>CM076405.1:26096945-30920662 GCA_038363315.1 Mugilogobius chulae | reverse complement strand
GTGGACACATAAAGTAAATTTAGTTAAAGTTAAATGCATGTGTGTGTTCGGAGTAAATGATTTAGAGAAATGGTTGCCTATTTTAAAGTAACAATCTGACCTGAAGTGATTAAATTCATCAAATTAACTTGCCAAAGTCTTTGAGTTAATTTGTCTATTCTGGATTAAGTAGTTATCTTAAAAATCCTTTAGGGTTTTTTTAAATTATTATTATTATATTTTTTAATAACTTAAAAATTGGGTATGGCCAATACAAGATAATTTAGGTGAAAATGTGTTCAGTTGCCTCCCATTTATATGTAATAGAGCATTTGTTCCCAAAAATGCATTTATTTATTTAGTTATTTTTAGTTAAATTGTGGCCAAGAGTAGTGGGTTTGTTAGCACAGGCATCAAAGACGGTGAAGCAACAGGACTGGCATTGCACCGGCTTTATTGGGAATTTTCCTCTGTGAGTCTGAGCCCATGATTAGGTAAATAGGCACAACATAAAAATTGCTATAAACCTAAAGGGCTTATATTATGCAAAATCAACTTTTGTAAGTTTAGAATTCTGTTCTAACATTGCTCCCAAACACAGCTGAAGTGTTGTCTGTGAGATACTTTTGTTCCCAGCTGAGCCTCAGAAGACACTTTTCTTCAACATTGTTTTTAAGTCTATACATCATCCAGACTCATTCAGAGAATTTTCCCAGCATTGGCATATGCGGGTAAGATTGATTTTATTGATTCCCTTGTGTATTAGCAGGTTACTCAACTCAATTCTTGACATGGGAAACACATTCCAGTGGTGCACAGGTGCATGTTTGAAGGATGGAACACAAATAGTGCACCAAATATTGTTCACTTAAGTAAAATCTAGTACTGTGCTTCAGTTGTTACAGTCATAGCATGACATTATATGACTTATCCTGATGCAGAAAGTAGTGCATTTTGAAATAATCTTTCGAGTGTGTACTGCATGGTGCCTGCAACTCTCATCCTCCTCTAAGGAGGATGAGAGTTGAGCTGGTGGCATAGCTTATGACGAGTGGGTGCATACACAATTGAATAATTATTCATGTCTGACAGTTTCTTCTCCCCTGGCAGTCTCAGAGGGCCTGTGTTTGTATGAGTGTTGAGGAGTGTCCCAGAACACATGTTCCCCCTCAAAGCACTCAGACACATGCGCAAAGTGGGGAAAGTGCATGGAGGTAAAAATCACTCTAAATCAGGGGTGTCAAACTCATTTTGACAAAGGGCCACACTGGCATCGGTTTGTCCTCGAAGGGCCCGGTTGATACCAAAATTAACCATACTAATCTTTGACATACTACAATTAATAGTCTCTGTATTAGATTTTTGTACATTTATTGATGTGAAAATTACATTTGCTTAAATTTCAGACAATAATTGTATTAAGTTACATTATGTAACTCCTATTACTCCTGGCACTAATACCAAATTAAAGTAAACCTTATAAGACCCTGAGGGCCGCATAAAATGATGTGAAGGGCCGCATCCAGCCCCCATTTGTAATGCTTTCAACCCCTAAAAAACCCTAAAGTTAATGGTTAGGTAAAGTTTAGGCATTATAATTTACTTACTCTACGTACATAATTGGACTTATTTGTACTTTCTACCATAAACAATCATTCTTTTTTACTATTATTTTTTTTTATCTCATTATTATTGACTATGGTCTGATCATGTTGTAAACATCTCCATATAATTAATGTGTTGATGCTGCACTACTTGGTAATTAAAACAACATGCCGGAGTCTATTTTGTCCACTGCATTTAAATTGAAGAGGAGCAAAGTGGTGCTGCCAAAACTGTGTACTGGACAAAAGCTCTACTGTAAGATATTTTCCCATGTGAATCCACAGAGGCTGCAGTCGAAGCTGATTGTTAGAACAACTCTAATAAGGTTAGTACTGTACACAAAATGATGAGCAGGTTTTTTGACACACAGGGATCTGGAACTGCCAGTTCTTCTGATTCAACCCGAAGTAGTGGCCAAAATTGTATAGGCTGTACTACACTATTTTATTGGAGAAAAAAAATAGTGTGATTAAAACCCTATTTTCTTAGTGTAATGGTTGGGGCAAAAATCAGGAGCTCAGAGAGAAGTGAGCCAATTGACAGAGGGTCAGAGAGGTGCAACGAAAAGATCCGTACTGCCAGATGCCCATACCTGAAGCACTTGAAACTGCCAAGCAAAGGCTCCAAGCCTTACCCAGCTGCCTAAAAAAATACACAAAAGATAATGAAGAAGAAAAATCGGCTGTTCGCAAACACAACCTGCGAAAGTACTTTCAGTGGCAGGTAATAACAGCAGAGCAGACCCACCTAGTGAGCGTAAAAAGCCACTATCCAGATGAAACATCCAAGATCCTTAAGTACATCAAGGACAAGGCCCCAAGAGATAACGTGCTCAGTGAATGTCTCAGACAGTGGAGAGGATGAGGTGCTGGAGGAGGGACCATTATGGGAGGACAACCCCTGTCGGAACGTAACTGAAGTCGCTGATTCTCAAGAAATATACCCCAATGGCTTGAAAGGGCTGGGCTGAAGACCCCCTCAGAAACGACCGGCACCCCTCAACCTCGGCCAACCTGCCACCTCCACCAGGAGCTAAGAACAAATCAAGAACAGAAAGAAAAAGACAAGAAGCAAACAATCGAAGTAGCTCCTTATGGGAAGCTCAAACTACTGGCATCGGCCGACGGATAACTTGTTTTTTTCCCACTTGCAGCCAGCTTTCTAAGGACTTGCCCTACATTGGAAAGGGACTGGCTGTTCCCGGTTCTCCTGTTGCCCTTTCACCAATTGCCCAAGATTGTCCCCACCTCCCACAACTTCCCCACCAGCCACCCGGTACAACATCCCCAATCGTCAGAAAAGCCGATAGAATATCATGGTCGGTGCTGGACCACCCCAATCCAGCGACACCCCGTTAGGCCTCCTCACATCTTGCCCCCTCCTATAGACCACCTCACAGCCGCCTTGATTCGTCCATCTCCATGCCAGTACTCTCCCCACCCCAATTGTCTAGCTCATGACTATCTTTTCCGCCAACCACGGGGTCCCTCCCCCACGATTACCCCTCATGCCAGCCCAACACACGCCAGCTCACAGACGACAGTCCGTGTCTCCTTGGTCTCTACATCACCCATGATAATACTCCTACGCCCCCCCCCCCACCCCCCCACCCCCCCCCCCCCGAGGCGTGCTTATCCATTGGGCTTCAGGGGTGGTTTTCAAACCTCATCGTTGATTGATGTTGTACAGCTCAAAACATTCAGTGATTCATGTTTGTGGCATGGAATCATAGGCTAATCCAGGCTGTGCACAGGTTGGTGTCAGGTTCTGCAGACTTGGGAGACTGTTGCGCTTGGACGAAGTTGACATGATTTTGGTAAATGATACTTATAACTGCAATCTCAGTGTAGTTACTGTTAGTACTGTGACTAGAGTTACAGGGTTAAGGCACTGAAAGATTAAAGCTGTGCAATATATCACATTTTAGATAATAAGGCAATGTAATGTTTAGAATATGCAAACATTAATACTGTGAAGTAAAAAAAAAAAAAAAAATCCAAAAACTAGACAAGGTAAGTGATGATATGTAGAGTAGATTTTGAATTTCTACAAAAAGGTTTGCCAAAGAACAGTATTGTTTAAATTTCAGGAACATTTAGAACAAAATAAAATACAAAAACAATATAATAAATAACAATATTTTTTTTTTATTTGAAGAATACATTTTATTTTGAGAAAATGTCACTTTAGTCTAATAATTAAAACTTTAAGTAATAAATTTAAGGACATGTTTTAGCACATTTATTTGGACAGACAAATAACATCCAAACATCATTATCAAGATACAATCAAAATGTATCAAGATATTTATTTTTTTAAGCTTGCTCAGCCCTACACATGGTTCGTTTTTGGCAGTGGTTTTGTCCACAAGTGTCAGGCTGCAGACCTCCATGAGGAGGCCTCTGCCTCAGAGACCTCCATCACGAGGTACCTCCGCCGAGGGGACCGGAAGTAAACCAAAACAAACCTTTTGAGATGCTTGAAATTGCAGCCAGACAATACTGTTTTTTCTTTTGCTGGATCAAGAATCATTATCTGTAACAACCAATTACTTTCATGGACATGAAAATGATAAATTGACAATATAACATTTGCAATAACTGGGCTTGTGGTGGTCTTGGTAAATGCTCGATTGCCGAGTCTGGAGAAACGATGAATACGAGAAGAATGGATAGTTTAGGAAAAGGGATAGGATAATAGGCAAGGTTTAGGAAAAAATTTTGCTTAAAGGTTGAGATAAAAAACAGTTTAGGTCCATTTAGCAACAGTAATAAACTAATTTTAATGGCAACCAGTTCGCTTCTGTCCTTCTGGCGTCTTGTACCCGTGTTTGTTGAGATATATAGAGTCATAATTAACACATGGTTTGGAACCGTGTTTTGAAACCTCCAAACCACTGACTCTTTCTCTTCAACATTCTCGGCAGGTTGCATACATAGTACATACATAGTATGGGTGACCACCTATGAGCCTTTGGATGGAGGTAAGCCACATGAGGGGTCTCCCCATGGAGGTCTGCGAGGCAGATGCCTCTCGTTGTGTCAGAGTTTCAAATATGTGATTTATGTTTACTTCATTATTATTTTGAACAGACTTGTTGCTTCTGCGTTAATAGTTTCAGACACTAAATTTAAAGCCGGCCATTAACAGAGCAGACATGTAAACAAGACTTAGATGTCAACTTCTTTTGCTAAAACATACATCAACTAATCAGTTTTCTTTACATCTCTTTTTGTTTTAATCGAAAGATGATGAATCTGTAAGTGCATTTGAGAAAGTCAGTGTTTAATCTGGGAATATGCAGTGGAATGTTTTTTTTAATTGTTTTATTTTATTACTTGATATACTTATTCCCTTTGCATGCCTTCTACTTTATATTATATTTTTAAAGTATTTTTATTATAGCTAATATTTTTTCTTTTTATTATTTTATTAATGTTATATGTTGCACATTAGCATCGAAGCAAGTTCCTAGTTTGTGATTTTTGTTACTCACTGACAAATGACAATAAAATCTATTCTGATTCTGATTTAATTTAATTGACTCAGAATATACCGCTATTGGTTAGCCACTACCAATTAGAAATGATATTAGGGTATATTTTATTCTCCTTGCAATAAAACCAAAACAGAATAATACGTATTATATGTATTTGCATGCACATCCTTAAATATTTAGTTTGGCCAATATCACCACAGGCACCAAGTTTCCTCAGCTGGAGAAGATATGGATGTAGGATTGGGATTTCATCTTCGATCAATCAGACACCCTCCTTGGGGAATACTGTGACCTGTATAAAAAGCAGACCCCGGCAGCACATGCCTCAATGGGCACAAGCATTACATTTATCCCATATACACTGCAAACATTCTCCTAACATCCCTGTCCTCTTCCATTTACAACCCATATAAGCACCTATCTAATTTTAGCCTTTGAGAGAGCGGCTCTGTCAGCATCTCTTTACCTTTGTGTCCATATGCAACAGAGCAGGATAAAGTGGAGGAGACTATGGAGGCTGCTGGATGAGGGCACAAGGTAACAGGAAAACAAATGCCTTATACCCCAATTTCAAGCAGTGAATAAACTAGGTATTTAAAGATTTCTCCTCCCTTGCTTCCACAAACCCTTGGTTGAGCAATATAGGCGGAAAAAGTACATCTTGATATATTTTTCCCCGTGTCGATGTACAGTATATTCTTACTAGCTTCACATATTCATGGAAGGGTTTTTTCTACTATCACAGCTCAAGAACTCGATGGATTCTAGTGATACTTGTGATTTTTGCAAAAACTGGCCAATCCATTTGAATGATGGTCAGGATAAGCTGGACCAATCAAACCAAAACGGGCATTATAGCACCAACAGATGTCTACTTTAAACTAATCTAAAAAAATAATAATAATAAAATTGAATATTACAATATACAAAATCATACAAAATACAGTATAAATGTTTATTACTTATAAACATATTACACTGTCTATGTCTCAAAAGTGACCTCAAATCAACTTTTCAAGTGCAGTGGAATAATTTTGTGGAAAATAAATATTTGTATTATTTTTTTAAACCTGGATCCTGGTCAAATTTTACTAGTGACACAATACCAATACCATTTTGTGAGGTGTATTATCAGGCAGCAATATTATGCAAAAAAAAACATGTCAAAAAATAAAGATCCACAGAAAACAGAGTCAATTCTGCCGTATATAAAGCCAGGTCAGTCATAACAACTAGCCAAATTACCTTGTCTTTGGTTTCAATCAACAATACAGTCTAAAGGAAACAAATTGAAATTCCATACAACTTTCACGTGGAGCTCCCAAAAGGCCTTCCAGGAGCGTCACTAAATTTTTCTTGTGTGCTGCTGCAGCAGAGAATTTTTATTTGAGACAAACAAAATTTACATTAGGCTATAAGAAAAAGTATCAACTAAATGTCAGTTTCAAATTGAAAGTCATCGCAGAGTGCTGACTAAGAAACTGACAATGCACATGACACCCTGCCAAATCCTGTGCAAAAGCAAACAATACTCGAGACAAAATGGGCTCAGCTCTTTTCTACTAGTGCTGCTGTGACTGCAGACAAGCCTCATTTCAGCTGGATGGGGTTCGCTTATGCCTTTAAACAATCCCATATTCAAATGTTGTCTAAACAATGTAATTATTCCCCTCAAGGCTAACAAGTTAACATGTAATTTTACAGATTTATTCAGAGAACATTTGAATAACCGAATATTGGGAATGTTTATGGTTAACCGACTAACCGAGTGTCAGCTCTTTGACCTGTTAACTGACACAAATATACAATTGCTCCAGCAGAGGGTGCTAACTGCCCCTGAACAGCTCTGGTCTGTCAGAGTGAGAAAAAAGATCACTAAGGGTGTATTCAGACCTGAAAAGTGCAAAAGTCCGCTTGTTTGATCCGAATCCGATACGGACCTAATTTTTTCAGTTGGTTCGCTTCGTATTCTCACTGCGCTCCTGTCAAGTGGACTTTAAAACGTAAACAGACGCACATATGTGGGAACCAGCGCTCTCATTGGACAGATCTGACGTGGGGGCGGGGCCAATCAGAAGAAGCGTTTGTGGATAAAAGTTAGGCTTAGTAAAGTAGCAACCCGTTTTTCGTTCATTATCATAGCGGCCTTATAATAACTGCCATAGAATTGGTCTGTGTCGGTGTGGAAAAGCGAAAATGAAGCAGGATGAGACACGAGTCCAAACCCAGACTCCAGCCCAGCGGACTTCAGTGGATTTTAACTCTGTGCGGAGGCCAAGGTGAGGCAGCAGGAGCCTGGGTTTGTGTGCGGCAGAACACGGACCTGGCGGGGAGGATGTATTGCGGGACGATTTGGCGCAAATGCAGCGGACTACTCGCTGAACCAGCGGGCCGGGCGCAGCAGTGCTCACGATGGAATAGTAGCTGTCTGTGCTTTCTTATTGTCTGGACATTTGGATTTAAATGGACTCAGCGAGTCAGGACCCGGAGGCGCTTTGGTAGTCTGGTTTGGAAGGATCCTCGTCTCTGCTCCATCACGGTAAGAAGCGTTACTGTTTTGCTGTTTATTGTGCAAACACACAGGGTTATGAATGAAATAATGAAAGTGCTTTATTAGATACAAACCCGAGAAAATATCTTTATGTTTCAGACAAATGTAGACAACAGAATAAACAGCGTAGGTGGCAAATATACTTAGAATACACATCTTCAGTAGTGTAATAATCTGGCAGATGCAACATTCACAGACAAAACCACATGAGCGGCTCTGTCCCTGGCTGTAGGACAATAGGATAATATAATAGATTCATGTGTAGGACTGCCCTTCTCTCGTCTGTGCGTTGTGACGGTGGCTCGTCAAGTCCAAAAAAGCGCATGTTTTTCGTGTTTGTTTCGGATCGAGGCCGTTGTATTCAGACCAGAAGTGATCCGCTCCAGAATCCGTTTGCAATCGGCCCGAGACCGACCTGAAGAGGTGGTCTCGGTCCGTTTGTTTGATTCGGATCAGAGTTCGCTTGTCTTTATTCAGACCTGAAAGAAAGTCCGGACTTTAGGGGGAAACGAATTCTGGACCGTTTAAATCGGACCAAATGTTGTAGGTCTGAATACGCCCTAAAACTACATAAAGAATTTTATTGCATAAGGATTGCGCAAATCTGCATGACTCTGCAGTGTTTATGGACTATCAATCATGAATGAATTTATTCACTTGGATTTTATGTTGGTGAAGAAAACAAACAGATTTTTCAACTTTTGCCTTGGAAACTAGCGATGTTTTACCTGTTTAAGCGAAGGTAACGTTAGCAGCTACTATAAAGCCTGACTCCTTATTTATGACTTTTAATGAATACATAGTGCAACAGTTCATTAAAGCAGAGGTCGTCAGTCGTTGTTCAGTCGTGTTGTGCCCAGTTCAAAGTTCTGCATTCACTCACGTAGCGCTGGGCACACATCAAGTGAAAATAACCACGATAAAAAAGTACTGCGTTAAACGTTGTATGGAGGATTTTCAAATCCAACAACTGCTTGCTGATGCACATGTGTTTCCCCTCCCAGGGCCACGCCCCTCACTGTAACTGGGCCAATGAGTTACTTAGGAACACTGAGGGTTTGTTTGACTGGTTAACAGGCCAATAGATAACGAGGTACCTCGTAATCTATTGGTCAACGTTTACTTGCCTCATAATGTCCACACTTTATATATTCATTCATTCATTTTCTACCGCTTAATCCCGTTAGGGTCGCGGGTGACTGGAGCCTATCCCAGTGACTTAGGCCTTAGCGGGGAACACCCTGGACAGTGGCCAACTTGCCGCAGGGTTAGACAGACAAACATTCACTCTCTCATTCATTCACTAAGGGAAATTTGCAGTGATGCCCAATTAACCTAAACATACATGTCTTTGGAGGTGGGAGGAAACCGGAGTACCCAGAGAAAACCCACGGTGACACGGGGAGAACGTGCAAACTCCACCCAGAGAGATCGTGAGATGTTGATATGGTCCGACCCGGGAGTCAAACCCACGACCTCCTTATTGGGAAGCCAGAGCTCTAACCACTTGGCTACCGTGCACCCCAACACTTTATATATTTTTTTATAATTATTTTTTTGTTTAGCATAAGTACAAGGCTGTTACAAATCTATTTTTGAAAATCCTCCATACAACTTTTAACGTATTCAGTTAACCGATTATGGGGGAGGATTACCGTGAAGGGCTCCAACTAACGGTTAAAGAAAAATTTGAAAACGTGCGTCCGTACTGAATATTAGTCATCTTTTTAAATCAATCTTACAACACAATGCTGCCATAATACAGTGAAGTAGAACACTCATATTGCACTGCCAAAAAACAATAGGACATCTTATTTCAGGTTTGTTTGTTTGTTTGTTTGTTGTTGTTTGTTTGTTTGTATGTATGTATGTATTTTATGTCTTTTTATGAGTAAGACTCTGTTGCCTCATTACAAAGCCTTTTTACAAGCTCGTTGTCCATGCAGCTTTTGGCCAACTTAGACGTTATTGAATAATCTATACTGACTGCCATCCGTGTGTGTGTCCATATACAGTATGTGTCTAATAAAATTCAATAGGGAATTTATATTTATTTATTTATATATATATGTATGTATGTATGTATGTATATATATTTATATATATATGTATGTATGTATGTATAAAATGATCCCTCTCACCCTACGCGGGTGGTCTTATCCGCTTTCCAAGCTCGGGTCCTCTACCAGAGACCAGGGAGCTTGAGGGTTCTGCGCAGTATCCTTGCTGTTCCTAGGACTGCACTTTTCTGGACTGAGATGTCGGACGTAGATCCAGGGATATGTTGTAGCCACTCATCCAGTTTGGGGGTCACGGCCCCCAGTGCACCGATCACCACGGGCACCACTGTTGCCTTCACCTTCCAAGCCTTCTCCAGCTCTTCTCTGAGCCCTTGGTATTTCTCTAGTTTCTCATGCTCCTTTCTCCTGATGTTGCCATCACTTGGTATTGCCACATCCACTACCACGGCTCTCCTCTGCTCTTTATCCACCACGATGTCTGGTTGGTTCGCCATCACCATTCTGTCTGTCTGTATTTGGAAGTCCCACAGGATCTTGGCTCGGTCATTCTCTACCACCTTGGGAGGTGTTTCCCACTTAGATCTTGGGGTTTCCAGTCCGTACTCGCACAGATGTTCCTGTATACTATGCCAGCCACTTGGTTATGGCGTTCCATGTACGCTTTCCCTGCCAGCATCTTACACCCTGCAGTTATGTGCTGGACCGTCTCAGGGGCCTCTTTGCACAACCTACACCTTGGGTCTTGTCTGGTGTGGTAGATCTGGGCCTTAATGGCTCTGGTGCTCAAGGCCTGCTCCTGTGCAGCCAGGATGAGCGCCTCTGTGCTGTCCTTCAGCCCAGCCCTTTCAAGCCATTGATAGGATTTCTTGAGATCAGCCACTTCAGTTATGTTCCGATGGTACATCCCATGTAGGGGCTTGACCTCCCAAGATGGTTCCTCCTCCAACACCTCATCTGTTCCCCACTGTCTGAGACATTCACTGAGTACGCCATCTGTTGGGCCTATATATATATATATATATATATATATATATAATATATATATAATATAATATATATATACATATTAGGGGTGTAACGATACGGTTTTAGAACGATACGATACATATCGATATGAGGCCAGGAGATACGATTACAAAACGATTTTGGGGTTTTAGGGAACGATACGATTCGGAACGATACAGCAGTTTTAAAACGATATTTCGATTCAGTTTGATAACTTACAACATAAATAAAGTCAGTACCAAGATTTTGCATTAAATCAAAAACTCAAAAACAATTAATAAAATTATAGGCTAAGTATAAGGGTAATAAAGATATTCAGCTTAATGACACAATTATTTTTCATTGCACATAAAAAAATGCAAATTTTCCCCTTAATACACAAGTTTAGTATCATAATAAAATAAGTGACTCACATTTCACCATCTTATTGAATCATTTTCACACAGATGCAGAAGTTTGTTGAGACGGGATCCTGTGAACTTACTGTATCTTCATGACTTATCATTAGATTCAAAATTAAATCCACAAACATCTGCAGACTCGTGGTTTTGATCCAAAGCATGGTGATGTTGCGTCTTAAGTACGTCATATATCCCAAATGTGACAGACTGGCAGCGGAGTCATAAGCCTGCACAAATGCGCGAGTCTGTGTTATGACTGTGGCGTTGCAGCTCGTCTGGTTCTTTTCGGAGCTCGCTCGAGTCGTTTCGCAGCGTTACCTCCGTAGGCCAGTTTGGTTTCGCCTTTACGGCTTTGTCCCTCATGGTCTCTGCTCTGTGCGTTCTCGCGGGCCCCGGGATGGTTTGGATCCAGCGCTGTCCGTCTCCTCCGCTGGGCTGTGTAGCAGCGGTTCCGTCCGGGAGCAGATTCCGTGTGAAACAAGTGCTGCAGGCGTTTGATGATGACGCAGCGCGGAAAACCAGCGTAATAAACGCGCATTTAATGAAACATTTATGTGAAAAATAAACGACTAAGAATGCCGTTTGTCTGCATGGTTTATGTTTCGCCATATATCTAAATAAATCGATTCTTTGGGCTTAGATTCGAAGCGATTCAAAGTTACATCGATGTGTGGCCTGGATTGAGGCCAACTAGTAGAACGCCGATCGATGCAGTGGATCGTAAGGGCTGTGTATCGATACTTCGAATATTTAGGTGAATCGTTACACCCTAATACATATATATAGCTGTTCTTCGTGGCTCGGTACGTGTTTCCATCTTCCCGTGTCTCGCTAAAGTCACAGTCCGCGGTCACTAAATGCGATGTTTGTCCACTCAGGTTGTTGAAACAATCCAATATCCACAATAGTCTTTCAAAACTCCAGCAAAAACGTTTAAAGTTCTAGTTACGGTAAAGCTCCGCTAGTTACGGTAAAGCTTTGCTAGTTCAAACTAACACTTCCTTTGAATCCTACACAATAAAAGCCTCCAGCTGCAGAAAGTGCTTTATTGTGAAAGAGCAGTGTAATAAATGCTTATAATGAGTGACACATATCAATACCATGATTTGGCCTAATGTTTTGGGAAAGCCTACAAAACATTATTTTACAGTTCAAGAGAGTAACAGATTCTACAAATAAAGACATAATAAACAGAAATGAAAGCTAAATATGTTATTAGAATGCAAAATACATTTAAAAAATGAAAATAAAAACATTTAATTAAATGGGATTAATCGCGAGTTAACTCAAGACATTTATGCGATTATTCGCGATTAAAATTTTTAATTGCTTGATATGCCCTTCTAAAGTCAGTCGCAAATCCACAAGTCAACGTAATGGAATTTGAACTGGTTGTAAATATCATCTTTAGCAGGTTTTGTTGTCGAGCAGAAAATCATCTGTATTACATTTTGATGCTTCTTAGTCCATCGATCTTGAAAGCAACTCACAGAGTCATTTAAATTCTCTTTTATTGTGCAAGCGCAAATACAGCTCTGCACCAGACTCTAGGATTTATACAGGAGCATCAGGAACTGTTTTCTACTGAGAGGACTACATCAGTGATTGTGATCAGTTAGTATTTAGGGACAATAGACACATTAGCCACATTTTAGTAATTTGTGACTCTGTGTCTGTGAAATGCGCTATACAAATAAAGACTACTTACTTACTTACATTTTATTAGTCATTACCTTGTTGCCAATTAATGTGTGGAATTCTGTACTGTTCTTCAAGTGGCTACAAGGCATGATTTCACCATGAATTATCATAGAATTCAAATGGTTTAAATTCCACCATTAATTCATCTATGAACTAACATAGGAATCATTTTAGTTACTTTTAAACCTACAATGAATCCAAGAAATTCACATGTTCTAAAGATATTTGAACCATGAATAGTAATTCATCATGACTTTTGAAAGTCATGCATGCACATTGAGTCATCATGAATTTCCTTCACCAATGATTCAAACAAAACATAATCTAGCCTTATAGTCTTAGTTGTGAAGAACTTATAATGAACTCATGACGAACTCATAATGAGCTCATCATTATTTAGTCCTTTGTGCTGCATTTGAGCTTCTGTTTTTGGTTTCTGAATAAAAATTCAAAGCTTTCTTTATAGCATTATTGGTTATAATTTTGCAGCACAAATCACTAAATAAGGATGAGTTCATTATAAATTAACTAAAAATGTTGCTTAAATTCTCTGAAAGATCTATGAGATTAAATCTTTATGTATCTAAGCTGCACTCAAAAGATTATGATTACACATTAGTGTACTATAGTCAAGACCGCAGTAATCAACACCAAGCCCTTTCAGAGACAACAAAGTCAAAAGACTCGGGACCGGCCTTAACCCCATCAGGATCCAGCCTAGATTTTTCCACAACAGTAAAACTGGTGGTACTAGATGATGGTACTTTGACAATTCTTCTTTAAAAGCTGAAGGTGTTTTAACAAAAATGTGTTCTATAGACTTAAAATATGCTTAAAAAGTTTAGATGGAGCACATTAAAAGTCAAAATTACAAAATGTATAGGTATTTTTTGTTCATCAAAAGAGCATTTAAAGAGGCACAGAGTCATCTTAGAACGGCTGATTTTACTGCAACTAAGAGGGTTGCATGAACTAACTAACCACGTTTTTAAATATACAGACAGACGTAAATTCAACAAAATTGAAAATGTAGGGAAAAGGTGGAAGATAGCACATTGGTGCCATAAAGGGGTTAAAACCAAGACCAGTCTTGAGTACTACCACACTATTACATACTTTGCATGTCCGAAACATTGTCTGTTCGGACAGTATGCGCTTGGGCAAGGTCGGGATGTACAGAAGCCATAACATTCTTGGATGCAGTACTGATGGCATATCGAACATATTGTACTTCAAGGGTTCATATTGGTCGGGACCTACTGCTAACGTTTAGGGATGCACCGATCCAGCTTTTTCAGCTCCGATACCGATTCCGATACTTTGGCTTTAAGTATCTACCGATACCCGATATCAACCGATACTAGTGTAAGGACTGAAACTGCTCCTCTTTCTTATTAAAACATAAGACATTTTGTCACATAGTGCTATGTAACTGTTATTTACAGTGCAAGCCACAACTTAAGAACTTAATCTAAATAAAATGTCCAATAATATGAGACGTTCTTGATCAACACCAGTCAATAAATTAGTCTCATTTTGCCCAATTAAAGGTACAAATATGATATCGGCTGAACCGATATCATGGAGCCGATACCCGATCCAGCAAAATTTCCTTGACTGATATTCGATCCCAGTATCGGATCGGTGCATCCCTACTAACGTTACCCACAATGATCAATATTAGTGACATCTGTCTGCGGGGGTTGAGAATGATTATTATAAAGAACAAAATTCTATCTTGTCATCATCTGTTTATTTTTATGTGAACATTTTACTCATACAAGTTTCACTTACACAAACAATGAAGCTTTTCAAAAACTTTGATGATTTGACTTCTTTCTTATAATATTAATATATTGTTGTTGTTTTTGTAAAATTACCATTTTAATCTCATAAAACCTCAAATTTAATATTGTGAAATATAACTTTTTTGAATTAATACGGGTTTATTCTTGTGAAAATTTTTACTTTTTTTGAGTATACAACAATAGCATTGAATGTTGTTATTTCCTTCTAGCAGCCCAAGATGTTTCTTATATACTCTGTTGCACATTTATGGTGACTCTCTGCAGAAATGTGTTAGAAAGAATATAAAGCCATCTATCAATGCGTCCGAATATTGAACCCTTTAAAGTGACAGCACACTGGTTTATCTTGTCTGTTAAAGAATGCTTCAGAGTCTTATTTTGTGTCAAAGTCAACACACTACAAAGAGTAAACCACCGCTCTTATATAGCGCTGTTATGCACAAAAGATACGTAGATAATGAGACATGTTTTTAATGTGCCTGCATCCAGTGCCTTGCTTATCCCAGCATTAAATGCTGTACTTTTACTTTTTTTTTTAAAAAAAAATAAAAAAAAATAATAAAAACTGCTTAACCACTGAAAATTGTCTCACTTATATGCACCTTTCTATTGATGGAAATTTATAGAGATTCATGAGAGATCAGACAAGAGCAGAAGAGAAGATTGGAGTCATGACACTGAAAGCAGGAGGTGCTTTTCTGATCTCTCTAAGGTCTTTCATCCTAGTTGTTGCTGTAGTAAGGCATAAGCAAACACAAAGAGCAGTGTCTTGGTCTCCTCAGGACCACGCAAAGAGCTCATCTCCCAGTCTACTCTCTATTCAATAATAGTATGTGGCTAAATTCAGCACAACTTGAACAAAAACTAGTGTAAAATATATGTAACTGCAAAAAAGTTTCTTATCTATGGTGCTAATTGTGGGAACTAGGAGTGCAGAAAGGAGAAAAGCCACCCTCCTGTTGTCATGTTGAAAACACTTAAATAGTTGCTTGCTAGTTAGACCAATACTTTAAGAGACGAGATAAATGAAACATATTTAAACATAGTTTGAATTAAAAAAATATATTTAGCATTGGAATGTTTCCATAATATAATATTTATGCTACTTTATTCAATAGGTTCTGTTCATCATAACATTCTAATGGCTAGTACATTACAGACAGCTAATGTGAATATTGTTTCAAGTTTTTAGTAGTTATATAAAAATAATGAATATAGTCACTGTTAGAAATCAGTTGTATAATTTGTGAAATTGCTTTTTAGATATTTCATTTCAAAGTATGGGGTTATAAAAGGAAAAAAGAAAAGCCACGTTTCCATTGGCCTGGGTCTCTCAGACAGGTTCACTTTGGAGTGGTTTGGGCCGCTTATGTTAATGATGGTGAGCATTTCCACTGCAGGTCCAGGCTCCAGAGGGTCTGCTACACAAGCAGCTGACGTCACTCACACATTATACATACTTTCTTAAATAAATAAAAAAGAAAATGTACCTGAATTATACTTTTTCTTCCTGGTGTCAATCTGAGCAATTCACAAAAAGACGCGTTATATTTTTTGTCTGTGGCGCTGTGACATGAAAGTCACACTGGTGTAAACAAGAAACTACTTCCGGTCTATCGTCACTTTTTTAAATAATTTATTTAACTTTTTGGCAAAGTCTGTGCAACTCTATGACGCTTATTAAACGCGTTTTGTTTAATGCTTTGAGGCTGGATTATGTTGGACACATTGCGCACAGGATTTACATTTTTTTACAGTGTTTTGCCTCGGCAAACAGGAAACAGCTGATGCTAATGCGCTAGCTTCGCTTTGCTAAGTCTATCGGAGCAACAAATAAAGTTTTCATCGGTGGAAATGCGGCGGTTTGACAGGGGATCAAGTCAGCGTTAGGTGAGAAACAATATTTCATGTTTCTATTTGCTCTTTTCCGTCTAGTTTTTGCCTGAGCCTGTGTTTTCTCTTGTCCAATCATCGAGCCTAAAGGGGGGAACGCTCCGAGGTCTGCTCCAGGGTCCTGGGCAAAGGCAGGGCTGAAAGCGGCTCGCTATGGACCCAGCAAACGGGGCGGAACGTCTCGCTTTGCGCAGTGGAAGCAGCATAGGACCGTACCGTACCGCCCCGACCCGAGCCAATGGAAACAGCGCTAAAGAAACAAACACAGAAGATGATTAAAACTTAAACTTTGCTGGAGTTATAGATCAGCATTTTATTTACAAATAATATTAAACCAGTTAAAACATTTGCAACCATGTGACTTTTCAAATGAAGATTAATATATTTATTATGATGTTGTTATATAATTTAGCATCCATTTTAAAAAAGCAAGCATTTTAGAGAAGTTAACTGAATACATGGTTTGTTTACAAGTAACTGGAAGCCCTGTCCTTCATTTTTGTCCATCAGATCTGATCCCTGTCCCGCCTGTGTCCTCCTTTCTGCTCAAGAAGCCTCTTCCCCTGAGAAAGGCCAGTATCCTTCCTAACACTCATACATTAGACATGGCAGTTGCGTGGTTATAGTGAGAGACACATTTACAATTGGTAAGAGACAAAGAGTCTCCTGTAAGAAGGAAGATCCCCATGGTAAATTCTTGAACAATGGCTAATTTAACACCTTACAGTCTACAACTGCTGTCTGACAGACAGGTGAAGAATAATTAGTAGCAAAAATACTAATATGAGGTTTTCCATAGCAATGTCAACATACGCTCTCCTAAAATGGTGTAAATGACATTGCACACAGTAAAGTCCCACTCATATAGAGAAGGAACTGAACCATGTGAACATTTTGTAATAATACATTTGATGCAAACTCCCCTTTCCCTTGTTTGTGTGGCCCATAAGAATCCTTATTCACTGCTTCTCTTTGCAGTCTGTGTAAAAAATGTGAAACGTGTGCACTAAGCACGCTCTCCTTTCACACAGTCGTAGCTAATCGGACTATTTCTGGTTGCCATGGTCACAAAACCATTCAGTGTGGCGTCATATAGTACATCTCAAGCAAAAAAAAAAAGCATTGTTGAGTCTTTACGTACTTCATGATTCAGTCAAAAATATAGACCTATTAGATCAAGATCCTATTCAACTATAACCCTGAAGTCTAAACCCTACATGTTTTACTCAGAATCTGATTTTTTTTTTAGCGCAATCACTACTTAATAAGAACAAATGGAAGTAGGTAGGTGAAGGATTTTTTTAATCCCTCAAGCATCAACTGCAGGAAAAGACAGTGTAAGGTTACTCAAAGTTGAATGAATCCATCCAAACACAAAGTTGAGCAAAGTAATGGTGAGAGAACATATGGTTAGCTCAGAAAAGTGCATTTTACATGATGTGTTCTTCAGTAAGAAGGACATGTTTATTTTTGTTCTTTAGGTCCCTTTGAAGGCAGCATAGTTTACTGTATAAAAACTACATTTCAAAAAACTTCACAACGTAAACCCCTTCTGTTTTGGAGCACATTTCACTTCACTACAGCTTTTCATTACAGAAAACTGTCCAATTAGTGCACACATTTATAGTAATAGTTTTACTTGAACAAGCAGTAAGCTTAAGCACTGTAATGAAATAGGTGTTCTTTAGGGAACAGCAGGTGTTCACTGGACTGAGGAGCACACAGTGTCAGTGCACTAGCATCAATGTACAATCTAATAATAAAAAAGTGATGGTAAGTAAATATGAGACTGTCCTGGAACAGACTGACAGAAGTAAGGCCATGTACATCACATTCACTAGTGATAGAACATTGATTGTGCACACATGTAGAAAATGGTTTGGTAAGATGGCTATGTGACAAATCAAGTCATGACCCAAGCTTGAGTCTAACAGATGAGATGAGGTTTTTAAACTCATTTGCATTGATCAATTCAATTCATATCATGTATGTATGTATGTTTTTTATCAGATTTGTTTAAAGATGCACACACTACACACTACACACACTACACAATTAAGTAGAAATAGAAAGTCAAAATCATACATTGATACATTCTGAACGAGAATAAAGACATTTTATGCCAAAATCATCAACCAAGGTAAAGATAAGCATGGTATATTTTGCTAACAAGGACCACACCACAACAAATCTTTATCTCCCAGTAGTCTTTATCTCCAAATTTTGATGGGCTTTTCATGGTATTGATAGTGCCCATTTATTTCACTGTAGAAAGCAGCCTAACAGTTTTGGGTTCACATTTTGGTCATGACACAAGACACACCAGATGACAAGCAAAATAAAATACTAAATGGAGCTATAAAGAGTACAAGACAATGAGTTGCTTGTGATGTTGTTTGAGAAGCAATATGTGAATCTAGATTTTAACTCATATTCAGTAACAGCTCAAATTGGAGAATGACAGTAGGTTGGACACTCTTGAAGCCTGAAAACAGCTTAACAGCCTCAGGTCCATGGATCTATTATATTATCTGGATACAGTATTGCTAGCTTGCAGCCGTTGTAAATCAGCCCCAGTGGCCGCTCCATTGGTACTGCAGCGGGAAAATTCCTCTACAGGCTAGAAAGGATTTTTTCCCTAGAGCGCAATGCAAACACAAACCACCCGTGTTCGCCAGAAACAGCATCTACAGCTTTAAGAACTGACGGACTTTGCGGCGATTCTTACCTAGGTTCACATCATAAACTTTTTTCCGGTTCAAAAGGTTTGAGTTTCGTATAAAACGGCTTTTTAAGCTTTAGCTTCGGCTACCGCTGCTAACAGTGTAACTGCCGCTCTGATTGGTCAGAACGGTCACGTGTGAGCTTTCGGCTCCTTTCGGATTCACTCGGCTCGAGCTCGGCCCGCTCTTCGCGGGGGGAGTTACGGGGGAACACAACTGCGCATGCTCCATAGCCTGTAGAGCACCTAGCAAAAGGCTAAAGCTAACGGCCATATTGGCAACGAACGCCAGTGAGCAAAAGCCATTGACGCACAGCGCCCGCCATCTTTGATCACCGGGGCTTGCTCAGGTCCTGCAAAGGCACAGTTTGTGTGTTGCACTTAACTCTTTCTCTGCCAATGAGGTTAATTTCCATCATTGCGCGGCCAACCATTACCTACCAATGACGTCTATTTATAGTTATACAAATCGACAGAGGGCTCTCTGATGCACATGCTGACTTTGAGGTCAAATACATGGTGCAGTTTCTCAGATTCACCAGCAGATGGGGGAATAATGTGAGCACAAAGACTCAGAGGAAGTCACATGACTGGGAAATACATGTTGGATGTTTACGTGATCAGCTTCTTTATACATCTTGGAATAAAACATTGTTGAGAAGGTTTAGAGCAGACATTTTATCTTTAAAATTATGAAAAGAGGTCTGGAGGTGAAAAAACAAGACTTCCTCTTCTGTGAGTGATCCAAAAGTGGTCAGAATAAGTAAAACTACTTTATTTCTTCATGTTTGGAGGGTTCAATATAATGTATGCCCCGTGAGAGAGGCACATGCACAAATACGGCACATGCAGTGTCTGAATCCCTGATACATGCCACCAGACAGTCCTTAAATAAAACACAGATTTTTTTTTTTTTTTTTTTGACTAATGTGTTTGGATGCTTTTGCTTAATTTTTTTTATACTAACAATACATAAAAAAAATCCTATTTAGTTTTGATTTGACAGGTTAGTGTCTCTACACAAGAGAGCTCTGAAAACCACTGACACTGAAGTTGCTTAGTTATTATGCTTTAAGTGCGCATTAACAAAATGAGCTCAGTTAAACCTGCACATTAAATTTAAATGATTCACGATTCATATGACACTTGGACTATGTCAGTACAGCCTATACAAATCAATAATTATAGCCTCTATCCATCAGCAGCAGCATGAGTCCAACCTTGGCAATTTGAACAATAGCTGTAAATGAGAAATGTACTGCCTATGAAAAAGCCTGCTTAATGCACAGAGGAAATACTGTAGATCAAGAGCCTGAGTGTCTCCCATAGCGCATACCATGGCTCTATATGAATCAATGTGGAGGTGAAATATTCATCCACTTATTTAAAATTCCCCTTCAATTTTTCTATTTGTGGAGGCTAGGCAGGGGAGCTCTTTGAAGCCACATGACGCTTTAAGTAACCCTTCCACAAAAGATACAGAGATACATAGGTGGAGAACACTAGCTTTCTTTAGTTACACCATGTTAAAACACTAAGTGGATCATTCCGCTGTTAAGATACAAGCGGGCAAGATATGGCCGCTAATAAGCACTAATTGTTTACCATTCAGAAGCAGCCTGAAGACTATATTGCTGTAGTGAGTGTAATGGCAGGTATCAGTGACAGAAGATGGACTAAAAAGTCATGTTTCCATTAGCCCTGATCCTCCAGACTGGTTCACTCTGAAGCGATTTGGGCTGCTTCTGTTACGGATGTTTGACGTTGCTTGGGTTGCAAGGTTCTAGTTCTCACTCTTCTAAATAAAATATAAATTGTACCTGAATACTTTTTCTTCATGGGCTCCATCTGAACAATTCACAAAAAGGTGTAATGTGGTGCACCTTGATAGATAGATAGATAGATAGATAGATAGATAGATAGATAGATAGATAGATAGATAGATAGATAGATAGATAGATAGATAGATAGATAGATAGATAGATAGATAGATAGATAGATAATACTTTATTGATCCCTCGAGAGGGAAATTCATTCTCTGCATTTGACCCATCCTGCAGAGCCGCTGGGGCGTCTGTCAGGAGCAGTGTGCTGCCGCTGAACGGCGCTCGGGGACAATCTCCATGATGTTGTGCTTGGCTTCGTCAGGGCCTTAGCTGGAGGAGCAGGTGCAGTTGGAGGTGGAAACCGGAGTGAGAGACAGATGACAGTCAGGTGCAGGTGGAGCAAGTAGATTCTGTAGACACATCACAGTCAGGTCCAGGTGGAGGAAGGTGAACTTCTGTTGTTTCAGTCGGTGATAAGACCATCTCCACAAAATCTTCCTCTGCAAAAGCTTCGGCTGCAGCAGATGTAAAAGTTCTGTAGCATTTCAAAAGTCCAAAGCCAGCAAAGTTAGCTTTAATAGCTTCATGTACCATCTCCATGGTTACAAAACAAACAAACATATCCATTCATAAAATCCTGACTTGTGTCTGTTGAGCATCACAGGGTGGATGAAATCTCAAGAATCAAACTATTTTCACTGCAACGTCCTCTGCTGCTTCATGTGTGAAAGTCTGCCATTTTAGAGGTCCAAAGCTAGCGTAGGTAGCATTAGCTTATGCATGGTCTCCATTAGGGATGCACCGATCCAGCTTTTTCAGTTCTGATATCGATCCCGATATTTGGCTTTAACTCTCTGCCGATACTCGATATCAACCGATACCACTTAAAGGACTGAAATTGCTTCTTTTTCTTATAAAAACTTAATACATTTGGCCATATTGTATTATTTAACTGATGTTTATAGTGCAAGTCACAACTTAACAACTTAATCTGAATAAAATGCCCAATATTATGAAACATTATGGATTAAAACCACCCTGTAAATAGTCTCAAACTATGATATCGGCTGAACCGATATCATGGAGCCGATACCCGATCCAGCAAAATGTCCTGGATCGGCGTCGATATCCGATCCAGGTATCGGATCGGTGCATCCCTAGTCTCCATGGTAACGAGAAAAACAGATGTCTTCTTTTCACAAATCTGACAGTACTTATCTCATGTTTGTTGAACATCAGAGGCCACACGTCTTAGTTGGTTGAAGTCCGAATTTGTCTTGCCAAAAACTGAGCTAAAAACCAAAAAAGTTTCAAAAAGTGCTCAGTGCCTCCAGAGAGACAGCAAGAGAGCAGCCAACCACTCCGTTTCAAAAGATGCAAAAAAAAAAAAAAAAAAAAATGATGCTGTCTCTCACCAATCGGGTTTTGGAAGGTTAGGGTGTGTGTTTTTTTCTAAATGTTTTTATATTTTGTTTGGTCAGTCTATCAGTTTTGTTCCATCTGAAAATACATCATATCCTCCTAAGGCCCTGACCAAGCTGAGCACGACACCATGGAGATGTCTAGTGATAACCTATAACACAAGGATCAGTAGTTCATACTTATATGTTCCACAGTAGATTACATTATTGATCTAAATGACTAATAAAAGAAACATAAATGCTGACTGCAGTAGAATAAAGATGACTGAAATAAACATAAATCACTCTGAGTAATAAGTGGGAAGCGGGGAACTACGCACATCTAAGTGGGGACTGGGGAGGAGGGAACATTTTTCAATCTGCATATACAGTATGTCCTTTTACAATTCTTGAAGCAAACGTGTAAATAGGAGTCATTGAGTAGTCATCATTATGTTGTTGTTGTTGTTGTTGTTGTTGTTGTTGTTGTTGGTGGTGGTGGTGGAGTTTTTTGTTTGTTTGTGGTGATAGTTTTTTAAGAAGCCTACACATTCATGACCCTCTGCAGGTGTCACATGTACAGAATTAGTTCTGCTGAAATAGGGTCATATTTAATGTAAAGAAACTCCATTTGTGTGAAGCAGAATGTCTTCCTTTGGTAATGTTCTGAATCACTGCATTGACATTTACTCTAAAACAATGAATAAATAAGCGCTTCAGGCTACACTTTGCTATTAGCCTCAGTGAGCTGATACAGTACATTATAAACCTGCAAGTGTAAAAAGCTAAAACGTATGGGTTTTAGCGGATGTTTACTACACCAGTAGTTCTCAACCTGGGAAATTACTGTATTTCCGGGTGTAGTGGCAAAACTGGACCTTTGCCACTGAGATGTGCACAAACACGGTTCGCTATGGCTGATGCATTTCTGACGGCTATTGTGCATGTGCATGATTACCATTCTTCAATTTAAGTCCAATTGATGTCTTGAGTATTGATAAAAGGTCACTTTATTACCACATGGCATCAGAAAACAAAACACCAAACATAGAGGTCAAATACCATTGCCCCCCTTCCCGAGTCACTGAACAGACTACGTTGTCAATAAAAGCCCTTTTATGTACCCTGACCCCCCCACAGGCACAATGCCAGAGCACCACCCACAGGCCAACTAGATACCTTTAGATTTGGGGGGTCATTGACATTGGGGGCTCCCAGATGTTGAGTGTAAAACGGAACTCTGCACTTAAACAAGGTTTGACACCTTTCAAATCTAGTTATAGAGGTAGATTCCTTTTTGCTGGCATTGAATGAATTCATAGACTTATGTCTAGAATAAAATCCAACATAAGATTAAGGAGTACTTTGTTATTTTAGCCTACATTTTGTGTTTGGGGGGTTGCGAATACAGTTGTTATTTTGGGAGTCGCAACAGAAAAAAGTGGAGAAACACTGCTGTACACCACTTAGCATATGAAGGTCCTTTATTTCTAAAATTGGTTAGACCACATATTCACATTGTTTTGTCTTTCAAGCGTACTCATGGGGACCTTTAGTTTGGCATTTTATGTATAGAGGGATTATCGGTCAAGGTCACTTTCCACTCCATCAGGTTAGCTGAGGAAACTTCTTTGATTAAAACAAGAAAACAGAACGAGAGCTAGCTGTTTCGATCAGGTATAAACTGGTTTGACAGACATCTGGCTCCTGAAGATGGAGGCAGTGTTTTTCTCTGCACGCTCACCGGGACAAAGAGGCTCCAACGAGCCACGTTCACAAGATGCTTGAAAGTATGATACACGGTATAACGCCTAATCTGACACATCATTTCACAAACTCAGATCACTTGTGCACAGCACAGCTTTCCAACGAATTGTAGCCTTTTTAATTCAGCCTGTGAAGCTGACTACACTGTAAAAATAACACTGCAAAAAAATAATAATAAATCAATAAATACATAAATCAATACATTTTGTGAGCTAGTAGTTATTTTGTTGTTGTCTTTTTTTTTTTTAAGTTTTACTCTAAAATCTTTGTTTAGAAATAAACATGCAATCATTAGTAGAAAAAAAGCTATGAAAAGCCAGCCAGATTTCATCTTTGCTGCTTAATATGAGTCTTAAAATATGTCATATTTATGTGAATAAAAAATGAATGCAGGCTCTTCACTGTTAAAATCTGGCGCATGTTTTTGAATTGGCCAGCAACTTGAGCTGTAATCCAGGGCTCGCGGCTGTGTGGTGCTTTGGCGTGCAGTCTGCATATGCCAATCTGCTTCACTAGGCATGCAACTGAAGTGAGCCTGGCTACTGCCTGTGCACAGTGCTTCACGTGTTGTTTTTGTACGTGAGTTGAGATAAACACAACTGCTATAGCATGAGAGCAGTACACAGAAAGAATACAAGACTACGGCTTCTGTTCTTCTGCAATTTTATTTATTTTTTCTTATTTTATCCAACTTAATATTTCAACACGCAGTGGGCGATTTGAGGGGGGAGAAGAGGGTACGCCATCCTCCTTGTTGACTAAAGTTTTTTTTTTTTTTTTTACACGCATGACCATGGTCCAGACTCCAAACTCATCAGACCTGAGTCTAAATGAAAGCACTGAGAAAGAGATGTTGTATGCTGCTTATATGAGCGCATGCAGCCCAGAGAAAGAGAGAAGAGTGTCAAAGATGCTGTATGACCAAATAAATACGAGTGCCCAAACATTCGAGAGGGTGCTTGAAAGCAGGGACGCTCATTGCCACCAGAGGTTGAAGTTTGCCAGAACGATCCGGTATGGAAATCCCACACCTTCAATGCCCTCCAAAACTATAAAAATAAAATATTTTATACATTTAATTTAACTGAAAATAATATTATTATAATGAAGCAAACATATGTAAAATGATGATTGAGTTGCAGTTTTATTTATATGTAGCCTATATATTAGATAAGAGATCAAGTCACAACAGCTGAATGAACTGGACACTGAACTGTTTGCGAGCCCGTAACTGCACAGTGCAGATACGTGTCATTCACAAGGAAAGCGATCATCTCATAACAGAGCAGGATATCCAAAAGAGAAACTTGTACGGACTTTTCTCTATATCAACACGGAGCTCAAAGCTAAAGACGACACAGTACCATATTGTGATCGTCACACTTTCTACGAGACAACTTGAACGCGGAGGGAGGGCTTCTTTAGCTGGCACAGTTTCGGATGTAAAATCTGACTTGTAAATAAGACATTGTTTTTGTCTAAACTGGCACGGATTTGTTTAAGTCCAGTATTGAATGAAGAGAGACGGTGTTTCGCTGTAGGCTACTGTCTAAACAGCCTGTTCTCACAGATAAGTGTGTCATTACCACACAATTTAAAAGAGCGTGTCACATGAACGCCATTTCTATTTTTTTGGTTGTGTATTTCACGCGTTTCTGAGTTCATTTCAATCGTGAGTTTAAAGACGTGTTATTATTCATGAAGACTAACACAATCCTAACCTTAACCAGCTCCAAGCCTCAAACTTAAACTTTTTGCAACTTCAGATCTAAACTTAGCCGTTAACCCCCCAAAAAGCCTTGTTTGTCTCAAGCACATCGCAGGTCCAGACTACGCCGGAAAAAAACGGGCGTGCAATTAGAAAACTCTGCCAAAACCGGCAGAGGGCGTCGTCATGACAATGCAATTTGTCATAGCATGCTATTTACACGAAATCCATGAGAACACGTTGATCTAAAGCCTATTTCTCAGAAATGACAAGTAATCATGTATTTTTTGATCAAGTACTGTAAATCAAGGGACAATACTTGATTTTTTTTTTTTTTTTTTTTTTTACAATAAAATACCTTAATATACCCTAGCACAGATATTTTTTGTTGGTGCTTTTATTCAGGTCAAAATGAGTCCACAATGTCCTGTCTCCGTCTGTTAATGTCCAGTTGTTTACCCTTTTTATAAGTTTGTCTGTGTTGTTGTTAGCATAGTGGCTAACTGCCGTTAGCATATTGGCACATCTTGCTCCTAATAGCTGTGAAATAAAGCTTAAAACACATTGTTATGACAATACAGAGGATCAGAATGCATTAGGGAAGTTAGCAAACATGTAGACTGACTTTTAAAGAAGCAAAAATTGGCACAGCACCTTTAGTTGTTGGTTTAAGTTTTTGTTTTTCTGATGATTTTTTTTCTTTTACTTCTTACATTGTTCAAGAAATATCTGTACTGTCTACTCCGTACAATATAAAAGCAAGTGTGTTGCATTTTTTTAAGTCCTCAGACTGATTTTTCCCTCTTAAAGCCATGCATTCCTGCAGTACTGTCGAACATCAATACTTTTTCAGCTGACAATTTAAAATTCCTTAAAGCTCTCTACCAATTTGACACATGATTAAAACAAGATTATGTCATCGTAAAGCAATCACAAGTGTCACAATGTAGCTACCACCACTGTGTTTGAGGTAAATGAGTGGTACACTTTAGGAGTATTATTTGGCTAAAAAAGTTACAAAGTGGGTGTTTAACAAGTAATGTTATTGGGAACTCCAAAAATGTCAAGTGATTCCTTTTTGCCAATATCGCCCACACCTAATTAGTACTGAGCAGTGATCAATTTATTCAATACAAAAGTCCTCATTATCAACAGGAAGTTGCTTTTTTAGAGGCTGATAATTACCTGTGCCAAAGACAATGCTCCACGCTGCTTTGAGCTGAGGTGAAATCTGGGTTATATAAAGTCAATACAACAGTGGAACTCAGTGCTTTTGATTTACTCTTCAAAGCCTGGTTGAGTCCACTGCACAGTCCACACAGCAGTACTCAAAAACACAGACTTGTTATTGCTTTACATCTAAACCTTGCACACTCTCTTCTTACAGTATCATGCAGCAACACAGTATCACAAGAAAGCGTATAATATACCCCAAAACAAAAATAACGTATGACGAGCATGATTTCACGCCTTTTTTTGCGTGTATATGGTACGCAGTATATATTGCGCGATATGAAAACCATCTTAGAAATGAACAAGGGCTACAAGGCATGTCATATGGTACACAAAAAAAGGAGTGAAATCGCACTAATCATCTGCTATTGACTTGTCCTTTCTTGTGAGATGGGGTTGCATGCAGGAGCCTCTTCAAACCAGCTTCCTTCAGGCGCTGGGGACACAATAGAGAGTATTTTGGGAGCTTCTATAAGGGTAAACGCAATTCTCTTAACTGCACTTCTCTGAATAGAATTGAGTAAGTATCACGGGAAAACAAAAGAGAAACATTGTTTTATGGTGTATTCTTTCAAGTTGTTTACATTACTCAAACAGCTCACTGCACACTTATGGTTTTAAGTCAGATGATTTAAGAAGGCGGGCTCCAGTAACATGGCATGTCTGTGGTCTAAGTGTGACTATGTTAAAATTATTTTTTTAAATTGAAGGGTTCTGCTATGTTATGAACAATTTTGGCACAATCAATTAAAGCAAACAGATGCCATGCCATGCTCCACTGCCTAATGGTGGCTTAACAGACAAAAACAGTTTCTAAAGTTTTACAATTTTAAATTAAATCCTCTAGTGAGGAGAGGGTTTGTTCAAGGGCACAGAAAAGTTTGAGGGAAGGAAAGCTGCCGGTGCATCGTAAGATCTGGAAGACAGCCATTGAGAAACATTGACAGGGTTAGACAGACAATAATATTTACTGACTTTTATGCTATCCAGTCGCCTAAAGTTGATTTAATTCCCAAACACCAATACTGAGAGGTCTTTGGATATAGCTATTTCAGAGTCTGATCTTACTTTTTTCCTTGAAATATACAAATAAAACCCAAAAGCACGTCAAGAACAAATCTCAAGCAGCTAAAACTAGTGTACCTAGCTTTTTTTTTCTTTTTCTTCTCAGTTGTTTTAACCCCCAAGTTTATTTTTAAAACAGAATGAGGAAATTGACACTGTCTTAATCTAATTATTGAACATGCTGTTTGTTTAGACTAGTTAAAAAGACCCTTGTGAGTCAGTATTTGACTCTTTGGGATGAGAGTTGACTGGCTTTCCCAGGGGTCGGGAACCCAAATTGCTCAAAGAGCCATATTGGACCAAAAAAACAAAAACGAAATCTGTCTGGAGCGCAACACATGCTGTAAGTGTCTATAGTCTATTAGCTTTATCCACCTATTATCGAAATGATAAGTCGCCTACAAATACAAAAAGAACATTACTGTATTACTGTACTACAAGTTGCTCTGGAGTGCAAGTCGCACAGGAAAAAACGTGTAAGTCGCACTGGACTTTAGATCAATGCCGCTCCTGTTCAAGATTATACAGAGGCCAAGGGCTGCGCTGCGCTGACATGAGGTAAAACTACAAGATGCAGATCAAAATATGACTTAATCAGCTCTTAAGTGTCACAAAATCATCTGCAATAAGTAGGCCTAGTGTGTCCATTTGACGCTCAACGATGCGGGATGTGACTCGAGTGTAGGCTATTTCTTACCTGTATTTCAGACAAAGTTCCACACATCTCTTTCCGCTAAATCCAGTTTATTTTGCACAAACTCCACGCGTGTTTCCTTGTCTTCGTGCATAAAAATCAGTCCTTCATTCATTCTTCGGTAAAGTTTTAGCCCGCGCTTCTTCTGCTGTTGATCTGCGAGTGCTCCCCCACGGTCCTCACCATGGAGGTAACAAACAGGGAAGCCATTCACGGCTTTCCCTGTTTGTTACCTCCCTGGTTGCAATAGTACTTCCACATTTCAAGGAAAACAAATGATCTTTCTCTTTTTCCCTTCTGGATCCATGGCGTCTGACACACCTGCCGGTTTGTTTACAACAGCAGCGCGCAGACCCGCGGAGCTGAAAGAAACATGAGTCGCCCGGCTATGACGTAAATCTTAGTTGACAGAAATGTTGAATATTTATTCTGCGCATTTTTACAGCATCAGAAATCTTTAAGAGTGTTTGGTAATATATTTCTCCTGCAAAAAAACAAAGAATATGTTCACACAATTTTCCACTTATATTTTTGAAAGGCCTCCAGGGAGCCACTAAAGAGCCGCTTGTTGCCGACCCCCAGTAGTGTAGTATTAGACAAGAAGTCAAGACCTGTCTTGAGACCATTTTTTAAAGGTCTTGGTCTTGTCTCGGGCTT
Source organism: Mugilogobius chulae (assembly GCA_038363315.1). NCBI lineage: Eukaryota > Metazoa > Chordata > Actinopteri > Gobiiformes > Gobiidae > Mugilogobius > Mugilogobius chulae. Next base: position 30,891,127 of record CM076405.1, on the reverse strand, counting down.
GAGTCCATTTAAACTTGGTCTTGTCCTGGTCTCAAGGTTGCTTTGAATCGATCTTGTCTTGAACTTGGAGTGTGACACCAAGACCACATTTTACCACTGTGTTCTGCTAAACTAGCAACAAGAGTTCATAGCCCCACCGCAGTGACCAGTCCCAGGCACAGATTTCAATAAGGACTGCACAATAGGAGAATGTAGACAAAGAAATTGCTGGGTTTCAGATGACGTCACGAAAAAGCGCGAAATGAATAAAATGTATATATATATATATATATATATATATATATTAAAAAATTCAATTCCATACCACGCTGTCAGACCAGACAGCGTTTTTGCATCCATTTCCAATGTTTTTAACGTTAAGTTTCACGCCTTTCTGCGGGCGGAAAAGCAGTGTTTTGTGAAGTGGAAGCTCAAACCTGAACCGGCCACAACTTCGCGCAAAGCTGCAGCCGCCGCAGGAGTTGGGAAAATCTATCTTCAGATGCGTTGGAAGTCAAGGGGAAAGGAAAACTGTTTACTGAAGTCTTTTAATACATTTTTAACGAAAGGTCGCTTGTTTGGAGGCTTTTTTCAAAGGCTTGGTCGTTCGTTGCTCTGAAAATCTGCACCACAGTAAAACAAACAACACGGGACATGATCTGGACTGACAACGCGCTCAAATGGATCTAATAAAATGCTTGTTGCCGTGTTTAAACCTGCTGTACGACGTGACACTGGAGAAGCCTAGGACGACAGAGACAGCAGGACACTGAAGAGGAGAAAGTTATGAGATTTTCCCCAAAGCATAAAAGCAAGAACAAAAGTAACAGAAATTCTTTTTTTTTTTTTTTTTATAACAACATGTTTAAGTTTTTTTACAAAGGTGGTCTATAAAAAGCTATAACCAGGGCTGCATTTTGCAGACATCAACCAGTTGTACTGACTCTCTGCAATTTCTTTCACCTTTTTTTTTGTAACTTTTATTGAATTCCAGTGCTAGAGAATCATAGTACTCTGGCCTTCGAATTAAATAGTTTACCATTTGTTTGGCCAACGCGTCGCCACGGATCATTTCATGCGCTGCTGGGATCATAGTTCACATTTCTCTAGAGTCGAGTCAGAGTCTTAAAGAGTAAGTCATTTTTCAGACTAAAGCAGATATACATTCAGTAATTGTCACTTCAATAAATATACAAAAATACAACTATAATTTGTACTATGTCAAAGATTAATAAGGTTAATTTTAGTTACAACAGGCCCTTCGAGGACAAGCCTGATGCCAATGTGGCCCTTTGTCAAAATGAGTTCGACACCCCTGGCTTAGAGTAATATGAAGCTGCAGACAGGCCTTTATAAAGGTTTGCGTAGGATTTTTGCTGAGCAAGTGCGTACACCCAGTGGCCACAGGTGGCGTGCGCCACGCAAACTCCATATTTATAAAGCCTCCGTGTGCTCTCCTCCACGCAATCTGTGCTTTATAGATCCCACCTGCCTCTCGAATCTGCGCACGTGAAGCCATGTCAGGCCACGCCCTCTCCACACCTCCAATTCACCATGAAAGGTGACTCATGAATAATATTTTAATAGACATGAGGTGATAATCAGTGGGTTTGACACACGAGGAAAGGCAAAGAGGGAGGAGTCAGAGAGAGACGCAGCAGCAGTTGCAGCAGCATCTGGATTTACTACTAATAAATTTGAATGAAAAGACTCTTCTCCTTTAAATGAGGCTCACCTTTTAAATGACTCAGATGTGTTTAACAGAATGTGTGTGAGATTTGGCCTCGTTCACTCACATAGGCCTATATACGTGCGCGGAAGTTTGAATGAAGGGCCAAAGCAACGAGGCTCACGAGCGCGCGAGGATGACACGGATGCCATCCCTGAAAGAGCAAATAAGCAAGAGGGAAGCCAGGGAACAGACATGCGAGAAAACGGGACGTGAAACTCCTGTTGCTTCTTTGACTGCATGTGCGCGCCCGTGGCACAGACACTTTAGACATTTCCTTTACTTAAACAGAGAGGGCAGGCGCTCCAAAGCTCCCCGTTACCAAACTATAAAATGAATTGCCTTTGGTCCACCCCGGTTTGAGCAGGCTCAGGCTGTGGGGTGCGCGCTTGTGTCAGGATCATTTCTGCCTACATTCTGGCGCGTGCTGCATAAAAAGTTGGACCTGCGTCTGTCCGATGCTTTATTTATTTAACATAAGCCTCGCTAATGTGCTGAGGGAGGAGTTTTCTCTTAAGTCCGAGCGTTGTTTCATAAATACGTTCACAGATACAGCGGCATTCTCTGTGGTATTAGAGCCATAATCAACATACGCGCGCGCACGAGACCCACCAGCTTGTGCACGAGTGCGCACGGGCTTACATACATGTGTTGTAAACAAAAATGAGAAGAATAAACAGCCCTTGTCTGTGTTTGGTCAACATCTGCTTTTAGGCAGAAATATAAATGCAATATTTGTATAAAATGATGATTTCCCCCATCACGGTCGCACTCACACTTGATGCTTCGTTTACTTCCAAAACAAGACGCAGGTGGGCAGTAATCGCACATCTCTGCGATGACATAATTGCGTTGTGTTTTATTGCATCATAATCGCAAATGCAATTAGTTGCCCAGTCCTATTGTCAAAGCAGGTATATTCCATCAATTCTCAGAAGCTAAGCAAGGCAGGAATTTGTTTCTACTTGTTGAAAGACAGCTGAAACAGCAGGAGCCACAGTTGTACAGCAGAAGTAGATTGCCAATGTGTTCTTGGGCAAGACACCCATACTACCTGAGTGTCTGCATATACTGGGTAAGTGGGGGTTTCCTTGTAAAGTGGAAAACCCCAATATATAATAAATACAAACCATTTTACCAAGTAGGCAGGGATAGGTGGAAGGTTAAAACAGTACTTGTCTGAGCACTAGCTTCAGCTGCAGGAGGGTTAGATTCCACAAACATGCATGAACCAATCCAAATACAACTTTGTGCAAGCCAATGATGAGAGAACACAGTTATAACATGCATACAAATGTGGATTCTTACGCATGTTCTCTTTGTCTTCTGGAATTCTGTTTGTGGGAAAGAAAAACAGATTTCCCAAGTATATGTCATAGATCTATGAGATTTTCTGCACCATTTCACACATTCAAGTTCATAAACCATCCAGATTTGTTTGGGGCATTTCTGCAGCATTAGCATATCAGGAGAGATTAGTTTGATATTTTTTTTCTTACATAATTTTCTTTGCAGCCAGCAGATGGAGCTCTAACTCCTTTCCTTACATGTATGTGCACGTTTTGTAAGTTTCAAGATGCCACAGTAAGTTCTCAAGAACATGTTTAAAAGACAAGAGCAACTCAAATCATCATATTTATTCTTTATTTTTTCTATATCATAGGATAACTCTTTCTTTGAGTTAGCAGTTATAAAACTGAAGATAGTTAGTGTCATGTTGAACTATTGAACATTTTCAGGTAATACTAAACTCAGCATTATTCATTCATTCATAAGCATTCAGCCATATGATCCAGCATTTTTACAGTGTTTTGTGAGACATTTTGCAAGCCTAAGCTGTATTTCCAAACTAAATGTACATGTTTTAGCATTCTCTCGAAAGCTTTCAAACAGACTAAATCCCCTCAGTGAGCACCCGTAGAGCCCTGGTGGCATGAGAATGCTGGGAGTCACTTAAAGGTAAAGATCTAAAGAGCACCTCTGTGTTAATGAATGTCATGAGATTTACACAACCTGCACGTTCTCTGTTGGATTTGGAGCTTAAATGTCATCTGGTCCCTAAAGCATGACAGACTAGGATTCAGAGTGTTTAGCGCCTGACTTAACACCCACTCAACTCAACTATAAAATCTGAAAAATGAACCTGTACATTAAAATTCTGTTCAATTCTGATAGAAAGTAGTGGCTCAGTGAAATCAGTTCATACTATATTCTGGTTGTGCCTTTAAATTAAGACTATTTAGTCTCTAAATGTTAATGTTAATCGAGAAGTTCTCAAGTTGTATTCACATAAAGTTAAGTTGTGCTTGCACAATAGTATTACATAGCCTATGACCCATTTTCTAATGAGTTTCCTGAAATAAAAAAAAATGTCACTGCCTTGTTGACAGACACTTAAAGCAAAATTATCAAAATAGGCATCAGAACTGACAAAGCGATCTGCATTCTTAATAGAAAGAACTGCATCAAAGAAGATTGGTTGCTTAGGTGTAAGCGGAATATAGTAAAACCTGATATCTGCCTAAAGCCATACTCTGTGACAATCCACAGACAAAGCCATACCATCCTCATGGAGAAAAGTCGACAAAAAATCTTACACAATGCAAAAGGCTACCAGGAAAACCATTGTAGAGGAATGTTACTCATGGAACACATATTACTTCAGTTTTTATTTTCTCAACTTGTCAACTTAATTTGGTTATTGGGACAAACAGCCTCTCCATCTCTTCAGCAGCAATAACTTCTAAACTCGTGAAAGTCTATTTTCACACGGTGCTGCGCTGCTCTTTTTCGGAATATAAAGTAGGCTTGTGCGCTGCTCACTCCAGATAAGTCACTGAAATGATCCCTCATATTTAAACACTTGGCACCTGGAGATGCAGAATCAGCATGAATGTAAAGCAGAGCCAGTCAAACTCCGAGCAAAGCGGAAATTTAAGATTTCGCCTACATGAAACAACGGACAAAAGTTGAGTTTGAACTTGCTTTTACGCGCGATTAAGTCACGCAAGATGACAAATTAGCTGAAGTGATTTCAAATCAACAATCTAAACCGCATTTGTTTGAGGTGTAACGTGGTATGGAGTGACATAAGCGCTGAATTCAATTGTTTTAAAAGTCTGATAAATAAACATGCAGGCTAAAGCAACAGGGCTATTTCAACCAATAAACATGCACCACATGTAACCAAAATTACAAAAGAGGCTAACCTTTCCCGGAATTTAACTGAATATCGAGTGTTTCTCATGCGAGAAAAACAACTTACCCAAGTCAAAGTGCGCGTCCAAAAGGTAAACTCCAGGGACCAGCCAAGTCCACTACTCCCGCGCTCGTGTCGCGTGAAGTTGGCTGCAGTGAAAGTAGTGTGATGCTCCTGCAGACTGCACTACTGTACCATCTGTTGTGCTTGTGCGCGCCGAGCTGTGGAGCTGTGTGCTGCGGGGAGCAAAGCAGAGGAAGAGGGGGAGGGAGAACCGAGAAGAGGGAGGGAGAGAGGTGAGAGAGCGGGTCCGAAACTGCTCTGCTCCAAACAACGTGTTAAAAGCTACTGTCACATTAGCACAGTTAGATTTGGAGTCATTTTAGGGCCAGGACCGTGATAATCACATGATAAATACGTGCTTATGGCCGCAAACACTTACAATTTCTGTTCACGATAACATTTAAAGAGTTTATTTCGATTATTATTAGCCTATTATTAGCCTACTTTTTTGTAATGAGCGGTGTTACATTTTATAAATGCTTGTTTATTTTCAATGGGTTCCGTTCACGTGACATCTCATTCTTGTCAGCCAATGGGGCAGCAAAAATTAACATCATCTACATATAAATTGTTGACGTTATATGAAGTTAATCAATCCAGTCACTTAAAAAAATGAAAATCAGATATTTGTAAATTTACCTTTTAGATATTTAATGGCAAAGTACAATAATAGTCAGTGAGCAATTTAATGTAAATTTTAAGTTAGAATGTGCTGCATACACTTTGTCAGATTGCAGTTTGTTTGTTTGTTTGTTTGTTTGTTTGTTTGTTTGTTTTCTTCTTCTTCTTTTTGTTGTCGTTTTTGGTCTTTATTTATTCATGCTATTGGTATGTTCAAACTTGTCCTGTTTGACCTGAATTTAGTTGTTCTACCCTGGATTGTCCTGTTGTAGGTTTGGTATTTTTCAAGTGGATACATCCAAGTTGTGGAAATCTGACAGACACTGCAATTTTTATAGACTCAATTTTCAAAAGCTGCAGTTTTAGCAAAGTATTCTCACAAAAAAATGCAAACTACAAAAAATCATGCTGTTTACTCTGCCAAATAACAAAAAATCCTGGAGATCCTTTGGATCTGTGCAAACACTTTCCAAACACATGTAATTTTTTCTAGTTTGTCAGTTATCGACTCAGTTTGTCATTTCAACTAAACACATTTAAAACATAAAACTAATTGCATTCTGTGCAGATCAAGTCCATAAACATTAATATACTCACTTTTTTAAGAGAACTGTCAGAGTCGGTGTATCAGAATGCCCTGGTGTTTCACAGTTTTGTGTGTGAGTGGGTTGGAAACAGGACATGTCTTGAGGGGCAACTTTAGCCTCTCATACTTTGTGTTATAGAACTGTACATCACTGTCTGGTACCGCTAACCCAGAGGAAGTGTTTTTCTAAAGCAGCGTAGCAGGAAGACAGCAGGCACTAAGTTTTGGTCAGATTAAAGTGTACAAACTGTGAAAGAAGTGGGCATTTAAAACCTTTCCTGACTTTCACTTACATTGACTTCTCTAACAAAGCAGGATCGCCGCTCTCTGCACAGGCTTTTGTCCAAAAAGTCATATTGTTACTCACATGCCTCTTTTTAACATATTTGTAAAGATAGCAAGTGTAAAGGTGATATGTTAGCTTTTGCATTACTATGTTTGAGTCATTTTGTATTTTTCTTCAGCTGATGCTTGAGTGCTCAGAAAAGTCCAGTTTTCACTTGTCACCACTCACTTGCCTGTATTCTCTTGCAATTACTCAAAACATTTCAGATTCTGAGTAAAGCATCTTTTTACGCACTTTTCTTATCCTGCTTAGCTCTGTTGAGGTAGCTGAAATTCTTGTTTGTCTTGCAAGGCAATCTATAACAACAGTAAACATAAACCGCTAAACCTGGAAGTGTGCTGTCATAAGTGTGCTTTTATCACCAGTCGTATAGACTACTGTAATGCCCTGCTCTCTGGTCTTCCCAAAAAGACTACTTCAGGTTTACAATTATTACAAAATTCAGCAGCTCGTGTCCTGACTAAGACCAGGGGCGGACCACATTACACCGGTTTTAAAATCACTGCATTGGCTCCCTGTGTGTTTTAGGATCGATTTTAAAGTTCTTTTACTGGTTTTTAAATGTCTTAATGGTCTTGGGCCTTCTTATCTTTCAGAACTGCTTTTATATTATGAACCCTCGCGGACCCTGCGCTCCTCCGGCAGCAGGCTCCTAGTCATTCCCAAAGTCAGGACACACACTCACGGCGAGGCATCTTTCCATTTTACGGCCCCCGTCTATGGAACAGTCTGCCGGAGGACCTCAGGGCCGCAGAGAACATTCAGGTTTTTAAGAGCAGGCTCAAGACCCATCTTTTTAGCTTAGCCTTTGATTAGTATTTATTACTTTAGTTTACCTTGCATTTATTTATTTATTTTTTATTTAGGCTTAGGCTGGCTATTGATCATACGTTTTTAGTTATGTATTTATTTACCTATTTATCTTTGACCTATTTATCACTTTTAGCAAATTTAGGTTCTCCAGTGTTTCCTCTGAGGAGCCTCTGCACCAGGAGCTGTGGTCGGCTGTGGCTGTTGGACTCTGGCTCATGGCCCTGGAGGTTTGGTCTTGACCTCACCTCCTCTTTGGGCCTGGGCCACTGTCCTGTGGCTGCAGGCGGCTCTGCTTCTGGTGCAGACAGCTCCTCTGATGATGCTGCCTTTGGTCCATCTGTACCCAGCCAATGTACGTATGTAAATGTAGCAAAAAGTATTTTAGTGTTTGTGTAAATGAGTGTGGTTCGTGTTGTGGATGGGAAGAGGGGGAGGGGGGGGGGTATCTATTGTGGGGTGTCTGGGATTGGGGGTGGGAGGCATGTGGGATTGTTTTAATGCACTGTAAAGCACTTTGTGTTACATGTATGTATGAAAGCGCTTATAATAAAGTTGATTGATTTGATTTGATAAAACTGGGCAGGTCTAAATACGTGAATTGGGTTCAAACTTCATTTAGCCACTTTCCTACAAAAAAAAAATGCTCTAGTCTAGTAGAAGAGGCAGGACTTACGTTTGCAGTTTTTCCTGTTTATATTTTTTGAGCCATTTTAGATCCGTTTTGTATTTTACAATGAGCAAATGATAAATCATTAGTCAACCAAGAATTTCCAGTTGTACAGGGAGCTCTAGTAAATCACAGACACTCTTGGAAGATTTGTTTATTTATCTTAGACATTTTATGGCAGACTGCCCCTTTCCCACCATCTCTGCTACTATGACATCGCCACAGTCTAAAATCTCAAAACAAGCACTTTGGATGGCTAAAATAAACACAATTTTGAGGGTGCATTCTGTAATTTAGATGTGCTTATTATTATTAATTTGATTTTATGCTTGCCTTTTTTCTATCTCAGCATGAGGCAGAAGATACTGTGAGTTGTCTCCAAACCAAGTCCTCTCATCCTGCTTTAGAAGAGATGCACCAGAACAATCCTGACAGCAGGCTATAATCAGGATCCTCACATATGTCAGACTTAAGACTTACTGTATGAACATGCTTGAACCACCACACACTCTTTTAGACAACCAGACTATTTAACCAATAGTCTAAGCCTAGTAGGTTGTCAAAACTATTTAAAATAAGGTGTTTATCAATACTAAAATATTTGAGACATGAACACATAACACTGTGACTTCTTCAGCTTTACAATGAACTTGAGCTTTACCAAAACTACTACCAAATCAAAAAAGAAAGTACAACTCATTTAAATTTTAAAATGTCAGTCTTTTGTCTAATACTTTGTCATTAAAGGCAGTTTGCAATTATTGTTGTATTGAAATTGGTATTGAGAATCAAAAATATGATTTATTTGTATCAAAAATGGCTTTGAATTTAAGAATTGTATCAAGACTAAGTTACTATTAAAAGAAATTGACAAAAAAAAAATAAGAATGATAAATAAATAAAGGCATTCCATTCATCTCGCCTTTAATACATTTTGTTGTTGTAGATTAGTTTATCTTGTAGACTAATGTTTCTGCTATTTTGTTTAAAAGCTACAAAGTGTCAGAAAGTGACACACTAGTGTCCCAGTTATTCAATTCCGTAGGGTCTCTTTAATCACTTTTGCATCAACATCTAACCCACATGTGAGAAATGCCCTGAACCTCTGGAGGACCGAGTTCACCGCCAGTCAGACAGTACCCAATCATTTGACCTCAGAGTTTTGGGACACCATCTGTGAGCACCCAAAGGAGCCAGAGCTGTATTGAGCATTTAGTGTGTGTGCCAAGTCTGCACCAGCTCAAGTGAGTCTGGGAAAAGACCCTGGGTCAGAGAAATTCTGACAGCATTTATGTGCAACAAAATATAATTACATGTTGTTGATGTCTACTGCACAATTTTGTTTGTGAACCAATATTTGTGATTTATGGATGTCACAAAAACATGAGAATGGATATGTTTCCTAAATAGATATCTTGGTCATTTTTGACATGTCTGAATTACCATAGTCTGACAATATTTTAAGTCAGCCCACAGGAAAATGTTCAAGGATGGTATGAAATGTATTTACCGCAGCTGAAGTTTAATGACCACACAAAGACATTTTTGCTCAATTTAAGATGCGCCCTACTGATCAATTAGTTCAGTTAAAGGGCAGTCCTTTTCAAAACCATTAAGTGTTTCAATGATCTGGCAAAATTCTGAAGAATCTATTCTATTGTCTACTCAAAGTGCTGTGTGTAATCAGTTTCCCACTAGTGCGACTGTGTTTCTGAACAAACATTGCTTGGCGCTGCTGCTCATAATATTTTTGCATAACGTTATCCTTAATTAAAAGAAAGAAAAAAAAAACATTTTAAATTCCAAGTTTTGAGGCTGGCAGACAGACTTCCTATTCACATCACAACAGAATTCGTGGCCTTGTGGCAACACTGAGCTGGAGTAGGAGTTGCTATGGTAACGGGCGATCAGAGGGCTTATTTCTGTGAGTTTGTGAGCATATTGAAGAGGTGAAGGGGGAACGATGATTTCATAATCAGTTAGTGACTCAATAGTGCCTTCAGTGTGGCTGTTAGATCTCCAAAGAAATAAAACCTATATGCTGCGCTCTCATTACAGACGGAGCACAATACCACACTCATCTTTGGGTAAACATATTTGAATGGTTGTTTTTCTCGCGTAGATTAACACAAGCAGGATTGTATCGACACACCTCAAAGAATTTTCAGTTAGTTTAACCAATACCAGGCTTAAGCTGCATTTGAATTTATACTGACTCCATACAATCATTTGCAACCAAGAATCAAGCAATTTGTACATTTTTATTTAAGGTTCTAATTTAGAATTTAGAATCTTTGACATTCAGTGAGTTACAGACTAATTCCAGTCTGCACTAAGAGCCGCAGCAATTGCGCAGTCGCTGAAGTGAATGTTCTACCTCACACATACGTACCTGAGCTTCATCACTCCAGCAGCCTAACAGATTTCCAGATCAACAGTAGCAACTTCTGCACCTGACTCTGCCGGATCAAGCTCCACAGATCAGAGTACACCAACAAGAAAAAGAAAGCAAACTATGTTTGGATTTACAAAGCCAAAACACTCCAGAGTGGCTTTATTTTGACTGCGGAACCTGTATTTAATGTTTATGGAACAAGTTATATTGACAATTTGACTCAGGATGAAGTTAACTTTCACTTTATGTCACTGACACACTGTTTAGAGAATTTACAGTTACTTGACGTAAAGTTCTATGGGACTTGTCCATGTAACAGTTACCTTCAGGAAAAACATGTAAACTCATGTAATATGAGCTAAAAAGTGATCCCATCTAACAGCATTCTCCTCTCCTGCGTTAAAATAAAAAGCTATAAATTTGTGCTCTTCATAATCTTTCCTCGAGCTCCTCAGGATGTCGCATGCGGGCGAGGACAAATGCGTGGATGTGGAATCAACCTGTTCAACGAGCCCGATCCACAAGAAAGCGTACATTTACCACGACATTACACATTATGTAAATTAAGTATGATTAGCACGAGTTCACGGCCGTCCTGCGTAATTATAGTACACGTCACTGTCCCCATTCATTTTAATGGTGGTTGTTAAGACGTGTTCTTATTTATGAAGATGAATGAAATCCTGATTCTAATCTTAACCTGACCCAAGCCCCAGACCTAATCTTACCAATTTTAGTAACTTTATGCCTGAACTTACCCATTTCACTTAAAGAAACGTCCCCACATGGCTTCAATTAAAACTCGTTTTTTTTGACGCTGTGAAATCTCGTGTCATTTTTCGGCTTTTTCATATCATGCTAAATGCACGGCGTAACATAAGTACTAAAAATAGCTGTGAAGTCGTGGTCAAAATACGCTGTTTTTTGTGTCGTGGTAAAAGTACGTATCTAGTGAGACTGTGTTGGAGCGACTTACCTTAGTTTAGTTGTTATTGGTCTGAGAATGTTGTATGTGTGTCTAATGGCTGCAAAGTTCACTTGTACTTTGTAAAAAAAAGGAGTTCATTTAGCTCATATATGTGATTGTTGTTGTCATGAGTTTTTTTTTTTTTTATAATAAGCCAAGATCACCTTCATAAGCTGTATGCTTTGTAACTTGTCTCGCTGAAAAGTTTTATCACAACAAAGATCCAAGTTAATTTACCTTTTTTGCCTTTTAGCAATATATCGTTGAATAAAACTGAAAATGATTCTTGTTTAATTATTTGTTTATTTGGATATACATTGTGACTGTACTTGTCATGAAAGCTTATATTTAAGCTGTGTTGCACATATTTGCTCCAACCTCTTAGAAAAATCCCCTGTTCAGTATCACACCTTTTCGCAATCCATCATGTCTTTCCATAGATATACCAACCTCAAGTGGAAGTATCAGCCTTAAATGGTTGTTGACTGTCAAATGTCTGCTTAAGTGTCCCAGCATCTATGTTCAGATTTATACTTCAATGTTTATATTTCATGGTTTGTGTGTATCTGATCTGAGCCTCACGTTTGAAGGAGCTTGGAGGAAAACTTTCAGGAAGAAATGAATGAAGGCCTGTAAACTAATGGACTTGCTTTTATACATGGAGAACAGAAATAACACATGGAGTTTGGACATACACTGGAGATATTTGAAAATTCAGCTTCAGGTAAGAAATTATACCAGTTGCATTGCAAATGCTGAATGTCAGATTGGCACAACAACAAGGTGGTCATTTAAGAGCCTTTTTTCTCAGAATTCGGCATTTTCTGACAGTCTTGTAATTATCACATCACCAGATGTACTGCTTCTGCTTTCTTGCCACAGGGTTTAAGGCTTGTGACATAGTAGCACCTAACCCGGATGGTACTATGGATTACCAGTGAAAGAATGTAGTATTTATTATTATTTAACAATGCACAACTATTTGAAAAACAGAGTTGAACAAAATTAAACAGTGACAATTGTGTTGTTTTTCTTTGCAGCGGCTAAATGTGTTTGTACTGAGTAGTTTAGGTGTAGAAAGCTCGGGGGATCATGCCAGCAAATGTCCGAGTTTGTGTATTGGTGGACTCTAGAGTCTTCCCAGTCTGGAGATATTTATGGCAGGTTGTGTTGTGTGTGCTTGTGCCTGCCAAGATTTTCTCTGCTATTTTTGACTGTACTGAAATAACACAGTAAGCTTGTTTTAATTCTGGGGGCTTAAGATAATGTGAATGGATGTGCATGGTCACTGGCATCATGATAAGGCTCTTAGCTGCAAAGATGTTATTCTATTATTTCTTATACTCATAAAGAGATGCAAGCAAAATGGATAAGCCTTTTGTGTTGTGGGTTTGTATGGATCAAATGACAGACAGATCCAGCACACAGTTAATCTGCATGTGTTTTCTCAATATGCAAAAACAAATTGACAAGAAAGAATAGTAGTAATCATGTCTCAGCATTATTAAGAAAATGTTACTTAAATCTTTTGGTTGTAAATTAATAAACTTTGTGTTTTCCGCTAAATGTATATGATAAAGGCAGCACTTTGTAAAAAAATAGTCAAAATCCTTTGAATTGAATAATAAATAATTTTAGTTCTAACCTGGAGCCGAATGCAGCACTCTGATTAGCTGTGCTTGGGTGATCCTCTCCACAGTGTCCCTTTGTTGTTTGTAAAAAGAAGTTTATGAGCCATAATTGCAATCAAAATTAATACATAAATATCTACATTTGCTGTGCAGACCATCTCTCTTTTTTCTTGTATGTTTGCCCTCTGTGTCCTGCACGCTTTTTAGAATTTGGATGTGCGTGTTTTTCGTATGCTTTCATATAGAACAAGTGTCTCACACACAAACACATCTCTGCTCTTCTTTCACAAAGAAAATATTCGTTTTTTCAGCTAAAACAGAATCAAACGCAGCAAAAACATGTACATCCATGGGAGCCACCATCTTTGTTTTGTTTGAATCAGCGGTACCTCCTGTCATCTTTGCAACCAACCCCTACTATCAATGTGATTGGGCTGGTCACCGCTGGGTTGGACTCCAAACCAATCGACCTGCTGGAAGGCCAGATGGATTATCTCAAGTTTGTGAATTCAATATTATCACGAGATAATCCATCTGGCTGGCCAGATTATAATGTTCCAATAATGATAGGCCTATATGAATACATGTAGGCCTATGTTGAAATGACTTAGTAATAATAATAAGGCGCTAATCATTCACATTCACACCTGACCCAGACTGTAAAATGTAGGTGAAGGGTCTTGCCTAGGGATACAATAAGCCTCTGCTCGTCATTGTGGCTCCTGGGGTCTCCCATCCAAGTACTGTCCAGGCTCAACATGCTTAGCCTCTGAAATCTGACGGATCAGGCTTAGGCAAGCTACTTTGCCACCTACTGAACTGGGGTGTTTAGTGCTGCTTCCTGGAGCACGTGCAATAAGTAGATCTTTGCATTTACACGTTTTGGTTTAAGAGCAAGTAAAATAACACATTCAAATTTCAGGGTTTGTTGTCATTTTTAGTCTAATTATATGTCTAGATTTTATTAACATTAAAAAATATTACATCTGATTTAAAAAAATTACTACCTTTAATAGAGACCAGAATATTATATATTTTGTCAGTGAGTGTTTTCTCCCTATTAAAATAATCATAAAATAAAGGCCATAACTTCTCCTCATTGGCCGCATGCCCCAGTGTGACCCCTGTAATGCTCTTAACACTAACACCTCACAGACACCATGCAAAAGGATTTCTTTAACTGTAGACTGCACTAAAAGCCTGTGACCTGACCCTGTGTAATTGGCTCTGCTCTTATCTTCTTAAGGCCTTTCCCTGTCAGGTTATCTCATGAGAACCGAGAAAACCGGAGACACACCAAGCAGGTAACAAATATTCAGTTAGCTGAAATTGCACCTCCACTAAATGCAAAGTATTAGCCCTACACTTTTTTTGAACAATTATTCTCTCAAACAAAGAATCAGGTTTCTTTTATTGCCAATTATTGCACTATAAGAAGCAACAGAAAACAGTGAATGTAATTGCACAAAATAAAGTCATTAGCTTGTCTGTGTGCTAATGAATCAGATCTGATTTTTGCATTTTCAAATTAATTTGGATCTATGGAAAGTGAAAAGCCTTTTGGATCATTGCACAAAAGGTACATTTGTCTCTGTATTTTGTAATCTTAAAAGATTCAGCTTGAGTGGTTTTATTGAAGCTGTGTAGCACCTCCAGACTGATCTTGTTTTTGTGCAATATTTGGTGTTTTTTATTGATGCAATGAGGTTAATGAACCCAAACTCACCTTTTACAGAAATCTGAAAACTGCTTCATCCCTGAGGTCATGCGTTTTATACTTAGATGATCTGAACTACTTTTGAATCACCTCACTGACAGAGGTGCCGCACAGACAGATGGTTTCCATGACAACATTATTTGATAAGCTTTCTAGAAGCGATCAAACGGGGAAATAAAAAGCCGCCTACTTAATAAGTCATGGTGCAGTGTGAGCGTGAACTGGTAAATATCACATTGTTGGGACTACAATCTGTATACATGCACCTTCCTGAGGGCTGCCTCACTTATGGGAAAAAGATCAAATACCTGTGATATAAAAAGATCAACATAATCAATCAAAGTTCAGACATGGGTTAAACCTGGTTAAGGTTCGACATCGGTTTGCCTAGAATGGTCCTTTACAAAAACATATAAAATTGATGCTGCTATGTTTGCTTTTTATTGCTCAAAATATTCTCAAAAATATGTTTTAGTCCACTGAGCTTTACTTTTAGCTTGACCTTGTCTTTACTGCAATTTGGGCTGGGCCATTAATCAAAAAATGAGAGATCAAATCGAACCGAATCGTCAGTTATTTGGTGGTAGGTTTTGAATCGAAAGATCGAAAGCCAAACTTTTGTCAGTAAAAATCTAATACTAAACTAATAAATGGGACATTTTCAAAGTTTTGTTTTGTATGTTTTCATGAATAGCATTTTTCATTGTTTTTGAAAAGGTTAAACTAAATCGAATTGAAAATCAATATGAGAAAAAACATTTACCAGATTGTCAGCCCTAGTTTAAACAATACTTTGTAACATTCTACCGGCAAGGCATTATCATCTTCATGGAGAAAAGTTGATTTGATCCTTTCACGGAAAATCTCTCCACCTTTAGAGTTAGGATGAATGTCCAAGAAATGAATGTACTGTCCTCAAAAAGCATGGAACCCTAACATGAGCATATGAGCGCTGCGTGAGGTGTGGACGTCATGTTATTTCACTGACAGGCTTTTGTGTGATTATGTCATTGTAAATCATCAGCGCCTCTCCTGTGTGTGATGTGGGGGTATTCATGTGTCATCAGCAGGAGGCACATGGCACATTCACTCCACTTTTGTGTGTCTCGTGGACTCTCTTGGTTCGTTTCATTCATCATTTCTAATATCTTTTACACCGTTACATCAAAATTATTCTACAATCAAATGTAAATTCAAAGGGTAAGGGTTTTCTTTTTTTTTTTTATGAAATGATTAATCCTTTGCAAGCCGATAAAGGGTGTGAATGAGTCATTAAGGGCTGTAGGATCTATCTAATTATTTAAATGAAGAGCTTGGTACTTTTTATTCTTGAGATACAGCATAATCCTTTGACAGAGGGTAAATGTGCTTGATGTATTGAGAAAGCCATCTTGATAGTAATAAAACATAAGTAAAAAAGATACTCCACATTAGTGTAGTGGTTGGGGCAATGCACATGTTCAGTTGTTTGCTTGTTGGTCATTTTTAAAATCATAAATACTGAAACTAGTGCTCATTATAAAGTATTCTAAGAGAATGATAAATTCAACTTTTTTACCAGTAGTGACCCAAATGTATGTTGTAATTTATTACTGGGTTAGATTTATAACATTTTTGTTTACTGTAACATTGATTTGGCAATTGTATTCTTTTTGGAAGTCCGTAACACTTGCTGCAAAAATTACTGAATTCTATAGAAAAATACCCCATCCACATCACCTCTTGCCGAGCTCTGCACCTCGACCTAGGAAGAATAGAGATTTTAAAGATGACAATTAGCTCGACTTACCTGAAATCTTCATCACTGTGCCCCTGTTTAAATAAGTTCATAAATAAAATATGACCCAATGATAGTAAAGGTTGGCAGGTGCAAGCCATGACTTAATAAATATTATGGCTTTATCATCACCAAATGTGAAGTGAATGAATAATGCAGTATAATAGGTATATTTTATGCATTATTTTTATCATTATTATTAATTTGTGATTGCTATGAAAAATGCATAATTGTTTTTATTGCAACATATGAGCTGCAAAGTATTATTTCCATTTAATTGAATTGGAAACTAATAATAGCATATATACTGGTGATGAGATATAAATATTGAACAAGTGCTATAGTGCTAAAGGCGAGTCACATTCAGAAACAGAATATTGCACCTGGCATATTCATCCCTTTAGATTCTAAGCTTTCTTGTGCAACTCAGTCTCCAAAGAAAACATTGATATACAACAAACATCCAAAACCTACGATGAGCTTTTTTTTTTTTTTTTTTTTTTTTTTTACATAAAAATGATGCGAAAAGCCAAAATGTAAAATAACCACAAATATTTTTTAAGCCATGTGGAGATATTTTCTTTGACGTCAATAAAAAAGTTTCTTTAAATTCAACAAAAATGTCGCCACATTCAACCAAATTTTATAGTTATTTTACGCTTTGGCTTTTCGGAGCATATTTATATATTTTTTAAAAAGTCTGCAAATTTTTTCTCAGGACAGGTGAACTTGTTTTAAGTTGTAAGTACATTTACAAGTTTGACTTGAGGTGTACTTCCCTTTGTGTTGGTTTCCTCAAACATTTTGTAGCTTGACACCAGCAAAACAAAGGTTCTTGGTCTGTAGTCATTACATCGATTATCGGTCAATGATGTCTTAGGACTGTGCAATTAATTGCATTTCATTTTGTTTATGATTATTGATGTAATCAGTTACAAATAATGCAATGAGGAAATTGTTATTGTTAAGAGAGTTTGTAAGTTTTAATGAAATGTATTCATGAAAAGCCCCTTGAGATGCAGCATCTCGTTTTCAAGGGGCACCACTAAGTAAGTGTGCATGAATTTTCTTGAGCTGGAAAAGTAGGTGCCGGAAAGTTTTTTTAGCTGCACATCAGTGAGTAGAGTTGAAAAGGGAAGGCATAAGTCCCGAGAGGCAATGTTCAAACCCTAAACTTATAAGCCATAGTTTATCTGGTGGCTATACTGCCAATACAGTCTCACAAGAAAGTGTACATTTACCATGACACAAAAACAGCGCATTATGCCCACAATTTTGTGTACATTTGGCACGATATGACTAAGTGTAAAAATTACACGAGATATTATAGCGAAAAAATACAGAGTGTTGAAGCCACGTGGGGACATTTTCTTTAGGTTTAACGGGTAAGTTTAGGCATCAAGTTACTAAAATGGGTAAGTTTAGGTCTGGGGCTTATGATAGGTTAAGATTAGGATCAGGAATTCGCTAAAATTCATAAATAAGAAATTAACTGGGACTGCGACGCATACTATTTTTACGCACAAACCCCGTGAACTCGTGCTAACCATACGTAATTTACATGTCCTGTAATGCCGTGGTGATATCGGGCTCATACTGCATATACAGTACCTGCATAGGCAGACCACAACACTGGTCTGTCCAACAGCAAACATGACTGTTTATGAAACGGTAAAAACATAGTATACAATGCTAAGTAAGAACGGTTGTGTGCTGTTCTGAAGGAGATATGACCAAAGAGCTACTTTGTAAACTGATTGTACAGTAAATTGTAGTTTGGATTTGAGACGCGACCAACTGTATTGAAGAAGAGGGATTTTTTTTTTTCAGCAAAACACGGTCTAAAAGAGGTAAGTATAAAGGGACCTGTATGTGCCAAAGTTGCTTATTCCTAAGCATGCGCATTCCATCTATTTCATTCTTTGGTGGATATTGATAAAGCCTTCATACATGCTACATTGCCTGTGCATGGAATGGAGGATGTGTAGCATCCAGACTAAAGCTCATGTATGTGGAACTGTGACAGCGGGTGGGCGTATGGAGGGGGATGACAGAAACATCAGAATACATTGCTTTCCCCCCTCACATGTTCACCCATTTATAATCACGCATCTGAACCTTTTATTTCTCAGATTGTTGGGCTTGTCTGCGGTGCTTTTATTTGCTTGGTTTTTGAGCTTAGATTATTTTATAAATGCACAGGGGTTAATTAGCACTTAGTTGAAGATGGATCACAATACCTGTTTGAAAAAATATAGAAAAATAACGGAGCATTTGCCCCTCAAAGCCCAGCATGACTAGATTGTGAAAAGTGCATCTACACTCATCGTAATAAATAATTGGGAGGCTCAGAAAGTATTAGGTAGCATGCTAAAAATGTTGTATTATTAGATACTTTGTCAATACATCTGTGCTTTAAGTACTTTATTTAAATAAAATAAACTGGCTACAGGACCTCTAATAAATACTTGTGAGCCAAGTGCATTCCAAGAGAACATTTTAATGAAGATTATTTCAACTTTAAAACCATGCCTCTCTATTTGGAAAGTAATTTGGCTTCTTTTGACAGTTTAATGAGTGAAAATTACTCGTGCGTAAATTTATTGCTCTAATAGTGGACAGTGGAGGCATTGGGAAAAGCAGTAATAGGCCAGCTTGCACACAGAGTCATATAGAGATAAAGGTGGTATATACCTTAGAGGACCACAGTTGGACTCTTAATCACCATCCGCCCTCATCCAGCAATGATACACCGCTGGAGTGCACCCTCAGCCTATTGTCCCGTCCCTGTTTAATGAATCTCTGCTGGCGAAAAAGAATGGGAATTTTAACCTAGCCAGCACTGAGATTTATGAATATTTCCCGAGTTGAACTAAGGTTTCTGCTGAGCCAAGCCACCAAGTGCCACTGCCAATGGTGGGTCAATAGCTCGGATCATTGCCTTCAGCCCATCATCATCTGCAGATTCAGGGCCGTCTCTCTGCCAACCTGTCAGTGCTGGCACTGACGGATAGATTCAGGAAATACACAGGGAAATAGGCACGACCCCCCAGGCTTATCTGCCAGTTTCATTGAAAGCAATGATGATTTAATACTTTAATTTACAGTAGTTCTGTCATCTCTCCAAACGTTGCATCTTTTCTTCACGCTGCAGTATAACTTATAAATAAATATATAATAATACATTTTAGTTAAAAAGACCTTTCAGGAAAGTCATAGGACACTGTACAGTTTAAAAAAACACATTAGGGTTAAAAGACATGCGCTACATTAAAAATAAAACAACAAAAAGATGGTGGGAGTGATTATGTAGGATTTTCTGAACAGTACGTTTTAAGTCCGGCTTTGAAAAGTGGAAGAGAGTCAATGTTGTGCAGTCAGGAGGGAGAGAGTTTCAGAGCTGGGGCAGAGGCTTCCACAGTGACGAGACGGCAGGTGGAACAGAGAACTGGAGGAGCAGTGTTCCCAGACGTATGATAATTATAGTATTTGTACGATAGTTTCACCTCCTGTACAATGTAGAATCAATAATTATAAGTCATTGTAAAACTCCATGTAAATGTACGATAATTTTGAAGCGCCAGGTCTTTTCTTGGTCTTGACTAACTTGAGTTAGCCTAAATGACTGAAAAAACTGATCCAGGATAAAGCAAACTCGTTACTCAGCATAAGCTATAGTGGTATTCTGTAAAATTATTACAACAGTTTTCCACGGCTGCCTATCTGTTTCTGCCCCAATGTGCTGAGACCAAATGTAAATAGACCATCATGCCACATAATGAAGACAACCGATGAAGGAAAGAGTGAGTGAATCAATGATTTACTTTACTTGTAGTAAAGTATAATTGAGTTCTATTGACATTCATTTAAATCAGAATGATTGAATGAATGAAAAGGAGAAAGCATGCTGCGCTAAACATAGAAGCAATGTTGTATTTTTTCACCCTTCCAACTGAGTAGAACATTTAAAAATTAATTTGTGCAATGATTATCTAAAGATGTCTTTATGTCAAAGAAATTGCTCTGGCCCAAAGTTTAAAACAGTTCGGATGTGTACAGTAATTTTTAGCAATATACGATAATTTTGAGTCTCTGGGACGATAATTCAACATTTCCCACCTGACAACACTGAGGAATAGGAGCGGCAAGAGGGAGCGGAGATGTGGAGGAGGTCAGAGATGTAAGGTGAAGCCACTCGCTTTGAAGGCAGTGAGGAGAATTTTAAATTGATTCTTTGTTTTACGAGGAGTAAGTGTAGTTTGAGGATGGGCAGGAGGTGGAATAATGGAGTTGTGGTGGTGATGATGCAGGCTGCAAAGTTTCAGAGAAGCTTCAGGGATATGCAAGGCCAAAAAGGAGGGAGATGCAGTAATGAATCCCTGAAGTGACAAGACTGTGAACAAATATGGCAAAGGTGTGAGGAGTAAGAGAGGGCGGGGACAAGAAGATATGAAGGTGAAAGTAGGCAGAGCGGGTGATGTTAATGATGTGAGACTGGAAAGAAAGCAGATGAGACCCAGGCTCTTGACCTGTGGGGGAATAGTGGGGTCATTTATTGATAATTAATGTTCTAAATTATTTAAAGCAAACAAATTAATGATTTTGGGTGGTGTAATTAGACCTGTGCCAAAAATATAAATAATTGTTTTACTATCATTCTCAATAACAATAACAGCAGGTTTATCAGGCCACCGTGTGTCAGTAAAAGCATGAACAAGCACATTTTTTCTGCTAACAATATACATGTGCAGTCTAACTTAAAACTTAATACTACCCAAAAACATAGAACTGCAAACTTGAATGTGGATTTCCCTAAAGTATTGGTCGTTCTACTTACCTGAAGTTCAGGCCGCAGTGTTGTCTAAAAGAAGAAAGAAAATCAAATCAAAAATTGAGATTGGTCAATACTGGGAAATTCTAATTCACCCTACTTTTGAGGCAGCCTGTTCTCATGGATAAGCGTGTCAATACCACGCTATTGTAAACAGCGGTCATATGAACGCGACTTCTATTTTATGCGTGTGTATTTGACGTGTTTCTGTCCCAGTTCATTTCAATGGTGAATGTTTATTATTCATGAAAACTAACACAATCCTAATCCTAACCTTAACCAACTCCAAGCCAAAGAGCTAAACTTACCCATTTGTGTAACTTCAGACTTAAATTTCGCCCTTAATCCCTTGAAAAACCTCATGTTTGTCGTCAACCACTAGGCGTGTCCAGACGACGCGAGAAAAAACGAGCGTGTAATTGCACGCCAAAACAGGCAGAGGGCGTCGTCGTGACACGCAAT
Organism: Mugilogobius chulae; assembly: GCA_038363315.1. Lineage (NCBI taxonomy): Eukaryota > Metazoa > Chordata > Actinopteri > Gobiiformes > Gobiidae > Mugilogobius > Mugilogobius chulae. The sequence continues at coordinate 30,869,344 of CM076405.1, read as the reverse complement.
TTGTCATGGCGTGCTATTTTACGCATTCCATGAGAACACGTTGTTTGAGGATTTGGACATTCATTCGGGCAATCTCAAGCAAACGGAATGAGGCAAGGTCTTTTGTTGAAAATGGCTTCTTCCAGGAGAGGTGTCAGGAGAAGGGTTAGGGCAACATGTTTGTTGAAGACTTCTATTATACTGTGTTGACAATAGCATATAGCTTACTCAGAGCATGCTTGAGTAATCCTGCATTGACCTGCATCTTGAGGGTTGAATGCTTAGATTTTTTCACCTATACCACATTGTCACGAAAACAGCAGCAGGGTTTGCCAGTTTTCCAGTTCTGAACAGGAAATCAATACACTTGCATTTGTCATTGAGCCATTTCAGCTCAATATTTTGCTTTTCAACAAAATTATGTATGTATTATGTGCATGTAGTTGAAAGCAAGTGTCCACTTAGAAACATTACACAAATATACATCTACGGGGCAACATACAGACCTTTTACAACAACTCACTATGCCCCAAGAGGAACATGTATTAAAGATAATGGAGCTGGATCCAATTTTACAAACTCTTTCCCTGAGGATAGGACTGACAGCTCTCCTGTTGATCCCTTCCACTATCTCCGGTATTCCTGTAGATATTTGAGGAATTGATTAGTTTAAAAAGGGAGGGGAGAAGGTCTTTCATTTGGTTTCAATCTGCTGAACAAAGCCTGACTGCAATAGATTTTTTTATCTATGAGTACCGTATATCTTCCCAGAGTCAGGCATGCAACACTGAAGTGGCTCTTTATTGGTTGTGTAATCCTGCACACAAAGCTTTTATGTGAGCAGAAGAATAGATGAGCTCCTGGAAGAACAGGTCACATGGACACATATAGACAGGAAAATCACACTGGTGGCACTGCAAAACTGTACACAAGGAGATCTGTCTTGTGCATCTGACTGTTTCTTATGGTCCCCATGGGGAAAGCTGTTGGGAAAAGCGCAGCGTCCAGAAACCATCTGCAGATCTTGAGACAGTCTTGGTCAGGACAAAAGTTACTCACAGTATGTACATATTTTGTAACCTGGCTCACACCAGAAGGTCATGTGTGGCACTTTAAAATTATGTTATGGGTCAATTTGACCCTTTTCAGTTTTTTCTTTGACCAAAGTACTAGTTGTCCATTATTTTTCTTTCTACAATTTTGTGACTTTTCCTCATCCTGGGTAACTCTTGTGTAAAATCTGGACTCGTTGATGTGTAGTGCAATGTTTGTGTAGAGTTTGTATACAAAGATGATGTTGCGGGTCATTTTGACCCGGACATTTTAATGTGGGCAAATAACTGTTCAGGTGTAATATAAACATCTCTTGATGATCTCTCCTTTGATAAACTTAGTTTAGATTGTCCTGAGACCCAAGTTCAAGTAGAGACAAGACTTTCTTGCCCTTGTCCTTGTCCCTCACTGTCGCTGTCCTTTTTGGCAGTACATGTCAAACAAGCCTTGCCTGGAAAATCCAGACAATATATATATAATACATATAAATATATTTATATTATATATATATATATATATATATATATATATATATATATATATATATATATATATATATATTATATATATATATATATATATATATATATATATATATATATATATATATATTAGGGCTGTCAGTTTTATCGTGTTTTTATCACGTTAACGCAAAACTATTTTAACGGCGAAAATTTTTTTGACGCAAATTAATCGCATGGTTATTTTTCACCATTAAAACGCTCCAATGACGCGAGGTTCATAGAAAAAACACAGAGCACAAGCAGAAAGAGACCTAAACAAGGCTCTGCTGGCTCACTTTTGTTGACTTGGTAACATTTCCACTCGATCCCACGACTGTCTGAGCGTGATGTGTTTGTTTACCTCGGCTCCGTCCATGTGCAGCTCAATCAGCTGATGAGGCTGTTCCTCGAGGCTCTGTACATGTTTCCACCTTCCCGTGTCTTGATAAAGTCGCGGTCCGTGGTCACTAAATGCGATGTTTGTCCACTCAAGTTGTTGAAACGATCCAATATCCAGAATAGTCTTTCAAAACTCCGGTAAAAACTTTCGTTGTTCTACTTTCAGCTCCGCTAGCTTAGCGGTAAAGCTTCGCTCGTTTTAACTAACACTTCTTTAATCCTCACAATAAAAGCTTCATAATCTCCAGCTGCAGAAAACGCTTTATTGTGAAAGAGCAGTGTAGTAAATGCTTAGAATGAGTGAGACACGTCAATACCACGATTTGGCCTAATGTTATGGGAATGCATCAATATAAAATAATAAAATATATATATATAAACACATAAATAAAGACATAATAAACAGGAATTCAAGCTAAATATATTATTAGAATGTAAAATACATTAAAATATATAAAATAAAAACATTTAATTATGTGCGATTATTCGCGAGTTAACTCAAGACAATCATGCGATTAAAATTTTTAATCGCTTGACAGCCCTAATATATATATATATATATATATATATCGTCTGGCCACTGTCTCCCTCTCTAGAATTTCAGTGGCCATGACTGACCGATAAATTAGCCAATCAGAGACATGCATCGTCTGGTGCATGAAAACCAACATGGCTGCTTATGATGGAAAAAGACATCACGTGGAACTGAAAACATTGCAGTTTTCTATTCCGTGGGAAAGAAAATTATCTCGTAATTACGAGAAAACTATCTCATAATTACGAGAAAGTTATCTCGTAATTACGAGATCTTATCTCGTAATCACGAGATAAATATTTATTTTTTCGTGAGTACTATGGAGCGCCGTAGAAATGCATTCCTGGAATGTATAAATGCAATTGTATTTGTCAGTTTTTAACGAAATTTTAGCACCTGGGTTGATAAATAAGGCCACCTGATCGCTCGCAAGTCTCATTGGGAGTGGTTTTCAGGAAAAGACATGTTTTTGTAATCACTGAGAGGAAGGAAAGTATTTAATTAGCTCTGGTGAATCTTGTAAATAAAAAGATAATGACTATTCTAAATGGAGTAATTCAGTCTTATTGTTATTGTAACTAGAAATCCATTGGGTTGACTGTATTGTCTCAGGCCAAAACTCAAAGAATTGTACATTGTAAACAAAACATAATTCATAATGTCTGACCTTTACCTGCGGCACAGGGCCTGTCACTCCACCCCCCACCCCCCTAATTTGTTTGACGTAAACAAAACAAAATCATTCATTTGCAGAGATAAAAACAAAAGCAACAAAAATAGAGAGCTGCACAGAGGATTCAAAGGTCAAAGTGCGGTGGGAGTCAGATGGAGCATGCAGGTACATATGACTCAGATATAATCACACTTTTTGTTCTCCTACCTTCCTCATCCATATTAATGTCTGCTTAAATAATTGACTGTTTTTCTTTCTCGCAAATCTTTCTCTTGTGAAGGAGAAGCAAAACAAACACCTAAGCCCTTATCTCTAGCAGCCTACGAGTCTGGCACTGTATATTTGTACAAGAACCCAGAGACCGATTCTGTTCTCTTAGATCTCATATCTAGCTCATTATCATTCATAGAAAAGCATGTTTTCTTCCCTCCTAAAAACACATTTTACCTATTCACTCTAGGTGCTAGATCAAGTATTGCAGGAATGCTGTTTCCAAAAAGCAGCAAGTACAGTCTTCTAATCAGTGAACAGAGATGAAGCAATGTTGGCCAAAACCAACTTGAGCATGCTGACACTGTGCAATTCACTCAAACTTATGAAAGTGCTTCTAAAGTCATCATGGTTAAGAATTATGAGGTTCAAAAATAGGAAGAAATTTAAAGGAAAAATATCAGATTTTTGCTTTCTTAAAGGGGCACTGTGTAAGAAAAAAAATAATAAAGTGATCCAAGTAATGTCCACTTTTGAGCACCAGGGTGCGCATTTCCAGTGCATTTTGCCTATCTACCATGCTGACATCTAGCGTCAATATTCACATTCCGGCCCATAATAAAACATTTCAAATAAGTATAAATGTATCCCAACTGATGTAGATTGGTTAACAGTGCTCTCTTAAGTATTCATGTTGTAAAGAATAAATATGATTTAAATGTTTGTGGACTATATGTGATAATTAAAATTCCTCTCAATCTTACACAGTGCCCCTTTAAACACATCAACAAAGAGAAATAATACATTTTAAACCTTTTTTATCAAATTTTCTGGTTTGCTCACTTAGCTAATGCATTTTTAACTTGCAAATTATTTTTATATTGAGCATACACTTTCTGGGCAGAAAACAGAATTCAGTGTTTTGTTTTTTAAGTTGACTTTAATCTTAAAAGTCCAAACCTCTAAAAGGGGGTTGGTGACTGGGGGTGGTCTCCAGCCACCAATCAGAAAGTCACATTCACATATAGAAAACACAAGACAGTTGGACCATCTGCCAAACGGGTAAATGCATTTACATTCCAGATAGAGATCTACCATTTGCTATTTGCAGGATGTATGCATCCAATGTCAAATACTCCTTTGCTCCTTGTTGATGTTATTTATACGAATTAACCTGGGGGGCAAATTTTAAAACATGCGACGGGTTCTGTGTTCCCTGTTTGGGCCCTCAGGAGACCAGTGTTGAGCATCAATCATACTGACTCTCCAAAGAGTTCCTCTCCTGTGTCTGTGAATTTAATAAGGTGCACAAATGACATTTAAAGAGTCTGTATCACCTCATCTTTGCCTAATGTGTTATTGTTACAACATTTCCTCACCAGAAACATACCCTCATTGAGTTTTGTTTTAGTCACAAATCTTGAATAGTAAGGCTGTTGTTGTCTTTTGACTTGAATTAATGAATGAATTAATAGTTTATTTATTTACCACATTTACACAGACAGACTTCAAAGTACTTTGTTGACTCCATACACCTTCACTAAAAATATTTTGATAATTTCAGGAATAGAATTGAGCAACTATGAAGCTACAACTGTTCATAGATAATCATTGAAAAAATTTAAATGACATTTCAAGGTTTTATATAAATAAAAGAAAAAATGTATTAAAAACATTGCGGATTTCTGCGGAATCAATGAACACAAAACTGCTTAAATGCAGGCTAAGTAAGTAGCTTGTTGTGGATGAATTTGGTATTCATGTAGAAAAATGAACAGCTGAGAGTTGTCTAAGTCTTCAACATAAGAGATCTCCGGCCATATTGTTCAAATGGAGGTTTCCCTCCATTTCAGCGTTCCCAGTCCATTGTTCTTTAGCTCCATGCTAGGCCATGAGGAGAGGCCTGCTTAGTGGTTCAGTCTCCTCTTCTGTCTCCATAGTCTCTGTCCGTGGTCTGTTCTATGGGCTCTGTCCAAGCGGTCTGCCCCTGCTCTGTGGCTGCGTTGTCTCTTATAGCCATCAGGCGGGGCAAAACAGGCCAGATGGGCAAAGCATTGAAACTCAGGTGAGTTTAGCATATGACAGTCAGACCCTGGGAGACTCGAGCTTGCAGGGGGTTTGGAGGCTTTGTCACATCCAACAAAAGTATAAGGTGTGGTCTACATACATTAGCACATGTAGGACTTACAGGCTCCGAGAGGCCAGTATGGGTTTTCCCAGACTTCAGTTTCATCAAAGTTACATTTTAAGATTTCCATAACAAGCTTTATATGGATAGCGCTTTTCACAGACACAGTCACAAAGTGTTCACAGTCCAACACAGTCTCACTAGATGGCGTACTTTTACCACGACACAAAAACAGCGTATTCTGACCACGACTTCAAAGCTATTTTTAGTACTTATGTTACGCCGTGCATTTAGCACGATATGAAAAAGCGTAAAAATGACACGAGATTTCACAGCATCAAAAAAACACGAGTTTTAGTTGAAGCCACGTGGGGATGTTTTCTTCACGAAACGGGTAGGTTCAGGCATAAAGTTACTAAAATTGGTAAGATTAGGTCTGGGGCTTGGGGCAGGTTAAGATTAGAATCAGGATTTCATTAATATTCATAAATAAGAACACGTCTTAACACACCACTGAAATGAATGGGGACTGTGGCGCGTACTATAATTACGCAAAACAGCTGTGGACTCGTGCTAATCATACCTCATTTACATATTGTGTAATGTCGTGGTAAAGCTGTCCCCCTTCCCCACTAACAAGCGCCCTGGGGCAGCTCAGCTAAAGCAATTTGCCTAAACTCCTGCTGCCCCAACCTCTGACTACCAACTGTTCCCTAACCTGCATTTTAATGGTTGGTGGGGAAACGGGAGTACTTGGAGGAAACCACCCAGACACGAGGAGGAACATGCAAACTCCACACAGAAAGGCTCGGGATGTGCGGGAACCCGTAACCTTCTTGCTGTGAGGCCAGAGTGCTATTCACTCTGCCTCTATGCTGCCATGTAAAGTGAGTGAAGTTAGATTTTGTTCCAATTGACAGACAACCAATGAGCTCTGTATTCATGTGCATCACAAAAATAAACAAATTCGAATGCACAGCAAGTTATAGGACCTTTTAAGAATTTGGGACAGACATAACACAAAAATAGACACAATATGAAAGTAAGAAATTTCACCTTGACTTTTGTGGCAATGAGTGTAGTAGTGAGAAGACAGACTAAGACTATAGATGAGTGGAAGATGTGAATGAAGCTCCCCGCACAGTGCCGACATCACATGCAGCCAGTGGGTGGTGAGATGCACTTGACGTCTGCTTGTGGGCACATTGCAAGACTTTTTTTTTCTGTCCAGAACAATAAGAGAAAAAATCTCCATTGACGGGGAAGATGTACAGCTACTACACAGCTAAAAGTGAACATATGATATTCAAGAAGGTTTTTTCCCCTCTTCATCTGTCATGCATCGAGCTTAGAGTACTATTCCACTGAATCAGATCTATTTCAGAACCTCAGCTAAACATCCTCTGAGCTTCTTTTACTTTCTTTTAATAACTTCATGTGTGTTCTCATGTGTTTATGCCTGTAACAGTGTGGAAACATGCATTTGGAAATGTTCTGTATATCTGACCTGTCAACACAAATGAAAATGCAACAGTTGAGATGTCAATATGCTTCCAATTGCCTTATGTATGTTCTTGTTAATCAAATAAGTTAACAACAGTTAAATTATTTAAATTAAGTAAGGACATGCAGTGTTGCCCTTGGTTTAAGCCACTCTCAGGCTACAAGAGCCCGAATCTTCACACGACAGCACAAAGACCACCAACTTCAGGCTATTTCTCTTCTACTTCTCATTTGGACTAAACTGGTATTGGAGCAAAACTGTGAGGAGTCTCCTCACAGGCCCTCCGGGCCCTTGGCAGCTCCCCAGCGGGGTTTTGCCTTCCCTGCTGCAAGAGATGAGAGCAGGTCTAGCATAACCACACTTCCAAATGGCCACTACCAAACCCACAACAACAACTGCACAACGAGGAAAGGCTTCCAACTCACCAAACATCTAGGAGCACCACATCTCCGGCCTCGATGGGACGTAAGACCAAAATAGTGGCTAATACAGAGTGGATTGAGAGTAGTTAGGAAAGTCTTTTTACACCAAAGTTGAACCCAAATCAAATCTTACCTTTGAAACTACTGTTTACTGTAACTGTTTGGAAAGGAATGATGAACGTTTTGTTTAAACCACATAAAATGTTACTAGTTACTTGATTTCATAATTAGGATTTTTATCACTGTATGGAGAGAGATGCGCCTTCAGAGAGACAACGAGGTGTGTAGGTTCTGAAAATTTTAGTTAAACTTAGGTTAGGTTAACTTTGGTGCCCCAAATTGATCTAATTTGTTAACTTGACTGCACAATATAATAAATAATAACTAGCAATTAGTGCGCCTTGCCACTATTAGTCTACTTTTAGCTTATTATACAACACTCAAGAAAAAAGGAACGCAACAAATGGGTTAGCATCATGATTTCAGTCCATAGGTCGTTTATTTACACAAAGTCATGTTTGAAACTAAGAGTTGACTTTTACCGCTGGTTAACTGTGCTCAAGTCTTCTCTATAAAAGGCCACCAGAATGAAGCCACGATTGTCGCAACCAGAGAGGGATTGAGCTATTGGCAGCTCCAAGCTGGACGGTGTTGTTTTGCTGCGCCAAGGTGTTTTGTCCACCGCTCTACCATTAGTCGGTTCAGCCACCACCAGGTCCGCAGTTGAGACCATTGTGACACACCACAGGCCAGTGTCGGCCAGAACCATTCGTAATCGCCTCCGTGCTGACGGTATTCGACCATATCGGCCATTCGTTGGATCAGTGCTTACTCCCCAACATTGCCAAGCTCGGGTCGAATGGTGCACTGCACATCATCGTTGGACTTTGCAGAAGTGGTCCCAAGTCGTGTTCAGTGACGAAAAAATGTTCCAGTGCTTCAGAGCAGATGGTCGAGATTGTGTGTAGAGGAGATGCTGGGAGGCATGCTGAACCGTGTGTGCCCCAAGTGAACCGGTGGGTTGGTCCCAGTGTCATGGTTTGGGCAGCCATGTCGGCAAATCACCGAACAGACCTGGTTTTCATCGAAGGAAACCTCAATGGTCTTCATTATCAGGATGAGATCCTGAGGCCTGTGGTGCTCCCTTTTTCTGGACCAAGTTGAGGCGGGAGCTCTGTTCCAGCACTACAATGAGCGACCCCATGTGACTCCAGCCATTAGTCCGAACTTAAATCCCATTGAAAATGTCTGAGATCTGCTCAGTGTGCGCGTTACCAACGTAGGATCTCCGAAACTCAGCAGCAGCTGGGTGGCACTGGTGGAAGAATGGGCGGCAATTCCACAATATCATCTCAGACACTACTGCCGATCGATGAGGCGACGAATAACCGATGTCCAGGAGCCAACGGGGGTCACATGAACTATTGACAGTCTGATGAAATTCCTGTCACTTTTGGTTTTAGGGTTGCTCTATTGTTTGGTTGTGTTATTGGACTCGAAAATGTGTAAACGCCGCAAGAGTTGGCCTGAGGATTAGAAATGGATGTAGGGTTCATATGAAACAGGCGGATCTCAAAAATAAAATTATTCTGCCCCCCCCAAACTCCGAAAACTGAGTGTTGAGTTTCTTTTTTCCAAATGCATATTTTCTCGACACTATTACTTTATATAGTCTAAAAGTACATTTCAAACAGATATTTAAATATTTTAATCAATCTACTTTATTTTTACACAGCAGTCTGATTATGCCACAAAGAGCTGCATTTACAATATAACCTCCTTTTTGCTATTAAAGGCAGTTCACAAATTCACAACATAAAAGTCATATACCCCTTGCCTGGGATCCAGAATGACATTTCTCTGTATTTTTACACAGAGAAAATGTCAGTCTGGTCGCCCTCCCCTCCAAGGGCGTTTCCTTCAAAATCCAGATCGTACCGTGCAATGAAAATCGTTTATTTCAGTCACGTGGTTTTTGCTAACAACGTCCCTGCTGTGCGCAGCGCGCATGGATCTAGGCAGCGCGGCGGAAGGATAAACAACATGGCGCACCGGAAAACCGAGAGTTTGTTCCATTCACCGTAAAGGCCGTTTTAATTTACCAAAAAGACATCGCGTCAATAGTCGTGTTCAAGATGGTCAAGGGTAAGGGACCCCCCCTTACCGGCAGATGACAGCGCGAGAGAAATCCCAACAGCTTACGGCAGTAGAAGCCTTTATGCTCTTCTCTGATTGGTTCCCTCCGCTGTCTGTTAGGTGAGCTTTGTTCCGCCGTAGAAATCCAGTTGACTCGAGGGCGACCAGACTCATCCGCTGGTACAGCGGTGAGGCTGGATTCTCCAGGCAAATGTACCCCAGCTTTAAGTGTTTTTGCACTTTTGTATGTATGTTTACCTACGTTTTTTACTTATTTACGTAACCAGATCGAGCTTCTTCCGTTGTAGGAAAGCAGCCAGGCATGGTTATAATAACTACTAAAATAACAAAACAAGACCTCATGAAGCAGGCTCTCCACACTAAAAAAAACGCATGCCTCCATTTTGCCCAAAATAAACATAACAACGTTGGTTTGTTGTCCTGGATGCTGTCCATGTGCTCCCTCATTAAAAGATTAGAGTCATTTGGATCAAATGTGCAGCTTTTCTGATTCACCTAAACTCAGAGTTCTTCAGTATACTAAAAATACTGTTGGCACTGTCCTCCAAGATTTCAATGGACATGCTGTGATTCATTAGACAAAGCTTGGCGATTTTGGAAGGTAAAAAGTGTATTATTGAGCAGCCACTGTGAAGCATAAATAAAATAGTATTCCCCGCCAAATCTTTTAAGAGGAAAACAACACTTAATCAAAGATTTTCAAAAATAAAACTTTAGCTCTAACAAAAAGACAACTAGCTTTGGTCATTAGTCAATTAAAAAAAAAATCTTCCAAGGACAATTATGTTCGATGCAAAGTTTGGTAACTTGACGGTTTATAATAAAAGTTCTTTTTTCTCAATGAAACATACATAAAGCTAGTGTAATCCTGCTTCTTTTTTTGTTGATATGTCGCCCACTTGGTCAGACTGCTACATTTTTTTTTGTTCCTGCGCTGTCCAAACTAAATTTGGATTTCAGGACACTTCAGCGGGACCTCTGTGGACCTGCACTGAGCATGCACATACAAGTGCACTATGACTCTTCTCAAGCATCAATTTCCAGTAATGATTTTCTCCAGTGATGAGAGTCTCCGATCGAGCCATGTAATAAAGAGGACACTCAAACACATCCACACAGAGCACTTCTTAAGCCGTAGAGACCTATCAGAAAGTGGCGGCCTTAATCTGAATGTACACTGTGAGTAATTCAGTGAGGTGTATTTTGCTGGAAACAAGCGGGATCACAAGTGCAGAGGTGTGGTGTGGGTACAGGGGGCCGTGGTGGGCCGTGGATGTGATGATGGGAGGCAGACCTGATGAGCGGAGGTGGTAATAGTGTTGGTAATGGTTGTTCTGAAGAGGAGGGGTGTGGAGGGCTCTTCAGTGCACTTCTGTCAGTGCACTGGTGCTGGATTGTGCTAGTCCACTCAGTTATGTAAAACAGCATTTACTTTCACATGCACAGTGTAGTTTTCCAAATGATGGTGTTATAATAACATAAATGGACTGGTCTGGAGTACTTTATTTGTTTGAGGCACGACTTTACAGGCAAAATTCTTAGCATTTAAAGGAGACCTACTGTAGGTAAAATCTGCTGTTCTTTCATCGTTAGTTTCCTCAAAGTTGTATTGGAATGATGAGCTGATGCTCCATTGCTTTAAAAAATCCTGTTTTCACCTACTAATGGAGTATTCTAAGTGTCACCAATAAATGCATTAAAACACCAATAAATAATGAAATGAAAATGTCAATAAATCAATCTAATTTGAAATAAACAATAAATATATAAGTAAATTAACTAATTGATATGTCAAAAATATTTTAAAGAAACGGAAATCATATACAGTATTTGTGTATTTGGCTATTTCATTCTACATTTCTTTAAGTTGCTGCAAACTTGTTAAAGTCCTTTATATTACAGGGTTTGTGTTTGTGCCCCAGGACAAACAAGGCAGTTGCAGTCGTTAATTTTGTTATGAAAACTATTACAAAACCCAGAAACAAAAACGTCTAAACAGGCACGCAGACTCCTGCAATATAGAAAAAACTGGGCCAGAGCAGAGGAAGTCCCGCCCTCTGAGTTTGATGAGAGAGTTTGACAGATTACAGTTGTTGTCGATTCATCATCACAGCCACAGTTCTGTGCAGCTAAAATAGTATGTTTGGAGTTACAACCCTTGTCACCAGTAAGGGTAGACAAACAATATTTCTCTTTCCCGAAGGATTATTTAAATGTTTTGTGGAGGAGACCTTTGCCCTGTCCTGCCTGTAAAATAGATCTGTTCTGACAAAATGTGCTCAATTTCAGAAAAATTAAATAAAAAAACAAAACAAACGCATTTTATATGTGGTATGTCGACAAAAAATGCAAACCTTTTCTTTGTCTATATTTCGAGTTTTTAAATGTCAAATGTACAATTTTGGTTGTTTGCAAACATAAAATCAACATGACACAAAGAAAACTCTTCCCTACATTACAGGAAAAGTTTCCTTTTCAAACAGAGAGTCTGAAGAAAAGCTGTTTACCTCCAAATCTTAGTTTCTAATCGAAATGATGCAATGTCACCTTGGAATAAGGACATTTAACTGAACACTCTGAAGTGAATGAGAACAGAATCCATGTGTGTTGATTTGTTAGTATTTTCTTGTCTTTTATTTAAAAAAAATGCAACGTTAAAATAAAGCTTTGTAATTTAATAAGAGACATTTTATACCTTTTCAGTTGCCTGACCAGTCCTTCCCTCCTACATTCTGTTACATTCTGTTTGAATGCAGAAGGGTCTGAAACCGTAGCCTCAGCCAATCATTTACTCGTCCAATGTTAGGACGATCCAATCAAGCATGGTGATTCTGACACGTGACACGAAAAAATCGGAAGTTGCTTTGCAAGTCCCATTTCAAAACATTCAAGAAGGGAACGTAGCTGATCGGCTCGTGCTTCGGTTTTGAACAATGAACGTATCAATTCTTATCAGCAAACCGTGTTGAGGAGCTTCAGACTGAAAAAATCCTCGCGCTACATGTTTACGAAAGCATCGTGTCACTGTTCTGGTGGAATTTCCGGGTTTTCTGTAATTGGTTGACTCAGCGCTCAGAAAGGCCGCCCACGAAATTAACCTCGGCGCTCCGCTCCCAGACCCTCACGGTTTGTCTGTCAAAGCGTGTAGGGACTGGCTGGTCAGGCAACCTTTTCAGCTACTTAGTATTGGTAACATAAGTCAATTATTGTTTTTGCATTTAACTCTTTATAAACTGCAATATTGGCTCAAAATGACTTATGGCTCGATCGGAGGTCTCCTCTACGATAGGAGGGCTATTTTGCAAAACAAATCTGGCTGTGAGTAAATATTTTTAACGATGAAGTTAAATGGGGCACAATTAGATGCCTATATGTGAAACATTAGCCATTTTTATTTTAACATTTAACACAATTAGGCATCTAAAGGCACATTTGCGTTAGAAATAGGCATGTATTAAAGTAAAATTAGTGCAATAAAGTTGTGTGATGTGTATGATCCGAAATCCATTGGGGAGCTACTTGACAGGTAGTGGCGAGCTACTGGGAGCTCCCAAGCTACAGGTTGGAGATTTACTGCAGAATCGGAAAAAAAAATATATTAGAATCTTAATTTGCCAAATGGGTGGGGGGTCGGAGATAGTGGGGTTGGTGAAAAGAAGACTTTTCTGCGCACTCTAGCCTCAGTTGCAGGACAATACATGATTACTTTAATTAAACATGCATTAATTATTCCAAATACAAATCAGTACAAAGTTAAAAGCTCATTAAAGCTGGCTTTCTATACAGGATGTCCTCATTAGGCGACAATAGAAAATGAACAATAATGAAAAATGCTCATGCAGTGCAGTCACACATTTTTCTGAATGTGTGACATTAAGTAAAATGCCTCAATATTCAGCAGAAACCACCAGTCTATTTGTTATAGACTAGATGATGGGCATTGGCAGCAGCAGATGGCATTGTTTTTACAGCACTGAAAATGACATTTCGTTTGTTGCTCTTTAATTTATGAGCTGTTGTTTGGAGTGTGAATCTGTGGAAACAAAAGTAACCTGCTGCTGAAGGTCTGAAGTGAGCAGTAATCATGGTTGTGTGCAAAAAGAGACTCATAGGCAGGTTCTTTAGATTCACAGCTTGTTAAAGTTAAAATGCTTTAAACTGCACTACAAAGACAGAGTATAGAAATACATTAGAAAAGGCTTAATATTATGTAATCTGAAGCAATTTAAGATTTTCAACTCCAGCTGTTTTTCCCTAAAACTCCTGACTGAATTTCCCTATGGGGTTAGTTCATAAAGTGCACCAGGACAAAGCGTAGGGTAGAGCAAAGCGTCGGGCAAAACGTAGAGCAAAGCAAAGCTTCAGGCAAAATGACATCAGACAAAGCGGCAGCTTCTGCACAGATAACACAGGAGGAATAAAACTATAGTTAGAATTTACAAGCTCTTTCACAAGCAGACCAAACATACTCACCATTTAATAGCACGACTTATAGTTCCGATTAGGGAGGAGAGGCGAGGACTAGCCGCTGTAGTCAGAGAGAACACAAACCAGCTGAGTGCACGCCGGATAATCGCATTTGTAAACAAGAGACGCTTACCGTAACTTTTGTAGTGATCTGCGTGGATCCCCATTTAGCGTGGATCCGCGGGCCAAGCCCGAGACTGTCCATGCTAAACAATAAATTAGAGACAGTCTGCTAAATTTGAAGGAGACTGGCCTCCTCTTACCTGCCGCGAGGCGCCAGGAGAACACGGAAGCACAGATGCCGGTGGGCGGGCACAAAGCGAGAGGCCAAAGGGCAAGCAGCAATCTAACAGGCGCTTTTATGGGCTGAAAGCCAGCATGATTAGTCAATGAGAATCCAGAGCCCATGATGCATTCACAGCCTGCAACGCTATGCTGCCACACGTGCGCAGGTTCTCCTATAGCCAATCGAGCAGCTGAAAATGCAGCAACTGCTATCGCTGGTGACGTAGACTCTTCAAACAAGTCTTCAAAACCCCGACTCCACAACCTGCTCTGCGACTGCGTCCTCTGACCCCCGACAGCGCCATTCACACCAAACAGAACCACCTGTCGACAAATTTGCCAAACCAGTTCAGACGGGCGACCCTTGACTTGGTGTGAAAGACCCTTTACAATGCCCCTTTAATATTGAGAGAACACACTGACCAAAAATTAGAAAAAAAAGGCTTGATAATATTATTATTATGATATTATTTTTATTGATGCAGCATCTAAAAAATATAAAGTTACCTCTAGGAGACAATATTGGGTATTTGTCAGACTTCAAGTAATTTTTAATATTTGATATTTGACTTGCTAAGTTTCAAGTCAAGATTTAAAAGATAATGTCTTATTTTGTTTTTCATTGAAGTATACAGTAGACACAACTTAATTGTTTTTGTGTGCTGTGGGATAAGACCAGGTTCAATTCACACTGTAAATATCTGTTTGCCACACAAACCTTTATCATCAGGATTAATCAGTATCAGCCTTTGTTTCTTTGGTCTAAATCTGGAGCATTCAGTGACTTTTTTGAGGCACTCCAAGGTCTCTGCCATATGCTCTCTTAATGAAGTCCTCCACTGGACATGAGTTAGCAATTAGCATGTCTGCAGTACTACTGTAAGCCCTGAGAGCCCAGAGGAACTCCCACTCATACATGAATGTTTCAAACAACTTGAAAGACTTTCATTATTCAACAGGACACAGGCCTCAACTGGGATTTCCAATGAGAAATGTATCTCAGGTGTTTTTCCATTTGTAATAACATAATAAGAAAATGCTTGACTCTTGAGTGTCTTTATTATTCTGTCTCATTTGTCTCATGGAGCCACTGTCTCGTCTCAGCCAAGTCAGACAAGTCAAGTTTGTAATTGGGCCACAGAGGTGTTCAATCAAAAACCAATAGGTTTGTAACACCTTATTGAAACACAGCTTTTTATAATTTTCACATTTTATTAAGGCTAGATTTTTTTTTTTAAGTGTTAAGGGTTTTGGTCCAAACCCTTTAAGCAGTCTCATAACCAAATTACAAAGCTGTGGCATGTTGGCCTGCAGCCTCTTCTGGAGACTGCAGTGCCTTTTTCACAAAAAATCTTTTGCCCAGCCTTTTCTGTGAGTGGTCTAGATGCTCCCTGTCAATTTAAAATGTATTACAAACTTTTGCTTCAAAAAAGAGACTACCTATTGAGTGTGCCAGCAGCAGCACTGCACTCATGAGCTCTTACTTCACAATTTCAAATAATGTCACTTAACAATGTCACCCTGAGTGAAGGCTCAGGGACCCATAAAGAATTTCCCCACGTTAGAATTTGGACACACAGGTTCGTTGGACTGAGTGGACAAAATAAAACCTTTTAAAAAATATATATATATACATTTATTTCATTAAGACATTTTCATTTGAAATATAATATGGCATAAAAGTCCCAATGTCCGTACTCAGAAGCTCAGAAGCGCGCTTGTGGAGGCTATACCTTTGCTTACAGTCAGTGTAGAGCCCTATTCTTGACTCCATGCTCATGGTCAGATGGCTCATCACAGACGTTGACAATGGCTCAAAGATGTCCCATAGATGAATTAGGTACATACAGAAGGGGAGGCCCGGCACAGTCTAACGCCTGTAAGTAAATCTGTTGTTAGCTTACATAAAACAATGTTACTCGAACCCAGGCTCTGCTTCATAGTACCCCGCTAACTACATGGGGCGTAGACTCTTAAAACATTGAAGGTCCAGCGCCAGCACTGGCCGCATAGGCACGCTACAATTGCATAACCAGCTTACGATCAGTATAAATCTTCAGTAATGTTACAACGCTGGTAGAGTGTTAACGCTTACCTATTGATAATAGGTAAGAGATAACTGTGGGTTGTTTTGTTAATAGAACTGCTACACTCACCACACGAACTGGAGACGAAATCGCAGAGCTTTACGCCTTAGCTGCGACTTTCCAGTACTTTATTGGCAGCGTTTGCAGCTCTTTGGTCTGCGGCACTGCTGCACGCAGCCATGTTGGGTTGACGTCAGAGGTGAGATGTCAGACCACGTAACAAGCCCTCCTTTTATAGGCAGCGCTCTCACCTCTTCAGTATAAAAGCAGGTGAACAGTAGATCATCCTGCTACACTTAGTTTGTGTCCTTTATGTCATGCGGCAGGTCGAGGGGGGGCCTAACAATTTAAAGGGCAATAAATTATATTATTAGAAAAGTTCAATGCTACTGGAACCGAATCTAGAAAAATAAAATAAACCCCTTAAGGCGAACAAGTAAGGACATTGAAGACAGAGGCAAAGTTTCATTTAGCATATTAATATTTATTTCATGATGCCAAATGTATTAGGTTCATAGTATAAAAATTAATATATAATCAAAGCACTTAGAATCAAATCGTTTTATTATATGTGCTTTGATGAAGAACACTTGAGAAATGTGAACAGACTGTGAACTGTGGCGTTCCGTGTATCTAGCCAAAGGCTGTCTCTGTGGAGGTTGTCGAGGCACCTATTATCAACTGCCGCCTATCCTGTGAACTCACAGGAGGGTGGACCCACGTCACTCCTTCAGGCTGAGCCTGACCAAGCCCCATGGTCTACGGCCCAGCCACCAAGCGCTTGCAAGCGAGCCCAAACCCCAGGCCTGGCTCTTGGGTGGGGCCCAGGCTGCGCCATACTGGGCTAAGTCACGATTCTCTATATAAAACTTCTCATAGTGGGTGTGGTTAGTCTCACTTAGTCTGACCTGTCACCCAGGACCTGTTTGCCATGGGAAACCCAACCGGGCATAAAGCCCCAAACAACATAGCTCCTAGGATCATTCATGTACACAAACTTCCCCACCACGATAAGGTGGTAGCTCATGGAAAAACATTATCAGTTAGTTAATGTTTTTTTTTCTATCTGTCCTCAATAATGCTCCAAAGTAGTGCAGCAAATCTCAGAGATTTACCTGCCGTTACAAAACTGAGAACTGGCTGAGTATCTCACAGGCCGAACCCCAGCTGTGTTGTTGATGAGGAAGCAAAAAAAAAAAAAAAATGTTTTTGTTTAATTTGTTTGTTTTTTTCTACCTTTTTAAGTAAAACCCTTGTGAGTTGTGAGCTGCTTCCAGATTGAAAAGTTTGTAGTGTCCTGTTAAATATAATTGAAAAATCTCAAATCTCACTCATAGTACTTTCTTTTTGTTTTTGAGGTCTGTAACTAGCTCCGGCCAATTAGAAAATGAATGTATTCTTATGGTTATCTCATCACAGTTTGTGCGTGTCATCTTCCTGTGCTGATTCATACATTCAGTCTGATCATTTTGGTCCACTTCTACTGTATTTTCATCTTTGGAATAGTCATCCTAGGTTTGACTCCCCCACATACTGAAAATTAATAATAATTTGAAGAAAGCAGAATGCATCACAGGCCTGCTACACTCAAGCGAAAGAAAAATTTGCACAGTAAGATGGTTCATTTCCCTCTGCTTGACAAACACTGATGAATAGTAATGGGAATGTTGTGCTTGCTCTGGAATACTATGGATTTTTCTTCTCTTTTATGATGAAGAGATTACTGTTTGGGGGCTTAATGCTCTCATTTTTAGCCATTTGTTCTGCTTTTGCAATACCACATTATTATTTTTGTTAGGCCAGTGCATGAGTAATTCAGAGTTCACTTCACTCCACAAAACCACTCCAATATGACTCTATGTGCTGGCACAGATCGGCAGCCACATTTTAATCAGTCTTCTTACCAGGAAGCTACAGAAGTTGACCACTTACATCAGGTTGAAAACAGTGAATTCTTTATTTCCTTTTTGTGATCTTTTCATTTATCTTAGGGGTTCTACAGCAATTTAGAGAAAGGAAGTTTCAGTTGTAAATGACAACACACCAGGAAATCATATTACTACAGTATCTAAACACCTACTGTATTAAGCTGTTTGTTGTCAGCCTTTTGTTTCCTGGAAACCACTGCACTGCATAAATAAAGGTAGGGGGACCCCAAATACTGTCCTATTGCTTGTGACAACCTACACTTTACCATTGTGAAAACAGCAGTTACCTTGGAAACAGGGACACTGTAGAAAAAGCATGTTAAGAGACAAACAAATCTGTTTAGCAAAGGATTTCATCAAGCCCTGCCAGAACCACACTGCCAGGTGCATCTAACATTAATAAACTTATTTTTTATGGAAACCTATCATACACAATCAGCTTTTAGATGCTTTTATTTATGTGGTAAGTATTTCCACTACTTATTCAACATTTGAAGTTGTGTTTAGAGTGATGCGTGCATATTTGAGTATCTTTATTCTACTAGACATGACATCTTTGCTTTGGCAGTCTTGGTTTTCGCATATTCTTTCACTTTGTGGAAACCGAGGTTTGTTTGCTATATGGTAGGCATGTTCTTTTTTGCTTTTTCCCTGCTCCCTAACACATCAGCTTAGCTCAGGAAATAGAGCCTAAACATGTGTAGATTGTTGTCATTTCTTTGCATTAAACTTATGAATTAAAGGTACAAAATCAAACATTTATATTTGACACAAAGTCAAAGAAGAAAAACATATACTCTGCTATCTCAACTCGGGTTGGCTCTGGCTAATGCACCACTTCATCTCTGTTTGCTGATTGGCTGTTAGTACTTTCTGGTTTTCGGAAACCAGCTGCGGTTCTGCTATATCTGACCTTGTAGCTGAAGCGAACTGAAATTGAGTTACTAAGCTGCACCTTCATGGCTAGAATGTGTAGCTTTCAGTTCAGAAAAATAATCTCTGTGTGCTCACTGCAGTGGTCAGAGACATTTCTAGATTACATGACATCATATGACAAATATCTGTTCTGACCAATCACACAGCTCATTATACCTTCAGAAACTCTTTTCTCATTTTTAGCTCCTCAACACTGCCCAGCTTGTCAGCTCTTTTTAAATGTGGTTATGGCAGACTTTAAGTTTTAGTCTCATTCCAATACTCACAGCAATACAAATTGATTTCTTCAAAAGAAAGTATTCTTATTTACTTAACTTTTGTGATGGCTTACAACTTGAGCCATGTTCTTTGGAATTAGATACTTGTGTCTACATGGATGCTGAAGAAGTCATGCCTCAAATATGCAAAACATCTAACAATCATGAACATCGAGGGATTTTTTGTTTATCAACAAACAGAGGAAACAAGTCGAAAAAGCTCCTTTGTCAGCTAACTCCGAGAGTTTATCACTGTGCAAACACAAAAATTATGCTGCTAAATCAACATTTGTGAATAAAATTTGACCCTACGAACCTTAGAAGTTACATTTAGGTGAGTGAGAAAGAACTGCCTAAAGCTTCAGGAGACAGATGTCTGTCAGACCGGTTCATACCTGATTAAAACAGCTAGCTCTTGTCCTGTTTCTTTGTTTTATTCAAAGAAGTTTCCCCATGTGACCAGACGGAAAGCAGCTCTTTCTGCATAACGCATGCGCAGTGGGGCGGAAAGTGATGTCAACCAAAAATCCTTCTATAGACAAAACATACATTTCAATTGACTTTAACAGTTCATAACAAGAGTTCTAGAGAATGCTGCAATCAAAACCACAAGGAAAAGGACTCAAAATGCACCTTTATTTAATAAAGAAAGTGCTCAAAATAACAAAAAAAGAACATAAGGAGGCACATAGGAATGCTGGAGCTTAACAAGACAATCTTGCACAGAACAATGGAAGGAGGGGAGTTTATTCACACTGGGAGGGACCTACAAAAGGACAGAGGTGAGACACATGAGACAATCACACAGGAGGGAAACCGAACCGGGAAGTGAAGTGATCTGAAATGAGAGACAAGGTGAGTTTCAAAATAAAATACTGAGGGCTCAGAAGTAGGGTGTGACAGCTATTTTCGAATAAAAAATAAATAAATCAAGACGCAGAAATGAATGAAACAAAGTTGTAAAAGACAATTGACAAGTACAACAACATAGAATGTTCAGATATTCTCATGTCAAAGACTTAGAATAAAGAACCACATAAATCTGGTTTCATAAATGTTTTCTTGTTTGTCCAACATGTTTTTATGATTATATGGTTGTGACAAATACTGTAGAGTGTCTATGGGCTGTTTGCATCAGATAATAAACTTGGCACACAGACTAAGCCAGGGTGCAGCCTAACAGCCAGTAAATGCCAGCATATGGCATTTCCACACTGTGATGCCTGTCCAAGCATGACTGATGCCTCTTTAATCACGAACTACTAGGATTAGCTGCAACATTGTTATTCTACTGCTTAAAACAATCAAGCTACTTTTTGTTCTATCAGGCAAAACATTAGGAACAAATTCTTAATTACAATGTTGGCCTGATTTACCTAACAATATTCACAAAAATGAATCACAATACCATGGATGATAATGTTTCTATCACTTTAGTGCACATTACTATATGCATGTGTGCCGCTGGCCATCTTGATCGGGTAATTGGATGAGCTTGTTCGCTTACAAAAGCAGATGTTGCTCTCTAGTCCCAGCTGTTGGCTTTATTCGGCAACAAAAGTCATTAAAGTGTAGATATTCTCATTTTCATAGAAAGTAAATCCATCTCTTCACGCTTCAGTTTAGCAGTTAAAGGTAATAGTTTGTGCCTTGAAGAAGAAGCCTTGAGCATTAAAGAACTTGCAGTATAAAAGAGCACAACATTCAGATTACTTTACCTAACTGTCACCTTTGGAATATTCTTTTTTTTCAATTGGCATTCCCACTAAATAAATCTGGGCTCTAATTGACACATTTAATAGGCAGCAGACAAAACGAGAGGATTTTATTTTATGCACATTTGGTTGTTCAGAATATGCAGCCTGCTGCTAATAACGTGTGTAGGAACTGAAATCTGTAGAAACACTTCACTTCATGGAACTTCAAAATTAGATATTCTACATAGTTAAGAAATATGTTGTAACTTAATCTGTATAAGTTTGAGTAATCATTGTTAGGGTCAGACGTTATGGGTTAGAGTGGGCAAACTTTGTGACTTTGAAAACCACTTTGAAAAGAGTGTTCCATTATAGACATCGCCAGATGAACTGTTTTTCCTGTCGTACATTCAATAGTCATATTGTTTACATTTGGGCCATTTTTCCTTATAACACCTGACTAAACTCTTCTAGAGTTCAAAGTGAAACTTTGTCTCTACCCTTTGGAACACAAACAAATGGCTGAACACTTTGTGAAATCTGAAATCCGGTAAATTTAACTACTGATGTCTGAGACTAAAGTCAGAAGTTTCTTAGTAAACAAAAAAGCAGTAAAGCTGGTGTTTATAGTGTGGTTTATATGTGGCTTGAAGGACGCTAAGCGTGGCATATTTTGTGTTTGACACTTCCTCTTCAAAAGTTGAGGGTAAAATAGCTAAAAAATAGGCAAAACCCATATCAAAGTCTGTTGTTTGTTTGTTTGTTTGTTTGTTTGTTTGTTTGTTTGTTTGTTTGTTTGTTTGTAACCTTGTGATACAAACTGACCACTAACTGGATTCATTCAATAAGAGGGCCACATTGTTGTTTTTAACTTTAAGATTTCCAGTAGCTTTATAGTTTGTTTCAATCAGATATCGAACAAACTGAAATTAATTATATCAAATACATTTTAAGTTTTAAAAGTGAAAGCTGCAATTGAAGTACTCTGGAAACTGAAATGTACTATGACTGGTTTGGATTGTGAGGCAAAGTGAAGTAATCATGGATACACATGACAGACTGACTAAAATGCAAAGGACATTCGGAGCCCTGAAGAAAGTCCTTCTATGATTTACACATTGGCTCAGAGCTGAATGCAAGTCCACATCAGTTTACTGATTCACTCTACACTTGCCCCCAGCAGCGACACATGACAGAGGCTGGGTCTCTCCCTAACACACTTCTAGATGCAGAGATTTTTGTGGGTATTGTTCGATCCATGCATTTTATCCTGCATATATGAAATCAATGGACCTTTGTTGTCTCTGAATTGTAGTGAAAAAGGCCAGTATAATGACCTGTATTTTGCAAGTTTATCACTTCAGCCTTGAGCCATTCACTCTTTCATCACTCACTCATTTGTCATTACACCATAGAAAACAGGCAGAGGCAAGACTCAACACAACAGTCATTTGCACTCGTACAGGACATCACCAGCTTTTACTATTGTGCCACAGTCACCTTCCTTGTCACCTGCTGTTTTGTTCTATTTTTCTAAGCTACCTGCTGATATTCTTGAGTACCTTTGTGAGATGCAGGTTGTACATTTCTTTGCCTAAAGGAAACAACCATTTGTTCCTGCCAGTGACTGACAGCAGGGCCTTCAGTGGGAGTAGTGAGGTGAGATGCTGTGAAAGAAGGTGTGAGAGCATTGCCATAGAACATGCAGCTGTAGCATCTGGAGATGTATTTATTTTTTTCTTTAATTAACCAAGAAAGCATTGAGAAGTCATTTTCTGGTGAGTGCTGGCTTCAAAAAGAACAGAATGTGTTTGCCACCTGATAATGAACCAGGTTTTGGCTGTTGTGAAGTTAAAGAGCTTGTGCTATCACCATGACACTATCTTACAAAAATGTTTTTTGTCGTGCTGTATTCATGATGCAGATGTTGTTTGAATTGAGTTTTTGATGACTTGACTTGATGTGTGATGAGATGAGATCTAACTTTTTTGTTGTACGTTTTTTTTATGTGTCTTCAACAAAATAATAAGTGCTTGGACAGTCCGTTATTGCTCCCCTTAAAAAGATGAGAAAGGTCTACAATTTTTATCATAGGTACACTTATAATAAGCTATTTATTTATATATTCTTGCTGGAAATACATTTTGGGCAAGTACTAACTCCATTTACTCCATAGTCCACGTTACCTTATAATTGGCCCTTGTTTGAACTGGTTGGACAAAATTGCAGACCTGCACAGTCTGGTGAGAAGAGATTAACTGGTGTATTATTACAAAATGAAAGAAATAAAGATTTTTGAGCATGTAAAATCTCACTGTGTGGTGCATCGATGAAGAATGATCAGAGATTAGATCTGTGCTGCAAACACAGTTATGTATGTTACTATTAGTAACACACTATGGCCACATTTATCTTGCATTTGCTTTCACATGCAAAATAGGGAGCAAAAAATTGACATCGCTGACATTTTGTCTCACACAGGCACTAAAAATGCTAAACTTGAAGTCTGCGTAATGATGCTATGTGCATTTTTAGGGAGAAAGCATTATTTATAAACATATATGTATTCAAGGTTCTGTGCACTCATTCCTGATTGACATGCCCATAAGCCATGAAAATAATAAACATTATATTTATTTCTTTTATTTCATCTTCTGGAGTTGCATAATGAGTATTAAAAACACAGTATCAATAAAAATGAGCCCATCCCACTTGTCCTCTTTCAGTTGCATGTTAATTTGATGCACAGAAATAGTCCGGTTTGTGCCTGGAGCTGAGAGCTCCAGTCCCCCTGCTGTTTGGGCACTTACAGCAGGCACTGGTCCTCCGGAACTGCTGTGCTGTGTTCTGTAGGGGTTCATCACACCACCGGTCCACACGAGCACCCTGGGATTTCTGGCAGTGGACAACAGCTTCATATTCCGTCATTATCAGGCAAGATGGCTCCAGAGGAGCACACAACCAATAAACTGAGACTCTTTGACCCTGGCTGTTTATTTCTTGTTGTTGTTGTTGTTGTTGTTGTTGTTGTTGTTTTGTTGTTGTTGTTGTTGTTGTTGTTGTTGTTTTATTGTTTGTTTGTTTGTTTGTTTTCCATACATCTAGGGTCAGTTTTTAGAAGGTTTAACTAAGACTCAGAGACTAAAGTGTTTGAATACTAACAGCTAGAGTTCAGGATTATAGTATCTCAGAGATTTGGGGTAGTAGTAAATAAGTTGGTAAGTAAAGTAAAATAGTAAATTGGCTCTGTGCACAATAGTCAGTTGACTTATTTATTTTAAAAAATGCTGACTTCCTGCCAGCATGTTCACTTCCTGTTTAGTTCATTACTATGGGGTTTTACTACCTCAGTCTCAAACGAAAAAATACTTTAAGATCCAGCAGTAAACAGTGAGTTGTTGTCTCTGAAAACATCTTGAATACTTTACAAATCAGAATATTTAAGGTTGTTTATAAAACATTATAAAAGATGTGTTTGTCTGTCAATGCTAATGCTGAAGTCTGACAATTTGACAACAAACAGCTTCTGCGCACGGGGCAGTTGTTTTGTATTGTGTAAGAATTGTTGACCAAGTGTTAAATCAAATACAAAGTTAACATTCATCCTCTAATACATTTCTATAGACGTTAGACATTTGAGTCCTTTCTGTGTGATTTGATGCCTTATCGAGGCTATGTAATTGTGTATGGGGATTATGACCAATGGCCAAAAGTCGCAGAACCAAAAAAGAGAAGTGTTTTTACTTTCACATATATTATTGTTGGTAATTTAACGGTCAATGATTTAATAAACGCAGCATTATAATGTGGAGAAGAAGAAAAGACAACTGGAGTTTCTGAGCCAGGCTCTAGACACAGACTTACAACGAGCGCAACAACATGAAAAGAATGAATCTAAAGAGCTTCAAACTGGTTCAAGGGACCATAGCTTAGAGAAGACCTGATAACACAGAATATTCACAAATATTGAAATGTGGCACAGAGTGGCCTGTTATGCAAGAGAGAGAGCTGTGAAAGTAGATGGTCCTGTACAGGTGGGCAGAGAAGCACATAGATATCTCTAGCAGCATCAGCAGAAAGAGCTCTTCTCCAGCTGCATCATGCAGGTCCACACTGACAGCACGCTCATGCATTTGATAAGATACAGCCTGACCAGAAAGAAACCATAATTAAAAATTGATGTTGATGGGAGAGAGAATGTCAGCATGATGCTGTGCTGCCAGTGTAACACTGTGAAAGCAAGAGAAAACAGTATATGTGTGCATGGTACACTCTTTTTAGAGTTATTGATCCGCACAGGCCCATGAACGCAGAACGTGTGTATGATGGATGTTTGAGTTATAAGGCGACTGTATCCCGTGTCATTCGACTGGTCTGCTCAGCAGAAAAACTTGAAGAGAAATGGAAACATGTGGAGTTGTGATTAGTAAAATATTGAAGAGCACTATGGGCCCATGTGTGTGTGTGTGTAGTAATGCAGCATGAATAGGAAATGCATGTTCATTATAAAATGTTTCCAAATGTGCCTTTTCAGCAGAGAAAATGTCAGAGCTTTCTGCCCGAGTAGCCTGATGAGAGATAGTATTGCAATATTCGCTTGTGCTGGGAAAAAAAAAACTCAAGCAAATAAAACCATATCAAACAGATGAACAAAACTACATTTTACAGTGAGTGTAAAACTGTGTAGTACTGTTAATATGTATAATTATCTTGATAAATATGCTCTAGATTGTATTTTTATTTCGGAGTAGTCTGTGACCTCTGACCCCTACTTACTGTTAGCGCTTGTTGTGATGAGGTGGTATCACTGCGCATGTTTAATAAAAGTAGTTCCAGCCCGTGCAACCTTCATGATGGCCACGCTGTTTTCTTTCTCTCTGAAAAGGTGAATAATCTAGTCATGGGGACTCACGCTGGGCTGCTGGCTCGAACCTTAAAACCTGCACATTATTTTTCTATTACTTAAGTAACAAGATGAAAATGCTTTTTTTTTTTTTTTTTTTCAGCTGTTTTGACCCCAGAATGAATCTTACTCTACATTTTAGAGCAAATCAAAGCACTTAGACTGAAAGGCACAGGGAGAGTTAAACCAAGATTCTTCTGGTGACGGTGGCGCAGCGGATAGCGCTCTGGCCTGGGTTCGACTTTCTATGTGGAGTTTGCATGTTTTCCCCGTGTCTGCGTAGGTTTCCTCCTACATCTAAAAACATGTCCAATGTGCCTCCCCTCTCCCTTCCCCAGGACTACAGACATAAATTAGCTGTAAGCTCAAATCTGGTGCAAGCATGTCCACCTTTGTGCTAAATGCAAAATTGTACATTGTCCTCAATAAACATTCCTTCCTTTACTGTAAGGTTGAAGCGCTAATTGCTGCACCAACCAAATAGTGTCATAAAGGTGAAAATTTGTATTTCTGTGCTGCTGCCATCATTCTCTGAGGACAATTGGTGATGCAAACGCTAGAGATACATTAAAGGTAAAGTATGATAAACATGTTCACAGATTTCAATAGTGTTTGAAAAACAGTGAATGAGAATGGTATTTTACGATAAAAGCAGCACCAAGTTAAAAATTATGGTGTATATGTTGTTATACATACCTTTAAAGACTGTGAAGACAAAAAAAAAATCTGAACAGACATATAGAGTTCTACTTAATTATAAATTGCAAATTTTTTGCCATGAACGGCAATTGCAATTCTCTTATATTTTCAGTCCGGAGTCAATTTATAACATGTGTATGTGAATACAGGAGAAGAAGAGTTAAGAGATTTGTTTCCATGTATTTACCAACAAACTATGACATATACTGTAGGTCAGTAATTTACATTTTGTGCATCGTAAAACATGAAATTGATCTAAATTAGCAAAAAAAAAAATTTTTTTTTTTAATTATTGCCTTTCTGTTTAAAACTGCGCATTTTAACTGCAAAAAGCAGCAGATATCAGTCAACTACTATAATTTCTGCCTTATTGAGCTCACCTGAATATAAGCTGCACCCACTGAATTTTATTTAAAAAAAAAAAGATAAAGCACATACAGTATATAGGCCGCACTTGTTAATAGTAAGTCTATGAGAATCCATCATTTTGCAGCGTTGTCTTATAAGCCTCATAGTTCAAAGCTCATGAAAAAAGTAGCAGCTTATAATCCAGAAATTACGGTAGTTTGATTGTTGGAAAGTGTGTGTGTGGTATATTTCAATCGTTCATGTTTATTCTGAATCTAATTATTTTTGAGTGATCACAAGTAAATACAGTAGCTGGGGCTTGGTGGTGGGCGGACTTTTCTGAGCACTTAAGCGTCATCTGAAGGACAATGAAGATGATGCTTGAATCAATCTAAATACAACTCTGAAGAAACTGGTATTTTTAATAATGCTGTTTTGTCATTTGTAGATAAAGTACCATAACTGTGCTTACATTTGGCTAGCCACAGTAACCAACTCAAACCCTGAAGATGCTTCCTCATTAAAAACATAAAGTCAACTCTTTTTTCTTATTTATTTATTTATTTAATTAATTTGTATATATATTTCAATTTTAAGCCCAAATGTACTTGAATCTTGATCATTTAAACCAGTGCAACGAGGACAGATCTCTTCTAAAGCACTTTCAAAGAAAACTTATTTTAATTGTGATTAATGCACAAAAACCTAAACGTTGATGGTGGTGTATCTTAAGTGTGCTCTCTATCATACTAAAGGCCACCAAGAGTCATTGGCTTCTCTGCTAATGAACAAAAAAAATCAGAATCTCAGAGCCAGCCGAACAGTGTTGTCACAAATTAAGCCCAAGGGCTTTAATCTGGAAATTATTTTTGTTTTATCTGTCACCCAAACTGTTTTATGTATGTGTATTTTGATTTTTAACTTATTTTTTTTTTATCTCATTTGCTTTTATTTAATCATTGTTTTAATAAAAAATATATACCTTGCAATTTTAAACTTGTAAATCGTCTCCATGGAGATATACTGTATGCTTAGACATTCCAGGCAAAGCAACCACATTATTTTAATTGGCTAAGCATCCAAGCCACTTCTGCACTTTTAAACCTATTGCTTCTCATTCATTCATCAAAATAATGCAACATAGCATGGCTTGACCAAAGACAGCAAAGATCCAAAACGCTGCACAGGATTAATGATTTTCTGTTGCCATTATTCTTTATCTAGCCGTAGCAGGCTTCTGGCTGCTGGTCCCCTGGTAGTAGTCACTAATAAACAGCAGATCCATTCTCACCTCAGTGTTAGTGCATAAGGCTGTAATCACTGAAGCATGCACTGTGCTGTGGCTAGTGCAGTGCATCCTAGGAGAACATTTAAGTTATTGATTTATATGGAGATAGTGGCAAGCGTGCAGAAGATGCATGTGGGAAATTATCAGGGAAAGTTTATTTTACACTCAAGGACGTAATAAAAAATACTGAATGTGATGTTTTCAGTGTGCAGTGCTTGAGTAAACTGTAAAGACTATTAAAGGACTTAAAGCTATTAGTTTATTCAAGTTGTTCCTTATACCATGCATCATATCTTCAGCAACAGAGTACTATCACAGCCGGGTCTAGCACTGTAGATAATACTTAAAAATGGAATATACCAGATGAGTAGATATTTGGTGTGGGCATTTATTTATTCCTCTACAATTTTGTCATCAAAGTGATAATTGATATGTATAAGGAGGCTCGACCTAAAAGAAAATCTGAAAATCCTGCACCCTTTTTCTGACTATTTTGTTGCTTCCCAGCAAACATTGTACCTGCACCTATGTGGGGCTTAATAGGGGCTTGCGCTGGGCATACCCAGGTAGAGGGTGTTGGGGGCCAAGAAGGCCTCATACAACTTCGGTTTACATGGGGTTCTTACATTGCTAATGTTAGACTCACATAGGGCCCAATATGCCTGTTGAGAGTTACATTATTCCAGTCATAAGTCAAGAGTGTTGTTCTCAAAATTAGTATATTCTACATTTAGACATTTTTCTTTCACTATACTCTCAAGTCACTATATGACTCTTTGATGTCAGAAAAAACAGTTTGGTCTGGTTTTGCACATGATGTGTGAGTCTGGCCTTAGCATTCTGTATGTGCAATCAAAACTTTTTTTCTGGAGATCTTTTTTTCCTTTAAATAAAAAACATAATAAGGATAACATAAAGGAGACATATTATCAAACTATAATGAAGGTGCATCATACATCATTATTTTACACTTTAAAATGGCTTGGTAAGCTACTATCTTTATTGTCCCCATAGGGAAGTTTGTCCTCTGGGTTTGACCCATCCCTCATTGACTCAAGCATCTCCTCAGGAGCAGTGAGAGTCACAGTGCAACACTCGGGGACACATCTTTCTTGCTAGGCTTGATCAAGACTACCAAAGCTGGAGGATATTACCTTAACACGTATGTTTTGGTTGGTGGGGATAGTGCACGGAGGAAACTGACACAAGCATGGGGAGAAACATGCAAACCCACACAGAAAAGCCTGGGTCATGCGAGAGTCGAATCCAAAACCTTTTTGGTATGAGGCGGGAGTGCTATCCACAGTGGCCACATATGGGCGGAGATAGGGGTAGGTGAAAACGGAATTTTTGGAGCCATTGAAAATTTTTTGAAACATCATTTGTTGAACATTACAGAATAGGTCAAACATTCAAGAATCAACCAAAATGTTGTTTTTTTTGTAAACTGACCAATGTAACAATGATAACAAGCAGCTGTTGCATGATGTGTCCCTTTTAAAACATATTTGTGCAGAGTTTCAGAGTCAGTTGTTTTCTTATTAAAATAGCCTTTGCAATTTGCTTATTGCTGTCCGCTCATATTGTTATTTCGACTCGATGGTATTGAATCTTGCCGAATTGAAAAGTTTATAATTAAGAGTCTTTATTGAGCTAAAAAATATTTCTACTCATACAAGGAATTCCAAGACAGCATCGCATAGAAGGATAGAAAGTCTTTTTACTCTGGCCTGCACACTCGACAAACACATATTTTGACATGTACTCCAGGCTTGATCTATATCAAAGAGGAAAGTGCACAGGGACCCACTTTTGTTGCTGGCAGCGTGAAAAAAGAGAAAAGTTTATGATGTTCTTTTCCATGTGGTTCTCTGCTTGACTTTGGGTTTGTTAGGGAGGAGGGAGGCTGTGGTGCATAGGGACCTAGTGCTGGATCCTCACATCAGACTTCCCTCACTGGCAGACTGTTTGTCTCTCATAGATGGTTCATTAACTTAAACTAAAAAAACATCAGAGAGCAGTAGAAATAAAAGGTTAAAACTAACGCAAACAGCTGGTTATATTTGCTGAAATGTCCTGGTCATTATCTGGTATCTGACAGATTTTATTTACAGATTTCAATGAAATTATTTATGTTGTGTGATTTGATTTGGGAAAAAACACAAATCAACACATGATAACAGGGAATAGTGTATTGAATGGTCAACAATGAAGAAAATTCTTGCCAAATACTGCCCTCTAGTGCTAAGCTAGAAGGCATACCACTTGTCTCTGGGTAAATGACTGCCAACGTCTTGCAGTCTACTCTAATACTCTAAAAACCAACGGTGACAACAAATCTGTAAATAAATAAATACATCTGTTTATTGAAGACGTTTTTACAGAAGGAGCCAAGAGTCTAAGTAACGTCAGAGTGTGGAAATGTCACACAATACATTTTGTATGGAAACAATTTCTTTGTTACTGTAACAAACTTCTATATTGAACATCATGGAGTACTGAAGATTTTGTGCAAATAGCTATTTCTTTATCAAGTGGCTCTTTTAGTCTAACTGCTTAGTGCTAGGACATAGTATGGATGTTATAATTTACTGTACACTTGCATGCTGTGTAGGAAGAGCATGGATTGAACTAGAAAGAATTCATTGTGACTCCAAACAGTCATTTCAGCAGCTGTAGATTTGAGCCACAATCCCCCTCTGTGTCACGACCACTGTAGCTCCCCCATTGTTTTAGGCTCCAAATCTATTCTACACTTGCCACAGACTAAGCACCCAAGTCTTTTCAAAGACTCATAATTTTGTGTGGGCATTGCATTGCCAAACAGTAACACACAACACTGTGTAACACAGTGGTTTTCAAAGTGGGGTCAGTGGACCATTGGAGGTCCCTGAGCCATTTGTTGGACGTCCTCCAAAATGTTGCATTATATGGATTATTACTTGAATATTCTTATGATATACTATCTCAAAGACACAATGCTTTTGATGAAGACAACCACACACCACTACTACAGGACTATTGCTGGGTTTCAGATGACATCACAACATTCTACAGTCCAATGTTATTTCAATCAGACTGGGGGCAGGTAAAATAAAGTTTGTTTAAACGCTGTTTATTTTTGCAGTTCAGAAGTTTATTGGGTCTAGTCACCCCAAAAATCATCACTTTTTAAATTTATTAAATCATTTTTGAAATATTTCTTGGCAAAGTCCAATGTTATTAATAGGAAAAACTGGCTCTTGCCCCCAATCTGCCCTTTAACTGACAAGAATTCTAGAATGTGAAACCCAGCAATATAAGTAGTCTGTCATCCAAATTTGGATATAAACATGTTTGATCTTCATAGTTGTATTGTGATGCCATGGTGGAGAGTGAAATAGGTTTTTGAGATATTTTCATACCAAAACGTTTGAGAACTCTTGGATACGCTTCCTGTCCAAACAACAGCTGCTTTGAAGAAGGTCAAATACTATAAATTTTGTTTAACCAATTTTAGCTTTGATCACAGACCACATTTCCAGCAACAACATTTCATTTAGCCTTTGCACTGTAGCATGTTTACGTTTTTTTCAAAACTCTTTCTCCAGGATCTTGTATTGATGATGAGAGTTGGATGACTACACAAAGCATTCTATAGCATCTCCCAAAAATTCTCAAAGGTGTTAAGATCTTTGGGGACCAATTCATATGAGAAAATGATCTCTAATGCTTTCAGAATCCGGCTTTCATAATTTTAAGTTGATGGATCATAGCATTGTTGTCTTGGAATCTCCCATGCCATTAAGAAAAAAATCTGTTATAATAATCTCATCTTTGAGTACAATTAGATTCAACTGACCTCATTCTTTGGACAATTATTATTACTGAACCTACACCTAACCAACTGCAGCAACCCCAGATCAGCTATGGGCTTGTACAGTAGGCACTAGGCATGATGAGTGCATCACTTCAACTGCCTCCATTTTTCATCTTTATGTCCTCTAGCAAATCCCGTTTTTGGTTCAGTGGTAGTGCTCTTGCTTGACTGCTATGATATCTAATAATGTATTGGACTGTTCTTAACCCACTTTGAAGCTACTCATATCAGCTGGGGTTAATTAACTATAGTTGCCAGCTGTAAGATTATCGTCCGTGCTGTAATTATCCAATAGGAAGCTCAACCCTTTTTGCTTAGGTAGTTTAGACTTTTGTTCCATAAGTCACTGTATTTGTAGCCTTAAAAAACACTTCCCATCATACTTCCAGTAAGTGTGTCTTCATTGCATACACGTTCGACATCGAGTCTACTGTATGTGCCCAAATCAGAATCAGGAGGAGGAGTCTGAGTCTTCCATATCTGTGGAGTCATGCTCATCAGCAGACTCCGTGAGTGCAGGATAGGGCCTCGGCTGGTCCAAGTTCACATATGTAATGTTGAGACTGATGTAGTGCTCCCCCTCCAGGCTGGAAAGGATGCTGGACACATCTGTCACCAGGGTGGCAAAACTGGGCCTGCGGTCCGGCTCTGGATCCCAGCATTGCAACATTATGCTATACCTATAAATTTCGGGAGTACATATAAATATGTGCATGACTTATTAGATTATAGCCTACACTAACAGACTGTCTGTTGAAGCATCCAACTGATAGTAGATCCTAAACCTTGAGAAAGTTCAAATACTTTCTAATTACTGTCAGTACATTCAGTATACTCTTATGAGTTTGAAAGACTCTTTTCCATTAGCTCTTAGTGTGGTGAGAACACTGTTGAATCTGTAAGTCAATAGTTGATCATCACACATAAGCATACTAACATATCATTACTAGATGTACACATTAACTCCCAAGACGCACTGCTTAACCATGGTGTTACAACAAGTTGACAATTGACTTTTTTTAAGCTTTTCAAAGCCCTTCTTACTTGAAAATACAATTTTGAAATGTGATAGTACATGCAACATAATGTGTATGAACAAATCATAAATAGAACTTACAAAGGGTCAGGACAGTACTGTGGCTGAGGGAGCCTCCTGCCTTTCATCAAATAATGTGTCACATCATAAGGGTCAACCTCTGGATACGGGCTTGCTCCTCTGGTCAACATCTCCCACATGAGTACACCAAAAGACCACTGCAGCAAGCAGTAAACAATACTATGTTAAAGATAACAAAGAGAGAGTAAGTTTTCAAAAGCACCTTTTCCTTACCACATCTGATTTGGAAGTGAATTTCTGTGTTTGTAGACTCTCAATAGCCATCCACTTAACTGGCAGCTTGGCCTTCCTGTGATCTTGAACACTGTAGTACTCTTTGTCAAACACATCTCTAGCCATGCCAAAGTCGGCCACTTTCACAGTGTATGACTCATCTAACCTGAGGAAAAGAGCAAAAAGTGCCACTCTAAAAAAGAATTTACTTTATATTACAATGCACAAGAGATATGTATTACACTGCAAAAATCTGTTACTCACATGCAGTTACGAGCTGCCAGATCTCTGTGCACAAATTTCTTCTGTGCCAAATATTCCATGCCTTTGGCAACCTGGAGCCCAAAGCCAATCAGATCTTTTACAGTGGGATTCTAAAAATTATAATAAAATACCACACACTGAAATGAACTTGCTACAGACTGTGAGGACTAGAAAGCAAGTGGCCTACATAAAAAACATACCCTCTTTTCACAGCGAATGAAGTGGCGCAGGTCTCCATGCTTCATATATGGCAGGACCACTAGAGGGAGTCCTTCTTGTGGCAGAAGGATGCCCAGCAGCGACAGTACATTTGTGTGATGGAGAGCTTTCATTATAATACCCTCTTTCAAAAATTGTTCCACTTCCTCTACATCTGTTATCCCTGTCAATAAATATATACTATTACATACTATTATTATGAGAAATTAAATTCAGGGTATAAAGTCAATGTTTAGATTGGGGAAAATAAACATGTTTACACTGCTTACATGCAGAACAAAAAGTGCCGGTGTATTAAGACACAGAAGGTATTTGAAGCTATTTGAAGACAATGTTTGACTAGAAATTAGGCTTGTGTATAAGTTTTAGAAGAAAAACTGAAAAATGATCTATGGAACATGATCAATAATTATTAAATCATTAATAACAAAGTCAATGCCTTGTAATAATTGTAATTTGGCCCATAAACTGCCTCAATGAGCCAAAACTTTATTAATGCCATTAACATACATGATATTTTCCAACGATACATTTTCCTATGTTGAAAAGTGAAATAAGTGTTACTCACTGTTTAAAGATTTCACAGCACAGTGTATTTCTCTGTCATTGTGGTCTGTAAAGTAACCATGATATACAGTTCCAAAATGTCCTGGAAAAATAATTAAAATATAATTTGTGAATGTTTTAGGAATTTAGGCTATACTTTCGGATACATTTTCCCATCACACCTTTGCCAATGATCCTGTGGTAATGCACAATAAGTAACTCTGTGGGTATGAGCACATCCTTCACTTCTTCCAATAATTCTGGGCGAAAGCTTGTGATGGATATTTTTTCAGCAGGCATGAGTGGGGTAAGTGTGGGGTCTATGCTGGCCTGTTCCAAATGCAAGGGCTGGGAACACCACAGGCCCAATAGGCCCCACCAAAGGTGTGGGAGGACCCCTAGACACCACTGCAAAACCAGACAAAAAGTTTTTTAAAGGTATGTAATGTACATCAACAGTGCTTCTGATAACATGTGAAAGTATGAAAAGGGTTTGACCCAAACTTCACCTCGCCTGTAGTCTCCAACAGGTGTGAGCTCCACTGTGTTTGAGCCAGAACGGTTTGAACTGTGTGACAAGCGGCTCTCCACCAACAAAGCTGAAATGTTTCACAACATAACTTAATCATTACAACTGCTGCTGAGGTACAGCCTATGTAACACTAAGAGTGTTCTAGTTGAATGATTTTATCACAGTTTCAGACATAGCTGGTTATAGAAACGAGGTCCACTACCTTTCTTCTTCTTTCTCAGATGTTTCATCACAGCAAAGGCAAGTACTGCCCCAGCAACCAAGGCAGCCAGGATTCCCAGTACAATGCCAACCATATAGTGGTTACTGACTCTGACTACAGTACCAACGTTATGTACTTGTCCATTAATGGAAATCTGCAGGATATCACAACATACTTTTCAAATTGAGTAACATCTATGTTAGAATTACATCAATGCATATATGAACTTGCAAAGCTACATGTTAATTACAGTAACAAAAGATCTTCTACAAACTATTACCAATAGTGTAAAGTTAATTAAATTGATTTTTCTAGGTATTTTATTTTTTTAACTCACCTTAACAGGCAGACCTTCACTGGGAATGGTCATGTTTTTAGGTATTCTGCAGGTGATCTCATTATCTAAGACCTTAGCATCACAGTCAACTCCTGCTACAGTCATAATGATGGTCATACAAGAGCTCACCAGATTTAGCTTCTGATGCTGAAGAAATGGAGAGTCGGATTAGTAGTTCTAGTGATATAACAATACTGTATACAAAATACAAACGTGTCTATGGTCCGTCATATTAAAAGTTAATAACACAAATACCCTCATAGTACACACTTACATGTAGTGAGACCTCATCGAACCCTGGGTACAAACTAAGTACATGTCCGTCTGTTTCAAACGGAATGGGCTTTCCATATGGATGGTAGGAGAACTCTCTATTCCACAGCCCCAGTGCACCGTCCATGTCAAATGACAGCTCTCCTTCTTCAGTTTCATCCCGAGGAAAAACAGGAGTAATGCACTCCAACCGGTTTGGTGATGTTTTACTTGTGCACTCCTGCAACACATAAATAAGCATGTCATTCAATATTAACAAGCTTCATTAAGTTTAAGAATATTTATTCATATATTTACTCTAGTAACAGGCTTGAGGTGGCTCTCATTGGGTTTGAAGCGCACAATAGTGCGATATACAGAATCAAGGTTTTCTCCTTCAATTACAATTTTTGAACCCCTGTAGAGAAAACAGCATTACTATCAAACACAAAACAGCAGGTTTAAGACACCAGCTCACCTGTCAAAGCTGCAGTCAGGGAGCACAGATGTAATCCTGGGAGTTTCTTTGTAGTAAAACACTTTGTTGGTGAGAACAGGAGACTTGTCAATAAAAACGCTTAGTGGGACATCCCTGACTTCTGACATAGGCTGAGAAGGCAGATGATGGAAGACATGTTGCCTCTTGATTTTGTGATCCTGTATGCACACATAAGAAATACATCATGCCATCCCTTTCCTTCAAGCTGTTTAATGTAGAGGAGAAGACTGCATTATTGAGCGTCCATGTGAAGGCACTCTCAAACCCATGATTACTTATATGCCAAAGATACATTTACTAAACAAAGGGCATTAAAATGACAAATACGAGCAGTAGTATAGTTCTGATCTCATGAGCGATTTAATTGCAATATATGAATGAGAAAAACTGAACCACTCATACCATTTTATTGGACAGTGCACGTCATTGAGAGTGACTTTTCTTGTTTTTCCGGCATCTAAGTGAGGTCCTGTGATGGTGACAAGTGTGCCCCAACAAGAGGTCCATAATTAGGTTGAATTTCTGTGATGTTTGGAATCTGAGGATCCAAAAATAATTTTAAAAAATGTATAAATAAAAAATCTGGATAAACATACCATATAAGCTTGACTGAAATAAGTTGAAACACTACCACAAAGGTAAAGCCTGGAATTTCCGCTCTGCCATCTATCGAATATCGACCTTCCACCTTGCCTTCATGCACCTCTATAGTGACGTTAACTGGCCTGGACAGTTCTATGGCTCCAGAGCGGATCTTGCACACTAAGCTGTAGGAAAGCACATAAAAAATTACATAAATTTCTCAACCTAATGAAATACTACATTTTAATGTGAAAAAGATCTTCAATGGCAGATCTTGCCCACACAAATAAAATAAATTTCACACAAACACTCACTGCGTGTTGTTGCTTTTGCCTGGAAGCACTGTGCAAGCATTCTGTCCCAGTCGAATATGGTGTGTTCTTGAACTTATGGCAGGTCTCAAAGGTGACTGGAACTCCCAACCACAAACTGTTAGTTCTGTCTGTCCATCAGGTGGAGCAGTTCGTGGAAAGAACTGCATCAATGTGTAAGAACATAGTAACAGCACCAGTAGAATTAGTTATGATTTGTTAAAGTTGAACTAAAATATTCTCACCCCAGAAATCCCAGGAGGACAAGATTCATTCCTCCAACGACTGTGGCACTCACTTTCCCAAGAGCACAGTCCAGAGCACCACCCACAGCCCATGAACTTAGGAGCAGTCAGACATGAAGCACAAGTCAGGAAGTGTTGACACCCGGGACCTCTTTGAGGCACCTGGAACATCTGGAACACAGATAAACACACATTTTCAGTGGTAATATAGCAATACTTGATTTAGATGATCAACTTTAGACGTGCTACTATTAATGCAGCTTTTCAAAAAAAAAACTGAACCCACAAAAAGCCCCCTGGCCCATATAATGTCTTCCTTTCCATCTTGAGACACTGTGCAGACAGAGTGGTTTTCAGAGACATCTTTTAATGCTTTCTTTTCATCAACATGTTGCACTTGCACTTGGGGTTGAGCAAGTTGGATAGCAGCTAAAGCAAAAGGCTACATTCCATTCAAACCAGAATCTCAACAAGAACCAAGAACACTTATTTTCTCTCAGTTGTTGGACTCATGAACACTTCATAACGCAAAACATTTTAATCACATCAGCAAGACATAATCTATTTCCAGTGGTAGTTATGCACTGCCGTGTTGTCTCTTTATAAACTTCCCATTTAAATAGAACAAAGTTCTGAGTTTCTTTAACTAAGGTTGACATTATAACAGCAACTTGTACCTTGTCTCCAACAACAAACAGCAAATATTCTGAAGAGTACACAGCAGCAATTGATGACACTCGTTGGTTCTCCACCAAAGAATAGTTTGCAAATATAATGGAGCTGGACCTGGTCAGTATAAGCTGTCAACAAAAAACACATGATAACAACAAAAAACATGAGTATATTTATGCTCTCTTCACGTTGTACCTGTAGCAGGCGACCAGTGGATGTTCCAATGTGGGCCACAGTCTTGTTCTCAATGGTTGTAACCAGCAGTGATGTGAGCAGAACATTTGTCATCTGCCTGTTGAAGAGATCCACTCTGTAGTAAGGCTTGGACACCATGGTGGGGTAATCTCTGCATGTGGCATTGTTTTCCATACTCTGGAGTCATAAACACAGGAAGATCACCATTTCAACTACTATTTTAGAGGGACATAACAAGTCCACCAACAAACAAATAAACAAATAAATAAACCTAAAATAGTACATAGATAAAATATAATATAACAATAATACTGTCATTCAAAGCACCCCTTGATTTCAGAAAGAGAACTGGCAGAGCAGAGGTTGCTGCCTTAAGCAGGGACCAGAATCACACAACAAATAAGATAAGCGGCATATAATGTGGTCATAATTTTATTAAAGAGGCACGTGTCTAGGAAATGCACACAGCTGTATTTGAGTCAGCAGTTGTATTATTTATTATGTGAAATTGTGTTTGTTTGTTTTTTTAAGTAAATTAGATCTTGGCTTCACTAGTGTGTAGACTGCCTATGCATTTCAAGTAGCTCTAAACATGACTGTTAGACATTAAAATATAGCAGTTTATGTAACATTTTTGCTAAAATATAGTTAACAAGATTTATTTAATATTTTACTTTGACCAGTTTGTCTTCAGTTTGATTATGTTTGTTATTGCTTTTCTAGTCAAAATACACAATTATGATTTGACAAATTCTAAAAGGTAAGGTAAAGTTGATTAAGGAAAATGTACAATTACAATAAGCACAATGGCAAAGATGCTTGTACCAGATTCTAGCTTTACAGCTAATTTGCATCTGAGGAGGGAAGGCACATGTTTTTATGTTGGAGGAAACCGACGCAGACATGGGGAGAACATGCAAACTCTGCACAGAAAGGCCCCGGACCTTCTTGCTATGAGGCCAGAGCACTAATCGCCAAACATTACCATATTCTTTTGGTCCTTAATAATTAATACTAATATTTGTATCTACAATAAATATTATCTAATAAAAAAAATAAAAAAAAAATAGGCCTTCCCCCATCAATTCTCATGACCTCCTCATAAGGAACCTATAGAATAGCGCTTTATTATTCCTTTGTTCTTACAATTACAGTATATTCTGACAAAAACAAAAATCACAATTAACCTAATCATGTAAATATCTCTACTCAGGATCAGTTATCAATCAGGCCAACATTGTAAATAAGAATTTGTTCTTAATGTTTTGCCTGTCAAAATAAAGATAAATAATAATAAATGTTTTTGAATTTAGCATTGTAAAATCTTGATTAGTTTCACATTAGGCTAACCGAACATGTTTTGGAGAAGACGGCATAATCTCAAGATATACAGTATATAGGCATGATTTAACAATGCAGGTGAACCTTATACACACAGGCTTGTTTTCACAAAATTTTCTATTCATCTTGTTTTGGATATTCCCACTGGCAACAGCCTCCACCAACCCAATTATCCTGGAGCAATGTGAGTGTGAACCTGAGGAAAATGTCTATAAACAGTAAAAAAGATCAGAAATAATTCCTCAATGTACCTTTATTTCTGCTGAAATATGTATTAAGTACAAATAAAAAAGTAAATACAAGTATTTTAGATGAGCTGTGGAAATACTGTGAGTATAATTTTCCAATGTATTTAGAAGTTACTAGTTTGGAATTGTGCAACATACTGGATCAGAAGCAATACTGCAATGTTCTTACCCACACAGCACAAATACAGTATGAAAGTGAAATCTAATAATATGACATTCACAGGAAAATAGCAAAAAGCTTGTGTTTATAAATAATTATTTCTTAAGATCAAAATGGAGCTGATGAAATTATAAATACACTATCTTGAGAAGACAAGTCCAAACACTGATCTGCCTCATATGCAGTAAGCATTCAAATTCCTTGGCAGCTGCACAGAGGTGAGCAATATGTGAAAATATTGTTAACACTGCATTATGAAAGTTGTTTTGAAGGTGTGCAACATTTGAAAATATATGTTTATAATAATAATTATCTTTGAATGCTATAAAAAGAGCAGGTTAAAATGGAAAAAGATAAAAACTACCAAATAGTTGGGATAATTCTGTAGGCTTATTTTTCGACTTAAACCTCAACTATCATTTGATGAACATGCTTAGCAAAACATTTTAACAGAATAGTTAGAAAATGTGAATTTGTAAAAAAAAAAAAAAAAACTGTTGCAAAGCTCAGAGGAAATAATATTTCTTGTCTATGTTTTCTAAAGTGTAGAAACAGTATACAAATTTCTTGCAAACAAATCTAATAAGTCCATTAACATAGATGGTTATATTTTATTTTTATCACATTTCTTATATTATTTGTACTTGTATTTTGATTAATTGCAATAATGCGCGTATAACATATCACATATTAACAATATTAACTTTCCATTTCTGATTAAAACTACAGACTCCGAGAGATTTCAGACACTATAAACTTTTTCTAGTACAATTTTTGACTGGAAGTGTGTGGGGGCATGCTCACCTCATGTGGACAGCTCTCACAGGGCTGGAAATGGCAGAGACCCCTAGACAGCTGTTCTGGGCCAGACTCACAGCAGTCATCCACTCCGTCACTGATGGCCTTGTTGACGTTGTCCATTGGGAAGGCGCACAGAGCCGAGTCGTGCTCTGTCACTCCGTTGTCATTAGTAACAGCAAACACTCCATAGAGTATGTCATCTTCCTCCTCCGCTCCAAGCTCCTCGGCCAGCTCCCTGCCTGCTCGTCCAAAATGAGCCGCCTGCACCACGTTGTACACTACATCTTTGTAAGGTTCACTGGCTACATTCCTGCGGCGGCGCTTTGGCTCAAAACGACACTCCAAAATAATCTCTCTATATCTTTTCATCTCCCACTCATTTCGAGGCAGTCGGCCTAAACGAGTTTGAAAAGGAGAGGAATCCTGATCGGGGCTTTCTCTTTGTACTGACAAGAAATAGACAAACTCTTGAGTAAAGAAGCTGTAGACATATTCTATGTGGTAAGTCCTACGGAGGCCTGGCAGCACAGTTAGGCCCCGGACATCACTGTAGAAGCCATTTTCTGTGGCAAGAGGTCTTCGCACCGAGATGGACTTCCTCCCATAACGCTGAGTCACACTGTCATTGACTGAGGCAGCAACAAAGAAGTAGACAGTCTGACCCTCCTCCACCATGGTCACTTTAGTGCCCAGAGGACTGGCCACACAGTCAGGACAGTATGCAGCGGAATTGGACTCTTTCCCATAGAGACACTTTGAAAGAGAAGGTACTTCTCCATTCGAGTTGAGTTGGTGGAAAAAACACACTCCATACTGAGAGCTTCCACAGGAATATAAATACATGAACAGAGTGTCCAGAAGTAGGACCTGGTTGTTTGTGTCCTCCAGAAAGTTAGGATCATTGTCAATGTCACACAAAGTGCAAATTTGACAGTCAGGACTACCCACTGGTCCGGTGCTAAGTTGCCATACCTTCTCCAGACTTCGGTTCACAGCCTCAATCACATTTTGAGAGGCCACATACACCTCCTGGTAAAGAGAATTGTTCACAATGTTCTGGATGGGGCTTCGGGCCTGGAAAAAGGGCATAGTGTACACTACTGAGAAGTTGAGAGAGCTGGGAGCCAGAGAGGGACAGTTGGCCAAAGCATAGGCCAACAAAGTCTGGAGCCAGACGTATGTCCCCCACTTTGTGGTCCAGTGCAACATCTCCTCAGAGCCCACAAGGAGTACAACGTCGACCAGGGAGGATGTGCTACCTCCAACACTCAAGCCTGAAGAGACACATCCTCAAGACCACTGGACACCTGAAAGAGGAAAAAAATAACACTTCTTTGAATAAGTACAGTTTACTATGTCACACAAGCAGACAATATTTTATGTAAAATTGCAAGCATTCTGAATGCTTCTCTAATGTCTGTTAAAACATAAAAAACAACAAAAAATATGTTCCAAAATGTTTTAAACTCAGTAGCGACTGTTCAAAATACCGTTTGTAATTCAGTATGTTATAAACTCAATTTGACCTCTCTTTGACTAAAATTATTAGGTCAACTTCCTCCCCGACAATGAGTACTTACATCAAATTATTAATATAAACCAAAACAATTTCCTTTGCTGTTCAGAACAAAAATATTGCAACTACCTGCATAGATCATCAGCATTCAGTAGAGCATCACATAGTTTGACTTAATAAAAAAAAGGGTCCAAATAAAATGTACAGCAGGTTATTCCATCTATCCAAGTGCCCAGATGAGACTATGTTTGAAATGGTGCAGAGGAGTCATAACCATGTGATCATTAACCAGACCCATTGGGGTAGGCTGTTTTCAAGAACAAGTGCCTGTCTATTTTAAAATTCTTGTCACAACCTTTACGTGCCTTTTTCAAGGAAAGATGTGCACGGACTGATGGTCATAAGACACCCTGTGATAGGTGAAAGTTCAACTATGTAGACTGCTTTGTTTTTGATTCCCTTCTATCGTCCAAAATATGAAAATGAAAAGCAGAAATTGCATTTTAGAACGCTGAGCAATATTGTACTACTTTTATCTAACTGAATAATTATTTAAAACCAAATAGGGGTTTGTTACATTTTAACACTCATGGAGCCATGTGAACCAAAGTTAAGGTTAGTGTTTCAAAGCACAGTGGACATGAGTTTACATAGTAATGGCACCGATTGACCTGCTTCAAGTTGGTGGGTATTTATCTCAGTTTCCATTCAAAGTGCAGCTATTTTCCAGCATTCAGTTGTAATAGTCATTCACTCTAGAGTCCCTTAACAATAGGACTAGTGAAAAGCTGTACAGTGGTGCTTTATTAGTCAGACCAGATTTCCACAGGGATTTGTGAGAGAGGCCACACTTGCAATCAATACTCATATAGGGCAATAAGGCCATACCTTTAGGCATACCCAAAGGATGGATTGATCTGCATATCAGATTAATGCATTGCAATTTGTGCTGACAATTTGAAAAAAGTAGGCTTAAAATGAAATAGCAGGATGCTTCATTATACATACCCTTTATACAAGATTTATTGTCCAGGTTTCATTAGTGCCTGTTTATTGACTCTATCACGGAGAGCCGTGTTTTAATCCAAAGAATATTGAACAAACGGTTGCCATAATTTAGTAAGAAAATGTAAGATGGTCAAAGCATCTGAACATCTCAACATTAGACTTTAATGTTTCCTTTCAACAGCAAAATAACTGAATAAATTAAGCAAAACGGTTTCGAGTTATTCTAATGTTCTACTTACCTTTGGACGTCTTCTTGAGGTGAAACCACTTCAGGCTCATGTATGATTATAAAATGGCGACCAGTTTACCTGCAACATTCGGGTCAAGATATCTAGATATTTTGATATTAGTTCATTTTAAACTCTGTATGTATTTTCCCTGTGCAGAATCATCTTGGTTTCGTGTTTAACTTGAGCATATCCTGGAGGCTTGATCTCTGTTGCGCACAGCCACTCCTCCCCCTCAGCTGTGCGTAACTGACGCACCACTCGCACCAGCACGCGCCCCTCACCTTCCCGGGTGCAGATCATTTAACTATAATATTGTTAAAGCCTACTGTGTTATGTAATATAAGGTATTGTACTATATAATATTAAGTTTTTATTATAGATCTATGTTGCAGACGTGAAAAAGTATACTAACAAACAGCCCAAAGTTAAATCACACAGTGTAGCCTATTGTCAAAATGGTTAAGCTACAAAACCAAAGCCAAAGTGAAAAGGTCGTAAAAAAAAAAAAAGAAAAAAAGTTTGTTACCCTCAGTGACAAAGTGTAAACACATCCTTGAAAGTACACCGTGTACATCTTAGTAAAGATTAAATAGTGTCTTTGCTCTAAGAAGCCATGCATTTCTCTAAAATCTACTTTTGTGGTGTGGAAGACCTCCTTCTGTTTTTATTGAAATATTGTTCCTTTAGCTATCTTTCACTGTATGGT
Organism: Mugilogobius chulae; assembly: GCA_038363315.1. Classification (NCBI taxonomy): domain Eukaryota; kingdom Metazoa; phylum Chordata; class Actinopteri; order Gobiiformes; family Gobiidae; genus Mugilogobius; species Mugilogobius chulae. The sequence continues at coordinate 30,824,831 of CM076405.1, read as the reverse complement.
ATAAAACTGATGCATATTGATAAAGTACAAAGCCTTAACTAACTTTCAATGCCAATGGTATTTCATTTTTCCAACTCCAAAGAAGTAACAATGTCACTTTAAAAACAAAAAAACACATTATGAGGGCCAAAACCAGCAAACGCTTTGAATAAAAAACACACAGAGACAAAATATTGATGTTAATTTAAAGATTTATTAATTCTATTGTAAAGTATTGGTAAAAATACACAGTATGTGTACACATATGACATACACACATAGGGTTGAAACGATCTTTTTCTTAGGTTTTACTATTTGTTTTGTCAACACAGTAGCAGTTTTACTAGTCTACCTTGATTTGGTTTTGTGTTCATTACATTATTATTTATTGACAAGACTGAAATGAAAAAATAAAAAAAAAATCATAAAAGAAAAGAAAATTTAAAAACAAAAGATGATAAGCAATTATGAGCAAGGCACTGATGATACAATCTTACTGTGAGTTGAAAAAACTACCACGTGAGGTATTCAATCAGTAATACTTTTGGGAATAGAACATTTACTGATGTATTTTTAGTGTGTGTTTTTACAAGATAAAAGAAGCCATTAAGCAATTTCTACCTAATCATATAATTAATGTGCAATGCTACAATGTATCAACACATCATTAGCAGTAATCAATATGTCATAGTGTTTGCTTGGTGGCTACCTTTAAATCGGTGTCTTTGAAATTCTAGACTTGCATCTTTATACTAACAAAAAAAAGAACAAAATAAGGAATCTATAAAGTAAAATTGTAGATAATACACTTTGAGAAGAGAGCAACAGAATGAAGCAACTTTCTGATTCAAGTATACAGTATTTATAAATTATTGAGTAAAGTATAAAGTATAATACCAAGGTCTAGTTTGAACCTAAGCTGTTCAATGGTGAAAACAGATCAAAATCAGTAGGACTGTTATAATCAAAGTATTTAAAAACAATAATAATAAAAAGCTGAGTTAATTTATAAATTGCATCAATTATTTCTAAAAACAAAATGACATGCCACTGTTACTAGCACCAGGCCAAAGGGCATTCAGTGTGGCACACCAGTCTTGTTTATAGAGAGCTACAGCTTAGTATGTAAGGGGACTCATGATGAATAAGCGGTCTTCCTCTTTCCTGATCCACTTCAGCAGTTTGTTGACAGCAGAAACAGCCATTGCTTTAGTTGCCAGTGGAGTGAAGCAAAGGTAAAGTTCAAAGCCACTTGTGACCTGAAAAACACAAAAATTATGACATACAAAGAGTAGCATCTATAATACCAAAACTGCGCACAGTGAGAACTCAAAAGGCAGGTAAATAATGACATGTCTCCAAACCTTACCCATGCTAGGAGGTTTTCGGTTTCACCACAACTGTAGAAGGAGCGCAGTGGTCTTGTAGGATGGTGTAAACGACTGTGGAGGTCCTGATACAAACTCATGACTCGTTCTTGTTGTTCTTCAGATTGATATAGGACAGGAAAATCAGGACTGGGAAAAAAACAAAGACATAATTCAGATATTCAAGACATCATTCAGAAAGGTGACTAGCAAATTCTGTAGACTTTTATTTAAATTTTATATGTTTAAACTTACTTTTACTCAGTCACATTTTGTTTAAAGATACAGATCTTTACGTTTTGGCTACCTTTTTTGACTGTGAGTAAAGTCACATGACAAAAATGTATCTGTTTATCTGTTCAAAAATGTTTCTTGAACATGTGTGTTTCTTTCCCCCACTGTTTCAAATATGATTTGTGCATTTTTTAAATGTTTTGTCCTAACTAGTGTAATGTCAAATTTAAAATCAGACGCTACTTTCATAAAATTACAGTCACTCTTTCTTGAGTCCTTGAACCACTACGTTTTAGTTTACTTCTCAATTTTTTTTTGAGTGTCTTTTTTTTTTTTTTGTTTCTCTCTCTGAGCCAGGCTGGTGCCATCTAGTGGACTGCTGAAGGTTCCCTTAAAGCAGTAAGTAAGATCATTCAATCAGCGAACAGGAGCGGAGCAGTGTGTTGGCCAGAACCAACACTAGTTGAGATAACAGACTATATGCATTCTTCTTCTTTGACCTTGAATCAAATATTAACAAAATATGATAAGGTTGCTTTTAATTTGTAAGTTAATCTGAGGGAAACGGCAACAGTCACTGACACACACATGTTTATGCTCTACTTCCTGGACTACAAAACGACCTAAAAGTTGCTTAAATCAGAAAGTCTACCATTAAGCGGAACAAAGCCCAACGATATCAGAGGGTTTCCACAAAGTCAAATGAAAGCATCAAGCTATCTCATTCCCACCTTTGTGGGAAAGTGGAAAAGTGTACCTGGTGTAGAGGCCTGAACTCTTTGACTTGTACAAGAAGTGTCGAAGTTCTGGGATTCCCACTTGCTCCACAGAGTAGCTTGGACTTTTGAGTGCTTCCTTCATAGCCTGATATGCAGTGCGTTTGGTCAGTCTCTCGAGAAAACGCTTCTTGCAATCAGACATGTTAAAAAAGTCCTCTCTGTCTGTTGAGACCAAGATCAGGCAAAGCTGCGACCCTGGCTCTAGGTAAGAAATGTGCGCATGGAAAAACCCTGCAGTGTTGAACTTTGGCAAACAAATTGGAGTCCAGCCCTCTCCCTCACGGAATGAAGAGGAGGATCCGACAAGATTAAAGACTAAGTGTAAGTCTATGTGGTGTAAATACTGGTCCTTTTTTCTCACTAGAGTGACTAAACGGTCTCCAGCCAGCAGAATAGAGAAGACAAGGTTTTTGGATTTGGCAGCCTGCAAAGTAGATGAAACAACATCCCTTGAAGTGCTTGGCAAAGGAAGGCATGTAACAGCACTGAGCAGAAGACCAGGGTCACGGTCTAAGCGGAGCAGCAGGTTGTCAGTGAGGTATTCGGAGCCAGCCAGCAGACGCCGCAAGTCATAGTTCTGCTTGTGTTGGAAGATGTGGTTGAGCTGAGTCAGAGTGAGCAGGCTGACGATTTGATAATAGATGTATTGCAATTCACGAAGAAGCTCTTTGTCTGACTGACAGCTACGAGACACTCCCACCAGGACAAGAGGACTCTTTGCAAGAAAGACTACTTTACACCCATCTGAAATAAAAACATAGTATAGTCACTTATTGACAGAGGTTTCAGTGCATAACTGTGTTAGCAAAGCATATAACCGTAACATGTATTTTTATTTTACATTGTTAAATCATCCTAAAAGGCAGTTATTTCTCTTAGTATATTTTATGTTTAATTCAATAAATTGAATTATTATAAAAACAAATTGCATTTTTAGATACGTTGTTTTGTGCAAAAAATTGGTATATGATTTGAATATTTTGTAAAGTACATTTGTTATGGCAGATATATGCTTCTGTTAAAAACTGCATTCATGACAAAATACAATGTATGAGTGGGAACGGGAAATAAAGTGAAATAGCTATTTTCGGAACATTTGAGCTTGATTAAATTGTATTGCTGAAACAACAATAAAATAACATATTTAATTCTAACCTGCATGAATAGAGCGAATGATGTTCTTGTCAGCCTCAACAAAAGAAACAAGTGCCATCATCACCCCATAGTGCTGGACAGCGCCTCCTCTGTCCCGTAGCGAGCATAGATGGGCTTCCCTGCCTCACTCAGCACAAACACGTGTTTTCTGTGACTTCTCCAAGCCTCGCTGTACACATCCTCCTCCTTGGTCCTACTGTCTGACTGTGTGTCATTGTTGAACTCCTCTGTGCTCTCATCCCCAACAACAAGAGACTTTAGCTGCTCACAGTTTTCTTCTGTGTCGCTGTGTTCAGCATTTCTTTGCGCCTCCTGTTCGACCTCGGCTGTTAAATCCTCAAAGGACTGTGAGTGGACAAACATAGCACTCTTCTGGCCAGCCGCACCTGCATAAATCAGGTCATAATGAGAAAAACTCGACTAGTATGACTGAAAAAAATAATAATAAAGTAAAAAATCAATTATATAGCTATGTTTTTCTTTAGCTAATTTAAAGGAGAACTATGCAAAATGAAGGATTTGGAATATAAAGATACATTATGTAATTTTTCTCATAGGCAAGCAGATGGAGATGATGGATTTGCTGACAGCGCCATCCTTCCAGTTCATTCATATACTGTATGACAACAATGTCATGCAAACATGGACCACTTTAAGATTAAGGATTACTTGCTTTAATTTACACAAGTTAAACAATGCATAGACAAAATAAAGATTTTTGCAAGCTCAAAGTATAATTACATGCAAACCTTCCATTATTTGTTGAACCTTTGCAATACTATTTGCCATACTATATCCACTATTTGGATATGTTTTTCACTTCAGATATTTTAAAATATTTTAGACTTGCGACAATGCTACATAATCTTGTTGTTGTCTTTTACTCCATTGCATTAGCAATCGTTTTTTACGAACGGAAATGTTTGTTGCATCACTTAGAAAAGTGATAGTAGTCTGACCTGGTTCAGTCCCCTCTACCAGGCCTGGAGTGGGGCTGTCAGCCCTCTCTGAGCGGAGATGCTCCATAGGGGCTAGGGAGCCATTCTCCCATGCCACTGCAGCTCTCTGTCCTCCCTCCATCTGAGCTACAAGCGCACGCCTACTGCAGAACAACAGCAGAATCAAAGGTCAAAAGTATGCAAGGACAATACGAGAACAAATTTATAGTTAAGTCAACGATACCATAAACTGAGAATGACTACGCTTTATGGATATAACAGGAAAAAATACATCAATTAGAACACAGTCTTTAAGTTTAAGCTTGATTCTCACATAAACTTGATAGTTTTAGTGAAGTAGCTGTTCCATCAATGAACTACAGCCACTCCAAGAGGCAAAGTAAAACACCAACAAAAAACTTAAGTGTTCAAGCTAATTTTCGACATTCTGATTCTTTGTACTAACAACTAGAAGAGTTTATTACTACACAAATATTACCTTGGATGTCCAGAAATATCTGCATTTGAGCTTTGAGCACATTCAAAGTTTCTGACAGCTGCCACAGCTGGCTACTAGCAACAGAGTGAATGCGGAAGGAAACTGGGGGAAGCATGTGGGAAGTCACTCTGGAGAACGATTTGTGTAAATAGTTACCAAAAGTGTTGACCCTCTAAAAGAATAGTATAGAGATCGGCAAAGTCGATAGAAATTGATATGTACTTAAAACGAGCAAGTATCTGACGCTTCATCTTAAATTTCCAACAGAAAATATAAAACTTAAATAAAAATGTCCCTTATCATAAACCATTCATTATTGTCATAAAACAACTAAAATAGGCGTATAGGCATAAAAGACCTTAACTTTTGTTTTTGTTTGATAACATATGTGAACATTTAACAAACTGCACTGTGCATGTCTAATACTGACTATTTTATGATCATACAAAACAAAGATCTTATGACAGAGTTACTGTGAAAAAGTGCGCATTGAACGCATCACATAGGGGCGTGGCTTCCGTTTGAACGTTCCCCGCGACACACACGAAAACAACACAATGCGTTTGTTCTAAGTTAACTTACTATTTGTGGTTTTAGCCTGGCTAAATGTGTTTGATTTATACATCACATTCCCAGAGATGGTTATTTTTGTAAGTGGAAGATCCACAGCGTGTTCTTGTTTGTGTAAGTTACGGTCAATCCTTGAAAATTTGGAGTGTTGTTGCTGAGGCTATGTTAGCAATGCTACTACGATATACATAGCTAGCTGGCTAACTGTTTGCTAATTGAACTTCTAGTTTACGTAAACACACAAATTGGCCTCCAAAGATTTGGGTTATTCGATACATTACCTTTATAACCATTGATGCGGATAGATCTTATAATAAATCTGTTTGTGTTCAAGTGTTGTGACATCAATCAAGATGCCTATCCGAGCATATTGCACAATTTGTTCGGATTTCTTTGACCATTCCAGAGATGTTGCTGCTATCCACTGCGGACACACATTTCACTATGACTGGTAAATTGAGCATATTATCGTCATATGTTACACATTCTATTGTAATTTACTGTCACTGTCCCTCTGCCTCTAGTCTACTTCAGTGGTTTCAAACTGCCCCAACGAAGACGTGCCCTCAGTGCAGGAAGCAGGTAAAATATTGTCATTGTAATTTACTTTTCCTATGCAAATATAAAGTGGAAGTTTATTAACAATTTTATTTATTGTGTGTGTGTAGGTCAGCACCAGACATATCATCAACAAGCTTTTTTTTGACATTGGGGGCGAAGAGGATGGGAAAGCAGACCCCGAGTGTTTACAGGTATACATTTGTAATTTGTTTTTTTTCTTTTTCTCAGTGAAAATTTGAAATATATTAATTTTCGTAAATTATATTTTGTTTATTTATTTATTTTTTTAGAATGAGCTTGATCGTGTTAAAGCTGTACTCAGCTCTAAGGGTAAGGATGTGCACTTAATTTGATCAATCCAGTTAGTCTGCAGTAGATTATGAATTAGTAATACTCTTAGTTTGTATTACCAAAGAAAAAATACCTGTAATTGCTGTTTAGGTGAATGTGGTTTTAGTTAATTTTATATTAATGTGAAAATGGCTGTTATTTTCTTTACTATTTAAAAATAATTTGTCTTAATCTGTTTGTTTGTTTGTTTGTTTGTTTGTTTGTTTGTTTGTTTATTGTGGGACTGATTTGCAGAGAGAGATTGGCGGGACAAACAGAAGGTAATTGATGGTCTGAGGGATACAGTGGACAAGCAGAGGAAAGACATGGACAATTTGCGCAAAGACATCTTGGAGAAAGACATGCTCTGCTCGGCTCTTAGGGTAAATTAGCCCAGTGACAGACAAAAAAAATATGGCACATTTCTTTATTATATGTCTTTCTTTATTGATATTTGTGCTATAGAAACAAATGGCTTACCTGGAAACACAACAAAATGACATCCAAGCTGCGAAAGAAGAAGCCAGAAGACTTCGCTCAAAATTGAAAACATATGAAAGGTACTGATCTTTCTTGATATAGGTTTCATTTATTGACGCGTCAGTAACACTACTTTGGGTCCAGCCTGGACATCTTGTTGCAAGGCCAGAGGTCTGAGGTAGAGTCTATGATCAATGATGTGGGAGTGAGCCAGGCCGCAGTGGAGCAACTCTCCATCTACTGCATTTCTCTTAAAAAGTAAGTGCCCGTAGGATGCTGACCCATTGTGCCCACTCCTCAGATATAGTGGTTTTATATTTGACTTTGCCACACAGAGAGTATGACAATCTGAAAGGAAGCCTCAAAAGTTCAAATGAAGTGTGTCAAAAGCTCAAGAGAGAAGTGCTTTCAACCAACAACAAGGTATATTTGGTTTAGTTTTTATATATTCACATTTGGTGTTTCATTCTCACTGTAAACTGAACTATATTATTATAGCTACAAAAAGCTACAGTGGAGGTGAACCAGACCAAAGATGATATGAAAGCTTTACACAAGGATCTGAGTGCTGCTGACAAAGAAATTTCTGTAAGACTTTTTTATTTATTTTTCTGCTCTTCTAATTTTCTGGTGGGGATTCACTTAATTTAAATGAGTATTTTAAATAGAGCTTGAAAAAGAAAATAGAAGTGTTACAGAACACTTTAAGCACACCAAGTCGTACTAATGAAGCCCTCAGTCGTCTTGTTTTTGAAAGGTAGGTGTTCTAAAATTGTTGCTGTTACTGCAAGCCTGCAGTGTGTTTCTCATTTGATGTGTCTGTTACAGTCCAGCTCCACTAGAACTGAAGCATCCCCGACTCCATCAGCCACCAGACAGTGAGGACATTGACTTCAACGTGACCTATGACATCACCACACCAGAGGATGTATCCAAAAAGTCGTCTCAGGTCCCGTCAAAGAAGATGCGCATGGACCCTCTAATGTAAGTTTGTGTAAATCTATGAACTGATAAAAACCTTCTGGGGCTGCCTACTAACGTGAGAACACGTTAATAATGTAAGTATTATTGATGATTTAAAATATTCAAGAGTTTTAAGTTTTGTGCCAGACTATTACTTGAATATGATACCATCTGAGACAAAAATATCAGAACAATCTTTTTAATTCCAGCTAACCTTTTTAAAAGTGAATGTTTTAAATAATATTTCAGATTAGAACGAATATCAAAAGTCATATTTATAAAACATTGATGTGTGAGATACTTTGTTCTACAGAGCAGCCATGGCAAAGCACGCTGAGAAAAGTACATCTTTAAACAAGGTAAGTATTTTATACTGACCTTATACTTAAAAAAAAAAGTATATATATATATACACAATATATAAACAATATATATAAACAATATATATATATAATATATATATATATATATATACACACACAATATATATATATACTATATATATATATAATATATATGAATGATATATACATACTGTATATATATATACTATAATATATACATATATATATATATATATACTGTATATATATATATATATATATATATATACTGTATATATATATATATATACATATATATATACTTATACTATATAGTATATATATATATATATATACACATATATATATAACTATATATATATATATATATATATACATATATATATATATATATATATATATATATATATATATATATATATATATATATATATATATATATATATATATATATATATATATATATATATATATATATCACACACAAAAGTGCTCACCAACAATGCTTCTTTTATCTCAGGCACGAGATGAAGGTGATCCCTTGGATCCTTTTTTGAAGAATTCCCTACTTTTCCGAAAGAAGACTTTTGAAGCATGTTGGACCCTCAGAAGAGTCGGGTTGGAGCGGTATGTACTAACACTGTAATAGCATTTGTACTTTTGCCATTTTGTATCTTAAAGGAAAGTGTTTTTTTTACTAGGTAAGAAGTGGCTATGATGGACTTGGTGGAAGGACAAAGTTTATTCAGCCTGTATCCTTTTAATATTTAATGTTTTGCCTGTATCTATTTCATATTTGGTTGTAAAAAATATAAAGTACAAAGCTTAAGATCTGACTGTCCTTTAACAAGTTTATTCCAGTCTCCACTTGCTGAGCTTCGCCCACTGATAAAGGCAAAGCGGAAAAAGGTGACAAGGCCTGCACCAAAAATTTCTCCTTGTCTCACTTTGGATAACTTTCTTGAGTAGAAATTATGTGTTCTTCACATTTTTAAACAAGCTGAATCCATGACACAGGCAGAATGTACCTGCTATGATGTAATGAGAAGCTGCTCTGTTTTGTTGTAGTTTTATTTGTATATCACTTATCACCACACAATGTATCTTTTTTTTTGTCAGCTAAATACACAACCATATTTCGATTGATCTGAAAAATAATTTATTTCAATATTCTAACAGCAAAAAAACATGCAGAAATCATTTTTTCATTAGTGGTTGTGTAAACCATTAACCTAATAAACAATTTTATTTGGTATTTTGATGTCATACTTGTATATTTTTCTATTAACTGTTTGTCACTGCTGTGCTTTCCAGCAGAGGGCAGTAAATGTAATACTTTATGGAAACCCTGCATTGAGAGCATATGGTCTGCTAAAATGCTTATGTAAACCTGAGGGCTAACCCTGACTAAATAACAGTGTCACTGTCGGCCGGCTGATGTTTATTGCTGGTAAATGACTGAATTGCAGTCTCTGTATTCGATATTTGTTCAGATGTTTAATGGCATAAAACAGTTTTCAAATGAGAATTCCATGCATACATGTACTCAGATGTACTCAAAGTGGCCTTGAATTAGATTGGCATTCTGACAAACAATATGGGGAAGTCCCACCCATGTATAGCTACTTTTTTGCACAATGCAAATATGTTTACTTACAGTATTTAAATGCTTTCATATTCCCAAATGAAAAGAACCCTTGTACCAATATGAAAGCATACTACAAATCTCATTTCAGTATTCAGAAATTGTTAACTGATTGTGCGCATAAAACCAGAGTGAAGTAATACTTAGATGGTGATTGTTACTTTCCCAGGGGTCTCATCAGGGAACAGTAACAGGAAACAGTTCATTTAAAAGCTACTTCGAGTCACAACACCGCAAACAGACATTTCAATAAACATTTGTAGACAGAAAACTACACAATCCATGCAGTGCTAGTGGAGCCCACAAACAATAGGATTTCAGTGACCCTCTGGGATTTTTTTTCACGTGTAATTTTCTTGTAGGGCAAAGGTCTTTTTGCTTTTTTTTAAACTTAATAGAGTGTACCAGGGAGAATATTTTTTTTTTTTTTTTACAGGTTTTACAAGTATACATATGTGATTAAAAAAGTTAAGAAATTTCAAGCTCAATGAAATTTGAGATGAAGCTGCAGTCTTAAAAAGTGTCTTTAGTCATTTATTTGTTGGTGAAAATTGTCTGTTCTTATGCATTTACTTGGCCGTGTCCATGTATGTCACCGTCTTCATCTCATGGTGAAACGTGTTTTACTGCAATAGTCATAGCAAAGGTTTTAGCCATTTTTAATGCAGTCTTGACTGGTTGAGATGATCAGTTCTGTCAAATAATACAAAACCTTCTGACCAGTCTACAGTTTTAGTACTGTAGAGAAAAGGTGCCTCTAGTTGCTGGTTCCTCCTTATTCAAATAATGAAACATTACTCTTACAAAATGTATCTTGTATTTGTCTCATTGAGATCGATCTGGCTCCATCTTAGACTCTCCGTTCTGTTTGTCGTTTGACTTTTGTGAGAGGCGTGTGGAGACTGTGGCGGCTTGTACCACAGCTTTGAAGCTGCGTTTTCTCTTCTGGACGTTCTGCTCCGGGTGGAAGATGATGACATACACTTTGGGGATGTAGAGCATTCCCAGGGACACTGTGGCGCTTAAACTCATGGACACAGTTAATGTAGTGGTCTGGATAAACATCTGTGGGAGAGAGAAAAGTAAGTAAAATGTCAATATGCACCTGTCCTGCGCTTTAAAACATGTTTATAAAAGCATCCAAGCTGTCACAGTCTGCAGCTCACACAATTTTCATTTCAAAGCACAGGAGACAGTGTTTTTTCCCTGATTAATGTTTTATGACTGCTATGTGTAGTCAGAAAGTAAGGCGTCTATTTATGGACATTGACTTTGTGTATGCTACAGTGTCTCTTTGAGCAGTATTAATAATAATAATTCATACCACCAGTCCTTGGATACATTGTGGAGTCATTATTTACGATAGCTGAACCAGCCATGAAAAAATCAACCTATACGGGTCATGAATAAGATATCTTTCTGTTATAAATAAGTCATCAATTGTGCAAGTGTATATCCAGCAGAGCTCCATCGGGCAGCATGACGGCTCCAATGTCTGGTATTTTCACATCTACAGCGTTTTGTGCTTTTTTACTGTATTACAATATAGATTAATTTCAGTAGCAAAAACAGTGAGTTCAACATTTTCAATTATTTTCATCCTAAAACAACTAAATCTGCAGTTTTTATAAAACACCTAACTCTTTGTACAAACAGATTTTAATATAGATTATTTAGTTCATAGGGCTATTAAATTTTTTTTCTGAACTCTCCCAGTCACATTTAAATTTTAAACTGAACAGAATCCCATTTTTAAACATACATTACAAATTGAATCACAATTGCAATATTTGCATCGTGCAACCCTAGAACACCCTGTAGGATCCTACTCGTGGGCTTGCACAGACAGGAAGACGTGTGGAAATTGGTTTTATGGATGTCTGTATTGTCTGTGCTTAATTGAAAAGGAAGGCTGGACTTTGCTCAGAGAAAGTTCCAGCCCCCGCCTTTTATTAATTCACTTCATTCGTGAGCAGTAAAGAGACTTTGAAAGTACCTCAGGCTCTAATTGTTAAGGCATGACTGATTCTTAATAGAGTTCTCTATTAGTCAAAGTATATCTGTTTTCAAATACTGTCCTGCCTCGTCTTGTACTTAGTGATAGTAACAATAGCCCACAAGTTAAACAAGCCTCTGCCTTTCCCTCTACAATGTTTTTAGGATGTCCACTGAGCACATCTGATTGACATGCACCTAATTTCACTTTGAATATTCAGAGATTAAATGACTTTCTTACAACTGAATTACTACTGCTTACGTAACTTATCCTATTATTTTAATTCAGCACTCATCTGCATGTCTTGGTTCTAACTGACAGATAAAATTACAATATTGCATTAATAAGTAGTTGATTTTGTGCTAACAGCATCATTCATTCATTCATTTTCTACCGCTTAATCCCGTTAGGGGTCGCGGGTGACTGGAGCCTATCCCAGTGACTTTGGGCCTTAGGCGGGGAACACCCTGGACAGTGGCCAACTTGCCGCAGGGTTAGACAGACAACCATTCACTCTCTCATTCACTCACAGGGAAATTTACAGTGATGCCCAATTAACCTAAACATGCATATTTTTGGAGGTGGGAGGAAACCGGAGTACCCGGAGAAAACCCACGGTGACACGTAAAACATGCAAACTCCACCCAGAGAGATCGTGAGATGTTTGTATGGTCCGACCCGGGAGTCGAACCCACGACCTCCTTATTGGGAAGCCAGAGCTCTAACCACTTGGCTACCGTGCACCCCGATTTTTTTTTTTTTTTTTTTTTTTTTTTTTTAATAAATTTGAAATGATAACAGCATCATTTCAAATTTATTTAAAAAAAAAAGGATTTATTAAGTTGACTAACAGCATAAGTCACAAAGAAAATGTATTTGTACAATATTAAGCCTATGATAATTTATATGAATGAATGGATGATTTATTTATATAAACCATTCACACACACACCCTCCCTCTTTCAAGAATGGGAAGCAGCCCTGGGGCAGCTCAGCAGAAGCGAGTCGCCTGGCACCTCAACCTCTGACACGACAAACCTGTGTGTTATATGCAAATGCTTCATGTGACCACATGGAACTCTAGGACTGAAAAATATGTATTCATTTGTTTGTTTCAACCAGCAAAAATGGCATTGATATTAGCACTGGAAGGAAGAAGCTCCTGACTTGAACCCACAATTCCACTGACTCTTTCACAGGCTATTTTAGATTTACCATTTGTCACATTTGCTTGTTAGCGGGCTGTAGCCACCTGAGGCACCAAAAAAGGTTCTCCTGTCAGTAACCTTTGCTCTTTCTGCTTCCCTGAGCCAAACCTGCCCTTCTTGATCCTTAGTTTCCCTGTTTTACTAATTGGCACTGACCCACATTTGCTTATAATTGTATGAATTTATACATTTATTTTTTCCTTCAGGAGGTCACCGCAGCAAAAGCAACTTTTGATTTCATTTTTTATATAAATAATTTTCCTGGTATCATACACACGCCTAGATCACTTAAAACTTTATATTTCACATTTTTAACTCCAAATTGACCAATTTTTGTCAGCTGATTAAAACTCCAATGCAAACTGAAGCAGTTTATGAACCCATAAAAGTAATCTGATGATTTCTTTACTTTAACTATAAATGAGAACAAGCTTTACACACAAAAAATAGATATAATAAAATTCTATTCCATCTAAATTTTCTTTATTTATATATTATTTTGGTGTTCATAGTACCTCTTCAAAAGTTCAAGGTAATTTCATCATTGTGTTGTGTTTTTTGTTGTAGGTGTTTTTTTTTTTTTTTTTGTAGGTTTAGGTTTTAGTTTTAGGTTGTTGTTTTTTTTTTATCTATGCATACAAAAAAAGTCCATGATAAGTTACCTTTTCGGTGGACTGAGCTGTGCCAAAGAAGATGGGTACAAAAGCAAGCCAGATAATGCAGGTGGTGTACATGGTGAAGCCGATGGGCTTGGCTTCATTGAATGTCTCCGGGACACCCCTGCTCTTGATGGCGTACACTGTACACGTGATCATCAGCACCAGGCTGTAGCTCAGACACAGCATCAGAGACAGGTCCGACATGTCACACTTGAGGATTCCGCGGGCAAACTCTGGGTTTGGAGGCTTCTGTTCCTCATAGTCAATAATGGTATGAGGGGGTATCACACCGAACCAAATGAACACCCCAAGCAACTGAAAATACAGATTTAGGAGAATAAAAATGTTACTGTTAAGTGCAGTGTGGCAAAATAATGATTTCAATGAAATTACGAACCTGGGCAGAGATCAGAATGAACGTAATAATAAGCTGAGAGGTGGGGCTGATAAACTTTGGAGGTGTGACTGACTTCTTTCCCTGCTCAAAGATGCGGTAGATACGGTTTGTCTTGGTAAGCATGGCAGAATTACTGATGCACATGCCCAGCCCGAGGAAAAGCCTGCGGAAGGCGCACACAGCTACACTGGGCTCAGCAATCATTAGGAAAGTGATAAAATAAATCAGAAAAATTCCAGTGAGTAGCACATAACTGAGCTCTCTGCCTGAAGCCCTGACAATAGGCGTATCATTGAATTTAACAAAAGTGACAATGACTCCTGTGGTGGCAAGGATGCCCAGGATAGCCAGGAAGACAGGGATGATGGCCCAGGGCGAGCTCCATTCCAATTTGATGATGGGCGTGGGTCGGCAGCCCGTGCGGTTCTTCAGGGGTCTCATATCAAAGGGGCACATGTCACAGGAGAACTCATCCAGCAGATACTGGTATCCATCACAGAGCTCACAGTGCCAGCAGCAGGGAACACCCTTTACCATCTTCTTCCTCTCTCCAGACTCACAGGGGAAACTGCACACTGAGTCTGGGATACTACGGTCACCTCCAGACCATTGCATCTCCTCTGGCTGTAGAGAACAGAAAGGTTTATTTTTCAGTACTTAATAAAAAACATATTAAGCATGAGACATAATACTAGAATGAATTTAAACAGGAAAGAAAGATGACAAAAACAGGACCCAGTCAGAGCTCAGAAAATACTGTTAATTCAGCAAACATTGCAGAAAATCAAAGACAAAATTAAAATACATAAGCACAAAAATATATACAAGCTGCTAACATACTCTATATTACAATTTGTGATTAAAAATTTATGTATTTGTTTTGATATTTGTTATTTTTCTGTAGAATGATTGGGATTTTAGACTTCTGTTAAGTGCAACTTTTTTGCTTCAAACTGTGTACAGTATTAGCTAGTTCTAAATTGGTAATTGCAAAGACAAAGACACTAGAATATTTTGACGTTTACATGCTGATGTATAAAAAAACATATATTTCCTTGTCATGTTACTTTTAATGAATGCTTGCATAACCAATACAGTTACAGTAAAACATGTGTTTACATTGAGTCTGAGATGATTGGTCCACTGGCCAATGTTCTTGTAGCCTGGAATGCTGACATTAGACATCTGGTATTGGAAGATGTCGTAGCGGCCTGGGGCGTCTCCGTTTTCATTGAACATCACTCCAGTCCCTGCGCTGCCTGTCAAAATGAGAGAGACATGGATGGTGAGGTAGAGGCGAGACACCCACATGCTTTTGAATACAGTTTGTGTTGGCTTTCTTCGGCCCTGTGCAGTGATGTGAAAGCTGAATACAGGATGCTCTTTAGTGAAGCCTCTGCTCAGTGCACTTTGCTCTGTTGCCCTAACGTAATTGAATGTTCCTCTCAGGTCCCTGCAGGCGTTCTATCAGAAACTCTTACATACAAGCCAAGGTCATCCAACAAGACCAAAGCACTAAATAGAATGCTTTCATACCACATTTTCTTTCTTTTTTCAAACTGTGACTTTTTAGGAAGAATGAAGATGAATAGAGGTAGCCTTATGTGTAGTGCAGCACAAGAAGGCAGCCCAAGGCCTGAGCTCTGTAGAATGTCTGTGGTGGCTATGTATATTAGCAGAAATATGTTAAAGTCTGCAAGCTCAAGTTTAGTGACCACTGTTTGTATAACATCATTCCTTTCCATTGTTTGCAATATTAAAAAAAAACTTTTATAACTTTGTTCAGAGTTCAGTAGACATGCTATCTCAATATTAACAAATGTTTGAGTTCTTTCAGTACCTGTGCTGAGAGCAAAAAATATAGTAAAGGATGTACAATATGCACATTTGATTCATGATAAACTATTCTTCCCTTGTCGAAGTAAAATCTGAGTTGTGTTGATTTCATCCACAAATATTAAACACTAAAAATCCTGACATTTTTGCTCTTGAAATAAAAACACTGTTTTCCACCTTGTGATTTCATTACATGTTAACACACCACATTTCCAATGTCAACTGAACAAAACATAAAACCATAATGCAAGATTACTTAAATGTGTGAATGGAACAAAATACTTCTAGTATGTTTATGATGAAGAAACAGTACATTTCACGTGGGTAAAAACTCACAGGAGTCAGTTTTGCGAATATATGATTGGTCAGATAACAGTTTCAGCTTTGGTGTACATTTCCCATAAACGTGTGAGACCAAAATTGAGTCAGAGTGTGGCTCACCATTGAAGTTGACAGAGCGAATATATTGCAACAGCATTCTTCCTTCCACTGGGTCCATCTTTTCGCAGACACCCATCGAACCAGGGCAGAGGTCCATGTGCATGCTGTGCAAGGCGTGGGCCATGGCATAGACTGCATCAATCACAAACTGCACTTTACCCTCCTGCTCATACTGTGAGTCCCGACTGATTCTCTCCTCGCCTGAGCCAATACACAGTGTCACAAAGTTATGCTGTTGTGGGGCCATATATCATCATCTTAGGAAACCTTCCCCATAGAAAACCTACCTGTACATTTTCTTCTGCCTGGATCATATTTAATGCCAGGTCGAGTAAGTTTGCACTTAAAGTCATCTTCCCAGAATTCAGCAAACCATATATTTCTCCTATTATTTTCAAGGGATCTTGATGCAAAATATTGGTCAAAGGCTGAAAGAAAAAACATATTAGTATGTGAAAGTCACAAAACATTTTCATATGAACATTTTGTTGTTTTGTTGTCATTGCTATATTTTTGCCAATTGTAAATCATGTAGTTACTATCTGTCAGACGATGCCATTTGAAAAACGGTAATGGTAACAAGGAAAACAGGCAAAAGCCTATCAGACATCATTAATTTCCTTTGTTTGTTGAATTGATATTAGACTCATCCATCAATGTCACATGCGTCCAGCAGCAAGAAATATCGTCATGGACTCATGTAACTTAAATGTCACCTAATGATTTAATAAAGTTGCTCTACCATCTATGGAGGCCCTTTTAGGCAGGATCGTTACTGCGCCCTCTGCCACCTCCTCCTGGTCTTGAATTGGTGCAATCTTGGCTCCCCAGCTGTCAGACCCCACAAACAGGAAATGGCCTGTCAGATTGGCCTTTTTAGCAGCCTGCAAGACCCGTCTGAAAAAGCACACAGAGGGACATGAGGATGCCAAAGTATAAAATTAGATTTTGAGTGTCAGAGTATCAGATGTAGACTCACTTGATGTCATCCTCATTAGCAAAGATGATGACCCCGCGGGCATTCGATGTCTCCATCAGTCTCTTGATGATTTTTTCAAACTCTCCAGGTCTAGGTTCCCGTGGGATTTTAATAGATTGTGCAATACATAGACCTCCTGCAGCAAAAAAACAACAACACAAATTTATAGATTGGTTTAGTTGAGTAAATATTATTGTTATTATGAGTTCAGTATCAGTTTGCTTTGTTTCATACAAACTTTGTTAAAAGGAGTTTCATCAAATGCCTTTTCTGTGCTGCAGGTCAACAATAGTACCTTGAAAGCTCATTGAGGTAAAAAAATTTTCTAAAAAGACACAACAAGTTTTGACTTTTGAAGTAAAGATCCTTGATTTTTCCATGTACTCTCTGTACTGTAAATGAAAGAATAACGAAAACAGCCATACCATTGTTGATGCCAAAAGAATATAAGGATAATACTTCAGTTGCCCTAGATTTATATATTCTGCAGTCAACTAAGGTATCTGCATGTTTCTTTGATATAAGACACCAGGTCAACCTCAAAGTAACATAAGTATCATCATCTGAATGTTTCTAAATCCTTTATAAACAATTTTCAGTTTCAGCTCACTTGAAGTCTATTCATTGCTGTTCACAAGTTGCTTCTTTTGTCTCACTACATTCTGGTGGCTGTCCCTGTGATGACTGAACCTTAGATGACCTTCTGTGCAGCAGACCTGTGGACCCAAATCATCCCCTTCCCTCACCTGGATGACTGATCCTCACCCCTGACTAAAGGACACAAAGGACACATTGGACAGTACAGGTAGATCTCTCTTCTATCATGGTTCTCCTCCAGAATCCTCCCCAAACAAGGAGAAGTGAGTGTAGCGACAGAACCACTCACTACTTCATTTGTTGGTCAGTCTGCTTGTATGCTATTTATTGATTTGATTTTTTTTTTACTTACAGTTTGATGTATTTTATCAAAGTATATTGACAAATGTTCGTTTTTAATAATATTTTAAATGTAATGTGAGCAGAATGTGAGCACCAGGTAAGTAGATACAGACAGCCCACCTGCTTCTCTTGATATTTGTAGGAATGCATCCACTCCGCTTTCTCCGTAATTCCCCTCTGAGGCCAAGGTGGACACATAGTTCCATCCCATTGCTTTGACGATGTCCACCATGGCCTGTGCCTGGTAAGAGTCTGGAGGCACCACTCGGGAGAAGAACTCATATCGGCTGTTGTCGCTCAGCTCCGGGCAGTGGAGGCATAGCTGATCTGGGGGATCTAATACATACAAATAGGTCAGTGGAGACAAAAGGAGCCCAGTCAAGAAGAAAACATCGACTCCCCTCATTGTTAAAAAAAAAAAAAAAAAGGTTATACACAGTATAAAGGTAAAAGAGCGTCTAAGGCGGTCAACCATGAATGAGAGGATGTACCACTTAGTAAGTCGCAAGATTCTGTTATATAACAGCTTTCATAGGGTTGTCATGCTGTAACGTACATTCATGGAAAACAGAGAATTAATACAACGATCTAAACAATAAGTCATTAGATCAGAAGTTTTCCACTCAGTTGTGATATGAAGTAGACTAATAAAAGGACTGACCACAATGACTGCATAAGGTTCCATAAATCACATGAAGCTACACCTAGTATTCAAAGCCAAACATAGTGAATGAGCAAAAATTCAATGATTTGTATTTGCCAGGGTTTAGCGATTGTAGTGTTTTAAGGATTGAGTTAAACCAGAGGATCTGGAGAAAACGTACACAGACACAGGCAGATCAATTCCACACAGAATGAACTCAGTACACCTGGGAGTTGAACCCAGTACCTTCTAGATACAAAGCGAGAATGACAGTGTTCCACCTTATAGAGCTTCATAAAGTGTCTTTCTTTGTATTGGAACAAAACCTGAAAAGACAATGCTCTAGTTTATAGTTCTCTCTCTAATTGTCAGGTTGCAGTTAATTCTAACCAGTGGTGAGGTATTACTAACATTATAATACATGGTAGGTTCCACAGCTGTAAAAGCATTTGTCTGGGGGAAAAAATGGATGCAGAAGATTAATTTACTGGTGCGCTACATCTTTCATGATACGTTTATGTGGATGGCATCAACTCTGACCCCACTAATGCCCAACCAGAGTGTAGCTTAACATGGGGCTCTCCGGAGGAACCAGCAGACACAAGGGCTGGTGAAGGGAAAAGGAGAGAGGAGAGAGAACCATTTCACAGATTATCTGGAAGGATTATGGGGGTTTTAGTCAAATTGCGTTAAGCACAGAGCGAGAGACAGAGATCAAGAGACTAGAAAAAGGTTAGCAATTCTCAGTTGTAAGCCATACAATTCATTTAATTCTGATGGCCACATGCAGTCCAATTTTGACACTACACAATGAAGTCCAAATTGATCATTTAGACTCTCAATGTTACAGATTATAAACTCATCCACAACTTTTTCAAACCGAACTTGTCTTGAACTTGCAACTTGCCTTTTTGATTTATGACACACAGTGCCAAGCCGGTTGAGAATTGTTGGTACACAAAAGAGTAATTAACTAGACATGCCATAATCTAATCCAAATTAATCTCACTTCAGCCTATTATAATCACTTTCCAAATTGTCTGCCATATTGGTCTTTTCTGAAGTGAGGGGTTGTGACACAGGTCGAGGATGCTAATCAGAAGTCAGATCTTTCCTCAAAGTTTATTTATTTATTTGTTTGTTTTTATTAAGACAGTGCATATTAATCTATGTTTCGGCTGCATTTTTAAGGTGAAGCTAAACCTCGTAACAACTTTTTTTGGTGGTTTAACTGTGTATATAGTGTTTAAACAGCATTGCCTATTGTTTTGAGTCATTTTGTGTGTGTGTGTGTGCCATTTTTAGTGCAAACTGAGCAAATTAGCAAGTTTCAGGCCAAAAAAGTCAAAAACTGGCTGTGTCCCACTGCAAAGGCTGGTGTCATTTCTTGACTCTATGTGAATCAGTGTGTGTTGACCACTCGCAGTCAATCCAATCACACTCTTGTTCTCCTGCCTTTGCCCTGTTCCTTTTTTAATGAGTTTGCAGTGTTTGAAATGTGTTTGTAGGTGGAATTTAGGAGGTGAGCTTCACTTTAACATAAATATGCCGGAGTTAGCAAGAGTGCTAAATTTCATCCATTATCCTAAAACAGAATAAATCAGGATAAAATATAAACATACAGAACCAACATTTTAAATGAATTAATTTTTTTTTTTGGCAGACAGAATTATAAATAACAAATTTAGTTGCTACAAACCAAAAAAAAGTAAATTAGCCTTGCAATGGAGATGCAAATTCCTCTTTTTATCTTTTGGTTCTTTGGAAAACTGAGCAGAACAATAAAAATGTAGTTTGGGGTGAAAGGGTGTGATATGACTGTCAAACACTGAAACACTCTATTTACAAATTGCACTGGTTAGGTCCTTTATTTATTTTTCATTCTAGTCAGCATTACTATTATTAAATAAGCTCTTTTACATTAAAGCTGGACTAGCAACTTTTTTCCACTCATAATGAACACATTTAAATGTAAAATTTTGTGACAAAATCAAACCTCATGTTGTTCTCCTTATATGACTGAGCAATTTATCGTTTAAACATGTCAGACAATCCATGAGTCAATTTTTTAACTAGCTGGTTAAGGTTTTGTGTTTGAAAACCCATACAAAACTGTATGAATTTGAAATTAGTGATTAGTAGGTTTTAAACACTTCAAGTTCAAAATCTGTGTGGTGAATAGTCCAAGTGTCATTGATTTTTTTTTTCTAATAATGTTTTTATTACACCTTTCAAAACACCCAAGCACACTATATTATAAAAAAACATAGGACAATGTAAAAAAAATGTTGAGATCATTCGTCAATTAAAGTGTTAAGATAAATAAATAGTAAAAACAGCATCCACAGAAGAGCACTTATGGACAGTACAAGCAAACATTTAGCTAAATCTACTCTGAAGCAACCACAAGTTACCAATGTCATTGCTGTGGCCTAATGCTCTATTTTCAGACCTGTCCTGAGCTGCTGAGAGGGGCTTAGCAGAGGTTGGCATCCGTAATACTTTAGTTAACATCTGCCCTTTATGCAGCCTACTTCACCTTCCACACGTTTTTCAGAAGTTTGCAAACAAGATGCATCCTGTAAGAATGTCTTGCAAATGCTCTGCTCCTTCACTTTGACGCTATAAACTTTATTGATCACTATGGTGTGTGAAGAAGCACTGCATATGTGACATAATAAAGAGATTTATAGTGACTCACTGTCCTATCATCTATAAGCACTGTCATCAATTACCACAGGTCAATCAGCTGGAGCAAAATAGTAGGCTGAACACATAATGTGGATTATGAACAGACCTATTTTCAGGCCACAGTGGATAAAACGGTTTGTAGTACAACCTTTCAAATTAGATGAGGATGACAATACCTCAGGAACATGAACCACTTTGGATTGGTCTTAATATTGCAGACAGAATCCAATCTTAACTGGTGTTATGTCTGTCAGTAAAACAATTTAAATGATACAAAAGATGGAGCAAGTTCAAGTTAAATAAAAGATGGGATAGAGAGTTCATTTTGAGCAGATCAGTTCTATGGCTTCAAAAGAATTAGATATCAGGAATTTCTAATCAAAATGGTTTGTTTGGTTTTAACAAACTCCACACAACTACAGCACTACACTTCTCCTTTTATATCTTTTAAGGCAAGACAATACAATTTTAATGATTAATTGTTGTTTAAGTCTTTTTTCTGGTATTGTGGATAGGCAGGAGTTAGGTGCTACTCCAATTTCCCCCCCTAATTAATTTTAACTTTTTTAGAATTGTGTATGTGTGTGAGTAATTTTTGATACCCTACTTTTTTGTTTAAGTAGTAGTTAAGTACATTTAAAATATATTTATTAGACTATTCCATTATATAGGATTCGATTTTTATCAAAAAATACTTTTTTTGTTGTAAAGAAGCACCCTTTTCTCCAATTGAGCAGTAGTTCTGATACTTTTTTTTTTTTTTTTTTTTACAAATTTTTGATTTTTGGACATATATGTACCCACAAAGTATTTCTTTTGATCTTTTTAATTCTTGTGTTTTTACTTCTTTAATGTGACTTTTATTTGAGCAATTATATGATTGTTTTTTTTTGGGGGGGGGGGTTCTCTCCCCACTTCTGATACTCAGTTAGGTAAGCCATCTGAATTATAGTATAGCATAATCTTACCGCAAACAGCCTGAGGACATTGGCCACCATGATGGATACAGCACTGCCTGACGCCCCAATGACGCCCACCACTCGCTCTGGTTTGGGGATGATGGGTGGCTCTCCGTTGGAACAGCGCACATCCGAGTTGTCCTTCTGGATGAGGGCCTGGACAAAGGTGAGGGACTGCTCCAGAGCGTATGTGTCTCTTGAGCAGGTGTCAAGAATTCGGGCTCCTAGTGTGATATTTGGCAGCAGGTCTGGGTCGCTGTTTATTTGATCTAAAGCATACAGCATCGCCTCTAAGCGATGGATGCCCTTCTCTTTTTTGACCTCTCCACAGGGCACACCCGCTGGCCCTCGGGAGTGAACAGGAAAGAGGCCCCCCAGGGTGATGTCACCTTCGATTTTGATGGACTGCGGTTGCGCTCCTTGTTGAGTCTTGGAGCACTCGCCGAACCCAAACAGCAGCACCCATAGGAGCTGGAGACATGATGGGATTGTGGGTAGTTGGCTGAGTCTGCAGCAGCAATGAGACACCATAGTGACTGGATCTACTCACAGCGCCAGGCCTCTCCCTCTACCTGCGCCACCTGCAAAAACACCAGGAAAAAAATATAATGCTAAAGAAGAAGACCATTGGATGTCACATTTAGTGCAACAAAAGTTACAAACCTAATCATAACAGCAACTTCATACATCAAAAACTGCTAATACCACTTCTTCTGTTTGAAATATTGTCAAAGAGTAAAATATTAATGTGTCATGAATTATTTATTCTTAAGCTCAAAGTAGCATAACAAAAACAGTTCTGGCAATCCAAAGAGACTTCAATTATGATGATTTATACAACAGGAAAAAATGCTCCACCGTATAGATTGTGTTCAATTTCTAGAATGTGATGAGACAGTTGTTTTATTAGCACTGTACTTTGCAAAGAAATATATATTTTTAATGTATTTATTCAATAATGAAACCTATTGTGGGGCAGTGGTTCCTAAATGCTTTTGTCTCCAGAGTCTTCTTAATTTATGTCACTTTAATTTTGCCAAGATGCATTAGGAAGAAGAAACCAAAATATGGATAATCATACATTTGTAACACAAAGTTAAAGAGACATTTTAAACATTGATGTAAAGATGCTTCATGTATTATGTGATGGCATCACTCTGAAGGCTCTAAAAACCCCTAAAGTTGACAAAAATTGGAGATCTGGCTCCTTAGTTTTAACTTGTTAAAACTAGTTAAAACAGAAAGTGAGAACATTTTGGGGTCATTACCAACTATGCCTTGAACTGTAACCCTTTTAAAATAATATATTTGAAATCAATGCTCAATTTTTCAGTTGAAGTAACTTATATATAGATTTAACCCATTTTTAGTTAAAAAAGAAAGTTATTAAATTTGAAAAATGTGTTTGTTTGTTTTTTCTCAGACACCTGTAGCATTAAATGAGTAAAAGTGTTTATCAAGAATTTTTAAGAGGCATACAAATTATTGAAATAGACACTTAAAAACAATAGAAAAAAAGCAATATTGCCCAGAACGTTCTTGTAAAATAAACTAAAATATACTTTGATTACTTTTTTAGCTTATATAATGTTAAGACTATTAATATTCACCGTTTTCATGTTGCACCTGTGACCTGTCTGTCTAAGCAAGTTCCAGTTTTGTGAATTTTATTCAAAATGACAACAACAATGTTCATTATTATGATTCTAAAAGAACCTTTTCATTCAAATACTAGTTCACTTCCAGAGGTCCTTGTAGTCCTGCTTGAAAAATAGTATTTACACACTGTGAATGCTCGTTACATATTTCTGTGGATTTTACTTTATTTTTGTATGAAATGATTTTAGAGCTACTTTTGAAACTTATGAAGAATTATGAATGAATGAATGAATGAATGAATGAATTCATTGATTTTATCCAAATGTTCTATTCCTGTTCTTGAATGTGATGAATAATAACATCATACTTTTCTAAGAAAGACAATTTCATACATTTTCAAACAGATGTTGACTTGGTAAGATGGAACATCAAAAAACAACTGTTCCCATGGAGATTTGCTGTTTTTTCAACAAGAATGCTAAACAATATAAAAAAGAAAAGAAAAAAGAAAAACTGACAAAAGTACAACCCTAAACTGCTAAGTACTACTGGCAATCATATCTATCATGCTGTAGTGTGAGAAGAGATTTTAATCAACACTAACTTAAATATTGAGCATCTCCATTGGTGCCAGTAAGTGAAACAAAAGGCATGATTTATTTATTTTTTTTTTTTTTTCAGGCTTTTTGAGATTGAGTTTAACTGTCCCCACGCATGGCACATTATCTAATCTCCAGTGCCGACAAAATGTTTTATCATTATTATTCTTTTGCCATATAATCTGAGTTTGAGATAATAGTGCTTCTTTTTTGTCATTTCCCTAATTACAATAACAATTCATAGTCCAGAAGGCACTTTATATAATTAATGATGAATGAAAGAGGTTTAAAAGTTACAACAAGGCATACTTTCACTTGAGGCAAATGTGTGTCGCTATTTTTGAGGTGCATGGAGGAGATTTTAGGAAACATCCAGTCCAACATGAGTGACTGTTGCGAGCTTTTACCATGGGCTTGCAGAGTGCACCATGATGGAAGGCATTATAAATTTTGCAAAACAGTAAACATAGACTGAATCTTCACTTCTTTTCATGCTTCAAAAGCTACAGCAGATTCATTATAACAAGGCATTTAAAATATTATAGAAATAAGAATTTTTTCTTTTCTTTTTTTTTTGGGCATGTATTTAGAAGTAAACAATTTCAAGTGTTTTGTTAAAGATAATTCTGCAAATAAATAAATAATAATAATAATAACAATAACGCTGCAAACCTGAGCACATTTCTCGACACTTGCAAAAAAAGTACTACATTTTACATAAATATGTTTTTGTTTGGTTTATTTTTTGTTTTTAGACTTACCTGCCCATTCTTCATCCAACACTCTTGATCTGATCCATCGCTGACTTATTCCACATGAGACCTCTTTCCATCCATGCTCCAAAAAACAACTTTATCCACAGGGCAAGCCCAAACTAAAGTAAATCCTTTGTCATCTCAGTCGGGCAATCTGACAAATAACCTATAATAACTAGCAAAACAATAAGAGGACTTGCGCTTTGAGTGAAAGCAACAGCATCAGTATCATTGCAGAATCAAGGGCAAAATCTAGAGAGAAAAAAAGACATAACAGTGGTGAGATTCTACAAATCACTGCCAAATCCCTTAAAAGCTCTCTCTGCCTGCGCTGTTCTTGTTCCTCGGTGAATCTCTGTCCATGCACTACTCTACTCCACTCCCCCCTATACACACACACACACACACACTCTCTCACTCACTCACTTACCCTCTCCCCCAACTCTCTCCTCGGACGGTTCTCTCGGAGCACTAATGGCCACAGATTGGGATTATCATGCAGGCTTGTGTGAAGAAAGCAAACGCTAGGTGGAATAGACCCTCCCCCTCCTCTTCTTCTCTTATGATGGAACTCTGTCACTTTGAGAGATTACATGAGCAGTCATTTGAATCAGAAACAAAACAGCAAAAAAAAAAGTCTATATCTCTCTAACGCGCGCGCACACACCTGTCAGTGTGTGCACAATGCTAGAGAATATGGGAGCAGAAAATAGGTTTCTGTGTGGCTAAATGTGAGTTGGATTAGATTTATTATTGATTGAAGTTAAAGCTGTGGGGAATGGACACTCTGGATCAGTTTGCAGCTCATCATCTCATCTGTCAGTCACTATTTCAACTAGTAACACTACGGAATGAGATAACCATCTAATGGAGGGCTTGAGATAGAACACTCTTAATACGACACAGATTCATTGATGAATTCACCTGCTGTAATAAGATGTGGGATGGTGACTGTCCCAACACTGAGCAAGTATTCAGTACTCTAGAGTCTAGACCAGTGATTTTCAACCAGTGTGCCGGGGAACACTAGTGTACCTTGAGATATTGCCAAGTGTGAGTCCTGTTATGAAAAAAAGACATTCACCAGCTCCAAAAGAAAAGTGTAATGGGCAATATTTCTGACATTCAATAATTATGTTTATATAAAAGGTTTGATTTGGGCATGTTTTAAGTAGGTGATGTGCTGCGGAGAATTTGTACCCAGAAAAGTGTGCTGTAACTTAAAATAGGTTAGGAAACGCTGCTCTAAACAATGATCTGTTAAAGTATAGCTTTAAAAAGACAATTGTCTGCCACTACATTCACTGCTGGATGCTTTAAAAAAAGGTGACTTTGTAAGCGATTAAGTTGTTAACAGGCAGTAGTTATAAGTGCACTGATATATGTAGACATCTCATAAAAGACCTGCCTTAAAACTATTAAAAAGCCATTCACCAAAATGTACATGTTAATATTAAGCAGCTTATTTCAGTAACTAATGTTACTAAATATCTTATAAGTGCCTGTAATGAAATAAGTGGTGCTTATTAATGCATGGTAAATAGATTACTAATTTTCAGTTTTCAAAGTAGGGGAGTGTTCACTCCAAAATTATGACTGGTACATTGATCATTATACGAATACCAACTTTCATATCAAATCTCTAATCTTTTAAAGAAAACAAGAGAGAGAATTGAGAGAAATTCGTAATTTTATATCCACATTCTGATATCAGCATGGTTTACCTACTGAAATGTTATGTGATGCTGTTGTCGAAAAGCCTTGGACCTCCTACCATACAGATGATTCCTATAGCCACAAACTAAGCATTTGACAAAACTGTACTAAAAAGTTTATATTATATTATTAAATGTAATATAAACTTATTATATTAAATGTAAAATGTGTAGCACAAATTGAAAAATTAGCACAGCAGAAAACATACCCAGTTATAACTTGCTAGTAAAAACATTAATATCAAAACTAGATGCTCATTATAGCTTTTTATTGATCTGGAGCTAGAGATCATGTTGTAATTTTTAGAATCGACCATTTTTAGTTGTGAAAATGACAACAGCACAACACAACATTTATTGCAAAATTTATTTCAGATTAATAGTTAAACAGAATTAGCATAAAATGAGCAGTAATCACTTTGAAAGCCTACCCTAAGAACACTGACTTCTCTAGGCCATCCTCCTCTTGCGTGTACTCTAAATGAGATTTGAAGAATTTGCTCTTGTATTGTGGGCTGTTCCGAATATAGTCCAGGTAATCGGGGGTTCCAGGGCAGATAACATTGTCTGCCAGCAAAACAGTGCCTGCCCTCAGCAGTCCACATTTCTGATATAACAAAAGGAAATTGGGAGTTAGTCACAGATTAGGCAATACAAGAAATTGGCAGAATAACAAAACTTGCCTCCAGCAGTTTTGTATCAGGGAGGTAGCGATCTTTCCAATGGTCCAAAAAATCAAATCAAAAGTTTCACCCCAAACTCCTCCTTCAATCTGGGGATCCAATCACCTGATGCTCCTTCAACAAGTTGGATCTGTGATAGTATTTGGTATATACAGTATTAAAACACTTCAACACTCAGTTTAATACCAGTGTTTCTGCTTATTTAAGATTTAGATTTTCCAATTACACTACTTCAAAAAGTTAGATGTTAGATTCAGTTACTCTTACATTTTTTTGACCACCTCTGAGTTCAACTGATTTGTGAATGTGACTCATAAAAAAGTTATGTGTGATTAAAAACATAATTTGATCATTAGTTACTGGTGTTTACCTTATTTTGAAGCCCAGCCCAAGCAATGATTTCTCGAGCAACTGCAGCATAATCAGAGTTAAATTCAAGTGTGATGAGTTTGGCGTTAGGAGGAAGGAGGTTGGCGATGCGCACTGTGGAGTAGGCACAGTAGGTTCCCAACTCTAACACAGCGGAGGGCTTCACCTCAGATACCACAGAGTCCACAATGCAGCCTGTTAGGTAAGAAAGAGTTCACTCATAAACAAAGACGCCATGCTTCAGCAGAAAAAGTATTTTATATGTACACATACCAACCTTTCTCATCCCCCACATTCATGGCCCACTCTTTATGTCTGCAATAATCGTCAATGGCCTTTACCACACTGCAAGGGTTCCCTCTCGTGGCGTTTTTTTGTACTGCGCGTAATATTCTCTGCAAGAAAGTCATGGAGATGTGTAATGTACAGGTGTTTTTGCACTGGTTTTCAGTTCCAGTCCCAAATTTATGGCGTGTTCACACAGAGCAGGAACTATTGACTGGGGTCACACTTTGAACATTTGCTTTTGCTTAAAATTGTTTCCACAATGGAAAAACAACAACCTTAAATGCGCCAATAAATTAAAATTGGTTGAATTACTTGGTGTTAGCATGATTTGAACAGGTTTTGACTTTCTTAAATAAAAATTTGAGCAATAGAACAAGTCATTTTAGTCCTTATTTTAAGGTAAAACAGAAGCTTTTTTCTATTGTTGCCCTCATATTTTCAAATTAGTCTGTATTTTTTCTATTTTAAGTATTTGTATTTTACGGTCACAGTGTGTTTCAAAATCTGTCAAATTTTCCTCTTTTGTGAGGCACTTTGAATTACTTTAAGAACAAATTCATATAAACTTGCCTTGTCTAGTAGAAAGTATACAGCAACACTTATTTAATTTTTATAGTAAATTGCACGCTATACTCAATATTACATTTTTGCATATCTCCAAAACAACATTTACGATATTATCTAAAATTCCATTTATTGCACACCTCTCAGTACATCTACAACACTAACTTTGTTGAGAGCCATGCTTTATACATTCTCACATTTAGACAAACCTTTCTTATCCGCAAGATAAATAAATTCGACACAATAGTTCTCAAATTACCATCCTTATTTAGTAAGTATATTTATAGCTGTGAATTTTGGTGTTTAGTTCATTTTTTATTGTAGATTAAAGTTTTATGTGGAAGGAAAAAATACTGAATGGATGAAAAACGTTGCAAATGTTCTGACCGCCACAATCTTTGTTCAGGTAAAAGTGTGAAGTTTTAAAGTGTGTCAAAGCAGTTGTTTTCCTTTTTTTTTTTTTTTTTTCCAGGCAAAAGAGGCTTTACACCAAAAAAAAACATCTCCTCAAACAAAAGGTTTAACAGCAAAACTCTCACACATTGCTAAGCTGTTTTAAGTCTTTATTCATTTGAATCTGCAGCTCAAAGGCAAAAGTGAACAAAGGTTTAGTTCAGTCTGTGATTGAGATTTACACATGTATGAATATGAGGGTGTTGTGTTTTTCATCTAAAATCAGCAACAATCAACTGAAAACTGAAAATTATATATTATATATAAAAAATAGGGTACATCAAAAATGCTTTTGTTAACTATGTATGTAGGGGAAAGTGGGGTAAGATGTGCCAGTTTTTATTTAACATGACTTTAAAGTGAGACCATGAGAGTAATTCTTCAAACTACAACATGAACACATATTTCAGGATGTGGTGCATCTTTGGAAACAATCATTTTTGATCTGACGTACAGTATTTAAGAAATACAGCTTTCTGAATAAAAGTTGTCTTGTGGCACAACTTGCCCTCGGTGTGGGGGAAGTTGTGCCTTTGGAGAGATTGCACTGGGGTAAATTGTGCCATTTATTATTACAGTAAAATATATATTTTAATTTCAGAAACAGATTATTTCTACAAGTTAAACTCATTATGCATTTTCTACTTAAATTTTAGATTAAACATAAAGTTATTTAACATTAAAGAGAAAAAAGGCCGAGCACAACATGCACATGTATGCTCAGAATTAAACGCCAAACTTGATTGATTGATAAGTCCAATTTCCTTTATTTTGGTCTTATTTCCTAATTTTCTATCTCTGTTTGGTGTAAATTAGATAGCTTTAGTGATAAATTACAAAAAAATAATATTTTTTCAATTATTCATTAAAGTGGTGTCAGTGGCACAACTTAACCCAGGCTCTTTGGCACAAATCACCCCAGGCCCACCATTTTGGAAAAAATGCATCATCTGTCAGATTTGAGCTAACATCATGCCAGCTATATAGATTCAAAATGTAGCTTACCAAAGCACTAACACATGGGTGATATATTACAAACTTGCCTATAACTGTTCAGATGCAACAATCAAAAAAACGTGATCATAGAAATTTTACTTTGAAGAGAAAAAATAGTTTTTAAATGCCCTTATTTCCCATGCAATCAGCCTCCCATCTTTACAGGATGAGTGAAATGGCTACACCTTCAATAATTTGTGGTCACATGACTAATTTCTTCTATGGTTCTGTAGAAACAGGGGGTGGCACAACTTCCCCGCTGGCACAAATCACCCCACTTTCCCCTACAGTATGTAATACATGATATTTTTATTCTGATAGAAAAGTAGGTAATAATATGGCCAAATGAGAGCTGTGTCTTGTTCTGAGAAAAATACTTTGTTCAGATAAATGTTTGAATCAAATTATCAAACTAAACTAAAAAATGTATTAACTTTTTTATGCAATTCTAATCTCTACAAGCCAATTTACTTGAGTGTTGTGCATTAATATAATGTAGCACGGTAGTTTTTGTTATCGCTTTGACACATTTTTTGAAACTTAAATTGATCACTTGATTTAAATATTCATCTGAACCAAGACTGAAGTGATCAAATTATTTGCAACATTTTTCATACAAATACAAAGTTTTCAAGTTCTTTCTAACCACACCTCACACAACTTTCACATGTTCAGTGAATTTAGTTTGTTTCTCCAACTCAGACACCCCAATATTTTAGGTCACATGTGTTGTTTGTGTGTGTGACAAATGGTTCCTGATATATTCTAGAAATTGGTGTCAATTTTTTTTTTTTTTTTTTTTTTACATTTTTTGTCAAATTGTCTTCTGTCGACATGTCTATATAAAGATATTTTCAAATTTATTAGCTTTTTTTAAGTACGCTAAAACAACATTGTATGCAACTTGAGGTGCATTAATTGAGTTACTATACAGTACATTTAAAACAATCATCATCTTGGGGCAAAGGTCACAAGCTGTTTATTTCACAAATAGTTCCCAAATCACACAGTTGTGATCAATAATTTTTTGTTTTGTTTTAATAGTTTTTTGTTTTGTTTGTTTGTTTGTTTGTTTGTTTGTTTGTTTGTTTGTTTGTTTTTTGTACTTTCAGTTGGCTCAATTTTTTTTGACAACTTGTCTTCTGTCCAAATATATGACGTCCTTTTTAAACTTTATTTCAAAGGTTTTAAATATGGGTCATTTTGGGTACAATAACACAACATATGCAACATTTTGAGCTTGTGTAGATTATTTGTGTTGATGTTATTAGACCCTTACGTATGTCAATAATTTATAACAACAATTGTTTTGATGTGTTACTCTGTTGTCTTATTATACTGTATTTTATATTTATATTGTATTATTTTATATGGGTCATTCAATGTGCAAAGTAACTTTTTAGATCCCAACAACTCACAATATGCATAATAAAGTATAGAGCAAGTATGTCCAAACACCGGCCCTTGGACCATGTTTTGGGTCCTCAGATTTGCTTGATTGGCCCAAATTACAAAAAGTATAGTTTTTAATGTCAAATTAGAGCAAATCTTCAATCATAGTTGAAATAACAAAGCGCCCCTCTGTGAAATATGTTTGGACACCCTGTGTTAGAGGCAAAGTTGACAATCCAGACATTCTATCGACCCTATTTTATTTCGCTCACTTTTCTAGGTAGTTGAGGGGTCGTGGGGTTGGTTTTTATTTTGGTCGTGGGTTGGTTGTCGGAGTGGTTGTGTTGTGGTTGGTTGTGGCAATAAAAGTTTAATAAACAATTTGCCAATTTTTTTTGTGTCATTGATATTACTTAAAACAACCACTACAATTACAACCATATTCACACCCACAACCAACCTCAACCACCCACACCACCATTCACTGACGGCCACAACCAACCACACACAACGACTGCAGAGGTGCCAAATTTTTCATTAGTAAAATGAATAACATGCCGAGAACAATTTTTTGTTTGTTTGTTTGTTTTTTTGTTTAAAAAAAAAGTTCATTTGCAATGACATAAACACACACATAACACAAAATGTAATCAAATATACAAATGGCCTGCTTTTGCTGCAGGCATTATCCTTAAAGGACCAAGTTTGGCTTTTAATTTACCTTTTTGTGTGTTGTTCAAAGAGTTTTATCAGGCAATGTTGTACCTTGTAGACTGTAAGGCAGCTTGTGCATGGTCCCACCATTACACTGAGAAAGTGAGTTTATAATAATGACACGTTTGGCTCCGAATGGGATACGTGCCAAGTTAACCTGAAGAGGTTTAAAAAGGAAGATTTAAAAATGTATAAAAAATACTTTTATCTGGACAATTTCATGGCTTTAAAAACAGAATATCATATTATTTCCCTTTGTTTCTCAGATCGAGAGTGAAGCTTCTAAACTACAAAGAGCAAAAAAAGCACATGAAAGTACCTGAGCAATGTTATTGAGTTTTGGTGGTAAAACTTGCTTCTGATGGAAATTTATTTATTTATTAGGATCCCCATTAGCTGTACCCAAGAGTCAGCTAGTCAGCTAGTCTTCCTGGGGTCCTTCAAAGCATACAATACAGTTTCATATAAAACATTTTCTAAAAAATGTTATAAAATATATATTTATATAGTGTTTGCTGAAGGGAAAAAATATGTTAAAATGCATTTTGAATGTGAAAACTTAAATTTTGCCTGTGACAAAACTGGAGCTCTGTTTGGGATTTTGTGTGAGCTGTTTGGAAAATTAACATTTAATACAGAGAGGTGTGCCAAATTAATAAAGAACAGCTATGAGGGCTCACCTGTGGCCGGGTAGAGCCTGTTATCCTGTTCATTAGCATCTCCAAAAGGACATCGTGCCACATCAGCACCAAAGCTTGACGAACTGTAGCAGG
The DNA here is from genome assembly GCA_038363315.1 of Mugilogobius chulae. Taxonomy (NCBI): domain Eukaryota; kingdom Metazoa; phylum Chordata; class Actinopteri; order Gobiiformes; family Gobiidae; genus Mugilogobius; species Mugilogobius chulae. The sequence goes on along the minus strand of CM076405.1, from coordinate 30,791,339 downwards.
GATCATCCATCTGTACAAGATGTACAGAGTGGCAGCTCCTCCGGCACAGAAATAAATACTAGTCATCAACATCCTGCAAAAAGCAGAGGACCACTGTGAATAATAAGCAGAAGAAAAAAGCATTAGTAAACTCAAAAAGGCCTGTGGTTTTTTCATCTGCATCACATGAATGAATGCTTTCTACCTGCTCCTTTGTACTGGCCTAATGAGATGGGTAGTTACTATGCAGTGTGCAATGGCTATGCTCCTCTGTCTATAGAAGATCCTGCAACATCTCATGATCATACACTATGTGCAGAAGAAAAAAACATTCTGGCAGTTTATGGAAAACGTTCTGTGGAAAACGTGGACCATAACTGCAACTGCTGTGCCACAAAAAAGCCCTTTACAAATAGAATACACGGAGGATTTCTAAATTCTCTCTCCTGCTTCTTCCACATCTCCGATCTCCGCTGCACTTCTCAATTTTGCATTTGTACCATTTGTACTTAGGAGAGTCAGTACGTCAGCGGGGAGAGGAGGAAGAGGGGAGTGCGCTTGCTAGCGCGACGAAAAGCTAAGCACCGTTCTTCACACACGCGGCGATGGGCACCACGTGTCCCGATCTATTGCACACATTTAAAAAATATGTATATATAAACAAAAGCACGTGGCAGAGAGCGCGATGCTTTACGTACAGCGCGTTCCTGAAGATTTCCCGCTCATGACAAACGGACCTACCCGCAGAGAGCAATGACTGAGGAAGAGTCAGCTCGGGGCAATTTCACGGTGGGAAAAGTGCGCGACTGTTGACAAGCAAGCAGACGCTCTGGAAATCCAGGCTTAAGGGGACATTTTTGTGCATTTATTAAAGACGACACTATAATAGGCCTACATGTAGATCATTTACATGGTCTAGTTTTTTGTAAAACACAACATTTATGTAAAACAGCTTAAGCTCCACCTCTTAATTGCAAGATTTTAAAATAAGAAGCAGCAAATGTTTCTGTTGTAAAGTGGCTATGTGACTATTTTGAACAATGCATGACTTACTATGAATATTATGAATAATCACAATTAAATACAGACAAGTGGGCGGGGATAGGTGGGGATATATTTTTTGAGCCCTGAAGCATCACCTACTGGACAATAAGCATTCAATAATGCATGAATCATACTTTATTTAAAAAATGTGTTAAATGATGATAAAATGCTCTTATAACGAGGTTAAAACTTTTATTTTTTCCGCAAATGGTCTCCTTTAAGTCTATATGGGATGCATGATGGTAAAGGGCTAATCAGCGGTGAAAGACCACGAGTGTTTGAGGTAATTCGTTTTGATTTTGAGTTGGAGTTGCATGGCAACTGGCCAAGGGGTAAGAGCTGTGGCACATCTCCAAGACAGTAACCTTTAGTACAGTAAACACAGTAACATTTGATTAAATTGTTGACAATACTAACATAGCACATACAAATGCCAATAATTAACACTCAAACTAGAAAGTAGACTATAAAAATATTTCTTTACTTAATTAAAATAATGATTAATTGCTCTAAAACACGGAACATAAGATTGTAGTCGTTCTGAGTCAAATACTAGTGATATTATTATATATATTGCATATGGGACTTACCTATGTATTTTCTTGCAGCTGTAAGAGTCCTCACCTCCTCCTTTTCACTGCTAGCTCCTGTGTCGATATACGACTGCATTTATAATCAACTAGCTCCACCCTCACCAGGCTCCAACCCCCTCCTACCATGTCGACTGAGCATGCAAAGAATGCTGAAGCCAGAGGTGTACCCAGTTCACCCCACACTTTGATTCAACAACACTGTACAGAGAGGAAGATGCGCACAGACAATTTATTTCATTTTGAGTGAATATATGTGGATGCAAAAACTATGGTAAAGGAATACATAAAGTGTCTTATTGCTACTGGTAATTTAAGGAGGCATCTCCTGTTTTTTTCTGTTTCTAGAAGACTGAGCCCTGTCGGAATAAATTAAACTCACAGACCATCTTTGCTACCTTCTGTGTGTGTTCTTTAGACTGTGTACTTACTATTTACAAAACATAACATTGACAGGGAATAAAGAAAAAATGTGTGAATAGAGAATTAAAAACATTTTAAGAGTTGATCCATGGATGCTTGAGACATTGTCCAGCAGTAGCTCTCTTCTCAGGCAGAATCTCCAGCATGATCTGCAGGAACGAGCTGAATGGACAGCCTCTTCTCTTGGCCACTCATATTTATCCAGCAAGATCTCCAATAAACTCCATGGCTTGAGCTTGGAAATGTGCCGCAAGTTACCTAACATAGTGGTGTTAAATATATGAGAATTACTGTATATACTACTGCTACTATACACTATTGTGTAATAGTGTTACCTTTGCGGTTGAAATACAGTTTGGAATTTTTTCCTGACAGAGCAAATTGGGAGGGTAGTGGTCCAAGCAGTTCTATTATGTGAGCAATGTGATCTATAAGAACACAAGTAAAGCATGATCAGATCTCACCAGCATGATATCTCTGCTGCCTTATAAACACACAAAATGCAAAACAAACCTTCCTCTCGGGAGAAGCTAGCTCCAGCGTGAGGGTCAAATAGATAGTCCCCAGTGGCCAGCTCAAAAGCCTGAATACAGAGAATAATCAGAAAATATACGTAGTCTTCTGAATTTGGTCTAAACAGAAGCTTGAAAACAATCATGTAATTGTGCTTACAACGCAGGCTGTGCTCCATATATCTGCAGGAGTGTTGTAGTCAGCTCCGATAAGGACCTCCACTGAGCGGTACTGACATGTCTGAATACCATCAGTAAAGTGCTTGTGCTGTAGAAGAAAGTATGAATTTGTGAGTACGAATTGATTACAGCAGTGCAAAATATATTGTTGTCAGATAAACTGCGTACAATAATATTTCAATAAATCTTCACATTTGTTTTATTACTGTATAATAAGAGTGCACTTTGCATTTGCTGGAATTGGCTCAGTTTCAGTCAAGTCTAGAGCAGTAGTTCTGTTAGTATGATACACTTGGACAAGTGTGAACAAAAGCAGCAGCACTTAACATTTGTTTAATCATACCATAACAGGGTTCACTTCTGCTTTGATGCATTTTAAATGATGGACTGCAAGTGCAAACATTACCTAAATATCTACCGTAATTGCACTTGGGATTATAAAAGCTTTTTATGTAAAAAAAAACATTTAGAGCAATGTGACATATGAACAGCGAGAGGTCAAAGCTACATGGTTAGCTTGTGGCATCACTCACCACCCAGCAGGCATTACCGAGATCTGCAATTTTTGTTTTGATCTTATCAGCATTGAATGGATTCAATAAGTCCAAGTCACAATCTGAGTCTTCGGCGCCTAAAGGACATTAGAAGAGATTAGAAGCAAACATTTGATCCACATAGGAAGATAAAAATGTAATAAAAGAGATTAAATCAACATACTATACGAAGGTGACTGTTTGTAAACGGGCTGATGCAGCAACATAGATCTTGAGACAGTAAACTGTCTGCTCAGGTCTGGCAAAGAGCAAATAGACTCTCTGTAGCTGTAAGGAGTGGAGTCTTGCATATCCTCCAGTAGCAGAGTCTGTCTCCTTAAAGAGGGGTCCAGGTCTGACAGTTTCGAGCGGCTGCTGCAGCTGGGGTTATGGCTGGCCTCATCAGAGCAGGGAATGTGAGGTTTGACTGGGTGAATGGACTTCAGTCCCCGTCGACTCCTTTCTCTCCTCGTCACTCGCTCAAGTGGACTTTTAGAAACTTTGTTGGACTGCAGGATAGAACCAGAAAATGTCAGAGTTGAAATATACAATCAAAAGTGTTCATTCACAGCAATCTCATGCTCACGTGTGAACAGCAGATAATCATGCAGAGTGCAAAGAGCATAACATGTTTTGTGTAAAGAGGTTGTAAATATTATTTGACCATTTGATTCACTAATACAGCCCCATTTATTCTTCATTTGGCAAAGCTTATTTGGCACAGCCACAAAGGAGGACCAGCGAATTAGAAATGTGCAAGCAAGTAGAGGGAAAGCATTGCTGTGCAACTGTAACCCAGGCCATTCAAGTACAATTTTGTGGTTTCATAAAACAGACCAAACACAACCTTTAGACTTTGATTGAGAAAAAAACTGTTGTTTACAGGATAAATTGTAGGTGCCATCAAAGAGAAAGTGCTATTCAAAGCAGTGTAGCAGCCAAAATCTTACCCACTCCCCCAAAGTATGGAAAACCCCAGTCAGCTTCCCCCATAATTGGGACAAACTCTTTGAAAGTCATAACAAAATGATATATTAATGATTCACATAAAACTAAATAATATAGACAAAAAAAGATAAGAAATAAATCAAAAATACTGTTTGCCAACCTGTTTATCTCTGGGGTTTTTGTTCACTGGCAGAAATTAAAATCATCATCATGGAACAATAAAAATAAACAAAGTTGAAAGTTTGGGGGATTTTATTTTTGTAAGTCAGTTTTACTGACTAAAAGGATAACATCAAAATTGAAAATTTTATATATATATATATTTTTTTTTTTTTTTTTTTTTTTTTTTTTTTTTTTTTTTTTTTTTTTTTTTTTTTATATATATATATATATATATATATATAAATGCAAACCTTTTGAGGTGGGCAATGCAGATTGCACCGGAAGCTGCCATAGTTTAGTACTGGCTGCAAGCTTTTGAATGTGCTCTTCATCCACACTCAGAAGTATGTTTTCTGGCTTGATATCTGTATGGATAATCTTGCATTTGCTGTGTAGGTAATCCAAACCTTGTAAAACCTTTAACAAAGAGGAAATGTTATTTACAGCCATTTGAACTCTCTCTGTTGAATGTCTCACAACAACACAACAAAAAGTAGTGTACCTGTCTAACAATGCTCTTAACACATGGTAGTGGGAGACCAGTATAATTTGACTTTATAATCCATCTCAACACTTGGTGACCCAACACTTCAAGAACCATGCACACATCTGAGGAGTTGTTAAAGATGTGATCCATTAAATTATAAAACATGTTTCACAAATAATGCTTCTTTGTAAAAGATACGTTCCCCATTTACTCCAGCAATTTTGAAGTCATCAATCAGATGAACGATCCTCTCCCTTCTGGGATCCTTCAGGTCAGTCTCTCTCACCTGGGAAGAAAATTTGAAAAGTTTTCCTAAACAGACAGACGAACAAAATGTATTCCCCACACTCTGTCATGATAAGCGTCGACATAAAGGAAACATATCTATGCCAAGATGCCAAGTAACATGAGGAGTCTTAAGTATGTACAAAAAAACAGTAGGAATTTTCAAAAGCAAAAATCCGCTCTTTGTATAACAATGCATCATCTGAATTTCTGAATTACCACACACACAAGTGATGTATTTATGGCCTAAGAGACTCAACAGCATTGATTCTCTAATTACTAAAGAATGGATGAATGGCAAGAACAGCTTTCATATTCTCTATTTACAAAGACAATAACACAAAAATATGTGTAAAAGTTACACACATAAAGAGCATTTACTTACACATTTAAGAAGCTTGATCTCATCCAGTGCTGTCTCTGTAAAGGTCTGTGCACTCTTAACCACCTTCAAAGCAACAAACTGCCTCTTTCTAAAAACATCATGTATGCTGTAACCACATTAATAATTATGAACCAAGTTATATTCTAAGCTAAAATGGAGCTTACGCCATATCCCAGCAGAGCCACACAGTTGAGAAATGACCCCATCCCAACTTCTTCACCACCTGGTAGCGATCGACAAAAATCTCTCCAGTTTCTACAGGACAATAACCACCTGCAAACAACAAAGAACACAAAATTATGATGCCACATTACTGATCAAACCAAAACAGACTTAATAATGTTAAAGCTGTGCCCTACCAATGCCGTAGTCCTCTGGATTCTCCTGCTGTTCCTCAATAGGGCTTGGAGACTGGAGTGGTTGAGACTGTGTCAGTGCAGACTTGCGGTGTTGAGCTGGCTTGAGGGAACTTTTGGGACTCTTGGTGGTTTGTGGGTGAGAAGTAGCCTGGTAGGGTGAATTTGAAAGATTGCTTGTGATAAGAGCTGATATAGCAGCCGCATATGATGACGACATATCCACCTTGTTGCCTGTGGAGAATGACTGAGATGAATTCAAGCAAAACATGTCCACATGTTCACTTAAAACGTGTATGTAAGTTATATCTGGTTGTTAACCGGTATTTCTGATGACATTTCAAAATGAGCCCATGACAGAGGATAGTTATTTTTAACTGGATGATTGGCATCTCAACAGAAATAGCTCCTGACTCTGGCCAGCTACAACTAAACTCTCTCTACTCTTCAGCAGGGGTAGTCAACAAGATCAGGCTGGGCCAAGGGGCTAAACTGGTCAAATATAAGAATCATGTCATATTTCATCGAGAAAGAGTTGCTGTTTGTGGTGTTGTTTTCACACATCAAATTAGATCATTATTGCCCAAACCAAACATAGTGAAACACTCGTGTAACAAATTGTTACACGTAACAAACAATTTTCCTTGTTGAGAAATTTATATTGCTATATGCAGCAACTTCTAGTTTCTCACCACATTAACATAAACATTAACATTTTTTTTTTCATGGGTTAGCTAGTTTAACAGTTCAACCACATGTAGCCTAGCCTATCAGCCAAAAAATGTCTTATTCCGAAATGGGTAGCTGTATTCGCCGTACAAAATGAGTGAGGTGGAAAACTACTGTACTTGCGCAGATTTTCTTTTTCGAGCGGTCACGTGTCCGTCTTTGTAAGAAGTTTGAAAGCAAAATATCTTCTTTACAGCAAAAAGAAGAAAACGCAGATAAATGTGTGGTACTTGCCTGTGCCGTCGTTTACTACTGGTCAGTTGTGGGACAAGAGTGAAAACACGCACTTGAAGCTTGCAGCTCCACCGCATACTTCGTCCATAAATAGCACCGTCTGTCGACTGACCGCGGCCAGGCTTCTGCTGCTTATGATGAGGATGATGAAAACATTGTATCTGTGATCAACGTCTGATCACTACCAGACAGAAAAAAGGCGTGCAAGACACAGACACAAACACATAAAAAAAAAAAAGTCTGGAAAAAGGTAAAATATTGCCTAAATATGAATGTTTTAAGTAGTTGAAAATGGTATTTTGTGAAATAGTTTGTGCAATGATTTTTAGAAAAGCTACTTCCATGTCACAGTTTAAACACTTTCAGAGATAGAAAAGTGATAGAAAACCATTTAGTAGGTTAATCAGTAATTTAACTGTTAATAGGTAGAAAATGGAATTTAAAGTGAAATTGTAAAATGTCACAATAAGCCTTAAGCTTCTGCCTACACCTGGTCAAATACTAATTATTTTATTGTTATGTTTTTGTTTTCTTCATGTTTGTATGTTTGACCATGCAAACTAATAAACTAAATTAGATAAACTACAGACTCAAATTGAACATAACAGTTTATTTTTCACTCTCTCATACATACAGTAAAGGACAGGCCAACCAGAGCCTTATCCACAGACCTGGTATTTAGAGACAAAAAAAGAAATAACAGTTTCACTTATTTATAAAACTAAATCAGATCAAATATTGACAACACACTGCTGAGTAAAATGGTTTACGCACATTACCAGTTTAGTAGTCAGATAGTTACAAAACACCGCTCATAATAAATATAGCCTAATATAGTTTGAGCATTAGAGCTAAATTATAGGCAAATTCATTTTACCTTACAGAGTACAATGTACAAAAAAATACATTTAGGGCCCCATTGCACAGCAGTTTGGTCAACAGTTTCAGTGGGAAGAAGCAACAATGCAAAAGGAGAAGATGCTGAGAAAGTGTCATTTCAAACTGTTTCAAAATACCGACGGTATATTATGGAGGAGAAATAACAGCTCAAACGTTTGCAGCCCGTAGCAAACTTAAAAACAACAAGAATACTTTTGTTTGCATATTTTGACACATCATGGTGTGCAATGTGAGACAAACAACCAAACAATATTTAATTATCATAAGGTAAAGGTAACATATTTTTTAATTGATACATTGTTAATTATAATGGTACTTGGATTCTTTTTTTTGTTGTTTTCGTTTTGTTTCATGTTGTAAACCAAGATATATATCAGATATATGTGATACAGTCTATGGGCCCAACACATCTGTACATTGAAATGAAATGGGGAAAAAAAAGAATAAGAATATTTTATATCTTCACATCATAACATACAGTAAAAAGGTTTCTTGTCTTTTATCTAAACACATTGGTGAGCTATCTTCAATGTAAAGAAAAGTATATTTGCTCAAATTAAAAACAGGTGAATTAAGAGTGAGACCTGCTCACACATTCATTCAGTATACCAGCAGCTTATCAATAACATAGCGCTCGCATAAGGGTAAAAAATTAACAAAGGGGTGGATGTAAATGTGACAGAATACTTGCATTATGTTATAAATAATGTTAGTAGAGAAGTTAAAATATTAATCTAAAACTCATCCTACTCGTATTACAATCCACACTATTTACAAACTTCTGCTTGGGCAGACCTTCAGAGACAATCCTTTAACACTTGACTACAAAAGTTTTTCTCAACAGCTTAAAGGGTTCTTACTCATACTTTTTGACATTCTTTTTTGGGCTGTTAATGTAACATGTCAGAAAAAGAAGAAATTACTAAAACTTCCATGTTATTTTGTTTGTATTAAATGACCATTCGTGAGAGCTGAGTGGACATTCAAAGTTTGGCAACACATTCAGGACTTGAGCTCATTGACTCCCATTGACTGAAAGCTGGAAGTGGGCTTCCCCTGGTGCCTGAGCGTCTAAACACAACAATAGTGATAAAAGGCTAAAGTGCCTCAAACAGCTGAGTCAGAGGCTGATCACTGTGCAATTACTTGAAAGCATACAAAAACGAAATAATCCCATACAAATACTGAATAATTCTAATATACTGTGTATTGTTAAATATTGTGTGCCATTCATGTGTCTTATGCCAAGCCATTGAGAAAAACTGTGACCCTGTCCAAACCTATCACCCTTATTTCTAGGGATTTAAGGCTCAAGATGTTTATAAAGTGCTTCATATGACACCATGTCCCAACAATTTAGCATAGTCATGTGTCACTGCCAGTTTCTCAAAAGCCCTCAAATTTACTTTAAAGTGTCTTTTAAACTTTAAAACACACAATGCTACATTTAATGTCTGCAGCAAGCTGAAAATAACCAAAAGTATAACACCATTCTAAATCACTTAGTGGCATCTAAAACTGTTTGTGTTCTTTGATTAATGTCAGTTTACGGAGGTTTAATTCTAGCATTCAGCATTAATTAGAAGCACTTTAAAGTCATCTAATTCATGTTACAATGTTTAGGCACTCCCATTCGCTACAGCTGCGCTCTACAGTTTATGGCCTGTTATATAAATAAAAATCAACAACATGTTTTTGCTCTTAAATACACACGTGTTAATACATTTGCGAATATGAAGTCATATACCATGAGTACATCACAAAATGAAGGAGCAATAATTTACCTCTTTTATATAGCTGTTACAGTATTTATAAGTCAGACAGTACAAAATAGTAATTTAGAGTTGTATATATTTCTGTAAAAAAGTATATCTGGGGATTTCCATGGTTGCTAGTAAGAAGATAGTTCAGCATACTGTCATAAATAAACTTGAGCGTGCATGACAGCAATGGCATAACACACGCATATTGAATCCTGACATTCACAGAGGACTTGCCAAGGCCTTTTCACACAGTGGAGCTATAGTTTATCATTCACTACAGTTCTTTTCTGCTGAGGTTGCCATGTTTTGTTATTCTTCTGAGGTCACACTGTATCAACATTTGAGCATATTTTGTCTGAGGTGTTATTGCGTACAGTCATATCAGACCAGGGTGCCAGGGTCGGCGCTAGGTTCTTTAGGAGAGGCTTCCTGTGCATTCTCCTGGTACAGAGAAAACTCCATTGATCTGCAAAAGAGAAAGCCAAAACAGATCAATAGTGTTGCATAACTGAGAGACACGAGAAGAGCATAAAACCACATCCCAACAAGCATTTAATTTGTAATGATGAAATGACTGAAGTAAAACAGGGCACAGTCACTGAGTGGCATAACATACAGCATACTATACAATCTAGCCCCCAGGCTCTCTAAATGTTACAGCATAAGGCCTATAAGAACAAAACCAGGTCAACCATATCACAACATAAAATCAAACCAAACCAATAGTTCAATGACACTATAGTGAGCAACATTTTGAGAACTTACAAATGAATACATAGCTCAGAGGAAATTTTGATATAACTGACCTTCCGTGAAGTGGATGTCCATGAAAGCTGGCAGACTGGGGCATATGAGGCCTGTGGCTGTTGGTAGCGTCACCCTGCACCGACTGAGACTGGTGTACCAGAGGGTAGGGGTGTGAGAGCCGAGAAACCCCTGCTTCATGACCTTTAGAAGAGGAGGGATACCCCAGAGCATTCCTCAGGTACCAGTCCCTCAGTCCCTCCAGCGCTAAGGCCTTATGGAGGCTTCGTGTAGAGTCTTCTGGAGTGGGAAGAGAGAACTGTGGGGGTCGGCGAGTGAATGGCGGACCCAACAGCTCAGCCTGGTAAGGGAGCAAGTTGGGAATGGAGATGTGGTGGCTGAAGTGGGAAGGGGCGACTCATACGCTGACAGTAGTATGGCATCATGTTGCTGCAAAGGAATAAATGGACCACAAGATTTGGTTCTAGTGACTTTGACCCTGCGTAGTTCAGCTTGGGATCCTCGTAAGACCATTGGGCTAAAAGGAGGTACAGCACTAGGGAGGTGCACCTGTGAGTGAGAAAATCCATTTGCATGAGGCTGTGACGCTACAGTGGATGTGTGTGAAGACGTGTCCTGCCAGATTCTGCCAGTAGACTGATAAAGCTGCTGCATCTTCTGCTGTTTGCCCCAGATATAATCCATCAACTGCTCACTGTACCCCCCAGTTCCCCGACCACCCATGGACAGACGCATTTTTGCTTGTTCCACAGAGTTATCAAGACGTCTTTCTGGACTTTCTAAATTAATCTGTCGCAACTTTCCATCAGTGAGTGTCTCGAACTCTTGTACGGCCCACCTCTGGGGGGCATGCCATTACGAGGAGCGGGATCATCAGGCAGACTGGACCTGTCCAGCAGGGCCTCTGAACTGTTACTGCGTCTGGCGCGAGAGCTGTAAGGGCAACTTCTGCGCTCTGATGAGGAGCCTTCTTGAGACAGGGGGATCATGTATGGTACATCCAGGCTGCCAGACCATTGCTTAGTGCCATTACTTCCTATTCCATCCGACCTATCATTTAAGAAATCAGAACAACAAAGATTAATAAATGGTTGACTATGTTAGAAAATGTATTCTAGACACTGTGTTTCTACAATGTCATGACAAGTCATTTGTTATTATGACATATCATCATAATTGTGTCTGACTCTGGTGTGTATGTACATATTTTTTTAATTCATACTAATCTCTGTGGGAGGCAACAGAAGCTGTGGTGTAGCACACAGAAGCAGCATCACAGATTACCTGACATGAACACTGATGGGGGCCGTACGAGCCAAAAGAGGAGTTGCTGGAACACTTCTTCCCTCAACATTTGGTGCACTTTGTGGTAAAGAGTGAGAGGGGCTGTAGAAACATTAACAGAGAATTTCATTTTATTTTCAACAAGCAAATATTAACAAAATACACATCACACAAAAGCATCAAGAGATGACAACTACGGACAGTGCAGATACAGCATAGTTAGGGGTGTCAAATTAGTGCATTAATTGCGATTAATTAATTACAGCCATATTAATAAGTAATTTTTTAATCGCATTAATCTATTTTAAAATCTTTAACTTCATTGTTTCCATATGTGAGTTGCAAAGTGGACATAAGGGTTGTTTAACTTGACAACTTAGCAACAAAAGACTTCCTAAAGTCTTGTTTGCAATATATTAATATTTCCCATCTGCAACAATAATGTAATTAATTAAATTGGATAAAAACAAAACAAAAACAGTTATGTTAAGTGTTTTTTCTCAGCAATGTTTAGGTGAGATTAAAAATAGATTAATTAGATTGATTGATTCATTAATTACAGATCATAATAAATTAATCTCTTCAATTTTTTAATCGCATGACAGCACTAAACATAATACACACAACAGCTCACTCAACCTTAGCCTTCACCCAAAAAAAGTTTTGAATCCTTATCTAACAAAGTTTTTGTACATTGAGTTTTTTTTTTTACCTCACATTCCACAAAAGACAACTTTAGATTTCTATGAGACCAAAACTAAAGAAGATATTACCTGACAGAGCTTGTGGCTGAGTTTCGCCGTGTCCTCATCTCATAGTAAATCTCTACTGGTGAAAGTTTTCTGCTGATTCTCTGGTCTGGGCTGCCCACGGTGAGTCCAGGGTGTGACAAAGAGCGTTGGTCTGCTGCTACACTGGGAGAAGACTCTTCAAGAAAAGAGAAATTCATGTCAAATGATGTCAGAAGATAAGAAGTATTATTGTATTAGTTCTCCCAAAACAACTTTGATATATTTGCCATGCTAATGCAATGAATGTGCATATGACGAGTTTCCTAATTTGACAAATCATCACTTATATGGTTATGTTTTTTGAATCGAGAGCTTCCCAAGCAACCCTCAATCAAAAAAAGCATGTGGTCTGGTGCAGAAGTGAGAAGTGTCTGGCTGCAGACCTCTCCTGCCCACCTCCCACTACAGACCGAAAAACTCCAGTCTCTACTTTTTCTAAAGCTTTTAACTTAGTTAAATGACCTATCCAAACCCAAACATAGTCCTGACCCTACGTTTTCCTATATTTCATAAAGCTTTTTTTTTTTAAATACAATACATTTGCTAGCACTAGTAGGTAGTATAGGTTATGTGCAAGAAAAGTGACATAATATATATAATGTGCACTCTGTGGGCGGTACATTCCAGATGCTTTTAGCAGAAGTCAAACATTGGAAAAAGAAATGTGACTGTTTTCTATATTGAATAGCATAACTCTGTGTAGTTTATGTTCATAAAATGTTTACTAAAATAACTTTCAAATGTATTAAAAAAATAAATAAATACATCTTTGTAAATGTGATATTAAAACAATAACAAGCAAAAAAAAAGGTTATTCACGGAGCCTTAACATGGAAGAGTTACCATTTTCATGTGATGTGGTATCTGACGTAGAGCTTGTACTCTCTGACATGACGGCATCCTCTGCAGAAAGTCAAAAGTCAAGATCATTTTGTAGACCATTTGTCATAGATGTTTTTTAAAAAAAAATGTGATTACCTGTGTGACAGCCTCGATGAACTGTCCTCTTGTTTTGGACATTTCTGTCTAATTCAGAGTTTCGGTACAGCGCCCCAGTGAATATAGTTTTCACCTGCTTCCTTTGGCCAGTTTCATCCTGTTGCCAAGAGACAAAGTTTTCAGATCTGACTTCAGCAGACACAGCACCACACCAAATGCAGTAAACTCAATTGATATTCAAAGACTTGACTCACCTCTATCTTGGTGTTGGGTGCCAAGTGAGCTCTGCGCTGCACCAGTGGGGGTTTCTCTCCCGATTCCAAAGGGAAAACTCGAGGTAGCTTCCCAGTCAGCTCCTGCAGAGGACAGCAATTAACCTCTTCTTTATAAAATCTATCTTGTAAAGTGCTTTATCAACACTATGCCATCAAGTATGCTAATCTATGGCTCATCTATGAAACTGCAACCACAATCACAGACATTTGCTGGTTACTGTTTTTAAATATATAAATGTTTATCTAAACCATTTGGTGGGAGAAACCTTTCCAAATAAAACTATGATGTACAAAACGTTTAAAACAAAGCAGGAAATTCAGAATAAAACACAATTATTCACAATTACTTCTACTTACTGATTAGGAATTGCACAGTATAATGTAAGCTTTCTCTTGAGGATAAGAAAAGTCCAATGGTTAAATGTGAGAATGGGTAAAATATGTTTTTCACCAAAGTTAGTGTTGTAAATGTGTTTGTGTTACCAAAAGGTTTCTGGTCCGATGAAATGTGGAAGAGTGGGAGTAAATAAATATGTATATAATGTTTTTGTTGACGTTTACAACATTGTAATGCAAATTATACTTGGCTTGTGCACAAAAAACTAACTAATTCACTTTTATTCTTTGACTGGATAAATAGAGAGAATTTGTACATGCAAATTTGGTTTGATTAATCGTGAGGTTATCGATTATTGAAATACAAAAGTATTCTATTTTGGTTTTCAGATAATTGGTAACTTTTAAAATAGCCTTCAAAACATGTCATGAGCACAGAAAAGCATGAAATTAAACAGCAATGGCATAGAAAATAAGGAAATTTTGTGATTTTGCAAATGTCTTGAATTCAAGTGACATTAGAGTTCTAAATATCCAAAATTAAAAATTACATACAAATTCTGTTCAATTTGTTTTTTTTCTTTTTGCATGAAAATATATTTTTTTTATTATTTAACAACTTTCTTACACTGTGTTAACCTTGACAAACACTTCATTTAATCTGACAGCATCTAATACTTCTTTTTTTATCAATCTTATGCTCTTTACATATCAAGCAGAGGCAATAAATTTAGCGAGAGAAATGTGTTAGCCGTGTGCTAATGAAGTTTCATGTAGCTGCGGCTTTATTAAGAGGTGTTGAAAATGTGTGACGGCGCAATCAGGCAAAGCATCTATAAATAAATGTATAGTACTAAGCCTGAAAAGGAACCCTTCATACTATAGAATGGCCGGATTTCTCCAAAAAACGCTTTACTAAAATTTGAATGAAATGGCTAAATTCTTTCGGATGCTCTGCATAGACAACACTGGAGTTTATGTTCTGCCTAGATTTTGTTTGGTAAAAACTGTATAAGGAGCAGTAAAGCTGGTGTCTACATGTAAAACGGATCACTTCCTTTTATCAGGTGATGATGAAAAAGGAATACATAAAGCCCTTGTAATTTACATAGGTTAACTTGGGTTGAACAGGTATACTCACGGCCTCCAGCAGACAGACTTGCTTGAGTTCTCCGACTCTGTTGTTTAGAAGGGCCTCCAGAGCTTGTTTCTTTTGCTGCAGAGCCGTGAGCCTCTCCACCTGAAGCTTGCCGTCCTGGCAACCTTGAACATCTGTTCAGAACAGAACAACTCTGTGAATTGGGAATTTGAGGCAAGCAATAGGAGATGAAAAGATTTAAAATTGTGATCAAACCCTCAAGTGCATGCATTTTCTATCACTGCTTCTCTGTGCTTGCGCTCTGTTATTATCTGACAGCTGGGGTGACAGCTTGTTAAGAAAATGGCTTCCCAGCTGTTTTTTTTTTTTTTTAGTACTTTTGCTCGTTTTGCTTTGTTTGACAGAAATAATTGAGCTATTTTGGGCTCGTCTAGACATGTGAAGAAGTTACATGACGCACAGCCTCACCTGGTGCCCCCAAACCCATGGATGTAATCAGATGTCCTTTCACCTCCATGTGACAAAGTTCTGGGGCTTCAGGCAACTCTGTCTCTCCCAGCTACGACCCTACCTGGTTCAAAATAAACACACAAATTGCAGTTCAGGACAAATGTAGATAGTGCATGTTTTTAGTTTGATTTGGCACTAACCTTGCAGTATCAGCCATGTTGTTGGAGGGTATGCATTTGCGGCCAGTCAGCAGCAAAAAGTCAAAGGAGAGATACTCAGATGAAGTCAGGAAGCATTAGGGGTCTTCTCGCCTATGCTTCTGCTTTAGGGTGGAATCTAGAAACGAGGAGAGGGGCAATAAGATGAAGCAACATTAAAACATTGTCCAATCGCATGTACCAATCAACCAAAACACCTGTCATTCAATAGCAATGTTACAAATGTAAAATAGTTTATAATAAGCAAGAAAAGAATGGACAGCAAGGTTGTAAAATTAGAAATAGAGTACATGGGTATAAATATCTGTAACTCAAAAAAATTACATTAAAATTAGTTCAAAATTTCCATTTTGCTAGATTCTTAAAAATTATGTTAAAGGGAGGACAAATTTTCACCATTCAGGCTTATTAAAAGTTTCATTGATCAAGATTCATGCGCATTTAAAAACTTCTATAGCCTTAGGGGGAAAAAAAACAATATGCTTATTATGCCCTACAAAGGAAAAACACAGTATCTGCGCTGTCTGTTAAACTAAGAAATATTTAGCAATTAACAATTATAAATATAAAACAGGTGATATACAATTGTTTTTTATCTTAACTCAATTTTGAAAATGTACACAAATACTGCGTTTTTCCTTTGTAGGGCAGTATTGTTTCTCCTAATGACAATGTTTGATCATAGAGCTACAGTACTTCAGTTACTCGCAATATGGCAAATCCACAAAAAGCCTGTCACAGGAATCTTACCACAATTAGATTTTGTCACCTTAAAGCTCTAGTTCCAAATTTAACTAAAACTAAAGAGTGTTGTGTTTTATATTTTGATTTTGATTAAGTTTAAACCATTCTTGTTTTTCCTAACTCTACACAGACATTAACATAAGTATATAATGTATTACTTCTGTATTTAATTTGCATGTCTGCTGTTTGATCAGTCTTTTAAGTCTCAAACAGGTGTTAGCCAATGAGCTCATAGGTGGCTACCCAAACAATGGCTTGTATGCAAATGAAAAAGGCTGAAAAAAGGCTGAGACACAGACAGTAAACAACAAGAGCAGTTAACTCATTGCTTTGGATTTAATTGTCAAGTCTGCTTTTTACAGCGACTTTGGGCTTCTTTTTATGGAAGGTCATCAGTGAATTTTGACAGTAATGGGTTGTTGGCCTGAGTGGCACTCTCCCGAAATAAAGATCTTAGCATATTTGTATGCTCTACTGTTGCTATGCAGTTGTTATCTGTAAACTGGTCAATTGTTTTGGGTTTTTCTGTTGTAAAAGATTTGGTCACTTGTTGCTCTTTGAAAATCTGGCAACCCTGGCTCTTTCTGTAGTATTTGTATTCAGGTCAGTTGCAAATGTATTCAATTTATAACAGTCTTGTATGTTTTGGTGATTTTTCAAAACATCAAAATTGACTAGCAAAGTTAGCTAGTTAGTTAATTTTATGCGTGAGTTCAAATTTCTATGAAAATGTATATTCAGTGAGTAACAATCCTGAACACAGATGCAACCAGTTTTTAGTAGAGCAATAATTTATTTATTTTATTTTTATCGAAAGATGATATCAATATTTTTTCACCAAAATATTTTAAAACTCCTGTTTATTAATAATTAACCCATTCAATTTTGACTTTGAGTTTGTTAGCATGTGACTTTTTTGTCTCAGATAGTAAATCCAAAATCTTCTCTAATGCCCAAAAGAGACTTCTCAAAATAGAAAGCCTCTGGCAAAAAGCCCCGGTCTGAATGGTGAACACAAATGGCTGGGATCACAGTCAGTTTGTCGTGCCAGTTAACAAATCTGTTTGCACACACGATGAGTTTAAGGGCTTAAGTCAGAACACAAAGATGACAACCTTTCAATATGTTAAAAGTTAAATTAGCATGGAATTGATTATAATTAAGTGGACATGTATAGACAAACAAAAAAAAAAAGATAAAAACTTAAAGATGAAAATATGTGCATGTGTCTGATAGATGATGTGCAGCTCCCAAACTACACAAGGACGACATGCAGACACACTGAAAGAAAACTACAAACCTAATTATAGTCCTTTTTTACTATAATACAGTATATAGCTATTGTCTTAAAGCTAGGATTCCACATCTTGAAGCTGTGAAGGACAATGCAAGTAGTTAATTAAATTAATGTCGAAAATGTGTAGCTCTCATACACCCAAGCGTTGTCAAATTGTACTCAAATTTATTTCATTAGAGCACATACACAACTTTTATAGACAGAAAAAGGAAGCAGGGGGTGACCCACAATTAAACATTTAGTGACTAATTCATGAATGACTGTATAATGTTTTGTAAATGATTACTTTTTTAAGGTAAAAGGCATGCAATAATGACTTCATTATACAAAATATTCTCCATTGGAAATAAATAAATTCATGTTTCTAATGCTTTTCAAAGTTTTTCCTAAGCCTGCTTTTGTCTGAAATCCCAGTGTGCTTGACCTCTCCTTGCACACAACCCACTTACAGATTCACAAGGTCAGCTCAGACAAAGCTCATCACATGAATCTTTATGCCACTGGAGCATGAGCAGAGCTTCAGTTAATCTAATGAAGGAAGCAGGATTTTCACTTGGAAAAGTACAGTTATGTGATTGTCCTCAGTTCAAAACAAAGCTCTGCCCTAAAACAGTCAAAGAAAGTACACATTTGGCATTCATGTTTGTGGACGGTCGCTGGGCAGCTGAGGCCAAAAGGCTGTGGTGCCTCTTAAGAATGCCATTGTCTATATCAGTGGTTCTCAACCATTGGGTTGCAAAATCTACTGTATACTTTTAAGTCCTCCTGTTTTTATAGAGTAATGGTAACTGGTCTTTGACCGCAACCTTAAATAAATTTGTCATTTATGCTGCTTATGCCAATAAAGCTGTATCAGCTTTAGTGTTTGCATCTGTTTTTTTTTTATTTTATTTATTTTTTATTAGTTAGTAACTACTTCTTCTTAATCATTTCACTCAGTGAATTGATTCTTATGCACTACTGTATACACAAATAGGCTACCGGCTAACACACTAGCAAAAAGAATAATGATAATATTCTTTTAATACAATAGTCAGTCGTCTGAGGCAAAAATATATGAACGGACAACAAGTTGTTTCAATATTGAATTAGACTTACAATATCATGTGCCACTAATCTTGGAACAATGTTGACTGTTGTTGTGTGTAATTATCATGTCGTTATCACTGTGGAGTCACAGTGATGAACAGCCCTCTGTCACTTAGGGCTTATATCTATGCAAATCGGTCATACTTATATGAGGCTGGTCCTTCCTTATGTGTCCAAGCTCGCTCCTCAAAGATGCATATTTGATCATAGCATTTGTTGCGCTGCTAACTGCAACAGTTTTCACTTCAGCTTTCTGGTCGCTGATAAACTCAATGCCTTCCAGCTTTTAAGAAGATTCACACTCTCAGCTGTCAGCTTTTATAGGGCCCAGGAGGCCTGGGAACAGGCTAGAGCAGTCAGCATTTACAGAACAGATGTATTCATGACTAGAGCAACACTTAAGCTGCATTCATATGATCTGAGAAACTCAAAGATACCTAT
The DNA here is from genome assembly GCA_038363315.1 of Mugilogobius chulae. Lineage (NCBI taxonomy): Eukaryota > Metazoa > Chordata > Actinopteri > Gobiiformes > Gobiidae > Mugilogobius > Mugilogobius chulae. The sequence continues at coordinate 30,772,101 of CM076405.1, read as the reverse complement.
GTAATGATAGAACAGCAGCTAGTGAAAAACACAGAAAGCAACGGCACTAACAAGCATTTGCATATTTTAACTGTCCTTACTGATTCATGAAAAAGACACAGCAGTGCTGTTTTTAGTTGGTAAATTGCTGTTAAACAAAATCATTTAAGGGTGTTGTATTGTTGTAAATTAGCTTAGGCTGCATTAAGGCTTAAAAATGTGTTTTATTTATGTCGCAGGGGTTAGGGTTAGCATCAGTGTGTGGTAAAAAAAAAAGGAAAATTTTTGTCTATTTGTGTCAGTGCTCTGCTCTGATCTAAAAAAATTCTATTCAGTTGTATTTAAGCCAATTCAGCGTTTGACTATGTAATAATAAAAGAGAATAACATACTGTATGTATGATCTTGCTTATACTACATTTGGGACAACTGTCAGCTAAAAGAACAGCTGAACCTACGTCAGACTCCAACAGGTGTAACTTTTGTCCACAATTGTTGACACAGCTGCCACTGTCTGTGGTGAGAACGACACAGCCTTTAATGTGTTTTCCAGAATATAAAAGTTCTGGAAAGCATGTTCCAAACATTGTTTTAGTTGTGATTTTGTTTATTGTTTTGATTTTGCACTCCTCACCTTTGTCGGGTTAACCCTTTTGTATTTTGCTTTTTTGAACACGTGACTCTTTCATTTAAAATTACACAGCTCTCTATATATTATGAAGACAATAAATAATACAAATATATGAAAATAAGTATTCTCAAAACAAATGAATTAATTGTTACAATGGTACTGTGTATCTTTTTTTTTTTTTTTTTTGGTTAAAAAACACAGTGTACCCTTAACATGGCTGGTAATCAATGGTTACAGGTTCATTTAAATAAAACCAAACCTACATAATAGCTGCACTAGTTTGTTGCTTTGTATGAGAAATATGTACTAATTTAACTTCAAAGGGAGAATATGTGACCTGTATGTACCTAATCCTAAATAAACACTTTCTCACTCTTCTCTCTCTCCCTTTAATTAGGTTTATTAACACTCCACTCTCTTTCAGGCCATAACTGTGAACTGGACTTTGCATTGATGCTGCTCACCCACATGTACACACTGTTTACTCTTTACCTACCTCAAATCTGTCTCTCCTCTCCTGTTTACATGCTTACAAAGTATACTTTTTGCATTATATTACAATCTGCATTTCTGAACTTTACAAGAATTGCACAAGTTTAGTATCATTGCCAGGTTGATTGATAGATGCTCTTGTAATTTTTTTGTTACTGTAACAATGACAAAAAATTATTGAATTTCTTGAATCTAGTCTAAGCAATGCATGAGGGTGGTTCTCTGTGTAAAAGAAGAAAAAACAACTTTTAGTCCAAGAGATTTACACGGAGACTATCTCCACCTGAATAACCCGTATCAAAGATCTGTGAAGGGCTTAAAGAAGGTCAGCTAACTCCTTTCTCTTATATACTGCACTAATAACTTCTCTCCTTGAGCCCTCTATAGCCACGAAATGGTGATTGATAACTCATTTATCAACTAGCAAAACAACTAATGGTATTCACTGACCAGCTCAACTGCAGCAGCTACCATACTCCTTTAGCCTTGGAGTTTATCTTTGCTTATTTGACACAAAAACATGTGTATAAAACAAAAATGGCCATAGCAATCCACCTGGTCTGTGCAGAGGTGAGGAGGGGCCAGTAATAAAGATAGGAATGTAGCAGGAACATCCAAGAGGATTATATTGTATAGGTTTTCCTTAGCTCTGTAACACCTGCGTGGATATCGCAAAGGGTTTTCATGTTTGTCTATGGCGCTAATCTACTTTGGACAAGGTTCAGTATCACTTATTGTGAGAAAAACCTTGAAAATAAAAAACCTTAGAGACAAAGTGGGAAAATATAGAAATATCTAAGCCTTTGAGAAAACTAAATATAAATATAAAGTATCACTTAAAAGTATTCAGTTAAAGCAATAGATCAGTCAATGTTGCCCACTACAGTGTTTCTCAAACTGTGGCACTTGTCCAAATAATGATACACAAGCTAGATTTGGTGGGATTTGCTGGCGGTGTCCAGGGCCGTTAGATTTTTTTATTATATATATATATATATATATATATATATTTTTTAATCAGTACTAACTTTTCTATAATTAGTTGAGTCTCTTTTTAAAGTGTGCTTAGGTAAGTGTCTGGGCTTTGATCCGGTGGTGCTCTTATGTCTTAGGTGTTGGTGTGAGAAGTTTGAAAAGCACTGGGCTTTTGCAATCTGAGGGGGGGGGGGGGGGGGTGCATTAATGACTTGGGGGTTGCCTAATAAATAGCCTAAGTGGTCGTGTACATAGATGATAAATAACAGCAGACAACTGTGGAATGTGGGGTATGGAACATGTGTTTTACTGTAGACACTCACAAACAGGGTTGGAATAAGAATGTCAAAATTGCATTTAGTAATAGTAATAGCAAGAAAAACTACAACTCTAAGGTTGTCAATCTTTTGTATTGACATAATCTCTTTAGAAAAAGAAAATGCTGAGTCAATAACTTTGCAAATATGTGACTTCAAACGCCTGCACAAAGAAACGAGAACAATCAGCAATGTTTCAGATCAAAGATGAAAAGCCCCTGAGAAAACAGTGAGGTATTTCCCACATACATCAAAGGTGGGCTAGCATCAACACCCTGAAGACACACTGCCCACCATAGCCCTTACACGCCAGCCACAGCAGATGTAATAAAGATGGAAATTTAGACATAGGGGCTATGGGACGTGTGGGAAAAAACTGAAAGGCAGGGCCAGCTAACATCACGATCAAAATCATTTTCTACCAATAATGCAACAGGAAGAGCAGTGTCTCCCACTAAAAAACAGTAGCAACAACAGCCATCTCCAGTTTGAATGGTTTAACAGGCCCACGGCTTAGACTGTATATAATGTAAAAGTGAGTTAAACATGGGCCATTATCCTTGCGCGATTAACGCTCTCCATCTGAGATGTGCTTCACAGTTCTTCTTCATAATCACATCTGCACAGGCTTTGCAAACAGCCTCATTGCACATACATATAAGTGTCTCATAAAGAAAAAGGCTCCATGATCAGGTGTACCAGTGACTAGACACGATGAGGACATTAGTATGCGGGTGCACGTTTGGACGCACATGCCTTTGGCCCACATGGATTATTACTGTTGTAACAACACAATTGTGACACATTTTGTCCATCAACCTTTCTCTTCTCTGAAAGAAAAGGGGAATGCGCTTACCAAACGGCATGACCGAGAGCCTCCAAGGTCCTCATGATCCTCTGTGACAAAGCCCAGGCTCGGAGAAAACAATTTCTGCAGAATCAACGCCGCGGTACATACACGAGAACCAACCAACAGGCTATTTCGCCGAAATCCCAAAGAAACTTGCTGTGTAAAAACAAAAACGTGGGTTTTGCATTTCAATCATAATTGAGGTGCCGCGGCGGTGCTCTGCGCATCTCGGCTCCGCGGGTTTCACTGAACACTGACCCTCCTTCTCCTGCTCAGTCCTACGATCTATGCACAGGATGAGACTCGGTTTACTCCAGCAGCTGCCTTCACTGTCACAACAACGCCCCTCCCAGATGTGTTCTACTGTGCGCCGATCGACACACCAATAACCCCATCAAAATCCACTAAACTACAGCAATTGGTTCACTTTGCAGTCACAAATCTCCCAACACCCAAGGCATATTGATTCATTTAACCTGGAGAAATGCTTTGGAAAGATCCATGGCCCAAAATAGTCCAGGTATAAGTAACCTTTTCAAGCAGGTTTCTTAAGACATGTCTTGATCTGGATTCTTGTGAGATATTTAAATGCCTTATTTTTATTAAATAATACTCCCCAAAATACTACATGAAAGGCTTGAGCAATGTTGCAATTAAATGTGGGTATTACTGGCCATATTGCTGGTCTCACACAAAGAACGTCTTTAAATGCATAAACATGAGTGTTTCAAGTTTCCTGCAAGCTGTAGAGTAGGCATTGAATGAGCAAACTTTGGGTTCAAAAAGTCAAAAACATTTTATGAAAACAATGCATTGAGAAATACAATATTTGTTATTTCAAACAATAGAACTTTTCAATTTAACTTGCTATAAAACACAGCATTTTGATCCCAAAAGTCTGGGTTAATTTCTACACATTTACTTGAGGACAACAAGATCATAAATAAATCCCTTGATGAGCAGATACAGTAAAGAACAATGGATGTACAGATCAAACTATTCCCTCAGTTATGTCTAGTACATGTTTAATTTAAGATCAGATATTTACAGTGAAATACAATGTGCGGTTCGCTTTTTTAAAATTCAAATATGTTACAATTTAAAACACATATACAGAGCTTGACAGCATTTCAGACTGCATTACTTATACTCTCAATTGGTCATTTTACATTAGGGAGATAAAAATATCTAGAAAACTGACATAAAAGGGTATAAAACCATAATATCCTTCATGTCTACAAAAGAACAAAGAGGCACATAAAACGAAACTTCATAATTTGTTAATTACGTAATTCTGCCTATTGAGCGCACCTGAATATAAGCCGCACCACTAGATTAAGTAAGAAAAATGATAAAGTACATATAGCCGCACTTTTAATAGTAAGTCTATGAGAATCTATAATTTTGCTGCATTGCTTATAAGCGCATAGTTCAAAGCTCATGAAAAAAGTAGCGGCTTAAATCCAGAAAGTACGGTATAAGTCTCCTAATGAGTAGGGGTATGTGCTACCAAGAATAATTTTATCAAAGGTGAAAAAAAAATGCTACATTAAGACACTGTTTTAATTTGACAAACTAAAGGACTGGAGTTAGTTATTGAAGAAATTATTGATTCCTCAAGTAAAAGTGTTGATAAACCCACAAGAAAAAAGAAGCCCCTCTAACATCACATCACCAACATAAGGAGATCTGATTAAAAAAAAAAAAGGAGAAAAAAAAAGCTTGCATTTTATTGTTCCAGATCTGGGAATGCTGTCAAATTCCAGTACCACAAAAATGTAAGAAAGAAATAGTATAAAGTTCTACAAATCCATAATTAACTCTTTTAAATTGACTTTCATTCACAAAGCATTCTGCAATTTCTACAAATCGTCTCATTCTTCTTAATCAAGAACTCACACGTGGGTGCCCGCTCAAGTATTACTGGGGTTCTGTTGAGTACAGCGTCAACTGGTGGTACACCATGGCACACAATATATTTATCCATGTCCAAGAGCAAATTCACCACTCGTGTGACAGAGTTCAATTGTATAGGGTGGGCATCGTACAGTGAGTGTGTGGGCAGCAGCGGGTGTCTCTGCACTGAGACTGAATAGTTAAAGTCCGCGTCAATGAGCACTGTGGTGTCTGCCATGGCGGACTGCTTTGAGCATTGCACGAGCTGCATTAGAGGCCCCTCCACCATGATGGCATACCATAAGATTGGCAAAGCAGATGAGCGCAAAGAGGTCAGCAGTTTCATGAGGTCATGCTCCTTATCCAGATCACCCTCTTCTGGTTCATCTGCCAAACTGTAGATTTGCGTAATCTGAAGTAAACAGACAAAAAGCAAGTGTAAAATATGCCAATCTTGAAAATAATATATATCAGCTAATAACTTACAGTAGGATAGTCCTCCTCTTCAACTTCTACTTGTATTTGCACATCACCTAAGCCAGGTGATCTGCTCTCCATCTGGTTTGAAACAAGATTGTAAGTAAACACTGTGATTTCTGGCATTGATACCATGTTTGTTTTGGTGCTTAATCATTAATGTATAAATACAAAAGCATAAAATCATCAGTCTTATTAGAGAACTTACAATATTTAGGTTGTCATCACTATAACAGTGATCTCCGACAGATACTCCGTTCTGCTCATCAAACATTGGATTACTTATCTGTTGAACAAAACAAATTGCTTTATTTGTCAATGACTAAGCCATTTATGGCTGCTTACCTGCATAGATGTGTGTTTTTGGAAGTTTTGTTTATATGAGGTCTTGCTGCCACTGGCATTTTCAGTTATCCAGTTCTAAAAATATATATAAAATATATAAAAAAGAACTTGCACATTCTATTATAATTATTTACATTTTGAGTATTTGAGTATTACATAAGCCATCAGAATCAAATCCATAATTTTGGATGCTAGACAATATAACTAAAAAGGTTTACCAATGGTTCAGATTAAACCACTTTAAACTAAATTAGAGTGGAATTATTTTGACCCTAAAAGATGTAATAAAAACATTTTACCTGTTGATTTCTGTCATCATCTTCGTCGTCACTTGGTGGTGGACCTCTTTTTCTTTTTCGACTGTAGGTGTATTGAGGCTTTGGTCTGCCAGTGATTGAAACACCATCAAAGTCTGATCCGAACTGGGATGGTAGTAAGTGTCTCTACCAAGAAAAAGAAAAAAAAAACTTTGTATTAAAAAAAAAAAAAAGTTGAACTACAAATTCTTACCATTGCCTGCCTCTGACATTGCCGTAGTCGACACTTCTGTCTTTTTTGTTGCTGCCACCAAATTTGGGTTTGTCTATACAGAAATCACATGTGCCACAGTCTTTGATACAGAGGCATGCTGGACATTCTCCACAGGAACGTCGTTTCCGTCTCTTGCGCTGAAAGAAAAAGCAACTTTTAATCTACATATTTGCCGAATAGTATTACAAAAGGATGTGTACGGTTTGACATAAGTGTTGCCTAATCCCACAGGCCACGCCAGTCAACAAAATGTGACTGGTCTGTAACAGGAATGAGAATAATTAATATGATATCCAGAGTGCTCTGCTGTGCAGGTTGCTCACAAAATAAGGGAACAGCCAAATGAAAATAAACGTTGTTTGATTGTACCATTTATATTTTACATAAGGACAAGCTTGTTTGCAGGGCAGCACCAAGTTTGGTCAACTGAACTTTAAAGGGAACCCTGGATATAATCACATGTTTATCCTAAAACTCTTATATTATCATCACTTATACAAATACAGGACAAATACCTTGGAAGTATTTGTAATTTTATTAAAATAAAATAGTGTTGTCAGGTAACAGGTAACTAAGCAACATGAATTCCTGGGTTAAACCTTGTCAGTTTAAGCCGGAGTTTGGCCAAATACAGAACGATTATGTGGAATTTAGTAAAACTGAGGATAATCAGGAGGAAAAGGCTAGAACTGGACACTGTCAGCGGTGTTTTTGTGGAACTGTTTACAGATGTAACTGTGGGAGTAACCATAGAAACACTATTTTATGTCACTAACCAAAATGGCGGCTCCCAGTGGCTTGAAAACAACAGAAACAATGACAATTTTATAAAATATAGTAAGCAGTTATATATTTGTTTGTAATTTATTTTAATAAGCATGAGCAGTACTAGCATTTTAGCCATATTTGTCTTCATATCCAGGGTTCCCTTTAAAACTTAAAAAAATTATTAAAGGCATTGGTGTTTGATGCAATTGTAACCTGTATTGTATTGTTGAAAAACATCTATCTTATACAAGCCAATAAATGTGATGATAAATCCTAGAAAAAATACTATATTTAAAAAATATATATTCTGACTTTCTGACTGAGATTTTTTTTTTTTAATTTTTTTTACAAATACAGTCTTGTATTTGTACAAGGACAAATATTATGCACTTTAGTTTCTCACCTCAATAATTGGGTTCCAGCTACTGGCTGTAGAGGAAATTACACGGGGGGGGAAAAAATCAAATCATTCTTTTCCATATGCTAATGCTGCAGAAATGCTCAAATCAAGCCCAGTTGTGCCTATGACATCACAGTATAGTAATAGTATTTTCTGAGGGGAAAGAACAGAACTTTAGTTGTGTTTTTTTTTATTAGATCAAAAGTTAAATTTGCATAATATGTGTCCTTAATTGCTTAAATTTTGCTCTACCAAATTCATTACATTTTAAAGCTTTTAAGACCCTGAAGCTACCCTGTTTTGGAAGGTGCACACCCGTAGCCATTACTCACCAATGTCTCTCCAGTTTCTTTGACACTTTCCCTGGTCTTTTTTTGCCTGCTCTGCTCTTTGACAACAAAATCTACCTGAATGAATGGGTACATGACAAGATGGAAAACATATACATAACAACCAACTTGCCTTTCAAAAAATAAAGACGCTGATCACAATTCTCAATGACCACTCACCTTTCTTTCTTTTACACTGACCTTTGCACTTCTTTTGGTCTGTCTTTTCTCCCTGTTCTGTTCTTTGACTACAAAATCTGCCTGAATGAATGAGTTACATAATAAGATGCAAAGACATACACATGAAAAATGACAACTTGCCTTTCAAAAAAATAACTAAGCACAGCACAGCACTAGATGACCACTCACCTTCCTGTCATTTACATTGACCCCTGCACTTCTTCCCTGTTTTCTCTGCACTACATGCTGATAAGATGTTCAGAATTCAGCAAATAATGAAAGAACATAATAAATTTGCTAGTGCTAAGGATAACAATTATCATAGTAAATCAATCCGGGAACAAAACCAGTATGAGACAGCATGGTATTAGGTTTACCTTTTAATTAGTGTCAATAATAGTAAAATGTCTTTGCAACAGTAACACTCACATCATCATCGTCGTCTGTTGACGCATCGTCGTCTTCATCCAGCTCCAGAGGGGTGATCAAGTTTTCCGTATCACTTTTAACATGTAGATGCTATGAAAAAATAGATTAAGAGTTTATAATATATATTTGATAATATTTAGTAATATTAGTTTAATTAAAAAAATACCTGGTAATAGGGAATTTCCTGCTGTAAGCAAAGATGTAAGTTAACTTAAATAATACTGCTCGATGACATGATACTTGATGATGAACTTACAGTGCTATCTGGTGGGTCCGTCTTTGGCTTTGGCATTACAAAACCTTCTGGGCCCTGAAAAAAATGGACACAACTTTAAAGCTATGTTTCACAACCATCTAAAAAGAGTTTTATTTCAATTTACCTTACGAATCGGACATAAACATTTACGTTTCCGACATATTCGTTTTCGGGAATCAGGTGATCGGTCTTTACAGTTACTACACAAACCACAGTTAACTTTGTTGTGGCACCCTGCACATTGTCCACATGGAATCCACTGGTAATAAAAAACACAAGTTGAAATACTTATCATATAAAAAAAATGGTAAATGTAAATCAATTCACCTTTCGATGACGAATCATTGGATGTTCTTTTGTCTTGAAAGCTAAAAAAAATAGTTTCCATTTTAGAATGTTAATGTTACCTTTTTGGCAAAAATGTTCAATGCTCAATAGATAATTTTTTTGTTTGTTTCTTATGTTTTTGCCAAATACATTGTAGCTGCCAATGTGTGAAACACTTGTTTAGTGCAACCATGCACTTACTGTACTTAGAGACATCACTGTCTCATAAAATTGTCATGACATGCACTGCTCGTTACTTCAAGCTAAATTTTAGTAGGGTTAAACTCATGGATACGTTTTGTAAAACCACAACCCAAGTTTAGCATCACGCTGCAGTTTGTGATACTTATCAGTGAGGTATTTCATGAAGGTATTTTAACACAGACATACCCCAGCAGGAAGGACAGAAAGGCCTTTTCCTCTGTTTATCATACCATGTTCCAGTAAATGTCAGACCACATCTGGAACAGACTCTTTCAACAAAATAAAATATCAGTAACTGTAAAGGAATTTCTTAACTATATGTTAAATCAATGGTGGACTCACAGAATGCTTTCTTCAGATCCAAATTCTCCATTGATGGAAGGAAAAGAGAGTGGTTTTGAGGATGTGGGACCTGGAAGTTTAATTTTACTGACAGGAGGTTTCATCGTCTCATCTTTTGAAGAAGTGGTAGAGATTTCTTTCTCTCTTCTTTCTTTTTTGATTTGAGGCTTAATTGGGCTGTTAATAGCAGATGTGTTTGTTTGGAAACCACAGTGGGTGTAAGTCTGTGGTGAGAGTCAGGTGTGTCTGCACCCTCTCCTCTCTCAACAAAACTGGAGTCGGAAGATGAATTATCACGACGCTTTCTCTAAAGAGCACAGGGGAAAATGAGGACCCAATATCAAAAACTTATAATTAAGCATACTTTACATAGCAGGCATAAAAATGAAACAAATCCTCTCACCTTCCGTCTTTGTAATGTTAATCGTTGTTCTCCATTTTTTTTCCGAAAAACTCCCGATTTGAACTCAAAACTGCTTAAGTCACGATTCAACATAATAGACAGTTCTATACGACTACGGGCTCTATCACCGTGTGGACTGTAAACAAAAAAGGTTTACAACATTTGATTGTTTTTTGATAAGACATCGTTAAAACACATATCTATTAAAGCAATTCATATCTCATTCATATTTTTTTTTAAATAGTGAGAACCCTCAGAAGTACAATTATCATTAATGCTGTATAACTGTACATGTTAAGAAATAATAAAGATAGCTATGCTCGACAAAAACATATCACAAAAACAGACAAAGCACACACTTAATATTGTTCACTATACTAAGCAAAAGCGTATTACCTCATGTAATAAACATCACTTTGTCCAGATCTTGTACCACTCTGACGGACACGTTCTTTACGCTTCCATCCTTCACCTAAAGATGGACAGTCTTCCCATCCTTCATCAGTTGTGCATCGTTTGTAGCGAGGTCTGAACATGACAATAGAATCAAAATACATCAATATTCAAAGTTTAATTGAGCTACTTTGGTTAAACCAAAATCAGTATCAGCAAACCGTTTGTTTTTTCTTCTGCGCTTTTCACTGCCTGCCACACTGCCACTTTTTTCACTTTCTTCTGCTAGGCTTTCCTCTTCTGGATCTTTAGGACCCAAGGCACGTTGCTCGGCAGAAAACTCAAAGCTATTGGTGTCATCATCGTCATCATCATCCTCCAATGGTTCAAACCAGTCTGTGGGTTCTTTAATATCATCTGCCTTTTCTTCCTCCTTCGCCTCCACTTTGGTGTCTGTAGAAGTGACCTGTGTGTCTGTTTCTGGGCAGGGCTCAAGCTGTTCTTGAGAAGTGACCAGTGTTTCTGTTTCTGGACAAGGATAGACCTGTTCTTTAGAAGAGACCAGTGTTCTGTTTCTGGACAAGGATCAACCTGTTCTTTAGAAGTGACCAATGTGTCTGTTTCTGGACAAGGATCGACCTGTTCTTTAGAAGAGACCAGTGTTTCTGTTTCTGGACAAGGATCAACCTGTTCTTTAGAAGTGACCAATGTGTCTGTTTCTGGACAAGACTCAAGCTGTTCTTTAGAAGTGACCAATATGTCTGTTTCTGGACAAGGCTCAAGCTGTTCTTTAGAAGTGACCAGTGTGTCCGTTTCTGTACAAGGCTCAAGCTGTTCTTTAGAAGTGTCCAATGTGTCTGTTTTTGGATAAATTTCAACATGTTGTTCAGAAGTGACCAGTTTGTCTGTTTCTGGGCAAGGTTCAATTTGTTCCTTTTCGGCATGTTCCTCTGCTTCATGGTTTTTCAGAGGTTCGTCGGCTGGGTTCTTTGGCTGCCCTTCCTCCATCAGTGCACAATGTTGAGATGATAATGCTACAGAGTTGTTCCAATAAAAAAGGGTCAATAATACCGAACAGGCATCCCATGTAAGAACAGTGTGTCCCCAGTCAGTTCTGAGGTCGGCGCGTGCATTGCATAACCTGGTCAACAAAAACAGAATAAAATTACTACATTAACTTTGTCATGGTAAAGAATGAAAGCTAAAGGCTAGGTGAGACGCTAGCTTCAAAGCTTTGTATAATGGCGATAAAATCAAATTCAAGCTTAAAATCAAACAAAGAACAATCACACATAGTAAGCTTCGCAATTGTGATGATCAAAGCTATTATTTAGTTGCAAAAAATACTTGCAGACGCTTGTTTTTTAAGTTAAAATGGATTAGCCACGACTAGCCAGTTCGTCCATTGGTGCATGACCAGCCTTGGGATTAGCTAGCTTTATAAGGCAGAACATGGGTCCTCCTTTGTCACATACCTCACAATCATCATAGTTCACACGTCTACGTAAAATCACACATTTAGAGTACAATTACTCACCTTCGACGTCTCTGAAGTCCTACATTCCTGACAATACTTGGTAAGGTAAGCTAATGCGGCTAACGAGCTAGCACGCAATTAGCGACGGTAACAGCGGAAGCGAAAGAGAAAACAGTCTCACCAATCAGACTTCTCCGTGTCATTCATGTGTGAGCTCTTGTACCTACATCTGTAAACACACCGCCCTCATCAGACTGCTTAGGCGTGAGGACTAATACACGTGAACGAAATGGAGTGCACTAAAGTAACAGCTATATAGCAAGCGCCATAAACGTAATGAATCTGGAAAGGAGAGAAAAGGAAAAGTAAAAAAGATCTGGCTATTGATGAACTTAAAAGACTGGTGCAAAATATTATTTCAGACTGGTGCAAAATATCTATCTATCTATCTATCTATCTATCTATCTATCTATCTATCTATCTATCTATCTATCTATCTATCTATCTATCTATCCATCCATCCATCCATCCATCCATCCATCCATCCATCCATCCATCCATCCATCCATCCATCCCTTTAATTGCCAAAGCCAATTATCCGGTTGTGCCTAACTTTGAGCACCCGCATTACAATTAAAATGCTTCAACACATTTATTTTTGATATTTTATTTATTAATAAGCCAAAACAGCAGTCAAGCATTTAATCCATGTATATAACATCTAATTAATCTTATATTAACATTATAAAGACACTTAAAACATATTTAATAGCTAACTCGTATCACTACTTTTAATAAATCTATCTATCCTTATTACTGCGAAGATCAGTAGTCAAAGGGTCATGCTGGATGGTTTGGTGCAGCATTAACGCAAGCAGTCCTGCTCTGTTGGTCATAGCAGTTCTTACATTTCTTTCCTGTTCAAAAAGTTCATCCAACTTGTACCACTGTGGAGATCAGAAAAACAATATATAAATATTTAGTCAAAAGTATTAAAACATATCACATTAACCACGTACTTACCACTCTGACTCGCTCCAAGTCAACCTCCGCTCTTCTGAGCTTTTCCCAGTTATAATGCTTGTTGCATTTTCTTTTTGAGACTTTGCAGTACTCTCCAGTTAGTTCAAATACATTTTTAACAAGAGGGCATCCACATACTTCGTCAACAGGCACCTAGACATTTAACAAATATAATACTAAAAGGGCATATTTTAACATAAAATGTTATGGTTATCATTTAGCACAATCTAGCTAGCCTGCAACATGCCATTAAAACCTTCTGGAAATAAGACGATCTCCAACTGTTAAGCTCCATGCCTACCTTGGGATCCCTTGAATGCTCTGGACACAAAACTTGAAGCCGTTTGCAGTAAGTCTTGCTTTGGGGATTGTACACATCACAAAACAGTCTGGTAGCACTGTAAAATAGACATCATTTACTCTGTAAGTAGAGATGTATGCAAAGTGTTTATTTAGAATCATACCCTTCAATTCTTGTGGGATACATGGAACCAAAAGATGTCTGACTCTCATACTGTTGAAATAAAGAAAAAAAATGTTGATCAAATAAGACATTTATTTTTCTTAGTAGCAACTGCTCATTGCTTACCTTTGCATAGCATCGTTCCATGTGCCTTAATGCTACCTTTGGATTTACTGGATGGCTACATGAAACACAGAATATTTGCAGGTCTGTGTCCTCACTGTCACCTTCATTTACCTTTAAAAGAGTTTACATCATCAAATAACTGTAATAAAAATAAGAACTCTAACATTATTTAAAATTAGTCTACCTCTTCATCTTGTTGCACAGCCTGCTGTTTAGCTTTAGCAATGATTCCTTCCAGTTCATGAAATCGCCGTTCCATTTCCGTGAGGCGCAGTCGAGCATTTTGTTGCTCTTTGCGGATACGCTCCAATTGCTTTTTGCCATGTTCCTCAGCAATACAGGGACTTTGCTGCCACTGCTGGATTCTCTGTGGCAGTATCTCATAAATCCGACTATACAGATGAAGAAATACTTAGGATTTTTGCACATCAAGCAAAAATAGATATTTAGGCATAACTAGCTGAACTAAATTTGTGTATGAAGACCTAATTCTAAACTCCCTCAAATGCTACAGTTGGACTATCTATTGATCAAGTTATCACTAAAAGTAGTTTAAAATAAACCATGCTTTATTACCCCCGTATAGCATATAAACTGAATTATTTTATAATGAGCATTATTGTATGACAAATTGTAATAGTACAATCAATATAAACACTCACCAGTAGGCGGCAGAAATGTATTAATGTTATAGTATCAGTAAATTCAGAAAAGGTAAGCAAAAACATACTTTGCAGCCAACTTCATGCCACAGTCCTCAGAGCAATATTTGGAGTTGGGTCTTGCTGCCTCTACACAGTTAGGGCCAAGACATTGTCTGTGACCACTGTTATCTCCCCTTTCTCCGCGTTCACTGTGTCTATTGCGGTCCTTATGCTTTTGTTTCTGCTTGTGTCGCCGTGACTCTTTCTAGAAAGTTAAACACAAAGCGTATTTTTAAAAAAATAGTGTAAAAAAAAATAATAAATTATAAAAACAAAACAAAAAAAGTCTTACCTTCTTGTCAATTTTCTTTTCTCTTCTTTTAACATGCTTGACTTTGACTGCTTTTTACGCATCACTGGACTAAAAGGTGGTTCATCATCATCATCACTGGCCCATGCCTGACAACGTAAAGCCTTGAAAAATAAATACTTCCTTCATCAATAAAAGAAAATAGATGTTTTATTACCATGTCATATTTTCCAGTAGCTTTGTATTGTTGGTACAGATCAGCTTCACTGTCATAATCATCAGAATAATGACGACGTCTGTGATGGGAATTTTCCCTTCGTTCCCTTAATGACATCTCCTCTTCTTTCACTCGCAGCATTTTCTAGTACATGAGTACACAATTTTATGCTCAGTTCAACTCAGAATATAATGTTAAGGAACAACTATAAGTTTTATTCTCACCCTGGCTCGCACTTCACATTGTCGAAACCTGCACTTTTGTCTGATTTTATTTGGTCCTCCAAACTTCTTCATATCCTTGCAGAAGTCACACTGAGCACAGTCTTCTGTCCTTCTGCACGGCTCACATTCACCACACATACGCACAGATCGCTTGACCTGAATCATGTAAAAACACTTGTTTATATATTAATTTATAAAATTAAGCTTAAGTAAACATTTATGCGTATGCAACAAAACACAAACTTTTGATCCTCGTCGTCTTTCCAGTCTGTAGTCTGGAGTGCTTGGTGTGCTGTACTGTTTATCTGATCTGTTATCATAGTCTGCATCCTTATCTCGATTTTTCTTGGATCGAAACTTTATTTCTAATAAAGGATTTTCCTCTGGAGGTACAAAACACAAATGTTTTCTATTCAATTATATACAAGTTACTTACATAATTTAAAAAAAATCTGCATTTACCTCTGCATTTCATGCAATACCACTGACGTATGGCTTTGGCTTGTTTCTCTGTAATGTTTATGCAGTGCCCATGGAACCATTCATTACAGTAATCACATCCACTATTAAAGGGGAACACAGGTAAGAAAAAACAAAAATATAAAACTGCAAGTAAAATATGTTTTTAAAAAAACTTACATCATAAAACAATTAATGTCTGGTTTTCTGCAGATGCAGTACACTGGTGCATTCTCCCCTTCCATATAATTTGTTTGAGGTCCAGGTCCATGCTCAATATCAGACATTTCACTGTCCTGAAAAACAACACACTCGTGTTCATGCGTGTAAGTGCGTTCAAAACTATCATACAAACAAGAGTATGTATAGCTTTTAATTTAACTTTATCAATTTAAAGTTAATTTTAGGAATGCATAATATGAAAAGTTTGTTATCTAGCATGTAAAGTTAACAGTTCAATGATCAGCGTTTATGAATTGTATGAATGATAAATAAATTACGCGTAAGATAAACTTCATTAATGCTTTGATCTTTATAAATTGGTAAATAGACTTATTTTTATAATACCTATAAAACATGTTTACAGAAAACATTACAGACAAATTAATATATTGCACCAAAGTCGAACATTTAAGGATATTTGGTGAACTATAGAAGTGGCTAACACAAACATTAGCCGTTATAAGCTAAACACTTTCTATAGCGATATAGATCATGTGGTTTCAAAACTAACTTTAACAAAATACAATTCTTACCATTTTCTGCAGGGAATTAAAATTGTTAAAAGCACGAACAAGAGTGTGTTTCAATTATAAACCGGTATTTTGGACTTGCGATTTGGCTAAAGCTACGTGCTAACGTAAGCTCAGCCTGCTTCTACAGCAAAAAACATAAAACATACGCATGAAGGACTCACTAGCGCCACCTATGTTTTGTTTACACGGTAGTCCCTCATTCATCCAGGAGTGATCCATAATAGAAGTCTTCAAAGTAGTCATCTGGACAGTGTTTACGAAGATCAAGACGTTTCGACTCTCATCCGAAAGTCATTTTCAATCTGATTGAAAATGACTTTTGAACTTTTGAGTTTTGGTAACAGGAATGAAACAAACACTAATTTTTTCATATTTAAAACCGCCTTTATAGCCGCCTGAATAGTTTACTATGTAAGATTTTATATCCAGTGTAAAAATGTTAGTTTGAATTTAAAGAAAACTCAAATGTCAAATGGCACCGATTTGGCGGAATCACCCGGCTGCAATCTGGCGCCCTCACCACCAGATGGCGCCTAGTTCAGCTATGCCAGGGCCGACCGGCCCTGGGTAGTTCTGGCCACTAGAATTTAACGGTACACTGTCTAACATTTTTGACCAAAAATGTAATAAAGGCGTGTTTTTCTACTTTAGATGTCTTGGTGACAACAAATAAATAATAAAATTGTATGACTTTACTCTGAGCAGGTTATGGTTAAAAATGAACCATAGAGAAGGCCCTCTTTCTGTTTGTTTCCAGAAAAACTGCTTTTATAGCTAAAAATGTTTTAATTATGGCATAAAACATATTTGTCCTCAAAAATAATGTTCTAAACAAAGATTTCATCTCTCTATTTCTATTGGACTGTGGAGCTGACATTTCACCTGCAGAAAGTTACACAGTGTCACTTTAAAGGTCAAAATTCAAATAAATATGTGATTATGACCTGGCAGACAAAATACCTGATAGTTTGTCAATTGTATGTAAATTGCATTTACTTATTCGTGATTTAACTATTATTTACTTTATTATGGTAAATTCACTTCTCTGGATTTTTTATGTAACTGCTTTTGATTAGATGGAGAGGTTCTGTTTTGAAACTCAGCTCTTCCTGTAATTTTTAACTTTATTTGACAATTTTCTTCTCAAACACAACTGTATAGATATAGGGACAAATTCTCCCAAAATATTAAACCAAACTATATCCAAATTCACTCTGTACACAGAACGGCAGCTGTTTTGCTAATGTTTAAAAAAACCTTTATCGGCATGTTCTGTGTTCACTTCATTTTGTGGGTGGTTTGAACTATCTCAGTCTAAAATGAAAACATTAATAAAAAATACAATTAGATCAGGCAGTTAACAGTGAGTTGTGTAAGCTTAATACTTCCATAGTTGAAACACATTAAGCTGCTGTAGTCTATCCGTTGTAAATAAACCTTTAAACTTATTGTTATTTATTTATTATTTGCTAAATATTTGTTGTATTGTTTTTCTATTTATTATTATTGTCAGAACTATTCTGATGCTCCCAGACACAAATGTCTTTTTTTTTTTTTTTTTTAATCACACATTGCACGCACGCCCCCACGCACACACAAATGCACACACACAGTCTGAGAGAAAGGCAGGTCTGATGATGCATTTACATCTCCATTACTGAAAAGTGTTGGGTCAATG
Organism: Mugilogobius chulae; assembly: GCA_038363315.1. Classification (NCBI taxonomy): domain Eukaryota; kingdom Metazoa; phylum Chordata; class Actinopteri; order Gobiiformes; family Gobiidae; genus Mugilogobius; species Mugilogobius chulae. The sequence goes on along the minus strand of CM076405.1, from coordinate 30,754,202 downwards.
CAGGAACGATAGATCATGTCTGCGATCAAAATCCCGAAGTATCTGCTTTGAAGCCCACTAACTTCACAATGTGAGGTAAGTACATTTGCCTTTATGTACAATATATTCAGGATAACCAATAGAACTATCCTAAATTAAAATCATTTTCACAAGCTTGCAAAGTTACTATGTTCTCATTTGTTTTTAACAGATAAAAATAAGTCTAATCATAGCACAATAAATCAAAAGTCACAATGTTCAAAAATATATTTATACTCTATCACAAAATTGCAGCTCTTGAGCTATTAAAATTGTGCTTGAACAAACATGTAGTTCGCAGTGAAAGTGTGACCTATAGATATCAATTATGAATGAATTCAAATCCATCAGAGCTGTTCATAAAGGTGAGTATGCCTATATCCTTTTTGCCTTCTGTGAACACTGGAGATTAATAATTGATTAATTTATCTGCCAGAATGTCTAACAGCTACAAAACCACCACAACCATCATTCTGTTTACAGTTGCCATATGACACTGAATATGGTAGCTGTAAACAGAATGATCAAATCAAATTATTTTCTATTAAAATGTTATTCTATTTAGATATAAACGAAAGATGGAGTTGCAGTCCATAAAAGAAGTTGCTGGGGTAAATTCTGTTGTTATAAAACATGAAGTGAAGCTGGTGTTACCTGACAACACAACAGAACAAACAGGTAGGCTTATGTGATTCTAAATATTTTTATAGTAGTAACCATGTGTGTCAGTGTTGCTTAAAGATGACAAACATTGTGGAAAATAATAATATCTGTTTATTACAGATGTTAAATGTGACTTGTATAACTCAAAGAGTGAAGTGACAAAGGCTATGTCAAAGAGCAGTTTGTTTTCTGTTGAGAAAGAGCAGCCAAAGCCCCTTTACACACTCCTGCCTCCTGCATGTTGCACAATCCAACATCCCCATGAGACCATCAAAATGAAGAGTCAAGATAGTTTAAAAACAGCAACAGAGCATTCAATACCTCCAGATGAAACAGGTGTGCAATTAAAATGTTTTGTGTTCATTTTGTCTGTACATTGCTTTTAATGTTTCTTTTGATTTTTTCTGAGGCTCGTGTGCTGCGGTGCTCCTGGCCTGCCTCTTCTGTCAACCTCTCAATTGTTTGCTGGCCACAGTTGGAGGGTGTAGAGAGTGCATGTGCTGGCTCTGCTCATCGCTATGCGGCTGTGGGCCCACAGTCCTGCAGCCCCTCCAAGACATGAGCCACCAATGTGAGCTGTGTGCCTGTCTGGGGGCTCGATGCTCCCTCTGCGACTGTCCCTTCTGTGACATCTGTCTCCAAGCAACTGAGTGTCTAGATCTCGCCATGGAAATCTCACAGATGTTATACCACTAAAATACAAACACATACGTATTCACTTGTTTATTTATGCTTTTGTTAAAAAACTTTTTTCAAGTAGCATTTTTATGTTAACAGTCAATTTAGAACTATTGTATCTACATTTTATGGCCAGAAAAATTATGGATTAAGCTGGTAAAGAAGTAGGACAAGCTAAGGAACAACAAAACCGCAGAAACACTGAGAGACATGTACATCTGCTGAAGGATGACAAGTGTAAAATCTAAAATACACATGTGCGCAAAAGCTCTGCGTGCATCATCTCAAAGAAGACACATATACACAGTTAAAATGCAGCAAGACAGTACAGTAAAATGTTTTTTATAAATTCTCCAACTCAAAATGTTTTGTGAGGCATTTGATTGGTAAAATGTTGCATCAGACATCATTAATTAAAAAGTAATTTGATTGTAAGTCATGAAACAGATCCACATTAGTTGAGGTTCCTAGTTGGCTTCAAAGGATTTTTTTGTTTTGTTTTTTTATGGTAGTTGAGATGCACAATTATAGTCTGTATAAAAACTTCTCGATTAAAAAGCCACAATGTGGAAATAGCACACCAAAGATCAAGGACTCAATACATTGATTAGTCAAGAAATAAAATTCTATGTATTAGAAAAATATCAACTACAGTACTTGTGTGAATGATTCACTGTATCTTAAATGCTTGCATTCACTGACTTAAAATAAAAATAAAAATGTTGATTGATAAATATTAGCTACTCCGGAAGATATCCTGCTTTGGCCATCTAGCTGCAGCAAGTGACTTTCCACTGCTTTTAAAACTTTTTAAAGAAACATGCCACCTGAATATTAGCCATTAGTTACAAAAAAAAAAGCCTTTTCATAAAATGCATAGTCTGCCATAAATAAGGTGCAATTGAATTGCATAAAACAAAACATTCTGAAGTTTAAACTTAAATTAAGAGTTTTCAATGTCTCAGCTCACTTCCCTTGTGCAGCTGCTGCTGTTTTAAACAGACTCTTATTGCAATCAGAGAAATCGCTCTGGCATTTTATGTCATTAATTGCTACTTTAAATAAGAAATGTCAAATAACAATCTAAATATTTATCCCTCATATACTATATTATATATTAGTAAATGCTATACCCATGCCAGTATTAAACAATACTTCTGAATATAATTTCATTTAAGTACATAATTTTAACATCTGTTCGAAAAGCGAACAAAAATATTTCAGTACATTTCAATGGCAAAATAATTATTTGACAGAATATCTTTCTTTCTTACTTATGTTATTCTTACTCTAACAGACAAATGTATTTCTTATTGAGAAACTATAGTCCCATAAACATAATTTCTTGTTCTTCACAACAGTCTTTTAAATTTGTTCTGTCTACATCACAAGTCCTCATCCATATCGAAGCTGCTTCTGCGGCTACTTGTTTTGGAAGCCCCAGGAGAGAGAGGAGAGAAGAGAGGCTCTGCTCCCCTTTCAGGAGACAGAGTGCAACCATCGTCCATTAGAATGTCTCCTAACCCGACATCAGGATAGAGCGCGGAGGCAGAGGAGTCGTCCAGCTCTGCAAAACTCAAGCTGCCTAGGTCCAGGGGGCTGCTGATAGTGACACCAGCGGGAGAGTCTGAGGAGGGCGGGGATAAGAAGGAGGCGGGTAGTTGCTGTCCAATAGCAACATGTCCCAGGAGGTTCTGAGCACTGACTCCTCCAGCAGCTAAAGGAGTAGACTGGCTGCTCTGAGTGGCTGACTGTTGGAGGGACGGGTCAGTGGAGAGACCAGTAGACATGGAACTGCCAGGGGGAAGACCGTGGAGTCGTGCCTGCATTTCTAGCTCCTTAAATAAATACATTTTAAAACATTATTTGTTAGAGTGATTTAAAAAAAAACAATATTATTATCTCATATAAAAGAAATGTGGGCAAAAAAAAAAATGGTGCGAAAAATAATCAGACCTGGATGCGCAAGAGCAGCGTATGATTTGCTTGTTCCAATTTCTTCTGACGTGTCTCGACGTCTTTAGCTCTCTGTTGCTCCTTTTGCAGCTTCCTTATGTAGTCCACAGACGCCTTGAGGATAGTGCCCTTATTCCATCGCATTTCTCTGTGGTAACAAACATTTTAGTTACTTTCTTATTTGACTTTACAATTAACACTGTTGTAACTTACGGGTCATTTGACTTGGGTATTAGAGCTCCCAGCTCCTTAATCCGATCATTAATGTTGAATCTTCGTCTTCTTTCAACTATACATTCAAATAATTATCTTTAGTAAATTGACACTGTTGCCTACAGAGCAAAACATAACATTGAGCTGACTTACTGAGGTTATGGTTGTCCTTTTTTTGCCTTTCTTTAAGTAGAGCTTTTGCATCTGCATCTGAAAGCATATTATTGTTACAATCTAGGCCCACTATACTGCAACTCTTTAAATACATTTACTGATAATTTCATACTAGTAGATTAGCACATCTGTGAGCATAAAAACAATTATTTCGCTGTAAAATCATTGTCTATAGCTTTTTTTTGTTTGTTTTAAACATACCTGTAATTTCCCTTTTAATTTTTGGAAGATCCGCAGGACAAGAGTTGCTGACAGTGAGTGTAGGTGCAGTCATTCCAGGGCTATGGTAAACATCCAACAAGTTTCCAGGGAGCTGTGCATTAAAAAAAAAGGCAATAAAGCAACCAGCCAAATGCAATGGATTTCTTTAATGTTATTAGAAAAAGAAAGGAACCAGTTCCTCCAGTAAGAGTTTCACTTTCAATATTTAACCATGTGTCGCAGTTGAAAACTGCAATACATGGTTAAATGGTTCAATGATACACGGTACATGGTAAACACAACTTGCAAAAAATTTAGCATTTTCCTTAAACATTTTCAGTGCATGGGAACAAAGACTAAGTATAGCAAATGAATATATTTTACCTCACTGTGCATCTTTCTCTTTTCCTCCAAGAGCATGACCATAATTCTCATGTTTTGTTCTAAAGCTAAAATGTCAATCTGCTATTCCAAGACAATATTTAGCTTTTATCCTGCCAACTTTACAAATACTTATGTGGACAGTTCTCTTGCTTATCCCTGATCTTCAGATATGGGCCTCCTACACCCCGCCCAGACAGCACTTCTGCAACAAATGGTAGTGCAGTGCCAAAAGTTTATGTTTACCTCTATGACACCACTGAATTTCACACTCAAAAGACACAGTCCATTCATAGAAAACATAGTTTGGCTTGATTGGAAAAAATAAAAAGCTTTTGCAAAAGATTAAAAAGTTAAGTGTGTGTTCTTACCGTGTTAGGCAATTGAAGACCTGAGTCAATCAATGTAATGATGTCGTCATTGAAACTGGATTCAAGACTAATGATATCGTCAATCACATCATCAATCTAGAACAAAGACAAATCCATGCACTCAGTGACAAAATCGTGAGGCAGATTTCAAGGTAATACTGATACTTTTTCTATGAAGATTTTTACTTAAAGGACACATATTATGCTTTTTTGTGTTGTTTTTTTCCTTCAAGCCTGCGCCGAAGCACCTCCACTTTGGAATCTCATGCACCAGCACTAATAAGAAAGTCTAGTAAAGTCACACAAGGGTTGTGTGTGTTTTCTACATCAGAAATTGAGTTAGAGCTCTATTTACTCACTCCAAAGAAAATTACACAGGTTATGCAATCAAACCAATCTTGCCTGATATGTGAAACCTGCAGAAATGCTCAAAATGAGTCTGGACAATTTATAGACTTAAAAACAGAGCAGAAGATCTCAGAGATCTAGCTATGACATCACAGATAATGGACATTCAGAACAGTGTTTTTAGGAGAACAAAAATTTCTCACAAACAAAACTTCAGCAGCATGTTTGGTGAGGAAACAACTTTACAATAGGATTAAAAACTCAAAAAAGTCAATTTTGCATAATATGTGTCCTTTAATGCTTATTTAAAAATGAAAATGAATTCTTGTATTATCAAGGAGTCAAAGAGAAATTGTCCATTTTGCTTATGTATAAATATTTTATAATAAATGGCTTAATTACAATATCAATGAGATCAGGGCAGTTAAAGAAAGGGTGCAGTATTTAACAAGTTATTGTGACACTAGGCCGACAAGACTATGACAAAAGTCATGCACCTTCACAGCAAGGCAATTCTGAGCGGAGCAAATAGAAAGTAATTAAACAAGATATGAGCAAAATCTTCCAAATTGCGCAAGACTACAGGATTGACTTGCCACGATTGTGTAATCTACTGTAGCATTAACTCAGACTGGTTAAACCACTAGTGTCAAATCAGGACTTTCCCTTACTTCCTCTTTGTTGGAGCCAATGTTGAGTAGAGCCATAGGACTGTTGGGGGCACTACTGGCAGTGGGAGCAGTTTCAGGAGCAGAGCTTGAGTGTGGCGCCGGAGAGACACCCAGGGTCTGAGAAACAGCCTTATTGCCCAGTGTGGTGGAGAGGTACTGCTTCACCTGCTGCCTCTGTGCCTGTTGAATGTGGTACTTTGTGGGATTTTCCAAGTGGGTTTGAACCTATATATATAAAAAAAAATAATAATAATTTAAAGCACAATATTCACTGCTTGGAATGAATCGTGCATGTTTGAGTAATGTATTGTCCTGCAGCTGAGGCTTGAATGCTCAGGAAATTCTTCTTCACCTATGCCTGGCCGCTTGCCTGTATTGACTTGTGTTTATAAAAAAAATAAATAAAATTTGTGTAAACTGAGGAAATTAGCAGATTTCTGGTTAAAACAATCACGATTGACTGTGTCTCACTGCAAAGGCTGGTGTCATTTCTAGCATAGCTGTAATAGTTGGCTACACACAACTGTGGGCTTAACACAAACACCTGCTGTTCAACCAATCACACTGCTGTTCTCTACTTTTAGTCCCTCCTTTCACCTTCACTAATGTTTTTTCAGCAGCAAGCTTTGCTTGAAGAGGCAAGGCTTCTGCAGTTTTGAACAAGACGTGAATTGACCTGTTTCTATTCCTACGCTGTTAGATCAAAATTGTGTCTTACTATGAGTAAAACAGTAATTGCTGATCTACATAGTTTATTAATAAATAAGTTAAAAAGTGCATTAGGTCTCATTTAATCAACAAGAAAACATTTCTTTCTAAACAGAAAAAACAGCTCTTACTTTTAAAACCTCCACAGGCACCTGAGCAGGTGGGGGACGAGCAGCCGTTGGGGGGAGAGAGACAGAAATGGCTGGAGTGGAGTCAGAGGGCCTCAGGTGGGACACAGATGCCTGCTGCTGGGCCTCTCGCCTCTCCTGCTCCTGGGCTTGCTCCCGCATCAGCTGCTGCCGGAGCAACACCCGCGACGACATGTCTCACTTTGGCTCAGAAGATCTATGAATGAAACTACAGAGGTGGTAAACCGTTAATGATTACATCTGAGTAACTAGAAGTACCAAATGTTAGGAAATAAATGGATAAAGTGGAAAAAAATGGATGGGTGGATGGATGTCTTAAAATTATTTATTTGGAGATTTGCAGTTTTTTGTTTAGTTAACTTGTTTAAATTTTACAGCAAGGGCCACAGGTGTTAAAACAAACAATCAATTAGATTCTACCACTGTGACATTTTAGTTTTTCAGTTGCATAAACATGTAGGGTACACATAAGTAGCCTTTCCATAAACTTTAGTTTTTTTCTCAATCAGAGCAGAGATGCCGATTTGTGAAATACATTCAAAATACTTTTAAAATCTGACAAAACAATCCATCTTTGAAAGCAAGTGCTAACCCTCCACATTAGTTTATGCGGCCCCAGAGGTCTTACATTAGCACCAGTGTAATGTAGATGTCTAAACAATGAAAAAATGTGTTTAAAACTTAAATAAGAATTTATGTGTCAGACTTCAGAAAAAGTATGCAGCGTTTGTGACTCTTTAAATATAAACAAAGAAAAGCGTTTCAAAGAGGTTACATAGATACAACTGGCCCTTAGAGGGCATTCATGATGCCGATGTGGTCCTTCCTTAGTCAAAATTAGTTTGACACCCCTTCTTTAAGTGTATCAAGTGTCTTGTCTTTTGTGTCCTTAATTGTGTTTTTAGCTTTAAAATTTACCTTAAGCAAATGTATAAACATTTATGCAAATTAGGATTCTATGTGTGATCTTTGGCATTTCCATTTCTTGTGACTTATCCGGAAATTCAAAATGGTAACTTAATTTTAGGACAAATTGCACTATGATGCATGCACTAGTAGTTTGGTGTGATAATAGATGTCACTCTTTAAAATGGCTGTGAGATAAATATGTTCAAAGTAAAAAAGAACTTTAAAATCGACAGTTGAATCATTACTGCATGTCAGAGCTGTAACCAAGGATAGGTGCTCTAAAGATGGCACATCCACAGTCTGAGCGATATGATATTACTTTGTGTTATATATGGGGACAATCAAAAGTTGTTGTTTTAATATATTTGTTAGTTGTTTTTTTAAGGCTTCATTGTTCAAGTTAAATAGTAGACATGGCTTCATGAGCTTAACGTGGGTGTAGTCAGTGGTGTGACTATTCTGGTATCAAATGTCCCCTTTGCTCACACTTTGTTGAGGAAGAATAGAACATGAAGAACAACCAAAAGCAGGTCTACAGCAAAGCCTGTTAAAAGTCTTTTTTTTTTTTCTCTCAAGTTTGCCAGCTAAATAAAAAATTACGGTGCTTTTGTAATTAACAGTGCCATAGCAATCTGTAAAACACATGTACTATAATTTGTTACAATGATTGCAATTTTGTTTAAGTGGTATTTGTTACACTTTGCATAGATACGTATAGTGTGGTATAATAACTCCGACAGTGAGCAAGGACAAGTGGTCCTGTCAAAGCATTGGTTCCACTTTGACAGTTCATAGGGGCCCACTCCCGCGCGCACACCAACATTATTCAGGCGCACGCATCTGTTCTGTGGGATATTGAGGAGTGAAGCAACTTTACGGGACAAGGCATAAAGTAAACGTCATTTTCTGTGACCGATGTTTGAATATATTGTGCTGACATAAAAAGAGGAAGTTACTTTAGCTGTTATTCAACCTAGCAAGTTGCATACCACAGATGCTAACGCTAATGCTAAATAGTTATACAATTCGACGAGCTATACATACATACAATGACAGTTGAATATCGTCACGCCCACGAATCTCCTCAAAGTTTACGTTCCTTAGCCATTTCCCTTCTTTGAGGAGTACTCCTGAGCTTGTAGAGTCGCTAGCCTCGAGCAGTGTTGTTTACCTCCATGAAGTATGAGGTGTATCAATAAGTGTACTCTCAGTAGCGAACAGCAGAGGTCATCCTGGAGCTGCACCACCCGGAACTGATCTGCGAGACTCTGCTAAACTCTGCCTTGCCAGGCCATCAGATAGATTAAAATTGTTTAGTCTAATTTGTGTATTCACTGTACTTAGTTTTTATTTTAATAGTTGTTTTGGATGGATGTTGAGCAAACATGCATTTCCATGTTTTTTACTATCCCAAGCTCTCTTAAACCATGAGAGTAAAAAAAGTGTGTATATATATTATTTTTATTTATATGTCAAAAGTTGAAGTTCATAGCTGATGTTAAGCTGTCAGAAAGCTTCACTGCAATTTTATCTAAAAAAAAACAAAAACAAAAAACAGGATAAGAAAAAGCTACAAAGGTGGAATTCAACAGTGTTGATTATAGAACACAAACCAGCTCTTTTCTGTTGCTTTTTCCTTTTCTTGTTTGCAGCTGTAAGAGCCTGTCCTTGTTGTAAAGGATCCATATTCAAAATATCTTTCAAATCCGGGCTTTGATTGCACATTCAGGTAAAACATTTTTAGATTTTTGAGATTTGAACTCCACAGTCATAGGCCCAAACTGTTAAAATGTAAAAAAAAATAACAAATAACTCAAACAACAGTATTAATAATACATTTCAAGTCACTAATTGACAGAAAAAAATAATTATAATATATAATAACACCTCTGGGTCCCTGTCGTCATCCATAGATTCAGTTTCATCCTTAAACTCAGTTTCTTCCACATTTCCATTATCCTCCATTTCTCGATCAAGAGTCGCTTCACATAAGTCACCCTGAGTCATTCCTGAAGATTCAATACAAAATCCCATTTGGGCATCTTCAGTAATTGTCTCTAAAACCAAACAGAGAAAAAAATGTTTAGTTCTTAATCCTTACGCAAAACATTTCAAAGCCATACCCACTTTTGCCAATATGAGGTTAAGACACAAAGACAAAACAGGGTGGTTTTAGGTAATACAAACTTTGCAAGGAGGATTGATATTTCATGTACCCTGAATAGGTTCAGATGAACACATGTAATAGGTCGGATACTAAAAATACAAGCAGAAGTTGACTAACTGAGAAATCAAACAAAAGTTCTTTGTGTGCATTGAATGTGAATGTATTGAGTGTAAGATCAGGGCGGTCAACTTTATTTCATCCAGACTTGGCTGACATTTTTAGTTTGTAACTATTGTGTAATTCTAATAATAATGCACAGACATCTCACTTATTTCGTACCAGCGAGAATCTCTTGGTTTCCTTTCTCCAACTCATCCCAGTCAAAGGCTTTGCCCATTTCTGAGACAATCTCTGCACTAACATGAGTAGGAAGAGTATGCGTCTCTGGAGGGTGGGTGAAGTAGCTTATCCTTCCACTAAAACATAATACTGACCGATTAATATACAATTATATCTGATCATTTGAACTGAAAAAAATATTAATAAAAATAACTGACCCTGTCCAGTCCATTAAAACACCTTTTGCAGCTTTGTCAGTATCAGGCTGTCCTCCTTTTCTAAGTTTACCCTGACGCCGAGCAAGTAGAGCCAAAAATTCCAAAGCTGTGTGGAAGTCTGGGACTCCATAATGTTGCATGATCTATAAAAGATTTACAAATTACAACTTTATACAAAATTCAGATCCTAAAAACACAATCCCCCAGATTTCAATTTAAATAATAAAAAAAAAAACAATCCCCCCAGATTTCAATTTAAATATGAAAAACTAAAAATTTGATTAGTTAGAAATGTTTCAAAAATATTGGTAAACCAGTATATGATTTGTAAGGTATTTAGTGACCTTTATTGCCTCCTTTGGTGTGCTTTTTTGGCATTGGCTTAGAAGACTGAACTTACCTGAGCTTTGTTGCAGCGTCTAAGGATGGCTTCAACTGGTGGAAGAGGATCCACCAACTGTTCAATTTTCACACAATTACGAAGAATTATTGCAGCATCTGATGTTGACACTGCCATGACAATGCCAGGACAATCTAAGAGTTTAATGTGCTTATCCAAATGCACTTCTTGAAGGCATCTGAAACCAAATAGTGCACAGTGCTGTTAGTAAGTGCATGTTAGGGAACACAGCAGTTCCATTACACAAGGCCTCAATTATTAAGCATTACAGCCAACAACACTAAACAAGGAGCAAAAACTTAACAAAACATGCTACATGTATTTTTTTCCAATTTTAGCATGCAATTTTGAAATGAAATTGATAAATGAGAACCTGTATTTACACAAGGAAAACACAATATTACATAAATGGATATTTTCTCAAAGTGTGAGACTTTGGTTTCATTATACTGCCACTTACTTGGTGACACCAGGAGTAGCTCCAACATTGCATGCCCGAGCTCGTTTTAAACTGTTAATTAAACTGCTTTTGCCCACGTTAGGAAAACCTGAAATCAAATTGGGATTTTATGCCTAAAGGGAACAATGTCCAGTTGGCTTATTAAGGGATATGCTACTTACCAACAACACCTACAGTAATGGCAGTCTTTATGTCCAGGTTGCGGCAATAATTGCCGAGAAGTTTCATTAAACAGTCTGCGCCAATACAAGCACTGCTGCTGAGAAGCTCTTGGGTGGCTTGGGTCACTGGCACATTACTGCGTTTCTGTGATTAAACACATTTTATTTTACAAGCATGTATGTGTTTGTGTTTGTGTGTATCTATGTATGAATGTATGCATGATGTATGTATGTATGTATGTATGTATGTACTTGTTTTTGCATCTTTGTGAGGACCGTTTTGAGTTTTTAACCAACAGAGTGAGGACATTTTTGGGAAGTGAGGACATTTTGGCCAGTCCTCACTTTGCGAGGGCCGTTTTGGCCTGTTTGAGGGTCAAGATGAGGTTATAGAGTTAGGGTTAGAATTGGGTTAAGGTTAGGATTAGGGCTAGGGGGTTAGTTTTGGATGGTTAGGGGCTGGGTAATACATTATGCCTATGAAAGTCCACACTAAGATAGAAAAACAAGTATGTATGTATGTATGTATGTACGTACGTATGTACGTATGTACGCATGTACGTATGCATACATGCATGTATAAATAAAAGCATAAACAAATGAATGGAAAACAAATACCAAATTCTTATTCTGCTGCTGTGTGGATGCTTTGAATGCCACAGTAGGGAATTCGTTACGGAGATATTTAATCCATTTTTCAACAATTTCCTTTGACACTAAATCTAAAAACAAATCAAACATTCACTTTAGAAACACAACTAAAGGCATTTCCAAGAAGATTATTTTGAAGTCATAATAAAATAAAAACATACACACCAATCTTATTTAGAACCAATACTATCTTTTTGTTGGTTCCACTTTGAATGACGGCTTGTTCCACTTGAGGACATCTGCAACCAAGTGGATCACGAACATCCAACACCTCCAAAATAACATCTGAAGCCTCAACAACCTTTAGAACCAAAAATAGGTGTGTAATAAACATTTGGTAATTTTATGAATATGTACCATTGGGACTATTCAAACCTGTCATATGAGCTTTAAATGACTAAAGGATAGTGAATGTACCTTTTTGAACTCTCTGTAATATGCCTTCCGAGAATTTTCATTTTCAAAATTCACATTCTTTTCCAAACCTTGCATTTCGGCTTCCTGTGTGTAACCAAACATATTTATTGCAGCTGAAAAATTATCTGCCAGAAAATCTTTAATTTACCTACCTTTAGTTCAAAGTCTCTTTGTCGTTGTAAAATATCACTCTGGAAAGTTTGCAAATTCCTTCTCTTCATCAGTTCTCTTTCTCTAGACTGTTTCTGTTTCTCTTGATGGTCCTGAAGCTAAAATCATTTAAAAAGAAATAAAAATTAAAAAATGAAATAAAAATTCCAATAATAAAACAGTCAATTACCCTTTGCTTTCTAATTTCTTCAGGATTTCTGTGGTCTTTAACAAGCTGCAGAGAGGCCCGCTCTGTTGTTTTGGTTTGGCTTGACAAACCAGTCTTTCGTCCATCTTTGCTTTGCTTTGATAGAAATGCAGCAATAACACACACATTAACTGTGATTTTTTTTTTTAACACAAAAACTGAACTTAAAAGTCAACATTCACGACATTGTTTCAAGCAACGCTCAGAACAACAATTATGTAAGGTATCATCAGCCTGAAGGTTAGAAAAGTGTAAAAGCCCAAGTTTAATTTAAACTTTAAAAGTAGGGCTGCCTGAATAATCGCAATCAAATCAAATTGGTATATGGATGTAATTAGTAAATCAAAAGGCTGTTTCTCTCTCTCTAAAAAAATAAATCGCAAACTCAATCAAATACTAGTCTGAAAAATCGCAATTAGACATTTTTCTAAAATTGTACAGCCCGTGTAACAATCACCACCTGCATGTGAGTTATTGTTTTGCCTAGAATTTTTCACATAATTGCATGAAAAGGTGCACTGCAAAGTAAGTAAGTAAGTAAGTAAGTAAGTAAGTAAGTAAGTAAGTCTGCGGGAGCGAATATCTGTCGAATGTCCAATATCCAACTAACTTCACCACGGTTGTAACAGCATCTTCATTTTGAGCAGCCAATAATTTTGTCTTCTGGTATTTTTCTATGGCAAAGCTGTTCCTTTAGCCTAGTTTGTATTTTTTGTGTTATTATTTTTTAATACTATGCACAAAACATTCACATGTCATACATATTTTTGCCTTTGAATTTCTACTGAATTGTGTGAATTTAAGGTGAAGTGGTTGACTTTTCTCTAGAGAAAAAAGTCAACCACTTCACCTTAAATTTCAGTCTCAAGACGGTGAGATGTCTCGTAACATAATATCTTGTGATTGAATAAATGCTAGCAAGATACTGTGACACAAGCAAGTGATGAACTCACTATCCAAAAAGTCGTGACTCTTTACAACCTAACCTAAACAATTAGCCGCCACTGTGTACAACACTGATCAAGTGTGTGGGATTCTTACTTTAGATTTTCCAAGAAAACCCAGCCGCCTGGCGCGTTTTTGCTCTGAAACAGCAAAGAAACTCTCGCATTAGATCACAATTTTAATTAGAGCGTTGCGTGTTAAATTTAAATGTAGCTAATACTTACTTGCTTTTGACATGCTTTGAGTGCAATTGTGCGCAACTCAGGCCTACACGTGCACACAAGTGAGCATGTGCAGCTTTTCTTTTTCTGCGTTGATATGGCAGTTTGCTACCATATTATTGCAATACTGCCTCCTTCAGGTTTCTTTAAAACTTCTTCTGCAACGTTCTCTACAAGCGCGTCAACTTTCTAAAAAAAAAAAAAAAAAAAAAAAAAAAAAAATCTAAGTTTACATGTATCAGTTTGTTTTATCATTATATTTTATAGGCCTAAGCAACATAACAAGGTATTTTCTATATTAGTCATTCACTACAACTGGGGTCATTTGGTTTTTACAACCATTACGACCATTATTGGTGTTTACATTATACTGTTACTGTATTTTTATGTAGTAAATAACAACATTTCTTTATTTACAGAAACCTAGCTTCCACCAAGGTGATTGCTATTCTTCCTGGGGTCCAAGATAGAGATAAAGGTTTTTAAAAAACTTGACACCCTTATCATACAAAATAACACGACAAAATGTATGCATAATTTAACACACACAACAACTAATAATGATGATTTTAATATCCTTTTAAATGTATGTACATTACATAAGACTCTCAACACATTGGGCATTTCATTCTCTTCTCTGTATAAAACCGACTGGCATATGTCAAGCTGGCATATTCTTGTTCAGTCTTTTGTTCTCATGCAATTAATTATTGATAAGGCTTTTTCTAATTTTAAGTTTGTATTTAGCTATGGAAAATGCGTTTGGACCGGAGAATACATTTAAATAACTTCCATAAAATGTATGAAATGTAGTCTTTACAGAAATGTAGGCCTCTTGGTTGTTCATGATTTTGGCCTGCACTCTCACTCAGAAAAGCAGAAAAGAGACACTGGGCATAATGCAAATTATCTTTATTAAGATTTTTTTTTTTCAATGTTTTTCATTTTGCCAGAAATCTAAATTTACTAAAGAAAAAAAAACATTTCAATGTCAATGAACAATAAATACTGTACAAATTAAAATTTTTCCCAAAATACATCACATGCAGGTTTATGCAGGAGCCACGGAAGAAACTTCTGTTTTTGATGTGGACACCTCAGAACCATCATCAGCTTCTTTGCCAAACAGTTGCATAATGCATGAGCGGAACTGAAACACAAAAAAAATAAAATCAAGTTAGTCAGTAAAGCCCTATTTTTGTTTGTCTAATACATCCTATGTGATGGTGTGAAGTACCTGTCTGTTCATGAATACATAAATAACAGGGTTGTAGATAGTGGCGCTCTTGGCAAAGTATGCAGGCAAAGCAGCAGCCAGGGGGTGGAAAGAATATCCAGGGTTAGCAGCAGCAAAGCAGGCAAAAAATGTGTATGGGCCCCAGCAAAAGCAGTATGCAAAGATCATGACCACCACCATTCTGGACACGTCCTTTTCAGCTTTCTGTGTGGACTCAGATTCTTTCTGCTGCATGGCAACCTGTAGAAATCAAATAAAGAGTAGTTTGTAAGGCACTGCTTAAATAAATGCATTCTAAGAATTCTAGAAAAGATTATTACATCATGATCAAAAATTAATACTTACAGAATGAATGGCCCACCAAACGGCAAGGTAGCACAAGATGATGATACCAAGTGGGATGAAGCAGCATGTGATCATCAGAACAATCATGTAAGACTGCACTCCGGGGTCTTCGCTTCCACTGAACACATCGGGTCCACAGGACGTCTTCAGTCCATGAGGCCAGTACCTAATTAGAAAACCAAGTTAGTTTGAAGTCCACACCAAATTGACGACGCTGTGGACATTATGCACCTGCTCCAACCAAAGATTGGGGGGGCACACCAGACAGCAGACCAAACCAGGAGAAAATAATTCCAGCTGAAGCCCACTTAGCATCAAATTTAACATTTCCGAAAGGCTTGCACACAACAATCCACCTCTCCAGGAGATAATTGTTAGAGACCAAAGAGCAGCAATACCTGTATACAAAAAAGATATGTTATTTACCAAATAAGAGCACACATGACAATGTTAAATATTGATGTATTTGACTTACCACAGACAGAAACTGTGTAGCCTTCAAAAATACACATGGGATGCCCTAGAATGAAGTAGCCAAAAAACTGGTTGCAAACACTAATGGTGCTGGCAAAAACTGTTTCTCCAAGATCGGCAATGGCCAGATTGACCAAGATCCAATTTAGAGGGTGGCGCAGCTTCTTGAATTTGGCTGTGGCCACCAAGACAAGACCATTGGTGAACACCGATGCAGCGACCACAAAACACATCCAAAGTGTGGAAAGATTGTACACCCATCTAGGGGCAATATGGTAGTTTGGACCCTCAAAAGGATCTGGAATACATTACAGTCAAATTAACTCCAGACACCAAAATGAAAAGTTTACTTCAAACAAGGATTGTTTGCATTATCTCACAGTATTTTCTTTCTCTATGAAAATGCAAGCCTCAACCATACCTCTTGTGTTGTTGCTGTTTGTGTAAGTAAATGCAGAGCCTCTGGTGGAGTCTTCATGGTACCGTCTGGCAGCGAAAACTTGTTTGCCCCACTCCTCTGCCATGCTGCTGCCTTAGTGTGGAGGTCCTTTAGAAGCTGGACTTTTGTGTCAAACCTCTGATGACACTATCCGGACCTGACCTTTTATATGCACAGTTCATGAGACGTTTTAATTGGATTAGCTCACAATGCTCTGTGGCCAGTGTAACTGATCAGTAATTTAAACCTAGCTAACAAGGTTAAGACGCGTGTAAGATGCAAGATTAAGCTCATTTGAAACAGGATTTCTGTTTGCGTAGTTTAAGATGATAAATTAACTAAATATTTTATGTCTTTGTTTTTCTTAAAGTAAGTTAGTTCATAAAGCCTACATGTATCTTTTGCAATTCAATCTTTACTTGGTATGTTGTGCTTTGTCTGATACAAATGTTTTAGAACCATGCATAAAAAACACATGACATTAAACAGTCATTTCATGTAATCTGGTTCAACTTGGTACAATGGGCCATAGGTTGCACACCTTACAGAGTTACCTGGAGAATGCTCTGTTTCTGGCATGCTGTGAACATGCAGAGATGGAAATATAGCCACAACAATGAGCAATAACAATTGTCCAGATGGGCCAGTGGTCTGCAGAAACTACAAAAAATATAGAGTCAGATGTGTTGTAATGATATTGATATTTATACCATAACCATATCTTAAGATGTGGTTCCCACCTGAACCTACATAAAATTTAGCGGCTGAGCTTAGTCCTTTTTCTGTTATAAGATCTGCTTCAACTCAAGTCTGGTTTGGATCAACACTGGATTTATTTTTGTTAAGTCTTGCTGTGGTTGTTGATTAAATCTGACAACTTCCTCTCATAAATCCTTTGACACATGGTTAATATCGAATCTTTTTACAAACAACAAGGTAAAACTGGAGACGAGCGCCCAAGCACAGCCAATCAGAGCACAGCATTCAGCTACTGATTAGAACTCAAATTCTTTATTATTCAACTCAGCAGAACTCAGATGTATCATTTTTTCACAAGGTACTGCATTTTTCCATATACTTTTTAATGGAAAACACAAAGTTTTTAACCTGGCCAGCCAGATGGTTTATCCGCGATATTTGTGAATTCACAAACACTCAACCATCTGGCCTTCCAGCCGCCCGATTGGATTTGGGAGTCTGAACCAGCGGTGTTTGGGTGGTGTTAAGACAGCTGTTAGCGCCCCGGTGCCGCCGCCGAGTCTCATTCAAGCTAAACAAAGATGGCTGCTCTCATGGATGTACGTGTTTCTGCTGCTTTTGATGCGGGTTTAGCAGAAATACGGAGTAATTTCTGTTTGAAAGAAGAGCAGTATGTGTGACACGTACTTGTTCTATCTTACGCGGACATTGGATACACCATTACGAGTTGTTGCTGTGATTGGCTAGCTCAAATAAGGTAGGCCCCACACCCAATCAGCTCGAAGTATTTCACGAAACTCCCCACCTTTTCTCAAACGCTTTCAGTGAGTAAAGTCCCAGATGGATATAGTGAGAACTCAGATAGGAGTTCAACATATATCCATATGGTGTGAGCCAGGTTACAATGTTTTGTTATTTGTCAAAAAGTTAGTTACCCCATCTTTAAGGCTATAGTTTTGTGGCAAAGCAAATTTGCCGTATTTTTATTCAGGCTACTTCTGTAGAAAAAGTGTTTTTGAATATAAATTTGAGTTTGTTTGTTTGTTTGTTTCGTGTGTGTGTGTGTTGTGTGGTGTGGATGTTGGATATAAAATATTAAGTATGTGATGCAATTTCGTAGTCTGGCCCTTTGCCCTAAAAATCTGGTCTAATGGTATTGAGTTGGGCTGAGAAAATTTATTATTTTGTATCGCTGTATTTTATAAACATCTTGTATAACTGCAATAATCAACTGATTTTACAGATAAAATGGTGATTCACATTTGACCAAGAGACTGGTTTCATCACGTTTGTTGAAAAAGTCACAGATGTTGATATCAATATCACGAAAACCAGCCCTGAGCCTATTTGGTTTAAAAAGAAAAGAATTTATAGTTTTTGTTTTTACAAATGCTATTAACATTAAACCGTAAAACATTATTTTTTCTTAAGGGGAAATAAACACAATAGTTATTCATATTAAATTGCAATTTATTGCCTATATTGCAATACATTGAAATGGCTATAGAAATTGTATTGGACCTCATGTTTTGTGACCATGTGTTGATACCAATGTATCGTTCCTGCCCTGTGATGAGTTATGTCTATAGATCTTGTGTTTCCACATTCTGTTTATGCTGAATAGCCCTAGTTGACTAAAAAATGGTCACTCGATCTGTTTTGAGTCCTGGTAACCCGGATAGCACCTGCACCATCAGTGATTACATTTGATGCTAATTCTTGTCGCACCTAATTGGACTAGACACTGTAAATGAATGTATCCGGATTGAATCCGAAGCTGTACAAGACTAAAGCTCTTTAAATCACCATCTGTTCTACTTGGAACACATATATATTTTTGTTGTTACTGTTGGTCTACTTTCTTTATTCTTATTGTAGAAGAAAGTGAAACCGGTAAAATTGAACCTAAAACACACAGGGAGCCAATGCAGTGATTTTAAGACCAGTGTAACGTCAGGACATATCCTGCTGAATTTTGTGATAATTGGAAACCTAAAATACTTTTTTGGGTGGAAGAGGTATTACAATAGTCTGTACAACTGGTGATAAAAGCATAGATCAGTGTCTCTGTGTTGGCCCAAAAGACGCTACGTTTTAAGGTGGTAAAAAAAACATTTGTGTGATCTTTTTAATGTGTAGAATGAAAGTCAACTCAGAGTCAAACGCAGGTTTCCTACTTGTGATGCTAGATTTGGGTACAGGTTTGTGTAAGTTTCTCTCTGTGCCTCAGGGACGATGATTAAAACGTCCTTTTGTCTTGGTTAAGCTGGAGAAAGTTTTCTGCCATACAGAATTTGATGTCAAAGACGCCACATGGGATTGAGGGGAGAGAGTATCTAAAACTTAAAAGTTCTGTCTGTAAGGTAGAACGTAAACTATTTGTGCATACAGAGAGACCAAGGTGTGGTTTACTGTATCAAAGGCAGTACCAATACTGTCACATGTTGCAGCCCTAGAATCAAAACTTTAAAGGATTTTTAATGACAGAAGTACTTTGTAAATAATAACCACTTTGAACAACAAGAATGAGTAAAAATAAAGTTTTAATTTTTAGTTGATAACAAAGACCTATTGTATCCTCATCAGTTAAATGAAATTTAGCAAACTAGGGCATCCTGAAAGAACTCAGAGGCTCTGCAGGCTCATCTCCAAAAAAAATGGAAAAAAATTTAATTTGAATCTAATTTCACATAATTCATTTAAATATTAAATCTACACAGATATAATCATTTTGAGCTGTGCTGTTGACATTCCTGCTTCAATCAAAAGGTATGCAAGACTTGGTATTACATTAAATTGTTAGCATTCTGTTTGCCAATTTTTGTATGGTTTTGAGCTGTTTTGGTTTGCTGGTGATTTTCTTGTTCCAGTCAAAATCAGTATAAAATTGTGTATATTATTTTATTTATTTATTTGTTTGTTTGTTTGTTTGTTTGTTTGTTTGTTTGTTTTTGTATTTATTTATTTATTTAATTAGTTGCGAACAATAAAAATATATGTGTTTATTTACATGGGAACCCGCACTTCCTGAACCAAGGAGTGGGCAGTCACTGTTGAGCTCCATTGCCCTGTCTGGCTCACCTCTCTCTTTCATGATTATTTAAGTCTAAATATTGCAGATTCTTGTTAAAGTCATTGAGGATACATAAAACCTCTTAAATGGTGCAAAAATAAATAAACAAGATCCATTCATTCATTTTCTACCGCTTAATCTCGTTAGGGGTCGCGGGTGACTGGAGCCTATCCCAGTGATTTGGGCCTTAGGCGACGAACACCCTGGACAGTGGACAACTCGTCGCAGGGTTACACAGACAAACATTCACTCTCTCATTCATTCACTAAGGGAAATGTACATGATGCCCAATTAACCTAAACATGTATGTTTTTGGAGGTTGGAGGAAACCGGAGTACCCGGAGAAAACCCACAGTGACACGAGGAGAACATCAAACTCCACCCAGAGAGATTGTGAGATGTTGATATGGTCCGACCCGGGAGTCGAACCCAAGACCTCCTTGGAAAGCCAGAGCTCTAACCACTCTGCTACCATGCACCCCATATAAACAAGATCAATGAATTTAATTATTAAATGAAAACAAATTGGGTGCTTGCTCTATGCATTGCTCTCCCTGACTTCTCCCCCGCTGCAGGCACAGCTTACTGCACTGCTCTGTGGTTATGTTCTATACTGAGGCAATTTTAATAAACATACAAATGACAACATACAAATAAACTAAGTCAGCATAAGTAAATGATATTGGTTACTCTCTGCCTGCAATGTAACATGTGACGTTTTAATTTTATTTAGCCATGTGGTCCTGGGTCTATCACAGATGGTGTAGGCATTTTTATTATACTTAATAGCATAATAGCAATTTTATAGGTAATCTTATTTTCAAGTAAGTCACTGACATGCCCACATCTTGGCGTTGTTGGCAGGATTTTGCTTTAACACATGACACTGAGGTACTAATTTTTTATGTAGGCTTAAACAGGAATTACTCAATTAACCTAACTGTATAATTTCAGTTAAAAAAAAATTTATGGGTTTTACTTTATGTCAAGACACCAGCACCAAACTTTAAGCTCTGTGCTGTTGTAGCCCCATTTATATGTTTCTGATGAGCTCTCATTAATGCTGCTGCTGCTGCTGCTCTGCTCTGCTGTTGTTGGATTGCTGTAGTGGTACAACTAGATCTAAGATGTTTTATCTGGACTGCTAGACTGTGATCGGAAAATGACATGTAAAATAATTAAATCTGTTAAAACTAAACAAACATAACATTTTTGAGAGACAAATCAGTAGTCTAACACAGAATTGCTTAAAGCACAAGTGCTAATATGTGATTGCTTGTGCCCCTGATCAAAAGTTACCATCTGTCTAAACAGAGAATACTTCGTCGGATTGAGCCGGTAATCACTGCAGGATTATACGGACCAAGTCTTAATGAACTTAGAGTAATGAAAGGTGACATATGTGCGTCCGTAAGACCTTTAAGGTGTTAGGACACTATTTCAGATGAGGGGAGTACTGAGGTTACACGAGGATGAAAAAGAACTCTAATACCTGAATGACATGTGCCTTTGTCCGCATGTGATTTCTGCCTCACGTAACTGGCCTGCATATTTATAGGCTCTTCATGAGACTACACATCAAGGACATGGATCTAAAAATTAGTCTACAAGCTCCAGTGTGTTGTTTTTTTTTTATTTATCGAGGGTATGTCTGGAATTCCGCTAGTTCTGAGCTATTTGGGTATAATAAAAGTTCACTACTAGCAGAACTCGGATTTGCTCCCGACTGCCAGCTGAGGTCTCCGTTTGACCAGCAGGAGGTCCACTTACACTGACGTGAGCTGAACTCTTGCATTTTGACCTGTTTTATGAGTTCAACTCTCACCAGTGTAACATGTTTTAAACAAGGTTTGTATAAATATGCTTTCCTTGCCTTAGAGCTATCTAAACTACTGAATGTAGAAGCTAAAATGGACAACTTTTACACCGGAGTCATTTTTTAAATTCTATTGTTGTTTTTATTTGTATGCCTTTGTATAAGTATTGTGGTTGCAAATACTATTTGTGAAACAAGTGCCCAGGAGTTGAAATTAAAATTGGGGAAAACGAGGACTTGTTGAGTTAGTGTCTGCAGGCTTTAATTTTGGGATTAAGTTTTCAGCTAAAACCACATAAAGCAACAAAATTGCTGTTTTAAATGACATAAAAGAATAACTCGTTGTTTGTGAATACACAATGTTTTATACAATAAACCTTTACATCCAATTCAGCCAAATAAGAAAATGTTATCTACAAATTAAACAAACAAATCGAATGTAGACTTCTTGCATTTGTCAATGCTAATGAGAAAAAGTTGAGTGTGTTTTTGATAATGTTGTTATTTTACGATAAGACGTTCCTACTTACTTGGAACAATCCCTATTTTGAATTAAATCTATCCAAAACCATTGATGTGTCCCAGTTTTACACAGTTGTCCAAGCTGTCTCAGTTAAATATCCTTGACACGGGCCAACAGTAAATAAAAGAAAATATGGTTGTGTATTTAGTCAAAATTTAGATAAAATACTGGCAGAAGTTTTTCAGATTTCACACTGACTTGCAAGCTAGCTTTGAATGAAATGTGAGTAAGCCAAGTGCATAATAATATACAGGCTTTTCTCAGTTTTAGCTTTCTCTAATCCAAATTGTGTCTCAGTTTGTCATTTTGAAAATCTGTTCATCTTATCTTAATTTTAAAAATGTAGGTGTTGTATTCAAAGTTTTGCACATTTGTTCCTCCCATACTGAGAAATCGAAAAACAAAGAGTCATGCACCAAGAAGATGGCTCAAGAGAACATTTGTTTTTAGCTTTGTTTTCAACAAAAACATAAAACAAAACAAAAGAATGTCTGAGACCTTTTGAAAGTGCAACATGTTGAATTAGGTGTTTCAATTATCTAAGTTTTATGTACTAAATTAATTTTTTTCCAGTAACTATAGGTAACTCCCTCCTCATCATTATATTAGAATAAAGTATGTGTGTGATACCCTTGTTTTTTCTTGCAACGTTCTTTTTTTCCTCATGATGCCCTCTACAGTTGATAAATGGTATTTTGACACTCTTCAAAGACATTGTGATGTTTGCTCGAAAAAAAACTTTAATGCTTATACATTTTTTTTATATAATTTTTCAGTTGCATGATCTATTGATATATTACAGCTCATAGTTCTTTAATTGTTTTCTCAGTTCATTGCATGCTATTTACATCAGAGATATGTTTAATTTAGGCAGGTCCAACTTTGGAAACTTCTGTGACCGATGAACTTGTAGATGACTCCTCTTCACTTTCACTCATTCCCAGCATTTGCTTTATACAGGAACGGAACTAGACAAGAAAAAGAAAACATATTTAATGCAGCCATAGAGGTTATGCAGGCGACATAATTTTATTCCAAAAATGCTTAGCAACTTTAGAATGAGTGGCATTTCTTCAATGTATTTCTTTGTTGTTGAGGCAACGGCTTGTCTGCCACAAGTTTGTCTGCTAAAACAGTTGATGATTTAGGGCATTTTAATGGCAACAAACAGACTTAAAAACATCTTTTTAAAGAAGAAAAGGTAATAAGTTCAACTGTGTGTGATTTCTATGTCTGATAAATGTGAAAGAAGCTAAAGTCGTGTTATTTATCTACTTTGCTACAACTGTTGACTTGATTTTTTCTTTTTACATGTCAGTTACAAAACCCTATGCTCATTAGACTTGTTGTGGGTTGAATTTGTTATCAAACTGTATTTTATTTTTCCTGTTTTAGTTGTTTATTGAACTCTTACAAGAGAAAATGTTCTTTCTCTCCATTGACTCTAATGCATCCTTGCCACTCAGCCTCACATTTAGAATGCTGTGATGTCACCTGCATAACCTCTATTGTAAAAGGCTTGTTGCATCATATTTTGCTGTAAAAAAAAGGAACCTTAGCAACCAAAAGCATAAAAAAGGCTAAAAGCCTAAGATGTGGCCAAACTGAAATTAGCCAATAATGCAATAACTGCAGTCAGCAAATAATGTATTAACCTGTAACAATAATAACAATACATTATTGGATGGCTATTACATGACTATTGCCTGTAGGTTGTTTTAAAAATATGCAAAAATAGAATATTTGGATTATTGTTTATTTTTTTAAACGAAAACAAAACACTTTCAAATAAACGTTCTTATTTTTGTAGTTTTGCAATTAAAGAAGTTTCACATTTGTCTCATATTCAAACCACCAAAAATCAGTTTTAACAGATTTTTGTTTTTGGATTTGACTTTTTTTACGTTTTTATGAACAATTATTTTAATAGTTTCAATTAGTCGACAAGTCAAATGATTATTTCTCTTGGGCACTGAGAATGTTTGGAAGCATTTTAGCCAAATAAAGGCTGAACTGAGGTGATAATTGCTTAGTTGTATTTTCATTTAAGTTTATTCATGACAATCCTATTACATTATGCTCAATGGCAGAGATGTTTGTATCAGATTGTAGCTTTACAGCTAATTTTCAAACAATTAAAGTGTATTATTATTAGAAATCAATAGTTTCTTCTTTTATGACCTTTTTTATGTATCGTGACAGTTTTTGCTATAAAAAGGTCTTTTTACATGTATTTTAAAGTTTGCTTCATGAACTATAAAGTATGATTAGTCAGTTAGTTGTTTGCAACTCTAAAAGACTTAATATCGTCTTAATATTTTGATCGAGATACAACAACAACAATAAAACTTTTGTCAGTATTGCCTAGTTAGTACTACCACTATCCCAGCTTTACCCTTGTAATCAGGATCAACTCACACTTTACAGCATATGACAAAGACTGGTTACTTTACGTTTGACCATCTATTTTTAAGATAAGAGCTTTGCAAGAAAAAATGTAAATTCTATTAAGACTTCATTACAGCAAACAGAAACAAGAAAGTCAAGATTGCATTGATGACCAAGGCACAAGTTTACATGGTTGTGTAATGCTTGTATGGCAAACATAACAGTAATGCATTTAAAATTTAAGTAAAATCTTCTAAAGCAGTAAACTTGGACTTTTAAAGTTTATTGTGGCTGCAAATATTATCATGTATCGTGTTATTTCTTTCCCACCCCAATAGCACAATAATGTAATAACCAGCCAATAATGCAAAAATTAATAAGTCTGTCAAGCTGTTTGAAATCGGCAGGTGGTTTTTATGTTAAATTATTACATTACTACATTCTTTACCAGCTATTGTTTTACAGGTTAATTATTATGTTCATATGTTAATTTGTCATAAACAAAGTCTTTGTAATTACAAAAACATATTTAAGACATTTTACCTGTTATTTATTTTGTTCTAATGCTGCAATGTTCGTAATCACAGTCAATGCTATAATTTAACTGATGCTACTTTTCCCACTATTTACATTACACTGCATTGCCAAATTTTATTACATTAAGGGATGTTTTTATGTTATGGATTGCTACACACCTGTTTATTGAGAAGAATATAGATGAATGGGTTGTAGATTGTGGAGGCCTTTGAGAACACAGAGGGTATAGTGCATATTCTCAGGTCAAACGATTCTCCACGGTTGGAAACCACCCAGAGAGCAAAAGAAGCATAAGGCATCCAGCACACCAGGAAGCCCACCACCATGATCACTACCATCCTGGTCACCTCCCGCTCGGCCTTCTGGGTAGAGGCAGACTCAGCCTGTGCTTTTGCAGCCTGTAGAAGAGATAGGCAACATATTGACAAAACTGTTAAAGGGGTCCTATTATGTAAAATGTATTATTCAAAGATTCTAACCTTGTTATAATGACCTCCCGTCATCATTAGTTTGATGAAGGGAGGCCCCTCCAGATTATTTAAAATCTGTTGCTTCTTAGTTAATTTTACAATAAACATTTGGGGCTTATCAGTTCTGCAGTTTTGAACAGGAAGTCAGAGCTGTTTCTATTTTCAAGCCCTTTTCGATCAATTTTGTGTTTTTCAATGAACTAAATGTAAATTACTGATCTATTATGTTCTAGTTATAAATAGTTTTAAAAAACACGATACCTCCCCTTAATATTATTGTATTAGTATCAGAACAAAAAGCACCCATACTTTAGGTAATGCAGGCACTGGAAATATAATAAACCTGCTTGATTCAGCTATTTCTATTGATTTCCTACTATATGGTTTCAATGTGGAACACAGAAATATGTAATAATTTGTAAGTCTTTAAAGTTAGAAACATACCGATTTCAATGTGAATAGTAGCTGTGAGTAGCAAAAACAAATGGTAGTAAACGGGATCGCAAAGCAGAAGCAGAAGAGATACATCACGTAGGTTTCATTGTTGTACTTGTTGTTGGTGGTGTACCAGTCTGGACCACAGGAGCACTGCAGACCCTCTGGGATGTACCTGCAAACCATATAGACTGTCACTATTTCATCCAGAACACTAAGGGTTTTCAGTGGGTAATACTCTAACCTGCTCCATCCTACTAGAGGAGGGACTGCAGCTGCCAGAGCACAAACCCAGGTCATCGCACAGCAGGCGATGGCGTGGCTCTCCTTGAACATGAAGTTTCCCAGTGGTTTGCAAACCACCATCCACCTCTCGAACGCAATTACAGCAAGAGACCAGAGACTCACCATACCTGGAGGCACATGCGGGACAATATTGGTATTTACTTTGCCAAATAAATAAAATAAATAAGTTCTCTAGTAAAAGTACGAAAGTTAGGAGGTAGTGGTCCAAGAATAAAAAGCACTTTGTTAAACAAATGAAAAAAGTTCCACACACATTGTAAAATGTAAAAGCATTCCTTCTTTCACTCAAAACCTTAAAATGATCGTGTTCTTAAATAGAAAAGGATATAATTTAATTTATTTTTTATATTTTGCCTGTTGCAGTATTAAAGTAGATAGTTTATCAAAGCCTATGTGAATAAACTCCTGTTTGTTGGGAAATAATAAATTAGAATGAGACGTTCAGTTATGTCACTGACTGGATGAAAGGAGAAAGAAGTCTGTTTATAAATTTCCTGCAACACGGTAGAACTCTCGCTTTTTTTGAGTTTCTTTTCACCACACATGCTATCAAGTTTAAAAAAAGTCAAATTTTGCGATTATGAATGGGGTGAAGATACTTTCCAGTATCATTGCATTTTAGTTTTTTTTTTTTTTTTTTTCAAATGTAAATTTCCTTTATTAATATACTATTAATACCTTACCAACTGAAGTTGTTCAGTGTAGTTTACCTTAGGTAGACTGAAGAAAATGCAAAAAAATTTCAGCTATCATGCAGGAAAAAAGTGTGGAGGTACATTAAAACAAAAGTTGTGTCCAGGGTCAATGCAATTTTGTGTTGAGATGCGATTTAGTTACACTTTGAAACACTTTTTGTAAGACATTCAAAAATGTTATCAGCATTATATTTTGATTGTTTGGTCAGTCATGTCAACACAGAATTAATAAAATTCAAGTGTGGAAAACCTAACTGAAGTCATTGTACTAGCATTAAAATCCTGCGTATCTACATACACATTGTATGATGCAGGAAGAGCATAAAATCTACCAAGACCCACTGTATTTGGCTTGGTAAGGCTACAGAAAGTAGAGCCATGGCTTACCTCCAATTGTTGCTGTGAAACCCTCAATTTTGCAGCCCAGTGTTCCCAGGATCATGTACCTGCAGGCGAAGCAGAAGAAGCAGGTAAAGGAGCCAACAGTGGACACCAACAGGTTGGCTACAGCCAGGTTGACCAAGATGTAGTTGAGATGAGTACGTAGTTTCTTGTACTGAATTGTGCACACAATTGTCAGTGTGTTGATGAATGTGCCAGCCACCATACAGACAAACATGAAGGCAGACATAGAATAAAAGAGAGCTTTACTGCCCAGATGGTCCTGTGGGACCAGGTATGGGCTGTAAGCAGAGATGTTGTTGGTGTCCAGAGGGATGGGGATCCAGAAGTCATCATGGAACTCGATGGGTTGATGGGACCTCATGTTTGTGCGCTGAAACATTGACCAAACCTAGAGAAGCAGCCAACACGAGCAGTTACATCTGACTGCAAATGAAGAGGTCTGGCTTTGGGCTTTTATGCATGCCAGATAAAGAGTTAAACCTGCATTTATAGGAATTTGTAGGAATTTTACACTACTTAACCTAATTGGATCTGCAAAGGATTTGATTTACTGTCCACACAACAGAACTAGCTACACACAGACTGTGCCACCTTTAGATCAGGAGGAATAGAGTTAAGCAGCTAGGGATTATGCAGTTTAACATGACAATAATGGTGTTTACGTGAAGAAGATAAGCTGGCTCACTGACAGAGAAATAGCATCCTTAGTCTGAACTGTGTACTTCCTATAGAAATTCAAGCCAAACATGAACAGAACAACATGCAGTAGATAAGATAATTTTTTTATTCTTGCATTGTTTATTTGGGGTACTGGGGTAAAAACTCAGCAGCAGCTAAATCCTGGATTACTGGTAGTGCATAAACAAGGCACCATGCTATATGACTTGAGGGAGTTGTGTCCAGCACAAGCACTAAGATGGAGTGTGTTCGAACTTTAATTATCCACTCATTAATCTGCAGTCAGTTAACTACTTGTCACCAAACAGTGACAAGTAACTCAAGTAGATTTTATTGAAATTTTACTTTAAAATCTACTAGTTTAAGTAGATTTTACAGTAACAAACACTACACCAACAGCAGTAGTATTCGCTACTGTTGTTGATTGGTGAGTCCTATCATAGATCAGAGGTCTTCAAGTATACCTAATTTAAAGTTAAAGGGTCTATACTCAATTTTTTTTTTTTTTTTTTGCAACAATATAACTTAAA
The DNA here is from genome assembly GCA_038363315.1 of Mugilogobius chulae. Classification (NCBI taxonomy): domain Eukaryota; kingdom Metazoa; phylum Chordata; class Actinopteri; order Gobiiformes; family Gobiidae; genus Mugilogobius; species Mugilogobius chulae. The sequence continues at coordinate 30,725,435 of CM076405.1, read as the reverse complement.
AACAATTTCCCCCTAGCACTGATATCTTGTTAATGTATCTATTCTCTTGTTGTTTTTAGCATTGTGGCTAACTTTTGTTATCATACAGACTCACCTTGCCGCTAACAGCTTTGAAAAAACATTAAAATGAATAATTCTGAAGCTCAGAATGCATTAGTTAAGTGAGCAAATCACGTAGACTAAAGCAAGAAGTTAAAAATGAAATATTTCTGCTTGTTTACCCTTTTTAAGGATGCAAAAATCAGGTATAGTCCCTTTAAATTCACTTCTTATTTACCTGTGTTGTGTGGTAATGCTATCAAGTGAATGGATTGCTTCGTCATTGTCAAAAACAACAATTCAACTTTTGGGAGGTCGAATGGAAAGGTGGCAAGCAAATAAGTGTTTTACTCACGTCTTCTGGGGTATTTTAACTTAAGTATGAAAAATCTGGTGACATTTTACTTTCACTTCCTGTGATTTTTAAGAATAATGAAATATGCGTTCCAGTCTATAATTAGATTTTTCATACAGATCACTAAGCTCTTCTTCTCTTTGGTAAGAGGAAAACTAAAGGGCTTAGGCTGGCCACAAAAAGTCACTATAAGAGATAAAAAAAAAATGACAATTCATTTCTCTACCATAAGAAGTCTTTAAATGTGTAGATCACACGTAACCCCACCAGGCCAGGACCTCCACATCCAGCATGTTCCTCTCAAGATTGCCTGAGACCAGCTACCCAAACAGTTGCTATGCCAAAGAATATTTTTGACTGTTTGCAATCATCTCAAAGAAGGTCAGCTGCATGATTGTAATCCTTATTGATATCTCAACTTGAAAACTTTTATCGTAAAATTCCCATTCAATGGCGCCTGGCATGTCGGGGAGGTGTTCTCTTCAAGGATGAATTGTGCTTTTCATTGTTAAGAGCAGATGGCGGATCACGAGGATGAGTGGTTTCCTAAAGTCAATGGTGGTGGGGTTATGATATGGGTAGCATGTTATAAAGAACAAACAAGTGCAATGTATTGCAAACATTTTGAATACACAGAGGTGCTGTGCCATTTATCCACATTTACCATAACCTGAAGTTGGTTATGATGATGCAGGGCCCCATGTCGCAAGGATTAATACACAACTGACTCTGTGCACAGAACGTCAGTTATCTTGTTTATTTTTGAAAATGCTGACATCTTTCCAGCATGTTAATTTCCTGTTTAAATCATTTCTCTTGGATTTTCACCAATGAGTTATAATAATGACTAGATAGAGCGTAGCCATGGTAACCTATAGCATCAAATCCAAGTCCAGTTCCAGCAGCCATCTTGTGTGGGAAGACTTAACTGATGTTCTCATACAAACTACACCCTTAAAAATGATGGGCTAAAATAACCCAACTCTAGCCCAACGATGGTCTCAATATGGACCGATCCAACGTTGGGCTATTCTAGCCCAATGCGTTGGGCAACAGATTTAACCCAACCCGTTGGGTTAGTTTTCCCACCCAATGTTGGGTTAAAATTAAACCAATCATTGGGTCAAAATAACCCATCTATTGGTTTGAATATTTAAAATAGAATACCTGACTTATACCAGCAATTACTTGTTCTAACCATCTTCTAATATAGAAATATTTAGAAGATGGTTAAAACAAGTTATTGCTGGTATAAGTCAGGTATTCTATTTTAAATATTCAACTCATTTGTTTTATGACTTAAATGCTAAATTACCAACTTAAATAATAAAGTAATATACACATAGTACTATTCATAATAATGAAACAACTACATAATTGTAAAAAAGTCTACTTTTTATTTATATAAAATTATTTAAAAGCAATCGGTTAATTTGAACACTGCAGCTTACTGTAGATCTGGTGCATATTGATAAAAACAAACAAAACAAAAAAAAAACTTTATGACCTACATTGACTGACACATTTCCTTGTTTAAGAGCAGCTGAACCTTCCCTGCCTTTGTCTTTGCTGCTGGAGAGACGTCTCAGAGTCAGGCCTGTGGACATGTCACTGTAGGACAAAGAGAGACAAACACTTACATATACAGCTAAATGATTTACTTTCTATATTCTCTCTAAATACACATGTCGTACTTACTTAGTTTAAGTTGCTGAGGCCCAGTGAAATGACAGGAGGTTGAGCTTAAAGCTGCTGTGCTGAGACGCCACTGTCAAAATAGAGATCAAATGATCATTTATCAGATTATAAAACCAGAACATCATTTCAGTACATTCAGTGTAACGACTGTACCTGAGAGTGTGGTGCCAGAGGAGATTATTTTGACAAGCTGTTTGGTCTGGGTTGAAGAAACTTCTAGAGAATCCACTGTAGGAAAAAATATCAAATTAATATAATGTGTCTGCTGTCACGTTTCCTTAAAGAGACATAGAAATATTGGTCTAAAGCATAAAACAGATAATAAATGTACATGTTGCACTTACGTCCTGTAACTGTCACAGAGGCTTGACTGTTGAGTTGGTTCATGTCCTGAGATCAGGCTGGTGGGCACTTCTGCTGCAGATTCTATTGTCACAAAAAGAGATGAATTAACAGGTAGAATAAACTGTTGGCACATTTTCAGTCCCAGAGCTTTCCCAAACAACTGTAAATGAATAATTATAGGCACCTGTTTGTTAAATGACAGAAGCTTCAGTGTTGAGTCAGTTCATCTCTGTTTGAGCTCGAGCTGGTGGACACTTCAGTCTGCTCCAGATTCTATTGTCAAAAACATGAAAAAAAAAAATTATGGCACATTTTCTCTCTGAAAAACTATAACTGATAGTGAAGTTGAATGTACCTGTTGGTAAATTACAGAAGCCAAATGTGTCAGGCTGTTTCATCCTAAAGTCAAAAGGCAGTGCTTCGAGGAACCCACTGTGGAAAATGAGAGAGCAATATTAACATTTAGAATACAAAATAGACTTTGTGTCCTGATCACATCTTCTTGTAAAAAATATTGTATCTGCCTGTGATTCCACAGGTTTCTAGAATTGTACTTTTAGTTTATCTTTTATTTTTTGCAATTTAAAAATCTTCTACATTTAACAAATTTGAATAGATTGAATTTTTAGGTGGACAAAGCTGGAAATGGATTAACGTTTACTTTAATTGTGTTTTTCCTTTCAAATTAAGCAATCTAATTCTGTGTAATCTGTAATTTGTTCAAGATCAGGACTGTTAAAGTCTGCCCTGTGTTAGGCCAATGACTTGCTCAGTACACTGTGAGAAGTAAAAAGAATCCGTGTGGTTAATGGTTTCTAATTTTCACATGTGCCAGTAAAATAACACACATTGATAGCGTCAGTTTTGAAGAAAACTGCGGGTCGTTTTCTGCTGCCGCTTTTAGGCACTGCGGGGATCAACAGGGAGAGGCTCCCGTGACTACTGGTCACATCTACGCACGTACGCTCACTACCGTGGAACAGGGCAGCGCCCGGTACGGAGAGGTTTCCGTGATCCGCGCAGCAACGCTTACTACTACCTCCGTGGGAGAGGCAGAGCGCGGTAAAGAGCCTGCCCCGCGACCCGCGCTGCCTCCGTGGGAGAGGCAGAGCCCGGTAAAGAGCGGCTCCCCAGACCCGCGCTGCGATGCCTCCGTGGAAAAGGCAGAGCCCGAAGAGCGGCTCCCAGACCCGCGCTGCGATGCCTCCGTGGGAGAGGCAGAGCCCGGTAAAGAGCGGCTCCCCAGACCCGCGCTGCGATGCCTCTTCCCCGTGAGGGCAGCGCGAGGCACGGAGACTCGTTTTGGATCTCCGGGACGCGACGAAGCACGAAACAACACAGTCGCACGAACACTCTCCGGTTCAATGAGGAGCATAATGATAAGGACACGCTCTCACTAGTCTGCAGTCATAGCGTTTATAGGCAGAGAATAAAGCGTTGGCAGTAAAAACATCAGCTTACCTTAACACAATGAAGTTGTGGTTTTGTCATCTCTGTGGGCTCGTAGGAGCAATTTCTGCCCTCCCTGTGACAAGCAGAAAAGTATAAGTGCCTGTTAGTGTCTTGCATTCAGCCCAAAACGAACTAGAAAGTGGCGCGGTAAAGTTTCACCTTCGCTAGCACATCGGCGCTTCCTCGGACAGCGCCCCGCCTCCTGAAGCCCTCTGCCCGGGGAGCTGCTCTCTGACGTCCCGCTGACCTCGCGCTCGGCTCCGCTGGTTAAAGACGTCGTGTTCTGAAACGGAGCACGACTGTGTGACATGTCCCGTTTATCTACTATTTAGGACACTTCATTACATATACCAGATTTAGTTCAAATCGCCAAGCTAACAGCTAAAGTCCGCCTTTTTTCAAATCTTTACCACACTCGTTTTCTGATCATTTTGGCTCTTAGTACATTATTCATATAGAATCAAGTAAAAAAACGTGTGTTAAACGAATTTTTGCCTAAATATCTATAAATAAAAGCACTTTTTAGCTGTCCAACCACATAGAAACTACTTACCAAAACCTAACTATTTTTTTCCAATGCCAAAATTACACAGTTTCTATAAAACTGACAAAAAGGTCCAGCTTTAGCTTTTCTTGGTGATAGAAGTAAAAGATAAAAATGTTAAATACCTTTATCAGAGGACTTTCCTGCAGCATGTTGAGGAGGCGAGGAGCTGTGTAATGGCTGCCAGAAAAATTTTCGAAAATGACATGGCCACGCCCCCAAACTTTAACCCAACTCTAGCCCAACCAGAGCCCAACACGTTGGGCAAGCAATTCTAACCCAACTCTGGGTTATAATTACCCAACTTGTAACCCAACAGGCTTTTACCCAGCAGTTGGGTTACTATTTTAACCCATCATTTTTTAGGGTGTAATAGGAGGCTGAACTTATAAATTACTTTTTCACTTAAATACTTTGATAATTGAACCTTTTCGTGTACATTTATTTATGCTTCTGTTTAACCAAAAAGAATAGAATCTTAAAAAACATACTTTTATTTTTAGCTACTAAAATCTTCCTTTATAGCAAAAGCAGTTAAGTAAACACAATCATTTTGCACATTTTTTGTTCATATAGCATAATACCACACAAAAATGCTTTAATTGTGCATCAAATCCAGCCCAGTGCAGTGTTTTAAGGATAAATATTTATATTCACAAAAAATGACCAGACACAGACAGAAATCAGTCCTTTGTATTATTTGGACTAGAAATATATAAATATATGCTCAATTACCCCTTTAATATATTCATTATATGACCTTGTTTTTACATTGCTTTCAATTAGAATGCTACCTCAGTCTAATGTGAAAATTTACTGTAAGAACCTGCAGTGAACAGAGTTGTTTCTCTGAAAACATGTTAAATACTGTACATACGACCATTTCCTGTTAGCGTTAGCATTTAGACACATCATGTCTCTTTTTAAACACACAAGTGTCCAATGGTAAAATATTCATCTGGTTTGTAAAGTCTTTAACATGTTTTCTTTAACATTAATCTTCCAAGTATTTATTCGTTTTAAACTGATGTAGTGAAAATCTCACAGAAAAGAATGGGCTCCGTGCACGGAATTTCAGTTGGCTGCGTACGTTCAAAAATGCTAACTTCTGTATGTACGACCACTTCCTGTTAGCGTTAGCCTTTAGACACAATTATGTCTCGTTTTAAACACACAAGTGTCCTCTGATGAAATATTCCTCTAATATGCAAAGTCTTTAACATGTTTTCTGTAACATTTACCACAACTGTCTGATCTAAAGAGGATTTAGTCGTTTTAAACTGATGTAGGGTGAATATTGGTAAAGTGGGACAATGGGTAAAGTGGGACACTTAACTTTGTCGACCAATTTTGGTAATTTTTTAAATTTTCACTACTGAAAAAATTATACTGTGTTAATAATTAGAATGTAGACAAATAAAAAATACAACTTCTGGGGGTGTGACATCACTCCTGGGGGCATGGCAAAGCATATTCTAGAAGCTTTCAGTGAAAAAGTGGAGGTAGGTACAATGACATAGCAACTTGGGATAAATGAGCTTAAGCTAATAACTTTTAAAAACAGACACTTATTTAGGTTTTCTTTGTTAAATTATGTTTGTCAATGATTTTGTGAATAAAAACTTTAATAACAAGTTTATATATAATGTATTTTTTTAAATAAAAGTAATTTTGTTGCTGTCCACTTTACCAATATGCTATTGGTAAAGTGGGACAGGGTCATATTGGTAAAGTGGTACACAAGATTTAACCATTTTTTATTGGACAGTCTTCACAAAACTTATAATTAAGCATGATTTATTTATTAGAACTTCAATTTTTCAAAATTAAAAGCACTTTTATTGATTTGGGAAAAGTAGTAATGCTAGATAAACTATAGGGATGGCATAGCAGCTAAGAAGTTTAGTAAACAAACTAAATCATCTAGATAGAAAGCTACAAATAGACAACAGACTACTTCAGAATAATACATAAATAAATAAATAATAATAATAATTAGGTTTTTAGTCCATTTGTGCTTATACTGTGTTGTTACTTGCTGTTTGACAATATAGAATATGTCTTTATCTAAAAGCATTATCTTACATCCCCATGTTTTTCACTTGCAAGTATAAAAATTGTCATCATTTAATTGAAGATGCAAAAGTATTTTTGAAACTTTTTTTTACTGAAGCAAGTGTTTTTATTTATGCATAGGCCATTTATGCCTACACATACATGGCCATTTATGCCACAGATAACAAAGCAAGTTACTGCTTTGTTATCTGTGCATGTGACGCCTATTTTAATGTAATAATTCATATTTATGTTATATTTTTATTGTAAATTAAAAAAATACATTAATAAACTATTAAATTTGTGTGTTATTTATATAAAACACTGAATATTTGTGTGTCCCACTTTACCAATACGTACTGTCCCACTTTACCAATATGCACCTTTTCACTTGTGCTCTCGGTCAACTTGTTTATCAAAATAAATTAAACATTTGCAATAAAAGATTTTACCTTTTTTTTATTTGCAATGTGTAGTTGAGTCCTTAAGCTTTCCAGAAATGTATGGCAATAAGGATTTCAAGAATTTAAAGACAACAAAAAAATTAGCTGAAAATGAATTTTCAAAAAGTGTCCCACTTTACCAATATTCACCCTAGTGAAAACCTCATAGAAAAAACAAATAAATCCTCTTTAGATCAGACAGTTGTGGTAAATTTTACTGAAAACATGTTAAAGACTTTACATATCAGAGGAATATTTCACCAAAGGACACTTGTGCGTTTAAAAAGAGACATAATTGTGTCTAAAGGCTAACGCTAACAGGAAGTGGTCGTACATACAGAAGTTAGCATTTTTGAACGTACGCAGCCAACTGAAATTCCGTGCACGGAGCCCATTGAACAGGAAATGGTTGTACGTATGGATGCAAGATTTTAAACGAAAACAAGCAACTGCACAAAGTCTATTCCTGGAAGCTGAAAACATCCCAGGTCTGTCGTCTACCAAAAAAAATTTATGATCCACTAAAGACATGTCTCATTGACCGAATAATTAAAAAGAGGGCGTAACAAAAGCTTTGAAGCTAAAAAGTAGGTTTGTCAAAAGTATTGCAAATCAATGCTAAAATTGGTATTGAAATTATTCATATATGAAATATTCATTTGAACAAATCTACATAAACACAGGACCAAAATTTTGACCAAATTTGTACATTTTCTTAAAAAAAAAAGTATTTTCTGAAAAGTTTTAATATAATCTTGAGCTTCATCAAAACTGGTTTAAAAATAAAATGTTTGATGATATATTTCCATTTTGTGTTGACAATGTCAGTCCATTGTATAAAAATGTGAAAGAGCAGTTTAATCAAACTTGATATTTAAATTCACCAGAGAAGCGCTCAAACAGCACAAATTTAGACAGACTGGTAGTTTAAAGTCATGTTGAAGATTAACATATGGTAAAGCAAATCCACAACATGGTTATTTTCAGTCCAAAAAACCAAACAAAACAAAACTTAAAATTTGGTCATATGTGCTTTCTACATTTAATAAAAACAGAGTTTAAATAAATATGTCTTATCCTCCGAACTTACTAAAAAGCCCAAAAAAGGTTGTAATAATTTTATGTGCATTTTGAGAAAAATCAATACTTCAGTATAGCTGAAAATGTTACAAATATAAAGAGATCCGAGGCATATCTGGTTGACTGATGTATTTAATAACTTTATTTAATAACGTTATTTAACTCGGAACTCTTTCTATTTGTGACGTTTTCTGCCTGCCACCTGGTATGTTACTGCATCTATTTGTAAGATCCAGTGAGCACCATGGATTCTTGTTTCCTGACTTCAGTATTGCTGTTGGTGGTAAATGTTGAGCTTCATTGGGTCAACAGTCTAATTTTTATATCATTGATGATTTACATAAGTACAACAAAGTGTGGTTTGTAAATTACCAATACAGGACTAGGTAGCGTAACCTTTTTCTGTACAACATATGCATAAGGTTTTACCCTGACAATACCTTTAAACAGGTTAATCCTATGGAAGAACATGGTGGATTTGTTTGTAGCTAATCTAACCTCTGATGCTATGAAATCCTCTAATCTATTGCAAGGTATCTCTTTTACAATCCTCTTGTGTGTCTTAAGTCAAGCTTGACGCTTGAGCCTTTAGGTACTGTGCCTTTCCAATATGGCCTCAAACCCCTTTAAACAATCTGTTACAGCAAACAACAGACATCTGCTTTTACTATTTAAGAAACCCATGTGGCTTGATGGAGTGTTGCCACACCGGGGCATCCAAACACACTATAGAATCACGTCACTTCCGCTTTTTTGACCTCTAGCCTCCAATACTCTTAGTGTAGCTTTATTGCTCTCCTTCACGCCAGTGGTTCAGTTTGCTTATGCTTTAAGCATGCTTTCAGCATGTTTTCCTGTCTTCGTGCTTGATATGGACTTCACTATCACCATGCTGCTGTGGTTGTACCAGCGGACCGAGCCATGGACCAACTTGGTGAATTACTTTACTACACTCTTGGTAAATATATCTCTCTGTAATGTCAGAAAATATTAAATGTATTATGTATTTAATAAGTATTTAACAGACTGTGACTTTTTAACAAATAAGTGGAAAAAACAATTTAAGTCTATGTTAATGTTAATGTTAATGTTAATGTAATGTAATAATCAAATACTGTGACAAATGTACTTTTTAAACAACAACTAAGGTCTTAACTTTGTAGTTTAAGATAAAAGTTATTGTTCATCAAAATCCTGTTTTTTGTTGGCAGGATAGTGACAGTTTTTGATAAATTTGGATTTTATTTAAAGTAGGTAACTGGTGACACAGATGTACAGCAGTATAAAATGGATGTTTTCTGTGTTTTGATAAACTAACAAACATGTGGTCTTGCCTTGTGCACAGTTGATTTGCATGTACATATGTTTCTGTATATGCAAATGTTTTATGTGTGTTTTATTATTTTGGTTTTGTGTGTGATTTATTATTTTGGTAAGACAACTGGTTAAAACTCTGTTTTGATGACTTTTGAGAATAGTAAATGTTGCCAACTGTGAAAACGTTGTTATTTGTTACATAATGTATGTTTGATTGTAAATTGATAGAAATGGACTAAACAACTACACAAAACCTTTTTCTTTATTGTTCAAGGCAAACAGCAGTGGTCTGAAAACATTGTTTGGCGGGGGTATTTAAAAGTGAAGAATGTTGTTGATGTCCTTGAAAGCTCATAGCCCCAATAGCAGCAGCTTAGGTAAGATCAGGTCCTGGATTACCAATTGTGCATAAGCAAGGCACAGAGGCCGTTAGCTATATGGTTTCGAGGGATCAGTGTCCAGTAAAAGCACAGCAAGATAGATTGTGTTAGTTGAAGTCAATTCTCCACTTATTGACTTGCAGTCACTGAGCCACTTGTCAGATTGATCTTCACAGCAGTCTGACCACTGGTTCAGGTGAGGTTGATTAGTGCCCGGGCAGACATGTTGGGGGGACGGGACATGCTCCTCTCTGTTACCTGTGTTGTGCATCTGTGCTAATGCTGCCATGTGATTGAATTATTGTGTCACTGGCAAGGATGAACTTTTAGAGGAACTTTTAGAGGGTAGAATGCAGGTGGCATATATTGGTGTGTAAACAAGTTAAAATTCCCAAATTGTTATTATATCAAACAATTTAAATTTATAATGATTAAAGTCACCTTAACTTATTATTTTACAATGGAGTGTTTTTGTACTTTTATTCATGAATAGAGCTTCAAGGATCAAATTTACTTTTACTAGAGTATTTTAGACATGTTATTGTACTAGAGTAATGATAATCAGTACGTTTACCTTCTCTGGTCAAATGTGGCATGATGTCGCTAGTGCCACACTTTTGTTATGCTTTCAGTCCTTTTTACACAGAGCTAATGTTATGCTTCCTGCTGAATATAATCTGCCCACTACAGTCATGTAGTGAGGGTATTTCATCTAGGGCATTGTGGTGGTTTAGTTAGTTCCACAGATAAAGTTTGTTTCAATCCTGTTTACCCTTGATATGTCACATCTTGAAGCATGTAATAATTGCCACTTTAACTTTATTCTTTTTTTTTTTTTTTTTTTTTCCTCTATCTGGTTGATAAGAATACATACAGTAAATCAAGCATAGATTATATATTTAGAGTGCAACAGGTTCATGCAGAAAATGTCTAAGCAGGACCAACTTTGGAGACTTCTGTCACAGAAGATGTGGTAGATTCTTCATCATCTCCTCCACTCATCCCCAACATCTTCTTCATGCAAGAACGGAACTGAAACGAAACATAACTTTTTTTTTTTTTTTTTTTTTTACAAGTCAAGAGACTATGTTGTTGGAGAGTACAATATTGTCAAAAGCAGTTTTTGACTGGACTTTTGTTAAATACAATGACAACAAAACATAAGTTGCATTACATGTTATATCTTAAGCGTATGTACAGTATGTTATGAAATGTTAAATGTTTTAGCCAGAGTTGTCCTTACCTGTTTGTTGAGAACTATGTAGATGACTGGGTTGTAGACTGCAGAAGATTTTGAAAACACTGAGGGGATTGAAGCGAGTCTCAGATCAAAAGTCTCTCCGCGGTTGTTGACCACCCACAGGGCAAAGGAGGCATAAGGCAGCCAGCACACCAGGAAGCCCACCACCATGACCACCACCATCCTGGTCACTTCCCGCTCCGCTTTCTGCGTAGAGGCAGACTCTGCCTGTGCTTTAGCCACCTAATAGAGGAGAAGTATATAATCTCAATCAGATTTTTTTTCACAAAACAATTATGTATAAAAAGTCACCAATAACTGTGACATTTAGAAGCACCAAATACACTTTTGGTTCAGTGGAATAAAGTTTTTTTTGCTATGTAAAATGTGTTTTATATGTAAAATGCTGTAAATATGTGTCAGAATAATTTAAATATAGGGTAATTTAATATATATTTATACTGTATATATATAGTGTCTGTAATGTAATGAAGATAACCTATAATGCAAATTAAACAACTTTGGTGTTGACTTATTTCAATTCTGGACATTACTTGTATTTTCAGTAGTCAAAAACAAGTTACAATAAGGTATATTTATGCGATGGTCAAAGAATTTCTGATTACAATACATTGCTTTGCATTTCAAGACAAATTATTATTTTTCTTTTACATATTTGAATGTAAAATTTGAAACCAATATCTTTAATCTGTAAGTAAATCTATACATGACAGTTTTAAGTATTATGTACATGTATGTAGTGCTGAAATGTATTTATAATACTGAATACTTGTATTTTGTATTGTATTATGTTACTTGTTCCAATCAGAGTACTGTATTCCGAATATTTATAATACTTTCAGGCTGAATTGTATTATAAAAATAACAAAAAGAAAAACTGTGCTTTGGAGTAAAACTTTTAAATTTTGGTTTGTTCGTTTTCTATGCATTTATATATAAAATAATATAATTGTATCAGAAATAAGGGAAGGTCACACATGCATGACAGACTTGTTACATGATGTTAGACAGTGTTGGGGTGTTGTTCAAAATGTAATTAGTTACACTACTTATTTATTGCCTCAAGAAAGTAACTTAGTTACGTTACTTTGGGATTACTTTGTGTGTATTATTTCAAACATCATCCAAAAATAGAATTTAAACTTTTATTATTGGCATTTAAACAACAGCAAACAACAAAAGAGTTGCTTAAATAGACACAAATTTAGTAAAATTAACATAAAAAAAATATTCTGGCTCCTGTCACAGCTGCTGATCTGTGTCTCTGAGTGTTTTATCTCACACAATGTCAATTTTCTAGATTTTTTGTACTTTAAAATAACTACAGTTTTTTTTAAGCATTTGTTCCAGTAACTAAGTTACATCCAACACTGATGTTAGAAGTTTACCTTGTGCTGTCAAATATCAAAATGTAATTCTCTGTTGCTGGTTTTTTCTTTTCTTTTTTTGTAATTTTTTTTTAATGGAACCAAAGAGTAACTGTACATATTTTCAGTTGATGTGGTTAGTTGCCTCTCAACACAGCATGTACAATATTAGTCTTCATTTATTATATTACATGAGTAGCATTAGCGCAAATCTATTCTGAAGCAGGTACTGGCTAACAATAATATTGCTTTGTCATTATGATTTGTTAATATCGCTGTCAGTATGAGCATGATTGACATTGTGCCTTTTTGTACTTCTGTTAACCCAGGGATAGAATAAGGCCACTTTAAAGGCACAGTATTTACTTTTTCTATGCACAGGCTGTAATCATTTGGTTGCAATTTTTTGTGTTTGTTTTAAGAAATAGATAATACAAAGTAGACACACATATGAGTTTGAGATTATTTCAAATCCTGCTTTATCCCCATAAGATGTAAATGGAGTTGTCTTACCATTTTCATTGTGATTAGCAGCTGAACGTAGCAGAAAACGATGGTTGCAAGGGGAATAGCAAAGCAGAAACAAAAGAGAAACATCACGTAGGTTTCATTGTTGTACTTGTTATTGGAGGTGTACCAGTCTGGACCACAGGAGCACTGCAGACCCTCGGGGATGTACCTGAAGAATAAAAAAGCTACCTCATAAATATTATTACAGCTAAAGAAAGTGAAGCTGGATTCTCAAGAACACACCTGCTCCATCCAAATAGTGGCGGTGCAGATGCGACCAATGCAATGATCCAAGTGAAAACACAGCAAGCAGCAGCATGATCTGGTTTGAAGATAAAGTTCCCCAGTGGTTTACAGATCACAAGCCATCGTTCAAAGGCGATCACAGCAAGAGACCACAGGCTCACCATACCTGGAATTATTATTAGTTAGTCTTTGTCTAGATTTCAGTCATGTTGTAAGTAAAACAATTCTTACCTCCAAGAGTCACCAGAAAGCCTTCAATCTTACATACTAGTGGTCCAAAGATGAAGTATCTGCATCCAAAGGTGACGCAAGTAGTGGAGGAGCCCACAAGGGACACGAGAAGATTGGAGATGGCCAGGTTTACCAGAATGTAGTTGAGGTGGGAACGCAGTTTTTTGTACTGAATGGTGCAAATAATAGTAAGAGTGTTAATGAAGGTACCCACGACAAAAATAAATAACATGAAAAAGGACATTGCATAAAATATGCCAGCATTTGATAAGTGGTCCTGAGGAACAAGGAAGGGACTAAGCGACGTAATGTTGTTTGTATCCAATGGGATGGGGATATAGAAGTCCTCTGGCAACTCGGTCATACGGCTGTGCTTCATTTTTGCAAATTTGAAAAAAAAAGTATGATTTTCCTTTGCTTGTCCGTATTCAGCTTGAACTTTGACTTCAGCTTCTTGACTAAAAGAAATGTGTACAGGTACATTTATAGAGGTTCCGCTAAACTTTTAATTCTATTTGTTATCTAATTACTTTGCTCTGAGGCTAACTTACTTATAGCTCTCAATTATGCGATTATCAACCAGTTGGGGGACAGTGGTGACTTATCTCTGCCAAAACAAATTAAGATACACAAGGAAAAATGAGAGGACATTCAATATTAGTGAAAGAAGTATAGAGTTGAACTTAGTCTGGAATAATTGTGTCAGGTTTGTTATTATTATCTTGGAACTAACCTGTAGTGGAATTCAATTACAAGCCAATCCTGTCAGCTATTACTGTTGCTAATCACATTTAGTATTCCCCCAGTAAACTGCTTTCTACTGGTATTAGAGTGGATGATCTCTACCTTTGTTAGGAATGAGGGCGGATTACGGATTACAGACAGCAGCAAACCAACAGAATCATCATCATCAAGTCATGATTTTTCTTTTCTTTTTTTGCAAGAATGTTTAAAATAAAGATGTATTTTGGTAAACATTTAGTAACAAAAAACTCAATAGAGGTTATATTCCCTAATTTTAACAATTTTTTCTGTCACAAAAGGGTCTATAATCAGAAGTAAAGAGGCCAATACGTTCAAAATAATATGAATCTTTGTTTTGATATTCAGTTGGAGAAGTAAGTATTTGATAGCCAGTTAATTTTGTGATTTCAAGTACTTCCAAATAAGTGATCATATAAATTACAAATAAAATTATCATTTTTTTTTTTATTCATTCAGGAGATATGGTCAGACAAAACTACAACAACTCGAGAAAGATTGCTGACTAGAACAAATAGAACACTCAGAAGTGAAGCTTGGAAAGAGAAATGTTTCTCTTACAAGGGGACAAACAGACTTAAACATGTAAAAAGCATTATGAATAGTGCAAAATACAGCAACTGTGCCACCAGAGAGCCCCCCCCCCCCCTGGACATTATATCGATATATATTATACTGATGTATATCGGGATATTTTACTGGACAAGATATGAAACTGGCCACATCATAAATATCAAGATAGTGTATTCCTGGGTTAAAAGTCCTCATAAAATTTATGAGATTTGTTAGTTACAGAAAAAAGTGACAAAGACAATGAGAAGATCAATTCATTTTTCTGTTTGTTGTAATAGTACAATTATAAACGTATGTTATGCATAGAATATGTATTTACTTGGTTTTACTCAGCAGATGGTATCACCAAAATGTATTTATTCAATAAAAATTTACATTTCTATTTTTTACTTTCTAATCAGCAGCTATAGGCTTAGAAAAAAATAATTTCATTCAAAAAATGTCATTTAGAAGTTATCAATAATATATTGTATATCGAGATATGAAAAAATATATCAAAATATACATTTTTGTCTGTAGTTCTGCTACTCTGATAGAATGTTGAGAGGTTTTTGAGTAAAAAAAATGTCTGTACTTAAAGTCCTCAAACCCTCCCAGGCACAAAAGCAAACCAATAGCGTAAAGTATGTGGTAATGGTAAGACAATGTGGTCATGACTCTCCAAGGGCCATTTCAGAGATATAGTTCAACTATTATTACTAATTACTATAAATGATTATTTATTATTATAAAACTACAAAAATAAATAGAATTCAAACCAATTTTTAATGATTTTATAACTTTTTTTTTATTACATCTACTGAAAAATTAGTCCTTGTGAAGCTAAAAAGCAAATTTAATCAAACGAACCAATTAAGCTTTATTTATATAAAAAACAGAATGTTTCTCTTGTCGTAATTCTCATAAGGTTAGGGTAATCCTGATCTTGGTTTTAGCTCATAGCAACTTCATGGAGGGACATGACATGTGATCAGTCTCCAAAATCTTTTTAATGCTATTATCACAGCTAAACCAATACACCCGCTGACTTAAAAGTATTTCCGGTGGAGTTAGTTTGTTTCAGATACCTGTTTTCTAACATAACCAAATAGGCCGGTTTTTTGACGTTTTCTGATCATCAACAAACACAAATACTGTAATTGTATTACAGTACAATTCTTTTCATAGTAAGCTACAAGAAAGAATATTTTCTGGTTAATTAATTACATATAAAAAATAATAATATTTGTATTGAATTTTTGTGTGCATTGTTATTATTGTTGATGTTGTTGTTGTTGTTTGTGCACACTAAACACTTGTCTTACTTATATTACTTGTACTAGATTGATTTGTGTAAATATTCATTCGTCATGGCCAGAGAATATGAACAGGACAGAAACACAGTGGAGTGGAAGTTCTTGAAGGGAAAAAAGGTCATGCCATGTTAAGGAGTGCTTAGACAGAGAGAGTTCAAAGTCATGGCTTGTCCTAAACCCGAGGCAAACGTGATCCTAGCACAACAGGGAGCTCCACTCTTTCACAGCTCTCTCCCATGTTGACATTAACTCTGTGTTGGAGTTGTGTGTGCTTCTGTTGCTCAAGCACGTCCCATCACAACTAATTATTTCGCCAAACAGCACTTGATAAGGTAATCCTGATCTAGGTTTTAGCCCATGGAAACTTACTCATGGAGGGACCATGACATGTGATCAGTCTGCAAAATCTTTTCTAATGCTCTTATCACAGCTAAACCCGTACTAGGAACATTAAAGGTATTATGCAGAAGACTTTGGTTTAGATACCTGTTTCCCGACTCAACAGTCAAGTCAGAGTTTTTCAAACTTTTTGATTCACAAAATCAGACAAATAATTGCTATGACATGTTTGACATTGTAGATTTTGGCATTTGTGTATTTGATAAAATGTTTGCCTAAGAGTCACTAAAGATCTAGGCTAATTTAATTATCAAACAGTGCTCACTAGGCCGGCCCTAAGCATTTTGGCCCAGTGGCCCCTATTTGACCCGGTCAATACAACTCAGCTCAAACATACTTCTCCTGATAACAAAAAATATTATTTTCTTGTTAATGCATTTGATTTAAATTAGTAATTATTATACTTTAGTCAGCTTATTAAACCTCAACCACTTATGCCTCTTTCTCCTATCGATTTGACACTGCTGGTGTATTGGCATTTCCGGTTGAATGAGAAGATAAGTGGGAATCAGGAAAAGGTTTGTCTCTAAGATATTTCAGTAGAGGTTGATTCGTGTAAAATATTCACTCTTCCCAAAGGTCTGAAAAAATGCAGTCATCAAGCCACTCTTGAAGAAGAAGAATCTTGATGCCACAGTCCTGAATAAATACTGACCTATTTCAAATTTGTAAGGAAAAGTAATCTGACAAGACAGGGGTCATTGTGTTCAGCCCACAGAAACTGAGAGAAAGTTGTTACCTCGAGCGCCCAATCTCTTTGTCTGATGCGCTAAAATCAGGGTCTAAATTTGGGTGTAATCATGTACTCCGATTTAAACTTTTACAGTCACATTAATTCAATTACATCAAGAGCATTTAACCATCTGAAAAATGTTGCCAAAATTTGCAATATAGTGTCTAAGCCAGACTTGGAAAAATGTATTTTTGTATTTGTCCTCAGCAAGTAAGACTTTTGTAATGGCCTGCTCACCGGCCTCTCAAACAGACTCAAAAGAAGATGCAGTACAACCCTTGCACCAAAGTCTCTGAATGTTATGGCCTTATGAACCAACTCGGACTCTGAAGACCTCACAGACTGGCCTCCTGCTGGTGCCCAGAATCTGGACTTAAACATGGAGAATCAGGGTTTCAGTTTCATGCAGATGAGATTTTTTTTGTACTGTTGCATTCCAATCTATTTAATGTTGTAAAGCGCTTGGAGTTGCTGCATGTATTATAATCTTGCTGATTAGATAGGCCTACAAAAACTAAATCAAAATATAACCAATAAATAAGGACAAATACAGTGATATTTAATGTTTGGAAGATGATGGACCAGATTTAATTGGTTGGAGGGCATGATTCGGATACAGGCCTTAAGTTGACTAGCACTGGTCTACACCAATGCTGATTGGTTTCATTTCAATCAACTTATTAGAGTAATTGAAACTGTATCACAACCCCAGATAATTTATGCATCACGTACCCTGGCAGCCTACTATGGAAGCATAAGTTCATATACAGATTCATATAAATTATGCATAAAAATGTAAATTTAGCCATATACACAACCATTGACTAGAACCCTGATACTACCCGTGGAGCGCGCAGAGTAATATGGGCGTGGTCTGTATAGGCCTTATGATAAGTGGAAAAAAAAAAAAAAAAAGTGGGGGTAGAACAGCGCCAAATGCTTTTCCATTGTTATGCCATATCATTCTACGAATCACTCCAAAATATTCATAAATGCACACCTGTTTTCAACATTTGAATTGTAATTTTGGAGTGCGGGCGTCGCCATCTTTAGTAAGGGACAATAACCTTAACAATAAGGTATATGTTGCTTTCATTAATTTAAAATTGAAGTATGCGTAAATTAATACAACCCTACTGTTGTTGGAAGTAATGCTCAATGACATAACCCACCTTAACTATTAAAATTGTTTACGGATGTAGTCCAAAAGGCTGCCAGCGGCTCTGTCGCCATGTTTACTTCGGGTGACGCCAACTCCCTACCATTTTCCTCCGCCTCTAGTTGTCAAGAAGATGGCAGCTTCCAGGCAGGCATGAGAGGAAGTACTTCTGCAAAAAACGAATGAAGTTGGATTATTTTGCAGGAATAAATATCTCGCCAGTGCTTCTTTGATCACTGCACCGAAATAAGTAAGTGAAAAACAAAAGTACTGCGTTTTAGAATGAAATTAGGCTTTGTTGTCGCAAACCGCCCGGCCATTTTTCTTGTGGGAGCTGTAGAAGTAGGCCGATTGTCGAAAAGATGGCTGCTTCCAGAGACGGCATGAAACATAATAACACATTGTTTATGCACCTATTCTACGTGCAGATGTGTTTTTGATATGTATTTGCGATTCTATATATGCCAGGTACATCATGCATAACCCATAATATCACAATTTTATTGTACTTAATTGTAATCGGGCGACATTTTGACAGATGCCAATCGTAATGCTAACGATGCTAGCTTCAGCAAAATTTGTTGAGTAGCTAGCCCTAAGCGCTAACGGAATGTAGTTAGCATTTAACTTAAACAAGTGCGCATATAAGATAGTTAATTTCAACTATCACTTGATCGTTTCATGGTTTGGAAATGTAACCATTGCCTCAATGTTTTGACGTTGCATTAATGCAGTAAATCGCACTAATCTGTATGCAAAGATTAGTTAGCTTAGTTGCTACAATATGGCGACTCCCACAGAGGCATGAAAATGGAGTCTTGCTAAGTCAATTCATTTTGAATTAAATGCTTGTTTCTGTAGGGGTTTTCGTGTTTTAATTGTCCAAGACTAGTCAAATGCAATCTGCTTTGTGGGGCCTAAAGAAAGCAATCTTTATTATCAATTTTCTTCCGCCATGTTTCTGCTTGGCTAATGTTAGCGGGGTTTGTTTGGTGCAAGATGGCTGCTTCCATATCATGTAGCGTTATTCATTTGTGGAAGCTATGCTAATATGGTAATGATCACTGTTTGGTTCAGATATATAATGTTTTTCAGCAGCATACAAAATAGTTAAATAAGACAGGCTGCGCTAATTACATATGAGCTCGAAAATTTAGATCACGATTCTCCACATTCGTTATTAATTTCATTATGTTTCTCTTTACGACAGAATCATGTCTGTCCCTGGCTCCACGGTGACTGGGACCACGGTGTCAGTTCTGCAGCCGCGGTGGAAGCGGGTTCTGGGGTGGTCTGGCCCCGTCCCGCGACCCAGACACGGACACCGGGCTGTTGCCATCAAAGAACTTATGGTTGTGTTTGGCGGCGGAAACGAGGGATAGTGGATGAACTACATGTCTACAACACAGGTAACGTTTTGGTATTGACTGACCAAATACTGTTTTCTTGGAGTGACGCATCATCTGCGTTTTTTTATTGAAGTTTAAGTTTTGGCCGGGTTCAGAATTTCCAAAGCTTAAGACAACATTTAATATGCGCCCTCTGTTGGACAACTCTCAACATGCAGTAAAAAAGGCGGGCTTAAATAAAGTTGATGAGCGGCTCATTTGTTTTCAGCTTGTTCATCATTGTCTACTGTTGCGTTTAGTGATGACTTGGACCTCAGTTAAAAATCGCCTTAATGCATTTTAGTGCAGTTTCATATTGACACATTTAAATCTGTTTGTTTTTTTAATTAACTCCAATTTCAATTCTGTTTGTTTGTTTGTTTGTTTTTTCTAGCTACCAATCAATGGTTCATACCAGCAGTTCGTGGTGACATCCCACCTGGTTGTGCTGCATATGGTTTTGTATGTGATGGCACTAGATTATTGGTGTTTGGAGGTATGGTGGAGTATGGGAAGTACAGCAATGATCTTTATGAACTGCAGGTAATTCTAATTCTAATGCTACTATGTTGTAGTTTTAGATATTGCATACATTTATCCACTTTATTCATGTATTTATTTACTTCATTTATTTTAGGCCAGCAGATGGGAGTGGAAAAAGTTAAAAGCTAAAAACCCGAAAAATGGCCCACCTCCCTGCCCTCGGCTTGGGCACAGTTTTTCTCTTGTGGGTAACAAGTGTTACCTTTTTGGGGCCTTGCCAATGACAGTGAGGATCCTAAAAACAATATTCCCAGGTATAAATGTAATGTGTTCAAATTATCAAATAGGACAGCGCAATAAATAGATTACATTTTATAACAATTCACTTCATTTGTTTTATTTATTCAAAGGCAAACGGTTAGTGCTTCTTGTAGTTTTGACATGTTTTTGCTCATGTTGCATGCTAAACCAACGTGATCCCAGAGCCAGTTCAAAGTGGCAAACATAACTGGTTTGTCCCAGTTTCCATAGAGCTGGTGAATTGAGGGGCCAACCCACTCAGTGACTACTTTAATTATGAAACAGGTGTACTCATGACTTTTGCTGTTGGCTTTCTCTGAGAGATTAACAGTCATCACTGCTGAGTTTAGTTTAGAATTGAAATGATCTGTAAAGGACTACCATTTCTCTCTCTGTATCTAACAGATAGATAGATGCTTTAAACCAAATGATTCTTAACAATATTATTTACTTTTTATTTTTTAGGTATCTAAATGACTTGTACACACTGGAACTTCGCCCTGGTTCCAGTGTGGTTGGATGGGATATTCCAATAACGTATGGTGTTCTACCGCCTCCTCGTGAGAGTCACACAGCTGTTGTATACACAGAGAAGACTACCAGAAAATCACGTTTAATAATCTATGGAGGAATGAGTGGTTGCCGTCTTGGAGATCTTTGGACTCTTGATATTGGTAACATATTGTTATGTTTCTGTTGTTGCAAATAAAGTTTAATACAGATGGAGCTGTTAAATGAATTGTGTGTTATAGGATCGAGTCAGTAACATAAAATTAGTGATTTAGTGAATGGGAAAATTGAGTTCTTAGCCCACATCTGAGAGTATGACATAATTACATTTTAGAATAAGAAAACCTTCAAGAATGTTAAACAACAATTATCTTTTAATAGCCCCTACCTTTTTTAAGAGGAGCATCCTTATGTTGTACAGATTCAAATGAAACTTTAATAGTGCAAATATAATAAAACAGTAATTCCAGATATAATGTAAATATGGATTTCTTTTCAAATAACCCTTTACTTTGTACTAATTCCCAATTGGATAAATGTAACATTACAACCCCAAATCAAATAATTTCAATACTGTATTTTTCTTATTTATAGACACACTGACATGGACTAAGCCATCTGTCAATGGCACAGCACCACTGCCCAGAAGTCTTCATTCAGCAACTACCATTACAAACAAGTGAGAAAAGAGTTAAGATTGAACGTTGTGTTAACTTTTCACACTGTGAAAATAACTGTGGCATACTATTTTGCAGGATGTATGTTTTTGGAGGATGGGTTCCTTTGGTAATGGATGATGTTAAAGTAGCTACACATGAAAAAGAATGGAAGTGTACCAACACGCTTGCTTGTCTTAATCTTGGTAAGTTAAAATTGTTTTAATAGCTTTACCCCAAGACAGAATTGTTAGTTTTGAGTTTTTTAATATATTTTTTCTATAGATTCGATGTGTTGGGATACGGTCCTAATGGATACTCTTGAGGATAACATCCCCAGGGCCCGTGCAGGCCATTGTGCTGTTTCAATTAATTCACGTCTTTATGTTTGGAGTGGACGGGATGGTTATCGTAAAGCATGGAACAACCAAGTCTGTTGTAAAGACTTATGGTACCTTGAAACAGGTATGTTTTCAATAGTGTTTGATTCTTCTCTGATCAGAAACTTGGTGTTGATTGATATGAAATAATTAATTGGGTTTAATTTTCAGAACGACCACACGCTCCTGCTAGGGTTCAGTTGGTTCGTGCCAACACAAACTCACTGGAGGTGAGCTGGGGAGCTGTGTCTACTGCTGATACATATTTGCTGCAGCTACAAAAGTATGACATCCCTGCCACTCCAGCTTCTCCTCTAGTAAGCGCTACACCATCCCAGCCAGTGAACTCTCCAAAGAGTCCTGCTCCTGCTGCAGTAGCCCCTGCAGCTCAAAGTCTTACACAAACCGGTAAGAGATTTAACGCAGTTATCAGTTTTTGTCAGGTGATAACATGCTCACAGTTCTGTTCTTCTGTGTGTCCTAGCTGTTTTAAAAGTTGCAGCTCAACAGTCTGCAACAGGAGCTTCTGTTGTCTCTGTTCGCCCTAACCAGCCTGGAAAGTCTCCTGTGACTGTAGCTTCTCTTCCACCAGGTGTAAGAATGGTTGTTCCTGCCCAGACCACTCAAGGATCTGTGAGTGTATTTTGCTTCACGTGATTTATTTTTTTCTCCTAAAGACTAGTTTAACTAAACTAACTAAATACTAATGAATTAATTAATGATTTTTCAGCCAATTGGAAGTAGCCCACAAATGAGTGGCATGGCGGCTTTAGCTGCTGCTGCTGCTGCTACACAGAAAATTCCTCCTCCTTCAGCGGGTACTGTGCTCAATGTTCCAGCTGGTGCTACCATATTAAAGACAGTGGCAGTCTCTCCTGGCACTACTACTGTCAAAGTTGCTTCTCCAGTGATGGTACATAAAACACTATGTTTGTTCTGTTTTTGCTTTGTATTTATTTCTAATATCAGTGAATTTCTCAAATATGACAGGTGAGCAACCCAGCCACTCGAATGCTTAAGACTGCTGCTGCTCAGGTTGGCACAGCAACTGCAGCATCTCCTACCACTACCAGACCAATCATTACTGTCCATAAGTCAGGTGCTGTTACAGTTGCACAGCAAGCTCAGGTGGTCACTACGGTTGTTGGTGGTGTTACCAAGACTATCACCTTGGTAAAGAGTCCCCTCACCATGGGTGGCAGTGGAACTTTGGTAAGAAGATTGACTTCTTCTAATTTTTTATTTATTATTTTAATGTGAATACTTGAAATAGCAAGCATGCTATTTTACGTGCACAGAAATGCCTGCAACAAATGATTTGGATACATATTTATTTTGTTCTCATCCTAGTGTGACATTTGTAATCCAGTGGGGGAGGGAGTTAAGGTTGGCCTGAG
Organism: Mugilogobius chulae; assembly: GCA_038363315.1. Classification (NCBI taxonomy): domain Eukaryota; kingdom Metazoa; phylum Chordata; class Actinopteri; order Gobiiformes; family Gobiidae; genus Mugilogobius; species Mugilogobius chulae. The sequence goes on along the minus strand of CM076405.1, from coordinate 30,702,077 downwards.
GTGACTATTGGAGAACTCAGAAAACAGGGAGCATGATGTTTAGAAACTGCATGATTGATGTTTGCGTAAATGTAAAGTGATACTATTCAATTAGTTGCACCACTAAACTTGTGCTCTCCAATGTTTTCTGGTGACTCATGAAGCTGAGTCTCTCTCCTGTGTTGGCAGATCTCCAACCTTGGAAAAATGATGTCTGTGGTACAAACCAAGCCAGTGCAGACATCAGCTGTCACAGGCCAGGCCTCCACTAACCCTCTCACACAGATCATACAGGTCAGCTATCTGAATAAGTGCAGGCAAACAGGAGGCAACCTTAAACTCCTGGAACAGACACCACCCATTGGTCTCATGGGTTGTGTAATAATTTGTTGTTTTATTCGCAGACAAAGGGTCCCCTTCCAGCCGGGACTATCCTGAAACTGGTGACCTCTGCAGACGGCAAGCCAACAACTATCATCACCACCTCGCAGGCTGGAGGTACAGGAAACAAGCCTACAATCCTCAACATCAGTGGTGTCTCGCCTACCACCACTAAGCAAGGCACTACTATAATTAAGACCATCCCTATGTCTGCCATCATGAGTCAGGCTGGAGCCACAGGTACTTAATTTTGTTTGAGATTAACAAAACCTTTGACCATTGATTTATGGTATTTCATGACTTAAGAAAATTCAAATCAATGCAAGTGTTATTTTCAAAAGGAAGAAAATGTAATTTGTATACTTATTTTATTGCAGGTGTTACCAGTAGTACAAGTTTAAAATCACCCATTACAATTCTTACAACAAAGGTGATGACCACCGGAACACCTGGTAAAATCATTACTGCTGTGCCTAAATTGGCAACCGCAGCTGGCCAGCAAGGACTGACACAGGTAAATATGATTGATTTTACACACTACACGTGGTCACATGATGGGATTTGTTGTGTGGGTTAGGTATGTAAGAGAAAGGAGAAGGGCCAGCAGACGGTCAAAGACAAGGGCGTGTGTTTGAAAAAATTTAAGAGCCATGACATTTTTGAACAATGCAAAAACTTCAAAAAACATGCGACTTTCTATGACAAGTTGTATTAAAACTGTGTATGTATTTCAATGTTCTCAAGCGAGATTACGTTTTGCTTTATCAACAGAATTGTTGGATTCATTGAAGAGCAAAGTTTTGAGTAGTTGCAGGCTTATTCCTAACCGCTATTGTCAGTGGATTGTATTCACATGACCATACAGCGTTATAAACAGTTGTCTAAACTTGTGTTTTATGGTAGAATTGGGCTTGAACAGTCAAAAGTAGCTCTTAATTGTTGATAACAAATGCAATATTTCTTCTTTCACTCCCATTTCACCCTACACAGTTCTGTCTCATGAATCCTACAGCCTAACATAGCAGTACTTGACACCAGTTTGGAGTTTAAAGCGGTCTCGTCTCTAAATTGAAGGCGCTAGGATCTTGTCATAAACTCAGACATCGCATTTCATTACCACCATGCTTTATATAATAAACTTGCAGCAGGCTTGCAGTCAGCATGCTCGTTTTGAGCCAAATGTTTGACATTCTGATGTCATATACACCCCCCCCCCCACCATGTTATTGAACTGTATTTTTAAGCATTTACCTTGGTATTGAAATATATACCAGTAATGTTTTAGTATCACTTTGTAGCACTGCATTAAACTCACCAATTTTGGTCCTGTTTACACATAGTGTTATTGTAATTTCTAAAATGGGGTGGTTGTTGGGGTCACAAATCAATATAAACATTTAGCTTTTTTTTTAAAAAGTAGTTTTTTTTAAAAAAAAGTAGTTTTTTTGGATGAATGACTTGTGCTATTCAACATGCTTTTTGTGCAGGTGGTTTTAAAAGGTGCCCCTGGACAGCCCGGAACTATTCTGCGCACTGTGCCCATGAGCACAGTCGGTGGTGTTCGCCTTGTTACTCCAGGGACTGTGTCCGCAGTTAAACCCACAGTCACCACTCTAGTTGTTAAAGGCACAACAGGTACACTTCAAGTGATTTTATATGTAACAGGACATTGTCACTTTATGTACCAATTTATTTTTTACTCTCAAAGGTGTCACTACTCTTGGAACAGTCACTGGCACAGTCTCCACCAGTCTGTCTGGAGGGTCTGTAGACTCTTCTTCTGCATCGTTGGTTACCCCTATCACCACACTGGGGACGATAGCCACCCTGTCCAATCAAGTTGTAAATCCAACTGCCATTACTGTGTCAGCACCTCAGACAAGCTTGACTTCTGGCTCCACAGTGCAGGTAAGACACTTTGAGATTTTACAGGATAACTTAAGAGATGATTAGAGGTGGCTGAAGTTAGAGATCGACTGATATTTAGGGCCGACATTTGAGAATTTTATTATATCGGCCTCAATTTTGGTCTTCAAGGCGATTTTTACAAATTTTTTATTTAATTTCTTTGTAGTTATTCAGTTTCACATTTTTGTAAAGAAAGAAACTAGAAAACATTAATTATCGGAAAGAAAAAGTAAGTTTTTTGATCAGGCACTGCCTGGGCAGCCATAGCCAGAAGGACCTCTACACACACTAGAGCGTGGGAGGAGCATACTTGTATATTTCTGCATTAACGCTTAGCGGCAATAATTTTTCGAACTTTTGCTTGCAAGTCCTCTGTAGAAGCCATCACCGGGTGTTTGTTTACAAGAACGCACGCACGTGCTTTCTTGCTTTCCTTTCGTCGTGCTGTCGGTAGCACTCGGGAAAACAACACACTGTCATCAAAAGGGTGAAAACAACATGCAGAATTGCATTTCGGCCAATGAAATCGGCATCGGCTGGTCAAACCGCGTAAAAATCGGCATTGGCATCGGCCACCCAAAAAACCCATATCGGTTGATCTCTAGCTGAAGTATTGCATTTCTAGTTCACCTCCTGAAATATTACACTTTCACTTGTACTAGTGTATCAGCCAAAACTGAACTTAAGTTAAAGGTGCATTGCGTAAGTTAAAATCTCAAAGTTACGATATATCAAATTACAGTCAATTGCCATAATGTTTTGTAAATTCTGAGGTTGCCTCTATAAGCCCAGGCAGCCTGTTATGTTAAATGTGGCACAGTTAGGTGCCTTTATAAAACATTAGCCATTGTCCATTAATAAATAGGCACAATTAGACATGTAAAGTTACATGTACAGTATAAAATAGGAAGTAATAAAAAAAATTGTGTAAAAAAGCAGAAATATGTCAAATTTCAAATTCCTTTGGCGAGCTACTTGGCAGGTGGTGGCGAGCTACTGGTAGCTCACGAGCTACAGTTGGAGACCACTGACCTACAGTAATAAATTGGTATTCAGCCTTTTATTTATAAGAAATTTGTCCTGTAAAGAATTTTCTCACATACAAAAAAGTGTCCTTGTCTAACTGCCCAAAAAAACAAAACAATAAAATAGAATAGAATTTTATTTGTCATTGTCAGGTAAAAACAATAAAATACAGTTGGCTTATCCATAGTAAGGCAATCTACATACATTTTTCAAAAAATTATGCAGACAGTAACAATGTGTCAACTAGAGATTTTTAAGCCGTAAGATACATCTTTAGCAAAGTAATGGCTAGCTCAGACAAACTCCATTGGAGTGCAGCTAGGGGCAGAAGATTGCGCACTTTTTCAAAAACTTTGCCATCCACGCATTGCATATTTAATTATCGACCACCTATAGAAATTATTTAAGTAATGAAATTACCTTTTGCAAATAATAGTAAAAAATATTGTGTATAACTTTGCACTTTCTACAGTAATGCAAAAATGTTTCAGTCCACTGGTTAAAGCAAAAAAAAAAAAAAAAAAAAAAAAGATTTCACTGAAAATTTTTCACTGTCAAAATTTCAGTTGCATTTTAATTGTAGTAATACTGTGACATCTATGTTTTAAGGAAATAGGCCTGATCTTAATGACAATACATTAACAGCTTAGTTAGGATAAACCCCAGATCTGTGAGAATTGTGGTCTGTGTCATAAGAAGATGCTTGTGGTGAAAACTTTTTAGTTGAGATAAAAAATGTATATAGGCAGTGCGTAGAGCCCCCCCTCTGCGTCAGATGTGGCATTTATAAAAGTTCCACTAGGCGCATAATTTTTGCTTGACTCTGTGCAAACTGGAACTCATGCAAAGGCTGGAGACACAGGGGAAAGATGACACATGTGGATAGAGGCAGAAGTGAAGAGAGTTTGAGGAAGTTTTTGAATCAAAAATAATACTTTCATGCAAATATAACCTTTTATATTTCTGTTTGGTAAAAAGCTCTGCAAGGAGCTTTTTACCAAACACGTAGGATGTTTAATCCTCTCATTCTTCTACTCGAGACATGTATCGAAGCCCGTCCAGAGTCATGGACAAGCTCTTGGTTTTCTCATGCGTGCGCGTGTGTTGAATGGCTCTAGCTCTGGCTCTGATACCAGAGAGAATCAGGCTGAATCTGGATTTATGAACAGCGCTGTGATAGAAATTTTCTCCTTCAGTACACGAGCGAGGCTTTGTTTAATGAACTAAAGCAACAGAAAAGACGCAGGTCCAACTTATCTTTACAGAGTGCTCGTCATAGTGTAGAAAAGCAGAAATTATCCTGATCCAAATGCACAACACAGCCTGCCCAAACAGGGTAGGTTTTAGGATTTTAGGATTTTTTTTTATTATTTCTTAATGGGGAGCGTTTGGGCACTTGTGCTCTCAAAGTTAAGAAAATGTCTCAAAAGTGTCTGCGTTTAAAGCTGGGCGATCACGATTTTCTTAGAGCCAGATATGGTTTCGATTTTATCACAACTCTTAGACCACTTTCTGTTGCCTTTGAGGTAAAAAAATCATCTGCTTTATGACTGGCTTTAGCTGTCACTCACAGAAGGACACAGATTTTCAGAGAAAAACAAGCAACCAAGTAAAAAAAAAAAAAAAAAAAAAAAATAAAAAAAAAAAAAAAAAAAAAACTCCCAAAACAAACAACCTCAACACTTTAAACATTTTTTTTAAATCTACATTGTGTGTCGCCTCTAAACAAATGTTTATTATTTTGTCATATTTTCATAATTAATGACTTAAAAAAAAAAAATCATGTTTCAGTCATAAATGTATATATTATTGTAAATCACACCTGAAAAATGGCTAAAATTCATCTCTTTTACAACACCAAACTCATAAGAGACTTTAAAAAAAGAAGCCCACTGAGCAACTCTGAGACTAAGAGAAGTAGGTTGTAAATAATACGCTGTATTTAAACAGACAAGTAATCACAATACGACGATTTCATCAAAAAAGGAGATTGTCACACAGATGAGCTCACAATTAGATTTTTATCACAATATCGCCCAGCCCTATCTGAGTTTGACGCAGTAGTGATGTGTATTCAAAGAAATAACATTAGTTTTACACTCTGTTCTTGCCGGTTTGTCCTTCGACTTTTGTGATCGCTCCCTCCAGTTTTATACGCTTTCATTAAGGGCATATGTCACTCTCAAGCGCACATGAACCTCGATGCATCCATTCATTCAATGCATTGACTCCCGCATGCTCGTATGTGGATGAACAAGACCAATTCTCACGGACGTCCCATAAAATCACAGTTGAGTCTGTAGTTTCAAACTTCTAATTTAAGAGAGGGTCATTTTCTTTCACATTTTTGTTATAATTCCTCTCATGTGACAAGTGAGCTCTAACTCCTCCCTCTCTGCCTCTGTGCCAAACCTACTGATTATCACCTCATGTCTATTCAAATACTTTTAGTCACTTTGTATGGTCCTTTTATGGTGAAAAGGAGGTGTGGTGAGGGCGTGATCTGATGTGGCTTCACGTGCCCAGATTTAAGTAGCAGGTAAGATCTGTAAAGCACAAATTGCATGGAGGAGAGCACAGAGGCTTTTATAGATGTGGAGTCTGCGGTCACTACTGGTATGCACTTGCTCAGCAAAAAATCCTACGCAAACCTTTACAATTGAGGCCCCAGTTCAATAAAGCCTAGAGGCTAAAAAAACTGTATAGGTCCCAAAAAGATTTTAATTCAGCACTATAAAACTATTCTGTAGGACAGTGGCTTTTGGATGTACCATTTACAGTAGGTGCGTCTTTAATAAACCTTTGTAACAACTAATGTGCTATGTATTTGTTTTTGTTTTTTTTACCAATAATACTGTACGTTACCTTAGCACATCATTCAAAATGTGTTTTGTTTTTTTTTCGCCCCAGAATCAACCAACACAGGTGACACTTATTACTACCCCAACTGGAGTTGAAGCTCAGCCTGTACAGGACCTTCCTGTTTCCATCCTGGCATCACCAACATCAGATCAACCCAGTTCTACAGAAGCAAACTCATCTGGAGATGCCCCTGCAACAGTCACTCTAGTGTGTTCTAACCCTCCCTGCGAGACACATGAAACTGGAACCACCAACACGGCCACAACTGCATCTGCTAATATGTCAACACCACGCGTGTGCTCCAACCCACCATGTGAAACTCATGAAACCGGCACAACAAACACAACTACCACAGCGTCAGCCAACATGAGAGGAGTCCAAAAAGTGTGTTCAAACCCGCCCTGTGAGACTCATGTGACAGGGACTACAAACACCCCCACCCAGGCGTCATCCAATATGAATGCTGGCTCAACGGGAACAACAGTTCAGAGGGTTTGCTCCAATCCACCCTGTGAAACGCACGAGACTGGGACCACCAATACCTCGTCCATGGCCACCTCAAATATGGGAGCTGACCAGACGAGTACAGCATCAGGCTTGGCACAGAGGGTGTGCTCCAATCCACCTTGTGAAACTCATGAGACGGGGACTACCAATACCCCATCCACAGCCACCTCAAATATGGGAGCTGACCAAACGAGTACAGCATCAGGCTTGGCACAGAGGGTGTGCTCCAATCCACCTTGTGAAACGCATGAGACGGGGACTACCAATACCCCATCCACAGCCACCTCAAATATGGGAGCTGACCAGACGAGTACAGCATCAGGCTTGGCACAGAGGGTGTGCTCTAATCCGCCCTGTGAAACGCATGAAACTGGGACCACCAACACCGCCACCACTGCTACTTGCAGTATGGAGACAACTGATGGCACAGGTTTGTAAACAAGGGCCCTAAGCAAAAAAATATATAAAAGTTTCAAGGTAGATCTAGATTGTTTTGCTTTTCTCCCCAGCCCAACAAACAGAGGAAGGAACAGAAGTTACCACCAGCACAGTGGAATCCTCCTCCTCCTCTGCAGCAGCCACTGGCCCTGTGAGCACCACGCAGGGAAGGGCAATTACTACTGTGACCCAGTCTACTCCAGCTCCAGGACCTGCCGTACCTGTAAAGACATTACTGCATTGTGTGCTTAATTTAAATGAAGCTTTTGACTATTTGTTATTTATTTTTTTTTAGTCCATTTCTTCAATCACTGAAGGCGCAAACACTGCTTCTAGCTCCACAGAAGAACCCATGCAAACTGATGAGAATCCACCTGTTGTTGCCACTGTAGAGGAAGGACACACAACCAATGAAATGGAAGCACAGGGAGAAGCAGACACATCAACAGCTCTTAACCTACCTTCAGAGCTAATGTCTGAGGGTCAAGGAGCGACGTCACTCATGGTGACTGGACTTTCAGATGAGGAGCTGGCTGTCACCGCTGCTGCTGAAGCAGCTGCTCAGGCGGCAGCTACCGAAGAAGCTCAAGCACTAGCCATTCAGGCTGTCCTCCAGGCTGCTCAACAGGCAGTCATGAGTAAGTCTAGTGCTCACCCAAAACACACCAAATGACACCCGACATTTTTATAAGTTAAATGTCTTTTGTCTTTAGATGAGGGTGACCCTGCAGGAGAGAGCCAGCAAACCGCCAATATCCCAATAATGCTGACACAGCAGGAGCTGGCAGCACTGGTTCAGCAGCAACAACAGCTCCAGGAGGCTCACGCTGCTGCTCAGCAGAGCACCGTGGACACAAGTATGCCCACTGAAGGACTAGCCCCAGCAGACAGCCTCAATGATCCCTCAGTAGAAAGCAATGGACACAATGAAATGGCAGCTGCAGTAACAAGTGCAGTTGCATCTTTGCTCCCACATACTGCCGCAGACAGTAAGGAAAGACATTTAATAGGGGTGGGGACAAGATTTTGTGACTCAATCAGAAAACTGTCTATAAAAACAAATTAAGTGTTATGAGCAAATTATGAGCACTTCAAGAATATATGGATAAAAAACAAAGACATCTGAGGCACTCTTAGTAGAAGGAAACATTTAAAGTTCTCTACTATAATGCACAGCCTCTTCTCGTATATGATGTGAATGTCTTTTTCTTGAATATTTAGTATACTGTGAGGTTTGCTGATTTGGCAACGCTGATTGTTCACTTGACCCAGGTCATCTGCTTAAAGGTGCACTGTGTAACTTTCTGGAGGTGAAAAATCTACACAATTAGCTAGAATTTGAAAGATTAAAGCCATACTTAAGGACATTCTGAATGGGTCTAAATACATTTTATGCCATATTGTAAAAAGGCAGCTACACTAACCAATTTATTTAGTGCAACAAAGAAATCTAAATATCGAAAGCATGCTTTTATCCCAGTCTAGCTTCAGCCCAAAAGTTACATTGTGCACCTAAATAGGACCACCTCTTGTTTCGTTCATAAAATTGCCCAGAAGAAAACATGTCATATCAAAACATGTAGGTGGTCCATGTTATTAAAAAACTAGCCCAACTAGATATTTAGTGCTAAAAATTTGTTAAAATAGGTTGTGAAAAAATTGTCAAATATTCACATTGTGTAAGAGTGGTGTTTTTCATACATCTGCACGTTTAAATTTGTCCATTTTGGCCTATTTCACTCATCATTTTGATTAAAAAGAGGATGAAGAGAAAAGCGCAGCAGAAGAGAGTAGTATGATACTCCAGTGTCATACTACTCTCAGCTCCAGTGTTCATCAAATTATTTAAAATATTATTTTGATATAGAAACAAAATAATATTTAAAAAGTGCCAAAAATGTGAATTGAACAGATTATTGTTAATTTGAAAATCTTGACTGGGCCCAATCTCTTGTCTCGTTAAAGTTCTGTCTCGTCCCACCCCTAATATTTACTTTCACTTAAAACTGTATAAAACAATGAATCATAATTTTTTTCTCTTACAGCATTAGCTCCGTCAAGCACATTTGCCGGTTCCGTTTCAGTAGCTAGTCCTGCCAAGCTACAAGCAGCAGCGGCCCTAGCGGAGGTTGCTAATGGTTTAGAGGGAGAGGTGAATAATCACTTTAAGTGTTTCCAAGGAAAAAGATATTTGCATATAATATATTGTGTTATTCTGTCTGTAGAAACAAGCTCCTCAACCACCCCCAGTGAAGCCTGTTATAAAGAAGGAGAATCAGTGGTTTGATGTTGGAATAGTAAAAGTAACAAATATGGTTGTCACTCACTACTATGTGCCATCGGATGACTCTCTTGGAGATGTATGTTCCTTGACTACATTGTGAAGTACAATTTACATTATAGTAAATTTATAATTACTGTCGTTTTTGATAGGATGACTCTGGTATCATGCCAGACTACAGCCAAATGAAAAAAATGGAACTCCAGCCTGGGACAGCATACAAATTTAGGGTGGCAGGAATAAATGCATGTGGTCGCGGAGCTTTCTCTGAAATATCTGCTTTCAAGACCTGCCTACCTGGGTTCCCAGGAGCTCCTTGTGCCATCAAAATTAGCAAAGTAAGCCCTTGTAATATGGCTCACATTACTGATTTAAAAACATTAACCATGCTTATATTATAACAGAGCCCAGATGGAGCCCACCTAACCTGGGAGCCACCTTCAGTGACCTCTGGAAAAATTATTGAATACTCAGTCTATCTGGCCATTCAAAGCAGTCAGACGACAGAGGCCAAAGCTTCCACCCCAGCCCAACTGGCCTTTATGCGTGTTTATTGCGGACCCAGTCCTTCTTGTCTGGTGCAGTCCTCGAGCCTCTCCAATGCCCACATTGACTACACAACCAAGCCAGCCATTATCTTCCGCATTGCCGCTCGCAATGAGAAGGGTTACGGGCCTGCTACTCAAGTTCGATGGTTACAAGGTGACTGAAGCACAACCAATTAAAATTTTGCTTGTATTTTTAGTAATCTTCTGCTCAAATTTATGTTTTATTTGTAGAATCTGGCAAAGATATTTCATCAGCAAAACCTGCGCCTAAAAGACCAGGAACGTCTCCTGATGGGTAAGTGTGTTGATGTTCGAAATGTTTCGGTGTGATGCAGTTCAAATTCATTCTTGTTTTCTATCCGTTTGCAGCAAGGCTACTGGTCCAAAGAAAGCTAGGACGGATCAGTGACTTGGCTAAGAGGCCTCCCAATCTAAAGCCCCTTCTTTACTTTTGTTTCACTGAGAAGATCAGCTATCACTATTCTCATTCTCTCATCTTTCACCCTCGGGTCTCAGATCAAAAATGCAATGAAGACAAATCTATGAAGCAAAGACAGAAGTCAATCAGAGATTTTTTACCTTGTAGATACACCTTTCTTCCTGGTTCTATTGGTTGTACTAATTTTAGGGTGGAAAAAATGCAAACTAGAAGCACATTCTCATAATCCCTGCCATCTTTTTTATATCCACCTATTTCTGCCTTGTTTCTGTAGTTGGGCTTTGTAGAGTAAAAACATTTACATTTTTCACAAACTGGGAACCAGCCTCAGACCCTTTTCGTGAATCCCTGGGAGATGTAGAAAGAGACTACATGAAATGATGTACAGTGTTGAGAAAATGCTGTTGAGGCATTAATTGAATGAAAGGAAAAATGTATGGAAACAAAGCACTTGTCCTTAATGAAAGGGCATCATTATTTTCCTTTATTTTTTGCTTGAAGAAATTTTGCTCCATAAGAACCAAGTCTGTACAGCCATCATTCTGGATTTCAGTCATCACTGTGCGCTTTTAACCCTCAAGATGACTACTGGTGGTTGGAAAAGAAGAGAATGACAACGTAGATTTGTAAAAGATCCAACTTTGCTAGGACTGAAACTTGCTGCACACGGAGACCTTTCAACCCCCTCCCAAGAAAAAATAACTAACAAATTGGCAAGAAATAATGCAGAAGATGTTTGCGTAGTTTATTTTTGTATTTTTTAAGCTTTCCCTCCTGTTGCTATGTGTGCATTTTTAAAAACTTTTTTTAAACTGTTCATCCCTATAGTTTGTTGTTGAAGAAATTCACACAGAGATGTTCTGGAGGCCACTGTATTTTTTAATGCTTCAATCAGTTGTATGTTCTATTAACAGAGTTGAAACTGACATTAATGTTCTAAGCATAAGTGCAAAGGTTATAGGACTGAAGGGAACTTTTGAGATAGACCCATTGAGAGAAGATTGCGTTTCTTTTTTTTTATATATATATATATTGTTTACTACATCTTTCCCAAGGTTTGTACCGCTTTGCCAAACAGAACCGTAGGCTGGGTATTATTAAATATCTGACTTCTTTACCTACCATCATAAAGTGTATTTCAATCCGTTATGTGCTTTTACGCTTATTAATATTTATCACATCTTTAATTAGTAGACATTAATCCCCACTCTTTTCACTGTATGAAAATTGAATAAATGTTATGTTTTTCTTACATAACATTTCAGACTACAGATGTGCAGGCAACTCACTGACAATAGGGTATCTTTAAAAGAAAGTGCATAGTTGAAGAGTAAAATATTCCACCAAAGTCACAAGACTTTTATAGAATTTTAACATTTTTTACATTTCAGTCTCAATGGACTTTTGTGTCATTACTTAATGAAAGTTACATCCCTGATTTATTATGATATACTTCTATTGGGGAGTTTATGCTTTTAAATTTTGGTCACAACCAACTTATACAGGAAGCTTTTGATGAACTTGACTGTAAATGTATGGGCCAATTTACTGATGATGGGAGCCACCATTATCATTTTGTGGCTGAGGAAAAGCCCCCCTCCCCACAAGACTTGCACTTGATCTTTATATGTAGTTACTCCTGAGTTATATTTCAAGAAATGAACTTTCCTTTCATATGCATTCATAATTTTGTGTCTCAGTGTGTCTGTTAAACAAAACTAGACATGCATGCAAAAAAAGTGTATTTCAGTAGTAATGCCTTAATTTAGATAAGCTCAAGTTTGTCAAAAGTATATAAAAAAAGTTTGTTCCTCTCTCCATGTGGTATCCAATTGTGTCCTTTTCTTCCACAGTATCTTTGCTGGGTCACATTTTGCGCCTTGGTTAGATAGGTCATCTTCAATGGTGTGGAGGTTGTCTGAGCCCACATTTGGATGGGTGAGTCCTCAGCACTGACAGTTGTTGCCAGTTTCTCTTGGCTGTTTGCAGGTTATCTGGAAATGTCCTGTATTTTCCAATGTGTGTTTTTTGTACTGTAGGGAGTAATGTATCTTTTATCATCAAAAATAAAACATGTTCAATGAAATTTTGTGGGGGTTTTTTCCCGTTTCACACACCTGTTGAAGCCCCATGTGTGCTGCTCTCAGAAATGTTTTTTCCACATCAATGTCATCTTTAGCACTTCCTTCAAAGTATTCCGCTCCAAATTGCTCACACCACTGCTTTGCCCGTCTAGAGGACACCTGAAAGAACCAATAGTATGAGTTTGTACATAGTTAAAAAATGTCTCAAGCAATGACCCTTTTGTTATCGCTAGACGTACATTGCATTGGACAAAAAAAAAAGTGCAATTACCCTTATTTTGCAATCTGAATTTTTTGCATTTGGATTGCTACAACAGCTGAACTGCCATTTACTATAATTAAACTGTAAGTGATTACTTTGAAAATTTTGGAACCTAACACAATTACGGGATCACTGGCATACACACATGCTGTTAACAAAAAATATTTCAATGTGAACACTGCAAGCATACCACACAAATCTAAGTTGTGCCTTGTGAAACAAGATCTAAACAAATGATTATGTCACTGACAGACTGTCAATCAAAACAGACAAAAAATGTAAAGAATGTAAGACTGCAATCAAGATCAGTGCTGTGTATGACTAAAGTGAGTCACTTTGAGCACTGCTGAGTTCTGGTACTGTTTATACATCGGGAGAAGTGCTGATATTCAAAAGGGATTTGATGGTAATTGATGGTATTAGGCACCAAGACCAAATTTCATTACCGCCACACTGTGCTAAACTGGCACCAGGAGCGCAGCGACATGTCCCTGGCAGTACATGTAAACACAACATAAATATATAAAATTTCAAAGGTGGTCTTGTTTTGGTCTCGATGGATCATGGTCTTGGTCTCGGCTCAGTCTCGACCTATGACTCTCAGACTTGTCTCGGTCTTGACCCACAGTGGTCTTGGTCTTGAGTATTCTGTGGTCTCGGAAAATTCCTGGTCTCAGTTGGTGTGGTCTTGACTACTACACTACTAAAAATGATAAACATTTGTCTTAGTGAGCATGAACAATGGATTGTGTTGTTCTTTTAAAGAATAGAACATTGTTACAATAAGACTGTTTACAGCCATAGCAACAGCACAAAACCTTCTAAAACCTATAATTCATTTGTAAAATCATGTCATTATTAATGTTTAACTTGATGTTGTATATTTGACAGTAACATACACAGGGAATTCCCAAATACCCTTCCTAGACCTGGGAAGGGTATTACTATTATACCTATTGTATGTGAAACTCTAAAAGTAGGCCTAAATGACGCAGTATCAGATTTATGTTTCAAGTTTTTCTCTCTATTTTCTGCTTACATCTTGAGTTCTACTGATTACTTTATTTAATTGCATATTTTTTCTTCTACTGAGTAATTTCTCAACCAAAACAAATGTGACAATCTATATTCATACTGAAACACTGGTTTTGCTCTAGTTTAGGCCTGAAATAATCCTGGTATAGTCTCTACTTAGATCGTATGGTACTCTGTTGGTACTCTGTGTATAAAGTTTAAGAATCATTGGGCTAACATATTTGTAAGAGGAAACAAAACAATGACCAAAATCTGGTATTTTCAAAACTGACAAAACAATCCTAACTGCTCACACTAATTATTCCTCAAGTAGGAGTAAAAGTATAGTTACTCACTTATAATGTTACTCGAGCAAATGTAACTGATTTTGAAATTTAGCTGAGCATTACCCATCTCTCCTGCATCTGCATCTGTCTGTTTGACTCTGTTCTCTCGATCCACCCACTCTTCCGTAGTTTGCAATATTCCTTCCAGCATCAAGTTAAAGGGAAAGAATAAACCGGGCACTGGGCTTCCCTGCTTAGACTGCTATGCCCCGTGATCTGGCTCTGTATAAGTGGAAGATGGATGGATGTGTATTTACTTTGAAATGGATTGTATGGCCACAAAGTGAAATATTCAATGGCCCAAAAAAGGACGTTCTACTACTGGGTGTTTCCATAGAAAAGATGTCCCTTAGCTTTGTCTTTTTCACATTATAGGATAGCACACAATGATCACAATAATCGATGTTACAAAGTATGGTTTCAGCTTTCAAATTCTACTGAATTGTTCAATTGACCCTCTTAAAGTTACACAACGCACCTTTGAGTAAGTTTCAACATGTGTACTTTTGTACTTTTACTCAAGTAAAGCTGTATCAGCAGGGGATTTACTTTTATCAGCGTCATTTTCAGACAAGTAGCTGTATCTTTGAGAGCATGTGCAGACTTGTGCAGACTACCTCTCGGTCTGGGAGGTCAGTCTTGTTGCCCACTACAATAAATGGGAAGCTGTCAGGGTCCTTTGGTTCTCCCTGGATAAGGAACTCTTTTCTCCACTGTTCCAGGGCAGAGAAACTGACGCAGGAGGTAACATCAAACACCAGCAAGCAGCAGTGAGTCCCGCGATACAGAGGAGTGCCTAGGGACTGAAACCTCTCCGTGCCCGCTGTATCCCAGATCTACCACATGGAGACGGGTAATGTATTTAAGGATTAAGAATGCTTTTACAAAACAGTCAGGACAGCAGTGGGTGTAGGTTACCTGCAGAGTAACACTGGCTCCATCTATAGTTTCAGTTTTGGAGAGGAAATCTGTTCCAACAGTGGCTCGGTACAGCTTAGAAAAGCGGTGGTTGACATATCTGTTCATGATGGAAGACTTTCCCACCCTGCACAAACAAATATGAAGATTGTAAGAAGAACAGAGTACACACTGTGGGATAGAAGCACCTGCTGAACATGGATAGAGTAGGCAAAGGTGGAAAAGTATTTTTATTCAGGTCCTGTACTTTAGTATTTTTTTATATGTGTACTTTACTTGAGTATAAAAATTGTGGTAACATTTTTTCAAGAAACATCTGTACTTTCAACTCCGTTAAAAAAGGTTTGTTACTTTTTAAATCCAGTTCTTCCCTCTTACATGCAGTGCATATCTGCAAATCAGCACTTTGTTCCAGTTAAAACTTTTCTTTTCAAGTATCTTTTTACTACATGACTAAATTCAGATTCATAATGAATACAATATTTATCCCATTACATACCACCAACTTTGTGTTTACTTACTATCCTTAAGTCAGGTGACATTAGTGAACATTTGCACTTTTACTTAAACAAGGAAGTTTCTATACAACCTTTACTTTTACCAGTCGTTTTAAACCAATACCAATACTTTAAAATGAGTACGTCAGTGCTTTTGTTGGCTCTGAGATGGTTTACTTTTAATTAACCAATGTATTTGGTTCTGTCTTGGAAATACGTAATGAATGACATGTCACAATATAGGTTTGGTCATGATTCATGTACACTAACAATATTTGAGTTAATGTTAAGCCATCATAAGAAAGTTCACACTACATTGTGATCGTTATATCCACCGCAGAAATGTCATCCAGTTCCATTGAAAAGTGACTCGAAGAAAAAGGGGGGGAATACAGACACACAAATGGAAAGTGAAAGTAACGCCATGTCAAAGTTCAGTAAGATTTTAAACTTTAATAACTTACCCAGAGTTCCCAATGATGATCAGTTTGACAGTAAGTTCTTTTTTCTGGGTGAGACTCGCAGCCATGTCAGTTTCACCTGTCGGGTCCACGTCCGCGCACACATCTTGAGTAAACTGAAAGTCGCGTGGTTAGCCCACTCTAGCCGAGTTTAGAATCTGCGATCTCAGCATGCAAGTCAAATAATTTACACGTGATCTGACACCATTTTTAAATAGTTTCATTATTATGTTTTTCATTGATGGTAAACCCGGTGTGGGTATGGTAGGAAACTGTTCATATACCGGTGTTTGCCCACTAGAGAGCAGTACTGAGCTTAATCTAATCTGTAAACAAAAATATTCCGGGATGACGTTATAAAACTAAACGAAAGTTTTTCTCATTACTGGGTCCCAGGTGACATCATCACAATATTCTACAGGCCATTATTTCAGTCAGATTGGGGACAACACAATTCATTTTGTAATACAAAAGTTTATTAGGTCTAGTCATCTATAACTGATTTAATTCAAATGTTTGGCAGCTAAAAACGTTTAAATGGTATAATATAAAACGTTATCTGGTGTTAAACAATAATAAGCGTGTGCGTATGTATGTATATAACATCTTTTTTAGCCGCCAAACATCTGAATTAAATAATATTGGACTGTGTAACAGGACGCATGGAGGCACGTAGATCCATTTCAGAGAGAAAAGGTGTTGTGAAAAGGTTGATTTTCTTTCCTTTACAGTAGGCTACCAGAATAACAAAACAACAAATATCAAAAGGGCGCTAGAGAAGCCACAATTTTTACTCAAGTTGTGAGTGACACTAGTAATTTCTGGGCCAAACTGATTTCACTGAACTTATATTAAAATGCACAAAAGTGTGCCTTTTTATAGAAGACACTAAAAACATGAACATTAAAATTTTATCTGAAAACAGTGAGACGTGGTATGGTGAGCCCTAGAAAAGGGACCAAAACGTATTATTATTCGATGAAAATGGAAAATGTTACTCAAGTAGTGACTTCAAGTACTCAACCAGAAAAAAAAACTCTAAAATGGTATTATTTATTTATTTGTTTATTTATTTATTTTTACTTTATTTTAACCAACTTCTGACATCTGACCTGACCTCAGAATGTGACACAATGTGAACAAATTAAGTGCCTTTGTTTCCAGTATAGAAATCATTAGAATTTAGATCTGATGTCAGTATTTACAGAAAGAATGAAGCATTTTTTTGTAAAATACTAAAGGTGTGCTGTGTAACCTTCTGAAGGTAATAGTAATATTTGCTTGTTATGCTATAATTTGGAAATAAATATAAGTAGACTAGCATCTTTTCATTGAAACAAACGTGAGGAGGCCTTCCTCCAGTTCATTTAATAGTCTATTTTTGGTCAAAAAGTTACACTGTGCAACTTTAAGCATCCATCACAAAAAACCTTCATTTGCAATGAGATGCCTTGATGAATTGTATTCATTTGTTGATAGCTGCAACAATAACTGCATACCTAATATTTATTTATTTATTTATTTATTTATTTATTTATTTATTTATTTATTTTTTATTTATTTATTTATTTATTATTTATTTATTTATTCATCCATTCATTCATTCATTCATTTATTAATTTATTTTTATTCACATACCTGTTTCCCAAATTCTGATTTAATCGGATAAACACCAAAAAGAAATCGTTTTGTGCACCTTTACAGGTGTGGTCGATTCCATGTAATTACAATGATCGGTAATCGGTTACAGGTTTCTTTGGCCTGTAGCCTGGATGCATCTGTAGATTATCGATGAAGCTAGACTGACCAGTCAGTGACCAATCACAGACATTTTCTCTCAGCATTTGAAATATTGATCAGTGATTGATTATGATTATACTATAGCGCCCCATTGTCTCCACTCAAACACAAAATGTTAGATTTCATTTTAGGGTCAGTCAGACATTTTGGGGTCCATCAAGCACGCGAGTAGGATGAGAAACGTAACACTTGGTTTGGCCAAATGATCAATATCTCAAAAACAAAAGTGTTTACAAATGATGATGTTTTGTGCACAGTCAATGCAAAAGCAGTAGTATTAGTTGCTCAGGAGCATGTCTGATGGACAGAAAGAAATTATGTTTCATATTTGTCCATTTCAATAATCAAAAATAGTTGTAGTCAGATAAAGAAGGTTCACAAGTAACTATTTCTACTAAATGAGGTTGAGATCCAAATGTTTGAGAGTTTATGTAGGCAAACAGACCAAAACACAAAGAATGAGTGAAGAATATGGTGATAGTGCACTGTCGTGGTGGCCGTGGACTGCATGTGTGAGATAAGGCCCCCGCCTACATGCCACTCACTTTCTTGGGAATTCAGAAGCTGTACCTAAACATTGCCCCATCCGTCACTGTCACTTCCAACTGCCTGTCAACAATCTACTTCAACATAACAGTTCAGCAAAGGGTTGTGTTCAGTTTGCCACGGTCTAATAACTATACACCACAATCCCATTGCAATGTCCTGACAGCCCATACGTTTGGAAGGCAACGAGCGACAGGGCTGTGAGCGCTGGCCTCATGCTTCCATCTTGATAAGGGCTTATCTGAGCGGAGCAGCCTCCAGTGCACAGCCACGGCCCAGCCCACACAAACTTACAGCACAGACACAATGAACATCTAAACTGAGCTCAGAAGGACAGTTGCTTCTCTATTAGGACATGTTCCATAAGAAAATAACATCAAATAAATAATAATAAAAAAAATTAAAATTGGCCTTTTTAATTGCTTAAAAAAACTTGCCAACCGCTGATTGTTTGTTATCCTCTGAATAGCATTGGGCTGGGCCATAAATCAAAAGATTGAGAGATCACAGTAATTAAAGATTTTGGAAAAGGAACATTAATTTTATATTTCATATTCATGTTTTAATGGCACAGGTAAAAAGTATACACAGACTATGTTAAAGGGGTACTTGCGTTACAAAAGCAGCTTGTGGCAATATCAGATAGTTGTATCATTTATAATACTGAATCGAATAATAGAGTATTTTATTTTCTATCAAGAGCTGAAAGGAGTTTTCTGACTGGCTGTGCTTGGATGGGCCAGCTCTTTTTTCATTTTTAGATGAGAGAAGTAAAGTTGTTCTGCTTGTGAGTATTACCTCAATGTGCCAAAACTGGGAGATGAAAGGACAGATTTAAATATCTACCTCTGGTGAAAATCAAGTACCCCAGCTTGTATAAAATACTTTGAAAATGTTTTCGTAAAACTGAACAAAAAAGGAATAGAATTTTTTATAATAATAATAATAATAATAATAATAATAATAATAATAATAATAATAATAATAATAATAATAATAATACATTTACACATTCTTAAAACTGCAATACTTGTATCTGTCACATTTGGACTATCGTAGGAGCAGTAGTGAGATCCATTCTCCCCAGATGGGGAAAATCATCACCTTGACGCATCACCTGTCCTTGGACACTTCTCTCACTTCCCTTAAGTAGGTTTGTGAAAGCATCATTGATGGTGGTTAGAGGGTCAAAGGGTACAGATTGGTTTTGTTTGTTGGTCCCAGAGCAGCTTTGGTTACAGTTGTAGCTCTCCAGCAAATCAAACAATGAACTAAAATGTTAAGAAAAGTGCAAAGAAAACAAAATTTAAAGGGGGACAAAAAGCTCTCAAAGCATTTTAACAGTTCTGTATTTTGGTAATTGTAATTCTTAAGGCTTTTTTTTTTCTTTTTAAAGTTTTTTTAAAAAGTTGGTCAAACTAATGTGAGCGAACATTACTCAAATAGTGCTCTTTTTGTTAGCACTATATTGATTTGCATTCTCCAACTGATTCTTTCCGACCTGCTTTAGCTAACAGAATATTTAACTGCTGTGAGTTAACTGGAAAAATATAGGCAGACTTGTGCCCAACAGTTGATTTCCCTGAAAACTGAAAATGAAGAGGTCACTGACAGCTCTGCTTTGACTATCAAATACGTTTGACAGAACATAGCTTGTGTTCAGCCATATCTTACTACAGGCAGTATAATTGCTCCACTTTTATCCATTTGCATTGCTGTATTCCAGTCAGCTTTGAGGGACCACAAAGAAACCAAGCAGTTTGCATTTTTTGATTCACTTTGTTTAAAAGTCCCTCGGGCTCTTGTCTATGATTCTTATCTGGGACTGAACGATGTTGGTCCAGCATCACTTACTTTCTTTCCTCTCCTCACTGACATCTGTGCTTCATGCAGGCCCTAATCTATGTGAACAATGAAAGTTGAACTATCATTATCATATTGTTGCTGTTCAGTAACACAGTGGCGAAAGGTTTTAACTGTGTCTCAAGGCAGGCCAGCGAGTGCCTACAATTTCAGGTTGCGCCTGAGTTGTATTAAATGCAATTAAAACATTTAAAATGAATAAAAAATAAAATAAAATAATAATAATAATACAATTACTGAAGCTCTGTTTTTTTGTTTTGTTTTTTAAATAATTTTTATTATTTTTTATTTTATTATTATTATTATTATTATTATTATTATTATTATTATTATTATTATTATATTATTATTATTATTATTATTATTATTATTATTATTATTATTATTATTATTATTTATGTATTTATTTTTAATGGTAGCTTTGAGTTATTTACTTATATTAAACCTCAGTTAGCCTATTCCAAAACCAAGCTGGCTTTCAACCTATGGAAGCAAAACTGCAGAATTATTTGAAAATGTAGCTTAATATTGACCAGTTCAATTTCAAGTCGAAGGAAATAAAAGAGGTGTGTCCTCCGTTAAGTTGTAGCCGCCCTTTAGCCCTAAACCTCACTGGGTGTTAGAGGAGTTTTTCTGAAGCCATCAGTGCATCATCTCATCACTGACAGACGATCTGCGAGCTGCTCTTCACCTGCCTCTCAGTCGGAGCACAGGCCACATCTGACACTGGTCTTCAGGTAAGTGTGCCACTTAGCTCTGCTTATAGTCCCAAAAACACTGTATTTGAGGTGTGAAAAAACTAAAATTATAAAATTTTTGCAAGAACTTTTGAGGCACAAATCAAACATGAAAGAAGTTTCAGTATTCTAGATGTCAGAGGACTCTTTTCTGTGTGGTACAAAAATAGGTTGACATTATTGTGTAAATGCTCTGCCATTTTTTTCATGTATAACAAGCATGGTCAATGTGACAATTTATGATGAATCAAATGTAATAAAAGATTAATTTATTTGTTATCTCTATCACATTTTTTCATTCTCTCAAGAGCCTGAAGTGTCCATTACATAGTTATATATACTGTTTTAGCTTTATTTGTTATTTTTACTCATAAATGTAATGGCATTAGTATTAATTATACTTTTCATTTCTTAAAAGGTAATCATAACTGTGAAATCAACTCGATATGCTATAATTTTCTTTTTCTTTTTAATGACAATGTTCAATAAACCTTGAAAGTCTATTACACATTTAGATGCCAGCTCATTGTATTTCAATAAAATGCACCTGTAGCCACTCTAATGGGTTGTTTGTCCACACTATGTCCCTGTGGGCCCTTCTTTGCATCACATAAGTGGCACACCTAGTGTAAAAAAAGGTCTGCTTAAAACATTTGGTCACTGCTGCTGTCACTCACATTGTAGAACTCTATTATTTTTAGTTATGACTTTCAGCCACAGTCAAATGAGGATCCTAGAAAAGGAAGTTTAAGAAAGCCTGCTGTTGTATGATGTAGTCCGTAATATATATCTGTGTCATTGACGAAGGCCTGTGTGGACATTGCCAGTATATTCATGGATCCTCACAAAGTTTTACTCTACTACACTCAATGATTAAATAACCTAAACTTAATAAACTCCGGTATTAATAATACTTCTCCTTCACTTTTTATTAACAGAAAAAGTGAAGGAGAACATGTGCTGGATATTATCAGACTATTTGATTTTAAATGCATTTTTTGTTTGGCCGTTCATTCTGTTTTTTTTTTTTTTTTTTTTTTTTTGTAAACATTATGTTTTCAGATATTTAATATGGAGGAATCTTCAGAGCACTCACACTGGGAGAGCCCATCTTTGCTCACCTCAGATCCTCTGTCAAGTTTCTCTTCAGAGGGGGGTCTGCTGCCCCCTGGAGATGAAGGCGAGTCATTCTTCTCTGCCTCTGATTCAGACTACATCCTACCGTCTTTCTTCAACAGCACCACCCGACCCTCCTCCACCTATAGACACAATTCAGGTAAATTTGTGTAAGGTATTTTTTGATGTTGTTTTGTTTTGTTATGTTGTTTTATTGGTGCAATCACAAAACAGTTGTTTCATTTTGTAATGTATTGTCATCCAAACTATAATCTTGCCTGGGCTTGCCTGTCTGCTTTGTTAGAGGCATGTGAAAACCAATAGAGGTTGTGGGCAAAAACTGAAACATAAAACCACAAAACAATGACAGGAGGATTGATTGTAAAGCGCCGAGTCATTTCACCACAATCTTTTCACTCTATGGCTTTATGCATATTTTATATTTAGACATAATACAGTAGTATTAGCTGTTTTAGCATTATCCCATTATTCCAGTCTTTTACTTTGTTGTGTCATTGCATTTTGTCATTTCTCGTATTGGAACACTTTAAACTTGGTCTAGGCTGTTCATGCAAACTTACTAAGCAAATAGAACCTTTCCCAATTAACAATTTTACAATGCTGGTGTGGCTCTGTACCTATTTATGTTTTACTAAATTGTGGGCATTCTGTGCATTTTTATATAGTTGAGAATGGGTCAATGTCATTGATTCCTGGTAATGCAGTATGTGTTGCATAGGGCCTTGTGCCTCTAAACTACACCTCTGTCTGTGTGAACAGTGCGACAGGTGTTCAGCTCTCCAGGTCTCTTCACCAACCTGCAGCTGTTAGATGGTCCAAGCAGTCACTCTCTGAACTCGGCATACACTCCCTCGTCTAGTTGGAGCAGCAATGCTCTGTCAAAAACACAACCCAGTGTATCTTTGTACAGCCCAGGCCTTCCCTCATCTTACTGCACGTCCCCCAGCAGAGAAGCCTGTGAGAGTCCCCGGCTGCAGGATGCAATGAAGGCTGAACGTTCCAGCCCTCTGGGGGGATCTGTGGTCACCAGCAGTTTTCTGAACCTGACCCCTGCAGCAGGCAGCGTGTACACTCCAGCGTCACACCACATGCTGAACCCTTACAGTTCATACATGACCCCGCCTCAAGAGTTCAGCTCCACAGGCCTGTACACCAACCCAGCCTGGATCAATCCCTCCTACTCTCCGAAACTGCGCAACAAGCTTCGGGTCTCTACACCAGGTGACTAACATTACTCTTGTCATTAGTCACTTTTTACATTACTAAGCTCTGGTAAACTGCTAAAAATGATAATGTTAGGTTCAAATGACATTTTCGTAAAGCGTGATTTTAAGACATTTAGATATTGTTAAGAATTCAACTAAAGTTCCACTACACACAAATTACACTTTACTGACCAGAAAATCACTGAGTTCCTATTTTTTTGGCACTCTCCATGCTTTTTCAGAAAGTTGAAATAAAGCTTATGGTAAAGCTTCTGCTCAGTGTGCTAATACCAAAAACGTATGCATGACTGAGGATTCCATGTATTCACAGATTTTTAATGTTCCTTTCAGAGGCCAGAGAATGTGTGAACTGTGGGGCCACAGCTACTCCTCTGTGGCGGCGGGATGGGACAGGTCACTATCTGTGCAATGCCTGTGGACTATACCACAAGATGAATGGTCAGAACAGACCTCTCATCCGGCCGAAGAAAAGACTGGTAAAAACACAAATAATGTGATCAAAATATAAAGCAGTTGAAGTAAGCTTAAAAAATATGCTTTGCTTTTTTTCATATTGGTGGTGGTTCCCAATCGGCAAATGTACAACATAACTATGCTACCACCATGTTTCTCATGTATGTCAATTTGTAAAACATCTTTTAGTTAACATGTTGTGTGTGTATGTATTTGTTCAGATTGTGAGTAAGCGAGCAGGGACTCTTTGTGCCAACTGCCACACCAGCACCACTACACTGTGGAGGAGAAATGCTAATGGAGAACCCGTGTGCAACGCCTGTGGGCTTTACTTTAAATTGCACAATGTACGTGGTATAAGTGCACAAATTCATAAAATCGTGTCAATTTTCTTTCCTTTGTCAAACAAATTCTTGTATGTGTTCAGGTCAACCGTCCTCTGACGATGAAGAAAGACGGTATTCAAACACGTAATAGGAAGGTGTCTAGCAAGAACAAGAAGAGCAAGAAGACAGCAATGATGGAGTCATACTCAGAGATTCCTCATATGTCTCATTTGGAAGAGAGTGGGCCCTTCTCACTAGCCCCTGGGACTTTGCTAACATACAGCCACGCTCCACACCTCATCTCAGCCCAATCTGCCCTACACCCGCCTGGAGCCCTGCCATACACCCACCATCTCAGCTCAGGCATGGTGCCCACACTCGTGTAACACAATC
The DNA here is from genome assembly GCA_038363315.1 of Mugilogobius chulae. Lineage (NCBI taxonomy): Eukaryota > Metazoa > Chordata > Actinopteri > Gobiiformes > Gobiidae > Mugilogobius > Mugilogobius chulae. Next base: position 30,677,644 of record CM076405.1, on the reverse strand, counting down.
GTCTGCTGCGAGAGCAAGCTTTAACGCTACACTCTTTTGGTTTGTCAACATCGTTGGCTTTTTTGAAGACACTCAGACAATTTTTGTCAATTTTTTAAAATGTACATGTGCTTTGCCTCTTATATTTATGCCCATTGAAATGTTCAAATGTTTTTTGTTTTTGTTTTTCAGTTTTTGCAATTTTAGCATTTTTTGGTGTTCATGTATTACACCTACAAACAAACTATCTGACTGCCACAGAGTTTGTGACAGAGAGAGATTCTTCAACTGGAACAAATAAGTGAACTGAATGCCTTTTGTGCCTCCTGAGCGTCACAGTCTATTATGGATATATATTTTAACTCTTGGGTTTGTTAAAATCTTATCTTATCATATTCAGTATTTTGTATCACTGTTTATTTTGTGCCTATGAGTTTGGAAACTTGACTGTAGTGAGACCAATCTATTCTTAGTGCTGAATTTCTTTGTGCACTGACTAGACAGAAGTATTTGGGGAGTCCTCAATAAAATGTGTGCAGCCACTTTCTGTTGGTTGTTTTGGCTGTCATTTGAATAGTTGGCCACAAAGTCCTGTTAGACTGTCACTTAATGGCCTCTTTGTGCAGGCTTCACTAACAGTTTTGCAATAAGTGTTCATGCAAATTTTCTATTCGGAGGAAATTGTAAAATAACCTGTGCCACTTAAATCCTAGAGTGAACTAAACTACATAAAACCCTATGGTGTTTTCAGTAGTAGTAATACATATATACTATATTTTTATTAATATATATAGTATATATAAATATATATATAGTAGTAATATATATATTATATATATATATTATATATATATATATATATAATATATATATATATATATATATATTTATATATATATATATTATATATATATATATATATATATATATTATATATATAGTATATATAAAGTATATACAGTGCCTTGCAAAAGTATCCAACCCCCTTGAACTTTTCTACATTTTCTCTTATTATGACCACAAAAATCAAACATATTTCACTGAAACTTTGTGTGAAAGACCAACACTAAGTTGAAGTGGAAGGACAGTCATACATGATCTATTTTTTTTTTTTTACAAATTAAAAGCTGAAAAGTAGGTGTGCAAAATTATCCAACCCCCTTCTTTTCTGAGTGCACACCTTTCACACAAAGTTTCAGTGAAATATGTTTGATTTTTGTGGTCATAATAAGAGAAAATGTAAAAAAGTTCAAGGGGGTTGGATACTTTCACAAGGCACTGTATATATATATATATAGTACTAGATAAATATATACTATATATTTATATATAGTGTATATAATATATATATATATATATATATATATATAATATATATATATATATATATATATATATATATATATATATATATACTATATATATTATATATACTATATATATTATATACACTATATATATACACTATATATATACACTACTACTACATATATATATGCAAAACAACAAAATAGGCAAAACAGACTGTGAACCAAAAATCCAAAGTTGTTTGAATCTTGGTTTCACACTTTAAATGCAATGCAATTCCACATACCCTGCCTTTACTAAGTAACGAACAGTACAAAATACTTATACATTTTATATACTTTAATACATTTTCAAATAACTGAAACCCAACGCTGGGCACAATTATGCAAAGTAGTTATCATAACAATAATAATAAATATGCATATACAAATGTATTAATAATAATTATTATTAATAATTATTCCAAGATTGTGGAATAATCTTCTTCTCGTGATTAGATCATCTTTATTTTGAAGTCTGTGTTAAAAACCCATTTATTTTGGACTGGATTTTCCCACTAGTTCAACAAAGCAATTGTATTTGTATTGTTTAGATTCTTTCTACTACGTGCATGCTTTGTGTGTGTTGGGTATTTGTAGGGTTTTTTTTTTTGTTTTTTTTTCTGCACAGCCCTTTGGGCTTGGTTGTTTTACATGTGTTTCATAAAGAAAACGTCACTTAACTTAAACAGGGTCTATTTAACTAAAAATAACAACTCAAATTGAATCACAGCACTGTAAAGCAGCTGATTCATCCAACATATATCATGTTTTGGGATTTTTTTTCTGTATTTGTTCAGTAACTATAATTTTATACGAGTATTGTCCCAATATTGCGTTACAGTAGGCCTACTAGTTACTAAAAGTTGTAATCTAACTATACTAAATAAGTAGGCCTATTTGTAACTTAGTTTCAGACACTGAGTGAGTGTGTGTGTGTGTGTGTGTGTGTATGTGTTAGCATGTATTTATCACTTTGTGAGGACAAAAGTTGTGTACACACTCACTTTCTGGGGACTTCCTTTTGGGGACAAAAAGCAGGTGCCCATGATGTAAATCTTTCATTATGAGATCAGCAACATGGTTTTAAGTTCAAATAAGGTTAAGGTTATGATTACGGTGAGGGTTGGGTTAAGTTTAGGCAAGTAGCCACTAAGGTTAAGGTTAGGATAAGGGTCCATGAAATGAATGTAAGTCAATGTAATGTCCCCATGACAGATGGAAACCCAACATGGGTGTGTGTGTGTGTGTGTGTGTGTGTGTATGTAAGTAATTTAATTTAATCTGTAAGTAATGTTTTTATCAGTAGTCTAGACCAGAACCAACAAATTACTTATGAAACAGGTTAGTCAAAAATAAAAAAAAATAAAAGAACAATGCTGAATTTCGGGCTTAGAGAAATTCAGAGATGTATTTGGAATTTATAAAATTGTTTATAGTCACGGGAGCTTTTGCTTGCAGATTTGAGTCCATTTTGTAAAATTCTGACAGGCTACTGCACTACATACAGGAGAAGATGAGGATGTGCAAAGAATTATTGTTGTCTTATTTTTGCATCTTACACACCTTATTTTTGGGGTAGGCAGGTCATAGAAGATGGGCCTAATCATATCACTGAATCACTGTGCATGAACCAATGCAAAACTGTGCAGTGTTTGTTAATTACAAATAAAAATCCTCCAAGGCCTTGAGACTTGATTGAGACTTTTTGAACACCAGTTTCTATAAAACTATGATACCAACTTATCTTTTCTTAATGTTAGCAAATCAGGGAAGCATAATTATTACTATAAAGCTTCAGAATGCATTTTAGTTAGTTTTTAGTTTAACAAATCAGACTGGAAATAGGTTCACAAGGCATCATACCATTCTATTGGCCAGTAATAAAAACAGTTGAAGGACAGCTAAATTAACTTGAGTTTAGATGTATACGCCTATTTTTGTTGTAATGTCAAACAGTCAAATTGTAGTTGACATTTGCAGGTTAAAAATATTAAGGGCCTATTTTTTGCTTTTATTTCCTCACTCTCTGAAACCCATGAACGATTTTTTTCTGCCTCACTAAGTTTTTCTGATTTGGCAATTAGATAATTATTAGCACAATGGCGCCTTCAAGTGGGAGGAATAACGCAGTGCAGCTCAATTACTGCTTTTAAATGATCACTCCACAAAGATAATAATTTTTTGTGCTCAGTGAAATTGGCATCAAATTAAGGCTACTATATTATTGGACTAATTTTTTGTCTCCGCTGACACTTGACAACAAGTGTCAGACCAAAACGTGCAGAAAAGGGAAAATTGTCTGGTTACGGTAGTCCTCACCAAGCCTAGCAAGAATATCTGAAGATAGGTCCCGAGCACTGCACTGAGGAAGATGCCCCAGAGGGGCAGGATGGGTCAAATGCAGATTACAAATTTCCCTACGAGGAAAATAAAGTGTAACCTTAATCTTGTACATATTTTGTATCAATACAAGATAGAGCTTTTTAATGCCACAATGTGAAATACTACAAACAATAAGATTTCTATGGAGACAAGTAGATGGCAAACCCCAAATCACAAAAAATAAATAATATACCTTTAAGTTTATGTTTCTTGTAGGAAAATGGGTTATCTGCATTCAATCCTCCTTTAAAGCAGCTGAGGCATCCTGTCAAGAACAATGGGCAACCACAATGAGTTTCATCGTCCCACTGATCATCATGGAAAAAAGGTAAGATAGATGCAAAAACATAAATATATTTATTATTTTTAAGCATGCCTGAAAGTCCAGAGCAGCCAAAATGAAACAGAGACTGTACAAGTGAAAAGGAAACAGACACTGTCAGTTTGTGAGCATCTAGTATTGGTCCTGGGAAATAACACAAAATTTTAATTGACAAAGTCACACTGAACCAGCTAAATAGCTTTCACTTTTAGCTTATCATGTTTAGGTGTAATGAAATTCCAGTCTAAAGATTTACATACAAATATCTTTGTGTGAATTTAAAAAAATAAAAATCACGTACACACCAGGAGAGGTGCTCACCAAGCTACAATATTAATGGTCACTCCTACATGCCACATTGGCTGGTGTACATCTTGTCAGTGCACACTCAGACAAAGCATTTTTGTAAACATTAACTAAACACATTATTGTTTATATTGATTGGCGCAGCATTACTTGAGACGTGCTGTAGTAAATCTGGTAAAGCATCTTCACTGTTTCTTAGCTATGAGCATAGCAACCAGCACTCCTGTTAGCAACGTCACTCCAACTAGCAGCCATTTCTTCAGAGTATCCCGAGATATTCTGGCTTCTCCTGCTGCATTCTGCCCAAAAATGTGAGCAAAACGATCCTGCAATGAAAAACAAACAAACAAAAATTTCCATTTGTTTCAAGAAAAAAATATCACAAAGTCTTAGATTTAACAATGTTCTGCACTTTGTTTATCCATGGGTTTTAGGCAAATGACTCCTTCCTGATTTGAAAATGTAGTAGCTTTTCACCCATTCAAAAGATATGACGTGTTCATTTAAATTGTTATTGCTGTAATGAAGAAAACTTTTAATGTCTGAAGCTCCATGAATTGTTAAGTGGGTGCAGCATGTATGTCTATAGTTACCATAGTGACACACAGCTAAAAGATTTTTGAGTCAATTTACACTCGGAAACTATAGAATTCCAAACCCCAAAACTTGAGTTAGAAGTCCTTTTTCTGAAAGGACCAGGACCAGTTTTATTTTGAATTTGCACGCTGAGTGAGTGAGCATTAGTTGAACACTGTGTTTGGTCTTGTGCTTACAGTCATTCACCTTGTTGAACAGGTACTCACCCAGCCCCCCTGGCTTTGAATCCATAAGGTGATATTTCATCCAGGTAGATAGTCATCCAGTCAGCAATACGAGGAACCAGACTGCTCATATTCTTCTCTACACACTCCACACACAAGACTCCTCCAAACACAAAAAGGCCAACAATCCGTCCCAATTAACTCCATCTTTGAACACCTCGTCCATGACATTTTTAAAGCTGTTATACGCTGTATCTGGGGTTATGTCGAGCTGAGAGGAAAGGTTGCTAAATGCTTGCGTAAACAACTCTTCAAATTCATTTGCAGAGTCCTGAAGCGCTGTCTTAACATCTTTTAGAGGGTCCTCAGGAGGCAGTGAGGCCGGTGTTTGCCTGTTGCCATTTGGGTTTGCCAGCAGACCATTCGGGGCATTAGCTGCCTTGCTACCTTCAGGCTGAACCGTAGCAGGAAAAAGCAGTGAGCTCGGGTAGTTTTTCTGGGACAATTTGTAGCTTATGAAGAACTCAACCAGCTCTCGGTTACTGGGAGACATTATTTCCAAGCTGTGATTTACCAACATAAGTCACATCTAGTGGCACAACATGATTTATCCTGTCATTGCACAATGCATGCCGTTGCATCCAAGGATCACCTGAGAAGAAACATACAAGAGATGAATAAATACATAAATAGTCACAAAGAAAATGATGTCAAGGTAAATATGCCAGCAATTTTTATTAGTAAAGCACTCAGTATTATCACGTATTCCATTAATGTTTGTTCTTTTTAAATTATCTTTGAGCAATATTAGTAAAGTCTGGTAAATTGACTAAAAAAGGAGAACTGTAACACAGATCCCTGAAAATGCAAAAGAATTTGTTGTCAAGTGAATTATTGAAATTAATGTCAGGCACCAGTATCAATAGCTGCAAACCCTTGTTTAAAAAAATCTAGGCCTAAAAGTCAGTGGGTCACATTTTTGTTGATCTCTGTTAAAGGCAGTCTAATGTTAATGCTGATTTTTAGATTTAAGTTGTTCAAAGCTCAGTGTAAGATCTTGTCCTGGTAGGGTCGTAAAACATGACATTGCGTTTATTTATCTAGTTGGACACTTTGGAGGTTTTAGTTGCTAAATGCGACCACCCTCGGCGTTCAGCTGAATCTTCGCGATTATTAATATAATTAACTATCTATCAACCATGTGTAAAAAGACTGTACAAAAATACAAGTGGTGACAGCTAATATCAGCCGTATAGTCGTCGTATTTAGCTAAAATGCTAACTAGCTGAGGTTTACTTTACGAAAGACGGGTCAAAACAAATGTCTTTGCACAGATGATTGTGATAAGAGACTATAATCCTTCTACCTGATATTAGCCTTTTATTGGACGTGCAGCTACATCCTTGATACCCTCTGTATTTGGCAGTGTAGACACAATACGGACATTTTTGCAGCTGCAGACTCCGTGGCCTGGGCAGTGATGCACGCTGGCGATTGGCCAATTCCACAGCCGTATCAGTCGGAAGTCCCACCCTTCTCAAAGCCATTCAAAGTAACACCGGAAATGGAATTGTTTATTTAAATTTTCACTAGATAGAGGAACTTCCCAGTTTCTATAATGCATAGCCAACAGTTACCCCATAGTCGTCAATTTGCATTTGCTATGGGAAAGAAATTAATACTTGGACTTACAAAGTGTTTATTATTATTATTCAATGTTTAAAATATAATTTTCAATTATTATTGATATGAAATGCCATAAATGCTTTATTCATAAATTAAATGTATAATTTGAATGTATGTCAATTACCCTCTAGTTTAGTCTAGAACCTGCTCAAGTATATATTATAAATTCAGGAAGAATAGTTACATCTACTCGTAATTTTAATATGCATGTCTTAAAGGAAACAAGTTTATTATTAAACAAGCTTTATTAAATGTGTACATATTATATATTCATAAATGTAAAAGCACAAGTTCATTGTGGCCACCCAAGTTAAAAAAAGAAAAAAAGAAAACAAAACTAATACTGTTCTATCAGCTAACCAAATTATATGAACAGCAATGAATGCATTTGAAGTAAAAAATAAACAAACTGTCAAAATGTGTTGTTCACAAAATGTCAGAAACAACAAATTTGTAATTTAAATCTGTTCACTTGCTGCACTCTTCTAAGTAATCCTGTTATGATTTACAGTGCTATTCTTTCTAGCCTTGTCTGTTCTGTTCATCAGGGCCATGACAATGTCACTGACTATTGGTTTCCTTTGCATCTATAGTGACAGGTTTGTCTTCATCAGTGTTCATTACAATGTCACTATCTTGTGCCTCACTTTGTATCATTTCTTTAGTACTCTCCAACCCAACCGTTGCTGTAGTCACACATGTATATTCAGCTGTGTTCTCTTGCTTGAACATTCTTGTCTCACTTTGGGTCTCCTTTGTGGACACAGATATCTCATCTGTGGGTTTTTCCATTCCATCTGTGGTCTCTTGTTCATAAAGGTTTGCCTCAATTTGGGTCTCGTGTCGGTTTCCATTGCATCTGCACAATTTACTTCACTGGCTTCTGTTTCGGACATTTTTACAGGTGCTTCATTAGGACCGGCACCTTCTTTAGTTTGTTTATTATCCATCTCTGTGTCACTGTCAGAATCAATCGATATGGTCTCCATGCATGCACTAGGTTTTGTAGTAGAGTTACTTTGATCTGGATTGGGAGCACGAGACTTAAATCCTCTTTGCACGGTGGTCGTCTCAGGGTCACGGTCTTCAAAAATCAGATCATGCTTAAGTTTTCTTAGAGCATTCATGTCAAAACCCAGCAACACAGATACATTTGAATTTCTACAATGTTTTTCGCATACTTTCTGTTTCACTGTAAAGTGGCTGGATATGTCAGCTTTCCACAACCACAGCTTGGCTGCAAGTTTCTCTTTTTCCTGAGCAGATACATAGGGACGGCGATTAAAATAGGCAGTCAAGAACTCTTTTCTGGCTTCATAAGTCTTGTGCTCAAAACTGGAAGGATCCAGGACAAGGTCAACACTTTCTCCTTGATTTCCACTTGTGGCGACAAAGTCCTTGCCTAGATTTATTCTCTTGGGGTTGGATGTGCCTTGCATTGGAAGTTTTCGCTTAAGTAATCCCGCCCCAGATGTACCAACATTCAAAGGAGCTTTTAGGGCAAGGGCAGCCTGACTTCTCCCCACGGCCCGGCACTGTACAAGATGAAGTGTAATTGTAGAGGCCACCATGTTACTTGTGTATACTCCTAAACAATGAATACACTTGTATGTTAACTTTTTTTCAACTGGATGCATTGTTTGGAGCACTTGGTGACGCTGCCGCAAATGCAGAGACAAAGCGTCAGATATTGGACCTTTGAGAATAGTAAAACAGAGTGGACATAGAGTTTTTCCCATTTCAAGTTTCCTAGACACTGTTGGGAGCACATTTTTGGCTAGTGGCTGTCCTTTATTCTCAAATATGTTTGAAGTTTGTGTTTTTGCCAAGCCTAGACTGTGTAGCAAACTGTCATCTTGGCCATTAACAGACTCATTTGTATTGAAAGTAAGAACAAGCAACTGCACATTAGTAGACTTATCTTGTTTGAGAGCAAGGTCAAAAGTCAAAGGTGAGGCTCCAGGAGGACCATCAAAAGGAGTTGAATGAGCCATGGTCCATGCTCAATAAGTTTCTCAACACTATGGAAAGCTGAGTGACACTGTGGGCAGGTCAATCCATGGATCAACACGTGGTTTAGCAGTGTATCGCTGGGTAAATAGCGGTTGCAAAGCAAACATTTGCTGGTAAAGTTGTGGATTTTCATTATATACTTGGCAAGAGCCCATACTTTCTTTGCCTTATGTGCACTCTCAAAGTGAGCACTGTAGAGATTTTCAGGAAAGAGTTCATTGCAAACAGTGCATATCTTCCATTTTTGAGTTTGTGCTGTGTTAACTAGTGGGACATTATTTTCAGCCAAACTGCTTTTGCCTTGTAGGTTACGTGCTTTGATTGGTGCACTTGGGGAGTACGTTTTTGAGACATTTGGTTTTAAATAGCCAATCACTGGCTGCACTCCAGGATCACTTGAGAGAGTCAAAGCCCTATTTGTGATTACAGGAACTCTCTGTGAAGTTAATGGAGATGCTTGAGGCTTGCTGACCATCATATTGGCATGCCCAACCATAGCAGTTACTTGAGCTCCAATACGTTCATGGTACTCCACAACATGTTGTACTAGTGCCTCGTAGCTGCGTGTGGAGAACTGGCAACGCTTACAAAGAATTGTATTGCTTACGCCATTTTTGACAGATGGGTTTGGGGCCATAGCAAGATATGGTGAAACTACATGCTGAAAATGCTCTCTATAGATGTGACGCCGAACAACATTATATAATGAATCTCGGAATGTGCACTTTTTGCAATAGTAGACAGGCTTCTCCAAACTATCCTGCCTTGCTCTCCCAACGAAGGAAGAATCTTTAGGTCTCATTCCAGCCTGCTGTGAGGAGGCATACGGGTGTGTTACCACAGCATTTGCACTATTAGGCTGTGGCAACCTGGACTGGTGAAATATTCTAATATGAATTTCCATTGTCTTCCTGCTTGCGGTGAATGTGCAGTAAGGGCAGTTAAGAAGTATCCGATCAAAGATTTTTCTGTGTACATTACGAAAATGATTCTTGTAGCCTGAGTAGTACTTGGAGGAGAACGAACACTCAGTGCAGCAAAATGGTTTTGACCTGTATATCTGAAAATACACATAAGTGTTAACATTGTCAACCACTAGGTAATATAAATGATATACATTAAAAAATAAACACACAACCTGTGTTTTAGAGTATGATGGATCCATGCACAAAGATCCAGGCAAAGGGTGCCCTGTACGAACTGCTCATCTGGACAAAAATCCTTGAAATCCTGTTGAAAGCATAAAAACTTGATGAATCTGTTTTCCCTCAACAAAATCACATAATTGTATCCAAATTCACACATTAAACTCACCTCAACTGCTTCTTTACAGAGCTCTAAGCCTATGTCACCAAGGGATTTTTTTACTTGTTTTCTGGCCCTTCGGATTCTTGCGAGGTTATTTACTGGTAGTTGATACATAATTTCTATAGAAAAGAGAGAGACAAAAAGCTGTAGCTTTTCAACAATACCCAGCATTTGTTGTATTTGATTTGAGTGGGGTCATAACTGTGTGGGATATCCGTGCAACTATAGTTCATCTTTCCTCCATTATTACATGTTTAAATGTAACGTGAGTTTCATAGATGGACAGGATGTGCTAGCTTAGCTTTCCAGATTAGCAAGAAGCTAACATTCCAGACATCTCACATGCTGCATCAAAGTGCACTAAATGCAAGTCTCGTAGGAGACTGATAGTAAAGCTTTAATCGTATGAATGACTAATAACGTGCATTTACCTTGTGTTGTAGCAGATCGTTACCCCTGATCTCTTTTGAAAGAACTACTAACAAAGAAGGTATCCGTGCTGGGAGGTGCGGCGTTGATCCTAAGCCGGTTCTGATGCTCAGCTAGCATTAGCAAACAAGCTAGTTCGCTGTCACATTAGCAAATGTTTCTTTTATCACACAATCTAAATGAAAAATTAAGTAAATAAAGTGTCCAAATATTCCGCTTTGCACAATACAAAGCATCTGTGGTCTGTGGGATTGCTGTATTTTCTTATGGGCCCCAGGCCCACGAGCTCCCGCCGTATGTGCAGAAGACTGGAGCCAATTTTACTTCAAAATGGCGTCGCTAAAAAAAAACGGAAGTTGCAGATGTTGAGGACTGGACTGGTATGGAAAAGATGGAGTGTGATGCATTAGGTCATAGAATAACTTTAGTAATTTATAATGAAGTGCATTAATGAAGCGGGACAACAAATGTATTTTTCATGGTTTATAATTGTTTTATTTTCAGATAAACAACATAATTCCTAATCTTCCAGAGGTTCAATAACTTCTACCACAACGGTACGAGTTCCTGTCATCACCAGCCTTGTCACTGATTTGTAGTCCATGTTCAGCACAAACTGTCCATTGACCTGGCAAACAAACTGTCGAACCTAAGAAAAAGGAGCGTGAGTATATTTTATGCCCTATTTACAAACACACATACTTACTATGTGTTTCATAGGCCGGCTATTATTAATCTACCTTGATCCCTGCAGCTGCAGCAGGACTTCCTGGATCCACAGCTTGTACATAGCAAGGAGCAGTGCCTCTGACAACAAAGCCCCAGCCCAGAGCATCTCCAATCACCTGCAATTATGGTGAGAGAGTCTTGTTATTACTCACACTCCATCTCTGTGTGGAGTGAATGATACAGAAATTTTGCATGAAAAAAAGTGAAAAGTTAGACCACTTTGAACATGTTTGTTTAAAATTCCTAACAAAAGATGGTCTGGCAGTAGGTAATTGGTCTCAGAGGTGTATCATATTTTAAAGCAATTTTGCAAAATATATTGGCAATTTGATTTTGTTCATGAACATGATAACACTATAAATTCCGTTTATATACGTTCGCCTCATAGACAGATTCATACAACTTTTTATTATAAATATTATGTTTAACAACGCATAGTGACTCTGACGTTTTCTATTTACCTTCTCATCCTACTTTACCAAACATGATTCATTCTACTGACCGTCAACACCTTCTTGATGAATGGTGCACCAGGTGCCAATAACTCTTCACATGTGAACTTTCGAGTGAGCACTAAAACAATGCAAGGTGTATTTTTTTTTTTAGATATTTTGTGAGTTTACAATGTGAAAGGCATTAGTGCAAGCCTCTTTTTTAAACTCTTACCTGATTTAGGATTACACTGAACTGTAGAAACAGTAGACAGCGGTGTAAATGACGGAAGATCTGAACGAATCTTATGAGAGTTTAAACTGCCTCTGCGACCACTAGCAGCTGATTTAATTTCATTATGAAGCCCCACTGTAAATATAAAAACAACAGGTTGGTTATTGGTTTTACCAGCGCAATACACATAGAATAATGGTAATACCTGACTGGAAGCCACTGTGTTCATCGTGAAGGGAATTTTTACAGATAAGAAATGGGCTGTCTTGATGGAGGTTTTCTTCTTAGACACTATTCCTGCTTCGTCGTTGTTTTGCTCTGTGTCATTTAATAGTTCAGATAGTCTGCGGCGCCGCCGAAAATTTATGCAGAACTGATAAAGTAGTCCACTGTCAAAAAATTATGTTTTTTTGACACTAGATGGGTGATGCATAAAAGTGCAGTTTAGTGTACTGTCTTTTGTCTTTTTTAACAATTTATATCCTGACTAGTAATCAATGACAACTAGTCTACCCTAGTGTAGCACTCACTCTCAAAGAGGAAATGAGCAACTTTCTCACCATGTTGAATGATGCCATGCTCCTGCAATGCGCGGCAGAGTTCCAGCCCACGGCTCCGGCTTTCTGCCTCCCCATTCTGAATGATCCAGTCTATCAGCTGACATCCTGGGAATGATCGCTGATAAGCTACGCCATGCTCCTCTCTTAGCTGTAAGATTGAGTTTTTGTCCCCTATAAGCCTTTAGATAGCAAAATATTGATTAGATGCATCCCTGCATTATGTAATAAATTGTTATGAACTAGAACATTCCTCAAACCACATTTTCTGCCTGACTCTAAAAGCTAATATTTTCTCAAACAAATCTTACTGTTCATACAGTTGTTGTCCTCTCATAAAGGTTTTTACTTCAGTGTTGAAGGGAAATGTACCATCGTCTTTGCGGAATCGATAGAGTCGTTTGCATCTTTAAATACTGAATACTTATCACATACTATAACAAAACATCAGAGAAAACAATTATCAATTGTTTAAATAGTAAAACAATATTTCCAAATGTGTATAAAAGCACTTGTGCAATTCACATTTTTAAAATGACCAGCCAGCCATTTGCTTGAGGAAAAAAGTCTTGAGAATTACACACATTTCTGAAAGTTTATGGTCATCTTAATTAAGACAAGCTGACCAAATGAAGGAAGCTATTTCCTTTGTATATGACATTTAATACTGTCTCAATAATTGCTACCTGCATGATTAATTGTGATCAATGTGTTTTTTATGTGATTGCCCTTTCAGTCAGAAAATATTTTGTCCTACCTTGGTGCACAATGTCATGATCCATGAGGTGTTGCATAAGGAACACAGCTGTTGTCCGGTCTGGAGCCTCTTTATGACTCACCAACCAGTCTATCAGCTCCTGTCCCACCAAACAGTTAGGATAAGTTCTCAGGTGGTAACGTCTCTCCTTGATTAGCTTCCCATCATGGAGTTTAAGTCTGGCAAAGAAAAAAAACTGTAATTACTTAAAAATAATAATAATAATTTTTTTTTTACCTAAGTTGTTCTCCAGCAATCATAACCTCTGCCTTATGCTGTCTAGCCATAGTTTTTTTCCTTACGCTGCTTGTTCGCTCCATGTTTGTTTTCTGTAGACTAAATTGTAAGTAGAGCCAACATTGACTTTTTAAAAAAGTGTGTTTACATATCAACCCACTGGCTCAAGTACCATGTGGGGAGAATGTTGTATATACAAAAGGGATATGACAGGGAACATTTTGATGAAAAGTTCTCTCTCCAGTTTTCACTCACCTTGTTGGATTTGTTTCTTTGAGCCTGATTCATTGTCAGAGATATTGATTTTCTCAGGACATCCAAACCAGTTAAAGTTCTTTACTTTTATTTTTTTATTTATTTATTTTGCTTTCTTTCGTTTTCTCACCTCAATCCTGTGACTGTGCAGCAGATGGCAGCATTGCACAAGGCTCACTGTTCAAAGAGCTCTCTTGACGTTGTCCTGTGTAATTTCATTTGCGTAATTCATTTAGTTTTAGTAATATAGTGCCATCAATACACACACTCTATCTATCTATCTATCTATCTATCTATCTATCTATCTATCTATCTATCTATCTATCTATCTATCTATTATCTTATCTATCTATCTATCTATCTATCTATCTATCTATCTATCTATCTACTATCTACTATCTACTATCTATCTATCTGGTATGTTTTTGCTTCTACTCCTGTTTTCATATAATACGTAATAATTTCATTCATTTTTGTACGTCTCTAGGTGTAAGGTGTCAAAACGTTAGTCATCTAAGGACACATACTGAAACATTGACCAAGCGAGGGCCGAACAGTGGTCAGGGCTTAGAATCATGTTACCAGGTCGCATCAAGACATTAGCTGAATTTGTTTTTATAATGATAGAGGAATTTTATACTTTTCAAAGAAAATGTATTTATTATTATTATTATTATTATTATTATTATTATTATTTTTTTTTTATTTTTTTTTTTTTTTTATAATTAATAAATAATAAATTAATTAATTATTTATTAATTCTGGCCAAAAGGCTCCAACAGCACAACCCACTACATTTCATATAAAATAAATTGTTCAAAACAGTTATAATATATATAATTGCATTTCCACTTTCTTCTGAAGAGAGGCAAAGTGAGCCACAAGCAAAAACAAAGAATGCAAATTTGTTTTTCCTTTCTCTTTTGTGACATTAGGAACGATCAGTGTGTTTACAGCCTGAGAATGCAATTGATGAGATCCATTCGGCCTATGCTGAAGATACGCACTCAGGTATGAAAGAAGTAAACCAATAAGTCCTTTTTAAATAACCTGTACCTTTCTCAGAATACATTTGGTCAATTTATCAAGAAATACAGTTACAGCTGTGCTTTTAACTAATAATAAACAAATAAACAAATTACATGTACCCATCCCTACTGTGTAAGTGCAGTATGTAAGATTTTTGGTGAAGAGTACAATATCACTTTTTCTCCATGGAGATGATATTGCTTGCACAGTATTGCTTTAAACTTTGCTATTCCCATAGAGACAGGCAAATGGTGCTCCCAAGCCAAGTTAAAAGTCATGTGGTGAGGTGCGCCTGTTCTCTATATAAAGCGACTTTTGTGAGCAATAAAACATAGTGAAATAAAGATACGTGTTTATTGCTGCTTTAGGGAACATTCTAGGCAAAACCAATACCTGGGAGTCAGACAAGGGGCGGAGTCTAAACAGGAAAGTTACAAAATGCATCTTTAAAACATACAATTCTATAGGTACCAACACACAAGTCTCATTGCCTGTCCTTATTGCGCTCTTTCCCAGCTTCAAACAATGGTTTTCCGTGCTAACATTTGGCTGACAGTGTTTTCAGAGTCTATCTTGTCTGTTGAGCTTCCCGTGTGTGGTGTGTGCAATGGCCAAGAGGGGTCACGTCAGGGAGCTTTCCTTTAACCTCTGACATCCAATGTGAGGGTGTCATTCTGAACAACTGTGAGAGATGTAATGAAGAGAAGCAGAGCAGCATGGGAAGTTGGTGTGTTTGTGGAGAACTTGTGCTTTTAGATAAGATGAGGCCTGCATTGTGTGTTGAATTGAAATGTTCAGTAGAAAAGCTGAAGTTGCAGATGCACCGCATAGTTGTTGAGGTTCTGTAAACAACAGTTATTAGGCTAAACTAGGCTTACTAAACTGGGAAAAAAAAGCATTTGTTAACATTGTTCTTTAGTTAGTTTAAAACTATTGGACTGAAAACCCCTTTTTTGTAATAACATTTTAATATCTCTTGTTATGCTTGCTTTATTTTTTAATGTTGTAGGTTTTTGAACAAAACTAAACTGTATGAACTTCAGGCAAAGAATCAAATGACCACGCAGCCACGTGAGGGACAGCATTTGAGGTGGAAGAATAGCCTATTAAAAAATCTAAAACATGCTGCCCATAGGATATAACAGCAAAAGCATGGTGGTAATGATCGTATGCCACATCTTCGTTTTTAGGCTTTGATCAAATGATGATTACAAAAAGCCTGTGGAGACACTCCTCACACAGTCTTTATGCAAATGCTGCTCTCGTGTGCGTTCTTATTGGTAAGGCCTGTGGAGGTGTAGTCTAGGAGGCGTGACACTGCCCGCGTCCCTTTATGAGGAAAGTGCGCTCCTCGGGATAAGGCACAGTGCGCCTTTTCAGGGAGAGGATTGTGCCACATCTGTAGATTTACACACGCATTCTCTCCACGCGCAAGACTTTGTTTGGACTTATTAAAGAAAGCTTTTTGTGCATGAACTCAAAGAGGCAATTTTTTGAGCATTGAAGCTCACCTGAGACTGCATAAGAACTCCATGGATTTTGTCAACGAATTTGACTTGGTGAAGTTTGGCGTTAAGAAGGAGATTATGCAAGGGATGGAGCGAACCTTCGTGGGGCCGTGCAACCAGCTCCAAAGACCTGATTCTGTGTCCTCGACACCCGCTAGCACACCTTGCAACTCAGTCCCTTCATCTCCAAACCTTCAACTGAACGAACCGCGAGGACACGCGAGTGGAGAACAGTTCTGGATGCACAGCAGCGCATATCCACAGCAGATGTACCCGCAGGCATTTGGCTTGACGCCCGAGGACGCAGTAGAGGCACTGATAGGAGCCACTGCACAGCAGGGCCCCCATGCGCATCCACAGCAGCCATCCTTCCAGCCAGAGTACGAAAACTACGGTCACATGGGAGAACCAGTGCATTACCCGGACCTGCAGAGCCACTGCCACGAGCCCTACCTGAAGGACGATTTGCGCAGCGCGTCCCCACAATCTCCAGAGCAAGTCCTGGGAGCGCATCATGTCTCGCAGCAGTCACACAGTCGACACGAGAGGCGCTCCAACGCAGACATGCACTTCTCAGATGACCAGCTGGTGTCCATGTCCGTGCGCGAACTCAACCGATTGCTCCGAGGTCTGAGCAAAGACGAGGTGATGCGGCTCAAACAGAAGCGCAGAACCCTGAAAAACCGCGGCTACGCGCAGTCATGTCGATACAAACGCGTACAACAGAAGCATATCCTAGAGCACGAGAAAAGTAGTCTTGTGTCACAAGTGGAACAGCTCAAGCATGAGCTCAACAGACTAGTCCGTGAACGGGACGCATATAAACTCAAGTGTGAGAAACTGTCCGGGGCCAACTGCTTCCACGAGACGGGCTCTACAAGTGACAGTCCGTCGTCCCCGGAGTACCTCATGTGAGGCTCGTGTGAATTTACTCTATGAACTTGAGTGGATGAGGACATGCATGCGGGCCATGTGTGCCACTTTATACATCCATAGCCAGTGTATTTTGTCTGACAGATACTTGAATCAGAGAATCTTCCCTTAATCCTCAGTTACTGCCCACCAGTGATTCAGTTTTTTTGTATTCTTTTGTTGTGTTTCTGTTGCCAAAGAATATTGCTAAAACATAGCATTAAGATGTTATTTCTGCTGGACAGATGAAGACTTTTATGTATATTTTTAATTCAAATTATGTTAATTTTGTTTTTTCACTCTCCCTTGTTTATAATTTTCTTTGGGATCAATAAACACAAAGTGACTTTTCAAAATAAGCCTCATCTCTTTTCATCTCTCTTTTTTTTTTTTTTTTTTTTTACAAAATTTTCACACTGTTGTGAGAGTAAATGCACGCAATCTGGTTGTGGCAGTCTACACACACACACACCACACATTTATATATCTATATCTCTCTATATATATATTACATGAGATGTTTTATATTTGAAAAGTCAACACCTAATACGAATTGGGCATTCTCTCTCCATCTAACCTTTGACCTTGTGGAGTGCTGCTTCCTGTGGGACCTGCAGCTGAGGCTCAGGACTGACTGGCACAGGCAGATAAAGTGCAGTGGAAATCAGGCTTCCCCACTCGTTTTCCTCACTTACATCAACAACATCCATAGGAGGAAAGCGCACAGTCGCCGCTAAGACCTTCTGGAGTTTCACAAATGTGGCTCCTAAGTTGCATCCTTAGCGTCCAGTAACATACAAGACTTTCTGCCCTAAAGATCTGTCAAAAAAAAAAAAAAAAATACAAGACTTCTGCCCTATAAGATCTGTTCAAAAACAAAAGTCAAAACTACATTTGCTAATCTATTGTAGCCTATATTCTGTCGTAGGAAATACATTTAAGTGTGCTGTTAGCTACGCGTCTTTGGTCAACGATTGAGGTTTAAAAATGTCTAGATTTAGATTTTTATCTGATAATATATGGCAACAAAGCTTAACATAAAATTACAAAAATAGAATAGTATAACATATAATTACTATATAGTATAGCCTTAGATTGATCTCCAGGCGCTCAGGTTTTCCTAGACTATGACGTTCTAGATTTCCTGACTAATAAAAATATACTGCTCACAATTTTCACAGTGAACATATACAGGGCAATGTATAAAATATAGTGTTACATGTGTAGTAGTTTATTTAGACAGCTTTAAACACATTTGCTTTCCCTAAAGAGCACTTGATCCGTGAGAGAATCTTTGACAGTTACTGGCTGCTTTCACAATGTTCACTTTCCAACTGTGTGACTGAGCAGGTGGCTTTGTTAATGACTGTCCCTTTTTGACTTTCTTTTCATGCCTGACCCCCGGCAATATATGACCCCACCCCAGCCTCCCTTCTGTGCTGTCATCAGGACTGTGCCGGCCACTGAACAACACACTTATTTTTTAAAGACGTCTGACAAATGTGCTGTCGCATATTTGACTCGCTTTTACTCAAAAGTATCTTGGAACTCGAATAAATCTTTTAGTTGTATTTTTAATTGTATTTTTTTATTGTCAGAGATTCTTTGTTTTAGTTTTCAGAAAAAGGATTTTTTTTTTACATTTAGTTCAGGTCTTGCGCAAAATATTAATGAATCATAAAATTAGTCCTTGTTTGGACAATGTTTCTGTTTTTTTTGTTTGTTTGTTTGTTTGTTTGTTTTTTAGCCTTTTTAATTTGACTCATACTCTTGATATTTGAGCTTTGCATATTTCCAGGATCAATTACAACATTGGGTGGTTAATTAATCATCTCTAAAATTAAAGTCATTCACCAGTATGTCAGCTACAAAATAAATAAATTCTTCAATGGCAGCATGCATCATTAACAAAACATGCCACATTTACTGTACTGTTTTTAAACTAATCCTTTCATTTTTAACTAGTCAATAAGACTAGTTAAAAATGCTGCAACTTTTTTCTCTATTCATGCAGTTTTTATGTACAGCTTGATATATTAACTCACATTTTCCCTATTTTAGTACATATGTGCTTTACTGGCGTACATCACATGCAATTCCTACGCAATAGCAGCGAATACAGAGAAGAGAGCGGTTTGTGGTAGTGTGTCATAGTGTGCTGGGTGCCATTGTAGAAACGATTAGCCAGCTCTTTTCCATCGCATGTGATAGGCTGCCGAGGCTGATGTGGGAGCCTTGCTCTCACCCCCTCCTCCCCCATCAACACCCCAAGCCCACAGCGCCTCGGGCTGCCTACTGAGTCAGCAGGAGGGAAAGGTGTCTGCACGACTGTGGCATCGCAACAAGACAGAAAGTTAAAGAGCAGCCAATCGCTTCACAACAGACATGCTTGCACTTTTTCAAGCAGGGCTAGCGAAGAGATGGTAGAAAGAAAAAAGTCCCTCTGGAATGATAAGGGGAGGAAGCCAAAATTTTATGCTCCCCACTACAGAATGCAATACTTCTTACATGGTTTTTAACAGTAGTAGGATTTTAAAACTAACACAATTAAAATTGAGCCAAATACATGAACAAGGTTTTGTAATTGTGTGCAATGCTAGTTTTAAGCTATGCATTTATAGCTATGAATAGTCTGTTTTTAGGGAAGCTGCACAATGTACAATGAAAGTATGTTAGATGAAAAATGAAAGTACAACTTCATTAATCACTAAATAAACCAGTTCAGCCTTGCAATAGGTGCCATGTTGGAATGTACGTTCTGTAAGATTGTAGTTAATACATGTTGTATTGCTTTTAGAAGGAAGCTGTGGATGGCCGAATCCAGGTTCGTCTGAGACTAGAAGAATGCCTTTGTGGCAGAGGAATGTTGGAGCCGGGCTGTGGCACCAATGAACACAGACAGGAGGACTGAGGAGCATCCCAGCGGCTCAGTGACTATCCAGCAATGATCAACACAATCTGAATACCTACTACCCATTCTGAGGTATATACACTATTAGTTGAGCTAACTGGGAAACTATTAGATGATCACTGGGCCGTTTAAAATAATGATTACTAATCTTTTGCTGTTAAATGTCACTGGGTCAGATGTTTGACCTCTAATGACAGGACATTTCCAGCCCAAGCCAGTTCTTATTTGTTTTGCAACCCTGAAAGCTGATTGGCATTAGCTTCATGTGAAGCCCAGAGCAGAGATTGGAATGGAGGACAGGATGGACGAGGACCTTCCTCTTTCACTTCCCAAATGAGTGCTCAGTCAAGTGACTTGTGAGAGTGTTCCTTGTATATGTGGCAGGAAAGCGCAGCTTTGACGGCTGTGGTTTCCGCTCAGGATGTCCAGTCGCTCTGGACGGTTGTGACACTCTGAATCATGCACTGATCATCACTCATCTCCATGGACACGAAGAAATGTATACTCTGTTGTACGTAAAAGCTCTCATGCCATGTAGTACTTCTAACAAATAGAGATTATTACTTATTTATGAAAAAATCTAATAATATTTTGTAGAACACAATACTCATATCTTTAAAACAATCTTTGACTATGTTTTTGTTATATGCACAGATTTGCAGTCTTTAATTTAAAAATCTAGCTCTCATTTACTTTTGTTTGTAACAAATTCACAATTTCTTGTAACCATTTTTGTAAAGAACTACTTCTGTCCTCACATTAAATGTAATCTCAGAATCACCTAGCTCTATTATAAAGTAATCGTTTACTGTTTTTATCACTGCATCATAAAGCTCCACAGTAATTACAGGCTAACTACTGGTAATGAATAAAGTTGTCACATGATAGAGAGCTGAGGATCCTACAAAGTGGATTAATGTGTAGCCTTCCTGAACAATAAAGCGAGTGTTGGTCTCTGATTGGCTGTGGTGTCCACCTTGCACTTCCTGGACACTGTGGTCAGCAGGTTTGTGCATGAGCTCCCAGGAACCTGATTGGAAGCTCTTCCGATAAAGAGTTTGTCACGTTTCAGTAGACATCACTGAGTGATGTGTGTCAAAGTCCTGTCAAATTAAAGGACCCTGGACTTTGTCTTTGGAGCAAAGGGCTACAACTGAATGTAATAATTATACAAGGTTCTTCCTGCGTGACTTAGACACCATAAAACTTGGGCTGAATCTTTAAATCAGATGATATAGTCTACACCAGGGGTCAGTAACCAGCGACCCGACCTATACGGCTCTTTAAAACTCCAATATGGCTTTTTGCACTTTGATTGAGAATGAGGATTTGTCAGTAAAAAGTTGGAAATGTTTTCGTTATTAGAAGTTTGCAGTTTTTAAAACTGATTATGTAATTGTTTCTGAATGTATTTATTGCCGGAACAGGAATTCATCTCTCTCAAAAACACAGTTCATTACATAGTGAAAAAAGTGAGTGTAGCTTTTCTACATTAAAATCATTTAACATCAGCCTACCACAAGACAAACATTTGTGTAAGTTCACCCAATTGTCTTACAGTTTTAGAACTACTGGTAATTACAGCTGTAGCTCTTTCTGATGTTAATTGGATTGGGCGAATGTGGCTCTTTAGCTGTCAAAGGTCGCAGACCCTGGTGTACACCAAATCTACACAAGAGAGTGAACATAAGTATAGGTGTTCACTTACCAGGTTATGAATATTATTATCACTTGAAAATATTTTATCTAATTTTCACAAATACAATATTGGTTGAAATATTTAATTAAATGTAATTAATATATAAATATAAAGATCTAATACTGTTAATACTGCAATTTATGAAAGATTTATTATTCTTATGTAGAAAGACAGTTTTCTGAAGCTATCTGTATGTCGATTTCTCATTCGTTTACATAGTTTTCTGTGTGTTCTGCAGACTTCAAAGAAGACCATCAGCAAATCATTTTTGAAGACCTGCAAAGGGTATGTTCATTCCACTATCCTAATTGTTAAAATTGTGTTTGCACATAGACACTAAACATTGTTGCCTGCAGTGTTAACTTCCCTTATTACCCCGGCAAAGTGGGGCCTGTGTGGAGTTTCCATGTTTGGTCTGTGTCTGTGTTTTCCTCTTTGAATGTGCAAGTTTGCCCACAAGTTTGCATAAAGGTGATCTTGTGATACATATAATGTATCAGAATGTTTTGGGTTTTTTTTTTTTCGTTTTTTTTTTTTTTGTGTGTCAATATTTTACTAAGCATTTTTAGATATTTTTATCTGTTGTGTTCTTCAAAGAAAATTGTATTTTTCTAACTTTAGAAAAGGCATTGTGCCTCGCAACCAAGAAGTAGCAGACGGAGGGGATCTGCTCTTCCAAAGCAAAAGAATTCTATGTCGAGCAATAAGTGAAGTAAAAGAAACTATATGTTGTTCCTTTGCTGGCAATTTTAATTCAAGCATAGGTACTCTAACTATGGCGATACGACAAGGTGCAACTTCATGTCCCAGTATTTCTGAATTGGTTTTAAAATATGATTTCCAATCATTTTCAATCCCTGGACAAGCCCAAAACATGTGCATAACATATGTGTGAACATCTATCACACACATCTGAGCTGTTCGGATATATCTTTGCTAGTCTACTCTAACTATAATAATGTGCTCTGTGGACCACTTTAAATTGTATCAATTGAAACAATTCTAATGTCAGAATTCTATAGTGGAAATGTTTTTTTTTATTTGTCAAAGCGAGAATTTTTTGACTTTTTTAGGGTTCTTATTGCTGTAATTATCGAGCCATTTGAAAACAAAGCAACAATAACAACAACACATTTAATGTCATCTTTGTTGAGCCAATCCAAGGTTTGTGGATTTCTATTGTTTTTTACGTTTATTTCAGAGTTACATCTGCCCTTGCAAATATTCTAGATTATGAATGCAACCTTTAAAAGAACTTATCTGAAATTATACTAGTCATTTAGATGACATCATTGCATTCTAAATGTCAGCAGTGAGTGGCAAAAAATGTAAATAATGAGAAACTACATTTCCTACAGTGACAGTTTGATAAACAGATACAAACTTAACAAGTAGATACAAACTATTGAACTTTGAACAATATTAGGTTAATTTCTGACATGAAAAGAGAATACCAAGTAGTTAGTGGGATTTTGACATCTTTTATTTATTGTTTTATATTTTCCATTGTAATACAGTTCTACTTATATTCAAGTGTTTAAGTTGATATTGAGCACTTATGTTAATCTATTTTCTTTGATTTATTGACGTGATCAGGGGAAACACTAATGCTGTTCGCTGTCTCTAGTAGTTTAGGCTAACTGTATGCTAGCAGCACATGTGTGGGGTTTCCTCTGTGGATTACAAATAGAGAAAAACAAGTTAGTAATAGAAAACCAAATCCAGATGAACAACTGGAAAATAATAACTGAGAGCTTCATTTACTTTGCACAGAAGAACTCGTCACCTTTTTGTATTTAAATAAGATCTTTAATGAGTAAATTAATTGTTGACAGTGTCTTTGCTGTTGTCAAACAAAGAAACAAAACTACTTTTACTGCATAAAGTTAATTTGAGAAAAAAGAAAAAAAAAAAAAACTGGCAAACAAACGGTATACATTTTTTAAGTTGTGTTGCCTGTACCACTACCACTCGTCAGAATATGGAGGTGCATTTTTTATATAATGTCACTGCAAAACCTCTATGCAAGCAAATAGAAATCGCATATCTAATGACAAGTGTTTTTGTGAAACCTGTTGTGACACTGCACCTTTACCGGGCGACTAAAAAGTGAAGAATCTATTCTTTCATTGGTTGCTCGAGTTTCCTGTTGTGTTTTATGAGGGTCATGCAGCTGGCAGGCGCCCTCCTGTTTCTGTCCATAACGATGACAGGCGTCTATTAGTGCACTGTGGAAACATGAGCCAAGAGAGGGGTGAACCAAGGCTCTGTACCCTCCCACTTCCTCTCCCGCCGCAGATCCCCGTAGTACAGCTTTTTACGGGCCAGGTAATACGGCCTTCAGTTTCTCTTGGCAAACGCAGCCCATCAGAGGTCAGCTCCTGGTGACTTGAACTCAACCTGGAAACAGGTCTGGTCCACTGGGAAGTGTCTGAACCTCTGGTATATCACAAAGCCACGGCCAGGAAAAGTAGTTGCATACTGGATTTTGGGAGGAAATAGGGAAATGAGAAAAAGTGTGAAAAGAATATTATTGACATACTTTGACATTCCAAGTGCACATTTTGTTTTTTGGACCTTACTTGGAAATTGTGTAACTATCAGGTCTTTATGGTTGTTTTGGGGGGCTTTTGGAATTAACCCATGGCAAAATATAACAATAACCGTTAAAATAAAAAAAATGCTGTTGCATAAAATTTGTTTCTCTGGTACAGGTATATTGTAAACAAAGATGCACAGATTCAGCTTTTTCAATTTCCATACCGCTTCCAATTATGTGGCTTTAAATATCTGCTGATACCTGTATCTACTGATACCAATTTGTGGACTAAAAAGAACTTTTTTATTTTTGAAAACTCAGTTAAATCATCAGAAAGTGGGTCATATAGTAATATGTAACTGCTATTTATTGTGCAAATGAAAAAAAATTAACAACTTTATAAATATAATTATGAGATATTCTGGGGCTCATTAAATTAAAGACACAACCAGGTTATCGGCTGAACCAAGGGACAGATACCAAATCACAATTGCACTTTTATTTTGACTCATGTACACTTAAACTATCTTTATTCCTCTTATTTTGTTTTTTTGTTTTCAGGAAGTACATACCATTGTAGAAGTATATAAGGACAATAATACGAATTGTGATTTGCTCACAATTAGTTTTTATCGCCATACCTTGTCCAATTATTTATAATCATTTTATTCTCCTCAAAAAAACATCTTCAAGGGGTGAATAATTTGGAGGTTCAGATGAACTGGTTAAGTGAGCGATGCACGTGTTATAAAGTTGTCTGTTTTTCACACTTTTAAGATGATCAAAATTTAAAC
The DNA here is from genome assembly GCA_038363315.1 of Mugilogobius chulae. Classification (NCBI taxonomy): domain Eukaryota; kingdom Metazoa; phylum Chordata; class Actinopteri; order Gobiiformes; family Gobiidae; genus Mugilogobius; species Mugilogobius chulae. The sequence continues at coordinate 30,652,516 of CM076405.1, read as the reverse complement.
TTGTCAATCTGTATCTTACGCATTTTGACCCCTAATAGTCTGCAGTTTGTTGTCTTGTATTTTTCAGAGTACTTTCTCCAGCTGAATATACTTACTCTCTACCTGAGTAATATTTCCACTGAAGTTACTGTACTAGTGTGGACTACTTTTCTCATAAAATTTATGAACACTCCAGAAAAAACTGCGTATGCATTGAAGGTGTTTGAAAAGTGATTGAATTTTATCTTGTGTGAACCCCTGTACCTCGCGTTTACCATTAAGCTCTAAATGGTCAAATGAAGTTTTAAAAAGACCGGTTTACGCAATTACTTAGATATTGCACTTCGATCTCACCTAGGACGGGGACAGAAAAGTTTGGGTGCAAAAGGGGAATTTGAAATTTGACACTGCAGTTGTTGTGGCTTGGTACGTTAGCTGCGGGTGGCGCTGACATGAGCATTAATGGTGCTATGGTGTCATTCATTCTGTTGAAGTCTCGCAGCTCTCCTTGGAATTGGGTGTGTTCATCTCCCACTAATGTGTCATATTTACGTCTCCCTAGTGTCTTATTTTGATCAGAAGCATTGTGCACCACTGAAGCCATATTTTTTGACACTTTGTATAGTAATGTTATGTTCTTTCTCTGTTTTTTGTCTCTATAAGTGAGGAACAGCCAACTGTAAACTGGTGGTTTGAGTGTGAAGTATGGTTAGAAAGATTCCATCTATTTAAAGGGATAGAAATATTCATGGTAACCTCCAACTTGTTTTCTATTTCTTTTGTCTCTCTTTGTGGCACAAATAAAAGAACTACTTTGCTCTGAGTTTGGAGAGAACAAAAACAGAAATTGTCCCGGTGGGATACTAAAAGTAACTATTGGGAGACTAAAAGCTTTGAAATAGTATAATTCAATCTACTCACTCACGTTTCCCATTTTCAGTTCAATGATTTCACAAAATGACCTTACTTTGTCACACACAAAACTTAACTTACTAAAAGCTGAAGCATTTAATTTTCAAACTGCAAAAAAGGGAAGTAGATATTTAACTCTTTCTAACTAATTCCTCGCTCTCATGCATGTTTTTCTCCTTTAGCAAGTTTTTGAACAGGGTTTCAGACACAAAGATAAAGCAGGCTAATGAATTCTCATCTCAAAGAGTACAATAGTTAGTTGCAACACTGACTGAGGACTAATACCACAATGTTACAACAATTGTAAAACAAATATATTTTTAGGACATTTATGCATTCAAAATCAAGAAAATTAAGTTGTTATCTGATCCTGTGACAATCTATGTGCATTTAGAAAGATTGTCATATTGCGACTCAGTTGTATTATATTTCATACAACTGTAGGCTTTTCCTTTCCCCACTCCTTGTACTGGTTGGCCTCCATGATGTGACTGATTTGAGCTGTAGTCGATCAAAGAAATTCAGTTCCACTGACCGATTGTCAACATAAAAAGCATGGTATTTTGTTTTACTTATATTCAGATTGCTGTCAGATCTATCTTCCTCTGAAATGTGACATTGTATGTTATAGCAAAGCATGTCACTCAACGCTTTACAATTTAATAAATGGTCTTGCTATTCATGTTGATTTGGACCCTTTAAACGAGTTTGCAAAACTTGAAATCACTAACTTAGAAATAATGATGGACAATGATATTAAAGCATGACCATAATTCTCCTGTTTTGGCGTCTTTTCATTGGCTGCCAGTGTAGTTTCAAATTGATTTGAAATTGTAACTATTTGTTTAAATGAAATGAAATGATTGCAACTCAGTATTTGTTTGGCCTGCAGCCGTAGATAGACCCAACTGTTAGAGAGCTAATTTTGGACGATGAAGTGATTGGCTTTGTCTTTGGTCTTAGACCCTTCTGCATTCAAACAGAATGTTGGAGAGGCTGGCTGGTCAGGCAACCGAGAGATGGGTCCCCTTGTGGCACTCATTACTTCTGAGGAGATGCCCCAGAGGCATTGAAGGATGGGTTAAATGCAGAGGACAAATTTACCTATGGAGACAATAAAGTAAACATTAACTTTACCACAAATAAAGACATGCAAGTTTTAATCAGTTCAAATTCTCAGTAACTTGCAGTTCAATGTATTTAGCAGTGCAACTTTGTCATCTGTCCTAAGCCTGACCTTTCAGACCATGTTGTTTTGGTGTGCAGTACTTGACCCTCTTCTCTCTTTACTACGTGTTGTAAACAGAGTACTTGTGGTGTTGTTTGGCCTCTTCTAAGTAAGGGAAAGTGAAGTGTCCAGTAGTAGCGCAGGGTCACGTACGTCAGCGCTGTCAACTGCTGTGAGAGCTGTAAGCCAATACTCTGACCTCTGATGTGCATCTGGTGTTGAAATTGTTCAACTCCCTCTTTGTTGTGGGGACCTCCTGCTTGGTCCGCAAGTGATGTTCACGCAACATTACAAATGCTATTATCCTTATAGTTTCATTAGAAGAAAGCAAGTCTCAATTCTCTGACAGAATTTGCTGATTGAATATTTGTTAAGCTGCTTTATGGTCAACGTCTTGTAATAAAACTCAACATGAGTCAGAAGCGTAGCATCTAGACTTTGTATTGATTAGTATCTGATTTTAAGTACTTTTGACAACTCTTCACAGAAAACATATTTGTTAAAACGAGCTGTAGGAATAATAGGAGTAACACTTTATAATAGGGTTAGTTTTCTTCCAAAAACAGCAAGTGCCTGTAGAGTTGCAAATAAGTTCCCGTCTTCCCGCCCTTCTTCTGGTATGATGACTTTTCTTTCTGCATTCACATAGTGCAAATCTTGTCCTGGTTCTTTAGTTATACCAATAATCTGAGTTTTTAGAAAATAGGTTTTATGAGTGTTTGCTTGAATTCACCATCACTTTGTTATTCATAAATGTGCTGTGAGTAATCATAATTCTTTGTGATTGTTTACATGCTTTAAAAAAAAAAAAAAAAAGGTTGATTTTTGAGATGAGCCGAATCTTACAATTCTTTGTCTATTATTATGCTCTTAGAAAACTTCAGACAGTTCCAAGTTTCAGTTGTTGTCATTTGTTGTACTACAACTCTCATCACTACTCTTGTGATGTTTGACCAGTTTATTCACATTTTCTATAAATATGCTTATATTAGCGACAGAAAACAACATGGCTGCCCGTGGCGCTTGGACACATGACTTTCTTAATTTTATTTTATTTTTTCGTTCTTTGTAAATGAATCAGGAAAATATCCATTAAACATGACATTTTAATCATGTTCTAGTAGCAGCTTTAAAACTGTAAAAAAAAACTCAAAATACATTAAATAGTACTTTTTGAATCATTTTTTAGCTTGCCATTTCATAGTGTAATTTCTTGACTTTTGTCTTTTAAATGCATAAACCTCCTTTTTCCTCTGTTCCTTAAATAGTGATACCATCAGCTTTCTCTCTTTCTCTCAAGTGACAATGTGCTGTACAATGTCCACTTCGAGCTGGTTTTCTGTTGGAGAGGTCAGAAGGTCAGCACAGTGTGAGTGACAGCAGTAATGGTGACCCGAGCTATATTTAAATCACAGAGCAGAGGAACAGCTTTGAATCATATGTGGACTCGCATTCGCATCCTCTTTCCACACTAATGACCACAGCTACTGCCTTAAATAAAACTGACGGCATTCATTTGACTTATAGGACCAGGGCCTATTGAGCAATAATTTTAATTTCAGAAAGAACAGTGTCAAACTGCTAACTTAATGAAAAATTGTCTGAAATAAGCAGGCCTGTATTTTGAGCAATGTCAGTATCTTGAAATAGAACAAGATACATTATGTAATATGAGCAGGAGTGTGTTTGAGAAATATGCAGCGTAAATGGAATGGCTAGAGATCTTATGACTTCACTTTTTTCACAATTAGTTAAAAAAATAATGTGCAAGGCTTTTTGTTTGTTAATTTACTGCCAACTCTGGTCAACTTTTAATAACTTGTGCTCTTTGCCAGAAATGGCAAGTAACCATTTTTCTCAAGTGCTGTACATAAGTAGTTTTTTTGAGTATCTGTACTACTGTACTTTTTACTTTCACTTCGTACAGTTTTTGCAAAATATCTCTACTCCTTCCATTAAAAAAAAAAAAAAACAAGTTAGTGCACAGACACTTTTTCCCTCTTAAAATACACAAAACATAAAACTTTTTTTTATTAAATGAAGCTACTCGTGTGACCTGAAATGTCAGTGTTGTAATAAATGTGCTACAAAATCAGCTTTTTAAAAATAGTCTAAAAATAATTTTTGAAAATATTTTCCCTGATTTAGCTATCATTAATAATTGCATTACCATTGATCCCATGTTAAAATAACTCCCCTTAAAACATTTTTCAATAGAGAGAGGACAACAGTAATGTAATGAATGACACATTTTTTAAAGCAAGTAATTTCCCAAGTGAAACTTTTTAAAAATAATTATGTTCATAATTCTCAACACAAAATTTAGATGTTTATTATTAAATAACCTATAAGTTTGCTTTGTTATGTTCATGTGAAGAAGCTGCTGTTTCATTGCAAAACAAATGTCACATCTAGAATCTGACAATAAAGTATTATCTGTGTAGTGTAGAAACTTTGAAACCAGAGCAGCTCTTGTTATCAGCTTGTTTACCTGATTCTGTGGAGGTGCCGCTGTCCTTTGCAAGCCTGGTCTTTACTCTGACACCAACAGACAAACTTTTCTTTGAAGAACTAATCCCCTCAACCTGGTCTGTGTGTGTATTTCAGAAGAAACAAAGAGCTAAGTGTTATCTCAAAGTGTTTCTTAAATATTGGAGCGGTTGAAAAGGGAGTTATTGACAGAAGTGTGTCAGATCTGTTTTTGTGTGAATATTGAGTGAGTCTGACATGTACGTGTGATGTCATTCCTGTTGGAACTTTTTGAGTTTGCTTGGGCCACGCAGGCCTTTCTGTCTGAAGGGTGTTCCTGACATGTCCCGCTGCACTGAAGGAACAGTGTTGCTATGAGGATTGTAGGATTAGCCTTAATTTACCTTTAGCGTCATCAAGTCAGTAATCCATAATCTTGTGCTATAGTATTTTTCCATGAGTAATTTTCTAGCTCTAATTTCTTTTTTCTTTTTTTTTTGTCAAGTTTTATTTGTATTTATTAAGAGATTCAGTAATGCAAGGCCATCAAAAGTTATTCAATGATTGTTACTGTACAAAATTGTAATTGAATTTTTGTTAGACACATTCCAATAAGATCTTAAGCTATTTACCGATAAATTCTGCTGAACTGTGAGATGTTTTGATTGAAGTCTTGGACTTTTTTGGTTTGTTTTACAAAATAAGCATAGAGTTTGATATAGTATTCACCATTTTGGTTTGTTTCAGAACACTACAGCTTCAAAAGTCATGATGTTAAAATCTCTGAGGAAAACCTGAAAAAATGTCCCTAAAAGCCGCACACGTGACTTGTTTTTACAAACATCTTGATTTCACTTGCTTATATCTCTTCCTTTGCTTTTAGTCAATGCAAGATTTGTCTATTATTGCTTGTGACCAATATTTTAAAATATGTATTCAAAAAATCATTAAAAGCTGAATTTTGCTGCACCCTGAGTTATTATTTTTCCATCTGAAGTCCCATAAAGAAAAATACATTAAAAATAAACTGAAACTGAACCAGGCCAGGACTAAACTAAACCAGGACTACACTAAGCTCAAATTGGGAGTGTGAATGCATCTTAACTATTTCAGTGTGTGTTTTTTTACCATTGCAAATGAATTTTGTTCCTTACTGTTGTCAGGCAAACAACCATAATTTGATGCCTCAAGCTCTGAAATGCTATACACATTCATATCTCCTGTACCATCTCCCTGTGTACCTGTGTCAGCAGAGGCATCCTGGGAAGTGAAGGCTTGTGTTGTCCTCAGCTCCTGGGATACGGGTGGCCAGCTCAGCACCAAACGCTTGGATGGGTGTGACCCGTGATGGTTTATTCTCACGGCTGGTGGAAAGGTGGCATGAACTGTCTTCCCACATGAGATCCTACAGTCCCCCTTCTCCTCACCCCTCCTCATAGTGGCAGTCTTATCGCTCTCTTCTAAGGCTTTGTTTAAGGATTAGGATCTGCTACTGAAACCATTGTGGGCTGTAAAAGACTTAGTAGTGACAGTCAAACTATCATGTCAGATAATCTCCTAAACTCACAAGATCATTATAGCAACTAGTAAAGTGATCCTTCTGTCGTGATATCCACTAATTATAACACTTTGGTGCATATTTTTGACTCATTTGGCACAAATTTCTATCATTGTGGCAATAGTGGAAGTGGGGCTGAGTTCTAAAAATAAATCTTTCTACTCATCTACAAAGAGTGTAGGAAAACACAATTTAAATTGTCTTTATAAAATAAGAATTTATAATACTTAAAACTTGAAAAATATCAATGATTTTACCCATACGTAGTGGCTCAGTTTGAGATTATATTGTAGTAGTCTGACCATTTGAATTGATACTATCCAAAAACAATGCATTACTAAAGTACTTATAATAAAATATTTTATGAAATAAAAAAATACATTACATATATAAATATATGTAATGTAGCCAATTACATATTTTTCCTGACAATATTTATTCATTTCCTAGCCCATTGGCCAGCTCAACTTTTAATCCAGTGAAGATTTAGAATGAAATAATATTAGTCAGCTCATCTCCTACTTGCATACTTAAGCAGCTAGTCCTAATGTAACTTTGGGAGGACTCCCCTAAATCCATGACAGCATCAAAGCGCCCGCTGCCTCCTCTTCACCATCACAAAGAGACTGTGACCTTGCCTTTGGCCTCCTGGCTGTCTGACAAAGCAATCCCTATGCTCTAGTGCGGTACGGTTGTCCTCTAAATGAAAGTAACTGAGAGGCGAAGGGCAAAGAGGCCTATGGAATATCAATGTGCGATGCTCTCAATTAAGATTAAAGCTTTTGAATGGAATCCTATGGAGCCGCCTCTGTAAGAATACTTGACATTTTACCCTTGCTGACTCCAGTTAAAAAAGTGTTTCGCGCTACACCAGTTCTACCGTCACCTCCTCCTTCACACGCTAACTAGCCGCCCCCTCCCTGGCTGACCCCCCCACCTCACCACCACCATTCATTGTGTAGATATTGACTTAGGCTAGAGTCACACGTCTTCTAAGAAATAAGTGAAATGGATCATCTTACTGCCAGTGGATGATAAGAATACTGAAATATGAAAAAGCGACGGGATCAGCAAAATCACAAACTAAGAGGGGGAATACGAGGCAGCCATGATAACCCTCAGAGGCAAACTCCCTACAGCGACAGAAATGAGTCTGGAGAAGGCACTGCGATTTTCCACATTGTACATTGTTAAAAAGTAGATATGCCACTTGGTTCTGCACATATTGTGACAAAATTTTTATTATTTTTTTAACAATCTGGTCTGATAAGATTCATGCAGGTTCTCATTTACGTTTGGCTTGTTGTTTGATAGCTCTCAATTATTTCACTACATATGATAATATTTGACTTTTGAGTACCAACAGATCTACTCGTGGACTTTATCAGGCCCAAACTAAGTGTGAAAATGGAAGATAAATTAGAAAATTAAGTTTTATTCAAGTTGTGTTTGAGAGTGACATCTTACATGGTCATCTAATTATTCTTCTCCACTCTTCTTTTCTAAGTCTAAATGTTTTTTTTTTTTTTTTACACATTTCTACACTTGTCAATCCACAGATATGGCACTATGATGAACAAAGTGTTTTGTGTGTCTGTGGGTCTCCTGTACTGTTCTAAGACAGGAGCAATATATAACACTTTTAATTCAGATAGCCCTTATTTTTGTTTAATCTTATTAAAATCTTATTAAACTCCACTGTAATTTTTTTGTCACAGTTACCATATGAAAATTTCATACCATCCTTAACACGGAGACAAACAGGTGCCTAAACCACGGACTCGTTATTGGTATGAAAAAATCCTGAAATTCTGACATTTAAACTGTATTTAATAAAAGTTGAATTGATGGTGAATTCTTTGGAGTCTTTTGTAACTGTTTATATCAAATTCTGCCCATGCTAGCTTTTGATATGATAAGAAAATGCAGTGTTCAAGAAATTGGCAATGTTACAAACGTTTCTGGGGTGACCCCCAGCAATGTCAAAACCGCAGTTGGAACTTACAATAATTATTTAACTTAATTAGTTGACACTCATAAATGTTGACGATAAGTGTTTGTTGTAGAAGACATAACTGAAAAGAAAAGATAAGCTAAGATAGGAGAACCTTTTCTGATATTTTGTTCAGTTTGTAATTGAAATCGATGCAATATTGTCTACTGTATTTAAAAAAAATCTTATTTTCCATTACAGTAGATGAGAGGGTGCTAATAGTGCCCTCTGGATCAGTATGGTGTGATGCAAGTACCAAGTGGTCTTCAATGACAAAAGTGGCCATCCGAGAATCGTTCGAAAGATGAAAACTCTTTTAGTTAAAATACAATGACATAGCAACTGCCAGTTGTGCATCAAAATATGTTCCATCTTATTTTATTGTAAGGGTTTAATATGAAAACTACTCGATTTACACCTTGCGTAGTGATTATAGTATCATCTGTTATCTCTGTGGTGTGTCTTTGTTCACCTGCTTTAGATTTTATGTCCAAGCATCAGACAATGCATAGATATTTATTAAACAAAAGTTTTCATTTACTCTTTATTTTCTAGTGTGCATTGAGTACAACACATACTAAGATCAAGAATCTGTATGCATGCAAATATAAAACCCCTTGTGTTAACTCCACCCTCAATAAACAGAATTCCACATCACACTCCAACTCTGCAGTTAACTGAATCAATGCAATTCCACTTGTGCTGATGTTGCAGACCGGGGCCCTTCCCCCAAGCCCCCTCATCTCTCACCCCCACCTCCACCACCACCTCACTCGCTGATACATCCACGGTGCACGTCCCGCTCTCTGCCTGCCATATACTTGCACAGGTCTGCCCATCCAAACACATTAGCGGCAGAAGCCATCACGCAATCAAGACAAGGCAGTGTATGAGACGTCAGGCCAATTTGTTTCCTTCTCGCGGCTACATCATATTAGCAGGGCGGCTATACCCTTGAGCTAAATCCAAGTTCACACAGGCAGTGAGCGGCTGGACAGGACGGCCCGCTCTGTCAGCACTTTCCCCACAGCATGCTGCTGACATGTATCCAGTAAACTGCCATGAATTAGAATATAAAAAAGTCTTAAGAGTTTCAAATATGCTTCTTTGAATGTGGTCGGTTTGCATAATTTCCAGGGGTACAGTTACAGTACATATGGCCCGCAAGATCATTTTCAGGACTAAGCATGCCTTGTCTGCAAAATAACAAGCTGGAAGTCACTTCTACCAATAACTAGGCATCAGTATTTAGATATAGTGAATATTGTTCAAAATTTTAAGATAAAGCATATTGTTTACAGAATGCTACAAAAAGAGGTCATGAAATAAAGCATAATGCATACATGTTCTACATACTAATAAAAAGTACCGGAATAATTTTTTCAACCATATTGTATTCTAAATGTGTTCTAACCTTTTGCCACCTTTGGCAGATACTAACAGTTGAACGGCATTCAAATATTTCTCATAAAATTCTTTTAACAATTTTGTTGCAGAAGTTCCCCTTAAATATGTTACTTTTAAAATCCTTGGCTTTAGGTTTATTGCAGACCAGCTCTTTGCAGTTTAATTTAGAGACTGTGCTGGACACTCCATGTTTTTAAGCTTACCATCTTGTTCGTTTTTACTGAAATAGTTTTGTCATTGCCTTTTTTTAAAACCTCTGACTGTTCAGTACCTTTGATTTGTAGGACTTTAATTGCAATAAATGTTCTAAAACTTTAGACAGGTTTATGCAGTGTACTGTATATAAAGTGTATTGTAAACTTTCAATTATAGGTAAAGATGGTATTTTTGCACAATTCAGAGGCTTTTTCAGACCTGACAATACATATGACAATAAGGCTTCAAATATGTTTTAAAGACATTTTCGCACTTTTCTGTTGCGTTGGCATAATATTGTCTGAAAAGCATTATTGAGATATGCATCGTCCAATACTGTAAGATTTCAACAAGGTGGTAGTACAGTGCTGTTTTATAAAAGTCTCATCAAGCAATGTCACATTTTAAAGCCCATGCAAAACATGATTTCAGATATACTAGATACAATATAGAGCTTGTGTGAAGACCTTTATGCATAGGCTGATTGTTGCACCAATGATGCTGATGCTTTCAGACCTTTGTTCCAGTGGCTTGTTTTAAGAAAAAATATGTATATATTCATGTGTTGCTGAATGTTTTAGGTTGGGCAGAGGTGCAGTGCACACATGTCAGTACTTTAGTTTTTTTCTTCTAACTTGCAACTCTAAAAATACGTATATAATCATAGTTGCATTATTGAAAATGCATTCAAAATATTTCTAGACAACAGAAGTTCAAACAGTATATTTATAAGCCAGTGGCATAGGCAATCTGTATATAATAATAAATTATATATATATATATATATATATATATATATATATATATATATATATATATATATATATACATACATACATACATACATACACAAAATAATGTTTTGCTACAAAATTATTGTTTAGCTATTATTAGGGAAACTGGAATATTTGGGAAAGGCAATCTATTCTCCTCTATTAACACATGTTGCTACATCTAAAGAGCTTTCTTCTAGACAAAAAGCTAATAATTTCAGAATATTTTGAGAACAAATGATGAAGACGAACACTTCATAGAATTCCAGACTGATGAAAATTTGTAAAAATAGTTGTACAAGAGGTGCTCTTTTGTAAAGGCACGGTCATGAATTAAAACAACAACAAAAAACTCTCTCATAAATGAATGCCTTTATTGCCAATGGCATGACTCAATGTACTTTATGCCTATCACTCCACTGGTTTTCATATATTCCCTAATTGGTTGGTCCCAATGATGAAGGCAGGTAATGGCAGAAAAACATTAGAGCTTAGTGAGAGAGGCATTATTTGTTTATTAACATAGGAGATGAGCGCTCCCCCAAAATGCAGAAATTGATTGACACAAGCTGTAGAAGCAACACTAGCCAGCGCTGTCGTCACCTAACTCCAAGAGTTTGTCACGGTGCGAAAACAAAAGTTCTACTGCTAATTCAACATTTGTGAATGAAAATCAACCCTAAGACTTATACATGTTACATTCACATTCACGAAAGCAGCGAGAAATAAACGTCTCACGTTTCAGGAGCCAGACGGCCATCATAGCAGTTCAGACCTGATCGAAACAGCTCGCTCTCGTCCCAATTTGTTGTTTTAATCAAACAAGCTATGGGCAGTGTTTCTTTCTGCAAGCAACATGAGCAGTAGAGTGGAAAGTGACGTCAACTGATAACCCCCCTTGATCAATAAGACCTGATCTGAAATTTGACTTTTTGTTTTGTTTTGAATAATTGCAAGAAAATATTGACAAGTAGGCAGGGACATGGTGAAAACAGGAATTTTCTGAACACTCGAGTATTCACTCAAATAAGATAAATATAAAGATAGAATCAATAAGATATTGAGTAAACTAATGATGAGAGCAACAAAATTGTAAATTGTAAATAATTATTTTTGTAAAATGTACACAAACATATTCTTAGTAATATATTATCACAGCAGCCAGAGCATTTATACTGTATTTTAGGACACTCCAAATACTAATAAGGCAACTAATTAAGAATGAGCTTTATCAGAACTATAAGATCACATAGTAGCATGAAAACATATTCTTACCTGTTGTCTAAAAACTTTTTCACATGGTTATCATTGTGGTGGAAAACAGAAAGCAGTATCATAATCATTTTTGCGCTGGGGGTATTGAGAGACTTGGCTCACTCTGCTATGTCAACACTATTGGAACATAATGGCATGATTATTTATTGATCTTATTCCGAACAAATCTTGCAAGAGGTGAGCAGGTGAAATGCAGTAATGTTAGCATTCCTTAATTAACCTAATGAACAATTTGCTACTAAATCATTTCAGTTTTGTGATGTTGAGTTGTGTATGTTTATTTTATTAGGAAAAAAAGCATCTTCAGATTAAAACAGACATTACGCAAATGTAATTACACAAGGGCGTTAGTGGCAAAAGGTGGAGCATACTACAGCTCCACATGAAGACAAATGAGCCACAAAGCATCTAGTCAATAGTTCAATTATCTGATGTCTGTCCAGCTTAATTAAACATATAATTGAGCTGCGCTAATCTAATGATAGCCTTCCTGTTACCCATGAATCGCCCGCTTTTGGCATAACCACCACTTGACCCCGGCATAGATTGACTATAGCACTAAGTGCAGGTCAGGGTGTATCTAGTGCTCACCCAGCGTGGTGACACGCCTCCTTCTCCTCCTCCACGGCACACGGGCTGTCGCATGTCTCACTATGGGGCTCTGAGCTCTGCCAAAAACAGTCAGGGAGAGGGAAAAATGCAATTACTGGCAGATTATCATACTGCTTCCGTTTGACTTTTTCCAGTGAATTCATGAATATATATGATTCCATCTCGCATCTCAATCTCAAATCCTTGTGCTTCTCGGTTTTCCACGTGTTTGTTCTCTTTGTTTTGTTTCTAGAGTGTTTCCACATGAAGATGAAAGTGTGAGGGCCACTGAAATTTAAAATATGACCATGATTATTTAAAACCTTTTTTAAATACTATGAAATCAATTTAGTAAAGTTTGTTGCAAAAGGTAAACAAACATACAATACTGTATATTCAGCCTGTTTTAGGCTGATGTAAAGGAAATTTGTCAAGTTTGGGTAAAAAAAAAGTATTCTTAACTAGTCTCAACTAAATGCAATACTATTTAAATTTTGTCTTGAACTTGAACTTTTACACCCATTGTTCACCATTTATATGTTTGCCGTTATTTACAGTATGAATCTATTTTTTTATATATTAAATACTGTTTAAACTGTATACATCAAGATCAAAATATTTTATTAAGTTAGTTTTAATTCAGTTCATTGTAGTTTTTGCACAATCTATAATCAGTATTCGCTGAGGGCTTAGATCTGATGATGTTATCTTTTTTGCTTTCTGAAAACCTTGTATTAAATCTAAACCGTGACAACTGGGACTAACAAAAAGGTGGGAGGAAAACTGAAGAGGGTTGTACTGCCAGAAGCGGTACACATGCCGTGTTTGAGAAACACTGATGTTGACAAGAAAGTAGTCCACAAATGAGTCCTCTACTGTTTTGCTGAGTGTGATCATCACTCAGCAGGCGTCATTACTGTTTATTTAAGTAGCAAAGAGGACAAAGAGTAAAGATAATTCGGCTTGTGCAATGTCTAGAGTTTTATAAACAATACAAACATGTGATAGAAAATGCTGACCCTTGCACGTAGACCGTTCTCCATATCAATTTTACTCTAAAACAGTTTTGTTGTCTATTGAGAGAAAGGAGTACAATCAGTGTTTACAGAACTGTGTTTTGTTCAGCATCAGACTTTTAATCTCCACGCAGAAGCCCTTAAGGGAGACTTGACTGTGTTTCTAGATGTATCGCTAACCTTTGGACTTCACCACTGCTCTTTTTAATAGCTCAATCTTACAAATCATTTTAAAGCACACTGAAACAGACAGATAGGTAATGGATTCCATGGCAAATCAATGCTTGGATCAATGGAAGACATGCATCAATAAATGGTGTGAGCTGCTGAAATAGATACCAGAGTTAATGTAACATCATTGTGTGTGAGTAGAAGTTGGAGAGGGCTAATACAGGTTGGATCCTGATAACACGTCCTTCTAAAAAAAGTAGGACGCTAACTGACTGTGAGAAGCTTAACTTAAACTAGATTACACTTTTCATTATTTATATTACATAAGGACAAGGCAATAGCATGCAGTTAGCAATTAACTAGAGGTGTAGGAAATACATCACCGATTATCAGTAAGTACAGATAAGGACTTGAGCGCATTCTCCAACAACAAAGCAAGATGGATGCAGTAAGTATAATAAACTCATTTACATGGTTTTCCCAAGTGTCCGTGTGGAAATGATCACTTTTGAACACATCCATTGTATTTGCTCTTACACGAATGTCATGTTCACATGTTTAATCATACAGAACATAGAACATTTTTAAACGTGTATTTTGAGTGTGATCTGGTTAGTTGAGTGGTTAGTTTCTCAGAAAGGTTGACACTGATGAAACATTACGTTCCTTCCAGTACATTGTGATTGGACCTGTTAGTTTCAAATGGTTGACTCAGGCTTCAGCTCCGTACACTCTAGACTTGTGGTGGAGATGTTCAGCAGTCCCACACACTGATAAGTGCATCTGTTATCAGGAGTGACTGTGTCAGCTGCTGTAAACAAAATAAAAATAATACCTTCAAGACCTCAGGCTGCACTCCTTGGACTGTGCAAGTGGCAAAACACTACAGCTGTTTCTCGTGGCCCGCTGCCATAAATCTCCACTCAACATCTTGCGTTAAGGTTGGCTGCTATGGGGCAGCTGTACTCGTCTAAATATAGAGTCAAGGCTGCAACCCATACAGCGTAAATGTAAGTTCTGACATTAGTTTAACATTAATCCTACCATATCTCCCACCTGCATTAAAGCTGGTATCAGCAGTGCAACAGTTTTGCAGGAACTGAACATTGTGCAAACTGAACATCCGCACATGTCACAGTCTGACTCACAGGCCCTGACCACACACTTGATTTTTCAACGGACCCAGCGTTCATTATCAGTGTGTGGTGGCCTGAGGCAGAACGCTCTCTGCTCGCTGCTGTGACATCCACTGTGCTCCGTGATGGAGACAAACAGGACGAAGGTGGCACAGCAAACACACATCACTCTGACAGCACTCATCCAGAACAGTCAGTGCCCCATAAGCACATTTTATCACTGTTGTCTTTTAGCGAGGGACATCCTCTCCAAATTAAACACTATGTAAGCATATCTTTTTATGGAAACAGAGGTGCAAAGTAACTAATAGACAGTGTTTTAGTTATGTTTTAATTGCACTCCAAACCATAAGCATGCAGTACAGGCGAAACCACTTCAAACTGAATTAAACGCAGAGTCTTGCTTACACAATAAAATATATTACATGTATCTTTGCTGTTGATCATTTGTTTATAAACGTCTCTAAGCATGAAAGCTGTTCCAGTTTAAACTTAGGGTGCACATGACAGGTTTTTATGATTTACTAATTTTAACTTATTTTTTGTTAAATATAAAAGGCAATTTTACATGAATATGTAGTATGTAAAGAAAAGTTTGAAAATAGAGTGAAAATACCAGGAAGTAGAGCTTGAGATCACACTATGGAAATTAGCTAAGTTTTCTATCTAAAGCACATTTTCATGACCCTGTAAACATAAAATTAACTGAATCAAAGTGTTCTAGGTTTTTTTTTTTTTTCCAAGTTGAAAAAGCCTGCACATTGCATAAGTTTTGGCTCAGTTCATGATTGGAGGAAGTAAATTGCTATTCTTACAAAATGGTTAAACTGGAATGAAATGTAAGTAAATGTAAAATGCTTTGTAAAATCTTAAATATAATGATAGTAACTTTTTTTATTGAAATAAGTTGTTCAACTTGTCTTAGACATTTTTGAGTTGACCTCAAATGAAAAGTAATACTTTCATAATAGTCATAGTCATCTCCCTCACATCTCAATTTAACTTAGATTCAACCAACTGGAGCCAGACCCCAAATCAAAGACCATATGAGGGTATATTTACATAAAACACAATGAGCCATAATACTAAAAGTCTTTTCTTGATTACTACACTGCTGTGCTCACATGCTTTTAACTCCTTTTTCTATAATTGCAGATTCTCTCCACGCCTGTGATGAACAATCCCGAAAGCGTGTTTTGCCTTTACACCCAGCGGTCTTTAAAATGTGCTGCCGTGGAGAAGAGAGGGAGAAGTCCAAGCACGGGGCCTGCTGTGCTGAAGCGCATCATAAATCCGGTTAGTGCTCATGCAGGGGCTGTCGGTCCAGGCAGGGGAACTCACACCTGTTTGGGATGGAGTAGGCTAAATGTAATTGCTAAACACAGCAGCGTTTAGAGTTGCCAAATTGCACCTCTGGGAGTCACTATAGCTCACAATTTGACTAATGAAGGCCAAGTAATCAAGCCTCAAACCTATCAGGCATGTTGGCTGTAATTAAAAGGTTTATGTTCAGCACCGGGAAAGAGGGCTTGGACAGTCTGTTTCTGTCAGGAGCCAAAACTGCAGCTATTTAGTTTAGGAGCCAAAGCCAAAGAAGCAAGAATTTTTCTCACACTTAAGGTTTGTCGTAATGTCCAATCATAGTGCACACAAACACATACAGTGATTGAAATGAATACAACAATCAATGCAATGATGAGTATTGTTTGTTTTCACAGTTCTTATCTATTGTGTCCCCAGAGACTCAGTGGGAGGGCGAGGTTAACACACCTTTAATTAAGCAAAAATGTGCAAAATACACAGACAATTTAGTATGCAATATAAATATTCAATTTAGATGGAATTCATATTGGGCATAAAGCAGAAGCACTCACCTAGAAATCCTGTTAGTACCTGCTGCGCTCAACTGGCATCTCCCAAATAAGCAGCGTTTGGCATGCACTTGTGTAATTTAAAGGTTAACTCACATCTGGAGAGCCCTGATTTGTGATTATGCCCAAGAGCGTGCTGACTGCTGGATTAGAGTTTAATGCAATATTTGGAGGGATATAATGTTACACCTTCTGTCAGACATGCTGACATCCACAAGGATTTTTTTTTACCCAGCATGCAGCAGTACAAGTTCTGCCGCTACAATTCTCTTGCAAGTCCTAAGTATTCAGAAGAGAATTTTTTTACGTGATTTTTTTTACTTTTTAATTAGCCAGTATCAATAATCAGAGTTTTAATAATCAGATGTGTACTATTTAAGCTATTTCTTGCATTTGTTGTTTTTATTGGTAAAATTACATTAAAAGCCATACATTATTAGCAAGCGTGTTTCTCTGGCCTGGTGGCATTACCTGCTTGTTTAATGAAGTTCAATACTGTTAATGTAATGCTGCGAAACAATCAAAGCAAAAACATAGGCAGGTGACAAAATAGAACATAAACCATTATTTTATTTTTATAAAGAATCTTTCATTTCTGCTTGACATAAAAGCTGCTTAACATTATTTTTCTACTGTGAATCTTCTTAACGATGGAGTACACCACCATCTTGTGGTCTGTATATTCTTGAAATAGAAACTCTACTGTTAACAGCAAAAATTATCTTACTTATTATCTTAGATATGTTTAAATATGGCTTTATTGTCCCCAGGTCCAAATTTGTGTTCACAGTAGTCATGACAGTGATGTTAACACTTACACCATCAACATATAACACAACGAACAACCAACAGACATTTACAGAGATACATGGTAACATATCAGTGAGCTCATTTCTGTAAAATGACTGTGGAGTGAATGATTACTGTTTTTGGGATACTGATTATTGGTATAGCTTTTTTTTAGCCTATATAATTGTTTACTATTTTACTGCGTCTTCTTAATTACACACATATTTATGTTTGCACTATATAATTAAGTCTAATTTTTCATAGGATTTACATTGTTTGTTATAAATTATGAATATCTAATTTAGATTGTACTATTTGAAATTCTATATTTATTTAAATAGGTAGCATGTCTTCATATTGACCATACATTTACAGTATGGACTTAACCCCAATTCTTATGTTAGAGCTCCCTCTGGTGTCTGAAATATGCTACTAAACACAAAACCAATATCTGTACATTTCTGTCAAGTGAGTGAAGTGAAAATCTGTTCTGGTAATGTTTACTGTCTCATTTACCATATGAAGTGGAATTAGGCTGAATGTGTGTAGTAGATGAGGCTGTTCAATAGCTGCACACAGTTGTGTTGTGGATCCCCCGCCGCTTCCCTGATTACAGCCAGTGGTTGCTTCACGGCATCCAATTAAAATCAAATACTATTCTCTGCCATATTACCACCACTGTATTTACTGTGATCACATCCCTTCAGCTGCCTCATTTTACATAATCAATGCACAAGCTTTTGATCTGTCTGCCTGGTTGGAAATACAGGCTCTAAAAAGCCTACTGTTCTTACCTTTCTGCCTGGTAACAGTCTGGGGCGCATGATAATAATGTGCCACTGTCAAAGGGAAAAAAATTTACACCTCTTATTTTTAATTACCACTTAAGTTTCTGTTCCTCTCAGTTGTGTCTCGCCAAAGCTACTGATGCTATTCATGATTAATGGTTTACTTCCTTTCACAAGTACAACCGAATTATTAGCCACGCACTTTTATAATTACAATACAAAACAATTATTAATCAGAATAGGAATTGTTCTTGTTTCTGACCCTCAATACAAAGAGCTCGCAAATTGATTGGACTGAGTAAATTGATACAAAAGAAATTATTATTATAGACTCAAATAGCACTCTTGAGTAGTTTTCTTTTTAATGAGATGTAACACCACTATTTTCTGCTCATTACATTTGATAGAAATACATTTTATCCTACAAATGCATTACTTTGCAGTCAGTATTTTATGCGTACATGATTTAAGACTGTACAAAGGTATGTAAGGTGCAACTATGTCTTTTGCTTAGTTATTATTATTATTATCGTACATTTTATACAAGTGGTCAACATTGATTTGATTTTGAACAGACTGAGAGATATTTGCTCTCTTGTTTCGGCTTCAATGTTGTCAAACCGCTTGCTCTTGTTTAACAAATTCAATCTACAAATATTGCTCTAAAATGCTTAATCTTTGGAATAATTAAAAGATTGCCGTAAACCTCAGACATTTTGAAACATATTTTCACACAATTAGAAAAATGTGCCTCCTAACCAAAGTACCCTCATTGATTGTTTGGTGGTTCGTTGTGGTGACCTCTGACCTCTTAAAGGCGCACTATAATGTTTCTAAGGTAAAGGTCCACCTCCTTCCTTATCTCCAGAAGATCGCATTACTTTGCTTGAATTGTTCAACATTTAAGTAGAGTAGGGTTTATTTGTACACAAAATAGTTTAAGTCATTTTAAAGAATAGAATAAAGATGTATTCAAATCACAAACTAATCAAAAAGAGAGAAAAAAGATGAAGTAAAGAAAAGTAGATGCAATGTTTTCAGTCATATGCTTAAATGCACTCTCAAGCAATGAAAAATGTCAAAGTAGAGCCCTGTCTCTTATTTTGTAAATGACTGTTTCAGATTTGAGCTGCGTAAAACTGAAACTCTGATTTTCTATTTTAGTCCTGGCTTTGGCACACAGGAGGTCAGTTATTTTTAGTCCTGGCTTTGGTACCAGCAGGAGTCCAGGCCATGTTTAGTCCTGACTCTGGTACCAGCAGGAGTCCAGGCCATGTTTAGTCCTGACTGGGAGGACTAAACATGGCCTAAACTTTCAGGGGATCATTCCTTGAGGGTCTCAAAGTCCGAAAAAAGTAGAAAACAACATAATACTATAGTGTGCTGTAGGGTTGACGGACAAGGTACCTGCACATCAGTGTGAGAGCTCATACAGTTTTAGTTACCAGACAAAGTAATATCTAACATATCTCCAAAAAGCAAATGTTTTAACAGAAAATATACAGAGCACTTTTAAGTTAAAAACAAGTCAAAATGTCAGATACTAAAGCAGAACATACAAATTTAAAGAATCAACAGATATCACAGCAAACTAGTAGTTATACAGCTGAAGCAGAAATGCTTTTATATCTAAATTAGAACACCTAATTTTTTCTGGTCAATAAAGGCTGTTAAAAACTCGCAGGAATATAATGATTCACATGCAGCAAGTAAAGATTTATACTATACTCTGGCACCAGCAGGAGGCCAGTCTATGTTTAGTCCAGACTTTGGCACCAGCAGGAGGCCAGTCTATGTTTAGTCCAGACTCTGGCACCAGCAGGAGGCCAGCCCATGTTAGTCCAGACTCTGGCACCAGCAGGAGGCCAGTCCATGTTTAATCCAGACTCTGGCACCAGCTGGAGGCCAGTCCATGTTTAATCCAGACTCTGGCACCAGCAGGAGGCAGGTCCATGTTTAGTCCAGACTCTGGTACCAGCAGGAGGCTGGTTCATGTTTAGTCCTGACTGGGAGGACTAAACAAGGGCTAAACCTTTAGAAGGTCGATCCTTGAGGTTCTCAAAGTCCACAAAAGGTAGAAAACAACATAATAATAGTGCACTTTAAAGGGTCAAGGTACAAGGTACCTGCACATCAGTGTGAGAGCTCATACTGTTTAGTTACCAGACATCTAACATATCCTCAAGGAGCAAATTTTTGTCATGTCAATGTCAACTTTATTTGTATAGCACATTTACAACAACAGGGGATGCCCAAAGTGCTTCACATGCACAATAACATAAAATTAACATAAAAGATACATAGAGCACTTAGTTAGTCAATGTTGTAAATGAAAAAACAAGTCAAAAGGTCAGATGAGAAAGTAGAACATGCAAAGTCAAAGAGGCAACAGATATCACGGCAAAGCAGTTATCTAGTTGAGTCGGAGAGCACTTAAGGAAGTACAGCACTATAAAGCCTATTTCTGCAGATTTTTATGCTTTTAAATCTAAGGGTTTTTTTAATGGCAAATGAAGGCCAGTTAAAAACTAGCATGATAATGAGTCACATGCAGCTAGAGCTGCATGTGAATGTGATTTTGAAGATATACAAAAATTGAATGTTGAGTATTTTGTTATAGGTTAAAAAATGCTTAAAAACCAGCAGTTTAAAAAAAATGAAAGCCAGTATTTTCATTCATTGCTATATACAGATTTTGGGGGATAAGTTGTGAAAGCACGCTGCAAATTTATTGCAGCTTTTTAACATTTGAAAATTTTGTTTACTGTTTAGCAGGAATATTTAGACAAATCATTAAGGTGTTACTAGTTTTGAAAAGGTGGCATGTCCTTTTTGAATCGACTAACGTGTGTTAGGTCCAATACAGTCTTAACATAACATTGTCTGATTAACATAATCAAAACTATGGAGATATTCATTTTTGTCAGTATTGCACAGCCCTACATGCAGCTAGTAAAAATGTGTATTGTTCAAGTATTTGCTGTAAAAAAAAATAGTTCTCTTCTTGCCGATGTAGCTTTTCTTTTGACTCTGTGCTCGTGTAGGCTACATCACAAGAAGTTACACCTCATCTTGATGAAGTTAAACATTTGTCCCTTAAGAGTCAGAGGAGTAATTTATAACACGCTGCCTGCTGTATTGAAGCAGACGCCTGAAGTGTTGTGATCTCTCTCAGCAGGACCTTTGTGCTTAAGTGCAAGACACAAGTGCCAGACGTACAGCCCGACGAGCAGAGGTGTAAATTCATTCTCATTAGTGTCACAAGGGGGAGGCTACTGCCTGTATATGCTGACCTGACAGCTTTACTTAGAATCAAATGCATTTAAGTAAGCCAAACCACTTTCCCTGCTTTCAATATTATAGGTAAAGTATAAGTAGTCACAGAATATCACTCAAATAAGTGTTACAAAGTAATTAATAGAAACTACTTTTAAGGTAATACAGAGTAAAACAAATCTTCTGTACAGGGAGCAAGCTCACATCTCCACTAATCGGATTCGTACTTGGCCTAGAGGAGCCTCCTCTTGCTTATTTTTTAAACAGATATGGTTTTCCTTTGCTTGTCATCTTTCACTGTGTAGAACAAAACTGTCCTAAATGATATTTTCTGAAGGGGATTTTGATTATTTGTGTCACAGAAAACAATATGCACATTTAAATATTTTTCAACAATAGACAAAGTATTTGCAATGACAAAAATAAAAACAAAATATGAATGAGGTCAAGTTATTTGTTGTTGTGTAGTGCTTAAATGGAAAAAATAACTAAACCTTTCTCAAGATCTGTTTCTTCAATCACAATATCGCTCAAGTAGAAGTAAAACTATGGTTTCTGAAAACAACTCTAAAAATACAAAATTATAGTGTGCAATTGTAATAAGAGGCAAACTCAGTGCTTCTTAAGAATTGTTTGTTGGCCATCTGGAAATATTTTTAAAGGAATTATGTTGACAAGACCTGATGTGTTAAATATATTTTTAAAAAAGCACAGTTGTAAAAGCCCATCTGTCTGTGTAAATAGGCATTTCATTTAGCATTCACACTAATCTTTGCTCGCGATATAGAACAGCACTCCTTTTCCAAATTCACCCTGGACAGCCACTGTGATTGGCCGCCCAATCAGCCGAGGAGCCAGTATCACAGATGCTGTCTCTCTAACTAATTGCATGAAGGCAGCACGGTGCGGAAGGCGCAGGTGCTCGTTCTTGTTGTGAAGTGACTTTGGCGCATTTTGCCTCCTTGTGTTTTGTGGAAGTTCTGACCAAATATTTTCAAAGGCGTTCCTAGCTGGAAATTGATTGCATGTTAAAATACAATTGTGGTTGCAGCGAACACAAAGGGTGTGTTAACAGTGGCATTGAGAAGAAAAATCACACTCATCAAAAGGAAACGCTACTTTTTTATTAGCAAGGCACAGTGAGAGCCAGCTGCTCTTTGGAAAGATGCTCAAAGACAGTTACAGCAGAAAATTAAGTTTAAATGAAAACCTGCCATTTCAGTAACAGTTCTTCAAAATAACAGCAGTTTATTGTAAAACCCCGAAAGACCCCGAGACACGTTCAAAATCTATTGCATGTATAATCATGTGCAAAATCATAGTGTTATTACAGTTTTCTTAACGTAGAAGTCAGTTCCTTATACACAACAAAATACAAAAAGCATAATTGCAATAGAATAAGACGTGAAGCGTGTGTTTGAACTTTGGTCAGGCATTGTCAGTGGTGGTAAGCACTTTTTGAGGTGACATTCTCCCTAAAGATTTTTAGTTAAATTCCCATTGTTGAACTAATGAAATATGTAGATACAAATTACATTAATTAGGTCAGTTGTATCTGTTCACTGATAATCTGCCAATTTCCACACTATTACATTCATTCAGTTAATAATTGTGCTCTATATGAGAAATTGTTACTTCCATTCTTGTAAGATGTTTTATTTTTTTTCTCCTGTATCTTTACTTTTACTTATCAAATAGAGCACTTCTTCCACCACTGAGTGTCCCTAATGTTTATATTAAAGGTGAAAATGCAGTTTTGCCTAACAGTCAAATGCCAAGTTCTTTGCTGGCTTTAGTGTCGTCTGATCAATTCTCACTTTTTACATTACTGACCTGTTCAAAAAAAGCTTAACGAAAGTGACTATGCCTATGCTTTCAAACAGACAGGCAACTCTGAACCCTTAAAATTGCCAACCTCTACATCAATATACATTTCTTACAACTAATCTAATGCTGCATAGTTGCATCTGAAAAGGCACATTCTTCTTTCTTTGGCAATGCATTTTGGCAGAAAGTATATTTGGCCTTTCTTTTAAAAGCAGTCAGCTAAGAAGTGCAGAGTAAATACATTTTGTTTTCCAGTTTTTTTTTCAGCAATCAGACACTTTTATGCTAGTTGGTCACTCTGTACAAAAACAAGATTCTTTATATTTAGTAATGATGCCCTCTATTGTGGCCCTAAAGTTTGCTGAAGACATCCCAATATTATTCAATATTAAATCCACATCTGGATCTGGAAACAATGTAGTCACCATCTTAAAAAATTGGCAATATTTTCTTTTTTGGCTCTAAAATTTCTTAAAGACATCCTGATTGTGTAAATGATTAAATTAAATCCATGTTTGAATTTAAATTGTTCATACTTGTGTTCCCTGGCACATTAATTGAAAATTAAGAGATTAGTTACCTTAATACTACTTTTTTTCTACTCTGCAGTGTTGCTACCTTCTTTTTCAGCATGTCTGTCTAGTGAACACATCTCGCTCTTGGCCATGTGCCCATAGACGCATTGTCAGTTAATATTCTAATGTCGGGCCCCATCCTTTGCTCACAGTGAGTGCCTGGGTGTTGGGTTAAGCTGTTGATGTCTACAAGCTCTCGCCTTTGTGACATTGCAGCCACTATGTGCTCCAGTTTGCTGCGAATGGCTGCATAGTGACACTGGCGCTCTTTGGCCAGTTTATAGAAGCACGCTTGTAAATCTCTGTCTTTGGATTCATGGTCGAGGAGTTGCTTGGTTGGAGTTTTGCTCCGGATTTGGTTGCTGGAGTTTTGTGGTGGAGGGTCATCTTGGGGCTCTTCTTGGATAACGTTGTCTGCATAGAAGAAGCTGGTCTGGGTGGAAGCATGGCACGGCTCAATGTCATTACTCATTGTTTTGGTGCTACCGGCCAGAATCTCTTCATCCTCCATGTTCTCATTTAAAGGGGAAGCTTCTGAGTCCAGACTTGGCTTTCGACTCGTCTTGACAAGTAGCTCAGCTGTAGACTGGACTAGTGGCTTGTGCAGTATACGCGTTGGAGTGCTGGTGACACACAAATGCTCAGCAAGTCTTCCTTTTGGCGTAAAAGGTGATGAGGGAACAGTTGGTTTTAAGAAGTGGTGTTCATATATGCCGCTGTTTCGGACACTTGGGGGTCTGTGGGTACTCAGAGGTGAAGACTGGGCATAGAGGATTCGAAACTCCTCGTCAAATTTTTCTGAAATCTGACCAGAAAGCTCGACCAGGTTGCTGCTGTTTAGTTTGCCGTCTGTCCAGTTGAATCTGAAGAAAAAACAAACTTATTGTGGTTGCTTAAGTATTGTGAGCTTTCTCTCATAGAAAGATAAAACAGCCAAGCACAATAAAAGCTTCCCCTTTAGTTTCAGAATAATGATAATGTAATATAAAACTCTTTATCATATAACCTGTAAGAAAAGTGGTATTGCTTTCCATTTTCCTATATTTGTAGAATCTAAACTGTAGGCTGGTTTTATCTATGATAATTTTTGGTAACTACATGAGGTTGGGAAATTGGATGACAATTAAAAAGAAATCAAGAATGTTGTTTTAAATTTGAGGTCCCTGCTGGGTTTCCTGGTGGAATTATAAATTAGGATTGTGTGCTTTAGAAAAACATGGAGCTGTCCAGACAGTGACCGGGCAGAGCCATTATTCCAAACTCATTATTTTCCATGCCATATTTTCAGTGGTTATTAAAAATAGAAGGTTCTGTCTGCTTTGTTTAAACCAGACTTTCTGTGGTTTATGTAGAGCTACGGTACAAAAATCTTCTTTTTTTTTTACTTCATAATTAACTTAGTATAAATTCATATATATATATATATATATATATATATATATGAAAGTAAACTTTCTTCACTGATAAAAGGGTGCACAAAAAAAGAGTGCACAAAAAGATGTCAATCTCTGTGTAACACGTTTGAATGAAACAGGTTAGAGGTGAAAGTGAGATTTGTGGCAGACAGAAATGCACTGGTAATGACACTAAAAAGAATACAGTGTTCAATTTTGCAATATTAGATGAATTAAGAAAAAGAAAGCAATAAGCAATAGATTGTCAAATTTCTTATACATTTTGTGGTGGAAAATATGCTTAATAAAAGTAAAATGTGAAAAATATCTTGAGAGGGCTCTAAAGTTGAATGAAATTGTAATTACATATTTTATAATGAAAAACACTACAATGTGTTTCTTGAGAAATATATAATGCATAACTTATACAGTAATAACTGCAATCTAATCTTTGACTTACTATCTTATTTATATCTAATTGGTTCTCTAAAAAGTATGACTATGACTTATAAATAAGTTATCTATTTAAGTCATGAAATAACCGACACATGTACTGTCACATATCATAGGAAACCAATGCATTAGTTTGATGGGTAAATGTCAGACATTCCTATAGAGCATGTGAAAGTGCATTATACCTGTATGAACCTGTAGCCACTTTATTTCCATCAATCAGCATAAAACGCTCATGAACTCGGCCTGTAATCCGTGCTCCTGATCTTGTGTAATAAGTAGTGCCAGTGATGGTTCTCACTCTCATTTGCTGGGGGATTAAAAAAGCACAGGGAGAAATAACAGTGAGTTACAGACAGCCCCACCTTGGTATACCCCCCCACACGCAGAAACTAAAGGACAAATTTGAATTTGATGCCATTTGAATGTTGGTGCACTCACAGCCACACCCTGCATTAATGAACACATACCCGAAGATCTTCCAAGTTAACGCCCAAATTTCTACACATCTTCAGGAAGGCCGGAGCGCTAGATTGGTCAAGAAGGAGGTACACCGGGACTTTGCGGTTACAGCAGACTTCCTTTAGGTCCTTAAAGATGTCCAAGTCCGTAAGAGAGTCTGTAACTATTGCGATCACCTGCAGCGGAAAATTACAGAGACAATACAATAGAATTCCAGTCATGGCAACAGCAGCACACTCCCAGATGTGGCACCTGAAGTGTTTTTATTATACTATCAAATGCAAGGGCCAATTCAAACAGAGGTGCTGTCAGACACACTCTGTAATACGCGTGCTGATGAGCTTTCGATTGACTGTGGTCTGTTACCATGGCAATAGGCAGTGACGCTTGGTCAGCAAACAAACGGTTCTTATAAAGAAAACAAGTAGATGCAGAGTAGGGTTAAACTCCCCTTTCCCAGTTATTGCAAAAGATTGTATTTTTGCATAGAGTAATAGACATTATGTGTATATGAAATAATGATTGAATACTAGAGAATAATTTGTGGTATTTAACAAAGTAACTGGCTGAAGGGTTTGGGTTAACAACATGACCAGGCAAATATATTTGTATAGCACAATTCATACTCGGGGCAACTCAAAGTGCTTTACAAAACAACAACAACAATGCTGTGTTTTATAACAGTGTACAGTGAGGTTTGTTACCATTGTTAAAGAACAGAGCTTTTAGCATAGTTACAAATTGAGTAAAGAACTCAAATTACTTTTCAACTATTAAGTGTCTTAACACAAAATAGTCTAAGAAAAGAAACAACATTTGCAGAAATTATTAAAGCAAGTCAGAGCACATCTGGTACGCAGGCCTTCTGCAGGCCTGAGGTGGTGCTCCTGCTGCACGCTAGACTCTGGAATGCTGGAGTACAAAAGAAAAGGCTCAACTGACAGCTCCACATCAAATACCATCCATGAATATTCATGCTTTTCTTCTAGTGCTTTTAACCAGTGATTTCTTTAAATCAAGATTTCAAAAAATGTGAACTTCTAAAAATGGCAATGATCAAACATATTCCATGGAGACATGTGCCATGTATTTTTGGAAGGTACATGGGAGACAAGAGATTTTCATCTTCCCTTTGGTGACCACACCACATACATGTTGTGTTTTCATATTTCATGGGACATTACATTCACTTAGATTTATTTCGAGGACCCTTACCCCTGACTACTTGCCTAAACTTAGCCTAATCCTACCTAACCCTATATATATAGGCTTAATATAGCATATATATATATATATATATATATATATATATATATATATATATATATATATATATATATATATATATATATATAGCAATCTTGAGGCTACCATAAACGTGTAGACCTTTATTGGCTATGTTTTGTGGCTGCCTGGCATGTTTTACCTCTCTGGCACTCCGGATCATGCGCCGGGCCGCTTCCTTGCAGCTGTAGATACATTCTCCATAGCTGGGCTGGAAGTGCGCCACGGCCCTCGTCACTCCTCGGTATGATCCCGCTGTGAAAGCTGGCCAGCCCAGCTCCAGCAACGGCGGCTCAACGTCAGACACTTCGGGAAATACGTGACCGAGGAGCAGTCAACAGAGCTATTCACGGATGCCTCCAGATGCAGGTCGTCCCCGTTCACCGACACACATCGAGGGGCCACACACGACGCCTCACGCGCTCTATTTCTTCATCCGATAGAAAGTTGGGTATTCTCTCCTTTCTGAGAAAATCCAAAAAACTATCCAGACCCCCAGATAGAAGTTCCTCTAACGCCAGCCTGTGTCTCTCATTGTAGACGTCCTGCAAGTCTTCAACGGTGCCTATAGGACGTGTAAACACAAGGGGAGAGTCGTCTAGGCACTGTGACAAGGCCATGTTGAAGTAAACTCTGTCCACGCAGCAGGTAACGTTTGACCTCCTCGCAGATAATTTGTATTTGGCCCCGTCCCTCTGTTCCTACTTGTTCTGGTTGGTATTGGCTGTAGTACGTTTGGCAAACTTGTATGGCGTCCTACGGCTCGACGAGTGGCTGTGTCAGTCTAATGTAAAGGCGGCCTCATTGGCTCATTCGGAAGCAAACAAGTGTCGTGTACGTCCCATCGCTCTGCCCTGATCCGGTTACAGCGCACAGAGCAGACAGAGGCGCAGAGGGCTCACTCTGCTCTCACTCACCTCTCTGCTTTACATGTGGCCATTAGCGTATGGTCTGTAGCGCCCATATAGCACACCATGGTGAAATGGCATCGTTATAACCATGTTAATAAGCCTCATGTTTGCAAACGAACCATATAAACAGACACTTTCCCTGAATGACAGCTAATAGGCTATTAACAGATTCTGTCATATAGTGTCGCCTTTATACTTCAGAAAGTCAGATAAATTGCCTCTTCGCTGGCTACAATGTTTACGTTGGCTACAGTATCACCAATAGGCCTAGCACATGGCGTTTATGGTCAGTATTTTGTAATATTTTCCTATTAACATAATTTCAGTCCTGTCAGAACAATGTTTTATTTAAGTATACTGAACTTTTTCTTTCTGCTGTATAGAATAATCAGTCATGTTGATTGACTGATTGCCTATAGTTTTCAAACGTATCCCTTATTCCTACTACTTGCACATTTTAGTGGCTTAGGGAAACTTTTTTGTTTTATTTTATTCTTGACCTTGATTAGTGATAATGTAGTTCAGCTTTTGTTCCAATGCTTTTGTCAATGCAAGTGTGGAGGCTTTATTAGTGATGCTCCACTGCCAGCGTACATGCACTCATATCCTGCCAAATCTTCCTAGATTCAGTTATAAGACAAGATAAGATATTCTTTATTTGTCCCACAAAGGGGAAATTCCAGTGTCGCAAAAGTAGGGAAAATAAAAACATGCAATCAAACAAGATAATTTTAAGTCAAGAGCAAAAAAGTGGGATCAGCTGCGGCTCTCTCCAGCGCCAGAAGTAAATTACACATAGGACAATTTCAATTGCAACAGTGGGAGTCCGGATTGGGGTTTCTTTTAGGGGTTCCTGACCACAATGTTTGAGAAACCCATGTATAAGTTGACCTAAAGGTAGGGTTCATTAGCCTTAGGGCTATAAAAGTCTATGTCTCAAGAGTCATTTGTCACTTGGTCAGAAATGTTGTATGATAAGTGATCAAAATCAGGTACATCCTGTAACACAGGTGCATTAGTTTATTTTGCCAACATTGACTGGTAACAAGGAAGCCAAGCCAGTGACTTCAAAGAAAGAATGCAGAACTTTTATACACAATTAATTATGGATAGACAGGGTTCTGTATATCTGGTGTGCTTTGTGCATTAAACTTTTATTCTTATATGGATACAATTACAGAAATAGATCCATCTTACCGAATCTTGTGAGAAGGATAGTTACACACGGAGTGTGTCTCTAGACTTGAGTCCCACAGTACTTTTTAGTGGTATATTAAAATGCCCATGTCTTAATTGTTTGCTTATGTTTATTATCTTGTAATTTAATTATAATAATTGGATTGAAGTCACTTGCATTCATACATCATATGGCATCTACACTGGAAGTAAGTCAAGTGTTTTGCCTATAGACACAACAACTGTATGCATTTCAGCCTTTGCGGTTTAGCTGCGGTACATAGTTTTCCCAGCAGTCTCCATCTACTAAGACCTAACCTTGTTTAGCTTCTAAGATCTGACAAGATTGGACATTCTCAAAGTGGTATAGCAGCCTTAATGAACTGGTATTGACTGTATCAAGGACAAATGTATCCCAATTGTGTCCTTCAGTGGTTACTTTATTAGTTTTACAGGTCTTTAATTCAAATGCTTTGTTCAAAATATGTGTCCTTCTGGTTTTGAAGTGTATTGACAGTTTTGGCACAGAATACTACCAGATAAAAAGAAAATAACATGTGCCCAAACCACTTTGCAACATAGCAAAACCAGCAGCATGAAAGCACTTTATTTTTCCTCATTTTTTCCATCTTTTTTTTTATTTTTATTTCATTATTTCAGAGCAAATGTCCTGCTCTAGGGGCTTAAGGTCACCACTGTTGGCCCAGGTGCAAATGCACAAAAGTCCCAAATATTACGTTTTTCAATTGCTATGTAGTTTTTTTATTAGCCTTTTGTTTTAACTCAAATTTACCTGAACAATTATTAAGTTATGGTTTATGAGGGATGTCATGGCATAGCCTATGAATCTAAATCTAATCTCTCTCTCGCTCTCTCTTTTTTTTTTTTTTTTTTTTTTTTTAAGAACATTTTATACACATTGATTTACTCGATATAAAGCCTATAGTTCCCATTCGCGTCCCATTCTACGCAGACCGGAACAGAATTGCCTCCTTGGTTTCCCAGCTGAGTGACTCCTCTTCCAGATAGACGCTCTTTGTTTGTCTTGACCCTACACAGCAACAGATAAAGGCGACGTCTGAACTCCAGGAGGACAAAGTGGGAGGGTACAGTCGATGCATGTCTCCTCAGCGCACAACATATTTATTAGACATGCAATGAACCGTTGTAACAATGGGTCTGTGTCGCGCGCACTGTGCGCGTAACGCGCCTGTAATCACCAAGACACAGTGTACCTGCTAAAAGTTAACATATGCGCGAACAAAAGCATTATCAGCATGGCTATAGGCTGTAGTTTTATATTGTTTGGAATATTTCTTGTAAAATAGGTTATATCATATTTTGAGTTTATAGTGCCCAATGGGCATTGCTCACCCTACAGACTTAATGACAGTCTTTCTTGACTCGTAGCCTATTTCTTTAATTGCTTCTTTAACACTGTACTGTAGTTTAACAGTCATGACAAAACATAATGGCATAAGTGTTTGATTTTTGTTGTATTGCTTTCAGTTTTTATTGACCTTTTCTGTTTGTAGGGCTGTTGCGCTCTCTGCTCTTTTTTTACACACAAGGGTCCTTTCACACATAGAACAACTTTTTACATAGTATGCATGCATTAAAACGTAATCACAGGCTACAGTAGGCCTATATTAGGCATTAGTCGCAATGAGCCTACATTTGAAAGTTTATTGAATTAGGACAAGTTTGGGTGCGTAAACGCTGTGAATAGTGAGAAGGGCAGTGCGTATAAAAAGAAAAATCTATTAAGGCATTGGGCTAATAGACTTGTGCTTTAAACGGCTATTCCCATAACAATTAATATTCCTCAAATTCTATCAACACTTTTGTTCCTCATATGAGTTCAACATTCTTATAAAACACACATGTGACCTAATTAAAACATTTTGGGCACTAATCGGACTGGAAAGAAAGATCACTAAACTCTTCCCAACTCCCAAATTTACACAATGCACTCCATCTGTTCGGGCTGCTCTGCGGCGCCATTGTAGCTATGTATAACCCAATCTGTTCTAGTCCTATAACGACATACCCAAATGTGCACTGAGCTCCATATACGTACCCCCTCCTCTTGCTCCCCATCCACACATCTCATCCCCGCCCTTCTCTAAAATTTTAGATGAAAGGGCTTTTGGATTTTGGATGACGCTCCGAATCACGTGTTCAGAGGAAATACACTCGCTATAATTTTTGGGAGCTGCCTCGTCCTGCACCGCGGAGTGTTTAGGTGTCTGCATACAGTGTGCCACAGGCTGGACGGCTAATGTAATGTAATGTACCTTACCGTGGTCACTGTCGGGTTCACGCCAGTTCACCAGGTTCACTTGAGGAGAGCTCCCACCCCCTGCTCGCCTCCTCTTCTCCTCAAAGCGCTGCGATCGGACCTAATCCAATATTATTCATTTATATTTTAATGTCGGATCCCATTTTTGCCTGACGACGGTTGAGGTAAGGACACTTCTGTTCTCGTGTATTTACCAGCGAGCTTCAAACTTGTTTACAGGAATCATGTCTCGCTGTTGAATATTGAATTTTCATATGGAAGCTGTAGTCAAGGCAGTTTATATGAAGTCACCAATGTATAAAATGGCGACAGTAGGTGGAGGAGGGGGTGGAGGGTTTTTGGGGGCGATATTCATAAGGTTATACGGAGTGCCAGATTGTATTTGGACAAGTAGACTCCGTAGCGAAGTGTTGTTACCCTGCACTGCCTTGTGAATGGAGTCAAACGGGTTAACTCAGTGAGTTTGTTACACTTCCAATACGTCTGCTCCAATTCACGCTCTTGCTCGCTCTATACAATGTGGCGTATCTGCTTATTTTATTGCACAACGCGCCGTATTTCTCCCGCTGTGTGCTGCTGAAGAGAGTTGTGAAAGACTTCTCCAAACACTCCAGCAATATATTTTTCAATAACCTACGCATAGTGAGTGCAGTATAGACATTCAGATGGCACAACGTGCGTCTTTTTTACCCATTTATTGTTTGACTGATTTTCCTCAACAGATTGATAGGCCCGTATCTCTCCATGCCACAGGACTTCTTTTTCTTTCATTTCCTCATCTTCCTCCTGCCAACATGTGCTGTTGCCGACTCACGCGCTCACATGCGCACATACTGTAGCCTCATGCCTACTTTTTTAGTAGCTCGCGCTGGAGGATTGTAATAAAATGTGAATACAAAGTTACAGTGCCTTTCTGTTCCTAAATATTACTGGTCGAGATCTGAATGTCATGTGTCCTCCTGTGCCTCTGGGGAGGGACCCTGCTGACTACTGTGTGTGTGCATGTTGGTGTGTGTTTATGGTTCGTGTATGCATGGTTGCAGGTTTGTGAAAGTCTTGTCAAACTGCACATTAGATTTTAGGGCATGTATATTTCTTGTGAAATGGACTGTGTAGGACATGATACATACAATGTAGGTCATTATGCTATCTAAGTATATATAGAGTATCTCCAGTGTAAATCAAGTACTGAGGTACATGTGCTCTCTAATAGTTCATTTGCAGGCGTGTGTGTGATGAACACAAACAAAGGTAAATGAGCTCTGGCCGGGGCAGCCTGGCTCTGCTCCGGCTTGGCCCGGTGAGAGCAGAGTGTGTTTAGGCTTTTAGTCCAGCAGGGCGCTTCCACTGTAGGAATGTCAATTCCCTTTGTGGAGCCCTGGGAACGTTCCTCCATCGCCCTTCTCGGAACGGCTCTAATGAGGCCAAGCATATTGCCTTTCATCCCTGACTCCTTACACCAAGCTCAGTTCCTTCCAGAGTTTTGGTTATGGACAGAGCGGGCTGTTTGTATACACAGACAGTGTAGTGGGCTGAGGCTGCCCACTGTCCTGTGTATGACTGTGTTCAGGTGGGACTCTCCTCCCTCAGACGCCTCTCCACACATTAGTCTATACTACAGCTTTACGAACTACAGTAAACTGTTAGCTTGGTGCAACGCCACTAGTAGCGCATATCACGGTAGGTCATATGGTCATGATGTGCATGTTATGCAGATTTGACCAACATAGACTGCACAACATTCCATAACTTCAGAATCAGCTGTGAAACACCCAACATTCAACATCCATCCATCTTTAATAAAAAATAACAACAACGCGTATCTCACAATTTTCTCAAAATATTGTCCCGAACCCTATTTTTCTATTGTAAAACCTGGTCCTATACAGGGTTTACTTGTATTTGGGTCTTTCAGCCTAATGCTATTGCTTTTGTCACCAGACCAATGCCGTATCGAAGCTCAGGGCGCTCAAAAGCCTCCCCACAACAGCATGTTTGCTCAGTTCCAACCAAAAGAAATGCCTTGGGGGAAAGAACCTTGGGGCTAGTGTGGAGAGCCCCTGCTACTTTCACGGTCTCATGTAAGAAAGATTTGGTCAGCAGGGGCTGGCATTTGCCAGACTTTGGCAGTTCGAAGAGTGTGTGATGTCAGCCATTTTAGGATGGTCACTACAATGTGCACTACACCGCCATCTTTCTTTCTTTTCTTCTTAAGTTCCCAAACGAATGCCTGGAGTCTTGGGTACAGAACTGAAGAAGTTATTCATCAAAAGTTATGTAAAATGATGCGTGACTTGGATTTCTCAGTGTTCTATGGTTTATCTCTCTGTTAGTTACTAGGCCACACATGCTGAACTTTGGACAATGTCTTTTTTTTAACAATACGACCTAACAGATCACGAAGCAAGCACTTAACACAATGTAGAAGATATAGAAGGTGGTACAAACTTTGGCCAAGAAAGGTGTCACCACAGATTAATATATTGTCAAGTACGTATGTCGTATTCCATTTATGACATACTTTTCAAATGGTTTACTTTAATTCCGTGAATAAAAAAATCTACATTGATTTAAATATGTTGTCTTGTTTTGGAAGGGCTCTAGTCAATTATTTATTACAGTTGTGAAAAAAAAAAATCATTGTTGGCTATGTGTTATATTATGTATTCGCTTACGTCCCTGACCCTTGTACAAACTGTTTTCAAGCCCTCACTCTGTGTATGACTGGTGTTTTTTTTGTTTTTTTTTTCACCAGTCGTGATGCAGGAATGTCTCTGTTGCTATGCAATTAAGAAAGCGAAGTAGTGGTTACGGACCTCACCCAAAGTTACTGTAAAGAGACTTGAACCATGACTAGAGAAGAGTTTTTAAAGATGGCTGTCAGGGATTAAGTTTGCACCGGATGCAGTGCGAGGAATTCACTTTGTTTGTGTCTTGAGGTCGGTGGGTGTGGGCAGGGGACTCTGCTGTGTGGCGTGGTGGGCAAGGGGAAGAGAGGGGTTGCCATGGTGATGTTAACACATGAGTGGCACCAGCGACCGGTCTCCCAGTGGACGCGGCTGCAGTGGTGGAGGTAAGGGTGTGTGTGGAGATTAGGGGAAAGGAGGAGGACAAGAGCGATGGCTGACAGCACCTGCGTCTCCGACATTAAGACATGAATATGCACACAGCACTCTGGTGTTACAATGGGGAGAGAACAGAGCAGCCATGTCTTGAACACAAAACTGGCCACGCTCAATGATTCCTTCTAAATCGGCCTTGAGCTCATGACCCTGATGAATCTTGAATGCTTTCTGACCATCACACGTCTTATGCATGCTGTAGAACTGGAAAATGTTGTTCATAAACTTTTAGATGCCGTTCACCACATTTTCATTGATGGACATTCATTTGATTTTTATTCCTAAGTAAGATGGCTTTTTCTTTGGCAGATGTAATTTCTCTAGCACTGCAATGTGCGATAGTGGTAGAAATTTTTAGTTTTTATTTATTTAACTTTTGCTGTTTTACCCATTAAAAAGCACATTATTTTAAACATTGCCAAAGATTCATTCAAGTGAACACAATTAATTTTTTTTAGCTTACACAAAATACATATGGTTAGGATATAAATTGGGTGTAAAGACAGACAGTTGTTATGATACGTTTTACACTCACAATGCATTTTGCTATCCTAGTGGATGATTGCATTCTGTTTTTTTATTATTTTTCAGTTCTCTGTCAATCTCTGCTTGTTGCTCCCACATACACTCAAAACGATTGTCCACTTATTTTTTGACACACCATAGTCCACTATTAGTCTCTGCTGGCAGCCTGACGGACAGCCTCGTACACACTTACAAACAAAAACAATTGCAAATTCAGCCAGTTCTGCTTAGAGACTACCCAGCGCCAGATCACATCGTTGCCCTTCTAAGTGAGACGGCATTGTTCCCGATTCCCCATCCCTTCCACAACACGTTAATTGCTCTTCGTGTCTGGCTTATATTTGGGTGTCCAGCTGATCCACTCACATGACGGTAATCTATTTAATGGACATTTGGCGCAAAAATTTAGCTACTAAACAGATTTTTTTTTTTTTTTTACTGTATTTGGAGTTTTACCCCCTTTCGTTCCAGCCTAGACTGCAGGTCATTTTGTGGGTTTTGAAGTATAGGCTTTCCAGACAGCTGCGGATCACTGTCAAGAATAATTAGACACAAAGCAAATGTTGACAAAATTCATGCCTTTTTTTTTTTTTTTTTTTTTTTTTACATTTTTGGCTCATCAGACAGTCTTTGCCAGTGATGGGGTTCAAAGAGAAGGTGCTAACTCTTGTGGATGTGCTATGGGAGAGTGTGCGTGCCTAAGTGTGTGTGTGTCTACGAGGTGTCAGCGGGGAAGAATATTGAAACAGCACACAGAGCCTGTCATCATCATCAGTCACTTCACTCCCAAATGTCGGAGTTTGTCTTCCTTTGTCCTTGTTCCTCCAGTCTGCCTTACACACTCGCATTCAAGTGACACCACAAAACGCCAATCTCTGTCTGCTATAATGTCAACTGTAGGTGACCCGGCCAATGGGAGTGGCTCAATCAGCGGACTGTTTTGAATTAAATTTTAATGTCTTCTCGCAGCCTTCCTTTCCCCCTGGTAGCGGGACGGCGGTAGACTGGGCCATGTTTTTGTGTTGTAATATTGTAATTACTGCAGCAGTTTATGAGCTGTTGAAAGAAATACATGCTGCTTCCTTGCAGTGGGTTTGAAATGGAAGCGGAACCCTCTGCTTTTTTGCCATTTATGTACAAAGGCATATCATTAAATATTAATGAGATGTAAATATAATATTGTCATGGAAATGAAGTGTAAGAGCACATAAGGCCTCCTGCAAATGTTAAAGCTGCTATTAAATCATGCGGAACGCATCAAGCCCATCAGAATTTAAACCTGCCATAATCCCATTTGTTTTGAAAAGCTTGTTTTTGTGAAGCTCAGTGGTTCACTTGTGGTTTCAGTCCAGTGGACAGGACCCACCGCTGAACAAGAAATGTATTCACCTGTTAAAAAACAGAATATTGACAGTTCTTACTTATTCAGATAGAAAACGCCTTGTGCACTTGCATTTTTAGTAGACATTGCATGTTTCTATTGAACATAGCACAACATAATTTTAAGTAATTGTTAAAGATATTACATTCAATGCCTAGTGTAATCTATTCTGAACACGAAACGACTTGTAATACCCAAAGTCGTCCCTACATTTTTGTGAATTTTCTTTGATAGTTTTAGGACTGATTATTAATTGTATGACTGACTTCAGAGGCGTTACTTATCTTATTCCTCATGTGCAGAACTTGTACAGATGCCATCTCTAGTCCTGACTCACCGGGTGTGGGTGTTCTTTGGCTTCTTCTCTCCACACACCGGACTGTCTGTGTCTGCCCTGATCAAAAGGGTTTCCTCCCCTTGTGCCAAGCGGCCAGTGCCAGCGCGGGACATGCGACACAGTTGGGACAGTGATCGCCTGAACCGTGTCTACCTCTCTGCTGTAACACAAGGCCCTGGCTTTTCACTGCAAGTCCATTCAGTGGCTTTGAGTCTGGGAAGCCTCAGTGTCTGGTTTATGGGCCAGATAAAGCAGCCCTTTCTTTTGATAGATGACCTGATTTTTTATGTAACCTGCCCCAACTTTTGGCTCATCTTTGGCTTTCTCATGAAGGAAGTGGAGAGTGGTGTCCCCACTGGGAAACGCACCAGTCACAGCCCACCATCATGGCCAAATTACCTTGGGCATGACATTATTGTCTATCTGATGCTGTGTGAAGCGCCTGGCTGGCATACAGCACACAGCTCTGCTTGTTGGACAAATTCAATCGCTTCACATAGCTACAGGGAGCCACCATTGATTCAGCTGGTTTTGCTGCAAAGCCAGCCATGGGCAGCCAAATGTGTACTCACTCTAGTCTTTACTGTTACTTTAAAATAAGTACAAGAATGCTTTGAATATAGTTACAAAAGTAAAAGAGACATATTTTGAGTAATTCTTGACAAACAAAAATATTCTATAGGTCTGTTGTTCAAAACTTGTTAAAAAGTAAACTTTATTACGCAACCAAACCTTTGACTTCAACACATTTAGTGTTGCATTTATTTCAGCTTTTATGCAATAAAAAATTACCAAGTATAAGCAAAAAACCTAATTAAGGAAGGTAATCAAGAATATAATCAACTTAATCTTTAAAGTTATTTTTCTACATAGTGTTAATTAAACTCTCCAAATCTTTGCTACTCGGTGTAATTAAAAATATTGTGGTGACTAGATTTTAAAACGTACTCCGCAAACCTAACTTAACAAAGCATTCAAACCAAAAAGATATTGAGAGTGAAATCTTTTCTGCACCTAATATAGCAGCCTTTCTCCCAGCTGTTTCCGATGTACATGCCGGCGTTGCGTGAAAGCACACTCCTAAATCCCTCATTCAGTGGAAGGCAGTTTTGAATGAGCGCCGTGTCCTCAGCAGGGGTTAATCGAGTGTGCCGTCAGAGGATATCATGACCTCTCTGGCGGACAAACATACAGCACATGCCTGCGTCTGGATGCTCTGAACTGAAGGATTACTGCATAAGATGCCGCTGACCTAGTTTTTATCTTTGTTTTGTTTTATGCCCTTTTCTGTAGATCCTTCCATAGAAGCAGGATAAAAAGCAGGCTAGTTACATAGAGCAATGTCACAGCCTGTCTGGGATTGCAGTGCGCTGTTGGGGCAGTCATTTGAGGGCTTTAATTCGGGAACAGATTCATTTTTTATTTACCATCCAGCAGCCTCAGTGAACAAGCACGTGGACACAGTCATCAGAAGACTCTGGAAGAGCTCTATGAAGGTTGTGGGACTTAGAGTTTAGGCGAAAGTATATCAGATTGTTTTTGGTGTTGTCAGCTTGCAGCCACTAAGGCAAGTTCTTGGCGTTTGCTAAGAGAAAATGACCATGAAAGTGAGCTGTATACAATCCCTGGATTCTATGATAAATACAGACTATATATGAATAGATGCTGTAAGTTGAAGATTCAATTTGGCTGTATGTCACACGTCAGTGCTTTTTTAGAACTGGCTTCTGCTGTGCTCTCACTGAAGTGTGTGTGTGAGCGTTGCACAGTTCACGCAGAGGGCACAGGCTTCACTTTGATGTCTTACTTTTCCCTCAATGCTTCACATATACTCAGCAAAAATAGAAATTCTACATTTTTGCAATGTATCTCACCTATTGAAGTAATAAAATATTCCAAAGTTTGTATTTACTTACTATTCAACTGTACATACTTACAAATAAACATTATGATAAGATTTTGTACATGCACAGTAGGGTTGAGTTACATTGACAAAAAAAAAATCAAATATCTTTATATCTCTATATGTATCACTAGGGTTGCACAATTTGGAAAAAATATGTCATTGTGATTTTGTGTTGTGTGGGTGTGATTACCTTTACCTTTCAAACTCATAAGTGAATATAATATAAGCATTCAGACGACCTGACAAAATGAAACATGCCTATATACTAATAACGCTTACATGCAAAGATCTCCGCTACAGAATTAACCTTTATGAAGAAATTCCCAATTTGTGGTTGATATTCTGGGACTTCAAATTGCGATCTTCTCAAATTGTTAATTGCGTTCATTAAAATTGCTATTTTAATTTGATTTTGATTGGCAGTGCAGCCCAAAAATGTGTTGAAACTTGTATTTGAACAATTATTTGTTGTTTAATCATTAGAAAATTCCGTAAAAAGAATGACAAAAGTACAGAAATATCACTTGCTTGAAAGTTTACTACATTATTATTTTTGCTAAATTTTTTGTTACATTTTTATTACTAACAAAATACACTGTAATCAAATGTTGCACATATTTAAAACAACATTCACTGTTTTATCTAAAATGTAATATATTACCCACCCCTAAGTGCAAAGCAATGGTTATATTTAAATGGAGGCATTTGAATATGCCGGTGTTGTCACTGTGATTAACTAGGGTCAGGATGTACTTGCCTTTCTGGCACAGGTTTCAGTTCTTCAGCTCATGGCAAGATCGAAAACTACCAAAACTGAATGCATCCTCCAGCTGGCAGGTGAGGCCATCAGAATGTTGATTATTCCACAATCTCATTATTGAACAGGTGTAAGGGTCTTTAAAACATCTATCTTCAACCCAGACTACTTTCACTACACCTGAGGGACTAGCAGTGAAGATGTGTCATCAAGTATTGGGCTTTAGCTGTACAGTTGTCTGTTGTGAGGTCCTGATTAGTTAAAAATGATCTACTTATCAGAAGAACAATAAGTAATTAGCATGGAGTTCAGAGGATTGTAGCCAGACATGATTAAAAGTCCATACTTAAACATTACAGGACACTTTGTTATAGTAATTTTTTATTATTAACTTGCCACTTTTTTTATCTACAGTACTAAGTAAAGACACGGTCAGCTACAACATGTATAAAATTAAAATGGTAACCTTTTTACTTGTAAACTGAACTTGAAAATTGGGTGACACCGTGGCATAGCAATTTGCTCTGGCAGCTTAGCAAGAAGGTTCTGGGATCAACTCCCAGGCGTCCTGGGGCCTTTCTATGTGACGTTCACATGTTCTCCCCGTGTCTGCTCAGATTTCCTCTGGTTTCCCCTTCCACTAAAAGCATGCCGAGTAGCGCCTCCCCTCTCTCCAGGACTTGCCTGAACAAGAGAACCAGTACATTTTAATTAAGCCTTTTTCTAATATACGCATCTTTGCATCAGTTCGAGGCCAATTTGATGTTTTTTTCTTGTTGAAATTATAGCCAAATATTTGTTGCTCTGTTAGAGAATAGAGTTTTTAAATTGAAGCAAAAAGCAGGGAAATATTCTAGACAGCAGAGACAATCCGTATCCATCCTTATGACTGGAGTATTGTCGTAATAGAAAGCCGGTGGATGTGGCTTGCTAATGGATTTGTGCAGCCAGTAAGCTGTGTATTGTGCTGTGTCGCATGCACACGATGTCGTGCTGCTCGAGAACAAATGTAGGATGAGGCGGTTAGAGACGGCAGCTTGTAAATGGCTTCAGATGTGTTTGGAGTAACCTCCTCAGACCTTATGAGAGCGTTGGAGGCCCTGGATCAACACTGTTTTCTGCTGGCAGCTGTGAAACACTCACACACACAAGAACCTCACGTTTTTCACCTCACTTTTATCACTCTTGACACCACACTGCACTGAGAGGTGGTACGGTGTAACATCTCCTGCTAAAATATTCTGTTCCCCAAGTGTTTTTGTAAGCAGTGTACAGGGCAGCTTCAGGGTCCTAAAAGCACTCAGAAGTGTTGAATTTCCTAGTGCCAATTCTATCGAAGTATTACATTTAAATGTTCTTACTTCCTTTATTTGTT
The DNA here is from genome assembly GCA_038363315.1 of Mugilogobius chulae. Lineage (NCBI taxonomy): Eukaryota > Metazoa > Chordata > Actinopteri > Gobiiformes > Gobiidae > Mugilogobius > Mugilogobius chulae. Next base: position 30,611,302 of record CM076405.1, on the reverse strand, counting down.
ATACTTTGTTATATTTTTGCCTGAGTGCACTTTAAATTTTCATGTTGTCTTTAATATTTTTTCTGAACAGTATTTTCATGGCAGAGCAATACAGTTTACAGCATCTTAATTTTTTAATATTAGTATTAAGTTATTATTATTTTATGAAATGGTTATTTGGAATGTGCAATATACTGTTATAAGCGTTGGCCAATATCTAAAAAAAAAAGTACTGTTTAATTATTACACTAAAATACGGATTTTAATTTAATTTATTTTTGAATTTTTAATGTTGCCACTAATTATTTTATATTCCAGATAAATAGATGTATTTTTTTATTTTTACAAAAAGTGAAAGGTTTATTATAATAGCGTCAACAAATATCAGTTACCGACCATAGCATAAATACAAAATAAAATACAATTGGCACTGACTCAAAAAATCCTTCTTTTCTTCTTCTTTTTTCTTCTTTTTCTTTTTTTTTTAATGTAATGAATGTGACATTAGTTGCATTAAAAGTCTTTAAAAGGTTTCCAATTCCACCTGGAACTACCTTGAGTTTATCAGGGGTGTGAATAAGGACAGATTTATCATATTTGAGAAATAATCTAAAAATATATTTAAAAAAATTATTTCACAATAAGCACTCAATATTTTTCAGATGTGCATGAACACTTCATTTTAGATGTATTTAGTGACGGCAGAATGCGAAACAGCTGCAGGGTTAGGTCTCTTATTATGGAGTGGTGAAGTGTGTCCCTCTCAATAGGTGCTGAACCTCTGGGGTATTCTGAGGACAATTTTCATTTTCTGATGTTAACCAATTCAGAGTGGCAGGCTAAGGCAAAAAAGCAGGTTCAAATATCCCATTATTCAGATGCGGAGGCAGACAATTTCTATTTTATAAAGCTATAATACGTGTGGAACCCTCCAATCGACATTTTCATCTGCCAAACCTGTGTAAGAAAAAGGTAAAATATCATCAAGGTTAGGCTGTCATTTTTGTCTTTGTTGTTTTTCACGCTTTCCTTTTTTTTTTTTTTTTTTTTGAAATTCATAAAAAGTGACAGCTAGACAGTGGTCTGTAAATCCAAGTAAATAAAAGGAACAGTGACTGAATGAGGCTGTGTAGGAGTATGTGTATTTACTGTGCCCAGAGATTCTTTTTTCATTTGGAAAAACACTCGTAGAAAGGCTTCAGTGTTTTTGACTTAGCAGCACAATATACCTGAAAATATGAAGGATTCGTTTTCAAAAGCTGTTTTTAGAAATTCAATGTCACGCCATGTATTAATAATTAGCATTTTTAAATATGATTTTAAATATTGTACTGAGCATAATGTTTGTCCAAAATCAAACCCCAGAAAATTTCACAAGCACTCTTAATTGCTGTACACTTCCCACTCTTCTAACACCGCTTTTCCACCTACACCTATTATCCTGTGTGAAGCTATTGGCATCCTTTGTATTCTGCTTACAGTAATTCAGCTCATAAATAATTCATGCCATTAATTTCTTATCAAGTAAATCACAGCCAAGAAATGTACTATTCATACGTGACAGATTTCTGTTTTTTTCACACCAATCAAATCTGAAAAATAAATACACACACCATTCTTTATGTGGACGTACCACAGCCTGCCAATTCTCACTGTGAATCATTAAAAGGAACACATTTTAATTTTTCCTGTTTTTTTTTTTTTTTTTGCAGGATTCTCCATGTGACAGGAGTCCTGCATCGTCTAAAGGCATGAAGCATCACTGTGATATTGTGGCTGGTCCATGACACTCCAGTCAGCTCAACCCTCTCCACTGTCCACCTCCCTCTGCTCTCATCAAACCGGACAACCAAGCACCCACTGTGTCATCACCACCGAGAATCGCCATGGCCAGCAAGAGGAAATCCACTGTACCCTGCATGATACCATCCAAATCCAAACATGCACGCGAGGAAATCATTCTGGGCTCACTACCAGAGCTCCTACCGACAATCCCAGAAGACAGCATACTCAGCATCTCTGGAGAAGAGTCTGGCCACTGTTCTCTCAAGTCTGAGTGTACTAGTGAAACACAGAAAGGAGGCACCTATAGCTGCCCCCCCTGCCATTTCGAATCCAGAGACCTGAACTACTTTTTGGATCACATGCACAACTGCCACTTAGATTTTAGGGCCCAGCCCACCTTCTACTGCCTGAACTGTGGGATGTCAGTAGTTCGCTTTGAAGCACTGGCTCTGCATAACGCCAATGCCCACCCAAAAATAATGGAGGGCTTGGTCACTGCCTCCCTGATGGTCAACAAAAGGGATGGCATCATAACTGTGGAGCAGAATCTCTTTACTGACAGTGCAGAAGAGAAGGAGTCTGGCATCCCCCTTATCAAAACCCCCATCGCAAAGATGATGAAGTCAAAGGGGGAGCAGAAGAAGATTGTGGTTTCTCACACAGTCGAGGTACGAAAAATAGATACTGACCCCAGCATGCTGACAAATGTGCCTGAATTACAAAATGGGGCTCCTACTCGTACTGGAGCCTCAACTATGCCGAGGACAACTGTCTCTCATGAAATTACGGCGACAGTGTCCAACCATGCCTTTCACCAGCACACTCCCTCCCTTTATTCTCCTCCCTCCTCTGATTTCAATAAGGACCTTCCAAAGGTGATGATCCCCCTTAGCAGCATCCCAACCTATGATGCTGCCATGGACACCAGCAGCTTTCTCAAGACATCCTTTGGCAAGTTCCCCTATCCGACCAAAGCGGAACTCTGCTACCTTACGGTGGTCTCTGAGTTCCCAGAAGAGCAGATTAAACTGTGGTTCACTGCACAGAGACTCAAGCAGGGCATAAGCTGGTCTCCTGAAGAAATTGATGAAGCAAGACGGAAGATGTTCAATACAGTGTTCCAAGGTGGAGCACCTCAAAAACTACCTGCTGCGCCTCGGCAGGTCAATCACATTGTCCACCACACAGTTCATCCCAGCTTGAAAGGACCAAACTTCCCAATGGCCAAGGTTCCCTTTGGCATTATGAAAACCAGACCTGTTGGAGTCATTGCTAAACATGCTAATATGTCTACCAATCCAAATGTCACCAGAGTTTCGTATTCTACTTCAGTCCTGTCGCCAAGATTCCCACCTGCTGTCAGAACCTCACAGGTACTTACCAAGAATACCCAAGCCACTATGGAGCCAGACAGAAGTAAAGGTCTGGAGCTGCCTGTGAGCACTGCTGGCCTCAGCAGCAGTTGGAGCAACAGTTGCAGCAGTAGCATAACTAATGGTGAAACTGTCAACAGGAGACAAGGTAACAACATCAGTCAGCCCAACAGTTCTGTCAACATTAGCAATAACGAGCACTGTGTTGCTGAAATCAATGGCAAAGAAAGCATAAAAAGTTGTTCGCCAACTGGATTGGAGGAACAAAATGGTACCAAAAACCCTGTAAACACCAGCAAAGCCAACCCCACCTGTAACAATCACATCAGCGGCACTAACAATCCTCCTGAACAGCCCCATAATAGTATAAATGATGATGAATGCAGCATCAACACCCACAAAAACAACAACAGCAGTGTTACCAATGAATACACTAGAACAAGTTGTATCGATGCTGCCTCCAGCCTGAACCATGCCAGCAAATCCCCAACTGAAAACACCAGCACTACAGTCATCACTATGAACAACTCATCTATTTCAGATGAGACTAAACTCAACAAAGACTTTTCTATAAAAGGCATGTCAATCTTACAGCAGCTCATCAAGGATGAAGACACAAATGGACCCGAGCTGAAGTTGCACCCTCTTAATATAAACTTCAAGAGAATAAAGATGAGCGCACCAGAGATTAATACTGAAAGTGTACATCAAGAACACAAGCCTGAGACGGCTGAGGTGTCTCAAGCATCTTTTTCTCCTCCATGGAGTAACAAGAGCCCGCAGCAGCTGCACATCCTCAGACAAGTGTTCTCCAGCACACGTTGGCCCAGTAGCCAGCAGTACGAGGATTTAAGTGTTCAAACAGGCCTGCCTAAGTCTGAGGTTGTCCGCTGGTTCAGTGATAGTCGGTACAGCCACAAGAATGGGCAGTTAAAATGGCTGGGGACTTACCAACGCCTGCCTGCAGACCCTGAAGCCCAGAGGGGCCATGGAGACACTGAACTCGAGTCACAAAAGGACCTTCTAGACAAAAAGAAACTTGCAGAGAAAGACATGATAAAGCACCTTGAAGGAGAAGGTCTACGCTCAGAACAGCAGATGGTATGGCAGGATTCATACCCACCTCTGCTGGGTCTAATGGAGTCCAAGGATGGCAACATGCGAGGAACTCATGAGGAGGCTGCACCCATGGGAGTCTTGCAGGGGCCTTGGTCAGAGAGTGCAGAGGACCACCAGCAGCCAGAGGCCAACCAGTCACTCATTGAACAACAGAATGATACAAGTCAGACCAGGTATGATTTTTTTTTTTTTTTTTTTAATTAAGTTTCCAACCCATTGCGTAGTGTTTCTTTTTATAGCTCAGTTTTGTTGAAAAAATAATGTGAAACTGGTGCAGTGATGAAAGCATGACAGTCTGTGTTTGTTGTCAGTGTAGTGTGATGTACAGTGAAAAGGTGACAGAAGACATGTGCACAGGCACTGGATGAGCTTATTCAGACAGGCAAAGTGGTGTTTAAACTGCTATTTTTAGACAGGTCTGGATTGATAAATTATAGATTGAGAGTGTAATACTGTATATGTGAATTAATCATTACATTTGTCTACTGATGGATTTCTATGAAGTAGTTTACCTGCACACTCAGGTCTGTTAAAGTCACAGCAGTGAGACTACAGTGCAGGGCTCTGTCACTCAGATCACATGTTGACAGTGTCTTCTCTGTTTGTTTGTTTATGTGTGCATGTTAGGGACCGCCTGAGGATGGAACTCCTGGAGGTGTGATGAAACAGGCACCGTCTTGCCAGAGGAAGACCATGTCGGAGGGCTGGCTTGCTCCTTGGCTGTGGTCTACCAGAGTGTTCATGATGACAGCAGATGTGATTGTAGCTGGACCGTAGGACTCTGACTGTAACTGTGAATACCCCTCACCCCTCCTCCAACTCCATCTGCCATCACGTCCTGCCATCGTCAAAAGAAAGAACTTCTCACCTTTTGAATCCTGTGATGTTTAAGCCTTTCATGCTTCTTTGTGGTTGTGTGGGGAGGGTGCACAATGAGGTCAGTACGAGGGATCAAAGAAAAGAACGAGAAAAGACGCACACTGACTGGAAAACTGACTTGAATAAGCGAAGATAGGATAGGGCCAAGAGATTGTTTCTGGGTCGGATGGAGAAATATATATATATATGAATACAGTATACAGGTATATGACCGAATCTGCACTATAAAAGAGGGTTTGTACTGACATGTTGAGGAATTGTTATTGTTGGCTTTGTGATATTTTTTACTTTTTTAGCAACCAGTACTTCAGCACTGCCTTGAATTTTACATTTTCCGTTCTTTGGTTTTTCAATTCTATTTACTCTTCTGTAGTCACTGTAAGTCCAGATGCAATCAAACATGTTTTATTTAGATATGTATAATTGTTGGTGATCACTTTGCAGTTCAGCTACACGCAAGAGACTATGTACAATGCACTAATGAAGACAATGCTAAAAAAAAAAAAACACACTGCCCCACAGTAAAGGTATTGACTGCTGTGAAGATCAATACACTACACTGCCCTGCAAATGAACAGAGAAAAGCCTGTCACGCTAACGTTGCCTTACTCAGCTCTGTCTATGTGTTTATGACCGTCTGTCTATCACCTTGCTTTCCGGCTACTGTGCTGTCTTTAAAAGAAGAAACATGAAAATATAATGCCAGTACATTGATGGTCACTGTTGGTCTATATCTGTGAAAAAAATGTGCTGCTTTCTGTACACTAGGAGATGTTTTAAGCTGTAATTGTTTCAAATATTGTTTCCGGTAAAAACAAATTATCAATTTGGTCCCTAGGCACTGACAGAGTGGGATATTGTGCTAGCTAGAGAGCCAAATGAGGAGAATTTTGCTCCTCTGAATTTTCTTGTGTTTATATAAACATACAGTCACTACATGAATCCTATTAAGCTGCATCTTTGTTAAGCTGCTAATAGCTAAGAACGGTGCTATACCATCCAAAGTGAAATTGGAGGTTGATCTCCTACCAGCAGTGTATGCACTTGTGTCGAATGTTACAAATTTATTTTGGTTTGAAATAAATGGAATCTGGACTTACGGTGTTATGATCACTTTAAAACTTTTATGAAATAGTCTGATCATAAAGCACTGTTGTATCATCCTTTCTACACTTATGAATCTTTACAGAATAAATAATACTCACCAAGTAACAATGTTGCATTTTCATCAGTGCAGAGAACACACCTTCAAGGATGAGGAGCAATTATTCCTCAAACACTGCCTTTATTCAGAAGTATGGAACCTGGCAGAGCAATGGAAAGCATGCAGCCTCACCTAGTGATGGACCACTGGCATTGCACCCTAAAAAATGTACCGCTTTGCAACTCTGCCTTTTATCAAACCAGCCAATGGAAGAAGTCAAAAGTATAGGGCTGATGTTGAGAAACTTTTGAGTTTAAGAAAAAAAAAAAAAAAAAAAAAAAAAAAAAAAAAAAAGAGTACTAACTTTTCATAGACGAATCTTCACAACAAAGTCATTTTGTAGGATTTTATTCATCATTTTCAACCTACATTGAGCATTAAACTCAAACATGATTAAAAGGCTATGACAAAAAGGTAGAAGTGTGTCAACTTTACATCTAATTACAAATTCCTATTGCAAGAGTGGAATAAAATGAACATAGTTCACATAAAATGTACGTTTCCTTAATCTTCTTTACACAATTCCAAAGTTTGTCCAAAATTGTAACAGGTTGTGATTTTTGGCAAGTATACATCCCTTCGCACAGTTACAAGAAAAAAACATCAATTTACTCTCTTTAAATACATCATTTTCAAGTAACAGAATATTTTTTTCTTTAACAATTACCAAAATTAATGTTTAAAATCAGATGTACGCAGGGCAATGCCAGAGAAACAGTGCAAGCAAGGGATGGTGGTTCACATTTACAATGGAGGAATATCCCTGATAGAGGCTGTAAAAATAATATTCACATTCAGCTTGCTTAAGTCAGTACTGATATGCTCGCAATATTCTCTAAACCTGCCAACGCGTAATCTCTCATTTTTAACAATTCATTTTCCAGTTTAAAAATCTCTACAAGACTACTATGTACCAACTCTCATACGCACAACACTCTTCACCTCAATTTCCTCCAAAAGGCGCGTGGGTGTATTTAAGGAATTATTTTTGATAGATTTTCAGACAAAATATAGATACATTAATAAATGGGAGCGCTAAAATACAAAGTGAACAGAAAATACAAAGCATTTGTTTGATACTGTAGCTACAGTTTTTTTTTTAGTTTTTTTTTGTTTTGGCATTTCCAGTGAAGGTCCAAATAACAGTTAAGTTCCTCCGTTACTGGGACTATGCCTTGCTTAGTTGTGGATTTCAGTCTGTACATCCACGATCTGCCACTTGTGGGCCACATCCAGTTTACCACTGCAATGTCTTCAGTACAAATGCTCTAAAATTGTACTCAACTGTGGCCAACCTTATGCTAAGGTATTTGATAAAAAAAAAAAGTGTAGTTAAAACCACAAACTTTTAGAATTCATAGTCATCATCTGCCATGTCGATAGCCCAGGCAAATTTTTCCCGTTGAGTTTTGTTGTAGATTTTCTCAATCGGTATTCCCCACTTCTTGCACCTACAGAAGGAAGCACCATGTTTATTGACCAGAAATGACTAAAGTGAGCAAACCAAACAAAGACTCTTACCAAGCCACAGAGATTCTTGGGTCCAGATAGTTAAGCTTAGAAGTACCAAGAGCAATTTGCTTGTTCTCCTCCCGATCAGTGGCCTGTACTTCCAGCTTCATCAGTTGTTCCTCTATTCTTTGGACAGCCTTTTTCTTGGTCTCCACGGCTCTAAGTATCATTAAACAGTTATTCCCAGGCTACACATGGCCCTATACAAATAAAACATTTTTCTGCTTGTGCTACACACTTTTTGGTTTTCTCATCCTTCCGTACTTTGGCGTCCGCCTTTGCACTTTTAAGTTCTCGCTTAGCATCAGAAAGCTGATCTTTTTTGGCATCAATCTAAACATAAACATTTGGTTAGAATCAATCATTTTTACATTAAAAATAAATTAAAAAAACGAACCTTAGTTTGTAGATTTTGCATCGATTTCTCAAATGTCTTGGGTGGAGCCCTCTGGTGGTTACAAAGAATAGCCACAGCTCTGTTTGCCCTGTTGTAGGACAAAATCTTGGCTGGAATGTTGTCATCAGCTACAAATAAATACAATTTACAATTTAGCAACTTTAAGAGAGAAATACTACAATTATTGCACATTTACAAACCAGTAGTGAGCTCCTTCAGCTGCTGCTGAAGTGTGATTGAGGCGTTGTAGGTACGGAACACTTTAGCTGTCAAACCATCCATCAGTTCTTGAAGATGTTTGTTTAGAACTGAGGTCTTAAAAAGATACAGCATACAGTCAATTGACCAGCCTATAAAATTTATGTTGTCGTTTGCATTATACTTACATTTAGGCGATCAAACAGGTCATCATCCGACTCTTTGTTTTCCATAAACAACTGAAGATTTTTGAACACCTAATGGGGAAAAAAAAGTGTTAAACGAGACCACACAAATACTTAGCAGGATATTTGATAACAACAACACTTTACCCTTTTCTCAACAGGAACTTGGTTGTAGTAGCGAATCGAATCTTTACCCAGGAAGTCAAATTCCACTACATACTCCTGTCCATCTTTCTCTGGGTAGAGCTTAATGTGCTCAACTCTCAAAGAGCAGCAACCCACAGTGTCTGCAGTTTCTCCTTCCTCTTTCTCATTTCCCGCTCTCAGGGCCAGCTGGAGCACATCAGGACAGACGGATTAAAGCAGGCTTACAAAATCATCATTGCTCACTGTATTTAAGCATTCAGTAAAACCATGGCAATATTAAACACACACACACACAAAATAGTATAGAGTGACATCAAACAAAATAATAAATAAAATACACCACCTTATCAATAAAGTACAGTGCAACAGCCCTTTGCCTGATTCTCATTTCTTTAGATTTCCAGTCTTCTCTGTACTGGTTTCTGATACGATCCACACACTTTTTCAGTCTACGTGCAGTTTCATATTTTTGCCAGTCTTTCTCTCCCTATTAAAAAACAATTTAAAAAAGAGAAGTTGTGGAAAACGGCAAGCTTCAAGACAAAGGACAAAACAAAAGGATCAGCTACCTTTATCCTTGAGCTTGGATTGAGCATGATGTATTTGATTGACCCCTGTATGTTTTCTGTCCACGACACCAACCAAGTGACTTTGTTGTCATGGCGAACTTCCTTCCACTTAGTGCCAGGAGGGGGCACTGGGTGTTTGGAGTCCCTACAAGGAGTACATTAGTTGCACAATGACTGCTGAAACAATGGGGTTAAAACTTATGGTAAAAACACAGACAAAAACACACTTACTTGCTGCAGTTAACGATGATGTCTTGAGGTCTGATGCGACGTTTAAGCATGCCCATTTTTGGATGATCACCACGACCACGAAAGAGACCTGGGGGCTCAATCCGAAAGTTGGCAATGCGTTCTTTGTGGTTGTCCATTATGCAAAACCCATATTCTTGCAAAAGACGTTCATTTTCTTCTTTAATTTTCTGTAGATTATACAAATTGCCATTAAAAGAAATGTTTTAGTGGTAAAATTTCATCTCAATTGCTAGGTAAAATGGTTAATGATCTTTACCAGTTTTTCCTCTTTAGACATGGCCTTTCTGGCTTCAGACTGCGCCTTGAAGTATTCAGCCATTTCAGTGAAGTCACACTTCTTCAAATCTGTGATTATAGACTTTTCCTCTGCATTCATTTCCTACACAAGAGCAAATAGACTATATCAATTGGTGATAATTATGGGCAGAACAAAGCAATTTCCTTAAACCCAGAGGAATTGGGTCCACAAAATATACCAAACGGTTTGATTTATCATTTAGTTATGAGTTACCAATAAATTAAAGGTTTTCTAAAGACATTCTTGGTTATTTGCATTCGACCCATCATTCAAATCCGCTAAGGCAACTGGTATGATAAAGTGGGTCGTTTCTACTTTAATTGGGAGATTAACTTATTTGGGATGTCTTTTTGTGATTTAAAAAAGTGCATCTTTACCTTTCTCCAGTCTTTGAAAAAGTTTTTGCGGAAAATGTCTTTAGTGGTATACTCATGTTCAAGCATTTTGGCAAAGAATGTGGCCACTTCTTCTGCCTCAGGACTGAGCTTCATGTGTTTACCTATAAAGCAAGCATATTAGCATATATTACTGTAACAATATTTTCTTTTGATGCATAGCAGCTCTTTTGATTTGAGCAGAGCATATAAAAGCTTTCAGGTCGCACAGGATCACAAACATGACTGAATTGAAAGAAAAAAGTAAATTAAATATATACTTTAAGCCTGTAAAAGAATAAATCATTTGACATTTAAAATAAATATAATTTGCAATGTTTTGTATTTAAATCTTGACCTTTACTTTGGCATCTAATGCATTACACCTTAACATTAAACCTCATCTGCTTATGATCACAAATGTGAGATATTCAGAAAAGTGTTTTCTTCAACTGGAAACAATACAGTAGTATCTCACATACAGAACTCCACAATGTGTTTAAAAACTTTAAAAAGTCAATTATGCTCAATGTCTTTTAATGCCAAATGCTGTAAGATTATGCATTCTTACCATCATAATAAAATTTGACACGGCTTGGCAGAGGCTCATATGGAGGTGCAAACACTGGTCCCTTGTGCTCCAGAAATTTCCATTTGACACCATCAGTGTATCTTTCTTCCTCCCACCTGGAATTACAGCCAATCAGTTACAGCCAAATAATGCTCCAAAAGCACAACTGACCACCATTCTTGTACCAGTACAACTCACCATTTCCATTTCTCCTCAGGTTCCTTCTTGGGCTTCTTTTTACCATCAGCAACCTCCTTTTTATTTTTTCCTTTAGTTTTTGTCTTTGACTAAAACAAATGAAACATAATTACCAGACGTTCACAATTGCATGTTCATCTTCTTCATACAGTGGATTAATGACACAGCAGTCTCACTTACATCTTCAAGTTTTCTCTTTTTAGCTTTCTTGTCGTCTTCAGTCTTTATTTTCTTGGGCTTGAAATCCACACTAAAATAACAAAATGTTAAGAGAATTCTCAAAATGAAATTGTGGTTTTAGGTCATAGATACAGGTGAAAATTCTCTATTGAGGCCATGAGGAAACAACTTTTTCACCCTTTATGATGCTTTCAAGTAAGTAGATTGTTCTGTAGATGTTAAGATACAAAAGAGTTATGTCTTTAGCATTGTAGTAGCCTTCAGTTCACTGTCATTAGGCTTTGTTTTAATATAACTCCTTAAGTCTGTGATTGCTCTTGTAATTGAACACTGGGTAGTAAGAAACACTCAAAGTATGGAAATCCCCACACCATACATACTCAAAGACATTTCATCGAGTGCTGATTGTATCTATAAGCTAGTGTGTGTGTGTGCATAAAACCTACTCATCCTCATCCCGCTCCCTTTTGAGAGACTTTTCATGTTTGGGAGAGTGGTAAAAGTCCTCATCTGGCTCAGACTTCACATGCATAGGGCTGCAAAACAAATCACACGCAAACATTAGAAATATAAATACAATAATTAACACAACTTTTATATAAAAGGATTCTACAAAAGAAAAGCGCAAAAACAGTGCATTAACCTGATGCAGAAATTCTTCCATCAGTAACTTTGCTAAACAAACATACCTGCCAAAGCCATTTTCCTTCTCCTTTTTGATTTTACCATCCGAAGATTTAATCTGAAAAATTGATACATTTTAACTAGCACAAGTATTAGTGGCACAGAACAGACAAAATAATGATTTCTGGATACAATTTACCTTTTCCTCTTTCCGCTTTCTTTGTGCTTGTCCTTGTGCTTGTCTGTGCTACCATCTTTGTGCCTCATCTTTTCCTTTTCCTTATCTCGATGTTTTTTGTCAGATGAATCCTTGTAGTCACTAAAATGTATTGATTAGAATTAATTTACAAGAGCATTACCCCATAGCATAGAAATATGGGGGAAAACAAAACATACTTGTTGTGCTTGGACTTCTCCCTCTCTTTGTCCTTCTTGTGGTCTTTATGTTTATGCTCCTTGTACTTTTCTTTGTGTTTGTGAGAGTCTGGAGAAAAACAAATGTATTTAAGTATACAATAGTTGTTGTTTGATTATGCATAGACTTCACCTTCAACTTCAAGCAGCTATGGTTATTCATTTAATTTGCCTATACATTAATTCAAAAGAGATAACTGTGCTTCTCACTGACCACATCATTACAGTCTTGAGTCCATTTAAAATATGAAACATTCAAATGAAATACACAATTTAAAAATATAAACTCAATATACTGGTACTTTTTATATTAATAACACTAATGAGAATGGTAATAATCTATACTTGTGGCATTTTGTTAGCCTGGATTAAACACAAAACCACAATTTTACTGTAAGTACACACCAGTACAATATGTACATATTAAATACGACCAAACATCATTGAGACAAATCCGTTAAATAGTAGTGTCCTAAAAAGAACAATTCTCAGAAGTTTGGTGTATATTCCGGAGGCTTAACGCGATACAGCTATCTGCACTTCAGGTCTGGACTGAGTTTCAGGAGACAGGCCGCTACAGCGAAAAAGAAAATGGCGCAGAGACTAAGTCCTCAACCCCCAAACCCTCAGTTTTAAAGAGGAAATAAAGCATTAAAATCGCGAAGACTGTTAAAATCGTCGCGACAGATTGATACTCCACGATACAGGCTTTCATAAAAGCCTTTAATAGCGTTTGATTTATTTCAGCAAAGGTTAGATAAAGGCCTCTCTTTTGAACAATAGACGCTTATGGGTGAGACAGAGGACTTAGTCTCTGGACGCCATTTCTGTCCTATGCTAAGAACTACCCTGCTGCTCGATTTTATCAATAACACAAATGCCACTTTAAAAGCTATTTTAACTTGTGTCATTACAACTCACCATTGACTCTGGAGCCACAGTCAATCTGCAAAGTTTAAAAAGAAACATTAAAACATTGGAATAAGCCAACTATAAGCGAAGTAACTTTGAACTTGCTGGATGTCATGATAGTTTGTTAGCTCCCGGCTAGCTCGCCTAGCATTGTGCATCTGATCAAATGGCTTGTTAGCCGCTAGCAACCGAAGCCGCTGAAGCTAACGTGGGATGCCGCAAATGACTGACAATGCGTGCGCCACACATACATCTACTCGGACACAATGTAAGCTGCTTCTCGAACAAATACAGCAGAGACACAGCTTCTAAAATCGCAATCATACTATCCTCTAAAGAGATGTGGACCACAATGTGAGTTGGCATACAACACTGGGCTAACAAGAGCTAGCTTTCTGCTAGAAGCTACTATTCTTAAGTTAGCAAAGTTCCCTGTCAAAGCCTACAGATAGGAGTAGTGTGTTCGCTCATTTCTAACTTTATATCTTTGACCATGTAAAAAAGAAACGATGTGTACCTGGTTTTCGTTCAGGAAATGGTCCCCACTCATTTCCTAGAGTGTCTTTGTTTGTATTAAAAACAGACTAATATAAAGAAACCCCACGCCGGTAACGAGAGGCAGACTGAGGAACAGACGCTGTTGTGTAAGAACCAAGTCCCAGATGCGCGTCAGTGCGCATGCACCTCAATTTAAATGGTTTAAGAACTGTAGCTCCTCCTTTAAACGTGTTACTTCACTTCCACGCAGGCTGATACATTTATGCTGAGACCACTAACAGCACTCAATGCATCCACAGTCCATCATCGAACTCTTAGCAATCAAACAAATTCACCCTTCGCTCGTGGTGACCCATGCTCACATTCTAAATTATCTCAGCTGAATGATATAGAAAAAATACTAAACAATTTGGGAAAGACTTCACGATCAGCTGCGGTCAACTGTATATGAATGAACAAACTTCACGTTATGGTGCATTAAATAACTAACTACAACAACAACAACAACTACTACTACTACTACTACTACTACTACTACTACTACTACTACTACTACTACTACTACTACTACTACTACTACTACTACTAATAATAATAATAATAATAATAATTATTATTATTATTATTGTTGTTGTTGTTGTTGTTGTTGTTGTTGTTTATATTAATAATAATTATTATTATTATTATTATTATTATTATCAGTAGTAGTAGTAGTAGTAGAAGTAGTAGTATTGTTGTTGTTGTGGTTGTTGATGATGATGATTTGTTTGTTTGTTTTTTAGTAAATAGCATGCAATGCATATCACTGAAATGCTTTGTCTGCACTCATTTATTTTAAAGTAAATTTTATGCTGATATTTATATTTTATAAAAATTTTGTTTTGTTTTGTTTTGTAATTTTGATGCATCTTTTCCTGCCTTGTAAAGCACTTTGAATTGCTTTGTATATGAATTGTGCTATTGTTCTATCCTGTTTAGAGGATAGCTTTGTATATGAATTGTGCTATACAAATACTGTACATGTGCCTTGCCTTGCCAAGTAAATAGCATACAAAGTACATTATAGAGAATGTGCATTAATGAATGATTTTTATCCATGAGGATATTTTTGGATGGAAACACACAAACATTTTACTTCACATAGTACCAAGCTTTTTTGTTTTTTAGATCTACGTTTTTCACCTCCAGAAAGTAACTTTAATGACATCACAAGGTGGAACAGAGCATTTTGAGTGTTGTACAAGTAGTTATGGATAGCAGGGACAATCACCCTAGTCAAAGTCTCTGTTTTCATTAATGTGCTGTTAGATGTGAAGAAATGGGGTGGAGGAGTCAAAAGATTTTTCCCTTCACCATTTTATTTCAAACTTTAGTTGAGGCACAAGAATAAGGTCATCATACCTAAAGCACAGAATAAATATGCCATGCTCATTTAA
Organism: Mugilogobius chulae; assembly: GCA_038363315.1. NCBI lineage: Eukaryota > Metazoa > Chordata > Actinopteri > Gobiiformes > Gobiidae > Mugilogobius > Mugilogobius chulae. Next base: position 30,596,198 of record CM076405.1, on the reverse strand, counting down.
ACTCACTTTATATCCAAAAGAGGGTGCCATAGTTCACATTTTACACCCAATGCACACCCTTTTAAACTTTAAATAGGCAATTTGAGATGGAATGAAACTGCCTGCTTTGTTTTATATATATTGTATATATATTTGGCTTTGTTAGAAATAAAAAAAAGTAAATAATTGGATATATTTTATAGAAATGTTCTTGTATTAATGAGAATTTGTTACACTAAAGATCACTATCTGGCCCTCCACAACTTGACTTGTTTGAGTTTGAACATGGTCCTTGAAGAAGAAAAAAAAGCCCAACCCTGTTCAAAGTGACCTACTCTTAAGATTTTGGTTTAGGTCGTTTTAGCCTCTAACAGAAAAGTTATATAGGCAAAGTACATTTTTAAGTACAAGTAAAATGTAGTGACACAAACAACTGGACTAGTAACGTCTTTCTCAAACGGACAAAATTAGTGAACATCATTTGACTTGAAGACATTGTATTGTACCATAAGACTGTTAATCCCTTTATTCACAAAAGATACATTAAAAGCACTAAACAAAATATAACCACCACATTGGTCTGTAGACTTGCATAGTTTTAAATCTGATCTGTAACTCAAAGGGATTTTTTGATGAGCATATGTCAGTAAAGTGTAGGCCTAAGCAAATTAATATATTACTTTTAACTTACAGTAGCAGTTATTTAAGAGGTTGACTTCTATGACCCTGATGTAAAGATGAGGCTAAGCATGATTTATTTTTACTTGATATTTTTTTGTTAATAAAATTCCAGAAATCACACACGTTTTTACAAAAGAAAATATTTAATATATTTCATAAAAATCATTACATTATATATTCAACTTTTTCAACCTTTTCTTCAAAAAACAAAAGGAAACAATAATAAATACTGAGCCACACTGTCATGGAATGTTATAGCACCTATTTAAAGTGTTTATTAAAACACTCCTAATTACAAAGTTGTTCTGGGGACACTTTGTCCCCACACTGTGTCATGTGTTCAAAGTTGTTGCTGCGAATCTGACAAAGTGAGTGGCGTGACTGGGTTCTGGTACAACAACATGTAAGAGTCGCATAACATCCTCCTCACAAGTTCAGGAACCTGAGAAAGGTTGGTACAAGCCAGCTCCTCCTCTGACTGAGACAAAAAGTCACCCACTTCTGGACAAGCACACACCTCTGGAATGTTGTACCCGCTCTGATCATTACCTACAGAAAAGACAACAGTAAGAGATTAGGCATCAGCTGGAGAGAAGGAAATGTCATGGACGTCAAACTTATCTAAAACTGTGAAGGACATTTATCTGTACAAGTCTTAGTTAACAATGTATGTGCAAATGCAAAACAAACCTAAAGTTAGTTATAATTGATACACAAAATATGTAAAATATAAAAGTATACCTTACCACATCTGTCTGCCATGCTATCAAAAAAGATCCAAGACTTGGGGTCTGTGCCACATTTGACAAATGACACATAATGACTGGTCTGAATACACAGAACAGCAAACAATTGCAAAGTGTGTCTGGGCCTGGGAGCACCAGAGGTCATGTTTGTTGGGACCACTAGCGGTTTTGGAAAATGGCTTTGTCTTGTGGGATGGTATGCACCTTTAGAAATAAATACATTTATTAAGGATTATTTTATATAATCATACATACATACATACATACATACATACAGACAGACATACATACAGACATACAGGACATACCATACAGACATACATACTTACATACATACATACATACATACATACAGACAGACATACAGACAACATACAGACAGACATACATATACTTACTTGTTTATTGCAGGTGACACAGAATTGTTTGATTCTGCCAGGGTGCAACTTGCGATCTGGAAGACACTGTAAACACTCAAACTCTGCTAAGCACCCACATAAAAAGCATTCCCTTGGACCTGGTGAAATTCAGCAATTAATATTAGACAAATGCAACATGGAATACTGTGGTTCAAATTATTTATTCTTACAATTATGAAGAAGATCTGTGATATTTAACTCAACTGAGGGGATGATTTGTGAAAACATTTTGTATTTGCTGCCAAACCTGGGCATTTGTATCATCAAACAAGATGGCACCTGAAAAATAAATGTATTACAGTTTGTATGCACAAGTATTTTTACACATACACATTATTCCAAGCACTCACCACTTCAAACTTCAGGTCACTGGATAAACAAGACGTGTCAAGGAGCTGTTGGACAGTTGGCATGGGACCCATCTGTTCTTTTTCCAAAAATATTTGTAACGTGTAAGTGTCCTGGTATCTCTCTCCACTTGATCTAAGAAACAAATCATCTGTACTCAAAATCAAACAAAAATGTGCATTTGAATCTAAATGAGTGTCTATACTACCTGAGTTTAAGTAGAGGTTCAATGCATAGCACCTTCTGGAAAAGGACAGTAATGAACTCTTCTGGGTCTGAAAAAAATAACATGTTTATACTTTACTACTGAAATGAATTAAATAAGTTTTTAAGTGCATTTGAAGACTTTACCTTTCTCCTCTGTGCTGAAAGTGTCACACCCAAGTTGTTTACGAAAATTCATCACACTCTCAGCAGGAACAAATCCTTGTCTGTAACAAAGAAAGTCCGCTTTTTTAATATCTAAATTGATATGTTTGATATGTTTGAACAAAACAAGAAGTAAATTAACAAAAGTTAATTTACAAATGTTGTTTATAACAATAATGTCCAAAAAACACACCTGACAAGCCCAAGTCGATAATACAGTAAATGAACACACATCATGTACAGATAAGCACACATATCTTTATGCCCCTATAATTACTACAAGCACCAAATTGTTGCACCTTGTCCTCACAATTAATACCTGCGTAGACGGTTGATGATTTTCCTCAAAGTGCATGTTGTTGGTGGCTCAATGTCTATAAGAGGCTTCTGAAAGAGTCTGTCCAGAACCAGTGATGAGCAGAACAAACTGAAAAGAAAGTTTTAGGTCAGTAAGTATTCAGAAAATCCAAAATTAGTTGTTGTTTTTTTTTTTCTACATGACAATACAGTTGATGGTAACAACCCAAATTAAAGTTTGTCTCAATAGTTTTTTTCTGTGCTAAGGTAATTTGGTGTATATAAGGCACAATGAGCAGAGAAAAATTTACCTGAATATTGTAGCGTCAAGGTAACACGAGTTAGTGTTGCCCTGAATCCCTTTCATTTTTCCAACAAGGACAGATAAAGCCTCAGATTCTGTGAGCGGTGGCACATGATCCTCAGACTCTTCAAAGGGAGGGACTGACAGAAATATAAAGCGTGTTTAAGTTTTGAATTACAATATAAAACTGCTATAACTGAAATGCCTTAAAATCCCGTATACCACATGTGTCAAACTCAAGGCCGGGGGCCAGATGCGGCCCTCCACCTCATTTCATGCGGCCCCCAAGATTTTATGAGAATAATTTGATTTTATAGTAGTGCCAGGAGTAATCTATAGATTTGTCTGAAACTTAAAAAGTAAGTCATTTTTTAGACTAATGCAGATGTATATTTAGAATTGTCACTTCAATAAATATACAATAATCAAAACAACTACTAATTGTAGTATGTCAAAGATTAGTAAGGTTAATTTTAGTTACAACCGGCCCTTCAAGGACAACCCCGATGCCAGTGTGGCCCTTTGTCAAAATTAGTTCGACACCCCTGCCGTATACATATTTATACAAAACATTTGGAGTAGACTTCAAGATACATTAGATAAAAAACTTGGCTCCAAGATCAAAAAGTTAAGAAAAGTTATAAATCATAAGCCAAGAGCCACATGTCTTTGAAAATGATTAATTACTAAGGCAGGACTTTTGGCTGATGATAAAAAACAAACAACCATTGTAATGGAACTTGTATTTAGCATAGCATCAAGACATTAAAGGCCATAAATAATAGAACATGTCAGCAGATGCATGTCAGTTCAAAACACCTAGCTTCAACTATAAACATAATAAAAATTGTGAACAAGAATTTTGTGGGCGATTCTTAAAAAAAGGGGGGTTTAACTGTAAATTCAGATATAATGAAGAAGCCAGTTAATGTAGAATGCCTGATTCTGAACTAAGTCCATATACATCAATCTTATTACCAGTAGTATAGTATATTTATCATATAATATTCAATGATTCTAAATATAATTCAATAATTCTTAGAAATAAGTCTCTCAAAATATTAAATAGGACAAAAATAAGAAAAAATGTGTCACCTTGTGCTTTTTGTATTTGTGAGCCCACACTCTCCCCACAGAAGCCAAATCTACTGTCAGGATGGCACTTTGTCTTGGGAATGAACAGAGCCTTGTTTCCATTGCAGGTGAAAAATCTCTTTCCTCCATATGTACCATCAGAACAGCCTTTTACATCATAATCCTAAATCAAGAATATGACTTATGAGTCTAGATGTTTATAAATTGGTAATAATTACAACAACTTACTAATTCAACACCAGCCCATTCTCCTGTCTTCCCTTCAAGAGCACCTATCCAGCGGATGACTCCATACACTGTGACTCCACAGTTTGACTGAACCTCCACCAGCGAGCCCACCTCCAGCGGAACTTGGGGATGCTTTCACCTCCTGGTTGCCTGGTTAAGGATTGGCCACCAGAACCTAAACATAGATACATGATATTTACACATCTGTGGTTTTGACCTGTAAAATGGTATAAGGAGACATTTTTGCTAGAAAGTCATATGACATATTTTTGAGGTTCTGTCACATGCTCCTTGCATCAGATAAACCTCGGGCAAAGATGCCACAGGCCTCCTACAGGTATGTACTGTGACACAAACAATGTGATCAGTTTCATTCCAGAGCAACAGGCCTGGTTTTTCAAGTCATGTACGTCATTGCACAAGCCCCCAAATTTCAAATATTGTATTGTTTTACAGGGGAGAGTCAACTGAATCACTTTGAGGAAATCTGGTAAAACGATGATTCAGAAGATTCACGAAAAATAAATCTATAAAAAATCTTTGCATGTGATGAGACTCACCTTCCTTCCACTGAACTCCGAGAGGGACAGCGTGTGATGGAACAACTTGAACAATATCTGCTGCACTGTACAGAGGTGGAGGAACAGACTTCTTGTGTCCTATTGTGGTCTGTGTCCTATTGTGGTCTGTGTCCTAAAAATAAAAACAAGCAAAAGCAACTTTAAAAATACTGATGTTGTCAATTGTGTTTTCTGATAATGACTTCACTAAACAATAAATGATTAACACAAAAGGTTTCATTGAACAATTTGTGGGGAAAAAAAGTATTTACAAATATGTATGCAGAACGCTCACCAAAATTTCCACTTCAAAGCCGAGCATTGACAGGTCTTCTTGACAATCATTTCTTCCAATCTGCATCAGATTCTTCACCAGCCCAGGTACATGTCCTTTCTTGTGCTTGACCACCACTAGGTCCTCATGTGAAAGTTCACAAATGGCAGAGAAGAGCTGTGGGTTGCACAGCAGTTCGAGGCGCTTGCTTGTGGATGAGATAAAGAGCAAAAGCTGAGCCTGGTGGCGTGTCAAAGGATATGTATCCTCTTTTTTAACAATGCCCCCAGTTTTTGGAGTCCCATTGTTGCTGCTGCCACAGTACACTACTGCCATCAGCTCTCCATTCTGCAGCTCGCCCTCTACACGACCAATGCCTCCTCTGCAGAAACCCTTCTTAGACTTGCCTCTGATTACAATGAAATACTTTTCCTTTACAACAGGCTCCATATCACCTGGAGGTGTTCGGCTGTGTAAAATGGGTAACCTGTCAATGATCAATGAAACAGTGTCATTAAAACAGGTGCCAGTCAGGACAGCGGTGAAAAAATGCGTGCAATATAATTCTACCAAGAGCATCTTGCAACACTTTAATTCCACTGACAATTGATAGAATTCCTAAGACCTTTCATCGCTCCAAACAAAGTTACATTCCATACAATAGACAGAGAATGCTCTGAGCACTTGTTGTAAACAATAGGGTAAGTGACGCCATCTTTAGAAAACAATTAGCAAACCAATGACTAAAGACAAATGTCACACAAAATAGCATTTTGTTGTTTACTACGTGACAACATCTATTCTAAAAAAAAACAAAAAAAAACAAACACGAGTGTCTTCCTTTTTTTTTACCTGTGTACTGTAAAATCAGTCTTCAAGTTTGGTTCAGATGTCGAAAACTGGTAAAGAAAACGTTCCTTTGTTGAAACCAGAAGATTGTCCGCTGAAAGCTACATGTCGCAGGGTAGCGGCGCTGACAGTGGTGTGTCTGTCCCGGTGATGAGCAGGTGCTAGATACATGACCTGTATGTGACCGACCACGCCCCCTGCAGCGCGCTCCTCTCCGCCCAGACACTCCAGTCAGATGAGTGAAATTCACAAACATTACACAATCAGTGCCATTGCTTATTAGGGCAGGGCAGCCAACCAACCAGGAAAGAAGGATGCATTTAACAGACTCCTCTTCAATAAACTAATCTGGCATAATACTGTAGGAACCTGCTGGGACTGACTTTGAATTCCTCCCATCTGCTCGACAAACAGAATGACAATTGTCACACTAGCTCTAAATTGGAGTTTTTGGGCCAGAATTATATATAGAGTGTGGTGCTGGCAAAAAGGTATAATTTGCCTCGTTAAAATGTCTTCCTGGTTTATTTTCTATATTAAAAAAAAAAAAAAACCTAAGCTCAAATTTATATTCACAGTGCAAAGCCATTATCATCAGTGTGTTTACAGTAACCAGTGGCCTACCGGTCTAGTTTTGAGTGACATGTTTATGTGTCTGCAGACAAATACATGTGACATGTCCTACACTGGTATGCATCTCTGACCATATCTACATTTTACATCAACTTTATGTAACAGGATAACAGCCCTCATTTTCTGCTTTGACGTGCTCTCAGACAGCATTGCCAGTGTAGAGCAAGTCACAGTAAAAATACTTTATGTTACTAGTTACAGAGGATAAAAATTTAGTAAATTTGTATTGCAATGTTAATGTGTCTTAAATGTGTTATGTTACTTTATAAGCACATATTTGTTATTTTAGGACATTGTACGTACTAATCATATTACATTTACACTGACTTATTAATGTGTCACAAAAGAATCTTTTCCTCATAATATTTGATTAATGTTTGAATCAACAGATATCTGTGCCACAGAGCCAGTGGTGTCAAAGTTGTTTTGAAACTGAACTGTTGTGTACATCAGAGAATAAATGCAATTCATTAAATACGCAAGTAACTTGAGTTACTCAGAATGTAGCTAGTAATGTATTGTCAACTTTTCAAGAAGTAGTGAGTTAGCTACATTAGTTTGTGGCTGAAAAAAAAAAGAATATTTTTCAGTAGTTACTTTTGTGAGAACACTAAGACAGTAGAAAATAAATTGTACTTTGCTTAACTTTTACTCAATAAATGGAAGAAAAAAATTTGGTAGAAAAGTGTTATCAATACAGCACATGCCAATGACATGACAACAATCTCAGCTGTCACAGTGTATCCTTGAAAATGCTAAGAACAATACAGTACAGTGATAGTCATAGATAATAATGTTGCACCCAAAAGATTTCTGACTCTTATCTTTTTTAACATTAGCAGATGAGGTAAGATTTGGCAAATGTCGTGACAGCGAATACAACTTTTCTCTTAAATACCTGCTGTGTGTTACATAAAAGATGACTGACAGATTGACTGACTAGTTATATCTAATAGAAATAGTGTTCTTAGAGAGAGAGCCATCATCTCACAAATCTTTTCTGAGCATTTACAAAAAGGTTGTTGTCAACATTTTTGAGTGTGTTAATGCAGTTAATTATATTTTAGAGTTGAAAATATAGCCATCAGAAAGATTTCCTCAAATAGAATTTTCCATTTGAAATAATATATAAAACCAATAAATGTATAAGACGAGGCTTCATTCAGACTTTTCTTCAGTTTAAACAGGGTGCATTACAAGTCATGGAGGAGTAAAAGAAATATCCTTAGAGCCTGGCACTGAGAAGTCTATGTTGTATATAGGCTATATGAGACTTTTTCATATCTGGATTAGAGCTCCCTGCTGATGATCCTGCTGAGTCAGCTTAACTAACAAAAGCCAGCAATGAGAACAGGAAGTTCACTTTTTCAATCAACAATATCTATTGCGATGCAGGAGAAGTTGGGCCTGCTTTTGATTCAAAAGATTTCCTCGAAGCAAAAGTAATTAAGTAATTTACCTCAGGCAATAAAAAACCTGATTCGGTCAAAGTTTCCTTGAGTCAGTAGTAGATTTTGGAAACAGGATGATGGCTTAAATGCCTTGCCCAAGGACACAGCACCAGCATGCACTCGTGTAAACCTCATCAAATAGTGCATGAATGCTCAACTAACAGAGGAAACCCACAGACAATGACCACATATTGCTGCACTATTACCTCACTGCTCACCATCAGTGGTTGAGATTTGATTTGAAGTGACACTGTATAACCTTCTGGAGGTAGAAAATCTCCTACACCTCATGGATTAAAAAAAAAAAAATGTAACGTACTTGCCTAAAAATCTTTTTTGTTTGTTTGCTTTTTTTTGTATGCTAAAAAGCTGCAAGATAGGCCTTTAACGGACTTGGTGCACAATTCGCTGGAGATGCTAATGTGACTGTTTCTATTCCCCCTTCGTTGTGTGTGAGTTGGCTTTTAAGAATATATAGCGTACAGACAGTTGAACGGACGAAACTTTTACCACCACCGGGATCACAAAAAGGAAGGTTAGGACATCTCAATTTATACTAGTGCACAGCTGGGAACACACAAAGAAGAGTTTGGTGGACACAACGCATTAAAGGGGTCCTACTATGTAAAATTTATTATTTAAAGATTTTAACCTTGTTATAATGACCTTCCTTCATCATTAGTTTCCTCAAAGTTATATTTGAATTGATTCATGCATGTTGGAGTAATCTTGTTTTGTTCTTCTGGAGCTCAAGTGCTCAGAAAATCCCTGTTCTCACCTACCACCTATCCCCTCCCACTTGTCTGTATTTACTTGATATATTTCATAAGATTAATACTCAAAATGAAGTATATACGGTTCAAAAGTGTCCCATAGCCACTTTCCAACAATGATAATTAGTTAACAAAGGAACAATCCGAGGCAACTCTGATTAATAAATTAAAAGTCCTTTATTGGAAGTAGACTTGCCTATGCGTTTCGGCCGCGTGGGGCCTTCTTCAGGGCATGTGAAAGGAGGAAATGCAGGAGTCAGGTGTTTAAATAGGCTACCAGTCACATGAGTCGATCACATGATCTAATGCATTAGGCAAACATTATAAAAACACAATACTATTTACATTCACAAAATATAAAACATTGGCGATATGGTATGAAATGGAAATATCTATGTAGGGACAACCATTAGAAAAATGAACAGAGATGTACATGATATAGTCTACAACATCCAAATATCACAAAAGGCACGTAATAATTAGTTGTTTAAAATCTTTTGCTTCTTACAGTTACATTTTAAAATGAAGAGGCGGGACTTATCAGTTCTGCAGTTTTGAACAGGAAGTCAATAGAACTGTTTCTATTTTTAAGCCGTTTTAGATCAATCTTGTGTTTTACAACAGACAAAAGGTAGTTTACTGCATATGTTCTAGTGTCTTACTAAATAATTGGAAAAAACACAATAGTTCTCCTTTAACCAATCACCAGGTGTGTACAATCAAAACAGCAAACAGAAAGACAATTTTGTTTAATTGTAATAGTATATAAATGAACTGGTTACACTAGTTCAATCAAGAACAGAATGAGCATCAGTTTATCATTTGGATTGCCATTTTTTATAGCTAAATGCAGTTGAGACTATATCTGAACAAGTGTCCCTCTATATGAATTGTAACTAGGCACCTACACCTGCTTACCACCAGTGTCATGCAGCCTCAGTTTTGAGCTGTGCATCTGGCCTGTCCATATAGTATGAAAAGGTTAATCAATAGGCCTATTTGAGTCCCCAGTATGCAACAAAGCAAGTTCAGTTGTGACAATAATACCCATTTAAACAGTAAGAGCAGTCTGCTTTAAGTTCTTTATTGAAATACAATTTATATTCCTTCATTACAAGTAATTCAAAACACATCGCTAATGCTGAAGAACTTTGCATAGACTTCACTATGGACGTCCATTTAGGTCAGTTCCAATTTTGATAAGTTAATAATGATGTATAGCTGCTATATTACTGTATGTTTATGTACAGCACAAGACTACATTAAATATAAATAAACATAAAAAAATCATCAGATATGTTGACAAATGACAATAATGTGACTGCTCTCAGTGAAGGTTGCGGTGGGAAGGCTGGTGCAGACAGAAGGCCTGTTGCTGGATGCTGTGACGGATGCGGTTCTGTCGTTGCACCGCTTTACCAGAGGATCTATGTCGATCAGCCCAGGCTTTTGCTTTCTGCATGTAGGCAGCTTGAGTCGCTTGGGAAACTGCTTTAGGTAGGCAGAGTACACTGGGGAATGCTTGATGTGTATTTTTCATATCTTGATCTTGAGTTTCTGAAGAGATTACACTAGACAAAATGAAATTTAAAAACATCATTAATTTATGTATAAAACCATTTCTAGCCAGATTTTTCATTATGCCTACCTGTTTTCTGCATCCTGAGACCCAACAACAGCTGAGGATGGTTGGTGGTCAAGCAGTGCCGCCTTTTGGTGTTCATCTGCAACTGCTTCTATTTGAGCAAAAGTAAAGGAGGTTTGAATAGATTGGAATAACACTTGTGTCTTTAGAGAAACAAATAAATGTCCAACCTTGGTGGCTAACAACATGCCACTCCTCCTCCTCTTCCACAGACCTGATATCTTGAATGGGCCGTTCCTCTTCCCCAAATAGCAAGTTAGCTATGATTCGAAACATGATTTCACTGTCTTTAATCCACTTTGGTTACAATTGGTTTCTTTTTATCTGAAAGATGACAGGGAGGGGAGAAGATTATGAGAATTACCAATTGCAAACTCAACAAACTACTTTTTAAGTGATTTCGAAAACATAGGCTTTTATTATTATTATTATTATAACTAATGTAATATCAAACTGTCCCTTAAACTGTTTGAATAATGCACCCTCCCTTTCATTGTTGGGGTCCATCTGCCTCCTACATGGGGGAGGGCTTATTAGAACATGTCACAGCAAAGGCTAGGTTACACCTTAGCAGTCTTTAAAGTTACAATTTTACAATTACCATATAGCTACTTTGTTTTTGCAAAAGAAGGCTACCTAAAACATTAGCCACAACTAAATACATATAAATGTGGCTGATAAGCAGACCTACAGTCAAATGTGAAGTAGGCCTATTTTTGATCAGATAACCTACCCTTATGATCATTTCTTAGGTAGCTCTATGCAAAATGGTATCAAGGGGAAAAACAACAACTAAAACATAAGCTAGGCATGCATGTTACAAAGTTTTTCATGAATCTCCCGTGTTACCGATATTTTAATAGATCCTTGGTTACTAGGGATAGTAGCAACATTGTCCCGTTCAAGGCTAGTTCTTACCTTTGAGGTCAAAAATCAAACGGACTTGCAAGTCATCGTCCAGAGCCAAATGGGAAAAAAATATTGTTATATTCGTTTTGTGAACCCCTTTACATTTGTAACAGGACGGGTCGATGGACAATAGTCTGTTTTGGATTTCAAACGCTCAACGGACCGAACACAAAGTACACACCCCTTTGGCCCGCCCACTAAAAGTAACCCACCAATCATAATCACAGCTTTTACGAGCGTCTAAAACGATTCGGTTGAATAAAAAAAGGGGGCTAAAAGTCGAAAATATAGAGATGCTAGACGACGTTGTTCTACAGATAGTATGGTTTGAAGGAGACACAATTAGGCCTACATTAATTATAGGCTAAGGGTATAGCCTCATACGCAACCCCAGCGTAAGTAGCCTAACTGCAAATAAATCAGTTACTTACGCGGCCAGTTAGTTGTTGGTCTAAGTTGTAAAAGAACCCTATGCAAATGATAGCTTTAAAATAATGCCGTCGTGATAGCAATTAAACACTATGATGGTTCAGGTGGTTTTCACTTGCTTCATAAAGAGGAACATGAAGATGTAACGTTAGGCTGATCGTTTCCAAAATCCAGAAAAGTCACATTGTGCAACTTTGCATTTTAAAGAGGGCAAACGTTATAGGCAGCCTATGTGTTTTTGCATAGCATTGCCTCTTGCATGCTCTTGAATCCATTAACTTCTTGTTTTGTTTTACGCTACAGATAAGGAATTGAGCAAAAACTCCACTGTAAAGGAATCTACAGATGGGTGTTTATAAGACTAAAGAGTATAGGCCTGACCCAACTAGTCACTTTTCACGTTGATGATAACAATCCCCGAGTCAACCGGCAGATGTCGCAGTTGACTAACGGGCGACTTTATGGAAAGTAAGGCGCACCAAAGGTGCCCGTCGTGTAGGCTATTCAAAGAAACCGACTCTGAGCGGTACAGGCACTGAAAAGCGTAGGCCTATAGGCCTAACTTTTTTTGGTAAAGTAAGAATGTTGTAGGCCAAGAAAAAAAAAAATAGGCTACATTTATGAACATATTTTTGGGGTTAGTGCTACTTTCAAACTGTGCCTTTGTCAGACAAACTCGCAAAAAAGCTGGGAAGTTTGTTGCAAAGTGGCTCTTGATGTGCGCTCAAGCTGATGTGTGATGTGGGGAGGGCCCTCGGGCGAGCACACCCCTAGCGCCCGAGAAAGGCACAAATCAGAACAGAGGCCAGCATTTAGTCAGTCTGGATGGAAGGCTCACACCCACTTGTCTGTTCACGTCTTCTCCAACTCAGGGATAACGGAGATCATTTTTTCAAAAGACCAAAAGAATACGGCTTGCGTAACTTTTAGGCGCAATACGCCTGTCGTGTACCGAGAATACTTTTACGCACAGCTGTTCCATCCAGAACGGGACGATGCCTCGATCATTCCTGGTGAAAAAATACTTCGCTAAGCAAAAGCCAAACTACAGTGAACTTGAATGCCAGAATGGTGAGTTATGCTAACTGTGTTCTATAAGAAAGACTAATTAAAGCATGAAGTAAGCACGTCAACATTTAAATATATTTTGAAAAACTTTTTTTTTAAATAACGTCAAGTAGCATAGAGTCCAAATGTATTTAAGTCTTCAAGAACTTTCTGGCTCTCTAGTCAAGAAGGCCCCGCTAGATGGACTTTCCCCATCTGTCCCAGCACAGAGCGCACACAGAGCTCTATTCATGTTACAAACTGTGAATACGTGGGAGGAAATGGCCCATGAAACTTGACAGAAAACAAGTTTTCTATAGAAATGTGTACAATCATTCAGAATGATGTAGCCTAGATGTTTTTGACTGTTGTATTCAATCTAAAAATAAATTGTAACCCATTGTTGTTGACCAATATCTAATAAAGCCTCCACTTTTAATTTCAGACACTTCACTGGACAGATATCCTGTTGCTGAGCTCTCATCGGGAGATACTTCTGTTGCCACCTGCTTCAGTGGGGGTCTGGTGTGGGATTTGAGCGTGCTGCCAACCTTGTATCTGCCCACACAAACTGAGGCCTCCTCCACATCTGGGCCCCTAGACCTCAGCTCACCATCCAGCCTAAGTAGTGGCGCCAGCAGCAGTGGAGAGGAAGATGAGGGTCGCTCATCAGATCCCCCAGCCCAGAGCCCGTTCACACATATGCCCCTCGACAGAGAATGAAGTGCACTGGTGTCATAGCACACACCAGTCCCCCAGAAGAGGAAGAGGAAAGGGGGGCACCAGTGACAGCAAACAGGCCAGCCTTCCTCTGTAAACACTGTCCTAAGGAGTACACGAGCCTGGGAGCTCTCAAAATGCATATCCGCTCTCACACGCTGCCCTGTGTATGCACTACCTGTGGGAAGGCTTTCTCCAGACCGTGGCTCCTCAGAGGACATATTCGGACGCATACAGGTGATGCCTAACTGTTCAAATCAACATTTTTTGTAGAGTACTCTTCTCACTAAAAGCAATTTAGAAACTTTACAGCTTTGGAATTATCAAAAACGAAATACAGCATGCAGCAAACAAACACATTAAAATCTGTCTCACGCTGCCTTCCCGTGATTAGTCTTCTGAAGTCCTCAAAGTTGGAGTTGGTTTGTAAAACACTAGCATTTCGGACAGATACAGTGACTTAAAACAAAACAGAGCTGCTTTAAAGTCTATTTTCAGACCTACAGGAAGCCAGTGCAGAGACACAGGACTGTGATTGTACTTCCAGGTTCTTGTCAGAACTCTGAATAGTGGATGCACTGCAGATTTTTGCATTAGTTTCTGACCTGCTGGAGACAAAAGTGTTTATGAATCACTCAAAATCCTGTTAGATAATATATATTTATAGGAGATAAAATGCTAACAGTTAATAGTAAGACCCTTATTTAATAATTTAATTTGGGACAGGGTCAGGGAATAAAGTAATAGTCACAAAAACACAAAATGTTATTGTTATTGACTAATTTGATCCTACTATTGATATCCTGACATAGCATATAGCCTATTGGTGTTGTAGTTGCTGACTCATGAGTTGGGAAATGAGTGCTTGCAAACAACATGTACATTTGCCTGAGCAAATGTGTGAGTCAGCAGGTTACCTCATCATCAGAGCAGTGGAAATGGGGAGTCAGTCAGATGCCCTTACGAGACGCTATCTCAACTGCCTTGTGATTTACTCATTGATTACTTGTGCTAGTATTATCAAAGGCTAATTATTTGAAGTAGATAACAGAGAAGGGGAACATAAGATTGACAAAGAATTTAGTTGCTTGGAGCCTCCTGACAATCACTGAGCCTTTAGAACCTGCAGCAACTTGTTAGTGTGCTAATCTCATTTGGTTCTGATTGAATCATGCTAATTCACTTAAAGAACTGTGACCATGTGGTACCTCATTATCTTCACACCATGTTGTGTGCGTGGTGCATGTGAGGTGTTAATGATTGCCTCCTGTGAGCTTTTGGAGACACCTCATCACTGTTTGTAGGACTAGTCTCAACTCCATCTCTTGTTAAGACAGTCACATGACACATTTGTCTCTTTGTTTCAGGTGAACGACCCTTCTCCTGCACCCACTGTAATCGGGCTTTCGCTGACCGCTCCAACCTGCGGGCACATCTCCAAACTCATGCTGAGGTCAAGAAGTACCAGTGTGGAGTCTGCTCTCGTACGTTCAGTCGCATGTCACTGCTGCAAAAGCACAGCTCCTCTGGGTGCTGTTCTGCCACGGCATGAGACTTTTTATTGGACACACACTTTGAGCTTGGGCATGTGTGGAAGCCATGTATACAGCTCTGTTGAAGTAAAGTATGGATTGGACGGCTAGTTGGGACCTGGAAGAAGTCTCATTAAGGATTTACATTTCACAAGCTATCCAGGCCTACTCTAAGCAGATAAAGGCTGACAATCACTAATTTTCATTTCTTTGTTGTTGTGCCCATTCCAAAGAGCATAAATGTTTTGAACTCAATGGTGCAAGAGGGGCACTTTCCTGTCTCCAACTTGATGGTATATCAGGATCAGGTCCTAGAGCCAGCTGTGGAGAGGTAGGGCAGCGTGGGTGGAACTAATCTCTCAGCATGTCTCCTACAAAACACACACAATAGCATGAGCACACACAGCTGTCCCTGGTACGGTGCTGTAGATAGACAAGGTGCTAACAGGTGCCTCAGCCCTGACCTTCGCTGGTTAAGAGCAGGTGACATCCACTGCCCTTTGCTTAAGACAAAAAAATGTCATGTCTAGTGAATGGCACCATTCAATCTTTTGTTTCTGCATGGGACATTTTAAGCCACTATTTTGACTACATCCAAAACCCCTGCTTTAATCCGATGGCTTTTGGAGATAGATGAGAATAGCGATTGTGCCTTTTGTTTTTATTGTTCCAAAGAACGCGGGTGGCAAACGCGTGCCATGCACTCAAGGTTACATCAGTGTTAATAATAATAATATTACCAGCCAAAGCCATATTTTGTTCAGCCATTTGTGCCTTGAAAAATAAAAATATGTATGAATTGTATGGATCCATGTGCTTGCCTTTATTTACCTCAGTTATAAACTGTGGTTTTAAGACAAGCACTAATTGCAGTATTACTTGGTGTCTGTGCTAAATAAATGTAAAATATATATATATAATAATAATAAAAAATGGCTGGGACCAAAGAGATGATGTAAAGTTTACAAAGTGAAGCCATAGTTTTTTGTGATATTTCATGAAAAACTGCAAATGTATTTTAACTTTCCTAAATGTTTGTGTTTTATAGTGCAATTTTCCAAATGTGTACTTTTTCTACTATGCTTGTGTGTTCACTTGTATTTCTTGCAAGTAATAAATTTTCATTCAATAAAGTAATTTATGTTTATTAAGTTCTGATCTGGTCTTAGTATAATCTAAGCTAGTGAATCCAACTCAGCATTAAAGGTGTTAATATTGTTAGTTTGATGATTAACTGGTCTTTATGCAGGAGTGAACTAGTTTATGATAAACAGGCTTGTAGGTGAACTTGCCGAGCCTGTAATGGATGAGATCCAATGGGTGCACCTGCCTCAAGTTTGCACCTGTCGTGTGAATCTTACTGTCACTGTGCAAATACTGAAAGCACCAACCGTTAGGACCTCAAATCAACTTCTGTTTTCTTTTCTAATCATTCCAACAAGCTCTGCTCGCTAAAGCTTACAAAAAATGTAATATATACAGTATGTGTATATAGTATATATATTTGTGTATTATGTATATATATATATATATATATAATATATAATGTATTATTTATATATATTTATATCTTTACAGACAAACACATTGTCTATTGTTAATGAAACCTTTTCTGAAATATGCAAAGTCTATTTCCATGTCTGCTTTGGCTCAGTGATATATCTCACGTTATATCAAGATTTTTCCTCCTTGATGCGAAGCATGATGATCACATGTTCCTATGATTTGTTGCCTGTGTGAGCTGTCGTCTTCTAGGGGATGCATCACTTAGCTTTTCTGGTGTGAGACAGTGAGTCAGGCGAGGCTCACAGTTGTAAGTTCTCATGGCCCCTCTATGGGCTCTGTTTTCAGTCAGAAGATGGGGCCTCTCGACAGTATGTCTGCAGCTCTGCGTGGGCTGAGGCCTGGCTAGAAACAGAGTGAGGTAAGCTGTTCCACAGCTCGGCACAGTTCCTTCATTCCCCCTGAGTCAGGAAAATGTGCGAGAAGCTATACACTACAATCTGAAATCTACAGCATCTGACCAGAGCTAACAGAGAGCTGACGCCACAATCCTTAACTGTGGTTCTTTTCGACCATTGCTTTTCATGCACTTTACTTTTTTTAAGGATTCTATGGGATACAAAGAACTAATGAAAATGTATCCGTTAGAGGTTGACTTGAAACATTTTTGACAATGTCAGCTGAGGGCATTTTATGATGTCAGACTGTAAAGCAAAGCAATCATGGCCCTAAATAAACCTAACGTGTGGTTTTATATTGCTATGGCACATTTGTTCTCGTTTTTCACTGAATACGTCTTACACATGTGGCATTTAAAATTTTTCCAAAGCTCTGGCCACAAGAGCATTCTTGGTCACTACATACTCCTCTCCTAATTTAATAGTCCCTTAATCAGGAGGTAAACTGCTTTTTGCTTTTATAGGAATGAAAACATAACATGTGTCTCTCTTGTTCCTTGGGAAAAGTGGTGCCCTGAATGTGAAATCTGAGAGCGTTTTCCTGCCGTGCTCCACAGCGCTAGAGCACTCACTGTAATTTACCAAAAGTAGCTGCTATTTATGCCATAAAGCATGTGTTTAACATTCCTGGAGCCCAGTATGTTTGTGTATTGCTTCTCTCTCCTTCTCTGTCTCCCTCTCTCTCTCTCTCTCCCTGGGCAAGTTCTATTTAAGTAGAAACTGTCCCCACAGAGTGGCAGGCAGGGCCAGAAGGATGATCTCTCTCTCAGAGACGAGGCCGACAGGAAGTGGGAGTTTACATTGGCCCATTTCACCCCAAAAGAACTGAGCTCAACTTTGCTTCGTCTTGGCTGCCACAATCTTCCCATCCCCCCATCAGCTGTCCCACAACTGGCTCCTCACAGCAAAGGACATTTTTACCGGGTGGAGCTGGGTGGCCACGGGAAGACTGTCCTTCACCGAGACAGCAATGAGAGCTCATGGCCTGGGAGACAGGAAAAGGCTGTCACCGACTCATAAACACCACTCATTCTGCACTCATGACACATAACCCTCAGACGATGAGCACTTTCACACATGAACTCTGCGTGGTCACTACAGGATGAAAAGAGATTTTACCTAATTAGCAGGTTCATACAAATCATGCCGCATAACCCTGGTAACTTATTTATTTATTTTATTTATTTATTTATTTTATTTATTCATGGAATACCCCTTGAGATGTCACATCTCATTTTCGAGGGGGTCCACAACCAAAAACAATTATAATGCACAAAGACAGGTACAGTACATCTAATACAAAATACAACAATATCTAATAATTATCTCTCTGTGTCAGTTACTTAGGAATCATAGAGTTTGGAGGATTACATATTGTTTTATAATTGCAGGTGAGTAAAATAAAAAATATTAAGAACTGTCTGTAATCTTAGAATTTAAAACACAATTTCCCCCGTATTTATAACATTGTTGTTTGCAATTAAATATCAAATATTACTTCATTTATACTCTAAAATAACATTATCTGTTTTCCAGTTATTCATTATTACATGTAGAATGTTGTGATGTTGCATGAACAGAATTCAACACACAATTTCCACAGTGCAATGCATAGTTAGACGTAAACAAGCTGATTTGTCAGTGCTGCAATACACACTATCAAGGAAATCAACACAACATTGAAAATTTCTTCAAAACATTTCAACTGCCCAAAAGTCTTCAGAGCTGTGACCTACTTGGGACAGTAAACAGGGCGCAGCTTCATTGTGCACTTGTGACTATCACCTGAAAGTCACTGTTTCCTCCTCAGACACACAACGGTCACTTGACAGCAAACTGATTATGAGCATAGTCTGATCCAAATACAGGGTGACATGGACACATTACTTGGGAATTAGGTTATGGTGTGTCAAATATAATCCCAGTTCCTCACCAGTTATGGGGTTGTGTTCAAAGAAAATATGTGAGGGGGTAGAAACTGGGAGTTTTGTATTTACTATAAGAATAGAAGCATCAATCTGGAGTCTAGACCAGCCTGTCCCTTCCCCAAGCCCCTTTTGCTCTTCACACACTTACTCCCAGCGTCCCAGGCAGAAATTAGCGCCTCTAAAGGCAAGACTACAGGCAAAACCTTTTTTTTTTTTTTTTTATGCATCAGGTTGCTTTTTTTTTTCATATTGAAACAAGAAAATTATTGAAAAATAAAAAAATCAAATATACTTTCTTTATTCATTTAATTTTGTTGAATTGATTGATTTTATAAAACCAAAATTAAGATTTACATGAGACCTATTTAAAATATTTCTTAATTTTTTATACATAAAGATCAGCTCTTAAACAGAAGCTAGTCCCCTAAACTCCACCCATGAACACATTTCAAAACAGGCAGCTGGAAATACATTAGAATAAGGTGAAAGGAGTGGCTGAGAGCTGAAAGGAGCACTTTGATTGGTTTGACAGCAGGTGTTTGTGATCAGCTTCACTATACAGAAGCATTTACACATACCAAACTAAAAATTGTAGACTGGCTGACTAAATCTTAGACATTGACGAGCTGCGTTTAAGAACTCTTGGATTATTTATCACTCTTCCTAAACTCCAAAAGCCTGAAGGGTGAGAGAAAACACAAACAACAAAAAGATGAAGATGTTCTATTCTTTCCTATTATCTGTCACTTAACGTCTGAGTAACACAAATCTGTAATACTTTTAGCATCAAATCAATCTGAGCAAAGTTAAGAGATGCAACCATCAGAATGTAGAGAGTATTGTTTAGGCATAAAAGCCAGTAGTGAACAATAATATCAACACTGCAAGAATGCCTGATGATGAATTTAATCAGGCTGTGTGGCGTTGCCTTGTGGTTGGATGCAAGACGTGGTTGGGTGAGTTTGGGGGTGGGGGCATATTAAAGAGTAATGAATCACACACTCAGTCACAGGGTCGCCGCTTATGAATGTGCTCTCTGTTGGTTTTCCTGGAGCCTGGAGTTTACTAACTGATGACGCAGGCTGGACTTGATCAGAGACATGTGTTGCCGTGGACTCAATAGCAGTGAGAAAAAACGAAAGGACGGAAAGGAGAAAACGAGAAGTAGAAAAATGGATGGCGCCTACAGCCTGTCCTCCATGTCTTCTTTTGAGCAAGGAAAACACTGCCTCGTCGCCCTTGACCGGAAACTAGAGATTCTCAGAGCATGTTGACCCAGCTAGCTATCATTAATCCAGCATTCTTATGTAGAATCTCACAGTGGATCAACGACTTCTGGACAAGTAAATCTACTCCAACTGACCATAAAAGTAAAACTAGCAGAGCATTGTATCAGTTCAACCTGAAGAATCTAACAAAACACATTTCAGAATAACAAATGATATCAATTAAATAGTGAACATATGATATCAGCAGACATCAATGCGTAGAAAGTGCAGAGCAGGATATGATAAAAATCCTCCCTCTAGAACCTAGACCAGGTGGTCATAAAAACAAACAAACAAAAAACTTTAAAAATGTTATTCTGCAGAAATGGTGCTTAGTAATGGTGGTGCTGGGGTGGAAGAGGGTTGTGGTCTTTAAAACTTTACCTTATTTTTCCTCACTTTGACTCATCACTACTTTTCATGTGCATGGGTTTTTAGCCACTAGTACAGCTTTGAAAAAAAAATATTAACACACAACCCTCTGCACAACCTTTAAGCTCTCATCCCAAAAAGTTACATAGTGAAATCTTTCTCACAAGTTGGAAAACATAGAATGTTTAAATATATATTAGGACCATGTACAGAGGTTGGGTTTTCACATTGTTCCGCTTTTATAATACTTCATTTCTAAGGAGGGTTGGGGTTGTTAAGGCAACCATAGCAATAGTTAGTGGATACATGAAAAATGTTAGGTACTCCAGCTTTAAGTATTTTTTTTTTCACCTGAGGTAAAAAAAAAATGTTGTAATAGGAAAAGCATACATGTGTTTATTATTTCATTATTAATTATTATTGCTTTTAACAAATGATAAGCACAAGTATTAATCTCAAGACACTGTCAGATGTTGAGTGAGAACTATCACCTGCTTAAATTGAAGTGCACCTGAGCATATTTTCCCAGACAAGGTGCAACAGGACGTTAAGCTATTGCCTCAGGCCTTAAAATAGCATTATGAAAGAAAGTAACGCAAATTTGTAGACCCTGTCAGGACATGTCACAGTGTAACAGTGTGTAAACAGCATCAGGTGTGCACTATGGGAAAGATTCAGTTTCCTTAAATTTAGGAGCTTGCGATGCATTGAAGTGAAGATAGTTGCAAATTTAAATAGTATCCCAGCAAGCCAGGTCATGCCACTAGAATAATACTGACAGGAATTGATACTTGAGTCACAATGGTGTCCATTGTTTGTCATTTCCCATGAACAACTAGATCAACAACTATACTGCTCAGCTGCAAGAGCAGCCATGTTGGCAGCATGGGTTAAAGACTGAGGTGTCAAGTAGTTGCCATTTGTTCCAAAGCTGAGATCAAAGAGGGTTAGGGCTCACCCCCGGAACAGATGCACTGCTTCATAACACTTCGAGGGAAAGTAAACTGCCACTAAAATCATGTACACACATGCACATGCAGCAGCTGTCATATTCACATCAATCACCAAGGACGCTGTCTCAGTGTCTACCATACGCATCCCTCTGCATAAACATAGGTGCAAACTTCAAGATACATGCGCAATCTTCTTCTGTGTGGGAGGCCTTTCCAACAGCTGGCTCTGATGGAAAACACCCCTTGCTCCCACAGGCCAGTCCTGTCACTGTGACGCACTGCCTGGATCTCAAAAGGAGACCTGGAGGAGTCTATCCAACAGTGCTCCAGGATTTTAAAGATGTGCAACTCTCAAACAATAGCACACTCACAGGCTCAGAAACAAGCCAAGCTCAGTGTACTCACGCAGCCATATGCACACAACCCAGCACATGTTGAAGTCATTATCCTGTTGCTTGTTAAGTCATTACTCTATTCCTTGTTATTTTCTCAAGCAAGAGAAAGCAATCTATCCACAAAGACCTGCTGAGAGATTTGCCACCCGAATGGGCCTAGGGATATGGGACGTTACCCTGAAATTTGAGGAATGTGGCAAGTCTGAAACCTAAGAAATAGTAAAAACATACTGTTTGGAACAGAGAAGCTGATTTCGACCGTTAAAAATGTAGCTGTGACCAGTTCTGTATGGGATGTCCACAGGGAGGTGTTATCATGGACATTGCTGATGACACTGCAGAACAGCTCCAGTCCACCAATAAGACGAGGAGGAACTGACATAGTCCAAAAGCTTTGACATATTCACGGTGGATCTCGGACATCTGGTTTCCATTTCCCTCCTCTCCTAAGACAGTGTGTGCTGGCAGCAAGGCCTTTCAATGAGCTGGTCTATTCTACTTCCTGTTTAGCATAGTGTGCAAAGTGTAGAGCAGATGCTCATTACTTAGACAATTATAATCATAAAGTGCTTTTTAGAAGTCTTCTCATTAGTAAACAAAAACAAAAAAAATAATAACTAACACTACCACACTTAAGATCTTAGATCACCTCACATGGTTTATTAACTGGAACGCAGTGGAAGAAGCCATTTCACAGAATCCTTGTCATTCCACTCCAGTCTGAGGAGACCTGCAAGTCACCACACTCTCACCACTCTGCTAATGAGTGCCACATGCCCCCAGCCCTGGACACTCGCACCTCAGATCAAAGCCCTGGAAGAGCAAGGGACAGCACCTCCCGCCTGTTTCTTCACCCCATACCCATCTCCATTTTGACACCTAGTCGATATGTCCCAGGAGCCAAATGGTTACGCACCTGTTGTGTCTATATATTTCTGTATTTTTGTGCCATGGTTTAGGTAAGGAGGTAGAAAAGCAGATGCTATAATTCATAGAAGGATTAAAAACAACTTAACTAAGGAAATGGAATTACAGCAGAAGGATTGCCAAAGTCTAGAACAACACCCAGAACTTTCACCCACAGGCTGTCCAATGATTTTAGACATTCAATTTGCTTAACCCATGTACGGCTGAAATATTGTCGGAGTACTTTCCATACTCTGCAGCTAATGGCGGGTAGATAGGAGAAGGAGGGGGCTAGTCAGGGCAAAGGCAGGAAATCCCAGTGCAGCATGAACTATTTTCCTCCATAGTTTGAGCAGAACAACTCTTTGTACCAGCCCCACATGCCACTCGTCTTTGTATCAGGCCATAGTGTATAAGAGCTTCTCAAGGCTGCTGCACCAGTCTTCCATCTCACTAGAACCTCTGCCGCCGCCAAGATGAGAAGGATCCAAGCATCTGTCACACTGTGGTTGATGCACGGCCCTGTACTCTTGTGGGCTTTTAGTCAGTGGAGTCAGGGGCTGTGTGGAGAAAGGATCAAACGATTGGGGTTCCCCTCCTGCACGGTCCATCGTCCCACTGCGGTTAGCTCTGAGACAGACAGGCACCTCACTTTGCACAGAGCCCCCAGATGCCAAAAACTCCAAAACCAGTTTGAGCCAAGACAATGAGAAGGCAATCAGAGCAGTGTTGTTTTTGTATTCACAGTCACTTGATCGACTTGGATGCACAGGCTCTTCATGTGACTCTAATAGAGAGATAGTTCTGCACAACAAACTCAATTCAGTCGGACTTGGTGGTGACACACATTCCATGAAATTAAGAATGAGTGGTGGGAGGAATAAGAGAAATTTAGGTCAGTGAAAGTCGACTTGTTGCACTAATATGTGAATCCATAACAGGTAAAGATTTAGCACTGATCCCAGCCAGCGATTGATTTGGATATCTTTTACACACTAGTCAGACCCCATGCAAAGCCTCTGGGCAGGCTTCCTAATACAGAGTCAAGGCTGCGGAACAGGCAAGTGTAGTAGGTGGAGTAGGAAAGGCACCTTGCAACAGCTGGTCTGAATTATCGGTGGGGTCGGGGGTGCCGGGCTTGGGAGGTGGAGGGAAGGCATGGAGACTCCTGGCGCCAGGATCAGGCCAGCAGGTCAGGGAGGATGACGATTACCAAAATACTAGCAAGCAGAGAGGAGGTGTTCCTGGCTCCCCACGTCCAGCGACAGGATGGGCAGGAGAGCGGACCACTATAGCGAAATGTGTGCAAGTGTGAGAGGGACGCTCCTATTTCCACTTCCTATGAGATAGCCCCTTCCTGTCATTGAGAAGCATAAAGAAACCATTCGTTTTTTAGGGTGAAACACCCTATTGTACAAGGAACACAGGCAGTCGAATGGAATGGGGTAATTAGCCACGACATACGCTGTTGAACTATTACTTTGGTCAAGTGTAAGTGCTGCTCTGTTCCTCTGACAAGTCCATGAAGCCAGCTGCATGCAAGGTGCACTGCACTCCAGCTAGAGGAGCCCCTTTTGTAACACCTCCCCCAGACTAGGTCAAACTGTGAAGAATCAACTTAAACCAGCAAAGGCAGAGAAATGGGGCCCTCTGCTGATTACCAATGGTCCTACTATTCACTTCACCATTATATGCTCTTCCACATGACTGCCACAATCATCAGACTATTAGTAACTAGGCAACTATCTAAAATAATTGTAATTCTAAACTAGATTAAAAGTCTAAAATACATGCAAAAAGATCTTTTTGGAACAGAAACAACTGCTTTATAAAATCAAAAAGGTTTATCGATAGTAGACTTGCATTAGACTATTATTATGTGTACCTAGCTGAATGTATGTGAACGTAATGAAATGTATTTTAGTGTGTTTATTTGTTAGTTTTTTTAACTAAATAAATGGAAACATATACTCTTTTAAAAATCCCAACATGCAACAGAAATAATTTTCAGCAAATCAAAATAAAAATACTACAGTATATATATATATATATATATATATAATATATATATATATATAATATATATATATATATATATATATATATAATATATATTATATATATATATTATATATATAATTGTTGACAGCTCTTGCTAACTCGACCAAACTCATATGAAATCATTTTACACAGACAAAAAATATAGACCTATAGCCTATTTAATATGTTGGAGGGAACGTCCATTCATGCATAACAGATTTTATCCATACTATCCATACATAATTTAATAGATTAGAGCCCGTATCCACTCAAAACTTTGATCCTTGGAACATTTAATGTCAAAAGTAATGCAAACATTTACAAATTAGTTAATGTACTTGCAACCTGGTGGCAGTAGAGGGTAGTGTTGGGTACAGAGAGTTGGTGTGGTCAGGGGTTGTGTGTAAAGGAGGGACAGAAACTGGTAGTAGTGATGTCAATTTAACTTCAGCTACCGGTAATTATATTACAAATAGCTGAACACTTTTTAAAGAAAGTATAGGCCTACTTTTCAGAGAGGAATGCTTTTACTATAGCTTACTTGAGCAATATGTTTTAATAAGTTTTGGTTAGTGTTTGTATTTCCACTGTGAACGTAAAGCGACAAATGCTTTGATGTCCAGAATTTTAAAAATGAAAACCTTTTGTGTGATTGTTTTGTTTTGCTCTGCCAAATACATTAATTTCATATTAGAAATCAGATGCTGCATCCAGAAAGTTAGCCCTAATATTACTCTTGCTTGAGTATTTACTCTAACATGAATAATTTCTTAAACCACCAATAGGTTGGTTTCACGTGACATCACAACATTCTCATGGCCAATGTTATTTCAATGAGGTGGAGGGCAGCTAAAATGAATATAGCTTAAATGAAGTTTATTTTTTGGAGTGCAATTGAGTAATGGGTCTAGTCATCCCAGAAATCGCTACTTTTTAAATTAGCTAAATATTTTTTGAATTATTCCATGGTAAAGTCCAATGTTACTAATAGGAAACAGTGCCTCTTGCCCTCCATCTGGCTTGTAACTGCCAAGAATTCTATAATGTGAAACCCACCAATTGTGTTTTAACTTCATGTAATTGTAAAGTAACTTTATTTACAGTTTGCTCACTTAACACTTTTCATCATTTCTTATTATGGTGTTCTGCTCAATTCCAGATTCAAGATTGCATTAAACTAGTAATGAAAGATGTGTTCTGTGTGATTTTTAGAATGATACAAATGCCAATCTATTTTTCATTATACTTTTAGTATCTGGATAGTTATTTTGGAACACTCACTATTAACACACACTTTTGTCAATTTTGGCACACACACTCTAACATGGTGTTAGCACCAAACACAGGGTAATTCCTGTAAGACTTGATAGTGAGATGGCTACCCAATTTCTACCCAGCTTATTAGTAAATATAGATTGGTAGCATACTGTAGTATTGGGCACTAAATGGATTGGAGACTGAGACATGCTTACTGTAGCAGCTGTTTGGCCGGCTGCCGGGAAGTAGCACTTCTCTAGATGCCATACTGATCCTTGTGTTTCGTCTTAGAAAAAGTCTAAGGAGCATGGGTGTTCCACAGGACCGCCTCACCTGCTTCTTCTGCACTTTCTCACTGCTCCATGTCCCAGGCCCTGCATAGCTGCAACTAGCTGTTAAATGTTGGCACGGTCCACAAAGGTCCACAAGGAGCCAAGGTGTCCACAAGCTGTGTGTGTGAGGAGTGCAAGGCATTTTATACAGCATTCATCAACCGTATACAAGATAAACTTTAAAACTTGTCTAAAAAGTTCTAATTTTAATATTTACCACAATAGGTCAGAAACCAACAAAGTGGAGATAAAGCTTTTGAACTTAGGTATTCCTCCCCAGTTGGTGTGATTATGTCAGCTGTTGGCACCTCACAGCAGGATTCCCAAACATTTTCATGCACTCAAAGATGACAACTGTCTGGTTGTAGCTTCTGACCGGTTTCAGAATTTGGTAAGTAATTTGCATGAAAACTTCTGCTTTAGGTAAGCCAGTAACTTTTAGTCTGTAAGAGATCAAAAGATAATATTGTTTCTATTTATGAGCGTTCACTCACCAACTAGAAACAAGGTTTTTACATTGTACTCATGTATTGAGGAAACAATTATTGTGCTACATTTTAATTGACACATATTTTATATAAATTGTATGATACAAGCATAATAAGCTTTTTTGGATTCATAAGTAAGGCTGTTGCAATACTTTGTAAATTCTTTTCCATTTCACTTGGTAAAACTATGATTGTTTAATATTTTTATTGTAAACAATTTAAAAATTAGATAAAGTTGTAGCATCATGGGTAGCATCACACCTCAGTATGTTGTAACTTAAAGCTTACATTCTTAGATATACAGTATAACGCGAGTAATAAAATTTACTTGTCCTACCCCTCTCTTCACATGATATTTGGCCTGAAAGTGACTTTGCTTTGAATCTGCCAGGCAACCAAGTGGACTAATTGAACTTAATTTGAGCATATCCCACATGTCTCTGTATGCTGGAGCAGTTGCCCTGAACAACAGGTGACAGTCTTCTGCAGAGGTGCTGATGGTGCTTGTGTGGGACTATGCCCTTGAGTGAATGCATGAATGCATGAGCACATGGACATAAAGAGCCTATATGAAGGCTTGGAGTCTATGTAAACTGTGAAAGAGCTGCCACGCGCCCTGCTTGGATGCTTGTCATTGTGACAGCAGCACCGGCTAAAGTGCTATTATGAACAAGGCTGAGTATAGCCGTCTGCAATACAGAACACCTTTAACAAGAGCACATCAACACTGACAGTAAATTATCAGAGAAATGTCGGCTCTGACACTTAGATGCTCCTGGTCACTAAATGGAGGTCTCTCGAGAGACTGGACAAGTTTCCCATCCAAGTCTATTTAAAGTCTAGCACAGACTACAGACAGTTTGTTATGACCAGCCATCTCTTCAAAGTGGCAAATACAAGAAAAGCATGTGCGTTAAGGCTCCAGTAAAACTTAACGTAAAAGATGGACTGATCTATGACTTCTGATAATATTTTACTTACAAGGGTTTGTAAAACATGAACTTTACAGTTGCACATCATAGACAACTACTGATGTTTGTGTAGCCCTGTTAACTCATTCCACGGCTCTGTGGGCTGGATAGGACATCAGTAGTTCTGGCACAAGAGCTCTATCTGGGATGCTGGAGTGCGTCAGATTGTCTGCAGGCCTGTGTTTGGATAAAGCTGTCCACCCATTGTCTCCAATGCCCCAGCTGGGTGGAGGTATGCCTACATGCTCCTGAAATAGAAGAACAGCTGAAGGCTGCCTTGCATTCTGAGAGCAGGGCCTGTCAGGCAAGTCAGGCTCACTGACTACACCACACCTCAACAACAATGAGCCGACCCTATTGTCTGGAGCCACAGCTAATAGCAAAGTATCAAAGCTCATCGGCTAAAAGACTGATTAGGTGCACGCCGTGTGGCAAATATCTGCGTATGGCTGTGCGTATGCAGAAGAGTAATTGAGGCTTTGAGAGCGTCAGTGACATGCGTCTCTTTGTCTCCACTCTGATGAACCCACAGTTAAGACCTGAGCCTACAGCTGCTGCAAGGTCCTGGAGCAGGCATGAGGTGGTTACAGAAATATCCAGAAGCCATGAATGCTTTGATCCAAAATGAATTGTTGTTTCATTGATAATTTTAGCTACATAATTTGGCCAAGTTTACTTTGTGGATATATGTGTTTAATCTTTCAAGTTAGGATTAAAGGGAGGTTATACTTACACCACACACACACACTTTGCACACACAAGCCACACAAATACACACAAAATAGTATGTCAATCTCACATTATCAATTTGAAAGCAAATACAAAATCACTACGGATACATATTTTTAATTTGATACTTGATAATAGCTGAAAAAGAAAGAAAAGGGGCAGGCCAACTGGGTGTTCAAGCTCACAACACAAAGACAAGAAAGCTGCCTCAAATATGAGACATAAGTCCATCACAGCATTACATAACAGCTTAAAAACACCTAATACAGTGCACACTTTCACTGTAGAATTTGATACATTTTAATATTTCTTAATTAAATGTGTCATAAACTTGACAAGTTTTCTAGAGATGACCTTCATTATTCTTTCACTCCTTACGCCATTTTGGTAGCCACGGTTTCCTAATAAGCCACTATAGCAGATAACACTACATTTGGACTTCTCAAATAACACAGAGCAAAAGATAAAATTGACAAAATTGTACTAACTCAAGCCATAATTCTCCACCTGTGTGTATATCTGGTTGTCTAAGTCAGTTGGTATTCATGCATGATTAACTAAAACAAGTGTGACTGACCCTCAGATTAAACTCTGATATCCCAAATGTATCCTCTTCACTAGCTCTGCACCAGACCGAGCTCTATGACAGCAATGTGTTTAATAGTACATGCAGGAACCTTAATGGGGAGAGGCACATCAGAAGCTAAATGATTTAGCAAAACACTGGGGATGTAAGAAGAGCTGTTTCTTGAAGAAGTCAGCTGTTGAGAGCAGCAATGTGACAGTGCGGAAAGATGCAGCGCGGCAAACACTCCACTACACGTGTGTGTTTATGTGGATTTATTTAAAGCTAGCGGCTCCAGGGGCTTTGGGATTCATCTCCTCCTCATGTGTTATCAGCATGCCGGCTTTTCAAATGTGTACCAAGTGACATAGTACATGAAGCAGTCACTGGCCCACTCTGAAGAGCTTCTTGTCCCAGAATAGCATGGACCCACTCTTATCTCACTGATGCCCAAGAAAGTTTTAGCCATCACTGCAACACCTCCCGATCGGCAGGGCACACTGATAGCAACAAAGATGGCTGACACAAAGCTTTGAAGAGCGGGGTTGATTTTCTTGTTGTGCAAGAAAGTAATATATATGATAATTGACATAAAGGATGCAGGCTTCATTCCAGACTTACATAATGAAATCTTTACTTGAATCCCTTCCTGCCACAAGAAACAACATTTCTTTAAACAGAAAACAACACAGTATGTTTTTGTCTTTCTGATGGTGAATGATACGAGAAAAACATAATGTATAGAGATACATTTAACTGTTTTAGTTCCTGTCTGTCCTGTCTGACAGACAGTCAAAGTTCGGCTTTTTATCAAGACTTTTTCAGACTGCCGTATCCAGTCAATTTCCCTATCAGGAATGCCAAACTCTGGCTTTGTCTATTCTGAGAAACTGTGGTCCCCAGGCCCTTCCCCCTGCACTACACTCTCCCCTCACTCTGAAGGTCAATCTGGTGGAGCCACAGTACCAAGAGCTCAGGCCAGAAAGCAGCAAGCGAACTGCAGTGACATATTTATGTGAAGTGTAAATATTGTGGTGTTGGCCTGAGCCATTATAAAAGTAACTCTACATAACTCTCTTTATAAGCATAGATTTGCAAACAGTTGTCACTTATTCCTACAGACCATTGTGTGGATCATGTGCACCACATTTATTTTTATTCATATAACAGTGAGTGTGTATATATAGCTGAGTTTAATGCTGCATGGCTCCAGAAATAATCTCTTCTACAATTTCCCCTGTGAATACATGCAAATGCTCTATAACAAAAGATCTGAAAAGTTTCAATTAGTAAGTTGACAGCTGTTAAAGCAATTTTAACAAGTTCAATAATGACAACTTATGCATTTGCCAAGTAAAATACTTCTCAAGGATGCTGCCATTAAGTGCCTCTCCTCCATTTCTTTGCACTGTGTACAGTGAACACAAAATATCTGCGATACAGAAATAGCCACCTTGGGTTTAGCGCAATGACAAAAACGTAGCTTTCCTTTTGTGTCAATTGAGACGGGTGCGAAGCACCAATGAGCGATGGAGGAGGTGGCCTATGCTAATAAGAGACAAATGTCCACTGACCGTGACCTTGAGACACACAGTATAAAGCAGGCAGCCTCTTTAAGGGGCAGTTGTTTGGTTGTGCTCAGAGGGTCAGTGGAAACTTGGGTAGGTTTTACGCGGCTTACTGAAGCTTTTCTCGGCATTGAGTGAAGGGACACTGACTGGGGACAAGTGGAGAGTTTCTTACAGCTAGCAACCTTCTTCACTTGTGGAAAATGTTACGTGAACACAAATAGTTTCCATCCAAAACCAATTGCTGATTATTTTTGCTTTCTTACCAGAGGACACCTTGCGTCCGAGCCAGACGAGGAGCCCTAACCATGTCCCGCTTCGACATGAAGGAGTTTGGGGAGGCTGGACCATTTTTGCGTAAAACGGACCTGGAGTTGCTGGCAGCGCAGACCCTCGCTTTTGATGGTAAGCGACACCACCTAAAAAAAAAAAACGGGTTAATTGAAAAAAATATTGGTATAATATAATAATAATAATAATAATAATAATAATAATAATAATAATAATAATAATAATAATTTATTATTATTATTATTATTATTATTATTATTAGGCCTAGACAAAATACTGTGATATAAGATAACATTTTAAAGATACAAAAGTGAAAAGATACCATTTATGCTTTTATGTTGAGTATGGTAGAGCCTAATGTTAGGCCTATTTGCTTTGAAGATAAATTATCAAAAGCTGTTCCGCCAAATATTCTCAGGACGCGGGCAAGGACTCATAAAAATTGTGGTTCGCACTTTTAGAAAAACGTTAATGCCAATATAAAAGTGAAAACAGGGAAACTTAAATCATGAGTTTTTGAAACCTCTATGATCTGGCAACCTTTGCAGGGAAAAAGCGGGCCTGGATCAACGATGAGAAGGAGGCCTACATTGAGATTGAAATCAAAGAGCTCAGCGGTGACAAAGTCGTCGTCGAGACTAAAGATGGAAAGGTAGGCTAAGAAAAGGCCTCATTGAAACACAATGTACACATAGGTATTTGGAATTAAGTTTGGCTGAACTGTGATGAATCCAGACCCTGACCGTGAAGGACTCGGACATCCAGCAGATGAACCCTCCTAAATACGACATGATCGAGGACATGGCCATGCTCACGCACCTCAACGAGGCCTCGGTACTCAACAACTTGCGCAGGCGCTATGCATCTTGGATGATATATGTGAGTTTATCTTTGCACACTTAGTCTGAAACATTTACCCTGTCAAATTCACCTGATGTTTTTGTGTGTGTGTGCAGACGTACTCTGGTCTGTTCTGCGTCACTGTTAACCCGTATAAGTGGCTGCCGGTGTACACGGCCCCGGTGGTGGCAGTGTACAAAGGAAAGCGACGCTCCGAGTCTCCACCGCACATCTACGCCATTGCAGACAATGCCTACAATGACATGCTGCGCAGTAAGTTCTCCTGTAATGGGAGCATCCATAAATACATCGTCACAGCTTTTGGTGTTTAGATCATTTGTCTGTAGCCTACCAGGCATACCTTAGGCCTATCAGACCAACTTTATTGAATAAACAAAAATAAATAGAAAAAACAAAATAAATATAAAATACTGTAGCCTAACTGAGTTTTTGTTTGACAGATCGAGAGAACCAGTCCATGCTTATCACGTAAGTGCTGATCATAGCTAATTTAAACCAACCAAAGAAAGCTTACCAACACATTTTTATTTTTGTCTTCAAGTTATGTAGATTTTTTATATGGCCTACATTTTTCTCTTTTGTGATAAGATTTGCTTTTTGTATGTCATATCCACACGACTTTAGCGGAGAATCCGGTGCTGGCAAAACTGTCAACACGAAACGTGTCATTCAGTATTTTGCTATTGTGGCAGCTCTTGGGGAAACAACTGCTAAGAAAGGAGTAAGGCCGTAATGGCATCCATATCTTTTTGTTTCCCCTTCCCTTTTTCAAGCTTACGCATTTTCTTATTTAATTTTTGATTTTTTTTTTATCCTTGTCCATACACTCCTGTCTTTGTCCCAATAGTGAATGAGTACTTTCATGTTTGAGTCTTCCCTTCGTGTTGTGTGGCCCCTTCTAGCCACATTTTCCTTTCAGTTCTTTTTTTTTCCAATTCCTTTTTTCCATGCCATTTTTTCTTGTAAAAATTTTATTAATGTGTGATTTTTAAATTGTGTTTTTCTCATGATTTTTCCCCTTTGCTTTTTTTAACTAGTGTTATGGCGTGATATTCATTTTTTACACACATTTTCCTGCCTTTTTGCGCCATTTTTTACTTTTTCTTTAACAGTCACTTCATTTGGCTAATGTACATGTTCTTTATAACTTTTATTAACTTTTTTTTTTTTTTGCAGCAAGGTCCTGCCACTAAAACAGGAGTAAGTTGCACGTCTGTGAAATAATTTGAAAAAGTAAGTATGTATTAATAGACTTATCATTTGTCTATATTAGGGGACTCTGGAAGATCAGATTATTGAGGCAAATCCGGCCATGGAAGCATTTGGAAATGCCAAAACGCTGAGAAATGACAACTCATCTCGCTTTGTAAGTAAAGGTTCTATTGGCATTAGTGCTAATTTGAAGTTTTACCTTTTTATCCGAAAACAATATTTTGTTGTCCTTGAAGGGCAAGTTCATTAGAATCCACTTCGGACCAACTGGCAAATTGGCCTCAGCTGACATTGACATATGTATGTTTAACAATGTGGGTATGGTAAAGACATCATTTACAGTATCTGTTGTGCAAGTGATTTGTCTTTTCATTTGTTTCAGATCTTCTGGAAAAATCCAGAGTGATTTTTCAGCAGCCGGGGAGCGCAGTTACCACATTTATTACCAGATCATGTCTCAGAAGAAGCCTGAGCTCCTAGGTCAGTCCACTACCTTCAGACATGCCTTCTCTTTTAACAAATACAAACTCTAATGCAATGTATTTTGCAGACATGCTCCTGGTGTCCTCCAATCCTTATGACTACCACTTCTGCTCCCAAGGAGTGACCACTGTTGAGAATATGGACGATGGACAGGAGCTTTTGGCTACTGATGTAGGAGCCCTTTTCTATGACAAATATCTGTTATACAAAATTATAAGATAATTGGTTGTATGTTTTAAGACATTGCTCATATTTGCATTTTAGCATGCCATGGATATTCTTGGTTTCCTGCCTGATGAGAAGTATGGCTGCTATAAAATAGTTGGTGCCATTATGCACTTCGGCAACATGAAGTTCAAGCAAAAACAGCGTGAAGAACAGGCAGAGGCTGACGGCACTGAAAGTATAGTAGCCTATAGTTTAATCTGATGTAGTCATGAAGTCATTAATAAGTGTTGTAGTTGTGCAATGCCTGTTTTTGTGTTGCCTGTACAGGTGCAGATAAGGCCTCCTACCTTATGGGTGTCAGTTCAGCTGATCTCATTAAGGGTTTGCTACACCCTCGAGTGAAAGTGGGCAATGAGTATGTTGTCAAGGGACAGAATGTAGAACAGGTAATAAAGCAAATGACTGCATACTTACTATTCAATGTTGTTTACTTTTTGTAATTAGAAGTGAAATATTTAGCTTTAAAATGGTATTAATTTAGTTTCTTGAAAAGCCATAATTCAACTTCATAGCAATTGCAGATTACAGTTACAGAGTTTCCTCTGTAGATGTAAAACTGTAACTCCTTTTAACATATGTTGAATTGAATATTCAGTTTTTTCACGTTAGTTGAGTTCAGCAACTGTCTCCAGACATGAGAACAATGTCTGTCTTCTGGTGCTTAGGTCACTTATGCAGTGGGCGCTCTGGCAAAAGCCACATATGACCGCATGTTCAAGTGGCTGGTGGGACGCATTAACCGCACTCTGTACACTTCCCTGCCTCGCCAGTTCTTCATAGGAGTCCTGGACATAGCTGGCTTTGAGATATTTGATGTGAGTAGTGTATTTACATTAATGTATCACAGGCGTAAATTTTGTATTCTAACATTTCTCATCTTTTTTTTTTTTTTCAGCTCAACAGCTTTGAACAGCTGTGCATCAATTTTACAAATGAAAAACTGCAACAGTTTTTCAACCACCACATGTTTATTCTGGAGCAGGAGGAATACAAGAGGGAGGGAATTGAGTGGACCTTTATTGATTTTGGTCTTGACCTTCAGGCTTGTATTGATCTTATTGAAAAGGTATAACAAAATGTAATATTAAGTTTGTAACCCAGTTTCAGATTACAGAGTTATAAAAGTCCCCTTTGTACCTTAGCCTCTAGGAATTATGTCCATCCTTGAAGAGGAGTGCATGTTCCCAAAGGCCACAGACAGCAGCTTTAAAGCTAAGCTATACGACAATCACATTGGAAAATCACCCAATTTTCAAAAGCCAAGACCAGATAAAAAACGCAAATATGAAGCCCATTTTGAACTGGTGCATTATGCCGGCGTGGTGAGGAACAATTTTTCATTCACTCAAAAACATTGTAAAATGCATT
Source organism: Mugilogobius chulae (assembly GCA_038363315.1). NCBI lineage: Eukaryota > Metazoa > Chordata > Actinopteri > Gobiiformes > Gobiidae > Mugilogobius > Mugilogobius chulae. Next base: position 30,560,734 of record CM076405.1, on the reverse strand, counting down.
TTACTGTAATCCACTGTTTGCTTTACAGGTGCCATACAACATTGTCGGCTGGCTTGATAAAAATAAAGACCCCCTAAATGAGACAGTCGTACAATGTTTTCAGAAATCAGCCAACAAGCTTCTGGCCTCACTGTATGAGCACTATGTTGTCTCAGACACAGGTAGTAGAATTAAACTGTTGCATTCAGTCTTGATGAATGAATTGTAGGCTAAATAATATGTTGCTAAAACAGCAACAGGTGAAGCCAGGTCTGGTGGCAAGGAAAAGAGGAAGAAGGCAGCTTCATTCCAGACTGTGTCCCAGCTTCATAAGGTGAGATGTGTTGAGGTAAAAGGTGACTGGAGCACTGTGTTGAAACAGGCAAAGGACATGATTTATCTCTTCTCTGTGGATTTATGGGATGGAGGCCGTTAAGACTTGCAGTGATGTTTAGGGCAATGATCACATGAACATCACTTTAAGTCTGTGCTGTCTCCTTTCATTTAACATCAACATTTGGATGTAGAATAGTGTGAGAACTAAAATAGCTTTTAGCTAATGCCAGTGTGGCGTTTGAAGCATTGAGGTTATCTGTTCTTTAAAAAAAAAACACACAATAAAATCTATCTTGTATTAAACATTTGTTAAACTGATTTTCTTATTACATTTTTTAGGAAATCTTAACAAGCTGATGACTAACTTAAGAAGCACTCAGCCCCATTTTGTTCGCTGTATCATCCCGAATGAGACAAAGACTCCTGGTATTACTAATCTCACATTCTGTATTTGTCAGTGTGACAAATTATGTGTGAAAAAATGATTCCTTTCTAGGGATCATGGACCCATTCCTGGTACTTCACCAGCTGCGCTGCAACGGTGTGCTGGAAGGCATCAGAATCTGTAGGAAGGGCTTTCCTAACCGCATACTCTACGCTGAGTTCAAACAGCGGTAAGACGCGTTATCTGTGTTGTACAAAATTAGCATAGGGCAAAGAATTAAATATATAGTTTACTGTTATTAGAATTTTCTCATTTTGATGGACTCTTTTGCTTATTCTCACATGCTGTGTCAGAGAGATTTCCAAAAGTGGAATGAAAACCTGAGTTTTAATAAATGTAAAACAAAGTACATAAAGCATGTAGATATTTAGGATCAAAATGTTCTGATTGTATGACCTTTTTTTCACAGTTATCGCATCTTAAACCCTCATGCCATCCCAGATGACAAGTTTGTGGACAGCCGAAAAGCTGCTGAGAAATTGTTGGGTTCCTTAGACATCGATCACAACCAATACAGATTCGGACACACTAAGGCAATACTAAGAAACAAACACACTTCTATATGTGTAGACAGTGTGTGAAACATCATTATTCCATGTTTTTGTAGGTCTTCTTTAAAGCAGGACTGCTGGGTCACCTGGAGGAGCTGCGAGACCAGCGTTTGGCCAAATGTCTGACTATGCTCCAGGCCATGGCTCGAGGAAAGATCATGAGACTAGAGCTCCATAAGATGATGGAGAGGAAGTAAGTCTTGTCTACATTTTTAATCAATTTACATAGAATAAAATCACACGTGACACAGTTTATACAAGCTTAAAGCTTAAGGTAGTATAGTCCCCTTCCAAATAATGTTAGAGTTTAAACGCAAAAAAAAAAAAAATTTTTACACAAAAAATTACTAAGGCTGTTGTCCTCATCCTGCTAGGCGAGTTGTTTCCCTCTGCTCATGGACACTAGCTCTACAGACTTAAACTCTATATCTGCAATTAGATCTGCATCAATCATAGTCACATCTATAGTCTTCCGTGGGAGTGCGCCTCTCCTTCACTGTGGTTCTCCTCTAGGTCTAAGTTATTCCTGTTGTTGTTGTTGTTGTTTTAAGTTTTTCCTTGCTGAGAAGGAGGGTCTAAGGACAGGGTATGCTCTGGACAATTATTCACTGCTTACTGCTTGACCAATCAAGCAATTCTTATTTTCTGTACTACTGTTTGGTTTTGAAATTATTGTTATGCTAAGATACACTGATGTGTATAAAAAAACTGCAGTTGTTTGCTGTGACAGATTCAATGGCAACTTGACGCTGCCAGTCTTTTTGAGTGACACCCTACACCCCAGTGTTCACTCCCTGCTACTGCTATGCCTGGAACGGGCTGGGCAGTGTTATCAGCGTGTGCGTGGCGTGTGCGTGTCCTTCTACGGTCCGTAGGCGTGCGTGGCTCCGTTGTTAATAAGACACACAGTAGGTTTAGTCCATTCTCTGTAACGCAGTTTAAATGAGACAATGCTGATGGTCTCCTCAGAGCCAGGTGGTGACATGTGTCAAGTGGCAGCTGCTGCTTGGGCCCACCCTAAAAATACATGCACCCGCCCTGGACTCCCCATGGCCAGGCCCTTTTGTCCGCGGCGCCTCCACTTCTAAGTGGGTACATTGGCGGGATACGTGGCGGGTGACACAGGATTAAAGGCCATGGCTGGACAGAAGGCTTTGGTTTCTAAATAAATGTACATGCTCACCTTAGAGAGACACACGGCGTGGAATCATGTCAAAAATGCAGTCTGCTTCCCACCCGCTCTCACTTGCAAAGGTTGCCAACCAAATTCACTCTCCAAACAGTGACACAAAGTCCTTGAGTTGCCATATTTAGTGCGACAGACTAAATCAATGTGCACATCTAGTTTGGGAACACATGAAATATGATTGGGTGTATGATTAGATGTACCACAAGAACAGTTGTGCCAAAAAATTAAAAGAGCAAGGACAAGCAGATGAATATATAAATGGGGAAGTCCAGGATAAATTCATCTGACCTTTGCAATTTCATCCAGTAACTCGACACCTTTAACACAAAAGACTTGGACAAGGATAGGGTGTCTTTCACTACAAAAAGACGGTTAAAATGCTTAAAAACAATAATCGGACAGAAACATGAACAAAAGAAAGTTGTTTTTTACGGAATCCAAGAAAAATACAGCATGTTTTACTACTAGAAAGTTTGTATTTAGTATATGTATGCAAGTTGACTTAATAAGCTGTCAATCAGCTTTACCCTGTTTTGTTTGTTTTTTTCTCAGAGAAGCCTTGATGATCATCCAGTGGAACATTCGAGCTTTTAATGCGGTTAAACACTGGCCGTGGATGAAACTCTTCTTTAAAATTAAGCCTCTGCTGAAGAGCGCTGCCACAGAGAAGGAACTGGCATCTCTAAAGGAAGAGCTGAACAAACTTAAGGAGGCTTTGGAGAAGTCCGAGCTTAAGAGGAAGGAGCTGGAGGAGAGGCAGGTCAGCCTTATCCAAGAGAAGAACGACCTGTCCCTGCAGCTTCAGGCGGTACGACTCACTACTTTCTCAATCAAACACCAAAGAAAAAAAATACTTTTAAACTTTTAATAGAATGACTTTAAAACTCTAAAACTATTGCTTAGACAAAAAAAAATCATAATCAGGTTTACAAAGTAAAACTAAAAGTAAGCTAAAGCATTATTATTACATATTGAAATTGAGTCAGCAATTTATTTTTCCAAATGGAAAGTGACTATTTGTGACTACTTTGTTTTTGTGTTTGCAACAGGAGCAAGACAATCTGGCTGATGCAGAGGACCGATGTGACCTACTCATCAAGACCAAAATCCAGCTGGAAGCCAAAGTGAAAGAGCTGATGGAGAGGCTTGAGGATGAGGAGGAGATGAATGCCAACGTTCTCGCTAAGAAGCGCAAACTTGAGGATGAGTGTGCTGAGCTCAAAAAAGACATTGATGATCTGGAAATTACCTTAGCCAAAGTGGAGAAGGAGAAACATGCCACTGAGAACAAGGTCAGAGCAGAGGATTTGCTAAGTATCACAATGTTTCCTTGTACTGATGATATTGTATTGATTTAATTTAACTCAATGTTTCATTTAGCTTATTCTGCATATAGATAGACCTTTGTTCTTTTCCATGCATTTAAGCAGCATTTACTTGCTCTGGCCGTATATATTAAAAATACCACAACTTTCTAGTGCAAAAATAGAATTTCATTTGCTGTGCCATGGTTATTCCTTGTAGGTAAAGAATCTTATTGAAGAGATGGCTGCTCTGGATGAAACCATCCTGAAGCTGACCAAGGAGAAGAAAGCTCTTCAAGAGGCCCATCAGCAGACTCTAGATGACCTGCAGGCAGAGGAAGACAAAGTCAATTCCCTGACCAAGGCTAAGACCAAACTAGAGCAGCAAGTGGACGATGTGAGTTTAACCTTGAGTCAATCATTTGAAAACTGAAATGGCCAGTAAAATTTATTCCACACTCCTCTTCATCAAAACCAGCTGGAGAGCTCTCTGGAACAGGAGAAGAAGATACGTTTAGACCTTGAACGGGTTCGCCGCAAACTAGAAGGGTGATCTGAAATTGTCCTTGGAGTCTGTCATGGACTTGGAGAATGACAAGCAGCAACTCGAAGAGAAGCTGAAAAAGTAACATTGATTTAGTTTTCTTTTCATGTCAGTCATTCTTTCTTAGAAATGTGCTCCTTTTCCACTGCTCTTTAATGGGTAGCATATAGATTATTTTCTCTTATTTGTTCTTTTTCTCACTTGCTCCAGAAAAGACTTTGAGATTAATGAAATGAGTGGGAAAATTGAAGATGAGCAAGCCCTGGTTAACCAGCTGCAAAAGAAAATAAAAGAACTACAGGTAATATCCAGTTAACCATGTTTGATGGCGTTTATGTAATAGTGCTTACTAGTAGCATTGTCCTTAAAGGCACGCAGTGAGGAGTTGGAGGAGGAGCTGGAAGCTGACCGGGCCTGCAGGGCCAAAGTGGAGAAGCAGCGAGGTGATGTCGCCCGAGAGCTGGAGGAACTGAGTGAGCGTCTGGAGGAGGCTGGAGGAGCCACTTCAGCTCAAGTTGAGATCAATAAGAAGAGAGAGGCTGACTTTTTGAAACTGCGCCGTGACCTGGAGGAAGCCATGCTGCACCACGAGGCTACGGCAGCTGCTCTGAGGAAGAAGCACGCAGACAGTGTGGCCGAGTTGAGTGAGCAGATAGATAGCCTTCAGAGAATCAAGCAGAAGTTGGAAAAGGAGAGAAGTGAAGCCAAAATGGAGGTGGATGACCTGGCTTCTACTGTGGAGCAGCTATCCAAAGCCAAGGTCAGTACAAGGATGTGAAGTTCAAACACTAAATATAATCACTGCCCTGGTGAACACTTTTACACTCGAAGGGCGATAGAGTTTTTTTGTTAGGTTTTAATTAATTTGTATCATGGCAAAGACCAAGAATTTAATAAGTCTCCCAAAGAGCACATGGAAAGCTTCTTGTTTAACTTTTCAGTGAGGTTAATTTTCTAAATATAATAAAATAAAGTGCCGATAAATGAATGAAGCTTTAAAATCTATAAGAGTTATGTTAAACCAATTTCTAATGCACAGGCCACATCTGAGAAAATGTGCCGCTCATATGAAGACCAGATGAATGAGGCAAAAGCTAAAGTAGAGGAGCTTCAGAGGCAGCTCGGTGAGACCAACACCCAAAAGGCCCGAGCTCAAGCTGAGAGTGGTAAGACCTGCTGCTGAGAACCTTACTACACCAATAAACAAACGCCTGTGTTTCAAAGCAATGCCATTTCATAGTTTCCACAATTATTGATGATTTTCTTAGGATAGTTTCAAATTTTTCTTGTCCATTTAGCTGAGCTTGCTAGAAAACTTGAAGAGCGAGAGTCTCTGGTGTCCCAACTACAACGTGCCAAGAACTCTTTGGGTCAAAATGTGGAGGAGCTCAAGAAGCAGTTGGAAGAAGAAAACAAAGTCAGAATCTGACATTTACTGCTGCCATTTTTGACCTAATGGCGTCAAATAACATTTTTGACCTAATGTTGTGTTTAGGGCAAGAATGCTCTGGCTCATGCATTGCAGTCGTCCCGTCATGACTGTGATCTCCTGAGGGAGCAGTATGATGAGGAGCAGGAGACCAAAGCTGAGCTGCAACGAGCTTTGTCTAAAGCAAATGTGGAGGTGGCTCAGTGGAGGACCAAGTACGAGACTGATGCCATCCAGAGAACTGAGGAGCTTGAGGAAGCCAAGTGAGTCTGGGCTTATATATAGTAACCTCCTAAAAAAATTGTTTTAATTAATATATAACTAAGGCTTAATAGAGAGTTTTTTACACACAACTGTAATCTTGCAGTATTTTAATAATGTACCACTCCAACACCTCTTTAGAGACTGCGCTTATCAAGGTAACTAACTGCGACTGCGCTTATCAAGGTAACTAGTGACATCCGCCGGAACACAGACGCTGGCAAAGTCTCTGTCCTAATCCTGCTGGATCTGAGTGCTGCTTTTGACACTGTCGATCATGACATCCTTTTACACAGACTAGAGGACTGGGTGGGCATCTCTGGTTCTGCCCTGAAGTGGTTCAAGTCCTATGTAGAAGCAGGAAGTATTTTGTTGAAATTGGAAATTGCGTGTCTGAGCACATGGCCTTGACCTGTGGTGTGCCTCAGGGGTCAATCTTGGGACCCCTTCTGTTCAATCTTTACTTGTTGCCATTAGGTCAGTTAATACGCAATAATAATGTGAGCTATCACAACTATGCAGACGACACTCAGATCTATGTGTCACTAACAGCAGGTGAGTATGGGCCAGTGGATTCACTCTGTCACTGCATCCAACAGATCAGTGTGTGGATGCAAAACAACTTTCTCCAGCTTAACTCAAACAAGACTGAGGTTATCATCTTTGGCCCACAGAAACACAGAGAAAGTGTCAGCAGTCACCTTCAGTCTCTCTCTCTGAAACCTTCAAGTCAAGTTAGAAATCTGGGGGTAATAATGGACTCAGACTTGAACTTTAACAGCCACATTAAGTCGATAACATCAGCAGCTTTTTACCATCTAAAAAACATTGCCAAAATCAAAAGTATAGTGTCAAAGCCCGACTTGGAGAGACTTATCCATGCATTTGTCTCCAGTAGGTTAGACTATTGTAACGGCCTGCTCACCGGCCTATCCAAACGAGCTGTAAAACAGCTGCAGTACATCCAGAACGCTGCTGCTCGAGTCCTGACCAGAACCAGGAAGTACGATCACATTAGTCCTGTGCTTAGGTCTTTGCACTGGCTTTCAGTGGCTCAGAGAATAGACTTCAAAACAGCTCTGCTTGTGTTTATGTCGACCCATGGACTAGCACCAAAGTACATCTCTGACATGTTAGTGCGTTATGAACCATCTCGGACTCTGAGGACCTCAGGGACCGGCCTCCTGCTGGTGCCCAGAGTCAGGACTAAACATGGGGAATCAGCGTTTCAGTTTTATGCAGCTAAGATCTGGAACAGTCTTCCAGAAGATGTAAGACAGGCTTCTACTGTGACAATGTTTAAATCTCGGCTCAAAACATTTCTTTTTATCTGTGCATATGACTGAAATGCTTTGTCTGCACTCTTTTCTTCTTTTAAAGTAAATTTTATGCTGATTATTTATATATATTTTAATCATGTTGTATTGTAATTATTGATGTATATTTTCCTGCCTTGTAAAGCACTTTGAATTGCTTTGTGTATGAATTGTGCTATACAAATAAATTTGCCTTGCCTTGCCTTGCCTTTAGGAAGAAGTTGGTGGTGCGTCTTCAGGAAATGGAAGAGACTGTGGAGGCATCAAATGCCAAATGCTCCTCTCTTGAAAAGACCAAGCACAGGCTTCAAACTGAGATTGAGGACTTGGTCATTGACTTGGAAAGAGCCAATGCTGCTGCCACTGCTCTGGACAAGAAACAACGTAACTTTGACAAGGTAGTTCAGGAGAAGATAAGTGCCAGCTACTCCTAAATACACAAAAGCCCAGCAACTCATTCTGTTATGTGCAGGTGCTGGCTGAATGGAGGCAAAAATATGAGGAGTGTCAGACCGAGCTGGAGGCATCTCAGAAAGAGTCACGCAGCCTGAGCACAGAGCTTTTCAAACTCAAGAACTCCTATGAGGAAACACTGGAACATCTGGAGGCCCTCAAGAGAGAGAATAAGAACCTCCAAGGTACAACCTAAGAGTTAGGTGCACAGTATGGGAGACATGAGTTCTCTCTAGTCAAAAGTTGTAATAACTGTATCTTATTCATCAGAGGAGATCACTGACCTGACCGATCAAATCAGTCAAGGATCAAAGACCATTCACGAGCTGGAGAAAATAAAGAAGGGCCTGGACCTGGAGAAAAGTGAGATTCAAGCTGCCCTGGAAGAGGCTGAAGTAAGGAACATTTTTTAAATGTGTTCTCCTAATAACTACATGAATCTTGGAATGTTCTCAAGTAAAGTGCTTCATTTGTTTTAGGGCACTCTGGAGCACGAAGAGAGTAAAACTTTGCGGATCCAGTTGGAGTTGAACCAAATCAAGGCAGATCTAGACAGAAAACTGTCAGAAAAAGACGAGGAGCTGGACAACCTGAGGTTAGCTTCTCAAAACAACTTTATTTCAGAAAAGATTGTTTGCAACCATCACTAATGTATCCTGTACAGGCGCAATCACCAAAGAACCTTGGAGTCCATGCAGGCTACACTTGATGCTGAAGCTAAGTCTCGCAACGAAGCAGTGCGTCTGAGAAAGAAGATGGAGGGTGATTTAAATGAGATGGAAGTGCAGCTGAACCATGCCAACAGACAGGCCTCTGAGTCCCAGAAGCAGCTTCGGAACCTACAGGTCCAAATTAAGGTGAACTTAAATATTGAATTCCTAAAAGAATTCAGCAGTTACAATGTTATGTCAATACCTATGTGAAAGAGTTAATACTGTTCCACTTCAGATAACTGTTGCAGCAAATGAACAGCATGTTGGAATAAGTTGAAACTCTTGCTTCTCACAGGATGTTCAGCTGGAGCTGGATGACACAATTCATAAAAATGAAGAGTTGAAGGAGCAGATGGCTGTTACTGAGCGCAGAAACAACCTGCTGGCGGCAGAGGTAGAGGAGCTGCGGTCATTGTTGGAGCAGAACGACCGTGCTCGAAAACTGGCTGAGCACGAGCTCCTGAGTCAACTGAGAGGGTCAACTTGCTGCACTCTCAGGTAAAATACACTGACTGTACACTCTGTGGTGTAGTCATACTGACAGCACTATTAAAGATGAGGATTTTGTTTTATAAATAATACTTTTATTTGCTAATGCTTTTTTATATTGTAGAACACTGGACTGATCAACCACAAAAAGAAACTTGAAAGTGATCTCTCCATGCTGTCTGGAGAGGTGGATGAAGCTGTGCAGGAGTGTCGTAATGCTGAAGAGAAGGCCAAAAAGGCCATCACTGATGTAAGAGATTTTTACACAACCAACATTAGCAAATTTTTTATTGAATGTGTAAGACACTTTCAAAGCAGTTAAAATATGCACTAAGGCGGCTATGATGGCTGAAGAATTGAAGAAGGAGCAGGACACCAGTGCTCATCTGGAGAGGATGAAGAAAAACATGGAGCAGACAATTAAGGACCTGCAAATGCGCTTAGATGAGGCTGAACAAATTGCCCTCAAAGGGGGCAAAAAGCAACTGCAAAAACTTGAGGCTAGGGTAAGCACACAAAATGGAAATAATATACATTATAACATCTCTGTTTAACCTTCCCCATACCATCTGTGATGGTTTATGGTCTTGATACTAGGTTAAAGAACTTGAAAATGAACTTGAAGCTGAGCAAAAGAAAAGTCAGGAATATCAAAAAGGAGTACGCAAATATGAGAGGAGAATCAAAGAGCTCTCCTACCAGGTAAAACAACAAGAATATTTAAGATCAAAATATTTCATATTGTACAACCAAACCTGTTGATGCAGGCAGAGGAAGACAAAAAGAACATGATTCGTCTCCAAGACCTTATTGACAAGCTACAGGCCAAACTCAAGAGCTACAAGAGACAGGCAGAAGAAGCAGTGAGTCCTGATTTTTTTTTTTTTTTCTACAAAAACAACTCAAATAAACAAACCCTTTGTCATTTTCAGGAAGAGCAAGCTAACACCAACCTATCAAAGTACAGAAAGCTGCAACATGAGTTGGACGATGCAGAGGAGAGGGCAGAAATGGCTGAATCCCAGGTCAACAAGCTCCGTGTGCGTACTCGCGACCAAGGCAGCAAGGTCAGTGCACAAATCATTTGGAGAAACATATCAAAAGCTTGTTCGGTCAAATGCATTAAGCGTAACCAGTTAAACATAGCAGTGTTGAGGATGACATCATCTTGTAACTGTGTACATTGTTGCTAGTAAACATGTACTGGCATGTTTTTTTCAGCATGCTGAGTGATTCTGCAAACAACACAGGCTGAGCATACCAGAGGAGGCCAGCCCAAACAGCTGAGTGTGACTGGATATTTGCCAATAAAGACTTTTGAACTTGCCCTGCCCCTTTGTCATCTTTAATAAAGGAAACAGCAAAGCATTGGGGTTTTATTATTTTATTAACTAAGAGCTGTCAGCTACAAAGAAATTGTTAAATCACACCAAGCAAGGGTCATATTATAACCGCTGTCCTGAACAGGACTTTTGTCTTTGTTAAAAAAAAGTTTTTTACATCTGCAGCTGATTTTTACAGTCCAAGGCCAAAAGCACCTCATGACAATGTGTAACTGCAGCCTAATTTTATATTTAAATTCAAATAAATTTGTATGAAAAGAATGTGAGAAAAATGAGCAAGCAGAACACATTTGTGAAAGCAAAAACTTTAACACCCTTGTGCCAATTACGTACAGTACTAAAGCAGACACCGAAATAATAAAGATATCCACCATCCACCAATCTGTGATATAAGACAACAGAATAAACGACTGAAACTCGAGAAGATTCAAAAGCATGAGAGCACTTATTGAAATAATGCTTTGTCTACATTCAGGTGAATATGTGGGTGTGGTATTCGACATGCTAGACTCTGCAAGTCATCTATAGTAACCAGTAAGCGCAGACACATGAGGTAGCTTTCACTGAACTGTGGGTTTAGGTGCTTTTTGTCTTATAAAGACCTTTGTGTAAAAATTGTAATATTCTTGCATTTTTAATTTTCTCTGGTATTTTAAATATGGCTCAAATAAGAATTACTGAAAAATTAAACATGTTATAAAGTCAGACAATGTATGATGTATGCACACTTGAACCTGCATAGTTTATTTTCTTCCCAAATATTTTTTACAACTTCAACACATTCTTTTACAAAATAAAGATATTTTAATCAACAAATGTCAGAAAGTGATGAACAACAATAATAAAAAAAGAACAAAATCTGGGCAATGGTTTATTCTAGTTTTACCAGATTTTGTGTTAAGATAAAAGGAGTCAACAAAAGTTACCTGAAATTAAAGAGTCCCTGCATGAGCTTTGCTAATGAATGTGAGGAGTTGTGTAATTTGAACGTTTACCCGTGTGCTGAAAAAGAGACAGAATCACTTGTCCACATAAGATAGTACCCCACAGAGAGTAAAATCAACATCTTAAGACACCTGCAAAAAAAGCCAGCCTTGCAGCCTTTTCCCACAGGGCAGCTATCAAGTGGCACAGACTGAACTAGGTTTTTGACTGAGCATTGTTGGAGAAAACCAGAAGCAAAGTCTGTGAAACTATATACTGTATATATATATTTTTTTTCAATAGAATTTAAAGACTACCTTATAAAAAGACTCCACTTCATTTTTTCTGAAAGCACACAGCCACCGCAGTTTTCCTTTTCAGAAGTTTCCAGATGCATCTTTTAAAGCGTTTTGTTTTTTTTAGGGTGTGCACAAGTTCTCCATCGCCATCTGAGGAGGCCTTGAGTGAAAATTTCACTGATTGTGTGGCGGCACTCTCCAGTGAGACAGTCTTTCATTGATCGCAGTCACAGAGCACCTGGAAGTTTGGCTCAGAGGAGTCCTTTACCACATCCAGGTTTCCATGCTCCCTGTGACCACTCCCCCTGTTCAAACCCCCAGCAGACTGCCCACTCCTTTGTACCCAACTGGGAAATGCAGACAAATTCCCACAGGTCAGTCTTCCAGAAGATCCTTATCCAAATCCACAAAGGGCTCATCAATATAGCTGGTAATGGCACAAAGAGAAGTTCTATCAGAGCCCAAGAGCACTGACACGGTCTCCTTCCAGTAACTGAATGGTATACAGGAGCTCTGAAGAAAAGAAGGGGAAAAATACAAATAATGTACTGTATGTGATGCACAGCTCGGATGACATAACGTGCAATAGAATGTTAACCTTGATTTTTACACTGAAAAACAAGGAGGACTCACATTCTCCAGGCAGGTGCTGTCTTTGTCTTTGTTGAGGTAGTGACGCTGCCAGAATCGGAGCAAGTTGTGGAAGTTGTTGAGCAAACAGCCTGGATACTTCTCAGCATACTCCTTCTCTCGTAGAGCGTTGAGGTAGAAGGGCAGCTTCGCCTTTCTTCGGGCCAACATCAATATTACCAAACTGGTATTTAAACAGCTCACATTTTCCTAAAAAGTATTTATTGTACAACAAAGACAAAAATAAACATCAGTGCACATTAATAATGTGCAAAAGTAGAATGATTTTTTTTTGTAGAAATGAGAGACCTGTGTGAGCGTTTGTACGTTGATGATGTTAACTAATCGGAAAAGGAAGGACAGTCTGTTCTCTACCCTGGCCATGTAGGACAGTAGACAGCACTCCGACAACACCTCCACAACTGCAAAAAGTTAGAGCAGTAAATAAAACAAATACAATTTTTTAACACAAAACAGACCTGTGGTCTAATTTATAAAGCTTGCGTATGTACAAAAACATTACGCATGACACTTTTCACAATAGTTTGTGATTTATAAAAAGACAACTTGACATAGAAACCTAACTTTGTGCTTCTGAGACATTAAGAGGTCCGCGCTGAGAGATATGAGAATTTATCAAGTTTGTGTTTTGTTCATATGTACACTTTCATTACAAATGCTATGCAAATTTTGATAAATAAGATCCCTGTACTGTACCAGTATGCAAGCAAGTTTTAGCAAATTAGTTGAATGTAATGTTTTTAATGACAAATTTCAAGATCGTTAATGCCAAAATCAACAAGACATTTACATGCTGGTACATGTTACAAGTTGTGAACCAAGACATATATTATGTCAAAACAACCTGTTTTGAACAATTCAAGTGAGTAATGAAAGACCAAAACAAAATATACTTACTCTACTGGAAATTAAAACTTGCAATTTGATTTAAACGCAGTATTTTACTTTTTTTGAATTAAGCTATTAACATATCTAGGTTATGTAATTATTGAAAAAAATCTAAATAAAAATTTTAGACATTTTATTGCTGCCGAACAGAAAACAAAGTCATCACACTATCACTCACATACATTACATACCTTACATACCTACAAACCTACCAATGTCTCTCTCAGAGTAAAGACAAACTCTGAAATGGTTTACATTTGCTTAAAACTGACTTGCTTGGTCTGGAAGCTGGCCTTTTACTGCTGGTTTCCATAGAAATGATGTTACTTTAGGTATAATATTTGAAAATGTTGCATAAAACTAATATCCATTGATGGAATCCCTGTGTACCGGATTAAATAATCTAACATAAATTTACCTTTGACATCCTCAGTCTGGCTTTCAAAACGGTCCAAAGAAAGCACAATGCAGCGTACTAACATGTTTGAGTCCACCAGAGAACTGTTGATCTGTGTCAGAAAAGTCTGAAACTACATACAAAGAGATATACACTAAATGTATAAAGACATAAATACATTCTTATAAACACGCAACGACAGAGTATAGGAGCCAATAAAAAAAAAAAAAATCAGGCTATGACGATAAACTTGCAACATTTTGATATTTATCTCGTAATTTTTTGAGAGTAAGAAATAAAAAAAGTGGAAATAAAGTCAGCCCCCCAAAAGTTTGCAAGTTTATTCCCGTAGACCAAGCTTTTTTATTTTTTTACATGACCTTTATACTCCCGTCATACACATCAGCCTTAACTAGGGTCATGCATTTTAAAGAGCAAACACGTCATCATATAACGCAATATGGCAATTTTACCTTTTCAGGAGTGTTGACATATTTATTAAATCTTTTAAATGCATCAATGTTGAACTTCATGAGCTCTCCAAGCAGATCAAAATAGCTCTGTAAGACGTCCCGTGAAGTACAGCCACTATCTATGATACAATATAGTATGTGCTGTCGAAACAGAATCATGTCAAACCAATATAATTTGGAAAAATAAGTGTTTCAACAGTGAACAAACTGTATATGTCACAAAGCAGGCTTACCTCTAAAAGTCCTCGTTTCAGTAGGAACATTTGGTCTGCATAAGATGTAGCTCCTCTAAGGAAACTTTCTACAGCCCTTGCCTGCCAGAATCTGTGTAAAAATGTGAACGATAAATTAGTCCAACATTTCTTTATAGCTTGTGCAATCATTAAGACAAAGCAAACCTGAATGAAGAATCAGGGGGCTCTCTCTTCATGACGGTTAACAGACGTGTGAGAAGTCCTTTCTTCCCATCACAGACCAAGCTTCTATCAGTGTTCACAAGTGCCTCCACCTCAGGGATGTTTGCCTTCATGGATATGGCACTTAGTTCATTCAGCTCCTGGCTGTTCAGGAGGAGATACTTGTTTCTGAAACACAAGGCACTTTATGATGTAACAGGCAAATACTTTCAGTGAAACAGACAAGCTTCAGATGTTAGACTTACTCATGATGATCACTAAAGCTCTGGAGAAGACGTAAAAACTGGATCTTAAAAGAAATTTCCTACAGAAGGAGACAAATTGGTTTTGTTACTTGTATATATATATATATTTTTTTTTTTTTTTTTTTTTTTTTTTTTTTTTTTTTTTTTTTTTTTTATATATATATATATATTATATGTAAAAATAAAAATATAGATAATTCAAAAAGTGAAAATCTTTTTACAGGGCTACAATCGCAATTTTCATTTTGGCCATGCACCACATGATTCGATGAAGTGTATTTCCTCCATATCAGCTTGTCGAAAAGATTATTGAGGCCCGGAATGAGACGAAATTCTGCCAGCATCTTGTGAACCTGCGCCATCATTGCATGTTAAAAAGTGATACTAAAACCAAAGGTCTCAAAAGGATCTGTACAGTACTTGATTTCTCTGGCGGCCCATCAGGAGGACACAAAGCACATAAAGCACTTCCACTTTATACATAATCTCGTGGACAATCTTCATTGACTGTGGAAGCCGATGCCTGAGAGGGCTGGTGGCTAAGGAACTCTCATCTGATGATTCTTCGGGGAAAAAAGAATAGTCAGCACAGTTTCTCTGACACAATGGATCTCACTTTATGCAGCCAAAGTTACCAGTGCTGCTCTGCTCCGCCTCCTCAGTGGCCATCTGCATGAGCGCATCCAACACCAGGGCATTGTCTAACCAGGTGTACCAGTCCTCAAGCTCTTGCAGAAAGTTTGCCCCTGTGGCCTCAGAGACCTTTCTGGTGGCCAGCTTACAGAGACGCTCAATGAAGCCAGGAATATTAAGCAAGGTGACTGTGGAGAAGAAGTTTGGAGGAGAAACTGAAACATTGATTGAATTGCATAGACAAATACTATCAATCACAATCAATTGTACTGCATGTTTACTTTAATGTTATTATCTACCTTTTGAATTTGAGATAACCCCGCACATAAAGAAAATATTATTTCGTTGAACACCAATTTATGATAAAACAAAAGCCCTGCAGCAGGGCTATTCAATTATATTTTACAGAGGGCCAGATTTTTCAAAGGACTATGGTCTGTGGTCCGAACAACAAAATTGCCCCAAGAACTTAGTAAATTGGAAAAAAGTCTAAATTGCTCATATAACAGGCTGATTCTTGCAGAGATAAATCAAAACTAGAACATGAGCAAATCAGAACAACAGATAAAGGACTAGACTAAACCTAGAGTTAATCCAACTCTATGTCTCTTGGTCTACGTTTGTGTTACTTCAGGGGTGAACCACAATTTGAGAACCAGAACAAAACTGATCAGTGGCATTTTAGCTGATTACGCTGATTTAAAAGTATTGCAGGCAACTGAATGCCAGATCTAACCAAGAAATGTGGCCCAGTCCATGGCCCACTTTACTATGATGGGTCTTTATTGCTCAGCATTATGTTGCTGTTTATACACCACTGTTCATCCACCACTGTTCACTGTAAATCAGATACAGAGTGTTTCCCAGGCTTCTTTACAATGTGGTCAAGTTCATGGCTCATTTTACCATGGTTTTGGATAGTTCTGCTTTTCGACGTCTGGGTGCTTTTGTTCAAAACAAACTATGAATTATTAATGCAAATGTGAATTTGAATGAATGTATGTGCCTTGTGTGTATATACTATTACATTATTCATATGAGTTAATATGTTGTCTTTACCAGCCCTATCTTAAACAAGTGGTTTATTTTGAATCATCTTACCCTGGTTAACCTCAGCTCGTGAAGGACTGGCATTGCGTTTCTGCTGAGCGTTTTTAGCCAGAAGTGTGTGTTTGTCATCGTTTCCCACGTCTGGTTCAGAGATGGTGACAGACAGGATGCGGCAGAAGTTTGCCAGCTGTTGTTGGTCAAAGCTCTGGACTAGACCTGACAAGTTAGGAATTCCTTCCAACTGGATCATCTCCTTTTGAAATTAACAAAACCACAAAAAACACTGAAAGTTAATTAACCTTTTATAAGACTATTATGTAAATCAGCCGCACTGTGGCGCAGTGGTTAGCAATCTTGTCTCATATAAAGAAAATTTGTTCTGAGGTGTTCATATATAGGTATGTGTGGTTTGCATGTTCTTGCCATGTCTGTCTAGGTCTCCTCTTTACTACAAGTGGGTTCTAATTATTCACCTTTATCTTAATAAAATACCATACTCTAAAAACAAGCCAAACAATAAATTGATAAAGAAAATGATAATTAATGGTTGCATTACTATTACAATTAGACAAACAATATATATTGTGTCAGTGCTTTTTTCCAGAAATAAGGCAATCCTCGCAGTGTACCCGCAGTGGTTTGTGCCAAATAATTTAACTGACCTTTTTTACTCCAAGGATATCTTCAATTAAAGTTGCCGTTTGAAGAAAGGTCTTTTTATTCGTCATTAAGGTAAACAAAAACAGAACAAAGTCATCCCTTGCTGCCAGGCTCCTTGTGACTCCTTCAGTCTGTAAAAAAAAAAAAAATTAGCTTTATGCAAGCAACAAGTTGCAACCGTGTACACTTGATACAAGTTGTTTTTGTTTAGTGGGTTTCAGTAAGTGAAGACTTACACATATGCAGCAGTTGTAAAGAACACTTAGGCAGTCCTTCACCAAATCATCATTCACTATAGCAACAAAGAAAAAAATATAAACAACAAAAAATAAAAATTCTGTTGCCAGATATTACAATTTATAGTCCATCATACTTTTGGGCTTCTTCTTCTGCATAGTTAACGTAGGCCTCATTAAGATTTCCACCAGCAGCTGTAAAGACAGACACAAAACATTACTAACAGTGCAATAGGAAATGTATTAAGCAAACAAACGAACAAACTTACATCGACCCCACCAAAGAGATCAAATGTGTAAGTGTTGGGGAAGGTGGATTCCTGAGCAGTTTTTCTATCCTCAGTGACGAAAGACATGGCCTCCATGGACAATTGTGATGATAATACCTTTAAAGATTATAGTTTGACTATCATAAGCATAATTTAATATAATGTCAATCAGCAGAGTTGATACACCAAGAGTGGCTTACCTTAAGGAGACTGTGGGCCTGCGAGAAGTCACTGTTAGGATGGCTGCTCTCATACAGCTTTTGCAGGAGGTTGGGGATGCCATGCCACTTGGCACGTTTATCTCTTTCCTGTAGCAGGCCTCCTGGGAGCTGCAGCATGACAAAAACACAGCTCAGTATCATAACATATAGCACAGGAAATACAGGATAGGCCAGCAGGTGTTTCTTAAGGCAGTCCAAGAAAGACTGATGCACAGATTCCAGATTAGAACAGAAATTGGGTTCTGCATCTTGTTAATAAACTCTTAGTAACAACTACTTAATAGTGGTGTTTTACAACAATATGCTTTTTAAGTTTTGTATTTTATTTTTTTTACTTTTTAGTAACTGAACGTCTTTAAAATTCTGCACTGCACTCCCATTATCTACAAGCGAGAAAGTTACATGTTAAAGCAATACTAAAACATTTTTGTAAATATCTATTGTATACACACACTGAATGAAGTTATAAAGAATCGTTAAATATACAGTGACAGCTGTTATAGCGTTTCCATTTAAGGAAACTATATTTATTGAGGTGAGTTTGTAGTTACGTAATGCTCCTGAACTATTCTGCTCTCTGGAACACCAAACCAAACTACCAACCAAACGTGTCCATTTTGTTAAATAAAGTTCAGGTACTTGAATAGATGTGACACGGCTGACCTGGTCACATATGTCTGGCTTGTCTATTTGATTTGATTCACTTCTCTGCTTTAGCACAAATGTAATAGCTCTGCTAGCACGGCCTACGCTATGCTAACAGTGCTAACAACAAAAGAGCCATTTGAAACGGAGCTTGAGCTGGGTTTCGGGCAATTTTGGCGTGTCAGCTGGAATAACTATGTCCTTTGAACTCACTGCAATACAAGTTTACAGTACATATGCATGAAATGTTCATTATTGATGGCATTAGGTCGCGAAAATGAGGTGGAAAATGTGCCTTCGTAACGTCTTCATGATCAGGCTACATTCCAAGCGCAAGTCCCTGGTCTGTGTCGACCAACTTTCGGCTGCTTTATGTTGAAATCTCAGCTTACCTGCGTCCCTCGACTGAAGCCCCGACCAGTAACTTTACTGATGGTGAATTTTGTGACAATATTGCCTTGACAACGTCTTCTTTTTGCTCCAGTAAAAGGGGACTCGGACCCCTGAAACGTCGCCATTATTTCTTCTTCCTGAACTGGACTGTTCGCCACGGGAACGGTGGCTCTGACGAAACAAGGCTGAAGAGCGCTACCTGCTGGTCAACTATTGTTTTGTTTACCAGCTGCACTCCTGTGTTTCACTTTCTTGTTTAAAGTGAGGACCTTTTTACAGTTCAAAAGATAGAAGTCACCACTTCGCTAAAACAAAGAGGTAACTAACTTTGTGGAGACAAGCAAGTGATACCTGCCACACCAGGCCAAGTCTCAGGTGAGGTCTGAGAGGAGGTGTGCCCACCTACAGTGTGATGGCAAGTTTTTGTAATACAGTTTCAAGAGGAAAACAATTTAATAAATGCATGTTTCATTAGATCTGTCATTAGGTAGTAATATAATAATAACAGCAACAACAACAACAACAATAACAAACAATAATAATAATATGTGATAATGATAGTTATGTTTATGCCAAACTGTGATTAAAAAAAAAAGCCTAAAGCCAAAGAAACATATTTTTATGGAAGCAAGGGGAGCCTCTCCAAGAGGTCTGAGAGTCAATTTTGGGAAGATACCAAGGAAACAATTTTATTAAGTAATACATAAATAAACAAAACATTCAAAATAAACTAAAATCTCTCTCTTTCTATCTCTTATATCTATTGGCTGTATCAGGTAAAGTAAAAAGAAAATAATGGCTCTTGCCCACCATCTGGCCTTTTGGTGTCTTCATATTCTTGAACGTGGCAAACTGATTACAGCATATTGACAACAATTTCAAAAAGTTCAGTTCAATACAACTACACTCAAACTAAGTACAAAGTCTAATAAATACATCTGCATGCAAACATTTATTCAGTTCTGATCCACACATTGTCATGATGCAACTGGCAGATTTAACATGTAGTGTCACACACAATCTAGTAGAGGTTTAGGGAAGACACTACAGTGTCTTTCAGAACCCATATGGCAGGATCATAGCTTCCTGACTACTTTTAAGATCTTCTCTTAAGTGTCCCAGCTGAGGTCACTGCCTTCTGTCATTTGCAGGTATGAGCTGATGGCCTCACGAAGACCTTCGCTGACCAGGCAATTGCTGGACTCTGTTCTTTTTTCTCTAAAAATTACAGATCTGAAACAGAAAACGTCAAAAGATAAAAATCTCTACTTTAAGACTGTACTTTATGAAAGTACCAAGATCTCTTGCTAGCCTGAAAAGTCAACCTTTACTACTGTCTGTTTAGAAAAGAATTCATAGTCTTGGTCGACAAGATAACAACATCCTCCTTCCCCACCTGCTTATATCTTTCCAGTTTATAGTGGGTTTCCTGATGACTATCGGTGTAGGTCTAATTCTTTCCAAACCGCCAATGTAGCAGGGATTTGTCAACTGGCAACACAGTCCATCAACATTTTCTACAAAATTAAAAACTTGACATTGTAATGTGATGTTATGGCAAAGACAAACGTATTTTCTGGTCTACCCTCACCTTTGTAGTGATCAATAAGGTGCTGCAGGGAAGGAAAGGTGAGTCCTGGAGAGATGAACAACCAGCTGTTTGGTAGATGAGAGATGCGGTAATGCTTTACACTGTCCATGTATGAATTAGGCCCTCTCCTCAAGATGGACAGAGAGTAACAGTCTGCAGATAGCAAGAAAAAGTTAGACTAAATGCTTCATTAAGTGTCATTCTCTTTGTAAAATTTGAAGTGGTCGGTTATTTACTTTCCAGTGGTCATCAATGTTATGTATAAAAAGTACCTTTATTTGTCTCTGATTCTCGAACTAGAAATGATCCGTCAATGTTTTCGGGGAGCATGAGTAGTTCAACAGCTTTAACCTATTGATTCCAGTGTATAGCCATCTAAGAAAACCAACATAATATACATTAATAGGCAGACTAAACATATCAAATCCATATCTGAATGTCTGATTAGAAAAAGCCACTGTATTAACATTTACCACTGGAGGAGTAACGAAAACATGCAGTCAGTGGAGAGAGAAGAGGCTTGTTCCATGTTTCACAAGTTTAAGGTCAAACACTGTAAGCGACCTGTGACTCACCTGTGTGTCACTTTAGCAGTGTAACATGTGGGGATGTAGCTTTCATGTTCTGTAGTCAGAGATTTTGCCATTATAAAATCGCCCTCACTGTAGAAAAAAAAAAAAAAAAAAAAAAAAAAGAATGAAACTGGATTTTGCATGTGGAGTATTTGAAATGTCTAAAATAGTAACATGTTGAACTTATTTGCATAGAAGGGCAGTAGTGCTGATATGGGACAAGACAAAAATGTATATTTTCTCCACTGCTTCACAACGATTTTGAGTTTTATCAAAAGACCACAGGCTAACATAAGGATACCACTATTAATCTGTGCTAAAAATGATCAAAATCTGTATTATCTATCTTTTCCTTTCTTATCAAAGCTGAGTTTGAAATGCAAATCTTGTAACAACACAACAAATATTGAAAAAACTTAAAGTGCGTATGATAAGTTAGACTACATTTTTAGTAAAACATAGTAAACATGATTATGATTAAGATTTAACTAAACATTTAGCTTGTTTTTACCCAATTTGGTTGTTTTGGTGAATATTAAATTGTCTTTGTCCAGTAAATATAGTATAACATATGTGGAGTGGAATACACAATTTTAATTTTAATATAAACAATTCAACTGACAATGTGTGCACAGCGCCATTTGTTGGAGCAGGCAAATGATTTACAAAATACATACTCTGATGTGACAGTAAGTCCATCCCCAATATGCATAGTGAATTCTGTTTGGCCAGTGGAAGGGTAGTTCTGAAGGGCTACAATAATGCTCTCCGGAACAGCTGTAGGAAAAAACAAAAACAGTTCAATCTTATAACCAAAGAAAGAACATGAAATATGTCAAATGAAATGAACTTGTGAATCTACCAGCGGATGCAGGTACAGTAAGGTTTCCTAAAACAGTGTGTGTGTTTGAGTAGCTCCTGATGGGACATGTGCCCATCTTCTCTCAGCTCAACTGCAAAAAAAAAAAAAAAACAAAAACCGCACGAGATTAAAACGCTTGTCTATGGTACTAAATCAACAAAAATGGTTCGCTAAATGCTAAAGTGCTAGTGTGCTTATACAGTATATTAAAACAAAAATAAGTAGGCCTAATACAAAAATGA
The DNA here is from genome assembly GCA_038363315.1 of Mugilogobius chulae. Classification (NCBI taxonomy): domain Eukaryota; kingdom Metazoa; phylum Chordata; class Actinopteri; order Gobiiformes; family Gobiidae; genus Mugilogobius; species Mugilogobius chulae. The sequence goes on along the minus strand of CM076405.1, from coordinate 30,538,715 downwards.
GTCACTGTAACCTAGCAACTAAACCTCTGAAACAAACAGGAAGCTGCCAAACCAATCAGTTGTCCACACCATGCAGGCTCATTATGTTTGCAACTTTTGTACTAATAGAAATGGTGTATAGCTTATTACATTACAGACATTTACCAAATAGTGTATAATAAAGTCATAATAAACATCAATAATTTACTACAGTGTGAACTTACCTTTAGTTTTTCTTTTTATTGACTTGTGTATTCAATAGTAGAGTATGTTGTTCCTAAATCCTGGTTTTGCAGTGCCCCACACACAGCTTGTGTCCTTGGTGGCCCAGACAGTTTGAGATCAGGTTCCTCTGCTGTCCTGCTGAAGTCTGTCCTGTTAGTGCAGCTGTTGATAGAAGCTGACTGAAGATGCTGCTTCCTGACTTTTATATTGGCCCCACACAGCTTCCTGTGACGCCAAGGCCACGACAGTATAGTCACATATTCTGATTTCTATGTTTCACCTCAATGTTTTCAATTGACTCACATGTAAAGGTGAAATAAATAACTACTTCATTTGTGCAATTGCTGTTGCACTGGTATTTCAGATTCTACCATTTCTACTGTTACATATTCCTATTCATTTTGTAGCACAATAAAACAGTAAAACATACTCCGGTAGAAGAGACAGTTTTTTGTTTTTTTTTAAGAAAAAAAAAACTATGTATCATTTGTATTTCATGACTTTGTGCTTGTTTGGTTTGTTTAAGTACGCTAAAAATAGATTCTTTCAACTTTCACAAAAGATCAACACATCGAGGAAATAAAAACTGTGGTTGGAAACTTTGGTTTCACTCAGTGCACAGAAAAGACAAGTTTCTGAGCAACGTATGAGTATGTGCACGTGTTGAAATAATTTAAGTCAAGTTTTTAAAAACGTGAAAGACAAAGATTATGCATATTCTTATATTTTATTCAGTAGTAATATAAATGAGTTGAATTAGCATACAGTTCAAGGGTACTTTCTGCATTCAAACCAACATCTTCAAAGATCACTGAACAAAATATAATCAGAACACTCAAAAAATTAATAAGAAATAAAGGAGAGTTATCCTAAATACAAAACATCATATAATCTCAGAGAACACAGAGTGACAGGATCATTACATGTAATAGTTACTGGACTCAGTATTTTTACAACTGCATTAACCATCAGTCACATAGTGGAGGTCTACTTTAAATAAATAACCAGCGGTTAAAGTCAGTACAGTATACATGTAGCAGCATGCTAACACTTGGACAAAGTCTCTTTAAAAACTAAGAACTTTCTCTTAAGTTGTTAGTTGAAGTAAAAAGAACTATGTAAAATGTAGAATCCCAAAACTAAATAAACAGTTTAAAAGAAAAATGCAAAACTAGATAAAAATAAATAGGGAAGTGAGTGGATCATATTGTTGTAAGCTCAAATGTAAAAGTGTTTTAAGGTAATGTTATTACAGTGAATTTAATTTAATTCAATAATATAATATTTTGCATCTGTTATATATTTAACTTTTTAGCATCCTTCTCTACATTACAATTTAGTTATTTAGTTATGGCATTCAACTCCTGAATGAGAGGAATGAAGGGCACATAAGTTCATAAGTTACTTGTTCAGGTTTAAGTGGTGGTTGTAATTTTAGCAAGACACCTCCATGGTCTGGGGTCCAGACTGGCTGTCAATGCTCCCAGAACCCCCCAGCAAGCTGTTGAGATTGTTGCGACTGCGACTGCTCTCCATAGAAGTGATGCTGGAAGAAGAGGTCGTGCGTGAGCGAGACAGGCGAGTCATTCCTGCTGACGGCACTGAAAAGAGGAAAGAGAGTTAGCATTAATATTCAGAGCACACTGCACCCAGTCCCAGTGCAGCATGGGAACACAAAAACCTGGAGAAAAGCATGGCGTAAACAGTGCAGACCATGCAAACACATTTCACAAACAAAAAATAAACAGAGAAAAAAAATATTTGTATGAGAAAAAATAAAAGCATGACATTTATCACAATTATTCTGGTAAAACTCCAGTCCACAGCATGCAAAAATATGTGTCAAAACAACATGCAAAGGAGAAACTGAAACCCCCAAAAATGTACGACCATGTGTACATTGACATTCATTTATTGTCGCTTAAAAGGCAAGTGGCTTTTAAATCTATGGACTGCTCAACAAGCTGGTACCTGATTCGTTGCTCAGGTGACTGAGAAGAACATAGGGGACTGGAGGTCAATAATAAAGCAGAAAAGAGAAGAAGAAAAGGGATCACGTTGAAAGCGCCGCTCTGAGGTAGCTTTAATTTGTGCTCACAAACGACTCATTGCATCTCAAAGGTTGTTGAAGACGAAGAAGAAAGTGGGAAAGAACGGCAAGCAGGCCATGTTTGCAGACTTTTGAACCTTTGACTGTGATTTTCACATTGTAGCTATGCGTTAATATGGGAAAAGCTGCTTTGAGAAACACGCTGTGGTTTGTCACACTAGCGCACAGTGTGAAAACACTTTTTAATCGGCTCTAATCCTGCAGTGGCATTTGATCAACAGGGGTATTCTCACACACTAGCTACACCCAAAGGTTCCTCCAACAGCGATGGCTTTAGAGCAGAGCAACAGAATAATCTTTGGTTAAAAACTCATGTGCATACTCAAAAGCAAAAAATAAGTACGGTTTTCCTCTTTGATTTTGTCTTTCCAGATAAATGACTAAACACCTGATGGCTTGTTTAATGATGCAATGCATTTTTAAACAGGGATAACAGAAAGAGAAAGGCCAATTTCAAATCCACACAGAACTAGAGAAAACTGGATCTGAAGTTCAGCACAAATGTATGTCTGTGTCATATCAGTCATGACAGCAGCACACAAACCTCACCTACTGCAGGCTGTTGACAAACACTGTAAAGACACACAGGACATGACGTTATCACGAGCCTCATCGTGTGCCCCTCTGTGTGGCCTGATTAAAAACCTTTTTATATGTCCTCAGTCTGAAACAGGGCTGCTTAAATAGATGACATCACAGACTAAAATCTTCACAAATATCGCTCTCATGTAAACAGGAAATTTGAAAAAAAAAAAAAAAAAATTCAACGCAGACCTTGACCACAAAGACGTCAGCCCAAAAAGGTGTTAGTCAGAACCATTTCATAATACAACAAAGACAACAAGTCAAAGTTTACTTACTGTAGCCCATGCCCTGGACAAAATATTTGAAAGCTTCTGCAAGTTTTCCTGGCTGTGAACATAAAAGTAATGAGTACAACAAAAAATAAAGATGGCTTAGTCCACATCCGCAGAGTAACTCACCTGCACAACCTGGGGGAGACCTCCACAATCAGCCATCTGCACAAAAGAAGTAAATAGCAGTAATTAGCATGTCATGAGGCGTTTTAATATTACCATATAAGAAAATGTACCTTTAGGAGTGTGGTCTTTGTGGGATTTAATCTAGAATTACATTCCACCTGAAACAGAAAAGACACTCCTGTATTCAGAAGAGAAGAGTTGTGCCATGGTTTTGAAATAAAGAAGGATTTGGAACTCACCACAGCCTCTACTGCAGGAGACGTGTCACCGACAACTAGCAATGCAGGGCATCTAGTTAGATATGAGGGGAGAAAAAAAAGGCGTATTTTCTTTGCTATATATTCTATGGACAATATAGGCAAATCAATATTGTTGTGGCTACGGCACATACATGAGAGTGTTGACAGTGTGCTCATTCAGTCCAACAATAGGCCTCTCAATTCCCAGGTCACGTCGGCTGCAAAGAAAGTGAGAAAATGAATGCACCTCCTGCTATTAAACAGTTTAACTATTTACACTGAAGCAGTTCTGGGATACAGCACACTAATGAATGATCAATAACTGATTATGTGTCTTACTATTGGTAAGATCCGCAGAAGAGGGCCAAGTTGTCCTGGTTAATGTCTTGGGCAATGTGTAGGCGGTAGGTCTGGATCAGTTCTTGGTTGTCTGTCAGCTCATCCTATTGAACAAACAGATGTATGTATTTGATTTCATATCAACAGCTTCCATTTACAAAGCAATATAATCAGCCCATAAATTAGTGTAAATTGTGTTAAAGTCCAAGTGTTACAAGTGTTAAATGTGTATAATTACATTGTGACACAGTGAGATGAGGTACACGTGCCGAGGGAAATCAAGACCAGTCTACTTTCTTTTACAGCTTCAGTCTATTATCAAATAAAGGTCAGGACAAAGAATAATGAGGAAATAAACCTACGGTGCTGAAATGGTGAGCCATGACGATATCCACCAAGTTACTGGTCCACCCGGAAAGCTACACAGAAAAAAGAAGTCAAACAAACTGCACAAATACTTCAGTGGTGACATGAAGGAGAGCTGGAACAATCATTTTACTTCACAGTTTGTCTAAAAACTATTCCGTCAGTTGTTTTTATTTAGGTTTTTACTGAATTCGACCCAAACAAAGCTGAGTCTGCATTCAGAATCTTAGTGGAATCAATCAATCAGATTTCACCAAATTTTTGTGCAATTAACAATATAAATAAGATAAAGAAGCAAAAATCTAAGGCTTTTTAAAGGTGGGTTTATCGTCAGCTTGTCACTGCTTTTCCCAGATGTTCCACAACATGAAATTTAATGTATTTATCTTTCATTTATTATTGCTCAAAATACCTTTAAAATGCATTCTTAAGAACTAGTTGCTTTACAGATCTGATTTGTAACCTTGTCTAGAGGCATCTGATTCATATTTCTATGGTGTAATACATTTAATGCAATGTTGTGGACCTTTCCCACCAAAGCATTATTATAGAGACAAGCAAGCAGCATACCCTCCCCTTAAAGATTTGGTAGCCTTAACAATTATTTGTCATTAATCAAATAACTTGTTGCTATCCTAACAGCAACCACAAAAAATAGCATTTGTGGTGGTTCTAACAACAACAACAACAACAAAAAAACAGTAAAAGATTTAGTGTAAAAGCAAAAAGAAATGGCAGCTCAATTATTTATGTTGTCTCTGGTTGTGCTGACCTTTGACGCGGCCCAGTCGATCCATCCCTCTGCGCAGGGGTCTACGTTGATGAGCACCAGCCCCTCCACCAAGCTGGGGTGGTTCAGCTGAAAATTACAGACACAAGTGACAGGCACATGTCAATATTGCATGTTACTGTTTAGAACGATGGGCATTTGTAAACGAGGCTCTCAAAGCTCTAACATGGCTGCAACCCTTACTGTTTAGAAAATGAGTACTGCAGTATATTGTAAGTAAAACAAAAATCCAATACATGTCATAATTCACACTACCATGTACATTTGCACCCGCCCACATTTTACAGTAGAAGAAAACGGAGCGCTTAGCCAGAGCATTTCTTAAAATTAAATTAAATTAACCAGCACAACATCAAACGAAACTAAAGGGAGTGGTATGGAAAATCCCTGAAGTCAAATTACACATTTAGGAAATGAAAACATTCATCCTGATTCTGCTACAAAGATCATATGTAATAAAACATCTACGTGGAGTGAGCAACTGTTTTCTGGATACAATGTTACAAGGCTTGGAAAATAATCACTTCCAGTTCAGTTCACTACCTCCTCTTTTCATTATTCATCTGTTAGCACTCCTTTGCTCCTCTCTGTCGCTTCTTGTATTTTCTGCTCCACTGTGCATGATTATTTTAGCCGGTAAGGACAGACATAAGTGAAAAGTTGTGTCTACCAGATATCCATCTCTTTTTATATATTATCATTAAAAACTAGCTTTGTACTCACAGCAAAACGAGTGAGAACATACGCTCCTGCGCCTACACCAATACCAATCACACTGTTGACCCTGCAGACAGACAGAGGCAGTTAGTCAGGCTCTGCAAATCAATACTTTATTTATGCGCCAAACTATTGATTAGTCATCACTGAGAGAGAACCACTTACTTGAGCTGAGTCAACACTGAGGGCAACATTTCAGCGAGCTCGTCCATGGTGGGGGTAACGATACCTGAACACAGACCAGGATTATTGTGTGTACAAATGGTCAGCATTAAAGTAGAATCACTTGATTGTTGTGAAATAGAGACATACCCACTGGGGAAAGGGGGTGCACCCTCTTGTTGTCCAGGAGCATCCACGTGAACCACAGCGAAATGTTGTGTGATCTCCTGCATGTCTTCATAGTTAAACAAGGTATTGAAGCATGACTTATCTAGAAAACAGTTATACATATGCAGCATAAGTGATACATGTAAAGAGTGCAAAGTCTTAAAACAATAAAAAGTGACCTACGATTGAGGCCGATGTCATGGTATGTGAGGATGACAGGTCTGTTGCCTTTCGGCACGCCTCTCATGGTAACATGGAGGACGCCATGGGGAGTCTCAATGTCATGCTCCTGTAGTCACAAATAATAACCAATTGTTACAATTAACATTAGAAATGATGTGCTTACTAGTCTATTCTTTAACAGTTAGCCTACTGTGTTCATAAATGTGTTCACACTTTAAACTAAGTATCCATTTATCTTTGCCATGAAGTAAGTGCATGAATAGATCTTTTGATTAATCATTCCACCTAAATTCCCCACAGCAAACAATCAATATAATGTAAATCATGTAATCTAGTGTCCACACTCCCTTTGTGCTTTTGGACAAAAAAAAGATTGATTCAACAATCAAAAAACACATTTACTTTTAAAAGGGAAAAAGGATTTTCAAATTCACTCAGATTCCATTGCCTTAATGACTTAATATAGTTCTGATTAACAGTCTGAAAGAGTGAGGCAGGATGTCAGGGGGTCAAAGTGAGTCCAAATAAAAGTGAGAGACACAGTTCTCTCGCTGATGTTTGGGGTTTGTCACAATCTATTTAGAGGTGCTCAGATTTCAACTCTCACTGTACAGACAAGTCCTTTTTATTTGTAAATTGCAACTCAATTTCAACATATAGGGACATTGAGGTGAAAAGAAAATTAATTAGCACTAAACATAAAAAACCATGTAGTGAAACATTATACATAGCAGAAACAATTTCCAGTTTGATATTGTATTGTGTCCAGATCCTTGGAGATCTATAGCCGTGATATGGTGGGGGCAGAACAACCGGTTTAAGAGGCGGAAGAAGGGCTCAGGGGCACTAGCTAGCTCGAATTGTCACTGCTGGACAAGGACAGAATGAAGGACATTTGACATAAAAACTAAGGGAAAAAGTTTCAGGTATGATGAGTTTGCGCAGTTCCAACGCAGTAAAAGGTAGGTTCTGCAAAAAACTAATCTGGAAGTAACTTGAACGTGAAAGCTCAGAATGAGGACATGGGACATAACCAACACAAGGGTGTGTCTTAAAAGAGAAGAGTTCATAGCAACAATTCATCCTGGTGTGGCTGCTGTGACCAAGCATAAACAAGGATGAGATGCATCTGCTTCAGAATGGCTCCTGTCATGATTTGGCTGCTGTATTGATCCATGAATTCATCATTAACCCTCTTCCACGTGTGTCTGGTTACAAAGACATGTACAAAGATGGTCTTTACAGGAATCAGCGAGGCGGGTGGGGCTGCAGCTTTTTACAGCATCCGAACACTGGATTGCACACTGCATCGCTTGGGCAGATAGTATATACATGTTTTTTGTCCATGATTTAACTGAGGAAAATGAGGAGCAAAGTGTTATGCTGTTTCCCACCCCACCTTCTCCCTCTTGTTGTCTTGTTGTCTGTGCCCTGCCCAGAGATGCATCAATCACATCTGAAATCCTGATCAGGGGGCACAAGCAGGCTATGAATTGCTACTTGCTCAGCAGCACACAGCAAACTCACACAGATGGGACATTAAAGAAGCGACTGCACAATCAGTGAATATGAACAAGCAATTAATCAAAATAAAAAATCTCTTTTATTGTCAATTGTAGAACTGACAATAAAAATGGTAATCCATTTATTCTGCTTTTGTGTTTTAGTGTCAAAACAGTGTGGACATGAGAGTGCTGGTTTACATGTCATAGTTCAGAACAAGCACTGATGAACTAAACAGCTCAAACTAAAGCTACTCTTTGCAAATTCAAGTTTTGTTACAATGCACCACTATCACAAATACTTAAACTATACATGCTTTTCTAAGAATTATTATCAATAAATGCAGGCATAGAAAAAATCCATAAAGTCTAGTCTGAAAATGTTGAGTGACCAAACCTAGAAGGTCCTACAAGCAGTCAGCTGGAGAAAAATGTTCTTAAAAACACACCACAACTGTTCCTCTAATGAGAAGTAACCAGGAGTCTCAATGCAAGGATGCCACTCACCACTCCATTCCCAGAGCAGTCGAGCTGGTCCAAATCCAAAACAGCTGACATGTTTTTCCCACGCAGCGGCAAATGACTGTTATGCTATGTGCAAGAAGGGTGTGCTGGGCAGCTTTGAAGGCTTCCAAAAGGAGGAGGAGGAGGAGGAAGGTGGGGAGAAGGGTGGGAGGGCAGGGTAAAAGACAGAGAAGACGGTGGATAATCTGAATGGGAAGCTGAAGAGACAGAGACGAGAGAGAGGCAAGACGAAGGAGGAAAGTAGGAGGGGGTGGTGGCCGAAGGAGAGTGAGACTGCAGTTTGTGCTTTGGTAGTCTCAGCGCGTCCGTACATCAGCCATCGAAGCTTCTAATTGGATTGCAGAGGGTCAGGTGGGTAGTAGAAGGGGGCGGGGTTGAGGAAAAAGGAGTAGCAGGGGGAAGGGTAATGGGTGCAGCAAGGATATTCACGACAGCGCAGCTGAGCTCACATCACGAGCCGACTTTGACAGAACGCCCTTAGCTCTGCATCAGCAAAATGGCGGCTTGTTTTACTATAGTGTCATCCAAACTGAAAGAGGATCGATTATTAAGATCACAATACATCCATAGTGTGTGATTCGTAGTACACTGATGGACACTGCATCAATGACCCTTTGACTCGAGCATGTCCATGTTTTAGCTTCTTTTTGCATTGTAGTTTTTGTTTGAACCATAGAAATATTAAATTATCAGGAAGCAAGTTTACTTTGACCTCTGTGTGTAGGTCATCTGAGCCTTGTAGTTTATTGATCTACCACTCCTAGTATGCCTTGTCATCAGCCCATGCAACAGAAAGCATATGGTGGAAAGCAGCCAATAGCAAGCACAGAAATTGCTCACAGAAGGTGGGACTTGCACACATTGGTTTGTTGTTGTGTGTTGTCTGCTTAACCTCCATTAGATGTTGACATGTTACAGTAGCCAAAATGTATGGGACACATGTTGAAGAGGACGTTTGCATCAGAGTAATTTCAATGATCGGAAATGTGCTTAAAAGAGCATGTAGAAATTCTGGTGCAATGAAGTGAACACCATAATGACTTAAGAGTCAGCAGCTCTTTGTTCTGGTCACAGACTTAAGCCATCGACAGCTACACAAAAATGTGGGAATAAAGTCACTGATCCTTAGCCACTGGTTGGGGGCTACTTTCATTAAAGGATCAGACTAGAAGCTCCGTCCTTTCAGACCTACACTCACATGATTAAGCAAGGCATAGAGGAATACTACACAAAGAGTATAATAATAATAATCATAATAATAATAATAATCATAATAATCATAAAAACAATCACAATAATAATCAAAATACATACAAAAATGTAAACAAGTTTAATACATTTAGGTTTAGTCATCAAATAGAGACCCAATTGGGAGAAACAAAAATGCATGCCTGCAGCACTCTACTGCACTCTGCTGGTTACACTAGAAAAACGAAAAGGAAAGACAACCTATTCAGCATTACAAAAACAAAAATCATAATTAAACCAATGAACTGAACGCTACCACAAGAAAATAATAATTTCAAGATCCTACATCTGCTAAATATTTCAGTCTACGTAATTTCAACAATTGTCCACTAAAATCTAGGTGTGTTTCTTTTGTGTTTTTAGCACTGGCACAGTAGAACTCTTCTTAGGACCACATTTATCAAGCATTTGCTCATGTGCAAACAGGTTAGGGGGAGCAAAAACTAGGCGTGGCTGACATTTTTCTTTCACACAGACACTAAAAATGCAAAATCTGAGGTGAAGCATATGTTTTGTGTAATATGTACATCTTCCAATATTGAAGTTTGCATAAATTGCTCACAAATAATACTATAGTTTCTTGTCAATGCAAGATTTCATCAGATTTTGTCAGTAAACCAAAGCCTCGTTACATGGAAGGGAGATTACTGTAAACCACAGGTACAACAGTGAAGCAGCAGAGGTTCTAATCATCATGTGTCATACCCAAGGCCTGTCAGTCCTTTTGGTGAAATGCAAATTTAGCTAAAAATGTACTGACCTGGGATGTGCTAACCTAATGAAATTATTTGTCTGAAAACACATTTTTTAAATTAGGCTTATGGGTTATGCATATGCGGAACTTTATCTTCAATAATAACAATGCAAACAATCAAACACTGCTACTATTATTTGCAGTGTGTAAAAGAGTAGGAAGAGTTATTACAGTCTAATAGTTACAACCAGTCCTTTAATGACAGCTGTGATGCCAGTCAGGCTCTTAGTCAAAATGAGTTTCCATTCTAATCTAAATTGCTGTAGGAAAGTCACTTTAGAGCACAGCCTAAGTTTGTGAGTGAGCAGCGGTCATCAGGGCCAATGGAGCAAATTCAGACCCATAGACCTCAGTTATAGAAAAAAATGTCTCATTTGTGGTTGCATAGTCACTAATTGAAATCAAGAGTAAAATCATGTCATTGCATGACAAAATACAATGTAATTAATATGAATTCACTGGTTCTTGCTGACCATCTTATTTCCCACCACACTGAAGTGTATATCACCTCAAGGCTTGGATAAAAATGAACCTAAGCTGTTTCTATCTGTAAATATTGTAGTGACTGTGTGTGAATTTAAAGTTGTACAAATTAGCACTAGCTATTACACTCTGTATTCGTCACCACCTGCAAGTATTGCTTGTAATGCCTGACTACACTGTCCCTGTTAACTACAATAAAAAATAAAATTGTTTTTATGACATGATCACATTCTACAACATGAACACAACCTACAGACCTCAGGATTAATGACAACGGTTACCATGGAAACAAAGGGAAATATGCTATATGTGCAGTAGGATTGCAAAACTTCCATAGAAATATATTAGCCAAAAAAATGTTTAAAAAAATGAATAAAAAATATGAAATAAATGGTAAATGTCTCTGCCCATCATTTAAATATCTTCACTGGCTTAATTAAAAATTCTACAGATGTGTGATTTCAGACCTAATTGCATGCCATATCTTGCTGGAATACCACCCTACACATGAACTTTGACCCTTTTTTATGTTTAGTGTACGCTGCAACCGCACATTACACATTGCTACCTAAAAGTACCAGCAGAGGGCGCTAAATGAGCAAAGATTTGAAGAGGAAAGACAGATTTGTCCTCCAGCTGTGGGAATGTCACAATAGAGGCACAGATCACCTCCCCCACTACATCGACACATCTATGGACAATCTGCTGCCAAAGCTTAACATGGGCCCTGAAAGTATGTCATCTGTGTACATGACTCACTGGGAGATAAACTGTCAGAGAAGAGTCAGATGTTATGGATTTCCTGTGAATAAGCAGGGAAAACATATAGATTCACATTTATTTTGGGCATGATTCTTTGACTCCAGCACATTTCAATAGCAATTTCATACTGATCTTCTGGGTAAATGCTTGACCTAACTGTGGACAGTAATGTAAAAATGGATAAGCAATTTTGTGTTTTAATGCAAACTGGATTCTAAAAACATTTTTAGCTGGAGCGGACCCAATGAAGCACGCGTTCAGATTTCAAAGCTGAACGCAATGATATGCATATCAAACAATTAACTGATAAAATGGCTCAGTAGCGCCCCTTTTAGCTTTTAATTTCAAAAATGTTTACAAGACAAAAGCTTTAAGCAGTGTGCCCACTGAAAGTGCGGTGCGGACAATGCAGAGGTACACATGCTGCAGCCTATGAGGAGACCAACATGCTTACTCTCTCCTGCTGCCTGCAGAGCCAGGCTATATTTAGCTCTTGTAGGATGCTCACAGTGACTGTAGAAAGTGAGACAGTAATGAAAGCATTAACCCTTTGTGCACAGGACAGGAAAGTATAGTGATGCCTTTGGATAACAGAAAAAAAAGCTTAAGATTGATCCAAAAGCTCACCATAAAAAAGCATTGGAAAAATGTTTAATTAGACACTACACAGCTAAAAATAGTTTCTTGAGTGAATGAAAGAGATCAGTTTAAATTGGTAGTGCTGTTTGAATTAGTAATGCTGTTCATTATTAGACTCCAAATAAATATATCAATATTCTACAGAAAGAAAGACACTTTAAAGGGTTAAACATTTTGCCAAATATCAGCAGAGTTATTTTCAGCATTCTCTGGAGCAGGAGGTGCACAGAACAACTGAGCAAAACAAAAAACAAAAACCACAGGTTTCAAAAGAGAAGGCAGCTACTGTGCTTGCACAAACAAGCCCTACTTAATGCACAATCGAGTCTCTAAAGATTTGTCCATCTCTCTAGTTACTGACCAGTTCAAAACTACAACATGACATGTGTGCATCCCAAAATCCTTTTGATTTCGCCCAAAAATAAAAGGGAAACCATCACCAAACCTTTAGCCCAAGACAGGGTTTATATCAAACAACTACAAACAGTGCTGGCACAAAGCTTAATTAAAAATGTCTTGGGTTAACATTAATAATTCCCGTATAAGTGTTAGATGATGGAAAGACAACCAAAACACTTACCTGGCAGTCAAAATCTTGAAAGTTCCGTCCATTCTGAAAAAAAAAGGAGACACAAATTAGGAATTGGCTGTTTTTATAGTTACATACAGTTCTATGTTTAATTAATGGAAAAGAAACTGCTTTAAGCAATCCATTTTCACTTTTTACAGTAGGAATATGAGGCTATAATTTTGCCCTGGTAAACTCAAGTGAAGGCTGATGTAATTGCTGGTCTGATCATTACAGTTGTCATGGTTACAATGCTGCTGCAGCCAGTGCAGTTTGTTTGCACAGGCCTGCTGCGTCACCAGATTAAGTTACACTCAGCAATGACTGCTGTGCTCTCTCAATGCAATCTGGTTTTGTTTTTTACACTCACTCCATCTGCTTTCGGACCTTCTATTTGACTTTCTAATGAGGAGGCCACTAGAGGGAGTAAGAAGTCATTGTCCTTCGCCATGTTCTTGCACCTCTTCACTCTGCACAAGCTTTGAGAACAATAGAAGAGTTGATATTCTTTCTTTTCGGTGTGATGGTGAATCTGATGTAACATACCCCAACTGTCTGTGAAAGATGCCTGAGGGACGACAAAGCACTCAATCCCCCCGACAGCCGTTTCCTAATCAGCTGCTGAGATGGAGCGGAGATGATGGAGTGGGAGAGCTTTGATCTGCCTGGGAGATTTTCTTAACTCTGCTTTTCCATCATGCCATTTGGAAATTGAGATGAGATTCCTTTTCTTTTCATCCAGTTCATTTACTCAGCATTTTATTTTCATTTTTGTAATACCAATCATTATGTGCTCAAAATAACTGTCACACAAATTAGTGTTGTTCCCCCCCCCATCATTGTGCTCCTGCCCCTTTCGAGCAGGTTATGAATAATTCACAGTGGTGGTTGGGTAAAACCACCCCTGCACTGTATATTATTCTATGTATGCATTTGCCTGGAAGAGTAACATGGACATTCATTGACCCTGAGCGGAGCATGCTTTTGCACTTGTACAAGTGTTCTGTGCTGTTCTAATGCAAAATTCACCATTGACGCAGACCAGACACCTGTTGCAACCTACCTTATTGGTTAGCAGCGGTTTGATCTCAGTCAGCTGGACATCCTGAAGCTCATCCATATTCCTGCGCGCTCGGTGTTACCCACTGTCAAAATGAAGAGATCAATTGTAATTACACAAGTTTTTCAATTTTCATTAAATCACATCCAAACTGACTTAAAGTGACACTTCAACCCAGCTCAAAGCTTCACATTTGTATATTTATTAAGTGCAACAATTACAAAAACATGCTTTTATTTATGTAAATGTTTTGGTCAAACAGTTACATGGCGGACGTTAAGGCTAGGAACATACTACAGGAGTTGTGAAAAATATGGAATGTTATTTAGAGATCAACCGATATGGGTTTTTGGATGGCCGATGTCGATTTTTAACTGTTTGGCCAGCGATGCTGATTTCAGTGGCCGATATTTTGTGCCGATTTCAAGGCAGATATATACATTTTAAATGCAGGACAACAAATACAGAATAAAAAATTTAAGTACATACTTAAAATACTGTCTAATGAATAATACACAAGTATATTACTTGATAAACATGTATTTACCATTACAATGGCACAATGGTAGTCCACTTATTTGATGTATTTTTTTCTCCCTTCTTCTGCTCCCCCGCTCTAGTCATGGATCTATTAAAATATCTCTCTGGCTCTAGTGTGTAGAGGTCCTTCTCGGCTATGGCTGCCCAGGCAGTGCCTGATCAAAAACTAACTTTATATATATATATATATATTATATTATTTTTTTTTTTTTTATATATATATATATATATAAAATAATAATAATGAAAAAATCGGCCTTGATGGCCAAAATTGAGGCAGATATACATTTTTTGACAAATATCAGCCAGCCGATATATCGGTCAATCACTAATTATATTGGATTAAGAGCCCGCATTTCGCTAATACTTTACAAAGAGTGGGTTTGCTTACCATGCCCCCCAACTACATTCCAAATATGGATTTTAAAATATAAATATATGTATCAGAAAATATACAGCAAAAATGTACTGTAAATCTGCCCATCTCTACCTGAGAGAAAAGAAACGGCGAATCTACATTTTTGCTAATTTGGGTTTTTAGAAGCAGTTAGCTTTAATCTTTGATCAGTTGCAAAACAGAATATTTCAGATTACTTGTTTCAATAAAACATTTTGCGAGCTCACTTCCATTTCTTGTTGCATATTGAAGCTCTACTTGAAAAATTTTACTTTTTGGTCTTAAACTTTTGATCAGGACGGAAACTCAAGTGATAACGTAAATGTGTTGAAATGTATTCTGTTTTTCATGTGTCTTAGTAGTATATGTATGCTGCTGACTGATATTCCAACAAACAATAATCGAAAAGAACATAATAAAAAGATACCAGAAAACAGAGTTTATACAGAAAAGTAGTCATGGAGCTTTTGCTATAGCAAAAAGGTAAATACAAAACAGTTCATACAAAAATGCTTACACTTCCAGTGGGTTATTATGACAATAACAAGACTGTGGCAGTTGTGCCATAGCTCTATCTTTCTTCAGAAACAATAAGCCTCTGCACAGATGCAGTGTGAGAAACACTGAGGTAACCATATTTTATCTAATGCTCTTTAGCCCTCATTTGTTTTCCCCTTGAAGCTCAGGCAGTTTGTCCGTGCATATAATCAGAGCTCAAGTCCCCTCCCCTTCCTCCTGAAATACGACTCAGAAGTCCTGAGCATGATGTGAGAGGAAGTACTATTGTTTTACCTGACTGTGCCTGAAAGACAAGGACTCGTGTTGCATCTAACAGAACTTCTGTCAGGTCAAATCAAACTAAAGCAAAGCAACTAAAGTGAAGCTGAGGACGCAGTCAAGCCAAAAGACTTATGGTTAGGGAAAGTGTGCAATGGATCAGGTGTGGCAGGATCCTGGGCTGGCCCCCCCCATAAACAAATTTGACCTTTGACCTCCAGACTTCATCTGCAATGGTTGACAGTGATGACTTTGCAGCATCTCTGCATTTCCAGTAGATTTATCTGTGATGGCATGATAAAGGCCTGGACAGACAGCAGCCTAATGACACAAAAAGCAGGTCACAGGTCTTTCAGATGGGGTAACAAACTGCATTCAGATTAGAATTGTCCCAGCTTTCAGGAGAACTGAGCACATAGATCAAATTACATAAAACTATCAAACAGAAAAAAGAAAATTGAGTGTTGAAAGCTTTCAGTCGTCAGTCCAGGATTGAAAGCATGCCCGGCAAAATCCCTGCTGACAAATCCAGCTCAAGGGTGGATTTAAGAAATATTTAGACAAGTGAACAAGGAAATAGAGAAACAAACGCTGGACATGCTTGAACGGATTGATTACAGCAGGCAGACCAATCCAATACTTCCTGGAGTGACCACAGCAGTTTACATGGTAACACAGTTATGGAGACAGGGTCAGGGGGAGCTTAAAGTTACTGACAGGCTGACTGGATTTCTCAAACCCGCTGACCCTGATCCCCGGTAATTCCACTATATACACATCTGTATACAGCACACACTGTCTGATCTGTTACATTCAAACCCATACATGACAATATGATATACAGACCCTAAAAGTAAATAGATGCATGCATTTGACTGATTTCTGGCTCAGAGGGTCTCTCACTACAGCAGGCATGTCAAGCTGGTGGCCCGCAGGCCAAATCTGGCCCCTAAGATGATTTCTAGTGGCTCTTTAAAGTGAGAGAACCTGCAGGAACTCCATTGCTGCTGCTCATCTTTGTATTTATAACGACTGTCTAATATTGCAGTACTTTACCTATGATCAACATGAGCTCAATAAAAACATAATAGTTTGTGGCATATGGGTTATTTTAAATTCTAATTTCTAAAAGACAGTGTTAAAACAAGTGCGTTTTAGGACAGTATCTGTTTTGGCCCCAACAGCTCAGATTTTCTGTCCCATCTCAAATGAGCTTGAGACCCTGCACATACAATAACAAATAACATTAAACAAGAGATAAGCTGATATATCGTGATGTTATTTCCTTGGAAGAAAGTTGATAAGCATTTGTCTGGTAGCAATAGTCGCAGCAGCGACTCACAGATCACAGTGATCAGCTGACCATTATTTCATTGTAAATTGAAGATATAAGACATGAACTCAATGTACACAAAACATAAATTCAATGTCTCAAAAGTCAAAACATGATAAAAATATTTGACAAGTCCATTAAACAAAGAAAAAAAATAAAACTACTGAAATAATTGCTTGGTGCAGCTCTACAGTGGCAACTATGATGAGGACAAATGATGAGGGCAAATTTCCTTGCGAGGACAATAAAACCTAACCTTAACTAGCAACCAGTGCCTTCGTTGTAAACAAAGCTTTCAAGGCTTCTATTGAATACATTACCAAAACAATGTTAAAAAGTAAAAGACATGCCCAATAATCAAATAAACTACTGGGTCACTACAGTAAATAATATCACAAGCTAATTGCCGTATTTACCAATTTGAATGCTCCACAGTCGACCAACTCTGAAAATTCTTTGACATGCACATGTGTTGCCATAGAAACCTAAACTGTTGCCAATGTTTATTTAAAGCTGGTTTGGTTGGTCCCACAGGATCTATCATAGCAGTCTGAGAAAGAGGGGAAAAGCAGGTACTAGAAATGAGAACTTTTTAAATAATGACCACAATGTACAATTTGAACAGATTCTAGACTGCTCAGACACAACATGAATACAAAAGCATAACCACTATAAGCAAGACTGGTCTTCATGGCCAGGCTTAGTTGCTACACGGCACATCTAAAGGTTATCTGTGCCCAGTCAGCAACAACAGCAGCAGCAGCAGCAACAGCAGCAGCAGCAACAACAGCAGCAACAGCAGCAGCAGCAACACAGCAGCAACACCAGCACCAGCAGCGACTGATAAACGAGACGTTTCTCCTATGTCTGTGTTGTTCTAACCCCAGTGTTAATGTCCATTTCACCTTGAGCAAAACACAAACACAGATGTGAGCTATGAGCTAATGGCTTCAACTTGTTTAATTTGATAAAATTATTGAAAAAGTAGGGCTGGACAATTAATTTCAAGATTGAGAACAATCTCTGACTATTTAGTTGTATTTTTTGAATCAAGAATCCACAACCAATTCCCAATCAGTTATTATTATAACTGAATAGGTCTGCAAAACTAATGTTCACGAAATCATAAACAAAGCCATTTTATTTCATTTTTGAAACTACTAAAAAATGAAAATGAAATAAAAATGGAAATAGATCAATAAAAAAAAAGATTCAACTTAAAAGCTGCTTGGCACTATTTTATATCGTAAAATATAGTCCCATCAAAAAGAGCTCTTAGAGGTTTATTACTAGTCAATAAACTCAAGAAACAAATTCTTGTGTTTGTAACAAACTTCTTACTCTTTTCAAATGCGGCTTGGATCCCATACTTTTTAGTTTGAAAGCTTTTGCTATCGCTCCTTTAGTCGACCAATCGATCAGGAGGCTATTTCTTTAGTATTTCTTATTGTGGTGTCTATCATAGAGCACAAGTGCGCCGCTTTGTATAATGAACTCTACACATTTGCAGAACATGACAGTGGAGCAGTGCAAGAAGGTCACAAAAATATGACATGTTTTTTGCTATCAAATCTAATTTTGTAATTTGCTTTAGTTAGGAAAAGCTATGCCTAATGCAGTTATTGAATTATATAAAAAATTGATTCACTCTCAAGTCAGTCATTCGGTTACATCAGCCTAGGGCTGTAATAAAATGAACTGATGTGAAGAGACATCAATAGAGATGACAACTTCCTGTAGCCAGGTTCACCGGACCCCCGTGTGAATGAGCACGTGCATTATAGTCCTGGTGCAAACAAGTGAGGAGATTTTTAAATTTCTATTATCATATTAGATTTTTAACATACTGTATATTAATCTTCAATAACCATACTTTGTGAGTTTTGTATTTTTGCAAAAGTTAATAGTTTTTACAGCTTAAACATGTAGCTTGACATTGCATTGCGCTGCTCAGCTGGTAAAGCAGGTAAAGGTTCAAAACCGCTCACTTATATCACATGCTGGGTGGGTGCTGCCCTCTGAACCTCATAGAAGACACAAAACAACTCTGCGCTAGGGCTGCTCGATTATGATAAAAATAATAATCACGATTATTTAAAGCAAAATTGAAATCACAATTATTCAAACGATTATTTGCTTAGACAGACAGCGTGAGTAAATGTAGAGAGTGAAGAGATAAAATGAAACTTCTGACAGGTCTCACTGAAATATACAGCTGTACACCTATTTTTTCCAAAACAAGGAAATAAATGAGCGCTTATGAACAGACGGTCAATAATCACAATTCCTCGATTACACAATTTTTGTTAACGATTACAGCAATAATTGTAACTGAAATTGAAATTTGATTAATTGCACGGCCCTACACTACGCCACATCAGGAAATTATACAGACACTCCTAAACCAAGAGGTGTCTACCAAACCATATAGTTTGTAACATCTTTAACATGCAGTCAGTGACAATTGTCGACTGTCTGATCTGTTAGTTTTTATTTTTCAGCAAGGCTTTTCAAAATCTTCAATGTGCTGGTCAGGTGCCAGTGTGAACGGACCCTTTTGAGTCTTTTTTTATTTTTTAAATTTAAATAAGTGTGCAAACCATGCAAAATGTCTTTGGCACCAAACTTGAAAAAAAAAAAAAAAAATTAAAAAATCAAATAAACAAAAACATTTTTTTGATTAATAGATTTGAATCTTCACGCTACGGGAGCCATGATTAAACTACTACCAATTCTGACACTTGCATTACAAAGAGGTTAACCAAAAACACAGCATGACTACATTAACATACATTAGACTTGTATTTCCTTACAAAAGGCTTCTACTGTAAGTAGAAAACAACTCAAAAACCTCCTTTCCTGAAACTTTTGTAGCCAGGCCAAAACTGTGTTTACAGGGCACAATCTGAAAAAACACCAATCCACAGAGTAAAGCTAATGGGCTGTGACAAGGCTCAGAACCAGATTACTGCTCTAACCCGGTAGGTTTGGTAAGAGAATTAGATCTGCAAATCCATTTGCATTTCCACCTCTATCAGATGAGAAAACAGAAATCTGGCATCGGGTGAGCCCTGTGAGGATGACTTGGACCCACAGTACATCTCATGCTGGTAGTGTCAGCAGTGTGGAAAGTACACAATATCAGTACACAAATGTTCATGCAGAAAAGGTTTCACTTGGGCTTAATTAACTGACAGCTGGTTCTCCTGAGACTGCATCACATTTTGCACCCCTCATTATATTGCCCTAGATTGCCCAACAGAATTGTATAGTAGAACTACGACATGAAAGTGGCTGACCCAGGACCCTCGGACTGTGCTTTGTAGTGCTTTGGCACAATTTTTATAGCAGCTGGAAAGTATGCTTGTGTCTAGATGTACACATCCAAGCTCGAAGATGTGAGTTTCAATGGCCCAGCCCTTGCCTGAATCTCATGAAGATAACACTGACCAGAGGAAGATCCTCCTATTTTACACTGACACTCATACACACACACCTATAAAATGTTTAACAGGTCACAACTCAGGGCTCTCATCCTGTCCTTTCCGTGGGGTCCATAGCTTCTTTGGTAACTTTTCCCACTCGATAATCATTAAAACTTTCTGACTTTATCTTTCAAAATCATGGTTCTCTACTTACACCAGAAATGAACATCCTTACACAGCGGAGGTCGCTCAAAACATGGCGACAAAATGAAAATAATCAGAAAACCCATAACGCTGAAAGCAAAAACAAGTCCCTGTTAACCAACAATATGGCAGTCTCTTGATGAGCCTCCCTGGGTCAAATTTTTAATTGATTGACAACTCACATGCACACGTGTGTACTACTAAATTCTACATGCATCTGTATCTGTATCTGTACCTGTACCTGTATCTGTACCTGTATCTGTGTGTTTGCCGTGAATCTTTTAAGATATTTCTAGTCAAATGTGTGTGCAAACATTGAACTATTTGATAGATATCGTCCCAATTTCAAATCATTTGAACAACACCACCATTATATCACCATATCAGGCATTAAATGATTTCTGGTCATGTGGAAAAGGCCAAACAAAGAGTTACACAACTGATAAAAACTGTGTCTATCAATGTAAATGTAAAATTGGGACAACACCCCAACAAGATCTACAACATTGGCTCCGTTTTGGATCATCAGCATTCTTTGGTCTTTAGTGCGAGGCCCCCTTCCCCATGAATTACATATAATGCCTTTGTTCTATTTTAAATGTCTTACATCAGTGAGGCGCATGCAGATAAAACTAGGACTGGCTGCTGCGTCTTTACACAGTCTTGTTGATGATTAATTAAGAGGTGTGAATGTTGCTCATCATTACACTTGCACATCTGCCTAGAAATACAACTGACAAAGATGATCATTAATATTTATTTGCATTGTCTCGATAAAAATAGGAACATCAGGAGTGTAGTAAAATGTGGCTGTATACTGTCAGGAATGAGGCTTATCATACAAATATCACACACAAAACGTCAACGGACGTAAAATTAACAACAAACAGGACTTTTTACTGATGAATTTGATGTTTATTGCAGTTTTTTTTTATTTATATGTCTTTAAAATATTCTCATATCCAAAAAGAAAGAGAAATAGCACTTTTTTTGCTTTTCAGACTCAGTTTTTGTTTGACATACAGTAAATTCGATTTTATGTGGCAAAATGAAAACTAACAATAGTTGTCTGTTGTCGTGGCAACAGTGTAGTGCTTCACTAACTAGTTTGCTAATGGCAGTTGTAGATTTAACTGCAGTAATAGAATTTACATCCTCATCAAAAAGACTTAAGAACAAATTTTTTAAGGAGAAAAAGGTAATTACTTCTACTGTGTGTGAATCTGTGAGAAATGTGAGAGAAGCTGAAGTCTTTCTGTTCATCTGCTTTTCAACCACAGTTTACCTGATTTTTTTTTGTTTTACATGTCAGTTACAAACTCAGTATTCAGTTGTTGTGGGTTGAATTTTTTCCTCACATTTAGTTTGTTTTCCCCCATTTTAGCTCGAACAGGAGAAAATGTCCCTTCTCTCCATTAACTCTCATGCATTTTTGCCACTCAGTCCTAACATTTAGAATGCTGGGATGTCATCTATAACCTCTATACATGCAAGTCTGGTGGACTTACATTATATATTTTCTTCTGTTCTGTTGGGTTTAATTGGTTGAGATTCTCAAAATAGATTATACAGATCACAAAAAACATCAACACAAATACTAAACAAATTAACTGCTGTAATTTTATTCAGGTGCCAACATAAACAAATAAATGACGACATGTTTAGTAACGCCACACAAAAAGACTGGACCCCCCTGTTTCACCACAGAACCAGAGTGCAGTGTCTGTACAGCCCTGCTACACCGTATAGGTAACATTTAACCATGACTCAACATGATATAAATGGACAAAATCTTGATTTATTTCACTACGCTGTTGACCTAAACATGGAGTGTGACTTTCTTTTATCGTCGTTGAAGCTGTAAAAAAGATATTCCTTGAATATTTTTTTTTTGTCCTGGCTCTGTGTTTTGTCCTATTTTTAATCCTCGCAGCCACACTGTTGTGCCATCCATAGAGTTAAGAGGCTGTTTCTTAGTATATATATTATTTTTTATGTAAATAAACATATAAATGAAAATGAAGGACGTACTGTTTGTAGCTGGATAGTGGTGGTGGTGTTAAGAATGAATTGTGCTGCCCATTTAACAGATTATCACATTGGTATAATTATAAAGAAACTGACAAAAAAAGTTGAAAATTATAGGAACTTCTAAAGCAGAACTCGTCACCATCACAGTGGTATTCAACATAAGGCCCGAGGGTCAGATCAGTTTAATCCGACCAGTGACCCATCTTCCAAACAAATATTGTATTTGTTCTTATTTACTGTTTTAATTAGGTAGCACTACTTTAGAAGTGGTTTGTGCCTGTGTCTTTGGTTAATTCTGCTCTAGACTTGATTTGGTCCTGGTTTAGACCTTGTTTGAAACTGGGTTAATCTTTGTTAAGACATGGCTAAGGTTGAGTTTTGCCCACATTTATTCTTGGTTGTCAATAAAGTTGTATTTTTTTATTTTTCCACAACATTCTAACACATATAGTATGTAGTTTGACAGAGTTATGTTGTGTGATCCAAACTGTGCTAAAAGTAGAGGCCCAACTTGTAGTATACCTCTGGCCCAGAAACTAAAGCACGTTGAAAATAAGGTTTTATCAACTGTCAAATTGCAATGTCGGTCTTATTTATGTAACGTCTGTCTAATTTATGTGGATTTTGGCCCATATTTACAATGTGATTGCTATGTCACGCATCCTTTAATGAATCAGGTGGTCCAAAGCATGGTTTTAATTTTCTACTGAATGGTGTAACTGACTTTTCACCTCCAGAAAGTTACACAGTGCACCTATAAAGTGAAGTATACAAGAGTTTATGCAAAAAAACATCTAGGTCTCTGTAAAATCCAAGAAAAATAATTAGCTGACTGACAAAATTAAGTTGACTAAAGTCACCATTGACGTATTGATCGCGCAAACAACTAAAGTCAAAAAAACGTTGCACTTCTGTTAACCAGCTAGTTTAACAAAGATAAGAAATGGTCAGGGTTTTGAAGAGCGTGTGTGCATCAGGCATTTGTGATGAAAGTCAGAAGCTTCTGTAGAGCACCTGAGCTGTAACTCTAGGCTGAAAACAGATTGAATTACATGAACACTTCAGTTACAAAACCAACAGGGCTATTGTGAAGATAATGCAGTTTTGAGAGCAAAGAACACTTTTTATATCAACTTAAGACAAGAGGTGTGATTTTCTGAAGAAATAGAACCATTATCACCCAAAAGAGCTGGCTCATTTTCAATGTTTTAGTGCTGAGGGAGAGAAAACGCAGACAAGCACAGTTACTTAATTACTTCTCCGTCTAGCTTTAAGCCTGCATTCACAATTCAATCTCCAAAATTCCCAACAAAAACCATCTCAAACTTGCTCAGTCTGATTCTTACTTAATAATTGTTTAGCAGACTCTGAACACGTGAAGTCTTTTTTTTTTTTTTTACTATTACTAGATTAAACAAATAACCAACTACAACTACCACTAACAGTGCAGATTTCAAAAGTTTTACTGTCGTTTAACAAATAACTCACTCATAAAATGAACTAAAAGCATAACCAGTTGAATTGTGTGTGAAGCTAAAGTCAGAGAGAAATGTAAAGAAACAAAAGTGCTGTAGTCATTTTTTCTGCTTTTCAGCCGCTGTTGACCAGAGTTTTATCTTTATACAGGTCAAAAACAAACTCAACTGTTTAAAAAGTTGTGGTTGTTTATATTTATTATCAGTCTGTAGCTGCTTTTTCACAACAATAGTAGTTTTTTGAGTGCTCACAGGAGAAACTGTCATTTGTCTCCATCATAGCTTGTATATAATTTAAATATGTTATAACTTTGTCTGAAATAGGGCTGGACGATATTGAAAAATGTCAATATCTCGATAACCTATTATATCTCAAGAGCTATATTTAGACAATTTCTTGTCAGTCCTACGTTAATGTGCTAAATTGTGCCATCAAATGTAGTACTTGAGCTTTTAATTATCAGAAGAATGTGGGATGTTTGTGTAATTAAGCACATAAATGCAGCAATCTCCACTTTGTAAACTTTTATTATTCTGTTTTACACTGGGGAAAAAATTAATAAAATAACAAGTGAAAATGTGGCTATAAATGAATTTTGACTTGTTTTCAATATTACATTCACGTTATGATCTGAAATTCGATATATTGCCCACCTCTAACCTGAAATTTTTCTCCAGTGCAATAAGCAGGTGGAAAGACCAAGCCAAGCTACAGACCAGAATTGTGGAGCATATCTCAGGGAATTTTTGCACAAAAAACACCTAGAAATTAATCCACATCTCCATGGAGACAAAGAGATGGTAAATCCAAGTGACAAACCAGAAAAGTTACAAAGTGCACCTTTAAAACTGCGAATTACCATCACAATCATTGGCACTATTGAAGGCAACCAAAAGATAACTATACAATACAACAGCACGCTTCCATAACAAAAAACTAAATTCCCAAAGTATTCCCTAAAAACAAATAAGTTGTTTACATCAAAACAAATTGACAACAATGTAAAGAACAATCCCTATGACCAGAGTGTCAATAAATAACAGGCTGCTGTTTGCAGTGTAAACTTCAGTCAGGCCTACTGAGATAACCAAAGCAGGAGACAAATCATTTGAAATGCTGGACAGTTTTCCAATCCAAGACAATTTAAGTTAGGTATGGGAACAAAAAATGTGTCCAAGTCTCCACTAGAAGCTGTAAACAAAGCACCTAGTCAACTACAAAAGTTCTTGCCATTTTGATTTAGATATACTGCTGGAACAACAACAACAAAAATTCTATGAACCAGAGTAACTCCACAGGCCTACAGTGTGTGACCTTCCCATGAGCAGGTGACATTGTGTCTTCTATCATGTGGGGTAGTAGTTTACCACCTGCAATTTCACCACTGTGACCATTACATCGAACAGGTAGCTAGTTAAAACTGAAGGAGAACTGTATAACCTTCAATGTAGTTCACTATCGAGAAGTTGTTGAACTAGGCAACAAACACTAAAAGGGTTCAAGATTTTGTGGAGTGGCATTTAGGGTTCAGACAGCACTAAATGTGAAAATAAATCGGTTTGTAGTAACGTTAGTTGTTTATTACGGTGACTTTAAGTTGTGTTACATCTAGTCAGAGTGTCCTGGTTAATCGGTAAAGCCTGGTGGTGGTTACCGTTGTATAAAGCGTCGTGACGGGCCTCGTAGTAGCAACAATCAGAAAAAATACGGATTGAAGTTTGTTTAGCCTCGAGTCTAACGTAACGACTTGTGGTCAACCTGCCTTCAATAGAAGGGTTACAAACATTTTAGGTAATGAATGCACGAACAAAGATAAAAAAAAAAAGGTTTAATATCGGTATCCTTTATCCGCTCCCTTTAG
Source organism: Mugilogobius chulae (assembly GCA_038363315.1). Classification (NCBI taxonomy): domain Eukaryota; kingdom Metazoa; phylum Chordata; class Actinopteri; order Gobiiformes; family Gobiidae; genus Mugilogobius; species Mugilogobius chulae. The sequence goes on along the minus strand of CM076405.1, from coordinate 30,512,869 downwards.
CCCGTTAACAGTTGACGTAGCGCAGTCGATAACGTTACAAGTCTAGCTAGACTGGACATTTTGACAGTATTTCAGAAGCGCGCGACTTCGTTAAAAATAATGGTTAGAAGGGTCAAGATTAGCAACACATACAGGTGAACACGGCGAGGCAAGACTCTCCTGTGGCATGGTATACATCTGTAACGTTTAACGGTCAAAGATATAGAGCCAAAATAAATACACTATCGAAACACGTACCTTCCCAATACAAAAGATGTTCCCGTGCTTTCCGGTCAATTTATCTTTGGACTGACGAGGCCAATTGATGCCAAAATGTGGAATTAACTTTAGCGTCCGCCGCTTCTGACTGCCTTTTCCTCGCTTTTCTTCCACCAATGTATTTTCGATGCAACTCCGGGGCGGAACTACACGCTGCGTCGCAGAGATCGTGCACGAGCCAATAGGAGGAGACACTACAAAAGCGGAAAGGGAACTACAAAGAGGACGTCTCACTCTGGTCAAAAAATAGCACAACCTACGCCATAGTGGTATGATAAATTAAATACTTGTCCCATTTTAGCTTCCTGCAACATTTTGCAGACTTTTAATTAGCTTAGTTTATCTTCGTCTATAGCTGAAAGCCGACAATGACTGCTGTACTCAACAGAACAATTTTTTTTATGGAGGACAATGGTCATTACAGACGATCTACGTTTCCTATTCAAGTTTAATTTTTGTCTTATCTTAAAAAATTATAATTGGAAACATTATACACAAAATCATAGAAATATTTTCAACAGCCTTGACCAGTCTTTGCCAGGGCTTTAAATCATAGCCATAAATAATATTTCTAAATTGTTAACATGTAAAAAAAAAAAAAGATAAAAACTGCTTTTCCACAATCTAACATTGTGGTTACTGTATTATACAAGTTGCAAGTGTTCATAAAAGCTAGCCTTAACATGTATATAATCTACATAATATAGATAGGAAAACAAATACAACAACAAATAAATTAGAACGCAGGGTTGGTAACTGTTTATTTGTGTACCAGCAAATCTGTTTTGCATTGTTCCCGACATTCTCCTGCTTCCCAGGCAGCTGCAGTACAGAAATAGGGTATATGATATCTCGTGGGAATTTTATGACTTTAATAAGGAGCAAATAATAAAAATATTTATATAATACAACCTAAAGACGGTAAAACAAAACAAAATTACATTTACTGCGTTAATGTACTTTTCGCGAAAGCACAAGATGAAAGATGGGTGAGACAAGTTTATAAGATTACGATCATTTCAAGTGCTACAGATAAATCAACATAAAGACAGAAAATCAGAATAAAAATAAACTAGTGACTACATTTACAGTATGAATTTACAGAACAGGTGGCTCAAACACAATCACACGACATTGTTAAAAGAAAAGAGACACTAAACAACATTTCTGAGAGGCATAGGAGTTCACTCAGTTGTCTTCTGAATATATAGCAAGTAAAGCACTCTGCACCAAGAGACAGGATAGTCTTAAAGCAGTAGCTCAGTCAAAGGCATTAAGGTTTGTAATTACAAAGCAACAGATGTCAGGTCTATTCTTACTCGTTTTACTCAAGTGAATATAGCTTGAGGCAATTTTATCCTGACTTATTATCAGTGTTTACATAAACCAGCACTAGTAACATAGATACCATCATGCAGAACCCCTGAAAAATCAGAAATTGCTGACAATCTCTTGACAAGTCTTGCGCTCAAGCATGTGGTCTCTGCTGAATCTAGAGAGTAGGAGATGCAGTTGCCCTATGCCTGCTGAGTTGTCCACCAGCGCCCTCATGTGGAGCTGTACACGGAGAGCTGCTGCATCTTGCCTAATTGAGTCAAAAGGCGTTTAATCCGATGTTTCAGTTGGGGCAGACGGGCAAGTGGCTCTGGGGGCTCTAGTTCACCAGTGTAGTCTAGCCAGCTTTCCAGCACTAAGGAAGACACAGCAGACAACAGCAATTCATTATTAAGAAGATAAATGAAATCCGCAGTGTTCAAAGAAGGTAGTTTCAGGCAGCTTTGAATTTGATTTTTTATTTTTATGTAGAATTCAGTGCTTTTTTTTTGGTAAAAAACAAACCCAAAGTTTACCTGTAAATATCTAGATTTGTATGTATGGTATTTTGGGTGTTGTATGTGCCCTGCTGCTTGAAGCAATCCAGAAACGGGGCATAAATCTCTAAAAAGAAATACCTAAAAATATTTTCCCGCTTGCAGACATTGGCCCTATTTATCAAAGCTGTACACAGTATGGTGTAAATGTTAGGTGTACACTGAAAATACACCAGAGTGTGCGTGGCATTTATGAAGAGAAATGTACCTGCTCATTTTTAACCTGGCCAGCCAGATGGATTTTCTTGCAATATTTGTGAAATCACAAACTCGAGATAATCCATCTGGCCTTCCAGCATTTCGATTGGTTTGGAGTTCGACAAAGCGGTGTGTTGGCCCAGTCACATTGTAGCAGTGGGGGTTGAGGGGATTGGTTGCAGAGACGACAGGAAGTACCGCTTGATTCAAACAAAACAAAGATGGCGGCTCCCATGGATGTACGCATTTATGCTGTGTTTGATTCTGTTTGAACAGAAATACAGAGGTGTGTTTGAGACTTGTTCAATCTCAAGCTGACACTGAATACACCATTACAATTCGTTGCTGTGATTGGATACGCATAAATAAGAGGCCGCACACACAATCAGCTCGATGTATTTCATCAAATGTGCCACCTTTTCCTTAACGCTTTCCGCGAGTAAAGTTACAGATGGAACTCAAATCGGAGTTCAACACATACCCATCTGGCGTGAGCCAGGTTAGCTCATTTTAGTCGTAGGCAAAACGTCATCTTGATAAATGTGGCGGACAAAAATCAGCATTTGCATGAAACACCTCAAAGTATTCATATTTCAGGAGGACTCATTTACTAGATTTTCAGCATAGATGCCCGGAATATAGCACCAAACAAACAAAGTTTGAATCATTGCAAAGTGCAACAATGTATTAGGGCTCATAAAAAAAGTATGCCTGATATTTTGCAGTTAACAACTTTAGAATATAATAGGCTAAATAGATTTGACTTAAATAATGACATTGAAGCCAAAGCATAAGGAGCAGACTGAGAAGCAAACCCAGAGCCACAGCCAGCAGAGCAGCTCTGGTTCAGACCGGGCTCGAGGTGGACGAACAGAACACAGGGAGTCGATTTGGATTTGGAGTCGAACCAAATGGATCTGACGAACTGGGCTTCTGTCTGTGCGCACGTTTGTCTGGTCAGACCTTATGTTGAATACCTCTGGATTAGTGTTGTGACAGATTGCTTTGGTCAACATCAGAACCCAAAGAGCGAGTGTGCAGGATCGAACCTGTCTGTCTGGCTGCTGGCCACATGTAGACTAGTCTCCGAGCATGGATACAATCGAACCCAACCGGACCCGTGACTGTATGATCCTGATCAGAGTCTGCCTTTCCACAGTCCTGTTCTCCGGTATTAGCTCACAAAACACAGCTATAGGATCAGAATCTGACTTGACCGGACTGGGTCAGAACTTTTATCACGTTTTGGTGAATCTACTTTTAGTTCTGTTTTGGTTCTGCTATGACCTGTAGCTATAAGTTCAGGATGTGTGTCAAAAATGATGTGTGTTATAATTTTATTGATATATGCTTAATTTGGATGGGTTTATGCAAAATTAGGATGATTTCATGACATTTGACCCATGACAAATACATTAAGGGCAAAATGTCTTGTGCAACTAAAAGTGGCTTTCCACCACATTTTAGTGATTGTTTGAAATTGGTGTACCATTTAAACACCCTCTTCAGTTGCCACACTGTATGCTCACGACAATGTTGATAAATCCTGTCCAGTTCCTTGTTTCGGTCGTACACCACATACACCCAAATTTTGCTGTATGCAACTTTAATGAGGGCCAATGTGGTAAAAAAAATAAGTAAAAAACTAATAAATACTGTGTAATAGTAGACTTAAAATTAGAGTACATTGGCACAGATTCTATGAACAAAATATAATCTTACCATCAAGTTCCCTTTCAATGAAGTCCATTCTGTAAGAAACCTGATCCTGGACAGCATCAATGTGATCAAGCAGGTTGAGTTGCCACTGCTGATGGTGCTGGCTGTCTTCTGCACATTTTTTCTCTTCTTTTACATCTTCTTGTAACCAGGTGTCACCAAACTAGACAAAAACATATTTATTGTGGTATGATTGACAAACCATTAACTGTATCTGTAAGATCAACATATGAAGCCTCCTGCACACTAGAGAAGGACAATTCAACATTAGGCCTGGGAGCCGGATTAGGCCCTCCAATTTATTAAATCCAGCCTGCAATAAATCTTCAAAACATTAGAAATCAAGTTCAGTATTGAAATAGTAAATTATTTGAGAAATTACGTTTTTCTCTCCGAAAATCAAATACAGAAGTAGTTATTCATTCATTTTCTACCGGTTATTCCCATTAGGAGTCACGGGTGACTGGAGCCAATCCCTGTGATTTAGAGCCCTAGGTGACAACAGTGTTATCATGACAACACTAGGTCGTCATCATGGTAACAAGTCCAGTTCTGGGCTGCGGACATAAGAAATTCTAAATGTAGTCCAATTGCAATTCAGGTATGTCAAAAAATACTTTACAGACTGGTACAAAAGACGGCAAGTGCTAAATTATAATCCCATATCAATACTGAGGAGAGTTAATGAGGGGGTGTACTTAATGTGCTGCTATTGTGAGAGCGCCATGTATTGGCTGCAAACAAATTGCTGACGTCACGGTTGAGGCTCTGTGCTTCTCTCCTCTAAGTAGCTGTGTGGTAGAGGCAAGTGGGGGCCACCCACCACTTAAACCTAATAAGTGGAGGCTTTTTGAGTGAATGGGGAGACATCTGTGACAACTGGTGGTTTACAAAGCAGATTTAATAAAGCAAAAGCCTGAATATTTATCTGCTTTTCTAACATTGTTTACTTGATTTTCTCTTTATACAGTTACAAACCCAGCACTCAGTAGAGTTGTGGTGGGTTGTATTTGTTATCAGACTTTCTTTCCATTGACTCTCATGCATTTCTTACCACTCATTTCTAAGATTTATAATGCTGTGATGTCTGGTTTTGTTGTTTTGTTGTATTTTTGGCCTGCAACTGAAATACAAATTCTTTTTTACAGCAATTCCAAACAAATTTTTTGTCACTGTGGCACCGCTGACATGCTCACTTGCACATTGGCATTTCTCAGAATCCATTTTCAGCCTGGAATTGCTCCACTCTGAGCTTCAGTGATCTTCTGTGTAGCTTGTTTTTTTTCTTTTTTAAACTGCCACAAAGAAATACAAAATGTGGATGTACTGTGTAACTGCAACCTCAGAAGACATGCAGGCATTTACAAAATTAATTGTACAAGTGGTTAATAATGCAGGTACATTACAAACATTTGATGCCAGAGTCATCCGAATATGCATTAGAACTAGGGATGGGACGATTCACTTAAGTCACTATGTGATTCAGTTTTTGATTTTGCCAAAATGATTTTTGATTTTGTTAGTTTATCTATATACACTTTTTTTTTTTTTACCTTAACACACAAAATAAACCATAATAAATTATGTTTGTGGGTCAGAACTTGTATTGTTATCAAGGTTTGAACAGCAAACATATTTATTGTCCACATTTAGAGTCGTTAACCCATCAATTGTTAAAGAAACAAAATGCACTTTCAGTCTGATCTTGCACAAGTCCACACTTTGTTTCTTCAAACATCGTGGCTGTTATTTTATTATTGTGTGGATTATACAACTATAGTGTCTGTGTGTGTAAGTCAGTGGCTGCTTGAGCAAAACTGATTGATTCTGGTCTTTCGATTCGATCGCTGCATACTTCGAATGATTTTCGATCGATTTTCCATCCCTAATTTGAACCCACTTCAACTATCCCCCATCTTAAAAAGATTACTCAGTCAGATTATTTCTCTGGATATAAAGTGAAAATAACAAAAAGTAACTAATCTCATTCCCGATCATGTTAAACCTCAAACTGGATTTAAAGAGCCAAAAAAATAAATTAAATATTTAGGTATTTATATTCTTTTCTATTTGAAAGATTTACATAAAGTTAATTACAGCAAGATAGTTAGAAACATTAACAGTGATCCCCTCTTTCATACGTAAACCACTTGACCCAGTAGAAAGTCTTGCCCCGACTTCTTTATTTAGTCCATATGCTCCCTATGCAGATTCCAGACAAAAACACATTCAATCACCTTGACAAATGAATATCAACATTTATAAGGCAAAAAAAAAACGTCCAAGAATTAGATCAAAAACTCTACAGCTAGCTAAGCTAGATGGCGATATGGAAAGCTCAGCTAAAGCCAATGATAGCTCCGAAGCCCTTTTTTGTTGAGGAAACCCGCATACAGGAAATAATTCGAGCCATAGTAAAGTGCATTCGGTAAAGTTTACAAAATAAAATCTATTTTTTGCTCTGGTACTGTCCATGTTTTACCGTGGTGTAAATATTGAGTTATCTCCCCTGAAATGGGGTCACAAAGCGTGTAGGCTAATGGCGAATCATATCAGTCATTCAACACCATGGACAATGAAAGGCTAATCACAGAGGTGCAGAGCCATGACATCCTCTATGATACAGCAAGCCTGGCAGCAGAGCCTGTGGCTGCAGCAGGACTGCAGACCACCGTAGCTAGACCACTCCGGTGGCTGTTCCGGAGTTGGACTGGATGCAGTGTGAGCCAGGGATTAACTATATAGACTTTGGTGTAAAAGGAGTGGACTATTTATTTTGGGATTTCCTTATCATAATACTACACACACACACACTGGAAAAAGAACTCATAATAAAGATGGATTTGTATAATTTAAGTTCTTATTACCTTATTACTAGTGGTCGCAGACTGTGACATGTCTGAATCAACTGGCAGGTTTTTGTAGCGCCACTCTTGGCCCAGATGCTCCTCAGTGCTCCTCAGGTTGTCTTCTACCTCAGACGTTTGTCTAGTTTCCACTACAAGTCTCTGCTCTACAGCGGGATAGTAGGCTCTTGGTTTTTGGTAGCAGTGGTCACTAGTAATGTAAGAGTCTTGAAAAGAGGGGAAAGGGGAGGAGGAGCAGGATGATGACAAGGTGTGGGCTGTAGCAGCACGACTCAACTTCTCCAAGGCGTTGGATAGAAGAATTTCTCCTCGGCTCACATTCTCATCTGGAGTGACCGGAGATGGAGCTAAATCACTACCGCGGCATGAGTCAGAGTCTGTCTGAAAATGTGTTCTCTCTTTCCAGGGCTGGCGCCACAGCTGCAGATCTGGATGAGTGTTGTTTCTTCACAATCAAAAGACATATTCACGTTAGCAAAATTTGTTCTTTAACGCTATGCAATAAAAAACGACTATGATACTGACTGTAAGACACTCATTTTGAGTTGTAGTCCATTAAGGACTTCCACCACATGATGCACATCTCCCAGCAGTTGATGTGTGCTTGTGATCTTTTTAGCATTCTGATGAGAGTAGTTTTCTTCCAGAAATGAAAGTCCAAACATGTGACCATTGTTCAACCACTCACGTTCATACCAATAGCGCTGGCTTTGTCTTTGACCTACACACATACACACGTGGAAAAAACATAATGAAAGAACATATAACTTCTATATTAAACAGTCAAAAAATAATGAGTCAGCATATGTGGATGAAAAAGCAAGTGTTATCTTGCTGACCTGGAGGATCTCTGCAAATGTAGCAAGTATATCTATCTGGAACATTGTCTTCAAGTAAACCCATGCAGGTGCCATGCTGCCAGCACAGACACTCTTCACACTAACACAAGAAAAGACATAATTACGTGGGCACTGTTGGGAGGGAATGGAAACAGAGGGAGAGAGCTACACACCTGGATCATAAAGTCATTTTCTTCCTCCACCTCACAGATACAACGTACAATTTCTTGGTCACTTGTGTCTACAGCTCCTGAGTCAACGCTGAGAGGTGGGGTAGTGATATCCAAATCTCCAAAGTCGTCATCGGTCCACCCACAACTGTCAGTTGACCAGTCACTAAAACTATCCTCATCTATAATCAAGACACAGTCAATGGATTATCAAAGATGCTAAAATTATTCAAGTTAATGTTAATTTTGTTACTTGGGTGTTGTTACAGGGTCATGCAAATTCTAATTAAATGCTTGTGTGCTGATTATGCAAGCAAAAGAAAGCTGAGGATTCAATCCATCCAAAGGACTAACAATAAATTTGTTCTTTAAAAATAATTTCATATTTAGTTGAACTACACTAGGGTTATGATGAATTGAATCCATTAGAAACAGAAATATGAAGGCAAAACCATACACAAAAAATTAAACAACACAATGACACATGAAAGCACCCTCAGATACCCACCATCCTCGTGTATCTGCTCTGAGAAGTTCTTTCCAAGCCTGCGGGACCAGGGCTCAGGATTGTGAATGTGTGTGCGGGGGCTTTTGAGCGGCAAATTCAATTTGGCCTGACGACCCAATAGGTCAATATTCTCCTCACTACCTGTGTAGTCTGGTAAGGAAAGTAAGCAGACGCAGAACAAAAAGTCAAATTTATAGATTATTTAGCAAAGAATACACTGACAGAAAAGGCAGAAATAAACATTAGTAACAGAATATGCTGTGGGACTCAAATTTACTGAAGCTTTTGTTGTTGTAAACAGAACGGTTCTATTAAATATGGTAATGCCTTTTTATGCCGTCAGCGTTGTCTATGTTGTTATTTTATTGTAGGGGGCATCAACAACAAAATACAAGGGTTAAATAAGAAGAAGCAAAAAATAAAAAAATGATTTGTATAATATGAAAAAACAGGAGCCAGCAGAAAGGTGTAATATGGTTATCGCACAAAGCTACCAACACCAGGAAGTGAATGGAGAACTTTGTGGATACACAGCCAAAGCATTTCCACAGTGTCACAGTGAAAGCACATGCAGGCAACAGAGAGCAGCAGAAACAAAGTAAATGGGGCCTTCTTACCAGACATGGCCTTCTTTTTCTTTTTTCTCTTTTTCAGCTTAATTCGAAGAAAATCTTTCTGTTTGGGTTTCTCCCTAAAATTGTCTTTAACCGGCCCTGTGAAATGCCACACACACACCCACAGCCACAATGTGATGAATACCCGCTCATACAGACAAACATTATTATTAAAATACTATTTTAGTATAAATAAAGTGTTTTAGTAAAAACACTGACCCATATCAAAGCTAGATTTGTCAATATCTTTGTCAGGCTGGAATCCATTTCTATCCAGTTGGTTTTCTTTGCTCTTTTCTCTCAGCAGTGCCCTCTGGTGATGGACTGGAGCGTTGACTGCAGGTGGAGCAGATGTTCGCCTGCCTCCTGCCTTGGGACCAGTGACCATTCCAACAGACTCTGGAGAGAAAAGTGAAAAATAATTTAGTCCATCGTCCACAAACATTACTGATTATTAACTGACAAATATTTTCCTATGCACCATTTGCATTATTTTTGAATAACTTTACTTTGGCATTTAGCACACATGAGTGACATTATTATTTTAATTATTTTTATCACGTTTTTTACTTTTTACAATAGTAAACACATTCAACAGTAAAGACTCAAGGACTGATACCATGCCGTTAGTATGTTCATTGAGGATTCCATTTTGCACTGCTTTTCATTCTTAAAGTACAAACAAACTCACGCATTGTGGCAGATATCGTGCGCCTTCGTTTTGGGCCATCGAAGACAGAGGCTTGTTTTTCAGCTGCCCTTGTGTGGACACTTCTGACTGAGCCACGGTCCAACTCTGGAAGCTGCTCTTCACCGTGATAATATTTCATGTGATAGTGCAGAAGCTTGGCCTTTCGGAATGATTTGTACATCCAGGAGCAGTGCATTTAAAGGGATTGTGGTCAAGGTTGATTGACAGGACAGGAGGAGGTTGGTTTTTTATAACTCGATATACTGAAAAAAAAAAACAACAACAACCAAATTAATCAAATTAGGAATTAACTGCTTTCCTTTTTCTGTTTGTGTAATAATTATAAACTTACGAGGTTCCCGGCTGAATCTGTTGGGATTGTGAAAACCCTGCTTTCTGACAGCTAAAACGCACATTTATATGTTAGTGTAACATATGCTTGAGATACTTTAGTAACGTAGAAGGATAGAACACTTACGTTTAACAGGTTGAGGAGGTGATACATCTACTGGGTGGTGGGTACTCTCAGATTGGTTTACAAGCTTCTTTTCAATGTCTACATTGACTGGTGTCGTTGTCATAGTAATAGAGTCTTGTTCTGTCTGTGTGGACATTTTATTAGAGTCTGGATATGGCTTTGAAAAGTCAGAGTATGGCTTTGCTCTTTGTTCAGTGTGTTCGTTTGTCTTCTCCCCAATAAAGTGACACATGTTGTCGTGTTCCATCTTGACTCCATTAGTCAGTATTGTGTCTCTGTGCTTGTTATCATCAGATACGTCATCTTGTCCATCAATTTCCCCATTTGTTTTCATGTCCTCTTCATGATCTTCATCCTCGCTGCTGTCCTCCTCCTGATCAGAAGTGCTGCGTCTGGCTTGCTTAATTTTTGGTCCTCCATTCTGGTGTGCTCGCCTGTCCCTGCGGTTTGGCCCCCTTCTTGCCATTCCGTCTGCAGACCTGGGCCTCCCAGCACCTCTCTATTTGCACAATAAATAGATAAGAAAAAATAAATAAATAAACAAATAAACTAAACAAACTCTTCACTGTGTGTAATTCTTTATAACTTACTTCTTTAATAAAAGGTTTCACGTGTATTCCCTTTACAGTCTGGACAACGCCGTCGTAGAATTTCACTGTGTAAGAGCCTTTCAAACAAACAAAAATGGCTTAGTGCATTTTTTGTGTACATCTTATATTTCAATTTTGTATTTAAATAACTAGACAATTAATACTTACCATCTTTGTTGACAGATGTAACCTTGGCAGGATAAAAACGGCAATCGGACCAGCTAGCAAGAACCTTGTCATTTACATGAAATCCCTGAGAACAACATGTTGCTTAGTCTTAAAATGTTGATTGCAAAATCTCTTTCTTTTTTTAAAGTCAGTGCCTCAAACAAATTAGCAAGGCAATATACTGTTATGAGCCACAATACGGTCATTCATTTTTAAATCCCAGAAATATGTGCGCACAAAACAATGTTTTTTTCTATCTAAATGTCATTGACAGTAGATATAAAAACTACTTACAGGCATAGAAATGTCGTCATTCCGGCTCTGTCGCCTTAGCTGGACCCTTTCTACAGGACGTAAATAGGGGCTAGTCCAGTCAAACCACTCATCATAACGATGGCTCCACTGGCGATAATGGATTAGAACTTTTTCGTCTTCATAATCAATCTTTTCTATATTTGCAGCATACCTACAAAAGGGGAACACATATGTGACAACAAAATAGCCAATGCATACTAAATAAAAGCTCATGTCATGTTGTGCAAAGAAGACAAAATGAGTGAAAGAAAAATGAACACGAGCGAAAGAGGCCATGACTCACCAGTTCTTGAGGCTGTCTCTAGCCTCTAGCTGAGCTCCAACCTCAAATGTTATCCCTCTTCTGTTAGGGGGTGTCTTATTCATACTGCCACATCAGTATGATTACTGCTTCCTGAACACACACACACAGACACATATGGTGGTCAACATAGGAGTTCACTGGAGCCTTGCCTAAACTTGATCTTCGAGGCTAAACAATAACAAGATCATAGTACTAACTTTTGCTGGAAAAATAAAATACATAATGCAGCTGTACATTGTAAAGTTTTCAGTAAGTATGATATTTTGATCAGTTGTTATTGGAAAAACTAACTAATCAAAAGATCTGATTTGAGAACTGTTTTCGAGAGCCTGACAATTTTTTTTATCAATTTACAGTCGCTGTCGAAGTGCTAAGAACTTCTTGGACATTACATATTCTAATAAGAAATAGGTTCATAATAGCAATACTTTCTCTAGTTTATCAATAAGAGGTGAGCCATGCCTCAAATGATGATGAAATGTGCAACCCATATGAAATAAAAAACACAGTAGTATATTCCCCAGTTTTAAAAACCCGAATAATGACAAGGTCAATCGTTATAATGTCTATTAATCTGCAACTAGCCAATATACAAGCTTGATGCAGGGGAGTAGTGGGTAGTCTGAATAACAGCGCCTCCTTTGTCCGACATTCAAAGCTCAACAAATTACGCCATCCGTGCGCGTGCCTTTGCGTTTATCGTTTTAAAGACATGATTTTCGAGTGCTTACTTGGGATATTAAAGCACTGTCCTATATTCTGTTTGAATATCTGCGTCTATTAAACAGAAATACACAATTTAACGATCAAAATAGATAGCGTACAAGGAAGGCTTGGGCTTGACTAACCCGGATATACCGCTTCTCGGCCCACGTGTTGTTGGGCCCGCTTATTCACGTGCAGACACAATAGGGGACAAAGATAACTGCACCGGTAATGCGCTATTTTATAATGTATCGAGCTGAACAATACATAAAGACAACAAATTGTAATTAGTGATACTTTGTATCAGAAAACGATATTAGTCTAGAATGTGAATTCTGCACCGCGAGACTATAGTGCAGACTTTCAACAATTTAGATAGGAAAATACTGTAAATGTGAGCACAAACGCAATACTTGAAAGAAAAAAGGGGGGGAAATGAGAATAACGCGATATTTTACAACAATGCACTTTATGAAATTACGACATTCTCTTAAAATATATATTTCGCAGCATGCATCAGTCTATTCCACAGTTGTACAACCTTCTAACTAACAGAACTTCATCGATAGTGTGTATTTATCCTCGTATTGTTATCTTAATTTCCACAACCTATCACACATTGTCCGGTTGTTTTGTAACTCATAGGCGTAGCGCGACATAAACTGTTCTGACGTAAGTCACAGACAGATTGCTGATTGGTCAGCAGATGCTCTTGTGGGCGGGCTATCCTCAGCTCATAGGCTCTCGCAGCTGTCACTCTCATGGCTCAGTTCGCGGCCTCGCGGTAGGCCTAGTTCCTCAGACTTTTCCTGCAGAAAACGTGCGGCGTGGGGATAAAGAGAAAAACTTCCAAGTGCGACACTACAATATTTTTCACGATTTCTGTGCCGGACAGAACAGGTAGCTCTGACAATGACTCAGATTGATACTAAAGGTTATATATAAATACATAGATATATGTAGATCCAAAACAGAAGTACTTCGTCACGTTTGTTTTCAACTCAAAAAGCCGACATGCTGCATCAAACGGCCCCAATTCACGACGTTGTTGAAAATTGTGGCATTGTTTGCGAGGTGTAAAAGAGTTTGTAATCCGTACCTTATCTCCAGCTGCTCTTCGTCGGGTTAAATCCAATATGAACGAGGTAATTCCTTTTAAAAGCCCAGATGCCGCTTCTTGTGCCTGCGCCTGCTCCAGATCACGCAGTTGAATTTCTCTGTGTACTCCGCTGTTCCACCGGCGCGGGCTGAGTGACCTACTCTGCGCATGCGTACACGTCTAACCAATGCAACTGTGAATGCTACTTGTTAGATTAATTGTAAAAAAAAAAAAAAAAGTAAATAGCCCACTAAAGCAATTATTTAGACTTCATTTACGTTGTAGAATATGCAGCAGCTCATAATAGGAAGGAAACAAAAACGTGCTTTACATAAACACGTTTGTTCTCCCATCTAAAATTATCAACAAGCAGTTGAAATGATCTTCAACATGACTTGCAAAAGGATAACTTGAATAAATAGGCTATCATTGCTATACTACTGAAGAACAAAACACAAACCTGCAGTAGTCTCCAGTAGATGTCGCACTATACTGTGAAATATTGTCAGTAGGCCTGTTCATTCTTGTAACATATATTATGTATATCCAAATAAAAAACGAAAGTGCCTTTTCATACAGGCCTATTAAACGCACGACTTCACAATCCTTCTCTCAATGCATTAAAGTAGTGTAGCCTACTTGCAACAAATTAGCACAACGAATAGAAGGTGAAACCTTATATAGCCTATGGATTACACCATTATTAAACTAATCTTGCACCCATCAGGCTTTGGTTGCATGGTTTGTTCTTAGCAGTAAATTGTGTATTTGTCAGTTTGTTCTGCATTCTTACTTCTCTTCTGTAAGTTGACGGTGCTAAATAAATTACACTTATCTTCAGCTCCCAGTTAATTTCTGACACACAATGAAATATAAAGTAAACAAATCTTTATTTATGGACAGTCATCCCATATTTAACAAGTTATGCACACACATACACACATGACAAGTGGTTTGAATCAGTCCTAGATCGAAAGGTGGGGGTTTACAGCAGACAACTCAAAAATACTTATTGCTGTTCTTTAACATTTGAATACACTTTAAGAGTTAATACTATTTACAAGCTCAACATATTTACACTTTCAAAGCCTGAAAGCCGAACCATATAAGTTTAAGAGGAATTTTACAATTATTTAGTGCTCCATCTGTGACATAGTACATAGCTGATTAGTAGGTTTAGGAAAGGCCGGGTTTTGCACATCTGAATTACAACAAAAGATAAAGAGCAAGAAGCATAATATTACCAACAAAAAAACATCTTGTTTTGAAAACTGTTACACAATGACACTTGTTAAGACTCTCCAACAATTGCTTTTTTTTTATTATTTGGTACTTTGAAAAATAGGCTTCTGTCATCATGTTCAGTTTCTTTACCTACATGTTAAATAAAATGTAAAAAGCCAGGTAAAAGCACTAATGAAATCATCACAAGCAAGCATTAAGACACCATTATTTTTGTAAATTTTCAATTCTCTAATTAATTAGAACATGAAAAATGTGCACACATAACACAATTAATAATCAGCACTGCTGTAACAGATGGTTTAAAAGTCCTGTGTAAAGTTGGTAATTATTTACTGTAATTTAACTAGTAACTCAATCCTTTGCAAGTAACCAATCATTTATTTTACTTTACATGCAGCAGCAGAATGTAGTTCTAAATGAAAACGCTTTCCAGTGTGTTCTGAAAGACAGTGCTTAAGTTATGAGTGATCACAAATTCAATAATCAGATGGTGGTAGCTTACACAGCAAAGGCAGATTTTGTATTTCCTCCATGTTTACACAATCCCTTCAATGAAGCAAGTGTCCAGATGAACAATGAGCATTCTTAAAAAAGCCATCTCTTTGCGAGTGTTCTCAAAGATGATACGAGGGTCATCAGACTGACATCGTAGGCAGTTCGGGGCCATAACCATAGCCAAGTTGTTCACATCCATTTTAGTGACGGCAACGTTGGTTGGCTGTGCAAAAACCTACAGAAAAAAAAGTAAAGTCAATACAGGTGTAGTGTTCTCTACATTTTAGTCACTGATGAAACACAACAAAGTATTAGTTTGTAATCTTTATTGCTCCGAGGGGGATTTGACTTGCACAAAGTGAACAATCATGCACAGCACATTGCAATACGTAGTAACGATTCACAAATAAATAGTAAAAAAAAAAAAAAAAAGGCTCTTCTCTTAGACAACAAAAAAACAGGTTAAGAATGTTCATCTTGTCTTAAGCAGACGTGAGAAAAAACACATGACTAAGATGATAATGACTACAGCAAACTTTTCTGTGCTGTCCGAGTGAAATTATTTTAAGTTTCTCCAATTTTAAAAAATCCAAGTCTATTTACATATGTTTAAAGAATGCAGAGTATAAATATGAATTTCATGAGTCTATGCTATGTTAAGAACTATTACTCTTTTGTGTTTTAACAATTATGATGCTATCGTGATGGGAAAGCATAACTTACCTGAAGGAAATTAATGAAGTAACAGAGGACAAGCTTGTTAAGCTCAGGCAGAGACTGAACCACAGCAATGGCAGCCACAGGGTCGTCACAGTTAGTGATGCACTGCTTGTAAAAGTCCATTGGGATGAGTGGCTCCTCCAACTCACGATACCACAGCTTCATTAGTGAGGCTAGGCCAGAAAAATATAAAATAAATGACTGCAGAAACAATAGAAACAAACATGATGATAAAATGCAAACTCACCAGGGACATTAGGGTCAGAAAGATTCTCAGGAATTCTCCACTGATCAACCTGAAGCTTTAGTGCATTCACCTCATCAATGTCTCCAGGAACTCTGTTGACACACATGAAGTTACTCACAACAGCCACTAGAGGGACCTATGCTTCCATGTTTATCTTGTGGGGGAAGTTAGAACACACCCAGATAAACAATATTTGAATGTGATCAAATGCCTCAATGTTCAAGCTTTTGTATTTGCATGAAATTGAATCCAAAAGCAAAGCTACAGAACATACTCCTTGGAATGTCCCAAATATATGCTAAAAAAATAAAAACTGAAGAAAAGTGCATTCTTGAAAAAATATTTTGTAGTTCCAAGTTTAATCTCTCTTCACAGCACTACACGCGAGCAACTACAAAACATTACCAAAACCAAACAAATTGTTGAGTAGAAACATTTACCAGTTGTTTTTTTTTTCATTTGGTGGCAATACAGTTTTTTAAATCAGAAAAATTGGTTTTGAGATTTAAACAAACAAGTTAGGCTTTAAACGTCATTTAACTATTGAGAAAAATATGTGTAAGGTTCTTTTCTCTTATAAATAAATTAATTATGAACAATGAACCAAAAGTAAAAAACAGTCTTTGAGCTCATGTTTTTCATTATTATTATAAAGCCATTCAGGGTAAAAATATTTGAAACAAAGTACTCTGCTTTGTATGGAACACAATGCAAAAAAATTATATTACCCATACAGTATTTATTTTTTTGTAATTAAAGTCATTCTACAAGTAAACTAAATTACAATGCTCTCTTATTTCTCATTGTGGACATGTCAAGGCTTGTCACCACTTTAGAGGGAAAAAAATTACCTGAAAATACCCTCTGTCTGAGCCCCGCCCAGCCCCAGGACGTATTGGGATAGCTGAACTTGCACCCATGGCAGTTTTCTGTCTGGGAACAGCTCACTCTGCCTCTCCATAACCTCTTCAAGTGAGCTGCCGAACAATGAGGGGGTGACTATGGCCCGTCGGCTGTGATCGATTTCCTCTAAGGTGGGCTTCCGTAAACCCTGAGGGGGAAACACAGTGTGATTCCATGTTTTATAACCGGAACAATGACACTAACATGTGTTTAAGAACACCTGGAATAGCTACATGACAATATACCGACATCTGTAATGACGTCTTTATGTCGATGGTGAACTCTTCATGACTCATAGTATCACTGTCACAATTACTAACATATGATTTAAAGTGAAACAGCTTGATACGGAATCAAACTTACCTTTTTCCCACCGTGATGGCTACTTTCTGAAGCTTTCTATGGCAAAACTTGGCATAAGTGCTAATGGGCAGACCTGGGGAAAAACAAAAATATATATAGTTCTACTGGACTTAATGCAAATATATATATACATAAATACAAAAATGTGTAATTATATTTTTTAATATATATATTTATATAAATCCATCTGTCTGTCTGTCTATTTATAGGATATATAATAAATATATAATAGATATATAATATATCATAAAAACTTCATATTTCAAACGAAACACCTGACATTTCTTATTTCTGAGAATTAGCCATAGCATTTGACAAAACACTGCACACACAAATCACTGCAAAAAAACACTTTGGGAAAGCTTTTAAGCACAAACATTAGAGCATAGCCAAAACAATAAATGAGTCAGATTCTTTCACATAAATATGACAAGTAGTTTGTTGTTCCCAGTCCCCTGAATGGAGCATTAGAGGCAGTGGGCTGACATAGGAGAACCTTGTTGACAGTGTTGTTCAAGCATATGGGGGATTAGACCAGACTGGACTAAACTGTCCGACCCAGAAGAAGATTTATGGAAAGGAACAAAAGCTTGGGACAGGATATAGCCTACACATCCTCCCCTTTAGTGATTCATCAGCATGTATAGACTTAAGAGGCCTCTGGAGAAACTTGCCTGCTACTAGGTTTACTTATCACCTATATCGGAATATCTATATTATGCAAGCTGCAGTTGCCAATGTATTCCAAGTAGTGTTGCAAAAGTACTGAAATCCACATAGTCATCTATGTTAAATCTAGTAATCTAGTCAAAAGTAGATTTTAGGCTAAGGATAGAAATCCATGAGGTAGGTACATCAAGAAAAAAAAAACACAACCTACCACCAAACTGATTGACATGATTTGAATAGGAGAATTCATGAAAACAAAAGCCAGTACATTCAAAGGTGTTCCAGTTTGTCAAATACCAGAAAACCAAATCAGGTGATTTCTGTGACTGCAGCACATTTGACGTTGCCTGACTGTAATTACATCTAATTAGAGATGTACTTTTGATGTCTGAACAGACTTTTCCCATGGCCACCAGATCAAAAATCTTGCTTTATCAAATAGACCTGAATGCAACTTAAAATGACATATGTATTATGCATTATTATTAGTACTTAATCATGCATCATCTTTAATTTATATATTTATTGGGGAGCAATGTAACATTGTAAAAATTTTTAAGTAAATAATTTTCCGGAAAGACAAACATTTCACTACAATAATGCAACACTTGCATTAATTGTATGAGCAAACAGGTGGCAAGAAGTATATGGAGTTCGAGTTGAATATGACCGCAATCCCTAAATGGATGCAGAGGCAGTTCACTTCACTTTGAGTGGATGTTTATGGAAAAGGTTTATCTGAGACTTTATTTTGGAACACTCTAATGTCATAACACTCATCTAATCACAGACAGTAGTAAATGTTGAAATTAAGACTTTATAATATAAGACTTTGATAAGAAAAGTGAATAGTATGGTTGGCCAGTGCAACCTTAAACTTAGTGAGAATTGTGGTTTGGGTTTTCTACTTTTTGACCTCTTAGTCAGTCCAGAACGTTTTGCGTTAAATCTGAGTCACATCAAAACAATGTGTGGTGTCTGTAGTAAGCTTTCTGGTCTTCTCTCCGCTGTACTCATAACCAAAGAGGCCATATGGGTTGTTCTAATGCGGGCACGTGCTGATGACTACGCTAATGGTTCTTCGACATGAGTAAGAAGACAGACCACTAATATGAGTCATAGACAGACTGGATCTTTGTGTCCCGGGCCTCTGAAATTCTCATTCTACTTGTTTTTCAATCCACACTTCTGTGAAAGTCATTCACTGAACATTCAAGTACAAACTGCCCGCCTCAGACTTTTCCATTCTACTTCAAGAGCATGTCAACAGGGAGCAATACATTTGAGCTGTAAGGGTTTGCATGGCTGCACTAAATCAAGTAGAAAACCATCTTTGTGCTCCCTGACCTACCAACTTTATGCTCATAGCAGATAACCTTATACGTAAGTACAGTTTGCTGAGTCAATGTTATTTAAGACATATATTTAAACACGTTGACCAAAATCACTGTGAAATAGACTGAAATTACCTTCTTCCTCATCATCTGTGCTCTGTTTTCTCTTCTTTCTGGATTTTGAGGTCTTTTTTAGTTTAAGATCTTGTTGATCCAAGATGAACTGAGTCACTATAAAACAAAAAGAGAAAAATATATTTCTGAAAGCAAAAAAAACAAGATCAACTTGTGCACGTAGGAAGGTTATTTTCTAAATTAAAATACGTTTCATTTAAATTAAAAACACAGCAAACAAAAGTTGTCAAAAAAGTTGGGGCTCGTGAACCAAACTTTGGCCTACCAGTGGGTCTAATTTGGCTTGCAATGGAGTTTTAGAAGTACTTCAAATTTATGTTGAAAAAACTGTCAATGTAGTATTTCCAAATAAAGTATAGTGTTGATTCATGCATTCATGTAGTAAAAAAATGTCAGCAGACAGCATAACTTAGTGTATGGTGTGTCACACTGGATTTTTTAGTAAACAACCTTGGCATTAGTTTAAAGAGATATAAAAGGTGACCCACCGTCTTGCTCAATGTGAGACTCACATTTCTTGTCGTTTGTGGGCTCGGTGTGCCTCTGGATATAGCCCTCTAGGTAACAGCGAAACTTTGGCGACGGTGCAAAGAAAGCCAAGCTGACCGCCATCAGTTCCCAACCAGCTGCTAGACTCCTGGGGCTTGCATTCCCTGTGGTTTGCCTTACCAGCTGTACATAAAGCTCATCCCTTAGCCCGGGCAGATCCCAGCACTTTGTGACAATTAGCAAGGCGCAGTGTCTTCGGTCCAGCCGAGATGGCCTGTCCCCCATGTAGGCCTGGACCAGTTTGAACATTTCACAAGCTTCTTTACGGACAGTGCGGTTGCTAGTGACAAGCATAGGCTTTTTGATGGAACCTCGGTTCCAAGAGAGCATATTGGCAATTGACACCCGCCTCCGAAATAGGCCTTGAGTGTGCATATTGAGGTGTTTGCTGGCCCAGTCCTCTATGCCCATCTCTGGAGGTGGAGGCTGTCGCAAGGTGGCGTAGGCGAGCTGGTAGGGCATCCCAACTCCTCTTCCTCCTCGTCAGTTCCCTCTCTGCTCTCTGTGCGGTGAGGGCCTAAAGAAGCTGTGCGTCCATCTACCATGCCCTTCTTGTGACTGTCCAGTGTGGTTGGAATTTCTAAAGTTCCCACCTAGATGGAAAAAAGAATATATATATATGGGAAAAGTTCAGCATTTTGAGTGGACATCAGTGGCACTGGGTCCTAAGTTGCTATAAATGTAGGAATTTAATCCGACTGGACCACTTTCAAACATTTTAAGGTGAATCTACTAGCTACTAAAAAAAATATATATATATACACTTTGCTGCATAACTAACTCCTGATACCATATAGGCTATTGGTTTTGGCCTTTCAAGACTGAGCAATGAAAAGGGACTTCATGGGATCTTTGATTAGGAACAGCTAATCATACCATCCAATGACTATTGTTTTAACTCACATACGATTACTTTGGTTAAAAAAAGCTTTTAAAGTACAGTGAAATTACTGCCACTATACAGCTTTTCTGAACATCTGAATATAGTTATCATACAAGATACGAGATGTCATGTCAACATTGACCCTAGAATGGCCTCGATAGCCTTAATGCATTCAATACATTCAATCTATTATCCCCTTGCTTCAAGCTAAATTTTATTGTGCTCTCTGCGATGGACTTTATGACTATAAGAAGCACCTGAGTGCACCAGAGTGCATTAACACTGAAATTCAGTAACTATGATAAGCTCGACAAACAGCCAGGAATAACATGAACCTGAGCCAAATTCGACACTCCAATTTACTGAGAAACATAAAACACACTGACAAGCCTGTTCAATGAGGCCCTGACGTAACAAGGAGCAGATGAGTGCCAGACATGTTGAACACAATATGTTTTCTCAATCAAATAGAGATCCAAGGATTGGCTTTGGACTATACAATCCGCTGGGTATGATGGATTAAATCCAGCATACCAAAGTTTTTGAAAAGGAAAAACTCAAGTTGTTTAAAATAAATGAATTATAGTAAAATATGTACAACAACTCGTATCCTGTTTCAGGGATGTAACTACAGTAGTATAGTGTGTAACTACAGTAGTGTAGTGAGATTCCAGATTCCTGCAGACCTGCTGCTGTCTTTGCTGTTGTTGATCAACATGCGAAGGTTACAGTAGAATCAGTAATCTACCAATCCTGCCTATGTGTTGTCCGCTACATCTGCCAAACCCAGGCCATATGGGACACAGCGGCCCTCCTTCCTGACCTACGGAAGCCATGTCCTGAGACTCAAAGCTTTGGCACAGATCCCTGATACCCAAAAGCTCCTCTGGCATGGAAGAGTACAGCACCTAGAGTGCAGCACAGATGGATTGTGGTAAGAGGATGACAGGTAATGCTAACCAGAAATAATGTCTAGAATTCCATCTCCATCCTTTACTTCGGACCCAGGAATAAATATAAACTTTTAATTTGTCTACAGTTCAGGATTTCTCGATGCTAGAAATCAAGACATTACATATTTACAGTAAAAAAGCTGCAGCATGGGATTAAACCTTTTTAGAGTCAAGATTGTCCCTTTGTGTTTTTTTTTAATTAAAAAGAAGTCTGTTAATACCTAAAACAAGGCTCAAACTGTTGTTTGTAACTAGGGATGCACCGATCCGATACATGGATCGGATATCGGTGCAGATCCAGAACATTTTGCTGGATCGGGTATCGACCCATGATATCGTTAGCGATATCATAGTTGTGTCTTTAATTGGGCATAATGAGACTATTTTACAGGGTGGTGTTGATCAAGAATATTTCAGAATATTGGGCATTTTATTCAGATTAAGTTGTTAAGTTGTGACTTGTACTATAAACAATGGCTACATAACACAATATGACCAAATGTATTACGTTTTTGTTTAGAAAGAAGCCATTTCAATCCTTTCACTAGTATCGGTTGATATCGGGTATTGGCAGATAGTCAAAGACAAATATCGGGATCGATATCGGAACAGAAAAAGCTGGATCGGTGCATCCCTATTTGTAACAACAGGATCCCTATCTCTCAACTTTACAATAGGTTATGTATATTTTGTTCAACATTACACAGTGGGAGTGATTAATATATTTTCAACAATTTATATTTGTATTGTCAAAAGGCACTAGTCCCATTTTTTTATCCTTAAAAATGTAAAACAAACAAATGTTTAGGTTAAAACATGCATTACCTATTGCATTATGAACTTCCAAATTATGCACTATAATTTTTAAAGCCAAACCATGCCGGTATGCTAATGATAGTTAGCCACAATGCTTAAAATAATAACAAGGCGACTTCCAGGAAAAGTGACATTGACTTGACCTGATGGAACACTGCAAATCAATTTACACCGAAAATCAGACACGCACACACATGCGCACACACATTCTAGCACATGCATAAAAGTGAAGACATTTATTGGCATAATGTATTACCTAGCCCCTTATCCTAACCTTAAAGGGGTCCTATTGTGTTTTTTTTTTAATATTTAGTAAGAAACTAGAACATATGTTCTAGTTTCTTACTAGAACATATGTTCTAGTACACACACAAATATCTTCTGTAGAAAAATATATAAATGGATTAACCATGCATCATTGTGTCTACAAGTATCTTATTAACTGCATTTCTCAGTAAGATAGTTTTTTTTTTGTAGACTAGTTACCTGAGAAGGAGGTCCAGGTGTCTCTGGAGAAGACAGACTTGTCTGATTGGCAACGCTCATCTCTAGTCTGTCCACTTTCTCGTAGGTTCTCTTCTGCCTTCCTGACATCTCCAAAGGGTTCACGGCAGGATTTCCTCTGCCTAAAGATCGAGATGCTGAAGTGAGATCCTCTCGTGACGAGGACCTTCCCGAGGCCCCTGTACCCTCTGCATACCACCGGAGAGAGTTAGCAGGGGAACGTGTGCGTGGGATCATTCCCCTTTCCACCATATCCTGGTGATCCAGAACAGCGCGCACCTCCCTCATGGTGTTTGAGCGGCTGACCACCTCCCTCATCTCAGCCATCAGCTTCTCATGAGTACATAGTTCACCGGTGCTGCCCACGGAGCCAGGTCTGCCTCCAGCCCCTGCCACAGGGCCAACTCTCCTTCGACTCTTTCTCCTCAGACTAGGGGAAGGCCCAGTTGAGTAGCCTGAGTCCTGGTAGTTAGCTGTTGGCTGTGGTGTTGATGAAGGGAAGTCCTGAGAGGCTTGGCTACTCTGACGGCTATGGCGAGCCTCCATGGCACGTTGCACAGTGGCTTCTAAGACTTTCCAGTTCTGCTTTTTGTCCAGTGTAGTGGGTGCTTGACCAGCATCCCTTTCCCGCACAAATCCTCTTGCCTGGGGTTGGATCTGGGCCAACATGGGGTCATGTCGACAGGTAGGAGAAGGAGTACGAGTGGGTACAGGAGAACTGGTTACAACCCCCTGCTTAGGATCAATATTGACCATGTGCTTGATGCACTCCAGTCCTGCTGGGCTATAGTCTGAGGAGGATGGGTTCCTCCGGTGTCTGGAACCAGGAGTTGGATGCTGCAGAAACTTGGGTTTTTGAAGGCTGTGAGTGGGTGTCAGACGAGACGATTGCTGTCCGTTGTACAAGTGAGCCCCCTCTATCTCCATGTCCATAGGGGGTTCATCATAAATAGGACATTCAGGAACTGGCTCATCATAGATTGGAGCAGTGTAACCATACTGAGGGGAAACAGGTCGAGGGGTGCTGGTCTGTGACCGGTGCAGGCGGGGACTAGGGTGACCACCATCTGCCACCAAGGAGAAGCTCCCGTTGCTGGCTTTTCTCAGGTGATGGGCGTGCCTAGCATCCACACTCATTTTGCCAGAGGGAGCAGTTTTATAGCCCTGTGATGACTGTCCCCCTTGCTTACTGCTGGTGTGCATGATGAAAGTATTGGTCTTGCCTGGGCCAGTAAGCTGAAGGAACTGCTGCTGCGTGACTTGACTTCGGCTCATGCTGTTTACCTTCACCAACATGGCTGCCTTAGAGCCAGGTGCAGGCTGCCATCTCTGCAGACCATCTCTGCAAAACAGACAACAGAAAATATTAGTCCAGTATAGCAAATACCTAATGTTAATGTCCATAGTCGCAGCCTCAGGCCATCCAAACTACTGTCCTTGTCCCAGTACAAAGGGTAACAGGGATCCATTTATTGACATGTCCGAGTGACCTTTTTGTTACTAAATGTCATTATCAATGCCAAAATAAGTAGAGCTTGTTGAACATTTTTGTTGATACTTAAAATATGGAGAGTTTAGCTCCACCATTGTGAGCTTAGTGTTCAGTTTAAAAGTACATGTTTTAGTTTTCAGTGAATTTATTTAACAGTTGGGTCCATTTGAAGCATAAAAAAAAGTAAAGCTCTTCTTTAATCTGGCAGTCATTATAGCCTTGCTAGAAAAAACTAAATTGCCTTTACAGTGACAAAATGTCTCATCTAAGAGAGTCATACTAAATGATGACTAAGTGAAATGAAATATGCATGAATACTTCTAAGACGGGCAAACTAATCACACTTACGAGCACAGAATTCAAAATTATTCAATGAAAATTTTTGCTGAGATTTTAAGGACACACATAATGCTAAATCAACTTTTTTTAGTTTTTAATCCTATTGTAAAGTTGCTTCCTCTCCAAATATGTTGCTGAAGTTTTGTTTGTGAGATATCTTTTGTTCTCCCAAAAACACTGTTCTGAATGTCCCAGATCTGTGATGTCATTTTTTAAGTCCATAAATCGTCCAGACTTGTTTTGAGCAGGATTAGCATACGAGGCAGGATTGGTTTGTTTGCATAACCTCTGTAATTTTCTTTGGAGTGAGTAAATAGAGCTCTAACAAAATTTTTGATGTAGAAAACACACACAGCCCTTGTATGATTTTTCTATACTTTTAAATAGTTCTGGTGCATAAGATTGCAAAGTGGAGGTGCTTCAGAGCAGGTTTGAAGGAAAAAAACAACACAAAAAATGCATAAAATGTGTCCTTTTAAAAGGTTATTTTGGAAGAGTGAATTTGAAACCATACAGTTCAATGCAATCCTGGTGACACAAAACAATCTGCTATCAATCTGGTCACACTGCCCTAATCAGCAGTCCTGAACTTGGCTGTCATCTCATAATCTGCACATAAAATCGATATTTTTTGACAGATCAAAAATGTGCCACTTCGGATGAAAAATGTCTGGGTCAACTTTTTTCTTGGACTATATTCAGTTGTCTAAATTTGTTAGGCTATCAATACTTCAAAAAGCAAATTGTTTGAGAGACATAGCAATCAACTATTGTAGGGAACATAAAACAGAAGCTGCACAATAACCCTAGCAGATAGGTAAAGCTGCCAAAGCAGGCTTACCTTCCATGCGCTCCTAACATTCAGTATGATAATAAATTGGATCGCAAATGATCACCTTCTGTTCTTCTCAAATCCAAATGTAAACACACATGAATGCGGCTACCGTTCAAAGTTTTCCCTTATCCATTAACACTGCAGTGCACTACAGGGAAGAGTTGAGAGGGCAGTAACGGTAGGCAGGAAGAGGATGCAGAGTTGTAGGGGGTTGAGAGGGAGGGAGAGAAAACAGACGGGCCCCTCCTCTCCACAGTTCTGAAAACAATGGTCTACAACAATTCCCCTGAGGTCTACGAGCTAACGGCTGACTTCCTTAAAGTTTGAACTGAACTTAGTCCCTTTCAGTCTCTGCTAGGACTTGCAGTCCCCTCTGGCCAATGGAGAACAACTTCTTGACTGTATCAGTTAGGGCTGTGCCAAAAATAGAAAGACTGTTTGAATGTGATCCTAAATTTGATCTCAAAAAATCAAATAGTACAATTTTAACTGTACAATTTAAAATTTATTAGCAATCATCTGGTAGTAACAACATATGAGTAGAGCTGTGCAATGTATCAATTTTAGATAATATCGTGAATGTTGCTTTCAAGATATCAAAACATTCAATATCGAGTATATCGTGGATAGAAAACCGCTACCAAAAAAAGCTACGTAAAAATACAAATTTGAAAAAGTGATGCTGTAAACTTTTAACTAAGGGCACAAAAGTCATATTTTGTAGTTTTGTTATTGATTTCACATTTGTATTGCAAAAGGTTGAAAACACATTATACTGTATACTGTAGGCCAGGGGTGTCCAAAGGTTTTTTCACAGTGGGCCGAATTTGGAAACTTGAGGGTCGTATAATACACGACTCTGAAGTGAATCATTCAAAATTTTTGATCTAAATTTAATGCACCAACACCTTTTTAAATAAGGCATTACACAATCATTTTAAGCTTGTATAACATCAAAATGTTTGTTACTTTGACCATTATAGAAGAATTACTCAAATTTGACATTAAATACTGTACTTTTTGTAATTTGGGTCGATCTAGCAGGAAGTCGAGGGTCAAAAAAATGTGTGAAAGGGGCCACAGCTTGGACAGGTCTGCTGTAGGCCAATAATATTTTATAGAAATTAGAATCAAGTAGCTAAAATTAGTTGTAATACAAAAAGTGAATGAGTTATCAAATTCTACAAAGTGAACGCATTGACATCAATTAACAAGTTTGAATACACGTTTGAACACATTTCTGTTGGACGGAGGAAATATCGTCCAAATATCGTCATCGAGAAATGCCCTAAAAATATCGAGATATTTATTTTTGTCAATATCGCACAACCCTACATGAGTATGCTGTCAGAGTATGCACATTTATTTAACCAGAAAAGTAGTGCTAAGATCAAAATATCTTTTTAGTAAGTAAAATAACTAATAGTCTAGTTGTAGTACAATACAATATGGCACAAGATGCAAGTCTCATTACTATACCAATATTACATTACATAACAAGAAAACCTGAAACACAGGTTATTGTAAATAGTGCTGAGCTATGTTGTATTCTTTTTAGAACTTTTTTTCCCCTGCTTCCCAGATTTGTGTTCTTTACTCCCACAAATCATGACACCTGGTTAACGACATCCACGTGTCTTCAAAAGATGAGGCCTTGGCGTACCAGCATCAGACGCTTTACGACAACAAATAAAGAGACCGACAGTGTGTGAAGACAGGAGCCTCCAGTAAGGTTGAGATCCACTGCCCTTTAGTTGTTACAAGCTGGTGTGGTTAAACAAGACTGTGTGGCTGACAGCTGTTGATGTGGGGGGAAAAAACTGTTTGTGGTCCTTCAAACAGTGTATGTTTTGTCACTCCAACAGGATGGGACTGATTTGGAAGTGACAAGCCACCACAGGCCCTGCTAATAGTTTTACACTGGTTTGTTAGGATGCAAGAAACATCAAAGCTGGACCGCACAAGTCAAAGTGCAATAATTATTCTCCTCTTGATGACTACCAAGTAAATAGAAAGCTGTAACACATGATCTTGTTATAAAATCCTATTGGTATGGATTTGTTTTATCATGGTGTGACTAATCTATGAAAACTAGCCCTCTACTTCCTTTCCAGTGTGATCTTATGAAGGGTCCAGAACAAGACTTCCCCATACACAAGATAAAGAAGAAATGCCTATTGCAAGATTCACACAAACACATACCCACAAAATAACGCATCAGGGGGACCAGTAAATTAGACTGTTCATATTTACATATGATCAAATATTTTTATGCTTGTTAAATGAAAAACACATTTAATTATAAATTATGGTATCAAATTTCTATTGCGATTATTAAAGTATCTAGTTAAGTAATCTAATATTTGTTGAGCTCTACTGATACTGAAGTGCTCTTTAATTGATGAAAGGATGTAGGCATTAAGGAGCTAACACAAGCATGGAATAAAAGGATTTGTTACAACAAGAATTATGGAAATGACAATGAGGCATGAACAGAAGTCTATGGAAAATGCATCCAAACCGGCTTGTTATCCTATTACACAGTGCACACTCGTGCTTAGATCGACTGAAGCTAGATCATTGCATGCTATGCGTCCTGAAAAACAAAAGATTTGTGAAGTGGGCTCTGAATCCTAACCAATGAAACGTGGCATTGTTGCTTTGTTGCTATAGTAGTAGGTTCTGATACATACAGAAAAAGATGGGATAAGAAGTTTTGACCATAATATACCACAGTTCTACAGAAAGTATGATAAAAGAAAGGTTTAGCTGTGGCTAGAGGAGAGAGAGGGTGTGAGTGAAAATGAGCCCGGGTGGGGATTAGTCGTGGGAGAGTGCAGCAAGAGAATGAGCAAGGAGCCCAGCATTCCACTCATTCAGGGGCCTCAGTCTGAGCAGTGGAGAAGCCTCACACAATGCATGGCTGTGCCATCGTCACGGCGACGCCTCCTTCAAACGGCAGTAGCAGGGGGTGGAAAGATGAGCGTAAAGGCCAGTCGCACAAACACATTCTTACGCAACAGTCAGAAGACCTATGTTCTAGTCTCAATGAGAAAGTTGTTTACAAAAGGTGTGTTAACAGCTGGCTTCACAGGTTTACTGATGTTAGCCAAAGGTGGGAACAGAATAATCTCCTACTAGAAAAAAAAAATACACGACAAGACATGAAGGTAGCTTAAGTCGTAAACTAACAAAAATTACTCAAAAATGTCTGTAGTGTACCGTTAATACATTTTTTTTGCGTAAAATCTGGAATGCACTCAGTACTAATGCACTCACAGGACAGTCTTTCAGAGTCTGAAGCTAGCATGTGAGCACTTCAGAAGGTTAATAAATTCTAAACTAAATTAAAGTTAGAGATCTCTGTAGAAGCTGCAAAGTTAATCAGATTGCCCTCTGAAGAAGCAAATTGACTTAAGATCAGCACATTTCAATTAGTCCAGCCACTAACCCACCTTAAACTGTGGACACAGAGTTCTATAGGTCAGATCTGACCGTCAGTGTGGTCAGGTTGTCTCAATCAGCAGCTAAATATATGATAGAGACACTCCTGTCAGCAGATGGCCTGTCTACTTTCTTTCCTGCCTGAAATAAGTGCACTGGAAAAGGCATCAGCTGGGTCCCTTTAGTATTTGGTTATACAAGTTCTTAAATAAACCCATTTGGAATGACAGTCTCTCAAAAGGGGGGTTATTATTAACACGGCTGGACAGGAAAAGGATATGAGGTCTTCTGCTCTGAAAACACCATCCACAAAAGACCAGTGGAGTTTGTAATCTATTTCTAATGGAAGGAAATGATGAAGACAAAGAAAACTAACAGAAGACAATGTATTTTTTAATTTCAAAAGTATTGAGGAAAAAATAACTTTAGTTTCAATTTGAACCTAAATGCACATAAAATAAGTGTAACCACCTCTGTTTGAAGTTTTATTTGATTAGATAGAATAGTCTAAGGAGAGAGTGAAGGGAGGATATTCAACCAGGAAAAAATCTCAAGAAGCTGGCATACAGTATGTCCTGCTGCTTTTTTCTAAAATATTGATTCGACACACTGTAGAAACTCCATCGTTTCCTTGAAGCAGCTGTTGTAAGGGTTGTATTAAACTGTTGCTGAAGCATAAAATTAGGGAATAGTTGGCAGCTTCAGAGCCACCTTGGGGACCAGCTGCCCTAGGACAGCTGAAGTGGGTTGAGCCAGCATGTCTCCTCTGTGCGTGTCTGAGTGGCACCTATAGTCTAACCCTGGAGCCGATGGGTTGGGCCCCTAGAACAGCTACTAGAGTTGCGGTTCAAGTGACATGACCAAGCCAAACCCTGCTGGATTCCACAGATCAGCGCCAGGAATTCAAAAGAGGAACTCCGATCTTATTACAGCATGTTTCACTTAAACCTTAACAGTCAGCTAGTGAGATTTCAATCTATCCTATCCCTATTTCTTCCAACAATGTACCTTGTTTATAATTTGCTTTATTACCTGTACCTACCTGTACAAAAATAAAGAGCAACTTTAACTTATACATTTCAGAAGTAAAACATCATTTCACATTTCTGCATTTTGTGGAGAAGAAAGAACGTGTACTAAAGTGGAAGTGATATATTTTTAGATATGGTCTAAAATATTTTTAAAAAGAGCCTTTGGAGTTAGTAATGTCAGAGATTGAATCATTTTCATATACAGTATTATAAATTAAAAAGGTTATGATTTGGTATTGCATTATGGGCTCAACAAAATCCTTTAATAAGCAGAATAAACAGGTTATTGTTACAACACAATACTCTGAAGTAGTGAATACAAAACACCTGTTTGTTGGGTGAGTCAGCTGAGAGAACTAACAAAACGCTTTAGGCTTACTCATGTGGTGCCACTGGTTTCCATGAACACTGGACAAATTCCAAAGTCCCACGGCACCAGAGTGAGACAGCCAACGATATCCAAACAAAAGAGAAGCATAAAAGTGGGACTCTGTAATCTAGATCTGGAGAAAACCCAGGGCTTTGCCTTATAAGACGCTCAAAAACAGACAGACCAAAGTATTTAGGGACATAACGGCATCACAAGTTTCGAGGAGAAGAGAAAGGGAAAATCTATTAAAGAGCAACATAAAAGTCCATAAGAAAGTAGTTAAAACTGAGCTTACAACGCTGCATCAGAGGAGATAAAACAAGTCTTTTCATGGGTATCAAACTGGTGCGTGCCAGACTTCTTCAAAGGAACTACATAAAAGGTGTTGACTTGCACCACTAGTGTTTGAGTCAGTATAATGTCACAGCTTTAATAACACTGTACTGTGGAGTCAAATAGGTAGCACATTTTACCTTTCATTTTCACTTCATTTTCAGTTGAGAATGTCTCTAAATATTAAATATTAATACTACAAAGAACATATCTGTATTATGTATGCTACCCCATCTCTTTTCATTTGAAGCAAATTTAATTCCCTTGTATTATTAGTAGTAATAGCAACCATTCAGTGTTGTGTAAATCTGCAAAAAGGCAATGTAGGCAGGCCAACAATTAGAAAAGAGTTTTAGTGTCATGTGTAACTACCACATTATTACAGGACTCAATAGTAGGGCACAAAACCAACCCATAAGTCATTTACTACCCTGATATATTCACAAAGCATATCTAGACTTCCCGCAGTAGAGAAAGCTCCTAGTTGACCCTGGAGAAACAGCAAGGCTTAACAGCGACCCTTTGTTCCTTTTAGTGCTGCACTGAGAAGACAAAAGAGTAAGGTGACCCCCACGTGAACCAACTCTGATTGCTTCTGGCTAGTTTTACACCAGACCAACTAGAGTGGGATTTAACAGACAACTGCACTTGTGTCAAATCAAATATATAATATGGTATTCTTTTTTTATTTTACTTTTAATTTTAATTTTTTTTTTTTTAGTGGTATGCGAATGCTTCATTTGATACGATAATACACAACTTGGAATTGGGAGTGAAGAGGAAAAGACTGAAATTTGTGACTTGGCTATGGTATCGTCACACTAAACCAGAACTGGTAGTGATTTTATTCCTGGTTAGACTTCTATGTTTGGCAACAATTTAAAATGATGCTAAACCTCTAAACCAAACAACTAAATTGTTTTCACGTCTTAAGCGTCTTGTTTTGCCATGTGTTACTGTCATCAACTTTCCTCCCAACAGCAAGAATGTTTATTCAAGGTAAATTTGTACTTCCCTGATGAGCTGAAAGTCCCTGAAAACTCACAGGGCATGTGATAGGCCTTTTCCAATGAGTAACCATCGTTTGGCACATGTGTGATCTCATGCCGTCAATTCCAATAGTATAGTTCAAAACTATTTAAATGGCACAGAGGGTGTGTTGTGTGTGAAAACTCCTCTATCTGCAATGAGAAGCTATTTATATCTGGGAACAAAAGGAAACTGTGTTGGATGAACCCAGAGCTCTCTGTAATGAACAACATCATTGTTTATTTTGAAATAGGTCAAAAGTTAGTGACTTCTCATTTTGATCGCAAGTCAACACAAGTAAAAACGCTTACTGGGAAAAACTATAGGTGATGTTGAAACAAGGAAAGTGACAGCATAGAGTGCAGAAAGGAGATGCCTTAAAAACAGAGGATAGGCATTAGTTATCCAACAACAACCCTTAATCACCAACTTTTTGTAAGCACTTTTGATTATTGTTTATCAAAGTCTGTCACAGTAACAGTAAGTTCTAAAGAACCCATATTACGCAAAATTTAGTTCTTTGAGATTTTAGTCATGTTTTATGCTGTTCACTCACCGAAAACATCCCCAAAGTTGTTTTTAATTTCATTCACAAATGTTCAAGAATTTGTTTTTTAAGCTGCTTTAAGTTCAAGAGCAAAACACTAAATTTGTGATTTAAAGGGGCACTGTGTAACTTTCTTTAGGTAAAAAATGCTTTACACAATTCAATAACATTAGAAAGTTAAAATCATTCTTTGGAACATTCTGAACAGGAATAAATACATTTTATGCAAAATAATAGTCCATTTTGTGGGAAAGCAAGTCTGCTCAACATGCAAATGCAAATTTGTATTCTTTATTTTGTGTAACAAAGGCATCTACATGACATGTGTTTTGTTATTCAAGTTTATTTTTGTCCAAAAACTTACACAGTGCACCTTTAAACATGTGAACAAAAAGAATTATTGTGCCAGATATGTTTTAGATGAGAAATTAGAAAACAATATTATGAGAATACAAACCATAAGTGAAAAATACCACAGACTAACAGTAAAACGTAAACTTCTTTATATCACCAATACAATAATTACAATGAAGAATATTCATCAGGAGATCTTAAAAAACAAAACTGAATTGAATTATGCTTGGATCATTTAGAGGGTACACATATTAATTATAAAAAGTCTTTGTAAGCTGTAATGTTAACTACCCACTAGTGCAAGGTAAACACAATTAAATATTGAACACTAGAATAATGTTCCAGTTTTTATTTATTGAACTATAAGAAGCTAAATTAAATATAATGACAGACCCGATAGCATTTCAGTTCGTTCTCACTCATTTTGAACAGTCACATTCCACCCTCACTGTGTGTATTCTGCTCTGGTTTCTAATTACCTCTAGGATACGGTGGTGGATTGTGAGCATGTGATGGACCATATGGCTAAGTGGGATATGGAGCCCCTATGACTGAAGAATACAGCTGGCTATTGTTTTAATGCAGAGAAAGAGTTCTAGGAAATGTTATGTCAGTGAGTTGAGCCTCAGTGAGGAGCACATCACTCACAGCAGCGAGAAGAGCTGGTATTTAAAATCCATGCCTGACCAATTAGTTCCCTTTCAGACTTTGGGTGTCCCACAAGATTGGAAGGTCAAAGGACAAAACTAACATTCAAAGAGAGGCTCAAGTTCAGCTTAGAGAAACTGGAGAAGTAAAGTCACAACAGCAAAGGTTTCACACATCACCAGAACCTCCACTTGTTTATAGCCCCCTGGAATGTAACAGTTCTGCTTGTTATTAAAAACAGACAAAACTTTCTCTCTCACATGAATAGGCTTTAAAGCTCTACCTCGGGAAGCGCTGCATTCTGGGATGGCCTAGAGTCTAAAACTGTCCCTGAATAACAGTTTTAGGAAAATGAAATGAGCGTTGAATCGGTGAGCACACAGAAGGACATTAAGCTTTGGTGGACATGTGCCAGGGGAAACAGCAGCGGCACGACTGGAATCTGACTGGAAGGAGGAGACTGTAGTTTGAAGCAGACCGCAACGCCAAGCACATGATGGAATCAACTTCATGTTGGAGGTCGTTTTGCACCAGAAGCAGAGGCTACAGGGAAAGGTGCTCTCCATTTCACATCAGCCTTTTCTCCCCATTTGGTAACCATTTTCACAAGTGTTTCAGCATGGCTCACAGATGACAATAAGGACCCAAACAACAAGGAATATACAGATGAGACAAACCTGATAACTCTAGATTTTTTTCTGAAAGTGGACAAGTCAAACCAATCAAATATATTACCAATAAAAGTCATAATGTATGATGCGACATGTCAGGATCACTTTTCTATTAAGTCATGATTGACAAAGATCCTGCATTTAGTCTCTGAAAAAGGCAAAATAAACTCAGTTTTCTACTAAAGTGTAGGTAAGTAATTTCTTCGTTACAGGGAAAACATAAACTTGAACTGTGTCTATAATAAAAAATGTAACCTGCCACATCCCAAGCATTTGTGTACTCTCATCTATGAATAGGTGTTTTCTTGATAAAGTATGTTTTGAGACCTATCGGAGGCAGACAAGTGTATTATTAAGTGACCCTTTTCCCGTTTATTGACCACAGAACAAAATCTCTGAAGACCTTACCTCTGTGTGTCTTTGCTGCTCTCTGTGTTGAGCTCCACACTGCTACCGTCCCCTTGTGACCTGCTGTCCACTGTAGGGTCAAGCTCAGGATGGGTGGCCTCATCAGGGTCATTCTGACTTTTGGACAGGGTGTTTCCATCCTCCTCTGACAGAACATTGCTGCGATCCTGGCTGCCCATGCTGCTGATACTTCCTGTGGTCCCATGCTGGGCTCTCTCCAGTGCTCCTCCTGCTCTTTTGGCCTCTGTGCTGCGCTTCATTGCCTGCAGCTGTGACAAAGGTACGATGTCTGCTCCCTGAGGCCGGTGCCAGACAGTGCGTCGGCCAGTAGAGTTGTAGTAGTAAAAGCGCCCGCTGTTGGGGTCAAACAGCTCCCACCACTGGTTCCCGTCAGCCTGGCGTACTGGTACCCCAGAAGGAGGCTCCCAGCCACACTCACCGGTAATCAGATTCACATACATCCTCTCACGAGAGCGTGGCTCCAAGATCTCCACCCAATCAGAGCTGAAGAAACAAAATACAAACACAGTCAATGACAGATACAAATTATTTTTTTTTCCATTTGTATTAACAGGGAAATGCAATCTACATAAACTTTTTAAGTCAGAGTATAAAATATAAAATGGCATGGCACTTATCTTTTCAGTAATAACCTGGATTGCATATTTTAATATGCTTACGTTATAATCTTAACACAGCAGGATACAAAAACATTCTAATGCAAGGCAACATGCAGTAAACAACTCACACAGTTTGACAGATCGAGAGGTTTAAATCTCTACTCTAGTCTTTTCCATATGGATACATTTGTGTCCCCTATGAGTTGCCATCTGTAGAAAGGCCCTGTTAGCAATGATATCATCTTTGTTAAATATGAAATGCTGGTGGGTAAGTGTCCCAGAATAACAAGACAGGTGGACCATCACAGCGGGTCAACAGGCCCCGAGTCGGCAGAGCTCGAACAGAAGCATACGGTGTTTTCAGAGCAGCCAATGCAAACAGTATTGAGCTTTAACTACAGGGTGGCAACAGTCGACTCAGCACTACCCACAGCAACAAGAGGAACAGAAAAACAGAGAACATGATGAAGGTGTATGAAGACATAGAAAACAAAACATATCTTGTCCATGTGAGTAAAAAAGAGCCAATCAGAATGCAAACACTTGTAAGGCAAAAATTAGCAATATCTCAATGTTGGTCAACTAATACAGTGGTTGCTAGAGTGGAGGTCAGGGCCTCTTGGAAGGTCATGAAGCAAAATCTGGGGGTTGTGAGATAATTACAATTTAGACTTTTTTTTATATAACTGGAAGGAACTGGCTGAATTTAGTAAATAATTGTGTAATTTTTGTAAAATTTTATAAGCAATAAACTAATAAAATAATGGCATTTTAACCAAAGTTTGATGATTTTCACACTTGAAATCTGTTTTATTTTGTGCAGGGGTCCGGGTTATTTTGAAGGTCTCATCAAAAAGTTTGGGAGCTCCGACTAATTGAGTAAAGATCATGTGCTAGGAGCCAGATGGCCAATCAAATGGTGTAGCTCCTTTTGCACTTTGAGTAAGTGTCAACTCAAGCAGTGGCCGCACAGACTGACCATTGGTGCTAGCTATGTGCTCATGATACAATGTCACACTATAAACAAGAAAAGAGAAAAGATTGTGGTAAATAGCAGCTGCTGTTCATGTATTCAAATGTGTAGTACAGGCAATTTGGCACTAAAAATGACTGGGCTCCTTAGTACCATTTTATTTTTGTACAATATTAGCTGTAAGAGATGTTCCCATAAGGACTAACCATGTGTCAGAGTGCTGTGAGGACATCTGCTCTGATCCCTCACACCAGGCTCACACACTTGATTACACTTTTATCCCACCCGCACCAGGAAAAAAAAAAAAGAGGAGAGAGAAGGCTACATTTTTTTTTCCAAGACCTTAAGAGATGCTGCCTAATTTTAACATTTAGTACAAAAACAATGCACAAAACATTACTACATTCCTTTGTTTGTGGCAAAACTGAAATATGTTTGTAGTAAACTTAGTAATTTATTAAAATCCGTTCAAATTATCGACAAAGCTTATGGTCATGGTTCTTAAAATCTAGATATTGTCAAATCTGTGATGAAAAAAACATACTAGTACTTCAAGAACATGGATAACAGAAAGAAAAGTATATACTGTAGTAACCCCCTGTACAACTTACTCATTTGTCATAGATAAACTGAAATTTGGAAATGTCCAAGCTGTTATTTCTCCACCACGCAAATTCCAAGAATACTCTCAGACTGCATGTGTATTGATATTAAGCAGTGCCACCATGTCAGAAGATGACCCACAGAATGATTAGATTAGCAACACTTGAAGGGCGGGAAGCTTTGCAAATAAAGGCGCATTGTAGGCTGAGGCCAAACAGTCAGTACCACCCTGCACATACCAGTGCGTTTATCCTTTTAGCTTTCACAGAGGAGACATTCCCGCATTTAGAAATGGATCAGTGTTGCATTCCTTATCGTTGAGCTATATTGTCAATAATGTGCCACTTCTGTGCACTACAACCAAGCTTCTTCAGACTTAAAAGAAGACATTGTGTTTTTCTACCAAATTCCTCAACAGTGATGACACCAAGGAAACCTACAAACTATTTTAACCGAGCGCAACAGGCAATTCTGAACAGCCCAACAGGAAGACAGTTTTGAGGGTCAGCTGCGAAGGCCATGACTGGTGGGCTTGGGTGTATGGGGGCCCTGGTTGCATAAGAATTGTCCCTCTAGGCAAATAAACAACATTTAGAACTGAGAGCTGACCCGCTGTGCTGTGTTGACACAACCAGATAAGCAGGAAGAAGAATGGTGAGCATTGGGCATTTGTAGAACATCACTTTTTAATGTGCTGAAACAACATGAGAGATGGATAAAAAAAAAGAAAAATATATTGTGAAATAACGTTTCTCGATTATACATAACGCAAAAAATTTGCTAAATGCTACACTAAACAATAGGTAATAAGGTAATGTAATGTTTATTAAGGACAATGAACATTTACATTAAGCACAATGGCAGAAATGCTTGTACCAGATTCTAGCTTACAGCTAATTCCATCTGTAGTCCTGGAGAGGGAGAGGGGAGACACATTGGACATGTTTTTAGTTGCAGGAGGAAACTGGAGTACCGGAGGAAACCTACGCAGACACAGGGAGAACATGCAAACTCCACATAGAAAGGCCCCGGGCCCAGGAGTCGAACCCAGGACCTTCTTGCTATGAGGCCAGAGCGCTAACCGCTGCGCCACCGTGTCACCCAACACAGCGGTGCAGTGTTATATCACTAACAATCATTTTAGGAGCAATTTTTTTTCCAGATAAACGACTGTTCAAGGCTCTTATTTGAAAAATGTATATATATATGCTAAAAAAAATGAATGCTAATGAGAGCTTCTAGGTAGATATTTAAAAGTGGATTATTAATGAATATCAGCCTTCATTTTGGACATTTTAATTAATGCTACTGTTTTTGTTATGAAATGTATGTGGCTTGGTGTCATTTCTTATTGTCAACAGGTCGCAATTTGGAAAATGCAGTACCTCTGATTACACCTTGTCTAGGAGTCTATATATAAAGTTTAGATAACAATCTAAATGACATAATTCAGTGGATTGTAGTAGATGTGCTCAGCCACCCTGTGTGACAAAGTTTTATTATGTGTATTGGTCTAAAATAAACTTGGTTCATGTGACATGTACACACTTTTTTTGTAAATTCAGAGAATCCATGGTGTATTTAAAGAGAAAAAGCAAAGTAGACCATTCAGTTGTCTCACACTGAAGCACTTTGTTTTTCAAGGGGTCAAGAATTTGATTTGGTCTATGATAATACACTGTGACTGGAAATAAAGCTTGACAAATCATCAAGAAAAAAATCTCTGCAAGTAGCCCAGAGTCAACCAAACAAACCAAGTGCTGTGACTTCACAGTGTGCCTGATATATCAGGACACTGTATTTATATAAGAATAAATCCTTTTACAACATTTTACAGTCTGCCCCAAAAATAACCCTCAAGTCAGAGCTGTTTCCCAGAGCAATGGAAGATAGTTCATGGAATCTGCTCAATTGTTTCAACCAAATTGTAAATGGCACTTTTCCCGGCAACGGTAAACACACGAGGGACAAAGCATTCAGTGGAAATAGTGCAACATACGGACTTGTGCCATTGTGTGCCAAGGGGATCGCAAACAGATACCAGAGAGGCAGTGGATTTCATGACAAAGATAAACTGACAGTGAAAACAAGATTGTGATCTGTGTAAATTACATCTACGACTAAACCGTAGCACTAGAGTGAGATAATAGTAATGGCTGCAATAAACCTGCATGGTTGGCTGGTGTTGGGGCATTTTTTATCTGCCATTTAAATTATGCAGTGCTAGTCGCAGTGGAGGACTTTTTTAACTATGTACCCATCTGCAGAAATATTTTTACTAGCATTGCCCTTAGTGTTTGATATAATATTGATTTTCTTTGACAAAAATGTAAATAGAAGCACTATCACAACTGCAATACAGGAGAGAGTGAAGCCAAAGCTCTAGAACCATGCAGTTGTGGTGACCTTTTTCACTGCCTCCTCTTGTATGGTAACCCCTAACCTTCTCCAACAACAGCCTATTCTGAGCTGCTGCCCACGACTGTCCCTTGTGGTGTACATTCTCACAAGGCCTGCCATTCATCTGTGAAACCTTAGCACACGGTTAAGAGACGTGGCAACAAGTGCCAGTCCTGGCCTGCCCTGACCACTGGTTTTACAGTGCAACCATTTTGTATTTACAGTTATAAAGCAGTGAATACTCATAGTCTTAGGTTAAAATGATTTCAAATAGACCAACATAAAAATCAATTGCACCAAGTGCAAGCAGGCTGTACCCAGCGCTTCACCATAGGTCGAGATAATTATGTGCTAATGTTTATAACTGTTGGTTAAAGTTTATTTTTTCTAAATATGGTAAAACAGAGGAGCGAAGCGCTATCGATGTTCATAAGGATCGTGCAGGCCATGTTATAGCTTAATGATGTGAAAAGAATAGCTGATTTAGTTAGGAAATGGAAAATTACTTGACAACAAACACAAAAGTCTTGTTTGAATTATTTTGACATGTGCTATGCAATTGTATAAACACATAAACAAACACTGTACAACTTGAGAAACTTAATACTTAATACAGATATTTCAAAATTGACCTCAGAAGTCTAGAGTGACAGAAACTGCCATTTTCATTGGTTGGTGGTCTACATA
Organism: Mugilogobius chulae; assembly: GCA_038363315.1. Taxonomy (NCBI): domain Eukaryota; kingdom Metazoa; phylum Chordata; class Actinopteri; order Gobiiformes; family Gobiidae; genus Mugilogobius; species Mugilogobius chulae. Next base: position 30,472,875 of record CM076405.1, on the reverse strand, counting down.
GAGCATCTGTGTGTGCCTAGCACACACCAACAGGTTCCTGAACAATCCTATGCACGTGTTTAGATGACAGAAAAAGTCCTCCACCTGTCCCATACACATTCTTTCAGCTCTTTTGTTTAACACCTCCTGTTCCTGTAGTGTCACAAGGGTCAGAGGTCAATTCCAACACACAATTGGTTCCTGTGTGCGTGAACAGTCAATTCAACTGTAACTATAAAGCTGTTACAATTAGTAATCAACTTGTGCACCCCAATAAATGAACATCATTGTACAAATAGAAAAATGTAGGGTGCAGAGACAGTAGCAAAAAGTTCATCTTATTTTATGACAATGAAAAACACTAAAACTATGTACAAGCATATTTTACTATATGCAAATGATGTCTGGCTCACCTTGTAACATGTTTCATAGCAACAGTATTCAAAGTTACTGTTTAACATTAATGTTCCATTAAAAAAACTTAAAGCACCGTGTAAAATGTTAAATACAGTTTTTACAATCATATCTAATAATAATATTTAAAGTTGTTTTTCGGCTGCAGTTTATTCTTCAGTTATTATAAGCTGATATTGGTACACCAGTCAGAATGAAGTTGCCTTTCATGACAGCAGTGAGCACAGAGTTTGACTCATGCGAGTTCACCCAGAGACAACGCAGGAACTCTGAGGTGCCAAAGAGACAGCAGAAGGGATGAACAGCTGGGCCACAGCCACATACCTGACACAAGAGATTAGCCTAGAGAGAGAAGGATCAGGCAGAGAGCAACAAGGTGCATTGGCCGGACAGTCAATGGATTCAGCTCCAACAGAATGAATGGATCAGATGCTACCAAGCTGTTGATACTGGGTGTGGTGATGCTCAGCTGTAGATGGATGTTCTTTTGGCTTTGGTTTTCTGACTAAGCTCCTGTAACAAGAGCTCAACAAGGCAAGATGCTAAGTTAGTTAATTAAATTACCATTAAATTACATGCAACTTTGCAAATTTCAATTGGTCTTCAAGTTGGTGCATCAACCGTAGGTCTACTTAAGTCATCACATAATCTTCAAAAAAGCACTATGATATTTGCAAAAGGAATGTATGCTGCTCGTTCTGAGGTTAGAAATGGTTTCCTAGCTTGAAGAATGCCATATGCATTACAATGCCCATGAAATGCAGCCCTCTCTTTGTTCAATTGAGTCCATACCACAATGGACACTTTTGTTAGATCAACTTGCATACTTCATTGAATGAGCACTCTCTAAACCAATCAGTGAGGGTGTGGGTTGGGCTGAAACAAGATAATGGATTTATCACAACTTAAAATCAGCTTGTCAGCTCATCAACTAATTTAGTAATATAAAAATCATTATTTGAACACAGTCACACAGGAAACATGTACAGTTAGGGTTTTTGAGGAAAAATCCATGTGCAAAGTACTCCATCCAGATGTTGTCCCGTGGTTTACTATCATCTGAATCAAACTGACTGAAAAGGAAATATAAGTTATTACATTTCAAACAAATTGCTTAATAGAAATGTGCTATATATTAAAGGAAACTAGAATAATGGTCAGTTGCAGAAAGGCTTTGAACATGAACATGAGGTCTAAGTGACCTGCTTCAACAGCTGCTCTAATCCACATCTAGAGACAGTTCCCCTCTTCTAACACTGGATTAAACCAGATCTCACAACGTTGTTGAGCCACTATCAGCACAGCCACCATTTCCCATGCTGCTTCCCAAAAGGTAATTTGACATGGCCACAGTGATTTCCATGAGCTGCCAAAATGTTCAGGCTGAATGCAACCCAGTGCCTACCTCAACAGTGCTTCCAGAAGAACATGATGCCAGTCTTGAAAACAACTTCAAAGTTTCTTGTGGTATAATCCTCCTACAAATTATCCACAGAAGAAAGTAGCACCCTTGTAAAAGGGGTATTGTCTCGTCTGGTGGCCTGGTCGTCTCCCACAGAATGCTGGGAACTTCCGGCCTCTCTGCTCTGGTGAACAGTCATTATCCATCACGTCACTGGTCGGCCAGGGTAATAAACTGCCTTAAATAGCTACAGCATTGGCCAAACACGAGTCTCCACTCTTCTCTCCAAACCACCTTTTTTCTCTTACTTGTACAACATGTTGGGGGGCTTCTGGGTCAGGAAGACGAGGGGGAACATGTGCTGCTAAACGATCAGCATGAGTCCACAGACTACAGGTCGACACCAGCTGTCAGCCACATCAACAATGGGGTCACTTGTCCAAATAGCACATAACCAATCAATTTAGTTATGCTTAACATCATACATTACTAATATGGACTTCAGCATGACCTTTCAGTAGGACTTAATAAAACAGACACACACACAAAATTGTGCTTATAAAAGGATAATTTGTTTAGCACAATATAAAAAGAGAAAATTATGATAACTATATAACTGATATCATTAAGGTGTTTTGTTCTGCTTTGTGTCATTTCTGTCAGTATTAGCGTTTAAGCCTTTGCAGAGCTTAGGTCGCTCTTGTTGATGTCTTTAGAGTGAATAGGCAATCATTGTCACAACAAGTCTCTACTTTCAAAACTGAGGTAAATCAGCTAGTGCGTCTAAAAAAAGTCTTAAAATGAAAAATTTTCCATTGTAAGTCTTAAAAAAGTTGATAGTCCAATTACATTAAAGCTATTTTTGTCAAATTTCCCAATCTATTTCACACTGCTGTAGCTTTTCATGTTAGACATTTCTCACTAACATTCTCATAACACAAGTGGTGTGTTTGTACATTTTTTTTGTTTTTTTGTTTTGGTTGATGGAATGCTTGATTTCTGTATAAATTGCTTTTTGTGGTCTTATAAAGATCTTGAAAAGATTCAAACTTGACCTCTCTATATCTGTCAAAAGCTATTACTAAAAACTAAAAAGGACATTTTCTGAGCAGCTAGAATAGTTTGGATATCAGATCTTCAAACACTTTAGAAGTTACACTCTAGTCTTTGGATCGTTCAAACACTTTAGAGTTACACTCTAGTCTTGAAATGGAGTTTGTTTATCATCATTGTGGTTAAGACTAGACCCATCATGCCATATATCATTCTGAGCTATTCATGTGGAAAGGTTCAAGCTTTGATTATCTTGATTAGTAGGGTTAGTACAATTAATTGGAATAAAAAAAAATACAATTTTAGTGGATACAATTATCAAATCGCAAAACAACTTGCATAAAAACTGTTAATCCTGTAGATGAGATCTGTAAAAATTGCAATTAGATATTTATTTAAATTGTGCAGCCCTATTGTGATACCATTGCATAGACCTTGCAGAAATCCTCTTTTCAGTACTGACACTGAAAATACTGTATAATATGTTCAAATAAGCACAGTTGACACTAGTTTTAGCATTGATTAATGTGTCTGAGTGTAACTTTGACAACCGTAATTCAAAAAGCTTTAAAGCATCTCAACTGGCTAAGACTTCAAATAAGCGAAGGTGTCCGCTGACTATAGTAATATTATAAAAATAAGTTATTTCTACCACAAAACAGTCCAGAGTGTCTTACCTGCAAGACAGAAGCATGTTATGTCGTCTGATTGTTTCTTTACAACACATTTTGGCCGTGATCAAAATTAAGACATTATCACTTTTCTAGTCTGTCTTCACTAGCTGCTGTGAATGGAAGCAGTTTGGGTAATGATTAGATGGGCTGACAACACACCACCCCTCGGGTCCCTGTTGCTGACATGACAAACTAGGGTGAGCCTAATCCTAGAGCAGAGTAACCGAGTTAGATGAGGGGTCAGAGCTGGGCCAAGGAGGAGTCACACGGGAAAGAGCAGCCAGACAAAGAGTTTAGCCAATACTGTCACAAGTTTAGAAAAGTTCCCATCAAAGCTGTTTGCCAAAATGAATCAAAATCTAAGCATAAAAAGTGTTTATCAGGCTGAGGGTTGATTGGAAGAAGCACAGGTGCAGACGCTTGGCCCTCTGGGATTAAGAGGTGTGCGGGGGGATTGTAAGAGGTTAACTGTAGGTTTGCTCTGGGTGGCCCTGTCTGGGTAGGAGGGGGCAATGGATTATAATAGGAACAGTGTCGAGGGTCATAGAGAAAAGGAAGGGATTAATCTACTTAGAATTTACAAGTGAAAGATGAAATCTTTTTTGTTCATTATTTAATATGACAAATTACTCTTGCTGATTGACATTGTGGGACCTAATTTAAACACTGGTATCTATTGGAACCATTGTGTAAGGTTAAGAAGTTACTATTGCCAAAATAACAGAAAAAAATTGCTAGCCGTTTAGTACTTCTTTTGTTGTTTAATGTTTTTCATTGTCTTACTGTATCACCAAAGCACATGCATGATTTGTGCATGACTTTTGTTCACTGACAATAGCAAAAACCTTATTCTGATTTAGATTTTCCCATGTGCATTTCACATCTAAGCTGGATAAACGTATTTGGCTCAAGTTCAGCTTTGCTTACCACAAGCAAACATAGGCTTTGATCCCCAAACTAAATGAAGTTCAATATAAAACCATGAGGTGTACAAGTGGTTAATGTGGTTGAGGAAGTCTGTCTCAATACACTGCCAGTGCGGTGAGCCACATAAGTGCACCAGATGAGAGATGAGTAAAAGAGCACCTACTATATTCATAATCTGAGTTACACCTATTAATGATGTTTCATATTGTGCTACTTAAGATAGTTTAGTGCACTGAAATACCAGTTCAAATAAAACATTAATATAATTGGGCCCGGTTATTTACATGAATATTCGGGAGGTCAAAAGTTAAGATGGTTTAGTGTGTCCTTGCAGTAAACATTTGTCAAAGTTGTACAGCTGTTGAGATGCAACTAATGAAAATTACATGAAGTTTATTTATGTTGTCCTAAACTGGTATATTTTCTTTCTTGACCTATACCCAAACCCTTTCCCTAAGCTTACCCATTCTTCTAAATGTGATCACCCACCCTCTGGACCCAACGCTCTAGCTCAAACCTTTTCACTTCCTCAGTCTAAAATGAAAAATGCTATAAGATCAGACAGTGAACAGTAAATTGAGAACGTATTTTTCTCTGACGTGTTAAAAACTTTTCAAAACAGGAGAATGTGTTTGTCTATCAATGTTTGTGCTAAAGCTTAACAATTTAAAAATTAACAACTTCCATGCACAATTTACAATTTACATACAACTGAGTCATTTTCCTGGGAGTTTAAACTGTCATTTATTAAATTGTTATACCTACCACCTATTTTTTCAAACTGTAATGTCAATTTGCCTTTGTGTACAAATATGGTTGCTCAGGAGTTGTGGAAACACCTCCACACTTAATGCTATATTTTCTGGCAAAAGAACAATTATAAACCACATCAAAACTGTGAAAACAAGCAAAATGATGAGTAAAATCTTAAAGTCAACCTTTAATGGGAACAAACGGTAGAAAATGAAAATGAAATCTTAAATATAATCATGACTGAAAAATGTGGTCTAACCTGTACGCACTTTGTTTTAATTCCATAGTAAAATACAACAAATAAATTGTACAACATAAAAACAGGATTGGAGTTAATTTTCAGATGTTACGAATGACATCTTTAAGATTTGTAAAAATTCAGTATAAATGAGAACTTGTAGAAAAAATAAAATATAAAAATAAATATGTGATGTTGTAAACTTTCAAAAAGACAAGGCAAGTTTTTAAGTAAAAATTGAAGTGGATTTTTTTGTTATTTATTTCCTTTTTAGGTAAAACAACATTTTCTATCCTTGTTCCCTTGACAATCTTGTTTTAAGACAGACAAAATCTACTCAAAACCACTTATTCATTTACAATCTAATTTATTGTTTTTAATTTTTGTCTTGTATAAAACAGAAAAATACGTTTATAAGGGGAGATTTTTGTGGTTGATTTGACAAACGTTTCACATTCTTCTGATTTTTAAAACCTCCAATAATACCTTTAAAGTTTTACCATTTAGTCTGAACTGACAGGCTTCCAAATATAATTATCAAAAAAAAAAAAAGTTATTATCGCCCAGCCCGAGAGAGGAGTCTATTGTTACATAATTTCTTGCAACCAACTGTGATGAAAAACAGTTGTACTTAATTAGTCACCAGCTATACATTATGTTGTGGTGCAAATGCAACAATTTTCAGGTAGTCTCGCACCCATCGAGTTTTGGGGGCGAGATTTGTTCTAGCAGGACATATACGTCTATTGTGTGTTTGGTTTTCTTACTTCTTGTTGAAATTAACTCGTCATTCTCCTCCACCTCAAAATAGTCTTTACAGTGTTATTAAAAGTGTTGAAAATGTGGTACTAATCAATACTAAAACTATTCATTTGAACAAGTGTCAATACTAAAACAATATCAGAACACACAATTTGATCTTTGAGAATGGAGGATTTTCTCTGGTATCAAAATCAAGTTTGAAAGTTTTGTATCGTGACATTGTTCCTACGAAAGTCAGTGTTTTCTGAGGCTCAGAGGGGAAATGTTTTACAGACATAGCTGAATTTGTGATGAGAAATAATTGAAAGAAGTATTTAAAAACTCAAACTCAGTCAAATAGCCTAGAGTATGTCTTTTAAATATATTAGTCACCGGGTTGAGACTTTGCTGATTCTATTATAGGCTAGTAATTCACAGTCTTCTATTTGCTTTATACTTGAAATGTACAGCACAACATTCAACAATAAAAAGATAAAGCCAAGTATGAGTAATGCAATGTCTCATAACGACAACTGGCAGTTTTTATGACCGTCGTGTTTTGTCTCACATACAAAATTGACATCTGTTTGCCTTAACAACTAAATTAAGGTTTTATTGCACACTTTAGATAAGTCGACGTAAAAGATGAAACCAGTAGAGCTTTTATCCAGACACTTTTCACCAAATTCAAATGGGAGAAACACATGTCTTCCTGTAGCTGCTTCTTCTACTTCCCTCAACCACAGTAAAGCCCAACTTTGATCAGGAACACCAACATAGAATACCCACGAAGGGATTATTCATTTAAATGTCCATTTCATCGAGGTACTGACCACAGAGCAGGCCTATGCGGGTAAATAAAGTAATGTTTTTTTTAAGTTGAGACGATAACACAGCTTTGAATAGGGCTAACACGCACGTGCTAGCAGAAATAAAGTACCCACATCTTAGTTTAATCTTTTTAGCAGAGAACACAACCTCAAAGTAATGCAAAATCTATAATAGTCAATCTCGTGCTTGAAATGATAAAGTTTGAAGAGTAAAAGCGGCAGTGTTCGTTGCTTTTATGCGATCGTGTCCTGGCGGGGAGAAACTTGCCCGAGCCCGACACACACTTTATCAGCAGCGTTACTCCTGGCTGTAGTTATGGAGCTAAATCGATTAAAAGTTTCTTACCCTGTACCGGCCATTTCTTCACATTGTAAACAAGTCGCTAGCAAGTCGAGAAAAGCGATTCTTGAGCTGGAAACTTGTTATAGATCTCCGAGCAGAAGCATTGTGAGGACGGGCAAAAGTCCCAAGGCGGTGGATCCAATGGAGTCTCCGCCTCTGCTCCAGTCACACACCGGGGTCATGTCTGCACCTCCTCCTCCCCCACAGCCCAGGCCCCAAATGTCTGAGGCACAGTCAAAACTCACTGAGTCAGCCGCTACACTACACTTTTTTTTTCTAGTTTTACTGATTTGATTGGCAACATCATGATCCAGTTGTCTCTGTCCTTAATAAGTTTTTTATTATTATTTATTCACCTGTTCATTTAAAAGAGACCTATTATGTAAAACTTACTCTTCTGAGTTTTTTTAACCTTTTTACAACAGTGTTCTCTCATTTTTAGTTTATCCAAAGTTGTATTTTTATTGATACATCCTTTAAGTAATCTTGCATTGTCCTGGAGCTGATGCTTGAGTGCTCAGAAAATCTCTGTCTTCACCTACCCCCTATCCCCACCCACTTGTCTCTGTTTACTAGCGATTACTCTAAAATTCAGATTCTGAGTAAACCTTACAGGGTTAAAACTGTCAAGTAGCCACTTTCCAACAACAATAAATGCTCAATAACTGTGGCCTAATAAAGTTACATTTTACAGTGAAAAGGCGGGGCTTATCAGTTTTGCCGGCCTGGAAGTCAAAGGACCTGCTTCTATTTCTATACCCTTTTAGATCACTTTTGCGTTTTACAATGAATCAAATGTTATTTGTTGATCTTCATATGGCATTTTCTTCCAAAATATACAGGAAAAAACACAATAGGTCTCTTAAGTTTTAGTTTGATAGTTTCATTATAGTAGGTAGTAGTGTTTACTGTTTACCATCAGTGCACCCATCAATTATGACGTTGCAGCCTAGGGGAAACTAATTTTAGCTTCAGCAAGGTGATAGCGACACCCGCTGGAATTCAAAAGCATTTCAGACGTCCCAAAAAGGTGGTCAAACAATTGTTTATTCACATTTATCTATTGAAATATTAGCTAGAAAATGAAACAATAATAATGGCGCAGACCTAAATTCACAGCAAAAGTTTTACATTGTTGTGCTGTTCCACTGGAACACAGAAATCTAATATCAGTTATATGTACATAACATGTCTCACAGTGAACCCTTAAGTGCTTTTCATGTGTGAATAATGAAATAATCAACATATGAGCAAGAAATTAAATCTCTCAAGCTACATTTGTCCATAATTTTCTTGACTTATAACACATTGAGGTCAGCCATCTCAATCGGCTCTTACAAAAGTATTGTAAACATCAATATTCATTACACAACATACATTCAATTACATCCTGAACTGTACAGCAAAAGTCTACTTCAGTGTTTTCATTTGGTAGCACCATGTATAGCAAGCTGAGCAACCCAAATGTCTACAGTGAGAGCCATGAGAAAAAAAGGTTAGTAGCATTCATTGGCGCAATGTTTGGGATGACTACCATTGTGCTAAACTGATTACTAGATAGGCATGTTCAAATGGAACTCACAATGGAGATGGGTAAAGGCAGGCAGACTTCAACCATCTACATCACAAAGCTTCAGGGATGTTTCAACAGGACATTCATCTGTGTAGGAATTATATTACAAAAGTCTATGGCAAAACATCTGTCACAGTTGGTCATATGCAGTGTCTGTCTACAAAGCAAGTCACTGATAACCAGTCTCCTCGATGATGTTTTGTAGCAGCAGGGTTGATATCATCATACAGTTTCTCTTGATGAACAAAAAAGCTACGTAAAGCAGATATAGAATCTAGTATCTACAAGCAGTACGGTGAAACAGAATGCTTTGTGCACACCAGACTGTCCCACCCCAACTACACTGACAGCTGGAACAATCAGAACATTAAAGGATGTTGTATGTGTCCCAATACACTATTGACAAATGGTGATTCTTCTCTATCTTTTTCAGTTCTAGGATCACCTTTCTCTTAGAAGAGGGTTTTAAAAATCATCGGATAAAACCCAGAGAAGTGAAAAGTTATGTCTCAGTTCATGGTCCATCATCTCTTGTGGTCAAGGTCCTTGGGATTCTCTTGCCTTCCTCTTCATCCTGAACACCAGGAGGTCAACATGGTAGGTGGCTGGATTTAGGAGGTGTAGCTAACCAACCCATCCTTCCCAAATCTGCCCTCTGTACAACAGAAAGTACAAAGTATTAAGTACATGACTCCAGGTGTGTCATGTGCCTAACAAGGCTGTTAAGAAAAATAGAGCAATACAGTTACAAGATAGACATAAATTAACAGCGTCAAGACTACTTTAAGACATGAAATGGAATGGAAAATTAAGATTTGCAATGCAGCATATTTGAAAAAGAACTACACAACTACAGAAAGCAGAAGACTGGGGAGTGTGACAAAGATAAACAAATATGAAAGAGTTAAGCTTGGCAGACTTTAAAGAGACAGATGGGTTATGACCCACTCACAGCGATTTGGAGGAAGGCTTCTTCACTTTCGGTCTCTTTCGACGATGAACTGGCCTGAGTCATGCACAGCAAATACACACGCAGGGGAGATGCATGTGCATGAAGACACACACAGGTATATGCACACAAAAAAAGACACACATCCAACCCAGACACGCACAGCAGAGACAAGCAATTAGCCTTTGTTACAAAAAGAGGACAGCAGACTTGAAGTTTAAGCTCCAGTGACTTCTGCATGATAAGGTGCTTTGATCTCAGATGTAACACAACATACATGAACTTTATTTCTTTTGCCATTATAATGGCTTTAACCAAAGACACAGGACACAATAAAATAGTCAAGTAAAAGGGAAAGTATACCTGTATTCACTGAAGTAATTTCGCTCTTTACCCCCTGTAAAGAGTACATTTTAAACATTTTAAACACGCAGATACTGTATACTTTGTAACCTAGCTCCAATTTGTGTTGAAAGACATAAACTTACCTTTTTCTGGATTGCATTGCTTATGTCCTTTGCAACCCCTTAACTCCATGAGCTGTTGATGTAATGAATTTAAAGTATTGCGATCCAGACTGCTGACACCGTTAATCAGCTAAAAACATAGACAAAGTATATAGACAAAATAAAAAATGTGTTTTACAACAGAGATAATAATTTGTGTTAATACAAATTCAAAAACTAACAATATACTGACCTGGTAAGGGTCAGTGTTTATGTCAAAATACTCTAGGAAACCAGTGGCGAATTCACAGAAGAGGAAATTGTGCGTATCATTGATGGTCCTCAGGCACCAGTAGGTGTTGTTGTTGGCACTGGTGCATGCACAGAATGGGCCCACTATGAGGGAAGATGGAGATAAGTGCACGTAGTTTTGAGCTGTGTCCTTAATGCACTATTCAAACGGTGCCTATCCTTACTTGTCCAGAAGGGGGCAGTCTGCCAGTGATGATTGTCATGAGTGAAGCATGTAAGCCCAGGCATGCTGCATGTGTCATTGTTCTGAAGACGCTTTAGAAATTTACGGAGTTTCTTTCTGCGCTTTTGCTCCTTGGCCAACCACTGTCCTTTTTGCTTTGATGATGGAATTCTATGCAACATAAACATAACCATAAACATAAACATAAACAAAATGAGCGAAAGAAGCAGAAAGTATTTTTGTACTCATATGGAAAACTTACCCCAGAGAGTCAATATGTTCCGAATTTAGTTGAAACATTTCTTTACTTTTAAAAAGATAACTGTAAAAAGGAAACATCAGTCTGAATTTTTTATATGGGTATTTATATATTTTATAGTAATGTGACGTACCTTGGAGAGTTGCATTGACATTCCTCTGGTCGTACCTTTTTCAAATGACCTTTAACCTCTCTCAAATTCTTGATTTTGCTTTGTAAAGTCTCAATCTAAACAAATGTAGACACAAATAATAGAACGATTACACTTTCACTGAAGTGTGCGTTATACATTCTTAAAGGGGATCTATTGTGTTTTCACTTAGGAATAAACTATAATACATGCAGATCAGTAATTTATCAATCCTAGAGTTTAAGAGTGTTACACCTGAATATTAAAGTTACATAGCTACACCAGTTAATGCCACAAATTGATCACTAAAGGTTCGGGAATGCAGAGAGCAAAAGACACTAATTCTATTTTGCTGTTTGAATATTACACAATAAAAATCAAATTTGCCTCAAACGATCGTATTTAAAATAATAAAAAAAGAAATAGAAATTTCAGTGTTGTAATTTTGTGTAAGACTACCTCGTGTTCAATGTGCAGTTTATGATCCTTCCAGGCTTGGAGGGATTTGTAGAGACCTCCATCGCACTTGACCGTATCATTCATCAGGATAGAACATCTACAAGAACAACATAGAGTTCTTATATCTACAAATACAATGAACATATTTGTGGATCTTATTCGGCTCAAAGCTTGCACACCTGTAGGTGACCTTTAGAGCAGAAGGGGCTGTTAGTTTGTTGCTGGTAGTTGGCTTGGCTGTAACTTCCATTCCACTGAATTCATCATTGTCGTCCTCATACTGAAGTCTGTTCTTCTTATCTTTGACCCAGCTGCTGTTTTTGGTGCCCAGTGGCCGATAGCCCTCTTCCAAGTCCACAGCATACAGATCCCCATCCAGCTCAAATGACACCGAACGGGCCCAGCGCTTCCTTGTCACTGTTTTAGCGGATTTCATCTCTACATAAAATAGCATGTACATTTTTAGTCCGACATACTTGGTAGAAAACAAACAATTGCTTTGTCAGTGTAATAGTTTATAGTTTCTGAGTTATGAATTTCTTTTAACCACTTGATGGCAGCAGAGATACACCACTCTCAGATAAAGTACATTTTCACGTTTCCTGATTAATGGCCTGTTTTAGTACAGCTTTGTGGGCAACTGCAAGGACATTTTAAAGTGAAATACATGTGTCATTCCCAGCTACATTAAATCAATAGCTACCTACAGAAGCATGTGAGTGACCGCAAGAACCTACTCTTCTTGGTGAGCAGTCTCTTCTTCTTAAAGATAGATGTTTTGAATGGCATGTCTGCACAATTACAGTTGGCAAAGTTGGTTGTTGGAGACAGTTTGGAAACACCACTGGCCATCAGAGCTTGCATACGTGGAGCATACAGGCTAGCCATGCCCTTGCACTTATATAGCCTCAGCTTGCCGGTCTGATCTTCCACACACTGCCATTTCTGTAAATGGACACACACAAATACCAAAGAATTGATTCATGACAGTACAAAAGATTAGGAAATGCTCACATACAAGTAATATTTACAGGCACTGAATATTTAAATATAATTTCCTTGATTCATCCCCTTCTTGCACATGCCAGCAAACCTCATTTTGAAGGGCTAAATAATACTGACTTTGAAGTCAAATAAAGCCTTCTCTGCTTTGGTGACAGCATATTAGTCTAAATAAACTATCACCCAGACTTAAAATTGTGCCTCGGTGTGAACTACACTCCATGATGTACTCTTGAAATATTAATAGTTACCACTTCTCTCTTGTGAAGTAAAAGCTGTTAAGTCTTCACACTATGCTTTTTTTCTGCAACTAATTAAAAAGTAAATAAGTTCTACTATGTCTTACGTTCCAACTAATGGAGCATTTTGTCAAATAGAATTTTTGAACATTGCAACCATTTGAATTACTGCTTAGTTTCAGATCATTTGACTTGTCATACCCCATGCATACAAAGTAAACACAGAGCATGATACCTGTCCAGGCTGCTGGCAAGGCGTCTGGTACTCTGCCTTCTGGCACAAGTCCTTTACTCGCTGATATTTGGGCAAGAAGTTCTCCTCCTGTGCCATCTCCTTTCCATCAGCACGTTTGTGTGGAGGCTTCCTGGGATTACAAGAAGATCAGCTCAGTTTTGGTGTCAAGACATTCAGGGCACTGACAACAAGACAGTGCCTTGAATGAGAATGTATTCTCTGAAGGTCAATCAATAAACATACCCTCTCTCCACAAGGAAAGAATCTCGCCAAGTTTTAGGCTTCTTGTTTACCTGAAACCTAGAAAATAACAAAATTAACTCAGTACTTGCAAATGTAAAAGCTTTTATTTAAAGAGGTTTGATGAAGCTTATGTTAGATTTACCGATTGACTGGTTTATCTGTTTCTAGTAACTTAAGAATAGATTTTCCATCCATTTCTTGGGGAATATCAACACCAGCCATGTCTAGCAGAGTTGGAGCTAAGTCTATGTTGAGTACTATGTGAGGGTTGCTGCAATAAAATAAAATAAGTATGAAATCTGAAAAAAATTTAAAAGATGAACAATTGGTAGACTTACATTGCACCTTGCTCCACATTTGGACCTCGTACATAGAAAGGTACTCGAATATCAAACTCATAAGGCATGGATTTGCCCTTGACAAGGCCAAACTGACCGATATGATACCCATGATCTGATGTGTAAATAATGTAAGTATTGTCCAGTTCCCCAGTTTCTACCAACATGTTGTACACCTATGGGAGAAAAGAACCGATTAGCATTGCAAGAGTATAAAAAGGTTATTTTATGTTTGCTCAAGTTTCTTCTCTCCAGTGGCAGTCTTACAAAAAAGGATTGAACAATTTACCAAGTGTGTCACTGAATACATTAGACAGTCCCACTCAGAACAGGCACAGATCTCCCAGGACTTGAGAGTGTTCCATTTGTCGGTGGTCGGCCTACCTTCTCTACACTGTCATCCACCGACAGCAGTGTCTGCATTCTCCGGCGCTGCAGCATGTTAGTGAACTGCATGTGGACTGGCTTCATGGGCCAGTGTACCGCAAAATCCAGTGCTTGTCTGGATTTGGTGCATAGTTGTAGCTGGGTGTTCTTAAAACATAAAGACAGCAATTATTCTTCAATCAACATAAATAATAGCATATCTAATTAAAATAATCAATAATTAAGAAGGAGGTCTCATTGAAAATGACAATATATATCAAATAAAATAATAAGACAATATTTGGTTCCAGTTCTCAGTTTGAGATTACACAGAAATGAATAATGTAAAACCAAGATTTATACCATTATTCTTCTTTAAGCTATTCTTTAAAACTAAACAGGACTTACCGAAAATGTGTGAAATGCAAAGCACTGTAATCAATGAGTTTGCCCACAGTGAGAACACTTGGATCAATATTTAACTTCCAGCTATATGGAAGTTTAATTATTTAAGAATAAACAGGACACAATATCTAATGGGATCTGGAGAGGGAATGTATTTAACATTCAAAGTCTATCGACTGACTTTTACGAATAGATAATGTCTCAAAAGTGCGTACATTCTGGCAACCCTGATGTTGTATAGAGATATGTTCTCAAGGTGTCAAGCAGAGACGGAAGTTTATCACCAGTCCAGTCCAACTTTTACAGTCTCTCTCTCTTCACATATAAGTTGATAAGAGCAGCAAAATAGCCAGCCAAGGAGCTCCAGTAAAACACTACCCAGGGGAGCACAAATTTATGGAGAAAGAGCAATTAAAAGTTTGTACAAAGACGATGAAGCAGGGTGTTCACAATATTCCAAGAATAAAGCTTGTGTGGCACAGGTTAATGATGCTGGGGGGATTATATGAAGCAGAAGTAGAGAGTGGGAAGCTGGAAGAACATGGCAAAATTGCAGTCTCATTACTGGCCTGGTATCTGTCTCTGGAGGCCAATAGCAGGTCTGCCATTAGGCAGCAGCACTTGACAGCCAATCAGGAACATGGAGACTTGGACAAAGACTGGAACAGTGTGTGAATGCACACAGCCATAAATCATTGCCTATGCATAAAATATACATTACAATCTGGCTACATCTTTGACAAAAGGTACAAATTAGCAGGTCTCATTATCCCAGTGACACTAATGTGACAACATCGCAACCAAATAAACTGGAGGGGAATTCAGGCTAACAGAGGAAGAACTCAGCTGCCAGAGGCTCACTGCAAGCATCAGAGATAAGACCAAACTCAGATTATGGAATTTGTTTTCTTCTGAGTCAAATGAAACCGTTGTGCATTTAGCACCACAAAATGAACCACAGTAGACAACGTGCTAGTGACACAATTACCCCTTCTTATGAATCTACAAAAGTTAAATAAATACAGTATGAACGCAATAAAGTTACAGTGCAGAAAGTCCTCATCTGTTGCCGATATGCAGGATTTGATGTACTTACATGTGCTGTGATGCATTGGGGAAGGCAGTGCTATACTGTGGGGCTGAGTCCTCTGGGCCATGTGGAGCCACATGGCTTAGTACCATCATGATGGGACGATGAGGGTACATCCTCTTGGACATGCGGAAGTAGTTGATGCTGTCATTGGTAATGACGTCTGTCAAGTAATCCTGTACACACAACAGACTTGTCAATCATGATCTTAGTCTGGAGAAGGGCATGGAGGAGCAAGTGTCAAATCACTTTGTGGTGTCATATTAACACTGTCCATATAATCCACTATTGACTATATGAGACATACACGACACATATACACTTGGAGCTTACCCGTGCATAGTTACTGCTGTGTTTCTCTCTCACTCCATTACGACAGAGTGTGTAGTTGTAGAAGCGAGAATTTTTCACCAGTGCCACCCATTCCCTCCATCCCGGAGGTATGTAGGAGCCATTATATTCGTTTAGGTATTTTCCAAAATAAGCTATGGATTAAAAGGAAGTAACAAGTTAAGAAAATCAAGTTCCAAGAGCCCATCACTTTTGTTCTAACCTGTTCGATAGCCAGAGTTGTTGAGGTGCACGGCAAATGTGTGGGGCTCATGGTGGGCCTGCCAAGATGGGGACGAGCAATTCTCATTGTTGGTATATGTGTGATGATTGTGGACGTACTTCCCAGTGAGAATGGAGGAGCGAGAGGGGCAGCACATCGGTGTAGTAGAAAAGGCATTTGTGAAGTGTGTGCCGCCCTTTTCCATAACATGGCGTGTCTTGTTCATAGCCTGCATTGAGCCTTACAAAAAACACAAAAAGGATAAAGTTTGAATGCCTGGGGCAGTAAAAGGATGAGAATGGAGCATCAAACCAAAACATTTAGTGAAAGAAACATTAAGTGCAAACAAGAGCACATTTTTGTATATCTTGCACAGAATACAGTGCAACAACCTCTGAGTACATGGAAAAGTAACTTTGGACTCCTCTGGAACTAAAAACTTTTCAAACTGATGGGGATTGTTTGGGTAAACAGATGCTTGACCATAAAATCTTGCTTTTCAATAGGAGTCTTCTCTCTGGCAATCATGGGTGGACAAAGGTTGTCACACAGGCCATTATGCAGCCACTTCAGTCCAACACACCGTTAAAAGACTTAAGCGGGTAGGGAGATGGCCAAGGTTTGGCATCCACACAATAGGAGCCAGAGACTGCCCTTATTTTGTGCCAGCATTGAGGGAGCTGGCAGGTCTGCACATGACTTGAAGTGGGCCAGTTGTTCTTATGCCAGAAGGCAGAATTAGGTAAACTTTCCCTTGGTTTTATTAAAAATAAATGTACAATGATTTGTTTATATAAAAGGCTACAAAAAACATTCTGTAAAAATATTCTACAGCTTTCATAATTATTACCGCAACATAACATTACTAAAAAGAAAAAATTACCCAGTTCTATGTCCTGATCATCTGTGAGGATGAGGATAATGTTGGGTCGGATATTGCGGAAATGGCGATCTCTCTGTAAGCGTGACCTGAGGCGATATCCTGACAGATATCCAGAGCCTTCAGCTGCAGGTACAACTCCCATCAAAACAAGACTCAGGATGAGAAGGAGAGGGGCGAAAAGTGCCCGTTCTGCCATGTCTGTGTCCAGCAGTCCTCCGCGGCTCCACTCAACAGCTCACACTTAACCTGAAAGACAAGGCATAGACGAGCAAGCATAAGTCCACGTTTTTACAGCACACACATGCTGAGACAAAACAGCTTAGTAAAAACAGCAGATGCAAGCCTTGCACTGCCATTACAGGTTGCTCTTCCATACAAATGCACCCGTTCGGGCTGAGCTCAGCTCGTTAATCAATCATTAATGATGCATTAGAGTGGTGTCATTGGCTCAGTGTAATGATCTCTGGTGATGAGCACATGCTGCCAGGTTGGGGCTAATGGGCCTGGGCTGAGGGCCAGCACAGGCCTCCCCCTGAGAGGCTTAGAGAGATGTGATGGTTTGAGGTGGGGGTCAAGGTGGAGGACAAATGTAAAAAAGCATGGCCTAATAGAGCTTTTGAACCAGGTGAGAAGAGCATGACTGACTTTTAGTATGCCTAACCAACCAATGGATTAACAAGCTCAGAACTTCAATAAACTAAAGCTTTCTACATTATAAGCATACTTGCATGTGTAATTTAGCCTTATCCTCATAAATATTGTGCACAAACCATGCATCTTCCCTAGAAACACTCCAACATAATTAAGACTTTGCTGTAAACAAGTTGTGTAAACCCAAAAGATAGCTTTCTACAGAACATCAAAAAGCAAACAGCAACAGAAATGAGAGCTGAGAAAAATAAGGTGCCTTGTCTTTTCCCACTTCATAGATAAAGCCTGTTTTTCAGTCTTTTTGTTAACCTCAAATTAATAAACTACAAAAATAAGCACCAAAATGTATTCTCCCGTTGCCTATTTTTTTTTTTTAATCATGACACATAATCAAAGAGCTAACACACCCCAGCGAGCAGAATCATAAACAGTTTACAGGCAGCAGCAGAAGTGTACCCACAGCAGAGGAGGGGGCTGATGTCTATATTGAGAAGCTGACAGAGTGGCCTCTGTGGTTCACGAGACTATTCCCTGTGCTGTCCTTTCTCATTTAGACAATAGCTGTGCAATACAAATCTCCTCCAAGCAACAAGAAAACAAGATGCAGTATATGAAAAAGTAATTGTCAAACTATGTGTATATGTAATCAAAACTTTATTTTATTGTTAGAACTTCCAAAAAGTCCTGGTTCAATTGGAGAACATGTTGGTTAGTGGATCTGAGCCTTCTTGCAATAAGTTTGCTATAGATCTAAACAATAACACTAGCTACACAGAATTTGTAGCTATATACATATAATTTCAGAAACAAATGTGCGTGCTCCATATTTAAAAGAAATATCAAGTAAGATGAAGAAAAAACAACATCAATCAATTTTTATATGCCCAGTGCTTTTTCAAAGCAGAGTTGTAGCGGCAGAAGCTTATTCAAGGGTTGGTCAGAGTTATTATATATTTGCATTTTCAGACATGTCCAGGTGCTGCATGAGTTTATAAGTCAGATGTCTTAGTAGTGCTTTACAGGTAGGAATGTGAGCATTCACAAACAACTGACTAGCACTATACCACCTGGGCACCTGCAGGCAAGTCTAAAACATAATTGAGGCCACTATAAGTCTAAGCAAGGTTCCACGTCTATAGTTCCACCACAGAGCTGTGTACAGTGGTTTATAATAGCCTCACTTCATTTCACTTCATAGGAAAGACATACTGAACTTCATCATATTTGCCTGAGCAAATAAAATGAAAGTTTACAAAGGACTCTGAATTGTCTGATAGTTTCACACTAAAATCTCAAATCACATATACAACTTTCTTCAATTAAAAGCCTCAAGGAAAGCTAGTTTCTTTAGAAAGTCATCTTCAGATTGATGTGACTCATAAGGCATGTATACATTCAATATTATAAATTACTTATCATTTAAATCATCTCCAAGCCAAAAGCCCAATCGACATTTACTTGTAGTCTTAATAACTTAACCATAGGGTCATTTTCACATTCCAAAGGATGGCAACACCGCCAGATATTCTACCACAAACAATTCTTGTGTCAAGCTCTGTGGTGGATTCACCAACTCCATGAAAATTCAAATGTAAGGAGTTCAATTTATCCAAATCTTGTTTCGAAAGCCACGTATAACAAGAAATTATGAAGTTTTAAAAAAAGGTTTAAGAAAGTACTTAACATTTCAAAGTAAAATTTTGGACTGAACTGTTTTGTTTTTGACAGTAACTGTGTTAAGTAATGCTTTTGCTATGGCATTAGACACCAGTAAGAGTCTCTGCATCTGTAGAGATAACAATAGAGAGAAACTATCTATAGCTGAACCCTGCATTTGTGGATCTGACAGCTAAAATTTTGAAAGTATTTCTTCTATTTCCCCTTGAGTTGCTGCCCACTGTCCTCCACTATCTGTGGACCTGCATCTGCACTACCGTTGAGCCTCTGCAGTTATAAATGCTTTATAAGTCTGGATTGTTATGCTAATGTCACTAACGTATGCACGACGCTAATGACAACAGCAGAGATTCACTTTCAAATGTTGATTTTTTAAACTTGCATAAGTAAAAACTGTCTGAGTTATATATATCCAGATTTTGACTGATTAGAGCACTTTCCTCTAATCTGTCTGTACCGTAGGGCAGGCTATATGTGTTGCTTGTTCATTTTATGTCGTGACAAAAGGAACACAGACAGAAAACAACCTTCCAACGTCAGAAATCCAACCTTTGAGGATAACTGGAGTGCAGCATTAACTGACTTAATGCTGAAACCCTGCCCAATTTGGAGGTCACAAACCACAAAGTTGCAATAATTACCACATATTGTAGATTAATTTGTGCTAGGGTAATATTACTTTTAGAATAAACAGATTGTTTTTTATCATTAAGAAACCATGTACCAAACTTCTGTAACTTAATAACTGATAAATGTTGCAGATACTTTAGATATCAAATTAATGATTTTCTTTGATAAGAATAACCTTTGATACCACAGTTTTTAAATCAAAAACAGACACCACAAACATGTTTCAAATTAAAAATATATAATTTTAAGTAATTTATTATTAATTTATGTGTTGCATTAAAATCAAACAAAAATAAATTGTTATTTATTGTATCTATTCACAAAAAGTGTATTATTTTTGATTGTTGATTGTTAATTAAGTAGATTTTCTATTATTATTCTTTATTGAGATGAATTTTTTTTTTTTTTTTCAGGAGAAACTTGGGGGAGGAGGGAGAAGAGGAGTATATTGTTTATGTTCTTAGTAGCAGAGGAAATTCCTCATAGAAAGACCCCTCGGTACCCGGAGTCAAATCCCATCTTCTTGCAATGAGGTGAAAGCTGTAACCACTGCACCGCTGTGACACTGATATTACTGTCAGTGATTTTAAAATATCGGTTTGCTGAACAAAAAGCAGCCAATAACAATGACCAATTTGCAAAAGTTATATAATTTACTAACTATCAGTACTACATAAAAAATGAGCAAGAGGAAGATATTTACAATAATATTTTGCGGTCTTAGTTCTAGTTTTACTGTTTCCCATTCGACATGAAAACATTCAAATTCCAAAGCAACAAAAGTGAATGAATATTTAATAAAGAACTGATGTCTGGAGAAGCTTAAGAATAACTAAATCTAAAAACATGTTGCTGGCTCCAGTCCAGTGAAGTAGTAGTGAACTAAAATAAACTCTTTCACTCAGACTTGTGCTCATTAGGGGTTTGGCGATGGCACCCACACCCACGCATGTCCGTCTTCCTCTGCTTCTGTAAACATACACAAACTGCAGTGATGATGAGACACTAGCAGCTGTGTTTGCTTGTGGCTCTCTTTCCCTGGAGAAGCCCATGAGCCCTGACCCGTGGAGCTGCGGCTGTTTCAAATTGTCCTAGCCCCTTCTTCTCTGTCTCGCTTTGGCTCCTGCTGGGGGATTAAAACAAGACACAAGCGGCGAAAGGACAAAAGTGCTGGAAGCGAGGTATTTTATTAACCCGTTGCTTACATGCTTTTATTGTACAGAAATTGTCTTTCTATGAATCCACACCAAGGTATTTTATGCAGGGAACTTCAAGTGATAATGAATACTTTTTAAGGCATTTTTAATAACATTTTTTGTGTGGTAATTGACTACTACAAGTAATTTATAACGAGCTAAAAAAATGCAAAGTTTATGTCATTTTTATAATAAAACACTTCACGTTTTCAGTTTTTTGGAAAGGCATTTTTGTAGATTTTCTATAAATGGGTATTCAGATCATGACTTTTGCCCCCAAAATGTGTTTGCAGTTTCTGTTCCCATACGAAAAGGGTTCTAGATGCTCTTATTTTTTGTGTTTTATTGTTGATTTCATGACCATTTTTTGTGTTGCACTTTTAGGTAGAAACCCTCCCCCTAAAAACGACAATTACTACTTTTTTCAAAACTTATTTCTTAATGACGTAAATGTTCCATTCTACAGAAGTCAGACAGAACCACTTCAACAACAGTCAAAAAAAAAAAAAGACTAAAATCATGTTTTTGTAATTTAGATTTTTCGAGGCACTAAATAAATAATAACATTACTTTGAGTGGGCTTCTGTGGAAAATATGTTTCTTTAGTTATATTATTGCATAACAGAACAATGTTCCAAAGCATGGTTTTAACTTTCTATTGAAATGTGTTGTTGACTTTTCGCCTTCAGAAAATCCCACAGTGATGACGTGAATAATGCTTTGAATAGGGATGGGCGATATAGCAAAAAAATAACATAATTTTTCTTGAAGTCAGATGACGATATTGATTTGATCACATTTATTGTGGAGCATTTATTTTCCTATTGTCTCTGAGGTAAATACATTTCATCAACAGCTAAATCCAGCTGTCAAAGCTAACCGGTGTTGCCAGATTTTCAGAGAGAACAAGCAACCTCAGCCCTTCAAAAAAAAGTTAATAATTACCAAAATGTGTTGGGAATTTTGCCATATCATGTGTTTTTCTTACATTATTAATGACTAATGCCCAGCTTTACTTTTGAATGATTTATTTTCAGCTATTTATAAAAACAAAAAGCACTTTTCACAAATATGTTTTAGGTGATTTGCGGTGTAGTCTTTGATACTTGTTTATTTGCTCAGAAAGCTGATGTGGTCAAAGCCTGTTCGGGACAAATCATGGAGTACTTATTTATAGATCCGATTTACAAGAAAACCTCCCGCTCAATCTTCTACACGCATCTATCAATAGCTTTGTATGTAAATAAAGGCTTATTGACATGCTATGGCCGTGGATATTTCCTGACATTTTTCCCATGGGGCCACCTCCTCTCCACAGATATTGAGGACTAATTGGATTTGGGAGCTTTTATCTGCTCTAACTGACACATACAGTTCTGTCTTCACACTTCCCTTCTGCTTTCATCCCCCTGTATTGTTTATCTCTCTGGGTGGCAGATGCTACATAAAAAGGCAGCGCTAAAAGGCACAGGAAACTGCAGCGTCCAAACACATACAAGCAATTAGACTTTCAATGTGGAGGAAAACAGAGATGAGACGGCAAGGAAAAATAAACTTTTCAGTCAGATAGTCAGAGCATCATAGAACAAAAAATATTACATTTTTCATGCAATTTTTCGCGAATAAAATGTGCATGTGCAAATGTGTGTTCTTAGTTAAAATATGGAACATTCTAAATATAAAATGAAAAAGATCGAATTAGTTTATTTTATGTAATTTTTCTAGTTTTGACACTTAATACCAAATAATACCAGAGAGTATAGATAAGTTTAGAGTGTATAGAAAGGAAATAGGGTATAATAGTTAAGTGTCTGTCTGGGTATAAATATGTTGACAACCCTTGACAACCCTTCCACTGTTTCACATCTTATCATTTCACCCACTTCGCGTGAGAAAGTCTTCTCACAGCATCAAAAACACAAAGCTGACACCTCCACTGGTTTTCTCGACACAAAACACATCTAAACAGTGCTACATGTCAATTGTGTTCTTTTAAGTTCTGTATGTACTGTAAAAGCTGATGGCACATTTACTTCAGCAAAAATATATATGCATGTCTTACCCCATTAATGACTAGAAGTTGTTCTGAAGGCTTACATCTGTTCCCCGGTGTCCCCAATTAAATCTTTAATCAAGGCTTGAGTGACAGAATATGCCACACTTGTATCATCACAAAGATGCAATAAACTAAATACTGACACAACCTTTTTGCAGCTAAACTGTGTTAGTAATGTTTTAATTGTCTCTGGTTTGAGTCATTTTTTAATGTTCAAACTAAGCACATTTGGGAAAAAAATGGAGAGCAAGCTTTTCGTAGTGGCCCATGGAATTCCGAGTGCTATGTACTAGGAATTACGGTGTTAGAGACAAAAACTGCAGCAGATATCTGCTAGACCAATCGGATTGCTCTTATACCTCCAGTCTTCTTTAGTCCCTCCAATTTAGCAGCTCTGCTTGAAAAGTACTTTTGGTACATACTGGTTAGTGATGAGGGTTCATCTATTAACAGGCACTACACAAAGACACTACTGTTATTAAAACAGAACTGTCTTACCCTAAAATAAAGTATGTTAAAAAAAAAGTCAACTACACAATTTGCTAAAATTAGAAACTAAACCATACTGAAGTACAAAGTATCTGAATGGGTCTAAATACATTTTATATAATATAATATGAAAAGAATTGGTTACACTTACCAATACAAGCATGAGCGGGCGCTCCTTCAGGCCAAATAACAGTCCATTTTGTGGCCATACAAGTCTGTTCAAAGTAAAGACTTAGATTTGTATTACTTATTTATTGTAAAAAAAGAAATCTAAACAAAACTGATTTTTTTTTCAACTACCATACAGCTTTAATGTGATACGATACTACCAATGAATGGAAGCAATAAAATAATTTGCATAAGAATTCTAACACACAACTGAGTGCTGTATCCAGTGTTTATTTCCACTGGTTTAACGCAATAAAAAAAAAAAAAAAAAAAAATATATATATATATATTATATATTATATATATATATATAAAAAGCAATTTGAATGGCTGCAATTTGCTATACCTGTTATATAATTATTACTTCTATTTATATATCTTCCTCTACAACTAACAAAATATTCAGTTTCATAATAAAAGCAACTTATAAGGCAGGGCAAATCCCTGAAACGACATTGATGTCCAAATAAATCACAATTTTGCAAGTTATGTCAGTGTGCTGGATTTTGTTCCATCTATTCCAGGGCAATTGATGTCCAAAGCTCCCTGTTAATATTATAAAATAATATAATAAAGGCTAATGACAAAACAAACATGTTAAGAAATACAGAACATATTCATACTATATTAACAGTACCCTAAATGTTCATATACAACTAGTAATCTTCAGAAGTCACAAAGCTAATCAATATCGCAATGCTTGTCCAAAAAAAGGTTAAGAGACATCGTTCCAAAATTGGGAAACCACAATTTGCACAAGTCACTATTAACCACATTCAAACTTTTCTCAAGTTTAGGAATATCATTTCTTACTGTTCTTATGCAAGTTGTCTAGTTTCAGTGAGAGGGCTAGTTTTCCCCACCTCAGCTTTTTTCACTAAGTGAACCGCCAACGACAATGCTGATTCAGCCAGATAAGATAGAATGAAAGTGGGTTTTTGCCATTTAGACAGAAGCAGAAGACAACATGAGTAAATATAACTCTCAGCAAAACTTATTAAAGGCTTGGGGCTGGTGAGGAAGCACCAGGGGAAAGGGCTGTAAGATTAAGAATATAAGATCATAGGGAATTCGCTTCTGAAGCATGTTTGAGCAACCGGGATCATATGAGGTGATCCTAATACTCAGTGATGCCTGGAAGTCAGAACATGGAGTGAAGTTTTGCTGTTTCTCTGTCATTGCCTTGTAAAGAGGCTCCAAGAGACAGAAGTCGTGCATCACCTGATAAAAACTTAATGCCTGACATATTTTATTGATTAAACTGAATTATAAATGGTGTGAAAACAGAGCAGCCGGTGTCACTGCTAGAGCATGATCCGAGAAGATGGTAGATATGTTACATTGGTCAGAAACATACAAGTGTCCTTCAACACTTAAGAGACAGGAGTGAGAAGAGTGCGTGATAAATTTTCCAATGCTACTTCGCTGATGTACTTTCCTCCTATAAATAAAACACCATGGGCTTTAAAACAGGCACAGTCAGATTCATCCAATCTGCAGCCCCCCTGAGAAGTACACGGGCAGAATATGGGAAAAGCAAGTCAAAAACAGACATTTATTACATATTGAAGAAGACCGAGTCATGGCGTACACTTGCAATTTAATCAGCTATGTCTTCTAATGCATATGAAATATGGAAGCAAAAGCCCACAAGCTCCTCCATCTCGAATGCAGAGTCGGATGTGAGAACCTCTAGGCAGGCTCCACAGAGAACAAAGCCCCCAATGTAGATGGATTTTTCCCAAACAGAAACTAGGCTCAGACCAAGGCGCCCATATAAAGCGAAACAGAATAAAACAGAATACTCAAGCAGAACTCTCCTCTTGTTATTTTTCCAACATGCTATGTCTTTCTGCCTGCTTATACTGAAGCATTAGGGATGGCAAAATATTCTACCACTGGCTCTGTGCAACACCATCAATTCAATCCGGTTGGTAATAATTGAGGCTGGCAGGGCAGTGCTAATGTGTGACTTTGTTCATACTGGCCGGCCTCACACAGAACAGGCTGTGCACAACCTCCAAGGACCCTTGAATTTACCAACAAAAGTGGCTATTCACATGCTAATTGTGCAACGGCATGCATTTATGTCAGACTAACTTTCCACAACATTGCTGAGCGCATGCTACACTTTTGAGTGTTTGTGTGTGTGCACGTCCGTGTCACTGTGGTTAAATACTGTATGGAATGCTTTTTACATGGTAATAAGGGGGCTAATAATGGCATTTCCATCTATCAGTCAGGTAGTGTTTATAAATCTCTTCTCCAGCAACAGACTGTTCAGTAACACAAAATGACCACTTCAGGGATGGGACTAAATCTTGTGTCACAAGATCTCGCAAGATTAAATTGCCAGAAAATTGGGGACACATGAGTAGAATGCTCATGTGAGATTAATTTTCGTGTTTTTAATTTGGCTTGGACAAAAACAGGGTTAAGCACTGAAAGTTACACCTCCTGGAAAGTTGCTGTTCCAAAAAACAATGCTAGTAAATGACAGAAAGAAAAAAAATTCAATAAATCCCAAATCTTATTATCTTGTATCTCATTCCATCCTTAGCTATTTAGCCATTTCAGATTTTTACTAAATATTAAACATGCACTATTTCAAAACACATGTTGGAATATTTGAGAGCATTTGAGATGTGGAGCTATAGAAAGATGCACAAGATATATAGGCAAGTGGGCAGGGTTAGGTGGTAGGTGAGGACAGGGCTTTTCTGAGCACTCAATCATCAGCTGCAGGACAATTCTTAATGAAACTTTGAGTAAACTAATGTTGAAAGAAGAACTTAGAAGAGAGAGAGAGAGAGAGAGAGAGAGAGAGAGAGAGGAGAGAGAGAGAGAGAGAGAGAGAGAGAGAGAAAGGAGACAGGAAAGAGGTAGACCACTTTTACTGCGGATTGATAGTGTCAGACAACAATGCATATGACTGAACTATGAGTCAATCAGAGGGCCTGGCAGGTTGTGACCATATTTAAGATAGACCACAATGATGCATTTCAATCATTGTTCTGAGTTTTAAATGGAACATTATGAACAAATAATGTGAATTACTTATATTTAAATGTTTTACCAGATACTATTATTCACCACGTTTGCTTAAAACAATAGCAAAAGTGGATGTTTACACTCTATAAGGTAAATTTCCCATTTTATTTAATCTATTGACAAACTCTGAGTACTGGGAAAAAACCTTGAAAATTTAATAGCTCTTGAGCAGTTTTGTGACTTTAGATGGTGTCTGCCTGTACATTCAGATGACAAATGTGCTTTTACTTGCTAATAACTAACTTTAATAGTTGGAAATGACGAAAGATAATGCTGAAGCTGATCCCATTCACAAGGAAGATTTAATTTAGATTTCCCCCAGGTTGTGATAAGCCCGATGCACTGCAGAGATCTCCAGATGACAGACAGAACGTTCATAGCTATTTTCTCTTTGAATATATACGCGCACACAAAAGGCTAGTGGTTGGACTTTAAAAAATGAGCAAATGAGATTCTTTTTACAATCAAGAGGCATAGGAGTGAAATAGTTTTGTTGTTTAACAATGGTTTGTCTATAATGGCTGATTCTCACTGTTTGTGTAATAATCCTAAGCAACCTTTACCTTGTGAAATGCGCTGCTCAGACACTGAAAAATGAAAGAGTGTAATTTTAGTACTTATCACATCATTAATCCTGCAGTGATTCTGTTGCCTCGAGAGAAAGGGTGAGACACTGATGCTTTCTGGCTGGAAACACATTGGTTGATAACAACACCACATTCAACACACTTTAGGCACAAAGGATGTTAGCAATACAACATTCATAAGTCAAGATTCCTTTTTAGGAGAGAATTATTCATAAAGCAGAACAGTAAGGCGTCAGAGTAGATAGCACTCTGGCCTCACAGCAAGAAAGTTGCTGGTTCGACTCCCACAGGGATATGAAAGCGTTTTCTCCTATATCAGACAAGTATCGGTAAGAGGTAGACCTTACGGGTCCGCTGGGCTGGCCACGCCTGGGAACAGCACCTGATAAAGCATGTCACCTAGGCGACGTGCGACGCCTCTGACGAAGACGAAAGTGAGGTCGAAACTAGTCAGGTAATAAACTATCTCTACAGATACTTGTCTGATAGAAGAAAACGCTTTCATAAATGCTTTAAGAAGACATGACGAACATCCCTAACCTATTCTGAGTGGAGTTTGCATGTTTCTCCTCGCGCCTGAATGGGTTTCCTCCGAGTACTCCAGTTTCCAATCCCAAAAACATGCTTGTTAGGGAATATTCTTCTACTATGATAGTCATGACCAAGTGCAGCAAGACCATGCTGCTAGTATTTTGCAAACATAAGAATGAAACCTTTGCTTTAGTCTACATAAGCACATAAGTTCATGATGTGAGTATTTTCTAAAAATACTCACATCATGCACTTCGCACCATCCGCTTACCAAACTGAGTCAAATAGCTGACAATGTTATCTCATAGTGGGTGATCGTTTTCAAACTCTCCACAGCAACGGTGTAAGAGCGAGGAGTTTATATATCCCACCTGGGCGGCTCCGCTGTGGCATCAACTAGATGTGACGTTGGCGTGTACTGAAAATGCACAGTACACGCCGACACATGACGAGGTTTGACCATGGTGGCAGCACACTCGTGGCTATTGCACATATAACTGAAAAATGAGCAAGTTTGCACAAAAATATCCAAAAAGGGCCAGGAAACAGTACATAATTCAATTTTGACCCCACACACACAGTTTGACAGTGAAAAAAGTTGATTCTGCATTTAGTTTCTCATTAAAGAGAAATGCAAAAAGATTAGATCTAGTTTAATATATTTGCCTATGCAATGAATATATCCAGATGCAGCAGCAATATAGCAATAAAGAGAAACTGAAACTTGCCTTACCAGCATCCTCTTTGTGCCTGCCACTCCATCACCCTGAGCCGCCATTATGCTATAGCTGGTGTCAACATGAGAGATGGAGAGGCTGGAGGATTGGTGGGATGATTGTAAGCAAAACAAAAGGGATGTTCACACTGGGGAACAAAGCGCTCTGACACACTCCCAGGGTCTGCATTTTGACTCTAAATGTGCACAGCAGACAGCCAGTTTATCACTTGGAACACTCCACCCCAGGCACAGAAAGCCCAAACAAGAGTCCCTAATAGTTAGCTAATTATCTGCGATTGTGTAGGATTGAACAGCCCTGCACTGTTTTTGAATTGTTTGGCTTCGGCAGAGCTCGGGGACATCACACAGCAACTGTCTGCTGTTTTGTCTGGTTCAGGTTTAACGAACTAACAGTGAGGATGCTCCTCATAATGAGTTTGGATGGGAGCCACAGCACAAATAAGTGGTTTAAAAACTGCAACAAGGCTGATTGATGACTGAATTTACTGCCGCCGTCTGGAAACAAATTTCACTTTTATTCACACTTCCACTTGTGCCTGCCGTTTCCAGGAGTAACACAGAGGTATGTGTGGCAAGCGTGGTGGTCTGCAGGTTTTAGAGAACTCCGGGCAAAGTCCACCAAAGGGTCACAGCATTTACCCCTCCTCTGCATCTCTGCCGAATGCTCCAACAGAAGCCACAGAGAACATGGAGGTATGAGAGACAACAAAACAGAGAGCCCATTGTCGCACACTTGGTTTCGACCCCCACAGTCCCAGCTCTGGGGTTTTAGGACCTGCAGAATGAGTCGCTGTCAATGGTGTTTTGTAAATACGTGACTGTTTTCACTTTAGATGGGTTTATTCAAATGTCAGAGGAAAATGTGGCTGCTTAGCAGTCCAAAGGGTGTCTGTGCCTTTCCTGTTCTATTGAGCCATGTATGGGAAAGCCATTAGCAGAGCGCCACAAAGAGCAACCCGAACGCCAGCTCCTTTGGGACAAGGTTTGACAGCTAAAACAAGTAAGAGAGCTGGTGGACAGGGCAGCCTGCTGAGTGATGGCTGTTTCTTATTGGCACTTATTGACCAAAGGCAAAGCCCCCCTACAGTGTCTCCCATCCAAAGTTAAATGGATTACAGAGAAATCAGCTGGGTGTCTATTGTCTGCCTGATCTAACTACCTCTCTGAGACCTGGGTGCCATCATGTGGCATTTTGAAAAAGTCAGGCAATATTCGTTATGCAATTTATATAATATTATAATGGTCACAACTGGATTGGAACTCTTTATTCAAGGGGAGTCAAGACCAACAATTCACTAAAATCTTTCACATCAAACCTGTTTGTTAGAAAACATCACCAATTTCTGCGGTTTAGTAAACACAATTTATCTAATGATCTACATTGACATTCCGAGTAATTGTGTCTTTATGTGCGTTTGTCACAACATAAAAACTGCTCCCAACAAACCATTTGAAGATTATTTCAGAATCTGTTCAAGTTAATTATTACATATAGGCCCTTGAGCTGTGATTGGTTGTGTTTTAATTACATCCAATTTCTCTCCCTTCATCAAATTAGCCTGTGCAGTAGGGACTGCCCCTAATAGCCCTGGCTTAATGATGATTACAAACAATACTGGTTTCAACTTTCAGTAAACAACTGCCATGGCTGCTTTATAAATTACACAGTGTATAGATAAATCAATAGAGTGCTGTAAGTTTGAAGTTATCACTCACTAAAGAGAAGATGCTGAACACAACTATTAAACAACAGCCCTTGTTGAAAGAGCATGCTCAGAGCTATGGTGGCGTGGAGGGGGTGTGTGATGGTGTTCTCATCTGGTGTTAAGGATACCCTTGGGGACTAACGAGATGATGACCACTTTTCTCCTCTTCAAATGGCCGTCCTAACCCCCCACAATGGCTTGATCACTTTCTTGAAGTCCTATTGTTGGCAGATTACAGGGGTTATGCACAAACTGATCCCTGCCCTATCATTGCACTCAGGAAAACCGAAGCTCTGAACTTGGAGCTTTTTTTTTCAATCTATCTTGGAAATCAAAAATGACAACACAAGGTTTTTGTTTTGTACCTTTTGGTTTTTCAGCAGGAATCTCATGCAGTAACTTGATTGTGGACCACCAAGTCATGAACAATTGGGATTATCGGGAACAATAACTTTCGTTCTATAACTTTAACAGGGGTTTAGCTCGAGACAGTCATCTCATCCTGTCTGAATGTATTGGTAATACAAACCCTGGTCTAAGAAAATGATAATTAACAACAAATAACTCAAATTAAAGAAAAAAAATCTTTAAATGTATTATGTGTTGGTGTGGGTACATTTATCCTGCACAGGACATACTAGACACAGGATGGAGAAAGCATGCAATTTTCCTCCCCTCACAATAAACACAAGATGCAAGAGCCACTCGGAGCAAACAAACAGATCTCCGGTGAAACCACAAACACACACCCACATCCTCCACACTGTCAGCCCATCTCCTTGTGTCCCGGCTGCTGTCTACGTATCTCTCTCACTCTTGTGCTTCCACGGGACAGCTGCCCAGAAAGCCCATCTGTCTGTCCTGACCTGTGTTTGGGACCATAGGGGGAGCCTAAGTGGCACATGAAGGGGGTCTCTGGCATGTTGCCCAATCGGTAATGACAGTTAAGCTGGCAGCGGCTTGCCTAACAGCTCTGGATCTCCCTGTGTACTGCTACAATATTGATATTGTATCGGGTTGCAAAGGGCTTGGCAGCCTTTTAATGAGAGCTCAGATTGATCAGGAGGTTGCGGCTCTCGCTTTACAGAGCATGA
Organism: Mugilogobius chulae; assembly: GCA_038363315.1. NCBI lineage: Eukaryota > Metazoa > Chordata > Actinopteri > Gobiiformes > Gobiidae > Mugilogobius > Mugilogobius chulae. Next base: position 30,441,301 of record CM076405.1, on the reverse strand, counting down.
TGCTTATTGGCTGTCCCTGCAGGCCTGACCTTTTGATCTATCACCAGTGAGCACAGAGACAACAGCCTCACATCTACAGTTGATAAACAAACATGCAATATTTCAGGCAGCTCTTTGACAGATATAACCTGCTACTGAGTGGGAAAAGGTCTTTGTGTCTCTACTGCTATTTGTATGACATCAGTGAATAATGAGAGAAACACACAATCTCTGCAAATGTCACACTGGTTGTTAAAATATAGCATCCTGAAAATCGAACAGCTGTGTCAAGTTTTTTTTTTTTACTGAAACAAGGGCCTCAAATATGTATATAGAACAGAAAAGAACACTTCTTTTGCCCACACCTACTCAGAAACCTCATACTGACTCATCCACCCACAGACCAACAATAGATTCGATGAACCCACACACACATTTCACATTTGTTTCCAATAGATGAACAGTATATATTTTGACAAACTTTTGGGTGTTGAACTATTTGTGTTGCATCACTATATCATAACTACATTTCTCAGAAAATGGAAACAGACTTAACAAAAAGCGACCAATTTTACAACATTGCTGCCTGTATAGCACTACAATCAATAATACTATATAAGTATTAGCAGTAACTGGAATGTTTCACAATAACACCACAAAAGCAATACTTCAGCACTGAACTGCTTTACAATCGTATTTTTTCCAAATTGTAGACCAATAAAGATATTATTGCTGGCAATATCTACCCAACTTTGTTGAATTATCAAAGTCTACATGTGCACAGTACAATAACTCACAAAATAAACTAAACTGCAAAAACAAACATAAGCAATAATTTGAACCCCCAAAAGTCTGACTAATAGGACTGTAACAATCTACTAATCATGACTAGTATCATGTCTCATACCAATTTTGCTTTTTGATTGAAACTCATGCACATGTTTTGTGGAGCCGCTTTGCAATGTCCTTTGGAGTTGTACTTAGCTAACAGCTAACTTAGCTAACAGCTGCATTTTTTTTATTTGTACGAAAATGATACCATAAAAAATAAAATAAAATATTTCAGATCAAAGTAATGTATTAATGGGCAATTTAAACAGGAGGTAACTACTAAACTAAAAATGAGTCTGCTTTTGATGCAGCCAGGCATAGCATCTTCACCTAAGCACTTCACATAATAAACTATGGCCCTGTCAAGGTCACAGCAGTCATCCCGGGACCCTCCTCTGTCCTATTAGACCTCCATTAGGCCTCTGTCAGCGAGGCAGCCAGCTGTCCACTTCACTCTTTTTGGCTTGTTGCTGCTCATGACCGCCTCCTCCTCCCTCAGCCTCGGCCACCAAACCCACACCACGCCCTCACCTCTCGGGATTTACAGCAACGGAGTAACAAGATGGAGCCCAAATTGAAACCTCCGCTCAGTGCTCAGGAGTGAGGACATTGGTGATTACTTTCACTGGCCTTTAGTCTCCTGGCTGTCAGGAGGCTGCTTCTCAGTGGTGCAGCTCATTGGTCACAGTGAGATGTGGAAATATGACGGCCAAACACAAAGGAGCAGCACAAGATTATGTGCATTTATCCTCCAGCAATACACCTGTTATTTACAGCTACATCACAAAGAGAGAAACTAGAATGAAGTTTTCAAGCTCATAAGATTACATGTGGAAAGCTTGTGTTTGTTTTAGTGTGTCTTAATAGCGCTGGCAGGATTTAATAATAAATGAAATTATAGTCACTCTACCAAGAAGCCTGCATTGTGTTTCACCATCAGTAAGATCAAAAAGAAAAAAGATACATCCCTATTCACTACTAAAAAAATAAATACATTTTAATTACTTCTGTTCTGATCATTCATTATCATTCTTTTTTTTTTGGTGTAAGTTCTGCCGATTTTTTTTTTTTTTTTTTTATGGAAAAGACTGAGTCTCACATATTGTGACATCATCTGTTTTTCTGTAAGTGTTGACAAACAGGACATATATCAACTTTTCTTTACAAAATCATATACAAATATCATAAAAAACTTGTCATACACACTTTTAGTTAATTAAAGGCAGATGCTTGTTATTTAAAATAACAGAAGTGAGAGTAAAACCCCATTTTTTTCTTGATACTGCAAACCTTTAGGCTACCGTAGAATATTTGGTGTTTGCTTTTCTATATTGCATCTGTTGTAATTTTTAGTTCAGCTGTATCACCTAAATTTCCCTCCCGAGGCTTTAATGATCTTGTTATCCAATTTTGCTTGTTTCAAAATGTCACACACACCCGCTGACATGATGCTCACCTGCTTTCTGCCCTTGTTTTGAACAAAGCATGAATTAGCCGGCTCAAGTTCATCACCCTTATGTTGTCATTAGCGCTGTGTTGAAGCACTGACTCCTTACTATTTCACTAACAGAGCAATTAGTAGGACAGTGGCCAGCTTTCTGACCTCACCTTCCTGTCGTGCAGATGGGCTGTAAAGCCTCAGATGGGAAAGGGCAGAGGTATGGCTCTTTTAGGATGAGAGATTGAGTAACCTTTTACATGGGATTACTTCGAGTGAAAAGGTCAATCAGATTCATGAGAAACAGATTCATGTCGGCACACTGAAAGCCTATCATTTGTGTCAGCAGAAAACATTTTAAATAAATAATAGCTAAACCAATTCAAGGACGAGCAGCATCATCTTTGTGTGTCTAAGTATGAAGGAAAGAGTGTTCTTCTTTTTGACTGGTAAAAGACTGTCGGTAAACAATGAGGTGTTTTGACATGAATCTCCGCCAGCTGTCCTCATTTTCCCATTGTGTGGTCATGATGATGTCCTCACTGTCATCCCGTGTTGGCTAAGCTTCTAGTTAAATGTGCCTGTGATTAAAAGCTATTACAGCAATTATGTTAACGGCAGGAGAGCCGGTCATTGCAGTCGAGGGCCATTTGTGGTATTCATCTGAAGTCTCTTCGTAGCATCATCACCCTGGATAGCTATGATTTTCTGAGTGGTTATGCAAGGGCATATTTCTCTTCTGTAAAGAACGGATCCGCGTTTTGTGCGTGTGTTTTTTGTTTGTTTTTTTCTTTTCAAATTTTTGAGGAGACATCCAAGCTTACATGCAATGACATAGAGTGAGAATTTGTTTGAGTGTCATTATGACATAGATGCCGCTGTATGCAGTTGGCACAAGCATCAGGGGCTTTTTGGGGTGCTGTCCTGAGCATGAGGCAGCCTGCCCGATGTTGACAAAGCCTGGTAATGCCTGCTGTCAGCCCATTCTGTGTGCACCCAGCGGAAAGAATCAATTAGGCCAAGCTCACAACAGAGTACTTTAATATTTGACTTTTAATCAGTGGGTTGAGTGCAAGTCGGGCAGCAAGGCAATCTGGCAGTTTCAGTCTTGCTGATGTGGAAAATAAGGGTCAGGAAAATGCTCCCACAAGCATAGAAGGTGCATCACATATAGCCCAGGGAGGATGCAAGAACAGGTCTTGCAGAATGCATTGCCAACAACAGGCTAATCCACCACACTGTTGAAGAAAAATATAGCTCTTTGTTGCTTAGTCAAAGACAGATCAAAAGAACCTCACAGAAAAAGAAAAAGAAAATGAGAAGAATATGAGACATCTGAGTTTCTACAGAGTGCTGCACAGAAGGGACAGTAGAGAGAGAGCAGGACAGAAATGACAAAGTGCACCTAGAGAGAGTTGCTCTTAAACTGTGTGGTATTATTGTGTGCACCTAAACAGCCCTGCAGTCAGAAATAGAGAGGTGAAGACTGTCCTCACACTGGTTTGAAGTGGAGATGAAGCCTCAAACAGAATCGCTTACCAAAGACACATCACTCACCTGCCTGCTCCTGCTTATGTCACAGACAGGACGGAAAATCAAAGTTCGACTCACTCAAACCATCTGTCAGAAAAAGGTCTGTACCTAAGCAGCTTTCTTCACAAGCACCATAAACTAGCCCCATTATATCTCACAGTGATTGACAGAAAGCTTGTTAATCAAAAGAAAGAGCTGATTACAGTTGTACATAACTGTGTGTCTGTATGTGATAATGCACGAGCGGCGCACAGCTGTGCACATTACATTCCCACATGTGCCATGGTGCTGTTTATTTGCTGTTACCCAACTGTTCACACAAATGGCTCTGATCTTTGCAGCATCCTAGCAATCACAGCCAACACCAAATGACAATGTGTGAGGCCAACTCTTTGAAAGGTTTCTGTTAAAAAAAAAAATCTATTTTTGAAACTGTCAAAACTCCTTGTTTACAGATTTAAACCAGCTTTATGTCTGCTTGTATAATGAGCGAGCTGGTTTGCAGCAATTGTAAGGCTGAATGTTTAGCTTTTCATTTAAGAGCACTGAGTCTTTGTAGCACGCTTATTAATTCTACAGTCTTCGTCTCGGACTCACCTCACCCTCAGCCCCATGCTGCATTAATTTCACTCTCCCCTCTTTATTCTTAATTAGCATATGAAGCGCTGGCTGCTGATGGGGCATCTGCAGTGGCCACCAAACACGAACATCACCAACGCCACTCTTTGATCACAAATTCCAACTCAGTGGTGGCAATAAAAGGCACTCTCTTTAAAAATGAAGACAAATATTAATTATGAACAGCAGATGAAGTGAGGTGTTCTGATTATCTGCATTGCTTCTGAAGGTGACAAACTCATCTCTAGTGGTAAATAAAGAGTTGACGTTAATAGTAGACCACTGTGCTGTTTGTTTCCTCTGAGCTGTGTCGAATCCATGGTAACGAGAACAATAATCACAGCCTGCTTATTTCTGCAAAGAACATGGTAATGATACCCAGCAAGTGCTAAAAAAATAGATTGACTACCACACATATACACAGCCTGGCAGTGTGATTAGAGTATAAGACCACACCACATGAACACTATAAACAAACAAAATGCAACAGAAATATGATTGCTACAAACGTAAGCTTCTAGAAAAATGCACGATGTGTTGATTTAGGAATCTTACCTTGCACAATATACGAGATATGTCTGGTATTCTTCTCTGCTACAGAAAGCAAACTCCCACTGCCGGGTTTTGCAGGCAAACAGAGTCCATAATGGGCAAGTGCTTGGAACTGTTGCAACAGGACCTAGCACAACACAAGCTGAACATGACGGTCTTCTAGCACCTTTTAATATTCAGCGTGAGTTTAGCCAAATCTTTTATCTGTCAGAAAAGAAAAAAATAATCACTATTGTCCTTCTAGCGTGTTAAAACACAGATAAAACTACAGACTGTCAGCTCACTCTGTAAATGTTTTTGACTTAATTGGTTAAAAGAAGGGAGCAATGAATCCAGGGCATTCTGACTTCAGCCTGAAAAAGGAGTACAAAGTGCTCTAATTTAGAACAATTATCTTCCAGCCTTCAGGATATTTTAGAGACAGTGGTAATGTGTTTTTGTTTGGAATGTAATTTTCTGCCCTATTTAAGGAAGGCAAGGGAATATGTATCTTGTATTGTTTTAGATGAGGTGTCAACAGCACTATTCAGTACAATTTTTCCACATGGCTATGATTCTTTTTCATATGTATTTCTTCTCAAAATGTACAGTGTGTGCTATATTTTGATCCTGACTCAAGTTACTCATTCCATTGGTCAGTTGCCAAATCTTTGCCTGGTGGGTTGTAAAATGTTGGGAACTAAAATAAAGATAATAGTCAATAATATTGTAGCGCCTTCCTTCAGTAATATTATTATCATTACCCACCATTTTAGTGTGTTGATTGAGTCTTTGCTAACGTCAGTTTAGCAAACTCTTGTTTATAGTATGGTTACTAGGGGTAACCGTTGTGTGTTGTGCGGGGCATGTCACACCTTATAATTATAAGTGTGATCAAAATTAACAAGCTAGAGAGAAGCATGTAAAATGTTAATTTATCTCTATCTTTAAATCTATATAATCATGATAAAATATTAGTATGCATGCTTTTATCTTGTTTAAAGCATAACCTGACACCAAGAAGTGAAAAACGTCTTTGCCTTAGTGAAGTTCGAGAATAGGGCATTGTTTTTCTTTTCTTTCTTGTTGTCACGTAAAGTAAACAGCTAACATAAATGCTCAGGTATCAACATTTTAGTCACTTTCCACATGATTATAATAAAGAATAGTCACTGATGTCATTGAACGTAATTCCACTGTGAAAGGCAGTTCTGAGATTATTGATGGAAATATAATCTAAACACTCCAAACACTCTAGTGAACAGGGTAATCACAGGAAATGCACTTTTACATTATATTTCTCACAGGACTGAGCATGCCAGAGTTGTAATCACCCAACACAGTCTCACAAGAAAGCGTACATTTACCTCGACAAAAAACAGCGTATTATGACCCAGTTTCAAGTCTTTTTTGCGTACTTATGTTAGGCTGTTAATTTACAACAATATTAAAAAGCATTAAAATGACACGAACTCTGGTTGATGCATTGTGTGGACATTTTCTTTAGGTGTAACAGGTAAGTTTAGGCATCAACTTACTAAAATAAGTAAGTTTAGGCAGGGGCTTGGGTAGGTTAAGATTAGGATCAGGATTTTGTTAATATTCATAAATAAGAACATGTCTTAACAACCACCATAGAACGGGGACAGAGCATATTTTCGCAAAACAGCCGTGAACTTGTGTTAATCATATGCAATTTACGTCCTGTACGTCCATGTCCTGTAATGTCGTGGTAAATGTGCGCTTTTTTGTGAGATCGGTCTCAATCACCAGAACATCACAGTTCAATTCATTCCAGGCCTTATTTCCTACACACTCATTTCCACTGGTTTCTAAGAATATTCCGCAACTCCCCATAAATCTGCCGTCTGATGCAGGCTCCTGACCCAGCTGCTGTGTGCCTTACAGCAATGCCAGCCACTCCCCGGCATCAAAGAGAGGTGAGATCTAGACCTGCACCTGTGCCGGTCCATCTGCCTATCTGCGGGTCGGTCTGCGCAAGGGCTGTCAAAAGTATTAAAAACCTGATACTAAGTAAAATGCATTTGACGGGCAATGAACAGTTTTGCAAAATGCCAAAATATAGCAAAAATATAAAAATTCAAGAAAATAAATACATTGCATACAAAGATTTCTTTATCTTATATAAAATCATTATTTAAATTAATTTCTTTATTTGAGAAACACAAATGGCAAAAGACTTATTGTGCACTTAACCCTTTCACTGTACACGTTGTATTATATATTTACAGTAAGATATGATTTGTTTAGAAATTAAGAAATTTGACCAATAATAAACTATTATTATTATTATTATTATTATTATTATTATTATTATTATTATTATTATTATAAATAGCATATTCAAATTTGAGATAAATCGATATATAGGTTGGCCCAAATTTGCCCTTAGTTTATAACTATCAGCCTTCATTCTCAAGGCAAGACCTATAAAAGTTTGGCCAACTGGTTGCTTAACACATACAGTACACATCAGTGCGAAAAGAAAACCGCACAAAAGTGTTGTGGAGTCTAGCTAATGTCATTTGAAGACAAATTCAGCCTACCTGCCCAAAAATATCGGCCATCTCAGACTTCTAAAATCAGTATCTATTTGCAACCTTTGAAAATCTCATGACACTTAATCTCAAAACAAAATATCACAATATAAGGCAGAACCTTTATCAAATATTGTATATTCTTATTCGGGCGTAAAACCATTGTTTTGTATTGCTAATATTTTGTCTCATAAGAAAAATTGGTACAGAGTATATTAGTATCCTGACAACAATGTACACTAACAAAGTAGCCCACTCAGAAAGCATATTTCTAAACAGCTTAAAACAACAGCGTGGACAGATGAAGGACAGAGACATGCGTAGGAAGCCGCTCAGCTGTGCAGCGACAACACAAAATGTCTGTGATATCATTTATTTAGACAGGTCTTTGTTTGGCCAGAGTGACATCCATATACGTTCAGCAGAAGCCGCGGGCTCCAAATGGCAAAAGTGATTTACTTTGGCTTTATCTGGCAAAAATAAAAGAGTGACAGATTCAATATAGAGAGAAAAGAGAGGCTGAGATGGAACCTGGCTCTGCGATGACAAGCGGCTGTGATGAGCGCGACAACTGAGGGAAAACAACACACCTGGCCTTGTCCTTGATGTGGATACGAGAAGGATGATACATCAAAACTTGACAGGGCACAAAAATGGCTATTACCCAGGCAAAACGGCAACAAGGACGAAGCGGGAAGAGGTGAAAAGGCTCATTTAACCAACCGAGCCAATTCACTGTCTCTGTTAATGAATCATGTTTTATTAGTTACCATAATCACGGTTTCCTAGTGGAGCCACACAAAAATTGCGGTGTTTTCAAGCGTGCAAGAGGAGTCCAGATGAGATGTCCAAGTTCATAAATAAAGGCAGTGAAGCGAGTCTAGGCCATGTGACTGTGATGAGCTGTAGAGGTCCTATACTAATCCTGATCACGTTTGACCGCGAGAGTGAAGCAGTAGCGCCCGGGGCCCTGAGCGTTGTGCGCTGCTGAATTGTGCTTCTGCAGGAGGCTGATTGATTTCAGTGAGCTGGAACTCCCCCTATTGATCCTTCACCTTCAGCTCAGTCTTTGCCCCAATTAAGAGTTCACTAACGTACCACTACGGACTGAACTACCCCAATGAAGCCTGCCCTGTTGTAACTTCTCAAAGATGTAGAAGCTAAATACATTCAAATAGAACCTTCGAAAGGAATACTTCTAGTATAAAATTATTTCATACATCAAACAAACATTAGTATCAAAGCTAAGTATATGGAATTGGAAAAGTACTGGTAAAAAAACACAATATCTGATCATTTCTGAATGGGTTCATTTTTTTTTTCTATGCTACTGTTAAATTAACCTGGCTAGATGGCAGATGGATTCTTCAGGGCTTTTCGGTTCTGCTGTTTTGAACTGTTTTAAATGAATATTGTGTATTAGAACAAAATGCAAAACTATGATCTCTTATAGTAAACACAAAAATTGCTTAAAACTGACCTTAAATATAGTGCAAATTAACCTAATATGTTGGTTTCAATTATTACAATAAGTATATATAGCATATAAAAATTGAACTAAGCAGCTATATTTTTTGGTCCAAATTTGCTCTTTAGCGTATCGGCTATCAGCCTTAAGTGCTTTAAAATATCTAAAAATATAGTTCATTAATTAAAATGCAAAGTTTTAAGAAGTGACCATGCATTGCAAAAATAAACTGCATTAAATAATAATTGTTTGCTGTGATTGAAATTATTAGCGTGTAAATATTGTGAATCATGTAATGAGCTTAAAAGCAAAGTTTTGTACTGAAATTACATTCTATTAATAAAAAAAAAGTTTTAATAGCGGATGTGCCGAAGATAAAGTATTGAACATTTTCTGAAATTGAGTTAGCAATAATATAATCGTGACAACACTGCTGCAGACAGTGGGAATGATCATGACGGCTGATGCTGGAGGAATACAGCCTTGCCTCGGTGTTGCACAAGTGTTTGGACAGATGGAAAGACACTTCAATCTCTCAACATCAGTGTGAATCAATTGCTTCAAGTTAGCTGAAGGCTAGGTTTTAAGGATTAGAGCCAATCAAGCTACTTTGGACGGTAAGATTGTGTGTCAGGGATGTCAGGTACTGAGATCAAAGATGGGCTCAATTAGAATCAGATCAAGTAAAGCTAAATTTATGAGTAGTGAAAGAAGCTGACTTCGAGTGGTTGGAATAAGAGCAATTGAAATGCATGAGAAACACAAGCTGCCAAGTAAAGAGACAGTTACATGGATGAGCTGCAAGCCTCTCTGTCCGTCCGTCCCTGCAGCAATCTCTTCATCTGACCACGTTAAGGGTCCAAGCACAAAAGTGTAGTTCAGTCACAGGTCAATGGTGCCCTGATGCAGCCAGCCTTAAAGCCATAATCCCACTGCATTGGTGGAGAGAGAAAATCCAATTTCAGAGATCTGTAATTCCATAAACCTTATTAGGCAACACAATGGCAACTGCAGCCCGAGGGAGAGGCGAGAGGGGCGGGTTAAGAGGAAACTGTGGCTGAAGTTGTGACCAAGTTAAAAACATTGCAGAGAGAGAGAGAAAGGGGGCGGACAAAAGGAAATTAAAAGGTTATGGTTGAGTCCATGTGTGACTGATCACGAAAATGTAAATGTGACATGAATAAGCATAATTATGTTGAGTGACATATGGACAAGTTTGTAAGCAAATACCAAAAAAAAAAAGAAAACTGGAGAAGAGGAACGTGATGTGAGTAAAACAAGTAAAGTAGAAAAAAACGGGATTTTGTTAAACCGCCATGTCAATTTGCCAAGGGAAGATCTGCAATCACTGTGGAGATGATATTGGTTTGCCTATAGAGCGTTACACCTTGTCTTCATTGACATGTGTCAATACCAAGCAAAAAATAAGTCAGATCTGTGAAGAGGCACGGCATTGTGAAATTAATTTTGGATGCTGCACTAAGTAACATTCTCGGGCAGTCAAATTGTTAGCGAAGTAAACTAACTGACATGGCTAGGATGGTAATTTAAAGTTTGGGTAACTAACTTTTTTAGTTTTAGTTTCCATTAAAAAGAACATGATAAATCCAGCACTATGAAAAACAGGAGTCGAATGCTGCACTCTGATTGGCTGAGCTTGGGTGGTCCTCCCAGTTTCGCTTTGTTGTTTATGTAAAGAAATGTATAGACTGTAATTGCATAAAAAATGAATACAAGTCGATATTAACCATGTGATTTATGACAGAAAGTTGTTAGGTTTAAGTTAAATTGTGTTTGCAGCATGAAAATCACATCTCTCCAGATGGTTTCTCAATATTTTGTGAAAATCACAAATACTGGGAGTCTGGGAATCTGTCCCATTATTCTTAAATTAAAATATTATTGATTTTTAAATCTTGCTTACCATATGCCAGCTTATGGCTTTAAACCAGATACACTGTTATTTGATTTCTTCAGGGTAGAAGCTAAGCTAAGAGGCAACATACCTGTAAATATACTAACTTTTTTTTTTTTTTTCACCTTTTGCCACTGTTTTTGGATCTCAGTATAAGACTGAGCAACAAACTTGTAACAAATGTGTAATTAAAGATTATGCACATGTAAATTTAGACTACGCACAACGCACACAGTGACTTTACTTGTAAATGGAAGTCATAACCATACACTTGAGATAGTATGTTGTTTCCTGTCATGTCAGGTCATCTCCATCAGCATGTCCTTCTGTATTCATTTAGCATCAGTGTTCTGTTATCTGAGTGCTCTCATCGATTGTTTTCCTAAATTCATCAAGCAGGCGTGTTTGTTTGTTTTGCCCTCTCTAATGGACACCAGATGAACATGAACTTAGGTAAGATGAATGTATAAAACAAGAAAAAAGCAAAATATATGATAAAAAGATCAAAATCACAATTTGAATTAATGCAATTATCAAATTAGATATTAGAATGTCCTCTGCAAGTAAAATGTTTGTTCTTTCTATAAAAAAGCTTAGTAGATTGTATTAGCAGTTCATTTTTCAGTTTTCTCTCAAATGTCAAAGCTTCTGATGTTGCTTACAGTGTGCCCTCAGAACAGAATCCTACTTTATTGGCTTTTAGCGCAAATATAGCTGCAAACGCAATCCTTGTCAGACAAATCTCTCTTAGATTTTTTTTTTTCAAAATCATGGAGCCCAAATGAAAAGAAGTAGGCTATTCAGAAACAATGACTATGTAGTGGCAAGAATATAAAAAAGTAAAAATTTAAAGCACCAGTCAAAATTTAGCTAAACTCCAGAATGTCCTGCACACTGCTGTTGGCCACAGCAATAAAATCAGTCATAAATAATTCACAAGAGTAACAAAACTGTAGTAAAAGGCCACCAATTGTGCAGAATCTAAAAGCTGATTAGGGGGAGAGTGCCGCATGGACTTAATACAGCATTTCATAGCGGAGATTTGGTGATGCGAGTGAGAAGTGCGCTCAAGCCGCAGCCTCTCCACAGACAGATATGGCCAGTGAAGCTCGTAGACTGTGGCCAGCAGGGTATAATTACTTTTCCCCGTGGGGCACCTCCACCGCAGCAGCTCGGCCATATAGAGGCAAGATTGAAATCTGATTGCACTCACACAGCAGTGCAGAGGCTGTCCAGCACTGAAAAATCACATGAGCGCACGGCTGGATACGGTACTCGCAAATACAACACCCACACTCATACTCTCAGCAGGGATACTTCTCATATCGGCCCCGCGGCACACTGATGGTTCGAGAGCCGCTCGGGCCGCCTCCACATTTAAACACTCATGACCTGTTAACACACAATCGTAGTCAAGAAGAAGCAGAAAATATGTGGTTGAGGCTTATTGCCGACCATTTCAGCTAAATTACTTCAGCACTGAGTGGGTTATAATTATTATTTTTTGTTTTGTCTACTCACAAATCCTCTTATCTTAATTTACATTTACTTCAATCCAAGCGTTAGACAATTGTGAATTATGAACTAGCACTGATTCTCAAACAGCACAATTTGTTAATTATTCAAGAGAGAGTTGAGCTTTCTAAATTTCAGGACATGCTCTCCCATTGAGTCTATAAAAAAGTAATAATTTTTATCGCAGGAAACATCTTGAAACATGTTTACTTTCTGAGTCACATTTGCTGTTTTAAGATATCACAAGAATTTTCATTTCCCTCTGGAGTTCCATACAGAGTAAAGTCTAAAGCTTAAATAATCCAATCCATCCATTTAATACAAGCAGGTTTACCAAAATAGATTAAGGGGAGCAAAAATCTAGCACAGCTGACATTTGTGTCTCACACAGACACTATAGCTGCTAAATTTGAGGTTGTGCAGGTCAATTTTTGCAAAAACTGAGGGCAAAACACTCACAAATAACACACAACATAACTTTTTTTTTTTTTCAGATTGCTCTCGCAATTTATCATTTTGATTGATAAGGGAGGCCCGCAGTGTATTAAATTACTAGCTGGAATTATTAAAACATCAACTGAACATTTCATATACACGGTCAATGCTGAGGCCCAGACGGTCAGACAGCTGCAATAAACTGATAATTGAGTGTACTCTGGGCTGCGCCTCCTACTGCCCAACCACAAAAGGTCAAGACGGTGGTAAAAGTAGCAGCCTGAGGCCCACAGAGAGCATGGAGCAGAGTCACCTTGGCTTCTGTCAGCGATATCTGCCACCTGTCACCGCTGTCCCCGTGGCCGGGGATGTGGCTGTGTAGACAATGGCTTTGTCGATAGCACTTCCTCCTGAGAGAGCGATGAGGAAACATGTCCTCTGCTTTCATCAACACATTAGCATACAATACATATTCATGCTGGTGTCTCCCTTCAAGTGCACAGCCCTCCTGCACATTCTCTAACCATTGTCACAAAGACCATGTACAGCCCATTTCCCTGCCTCTCCTCACAGCCTCTTGTGTATTCTCCACACGAACACGACAAACATCAACATCAACAGGTCCCAAGGTCATCACTACCTCTGACTGTGTGTGATGGGGTGTGTGACACTCATTTGTCTGTGGCAATGGGTATAACAGGTAAAATAAATGAAACAAGCCAAAATAAATACTGCTATTCATTATCTGTAATGTATTTATGCATTTGCAGTTCAATTGGACGGTAGAAAATTGGGCTGGGCTGCAAATTCCACCCAATGTAAAACAATGCATTGCGTATGGGTGTAGCATGCGGCTGCGATCTCTGGGTCCAGGGAGGGGCTGACAGGTAGAGTCACCAGGAGTCTTCCCTTCAGTCCACTGACACATCAGTGAGAAAAGAGGCCAGTTGATGTGGGGTTAGAGCTTCTATGGCAGAAAGCGTACTGATAAATAATGAATGCTTAAAGAACAGATCTCCAAAGCTTCTCTACTTCTGTCGCTCATCTCTCTATTCCTGCATCCGTTCATCCAATCCATATCACTACAAACAGCATTTGGTGTTGAGCTCCCTCTGTAATAAATATTTCAGTCTTTAGGTCAGTAAACCCCCTGCTGCACTGCTCTTAACTGGCACCATTTGATGATGACACAGTCTTTTGACCCATGAAGTTACTGACAAAACACTGATAGTGAGTACATTCACCCGAGCTGCTATACACAACAGTGCAGCTCAACCTAAAACTTTTGGAAGAGTTGGATGATAGCAACTGTTGAAATGGCAACTGTTCAATATTCTTGCACAGATACGTGAGAACAGAAAGACTCTTTTTATAAGTGGTCTCTTAAATCAGTCAGAATTAGCTAGACAATAAAACTTTCCCATATGTTTAATGTTGTGTGGAGTATGACACAAACTAAATTTGACAACAAAACCTAAAGAACAGAGTCAAGCCTAGTTTAGGTCGCGAGTTTTTCATAAATTACAAGCAAGAACTGGACTCTTTATGAGATAGGTGAATACAATACACTGACATTTAATTAAAGTGCAGACAGCAAAAACTACAAGGTAGTTCCAGGAGAGAAACAGCAGCCACTGTCCACTTTTCTATTTAAAGCCAGATACAAAAAGAGCCCAGTGCATCCACTGAAGGCAATGACTCTCCTCTATCTCATATGCTGATGAGCAGTGCTGTTAGCGACTCCATGCATAAATCTCAGAGGCGAACAGAACGGATCGGAGCATTCAAGTGTAAACTAGGGCAAAGCTCCGCTTTAGCTCCGTGCATTCTCGATACAACGCTCTGAAAGCAAGTCCTGTGGCAGAAACAAGCTATGGCACAGAGAGAGGAACACATGCTCCCTGTGTCAATCAGTCCGGAGTGAGCCAGCATACACACAAAGACGTGTACACACCTGTTTTGGGTCAGTCCGGCACCATTTGCTCTGCTCTGGTCCGTTGTGCTGTGTGCTCCCCCTGTGCAGCCGGAGTGAGGAGCTGCTCTGGCCCCCACGCTCTTAGTGCAGACAGCTCACAGTTATAGATGCGGTGACAAGTGAAAGGGGGGAGGCGTGGCTTCACATGAGATAAATAAAAGAGGGAGGGATTGGGGGAGGAGAAAGCCCACTCCATCTACAATTCAATTTTACCCTCTTTGAATTCTTTTTCATTTTCTTCTTTTCTAAAATGCTTTTTTCCCTTTTTTTTTTTACTCATATCCAACAGTGGGTTTCTGGGTGTAGTTTAGATGAGTACTTACTTTTTGTTGTTGTCTAACAGTTACTTGTCACTACACCCTTTCTTTACACTTGTTCATTCATGAATCTGGGGTGTGTGGCAGCTCAGACCATCTGTTGGAGCTTTGTGGGCTTCACATATTCACAGTCTTATAAAAGCAGAAGAGGGAGCAAAAGGGGAAAAGTAATGATGTACCTTGAAGCTTTGGAGCTACTGTTGAGGGTTGGTAAAAGTTGGCACAAACAGCAGATCTATCAGGCTGGCACCTCTCGGCCGGGTTGGCGTGGGCTCTGCTTGCTCTCACAGGGTGCGGCAGTACTTGGGATTTGGCTCGCACGGCACAAGCAAGTGGATAGAAAAGAAACGCTCCCGCAAATCAATTTCTACACAAAAGGCATATGAATGAGTTCGCCCACATGCGCATGCACAGTCCGCTATCCCCAAAACCAATTTCCTCTTTGACAAACAAACAAGATATACTGAGACGGATTATCCTTCAAATTCAAAGAGACAAGAGGGCCAATATAGAGGACGAAATCTTTAAAGTCACACGAACGCATTCTGGCTGTGAATCAGAAAAACCCTTTAATTCTTTATACCTTTTTTATTTAACAATACTGCAACACCACAAGAGGGTGACAAACCGTAAAGGAATTGGAGTCAGTGTTAAGATTAGAAGAATGAAACAGATTTAGGTTTTACTTCAAACAGCATCTGGTGGCATAAGATTACAATATACCTACTCCAATGATGTGAGTAAATAACAAATTTAGCCACGTCTTAATTTCTATGCTTTTTTTTACTTTTGGAAGTACTAGACAAAAAATATCTTTCACTTGTGATCAAATTTTTATTTATTATTTTTTTAACTAGGTTTACAGTGGGGAAAACGTGTTATGGTCAGACAAAAGTAAAACTGAACTGTTTGACATCTTCTCAACGTTTTTGGAGGAAGACGGCTACAACCCAAAGTACACCATCCCAACAGTGAAGCACGAAGGAAGAAACATTACGCTTTGAGGGTGTTTCTCTTTCAAATGGAGAGGCAGATTTTACCGTATCAAAGGCAATATGAATAGCGCAATGTACTGCAACTTTATGGGTGAGCTGACTGAAGATGAGTTGTAGTTATAATAACCCATACACACAGCAAAAGCAGCAGGAAGAAGCCTATTAAGGTCATGGTCTAGTCAGTCCCCTGATCTTAAACCCATTGAAAATCTATGGAAAAAACTGAAAGCCGTGGTTCCAGAAGGGAATCTTGCAACATCCAAGACTTAGAGAAAATGTGAAAAAATGAGTGCAGTAATTGCTAAGCATTCCTACTTAACTACTTTTGTGTTTTTCTACAAAACACAAAAACCTATAACTTTCGAAGATAACGTTTTTGTTGTAGTTTGTGTTCCTATTCAACAGTACTTAAAATCACAAAATTAATAGGAGATCAAATTCTAATTTCACCAACTGTTTATCAAAAGTCATTAAGCTTGCATTATTGTATCGATAAGTTATTGTGAAAAAAGGCCTTAACAGTACTGTACGTTTAATTATGTAATGTACATGTAATGTACATCTAAAAGAAATAGAGTTTATATTTCACATTGCTACACAGAGGCTTAACAAATTTCCTTATGCAAGAGTGTAACTTACCACAGGCAATCTTCTCTTCTTTTGTAGTCTGAAATTCTCCAACATCTGGGAACAAAAAGATAAATTACATTACAGTGTGAAGTTGAAACACACCTGAATACATGTAGTCTAACATGCAGGTGCATAGCAGTTTTATTTCACACCACCTGTTCGCACACACCTTTAGAACTGCATTATGCCAATGTGCAAAGTACAAACAGGAGAATGCAGTTGGAGTCAGAGCCAAAGTATGGCCTAAATGCATCTATCAGGACAGGACTAAAGGAGACATGTGTTGCTGACTCCATGCCAGGTATTCCTTCAGAGCGCTGGTGTCACTTCCCATTCCTGACCAGGAGGGAGAGGTTCGGAGTGGGGCGGGACCATCCATCACTGTCCTTGGCTGCTGTCCTGTGATGGATGTGCCTGTTTATCCCTCTCTGCAGGTTATTTAGATGCAGTCATAGGCTGGGAGATTAGTGATGGAGAACCTCTGCGCCTCTTTTGGCTCTCCTCCCACCCATCTAATCAATAATGCTCTTATCTTTTATCTGCATTTCATGCCATTTCTTCATGGAATTATAAAAGGTGTAGAAAAAGAGATTAATTGTTTGCCCCCTCACAGGGATTTCAATTACAGCGCCTGTAATAGATCATCTATTTGTGAGCCTTACACTGTATTTGTGTCACTGCACAAAGATAAAATCATGGTGTTTTCAGAAATTCAAAGCACATTTCTTCAGGCCTTGCTTGTGTCCTGCAAATGAAAACAAACTGTTATATTGTGAAGGTGCATGAGAGTTGAATAAAGTAAATTACAACCCTGCTTTAATGTCAGGTGCATTCAGCTCTAATCCTGGTGGAAAAGAACTATTATCAATCAGTGGAACCACAAGTCTTTTGTAAAGATGGATTAGCTTGCTCTAATGCTCTTCATAATCATCTTAAAACAAAGTATGCAGCTAGATTTTTTTCTCCTCAACAGTGTGCATATCAGATGATCTGAGAGACTTAGGGACTGCTTACATAAAGAAGCCATCTAGCTGCTGCAACACTCTGGATTACAGACAATGCCCCAGAGATGGCCCTGTTTTCCTGTGTGCTGCCGACATGCCAACACAGCAGCCCAATGACACCACTTTAACACATGCTTTATTCATGTTCTTGCTCGCTCTCTGACTCTCTCTCTTCTACTTTTAAGCTGTGTCATCACCCAGACGTCTAATTGGCCACAGCACACAAATCAACACGAGTATCCTTCATCAAAAGTTTCCTGACCTGGGGCCCTACAGGGAGAATTATTCCCCCACTAGTGCAACTAAATATGTGGAATACAAGGACAAAGAGGCATGCCAAGATGCAAACAAATGACTACAAGTCTGTAGAGACAAACAGCCAAGTTGCAGAAGCCTAGACCTTCGGGAATCTTGTTTTCTTTTTTCTGCTTCATTGGACACAAAATGGGCACGGTTGTGAGCACCACCTTTGCATCAGGGTATCCAGACAGGCACATAAATAAAAAAGAGTGATTTCTTTTCTGATCAAGCACAAAGACAGTAATGTTCTATCCTGCTGAGATCTTGTCCTTGGCTGGGAGTGCGCAGTTACAAATGAATTTGTTCCTTTTCAGCGCTGTGTGTGCCAAGCTGATAAAAATATCCCCTGTCAGCTGGCTGCATGAGGAGGGGAGAACTCAGTGCAAATGAGCTAGACCCCCTCAGTGTCTTCCGCTGTGCTCCAACTCTATCTCACACAACATTCTCCCTATTATTCCACAGGTTTGGACCAGTCAGTTTAAGGCTGACTTCTCCTCAGCCTGCTCTCTGCCCTCGGCCTTCCGAGATTCTCAGCTGAATGTGAGTAGGCATTAGACAGCTCAACATCACCAAGGCAACATTATGAGGAGAGGAGAAACAGAGAAAGTGAGGAGAGAGAGAAAGGAGGTGGAAAAGTAAGGACAAGGAAAAGTGAGGACATGAGGATAAAAGATTGACAGACCGAGGATAAAAATGCAACACAGCAGAATACTTCTTCTGCAAAAAGAAAGAGGCTTCTGCAGATGGAGCAGCAGCAGTTTTCAGATGCACCATGATACACAGAGGATCAGTTCAGGACAATACACTGGGCTAATTCTGCATCAGTAGATTTTCTGGGAACGTATCCTTCTATCCTTTTGCCAGGTGGATGCTTGGGTTCAATGTCAAAGAACATCTTTTATTGCTTCTCATTCAAGTATTTTTTTAAACTAGTTTATAAACTAGTTTTCCAAATTTGAAAAATCACAAATATTAAAAATCAAGGGATTTTGAGAAATAATATGATAACACATGATTACTTTTTTTTAAGTTGTAAGGTAAATATTAATAGAAGGACAAATACTTATTTCTTTATATAGAACGTCCCACAATATAGCATTGAACTTATCTGTCTTCTTGAAAATAAGCAGGTGTCGTTACCGGGTCAATTACAGGTTCACTCTATGGATATTTAGAAGGTGTTTTTAAGCAGAAAAATTACATAGTTCACCTTTAATAAATGTTGATCCCTTCAGGAATTTGTCTTTATTTTCTTTATATCACACACATTACAACAACTCAATTTATTCAAATAATAAACATTTTAAAAAAATCTAAATTGTTGCTTCTATTTTGTTTGTATGTAAAAATTAGTAATTAAGTCTACCTGTAATTCCAATGAATCTTAAAAGTTTAGGGGCTATTGCTGGGTTTCAGATGACATCACAATATTCTAAAGTCCAGTGTTATTTCAATCAGACTGGGGCAGGTAAAATGAAGTTTGTTTAAACAAAGTTTATTTTTGCAATTCAAAAGTTTATTGGGTCTAGTCAACCCAAAAAGCATCACTTTTTAAATTTATGAAATCATTTTTGAAATATTTCATGGCAAAGTCCAATGTTATTAATAGGAAAAACTGGCTCTTGCCCCCAACCTGCCTTTTAACTGATAAGATTCTGAATGTGAAACCCAGCAATAGAGGGATTTTTTGTTTGTCAACACGGGCGATGCACGCGCACCCTGCCTCCAGAAAGAGTTGCCGTCATAGACATAACAGTGGAAACAAGTAAAAAAGCTCTGTTGTCAGCTAACTACAAGAGTCTTGTTAATGTATCTATTCACATGAAAATTAGTCCACAATGTCTCCGTCTAATAATGTCCCATATGTTCACCCATCGCCCCTAAGTTTGTCTGTTGTTGTTGGAACTTTAACATCTATTATTTCGGTTTGTTTACATAAGGAAGCAAAAATCAGGTACAGGACCTTTAATGTGGCTAAATTCATTTTGCTTCCAGTTTCCACTAAAAAACTTTGAACATGCTGGTGCATTTTAAAGATTCTATTAATGACTCTACTGTCTTTTGGCAAAGCTAAAATTCCCATAGGAAAATGTTGTTGCTCAATGTAATCTCTTTTTCATCTCATGCGACAAAGATGAGATTCTCAGTTGTGGCTCCTAAAACCTCTTAGGAGTAATAAATGAGACTAGTGAAACATTTGAGAAACACGTGATGCCATAGTGAGATCTCACTCATATCTCAAATGGACCTGAAACTGAGTTGTGGCCTGCTTTGAGCTAAAATCTCAGCTTGGTCTCAGAAGGCTCAAAATTGTCTAGGAGCAATAGCTGAGACCTTGTTGAGATCTCATTCTTGCTTACTCTTTCCTCTGGGTTAAGTCAATTCTAGTTGAACAAATCACTTTTATGGTTGCAGAGACCGCCAAATCACTCATTAATTTATAAGTGGCACACTTCTTTTTGCAAAGTTCTGTTAATTATATAGACAAAGAGAAAAAATAATAACTTAGATTCTTCAACTGTGAAAAGAATTTAGTGTGGGAAGGTTTTCCTCTGACAAAACTTGATTTACTGCAGTGCTATCTCTCACAACTTCTATTAAACTGGCTTCTAGAGAGCCAGAAAAAGCATGGTTAAATTGTTCATGTAGTAATACTTACTGTATGCACATAAATGGTCACATTACATTGTGCCAGTTAACTAGACAATATTTTTAGAGACATGGCTATTGACTGTCTGACTTCACGTGGCAAGGTTCAATAATCTTCCGCTGTGCTTAAAATAGACTACTTTTCTGGCCACAGATAAGGCCAATGTCAGCTCAAATAAGGACTCTTGTGCAGTGTGAACAAAAACTGCACAATGATATTTCTGTACTAGCACTAATGATGGTTCTACAAAATATTAATAGCACATGTTCAATATATCTTGTTTTGTTGGTAGCAAACACACCATTGACTGCCAGAACAGTGTGTTGTCAATGTTAGAACATGCCTGTATTAGTGTGCAGTAATTAGAAGTGGGACACCCTGCCAGTCTCACTGAAGAGCTCATGTTGTTTGATCATCAGCCAGCAGGGGGAGGTGCACTTAGGTCTGACAGAGAGAAATTTTTCAACCGCATCAGCACTGGAGAAACATATCAGATCTGCTGATTTTAAGAAAACCTGGATTTCTTTATACTTTGTTTACTTCCTATTTTTAAGCACTACACCCATGTGACTAGTATGTTTAAATACTCAAAACATATATATATATACTGTATATACACTGTTTAAATAATGGTAGGCGTGGGAGGCAAGGGTCCAAATTAAATGCCTTGAAAAGATGCAGAAAATGCGAGAGGTGTATCATCTGTGAGTGTGCAGAGAAGTTTGGGAGTCGATCGTGGGATCCACAGATCAAAGAGCAGTCTCTGGTGCGGTCCATGAAGCCGCTATGGGCTGCATTACATCTCCAGCTAATTAACTCACCCCCTTTGACGCCATGCTATTTGCATTCCTAATATACAGCACTCAGTAAAATGTCTGCCACACATACTAAACAAGAAGCACTTGTGTGTCTAACAAGGCACCCCAGAGTTCTAAGCCAAATACATTTGTAATCACTTTTAATGGGCAAGCTACACTGGGGAATACTTTGAATATTACAATACAGTACATGACTATTCTGCTCACTTTTGCATTAATACTAATCTAGGAGGCAAGAACACATGCCTGACTGAGCTGGCCATTCAGTGATGTACCTCAGTCGAGGAACGTTTCAAGTACTCTTCTCAAGTGCAGCTTTCCGATTCCTGTGTTCAGTGGAGAGAGCGGAGCTTGAATTATAAATCAAGAGGCTTTAAACTGATGTAGATTAGTGTGCTGTCATGTTCAGGTTTTAATAATTAATGACTTGTTTGTATTAGAGTGGACCTTGCTTCTTTCAGTAAGCAGCTTGTGTGTGCAAACAAAGTGTGGCTGTCAGGAAATCAGCCCCTGTTGGGTGTGGGCAGAGCCCCTGAAGAGTCAGTTGTAGAAACTGACATCACAGTCAAAGGTCAGTGCTGCCGAGGGCATTCCGTGCTTCTCCATGCTGTGAGTGAATTTACCTTGAATTGTGTGAAATGGTATGAAAACTTCCTGAAAACCACGGGTCAGGTAAGCTTGGGCTTTTTACAGATACAGAAAGGGCAAACAGTCTGAGTGTGTGACTAGAATATCACTATATTACATCAATTATAGATCACATTTTACAAATATTGAGCTAAAAACATTTCGCTAAAAACAAAATAACAACAATTATAACTGTTGTTGGAATTATACTTAAAGGCAAAATATTTATTTTCCTTCTCCATTTTTGTATTAGAATTTGTTGCAGCAAACCAGCCAGTCAAAGTGGGAAAATTAAGGAATGGGAAGTAAACTGCTGCTCATTGTATAAACTAAAAAATGACAGAAACTAATATGCCCACTATGAGTTAAGAGACAAACTGGAACAGTGACTAAGCAGAAAACATGGAAGACTGATGAACATCATAAATATTAATATCTGTGAGAGGAAATGCACAAGCATCTGGTGACCAATCCTTAGTTTGTATTTGATTATAACCCAACACATGCAAAACTTAATTAAGTTTCAGCCCACCATACGGTCCACTCTGTGCCAACAGAAGCACAAAGCCAGGAACAAGAGAATGACACCTGCATAACAGACTGTCACAACACTGCCAGCAGTCACACTAGCTCTCCTTCGAACAGTGGCTCCTCAGCTCCCCTAAAACAGCCCTGTAAGCAGACTAAAGGCAAGTGGGAGGATGAAATATGATCTCCTCCCTCCCTGTGACGGCCAAAATGATAAATTGTGTAATCATATTTGGCACCTCGTATGAAAAAACGTCAGGATTGAGTTCAGAGTAGCGAAAGGCAGAAAAGAGCTGATGCTGACCGCGCAGAGGCCATGTGTCTGTCCAAAAGCGTGACACCTTGGCCCTTAATGAGCTGTCTGAAGTCAAACACTAGAAATACCAACACAATAAATTACCAGGCTCATCGCTTTCTGTTTGCCTCCGCTCAGATACAGCTCAGTAATCTTGGCATCACCCCATACAAAATGAGGCGCTGTCAAATCACACAGTACAGTCCTCGACCCCATTAGCATGCGTGCACCAGCTAAACGAGTGACGTCTTTTATGTAGTTAATTAGATGTCAAGAATTTTATTTTATTACTATTTTTTTTATCAAAAGAAGAACAACAAAACATGCATGATTTTCTGTACTGCTTGGTTTGATTTGTTGTGAGTAATTACATAATACTGTAAAAATTATAGCTACAGAGTTTTTTTTTTAAGAAGCTAATACTCTTCCCATTTCTGTCTGCTTAACATGCAGGCTCGGAATCGTTTAAACTGACAGGCCAAACCTCATTAAGATAGAGCAAACTAATTCACTTGAGGATGAAAGCGAAATCTCTGAGTCTTTTTCCTTCTTTTCGCAGATATAAAGACAAGCAAAATTGGGTCTAGGGGGATATAAGGCAGAGCTCAACCACAGAGACACACATAAAAAGAAGCAGGAAGGTCCTAACCTCAAGTTACCTCTGTTTTGCCACTGTCAGAGGAAATGTCTTTCTCTGTATGTCAAGATGAGCACGTCGGGAACTGCTTGGACACGTGAGCTGAACGCCACTCCGGCCACATGTCAATTTTTTCCTGCTGACAGAGCACAGTCAATGTTATGAGGAGGTGGGAGATTAGAGGAAAGAACGATAGAGGGAGGCCGGGGCGATGCTGGGGTGCTATGGGCAGACATCCATTAACCAGCCGCGCAGCATGGGATGTGGCATTTACCTGGAACAGCCAAATGCCATGGCAATTAATCAAGCCTGTGAATGCCAGCTGTATCAATAGCCCTTGTGCACGGACATGGGCACACTTACGCATACAAAGTGCCCAACACCCCGATATTCTCTGCCAAATCGTAGACAGTTATCTTTGCCCAGGAAACAGAACTGGACTCCTATTTCTACTGCAACTGTAGACATGTAGTCGTTTAGTCGATTCTTTACTAAAAAAAAAATAATAATAACAAATTGTACAGTGTAGTTAGGGTTGCATAAGGTATAGAAAATCAGACATAAATATTTTCTAGGCAACTGATGCTTGATGCTCAAATCAATAATAAAGATAATCGTTAACATGACACAATGTGAATTTTATTGAATAGTTGAGCTTTATTATAACTACTGCAAGACCACAGGGTTTAATACAAAATGTAGTTAGTTGTTATTTCTGACTTTTGCATGAAAATTGGCTGGGCGATATGGGAAAAAAACATAATCACATTTTTTTTCATCATATTGAATGATCTTGAATTTCAATTCGATTTTAGCAGTTTCAAAAACTAAATAAAAATTGCTTTTAATAATTTTATGAAAATAAACTAAACATTTTATATGTTTAATTTTACAGAAAAGTCTATTCTGCCTCAAGGTTTGGTTTTGGGTCCAATTTACGAGTATTTACAGACAAAAGATGATTATCTATCTTTTGATTCAAATGTATTTTTTACATGTGTAAAAAGGTAGACTGCTTACTTGTAGTTTTCTGATTAAAACTCGGCGCTCTTGTGAGTGCTCTTTGGATAGCAATGCTTGATCAGCCCATGCAGATTCTTAATAGGTTTGAAAACATTTGAAGGTACGATGCCACTCCTACTTTAGTTGACTAATCACTGCACAGAGCATGTCTTTAATGAACCAAGAATGTGACTACAGCAAATAAGATGCACATGACAACCTGCACATATTTACTCAATAGAAACACTGACTCGTTTTGAAAAAACAAGGTCTAATTGGCGGGGAAAATATGCCATGTCACCTTGGTGTGTGGCTGACTGTCATTAACACATTTTTCATTTTGTACATGCTCCCAGGTATTATTATCTTGTTGGCCTCAGTGCCTCCCCGGTGCGGTGAATATGTTTTAAACTGTTTGTGAGCAGAATGTTGTTAGCTACACAGCACTCCCCTGGGGGAAAACACACAAGAACAATTGGTTCATTAGAAGCAGAAACACTTCAAACCACAATATGGCTGGTACGTAGTCAGAGGAGAGGGAAAGTCAGTGAGTAAGGAGCACAGATGGATGGAGAGCAAGAACCACCAGTGAAAGGCACTGCAACCTTGTCTTCTGTACATATCATGAGCCAGATCTTCTGCTGAGTAGAAAGTGAATAATCCTTGTGGTCATAAACAGGCAGAGAGCAGGGAATTTTGTTTAGTCTGATTATCTTTTGCACGACAAGCTTATGCTTGTTAACCAGAAAAGAGATAATCACATGTTTATATAAAGCACTGGCACGGAAAAGTACAAGTTTTGCATTTTTTGGCTGTTTTTTTTTAATATATATTTAAGATCTATTCTAA
Organism: Mugilogobius chulae; assembly: GCA_038363315.1. Classification (NCBI taxonomy): domain Eukaryota; kingdom Metazoa; phylum Chordata; class Actinopteri; order Gobiiformes; family Gobiidae; genus Mugilogobius; species Mugilogobius chulae. The sequence continues at coordinate 30,415,853 of CM076405.1, read as the reverse complement.
ATATTGAGATGGGATTCAACAAAATCCACATTTGAACAAGCTCAGGTTCTACTGAGCTTGCATTCTTAAGTTCTTTTTTTTTTTATTTTTTTTTTTTAGCAATGTGCTTAGCATCACAAGCTTACACTTTTTCATCATTACATAAAGTGCTTTTTTCATCAATTATTTGGGTGTGCTTTTTGAACAAGTTCTGGAGGTCTACAGACAATAGTGCTCTCTCAATAAAAAATATAGCCGTTAGGGAAAAAAAAGTTAAACTTACAAATATTGTTTTCTGTGTTAAATGGCTTTTTTTGTTTTAGAAATTACAAAAAAAAAATTGTTGAAAAACAACATTGTTAAATATTAGATACAAAAATAGTATTTATTAATTATTATTTTAATTGACCTTTATTTAACCAGGGAAGTCCCACTGAGATTCAGAATCTCTTTTGCAGAGGAGCCCTGGGGGAAGGGAGGCATTGTATACATTTTCTTTTCCAATAACATTAAATACATACATGTTTCTCTACTCATATAGTCACTTTGGAGAACAACTGCACAATTTGGCAAAAAAAAAAGATAATAAAAAATTGCAATTTTTTTGAGCAAGTATAAAGTGTGAGTGCGGAAATGTGATTTGTGTTTTAAAATCAGTTCCATAATGCCTACTATAATTTAGATCGTGACTTTAAGAGCCACATCTGTAGTACACACTACTAATAAACATATTGATCATTTAATTCTGTCATACCTTTAACATCCGCTTTTACACCTCTGCTTTGCTCTGCTGGAGGGGAACAACTGCGACACTGTCCCAGAATGCCTATAAAAAGAATAAAATGCCATTTGCAACAGTGGCTACATGACCTTACTGCCTCCACTCCAGTTGCACAGATGTCCCAAACACACTAAACAATTGAGCAAGGCATTCCCACATGAGAAACATGTACTTACAAGAACCAGTGTGCAAGAGAGAAAAAGGAGAAACAATGGGAGTACTTTATCATCTGCCTAGATGTGTCTGTCTTTTCTTTAGATCTTGTCTTGAGGCTGACTTGAGGCATGTCAGAATTCTTCAGATATCCCCCTTTTTTTTAAACCCCAGAAATTGGTTTTGTCGTTATCATCTATAATTCATAAAGCTAACTCAATTCGGTTGGCAAACACTGTGCACTGTTTGTTAAATGAGGCCATATTATGTCAAATTCACTTTTCAGAATCTTTATCCAATCTCTACCAGTAACTGTTCTCTCATAATTAGTTACTCAGAGTTATATTAGATTATTTCATGCATGTAATATCTTGTATTCTTGTATTGTCAGTCCTGCAGCCGATGCCCGAGTGCTCAGAAAAGCCCTATTTTCACCTGCCACCTGCCCACACCCACCTGTCTGTCTTTACTTATGATTGCTCAAAATGTATAAATTGTAAGGTTCAAAATGATCATGTAACCACTTAACGATACTATTATGATGGCTTATCGCTTCTGATTTTTTTTAAGTTTGATGAACAAATTCTATATATGTCACAATTTATTGCTAGATTCACAAAAACACTATACAGTATGTCTTTCTTTTTTTACAGTAATATTTCCAGACTTTTGGAGAAGAATAAAATTACTTTCTTCGGCCAACAGGTGGCAGTGTGACTCAGGGCTGAACAAAGATGGACAACGATGGACAACAACCTGTTTGTTTGGCTTATAAAATAAAACAAATAAACAAACAAAAAACGGATATTTACGACTAACATCATGAATTATATTATCAGTGATCCCGATTTTAGAAGATTGATACTAAATTACAGTGTATCAGGACAATAAATCATACAGGCTAATCTTGTTTTAGACAAGCTAGCTAACACGTGGAGCGGAAAACATCTGGGATTAAACCTTGTTAAGCAGAAAAAGAACAAGCCTCACAAGATAAACAGTGACTGGACTTACTTCTTTGCAGCCATCTTTCTAAACGTCTAAACGAAGAACTTCTTCATCGGACAAGATCCACATCTGGTAAGTGTCCTGAGATCGTTAACATGTGTGTAACACAAGATGGCGCCACTGACCTGCCACAGTTTCAGGCCGTTGTAAGTTTGGAAGTTTTAGGTTTAGTTGATTCTGTTTTTTGACAGGATGATTATGAATGTGAATGACATTTACAGAAGTATAAAAAAATTAATTAATCAATAAAATTAATCAGTCAGAAATCTATTTTTTTTTCATTTATTTCTTTTTTGTACCTTTGTCAGTGAACAATTTGCATTTAACAGACTTAGATCCAGACCAAGTGCATGACATTTGTCTATTTCTAAATTGGTCCCACAATGTTGTTTAGGATAAACCACTGGATTTGTAGCTGATCCATTTTCAGATAAGTTAATTATGTTTTGATATTTAGGAGAGGAAGCAGACATTTTCAGTCCCTACCAAAGTCAATGGTTGATAGGGTATGGAAAATTATCCAAGCCCACCTATCAGTATCAATATTGGAGCTTATTGGTGCATCCAACAAAACAATGTTGAATAAAAATCAACGGTTTAAAGTGTTCTGATCATAATTAGTTCTGATTCTTGAGGGATTATTAACCTGTTTTGGATCAACCATTCTCTTTCATCCCATCATCACTCCTGTGAATGGACTAATTGATTTGTTTCTGCCTCCATGCAAGTAATAAAGCAAAAAAAGTTCATCATGTTGTATTGGAAACTACAGAATAGTCAGCTATTATTATTGATTGCCTCTTGACATTGCCCTCAAAATTCGTTTCAATCATGAAGCACGAAGGCTGATGTTTGAGGGGAATAGTTTTGTTATTCTTACACTGTTCAGATTGCACACAAAGGGCATGTAATTGAATTTCTCTGTTTGATAACCTGCAGTGAAACTCAGCTTAGAAACTTTAGTATCACAAACATCTTTTATCCATTCCAGCTGTAAGGCAATAGGTGTAAACGAGACATGACAGCAGCATCTGACATCTATTGCCCCTGGGGCTTGAGAGAGGGAGGTGCAAGGGCTCAGGGCAATGTACTAAGATTACATAAACCCATCCAAGAGCCATGGGAGAGTGACAGAGAAGAGTTCACTAATACCCCATGAATCACTGCACTCTGAAGCAACACCAGAACTTTAGATCCACTTTTTTATTATAAAGTGAAAGTAGTGCAGCCTGAAGTCTATTTTTAGTTAGTCAAACAATGTAAGCTTCCAAATGACAGCCTCGCTCTTGTCCCTGGAGGTGATGAGTGCATGGCAATTAGATCAACCCACACCCAAGAAGGAAAAGCCCCGTAATCTGTTTAAACACTGTGAACTGCTGCTGCGATTGCCAGCTGAGACATTATTACAAGAATTACGCTGCAGTCTTGTTAGGGATGGGTATCGAGAGCCGGTTCTACTTGGGAACCGGTTCTATTTTTAGCAATCCACTGGAATCTTAGTCTCCTCTCTTATCGATTCTTCTTATCGATGCCACTTTGGGCCGCTGTGCTTTAATACTGCGTAAACTTCAACCTCACGCTGGGCTGTTACATTCGGTTTCATTACAAGCGCAAGTTATAGCTTTGGCAAGCCTAAGTCTCTCACTAATTCACGTGGATACAGCGCGTTTACGTACAGCGCGCACAGGAAAAGAGAGAAGAAACGGAGACAATATGTACATGTGGCGCACATGCGGCTCACACACCAGCGCCGTGACAGGCAAGCTTCCTCCATTAATATGAATGTTTGAAGGATAGGCGCGTGCATCTACCGTCAGCTGGGGGGGGTATAAACTCTCTCTTTCCGCGCTCCTAATGTACACTTTGTGTGCGTTTTCTTCGAGCCTGGGCGACCTCTCTCTCACTTTCTCTCCTCCGTCTCCTCTAACGCGGGTCCCTAACTGTCAGCTGTGTCAGCCCCGAAGTAAATTGTTCCGCGCCTCGGAGCGCACGAATTATCCGTCTCTAAGCGAGCTGTGTCCCCTTTGTAGTGTACGGACAGTCCGTTGTGCTGTGCCGTGCGTCCTGACCTGCCGTGAGTCCTGACCAGCGCACACACAGCCGGTCCGGGAGACACGTGCGTTCGCCTCGGACTGAAGCGCGCTGTTCCGCCTTCTCCAAGCGCAGACCGTCACCTGGAGCGGACTTTCTGGATCAAAAAGCTACAGTAGCTCAGTTTGTGGAATACGGAGAAAGGCCTGGTGAGCGCAGGGAGAGTCTGATGTGTGTAGAACCAGGACTTCACGTGGCCAAAGTTACACCCTTGCATAACGTTATTAGTGTTATCAATATCAAAATAGTTTATGCCTCTAGCTCTGAAATATTATTTCTGCTCTTCATTTAGCTATATTTAATTAGTAATCATCACAATATAGTCCACATCATTGTCTAAATGTATTGAAATTAGTTAAAATACATTTTTAATATAGATACATAAACACATAATTTTAAGAATCGATAAGAGAATTGATAAGGAATCGGATCGATAAGAGGAATCGATAATGGCATCGATATCGATAAAATCTTATCAATACCCATCCCTAGTCTTTGTGTATGCTGGACAAAAGAAGATCAACAACAATAGGCATAGAACTGATGACACGCTGCAATGGATACTTCTCCATGTGCTGAATTGGGATACCCGTGGTAGGGTGACTCATGCTTTATGTGCAGAGGGAGGCGAGAAAGACAGATTCAGTTGCCATAGCAGGAGTTGAATGTAAGGTTAAGTGCCACCTGCAGACAGTGAAGTACTAAGATGTCATAACACAGCTGTAAAAACCCTCTTAAGGCTGTTTGTTACAATCCAGGTTAACTCACTTGAGGAGTTTACAACAGGAGCTGATGCGCAGTAAAGTACTTGACTTGGCTGACAGTCGAGTTTGGCACAAGATCTGCACATGCACCACACACATGCACAAACATCTTCAGGAACAAGACTCTTCATTTTGATGTGATCCAGAGCAGTAGATGACAACCGTATACTAACAACAGACTGTGTCACATGTCAGATGTTATTAGTGCGGTTCTGCTCTGCTTCCACCTGACAGAAAATGAGTGCTGACAGAAAATGTTGAGCTTCATCGCTTTCAATCCAAGAACAACTTTGCATAGAGGATGTATAACATATTTATATACTATTCTAAAACTGTTTCAGCATCATAGAGTCAGACTTTAAATTGTAATGAATCGCTTCTCACAAACAAAACATTCAAATTTGATTTCTCAACCAATGTACGTTCAATGCCAATTTTGATATCACAATTACAAAAAGGTCAGGTAGGCAGAATCTCTCCCAGGTTTCTGTCAACAGGCTGATTCAATGTAAATAAAAAAGAAGCCAATACAAACTTTCAGTTATAAGCACAGCATTCTTGCTTCCTCAACAAAAACGGCCAACAGCCAACTCGCATGAGAATAAATAACAGCTGAGAAATGCGCGTATCAGTTTTAATCAACCAACATAACATTTTCAGTAACATAAGAAAGCCTCTTGCTTTTACAGAAATGATTTCATCATCGTTGTCTAAGGTGCTTACTGTGTTTGCCTAACTTTCTACAGACTCAGATAATAGCAGTCCGGGTGTACTCTGGTCTGGAGTCTCTCCCTGTGGGACACTGGGCTGGTCTCTGTTGACAGTGTTGCCCTATAAGCCAGATGAATCACTCACCAACGCCTAGATTAAGCCCATTGTGCAATAACCTCACTTTTATGATTGTAAATCCCTTTTGGACATTCAACTGTTGGTCCATAAGAATTAATAAATTAAGACTTTTCACTTCTAATTAGCTATATCTGGATGCAATTGCAAAGATTAAAACAGTTTTTATTTTCCTAAAGCACAATTAACTCTAAATACAACTAATTGTATACTTTTCTTAACTACAAATAATGCATTCATTTAAAGGTCCAACTGACTTCATGTAACTAATACCAGACTCAGAAATAATTGCAGTCCTACCTGCTTTCCAGATCTGTGAGATAAATAGTGTGTTAATATGCGCAATATTTCACAAATCAAGCATTGTCACAAAAAACAACCAATGCTTCATGTTGTATTTTTGTTTAGTTCATATCTTCTGCCGTGTTAAACCAGCTAGCACTGACACATGTCTTGGTTCATATCATTGAACCAGATGATGAAAGATGGTGCAGGAGTGTGATTCTTGTCACTGTTCAGTCTTGCAGTGCAACCACAAGACTCCACTTCAGATGACAGTGTTGTGTAACAAATTGTAGTCTGAATCTGCTCAGCAATAAACACAGATTTTTGTGGCTGATTTGAGGCTGTCATTGTATGCCACTTTAATTGCTTGCCCTAAGCACATTCTAATTAAACTGTGAAAAAATGATTTTTATGTATTACTCAAACTCATATCTCACGTCTCCCCAATCAGTAAAGCAGCTCGACTGTAAGCTGGAGTTGTGTCACAGTGATAAACACATGGACAAACATTTCAGTTTTATAAAATATAGAACAGTCAAAAGTTTTTGTTTTGTTTAGTTGTGCGTATGACTGAAAAAAAATCAACAATATTTACAATCGGTAAAGTAACTTTTGCAATGATATTGTTTATGCATCTTTTCTGATTCTGTAAAGCAGTGGTTCTCAACCTGGGGGTCCCCTAGTGATATGTGAAATTTAATATTGACATCTTAAACATGGTTTGACACTCTTCGAATGCAGTGATAGACATATATTCATATTTTTGGCCTACAGAAGAAGGTACCCAGGCTTATGGGTTCAAAATAAAAACAAACATACATTTTGTGCTTGGGGGTCGCGAATGTCTGCGGTTGTTATTTTGGGGGTCGCGACTGAAAAAGGTTGAGAACCACTGCTGTAAAGGACTTTGACTTACTTTACGAATGTATACACTACAAAAGGCAAAGTCCCCACAAAACAAATTGCCTTGCAGGACAATAGAAAAACAGATAAGCTGATTCTCCAGTAGGCTCCAACAGCTGCACTCTCACAGAGACCCATACAGTACAAAACATACTCAATACTCAAGTGTACAATAGTTTACCCTTATGTCAAAAATAACTGTATTATCACCATCTGTTCTTTTCATCTACTACAGCACACCTTTTGTAAATATCCAAGATATATTTAAATTATTGTTTTGTACCTTAGTTCACACGCTTCTCAGCTCTTCTTGTTTATATCATGCGTGTTCAACAATTGTTCCTTCTAGATTTGTAAGCTCAAATAAATTTAAAACATCAAAAATAAGTGTTTTTGTGAGTTGACATTCCTTACCATTTCTGAGAGTGTCTGAAGGGCATTAGGGCAGGTAGACCATAGCCTACAATTGATCAAATTTGACATTAATTGTCTTTGAAAGTAAATAAAGAGCTTAATAACAGTTTATTCAATTAAATTTTTTTTTAAGTTATGTGATTTCATAAAAATTGAGTGGGGGCCATTCCAAAACACATGTTCACTGATCTTTCGGAACCTGAAGGGGATTATTAAAAAAAGACAGAATTAACAGGTAGAATTTTCAGTGCTTCAGTCAAACATTAGTGTGCATCCAAGATGTGTCCCTTTCTCCTTTATCCTCTTCTTTCATCAAACTTAAATAAAAGCTTGTTCTAACGACTCTTGGATAATTTGTTCCATTTGAGAGCAGGGCGAGGCAGGCGACAGTCAGGCGGCCAGATTGACTCCTTGTTGTAGAGTATCAAGTAGCTCATTTTTATGAGCTGTTTAGCACCACACACAGCACACTCAATGGTATATTGTTTATGCCAGAGGTTGAACAAGGCAATAAAAGTTTATTATTTGGAGAAGGAACTTAAAATGTACAGTATGGAAAACTAAGATATATTTGAGGTAGCCTGCAGCAGTAGTTAATGTCAGGATCAACTGATACAATGACACTGCTATTTTCCACTGATTCAACATTGCAGACACAAATTATGTTTGTTTGAAATGTAGTAAAATGCTTAGTGAAACAGAAAAACTTTACAGTGCATATATAGTCCATTTCAGTGTTTCTCCATACTTTTACTCCTGTTTGAGTAACATGTTGTCTTAAGCACTAATGATGAGTGGATTACTTTTCTGAACCTGCCATGTTTCAGTCATTTGACTGTTATCTATTTCAAATATATATTTTTTTACATTTCAGTCTTGCATTATGTTCTTCAATTTACATTAACTTCAAATTATAAATCAGTCCCAGTCTTTTTCCAGATTGTGTGCTGCATTCATAAATCATTGGACCATGCACATACTTGGTTACTTAATAACACATTAAAGTAATAGAATGCAGAAACCTTGTCTTGCTAAAATAAATGGTGCATTATGGCAAATAATTCCAAGGCACGCTGACCAGATATATTTACATTACTCTATTGTAAAAAGACAAAAATGACCTTGTATGTCATGCGCTGTGACATAGGTGAGCAGGAGCACATATGCAAAGCTAATGCAGCAGCTTCGCAGTGGTTCTGTTGTTAGACTGTATTGTAAATCCTCATCACTTCTCAGAAACAAGCGTGCTCCAAGGACCTTCCCATTGCTGTCAGGTCCATCAATCATTTGACTGTAATGAGAGATAACACACATGGCTATGTTTACCTGTATCACACTCCCACACAAAAGTATCAGACCCCCGGGAAAGTCTCTTACGGGACAGACACTGGACTGGAACAGGTAGGACAGGACATACAAGCTGCAATTGTCTATTCATGAGTGACTACTAAAGAAAATACTGGCAGACATCTATTTCAGCAGAACAGAGAGCATTTGTCTTGACAGTGGCCCAACAGGAGCCCAATGTGCAAGATAAGTGAGCCTGCTGTCTTTTCTACTGCTGTTTATTATGTATGTCAGAACCAATATGTTTACCTGACCGCTCTGTGGCTCGACAGCTTGATCCATGATTCTCTGAAAGATCAGTGGAGGGTCCCCCTGTGAACACTTAGAGCTGCGGATTTCAGAGGGAGAGGAATAACAATCATGTTTTCCATATGTGCCTCTGACGTGTGTTTTCTTCAACTTTATCCTTAAGTAATAATAACTTTGGAAGAAGAGTTAAATAATATAGGGTCATATTTACAGGGCACCCTTCGCTGTGTCTTATGTGATATCATAATCCACTCAGAATGATGACCTTTACTTGACTTGGCAGTGTAATGTTATCAGAGCATAACAGAACACAACAGAATTCCGTAATTGTTCCTGATTTTTGGTCATAGGTAGAAAGTAATTTTGTCTAGTACACAGCTGGCTTAACTAAGTTTCTTTTTGTGAAATACAGGAAGAAAATCATTTTCGCTCAGAGAAGGGCTGATGCTCAAAAGGGTACATTTTTGAAGTGGTGGAACGGAGTATGGTGCCTCACGGTCCACTCAAAACACAGGATACCTGTACTTGGTCAGTCCTTTTTACTGTAAAAGTTCCTTGTCTTTATCTTATTAAACATTTTGTGAGTCACTAAAACTCTTGGTGATAAGTGCTGATTGGCAGTGAGGGTGGTAAGCCTGCTTACTTGTGCATGAAAAACTTAGAGGACACAAAAATGTATTGATTTGTTGAAGAATGAGTTTAAATATATTTCCTTTTTTTTTTTTCACAAAAAATTGAGGATGCCCTGCTTTAACTTGGCTTGGCTATAGAGGTGTGCAATATATTGAATTTTAGGTAATATCATGAATGTTGTTTTTAAGATAGGCAAAAATTGAATATCAAGAATAATGTGCAATAAACCACGGTGCAAAAGAGCAAATATACAATGTATCAGACTAAATAATTTAAAGTGCTTCACAAAACAGAAAATTTAGGATATAGTGTGAGATTGCACCACTTTTGTAAATAATTTGACAAATATTTGTGTGATAATTACACACTAGAAAAATGACCATGGAATATGTGTCTGGAATCAGTAGTATTCTCTATTGTTTGAGAACATTTTTATTGCGTTGGAAGCATAAAATACTGTATCTTGTTTTGCATAATATAAAAAAATACTCTGTTTTGAATTTATATATAAAAAAAAAGAAACGTCAAAAAAAAAACACAAAGTCATTAAATAAATGTAAAACTTATTGGCATATTTCAGGTTGCCGTTTTTCCAGTGCATTAACAAATTTAGACCTGTGGAAAGGCTGTACAAAGCATGTTCCAAATTATTTTTGACTAGTACTTCATGTGACCTTTGTTTGATCAGGAGAGCCTCAGTGAGAATAAAAATCTCTTTTTCTGGAGTGTCCTGATCAAAACAAACAAACAAAAACTAATTGCCATTCAAGAAACACAAGGCTGCACATGATGAGTAAAACAAACTACAAAATACTCTGATCTCAAAGTCTCTTATATATATTTAATGAGACCTGATTCTTAAAACACATTTCCATTTGCAGCTTTTGTGCATGCTTATGCTTTATAGCGAACATTCTTGGCAAAGCAGTAAACATCACCATGGAGTTAGGTAGGAGGCCTAGTCTATACTAGACAAATTCCATAGTGTGATTTTAATAGAAGAGAAGAGCATGGTGTAGATGAACTTTTAGTGGCCGTGTTTGGGAGAAACTATTGTATCAGTCAGTTGTGTTTATGGGTCACAGAGAGAGATGGGAAAAGTACAAGGGAGTAAAGGGAGAAGTGAGAGGTGTGTATCTTAGGTTTCAGAGGAGCCCGGCAGCTACACAAACAGTAGATGATGGAGAGGGAGGGAGCAGCAGCTGAGGCCGGACCATAAGCTGTGTGTGGATGTGGAGGCTATGAGGGAGGAGTGAGGCTTCGAGCAGAGCCACTCAGTCTAGACTCCAGATGTGCAGGCAACAGTACTGTGGCTATAGGCCCCCACCAGGCTGCTCTGGGAGTATCTTCCACACATGTCCCCACAGCGCCTGTAAATCAGCCCAGCCAGGCCTCAGGCTACTCCACGGCCACAAACCCCTCCGCCCGGACCCCCTCGACAGGCCGGCCAGCGACAGACGGGCGCCCACAGCCTACTGGGGCCGCCTCACATCTGGAGGAGCCTCCCTGGTTCCCATGTGAGACGAAGAGTGGACTGCGTCAGACAAGAAGTGAACCTGGTTAGCAAAGACAGGCTATTTTGAGGTCACTCCGCTGAAATGCATTGTTGATGCTATTAGAACTTAAGATAATTAAAATTACACAAACACAAAATCTTGCTCTGACTTCTTTCTGATTGTGGTCTTTCTGGTCACTCATTTGTTTAAATATAGTTTTCATAAAAGTAGAAAGGCTACAAAGTTGTCATCTGAACATTTTCGAAGATCGCAACAAATTTTCAATATTTCTATGGATCACTTCTGGTGATTACACCAACTAGTTTTCATAATACATTTTTGGACTATTAGGTGTTTTTTTTTTTTTTTTTTTTTTTTTTTTATGCAAACAGAACAAATTAGCAAGTTTAAGGTTAAAACAAAACTGATTATGTCTCATAATACAAAGGCGAATATCACTTCATGTATTGTTGTGACATCAGTGTTAATTGTCAACACAAATCTGTGTACTGATCACAAACACCTGCTGTCAAACCAATCATTCTTCTGCTCTCGCCTGCTCGTTCCTTCTCCCTTCCATGCTTTTCCCATACTGATGAATTTAGGGGTTCAGCCTCGCTTTAGTAAACTTTTGATTGAAATTCAATTAAAGATGATATATATTTGGCGTTGGTATAGTGCTAAATAAACTATATGTCTAATCCACATGATTGATAAGAAAAATTATTTATGGAGGCAGCATCAAAATTGAGAATAAAAGTCTTTATAATATAACATATTATTCACCATGGGCAGTCTGTGAGACAATGGACACATCAGTGTTTCTCAAACTGTGGTGCATGCTGCCTGCTAGTGTGTGAAGGAGATTGGATGAATTACCATGGTTTAGTTCTTTTATCTTACCCCCTTGAGCCTTATTTTGTATTGATAAAGTTCCAGATTATCCTTGGTGGTACTTGGAAAGTCAGACATTATCAAGTGGTAGCGTGATTTTTCAACACAGTATAACAAGAATGCATATATGTATATACCACAACACATCAATAGCATGAGCTCAATTTCTTTTTTGCGTGTATATGTAACTCAGTATATACTGCACAATAAAAAAGCTTAAATTTGATACTATAATTCATAATGTAAAATAGACACGAGTTTGATTGAAGCCATGTGGGGACAGTTTCTTTTTTCTTTAACAAGGTACAAGTTTAGGCTTCAAGTTAATAAAATTGACAAGTTTAGGACTGGGACTTGGAAAGAATAGGATATTAATTTCATAATTATTCATAAATAACACATCTTTACGAATGAATTAACTTTATTGTCATTTCAAAATGAGCTTTCACTCACTTATCAACAAAATGTTTTTAACAGCAGTGCGTACACCCACCACAGAAATGAACTGGGGCTGCAACACGTGTAGTATAAATGCTAAAAAGGCAAAATCATGCTAATCATACACTACTGACATGTCCCTTTATGTCGTGGTACATATATGCATTCTTGTGAGGTTGGATTTGATTTTTGGGGGGTCAGTGATCTACACTATTGGAATGTAAACTGACTGAAGATGTGTAGTTTTAAATACTGTACATGCTTTAATCTTAAGGTCAATCTGTCTTTTCTCTCTGTCTGTTGTCGCATGGAATACGCCGCCTCCTCTAGATTCACAGACAAACCAGCATGGTGTTGTAATGCCGCCATCCCGTTATTTGGTCCCACCACAGCATGTCTGCCGCTCCGTTCCCTAGTCAGACTGGCACCAGGGCATTCCTTCAAGAGCACACAGCCTCCCATAATACTCAACATCCACATCTCTTACAATTACAGATTCTTGCTGGATGTGACCGAGTGTGTAATGCTTTCCCATCAGCGTACAACACATAATTAGATGTTGGACCAGGAGCCTCGGCCCATATATAGTAAGCAATGTGAGCCACAAGCACACACTTAAAACCAGATTTCTTATTGTAGTCTATCACACCAAAGTGCGCTATAAAAACAAAGACATCTCTCAAATCCATATTGAGCGGAAGGCTTAGACTTTCAGCACATGAAGTCAAGTCCCAAAACAAATACATAATGAGCTGCAGTAAGAAGGTAATTCAACAGAACCACTGAACCAGCAAGAGTCTATGCTAAACTTGCCTCAATTAAATAAAATGATGGGGGGAGGGGGGGGGACCAAAGCAGATATTTAGTGAAAAAGCCTGGATATAAAGCTTGGATTTGCCCACTTGCATCTGTGATGAAAGGTGCTAAATAAATCCATTGATTAATAAATATAGGTTTTAAATAACTTCCATATTTTGTATCACTTTATTTACTGAATAATTTTCATAACACAAAAAGATGTAGATGTAAATCTTACAAAAAGAAATTATTGTTTCTGGTGACACATGAAACAGCGTACCACAAAGCTACTGCAGGAGAACAATTATGTTCTCTTCACCTTATTTTGCTCCGCCCACTTTCCTTGGCAGCACACTTACTGTTTAGCTCTGTGCAGGTAGCTAACATGTTAGATTGTCTGTCTTGCAGGGCAATCTCAAAAAGATATAACATCAGTAAAACTAAAGCCAGCGACTGAATTCTACTGGCTAAACTCAGCTACACATAAAGTGCACTGCCAAGAAAAGTTGGTGGGGCAAAGAAAGGTGAATAAACAATTTCTAATCAGAAATTGGAATGACCTAATTTTAAAGAGGAAACATAGAAAAGAGAAATACAGGAATACATTCTTAGTCTGACTGTATCTTCTCTAACCAGCATTTCTTTGAGAAATTGCCTTCTATGCCTTCCTTGTATTGCATTTGGAAAATGTATACAAAATTGAAATTTGCACAAGTCAGATGTTTGAGCAGCAAAGACAACACTGCACATCTAAACAGTACTTCATTTAAGAGCAGCAGGGCCATAGGGAAGAATGCCCGTGTGTGTTTCTCAGCCAATCCATTGCTATTGTGCAAAGTGCTAAAGTCAACTCTTCCCTCAGCTGTTCAAACAGGTAGCACAGAACGTTGCTGTGAGCAGTGCTGGAGATGATGAGGCTAAGCTGACATCCTCTATGCAAACAGGTGAGCGAGAGGCAAAAATGTGGAGGTCAGGACAGTGAGCGTTCAATTGTAACCATCCTGTTGTGCTTTGTGTGAACAGGTGAGCAAGCTACCATTTTACCCTCCAACCAAATACACTGCAATTAAAGGGACCATATTATGTAAAATCCACTTATCTGAGTTTGTAAAAATGTTAAAACACTATTGACTCATCATTAAGTTTGTTATATTTGTACATGGATTAATTGTTGGATGTTTGAGTAATTTTGCATTGTCCTGCAGCTGATGCTCAAGTTCTCAGAAATTCACTGTTTTTACCTTCCCCCTATCCCCGCCCACTTGTCTGTCTCTACTTGCAATTGCACAAACAAATTCAGATTCCGAGTAAGACAAGTAGGTTTCAAAGTTGTCATGTGATCACTTTTTAGCAATAAAAAGAGTATATTAAAATCTGCTATTAAACTTCACAGTGAAGAGATACGGCTTATCAGTTGTGCAGTTTTGAACAGGAAATCTTAAATACAGTATGTATGACAATTAATGAAATGTAACAAATAATACATTATTGATCCATATATGTTATTGTTTATTACTAAGTGCATGGGAAAAACACATCGGTCTCCTTCACAAAAAAGCACACCTAAGGGCACACAGCCCAAACCCATCTGATCTTGCTCAGCACTGGTGTGTATGCGGGCTGTGGTGAGATTCCTCTGGCAGCAGCTCTCACACAGCCTCCTCCTGTGACTACATATGGGAGTGTGTGTGCTTTGTGCTTGTTCAAACATCTTAATAATGTTGTTCGTCCTACAGAAAGATAGGGGATGTTTCTCAGCCTACACAGCAGTAGAGAGCAACGGGACACGGCAAAACACATGACAACATCTGGTGCATGTCTGACCCGCAGAGGTTAACAGCACTTTGACCTCTGCACTGTGCGGCAGCTACTGGGAATATGTTACCACGGCACCATATTGTCTGTGACACTCAATTAGAGGCAACATTATAGTTTTGCTGTGAATTGTGATGAATTGTTCAGTATGTGAGTGTTTGTGTACAAATCTGCAAGCTGTTGGGAATTGCATGACTTTATTTTATCGTAGCAAGCAGCGTGTCAGTCTTGTTACTCACAGTGTTGTCAAAAAATGTTTATAGTGTGGAAATTTTGTTCACTGACAATGGCAATGATTTTCTGATAAGAATAGTGCTTTAAGGGGGTCAGGATGCACACTATCACCACTTCTCGAAATGCCTTTTTGTATAGCAGCACTTCTGTGGTTTGAACAAAACTCTGCTCAGAGCTAACTGCTTGGAGTTTGTCTCACTTCAGTTACCCACAATGATTTATCTGTAATTGAGCTCTGTCTCATCTTCTCTTCACTGATTGGCTGCTTCAACTGTCCGTCTGTCAGTTGATTAATCTTTTTTTTTATTTTGACACATTTGTTTCTAATTACAAGATGCACAACTATTATTAATATTATTATAGTCAAGAACAGAAAATGTAAGTACTGGTACTTATTCTTGTCTATTGTAAAGCACTAGATACACACAGTCACGTCCATAAGTTGTAGGATTGTCCAAAGAGTAAACTTCTAATATTCCTCATGCCAGAGAAATATATTCTGAAAAAAAAAAAAAAAAAAGTGCACGTGCAAAGTAGTGGCTCATTAATTTACCCAAAAAAGAGTGAAAAAAGAAGTTAGGAAATTTGGGAACAGCTTTACTCATATACATGTATCAATAACTGGCTAGCTCTAGATGGGTGTCTAATCGTGGTAAAATTTGATTTAAATTAACATGGAAGAGGAAAGAAAGACTAATATTTATCAATTTTTTGTTTGAATTGAATTACATTTGATACACTACCTCACATAGGTCAATATTGTGAACATCATCTCTCTAGCATCACTCTGGTTTGATGTTTTAGTAAACAAAGTTAATAATTTAAAGTTGCATTTGAGCTTAGTGTTGGTGGTTTTAGTATTTGAAAAGTTAAATTTTTAAAAGCATTGTTTTGAATTGGCACCTGTGTTATACGTAGGCCTATGTGTGTTGGAGCATTTTGGAACTGCACTTCTCTCCTTCTCCTGAGAGCAGTCCGTCTGTGTCAGTGTTTCACCACAAGGGGGCCACCTCTACCATCTCCACTGACACCGCTAACAGCAGCTTGTATGTGCTTGTGAACATGCATGCATGAGCAATCGGGGGGTGTTTCTTGCAGAGACAAGGCAGTCAGTCAGTCAGAGGTCTCACCCAGGGCTCTCCCAGTTAATTAGTAGCAGGGCCAGGCCACAGAGGGGCCAGCCTGAGCCGCCTGCATGTCCAGCGACTGGAGGCTACAACTGTCTCCCTCAAACTGCTGAGAGACGTTCAAAGAGCTTATCTGAGGCAGTCTTATCTGATGTGACCCCTGCTCACCCACTTTCATGGGCAACATGTGGAAAAAGTGCCAAGAGTATGAATCTGCTCTCTGGAGGGGGAAATAGGCTATGTTAAGTAGCCCCCATCTCAAATCTGAGCCAGTAATGTCACTGTTACCCAGCAACCTGAAAAGGCTTAGCAGTGCTTAAAGCTCTGATTTATGACGTGATTTATGTGAAAGTTAGTCCGGCGCACTCCAAGGCTTTAGCCAGAGTGTGGTTTTGTTTAAGACTTAAGACCACTGCTGCTCAATATGTGTAACAGATCTCAAGGAAAAAAAAAAAAAAAAAGACACAGAAAATCTGTCTTTTAAATTAACTAATTTAAATAGCCTAAAATGTCACATTTAACGTTTACCAACATTCAACAAACTGTTCAAAACTTTCCAAGTGAATGAATAGCTATATGACAAATAGCCCAATGTAAATATAGGCCTAATGAAATATCACATCTAGTGTTTGTTTTCAGTTTTTATCATTTTCTGCTAGAAACTGCCCTTGGTGAGCACACACCGGGTGATCAGTATATGTTATTGGAGTTGTTTTGTTTAATGAGTGCACAGTAATTTCAAGCCCATTCTGTGCCATGTCTTTCTCTGCTGGCATCAGCTGCTGTGGGCAGACCAACCATTCCGATACAATTGAACTCCAATAGGAGTAATTGTTGGTGCACTGTCTCCCCCGGGGTGAACGGAGCTTCCCGAAACACACATGTCCATAATACTTGCACACATTACACACATTAACGCACTGTGTTGACACAGCTTCGGCAGGGACACCCCCCTCTTATTGCCCCCCACCTCCCCATTTGCCTTCTTGATCCCTCGTCCCACGCTCCCTCCCTGCACACAGACACTGTGCTGTTTGGTGGAGATCAGAAGCCCAGCTCAGAGGCCCCACACCTGGGCATGTTTGCGGAGGAAGCGGGCCCTGGGCGGGCTACGCTCCATGCGCCTGTCGACTGGCTCCACCAAGTCTGGCCAGCTGTGCTCCTGGCCTGGCCTCGCGCTGTGGGGGCTGTGCAGCTGGGAAAGGCATGTTTCCCAAAAGTGGAGAAAAAGACAGGCAGGGAGGGAGGGAGGACAGAAGAGCGAGAGAGAAAGACTTTGGGTTATTTTGAGCTTATTACACATTCATCCATGCATTCCCCCGAAACCATCCCAGTATAGGACACTTTTTGGAACCAGACCCGTAATACTAAAAAGCTCAAACAATTATATAAAAAAGATAAAATTTGTCACAGCACATGTTGAGACATGTGTTCTAACCAGCTGAAAATTAGTTTGGCATCACCACAAAATGAGATTAAGCTATTGATATCAAGGACAGCTGGTTGAGATTGAATTAAATGATGGCACAAACTTAAAAAAAAAAAACAGGAAAAAAAACAACAACCCAAAAACAAACATAAAATAGCTAATAATAATAAATACATAAATCTAAGTTTTTAAACAATCCTCAACAGCACAATCTGATTATATAGTCGTCACAGGGCCGATATACTGTATAATTATACTTAGTCTATATAGCGTAAAACTATATATAATTATGTGTATATAAATAAAAAGCAGAAAGCAGACTAGTAACACCAGTTATGAGAGTCTTTGTCACATACTGGCCATGCTTACACAGGCCTGTGCTGTATACTCACAGTTGACTGGACAAAGTGCTGCCTGCAGCCTGTATGTCAGCTCTTGTGTGTGTGCTTAACCTGCTGCCACAGGGGGCTCCCGAGGGCCTGGGCCCAGCAGTAGTTCAGGAAGAGTGTGACATGTGGAGGGGCTGCTGTGTTCTGCTGTCACTCAGCACTCTAGGGAACAGCCAGAGCAAGTCACGCTGTTACACACTGACCCAACGAGCCCAGAGCAGCCCTTCTGTGTCTCTACACCTCACAGCTCTGACTAAGCATCATCTCTTGAACTCTTACAAAATTTCTTACTCAACACAAATGCAACACTGTTCTGTTATCAGCCTTCCTTTTGCTTAACGTGGAACAGTAAGCCCATAACATTTATGGGAATCTTTCACACCTGCGTCTGACTGTAGGAAGATTCTAAGTAAGGGATGATAGCTTCGTTGTTCTGAGATGAACTTTGGAAACTACTTCACAGTAAAACAGGTCATGTTGATATGTTTTGTACCACGACCCACACTGAAAAGTTACCTTGTCACAGTTGTTACAGTATATTTTGGGCCCTATAGGTACAAAACATCCTGTTGGGCCGATAGTATTCTTGTTTAACAAGATTTTGATTAGATTTTGTTTTCAGTATTACATCTAAAAGACAATTGATTACTGATATGTATTATGTATTCTTTTCAAAAGGGTAATGGTTAAGCTTATCTCATGGATCTCACAACAACTTTTCTATAACACAATGCTTTTTATTGTGTCATCTCTTGTCTATATAAATAAGCATATTCTTGAGTACTTTCTTTTGCAAATTTAGGTGTTTTTCCCATGTCAGGAATTGAGCTAAAGCTCCATCTTCTGGCTGCAAAAGAAATTGCATAGGGAATATAGTCCGACTGATCTTGCCCGATTAGCAGCAGTAATATGAAATATTCCAATCAAGTCTGGATAATTCTGCATAATAATCTACATATGACATTACTGATCTGGGACATTCAGAACAGTGTCTTATGAGGCTCAGCAGGGAAAGAGTCGTATCTCACAAACAGATAAATGTGATGGAAGAAATGTTAGAAAAGGTCTAAAAATCTCAAAAAAGTCAATTTTGCATTATGTGTCCTGTAAACAAATTCCTACACAAAAAGCTAAATGACAACATGAATCTCTAATGTGTTTTCTCAAAATAAAACCATCAAGCACTTATTCTTTGTACTGTGAAAGCCTATGCAGCTGAAATCCTTATTTTTTTCTTCTTTTTTTTAAAATCATGTTTAGTACAGAAATGAAGAAAACAGCCCCAAAACAAGTTCAGCCAGCTCTAGAGTGACCCAGAATCCTACATAGTATGTCTTATTCTGAAGCCTAGGCTTTCTTCATTTGTTTATTGTATTTAATCACCGTAATATACATCTGCTTGCAAAGGGAAATAAGTCACCACACAGGTGCTGCAGCTATAAAATAGGAAAAAAATCTAGATTACAGATAGTATGTATGAATGTCATACATGAAAAGCATTGCACTTTGTTTGTCAAAATGAGCAAACTGGAAACCATTACTTCCCTGTACATCAAATTTGACTGTGGGCATGCTACAAATGTTAAAATACACAGTTTTTTCTTGATGTTTTCTAGTTCAAAACAATTGAACAGCACTGAATCAGTCACAGAGTGTTTGCCCACACATCAAAAAGTCTGTGGTTAATTTGTTACTCATTAATTGCCAAAGTAAACTAAATAATATAGGTAGAAAAGAAAACATATATCTGAGTTAATATTGTGTTGCAGCTGCAGAGTCCAATGTACTAATACTCAGAAAATGCCTGTAGCTCATTTCACAAATATTTTTTAGCAATGAACAATGATGGTGCGATACATGTGTGTGTTTCTGAGCCGAAGCCTGTGTTCTCTCAACATCTCCGTCTGGTCAGCTCTATCATGAGCTGCTATGGGCTTGGCGTACCTACTAGAGTCAGTCTCTGCTCAATACCTGGGCCCATCACACACTGACACACACAAGCCACATTCTTCCTCCTGCAGCCCGAGGCACGAGCGAGGTGAGAGCAGACGCATCACCTCAGCCCACAGGACATACTGTAGAGATAGTGCACCATCTCTCTATAGTGCACATGATGATTGCTTATCTCATGGAGGTAATCTTTCCTTCTCGATTCTAAGCACCCTCCCAAAAGTTTCCACGTAAGTTTCATTTTAATCACCTTTTCTCCATAACTTTGATTGTTACATAGACATTAAACTTAGATATCGCCATGGAAACAAGCATGTGGCGCTACCAGGCCAAGTCAAATCTGTGAAGAGGCACACCTGCTCACTGTATCTAAGCATGTTTTTCAAGGTGGTTTTCAGCAATAAAAACACTTATAGCGAAATAATTATCTATACATCATCAACATGGTACTCAGTGCATTTTAATATTTTAATGGTGGAGCTGCAAACTCATTGGGAAGAGAAATAATTAAAAAAAGATTCATATAGTTTAAAGATGAGGTTTTAAAGTTGTTGTCTGTCTGATTTTGACGGTAATACCAGTAAGGCCTGAGAGCGAAGGATGAGTTAAAAAGATTTAAATACAACGTTTAAAAAAGAGCAACCACTCTATCTGACTAAAGAAATTTTAGTGCTACAGCAAATTTATAGTTCATAGTCTTGTCCCACAGAGGAGACAGAAGAGACAGCCCCATGTCAATACAACACATTCCAGCACATAAATAACATACAGTGACAGGGCAATAGGAAGAGGCTCCTGACAAAAGAAGTGGACTATCTGCACAGCTGTCCACGCATCAGGAAAGAGCGGCCTGATCACAGATTCACCTCAGGAAGTCCAACAAAGAGAACAGGAAGTCAGCAGCAGCTCCAGGAAGTGACTTTTTGCAGCCTTGGCTCCATGAAGTCTGCAGCCTGAGGGGCCAAGGGTGGGGCTGAGTGTGAGGAGGGAGGGAGAGAGAGAGAGCATAGTGGAGGGAAACACACTGACAGCTGTCTCCAGGCTCCAGCTGTGTGTCATTTACACACTGGTGCTTCTAAAGGCCCAGGCTGGCACCAGGGAGTGATGTGCCTGATAGGGTGGCGCCAGGCACTCGCATCCCAATGACATTGGGTGCCACCATCGGCTTCCTCCCGGCCTACACACTGTATAAATGCACACAAATGACAGAGCAGTGAAACATCTCTTTGGGGTGAGTAAATGTAGCCACATGTGTCTGTGAAAGTCAGGGTTTGAAGACAACATGGTACTGAAGTTAAAAGTGAGTTACTTTAATATGGAACAACAAAGCTGTTTGAATGAATAACTCATGTCAACAACAGTTTGGACTTCTGTATTGATCTGTATTGATTCATATTGGTTCAGCCAATACTTTGATTGGGTCTTAGACTGTGTTTATGTGACATCACAGCATTCTATGGGCCAATAGTATTTAATACAGATGTTTGGCAGCTAAAATAAATAGTTTAATAAATTATTTATCCACTGAGATCCAAGAAGTGCATTTGTTTATATTGTTTGGCTAACTGCTGTCAACTTACCAACATAACTCAACTTGCTTGGCTTTTAGATTGTGAAAAAATGCTTAAAAACTCTATGGCGATGATGTTGTAAGGTAAGGTAATGTTTATTAAGGACAATGTACAATTACATTAAGCACAAAGGCAGAGATGGTTGTACCAGATTGTAGCTTACAGCTAATTTCCATCTGTAGTCCTGGGGAGGGGAAATGGAAGGCACATTGGACATGTTTTTAGTTGTAGGAGGAAACCGGAGTACCCGGAGGAAACCTACGCAGACACGGGGAGAACATGCAAACTCCACATAGAAAGGCCCCGGGCGGCCCAGGAGTCAAACCCGGGACCTTCTTGCTATGAGGCCAGAGCGCTAACCGCTGCGCCACCGTGTCGCCGTGTTGTGGTGAATAAGTATAAGACTCAAAATAAGGGAGCAAAACATCTGAACGGATGTAAAAAGACTAAAATTTAATATTTCAAGTTGTCTGCGATTTTAAGATAGCAAACTCAGACAAACAGATATTTTTATTTACGTTTCAAATCCCCTGCAAATATTATAAAAGGATTCACAGCATGCACTTAGGGCCTATAATTCATCACATCAAAAATGCACTTCTGGCGTCGTCATCCTCATCAACACGCTTTTGAATTCTGTCCAATAGTTACGTGTACAGCTGGACACTTGAGTAAAACTAATCTGCAGTCTTGTATGATGTCACTGTTGCTGGTTTTGTCCAGTTAAGCACCTGTAGGCACAAAGGAGGACTGAATCATGTTTCCACAAAGCATCTAATTCCCCATTGCAGTGACCCAACAGCATGAGAGCAAACAGTGGTGCGGTGAGGACAAACAGATTAGAGGCTCCGGTGACAACATGCCCCCCTTTCGCCCCCGTCACACACACACCTGCGATCACACATATTCACCACTAAGCCCCCCATTTTACATGTAAATTGAGTGTGACTGCTTTGCTTCTGCACCTGGGCTGACGGCTCATCTACATAGAGAGAGAGTGAGGGGGAGGAGGGGGAAGACAGAGAGGAGAGCTGGAGGTGTTAATGGGCTAAAGGCCTGTAATTGCAGGGTATTTAGTCAAACTATTGTCATTGTTAGGCCCGAGGGACAACACGTAAGGACTTGGATGAGACTTGTTAGACTTCACAAGTTGCTTAAACTGGAAGTTCCTTTTTATTCACGATGACAGCTGGATTTCGAACTAAAAGTTTGCATTTATACATAATGTATGAAAATTCTACATTCCTGAAAAATTTCACACCATGCCATATACTGTTTAAACATAAAATGAAGTACATGAACAAATAACTTTATTTTAAGAAGGTACTTTAAGTATTTAAAAAAAAAAATGTTAGATTTCCCTTGTTAAAAAATAAAAATACTTTTTTCAACCTCAATTGTATTTGAGCCTCAGCAAGTCTAACTTATGTTATGCAAAAATGTTAAAACATACTTCTAGAAAACATTGTAACCACCACCGCATAATCCACTGGCCTTATGGCCATTGTAGGCAGTTTTTCTAATAATAACATTGTACTTTGCCCTGAAAAAAAAAAAAAAAAAAAATAGGCTATATTATTTGATGCAGATAGAGAGCCGGGTTCAAATAGCCTACATGTGTTATTGTTGTACTACAAAACATCAATGAACCTTTTCACTAGATTGAAAATGTGTTAAATCACCTTTTACATATTTCACTGGAAAAAGTAATTATTGCCAACCATCTGGTTTTATGAAATGCTGGCTCCAATTGATATCACTGAGATGTATTTGATTGGTTTAAATTTGCCAAAAGCACTTATGTCCCTTCACTTTTAGCTCCAGATGCCTTTATTGTAGAATCTTTGTTTATAAACCTTTAAAAGCTGCTGTAAAGCTCCCTTTTATGTGCTCAGTACAGTTCATCTATATTGTTTCTTATTTAAATCACATAAACTCTGCTGTAGCATATAAAATAAAATAAATGTCTGTTTGCCACATTGGTGCGTGTATTTCCAGCACACAGACAATGTTTTATGTCCTCTTTCTGCAATGTTGTTAAAAAAAAATGCCAGCCAGCCTTGAAACCACATCTCAAAATCTTTGCCCTTTCAACTCCTTCCAGATTCTGAATCGCACAAGAACAGACTGACTTGTGCACAAACATGGATAAGAGTGAAACGTGACATAGCCAAGTGTCTCCTTATTGTCAATCAGCTCCACCCTTCTGCTCTGATAAGCGATTTAGCAGAAAAGCATATGTTCCGATACCAGGGTCTATCGGGTCCTCACAGCCAGGACTTGTCAAGGTTTTCCACTGCACAAGAACGGACTGTTGGTGTCCCAGAGCCAGCAAGAGTGTCCCAGTCATAACATGTGGCTTCAGAGAGTCCTCCTGCAGTCATAATTCAGCGCACATTTGATAATAGTGTATATATTTACTCTGAGCGTGGTCATCATCTGGGCTGGATCAGGGCCAGTCAACCTGCAATGTTTCTCCATGTAAGGGCAGCTCTTCTCAAAGCCAAGATTATGTGATTGTTTTTTGAATTATGTGTTATATTTTCTTGCTTGAAATGCATACTGTTAGCTTTATTTGAGAACTTTGGGAAACTGGAATATTAGTTTCGACTATCAGATAAAATAAAATAAATGCATGCATACACACACAAATAAGTAAATCAAAACATAAAGACTGTCCATGCTACCTGTTGTGTTGTATTAATCCTTTAGACCAAACTTGAGTACAGTTCAAATCCCGAAACGGTACGAGAGCTAGCTGTTTGGATCTGTCTCGTCAAGCTTGAGACAGTGTTTTTCTTGCAGTTTTTTCACTCACTTGAATGTAACTTTTAAGGGTCGTAGGTTGTTTCATTCATGAATGTTGATTTAGTAGCTTAAATTTTGTTTTTGCACAGTGATAAACTCTTGTAGTTAGCTGACAACGGTGCTTTTTCAACTTCTTTCCACTGTTTGTGTCAATGAGTTGTGGCACTTTCTCCAGGTGTTGATAAACAAAAAAATCCTTCTATATTTGAAACAGTAAAGACAACTTTTTATAGTTTGTCTGTGTTTCTGATTGGCTGTGGACAATACTAAGAGATACAACAGGGTAATATCATACAAAATGAATGCTAAAGAAATTGGTGACGTTTATCATTTGACTTCCTGGTTGGACATGGGCAGCAGATGTGACATAAGAAGAGGTCATTCCACGTCTATTACTTGGCAACCATGAGCCAAAGCTCTCCTTTTTCAATGCTCCACACAACGTCTCTTCTTCACCTTGCGTTCTCCGCGTTCCACGTCCCTTTCAATGCCGAGCACAAAAAGCCAGAGGGGCATTAGTCCACAAGAAAGAACACAGCTTTGGCTCCTTAAAGAAAGCAGTGGTTTAGCTCTTTCACTTCCACTGCATTGTTATGCTAAGGCTCAGCTTGGGAATAGAGGGCCAACCATTAGCATCTGAAGAAGCGCCAACATCTGAGGGAAACATGTCTTTAAGGTCTCCAAAAGAAAGGAATCTCTCATTTTCTCATTCTCCAACACACACAAGCACATAGCTCTCAAAATCAAGCCTTCTCTTCTCTCTTCTCTTATACTTGCTTTAGGCTCCAAGAGGCATAAGAGATGCTGTATGTGGAGCTTGGGTGGGACCGGATTAGGTACCCCAATGCTTGAAGAAACAATACACAGTGATATTTGTTTCACGCTGAGTCAACGGTTAAAGTGCCAATGAAGATAGATGGCTCAGCATAAAATAGGTGGAAAGATTTGGAAGAAAACTAATATGTGGTCATACAAGATGTCATCAAGGTTAAATAGTCAGCTGGAGGACAGTTTTTAGTCTAACACAGAATTGCAGAATATACAGAATTCATGCTTTGAAACTGATGTGGATGAAGCTACACAAAACAGATAGTATGTTATTGATGGTGAAAAAACATTACAAATAGTAACAAACTTGGGGTAATATAAGATATATATGGCTGAGTTTAGCAGAGCAGGCATCAATTGAGATGATAACTATTGCAGAACCTAATTGTCCTGCAAAATATCAGCAGTGACTAATCATTTATGTGGGTATAAAATGTCCTTGATGGCTTGACAAATATTAAATATATAATATATTAATTAAATTGCCGTAGCACATTTTCTCTCTTTTATATGGTAATTGGACCATATACTTTATATTAGGCCATAGTTTTAAGACCACAAATGACACTTTGTTTGCAGGGGACAAAAATAAAATAAATAAATAAATAAAAATTGACAACCTTTGCGCTGTTAATGAGTCCATATTATATTATATTATATTATATTATATTATATTATATTATATTATATTATATTATATTATATTATATTATATTATATTATATTATATTATATTATATTATATTATATTATATTATATTATATTATATTATTGCATATAAACATATACCAATGTCAGGCTGTGAATATCTGTAAAAAGTATTATTTCAGTTAAATTTTAGCAAAATATTTCAAGCCAAATGGTGATGCCAGAAATGTTCACAGTTTTGGTTTTAAAACCGGCAGTTTGGCAAAAGTGAAAGAGTCTGCATGATTTAAATTGCGACCAGATGGTGCTTATTGGCAATAACAAGGACAGAACAAAATCTACAAACTAATAATGCATTTACACAGACAAGAAGTTGTACGAGACATTCTTAGGTGAAGAACTTGCATCATACATACATAAATTATTGCGCTTTTACATAAAAACTAGTCGCTTAACATTAATATACTTGCAGCTTCATACTACACTAACAATTCAGGTCAGAAAGTGTATACCTACAAGAAACAAAATGAGCAAATACGATGGTTTTAAGCCCTAGTCTGCTCACTCTTCCAGGACATACCTTAAAAGTGTAATGCATTCTTCTCTCATAACTATGCGCTCATGTTTGTTGTAAACAAAGTGGACAGGGGGCAGCTGCTGGATGAATCATAACCCAAACACACGTCACCCTGGGTGGGACAGCGCACATGCTTCCTTATTCTACAGCTAGACAAGTGCAGGGAATCCTAGAAAGATGGTGAACTCCTTGTGAATCCTTTTTGTGGAAGTCAGAATTTGCACTGTTGACTAAGTGTATTTATTTCTTCTTCATTTGGGTTTGGTAAATTTGGAGTGAGTTTTATCCACAGATTCTCCTCATTTCACTTCTTGTACAGACATCTTCAGCAAATAATTGTATTCATACATCCTAAACATGGTTCCCTTGAATTTTAACTTTTTTCTTCTAGTGACTCATATTTTGCCAATGGAAAATGTTAGCAACCCACTCGTTATTTCTGAAAACTATGTCTTTCTTGCAAAACAAATAGGATAAAATTCAGCTGAACTGACTTACAGTAGTTTAACTCTCTTGCTTGCTTTGGCTCATTTTGATAGGTTTTGATTAGATTTGAAATGTTATTGGGAACTTTTATCACTATGAAACTTTAATGTGTGATCACAAAAATTCTTTTGTGCAACCAATGTGAAGGTATATGTATTATAACATTTCTGACTTAAAAAAGAAAACTTTTGTATCATTTGTGTTGCAATTATTTGTATTATTTTCTTCTGGATGTTTTACAAATTGTACTATAACCGACACTGTCTTAAATATCATGTTCAAATTTGCATGTTTTGTAGTAGTAAACTTAAAAAGCTAAAAAGACAAAAGCAATTGACATGCCAATACATTATTATATTTCAAGCAGCCTATCTCTTTTTTTTCCCCAGAGATTCCTGGGGACACTCTGAGAATCTTTGGGTCACAATCTTAGCTTTTTCAGATTTGAAATTTTTCTGTTTTTCAGACTTGTAATGGTGCTTATACACCTTATACAAGATTTGCTTCGAACACTGGAAAATAAAAATCAGTCAACAAACTGTTTTTTTCTTACAAGCCTGAAAATATGAAATGCTTTGTTATAATAAAATGAAATTTAAGGAACTACATATATTAGTCTATATATGAGAAAACAGTTGGGTACGCCAACTTTAATAAAAATGCAACAACATCTTCAGCTTAATTCTCAATTGGTGAAGCTGTCCTTGTACTGGTAGCACACACTTGGCTGACCTTCATCAAATATTGATTTAAGTAGTAGCATGTAAACACGCAAAGTGACAGTGCAAAGTCAAAGAGCAAAAGTTTCTAAAGTGCTGTGTCACTGTCCTGCTGCGGCTGACACAGCTGACAGTGGACTCCTGAGGGAACAGCAGCACCAGTGATGACGATCTAACCGATAACAACAACAGCCTCCTGTGTGCATGATCCACACATGACTGGGAAGGCTGTGGTTTCGCTTCTGTAGCTGACTAATGCCACAGAGCACAGTGCAGCCGAGCCAGGGAGGAGGAGGAGTGAGTGAGTAAGTGGTGCACCTGCCGCTCTGTCAGGATAACACGCTGACAGGAGGGAAGGTGAAAAAAAGGAATTTCCAAGGACGGTATAGTAGATGTTGTGAAATCATAGTGCGCATGTGGCGGGCCCAGCTGCAGAGGGAGTGTGGAGCTCCAGCATGAATCACCAGTTGAGTTCTTCACAAGTCACATCACACCCTCTGACCCCTCCTCCTCCTGTTTTCCATACCTTGCCTTTTCTCATTGCAGGTGCAAGCATGAAGTAAGCTGACTAGATTATTCACATGTGTGCTTCCTTACTTCCCTGGTCTCGCACATGTGCAGACAAACGGACGCACTCCTGCATCACAATGAACAATGCCAGAGCCATCCAGAGCTTCATCAGCATGAGCTCATGTGGCACATAAGGCTCTTCCTGTTGCTGATGTTCCACTACAGCGCAGGTGGCTGAGCGGAGAGTTCCCGCTGGACTGTGAAGTGACATCTCCGCTGCACTTATGTCCTTTATTTCAGAGGTTCACACAGTGGTTTGTGGGTCAAAGTTAGAATTCATTTTAGATGTGGTACATTATTTTTCTGTTTGTTTTGTTTTAAATGGTTGATACAATATGCTTGACCTCTAATTTTTAAACATTATTATGAATACATTTTCAACAAACGCAACTTTGTGACATTATAATATGTCTTTGTAAAATCTCAAATTGCACATATCAAGTGTAATAAATGGTTAAATTACTACAAATAAGCAATGAGCTAAAGAGAGTGGACAGTCCATCACCAACTTGTATCAGAAAGATGTTTTTATGAATGGAGTGAACTCATTGTTAATTTATTTAGTTCCTTGTATTTTGACTATCAGAAGTTTGTTTGGAGGAGTCACCTGCTTGTGTCATGGAAACAGGAGGATTTCATGTTTTTCAAACAAACACTCTACAAGTAGGTTTTGAACTCTCTTCCTAACACAGCTTACATCACATGTGTCAAACATAAGGCCCGGGTGCTTTTATGCTGCCCTTAAGGTCTTATAAGGTTTACTTAAATTACTACCAGTATTACTGCCAGGAGTAATCTACTTGTCTTAACCTAAGTAATTTTTCATCGGACTTACTGCATATTATATGTATATTTAGTAATTGTCATATATAAATAGGCAAGGCAAATTTATTTGTGTAGCACAATTCATACACAAAGCAATTGAAAGGTCTTTACAAGGTAGGAAAAGATTCATCAAAATTAAGATACAAAATAAAACAAAACAAAATTATTAAAAATATAAATATTCATCATAAAATTTACTTTAAAAGAAATAAACAGTGCAGACAAAGCATATGCACAGACAAACAGAAATGTTTTGAGCCTAGATTTAAACATTGTCACAGTGAAAGCCTGTCTTACATCTTCTGGAAGACTGTTCCAGATCTTAGCTGTATAAAACTGAAACGTTGATTCCCCATGTTTAGTCCTGAGTCTGGGCACTAGCTGGAGGCCGGTCCCTGAGGTCCTCAGAGTCCGAGATGGTTCATAAGGCACTAACATGTCAGATGTACTTTGGTGCTAGTCCATGGAGAGACTTAAACACAAGCAGAGCTGTTTTTAAAAATAAATTGAATTGAATTTTAAAGTCTATTCTTTGAGCCACTGGAAGCCAGTGCAAAACCTAAACACAGGACTAATGTGATCGTACTGCCTTGTTCTGGATGTACTGCAGCAGAGCTGTTACAATAGTCTAACCTACTGTTGACAAATGCATGAATAAGTCTGTCCAAGTCAGGCTTTGACACTATACTTTTGCGATCTTTTTAGATGGTAAAAACCTGCTGATGTAATTGACTTGATGTGGCTATTAAAGTCTGAGCCCATTATTACCCCCAGATTTCTAACATGACTTGAATGTTTCAGAGAAAGAGAGTGAAGGTGACTGCTGACACTTTCTTTTTGTTTCTGTGAGCCAAAGATGTTGACTTCAGTCTTG
This sequence comes from Mugilogobius chulae, assembly GCA_038363315.1. NCBI lineage: Eukaryota > Metazoa > Chordata > Actinopteri > Gobiiformes > Gobiidae > Mugilogobius > Mugilogobius chulae. The sequence goes on along the minus strand of CM076405.1, from coordinate 30,385,923 downwards.
TCTGAGTTCAGCTGGAGAAAGTTGTTTTGCATCCACACACTGATCTGTTGGATGCAGTGACAGAGTAAATCCACTGGCCCATACTCACCTGCTGTGAGTGACACATAGATCTGAGTGTCGTCTGTATAGTTGTGATAGCACACGTTATTATTGTGTATTAACTGACCAAATGGCAGCATGTAAAGATTAAACAGAAGGGGTCCCAAGATTGATCTCTGGGGAACACCACAGGTCAAGGCCATGTGTTGAGGCATGCAATTTCCAATTTCAACAAAATACTTCCTGTCTTCTAGATCTTCTAGGACATAAACCACTTCAGGGCAGATCCAGAGATGCCCACCCAGTCCTCTAGTCTGTGTAAAAGGATGTCATGATCGACAGTGTCAAAAGCTGCACTCAGATCCAGCAGAATTAGGACAGAGACTTTGCCAGCGTCAGTGTTCAGGCGGATGTCATTAAGAGCAGTTTCTGCGCTATGGTGGGTTCTGAAACCTGACTGGAAAACAACAGGTTGCAAGTGCAAAGTGAGTCAGTTGTAAGTGACTGGCTGTAGGGTAGTTATTTGCGTTGTGGAGTTAATTTTTAATACCCTGAACCTGAAGATTAGTAAGTTTAATTTTAGTTACAACTTGACCTTCGAGGACAACCATGATGCTAGTGTGGCTCTTTGTCAAAATTAGTTCACCTTCTGTTTAATAATAAATTACAAGGAACATGATTGAGACAATTGCTTGTAAATCACAGCAGCACAACAACACAATGCCTTTACCTCCACAGCTGAACAATAGGCTTGTTGCAGAAGCTACAGCTCTATTTGTCAAAGTCTTGGCTGATGTTGGATTGACAGCTCATGAATGTGTCTTTAATGCTAATTGAATGGTTAAATCTAGTGTGAGCGGGCTATCAAACAGTGCCCTACGGGGCATTGGCGTTATCCTCCCAGGTCCCTAAGGACTGTTAACTGTTACTCTGTGTGGTCTGCCCCCTGTGAGTGGACCATGGATAAAATTGGGGGGGGGGCTTCTTCTGCTTGTCGGTCCTTTGATATGAGAAGTACTGAAATGGAGGAGTGGATAGATGAGGGACATAGTGAGTTAAGGCTGGGTGGGGAGAGGTGGGGGGCCTCTCTCCCTAGTTGCCAAGCGAACGCCATATGGGCAGCTCACTGGTGTTACTGGGGGCCTGGGGCAGTTCCCAGAATTCACATGATAATGAAGCTCAGGGCCATTCAGAGTGCTGGCCTAAAGCTGGCTCTAAGAGCTTTTGATAGCCCCCAGCAGCCTGTAGGCCTGCCCACCCTGGACTGGCCAGCTTTCCTACCAGGCCCAAACCACCTGTTTGATTTTCCCAGGGCCCGGCTACAGCCGATGCAGTACAGAGAGGGGACAGGGAGGGGCCGCAAAGGAATGTCTCTCAGAGTGTGTACTTCCCACTTACTTCCTCTTTATAATCCCGCAGCCCTCCCTCACGTGCACACTCATACACACATAATCAAACTGAGACACGCACACTCCTGTTGACCTGTCCCGCTTTTGTCAGTGCTCCCTGAAACAATTCCTGAGAGAAGAATGAAGTTTGAAAGTAGGGCACCTTCTGCTGCTTCCAACTTCTACACAAGCAGATTCCTGGAAGTGGGCCTGATGGAGAAAAGAAGGGGGCTTGTCTTTACTGCGTGTCTCTTGGGTTGGACGTGGGAACTCCTGCGATGCATGTATGGGCATGGTGGCATCAGTGAAGAGGGTGGGTGATGGAGGGACACCCCGGCGTGAGAGAACCTAGTCAGTGGCACTTGCAGGGGGTCCATGTATATTTACATGAAGGGCACATTCCTCTATCGTGAGAATGGCTGGTCCGTCCAATAACAGCAATACAGACAGCACAGATGGCAGATGGCCTCTTTTGTTACTGTAAGCCACATTTAGGGCCTGTGTGTAATGTAGATCATGCTTACAACAGTGCATGTTAAGAATGAGACAAATGCATTTTAATTTATGAATAGAAATTGTTCAAGGAAAAAAACAACTCTTTTCAAACATGTTAATGTTGAATTATCAAATATGGATTTAGGGCTGGAGCTTTAAAACAGCAAATGAGCCGGCCATCTGTTCACTTCTTAACTTTACAGAATAAGCTAAGAGATTCATTTGGTTGGCATCATAAGCCACCAATAACCAGTAGTTACAGAATGCTTTGGACCCAAAAACACACCTACATTTAAAACAAATATTTATTGTTTGTTTTATTTAATTTTAGTATTGCCGTTAGGAAACTAGTTCAACAGTATAGAATGCTGCAATCTCCAACTTTCTATGTCCACATGTTGTCTATTTTATAGTAGCTATTAAAAAAAGATTTCCATCAGAGTTTAGATTAACCAATATGTCAAATGTCAAAACGTTTTTGGCAGTGACACAAGTATGTGACATTAGGTAGCAACTAACAATCAAACCAAGAGTACAGTTGCATGAAGCACTTGATGAATATTTTTAAGTTTGCAGTTGCCTCCAGGGAAATTCCGTTATGTATTTATTTCCTGTTTTGCAACCTGTGGATCATATGATACGCCAATGACAACAAACAACTATAGCAACAGGCCAGGTGTGCAGGTGTGACGCTGCGTGTGCTCTGTGGCCACCTCCAGTTCCCGTTGAATAGGCGGGGCAGCGTTCCTACTATTTAACCTGAAATTCTGCCTTTGCTGGGGCTAAACACCTGCGACTCACACACTCACACGATTGGAAAGAGCAGAGCAGCACACAGGGCACAACCCCCTACCTTTGCATTGGCCAACAGTCACCTCCATGTCTCTGGTTACTGTAGTCCCCTGGCTATTGCTGCTTCTTTTAGCACATTATTGAGGTCAGGTGTTCAGAGGACATAAGCATAGAAAACATTACAATAACTCTGCTGTAGCTCTATTCATGGTGACACGAATGCACACACCTACACCTGTCGCACCTGCGAAGCCCTCTGAATAGACACACAGATTCCCACACCCAACTCAATTAGCTTCCTCTTACTGTTAGGCCCTCTATAGAGCTAAGACAAACAAGAAGGGGAAACTTGAGCGTGCTCAGATCACAGCCCATGACTGTTGAGGTGGGACTTCGATGTCAAGAGTGTCAGCATAGAGAAACAAAAACTCATCCCAGGCACAATCAAAACAAAAGTGTCAAGCGCAATCTGTTCACTGTCAATAGTGGCTCTCATTTGTCAAGGTCCATCCAGGACGGTGGTTCTCAGGCAACTCATACAATGCCCAGTGACAAACAGCAGCTCTCTCTCCTTTGAGCCCTGCCTGCCACCGGGAAGCCCATCTAAAGTATTAATCTTTGGGTGGAAGGAGTGAAGGAGAGCGCTCAGCCATTGTCCCCAGGCCCTGGCTATCTGAATGGGGCTTTGTGAGTGCCCCAGCTGCTGCACTGTTCGCACTCCATCTTTGGGCTCTGGCTCCCATGTCCCCTGGCCGCACTGAGTGGACGCCTCTGTGCAGCTGTGGGGATGTGCGCGGACAGAAAGGTCAGGTGACATGCTATTTGTCTCCAACATACAGGGATTTACTTGTCATTTTAAAGTGCGCTGCTATGTTGCCATGGAATTTTGGAAAACACTATAATAAAGGGCATCATTGCAGTTAAGTTAAGTTGTGATATTCATTTTTTAACACTCTAGTTCCCAAAGCATTTGACCAAACAAAAAAACACAGTCTTCTTGTTCTGTTCTATTGGCATCTAATTTTATGTGCTCAGAGAATTTCTATTAGCACCTACCCCTATCCCCACCCACTTGTTTGTATACTTATTACTAAAAAAAAAGACATGTAAAATTATAAATTGCCATATAACTACTTTCCAACAAAATACAAAAAAACACACCCAGACACACACCCACACACAAGGTGTCATTTACTCTCAAATAAGAAAAGCACTACCTAATGCAAGCACTTGTTTAATGTATGATTTTGTATATTCCATATGTCTACTTAATACTAAATATAACATAAAATATATAATTCAATCTTGGCTCTACTGCTGAGGAAAACTTAACATTAGACATATTCTCAACAGCCATATGTTTTCTTCCCCCATTGTCTTTATGTCCAAACATTTTGGCTAGTCCAACACATTCTTGTCTCATTCAAAATGTGGTAATTGTCAGTGGTTATTTTGGGATTCAAAAGTGTGGCAATCTTCAAAATCTTTGCAGATAGGGCATTTGTGTGAATCTAAGGCATACATTATTACAGTTGGTCCAATGATCAAATACAGAAAATAGGTTTCCTTCACAATAGTTGAATCATTTGCAATACTAAATAAATGCAAGCTCACATCTTTGCTCTTTTCTCTTTTAGCACAAGAACACAATAGGCATAAAAAGTGTAAATATAAAACTGACCAGCTCTACACACATGTTTTGGGCTGAATCAAACAGTTGTCCAAGGCAGGGCTGTCCAGTGAACAAAGTGTCTGTTGTATGAGTGATTTTCCAGCATTAGTAGTGGCCGTTACTTGTTTGTTGTCCATCTCTGAGCTCCTCCACAGTTATCAGAGACTCCAGCTGAGAACAGCTGGTTGGCTCTTCTGCCTTCAGTGTGCTGGGCCCTGCTGGAAGTCCCCTCATGAGGAGGCCCAGAGGACGTGACAAACACAACTCCGTACACTGACAGCTCTCTAACGAACTGCCCTCATTAAGATCCATCTACACTTTCCAAAGGAGCAACCATTGTCCTGATCCCAAGTCACTGAGACCATCAGGACAATGAGAACCTCAACAGGTTTGGAAGCATTCAAAAGTTCAGCTCATGTCAGGCTCAGTGAAACTTTTGGGACAGTTGCAATCAAGTTTTTATAATGGGCTAATATGTAGCCCATTATAAAAATGGGCTACAAATAAAATGTATTTTATTATACATTTTAATCTAGTGAGTTCTTTAACTTAACTTAAGTACAAGCAAGTACATTTTTAATGTAATGACATAAAAATATTGCAAATGCTTGAACAAAAATGTAAAAAATTACAAAGTTAATACTTGAACCAATGATAATTTAAATGGCCATTGTAAAAGCTTTGTTATTGTTACAGTTATTAAAAGCTGTAACATGAATATCTCATCTCAGCCGTTTAGTTGAAGTGACTCTTCACTCTCGTGATCATGTGAAGACAGAGTTGATTTGCGAGTGGATGGAGATAAAGGAGGGATTTAAGGAGGAAGAGGGTGGTGATGACCAGAAAAATAGAACGAGCTGGACGTTATTAGATTTGCAACAAGATGTAACACTGTCTCTCATTGTTTAAGCCACCACTCATACCCTCCCCCAAACCTGAAGCTGAGAACACAGTGGACAGCTCCACCTCGGCTCCCTCATACTCCGCAACTAAAGCTCTCTCTCCAAGCAATTGCCACTGGAGTGGAAAGTATTCCAGCTCACAATGCCTATGCTCTCAATGGGCGCTTTAGCATGCCACCAGTGCGCTGTCACCAGCAGATGGGGAGCTAATTAGAAGCCATTAAAGGGCTTTGATAGTTTGTGTGGGAACTAGGCGGAGGGAGATGGTTACAGGGTGGAGTGGGGAATACGGCCACTCAATGAACACACGGGAGAAAGTTTATCTCGAGCATTGGGTGCAACAACACAATACTGTTTTGATCATTATATAGAGAAGCCCAAAACTCTACAGTTACTTTCAAAAAAATGTATTCAAGCCATGTATAAAAGTGGTGTCATTTCATAGCAGACAGCATGCTGCTCCTGAGTATTTAAAAAAACAAAACATAATATAGCATAAATCTGTCACAAAACTGGCTCATAATTGTGAAGACTGAAGATAAGGAACACAGATGTCATGCAGGTCCAACTGCAGACAGAATACAAAGCTTAGCAAAGAGAAAGTGACATTGTTGATGTTGGTATATTCTCTGAACAAATGAATCCATAATATCAGAACATACCGACAGTTGAGAATTGCTAAACACTGACAAAAAGACAACCAAGCCGAGCAGCACATACATAGAGCCATATCAATCACATCAATCAATCAATCAATCAATCAACAGTTTATTATATAACACTTTACAACAATACAAAAGAGGACCATGAATAAAAGACTAAAAAGTCTTAGAAAAAGAACAATTAAATAAAAAGTGCTATGCGTGTTAAAATCATGTCTGTACAAGTGAGTATTTAACCTATATACTGAGTAGAAACTGGAACAGGATCACACCTGGATGATACCAAACTAATAAACAATGACTAGCTATTACAGCATTGCTTTGATAAGAGCTGAAGAGTGAAAACACTGGCCACTGCAGCATAGATCTATACACTTTAACTTTCTCACATAGTCTGATGTGAGAAAGCCTCCAGCAGTTTGCTGCCTGCCTGCACAGTGCACACACAAACACCAGGCCTGTGTCCAGGCTCCAGGCTGTCTGTACTTCTGATGACACAAGGGTGAAGCAGCGCTCCTACAGGAAGTGACTCCCAGCCACGGTCATAACATGCCCAGGGAAGTGCCATGTGGCCAGAGCAGGGCACACCACAGCAGAGCACACCACTGCAGCAGCCCAGCCTAAACACCAACACAAAGTCAACAGATTTTAAAAAGCTCTCTGTGGCATTCCTGAGGGAATGGTGAAATCTTCAGACTGTCCATCAAATGCTTTGTCTGCTAAACAGCACTAAATTGGGCTGGAAACAGGCCTAGTTTTAAGGCACAACTAAGTAACATTTTTTCACTAGTTTCATATGTATTTTCAGGTGTCAAGCATTTACTTAATCTGACTAAATCTATTCATCACTGTCATTTCATGAACTGACAGCTGTGGAGTCATCTGCAAAAAAAAAAAAAAAAAAAAAAACTGCTTAGAGGAATTTTCCAAAACAATCTAAAGGCTTCGTGTAATGTAACAAACAAATGTCACACTTTACCTGGTGTCTCTCACAGCATTTGAAATAAGATGAGACCAACCGTGCACAACAAAATACTACATTGTCATTGTAGTGAAACAATAATGTAATATGTCTCAGTGTGTCTGTTTTTTTTTTTTTGTCAAAATTGACAAAATAGGACAAAGTATGTTTTAGGCGCTGCTTTGTTTGTTCGGTTTGAGTGCGTACTTCCGTCTAGGATGCTGATTGGTCCAGCTGACCAAGAGCAGGTCTCTCCGGAAGGATGCTTAAAGGAGACCTATAAAATCTAAAATCTACTTTGTAAGCTTGTTATAACTGCCTTCTTTCATCATTAGTTTTCTCAAAGTTTTCTTAAAAATTATTGATGCATGTTTGAGTTGTCCTGTATTGTTCAGCAGCTGATGATTGAGTGCTCAGAAAAGCTCTGTTCTCACCTACCACCTATCCCCGCCCACTTGTCCGTATTTAATTGTGAATATTCAAAATATTTAGATTCATAGTAAAGCATGTTTCAAAATAGTCACCTAGCCACTTAACAACAATGGAAATGACAAATTTAAAATCTGCTGCTTGCTACATTAAAATCTTACAATAAAAAGGCAAGGCTTAAATAAATTTTGAGTTTGACAAAAAACAAAATGTAAATTACTGTCCTACATATATTACAGTTTATTCCAAAATGCGAAGAAAAAAACGCAATAGGCCCCCTTTAAGATGTTGTGGAAATCACAATTATTGCAAGAATCCACCCCTCAGCAGGCCAAAATTAAATGAATAATAAAAAATATGAATAAATTTACTGCATGTCAAGGGCTAAAACTAATTTTATGTTGCATTTAAATAGTTTTTTCAATAAAATAATTATTAAATTGTAGTTTATTAACATGTTTTAGCAGAAAAAAATGATTTGATGTGCTTTGACAATCTTTTCTACTTAAAATATAATCAGACAAACAAACAAAGCTTAACATTTTTTCGTGGGCCAAACTAAACCACTTGGAGAGCCAAGTTTGGCCCCTGAGCTCCCCTTTAGGCACCTCTGGTCAAGAGTTGAAACCCCCATTACAAGTTTGTGTTTTCAAAAATATAAAAAATGTATGAATGTGAACACATTATTTTTACATAAATGGTGTGAGTTGTTCGATGAGACAGCCCAAATTTGTCCTAGAGCCACCAACTCTATACAGCCAACTCTGAGTCTCTCTCTCTCTCTCTCTCTCTCTCCCTCCCTCCTTCTCTTCTGCTCTCACACACCTGCACACAGGTGTGATCATTATCAAGCAAACAGGAAGAGCCTGACGGGGAACTGGAAACTAATCCTGCAGATGGCCTGATGGGTTTGTGTGTTTTGTGTATGTGTGTACTAAAATTGACAATAGTTGGAGATGCAAAGTTCAATACTTCTTTTCTTTCTCATCTCATCACATTTTTTTTTTTTTTTCATTTAAAACATATCAGTGGCCTCTGTCTAAGAACACATTTAATCAGCAACTATTTGTACTTTTCATGTTTCAGGAAGTAGTACGGGTCCTATTGTTGTCCCCTGCACAGCTGTTTAAGGAGTCAAGTGTGAAAGCATTGCTGGTATGTCCTATTTCCTTCACATGAACGCATGCACCAACTTTTCCCCTTGTGGCTTCCTGCACTTTGCTCTGGTGAGTTATTTTCTGTAGAGATAAAGAAGGCGTATTAGCTGATGCATTTCCACTTTGACAAATGGAAATATTCTGAATAACAGTATGGGATATGGAAAAAAAGTTTTTTTTTGTTTTGTGTTTGTATTTGACATGGATTGGTCCAAACTTGGGATTGGTAATGTATCACTCATTAAGAAAACAAAAGTATATCTCAATCTAAAGCCATGTCAGCTGAAATGAAAACATCATGATATTCAGCTTTTCCTTAAGTAATGCTGCAGCAGCCGGACTCCTAACGGCTATGATCTAGTTACTTTTCTTCCAGAGCACAGAGGCTCTGAGACAGACCACCAGTTCTGTGTTCTCACAAATCCAGGGCTAATATGTTTCACTTTTCTGCATGATCTTGTCCGTGTCTTGGCTCTTCTCTTTCCTTGATGTGCTGTAAACAGGCTAAAAAGGGCCCAGCTGTGTGGAGTTATTGTTGGTGTCAGTAGGAAGTGCTGATAGCTTTTGCAGCGGAACAAAAGCTGGATGAGGGGAGTGGAGGGGCGCTCCAGACACTATGGCTCCAGCCTAGATTCTCTCCCACAATCCCAGCACCGCACTCCCATTGTTCTGCCCACTAACCTCCCTCTCTCCTCCCCCCGGCCCGTCAGCTGCGACCTAGGACACAGGACAGAGGGAGGAGGAGGGAGTTTAGAAGAAAAAGTGAAAGAAACAACTTTTACAGTCTAACATCTTACGGTGGTCGTTAAAATATGTGACACAAATGTTCATTCTCATGCATCTTTGCAAAGGTTGGGTGATGCAGGATTACAACAAATGCACAGCAACTTAATGTGTAAATATTTGCATCTGAAAAAAATATATTTATATATTGACAAAGCATTATACAAGATGAAAGTAAATTATTATTGTGCCTTTGCTGAATCGGCTTATTGGCTCTAGGCCTAGGCTGCTAGGAAATAGTTCATAGTTCATGCGTTATTTTTGAACATTATTTTTACGGTATTATAGCGAGAGTTTCAAGAAGTTTATCAAAGTTTGGCCACAGAATAAGAATCTTGTATCACGTTGCTGAATGCTGCTAGCCTACTTGTAAGGTGACTACGAGGACATCTGCAACAGAGACTTTGTGGAGGAATGCACCGTTATTGCAGTTAAAAACACCAACTGTGTGTGTGCACAATGACGTGCGTCCGTGCGCGGTGCAGGTGCGCGGAACTGGCTCCCAGGATCGCGCGCCGTGCAGGTGAATGGGGAAAGGGTGTTTGACGTCTCCATGGAGACCGCCCGAGCGGCGCCAGGCTGACAGGCGTCAAGGCTCGGATGAATGGGTGACGTCACCGCGCTGGCGCCTGCCAGTCTGCTCAAGCTTGTTTGGACAATCTGGGGGGAAGACTCAGAGCAGAGCGCTGTGATGAGAGCACACAAGGCTGAGCACACACTGCAAAACATGTGAAGGAATCTGTGAAGCGGAGACATGACCAAAAAGAACTTTAAGCACATCTGCAGTTGGCCACTTCTCTAGTAAAGCGTCTGTTTTATTCAAAAGCAGCTGTTTTTCTTAGAACTCTGAACTCTACAAGTCAATAGACCAAAATCATTTATCATATTTGTTCTATTTATATTTAGAGTAATTTTATCTATCTATCTATCTATCTATCTATCTATCTATCTATCTATCTATCTATCTATCTATCTATCTATCTATCTATCTATCTATCTATCTATCTATCTATCTATCTATCTATCTATCTAGGCTATCTGAATGTGGATGCATAGACAGATAGATTCAAACAGACTTACAACTGCATTGGACAAAATAAAAGATGAAGATTAATTATTCATTTTACTTCTAAAATCATTGTTGTAGTCTTGCACATCTGCAGTGGCATTAACTCCGGTGAGGGGGAATCTAGGGCACTGTTGTAGCCTAATTATCATCAGCCATTCATTCTATTCATGCCTCCCTACCCCACACACATTCTCTGAGTCCATAGACAAGCATTCAGCATCCACTGTCCCCAGGCCATCTACACCTGCAGAGTCCCCAAGCCACGGACAGCTGGATTCCCACATATTACCCATAAAAGACACACATTTGTTTCCATTTGTAACGCCATCCTAAAACAGATTGTAAATCCCGATAACCAGGCTAGGGTGGTGGTTGGCTGCGAGCACTTTTGTGGATCGGCCCATCAATACAGACTCAGACATCTCATTGGCTGAGCTTCTTCAAACGGGACAGTTTGGACACGCCCATTGCGCCGTTCTGGGATAAAAGAAGCAGCTACCCATGTGGACTTCACGAACTGTCAACATTGCCTCAGTTGCCTCTAAGAAAAGAGAATTATCTGCTCTCTTCGCTTCTCGGAAACTAACCATCATGAAGGTTGTTGGATCTACGTGTGCTCTGAAGACCAAGGTCGGCAGTGACGATGTGGTGCGCTGTCTTTCAGACCAAAGCCTGACCATCTCCAAATGCAAGATTCCGCTGCTGGACGAGCAAATGAGCATGTTTCTTCAAGACATGAACAGCTGTTATAGTAAACTAAAGGAGCTGGTACCTACCCTCCCCACCAACAAGAAGGCCAGCAAAGTGGAGATCCTCCAGCATGTCATTGATTACATCTGGGACCTGCAGGTCGAGCTGGACGAGCCCGAGAAAAGCCGTCAGCACTCCGTGAGCAGCGTACCACGCACGCCCCTCACAACTCTCAACGCAGAACTGGCGAGCATCTCTGTAGAGGTAAATGTCACTTCGTGTGTGCTTGTGTTGGGCGTAATGCCGTTTTGTATGTTTAGCCTTGTGCTGAAAGTGCCCCTGTATTAACTTTTCACTTGTTTGTCTACAGAATGGCTGCACAGATGACAGAATCATGTGCCGCTAAGCGTGGAGCGTCACCTCTCACCCCCCACAGCGAGCACCGCGTCGAAGAACAAACTGGCTGAAAATGTGAGCGAGCTTCAGCGCCACAAACATGGGACTGTGTAGAGACGTTTCCAACTCCCAAAAAGCTAGTGTTAAAAGGTGTGTGGACATCTTTCATCACGGGCACTCTCGATTGTTCCGAGGGATCCCTGGACCCCACCACAGAAGAGATGAAGACGTAGATGGACCTGTACTGTCCAAATAGACCGGGTTAGCCCGGGGACCAAATCAGATCAGTGCAACCAGCGACGTCAGTTTGGTTTGTTAGTTTGAAAGAAAGCTAATATTTCTGTTACGCTCTTGTATCACATGTAAACATATAGAGAAGTTTTGTAAAAGAATTTAGTACATTTTCTCAGAATTCTGAGTGACAAACTGTATTGTATATTACAATGCCATTATGTGAACATATTGTTTTCTTACAATGTAACTATTGGTGTTTTTATTAAAACAAGAAAATTATTTTTTAACATGAATACATGTGTCAAGTCTCTCTGTTGGCATGCCTCTACTATTTCACTTTTTATCTTCACTAAGGTTATGTGTATGGAAGGTGTGGGTAGGATATATGACCTAAAAGATGGTCACAGTGCTTTGTCAGTGTAGGGAGTCACCTCTAAGTGTTACACTTGTAAGAGCTGTGAAATCACCTCACAAAGCTGGTGGTCAATATGACCTAGGGCCAATTCACTTTATAATTTGCGTTTCTTTGGCTCATAATGTATCATTATACAAAGTAGTTCCACTTCAGTGTTCGAAACCTACTTGACAGGTCTCACAACTAACAAAAAAGTTTAATAGAAAAACTGACAAAAAGCAAGAGCCAACTATAATTTGGTTAAGTGTTATAAAAACAGCGCATCTTTAAAGTCTGGCATTGCACGAGTTAAATGGCTGTGGCGATCCTTTATAAGATTTATTCGGTCTCCCTGGTGCAATGTTTTTCCCATTTCCCTGCGGTGCGATGCGCACAGCTGCAGCCCGGCGTGGCCAGTGTGTGATTGTGTTTGTGTGATAGCTTTGTGCCAAGGGCAGGGGAGGGCGGCGGGCCCAGACTGAGCGGCGCCTCGGCACACCTGGGGAAGTTCAGGTTAAATAGCTCCACATTCCTCAACACACAGCTGATTGAAACATTAACAAACAGTAATCCGCGGGCCAGGCCGCAGATGGGCCGGGAACCACGCCAGCTCCAAGAGAGAGAGAGAGAGAGAGGCAGAAGCGCTGGCGGACACATTCCCACAGTGTACTTTATTCCTTTACGTTTTACTTTTGTTTGACATTTCTTTCAGCAATTACTAGACTGCTACCAGTTAAGATGTAAAAGAAATTAACGCACTGTATCTGAGCTGCGACAAAACCTTAAGGTTTGTTATGGAATTATTATGTATGCGCACAGGCAACTCCAGCGTTCTACCAAGTTTCTCAAAATGTATAGATCCACATTAATTAGACTTTATTATAAGAGACATGAGAAACAGTCATGTGTTATGAAGCACTCATGCAGGCGTTTACCAGGTGATATGAGTCAGTCACAAGATTGATCCTAAAAGTCATATTTAAATAGCAACAATTAGCCTATATGTCGACAATTATATTAATATATATATATGCTACAACTCTCCCGGGCGTCTCAATAGTTTTCTATGGTGCTAGCGCCTCCATGTGGCTTCAAAACGCAATCTATATAAGTTTGGGAGTGATTGCTTAAATTAGAAGTAAAAATGGACAGTAGCTACCCCTGGTGTCCACGAGCAGTGATGTTGCATTTCTATTTAGTAAAAAATAAAAAAAATAGAGTGCTTTTTGATAAATATGCAATAGATTACAACAACATTTTTCCAATCTTATCCCAATCCTGACAAAGAATATATTTAAACAAACAAAACAAAACAAAAAACCAACACAGAAGCCAAGATAGTATTTAAATAGACATTTGTATTTACAAAATAATCAACAGGGAAATCTGTAATGTACATCTAGTAAACTTAATGGACAAATTTTGTTAAAAGCTACTTTAATTCCAATATGACCATTCCACTGAGTTGTTTTGAATAGCACATATGGCTTTTCGATGCCGAGGTTACCCCATCCAAATGCAATACCTCGATAAATGTGACATGATTAAGCATAATATAATATTTCTTTATAAAAATATACACCAAAGAGCCTAAAACTGTACAAAAGTTTGAAAAATATCTTTGGATTGAGTGAAAAGATAGCTTGAAACCCGAAACTGTTCAGAGGCAACAGTTAAACATAAACAATGAACAGACACAGATCAGCTGCAGAAAAAAATGCTGTTCAGACAAACCTTTAACTTATCGGATACTCGTTAAGAGTAAAGTGCCTTTCTAAACATGTAACACAAAACTTTATGCAAAATAAAATACAGCATTCAGAAAATTGTCAAACAATAAAAACCCAGACACACTTGCAATAACTGCAAAGTTATAATGAAAATAACCATTGGACAAGTGTGACCTATGAGAGACGAATACATCCAGGTCTCATACATGTGCAATAATGGGTTTACAAAAAGAATGTATGATAGATTCTGGAGAATATTTACAAGTATATTCACAAAAAAACATAATTGAATACTGCAGTACCATCAGTTTGCTTTAAACAAGAGTCTCTGTTAAGTCTAAAGCACAGGGACAAAAATTATTGCTCCAATCTGCATAAAGCCATTGTGTTCATAACATCCTATGACTTTCATAGTTGCGAAGTAAAGAGAACCTATTGTTGCAAAAATATTGAATCTCAAGTAAGGCTGTCTTGTAAAAAATATATATATATATTGTGACAATCTTTTTCCTTTTCTGAAGCTTTTAGATAAAGTGCAGCCACAGGTACCATAGTCCAAATCTACAGCTTAATTGTTGGGTCACCAAACATGATTACTGCACATACAGCTGTGAATATCAACATTAGCATTCCACAGGACACTGGTTGAGTTCCACAATATCTGGCTGTAGATTATTTGCTGTCATCACAGGCTCTCAACAGTATTTCTGCACATAAGAAAAAAAGCATTAGTCCAACATGTCCAACAATTTTATATTTTTGGCAGTTAGTAATTGCTATGACTGGACAAAAAATGTATTACAGTATATTATTGAATAAACAATTAATAACAATTTATGTATAAGTACTGCAATAAAAGTAGGTCTCGCAATTTACTATGAATAATTTACAAACTTTACAAGAATCCCATGCATGGCAAAAAAACAAAAACAGTTGTAGTAGAACTTTAATTTTGAACTCTAAATTTTAAAGTTAGAAGTTCTTATCCTCTCAGATCAGAAGACAGGGCGCGCTTTACTCTATAGACATAATTCTGCGCGTAAGAACTAGCACAAGAATTTGCTAAATAGAGTGAGAGCAGGGTTAGATATGATGAGAAATTGTGCATTGCATTGTACACCGTTTAAAACAGCCTAGAACTCTTCTTTTCTACACTAATTTGTTCTATAATTAGCCTGAAAGGTAGATTTAACTAATTACAGTAATAAGATATTCAATATTTTAAGACAATGTGAATATACAGTAATAAGGGTACACAAATTGGGATTGTGATATGGCTCCATAAAAATTTTAAAATACTTTTTTTTTGCATATCCACCCAAGTGAAAATACTGAGTAGGAGACAAGAAAGAGAAAAGCGTGTTTTTAGAAGGGAGCTGACTGAAAACCACTTCATCCTCAAAAGTCTGGATAAAAAAAAAATCTGTATTTTTGGGGTACAACAACTACGTAGTTCATCCAGCAATGGGCTTTGAAACAAGAATAAGACAGGATGAGCAAAACCGCAATGTAATATTAAAGGGACTGTACTCGATTTTTTTGCAACAAGATAACTTAAAAGCAATTTCCCCCTAGCACTGATGCCTTGTTAATGTATCTAATCAGGTGGAAATTAGTCCCAAAGTCATGTCTATGTCTAATAAAATCCCGTTTGTGTGCAGCTTTTTCTGTTTTTGTTTTTAGCATTGTGGCTAACTGTTGTTAGCATAGTGACTCACCTCGCTGTTAAAAGCTGTGAAAAAACATTAAAACTCATCATGATGAACAATTCTCAAGCTCAGAATGCATTAGCTACGTGAGGAAATCATGTAGCCTGAAGGAAAAGGTTAAAATTAATTATTTTTGTTTGTTTACATTTTTAGGATGCAAAAATCAGGTACAGTCCCTTTAAAGGTTTTTTTACAAAAATCAAATCCTTTTCTACAACTACTGCTACATTGTGATCCTGCTGCATGACTTAAAAGTTTCATAAATATATAATTTTAATGTCCAATAACAGGTGTAACTAACATTAAATTAAAAGCTCCGTCTAAAAGAAATGTTCCAGCTGCAGTTCACACACAAACTTTCAGGGAGTGGGATAAAGCAATAGAGAACTATGAGACTTTTTATTTCTGCCATAAACACAACGAACTCCTCTCTGGGGCAGTGGGGCGGGAGTGTACAGTTCTGTCCTCTAAATTCCCTGATTTGAATGATCAAAAATTAACTGCTGCAAAATTAAGTATTGTCAGTTCATGATTTGACTTAAGTCAGATCAAATAATTAAGCTATTTTTAACAGGCAGTTACCTGATCAGGTCCCATTGTCATTCTGGCCATTCCCATTGGGTTCATGCCCATTTGACTCTGCATTTGTCCAGGCATCTGGCCCATTTGCCCACCACCAGCACCACTAACAGGACCAGGTCCACCCATGGTGCTGTTGTTCATCATCATTGGTCCAAACTGGACTTGATTATTATGTTGTGAAAATTGTTGCTGTGGGTATGAGCTGTGAATGAAATGCACACTTGTTGTAATTCTGAAAAAACTGCAGATGAAATATTACACATTTATATTTCATTAGTTTTGTCAAGACAAAACATACTTGTTTCTTGGGATGCCACCTTGTTGCCAGCTTTTCATGTCTACAGACGAATACATATGCCCACCCTGGGGTTTCCTTGCATTCCAGTCATCATATTGTTTTGGCCAGGGCCAGGCATTCGCCCTGGCATCAAGTTTCCTGTTGAGCCACTTCCTGGAGCTATGAATGATGACTCTCCTTGTTGGCTCATACCTGAATTGAATATACAGTATAATCAACCCATAATGTAATTGCCTAGTTAATTGGATTCTCAGTGTAAAATATTCATAGTGACTACAAACCATAGCTGCCACCATAATTGAAGCTCTGCTGCCCTGGCTGGTTCATTTGTGGGCCCCCATTGGGTTGTCCATTCCCGCTGGTGCAGTGACATTTGGCGGAGGACTAAAGCCCCCTGCTGGCCCCTGGTTTTGCTGCTGTTGCTGTTGTTGCATTAACATCATCATCCGCTGCCTCTTCATCTGCAGGGTCATCATCTCTCTGCTCCGTTGGGCCATCATTTGAGCATTCAGAAAACCAGACTACAAACACAAGGTATTTAAATTTAATGATTAAAATATCAAATTATAAAAGTTTTGATAATTATGGGGTCTGCTCACCTGATTACTCATGCCTCCAGGTCCCATTCCTGACTGCATGCCTGGTCGCAAAGAAGGCGGCCCTCCAGGGGCACTGTCCAATTTCATGCTTTGCCTAGTCTGATTCATAAACTGTTAATTAAATAATCAAAATGCAAATTTAATGACCAATGCGGCTATTTTTATAATACACAACTAGTGCACAATGATCAGTCATTTATGTTCACCTGCTGTCCTTGTAGTCTTTGTTGCAACTGCAATCTTAGGGGCTTAGTGGCATTCATCATGCGAGGTCTCACCATGTTTAGCCGAGGGTTTCCTATGTTACCTATCCCGCTCATGCCTGGAAAACCTCCTGTATGGTTCATTTGGTTCACCATTGGGTTGAAACCTCCTGGTGGCTGGCTCTGCATTGTATTAGGCCTGTACCCAGGCTGCATGCTTATAGATGATGGTCCAGGGGGACCTGGGTAACCCTGGTTGTACACAGTTTTCTGGTCCATTCCCATGGAAGAGTCTGGTGTGACAAAAGGCTCTGATGATGGGCACTGGCTTTGATCTTGGCCTTGCTGGGGTCCCTCAGGGCCATGCGACTGGGATGACAAATTTGGGGAAAACAATATTTAAAACATATTTATGTCAAAAAAACAAAACATCATCATCATCATCAATATCAACAGCAGCAGCAGCAGCAGCAACAACAGCAGCAGCAACAACAGCAACAACAACAGCAACAACAACAACAAAAAATTATATCAATCATCACCACCATCATCACCATCATCATCATCATCATCATCATCATCATCATCAACATTATGTAAAATAACTATAATATTAAACTTATATGTACCTGGCCAACTATTTCAGGAATCCCCAATTCTCGATCTATTGCCTGCAAAGCCATAACGTCAGCTGTGTTGAGTAGAGAGTCCAGCTGGTCCAAAAGCGCGCGTTCAACATTTGGACCATCACTTGCAGACAGGGGTCCAAGCAGCTCATCTAAAGAAAAGCCAAACTGGTCTCTAAAGGAAGCAAAGGAAATAAAAAAAAGTTAGATGCAAGCTGAGTTTTAAAACTCCATTTATAACCTGTGCATTAGTAGTTTATTACCTGTTTGTGCGGCTTTGTGGCTTTTCCATTCCCATTGACGAATCAGGCCACGAAGGAGACTGCGGTGTGGGGCTTCCAAATAGACTCATACCCATATTGGGTTCATTGGGACCTACATAAAATATGTTACAATAAATAAGAAACTATATACATTATGTTTATAGTTAAATTAACTACAAACATTATTATAAACAATTAAAAAGAAATATCAATGCAGCAATATGCTCAATGCACAGCATAAATTGTATTAAACGTAAATGTTCTAAATAAATACCGCTCAATAGGGCAGAAATTACAGTAATTAAAATCTAAAGTTCTAACTACTTGTAAGTTTTTCGTAGAAAGTTAGTATTGATTACTTCGGTTTCTGACATTAAAATATAGAGGTGTCTGGTGTCATTGTTAAGTTTATAACATCCTCACAGATCACTGCCCACTGCATGTCTGATCTGCCAGTATTTATTAATTTACACACAGCCCCCCCCCCAAAAAACCACAAAGATAAAATTTGAATAGGGAGTTAAAGTGCCAACACTGAGCAAGCTCGGTGTCATTGTGCACAGAACCTATTGTGACGACTACCAATGAACAAACATGGACATACCCGTCTCCATGAGTTGTTGCTGAAGCATAGATCTTGTGGCTCCGGGCACACTGTTTGAACGATTGATCATTGGGGCCCCCATTGGGCCAGAGCGGCCTATGCCAGTGTTTACCGGACTACAGGCAGAATTTGCTGAAGATCTCGATAAACCCCATTCTCCTGGTCCCGACATCCCAGATCGTGGTGGCATTCCTATCCCTCTTCCCACGCCTCCTATTTCACAAATATATTAGCTTTACCAAAACAATATGTAATTCAAAAATGTCAAGCCATTAGCAAGGCGTGGCAAAGTCAGGTAAAAATATAAATTACTTGTATTGGTTTGTGGTGGACGCAGACCGAGATTTCCTGGAAAGCCATTAGACACTCCAACAGGTCGAACGGGAGAGTCCATAGACTCCTGATACAAAAAAGTCGGACATGGGGCATTTCGTCTGCCAGCTATTCCACCACCAGAAACCTCTGCACCCATGGGTTTTGCATCAACAGATAGGGCTCTTTGATAGGCAGAGCGCTGGCCTGTAGGTATGGAGACTTGCTCGGCATCTAACAGAAAAGTAGCATGCATTAAAATATAGTATGGCAATAAAAGACAACACAATTTGTGCTATTATAATGCGTATAGACCTGTGTGCCAGTCACACAATATTTGTCTACACATAGCCAAGTCCTATGCGAGTTCAAATGTATTGTAATACATCTGGGTACATCTGGCATATAATAATTCTCCTAAATTTGTAGCTGGAAGGGTTTGGCTATGTTCTAGCACGACTAATTTAGGGTCAAGGTGTCCTGAGCTTTGGGTGTACTTGCAAAGCCTATAGTGGGCGCTCAATCTAGGCTGTCCAGCATTTCTGCAGTGAGCTTCAAGTTTTTGATGCAGCACATCTTGAGGATTCACAAATCAATTATAGGGATAAAGGCATTTAGTGTATTTGCCCCCTACAAATGGAAAGAGTGTCAGAAAAATTAAAAGCTGGAGATATTGTTGTCACTACCTTGTTTTAGTATTTGGTGGCAGAGATTTTTAATCATGTTTGTACTTGTTTCTAATAAAGATTTTAATGTATTTATTTTTTATGATGTTTTAATGACAAAGAGCCTAGATAGATAGAACCACTGAATTAAGTAAATTCCAAATATAGTATGAGTAAAAGCTATAATAGCAAAAAAAAAAAAAAAATAAGACTAATTTTGGATGTACCATGTAAATCATCAACCATGAGTCCTGGCAAGTTTCCAACATCTTTTCCCGTTCTTGAGTCAGGCTCGGAGAAGAAGCCAGAATTAGTTCGAGGACCTCCAAGAATTGTTTCAAGGGTTTCCGACTAGATCAACAACAACAACAGAAAAAAAAGTCAACTTCAATGTGTAACTACTACATACTGAAGTTCTCTATAGATTTAACCATTTTACCTCATCTGATGGCTCCAGCTTCACCTTGCTGTTCAGGGAGCTAGATTCAGAATGAGTAACCCCTGACCCTGTTGGGCCCTTTCCTTCTAGCTCTTCAGCTTTGGCTTAATGTCCCCACTGTCCCCACTGTTGGAGTCATCCTTATTGAGAAGGTAGTGCAAGAGGGCATGGGATTTTTCCTTTTTAGGACTGAGCTGTTCGATTTTAGTTTCTGATCCACCAATGCTTCCAGCAGCTGGTGGGCCAATCTCTGACCCTCCACTTTCTAAGCTACTTTTCCCAGTAGCTTCTGCTGTGATACGTGCTACTTCGTCTGGAGTGTTCCCATTCTGTAGAAGCTTGTGCAGTATCTTGTGTTTTTCTTGCAGTGACTGACTTGACAAGTGCCCTGCACCAACAGAGGAAGAGACTGCACCAGTAGAGGAGGACACTCCTGTTGATGAGGGGCTGATAACACTGCCTGTCCCATCTTTACCATCAGCTGTGGAACTGGGCCCAGAACCTGGGGTGTGACTGGGAGGAACCAGCTCATCTGTGGGTGACGTGAGGAGCTGTAGAAGCTTCTTGTGGCACTTGCTGTCAGGGATCCGTCGCAAAGTATCTGCTCCAGGCTGGGCTTGGCTGTCTGGTTGATCTGCAGAGCCATCTCTAGGTGGCGTGTGCTGTTGTGGCTGGTCTGCACTTGGAGCCAGAGGACCACTTGGGCTTTTAGAATCAGAGTGGGAAAACAAGCCAGGCTTACAGGGGCCACCAGATGCCTGGTTAGTTGAGTTAATACTTGGTGAACTGTCTGGTTTATGTGGAGGGGAGATGTGAGAGGAGAGGTCATTGGATTGCCTACACCCTCACTTATAGCTTGGAGAGCGTTTAGAGAACTACTGGAGAATGTGGCCCCTCCTCCAGATCCTGAGCTAGCTGGATGCATAGGAGAGTTCATACCTGTAGTGATATACAATAAGACAAATGTTTAAACAAAATATTTGGCAAAAAATAAAAGTGAGCACATGATTTATTATAACGTTTTGAGAAAACTTGATTATTTTAAAGTTTGCAAGAAGATTATGCAGCTCTTTTATAAATGGGTTGGTGGCTAGTGCAGTTCTTTAGGGGTGGGGTGCAGTATTCAGCAGAGGCACTCTTACAGGCTGGATAGACTGATTAAAAAGGCCTCCTCTGTGATTGGGGCTGAGCAGGACTGCGTTGTGTCTGTGGTGGAGAGGAGAACATTGAGAAAAATGCTCTCTATCATGGACAACAGCTGTCATCCCCTGCATGAACTGGTGCTGAAACAGAGGAGCAGCTTCAGTGACCAGCTGCTGTCACTCTCCTGCTCAACAGAGAGGCTCAGGAAGTCCTTTTTATCCAGAGCAAATAGAATCCTTGCATCCCTGTTAAACAGGGTCATTTATGCTGTTGATGGGACGTTGTGTAATGATGCGGAAGTGTAGAAATAATTTTATTTTATAAAAACAAGCACTGGCATATTTATTCTATTAATATATTTCCAACTAATTATTCTTGGGGCTTTTATTATCTCCATTTTGTACATTTATATGTGTCTTTGAATGTGTTTGTTGCGATATGATGAGCAGCTGAAAAACTGAATCAAGTCTAATTACACATGAGATGCATGCATGCATGAGGTATAAAAATAATAATTTAATTTAGTACCTGGAGAAAAAGGGCTAGCTCCCATCTTTGGGCTTCCCCGGACCCTGGGTGAACCCATGACATTGTGAGAGCCATTTATGCCTGGGTTGGCTTGAGGGGGGCTAGTCATTCCCATTCCATATCCTCCACCACTTGGACCTCCAGTGCCGCTGTGAAACTGACCCATGAGATGTCCCATCTGATTGCCGGTTCCCATTTGGTTCATGGATGAATTCAATTGATGCATAGAATTCATTTGGCCCATGTTGTTTATCTGATGCATCTGATTCATGAGATTCATACGGTTTCCAGCTGTGTATGGGGGAAGTCCTCTGTGCTCTGGCATACCATACCCCCTGTTCATGCCTGTGCCCATTTGTTGATTTGGATTATTCACGCTCACATTTGGAGGCCTCATGGCTCCACCTGGATTTCCCCGATAACCCCTGGCTCTCTAAAAAGGGGAAAGTTTTAGAAGATTTAGCAGTTTACAAGTGAGATGACTGAACACAGATATGGCTCTTGAAGCTGTCTTACCTTTGCAACAAGTGTGTAGAGAGAAAAGTGGGTGGTTCACTTGAGTTTGGATTCCGACAGAGGTCACTCCTGGTTTGGGCTGTGACTGGGGTGCCGTCAGAGAGTGAAAAGCGATATAAAGGTGTCTCTGCATGGCCACTGAGCAAAGCTAAAGACCACAAACAAACAAAAAAACTTTGATCAAGCAAGTTAATTTAATTTAATTGACCTTTATTTAACCAGGGAAGTCCCACTGAGATTCAGAATCTCTTTTGCAAAGGGAGCCCTGGGGGACATTAATGGACATGTGTTTAGTTGTAGCAGGAAACAGGACCTTCTTGCTATGAGTCCAGAGCGCTAATCGCTGCGCCACCGTGTCGCCCAAGTTCATGAGTCACTTCAAATTGCAGTTCCTAAAAATCCTTACGTACCATCTTGGTAATGTCGTTTGTAGGACCAAGGTTGCCCCTCACTGCGATGCAGAAACATCTGCATACAGCGCCTCACCAAGTCTTCCCAGCCTGGCCGCATTGTTGTATGAAGAGACGCCTGCTGTTCTATTTCAATTAATTTACCTAGACAAAAAATATACAACATACTGTGTCATTATATTTTTTAAATTATTCATTGTCTTAAGCATGCCTCCACTTACCAGAAAGTTCATGACGAGTACTAAACCTTTCTGTTCTCTCTACAGCAGTAATGCGTCTGGCCACACATATCATACATGAATGAAAATCTGTAGAGGAAAAAAATAATTGCGTGATTTAATTGAAATATGTCTTTGAATGTCATATTTACAGAGCAAAACACAATTTATTATATTTAATAGAAAATACCTTCTCCTTCCTCCATCATGGCGCGAGGTTGAGTGAGAGCAAAACACTGCATACTTTCATAATGCTGGCCTCCAGGCCTTTCTTCTGGAGGCCAGTTCCGGAGCATGCGGCAGTTAAAAGTGTGACTTCTCTGCCGAAGTGTCTCTCCAGCCCATGGCGCCCCGTTTGGTGCTGGCAGAAGTTTGTGCACATATATTATATTCATACTGTACATTTTAAATGACAAAAAGCACAGTCTGGCAATAAACTATGAGCAGATATGTCTCACCATTGGGTTTGGGGAGGTTCTTGTGAAACTCTTCTCTGTCATCTTCATGGATTATACTGTAAACACTTGTATTTATTAGCTCTTCTTGCTTGTATTGCAGATACTGTGTCACATTATCTGACACAAATACAATGCTGCCCTCACGGTTTACCACAAATAGAAAGCCATCCAATGCCTAAGCAGAAACAAAAATTACAATTTTTCCACATGTGAACAACAGAAACACTGATTGACTCATGTCTGACCTGTAACAGCAATGGACCAAGATGGTCCTTGTCAATAACCCCTTGACCAGTAGAGGAAACATCTGCTTTCTGAACATCATCATCACTGCATGTGTTTTTTCCTAAGAAAAAAAAAAATAAATAAATAAATAAATGAAACAAATAATAATAAAAACAAATAACACACAAAATACAGATCTATAACAAAATTCCACGTGTGATTTGAGGGTGCCACAAGGCGTTCCTACCGATTATTGGCCACAAGATGGCAGCAAAACCAATGGGTGCATGTTTCAAATGCCTTTCTATTTTTAATTCAAGCATGTGGAAGGTTTTGTTGGGCAGCACTTGCATACTTCTAAGTATATATAGCGATGCGTAAGTAGGTTGAGCATGCTCAGAAACAGTTAGTGTTTTTTGAATCTCAACAGAAATATGTAAAAGTGCTTTTGAATATAAGTTATTTGATGATAAAAGTTAAAATAAATCTAAAACGGTCCGCAATTTGAAATAGTGCTACAAGACCTCCATCGGTGCACAGACACACATTCCGAGTGACAGTTCTGAGCCATGACCACCTTGGTCTGGTCTCAATTACTGGTGCACATTTACTACCAGTAACAGCCAAACTGCAGTGTTTCAGTAAGAAGGCACCTGGCCTTGAACCTTGTGCACCAATTCATTAGCAAACATCCTCTACTATCCAGCACAGAGTGTTATTCTATTATAACAGACATGATACAGTAATAATATACTGTATACTAGTACAAGGGGGGGGGGGGGGCAATACCTTGGTCTTTAATTTGTCTGATCTGCCTCACAGTTTCCTTGAGGATGGCACATTTGTCAGGTTTGACATTGAAGCTGTCGATGTTGGAGAGGTTTGCAGAGATGAGCTCGGCAAGTTCTTCAATGTACTTGCTCTCCTGTTCCCTCCGACGCTTGTCACACCTGCTGGGCCACCAATGGGATTAGACATGTTACCATGACAACATTGTCTCTTCATACCCTGGCCGTATGGCATGCATATGGACATGGCTTCAATGCCTCACACTGCAATTGATAGTGCTTGAGTGTTTCATACAGATTGTCCAATAAACATAATAACAGGTGGGTTTGATATAGGAAAAAGTAAAAGTGTTTATATGTACCCGAGTCCTTGAGGGTCACAGGTGGAGTATCTTCGTTTGCGATCAGAGCACAGTGGCTCTAACGAGTTGTCAGAAATACCACTCATCTCGAGCACATATCAGGACCTAAAGGAAAAACAACATAGTTGATGAGGTGGTTAGATTTAAATGAAATGGTCCAATTCAAGACTTTTACAAATATACAGCCTTTAATAAATTATCGTTGGTCTCACCACTAGTGCTATAATGCAAAGCAATAAATGAATAGTTTAATCAGATCTATGTAGTGATGGGCCAAATGGCGTTTCAAAACCGTTCCGAAGCTTCGAAGCGCATGCGTTTCGAAGCAGTGCTCCGAATCATGATTCAAAACCCCAGTCACGTGACCTAAGTGTTTCATGAACCGCAGTAGTTTCACGAGTGTTTCACTAGGGGGCTTGTGGTTCGAACAGGAGTTTGATTGACAGTGTTTTGAACGAACCACGGAGCAGGACAAGCCTTGCCAACTCACTTCAAAAGGTTTAAATGAAAGTTAGAGCGTCTATCCCATGGATGTATTATATGGGTTTGTGAGAGGCGAGAGTATTAGCGATTTTGAGAGTGATTTTGAGAGTGATATTTGATAGTAGCCAGACTGTTATAGGAGTTTATAGTTACAGTTTAGTTATATACACCAACACATAGTTAGCAGTAATAACATTCAATAGACACACATCATAACACGGTAGCCTATATTGCCAGGTAGGGTTCGAAAAGATAATTAGAAAAGCATCCATCAATAAGAATAATTCAATATTTCTGCATTTGTGCAATTAGTGCTTTTGTTACAGATATTAGCAGACATACACTTATGAAAGGCTTATGTTTTTAAATCAATGCATCAGTAACATGTACACAGAAACACAGAGTTAATTTAGTTTTTATTTTAAGGGAAAATATAAACATGTTTATTAAAACCAAGATTATTTGCACCAAATTATAGCTAAACAGCTTATGTGAACTTATTTTATTTGGAATTAAACAATTATTGAGTTGTCAACAAATAATATTCTATAGCTTTTATTAAACGTTTTATTTTACAAACAGAAATTCATCCATGTCACACACGGAGACGTGAATCTTATAATGACACTTCACCACTAGAGGTCACTGCTGGGAAGGTTTCGAATCATGTTTCGGAACTTCGAAACATTTGGTTCAAAGTTTTGCTGCTTCATGGGGCTTCGGTTTGCCCATCACTAGATCTATGTACAATTAGAAATTGTAATTGCACCTTATCCACACTAGAGCATTTAATGATCATTCTGCTTTCCAGCCAAGCTAACCACACAGAAATACAATCAGCTGGATAATACAGAAAAAGCATGTTTCTTTTCAAACTAGAAACAAAATCGGGGATAAAGGGAACAATTTGTCTAGTTCACATAAAGATTCAATGAACTGTACACGCATTAATGGAGAAGAGAAGTGGTCTCTGTCACACAAAAGATGGTTGGTGAAGAAAATGACATAAGCTCTGGTTGTAACAATATTTTGGGGCGATTTTACGGCTGTTTCCTGTAGAGCATCCATGCACAACGCTTTCTTCAACTCCCTCCCTGGGCGTAGCTGAGCTTGGGACCCTGCCCTTGTTTTCCTGCTCTAGTACTGCCCTGTATTTGACCTCTCCAAAGTTCATGTTAAGGAGAGCTCTGCAATTCGCTGTTAAGGTCAAACTTCATCTCTACAAACCCTAACCCTTCTCAACAAAAAATAAAAAAGGTTTTAACTTGTGCTCAAAAAAGAAGGGAAAAAAAGAGAAAAGAATGAAACAAGCATTTCAAATACTATCTGAAAAAGCACTTTCAAAACAGTGATCTCATTTTTAAGTGGAAAAAAACGGTGGGAGACATTATGCAACTTCAGCACAAGCTTGGACATGCAGATCAGTCACTACTACTGACTAAAATTATTGCTAAAGAGCAGCGAGGTGCAGACACACACGCAGTACCATAAATCTACACAGCATGCTTCTTGTCTATCTACCTTTCATCACCCTCACTCTAAATCTGCAAGTCTTGCTAAGGTTATCATCCTCCGTCTCTTGCTAGTCCTCTTTCCTTCCTTCCTTGTTTCGGTGCAATGGCTCACCTCCGCAGCCGTGGGCAGCCGGGTTAACGCCTGGAAACAGTAAAGCTCCCAAAGGTGATGCTTCATTCTGGACTAAAAGATGGATTTCAGTTTCTTTTTTCTCTGCATACCACGTGCGGACAGTGTCACATAGATTGACAACTATTCCTTAAGCAGTCTTCTGTCATTATTACATGAATTTCAGTAATGCACAATGAACAGAAATTAAAAGCACCACCCACGCAAACCACAGATGAGTCTCAACAAGCATGGCAAGATGCCACTGGCCTGAATCAACATAAAATACAACGTGAAGTGATGAAGAAACGTTTTCACAAATCGATTTTGGAAGTCATAAGATCTTGAATATTTTAATTGGGGCTGGGCAATCTTGACCTATGATTTTATGGTGTATCTCAATAATAAAATGATCTAATATTAATAATATTTTTTAAGTATTGTTAGATTTTTCTAGAAAAGTTTTCTTTTTCTATCAATATAATTTTCTTTTCTATCAATATAAATACATACAGTATACTCGATACTCGATACTCAAGACTCACGATATGATACAAAATGTGATAAATTGCCAACCCATAATTATTACAACTCTCAAAAGAATGTGTCCATGAGATACTGTGTGTGTGTTACAGTTGGTCACCTTGGCCAGTACAACCCTCTTTCCAGCTCCATTCATTCCCAGTGCCTGGACATCTTCTGAAACACACAGAAAAAAATGATGCTAAGACTATTACAGTTAAAATAAAGCAGGAAAATTATCATCAAGCCTTGTTTTCTGAAATATTCATGGGAAAAGTGATTTCTAAAAGTGCACAGGAAGCCACAGAAGATAGCATCCTGTTTGTGTCCTCCCTTGGTCTTTTCCACTGCGTCATCACTTCCCTTTCCAGGAAATGTGACCACAAATCTGCCCTACTTTAAGTATTAAGTTTATTATCATCTATGCTCGTGCCATCCTGGATGATCATACTGGGCTCTGACATTCTCAAACTTAGTCTATCCACTAGACTTTCTTCACATCAAAAGCATACTTGCTGGTGATGTTTGTGATTTTTGCAGCCAGCTTTCAGCAGCTGAAATCATTTCACTCTGATGCAGTTCAACTTTCTTTGACAACAGCAGTTGATGCATACTTTTTGCAGACTGTTTGTGATTCTCTACCACAGACCAATGATCACATGATAAGTACTAAACACGCGACAGCCACTGAACTATTTCTGCTGTTAAATTATTTAATACTGAGGGAGAAGGTGAAGTGGTTCCTTTTTTGTAAAGTCTTTCAAAACTCTTTTTAAAATAATTACCAGTGCAAAGACATTTTAAAAACATTCTCTATGGCTTCAGTAAGAGCAATATAACTCTTTAATATAAATATACAGTACAGACCAAAAGTTTGGACACACTTTCTCATTCAAAGAGTTTTCTTTATTTTCTTGACTATGAACATTGTAGAATCACACTTCAGATATAAAGACCTGAACCCAATGGTTTGGGGTGAGCTGGACCGCAGAGTGAAGGCAAAAGGGTCCAACAAGTGCTAAGCATCTCTGGGAACTCCTTCAAGACTGTTCAGGTTTTAGGTGACTACCTCATCAAGAGAATGCCAAGACTATGCAAAGCAGTAATCAAAGCAAAAGGTGGCTTCTTTGAAGAACCTAGAAATATGACATATTTTCAGTTGTTTCACACTATGTACTGTACTTCCACACGTGTTAATTCTTAGTTTGGATGCAAGTGTGAATCTACAATGTTCATACTCATGAAAAAAAAAGTCTTTGAAAGAGAAGGTGTGTACTGTCCAAACTTTTGGTCTGTACTGTATATAAAATAGTAAATACGTTTCTCAAGCTAAAGACCAAAGCAACACTAATCACTGGTTTTAATCTGGGTGACTGGACCTTCGCGTTTATATTTATGCATTAATTGCAACTTAACATAACTGTTAACAATAGCTGAGATATTTCTTTAAGTTTATCAGTTCTGTCTTAATGATCATATCTGTGTTTTAGCTCAAACATTTTTTTCATTTTACTAAATTATAAATAACTTTTGTAGCTTTTACTCCAATGCTAATACTATAGACAGTACACTTTATTTTCAATGTTTGTATCTTCAAAATATTCATGATATTTGCCACCTACGATACTAAAATAATTAAGATGATCACAAAATAAAAAATTTTGTTTCAGTCACAATATTTTCTTTTCATTACAAAACATCACTAGTGAGAATCGGTTCTCTTTGGACGGGTCATTGTTTTACGGTAGCAGGCTGAAAATACTAATACTAATACTAATATTTATAATAATAATGCAACGCTAACAGACTTTACACAAACTTATACAGTATATTGCCTGATGAAAATAGTTTGGTTATAAGCCAATACAGCAGCAGTGTCAGTCAGTCAGGACCAAAATAGTGAGGGGTACATTCCAACTCGGCCTGAAATGAAAAACCTGCAATTTGAGCTCCCTGAGACAATGACTAGCAGACCTAACAATAAACATCGACCCACCCAAAACAAAGATCACAGTAGCTACATAGCACACTTGCGCAAGTACAGACTTCCAAAACCCAGGCTGAAAAATAGACTTGTAATAACTGCACACAGATTTGATAGTTATTATAATAATTTAAATTGTAAGCATGTAAAAGAGAATACAGTTTCTAAACGCTTAACTCTGGCAAATGGGACCTCTCACACTCAGACAGAGCGCAAAGTAATAAAACAACAAAAGGTGCCCACTGGACTTTTAAGAAATCAAGTGCAAAAAGGAAACAAAAGGACTGAATGACTTCCTGTTTTGCTTCAAAGAACGTCTCCACCTCCTGCCAAGCTTACAACCAGCTGCAGTGACTTTGGTGCAATAGGAGAGCGCTGCCTGGGCAATATGACAAAACACTTTTGTTCCTCATATTGATTAATCTCAATTTGTATTTTATTTTGTCCTACGAGAAACAAACAAAAACGTTTACTTAATGATTTACCTCATTTTAATTACCGGTAGTACCATTTCCTTAACCCTCACGTTTGTC
Source organism: Mugilogobius chulae (assembly GCA_038363315.1). Lineage (NCBI taxonomy): Eukaryota > Metazoa > Chordata > Actinopteri > Gobiiformes > Gobiidae > Mugilogobius > Mugilogobius chulae. Next base: position 30,356,037 of record CM076405.1, on the reverse strand, counting down.
ATTTATTTTTCTGATGTAATTATATTAGATACCACGAACATGTAACTCAACCAATCTTCTGTGTTATAAAGCTAGACTGTAAAAATATGTCTGAAGTTATGTGCTATAGCAGATGATTAAAAAACATTAAGTAGAAAAAGTGCATTTGTGCAAAAATCCTACTTCCATTGATGCAGGGTGTCACCACATGAAGATGCAGCGATGAAGGGGACATGTGTCAAGCATTTGTTGAGTGTGGATTTTGTAAAAGCTACACAGGAAGCTGTGAAATTCCAGCAAAGTTAAAAAAAACAGACAAGTAAGGCATACCAGCAAATCATACATGTAAATGTTTCCTAACTTACATTTGGGGAATAAGAAACAATATGCCCCACCACATTTTCACAAAACACTATGAAGCAGAATAATGCATAGATTTCCCCTTACACAAATAGCAACATGAAAACCAGAGGAAATGGATGAGGATGGAAACAAAGAGATGGCAGATTCCACAGCATGTGTGTGCCTTCCACCTCTATTCATCATTAAACTAAAGAGCGGTGTGATGCAGGGGATCAGCATCACCAGTTTAATGTTAAAAACACAGGATCATGCTTACTGATGTACAACACAACATCTCTGTCTAAATCCTCTTTCCGTCACTCGGACACATTTAGAAGTGGTTCATGAGGCAGCTGGGATGCATTAGATGGGGGAAGAGCGAAGTGACCAAACAAGACACAAACAGCTTGATCGCACAAAGCTAATATTATGGAAATTAGTTCATTAATCAATGGCCCAGCACCCTTTTATCTGGAGAGTGGAGGCGCCACATTGCTACTCATCATGCTGCCTCTGCGACCATAACATTCTCCTGTATTTAAATGTTCTTATCCTGCAAGTTCATGGGCACAATAAATTAATCAACAATTTGTTTAGTCATGATTTGTATATTTTACAATTGAATATCTTAAGTTGTGGTTATTTTAAAAACAAGAACAGACTATCAAAAAATATTTGTGAAGGTTTATTCATTGAAACTTAATTTGTCAAAATGCAACAAACAAATGATGTGGTTATAAGGCACCTCCGTGTCACACAATCATACCAATGGAGCAGACTGGAATGTATCAGCCCCTTAGTGTGACTGCTACACTCTGTACATTCATTAAAAACATCTGAATATTGTGCCACTATGTGAAAAAAAAAACACAGACTCATTTTGTGATCCAAAATTTTCCCTTTTCCTGTTGTGGTCCCCTCTCTCTCTGGCTCCCTCCCCCTCCCACTGCTCTCTCCACTGGATTGGTGGAGTAAACACAGGAAGAGAGCGGGCTCTGTTCCACCACGGCAGAGCAGGCGCTGGGCGTTCCTGCCGAGCTCCACTGCTGGGGTCAAAAGTTTACCGTGGTTTTCATTTCACCTTTCCTCAGCCAATCACAGCGCTTGCTCCACAGTGTCTGAACTCTGACCCCCGAAAAGAATTCCTCTCAAACGATGGTCTGACGCCAGTTTCATGAGCGCTGCCCTCCCTGTCTCCCCATTTTTTCTCTCCCCTGCACTTCTCTGTTGCCTTCTTTCAACTGGCTGAGTTTCACGTGTTGACAGAGCCTATAGGTGAAAAGGATTCCACACAGTGAACTGCAAGAGGAAACAGAAGGGACTTTGGAGCTTTTACTGGTACTTAAGAGTCTGAGTAAAGCTCCTTTCAGCTTACATGTACAAAAATGTGAAAAAAAGAAAAAATATATCAGCTAGTTGTATTATTCCGAATATGTTTATGCAGTTAAAATTTTGAGTCTCTAAATAGGTCATTTTTAAATGTGATCATTTAAAATTACTAGAGAGATTTCAAGCTGCAAGGTGAATTGCAATAGAATCAATGTCACATATTTGGACACTATTTTTGAACCACAACTCCAACTGATGATTTGATGCACAGAATTTAGATTATCATTTACACTGACTATAATACAACATTTAAATGATAAAAGAACAGATTTTAAATTGAATTAAAAAAAAAGCTAATAGTGAATTCATTTTGAATCATACCGTGTGTGTCAAACTCTTGCTAATACATATCTGCAGTGTCATTAAAGCTGCACTGCTAACAAAGTGGCTTCACTGTAAAAGAGCATTCCGAGGGCAACAATTTGCAACTCAGCTCACACTGCCTCAAATGCCCCAAGGTTAATTCTCTGACTTTCAAACACACTAACGGAGAGAGATCAAAACGAGTGAGTAAAAAGACTCATTAGGCCTGCTCGAATTGGACCAGTTCAGGGGTGTTTCCACCAGTCAAACAAAACCACACAAACCATGGAAGAGGTGAATGAACTTGAACATATTTAGGAATCACAGTGACAAATATGGCTCATTCTTGCAATGGTTTAACACAGAAAATAGGATGAGCTGTGGAGCTCCCAAATCAAAAAGCACACCTAAATAATAGAAAGCACTGGATTACAATCTCTCAATCTTTCAGTTCATTTCCTAACCCTATAGGGATCAGTATGGCAAAAATAATATTTAGTCTAGTATTTTTTTTTTTTTTTTGCTAAAAGGTGCACTGTATAGCAAAAACATACTGAATATATACAAAAGAAAAGCATGTTTTTGTTATGTAAATGGATTTGATGCACAAATTACATAATACAAATCAGTTTTTTTTTATCACATTAAGGATAAAAAACTCTTATTATTAACAATAATACAGTAAAAGGTATGTTTCAGACTTTCTACTTCTACTGAATTGTGTTAACTTTTCATCTTCAGAAGGTAACATAGGCACCTTTAGGTATATAAAAAATATTATTAATAAAATAAAAAATAAAAAACATGAAGTCTCTGTGCGTTTTGTAAAGGCAAAATTGTGTTTAGTACTTTGTTGCGTAACCCTGCATAGCATTTACTGCAGTCAAAGGATTTTTTTTTTATTTTTTATTTTATAGTTATTATTCACACCTATGTAAATAATGTCTATAATTCACACAGGTGAATTATAGATAATAATTCAACAGAAATTGCATAGAGATCTGTAGATCTCTATGCAATGTTGTGATTTTTATAATTTCAATATTCCTTTTTTCAGGGGACTGACAAGACATAACCTTAATAGGCTTCTTTGTGGACTTTGTTACTTTGGCTGTGTGCAACAGAAGCCTTTATATTTCCAAACTCCAAAGGCTTATTTTCCATTCTGGCCTATGTGGCTCCTTTTAGCACTTTTTACACAAAGGGCCATCATCAATATTAATCAGAAATCATCCTGGGGGCCACATAAAATAATCTCAGGGGCCGTATTTGGCCCCCGGGCTGCATGTTTGACAACCCTACACTAGAAAGTTGTTTAAAATGCAAACGTAAAAAAAAAGTCGATCTTGCAATCTTCTTTCCTTTCCCATTTCTTTTGTTTTTTTTGTTTGAGATTCAGACGTTTTTTGGTTTATAATCAGAAATCTCACAATGCTGCAAAATGGGCTCATTCAAAGTAAAAAGGGAACAGTAGAGCTGCATCCAAATACACTATTTCCTTCCTGTTACAACCACAGGAAATTAAGACTCAACAAATAGCAATATTGCAATTGTTGTTTTGAAGATACATAAATATTTTAGAACTATTTATTCATTGTTAGTGCAATACTTTTACTTGAGGTACTACATTGAGGTACACATTTGATGTTTTCCAGTCAGGTTTTAGACCCCACCATAGCACAGAAACAGCTCTTATCAAGGTAACTAATGACATCCGCCTGAACACAGACGCTGGCAAAGTCTCTGTCCTAATCCTGCTGGATCTGAGTGCTGCTTTTGACACTGTCGATCATGACATCCTTTTACACAGACTAGAGAACTGGGTGGGCATCTCTGGTTCTGCCCTGAAGTGGTTTAAGTCCTATCTAGAAGACAGGAAGTATTTTGTTGAAATTGGAAATTGCGTGTCTGAGCACATGGCCTTGACCTGTGGTGTGCCTCAGGGGTCAATCTTGGGACCCCTTCTGTTCAATTTGTACATGTTGCCTTTAGGTCAGTTAATACGCAATAATAATGTGAGCTATCACAACTATGCAGACGATACTCAGATCTATGTGTCATTAACAGCAGGTGAATATGGGCCTGTGGATTCACTCTGTCACTGCATCCAACAGATCAGTGTGTGGATGCAAAACAACTTTCTCCAGCTTAACTCAGACAAGACTGAAGTTATCATCTTTGGCCCACAGAAACAAAGAGAGGTTGTCAGCAGTCACCTTCAGTCTCTCTCTCTGAAACCTTCAAGTCAAGTTAGAAATCTGGGGGTAATAATGGACTCAGACTTGAACTTTAACAGCCACATTAAGTCAATAACATCAGCAGCTTTTTACCATCTAAAAAACATTGCCAAAATCAAAAGTATAGTGTCAAAGCCTGACCTGGAGAGGCTTATCCATGCATTTGTCTCCAGTAGGTTAGACTATTGTAACGGCCTGCTCACCGGCCTATCCAAACAGGCTGTAAAACAGCTGCAGTACATCCTGAACGCTGCTGCTCGAGTCCTGACCAGAACCAGGAAGTACGATCACATTAGTCCTGTGCTTAGGTCTTTGCACTGGCTTCCAGTGGCTCAGAGAATAGACTTTAAAACAGCTCTGCTTGTGTTTAAGTCTCTCCATGGACTAGCACCAAAGTACATCTCTGACATGTTAGTGCGTTATGAACCATCTCGCACTCTGAGGACCTCAGGGACCGGCCTCCTGCTGGTGCCCAGAGTCAGGACTAAACATGGAGAATCAGCGTTTCAGTTTTATGCAGCTAAGATCTGGAACAGTCTTCCAGATGATGTAAGACAGGCCTCCACTGTGACAATGTTTAAATCTAGGCTGAAAACATGTCTTTTTATCTGTGCATATGACTGAAATACTTTGTCTGCACTTTTTATTTCTTTACTTCTTTTTAAAGTAAATTTTATGCTGATTATTTAATTATTATTGATGCATTTTCCTGCCTTGTAAAGCACTGTGAATTGCTTTGTGTATGAATTGTGCTATACAAATAAACTTGCCTTGCCTTGCCTTGCCTTGCCTTGCCTACTAAGGCTTAAGGGGCACCATGTAACTGTTAAGGAAAATTTGACCAAAATATTTTAGTAATTTAGATGTCTTTGTTGCACCAAAATAAAAATGTCATTACTTTGAATGGGCTTCCCTGGTCAATAAATGGACTATTATAAAGCTGCTTCTTTAGCTATATTCTATGTATGGTATCATAAGAATGGTTTTAATTTTCCATTTCTACTGAGTCATGATGAAGTCATGATTATCACCTCCCAAAAGATTGGATGTCACTGAAGCTAAGAATTCATTTAAAAATACTTTTAAAATTATTTATATTTTTCAAAACTACTTGGTCCATATCTCCCACTACTCATGAGGTCAGTTTCAAAGACGGCTAACTCACAGGTAAAAAACAATTTCTTTCTTTTTGTTTTATTAATTTATTTTTTATAGTTAAACCACTAATACTTAATGGCATGTTCTTTCCATTTCTAGAGCAGAAACCTTTGTTTATTAAAATTAGTTCAAACAGATTAAGTTTTGTTATATCCCAACACAAAGTGCTTCGCACATGTATTATGAATTTGCTAGTGGGGACCTTGGTCTATGAAGTCTTCTTGCTACCAGATTACAGGCCCTTTAATGTCACTGGCATCACACTGGCAGAATGTGTTAATGTCAAAAAACAGAAAACATAATAATAATAAAAGTTTCCATATTGTCAGAAAAAAATAAACCAAATTAAAACACATTGCTGCTTTGAAAACATAATAAATTACTTGACATAAACTTACGTGTAGGAGTAAAAATTGAGCCTATGCCATGGAACTTTGTCTTTAATTGCCTGAATTTTCTTTGAACTGAAAGCCACATTAGAGTACAGACTTGTTCTTGTGGAAAGCCACTGCAGACACGTAGGTATTTACTGTACATGCTTAAATGAAAGAGTTTTGAAATTATAGGAGAGCTTTTGGAAGAGACAAGTCAGTGTTGTTACCATCTGACCTGATGCACTGTTTGGAGTCTGCTCAGGTATTGGGAGAGTCATATCATGATGACTGCAGCCGAGTGAAGGGTCTGAACAAAACCATATATCACACTCCGTCATCACATTTGAAGTCATAGTCAGTGCAACAGAACCAATAAAAAATGTAATAAAGCATGCATGACATGCCTTCCCCATATCCAGAACAGAATTGATTAGAGCTCCAGCTACTGGCTGCAAAGGAAATTACAAAGTGGTAATAGTCGATCTGGCCTGATATGCTAATGCTAAAAACAAGTCTGCATGATTTATTATATGAACTTAAAACAGTGATATCATCACAGATCAGGGACATTCAGAACAGCGTTTTCTGAGGCTCAAAGGGAAACAAAAACTGATAGCTGTGTTTTTAATTAAAAAGCAATGTAAGAACAGGATTAAAAACTCAATTTTGCATAATACATGTCTTAAACTTTCAAATTTTTTAGACTCAGTTGATCTCGTCTAAACTTGCTATGAACAGTTCAATCACAGGTGAATGAAACCTGCAATTATAACAAGATGAATTACTATTAAGAAGACCTTTAAGATTTAAGCTTTTTGGTGGAGGGTCTGCAATCAGATTTTCTTCAGAGCGATATTGCTTTACGTACAGAATGTAAACTTACATACCTATGGAGACTAGGTCAAGATAAAAGTCAGATTTGTGGAGAGGTGTGATCGCTTATGCTTACTGTTAAAAAGCATTTTTTTTCTAAGTATTTTGAGAAGGAGAAAAAAGCCAGATCTTTGCGTAATGCCATTCTAAGAAACATTAGATAAACAAATATTGTGGAGTCAGGCAGGGGACGGACTCTCAATCAGAAAAAGTTACTCAGTGCATCTTTAATTCAACAGACTAAATCAAACACAGACTGTGTAAAAAAACAACTCTTGTACAAAAAGATATTTACGGCGCTCCATAGCACTCACGAAAAAAAAAAATGTATCTCGTAATTACGAGATAGTTTTCTCGTAATTACGAGATAATTTTCTCGTAATTACGAGATAATTTAAATGGCTTTTCCCACATTCTGTATACCCACACACTTCGTATAGGCCAAGCTAGTGACTTTATCCACAACGAGTAGTCTTTTCTGTGCTAGCTTGATGTTTCTAAATAGCTAAGATGTACTTGTGGATTTCGTTATGTTAAATTAAGTGTCTGTGGTCTTCACTGCAATGTTTACGGTCGAGAAAAAGTATGAAATAGCTAATAACGTGACTGTCAATTCACGCTACAGTTAGCATGCTATTATAAAGACGGCCAGTGTGTGGAGCTGTTCACCCACCAGAAAGAAGCTAGTGGTAATCGGCAGGTTTTTTAAATAAAACTCGATCTTCTTGACTGTTGACAGTCAGTCTCACTCATCCTTAGAAATGTGCGGCAGTTTTTCTGTGGCCCGGCGTCTGGTTTTCAATTTATTTGGCCATAAAGGAGAGAAGTGCTGCAACAGACTTGCAACATACGGGCATTTTTGCAGTACCCACCCACTCTGGGTGATCCATGCGGAAGTGTAGCAAATGTGCAGCATTTCTCTTCTTTTGGCCAAATAAATTGAAAACTAGACGCTGGAGCCACAGAAAAACTGCCGCACATTTCTAAGGATGAGTGAGACTGACTGTCAACAGTCAAGAAGATCGAGTTTTATTTAAAAAACCTGCCGATTACCACTAGCTTCTTTCTGGTGGGTGAACAGCTCCACACACTGGCCGTCTTTATAATAGCATGCTAACTGTAGCGTGAGTTGACAGTCACGTTATTGGCTATTTTCATACTTTTTCTCGACCGTAAACATTGCAGTGAAGACCACAGACACTTAATTTAACATAACGAAATCCACAAGCACATCTTAGCTATTTAGAAACATCAAGCTAGCACAGAAAAGACTACTCGTTGTGGATAAAGTCACTAGCTTAGCCTATACGAAGCGTGTGGGTATACAGAATGTGGGAAAAGCCATTTAAATTATCTCGTAATTACGAGAAAATTATCTCGTAATTACGAGAAACTATCTCGTAATTACGAGAAAGTTATCTCGTAATTACGAGATCTTATCTCGTAATTACGAGATCTTATCTCGTAATTACGAGATAAATATTTTTTTTTCGTGAGTACTATGGAGCGCCGTAGATATTAAATAGGTGGTTTGACAGAATGTGCAGCGTATGGACAGGATGAGTAGGTTAAGTGACTTAAAGGGAATATAATTATATGTTATCTTAAAATATTGTCAACAACAAAAAATAAGCATTTAAGGAAACTTGTCTAAAATGACAGTGTTGTTTTCTTTCCGTCTAACGGACCGAGTAAGCATCTGGTAGCAGTTATCTTACAAACCAGATTTTTTTTTCAGCTATGCCGTTTTTCTACCCCCAAAGCATTTTTATAAGGAGGCCCTGAACAAAACACAAACAAGGTCTCTCTAACGTTTTACAATGGTAACAAAACTGGGCCACGCAGCTACCCTCCACTGGCTTGTTCAGGTGAAACCATTTTATGAGCATTCTTCAGCTGGGGGAGTGAAAGTTAAAGGGAGAGTTGAAGTTAAAGAGGAAGGGCAACAGGGGAGGGCCAGGGGGGCTGCTGCTCTTGGAACCCCCTTTTTCCTAATAAACTCTTGCCTTCGTCCAATCAAGGAGAACTACAGAGAGTCAACTGTTCCAAATCCTGGCTGGTTATAAACTTGAATTGGGTGCAATGATTGCTTCAGGCTGCCTGTGTAGATTTTAGAACTGCTCACATATGGCCCAGCTAGTCTAACACTTGTGGCCTCAGAGTTAAAGGAGAGGGGACAGTCTCACTTGGGGCAAAGCAGACAGGACTTTAGTTGAGAGGCAGCAGACAGCAGACTAGTGCCGCTTCACTTGGCTTCTTCTCATACTCTCACTTGTACGGGCAAAGAAGCTGTAAATATTTCAGCAGCAGAAACACGACAGTCTTGTTGAGTTGAGTTTGAAACAACTAAATTTAGCCTGGCAGAGACAGAAGACACTCAACCTGTTGAACCAGGAAATGTTGAACTGAGTCAATGGGGATGAATCAAGTCTATTAAATGTTTTAACAGCAGCATATGTCCCTGGAAAAGGCGATAAATAAATAAATTCAAAATCATGACACTTTTATCAAAGTGTAACATGCTCTGCTGTTAAAGTGTGGTCAGTTTGTTTGCACCAAACAAATAGCAAATTTCAGCCAATGTAAATAATAATTTCTTGCAGAGAAAGAAATGTCAAAAAACAGCTCAAAAATAAGAATAGGTGATAAGCAACACAGTATCACGATTAAGAAAATATTATACACTTCTATGAAATACTAGTTAATATGATCAATAACACAATGTGATTTCTGCATAAAAAGAACAAAAAACATCACAGGGGGCATGAGAAAAAGTGATAAGTTAATTAATTATTTAGAGCAGAGGGCCTTGTGAACAAAGAGAAGAAGTCATGCATCCAAGTCACTTCAGCCCATCTGCAGTCAAAGAATCCCCCAAAAGATTGATTCATTGTTAACGCAGCCTGACACCCTATGTGTGGGGGGAAGAAAGTGGTAGATAAAGACAAAGAATGGGCGACAAGGGGCTCCATTTAGCAGAAATATAAGCAGAAGCACTTCATTGGATAGGTTCCCACAGTGCCTATTGCGCTTGCAAAATACCACATATGTGGGTTTTGAATAATGGCATTCCATCAGACAAAATAAAGACAAGAGAGCTCATGAAGGCTGTCAGGAAAACCTCCCATAAACAGCACTGAGGCATGGTGACTTGTCAGAGGCTAACCTACAGAAGGGCAGAAAAAACAGGGCAAACTATAAAACAATATGTAAAACTGTACAATCATAATTCAAACAGAAAAATGCATCGCAACGCCATTGACTTCCAAATGACACATTTTAACACAATGTTGAGATGATTATCTACTACAGTGTTTCCCCAGACTATGGTGGCTCCCATAGTATATTTTTGGCCCTAAAGTCTAAAAACAAGGTGAACAACAACAATGTTCTTTTAGCTATAGTATTCCACAGCATAGCACACAACTGACTGATATTTTTACACATAGAATCTCCAAAAGCATTGGCTTTAACTTTGTTTTTTAACAGAATTTTGCAAGCGATTTTTTGTAAGCAATGATTTATGATCAATTGAGGCAATAAGTGAGTTTTGTACTCCAAATATGTAATGAATATTTACCACAATAAACCTGTGAGAAACAGTGTATTATTTATGCTTAGGTAATAGCTAATAATGTTAGTCAATATTAAAAGGTCACACTGTTGTGTAGGTGTTCAATACCAAAGATAGTAAGAATACAATACGACTCATCGGTTTCAGTAATTGACTAGCCTACATTGGCATTGTCTGACACTGCATGATTTCTCTCTCCAAGAATGCACTTGAAAACTGGATGCTCAGCAGCACACACCCCAAAACGACAGCCTCTCGCACAGCCGAACTCTCCCTGAACCCTTGATCTTGTTCATCTCCCCGTGCACTGTAACACATTCATCTCCTTCTGCCAGTTTGTCCGTCTCTCTCAGCAAGCCACATGCACCTAAGTATGATTTATCGGCAGCAAAAGCAACATTAGTCATAGTTGGCTGGTCAGAATAGCCACTGTAACAATAGTGAATATGCAATCTTAAAAAAGCAGTACAAATAAATAACAGATCTCATCTTATGTAGAGAACATAACGACATGTGTCTTAGTAAATACAGTTAGTTGATTGCTTTCGACAAAATGATCAGAAATAATATTCAGAAGAACTGTACTCTAACCTAAACACCACGTGACAAACACTAGCCTACAGAGATAAATCAAGAAACTTGAGGTCTAGATATTGGACAAACAACAAAATTTAAATTAAAGCGCGTGGAAGTAAGTAAATGGGTTTATAATATACGTACTTATCTCCAAAATGTATCTATTGTCAGTCAGTTCCCTGTAAGAAAAAAAGGTACTAGTAGCAAGCATTAGCACCACAGCTGCGGCGTTGCGCAGACAGCAACACACCGCAAATTCACGCAGCTCCAGCCGACTGAACACAGAACAGGTTATACACAAGTCTCCAGGCTAATGAGCAGAAATATAAAAGCTCAAAATTATTATGCATCGGAAGACCAACATGAACTTTAATGGCGACAGGAACTTTTCATTGTTCACACAAGAATTTTAGCCTTTAAGGTGATTCCTCGATATTCATCCAAGCAAACAAGGAAAGCAGAATCCGGTAAACTTTATAGTAATCGGAGAGGTAAATAAATAGCCATTAGACACTATTAGAGGGTAAGTGGTAGGCCTATGAAAGCAGCTGTAAAATGATCATATACGTGTGCGGTGTTAAGTTCATAACAAACATTCCGTAACAAGTCCAGCGGTAAGGTGGCTCGGTGGCTTCAGAGCACAGCAGGCGGCTGTTTGAAAACCAAGCACCACGTTGTTTCGGTCAAACATTAAGAGATTAAATGTGCAAATCTAGAAGTCGATTAAACTTAAACACAGCATACACGAAGTGCAAATGACTCACCGGCTTTGTCGCTTTCATTGGTAGAGCAGTTTCTTTACGCCTCTAAACTCTCCGCCATCTTCGGCTGGACCGTGTTTGTTTAAATGGGAAACACTCCCAGAGCGGAGGGAGCCAGCTTGTAGAAAACCAAAGGTCTTATGGGTAATGTAGTTTATGGTTTAGGGTCAGCGCGTCAGACAGAATGACCCGATTTGCAGATGAACTGAAGGTTATGTGATGTATCTTCTACACAGATAATTCTGGTCAATTAGAACTCGTTTTCACTGAGTGAGGTATAGCCGATAGGTAAAAAATAAGCAAAAAACTAGATAAATAAATAGCCTACATAAAAATAAATAAACTCAAACTGGGTCCCTGTGTTTCACAGTTTTGTACCCCTACAATTCAACAACTCAACAAACAAATAAACAGACAGACAGACAGACAGACATTTCAGACAGACAGACATTTCAGACATTCTAACCCTAACCCTATGACATGAGAATAGCCAAAATCAATAATACCTTTTAAACTGGTCTATCAATACAAATAACAAATAGTTATTAGGCCTATGGCCTACTTTTTTTTTTTTACAACTAGCTTTATAATGATGATAATAGCAATACAAATCATAAATGTTTTATTTAACTGTGGTCAATACCCTTCTAAATAAAATGAATAAAAACTAAAGTTAAAATAATTGAGTTTGCAGTCCTAGGTCTGTGACTCTTCATAAGGTCGCCATCTAGTGTTGCAATGTATTTAGTACAAGTTAACCCGCAGTTGACCAGAGAAATGAACTCTCTCCTCTCTCTCTCTCTCTCACTCTTTCTCTCTCTCACACACACACACTCTTTCTCTCTCTCACCCCCCTCAGTCACTCTTTCTCTCACTCTCTCTCTCTCTCTCTCTCTCTCTCACTCTTTCTCTCTCTCACACACACACTCTTTCTCTCTCTCACCCCCCTCTCACACACTCTTTCTCTCTCTCTCTCTCTCTCTCTCTCTCACTCTTTCTCTCGGTGTCTCTCTCTCTCTCTCACTCTTTCTCTCTCTCTCACTCTCCTCTCTTTCTTTCTCTCTCCTCTCTTTCTCTCTCTCTTTTTCTCCCAACCAACCATCCAAACAAACAAACAAAACAAACAAACAAACAAACAAACAAACAAACAATTATTTAATTTAATTAACCTTTATTTAACAAGGGAAGTCCCACTGAGATTCAGAATCTCTTTTGCAGGGGAGCCCTGGGGCAAGGGTCAGGGGAGGCATTAATGGACATGTTTTTATTATAAAATTACAGCAGTTACATTGTGGCTTGGCTATTTTATGTGACAATTTTCTGATTAGTCTATAACAGGCTTACTAAAGGCTTATGTTTGAAGTTTTTTCCCCATAAATTAATGACACATTGAGTCAAAAGTAAATTGACTAATTAGGCTTTCAATATTGTTGCATTTTCCTGCAATGCATAATTTTCTGCTTACTCCAACTGCTTTCTTACACACATATTCAGTTTGGTTACAATTATGGCTCATAAACTTGTATTTACAAACAACAAAGTGAAACTGGAGCAGTTAGAGTTCTGTCTGTGAGAAACTATTCTCATTTGAGTCTAACACATTTCCGAATGTCCTGAAAGAATACCAAAAATACACAGTTACCAAAAAGTACATCAAGTTTACCATTCAGTTATGCAATTGTAGTTTTAATTTAATCAGTATCTTCGGAGTATTTGGCAAACAAAAGAATAGGATAATTTTGATAAACACAATAATTTCACCCTAAAAAGGCACGGAGAAAAATATATTTAAGCCTGTGTTTTTTTTAGGAATTTTGTGATAAATTTTTTTTATCTAATTTGACCTATTCTAAAAAATATTTTTCAGTTGGAGTAGGAGAAAATAATTGCATTGTCTAATATTATTATTGTGTTTTGTTTTGTTTTGACTATAACAGATGTCTTTTTTAAAATTATTTTATCCAAAATATACATTTTTCAAAACTGTACCAAAACTAATAAAAGAAACTTTTGAAACCATGACTGTGAATGTGATGAATGTGTTTGTGCCTGTAGAAGTGAAGCATTACCTTCTGTGATTTAAAACTCACGTCTTTTGTTGTCTCTGATGATTGCAAAACACTGTTCTGGGTGTGCCGGATTTGTAATGTCATAGGTAAATCTCTGAAATTCGTTTGGAGCATTTATAGCATGTCTTATGTGTCGTTTCTTTTGCAGCCAGTAGATGGAGCTTCAGCTTATTTCCTATGTGGGAAGTACAGGACTGTCGCGTGTGCTTAAACCACTTTTTAAAGGTAATACTAACTGTCATTTTTATGTAAGAATGTACATTGTATATTATGTTCAAAGTAAGATTAATTTTTTTTTTTTTTTTTTTTTTTTTTTTTTTTTTTTTTTTTTTTTTTTTTTTTTTTTTTTTTTTTTTTTTTTTTTTTTTTTTTTTTTTTTTAAAAGTAATGATACCAGATGTACTATAATACATTTAAAGAAAAAAAAAAAAAAAAAAGAAAAAAATAAACCAACATTAAAAAAAAAATAAAAACACAAATGATACAAATCATTTATAGGCGGCCAATATTTGTCTTAAACAAATATGGGCCGAAAATCAAATTATAAACAAACATACTGTCAACTGTAGCTCTCAGAGGCATGTTGTTGAGATGTGGGGCATTAAAAAAATCATGAAATTTAAAATAGATTTTAATTATTTAATTATTTATTATTGGCAAAAAATGTGAAGTCAAGTTACCCTAAAAGATAGGCCTATGTTTGTGTTGGAGTAATGGTGTTCTTTAAAGTTCACTCAGGGCAGTGTTTTTCAAACATTTCAAACCAAGAACCACTTAATAGGCTATATTGTTTGGCTTTCCAAACAATAGAACCACCATAAACACTTGGACTAATAGATTAGCTAGGCCTAAATATGAGGGTTTAAACCAATGACAAACAAAAGTGAAGGCAGATGCTCAGCCAAAGAGAAGATCAAAAAACGATGGATTAGCGTCTAGCCTAAATAAAACAAATATTCAGACTGAAGATGATTTCAAGTAGCCTGCAACCCGTGATACATGAATCAACGTTTGAGAAACTGTCTTAGGGTAGGCCTTGACATATGTAAATGTATTATGTTCATTTTGACTTCACAACTTTTTTGTAAAATAAAAGAGTGACTTGCCCCTGCCCACCTCCTAACCTGGAGGGGGCGCTGTAGTAGTAGTGAGTAAGCGCAAGTAAGCGTCAGCCATCTGCCGCAGTCAGCTCATCGACGCAGTAGTAGCGCATTAGCGGGAATGGAAATGGTGGATTGGACGAACAGTGGAAAATGAAAAATATTTGCAAAAAAAGGTCACGGTAAGTGCGACAAAACATCTTCACAATACCGGATGGCTGATTTAAAATGGTTTAAGTTGCTGATCACTTGGATAGGATACAGCTTTTGCATTGCACAGAGACAAGGGTAAAGGTTCATTCGCTCAATCGTCATAATGCTAAAGCTTTTTCATTTCATGTGCTTAGTATGAAATGTAAGGAAAACGTTATTACGTTATCTTCTGACTATATACATTTACTCAAAACATGGAACTTAACATGTCAGGCACCTGCTTGTTGTCTTTGAAGTTTACTGTGCCATGTTATTACTAACGACGTCAAACCTATGCTAACATGCGTCTTGGTAGTAGCTCGGTTTGCTAACATTGACTCGTGCACAAGGCGCAACAAGACGCTCGGTTGATCCTGTATTTTGTGTCTGAGCGATGAAGCTGAAATCTCAAGGTGTATTTATTTTTTACACCAACTAACTAGATTTTTAACGTTTGGCGCGTGTAATTCAACGACATAATTTGTGCTATAACTGTTAACACGATATGTTTAGCTTCGACTGTGTAGCATAGAAGTTACGTTTGTTTTGTTTTCAGTGGGGGTAGCAGTATTTAAGATCGATGCCTTCGTCTGTTTGTTTTCGCTGTTTTTCAAAGTGTAGATTTGTATTTGGAAATGGTTTACAAAAACATGCAGCCGTGGACGTGTGCGTGCAGCGCGGCCTGTTGCAGACCGCTGTATCCTTTAGATGCTTTTCCAGTAGTAACTGTCAACCACATCCGCACCTCTGTTACTTGCTTGGAGTTTTACATGTTATTTGCAGTTGTGCAACAGCTATCTTGAATCGTCTTATTTATTTATTTTTTTACCATTCTATGGACCACTCCCACTGCCCCATGCTAAAATGTCCTCTGTCACGTGGCACGCTCACAATTGTGCCGTGATCATTGCGTTCGTTGGTGGCTAAGGAGTTAATTTATAATAAATAATGTACATCACTGAAAGACTGTATCTCTCTTTAAAGATTAATTAGTTCTATAACCTCAACTTGACAGTTTTAATTAGGTTTCGGTTTAAGTACCTCAATGTGTTTATCGATACATGCATTACTCCTCATTATTTTGTATTTTTACAATTTCATATTATCGTAACACAATTTATGAATAAATAACTCAACTTAGCAGCTTATCAATTGGACCCTTGATGCAGTAGTTAGGTTGGGATGCACTGGTACTCAGTTCCACCACTTCTAAAAATGCTCAATTTGAGTACTTTGAGTGTTCTTTGAGTGTTCAGCAGGTTTTCCCAATGATTTTAACAGGACCAAGAATCTAATAAATAATTCTTTTTGCACACTCAAAGCACTTCTATGCCAAATAATTCTGTTAAATAAATGTTGTCATATAGTTGTTTGTCCTTGTAGATTTGTTTTTCAATTCATTGAGGATACTGTGTGTTTTTTTTTTTCTTTTGCAGATACACAATCCTCTTTGGTTGACTATTTACATCTACCACTACAATTGGCAGGTAATAAATATAATACCAATAAAAATGTGTTAGACGCTTAGATTCAGCGATTTAGCTTTTGCTTTTTCTGTATTGTTTATTTTGTCTTTAAGAAAACATTTACTTTGATCATCATCCGCAAACTTGGTTGATGATCCTAACATCTTGATTTTCCTACATTTTGCCTAGATTGTTCCTTCTTAAAACAAAAATAAATCTTGTTATCTTGGTGCAGATCTCCATGAGTTATCATCTTGAGAGAACAGATCTGAATCTGAATCTTGCTGCCATTTTCTGATAAGAGATGCCTGTAGAAACAGCAGCAGACAGCCCAGAAACGCCCTGTCCGGTGCGACGCAGCGGCAGACAGTCAAAGCGCACAGACAAACTTGAAGAGTTCCTCTCCACTGCCAAAAGAGCAGCAAGAAGAAGTGCTCCTCCCAGTCTTGAAGGTGGTGATCCTCCTTCACAAACTCCAACTGATGCTGAGACAGCTTCTGAAGCCAGCTTTGATGGTAGTACAGAAGCAAAGGCGGAATCTCCGGAGCGGAGGACAAGAAGTGGAGCCAGAAAGCAGTATCAGAGAAAACCACAAGGAGTAAGGCAGACCAAAACCAGAAGTGAAGCCTTGGCCAAAGACGAGGTTAGCTCTGGAAATGAGGAGGAGAACAAAGGAGACGAACCTCCCAAAACTCCAGAGGAGAGTAAACCTGAGGCACCAGAAAATAATCCAGTTATACCTGACAACACTAATGTCATACAATCACAGACTGAGCCAATCTGCAAGAAGGAGGAAGACAAAAATGACAAGGAAACAGATGAAACTGAAGATGAAGCGCCTGAGAAGCCTGCTGTGTTGGTAAAACGTGGACCCATTAGAACTTATGTAAATAAAAAGAGAGCCGCCACTAAGAACAGCACTCCTGTTAAAGCTTCAGCCCTTGCAAATAAAGCTATCGTCACAAAAGAAAACAATAACAAAACCAGAGCCACAACAACCCCAAGCAAGCCTCAGAAAGAAGACTTGGAAGATTCCTCTTCTACATCTACCAGTTCGTCTTCTGATGAGTCAGATGATGGAGGTTATGACCCAAATGCACTGTACTGCATCTGTCGGCAGAAGCACAATAAACGGTAGGTGCTTCCAACACATAAATTTGATCATAAATAAAATGTCAGCATAATAACAGTCCAGTACAGTACATTCATGGAAAATGTGAAAAAATGTGGGGAAACAAATCAAAATCATATTCCCAGGCCCTAAAAAATAAATGAAAATAATTTGCTATATATGCAGTTATTTACTTTTTATTAATTTTTTTTGTAAGTGACAATTTGGAAAAACTCAATACACTGAAGATACTGAATATGCCAAAACTACATTTGAAAATTCTCTTTATAAATATGTAAGATTGTTACATTCCTTCAACATCTGTTTATAAAAGTGGATTAATGATTGAATCACAGGCGTGTATAAGGGTCTACAAATAAGGATATACAAGATCATGATTTTTTTTTTTTTTTTTTTACAAAAAAGAACTGAATGTTGAATTACATTGGGTGAGCTGATATAATATTTAGTATTCATGTGGTCATCAGAAAATCAAAAATATGCACACAAATGCTCAAAAAGATCTGGGACAATTGCCTGGGAACTCAGGTAAAAGGTGCTGTCTGACCTCAACATCTGATGTCACCTGCTGGATACTTATCAGATTATTTTGATTGTTTGAGCTCACTGACTAAAATTACTACATTTGATGGGTTATCATATGAACAACATATTTGCACGAGAAAGTTTCACTGTTTTTGGTATAATGTTCGCTAACTAAAGTAAATACAAACAAGCTTTAAGGTTAGTCTTTGGACAGGCCTACAAAAGAGCTAACTATTAAATCACAGCTTTCCCTTAGTAAAAAGCACATATCAGTTGTTGAAAAAGTTGTTCAAATTGTATGCTCAATTCCAATGGTAACAATGCAGTGTCATTTGGAAAAATAAATGTATAAAAAAATGAATTGAATTGTATATTCCCCACAATGCACTGGCATCACTACACACTTGGTGGAAGTACACAAAGAATTGTGTGATGAAATGCAGATAGAAAAGCACTTTAATAACAGTTTTATTAATAATATGTGTTAAAACAGCAGACTCTTGCTGGCTAGCAGCAGGACATTACTTATTCTCACATGGAAATGTTAATATTGAGATGAGCAAGGTATGGAAAAAGAACTGGCATGTTGTATACTTAAAAATTTAATGTGATCTTCAGGTTTATGATTTGCTGTGACCGATGTGAAGAATGGTTTCATGGCGATTGCGTTGGTATCACTGAAGCTCGGGGGCGACTGATGGAGAGAAATGGAGAGGACTATATCTGCCCAAATTGTACTGTCAAGAAAAACCAGGTTGTGAGACCAGCAACATCTGGCCTGTCTACAAGCAGTGACAAACCAAAGGCCGAGAGTGATGCTCCTGCCTCTGTCGCATTTCCTGAAAAGTCCGAGGAGCCCGTGGATCAGACGGGGAAGCCCGCACAAGCCACTCCATTTTCAGCACCTTGTACAGCTGAAGAGAAGGCTGCTGATGACCTGGGTATCAAGGGGAGGATAGAGAAGGCTTCAAATCGCACAGGCAAAAAGAAGATCAAGATCTTTCAGCCGGTAGGTCACTGGTCTAGAACTATAGAAATTTTTGGTTTGATGTTTTTTAGCAAAGCAGTTTTATACTTGTAATATCGCTTAAGGGTAAAAATTTATAATGACATTGTGATTTTAATGAAATTGTTAATTCTGTTGTTTACTGAATCAAAGCAGGTAGTGCAGCAGTCGGCAGAATCCAAAGCAGAGGCGCCATCCAAGGTATCGAAGACTGAGCAGAAGACACCATCAGACACCATGGAGAATAAAGTAACTTCAAATGTGGAAGTGGTTTCAACAGCATCTACAGAGGAACAGGTGGTGGACAAAATGAAGGATGCCGCCCCCAAATGTATAGGACCTGGCTGTGAAAAGAATGCCCAGCCGGACTCTGTTTATTGTGGAAATGACTGCATCCTGAGACATGCTGCTGCAGCCATGAAGTCAATCACTGAGCCCAGTCAGAAGGACAAGACCAAGCCTCAAAAGTCAAAAAGCAAGGTAACCTGGCCCATTACAACCTTTAGCCTTCTTTACCATCAATAAAATTTAATCAACATTCCAATTATTGTTGTCTGTTGTTCAGTATCCATATATATTTTATCTATATATGTTTATATACAAAGTAATAACAATTGCTTTCTTTGCAAACGTTTGTTTTCTTGGCAGTGTTTTCCTGTTGTGTTTTTCATAGGTTTTGTTTTTCCAATCACTAAGAAAAATAGTAATAGGGATACCATAAATAGCGGCATTTTTGCCTTTAGTACTGCTTGATTAAATACAACATTTAGCACTGGAATAGCTTCATCACCGTTTCAATGCAACAAATTGTATTAACCATATCAAAAATGTTAGGTCTTCTGTTATATTTCAGGATTCATATACAGGTACAAATCCTATTTTTTAATTTAAGGCTGTCATACCCACAGAGAGGAAAGTTGTTTGTGTTTTTTTTTTTTTTGAAGACGTGATTGGCAACTAAGGAATTCGGCACATAATGATGCCAGAGGGTACAAAAACTGATGTGATCTTGCTCAAATCTTGATAAATTGGCTAATGGTGTTTTGTATTTATCGCTACCCAAGTTTAGAGTTGTCTACCATACATTGATCTTTTGCGTCTGTGTTGCCACTTACGTATAAATGTCGGAAATTGCACATTAACAGTGAGTTTAAAAGTCAAACAAAGTTAAAATGGTATCATAAATGTAGTAAATGCTCTGTATCCATTTGCATAATAGATAGAATGATAGATAAATGATAGAACTGTAGAAGATAGAACTATGTGGCTTTTACTTTTTTGATTGAAATGTTTGTATTCCAACATAAAGGTCATTATGTTCTGTTACAATCGAAGATGAGGGCTGTATTAACGTAGATCTGACATTTCCAGGGAGATTAATTTACTACCTAGTAGTACTAAAAGTTTAAATAATTTTAACTCATTTAAACAGTGACTCCTTCATTAAACATTTTACTGGTAAAAGAAAAATGGATGAAAACATAAGTGCAATTAAATTATGACTAAAAAGAAAACATGCTTGTTGAGACTACTCAAACAAATGATATGCCAATGAGATGAACTAAGTGAACTGTTTCATACCAAAGCCGTGCCATTTTATTTTGGCATAGTTGTCTACTAGGTGACCAGCTTGATTGCAACTCACTACTTCACTATCAAGACTCTTGTGTACTGAGTCTTGTCTGACAGTTTGCTATTTTAGAATCTCATTTACTAAAATTAAGTTTTTGTTTCCTTTTCACCTCAAGAGTGCCACATACGGTAAGAAGAGGCCGAAGGCGGATAGTGATGAAGACTACAACCCTGATTCAGATGAGGATGATGAAGACGCACATGCAGAGGAACAGCCACCACCCCCTTCCACTGCGTCCTGGTCCAGTGACCATAATTACATTGCCGTTACTCCAGAAAAGACTGCATCAATATCAACATCAGTGTTAAACAAAAAGTGTATGTATCTCATTGAAGGTCTTGAGCTGTTGAAGTTGTTGCTGTTGTTTACATGATTTTTTTTTTTTTTTAGAATTTATAGTTACTTTCTAAGCATTAACTACTTTAGTGAGCATGTCTACACACAATTTGTTAGTATTTCTGCTTGATTATTCTAAATGTTTTAATGAAGCAATGAATGCTGATGAAAAGGTAAGTTTTAGTTAGTGTTCTGGGTAAGTATTTAAATAAGTACGTATTTTAACTACAGTCAGAAATCATAAATTATAAGCTTAACAAAACGGCACAGAAAAGCTGACACATATATGCAATGGAGAATGGGAGGCCTCTGTGTGGTTGTGTCTTGTTCTGTATGTTCTGCATCCTGAGCATCTGGTCGGATCAGGAATATACTTGCCTGGTATTTCATCAACAGGTAGGTGTCAGAATTCGCCTAACATGGATTGTAATGATATTTGGCTTGTGCTTGTAAGTTCCACTTTGTACCTTAAGTGTTGAAATGAATACAAGACTTCATGTAGGTACCTGGCATTATAATAAAGGGTGATTATGACAGATTTTTGGAAGCCTCCATTGATTATGTGAGCAGTGTTGGCATGCTGAGATGTCTTCACTATTATTTGGTGATCACATAAAACTGATTGAGTTAAAACATAATGCTGGATACTGGCATTGGATGAGCTCCATGCAGAAAGGAGTCACTAAAAGAAGACCCTGACACATGCTGGCTCATTTTTGAGATGCTGCTGTCAAGTTCAGATTGGCCTCAAGAAGACTGAGAAGATGGAAGCTCATTACTGAATAAAGTCTTCAGCTTTGCACACATTTGAACCAGAATCTGATGCTGACTTAGTACATAAATATTTATTTTATCAAGATAATTTAATAAAAAATATAAAGTTAGTCTTTTTGAATGGTTGGTTAAAGCACAATATTGTTTACATCACACTTTCACATGTGTTATATGATTTAAAAAAGCTGGTTTTGGAAACTTGTTAAAGTTTTTTTTTTATGTTAGTCTTCGCAAACTGTTTTATTCAGAAATAATGAAAATAAGCAGTGCTCCTGATTTTTGATTGCTTTGACAGGCCAAGCAAACAATAACTGCAGAGTCCCTATATACCTATAAATGATAAAATGCTCCAAAGTTTGCCATACTGGAATTAATATTTTATATGACATGACAAGTATAGAAAATATCCTCAAAATAAAATTAAAATTGATTTTTGAATTGCAACTACCATTTTTGTTGCCAACTTAAAAATATTAAATTCAAACCATCAATTCAGACAATAGACTTGAACCAGATTTTATTTGTTTGCTTCTTACAGTGTCCCAAACTAACTTGCTCCCATTTAAGTAAAACAAAAATGGAACATGAAATATTGAAATTTCTTGAATGATGACAGATCTGTTGTATTCCATGATCTTTTGATAAGTTGCTTTTATATGAAATATTTCTTTAAATGAAAGATGTTTGTAAAGTGTTTTGAAAAAAAAAATATGATGTGCTGTATAAGATTATGGTACACTTAAATGTTCCCATAGTGAAATTAATCTTTGTTTCACAGCATTAAAGCACAATGGCTTTTTATGTATTATGAGACATAACATCAAGTGTGACATCATGTTCTTTGTGTGTCTAGCTCCGCCAAAAGAAGAAAAGCTGCCTGAGAAAGAACAGAAAGTAAAAGAAGTGCAGGCGGCACCTGAAACACCTGCTGCTTCTCCAGTTAAGCCAAAGAAGTCATCATCACCTCCTAAGAGCAAAAAGGTCTCACCCAAGGGTAGAAAGAGTCGAGATTCCAGTAGCTCAAATCCCTCAAAGAAAACAGTAACACCCCCAAGCACGACTAAGGCCAAGTCCAAGAAACCAAGCTCTACCCAGTCTCCCTCGCCTTACCCTGCAGGCCCAATTCATGTGACAGGCGCTCTGAGAGTCACAAAGTCCAACTTCACTATTCCTAAGAAGCAACCACAACATAAAGAAAGCCAGCCGCTGAGCCAGTCTTCGACATCCTCATCCTCTAAAAGCAACTCCTCTTCAAGTTCGTCCAGTCATCACCACCACCACCATCACTCTTCTTCAAGACACTCACATTCAAGTTCACCTGCAGCAACTGCCTCTCCCATGCCACCTCCACCCAACAACCAGATGAGGCAGAACATACGCCGCTCATTGACCGACATCCTGTATAAAAGGTGGGGACATGTCTTAAATTTTTTTAATGGAGCTCAAAAATCACGTTTACTTGAAAATTTGATGTCTTTCCAAAAATAAATGTTCCAATTTTTACTTTTAGTTGCAAAAAAATATGGTCTTCTATTCCCTTGTTTACAAAAAGTCCCCAACAAGCTTTCAAACATTACATTTTTGGAAACCCTAGACGAACATTTCATTCACAATATACTGTATGTTTAGGAATTGGTAGTAGAAATTTCAGTAAGAAATGTATGTTAAAAAAAAAATGTTGTTTTCAAAGCATGTGGAATGTTTCTACTCTACTATTAATTTGAAAAAAACATCTATATAAATATATGTTTGCTGCAAGCAAAAACACTGTCTTGTTCTAACCACCAGGGTGAGTGACAGTGATGATCTGAAAATGACTGAAGCTGAGGTGGGAAAGCTTGCATATTCCATTGAGAGAGAAATGTTCAATCTTTGTCTCAGCACTGACAGCAAGTACAAGAACAAATATAGGTCCCTCATGTTACACCTGAAAGACCCAAAAAATAAAGTAAGTTAGCCTCATTCACAAAGTTACCATTCAAACTGCCCTTTAAAATGTTGATTTAATGGACATTTTTCTTTGTTACAGGGCTTATTTTACAGGGTTATTGGAGGAGAAGTTACTCCTTTTCGACTTGTGAGACTAAGCTCAGAAGAGCTACTTTCCAAGGAAATATCAGAGTGGAGGAAGACAGAGGTGTCTGAGGTATTTTCTTTTAATAATATTATATGACGAATTTAAAAGGATTTTATCTACGTTTTTCTGCTCTTTAAAAAGTCTCCAAGATCGCATTCCAAACACAGACATGAATCCACCTCACGCAACACTGATATGGAGGACGCTCCCCCTGCATCAGATGCAGATGTATGTATGGGTGCTTCAACTTCATCTTCTCGTTTGGCTACTTCTGTAGTAAGTGGTGTCCCACTGCTGCTCCTACTTTTAATACTCTGTAAATTTTTTACTTAAAGTGTATTTTAACACACACTGTCTCAATCTTATTGTCTTTATACTAGCTTTCTTTTGGCAACCAGATATATTCTTTTATTTTATTAATATTTTATCTTATCAAAATAGTTTGGTGTTTATTATATTTTGACGGATAGTATTGTGAATACTCTTTGTCCTAAGGACCAAGATGAGACGAGCACTACACAATCGGGTTCCTCCCAGCCAACTTCTGAGGGGAGCAGTATGCCTGATATTTTTAGCAGTATGCTCAAAGACACTACTTCAGAACATCGAACACATCTCTTTGATTTAAACTGTAAAATTTGTACAGGTAAGTGCCAATTCTTGTAAAAATATGTTTTTCATTTTAAGTTTTATGCTCAACAACACTTTACACTAAAGTGACATACTCATGATTAAACAAATTACTTAAACTAACCAAGTTTGTTCATTCAGGTCAGAAAAAAGAAGAGGAGCTGTTGGCTAAGAAAGAAAAACAATCTAAAAAAGAAATAAAACCATCAAGACAGGAGCAGACTACTTCCAGGTCTGGCGATATCTCACCTGCACCCCAACCTCAGTCCTACCAACCCCAAGAAGCTTACACTTACCAACCCACTCCCATTGTTTCTTACGAACCTACCAAAATGTCCTACGAGCCAACAAGTGAGGACCATTCAATATCAGAGATTTACCAGGAAGATTCCAATCTCATGGCACCATCTCCAGTTGCCGCACCTGTGACTCCTGCGGTTTCCTCTGTGACTATTACCCGCAGAGACCCACGTATGGCTCGACATGGCTCTGCTGTGACGGTTCCTTATACAACTCCAGAAAAACCTTCCAACAATGCAGCAGAGCCAGTTCCTGCACCTGTAGATGTGGTACCTAAAATTCCTTTACCAATGCCCCCTGCACCGCCACCTGCAATGCCTGTGACTAAAATGGTTAAAACAAGGTGTTAAAATGTTCTTCATTAAAAATTTTATTTGTATATGTTGAGTCTAACCACACATTTACTTTGTTGTTTACAGTTCAGAGCCTCCACCTGAAGGTGAAACGGCAATCTTCCTTCATGGCCAAGAAAAAATCTGGAAAGGATTTATGAACATGCAAAATGTAGCCAAGTTTGTGACCAAAGCTTATCTTGTGTCAGGATCTTTTGAACATTTGAGAGAGGTTAGCAAATTCAAGTGACTAAAATGGATAGTTTTATTCTTCTGGCATTTTATTCCTTGTGTATATATGTTTTGTGCACAGGATTTGCCTGACACCATTCACATAGGTGGAAGAATATCACCTAATACAGTGTGGGACTATGTTGGAAAACTTAAAACATCATTATCTAAGGTAAGCAGAAATAGTGCATAATTAGTAAATGTTACTTTTAAAATAAATGTTAGTCGTTTTGCTGAAAATTAATTAATTTTGTTGTAGGAGCTCTGTTTGATCCGTTTTCACCCTGCCACTGAAGAGGAGGAGGTGGCCTATGTCTCTCTTTATTCATATTTTAGCAGTAGAAAGCGATTTGGAGTTGTGGCCAACAATAATCGTCGCATCAAAGACCTGTATCTCATCCCGCTTAGCTCTAAGGACCCATTGCCACCAAAACTACTGCCGTTTGATGGCCCAGGTAATTTTTCCTAGATATCCAGCACTCACTATTGCTAAATACTATATACAGACTATTTTATAAGTATGTTTCTGTTTTTGAAGGACTCGAACCAGCACGACCCAACCTTCTCCTTGGGCTGCTGATATGTCAGAAGGACCGGAAACGTGCAGGTGCCCCAGTTGATACTGATGAAAAAAGGTCCAAAATGCAGATCAAAGACACCGATGATGCTGATTTACCAAAACCAGCTCCAGTGACTAAAGCAGAAAAAAGTTCTCGAAATTCCTTAGAAATTCCTTTTAGCACAACTCCCCCAGGTTCACCTCCACCCATTTCTTCTGAGACCCCAAGTAGTGCTATTACTCCATCTGTTCTGTCCTTCTTGTCCTCTGTTCAAGCCTCTGCTGCAGCAAGCACTGATAAAGAGTCTCCTTCCCTGTCTACATCTAACCCTTCATCAGCTACTCCTCTTCAAACCATCCTTAACACACTTTTTGGGAAGAAAAAGCAAGATTCTGAAGCTTCTAACTCTCCACCAGATCAGGGTGGTGAAACATCTACTGTATCTGTTAATATTTTAGATCCTATTGTTAAACAGTTTGCGCTATCTAAAGAGAAGGAGATGGAGGAGGATGAGGATGATCGACCCTATGACCCAGAGGAAGAGTATGACCCAAGCAATGGTTACAGTGTACCAAAAAATTCTGCCCGATTTGAAGAAACAAAAGGAAATTTGCAACCTGACACAATAGGCAATGATGGAGATGATGTGGCTTATGACCCAGAAGATGAATCCATTTTTGACAACGTCAAACCAGTAGTTCTTGATCAAACTATAATAGAAAGTGACTGTAAAAGTAAAGCACAAAGTATTTTGGAGAGCCTTAAACAGACTGGTCACCCGACCACCCAAAAGCAGGAACAGCCATCAGAGACACCTTTGGCCCAACCATCTCAATCACTGTTGGTTAATACTCAGTTGCTTCAACTTGGTAAGAAAGTTGAAGAATTAGTTAAGTCCTCATCAGTGCCTCCTTTGATTAATCAGAAAAGAGATCCCAGACAGAAGGATCATCACCCTGTTTCAGCAATCAAACAAGAAGAAACATCTCAAGATGATGAACCTGCAGGTGTCTCTACACCAACACCTGAAAACAAGGCTCCCACTCCAGTTTCAGAGACCCCTGAAGCAGTGAAGTCCACTCCAGAACCAGACATAGCACAGTCTGAGGATACAGTGAAAAGTGAGCCACTCCCCTTCATTATGGAGTCAGCCAAAGGCGAGGTGTCAATTCCTTTGTTAGGAGAGGAAGTAGAAGCTGATATGGAAGTCAATTACATGGATGAGAACAAGCATAATACTGAGCAACCAGGGCCTGAAAAGTCTGAGATGGAGGTAGACAAGTTCAGTATTTGGCCAAATGCTGCCTCTATTCTTAAGTCTTCGACAGAAATGGAGTATAGGGAAAACAAAAATGAAGATTTCTTTAGTAAATGTTCAAACAGTTCTATTATGACATCTGCAATCCCAGTGCTTACCCAGAGCTCCTCTATGGACAGCAAGCCCCATCATATGGCTCGCCACATTCCTCCATCTGCCTATGACAATGAATACAGACCCCCACCTGATATACCCCCTCCGTCTAACTTTCCCCGATCAGATCCATTACAAGGACAAAACCCTCGGATGAGACCCCCGCCTATGACTATGCCACCGCACATGCAAGGACCTCCTCTCATTACTGGTCCACCGCTAGTGCAAGGACCCCCTCCCATTCATATTCTTCCGCCAGGCCATGGACCTCTTCCAATGCAAGGGGTCTCTGTCCCACCTTTTGGCCCACCACCTGGTGCTTACTCATCCTATCCCAACCAATGGCAAGCCTCACAGCCCCCTCAACAGCTTCCCCCTGGTCCACAAAACATGATGCCAAATCGAGGGCCACCGCCTCCCTTCCCTCCTATTGCCCAAAGAGGACCTCCTCCTCAAATGTTTGACCCTTCACTCCGACCACACGTGCCACCCGGTCCTCTTCCAGGTCTTCATCCACCGTCTAATTTTGACCCCCAGAGCAGCATTCCGCCACCTCGATTTACTGCCCCACCACCACCTTTTAACTTGCCTAATAACAGGGGTCCACCACTACCTTTTACTGGACCACCGCCTGGTCATTTTGACAACCGACTTCCTCCTCCATCGCATTTTCCAGCCCCTAGAGGACCCCCTCCAACTCAGTTTAGTGGCCATGGAGGACCACCACCAGAATCATTTAAACAAGACAGTTCTTTCAACGTTAAATCACTCCCCCCTCCAAACACTGTCAGCATGTACAAAGATCAAGGCCCACCACCAGGTTCTAGTTTTCGAGGAGTTCCACCTAGTCAGTATGAGGACCGAAGGGATCCCCCTCCAAAAGGAGACACGAGTGGGCAACATTTCAATCCTCAAAACCAATTCAGTTCCAGACATCGCTCACCACCTCATCGAGGGTCTTTTGAAGAACACAGAGGCCCTCCACTTCAAGAGAGTCGCCCCCCCAACACTCAGCCTTTTGCAGGATCTGAAAGATATCGTTTTGACCGTCACACAGATGAGCCCAGACCCGTTCGCCACAGTGGCCCATTGCTACCCACACCTTCAGATGATCTCAGATCTTCACCTGGTCGCATAGATACCCACAGTCCTGAATTACATCGAGAGGACATTTGGCATAGACAATCTCCAGAAATGAGGAGGAGGAGCTCCTCAAATCGAGAAGATTCACCCCATAGCTTTGGACGCTTTGAGGGGAGCCACAGAGAATCTTCATCCGGTCCTCCACAGCTTTCTGAGGAGTTACGAAGAGATATGTCAGAGGATCGTAGACGAGAGCGAGAAGGGCTACATCCAGGAAGACTGCCTTGGGATAGAAATCAGAGTAGGAGGTTTAGTCGAGAGCAGGATTGGGATCGGGGGAGGGAACGAGAAGGAGACCGCAGCCGTGAGAGGGATCGCAGTCGTGAAAGGGATCGCAGCCGTGGAACTGAAGGTGAACGTCAGAAGGAATTGGAGGGGGAGAGACATCGTGAGCCTGAAGTGGTGGACAAAAGGAGAGAGCGTGACAAAGATCGTGAGAGGGAACGTGACAGGGGCAGAGATAGAGAATCTGAAAGACGAGAACATGATCGGGACAGGGACAAAAACCGAGAACGAGAGCGCAGGCGTGACAGATCTCGTAGCAGAGAGAGAGATCGTGGGAAAGAACGCACCCGGGACAGAGACAGAGATAGAGGCAGGGACAGGGATAGGGAAAGAGATCGACGAGAAAGAAGTCGAAGCAGAGAGAGAAAAGAAGTGCAAGAGAAGGACTATAGACACAACTCATCTAGAGACAATGAAAAAGCTGAGCATGACAAAAAATAATGAGGGTTTTATGCACTTACTCATACAGAACATCTGTCAGTAAAACTGTATTTGTAAAACTTCGTTATTTGGCTAATAATTTTTGACTGTATTTTCTTGGTTTATACTTTTTAAGTAAGATTTCTGCAAATTGCCTCACATTTCATTGTGAATGTCTGTAAGGCATAACACAATTACACATAACTTCTCCAGTTAAAGTACATTTTTTATAAAAAAACAAAACAAAACAATAATGTAACTAATCCCTAACACATATATTAAAGTGTAAATAGATGTTCATGTGTATATACTGATGTTTTTAATAACTTTTCTAAGTAGAAAAAAAAGTAAAAGCCATATTGTAAAATGGGTAATGTGAAGTTAAAGCAACACTGTTCAGAACTGTGACCATCACGGTACAATGTGTTAATGTTGAGCAGCTTTGAAATAAAGACTTCATCTGTCTGCATTATAAAATCACTTCTGCTTTCCATCTCTTTGTTTTACTTTCTTGTAGACTGTCTTGAATATATGTTTTAAAATAAAAGCAAGTAATTACTTTTTTGAACATATGCCATAGCCTACTGGGTAAGAAACAAATCTCAATTTGATCTCAAAATGTATATTTATTTTCACAGTTTTACACTGAAAAACAACATTGTCTTTGTAACAATTTGTTTCACTGAGTTATTCAAGAGTTTTCCATGTCATTTCCAACCATTTTGCACACAAAATTTCTTCATTCAATTCTTAATTTTTTTATGTTTTAATAAGTTATTTTGCCCATTTCATCTGGATCTTCATTGGGCACCACACAAATTCGTCTCGTTTGTCAAAGTTGAGGTAGGCAAACTTGAGAAGATTTCTGCGTTGTTTTTTATCAAGCACAGTGAATAGGAAGTAGTTTAGCACACTGTCTTTAACTCTTGGGAGTTCTCCATTTACCAGAGTTTCCTCCAAGAAGAAGTGGACCAAAGGGGCTTGATAGTGAGCAAATCCCAAGGTTCCCAAGCACTTCAGAATGCGGGTGATTCTCAGGTTGTTGTGAGTATTTCTGACAAGATGAAATGACAGTTGTCAGGCATTACTGAGTCAAATCAACAAATACTCTGGTGAAATGTGTGACGTTTATAGTCAATAAGGTGCCAAAATTAATAATCTTATACCTGTTTGCATACTGTCTTATTTGTGGAAAAAAAGGTTCCCAATAAATAATTTAGTTACATACTTATGATTATTTGCCCTGAGAATATGATAACCAAAAAAGAAAAAAAAACATGTTATGACTGTATGCTGTTTTTTTGCACATCCAAAACATTTACTGTCTTTGTGTTGGGTCCAAAAAGGAAAATCTGGATTAGAGAAAACAGATCTGCACCGCTGTACTCACAATATGCTTTTTTTTTTTGTGAAATAAAAAAAATTAAAATTTGGGAGAACCAAAGTATCTTACTGCTGAAATGTAGCTCACCCAGTCACCCTAAAGACATACATGGATGTAAACAACTTCTATTCTGGTTATTTGCTTTATTTGTGGGATGTGACACCTATAAAATAACCTAAATGATCTATGTGTAAACTTGCGAGCTATGTCAGCTACTGTAAGAAGCCTGTCTTCACTTCGTACAATTTTGAGTGTAGAAAAAAGTTATTCTTTATGCTCAATTGAGGTTTTTGCAGATAATATTTTGTTTAAAAGCTTAAAAAACACCCTACTACACTAACATAATTCTATCACAAAATGCATGAGGACTGACACACATCAGAAGCAGCTTCATTTGATAGCCATGTTGCAATGGCTATCTAGAGGATCTGTAGGTTCTTTGTCAGATTTTGCCACTTCTTGGGATCAGTACCTGTTAAGATTGGTGAATCGATCTAACCAGTTACAAGATCTCTTTACTGCTCCAGTTGTCTCATCACACAGCTCAATTCCATAGAAATCCAACATGAGCTTGTATGATTCGAGCAGATGTTTTTTTGCCATATCATTCCGACGAAACTCCTATATGTACATAAAGATATATACTGTAAAGATGGATCAAAACTATGTTTTTTAACCAACTGACCCACTTAGCCAACCTCAATTTCCACTTTGGTGAGTGTGGGGGCCTCACGATTCACTCCTGGCTCTTGTAATGGAAACAACCTTCAAAATCACAGTTAAAAATGTAGGTATAATCACAACTCAAAATAGGATATGCTATGCAACCTAATATACTTGCCATTGTATATAGCTGTGGACATCCTCTAAATCTTCATATTTCCCTCTCCACAAAGTATGGAAATCATTTATGTACACATCTGAAAGACAGAAAAGTTAGCAGTAGCTATATAGGGTCTCGATTATTTAGAACGGTAAAGGAGTAGCCCATTGTTAAGGCCTATTACTATCCGGTGAAGACGGCCGCTTCCCAAGGTAGAAGTCCAAATTTGGGTGTTCATCCTGTACAGAAAGAAGATTAGGTTTTAACAGGACACTTTTATGACTGAGGTTAAAGATGGAGTAGCTGATTTTCACACTTAAAAAAGCTGATATAGGTCCAACTAGTTCCTAGCTCTCACAAATCTTTAAGCATATGGTTATATCCACATACACATTTCTTTTTCTAGGTTTAAGTCTTAAAAACATTTCAGTAGACAATAAAGACAGACTGGAGGTGACCACTCAAACACAGCCAATCAGAGCACTGCATTTGGCTCTCGAAAAGAAATAAAACATTTAGAACACAGTGGTCTAATTTTTTCACAAAGACACTGTAAACAAGTAAAGTATACAGTACTGTAAATTTTACAGTATACTTTAAAGTGGGAAAGACAACGTTTACTAATTCACACCTAAATGTTGCTACCCCAACTTTAATTCAAATTAAAGCTTACGTCATGGTCTTGAAAATTCCCTCTTCGTAAAGGTTTGATCTGAATGCAAGACAAGAAGAAGTTAGTATAAATAATCTTTATAGTTTTCTGTAAGGTAAATGTCTGGAGCTTTTGTTTACCGGATAATCATGTCTGTAATTCTGTAGATCCCTGGCAGCTGTTTGAAATCTCTGAAATTTGAACTGTTACAAAGAGAAAGAAAAGAAACATTTACCCTCTTAATACACACACACATTCTTTCCACAGACCCTTTTAAGGAGACCTATTATGCTAAATCTACTTCTGGTTATATGTCATAGGCCAGTGTTATTGCATCATTCGATGGCTTTATATTTGGATTGATTCATGTTTGAGTTTTCAAAACATAGTGTATAGTCCTGCAGCTAATGCTCCATAGCTCTGAAAATCACAGTTTTCATCTACCACCTATCCCTGCCCACTTGTATGTAGCCTATTTACTTGCATTTAAGGACCAGTTTATAGGCTATTTCTAAGCAGTTTTTATATAATTTCTATGCTATGATTAACATATAAATTATGGATATATGGCTATATTAGAGTTTATAACTAAATAGGCCTAAAAAAAAATCTATACAGTAGATCAAATTTAAAAGTATATCATCAAACAACATTCTAAATAGTCGCGGAATTTGGGTAGCCTATCTGCTGCTCATATCCAATCAGGAAGTATGCCGCTATCCTTTAAATAAGTATTGGCCGAATGTGTAAAAACAGACCATCTTTAATCGTAAAAACACCCATATTCACATATTTTAGCCAAAGTTTGCTTCCATTTGCATCCATTTGTAAGAATGGGGTATGGCTGATTTACCGACTGTGTCCTCCCGGAGACTTGCTTGAATCTCATGCGCGCGCTTTGCCCCTTTTGCGTGCTTCTCTGAGCGCTGACCGTGCTCTCTTCCTGCAGAAGGTCCGGGCTGTTCTCGGTGTCCTCGGTGTCGCTGTCCCAAGTGGAGTCACACTCACATATGTAGTCTTCAGTTTTTTCCCTGGGGCTCTCCTCTTTTACAGAGATGACTGTGTCTCCGATGTCCTCGCTCGCGGTGTCCTCATTCTCGGTGAGGTGCGGATCAGAGGAACTCTCGTTTGAACTTTTCTCTTCCCCAGACCCACGTCGACCGTAGCCCTTAACCACGTATCTTATCGCAAACAGTGGGACTCCGAGAAGAAAAAAGATTTTTGCGACAAAAAACCATGACCCCGAGAATATGTCTTTCATTACGTCCCAGATAGAGCGGTTATTTACCCACTTGTGCATCTCAAATAATAACTTTTTAAAACAACGACAAAACAACATACCCGCTCAACTAGGCTACTTCAATTGTTGCTGCTCTTTCGCTTTCACTTCTCTTGTGGACGCCCCACATTTTATAGTAAACGGAAACTTACAACACAAGCGGAAATTGGTGGCATTGAGGTAGATTTAGGATAAATTATCTTAGTGTTTTGTGTCAGAAAAAAGACTATTTTATTTTATTTTATTTTATTTTTTGTTTTCAGTTACCCCCGGGAGAACATCGGCAACTAAATCCACACCTGAACCGTCGTTAAACGTGCAACTCCACACTGTAGTCACTAGGTGTCACCAAAGAGGCTTTTTTGACTTTTAGGATATTTGATATGCACAAAACATATATTGATTTATCTGAGACAAAAAAGGTTAAGAACTTCTTTGCGCAATGACAATGCCAACAGAGAATGGTGCAAATGTGCACTGTGGTGGCCTCAGATTGAAAAATCACACTCATAATAATAAGGAAGGGGAAGGATAGCGAAGACATGTTTCACAAAAAACAAACAAACACACACACAAAAAAAAACAACAACATGACTTTGTTAAACAAATAATATGTAAATACAGTTGATGTTTTTAGGATAGATATGAATAGTGAACTTAAACACAATTGAGAAGGCATACTGTCATATTTGTGTCATGGTCCTTCTCTGCATAAAGACAGACAGCTTTTTTGTTGGCTCTCTCACTTTAACAAAGCATTAGTCTGTGTTTGACACTGACATTGGCTTAAAATGACAACAGACATAACGAGACCTTTTCCTCAAACTATGGTGTAAATTAAGACTTTATGGTACCTTTTATCTCATCATGTGTCACAACTTTCTGTTTGCAGTAGGAGGAACACAGCACTGAGTGCTGTGTTGTCTCAGAGGACATCCTGGTTTTAATGTCTTCCTGCACTATACATCTGTCCGGCTGAGCTAAGATATGAACTGAGCATCAGATAGACAAGACTCATAACATGACTAATGGTGTTTTATTTTGCCAGGTTATTTATTTTGTCCTGCAAAATGAATCTGAAGTAGCCTATTGTTAAGAAAAAGTGCACACAGCAAACTCACAGTAAATACAGGTTTTACGATGTTAAATAATGTGTGTTTTAATAATGTGTTTTAAGAGAATAAAAACATAGCCTGCTTGAAGAAGCAATAATGAGCAGTTTTAATAATTAGTCTGGCATAATTTTATTGTTGGAATTAACCTTTCATCACTTGATGTCAAATACAATTTGACATCAAGTGATGGAAACATCTGCGTTTCAAAGATATCTCCGTTAAAGGTCAGAGGATATACTTTGCACTCTGCTGTTATATCTTAGGCTATAAATAAGTCACACAGTAGCTCACAACTAAAATACATTTTCAAAAGAGATGTTTGTCTTGCCTAGGTTTTATTGTTAATTATTGAAGTTTTGATGTGTGTGTAAAAATTATCTGTAAAAAATAACAGTTAGGCAGTAATTAATGAGTCTGATCTCATGATCTGCAGTAAAAAAAAGAAAAGAAAAAAAAAAGTCAAATCAGTTTATTTGGTGTCATGACCCCTCTGTGTTTTGTTTTGGCGCTGGTAAATACGTTTCACTCTCTTTAGTAGTGATTCATATTATGCCATCATGCCTGATTAGATTGGATTCATTCCATCCTGTTGAAAGTTCCGCTGCTGCATGAGCTCAGGTTACCTAACACCTATATGACGCAGACACACCTTAACGTGCCACTCCAGCCTATAGTGCGCTAATTGAACAGTCTTCAGTTTCAACACGCACTGGAAGCAGCTGTAATCCTAGCAGGCAGACCGCGGGTCCCCAACGCCACATAAGGTGATGGAGGTGAGTGTGGAGCGACCCAAATGCATGTCCGGTGTCCTACGAGTGTGTGTCTGCCTCGCTGCTGCAAGTGTCCTCCGAGGCTGAGGATGAAGACGCAGAACATCAGGACCCTGTGCCTTATAGTGACCATAGTCTTTTACCTGGTCATTGGGGCCGCGGTTTTCGCTGCGCTGGAGTCTGAGAGAGAAAAGACCATGAAGGAGACGCTCGAGTACAAACTGGACGAGCTGAAGAACAGACACGGTTTCTCGGACAGTGACTTGAGACAGATCGAGAGAGTGGCGCTGCTGTCCGAGCCGCACAGAGCGGGCCGACAGTGGAAGTTTACAGGGTCTTTGTACTTCGCCATCACAGTCATCACCACAATAGGCAAGTAGCGCGCTCACTATGTTGCTTTGTAAAGTAGCCTATTCTTATGATCACGTGGATGGATATATTGCCCAAAAGTCTTTGATTTCCAAAGGCCCCAAATTCTGAACCCTTTTCTCACAACGACTTCTACTTTGCAAGTGCAAAGTTGGTATCCCACTGCTTAAAACAGCCTTGGTAACTTGAAGCCCTCAAGAGATGATACAGACTATGATGAATAGACTAAATCTAAAATTTGTGGGACTGGGCGATATGGCAAAAACTATGATCACAATTTTCTTGTAACCAAATCACTATTTTGAATTTATCACAATTCCTGTAGGCTATTGTCTATTTTCCTGTTGCCTTTGGGTAAAAAATACTCAGAACATGACCAAGGCTGAGCAATAGGAGAAGTTGGTGGGAAAAATAGTTTATTGTGGTGCATCATATGGGGGCGTGCCATGGTTTATTCTGATAGCCTATGTGTGACATTTTGTTGAGAATTCTTTCTGCGTTGTGAAATAAACTACACTTGTTTGAATGTCATTTCCCCTCAGACCGCTGCGTCAGAGAAATTGTGACAATTTAATCCAAAAAGTAATAAAAGTATCAGGATGGGTCCTGAGTGTTTAAAAATATTTCAACTCTCCCCACCACACATTTGACCTCTCACCTTGACCTGCTAGCATCACCTTCTTGTCTCCATGGAGATGGATATATTCAGTGTTTACTATGGAAATACAGTAACACATATATTTGGACAAATGATTCCTGTACCTTAAAAAATAACAAATTATCAGACTATCAAATGCACCTGACTTATGTTATAATGTGTCTCTTATAAGATTTAAAGACTAGTGATGTTGTGGTATTATCACCTTTAAGATATTTCAAGTTAGAGCACAATGTCATTAATAGAGAAAACTGTCTCTTGCCCACCATCCTTACAACATTATCACATTTTAGAACACAACAGAGCCTGCTGTGGTCAAACTGTCCCGACACAGGATCTTTTGACCGGACCACTTCTCCTGTTACCCTACTGTCTGGAGTTATTTTAATATTTCTTGTCTTTTAGCTGTTCATTGTGCTGAAATTTCTTCTCAGGGTTGAATAAAATAGTTTAAATGGTGCGTCTGAAAACCTTTTTGTACATTGTGTGCAGCTGGACCAGTAGCCTATTCAGTCACACTTGATCAATGCCAAAGACCAGAGACATATGCATAATGGATTAGTGAGGACCAATTATCCATGAAAAGAAACAATCCCCAGAGGTGCTAAGAAGACAGCCATGTGTTTGCACTTACAAGGACATTTTATATCATTGACAAATAAACTTCAAACTTCAATTTAGAAAAAAACAACAGCATGTATATCTATATATTTTTTACTTTAGTACCTATAGTGTTTTAACTCTAACTCTGAAAACCAGACAAAACACTGTTATTTGTAAAACAATCGCTGTTATTTGTTTGTGTTTGTTGTGACTCACTCAAGTTTCCAATGATTCAGCACTGTAATCACTATTGTAATAATCTGTTTTAGACACAGAAAGAAGGAAATTGTACATGAAGAAATGTAGGAAGTAAGCATAGAGTAAACCAGTTAATAACTCATTGGTCAAATATTTCAAAGCTCAAATGCAGCATTCTAGAGAGTAGGCTACTCTAGATTTTTTTAAAAACACGTTTTTTGCTATTTTCCTTATACGCTTTTTTTTTTTTTTTTTTTT
Source organism: Mugilogobius chulae (assembly GCA_038363315.1). NCBI lineage: Eukaryota > Metazoa > Chordata > Actinopteri > Gobiiformes > Gobiidae > Mugilogobius > Mugilogobius chulae. The sequence goes on along the minus strand of CM076405.1, from coordinate 30,318,740 downwards.
TTCAAATCCTAAGTAAAAATTATTATTAATATTAAGAACATTCTCCATCAATGAATGTTATTATCTCTACAATGCACACGGAGGGAGCAGAGTAGCCAAAGTCAGTAGGCTACTTTAATATTTGGGAAAACAAGAACTCAATTAAGTAATTAAGCAAACTTTAATGACGTCTGATTTTAAGATATAAAGTTAATGTATGGAAAAACAAATCATTTAAAAATGCACAAATTCTTGTATTTTCAAAATGTGACTAAATAAAATTTGAAGGAACAGTTTGATAAACACAAATGTTGTATAGGTCCCATGGTGTTGGTTCAGCTGATTTCCTGGTTGTGCCTTTAATTGGATATAATACTTTTCTTTACTGGCTGATGTTGTTTCTGAGTCATATAATATTTATAATTTTATTTGTATAAAGTTATTATTTGCGCAATAAACATTATATGACTCTTTTTCTAATGAGTTATCTTGAGTTTTGACGTAAAAAAAAAAGAGTTAATTTCAGGTGTGCACGGTAGCAGAGTGGTTAGAGATCTGGCTTTCCAATAAGGAGACTGTTGGTTCGATTCGCTGAGAGGACCAAATCAACATCTGATGTAGATGGCGGTTGCATGTTCTTCTCATGCTTCCGTGGGTTTTATCTCCAGTACCTGAAGATCATATGTATATGTTATATGTATAATGATTGTCTGTCTCTTGCTAACTGACACCTTGGACAGTAGCCGAAGTCCAAACCTGCCTTTGGCTCAAAGCCAGTGTTTCATCAGTGAAATGAACTGTAATGACACCTTCCTGTATTACACTTGACACAGCCTGGTCTCTTGTCTGACTTGTCTCCTTTATCTTGCAGGTTATGGTCATGCTGCTCCATGTACTACAGCGGGGAAAGTCTTCTGTATGTTCTATGCACTTTTGGGCATCCCTCTGACGCTCGTCATGTTTCAAAGCCTTGGTGAACGCATCAACACGTGCGTGCGTGTCATGCTAAAACGTGCTAAGCAAAGTGTGGGCCTGCAGAAGACTGATGTGTCTATGATTAATATGGTGCTGGTGGGTCTCCTCTTCTGCGCTAGCACACTTGGCATAGGAGCAGCTGCTTTCTCCCACTTTGAAGGCTGGTCTTTCTTCAATGCGTACTACTACTGTTTTGTTACTCTAACCACTATTGGATTTGGGGATTTTATTGCACTGCAAGAGAAGGGTGCTCTGCAGAAGAGATATCCTTATGTCCTATTCACATTTACTTACATTCTCGTTGGGTTGACAGTTGTAGGAGCGTCTCTCAATCTTGTGGTTTTGAGATTTTTAGCAATTAGCAGCGAGGAGGCCATTTCAAAGCAAGAAGTTAGTAGTGAAAATCACTCTGAGCCTAAAGATGTAGAGTTGGAGAGACAAAGAAAGGGCAGGGTTATTAACTGGCACTTGAAGCTTCCAGTGGACACAAGCGTGAGCTGCGTGAATCTTCTCCCATCTTCACCCGTCACAGCACAAAGAAAAATCGTTAAGAATCCAGCACTCAAAGTTCTTTGTTCCTGTTTATGCTGTGATGACGCGCTGATAGCCCTACACATATTCACCCTGATGAGATGGAAGGACATTGTAACCCAGTCTTCTATAACTCTGTCTCCTACAGGGTGGACCATGTCTTAAGCTGTATCTCATCATCTCAAAGCTCACCATGTTGCTGCTGCTCCCAATACCCCAAGAGAAGGTTATCTATTTGAAGTTGGAATGCCAGATAATTCAGTATGTTTGTTATAGTTTTGAAAGGTACATCTTTGAATAGTTTTTTAATTGGATGCTTTCGATAGGTGCATTTCAAACAATAACTCATTGTTTCCTTGCATCTCATTAAAATGAGCATGAGGTTCTTAAAATTGTTTCATAGTTGTATTTAATGAGAGACTGTTAGTGTATTTAATGTCTCACTAACAGTTTTGTAATCCACCATGTATTTTAATATTTATGAAGTCACTATTAGATTAATACTAATGAAAAAGCTTGCTTTTCAGGGCCTCTGTCCAGCACAAGTTCTGCACCATTTACCCTTCCCAGTCATGCACCTGTATTTGATTATTTAGTCGCATTTTCTTCACGTAATAATAAGGTAACCGGTACTTCTATAACAACCGCTGCACATATTTATATATGCAGACTGCACAATTTATTTGTCCAACCACTATCACACCCATACTGTTTAATACATTCATACACATTAGGCAGGGTGTTTTGCTCATGGACAAGACATCATCACGTGCTGGTTTGGGACTGCAGTTTGTGAACATATGCTCTAACCATTGAGCTTCTGCACTGTTTTAGCAGAGGCTCATTTTGATAAAAAGTCTGAATACCAGTTTGCACACAACTTACTCATTTAGCTACGATTTTATTAGTCATAAATGTCATAAAAGAAAAGTTTGAAGTTGACATAAATGCATAACTTTTTATTTTTGTTCTTATGTCTATAAAACCAGTTGTGTATACCCAGCTGATTAAACTTAAACTGCCACTCCGAGTTTATTTGTTCTTATGCAGATTGCTCCTTGACCTAATCACATTCCTTCCTGCTTTGTTTTATTTATAGCTTGCATAACACAAACAGTGGCTCTCAATTATGGTGGTTGTTCTTATCCGATGAGGACTGATCTGACATGAGAACTGTGGCTTTCCTGAGACAGCCAATTAACCAGAAGAGCCTTATTGATTCAGTAAGCACAGAATATAGAACCCCGAGCCCCTCGAGTGTGGCCTAGAGTCAAAGTACTAACAGAAAAAGACATCTGACCACTTGACTGCTGCCAGTTTCCCAATTGATTAAGATTTCCATTTTCCCTTCCCTGTTAATATTTCAGTATCTGCAGAGACTTGCTCTAGTATCCCAGGGTCAGGCAGAAATCATAGTTTTGCATTTTATTAGATAATTTACAAGGTTAGCTGTGACTTCATTTAATCATCTGCGCTTTTTGAATGACCTCTTGGGGGCACCATCGCACTTTGTATGACAAGGTGTGTCACACCAAAAAAGACGTAATACAAGTTGCTTTACTGCTTTGTGTTATAAAGCACAGTTTTCTTACAATGCCCTAAATAATCTACTTTGGGCTTTAGACTGAGTAATTTCTTTGTTTAAGAAAAATAGACCCTAACCAATGAAAGCATCTGCATTATTTTCAAAGGTGTATTTGCTTGGAATGTTCCATTAGACATTATCTTTACATTTGTTCAACATGAGGTATTTTGCTGGCTGCAAAAAGCATCCTTCTGACTGTGCTTGTTGTACTTCTCTGACTCGTAGTCAGTCCTTGTGGGATCTTTGGTTTGTCTCCATAAAGATACACTACAAAATGTAATTTCTTGACTGACTCAACAGAATTATGTCAAAACATCACTTCCTAGTTGCTATTTTCTCAAATACAAACTGTAAACCATTACATTAAATGGACTCCTCTTGAAGATATTGGTATGCTGTCTAGAGCATAACCACACTCTACAAGATGTAAGGTCTATCATCACCTGTGCGTCCAAAGTAATCTTTATTTTCAAATCACGTATATTGTATATTATGTATGTTCTTATTAGGTGAGCGGCAGAGTGCAATGAAACAAAAAAGAAACTGCTGTCTGTGCCTTTAAAAGATCACTATTTTGTGTTGAAGCTTGTTTCTCATTTGCATAATCACTCCATTAATATTCACTTTATTCTGTTGTGACGCCTCAGATGCCTCTTCAGATCTCTTACTGTGACCGGCAAAAGTATGGAAAATTATCGTGCGACAAAGAGAAGTCAAAATTGGTGGCGTCAAATGGATTGGACATGCCATATGAATAGCTCCCACGCAGAAAAGATTTTAAGATGTCTTTGTACTTTGGGGCTGTACATGTCAGGCTTAACATCAGTCACTGGCAAATGTAATGCTGAAGTGAGAGGGGGTAGTGTAACCAAAATCTCAAAGTAGTCTTACTTACTTTTGGAGAAAGTTGAGTAACTTTTGATATTTAAAAGTGCACTTTGTAGCTCCTCAACCTTACAACTATCTGGTTTTTGCCAGTTAGTTGTAAGGTTGAGGAGCTTTTGACTGTAGAAATGGATCAAAATGAAATCTGAAATAGTTGTTCTGTTTAACTGCAGCTTAACTAACTGTAGAGTCTATTTGCAGCATTTAAAGTGTTGAACAGCAAATAATTTCCTCATCACTTGAACACTCTCAGAGAGGAATGTTAGAGAAACCTCAGGGTCCCTGCTTTTATCTGTTTTTTTGCAAATATTAGCCTCATTTTCCATCCTTTTTTCATTCGCTTTATCCGAGATCGAGGAGCGATGGCACCAGTCTTAGCAGGGAGGCCCAAACTTCTTTTCCCACACACACTTCCTCCAGCTTTCCCAGTCAAAAAGCTGTATAGTCGATACAGAGTAAATACCATAAAAGCAAACTTAGCAACACATAAATAAGCTTTAAACATAACACATGCTGCTAAAAAGGACTAGAGTAAGGCACTTGGACATCATTTAGAGAAATAGAGTTACCTCTGAACTGTGTCGGAGATGATTAGGATGCACATCTGGCAATTATTTTGATTAGAAAATAAGATACACTCGATTATAAATACCAAAGTCTGTAATCTAACTTTCCTTGTCTAACTTTTGGAGTTTGCAAACTAACTTCTCACCTCAGAAATGATTATGCAGAAAATAACGAGGCGTCAGCAAGAGTCCTTTAAGCTGTAAGATTTGTTTTCAGTTGAGTAATAAAGACTGGTGCAGCGCCACTAAAGGCCAAAGATGGCGCCCTTGCTTTAAAACTTTGCCACTTGCGCAATACACCTTTAACTTAGCCATATGACTTTATAGTGTTTTCTAAGCCTATTTTGTACTATCTTTGTACTTTTGTCTCCTTAACCAAATAAATACACCTTTAATTAGCCTTGTGATCAAATCTTTGGTCAATCATTTTGGAGAAACTTGGAGTATAGCCACTGCTCATCCCAAAACTATAACATATTCCTGACAAACTATAACAGATTCCTGACGAGGTGTTCTGGACACAACAACACAATGAGATAAGTTAAGATCATCTTTATTTGTCTTGTAGGAACATTCCTGTTTTGCAGTTCAAAGAAGGGTTCACAGGGAACAAAATGCAAAATGAACGATTAAATAAAATTGGCTTTGCAACTGCTGTTAAAGCTGGAGAATCTTTTCACCATGCAAAAATATGTGCAACTAATTTTTAGCTCTCACAAGTCATTTGGCACATGACTAAGACCACGGGCATTCATTGTAACTGCTCAAAGTGAAACTGAAGTGTCACTCAAGCAGAGCCAATCAGAGAGCTGGTTTCTATGAAAAATAAAATACTGCGATTCAGATACTACACAGTCTAGCCACTATTTTTGTCTTGATTGGTGTACTTAGAGTATATTTTTTGGTATAAAAGAGAACAATATCAGCTACGAGGTACCCCAGATTGAAGTTGTTGTTAAGTCTAGTCTATGTTTTTTGTTCTGCCCAATTCTTAATGGTATGACAGTAGTCAACCTATTCTGAAATATTATTTATTCTGTCAATAGAAAGAAAATTCAGACAGAGGAAGATTGTAGCTTTACCAGCTAAAAAAAGCAAAACTACAACCAAGGAAACCATAATACTGTTTTGATTCTATTCACAGACAATCTTAAAGTCTACTCCCATGCGGCGGCTTTTTATTAATTAGTTGTACACAAAATACCACCATCAAAGCTGTGCACCGGGGCGTTTTCCTCGCTTTACAGTTTCAGTCCTTAATAGAACTAAGCTGGCTAAATAATTCATCATATTGTTCGACTTTTCTTTGTGAACCCCCTGTTAAATCTTTAGATTCCTGGGGTGCAAGGTCTTTCATGTGCCGGAAAATGGGGAATGCAATAGTGGATTAAATTGGAAGCAAGCAGTTGGTTCAAGCGCAGTGCAATATGCCTCAGTCTAAAGGGTAAATAGCTTTAATATGGCACAAATATTCGAGGGAGCTTCATAATAAGAACCACATGCAAATCAAGTATTTACGGATGCGCAAATAAACTGAGCCAATAGTGGGGGCCATGTTTTCATTATGGAGAAATATGTTTGTCTGTGTAACATGCATTCACAGGGCTTTCGGGAATGGATGGAGATTAGGAGTTCTTTTTCTGGGATGCACAACAGAATTCCAAAGCGCCTTTCTCCTCTGGCTCACAATAGAAAATTTAGAGACAAAAGTGTGCACTGCAGTTAGCCTGTCTGGAATTAGAAGGCTCTATTTGCATTCAGGTTGATCTGAAACATTTAGAAATAAAGCTTTGACCTCTTTGAAGAAAAATAAAGGAGATACGTTTGTTTGGTAAGTGGGAGTAAAGTAAACTTTCTCCCTGCTCTTCTCCCTGCACACCAACTGCTGCACCTTCAGTGACTCTGTTAAGCTGATAAAGTTTACCGACAACACCACCCTCAGGGAGCTCATCTCTGATGGGGAAAAGTCTTCCATACATGAGGTAGGTAGACCAGCTGGTGTCTGGATCTTGTTTTGTGACTGTTTTATTTTGAAAATGTTGTGTGTGTTTTTGGTTCACCCTTCCTGTCTGTTAATTGTCTGCCCTGCCCTGATGTGTTTCACCTGTTCTGTTTCAAGGGTATTTAAACCATTATGTTGCTCTTACTCCTTTGCCGGTCCATTGTCATTATCTGTCTCATCCAAGTCATGTCTTATTTTTGTTCTGCGTTGTTTGGACTTGAGTTCTACTTTGTTTATTAAAACATTATTTTTGCAGTTTTGCATTTTGGATCTTTCCTTTATTATCCCTACATGACAGAATGGACCGGCCAAGCCAGATCCAAGCAGACTGCTCTTTTGGATTTGTGGATCCTATTTCATTTGAGCATTACCACCTGAACACTTCTCATCATCCGTGGCTTCTGCAGAAGAACTCCTTGTCTGCTTGTACCTGAGCCACTGCTGGACACATGTCTCCGTCTAGAGTGGTCGTTTTCCCCTGTGGCTGCTCCGCTGGACAATGTTTTCCGTCTAGGGGGCCTGCCTCCAGATTCCTTCTTTGCTCTTCTACAGAGGTCATCAGCCACAAGTCTCTGCTCCAGGCTCTGCAATGGTCATCACCCCAGTCCTACACTGTTGGTGTTGCCATTGGCCTCTGCTCCGAGATCGTCTCTGAAACTCTTATCCACCAGATCCTATAGATTGTAACTGAATCAGCTATGTCTCGGACCCTGGATCTTCCTGAACATATGCAGTACCTGGGATTTGATATGGTAATGACTCTTGTATCCCTCTTCTAGACTGTATTTGCCCTTCCTAGTTCTATCCGGCTTTTTGGAACGTCTGGGAGCCGTCCCTTGAGAGGGGGGGTACTGTCATGGATCTTGTTTTGTGACTGTTTTATTTTGAAAATGTTGTGTGTGTTTTTGGTTCACCCTTCCTGTCTGTTAATTGTCTGCCCTGCCCTGATGTGTTTCACCTGTTCTGTTTCAAGGGTATTTAAACCATTATGTTGCTCTTACTCCTCTGCCGGTCCATTGTCATTATCTGTCTCATCCAAGTCATGTCTTATTTTTGTTCTGCGTTGTTTGGACTTGAGTTCTACTTTGTTTATTAAAACATTATTTTTGCAGTTTTGCATTTTGGATCTTTCCTTTTATTATCCCTACATGACAGCTGGTGTCCTGGTGCAGAAGGAGCAACCAGGAGACAGTGGAAATGATTTTGGATTTCAGGAAAGTCACAGCACTCTCACCACCCATCACCCTGACAAACTCCCATCACCACTGGACTCTGAGTCCTCACGTCCATCACTGTGTGGTCCTCTGACCCTACCTCCTCCATCACTGTGTGGTCCTCTGACCTTACCTCCTCTATCACTGTTGTAGTCTGACCTACCTCCTCTATCACTGTGTGGTAGTCTGACCTTACCTCCTCTATCACTGTGTGGTAGTCTGACCCTACCTCCTCTATCACTGTGTGGTAGTCTGACCTTACCCTCTATCACTGTGTGGTAGTCTGACCCTACTCCTCTATCACTGTGTGGTAGTCTGACCCTACCTCCTCTATCACTGTGTGGTAGTCTGACTTACCCTCTATCACTGTGTGGTAGTCTGACCTTACCCTCTATCACTGTGTGGTAGTCTGACCCTACCTCCTCTATCACTGTGTGGTAGTCTGACCCTACCTCCTCTATCACTGTGTGGTAGTCTGACCCTACCTCCTCTATCACTGTGTGTAGTCTGACCTTACCCCTCTATCACTGTGTGGTCCTCTGACCTCACCTCCTCCATCACTCTGTGGTCCCCAGAGTTTGGCTGGTCAGAGCGTCAAGTTCTAAAAGTAGTTATAAGTGAAACTTTATTAGTAAAAAACACAAATCTAAGCAACAAAACACCACAATAGTTGTTTATTTGGCTGAAATAAATGTTTTTAGTTCTAATTTTCATCATACAATAACAATTTAGAGGCCACCGGTTTAAACAATCACTATTACGAAAATAACTGATGTCTAGTTCGGTTTTAGTATCTGGTGTGTGCAGGAGTTACTTTAGAGGGTGATATTGATGAGGCTGTGAAGAAAAATGATAAAACTCACCAGAAAGATGACATAGATTATATTGAAAATATTTTTCAGGAAGCTTTATTTGAGATAGATAAACACAAATCAAGACTTAGATCATTGTAACAAGGGAAACTTGCATTGGTGGAGATTGCTAATTACTTTTAATTTAGCTCTAATTTGCTTTTGGTGTGGAACAGTGTGAAAGGGCTGTTTTAATTCAGGAAATGTTTCCTCCAATCACACTCCTAACTGCGAATACACTCAGATGATTAAACAGAAGGGTTGACGTTACCTTCCAATCAAGCATCTTTCATCTGCGCACTAATGACACATCACTTTGACAATATTCATCACACTGGTAAATAATAACAATAACACAGTTAATTGGTGTTTACAGCTAATAGAGCCATCAGCAGTATTTGCAATTATTCGGGAATGTTACAAATAATTAGATCAATGGGAAATTTACACTTGTTTTCTGAATGAGACAAAGAATAGGACCAGCTGATAACCAAAACATACTAAATAAGTACAAATCAGGGCATTAAAAATTGATAAAAATTACTTAAATTCTTTTTGGCCAACTGGAATTTATTGGAAAACTGCCTCTTACCAATCAGAAAACTGTACAAAGTGACCTTCTTGGAACATAAAAGCACTTAATTCTCCTGAAAACTGTTGCACGCTGGTATTTGTTTCAAAATGATCTCTGAGAGTGAACCGAACCGGATGCATGCTTTTTTATTTCCATTTTCATTAGGCATCCTCATCTGTGACCACATCTTCCAGAGGCTCTGAGAGGCTTTGACATCCCCTCTACAGAAAGTGTATACATATCTGAATATCTGAAAAGAAAGCCTTGGCCATGGACAGGTTATTACAGTTCGAAAACATCCTCATTGGTCTGAGTGCTCTTAAGCTGGAGGACAAGCTGTAAACATGCTGTATTCTGAAACTGTGTTGAAAGCTTATCATCAAAGTAATGGCACTCACCAGACAGCATCACGAACAAGTGGACACTGCACTGAGAACATGATATTTCTATTCCTAACCATCTGAGACAAGAAGTTTTTTAATGCCACATATCGCACTGTAGGTCAACCTTATCTTCAAAACAGCAGCACTTTATATTTTTCCATTATATTGTAAGTAAGAAAGATTCAGAAGTTGCTGTCAAGGCAGAATTTGAATGAGCTCGATAAGAGAAAAGGGAAAATCCAGCACAATAGCCTTCTGGTCCCTTTGGATAACAAATGTCTTGATTTTTTTTTAGATGAACTGCAAAAAAAAAAAAAAAAAAAAAAAAAAAAAGAAAAGAAAATTGCTATCAATGGACATACAGTGGAATTTGTTCACAGTTGGGTTGAAAACAGAGTGATTTGTGTCTGTGTTAATCTTCCTAAAGAGAATATAAATAAAAATCTTTGCCACAGCCTTAGCTCTGAAATATTCAGTTTATTACACACTCTTTTTCTTACTGTCAGCTGTCAGCAGTCCAAATAATTTCCACAATATCTTATGCCAGTGCAGTATATTACCATAAAGGCAGGCTCGTTAGGAAAAGGCTTTTTGAAGAGTGAGAGCAGTTGTGGAAAGGCAGTGAGACAGCTACAAAGCTTACATCTTCTCATGAATTTAAACTGTCATGGTGATAACGCATCCAAGTGGAATGGTATAGCATTCACATTTAAAACCCTTTTGATTAAGTTGTATTATATATTATGCAAATGTTTATGTAATGCTGCATTATAATGTATTGGAAAGAAACTGAAGAAACAATAAATATCATGTCTTAATATAATTTTATAATGAGGTTTTTACTGAGAAACAACTTGACTGTAAACACCTACTTCATTTCTCTGCAGGTATACCAAAGAAAATGTAGACAGAAATGAAATTCAGTTTTTTTTCTACTGTGCAAAGCTTGTTCTCATTTATGATTAGAGTCACTCAGTCATTGAAAAACTATAACTACACTTACAGTTCATTTACTGTTGATTGTAATTGTATTTTTGCTTAAATCATTCAATTTTGGTATGAGTGTTGCAAGTGTTTTTGTCTTCTCATAAAAAAAAAAAAAAAAAAAAAAAAAAAAAGGACAACAATGTAATGCCACCGAATCACCTGAGTACATTTCAGTTGTTTGGTGAAATTTGTACACATGTTAAATGACCAAAAGTCATAGATTACACATGCTATACTTAAGTTTTTTTGTGTGTTTTTTTTATCTGTACTTTTTTTTTTTTTTGCGTAAGTTAAAATGTTTAATATTACGATATATCAAATTACCGACTACTGGGCACTTGTCTGGATGTGCCTCATGATGTTATGTAAACTTACTGAGTTTGCCTGTATAAGCGCAGACAGACTCATAAATGTGAGTGGCGCTGGTCGCATTTTCCAGCGCTCGTCCACTTTCACTGGATTAATGTAATAATTTCTATTTATTTCGCAAAAGCTCTCGGGTTTTGTACAATGGACGACTGTGGTAAAGGTTGTTTAAAAAAAGTAAAATATTCTATGGTAAATAATACTGCCATCTAGCAACACAAGAATTATCATAACTACCGGCACCGGCATGAGGCCGACAGATATAGAGGCAAGCAGCACTCGGACTCAGACATGTTTTTCAGAAAGAAGAACTGTGCTGGAGAAATATAGGACGTTAATCTGTTGATTATTTTCATTGGAAGCTAAGACACTCAGGCCTGTCAAAGTACACTGCACATTTAGTCACAGCTTTAGTATCTTAGCGCTTAGCTGTTTGTCTTGGTAAGGTTTATGTTTATTGCCATTGAGCATTTAGTTTATGAGAAATGAGTCCTGTAAAAAAAGAAAATAGCCAGCATCTACTTTTTTATACAAAAGCCTTTGTCTTCTTAACTCAGAAAACATTTAGCAGAAAATAACAATGTGTCAAAAGAATCTTTTCAATACGTCTTTAGCTGAAGTTAGTAGAGTGGGTGCAGTGCCACAAAACGCCAAAGATGGCGCCCTTGTTCAAAACTTTGCCAATTATGCAGTGCACCTTTAAGTCTACAAGCAAATTTTTTTCAATCTTAAAGCCAGTGCAGATCTGCTGTATTGCTGAATGTTACATAAATATACATACAACAAGATAAAATCTCCTAATCTTTATTGCTAACAAATGAATGTAGGCTACTGTAAAGCTCATTTTGCACTTCAGCACTCTGTGTTTTTACTTATTACTTTTTTACTTAAGTTTACAAAAGTGAACTTTTCCCAGAGTAATTTTTAGATGATTGATGAAGTAGTGAACTTCTTGCGTGGAAAATCCAGACAATATATAAAAAAAAAATATCGTCTGGCCACCGTGTCCCTTTTTCAAATTTCTGTAGCTGTGATTGACAGAATAATTTGCCAATCAGAGACACGCATCGTCTTCCGTCTAAAAATCAACTTGACTTCTGACGAAAAAACACATGGAAAAAATATCACACGGAACTGAAAAATATTGCAGATTTCTACAAAATCAATGAGCGCAGCAAAAAACAATTTTAATCTGAGGTGAGTGAAGTTATAGTTTGGTTTAAATGTTAGACGACCAATCAGCTCCTTTGTTTCATCTGCGTCGCGCAAATAGACTAACCTGATTGCGCAGTACGATTTGATCGGAAACGCAGGCGGGGGGCGTGGTGGTGACCAGACCCATTCTTCGCAGTTTGCAGAAGCGTGGGTTTTGGAGATATGAGCAATGCAATGCAAATGCAACAAACATACAAATACATGACTTTGATATGATGATAAAACAAAAAAGGGTAAAAGTGCCTGTGTGAAACAATATTACCAACATGTCATTGGAGCTGCTTAATCTTTTGACTATGTATCTCTAACATTAAACTATTACGCTTTGTAATTTTGTTTAGGCCTCCCAATCACTGTTAAGTCTGACTGATCACTTGAAAAGTCCAGTCACTTCAGGTGATTTCAATATTCATGTAGATAATGATGAATGTAAGTGCTGTCCTCAACACATTGCTTCAAATATATCAAATTAAGAGTAAAATTTGCAACAATTTCAGGCCAAAACTATGTGGTGTAGATAAAGCTTAGAGGGGAAACTCAACACACCTGACCCTCGAGCTTTTTATATGAACACATAGCATATATTTTCTGCAGAATAGCTGTCAAAAATGTATGAAAATGGGCTTATTTTGAAGAGAATAAGTAAAGTCTTACACTAATTAAAAAAACAACAACATAAATAAATAGATAAAACTCTTTTGCAAAAAATTGCTACCAAAAAAAAGAACAATATAAATATAAACTGCTTTCCAAAGGACAAATAACATAAAGGGGCAATTTTTAAAATTTACTTTAGCGCAGTGATGCGATTTATGACCAAACATAACATTATGATCCATGAGTGTCACAGATTAGAACTACTCTATATCTGACTAAGAGTATTTTAAAACATTGGTAGTTTTACCTTAAAAATCTAATTTAATCAATTTGGTTCCTTTTGAAGAATCAGCACATTTTCTTTATCACAGCCTCTTTGTCTCCACCTGCAGCGCTCTAATTGCACCTTCTCTGATTTGAATATTCTGCTGGTTGAGGTTGTCTTTGCTGGTCGGCTGAGCAGGCAGCAGACGTTTCCATCAGCACTGTGGTGCCTGGCATTCATCATCAAAGGTCTGCACAGGAATAAGACAGCTTCAACTCATCTGCATCTGATTGGTATGCCGACCGACCGGGCCCCTTCCACATCATCCTACACACACTGTTATTTCTTATTAGCATATAATGCATCAATTACTTCACTTTCACTAACTGACAAAGTATCTACCATAAGTTTTGTTTCCAAGGCAACTTGAGAAAGGAGGGAGAATGGTAGTGCCAGGAGTAAATGAGTTTGACATGGACTGCAGTATTTTTGATGAATAGGTGCTGACAGTGGATGATCACTTTAACTGGAAGATGAGGAGTTTAAATTGACAAATAATCATACAATAAATAGTAAGTAGCTTTATTTGTATAGTGCATAGTAAGACCCCCTCCCCACTCATTCGTAGTAAGCCGCCCTGGGGCAGCTCAACAAGGGCGATTCGCCTAAGCACCTGGCGCCTCAACCTCTGTTCACCACCAAGCGTTGCCTAACCTGCATGTTGTTGGTTGGTGGGTAAACCAGAGAGCCCAGAGGAAACTGTTCAGACATGGGAAGGAACATGCAAACTCCACACACAAAGGCCCGGGTCGAGCATGAACCCGCAACCTTCCTGCTGTAATGCAAGAGCGCTAACCACTCAGCCACCATGCCACTGGCAGAATGAATAGAACTTCATGTAAGCTAACAGTTTGGATTACCAAAGCACATGTTATGATTGTTACTATATATTTAAATTTGCTTTGAGTTTTACAATGTTGTTGTTGTTATAAAAAATGTGATGTATTTTTTACATTGCTCTTATATTTTAGACATGCTTTTAAGACATCAGGGACATTCACAATTTTTTTTTAATGTAAATATGTTACGAAAAGCCAAAATGTAAAACAAAACGAATTTTGATTGAATTGTGGCGACATTTAACAGGGTTTAATGGATAAATCTTAACCTATGCCAAGCCCCAGCTCTTAACGTATCCATTTTATTAACTTGAAGCCGAAGCTTACCTGCTAAACCCAAAGAAAATGTCATCACGTCGCTTCAACCTAAATTCATGTTTATTTATGTTTAAAACATGAAAACATGCTCTTCACATGCTCCAGGTGTATTTTCAAAAAACAAAACAAAAGAAACAAACAAAAATAAAACATCAGGACATTGATTAAATAGTTGTGTCATTTAAAATTAGTCTGTTGTGGTTTGCTGAAAATCTCACTTGAGCAGATATGTCTTGTATGAACGCTAGATAAACGTCCTGTTCTGTAATGTAAAATGCACACAAAGGCCTTTATCTTCCACGTCCCACAATGCACCACTGAAAAAAAGCTTGACAAAAGAAAAAGAGATGATTTCTTGATACGTCCTCAGGATTTGAACAGAGCTATTCTTTGTGAGACACTAATCCATTTTTGACATCGATTTGAAGCTAGTTCACTTGGAAGGAATCAGGGACTTTACACACCTTGGACATTGTCAGTAAGTATTTGAAAAGATTTGAATTTCAGATGCCTGGTTGGCAGCAGAGAAATGATAAGATAATGTATCCTTTTGTTCTGCTGAGTTTTTGATTCTTTTTTCTCCCTTTGGCTCTGATTGCTGAGGCGTGTGCAGGAGAAGAACATAGAAAAGCCTTGTTGTAATTAATTGTAGCACCTCTAATATTAGGACCAATGTTAATATTTACAGTATTGATGCCCTGAAACATTTTTGGGTAACATTTTATAATAAGGGGACATTAATTCACTGATTATCATCACGAATTCATGATATGTTCATGAGGAATTAATACATGAATTCATGGTGAATTCAGGATGTGTTCATGCATAGGTTCACCATGAGTCATCAAGAGCTATCATGAATTCACCATGAATTATGACATTTTGACTACCTATTTGTTGCCTGACCAGCCAGTCCCTCCTACATTCTGTTACATTCTGTTTGAATGCAGAAGGGTCTGGGACCTGACGGTTAGCCAATAAAGTCGCCTCCCAAAGTTAAGACGATCCAATTAAGCACGGCGATTCTGACACGTGACACTAAAAAGTCGGAAGTTGCTTGAAAGACCCCAGACCCTCACGGTTTGTAAAGTGTCTGTCAAAGCGTGTAGGGACTGGCTGGTCAGGCAAACCTATTTGCATAATATTTTTGCTGTTCCTAATCCTTACTAATAACGCTATAAAGGAAGCTTTAATTAAAAAAAAAAAACAAAAAAAAAACAAAACAGCAGCTTAAATTATGATGAGTTCATTATAAGTTCTTCACAATTCACTACGATAAGGCTAGATTATGTTTTGTTTGAATTATTGGTGGAGGAAATTCATAATGACTCATGATGATCATGAGTCATTATGATCACTTTTAAAAGTCATGATGAATTGGTTAAAATATTTTTAGAACATGTAAATGCCTTGGATGCATAGTAGGTTTAACATCTTTCCTTACTAACATGATTTCCAATCCATTGTATGAATTATTGGTCTAATTCATGAATAAATTCATTCATGAGACCACTTGAATTCATGATAATTCTTGATGACTCATGATGAACTAATGCATGAATACATCCTGAATTCACCATGAATTCATACATTAATTCCTCAAGAACATGAATCATCATTAATTCATGATGATTACCAATGAATTCATGTCCCTTATTATAAAACGTTACCCATTTTTGCTTATTGTAAGTTTGTTCTTGTCTTGTAATATTTAAATCACTCAATGTTGAGTTGCAACAACACGGAGGATTACTCAATCATGCATGACCCTTTCAATCCAAATACAAACTATTGACATAACCAGGTAATACAGGATAAATTGGATTCAAATAAACTGGGATTACAACAGAACTTTGTTAGAAAATTTGTGAATGAACATATTAAGAAAAAGGTCAACAATTCTAGTTGTATTAGCTGTGTCATCAGTTGTGAAAAGAATGGTCACTTATACCAGAAGCAGCTGAGACAGACAGCTGAGTCAATAGACATGCCTTGAAATATGAAGAGCAGACTGAAGCTTGCGTGGCAGCTTGAATGCTTTGCCCTGGCTGTGCCACAGTCCCACCTGGGCATCAATCCACTTCAGAACGCCTTGTGTTTTGTGTCTGGATCTGAGACGGGCTGCAGACACATCATCGCTCAGAGGCCCCACCTGCCGAGACGCTCGCTTTTACCAAACAAGACAAACACTCCCAACACAACAACCTCCACTTTCAGTTATTTATCAATATGTTCTCATTGAGTAATGTTTTCACAGTTTTCAACAAGTGCATAGTTTTTTTTCTATGTGATCAAAAACAGTGGCACATTTTGAACTGAAAATGTAATATGTCACTATAGTAAGTAATTTCATTCATCCTGTATTGTTTGGGCTGGCTGGTATCAATGACCCATCTTGTCATTTCAGGAAGGAAGAAAACCTACATTTTAAATCTTTGTTGTCATATTTCAACATAATTGCTGAGTTATGTACTGTATAGTTTGATATTTGAAATATGTAAAACAATAATAACAATAATCATAATCATAATAATTATAATGGTAAGCATTATAATAATAATGTGGCAAACTTTCTTTTGGCTAGTCTGTTGTTGTGAACACCACTGAAATACCTGTTTTAATGTTTTTAAGCTCTCAAAATATATTCATATGTCACATATTAATGTTTTTTTTTTTGTTTTTTTTTGGTTGGTTGGTTGGTCCTAATTATTATTTTTAAATTTAAATTGATCGAACCTCATACTCAATTGAGTTGACAGTATTGTAGTGTGCGATATGTGTTACATTTATTGTCTGACCTGCTTTAGTAATTAATCATTGTGAAATGGTCTTTATATACGTATGTTTGTTGAGGAAAGCCCCAGATTGAACAGCAATGACACGATTTAGAATACGTTTGAATAAATATTCTAAATCTACATCTGTAAACACGCTTAATCAGAACATTCTCGAGTGACATTATGTGAGCCCAAATTTTGCAAAAAATAAACTGTATGTTGACATTTATGTTCTAAACAACTCATTGATTATCCAAAGAATAATCAGCTGACTTATTGATTACCAAACTAATCATTATGGTAGCAGCCTGACATGAGACACAAGGCAATAGGGAAGTTTATTTACCCTACAGTGAATGAACCTGCCATTTTCTATACAGTAAAGAAAAGAAAATCATTCCAACCACTCTTTTGTTGTAATTACCTGGAACTAGTCTTTTGTGATTTCTGAACTGAATCCGTGGCTTCCAACATTGAGGATTTTAAAATTCAGTGCAGGTTTAGGTGGCCAAAGATTGCAATGGAATATTTTAGCTGTGAAAATGAGACTGATCTCATAAATGTAACTACAGCAGTAAAAGGTCTTTTTACTGTCAGGTTTATGGGATAGAGTTGTAACTTCACGTCTGATCAAATAGAGACAGTTTCTCTCAGAGTGTAGCAGAGGCAGTCTGAGCTGTGATCAGATGCAGGTGTTAATGTGAGCGTTACAGCAGCGTTTTACAAGAAGTTTATAGAGTTACACCTAAAGCAGTCACAAATCACAATGTTCATTCTGAGACAATTAAAGAATGTAGAAAGCCACATTTACAGAACATTAACACAAAAGGCAAACGCTGTAAGGGTTTTCTACATTTCAACAAATCTGGGAACTTCTTAAAGAGTGATTCTGTTGTTTTCCAATGCAATCAAACATAACAACAACCCACTAAATACATAAAGAAAAGTACATTTACTGAGCCGCTTTCAGGAGCATGGAGAAGAGTTCTTTGTGTAAATGTTTAAACTTACATTTTTGCAAAAGCTTACGCCTGAGTTTGAACTGTAAAAGTCCCACATGAAACAGAAGATGTGTGAAATAAGCTCAGTTGACAGAATCATGGAACATAAGGCATTGGTGCACACGTGTGTATCTATGTTACGCCGTGAAAGTAATCTTAGCTGTGTGAGGAGGACAGAGTCGAGCTGAATCGAGATTGACTGAATCCGAAATTTGTTTAAATATTTACATGAAAAACAGCAGCAACAGGCACATACAGCACCTCAACTTCGAGTAATTGTCTAGAATCACCTTCTCACTAATTGGACATTAATCTCACAAAAGGATAAAACTAATATAGAAAAACAGTGTAACTTTAGCAGATTCAATCAGTGTACAAAAGTATATTCTGATGTTAAATTAGCAGTGAAGTGTTAATGTACAAAACCATGACTTAAAACAGCTAAAAATCAAACACCCTCCTTCAACAATTACAATGATCTCCCCAGAATCCAGCTTCCCAGGGACTCTTTTAGCTGGTGCACCTGACAGACTCTGACAAAACAGATGGACGTAAGCTTTCCTACAAAATAAATCAGACCACAAGAGGCAGTTGTAAACATAATTCAAGTGAAAAATAGATCAAGAACCTAAAGTACACAAATGCAACATCTACAAGTGTTTAGCCGGGTTATAGTTGTTTTCAGTATTTATTTCATGCAGGCAGTTCATGTCAATAAAAATGCATTTGATATCCGTGATTAACAGGCCAGATTGTAGCCCTGGGCTGTTGTTCTGCATTTACTTTTACAAACACTTTCTCATTCACAGAGCAGTGCATTCCCTATTGCCCACATCCTTTTCTGTAGACTGTGCATGTTTGTGTGTCTGTGTTCCAAATGTTCCAGAAAAGTCGTTCTGCACCTTCAGTGGTGCACAGCACAACAGTGAGGTTGCGTTTCTCTATGTAACCTCATTGTGAGTGGCAGACATGGGGACTGTGGCTCTGCCTATTGCAGAGCGCACATGATAAATGATGGTGAGCTGAACTAGTTTAAGAGCAGCATCACACAATTGCTCATTTCAAAAGGCACTGCTTGACTCAGGCCTGGGGAACAGCATGGAAAGTAATATCCATCAACAGCCAGCCAAGCAGTTGCACTATCAGCAAACACAATTTGGCGCCAGGAACATTATTGTTTCAGTGCCGCGCTGCTCTTTGTCTCGATGATGAACAGGCTGAGTGATGTTTGGTTGATGAATACAATCCTGCTGTCATCATTATATGAACTTGGTCATTATTGGGACGAATTGAGTTTGTTTGGAAAGGCAGTTTGTAAAAACACAAAATTCCGCAGAATGATTTATTAGATTATATTATGGCACTTTGCAAAGTTGTCGATGGTAAAAGATCGCCTGGAACTGCTCAAAGTTCTCTAAACTAAGTTGTAGTTCAAAAACACAGCTTGTTAATGTCTTCTGCCACTGTAGCTCAATTGGTCCAGACTGTGTAAACCTGGAGAACTGGCACAACTGTTATCTAAAAAGTGCTTTGGTCTTCTATCCCCAGTTTTGCCACAAACATTTTAACAGTTAGAACTCATTGAGACTGCCCCATGTGGACTTTTCTATAAACCCAGCAGAAGTCATCTGTTACAGTCTCAGCCTGTGAACAGCAGCAGTCCTTAACCTCGCATTCTTTGATTATAAGTCTGCCTCTGTAGGATGAGAGTAATGGCTTTCCATCAAAGAGCAATAGGCTTCAGTTTGAAGAGACATCTCAAGTGTCTGCTTTAAAGCACTGAATCAGAGAGCCTCCATTTTCTATATTGTTTTGTTTGGACCCTCCTTTAATTAAATGAAATTAAGGATAAATAAGAAAAAAAAAAAAAACAATTAGATTTGCATATGTCCTGTGTGTGTCCATAAAATATTTAACAATGTATATTTTCATAAGAAAATTATATCTGTACAGAACCACTTAACTGGATAATCACCTGTCTTTCCTCTCTGTCCTTTTTGTGACATGAGTATTAGTATTGTATTGTAATAGTTTATTGTGTACCTCTGTAAGTATTGTTTTGGTAGGTTTTCTTTTGGAGTTTCAGAAGTAGAAAGCTATTTTGTTGATGATCAAGCAACAATCATTGGCTGCAAAACAATCATTGAGGTTTTTGAGCTCAATTTTTCATCTGACACTTTGGGAGTTTAACCCATAAGCCATAACCAACTATGAAGCCTGTACAGTTCAAAGGATAAAAGTTTGGAACTGTTAGTTTATGTGAAATTAGCTGTTTGTTTTTCTGTCACCATAGAGACAGTGCAAAGAGGCAATACCAGTGAATTTTGCCGAATGCAGCAGAAGATCTTCCGGTAAAAATGCTTTGAAGAAATGGCCTTATCATCAACTTAAACATCAAGACAGCTTGGCAGAGGTGCTTCTACCTGTACCTGACTGTGATGTGTCTGCAGAGTTCACCTGGACCTGACTGTGATGTGTCTCCAGAGTTCACCTGGACCTGACTGTGATGTGTCTCCAGAGTTCACCTGGAGCTGACTATGATGTGTCTGCATAGTTCACCTGGACCTGACTGTGATGCGTCTGCAGAGTTCACTCTCACCACCTGGACCTGACTGTGATGTGTCTGCAGAGTTCACCAGCACCACTAGACCTGACTGTGATGTGTCTGCAGAGTTCACTTGGACCTGACTGTGATGCGTCTGCAGAGTTCACTCTCACCACCTGGACCTGACTGTGACGTGTCTGCAGAGTTTACCTGGACTTGAATGTGATGTGTCTGCAAAGTTCACCTGGACCTGACTGTGATGTGTCTGCAAAGTTCACCTGGACCACCTTGACCTGACTGTGATGTGTCTCCAGAGTTCACCTTCTCCACCTGGACCTGACTGTGATGTGTCTGCAAAGTTCACCTGGACCACCTGGACCTGACTGTGATGTGTCTCCAGAGTTCACCTGGACCTGACTGTGTTGTGTCTGCAGAGTTCACCAGCACCACCTAGACCTGACTTTGATGTGTCTGCAGATTTCACCAGCACCACCTAGACCTGACTGTGATGTGTCTGCAGAGTTCACTCTCACCACCTGGACCTGATTGTGATGTGTCTGCAAAGTTCACCTGGACACCTGGACCTGACTGTGATGTGTCTCCAGAGTTCACCTTCTCCACCTGGACCTGACTGTGATGTGTCTGCAAAGTTCACCTGGACCACCTGGACCTGACTGTGATGTGTCTCCGGAGTTCACCTGGACCTGGCTGTGATGTGTCTGCAGAGTTCACCTTCTCCACCTGGACCTGACTGTGATGTGTCTGCAAAGTTCACCTGGACCACCTGGACCTTACTGTGTTGTGACTCCAGAGTTCACCTAGACCTGACTGTGATGTGTCTGCAGAGTTCACTCTCACCACCTGGACCTGACTGTGATGTGTCTGCATAGTTCACCTGGACCTGACTGTGATGTGTCTGCTGAGTTCACCTGGACCTGACTGTGATGTGTCTGCAAAGTTCACCTGGACCTGACTGTGATGTGTCTGCAGAGTTCACCTGGACCTTACTGTGATGTGTCTGCTGAGTTCACCTGGACCTGACTGTGATGTGTCTGAAAAGTTCACCTGGACCTTACTGTGATGTGTCTGCAGAGTTCACCTGCTCATTACCTCAGCTGCACTGAAAGACAGCTCAAATGTGAAGAATACATCTCTCTCAGATGGGATTGATACAAATAAAAAAAAAAGTATTCAGTTAGAAATGTTCTCAATTTAAAGCATCCTTATGCTGTTCTTTACCTCCACCTCTCAAATCAATGTATCCTCTAAGGTGATATTATAATTATGAATTTACAAATCACACATGAGCAACTTAAGTACAAACTGTACTTTGCAGTCATATCCCATCTCATTTAGAGGCACAGTCTTCTGAAACAATCGTTTCACAGCTCAGGGGACTTTATTTGGAATGCTGCATTCATTTGTTACTGATTTCATTTTCCCCCCAAAATGTTTTTTTCCTTTGGGACTATAATGAACAGATCTGCTGTGAGTGTTGTATGAAGTCAGTGAAGTATGTTCAAATGTTTCTGAGTCGTCTCAATCTTTGTCTTTACAACCAACAAGCTATTTTTATTATTGTTTAAAAATGTGAATAAAAACTAAAATAATAATGCTTTAGCACTTTCATACAAACATTCACTATACAATTCAACATCTCAAACCATATTTTTTCTGTTGTTATTCTTGGCTAAAGTGGTTCCTTCTCATGTACTTCTATGACATTTTTCCTGAGTCAAAATACACAGCTGATGCTCTATCTATAATCCAGCAGAAGCAAACATAATTTCCTGTCCATTATTTCCTTCTGTTGATAATGGAACACAGAGCAAACAAACACAGAAAAAATATTTGAAAATGTATTATTTCTTCTGGTTTTGTAACAGTTTGGACCTGACATAAAAACAGAGATGGACATTAACATTTGTAACGCATTTGTTGTTTTGCTGACGTGCCTGTAAGACCAACAAAGGGTGTGCATCACTACAGGTCTCTCAAGTGAGCAGATGTCCCCAACTAGGCGTAAATGGGCTGGGCGGACTGGGAGCTCTGGTAGTGGCTCGTAGTGAGAGCATGTGGGTCCTAGGTACATTTAAAAGTTCAAAACAATAGACTTAAGCAACAGCAGGGCAATGTTTGTAGCATCAGAGCCATTTTAGTCCACCACCATCTTGTCTCTTTGTATGATTTGCAACTGTGAACTCAATAAATGGGAACAGAATGACATAAAGTTGACAATAGTCTAATTGCTGTGAAGGAATTTGTCATGGCCAGAATATGGAATAATTAAAAATGTTTGTATGTTGGAAATGTATTAACCCAAAGCCCATTTAATAACACAATCATTCCTGCAAGCTGTTTCAGCCTCTGTCACAGTTAGTTTTATTATAATTTGTGAGCACAATTCAGTCTGAAATTGGCAGTCTTTTCCAGATCCTTTTTTTGTTTGTTGTCTCTGGGCATGGTATGTTATTGTGCTATTTTTATTTGGTTTATATTTTGTAGTTGTTTGTATTTTTTGTGCTATTGATTATAATGTTGAATGGTTGATTTAGTCTCAATATGTGAACTGCTTTGTTTGTAAAATGTGCTATAGAAACAAAGCAGATTAGATTGGATTATTTGTCATTTACAATCAGAATTTCCCGTTCGTTCATCGAACTCCACAAAGTTTGTTTGTTGTTGTTGTTTGTTGTTGTTTAGCTAGCTGTCGTTTGTATACTGCCACGTCTCTCTCCTAACACCTGTGAAAAAAGCTTAAAACTCAAGCACAATTCATTTGGTAAGTGAACAAAACGTGTATTGATGAAGGAAGATTTAATTTAATTATTTTTGATTGTTTGCATTTTTAAGGAAGCAAAAGTCAGTGAAAATATAACTGATGAACTAAGCAATGACCTGGTTCTTTTCACCTGAGGACATGATACCTTTATTGACTCAGAGACACATTTTGCATGTAAAGTGTATTGTTCCACTCATATTGATTGGTGTGTTTGGGTGATGGTAGTGTGACCTGTGATTGTGCTGAAAGACCAATTTCTGCCTACTTAATCAATCTCTTGTACATTTTCTTTTGAACCTAATTGACGTAGTTCTCCCTCGGCAGGCATTGTAAGAGAGAGGAGGGGGCGCCAGAGCTGTTCACTGGGCTTCATGAATCGCCTTCTATTGATCACACTGCTGCAACTGGAAGCCAGATCTGGGCCAGTTGCCTCGTCAGCAGTCTCTTTGCCGGCGTGAAGAAAAGAAAAGCAAAACAACCAAGAGAGGCAAAGCACACAATGGGAGACACGCGTCACCAGGAACTGTGCTCCGAGCTGCAGGCTTCAACAGAATCCACATATAGAAATGCTATTGTTTGTAAGAACTGTATACAGTAAAATGGCTGACTGTGCAATCCATGGATATCAAGTATTCTAAAATGCAACAGAGGAAATATCAAATGGTTACACACTGTATCTGTGAACAAAAGAGATCAGCATTTTATACAAGTTTTCCAAACAGAAAAAGTTGTGTTTACTCAACCAACTTTTGAATAGGAATGCAGACTGTATTTTGTTTATATTATCGTTGTTGATGATTTATTCTTCTATTTTTATTCATGTATAACAGCTTTAAGGTCAATTTTTTCTGAATTCTGATTTCTGAATTTCTAAATGTGACAGGATAGTCTGTAAGCAGGCTCTGTCAGTTTGTAGCTTGCTTTTCATTGGCTGTTGTGCTTGCTGGCAACTAATAAAAGTGCATTACATTGCGTCAACACCCTCTGGCCCCACACACACTTTCTGGGTCCACTTGTGTTGGCTCTTGTTGTTTTTTGTAGTCAAAGTTATCTATTAGCAAAATATTAACCTTATGTCATCCTAAATACTGTCTTTTGTGGTTCCACATCAGATTATTGCTCCTTTTGTGCTGCACTAGTCTCGCACGTCTGCCTGTGCAGAGACGGAGGTGTACCCAGGTAATCTAAAGGGAGATGTCTGCCTGCTGCCTTTCCTATGATCCAGTTTGTTTGATTTGAAATTGGGTCCATGTACGTCATGACCAGAGGCTTGATCCCTCCCAAGGCTTCATCTCTCCCGGAAAAGTGGGTAGTGGTCTGAAAAGAAGCAGAGCCAATCTACCACTCCGAACCTTTCTTTCCTGGAGCTTGGCCCTGATCCTCTGAACCAGTGGAAACATGCCTAAAGTGACGTGCGAAGTGAAGTGAAGATTGCAGGAGCGGAGCAGTAGGCTACTTCAGTTTATATTATTTACTCAGTAAATCTTTCAGGCACTACCACTGCTGCACACGTCATCAAAAAGGCAGGCAACGTTACAAGGGAAAGCACAGTACACAGTCCGTACCTATAGTCAAGAAGAAAAAGAGTTTGAGAATAAAAGAGAATTTCTCTTCTTCACTTGGTCTCTCAGAATTAAAATCTTGTACAGTTGACAGAATCTTCTTGGGTCTTCTGTCCTTAAAGGTGGGGTAGTTGATTTTCACACTGCAAACACAAAATAGGTTTGAAATCTGACTCCTTCCTCTCATAAATCCTTTGACTTGTTGTAAAGGTCGACCTGTATTTATTGTGGCTGCAAATTTGGTCTTTTTACAAGCAACAAAGTGAAACTGGAGAGGACCACCCAAGCACAGCCAATCAGAGCACTGCATTTGTTTCCTAAAATTCTGTATTATTCATTCAGATAGTACACAGCTGTCTCAAAAAGCGCTGCATTTATCATACGCTTTTAGTGAAAAACACAAAGTTTAGTGACCTACAACTGAAGTTAGTAGCCCCAACTTTAACTTTATAGATGGAAAGAGTACTTATTTAGTTGCAGACAAGAAAAAAGAAGAAAACATTTATCATTAATCAGAGAAGGAATTAATTAAAATTCAGAAATACATTTTTTATTACAAAAATAAATAAATAATATTCCAATATTTTCAGAAACAAGTTACACAGCTATGCCTCCTTTGATCACGGCTTGAAACAGGAAAATGAACCACAATATATATAGGCTTTGTGCGACTACTTTTAAAATCAGTTTCATAAACAAGAACAGAGTAAAGGAGTGAAGGATTCAGTTCACAGTTGAGGATTTACCGAGGCATTCAGATGAAGTTATGGCCGTCTGCCGTTCATGAAAGTGAGCACTCAGCATTCTGCCCTCCGCGATACCGCATCTTCCCATGATTGATACTTTCATTGTGTCACTGTGCCACTTGCCAAAATGTCACTGCGGCCATTTAACAAACATGCATCTAATAACTGCGCTTGCCCTTGCCCTATATCAACTGCAACTTTCATTTCACCCAGCGCTCCAGTCTCGGAAAACTGATTTATATTCACCATCCTCACAAAACTGTCAAGAGGAGAAATGCGAGAAAACCCTGTGCAAAAGATGCCAAACATTTGCATCATACCAGTCATTAATTTAGCTGAGAAGTGAGCTGATATGCCGCAGAAAATTTGGGTTCATAAACTTTCCAAATATGTAGTCAATATATATTAAAAGACTGACATACAGGACTAAAAAGTGGGATCTGTGTGTATTTACGTCACATGGGGCTGTGTATTCATGACAGCAGCATTTCTCTCATTTGAAGTCATTAGCATAATATTTGGAGTCATAAAGTGAAATGTGTTCCGCTCTCTTCAAATCAAGATTAATGATGATGATTTATTAAGGTAACAACAAAACCGCATGTAGAACCATTTCCAATTGAGGGTTGAATTTTTCATCAGCATTAAAATGTAATGGCATAAACTCCTTAGAAAGCATCTGTGATGCACAAGAAGCGTGAATACACAGCTGATTAGCACAGACACAAGTGTCCAGTTTAAGCTGTCAATCATCTTTGCTTTTGATGCTAACATGGTTCCGAACCCATGTTGATTTCCATGTTCAAAGAGTTTTATCTGAATAACATTTGAATGGAGCCATGACGACGAGGAAAAGGCAGAAGAAATGTTTTACAAACCTTTGGAATATAAAAAAAGGGTTACAGTGCATAGCACAGTGAATCTGAAGATATGAGGTTTATAAAGAATAGTTTTTAAATAACACTTCCTAATTTTTGGACTGAAATTTCTATCTTTATACAGTACAGTACAATACAGTACAACTGAATTGATGAATTACCTTAGTTGTAAAATAATAAAGGAGAAAGAACAAACAAAAACACGACGAGTTTTCCAAAACCTTCATGTGCAAGCATGTTCTTTGTCCATGCTCTCTAGTCCGAGAACTGACGTGCGCAGGACCGTGTCCCCTTCAGCCGCTGTAACATGTGTTCTTTGTTCGTTTTCTGAGTATCCTCGTTTAGATGAGTGCGGGAACATCACCACTGGCATTCCAGTTCTCATGAGCGCGTGGTGCTAACATCCTTGTGAAGTAAAACACAGCAGGACCAAAGCCACTTTGGTCCGATCAGGCTGTCTTCAACAGTTGCCCATTCTATGAGACTGCGTGAACACTGGACCGAGGTCTATGCTCTATAGGACGTACCACATTCAGACTGATCAGCTTTTTAAGGTGGGATTTTACTTTAAACAGCTTATTTTTAAAGGAAAAGAGAAAACACATTTTTAAGAAAAAGTTGATTCCTTTTAAGCTTATTTCATTTTGCCTTCTCCTGACTGAAGACATAGTCTACAGTTCATAGCCATAACATGTAACTTTTCCTATGCTGCACTGCTCATTTCTCACGTTGGCAGTATGTAGGAGAGTGTTTCACATCAGACCTGGAGTCTGGCCACTCAACTAGCACTTGTGTGCTCCAGAGAATTTACTAGCATCCAACAGAAGAAAAAAGGATGCCACCGAGAGCACTAAGGGCAAGAGAGGTTTACTGAATTGTGTAGATGACTTTTTCTCTCCAGAAAGTGCACCTTTAAGCCTTTTGCACACCAGAGGACTGATGTGCCCCTTCACAAGCTCAGGGAGGTGTGGTCCAAGTAACAATTCTCGTAAAAGATTATTTGTCATTTCCCTCATAATATTTGTGGGGTCAGTGCGACTCTGTTAAGACTGTCAGGTTGTAGCATGGTAAGGTTTGAGTAGAGAACTCGCTGCCTTATAACATTGGCTCTTAAAATTTAGAAAGTGGTCAACCCACTGTGCTTCGCTCTCTTTTGGTCTATACATGCCAGGATTAATTAATATGCATTTCATCGTTGTTGTTTTATCCCTTTTATGAGCAACCATGCACATAAAGGCAGCTCACCGGTCCCCAAGGATGTTTTCCTTCAGTCAGTGTATTAGATCATGTGATCTTTTCAACAGTCTGTAGTGTGTCTGCATTAGGCTGTTGAATTTTTTTCATTAATGCTACTACTACTGCTACTACTACAATAAATATTACATATACTATCCTGTTGCTATCTGCAGTACATTCACACAACACAACACAACATCTCAGTGTTATCTTGCCTGCCCTGTACTGAAAAGTTCAAGTGAAGCATGTGTCATGAGCCTCCGCCCTCCTCATTCTGACACTGGTCTACATCTGCCTCGTTCACGACAGAGGAGCACTCGTGAGGCCAGAAGTGATTGACAGTAGAGTAACATCAGTGCTGGATGCTGTGGCAGAGGTCTTTGTCAGTGGGATGGTTAATAGTGGTTGTACAGCCCGTCACTAGCATATCTCCTCAGCCCACCCCCCCAACACCACTGGGGCCACCAAACAAATGTCACCCGGCCTGTCTTTCTTGTAATTCTGTCATGTGCAGTGTTAAGAGAGCAGCCCTGTGCTGACAGGCGATCCGCGCACACAGAGGGGAAGATGGCTGGAATTTAGACGAGTAGATGCCTCCGCAGTGACATTTGAAAGTGCAGGTTTTTTTTCTCAACTCTATTCATTGGAAGAAGTGAATCCGTGTGGAATTGGTGGGTAGCATTATGATTGTGTGGCTTATCTTTGTCCATTTACAAATTGAGAAAGAGTCTGTGGATTTTGCTCTAGCAGTTACAGATTTAAAAGCACATTTTCAACATGAACTGAGTTTCCGCCCTTAAAAACATGCATGTTTGTCTAAATTCACATAAGCAAAATTAATACCAAAGGTGTTCAAAATGCGGTGTAACAATGCTAGTTCTGGAGGATTTTTTCAAAACAACCAGTCTGAGTCATTGTTTAGGCTTTGTTCATCAACCTCTGTCACTCCTCCAATGTTGCTGATGCAGGTCTGTAGTCCCGGGTCTCATGGGTTTTAACATTTGTTTTGTGACTTAAAGCAAAGTGTTGCGTTTCCAACTTTCAAAGTTTGCTTCAGCCTTTACGCACATGAAACAAAATCTACTTCAAACAAGCATTTTTATTTTAAAGCAAATGAGCTGTTCTAAACGCTTTATTTGGCATTTACACTTCCTGTGAGCTGTTCAGCAACAATGTGAGTCACTCTAGAGGGATTATCAGTTGACGTCACGCTCTACGCGCATGTCACCTGCAGAAAGAGACACTGTCTTTCTAGTTGGCTGGTGAAACAACAAAATGAGACGAGAGTTTGCTGTTTCAGGTATGAACCGGTATGACACATTCTACGTAGCTCCTTGAAGTTTGATACAGTGCTCTAAATGTAATGTCTATGAGTCATAAAGACGAATGTCATTCACAAATCTTGTTTTGGCAGCAAAACTTTTGTTTTCGCACAGTGAAAACTCTAGTTTACTAACAACAGCGCTGGCGAGTGTTGCTGCTATCCACTTGCACGCATCCCCTAGTGTTAAAAAACAAATAATCTCACTATAGGTCTTTTTGGGATGAGAACTGTTTTGTTGTGCAAATGGTGCCTGCTTCACTTTTGTGTACAAAAAGCATGCTAGCGGACAGAAAAGTAAAACTAGTGATGTACTGATAGTTTATGAAAGCATGAGAGAGTATGAAAGATGTTTATTCCATTGTTTGCAAATTCAAATCTAAAAAGAAAATGCAATTTTGATTTGATGTGGACAGAAGCAGAAAGGACAAATTGGATGTAACATGTAGCTTGGACATTACCAGAGATTTTACACTCTCTGAATGGGACTGTGAATATTTATGGTTTAAAGCATCCTAAGACCGAATAGTTAACCCAAACAATGTAATTATTCTTTGAAATAATGGATAGTACACAATCTGATGTTATTCCTGTGCTGCATCAGCAAGTGCTGATGTTAAAACAACACATCTAGTTTCATTATGGCTGCAGTGGGCGTTTATGAATGTAATATCCTACAGATCTCAGCAGGACAGGCCCTGGCTTTAAACTGGGTCATAAACGTAATCAGTGTTTACAGCTTGATGGTAAAAGTGCTCCTCTAGGATCTATTCTCTCTGTGAAGTTAATGCAGAGCAGCTTCTTTGAGCCCATAATTCATGTCAAGTAGCGCAGATGGTCATTTGTCACATATTTATCGTATGACACACATGTAAATGGATTACTTAGCCGAGCTTTAGAGTCCTTTCACTTCTCTGCACCTTCATCTCTCACTCCCACTGCTTCTCGCTGTCACTGGCCCGCTGCTCATATCCATTACATGGCTCCACGTAGTGATAAATCTGTCTGTCAGCAAGACATCATAATCAAATTGTTCCAGAGGTCATTTAACATTGCAGAGGAGGGACTTCACTTTAGCCCTAGGACGATCGGCTCAAATACAATTTATGTGTCAGAGATAAATTGTGGAATAAAACATTTGCAGAGAAAATGAACTGTCGGGCTGACTAAAATAGCCTTGTTATGGCCAGCCGTGTCACTTTATCTGCTAACTTCCATCGCCGGTATTTAGGCCGGCTCTTCCCTTTCCATCATAGAGGTGATTTAAATAATAATAAATAATGGATATGACGGCAGGATAGGAATAAGATGTGCAAAATGTGCAGTAACAGCTTCATCAGCCACTCCTTACAACTACACTGTGCACCTTTGGTCCAGCATAATACTTTTGAAGTCATGAAGTGACCTCGTTGACACTTATTGGTTTTGGTGACACTAATAAGGCATTTTCTTATGTGGAAACATGTTATTCATGTTTACATTGTGTGTGTTTTCTTTTTACTTCTATTACTATCTTTTTTTGTAAAACTGATGCACTTGTGCTTAAATATATGGTAACCATATACCCCAACCCTAATCCTAACTCGAAATAACTTTGTTACTGTGTATTATGACTTTGCTCTTACCATGTTATTATTGGGCCATATTGTAAATCTTTAGAAAAATGTTCCACTGAAGAGAAGACAAAATTCCATGACTCACATTGACATCACTATTTGATGTTGAAGAGAATCTGAAGACTACTTTTGTTGGAAATTATGGCGAAGGCTTGTTTATCTGCCAACACTGGGCTCCATTGCACAATCTTGCGCTGTGTGTTTGGCACCTTGTCCACAGATATCTAAAACATTCTATGCTTTAAATGCTTCAGGTGACTGGAGCATGCTGCGCGCTAGCCTCTCCTTCTGAGGAGCACTTCTCTTTTATAACACATGTACAAGCATATTTATAAGCTTTTTATTTTAGTCTTTAAATAAATAGTACGTATCCGAACACAAAGGATGTGGTAAAAGTCAAGTTAGAAACTTTAATGAATAAAATTACAAAATTACTTTTTTGGCAAACTGTTAATTTTTTCTGATTGAGGTGAAGCTTTTTGTGTTATATTTATCTGCCTGTAATGTTGAACTTCTGAACTCTTGTGTAATAAAAAGAATAACTAAGTAAAGAACAGAGGCTTCAGGACAAATGCGTAATTTCAAAAGTGCAAACTGGAGAGCTCATTGTACAAACAGCAAAAGGCTTTATAGGTACACTTTGCCAACATCAAGGCCTGTGTTGTACGAGAGCCTGTGAAGTGGAGTAAACATTTACAAATGAATAATTGATCACATCTGCATTATTTGAAGGAGGAGGAGGGCTGATGAGGGAAATGTGCATGTTTTGGCTTCTTCAAAGACATACCTTCCGCATAAGTAATGTTTTTACTTTCAAGTGTAAAGTCACACTTTTGCCTCAGGTATTTTATTTCTTGGTTCTTGTATCTTTGTATTAATTTTGCTCCAACACAAATCAGAATAAGAAGTGGACGACACAGAGACAGAGAGAGACACATCAAAGCACACATCTTATGAGACGGTGCCTCATTACAGAGTGAATGGTTGACAGCTCAGCTGACAGTTTGGAGACTTTCTCTTGCGTTGTTATTGCAAGCAACATGTGATTATAAACTTCCATCCAAATTTGTCTTAAAGGACGTGTGCAAATAAACAAACAAACAAACAAATAGATAAATCAGTTTTGCAACACTACAGATATATTGTAAACACAACTGGGAGAAATCTAGCTTGCATTGACCACATCTAACTATTTAACCTTTTAATGTATAAATCCAGAAAGTTAACATGCTAATGATGGTTAGGTTCATTATGACAACAAGATCACTGGGGATTTTTAAAGTTGCCAAAAACTCTTGTAAATATGTGATGAATAATTAGAAGGCCCACAATGCATAATGTGCAAACTGTAAGTGCAGTAAAAGTTTTGTTCTTTTGTTCAAGATTTTAATATCGCACAAACAGCACAACATGGATTAGGTAAAGTCACAAAGCCAAATACAAACAACCATACAAATGCCTTTTATAATGTGATTACAAACACAAACAAAACAGGTATATCTTCACCCAGAACGTATTGACATCCCACTTTTACACTTACAGGGAATTTCTGAAACTTTCAGAGTTTTTAGCTCTGTTACTCAAGTGTTTCCTCAGCATTACTTTACTCAACGTGGTATTTTGATTGATTCATGCCTACTTGAGTAATGCAGTACAGTCCTTGTGCTAAGAAAATATCCAGATTGCCCCTTTTCCTGTGATTTCAAATCTTTTTTTTTTTTTTTTTTTTTTTTTCAAAAATTAGAATTTAATATTCTCTAACATTTTGCACGTTGCTACAGAAAATATAAAGAACATTTCAGTTCTGCAGTTTTGGACAAGAAATCAATGAACCTGATTTATTGCTAAATAATTAAAAGCTAAATAATTAAAAGTGACAATAATAGTTCAATACGGGTTATTCTTCAACAAAAAACCCAAATTAAATCAAGAACACAAATATTATAAAATGCAGATCTGAAAGTGACTTAAAGGGGACAGACAATGACTTAAAGGGAAAGTTGATGCCAGAGACATTTCTTGTTTGCATCTTGGGCAAACTTAAACAGTGTTGAGAGGGTGGCTGTAGGAGTGCCAGCTTTGGCGTTATGATGATGGAAATGTAATTCTGTGGAGCAGATTAGATTCGGGTTGCTTGACCCTGAGGCAAAGCTTAGCTGTGAGCGGAGCACATCTGTTTGGACATTAATTGGCTCCAGTGGTTCACAGTGGTTCTGGAACACAGCACAACCAAAGGAAGGCAAGAATAATAATAAATCGACTGTGGTCTTTTCCTAATCGATGTTATCCCTGAGGCCAAACTCAGAGGTGCAAGAAGCAATCAAGGAAACAATAGCAGGTACAAGAATGATTCTGTGGGACGACAGCCCGGCAGATGGGAGAGCTGAGTGAGGGCTGCTATAAAATCTTTAAGCACTCCAGGGTAAGTGCCTTTGAATTTTAAACAGGCAGGGAAGAATCTTCTGATTTCATCTTTATCAGCAGGACAACCTCTTGTTGTGTTTACAACGGCAAGATAGACTTATATGGTAATTATGCAAGAACCATAACCAAATGTTGAGTAATCTGGATTTACAAAGTACAGTAGCGTCTTATATTGACAGTTGCCTGAATCAGGTTACCTTTTTTTTTAAATTAGATTGTCATGTTACATATTATTTGTAACTTTTTTATAAACAAAACATAAATAACAAGTTGTCTTGAAATGCTTTTGTAATCTGTCTTTTATTCACTCACATATATTCATAGAGAATATAATAAACCAGCACTTGTGGGCAGAAGCCAGCAGTGTCAATACATTTTGAGCCTGAAATGACTCTCAGATGGTGCTTCATCTTCAGAACCATGGACAGCTCTCAAAGCTATGGCGTCAGTAGTTTCAGACGCAGCTTAAACTTCAGCACCCTGGACAGCTGAGATGCTTCTTCAGGACCACGGCCAGCTCCCCATAGTACGGCTGCAGAAGTACTAGATGCAGTTTCAGATTGAAGATCATGGACTGCTACAAGCTTTCTAATTGTCAACCTTTGGTAAGCTCATGAATGAACTTAATAACAAGTACCAACTTTCTGAAAAAGAGACAATTGTATTCACCCCTGGCTCCAAGAAAATTGTGACATTTTTCTCAACATCACTCTTTCCTACAGTCTAGCCTTGCTTCACATCACGGTTTAAAACTAAGTGCTCTGAAGCTGATCATGTATAAAATTAAAATAAAAAATACATGTGAATGGCACCTTGTCAAAGGGTTTGGAAATCATGTGATGCAGCTTTAATGCTCATTTGGTTTTGAGTGAAGAATGTTACATAGTAAATTCAGCTTTTTTGCATTTAGTCTAAAGTTCTCCTGTCTTTTAAATAAATACATTAAAAAAGTAACACAATTCACTATGAAAGTATTCAGAACACAGAACTTTGATTTGAGTAACAAACTTCAATAATGTTGTTCTTATATCTTATAACATATTATATCTTGTGTGACAGTTGTAGTTAAATCATGGTCCGCAATAAGATTTCAGAGATTCAGTTAGTCCAGCTCATCTCACCAAACACTTATACTGTTTGTCTGTGGATAATTACCTATGAGCAATTTTCTCTCTTTTCCATTCACTGCTGTATTTGGTTGAAACCTCACTTCTGTTTCTAAATGGAACGATTTGCTTGAGTGGTGAGTGCTTGTGGGAAAATGATTGTTTGGTGAATAAATGATAAACTCTGTGTATCAGCTCTAGAAAATGATTGTTGCACAATTGTGTGGAGTGGGCCTAACTCACAGCACAAATACTGGTTTGTTTTTGTGTGTGACCTATAGGTTAAGGTATATTTTATTGTCCCCATAACCAGAATATATGCATGTATATATATGGTTTCAGAATATTAAACTGAATTTGAGTCATTTGCATGCATACAGTAGAATGTTTCCCTGGATTCAAACTTTTTGACTGATTGTTGGAGAGTCTGGCCTAAAATAGGAAGCAACAATGGAGTAAATAAATGTTGGTAAATAAAGTAAATAAATTGTCGGTTGTCAAATAACTCAGTTGTTCAAATTAAGAAACATTGTCTTCAAACAATTTAAAACAGTTTGAAACAAGAAAAATATTGTCCTCTTTGTATAATATAGTTTTTTTTATGTTTTCTTGTGGTAATTTATAGTGATCTTTATTAAGCATATACATGCTTCATAGTTAAGTCAATCAAAAACGTCATATAAGCATGTTGAGGGCCATTTAAAAACTAAATCAGCTTAATCAGTTTGCCCAGTTCTGCCATGGGTAAAGTACTTCTGCCTACCAGTGTATGTGATTGTAACAGTAAGTGTGTCTAATACAAACCCTAAAGCAAAAAAAAACAACAACATCTCACTTCATTTAGAAATACAAACACATACAATCTACTGTAGTTCACCACAAAACACATTTTGCAAGTGGTAAAACGAAGCAAAGATGTCTTAGGTGATAACCCCTGACGAGTTATCCAGCTCTGGGTCTAATGAGCCTGCTCCTCTGATGTCTTTTCTCTATTACATTTGGTTATAATGAGGGTCAGAGCGATAGGCCATCCCACTCTGATCACCCTTATTAGAACTGTACCAGATCCAGGCACTGCTTCTACACAGACAAAAGCTTTTGATGACTCTAACAGAACATGTACAATAGGTCTATATGTGATGTTCTGTCTCCTTTATAGAGAAAACTACTGGTTTCAATGTAAAACTTCAAAAGTCATCGGAAACCATTTAAACAAAGACACATTGTAAATAGCCAAGCCAATTTATTTATATTGCACATTCAAAAGTTGTACCAAAGTGCTACACATTAATTACATTTGCAAAATATTATAATGATAAAAGAAGGAATAATATTAAAAGTAAAATATTGACCTTTTGCACCTTCGTCACTTGATTACGTGGAGCAGATTTAAAAGCATACAAGAGTTTGATTTTCAGTAACTTGTTTGTTTTTTTCAGTAACTTGGCTGTCTATCACGTGAGGCTAATCATTAACTGACTTACCTTGTTTAAAGTGTTGCAAATCCAGTTCTTTTTATTTATTGCTGCCACTCTGGTGTCTTCTATCTTCATCAAAATGTAGAGGACAAAGCTACAGGCTTACAACCTCCTTGCATGTTAGTCCAGCATGTTCCACAAGATACATCCATTTTACAACTGAAATCAATAAAAGTAATTTAGAAACAGGCATTATTTGGCAAATCTTCCAGTTTTTATGCACACAGACAGCGCTTTTGCCCTAAATCATGGAGAAGTGGGCGTTCCCTCGAAGAGCATGACGACACGTGCAAAGGGTCAATATTGATAGATAAGTGGGATAAATAAACAAATATTAATATACAAGTAGAAAATTGAATATACAAATACAATTTACAAAATTCTGTAAGAAGCCTGATCAAAAAGATACGTTTTTAATAGGGATTCAAACTGATCAATGGAAGTAGAGGTCTTTATATGGAGCGGGAGAATGATTGTAAATAGGAACCTATTCTATACTGCACATGGTAGGTCTGTTATTCTCTCTCTCTCTCTCTCTCTCTCTCTCTCTCTCTCTCTCTCTCTCTCTCTCTCTCTCTCTAGCCTCAAAAATATATATTCTGTGCTGTGCAACTGTTGCTCACATGCAGTGCATACAAACTGTTGTTTTATCTTTCTTTATCTTCCACAATCTTTTAACTTGCGATCTTGTCGTATGAATTTGTGGAACATGGACCTGCAAATCCATCTGTAGTCAGCTTTCCAGTCCAAACATGCGAGCCATTTACTCTGAGCTTTTATCCGCGTCACCTGATCTTCAAGGAGGTGAAAGCTTCTTTTGGGACATTGCGGCTTGGGCAGGAAGGAGCTGTGATACCCCTTCTGAAACCCCATGATAATTGACAAGCCTGCAGTAAGCACCACATGCATTATGTATTTGCAAACCTAACTCAAGAGTGGTGTGCTACAAAGTGAGAGTCTCAGAAAATCTACATTGAGTGAATAGGTTCCATTCGACAATGTAGATTTGTTACAATGCTTAAGTCCAAAGAGAAATTGTGTTTCAGCCGAGAAATACTTTTGAAATTTTACTCCTGGTTGGGAATGAATGCAGTGTTTCATTTAGACTCTCACCAGTAACATTTCTCAAGTTCAGAACCAATGTGTATTCATCTGCCCAGTCTGCAGAGAAAACGTAGATATACAACAAAAATATGCGTCAAAATGTTACAAAAAGTCAAACATAAAATACACACGAATTTTGGTTGAAGCCATGTGGCCACATTTTCTTTGGGTTTAACAAGTAAGTTGAGGCTTCAAGTTACTAAAACTGGTAAGTTTAGGACTGGGGCTTCTGAAAAAAAAGAAGGAATGAAAACTGCTTATTGCACGTTTTTGACATTTTGTTGTATGTCTACCTCTGTTGGTATACATTTGACGCCATTTACATTTCTGTGTCTGTTAAGTTTGAGAAAGAAAACCAAAACATTCAATAATGATCGATTTCTGCCAAAAGAAAAACTACAGGGTTTTAACAAAGAGAAGATGACGATATAGAGTGACAGCAACATTGCGGAGGTATTGCAGCCTCGGGCCAGTGCCTCCTAATGTCAGCTTTTTAAAATGACCGAACGAAATGAAAGTGTTATGAAGGGGAGATGTCTTATCACCAGCAGCAGGCACTTGCTCAAGGCCACCACTGCTGCAGAAGTCCTCCAGCACAGAGCAGAGCAAGAGAGAGCCTGCTCTAGGGACCAATCATGTACGACAGCAATGAGTAAAGTCCATAGAGCTCAACAGTCCTGTGCACTTTCAAATCTGCCGTGGTTCCGGAAATATTATTCTCAGCCTAACTGCCATTGGGGTTTTGAAATATTTAAACATTAAGAGTTTGGAGTCAAATCCTAACCGGTTGTGTCTAACTGATCTTCATAATGCTGCTGATTTCAGTCAAAATAAATAAACAAAAATATTAAAAAGTAAAATTAAATATGATTGGATGCTCAACATGAACCATACAACCCCAAGAACATTTCAAACATTTATTATTCCTATTTTTCAGAATTCCGATGGGCATAATGACAGCAAAATGTTACTTGAAACAAGCACAATTGAGCTATTATTTAAAAAAAAAAATCCATAAGTGCCATGGAACAATAAAACTCAAGATACTTTGATATGGTGTAGTTAAAAAGATGTGTGCCATGTATTGCTTTAGGTTTGCTCCGCTGTAAAGCTGTAGCATATTTCCAAAGTTGTAACATTTTCAGCCAGTCTGCAGGAAAAAAACAACAACAACAAAAAAACAACTATTGGCATTTATGGGAAATAATTGCACAGCTGCTGCTGAGGAATTGCGAGAACAGTAAGTCCTGGCTTACAATACAAACACATTATTATGAAACTCGTTCCTCTTTCCACAATTCTCATATGCTCTTACTGAAAACATGTGGAGCGTCTTCAAGCTGCTCTCCCCAGCCTGCTCTACAGAAAATCAATTTGCCCCCTTTTGGAATTAACTGTGTCCAATTCCCACGGATATGTTTATTTCATTCTCTCCAAATGAGATTACAGACCGACGGAGTGACCCTGAAAATATCCATTGCAAATCCATTCCTGCATGTGTGCGGTTCAGGCCCGGCTCATAAGGTAAAGCAGGAAAGCCATGTGCTATGTAGCGGAACACGCGGAATGACTAAGAGCTGACTGCACGTTTAGATTAGAGCCACAGTAATGTGTTAGGTAATGAAGTAAACCCAATATTTACATAATGTTTCTATATACATAAATTGCAATGTGGGATTTTTGTGTGTTGATATGATTAAAATGATAGCCTAGCATTCTACACATTTTCAATCTGAATAGAATAGTCAGGGAAAAACAAAGTGAATATTTGAAGCCAATTGGTCAAACCGCCATGCCAAGAAATTACATGTTTTGCAAACCCAGTGAGAGAAAGGCACAAACATCTTTCCCTCTTGTGTGTCCATGTTTTTAACAACCAAACCAGTTTGCAAATCTACTAAAATAGGCTGAAGTCCTTTGTGTTGATTGGTGTCATCCTGTTTGTTTCGGTTTTCTCAGCCACTTCCACCCAACCACAATGCTGCTCTGTGATTGGTTCACTGAGCTGTGCCTCACAGCAACCGTCTGTTGATGATTGGTCTCTCCAGAATCCAAATGAAAACTCAAGATTTTGTGAAAGGGACAAATATCACAAGCTGGGTTACATAACAACCTTTTTCAACAATTCAGACACCATGCTAACCTTTAGAAATCATGATTATGTGGAATGACTTGTGTGTGGCAAAGATGGAAGAAAATGAAGAGGTACAGTAAATGATTTTAGCTCAGGCTGAGTTGCACTGTGGTGTTCTAATGTATTTATTGTTTTTATTTGTATGCTTGCATTGTTATTGATTTTGCATACATGTCTTTGTAAAAATGTCTGCAAAGCAATTCTTCAAAACAATTGCTGCTTGGGGATCTAATAAAGTGTTGAGGTACAATATGGACAATTGTGGAGTTTGCTCATTCTTAAATTCTAAAACAAATCTTTGACATTTTGTTGTATGTCTACCTCTGTTGGTATACATACATTCATACAACAAAATGTATTGACATACATTTTGTTGTATTGTGGAGCTAGACCCACCCCGTCTTTCTAAAATTATAACACTATCAATTTCAAAAATGTTATCATTTTATCAACGATGAGGATTTATTATGCTGCACTTAAATGTTTGCAAATGTCACCATATCACTGACATCAATTCAACAAAAACATAAAATAATCAAAAGGTAATAATTGGTTGACTTTGTTTTAGGCTATCAGTGGTCGTCTTTTAATGACTATGAGGCAGAATGTGATTGACGCTGCCTGGGGCTATGCACAGGGAAATACAGAGTCAGAACAGCAGCCCTGCTCACTGCAGTCTGTGCTGTCGACTGACACAGCTCAAAATACACGTCACATATAACTCTGCACTCTATAGTTTGTAGACTGGTCAATGTGATAAGAGGAACCGCAGACAAAACTATTTTGTCGCTTTTCCGTTTTTTGGTGAGTTTATAGACTGTGAAAACAACACAACTTTAAAATCGGCTTCTAAAAGTGCTTTATTATAGAATTTAATCCACTGCATTCATAGAGTTCCAATAGAACATTGTGATTTCACAGGCTCTTTTCTCAAAATTAATTTTTGGAACATCAATATCACCACGTAGCTTCCAAAGACACATTCTTGTTAAGTCTTGATTGATTTATCATTCTAAGCCTGATTAAAATTAAAAAAAAATTTTTTAAAAACGTGTTAATTTCTGGTCAGAAATAATAAATTTTATTTAAAGTTGGCTTTGTCTATTTTCATGTTTTCCTGACCCCTTTATGTGCAAATTTGGTACTATATGAAAACTTGACATATAATAAAAAATCATCATAAATTGCACAACATTTACATGAGTAAGCTTCAGCAGAAATGTTCTCATATTTATTACCTATATTTAAAACCCTATGTTTTTTTCTATA
This sequence comes from Mugilogobius chulae, assembly GCA_038363315.1. Lineage (NCBI taxonomy): Eukaryota > Metazoa > Chordata > Actinopteri > Gobiiformes > Gobiidae > Mugilogobius > Mugilogobius chulae. Next base: position 30,278,569 of record CM076405.1, on the reverse strand, counting down.
CAGTGTCTCGTCTTAAGCACTTCACACGTTAGTTCCACTCTGCAGAATAGTCCCATTAAGTACTGAGGTGTTTTCATACAAAACTTTTCCAAACTGCATCCAGTCGTCACCTCTAGTGAAAGTTTGAAGCTAATATTTACTTGGAATATAGCAGCTTCGAGGTGCTGGTTTACCATGACGGAAAAGATACCAGAAAGCTATTAATGCTACAGCTTCAGAAGATTCTACCCAAACTGCCTGGGAGAACCTAAACAGGGCTACGAATCAATTCTACTTCATTGGACAGCAATTTGAAGTCAGTCAGAGTGATGCACTTGGCTGCAGGGGCCAGTCTAGGGCCACTGTAATGAGATTCATGCTGCTCCTTCCTATCTTAAGCCTGCACAGGAATGCATTAAGCCTGTGCACTGGCTCACACATCTCATTTGTCTGAAAAACATTAGAAAATATGAAAGGCAGCCCTCAAACACTAAATCCTAAATATAGTAATTACTAGTGAATGAAAGCGAGATTTAATATTTTTAGCTAATCTACTTAAGATAATAAAAGGAGCAGACAATGAAGATTGACACCCTCACTTTCATTATTGGAGCCGCAGCTGCCCTGAGCAATACACCAGCATTGAGTGTAGATGAAAAATGCCATGCAATGAACTTTAAGTGTTATGGAAGGTGCTATGTAAAACCAATGTATTGATGATTTGACTGATGACTTGACAAATCTGTTGACAAACAACAAAAATGATGGGATGAGTAACTTGTGAAGGTGACTGAGCAGTGAGGCACAGCCACAATGTGTGCCAAAGTCCCAGAAAAACATAATTTGAAGAATATTTGGACGTGGATTCGCTTGTGCATGTGAGTGCGTCAGTGGCTGTATGATTGCTAAAACCTGCCGAGAGCACCCCGGTGCACCCAAAGGGGTGGCGGGGGACAGATGGCAGGGAGGGACCCGGGTGGAAGCTGCCAGCCTGTATTAGTCACACCCATTACTCACAGGCTCGCACTGGCAGACAACAAGTGACTGTGCCCACAATGTCGACATAGCGGGAAATTCTCATTAACAATTTGCTCAGGAAGAAACAATAGGGGAGCAATTATAAACAAGTGACAGGGAGTTAAGGAAAGCAGCACAAAGACTTCCTCTTTGCTGAGACAGAAAACATCAACACCATTGTCCCTAAAATGGCTTAATGGTCAGTGGTTAGAAGACATAATACTGTGGTCCACACAGTGCTGGTGCAAACCACCATCATAAAGTGTCTTTATTTATTTTTAATTTTTTTGTATATGTATTGATCAAATAATTTGATCATTCTTTCTGTACTGAGAGCTGGATCTTTCTCAGATCCAGCTCTCAGTACAGAACCTTCTTAAATGCAGACTACACACGCTGTGAAAGACCCAGCAGCCACAAAGGACCCCTGAGTCCTGATAGTTTCATCATTCCTGTCTGTTTGAAGTCACAGACAGACAGTGGGCCTTAGTTCTGATTGGTCAAATGTGTTTGTACTTTAACTACAGTCTATTCTCCTTTACTCTGCTGTGGGTTAGGCCACTGCACTGTTGATAAGAAAGGCAAATCATTGTATTATGAGATGCAATTCTATGACCTTGAGCATGTTAAGTGAACTGTCGCAGCACCAGCTCATCACCATTCATACCATTTCAAAATCCAGATGTAATCACATTTAATGAGTGAATTGGAATCATTTAAAATGCACTAGAAATCAGGAACATATTTTCTGATGGTCATAGTCCATGCTGTTAAAACATAATAAAGTTAGTCTAGCCTCTTTGTTATGGCTATTCTGACATTCTGGTCTCCTGACTACCCACAAATTAGCCATGTTTACATTGATGGAATGCACAGTTACAGTTTGTGCACTGAGCTAAACCCATGAGTAAGAACACAAGCTCCGCCCCTCCATCTATCACTGACACAAGTTTATATGATTGATCTTTCTTTCATCTATGCCTGACACACCGCCTGCTGTGGAGCCTAGTTTTACAAGCACTATCCTTTTGCCAATAAAACCCACATCCTCTTTTGTATGCACCCCACAGGGTAGACCACAGCCTATATATATTTATATATCCATGAGCCATAACTTATTTTGAGGTGTTATTTATTGACCTCACATTGAGGATTGATGAGAGGCCATGGCCAACCAATTACACGATAGATCTAATCATTAATTTCTGCATTTGCTTAGAGAGAGACATCTTGTTAAGATTGGATTTATCACACTGACATTTTGTTGCCCCCACCCCCCCCCCCATAATTCCCTCTCTTTTTACAGAAGAGTTGAAAGACATGTTTTGTTTTTTCAAGTCACAGAACACAAACTTGCCCTTTTCGTCTGTCTCCTGGTTGTTCTTCAATGAGAAAGCTGCTGCTGTTTTAGTACGAAATTAGAGCGCGCATGCCAACATATTGCAAGCATATTACAAGCCTCTCCCATGCATGGAGAAGCACGCACGCGAAAGGTCAACTCCATCAACATCCATCTACCCCTGGTCCAGCGTTACCATCAAAATAACCAGCACAACTGCAGTGAAGGCATCAATCTGAGCACATTAGAGAAGGTTAAGTCTAGTTTGTTCGCCAACAATATTCACATTCTGGACAGACAGAAAGAAAAGAGAGGGTCCGTTAAGCAACTTTTTGCATTTGTGTTTTCTGACTTTGCAATAAAGCTAAAATAACCTTCACAAATCAACAGCTTTCCCATATCATTTTCACCATTTCACTTCCAAATGGACAAATGAAAACAATACGTAATTATTAATTGTAGACAGTTCACAGTGGCCAGTCAGGTTAAATCAGGCACCCAAGCTGTAATAAAGCAGTCTTGAGGTAAGGAACCAACAGAGTAAACACATCTTTGTATCATTATATTTCAAGTAGTTATTTTCTACCAAAGTAAATAAAATTTGTACAAGTTCAAGATTAGTTTATTGTAATTTTTTATGTTACATAAAATCCAAATTGTATTTCACTCAAACACGGCAATTCAGCACATTAAATGGTGAAAAGTGTCTGATGAAAGATTCTACTTGCTGTGAGCATAAAGCTGTTGAGCATTTAAATAGTTCTTGTCTTGCAGCTGCTGTATTTCTATCCTGATTGTAGCAGTTCAAACTTATCAGAAGGGGTGTATCCTGTCCTTTAAGACCCTCTCCTCTTTCTGGACACAGTGCTCTTTAATTATGTGCTGCAGTTGTGGCAGAGAAGCTCCTATGACATTCTCTGCAGCTCTTACAATGCAGCTGAGATTGTGCTTCTGCAACACAGTCTCACAAGAAGGCGTACATATAGCACGACACAAAAATAGCATATTTTTAGCACGATATCAGTCCTGTTTTGCGTACTTATGTTACGCCGTACATATAGCACGATATGAAAAAGCGTAAAAATGACACGAGATTTCAAAGCGTAAAAAATGCCACGAGTTTTGGTTGAAGCCACATGGAGACGTTTTCTTCAGGTGAAACGGGTAAGTTCTGGCAAAAATTACTAAAATGGTTAACATTAGGATTGGGCTTGGGGTAGGTTAAGATTAGATGTAGGACTTTGTTAATTTTCATAAATAAGAACACATCTTAACAACCACCATTGAAATGAACAGGGACTGTGACGCGTACTATAATTACGCAAAAGAGCCGTAAACTCGTGCTAATCATACGCAATTTACATGTTGCGTTATGTCGTGGTATATGTACGCTTTCTTGTGAGATCGGGCTGGCTTCTCTTCTGCAGTGCAAAAACTGAACCAAGACATGATGCAGTGACACAGCAGGCTCTCTACCGTCCTTATGTAGAACAGGGTCATGGCCGGGATGGGTCTTCTTTATCACAGCCGTGGTATTGGTTCTGGTTGTCAGTCCATTGAACAAACTTGGTATTGTTGGCATTGTTGATGTTAAGTGGGAGATGTTAGTGTTTCTCAGACCTTCCATAAGTCCATAATCATCTCCTTTGTTTTCTAGGGTTGAGGATCAGAATGTGCATGGAGTACCAGGTTGTGAGCTCTTCCACCTCTTTCCTGTATATCAGCTTATTGTTGCTTGTGATAAGACCTATAACAGTAATGTCGTCTGCAAACTTTAAGATATGATTGCTGTTGTGGCTGGTGGCAGGTGGCTGTGCAATCATGAGTGAGTATTGTGAAAAGTAAAGGACTGAGGACACACCCTTGTGGTGTGCCTGTGCTGACTGTTTGTCTTCTTTCTGTCAAAAAGTTCAGAATCCACTGACACACTTCTCCTGCCAATTAAGGTTATAGGGTTTGTAGATTGCTAAGTGATCTGCAACATAATTTTCTTCTTCAAAACATATTTTTGTGAATGTTAGTTCTTTGATGCGCACTCTTTTAAAGCATGCTTTGCTTTTATTGTGCTCATAAAATTGCATAGTTTTTATTTTTATTATTTTTTTTATTTTTTACTTTGGTGGCTTAGCACCCTGGTCTCCTTTACATGCTGGTATATGCCATGGGGCTCGATCACAAAAGACTAGTTTGTATGGAGGCTGATGTAACCTAGAGTTAGTAAATGCACACTGACCTGCTGAGCCATCAGAAGAAAGAGCTGATCTCACCAAATCTCTTTGACATTGAATAAAAGCAAGAAGATGGGTTTATTAGTCGTGCACTCAACACACAACATGTCATGCACTGTACAAGCAGGATGAACATGTTCTGCTTTCACTGTTGCTCAAAACAAACATACATACATACATACATACATACATACAAATAAACAAAAAACAAACAAACAAATAAACACTATACCAATAAACACTAATTGTAAATTAATTAGCTGTGTATATGGTGTTTAATAAATAGCACTTATTACTGTTTTTCAGAGCAAATATAGACAAATTTGCAGAATACTGATCAAAATAGTCAAGAATGAGTGAGTGCTCGCTTTTTTGTTTCTTGTGACAGCAAACCAGACTAGCCTGAATTCAGCAGCTATGTCTGATTTCAAACACGTGCAGCTGGTGTCTGCTCAATCACATTAGTCGTGACCCCCCCCTTACCGGCTTGAGCCGACTGCACCGCCTTGACATCTTGAACACGACTATTGTTACTTACACCACTAGACTCCGCCTTTTCAATCCTTCAGGCACTGCCCAAATTAACAGAAATATTTGTGAAATGAATGTGTGAATGTGGGCAAAATTTTGAAGATTAGTGTGACTTTAAAAATGTGATTGTTTTGTTCTTCTCCCATACATTTCTTTTCTAGTTATGGACAGGGTTGTGGTAATGAGTTAGCTTGGAAGGCCACAGCGACTTTGCAATACTTAGCAAAGACATATAGTCTAGAAATGTAGGCTACATAGTCCTCTCAATTTTTGATGAATGTTACTGACAATAATTGATTGATGCAAATATACCAACATTATATTACAGTAAACATTATATTTAGGAGTATAGGAAAAAGAAGGTAATATATTTACTTAACGGCATGACTTTGAAAATGAATAATTTCTTGTGGCAGCACAGCCACCATGTCATTGTGCTATCAACTTAATGCCATCATTCTACCTTGGCAGATCCATACATGAAGCGACACTGTACATGCAACATTCTCAGTGTCTTATGCTGACTTAGACTGTAATTTACATTTAATTTTGAATCATGTCCCGTGTGTTAAGCTGGTCTCCAGAGTGCGCAGTCTGAAAGCAGTGTCATTAATCTGTCTTGCTCTTAAAGTTACACATGCCTGTTCAAGTGGCCAGGTGGGCTCAGACTTGTGAAGAGTAATTGCAACTATAAAAAGAAAAGTGCATTTGTTGTAGTCACAGTGGAGGGAAGATTAAGCAGAGTGATTTGAAGTGTCCCAGGTCAGCAGACGTGTCAGACTTGGGTAAAAGAAGTTTGCAGCCTACGTAATGGGCCAAGAAGCAGCACCCTCCATTCCCCTCTCGCTCTGCTCAATTAATCCAGCGACTCCTAATGACCCTCGAAGGTGACTCGCCAGATAAGTGCGATTACACTAGAAACAAGGGTGCTGCCAATTAGCCTCAAGTCTCTCCCAGAGTATGTGCTGCTGAGGCCGGCCACGTCCCACCAGGCCAGTCTGTTTGTGACTTCATTAGCACACTTCTAAAAGGGAAAATGAACGCCTGGCCTAGATCACTTGAGTGTGCACAGGGAGTGACCCCGGATACTCACTGTTTGTCCTTTGATGTTCAAGAATGACGAAGGAGGGCCACAGACAACAGTGGCCTGAAAAACAGATAAAAGGCTTGTGACAGCATGCTGTGTAGTCATGTGTTGCAACAATCAAATGTCTCCTATTTGGCCTTGTAGGGATTCTACTTGGTAACTGAAACAATGATGTACTGTACTTCAAGCAAACCTTTAACATTAACAAAGTTGCAAAAAGTGGCAAGGAGCATTTATAGAAGTGTATTTAAAATAGATTTGATTGTCAGCAAAATGTGACTAAATGGGAATTTTAACCCATGGCAAATTTTAAAATTTGTGAACTGTGTGATATCATTTACTTTGTACGGATTCTTGGAAAAGGGCATCACTCTTTCAAAGAAAAATTAAATTTTTCTTGTCGAGATGCCACCCCTTGTCTCCATGGTGATAGCTTTGCCTATTTAACCTAGTACTTTATCAAACATTTATCTAGAATGGGCGTTCTAATACTCAAAAATAGCTTGTAAAACATGCTCATTACTGTGAGTTTGGGTGCCTATTCACACATCTGTCGTTTAACTTGGTAATGCCATGTGTTTGTCTCATAGTGATACAGAGATACAGTAGGCCTATCTACTTTGAAGTCTCCACTGTGAAAACATTATATTCACCTTATATACACCTTATATTCACCTTATAATAGACGTTTTCTTCAGGTGAAACGGTTAAGTTCAGGCAAAAGTTACTAAAATGGTTAACATTAGGGTTGGGGCTTGGGGTAGGTTAAGATTAGATGTAGGATTTTGTTAATTTTCATGAATAAGAACACGTCTTAACAACCACCATTGAAATGAACAGGGACTGTGACGCGTACATAATTACGCAAAAGAGCCTTAAACTCGTGCTAATCAAGTGCAATTTACATGTTGCGTTATGTCGTGGTATATGTACGCTTTCTTGTGAGATCGGGCTGGCAGAAACCACAGGATCAGCTTTGCAGGATATAAAAAAGATAGTAGTTATTTAGCTCACTACTATGCCATCTTTAAAAACTATATAGAGTGGCGCGGGTCAGGGAACAGGTGTGGTTATTCGAACACAGCCAAAGCCAGCGTGAGCTGAACAATGTTAGGATGCTAAGATGAGTTAGCTGAATGCTAACAATCTGGGGAGTAAAAAATTAAAAGCTGTGTGCTGGGGATCATTACACCATGATCCAAGGGTGTCATGGATTAGACACAAGCACAATAGCTCTTCTATAAGAAAGACTGATGTCAAGATACCACAAATTAAATACTGTTCCATTAGTGATAATAAATTACTATATGATCATGCAGCATTGTGCTCATGTTTACATGCCCCTCACAGACATCATTATCCCATCATTATTGTACTTTAGCTTGAATTACTCAGATACTTTTTTTTCCACTGAGGTACAACAGAATTTAAAAGCTTTAAAAAATCTTATCCATTTCATTTTGAAGTCAATCCTATCAAGTTTTTAGTTCTGTGTGCGTTCAATATATATCCCCACAATCAAGGCTTGGTCAGAATCACTAATTTGTCAAACTGCAAAGCTTTTTAAATAATAAGTCTGGGTCTTTATTTGGTATACTACTAATATGTCTAATGAATAAGAGGGGAAAATGCATGTCATTTCATCTTGTTGTTTTTTATGCCACAGCATGTAATTTATTTTTGGCATAGACAGTAAGTCTTGGATCCACATGAAACAATAATACATCAAGGTACGCTTAATTAGCTTTCAGCTTCAGCTCGATCTGCCAAATGAGCTTTTCTGCTTGAGAGGAGAAAATAGTGAAATACATTCATTCAGGCCCTTCTTGTGTATACTATGTACAATATAAAACATAAAACATGTGTCATGTAACTTCTGTCCTGTACTAGGTCTGTACAAACTGTGAATACATTTAATGAGGTTTGTATGCTTGTGATTGTCTGTTTTCATTCTACTATTAAGATGTTTAACTTAAACTGGATTAACTTTTTTTTTTCTTCAACTACTGCCACAATGAACCATTTTCAGATCTACTGTATGTCCTGCAGTAGACTGTAGACTAGATGAGTAAACCACAGGCTCACAATTTCAAGTCCTGCTGAGGTGTAGTGACCATGGACTTTCCTCATCCTTAAAAGTCTTAGAGGAGCTCAGACATCACACAATGCAGTCTGGGGCTGGCGGCAGAGGGGCAAAGGCGTTCCCTAATCTTTCTGTTGGATTGAACTTTCGCCAGATTACCAGAGCCTGTCACAACCCATTTTTCTTCACAATTAGTGTCAGGATTCCCCAAAACACTGCAAGAGCACCGCAAGCACAAATATAAGTACTACAAGAGCACCTCAACAGCGCCACAATCCTCGGTGAGATGACTATTCCAACACACGCAGGTGCATTCCAAAACCCTGGGTGAGAGCATTGTTATCTTTTGTCATAGAGATCCATGCACACTCATGATGGAGTGCTTGTACGCTCAGCAGGATCCCTTCAGTGACAGATCATGGTCAGTCTTTTTGACCTCCGACTCACAGTGCACCGTGTCAGAGCTATGATCCCTTTTACACTGGCATGGTCTGGTAAGTCTGTGAGAACAGTAAAAACAGGTAGAGACACCTGCCTGAGGCTTATGCCACAGAAACCTGACAACCTTAGTACAGCAGCTGACATGTCACTAGCTGCTGCTGGCTCCACATGTCAGGTACAGAAAGGAGCACTGACATGTAAGGAAACATGTAAATAAAGTCTTTTACAGCAGGTTAGTCAAGAAGCAGCCTGCTCGAAAAGCTTGTCTGATTTCTGTCTCTTGGCTGCTGGGTATGTTTTCAGTGCTCATAAATCACCATAGCATTTTCTTTTATTTTGTCATCAAAATGCTTTGCAGATATAACTCTGTTCAATATACTGTAAGTGAATCCATAGTGAAGTTTGAATCTGGAAAACTCAAACAAATGTCTGCTTCACTTGGCAAATCACCACAATGTACCTACAGAACAAACATGTTAGCTATCTGAACGCCTCATGCACTGTATGATCACTTTCACTTTGAGAGCTTTAGAAATACATTTCATCTACACTGTTATGAATTAAAATCTTTATTTCAGTTTAACATGCAACCCCAAACATACCAAAATCAACCAAAAAGTTATGAAGCTTTGGCTTATTACAACTTTTTACAGCGGTCACATCTACCCTCCAACTAACATTACATGTGCAATTACATGATAGTTATGCAACTTACAATAAACTGTTAACAGATATTTGCAGTTAATGTAAAATATTTAGTCCAATATTCTCTTTTGTCCTATGGTCCCAACTCCCAAACATTTTCACTTTGGCTTAGATCCACCAAGCTCATTAATATAGATACCACTGGCTAATTGAAATAAAATTAATACTTAAGGTCTTATCATTACGATGTAGAATGTTTTGCTACGTCTCCCATTAGTGCAGGGGTTCTCTAATTAACTGATGTGTAACTATAGTGGTTTACCTTGAGGATAAAAAAATGTCCTTAAGTCTGTAAATAAAACCATCCATAAAAATAATCTTAACAAAAATCTTGTGAGCTTAGTATCTCAGCAGATTCTGATCTCTGCACAGCACAGCTTTCATTGGAAAAAGGTAATCTTATTACATGGACATTAAAAAAACGCAGTCATTAAAGTGGCTAATAAAGCATCAGTCATTAGTGTTGATTTTACAACATTTAATCAATAGAATCAGTTCCCTCTGAGCTACAGGCTTCTTACTCTATTCAAACACCGAGCGCTGCGTAGATGCTGGGTTCATCTTTTTTTTTTTTTTTTTTTTTTGCACTGAACACAGAGAAATTTTCAGCTTGTCTCCTCAAATCTGCTTCTGCAATCTGCACCACTTATGAGCCAAGATCATAAGGAGCATCTGACAGAATTTAGAGTGCATAAAGTACAACATGAAAATGTAGGCTTTATGATTTTTGCCTGTTTGTCTGTTTATAACCTTCCTTCCTGGTTGGACGTGACACAGGTAAGGACAGCTGCACTACAGCTATCCATAGCAACAAGTTATGATTTGACTAATAATTCACGTTTAAGTAATCTTGTATCATTTTACAGATTAGGCTCTTTCACCCAACACCTATCTCTGATCACATGTCTGTTAGTTACTTCCTGTACATTTTAACTTTTATTTGTCCATTTTTCCACAAATGGCAACTTTTCTGCTGTAAAACTCGTCAGGAGCTACGAGGAAAAACATGAGATGAGCTTTAAACGTCTGATGCTATGAGACATATTTATGTGTTCAGACATGCTACAACAAAACATCAGACAGCAGAAAGAACATTGGTTATCACCTAAGAAGGACTAAATCATTACTATCATAGGGATATTATTTATTATTAGGCCTACTTGTTTAAAACTTTAAGGATTAACTCCAAGAGGAAAATGTTGATTATGTGTCTCATATTATTGATCTGCAAATAAATCTGTGTATCACCTGAGGAAACCCAGGTACCACAGATTGAGAATCACTGAATTTAAATCACTTTTTTAGCAAACCCATCCCCCAGTGTCAGAATGACCATGTCACTGATTTAAAAGACTAGTTATCAAAGAAAAGAATTAAATGTTTAACCTTAGAGTTTCAAAGCACTCATTGTTTTTCTTCTTAGAGAGCGGTGACATAAAAGAGGAGAGTAGAATTTCCCTCTATCATTGTCTGTGCGAGCTGGAATCAAATTGCCAAGTAGCTGTAGTGAATTTGAATTGAAGCTAATTTTATGGTTGACATAGCAATTTTTGGGGCCTGCCAGAGAAGCGTCTGAGTCTGACAGTGGCTCAGAAGTGATGGAGGACAGCCAGGCAAGGATTCTGGTCAGGTGTGGTTCTTCACTTCCACTGACAATATGCAAGAGGCTCAGGATGACATCAGTCAAAGAAAGACTTTCTGTAAAACATGTCATCTTAGAATCAAGCAATACATAAAAATGTGCATTTGTATTTCCAAATGTGTTAATGTATTTTAATAAGACATTCTTGCATTACATAAGCCCTGTTTCCATAGGCTCAGGTCGGGGCGGTACGGTCCTATGCTGTTTCCACTGCGCAAAGCCCCCGTTCCGCCCCGTTTGCTGGGTCCATAGCGAGCCGCTTTTGGCCCTGCCTTTAGCCTGGACCCTGGAGCAGACCTTACAGCGGTCCCCCTTTAGGCTCGATGATTGGACAAGAGAAAATACAGACTCAGACGAAAACCACACGGAAAAGAGCAGACANACCAAGATAAACAAACTTATGCTCAACAATTTTAAAGGGAACTGTAATTTGAGCTAAAATGGAATTAGAAATATTTAATGGAAATAACTCACTCTTGTGCAAGTTCAATTTGTAGCCTGACACTACTCCAAATTTAGTCAAGAGGTCCAAAATATAAGGAATAGTTATCTCAGCTCTAGACACGAACAGAGGAGATCATCAGCATAAAGAGATAACTTGTGCTCTGTACCCCCTCTTCAAATACCCTGAATAGAACGACTATTCCTTATAGCTATAGCTAAAGGCTCAATAGCCAATACGAAAAGAAGAGGACTAAGAGGGCAGCCCTGTCGAGTACCACGGTAAAGTCCTAAATGGTTTGGGAGTAAGTTTGTTAGTCCAGTACCATTGCTGAGGACATGAATACAAGAGCCTTATCCAGGATATAAAGGTGTTGCCAAAACCAAATCTCTGCAATGTTTCAAAAAGGTATTCCCATTCCACTCTATCGAATGCCTTCTCTGCATCCATCGAGAGAAGGCACTCGGATTCAGTTTCTGTAGGAGTATGAATAATATTAAGTAACCGGCGGATACTAAAAAAAGAGCGCCGACCTTTGACAAAGCCAGTTTGATCGCATGATATTATTTTGGGCAGAACTTTTTCTAAACGACAAGCTAAAATTTTTGCTAGTATTTTGTAATCACAATTAAGAAGTGAAATTGGTCTATAAGATCCGCATTCTAAAGGGTTTTTATCTTTTTTTGGGAGAAGTGTAATACAGGCCTGATTTAAAACTATTAGGAAGGACAGCTTTGTTGAAAGATTCTGCGTATACTTTAGCCAAAACGGGACTAATTTTTCTGAAAATACTGCATAAAATTCGGTTGGAAACCATCTGGACCTGGTGACTTGTGAGATTGTAAAGATTTAATAGATGCCAAAATCTCCTGCTGTTCTATGGGCGCATCCAGTGTTGCAACCTCGTCAGCAGCCAGATTTGGTACTCGTAGATCTCTAAAAAATTCAAAAAGGGACGCAGGGATTACAGGTATATTAGAGCTGTACAAGTTACAATAATAATCTCGAAAAGCCTCATTTATTTCCTGCTGACCATGAGAAGATTGCCTTGCTGTGCAGTGACACCATTTATGGTTTGTTTAGCTCTTGCCCCTTTTAATTGTCTTGCTAGAACCTCCCCTGCCTTGTCTCCATGTTCATATACATTGCTACGATTCTTAAGCACAGAGACTCTATAGTATATGACGTAAGCCTGTCATACTCTGCACTAAGTTTTAAGCGCTCCTGATACAAATCTTGCGTGGGATCCTGAGAATATTGACTATCCAGATCAGCTATCTGTCTTTCTAAAATTCTCTGTTTTGCAGCCGAGTCATGTTTCTTTTGGGCCATATAAGAAATCACCTGACTCTGAGGTAAGCCTTAAGGGCCTCCCAGACAGATGCCATGGGAGATATTCTGGAGTCTGATTAACATCTAAAAAAAAGGAAATCTGTTCAGAAATAAATTTTGTGAAATTTTCATCAGTTAACAATAAAGTATTAAATCTCCAATGTCGTCTGGGAGGAGAGACACCTGGATATTTAATTTCAACAAAAGAGGCGCATGATTGATATAATATAGAGTGATACTCGCATGACTGAATATTTGCTGTTAATTTATTGTCTATGAAAAATAATCAATTCTACTATAAGATTTATGAGCATTTGAAAAAAAGGAGTACTGTTTGTCTTGTGGATGCAAAAACCGCCAAATATCTGAAATGCCATAAGTGGAAAGAAATGACTGTACGTAAGAAGAGGATTTGGGTATTACATATCCAGGCCTAACGGAAGATCTATCCATCCCAGGGTCCAAACATATATTAAGTCCCCTCCCATAATGAGCAAATGTGAATTTTAAACAAGGCATTTCTACCAAAAACTCGGGAAAAGAAAAGTGGATCGTCACAATTTGGAGCATATATGTTGGCTAATATAACGTTCATATTATAAAGTACACCAGTTACTATAACGTATCTACCGTTGGGATCAGCTAATATTGAAGAAGGGTGAAAGAAACATTTTTATCTATCAATATTGCAACACCTCTTGCTTTGCCCTGAAAAGTCGAATGAAAAAGTTGACCCACCCACCCACATTTCAGACGACTATTATCTACTGTTTTCAAATGTGTTTCTTGGATAAATGCTATTCCCACTCCCATGTTTTCAGATGACTCAGGGCTTTTTCCTTTTAACAGGATGGTTCAGGCCTTTAACATTCCAGGTAACAAAATCCACAGAGTAAACCATTAAAAAACAAACTTATATTTCAAATAGAATAATTAAAAAAAAACATTCACATTGCAAATTTAGCAATAAAAGTATGAATAATCTGGCCGAAACAGGCATAAAACTTAACATTCGATCCTTTAAAATTGACAGCAAAGCACAAGCCCTCCCCCAAGAACCCCCTGAACCCCCAAAACCCCTGGTGATACCAGCTGCTAGAACATACAGCACACCTACCCTAACTAACTGAAAAACTTCCATAATCTAATTCCACCAAGCCCTTAATATAAAAAGAAATGAATATAAGCGTAAAACCACCTCGTAAACATAGATACACACACAAAACAAAAAAACTAAAAAAGTGCCTGCATATAAAAAGTTATAAAAAATAAGAAAATAAGTATATATAATAATGAATAATAAAAAAAAAACAAAAACAACCACCATACACTTAAATTGGTTATAAAAAACAGAACAATCGCGGAAAAAATTGCACTTCCCCACATTGATTAATATCAAAAACAATACACAACTGCTGAAACATGTCAACATCCCATACTTTACCACCAAAACAGACAGCTTAGGCGGTCTTAAAGTCTTTAACAAACTTCTCTGCCTCAGAAACAGTGCCGAACATGCAGCGGGTGCCGTCAGGTTTAGTGATGCGGAGACGGGCCGGGTACAGCAGCGAAGGCTTCAGTCCCATCGTGTATAAGTCCGCCATCGCTGACTTGTACGCCTTCCTTTGGCTGACCACTTCGGGGCTATAGTCCTCGTAAATCCGAAACGGCTTGTCCAAGTACTTCAATCGCCCCTCTTCCTGCTCTCGCGGATCAAAAGTTCTTTCTGCTGATAGCGATGAAAGCAAACAATAACAGGCCGCGGCCTCTCCCCGGAGCCAGGTTTGGGGCAGAGCTGCGGTGTGCACGGTCCAACTCCGGTGGAGAAGGAAAGATATCGGGCCCAAAAACGACTTGTAGCAATTGCGCAAAGAACTTAGATGGCTGAGTGCCCTCAATCCCTTCTGGTAGACCAACAAGCCGCGCGTTGGACCGCCTGTGCCTCCCCTCCATGTCCACTAACCTAGCCTTTAGCTTGTCATTACTAGCCTGTAGCATCGCGCAGCTCGTCTCCACTTTGACTAGACGCTGATGAAGTGTTTCGGCGTTGTCTTCCAATGAAGTAAGTCGTTCATCGTGATTTTCCAGGTCTCTCTGGAGTCCATCAAGCTTCCCGTTTACTTCATCAAAAAAGGTGACTTTTAGTTCAGCCACCAGAGCAACTCTGTGCTCCGCTAACAAAGCCGTGATGTCGGTTCGGCTAACAGCCGCGGAAGCTAGTTGTTCGGGGTCTGGTGCTTTTCAGTCGTTTTGGCATTTTTAGGAGGCATGGTGGAACGGGTGACGATACAGACTTCTTAAAAGTAAAAATAGACGCTTCACATTAAAAATGTTTAGCTTAGTGGGTGCTAAAAAGAAAAATAAAGGGCAGCAGAAAAAAAGCGTGCCTACCCCATGCTCATCAAACCGGAAGTCGAAAGCTGCTGCTGTTTTAGTACGAAATTAGAGCGCGCATGCCAACATATTGTTCGGTTGACAAGCCTCTCCCATGCATGGAGAAGCACGCACGCGAAAGGTCAACTCCATCAACATCCATCTACCCCTGGTCCAGCGTTACCATCAAAATAACCAGCACAACTGCAGTGAAGGCATCAATCTGAGCACATTAGAGAAGGTTAAGTCTAGTTGTTCGCCTAACAATATTCACATTCTGGACAGACAGAAAGAAAAGAGAGGGTCCGTTAAGCAACTTTTGCATTTGTGTTTTCTGACTTTGCAATAAAGCTAAAATAACCTTCACAATCAACAGCTTTCCCATATCATTTTCACCATTTCACTTCCAAATGGACAAATGAAAACAATACGTAATTATTAATTGTAGACAGTTCACAGTGGCCAGTCAGGTTAAATCAGGCACCCAAGCTGTAATAAAGCAGTCTTGAGGTAAGGAACCAACAGAGTAAACACATCTTTGTATCATTATATTTCAAGTAGTTATTTTCTACCAAAGTAAATAAAATTTGTACAAGTTCAAGATTAGTTTATTGTAATTTTTTATGTTACATAAAAATCCAAATTGTATTTCACTCAAACACGGCAATTCAGCACATTAAATGGTGAAAAGTGTCTGATGAAAGATTCTACTTGCTGTGAGCATAAAGCTGTTGAGCATTTGAATAGTTCTTGTCTTGCAGCTGCTGTATTTCTATCCTGATTGTAGCAGTTCAAACTTATCAGAAGGGGTGTATCCTGTCCTTTAAGACCCTCTCCTCTTTCTGGACACAGTGCTCTTTAATTATGTGCTGCAGTTGTGGCAGAGAAGCTCCTATGACATTCTCTGCAGCTCTTACAATGCAGCTGAGATTGTGCTTCTGCAACACAGTCTCACAAGAAGGCGTACATATAGCACGACACAAAAATAGCATATTTTTAGCACGATATCAGTCCTGTTTTGCGTACTTATGTTACGCCGTACATATAGCACGATATGAAAAAGCGTAAAAATGACACGAGATTTCAAAGCGTAAAAATGCCACGAGTTTTGGTTGAAGCCACATGGAGACGTTTTCTTCAGGTGAAACGGGTAAGTTCTGGCAAAAATTACTAAAATGGTTAACATTAGGATTGGGGCTTGGGGTAGGTTAAGATTAGATGTAGGACTTTGTTAATTTTCATAAATAAGAACACATCTTAACAACCACCATTGAAATGAACAGGGACTGTGACGCGTACTATAATTACGCAAAAGAGCCGTAAACTCGTGCTAATCATACGCAATTTACATGTTGCGTTATGTCGTGGTATATGTACGCTTTCTTGTGAGATCGGGCTGGCTTCTCTTCTGCAGTGCAAAAACTGAACCAAGACATGATGCAGTGACACAGCAGGCTCTCTACCGTCCTTATGTAGAACAGGGTCATGGCCGGGATGGGTCTTCTTTATCACAGCCGTGGTATTGGTTCTGGTTGTCAGTCCATTGAACAAACTTGGTATTGTTGGCATTGTTGATGTTAAGTGGGAGATGTTAGTGTTTCTCAGACCTTCCATAAGTCCATAATCATCTCCTTTGTTTTCTAGGGTTGAGGATCAGAATGTGCATGGAGTACCAGGTTGTGAGCTCTTCCACCTCTTTCCTGTATATCAGCTTATTGTTGCTTGTGATAAGACCTATAACAGTAATGTCGTCTGCAAACTTTAAGATATGATTGCTGTTGTGGCTGTGGCAGGTGGCTGTGCAATCATGAGTGAGTATTGTGAAAAGTAAAGGACTGAGGACACACCCTTGTGGTGTGCCTGTGCTGACTGTTTGTCTTCTTTCTGTCAAAAAGTTCAGAATCCACTGACACACTTCTCCTGCAATTAAGGTTATAGGGTTGTAGATTGCTAAGTGATCTGCAACATAATTTTCTTCTTCCAAACATATTTTTGTGAATGTTAGTTCTTTGATGCGCACTCTTTTAAAGCATGCTTTGCTTTTATTGTGCTCATAAAATTGCATAGTTTTTATTTTTATTATTTTTTTATTTTTTTACTTTGGTGGCTTAGCACCCTGGTCTCCTTTACATGCTGGTATATGCCATGGGGCTCGATCACAAAAGACTAGTTTGTATGGAGGCTGATGTAACCTAGAGTTAGTAAATGCACACTGACCTGCTGAGCCATCAGAAGAAAGAGCTGATCTCACCAAATCTCTTGACATTGAATAAAAGCAAGAAGATGGGTTTATTAGTCGTGCACTCAACACACAACATGTCATGCACTGTACAAGCAGGATGAACATGTTCTGCTTTCACTGTTGCTCAAAACAAACATACATACATACATACATACATACATACAAACAAACAAAAAAACAAACAAACAAATAAACACTAATACCAATAAAACACTAATTGTAAATTAATTAGCTGTGTATATGGTGTTTAATAAATAGCACTTATTACTGTTTTTCAGAGCAAATATAGACAAATTTGCAGAATACTGATCAAAATAGTCAAGAATGAGTGAGTGCTCGCTTTTTTGTTTCTTGTGACAGCAAACCAGACTAGCCTGAATTCAGCAGCTATGTCTGATTTCAAACACGTACAGCTGGTGTCTGCTCAATCACATTAGTCGTGACCCCCCCCTTACCGGCTTGAGCCGACTGCACCGCCTTGACCATCTTGAACACGACTATTGTTACTTACACCACTAGACTCCGCCTTTTCAATCCTTCAGGCACTGCCCAAATTAACAGAAATATTTGTGAAATGAATGTGTGAATGTGGGCAAAATTTGAAGATTAGTGTGACTTTAAAAATGTGATTGTTTTGTTCTTCTCCCATACATTTCTTTTTCTAGTTATGGACAGGGTTGTGGTAATGAGTTAGCTTGGAAGGCCACAGCGACTTTGCAATACTTAGCAAAGACATATAGTCTAGAAATGTAGGCTACATAGTCCTCTCAATTTTTGATGAATGTTACTGACAATAATTGATTGATGCAAATATACCAACATTATATTACAGTAAACATTATATTTAGGAGTATAGGAAAAAGAAGGTAATATATTTACTAACGGCATGACTTGAAAATGAATAATTTCTTGTGGCAGCACAGCCACCATGTCATTGTGCTATCAACTTAATGCCATCATTCTACCTTGGCAGATCCATACATGAAGCGACACTGTACATGCAACATTCTCAGTGTCTTATGCTGACTTAGACTGTAATTTACATTTAATTTGAATCATGTCCCGTGTGTTAAGCTGGTCTCCAGAGTGCGCAGTCTGAAAGCAGTGTCATTAATCTGTCTTGCTCTAAAGTTACACATGCCTGTTCAAGTGGCCAGGTGGGCTCAGACTTGTGAAGAGTAATTGCAACTATAAAAAGAAAAGTGCATTTGTTGTAGTCACAGTGGAGGGAAGATTAAGCAGAGTGATTTGAAGTGTCCCAGGTCAGCAGACGTGTCAGACTTGGGTAAAAGAAGTTTGCAGCCTACGTAATGGGCCAAGAAGCAGCACCCTCCATTCCCCCTCTCGCTCTGCTCAATTAATCCAGCGACTCCTAATGACCCTCGAAGGTGACTCGCCAGATAAGTGCGATTACACTAGAAACAAGGGTGCTGCCAATTAGCCCTCAAGTCTCTCCCAGAGTATGTGCTGCTGAGGCCGGCCACGTCCCACCAGGCCAGTCTGTTTGTGACTTCATTAGCACACTTCTAAAAGGGGAAAATGAACGCCTGGCCTAGATCACTTGAGTGTGCACAGGGAGTGACCCCGGATACTCACTGTTTGTCCTTTGATGTTCAAGAATGACGAAGGAGGCCACAGACAACAGTGGCCTGAAAAACAGATAAAAGGCTTGTGACAGCATGCTGTGTAGTCATGTGTTGCAACAATCAAATGTCTCCTATTTGGCCTTGTAGGGATTCTACTTGGTAACTGAAACAATGATGTACTGTACTTCAAGCAAACCTTTAACATTAACAAAGTTGCAAAAAGTGGCAAGGAGCATTTATAGAAGTGTATTTAAAATAGATTTGATTGTCAGCAAAATGTGACTAAATGGAATTTTAACCCATGGCAAATTTTAAAATTTGTGAACTGTGTGATATCATTTACTTTGTACGGATTCTTGGAAAAGGGCATCACTCTTTCAAAGAAAAATTAAATTTTTCTTGTCGAGATGCCACCCCTTGTCTCCATGGTGATAGCTTTGCCTATTTAACCTAGTACTTTATCAAACATTTATCTAGAATGGGCGTTCTTAATACTCAAAAATAGCTTGTAAAACATGCTTCATTACTGTGAGTTTGGGTGCCTATTCACACATCTGTCGTTTAACTTGGTAATGCCATGTGTTTGTCTCATAGTGATACAGAGATACAGTAGGCCTATCTACTTTGAAGTCTCCACTGTGAAAACATTATATTCACCTTATATACACCTTATATTCACCTTATATAGACGTTTTCTTCAGGTGAAACGGTTAAGTTCAGGCAAAAAGTTACTAAAATGGTTAACATTAGGGTTGGGGCTTGGGGTAGGTTAAGATTAGATGTAGGATTTTGTTAATTTTCATGAATAAGAACACGTCTTAACAACCACCATTGAAATGAACAGGGACTGTGACGCGTACTATAATTACGCAAAAGAGCCTTAAACTCGTGCTAATCAAGTGCAATTTACATGTTGCGTTATGTCGTGGTATATGTACGCTTTCTTGTGAGATCGGGCTGGCAGAAACCACAGGATTCAGCTTTGCAGGATATAAAAAAGATAGTAGTTATTTAGCTCACTACTATGCCATCTTTAAAAACTATATAGAGTGGCGCGGGTCAGGAACAGGTGTGGTTATTCGAACACAGCCAAAGCCAGCGTGAGCTGAACAATGTTAGGATGCTAAGATGAGTTAGCTGAATGCTAACAATCTGGGAGTAAAAAATTAAAAGCTGTGTGCTGGGGGATCATTACACCATGATCCAAGGGTGTCATGGATTAGACACAAGCACAATAGCTCTTCTATAAGAAAGACTGATGTCAAAGATACCACAAATTAAATACTGTTCCATTAGTGATAATAAATTACTATATGATCATGCAGCATTGTGCTCATGTTTACATGCCCCTCACAGACATCATTATCCCATCATTATTGTACTTTAGCTTGAATTACTCAGATACTTTTTTTCCACTGAGGTACAACAGAATTTAAAAGCTTTAAAAATCCTTATCCATTTCATTTGAAGTCAATCCTATGCAAGTTTTTAGTTCTGTGTGCGTTCAATATATATCCCCACACTCAAGGCTTGGTCAGAATCACTAATTTGTCAAACTTGCAAAGCTTTTTAAATAATTAAGTCTGGGTCTTTTATTTGGTATACTACTAATATGTCTAATGAATAAGAGGGGAAAATGCATGTCATTTCATCTTGTTGTTTTTTTATGCCACAGCATGTAATTTATTTTTGGCATAGACAGTAAGTCTTGGGATCCACATGAACAATAATACATCAAGTGTACGCTTAATTAGCTTTCAGCTTCAGCTCGATCTGCCAAATGAGCTTTTCTGCTTGAGAGGAGAAAATAGTGAAAATACATTCATTCAGGCCCTTCTTGTGTATACTATGTACAATATAAAACATAAAACATGTGTCATGTAACTCCTGTCCTGTACTAGGTCTGTACAAACTGTGAATACATTTAATGAGGTTTGTATGCTTGTGATTTGTCTGTTTTCATTCTACTATTAAGATGTATTAACTTAAACTGGATTAACTTTTTTTTCTTCAACTACTGCCACAATGAACCATTTTCAGATCTACTGTATGTCCTGCAGTAGACTGTAGACTAGATGAGTAAACCACAGGCTCACAATTTCAAGTCCTGCTGAGGTGTAGTGACCATGGACTTTCCTCATCCTTAAAAGTCTTAGAGGAGCTCAGACATCACACAATGCAGTCTGGGGCTGGCGGCAGAGGGGCAAAGGCGTTCCCTAATCTTTCTGTTGGATTGAACTTTCGCCAGATTACCAGAGCCTGTCACAACCCATTTTTCTTCACAATTAGTGTCAGGATTCCCCAAAACACTGCAAGAGCACCGCAAGCACAATATAAGTACTACAAGAGCACCTCAACAGCGCCACAATCCTCGTGAGATGACTATTCCAACACACGCAGGTGCATTCCAAACCCTGGGTGAGAGCATTGTTATCTTTTGTCATAGAGATCCATGCACACTCATGATGGAGTGCTTGTACGCTCAGCAGGATCCCTTCAGTGACAGATCATGGTCAGTCTTTTTGACCTCCGACTCACAGTGCACCGTGTCAGAGCTATGATCCCCTTTTACACTGGCATGGTCTGGTAAGTCTGTGAGAACAGTAAAAACAGGTAGAGACACCTGCCTGAGGCTTTATGCCACAGAAACCTGACAACCTTAGTACAGCAGCTGACATGTCACTGCTGCTGCTGGCTCCACATGTCAGGTACAGAAAGGAGCACTGACATGTAAGGAAACATGTAAATAAAGTCTTTTACAGCAGGTTAGTCAAGAAGCAGCCTGCTCGAAAAGCTTGTCTGATTTCTGTCTCTTGGCTGCTGGGTATGTTTTCAGTGCTCATAAATCACCATAGCATTTTCTTTATTTTGTCATCAAAATGCTTTGCAGATATAACTCTGTTCAATGTACTGTAAGTGAATCCATAGTGAAGTTTGAATCTGGAAAACTTAAACAAATGTCTGCTTCACTTGGCAAATCACCACAATGTACCTACAGAACAAACATGTTAGCTATCTGAACGCCTCATGCACTGTATGATCACTTTCACTTTGAGAGCTTTAGAAATACATTTCATCTACACTGTTATGAATTAAAATCTTTATTTCAGTTTAACATGCAACCCCAAACATACCAAAATCAACCAAAAAGTTATGAAGCTTTGGCTTATTACAACTTTTTACAGCGTCACATCTACCCTCCAACTAACATTACATGTGCAATTACATGATAGTTATGCAACTTACAATAAACTGTTAACAGATATTTGCAGTTAATGTAAAATATTTAGTCCAATATTCTCTTTTGTCCTATGGTCCCAAACTCCCCAAACATTTTCACTTTGGCTTAGATCCACCAAGCTCATTAATATAGATACCACTGGCTAATTGAAATAAAATTAATACTTAAGGTCTTATCATTACGATGTAGAATGTTTTGCTACGTCTCCCATTAGTGCAGGGTTCTCTAATTAACTGATGTGTAACTATAGTGGTTTACCTTGAGGATAAAAAAATGTCCTTAAGTCTGTAAATAAAACCATCCATAAAAATAATCTTAACAAAAATCTTGTGAGCTTAGTATCTCAGCAGATTCTGATCTCTGCACAGCATGAGTGGGTCTAACAGAGAGGCAGGATTGATGGCTTTCATTGGAAAAAGGTAATCTTATTACATGGACATTAAAAAAACGCAGTCATTAAAGTGGCTAATAAAGCATCAGTCATTAGTGTTGATTTTACAACATTTAATCAATAGAATCAGTTCCCTCTGAGCTACAGGCTTCTTACTCTATTCAAACACCGAGCGCTGCGTAGATGCTGGGTTCATCTTTTTTTTTTTTTTTTTTTTTTGCACTGAACACAGAGAAATTTTCAGCTTGTCTCCTCAAATCTGCTTCTGCAATCTGCACCACTTATGAGCCAAGATCATAAGGAGCATCTGACAGAATTTAGAGTGCATAAAGTACAACATGAAAATGTAGGCTTTATGATTTTTGCCTGTTTGTCTGTTTATAACCTTCCTTCCTGGTTGGACGTGACACAGGTAAGGACAGCTGCACTACAGCTATCCATAGCAACCAAGTTATGATTTGACTAATAATTCATGTTTAAGTAATCTTGTATCATTTTACAGATTAGGCTCTTTCACCCAACACCTATCTCTGATCACATGTCTGTTAGTTACTTCCTGTACATTTTAACTTTTATTTGTCCATTTTTCCACAAATGGCAACTTTTCTGCTGTAAAACTCGTCAGGAGCTACGAGGAAAAACATGAGATGAGCTTTAAACGTCTGATGCTATGAGACATATTTATGTGTTCAGACATGCTACAACAAAACATCAGACAGCAGAAAGAACATTGGTTATCACCTAAGAAGGACTAAATCATTACTATCATAGGATATTATTTATTATTAGGCCTACTTGTTTAAAACTTTAAGGATTAACTCCAAGAGGAAAATGTTGATTATGTGTCTCATATTATTGATCTGCAAATAAATCTGTGTATCACCTGAGGAAACCCAGGTACCACAGATTGAGAATCACTGAATTTAAATCACTTTTTTAGCAAACCCATCCCCCAGTGTCAGAATGACCATGTCACTGATTTAAAAGACTAGTTATCAAAGAAAAGAATTAAATGTTTAACCTTAGAGTTTCAAAGCACTCATTGTTTTTCTTCTTAGAGAGCGGTGACATAAAAGAGGAGAGTAGAATTTCCCTCTATCATTGTCTGTGCGAGCTGGAATCAAATTGCCAAGTAGCTGTAGTGAATTTGAATTGAAGCTAATTTTATGGTTGACATAGCAATTTTTGGGGCCTGCCAGAGAAGCGTCTGAGTCTGACAGTGGCTCAGAAGTGATGGAGGACAGCCAGGCAAGGATTCTGGTCAGGTGTGGTTCTTCACTTCCACTGACAATATGCAAGAGGCTCAGGATGACATCAGTCAAAGAAAGACTTTCTGTAAAACATGTCATCTTAGAATCAAGCAATACATAAAAATGTGCATTTGTATTTCCAAATGTGTTAATGTATTTTAATAAGACATTCTTGCATTACATAAGCCCTGTTTCCATAGGCTCAGGTCGGGGCGGTACGGTCCTATGCTGTTTCCACTGCGCAAAGCCCCCCGTTCCGCCCCGTTTGCTGGGTCCATAGCGAGCCGCTTTTGGCCCTGCCTTTAGCCTGGACCCTGGAGCAGACCTTACAGCGGTCCCCCCTTTAGGCTTGATGATTGGACAAGAGAAAATACAGACTCAGACGAAAACCACACGGAAAAGAGCAGACAGAAACACTAAATAATATTCCTCACCAAACGCCGACTTGATCCCCTGTCAAACTGCCGCATTTCCACAACTGAAAACTTTATTTGTTGCTCCGATAGACTTAGCAAAGCAAAGCTAGTGCATTAGCATCAGCTGTTTCCTGTTTGCCGAGGCAAAACACTGTAAAAAATTGTAAATCCTGTGCGAAATGTGTCCAACATAATTCAGCCACAAAGCATTAAACAAAACGCGTTTAATAAGCATCATCGAGTCACAGAGACTTTGCAAAAAAAGTTAGATCAATTATATAAAAGTGACGGTAAACCGGAAGTAGTTTCTTGTTTACACCAGCGTGACCTTCCTGTCACAGCGCCACAGACTTCAAATTATTAAGCTTTTTTTTTGTGATTTGCTCAGACTGACGCCAGGAAGAAAAAGTATAATTCAGGTACATTTTCTTTTTTATTTATTTAAGAAAGCATGTGTAATCTGTGAGTGACGTCAGCTCCTCACGTAGCAGACCCTTGGGAGCCTGAACCTGCAGTGGAAGCACTCACCCTCATTAACATAAGCGGCCCAAACCGCTCCAAAGTGAACCGGTCTGGGGGACGCAGACCAATGGAAACATGGCTATACACAGTTTCTCAAATTGTAGTGTATGGTCTACTGGTGACATCTGATGCATTCTGTATATCTGTGTATTTGTTTTATTTAGAGAAATATACATTTAAGTTTTATCCCATTTTTAGTTAAAGACATACATGAATTAAGCTCATTGAATCGTGTAGCAAGTGTAGACTTGCTCCATAGAGTGTTTCGACTCCCGGTCGGACCATATCACATCTCACTCTCTGGTGATTTGCATGTTCTTCGTTACGTGGTTTTCTCGGTACTCGGTTTCTCCACTAACATGCATTTTAGTTAATTGGCTCATGTAAATTTTTGTGAGTGAATGAGAGTGATTGTCTGTCTAACCTGCGGAAGTTGGACTGTCAGTGTTCCCGTAAGCCAAAGTCACTGGATAGTCAGTCACCCGCGACCCTAACGATTAACTAGAAAATGAATGAAAAAACATCGTATATATATCAGATGCATATTGGGATAGCTTTATGACAACTGCAGAAGCTTTGTAATCTTGATTCTATTACTAAGCAGTTTTAAATCAATACAAATCAATACAAATCAATAATCAATTACGTTCAATACTATTCATTTTAAGAGGCTGAGATTGTACATTGTAGTTATCTATATTTCTGTCCAAATACCCTTTTTACAACTGAAGATTTCACTTAAACCTCTTTGTCTAAGGCTCAAAGCAGAGACCACCATTTCAATACCAGTGATGACAAGATAAGTGTGAAAGCCAGTAAATGCCACAGGAAGTGATGTCACCGGCGATAAGCAGCTATTGGACCCCATCAGACATTGAGCTTCATCATTTGTCTCTTCATCGTTGCAAATGACATTCTTCCTTTTTTCCTTGTTCTCATCCCATAGCTGCGTCGCTTATCTGCAAGCAATTATTAAAGCCACACAGGAGTATTTATGATGGACATATGAACCTATTTAAAATAAAATTAAAGATTTTATCACACAGACTGCAATAATGAAAAGCTTTAGAGAATAACAATTGGCCCGTCTTTTCAGCTGAATTAAAAAGGAGGAAACAAGCTCTCTATGTTGAAGATTAGACAAAGCATTTGACATGTTGCTCTCTAAATGTCTGTCCGAATCACTGACCTTCTACACGGTGTTGTCCTTGAGTGCTAGAGCTACATAGAAGATGATACTACCATTCAAGTTTTCTGTCATGATCTAAAGTGTTCATTATTTAAATTCAATTATTTATAAATGATGAACAACTAGGTGGTAGATACATGCTCTACTTGAATTAAGTCATAACAATTTTTTAAAGCTGTTTATAAGTTTAAAAAGTGGTATCATGACAGTTAAGTAGTAATGCAAAACTCAGTCTAATCCTCATCTAAAGCCAGCGTATTCTCATGGCTTGCATGTAAATACCATGTCATGACAAATTGCCTGTTATGACGACGCTTCTGGGTTTCTTGTCATGCAATTACTCGCTCGTTTTTTCTGGCGCGGTCTGGACACGCGATGTGGTTGAGGACAAACGGGAAGTTTTTTGGCTTTAACGGCTAAGTTTAGTTCTGAAGTTACAAAAAAAAATAAGTTTAAGTATGAGGCTTAGAGTTGGTTAAGTTTAGGATTAGGATTGTGTTAGTCTTCATGAATAATAATAACACATTTTTACATTCACCATAGAAATGAACTGGGACAGAAACACAAGAAATACACATGCAAAAAACAGAAATCGCGTTCATATGACACGCTGTTTCAAATTGCGTGGTATTGACACACTTGTCAGTGAGAACAGGCTGCTAAAGCAGGCTCTTTAGCCCAAGTTAACAAACTATAACATAACTTTTATATTTGCAGTTTAAACTGTATAAAGAAAGAATAAAAATGTTGTTATTTTGTGCACATTTTGAGTAAGTATTGAAAACACCTTAACTACACTAAAGGTGCTCCCACATAAATGAATTGGTCATATAAAGGGAGTCAGTTCCTCGTCAGGAGAAACTTTCAGATCAGGTTCATGCTGCCCCAGGTCAGCTCCTGTGTGATCCAGGCTGTTTCAAGCTTCCCAATAAGCGGTGTGGTTTTCTGTGCTGATTATGTCAAATTAGTCCTAAACTGAAACAATAAGGATATATACATTACACAGTAGATACAAGGTGCACCTCCACAGAAGTGACAACCACCTGCAGGAGAAAGGAGAAGTTTAAAAGATGCACTGCATAATGGAACTTTTTTTAAATCAAAAATAGACTTCAATAAAAGTATTTTTTGTCATTTAGATGTTTTTCATAGAATACTGTACATAAATAATAAAAATGTGCATATTTACTTTGAGCAGGCTTTGTTTCCATGGAAAAGATGGTTCTTTAGTTATATACAGTATTTTTCTTCCCACATTACAAATATTATTACAGACAGTGTTCTAAAGTATGACTTTAACTTTTTATTTCTATTTAATTATATAGTTGACTTTTTACAAAGGTACACAATGCACCTTGCATGTGCAATATACAGTGGCTGGTGGTATAATTTTTGGGGGTGCGCAAAAAAAAAAAAAGGAGGGGGGGGGGGGTTGCACACAGCTCTACGGCCTCATCAGCACCAACAACAGGAGCACATGGAATCGCAAACACACACACACACATGTTGTGTTTCATATCATAATTTCTACAGCCCTATTCAACACTCACAACCAGCCAAAACTCAGCAATTCAAACATTACCTCGTACATCTGTTAAAATAGTTGCTAAAAGCTCCAGTTCAATCACAACATGAGTACAGCCTCAAAAACAACACACAATGAAAGATACCAGACCAAACACACAACAGCCCCACCTACACACACTGAGGTACTACTAATATAATAAAAAATAAAGATATTGTGGTACCACAAGCTCATTTTACACATGATTTTATGACTTCAACAGTGCTTTAGTTGCTCAGATTTGTGCTAAATTAAACTAAAAAGCTAATGTCTTACCTTCCTCAGAAGTAAGCAGAGTCTCATCTTGTTCTTGTTTGTTGTGTCTCCAAAAGTATACAATATTGTCCAAAGGCAGAGCTGAAACGTATCCGGGTTCAGTTGGGTAGGCAGCTCCAGAGGTTTAGACCAGGGTTTCTTAACCTTTTTTACCTCGAGGCCCGATTATTCATGTAGAAAGTAGCCTGGGGCCCAATCTCATTGTAAATGTATTGTGTTTTACTGATTTTGTGGCCCTTAAAGAGGTGCTCACGGCCCAACTTTGGGCCCGGCCCTATGGTTAAGAATCACTGGTTTAGACAAAACAAATAGCATGCTAACGTGGCTAACATAAATAATCCTTTTCTTTTCTTCAAGTAAAAGTTTTGCAAAACTGCTCCACTGAAGATAAGACACACAAATCTGTCTTTAAATTGTTTCTGTGACTCACTTTGACACAGATTTGAAGTTAAAATAGTAGTTTGCTGTTGTTGTTTTCCTTCTACTGACTGTGAGACGGTGCTGCAGCCGCTAGGCGGGTATAAGCTAGTATCTTAGGCAGCAGAAATCCGATTGGTTAAAGGACACATATTATGCATTTTTTGTGTTGTTTTTTTTCTTTTAAACCTGCTCCAAAGCACCTCCACATTAGAATCTTATGCACCAGTACTACTTAAAAAGTCTAGTGAAGTCACACAAGGGTTGTGTGTGTTTTCTACACCAAAAATTAAGTTATAGCTCTATTTACTCACGCCAAAGAAAATTACAGAGGTTACACAATCAAACCACTGTTGCCTGATACGCTAATCCTGCAGAAATGCTCAAAACAAGTCTGGACGATTTATGGACTTAAAAACAGAGTAGAAGATCTCAGAGATCTATCTATGACATCACAGATCAGCGACATTCAGAACAGTGTTTTTGGAACAACAAAATATATCTCACAAACAAAACTTCGGCAGCATTTATGGTGAGGAAGCAACTTCACAATGAGATTAAAAACTCAAAAAAGTTGATTTAGCATAATATGTGTCCTTTAAAAGCATAATAGACTACAATGAGAACCAATCACTGCACCTTAGCCTACGCCCCAGGGGCGTGGCTAAGGCTGCAATGTAAAGTAATTAAGAGACGACGTCATTTTCCCACAAAACTTCAGGCACTCCCATAGACGCCTATTAGAGCATGGTTTCCCTGCGCCCAAAATGGAGGTCAATGAGACACAAAGCCAAACAAATGAAGCAAATTATGTTGTAAGACTGTTTTAAACATTATTAAAACATATATTGTGTTGACATACAGCACTTTTTACACACAATTTTTTTTTTTTTTGCAGGGGTGGGGCGGGAGTGCGGCGCACCTGCGCCCTCTAGTGACCAGCCGCCACCAATAATATATCTGTACTCAGGCAAAATTTAGTTTAAAAAGTTACATTTGAAAAATTCTGATACAGAGCATTTAACAAAACACAGGGTACAGTTAATCTAGAAATGTCTTTATCATATCAAAATGCTTGACTGACCATTACAGGCCACAGTGAAAATACTCTCCCAGGAAATGAGATGGGTTCTCAAGCCTGCTTCTTACAATTGCTCAGGTTCCGAACTTTTGGTTTAAAGCTCGTGCCAAGGGGATCATTTAGGTAATAACCCAGAATGATGTGTTCATTTGGAAGACGAATAAATGGGATCACGGAGCTCCAGTACAAACGGGGCAGAGACTCTAAATCTGACTACATCCCACATTATTACACCTCTCCACCCAGCTCTGCAGCACATTCTGGGTCATGGCAACCTCACATAGAACTGACTGTTCTGTTAGACCCTTTCAACACTAATGACACGGCAAGTTCCTCTCTGGTGCACAATAACGCCGTGCCAAAAGAGGCTGGGAGGAACTGTTCTACTCAGATAACCACTATCTCATTAACAGACGCACATCCAGCTCTCCTGCTCCTGCTCACACCAGAAAAATACACACACACATTGTATTTATGCAGCAATGAATCTGTGCATGCTTTAGTGGTGTGGAATAGGATAAGAGATAGCAAATGAGTTCAGGTGACCTTTGGCTGGCTGGAAAACTGTGCTGAAGATTCAAACAGCGCAAATAGACTGCTCGGGTTGGAGAAATCTTAAAGGCCATTTGACAGATTCTCATGTTTGTACTAATTATGACTATCTGGTGCAATAAAGCCTTTGGATTTGTCAAAATGTAAGCACAAAAGACACAATTTTTAATGGAACCTAATTCAAAAACAGGCTAAATATTAGTGAAATATTACATACTAATCAGTCATCAACACTATACAGCTACAGCAGCACTACAGGCAAAGAACAAAATAAAAAATATCTTGACAGAAATTATTATTTCATTATCAATTTTATTCATTTGATTACCAGAGACTAGTGTTTTCCTTCCTTAGGGATATACTGTAGATACAGTAGATCCAATAGGCCAGCACACATATGCAACCAACACAGTCTAACAGAAATGCATTTATGGAGTTAAGAAGGAAATATTCAGCCTGGCAGACTATGTCGGCTTTGCCACGCTCATCAATCAGCTCCTCTGACGTCATTTTGTATCCAATCACAGCTCAGCCAATCACCCTGCAGCTCTCATTTCCGCCTCCCTCCCTTCAGCCTATCGGAGCATCAGGGCTACATTCAAAAGAGCAGCCAGAATTCCTCTGTCTGCTGACAGCTCATGCAAGCAGTTGTTGGCAGCATCGCATTCTCACAATCCTCCACCTCCCCATCACCACCTCAGAAGTCTTCTTCCCTCTTCACCACCACTGTCTACGCTCTGGGGGGAATTCTCCTACTGTATCAGCCAATCATTTATAGCATGCATCGTTTTCCTGCCAAGGCCTTAGCGCCAAACCTGTATTAATAAATATTCTCATTAATCTTTTCTTTGTCTGTTTGAGTCTGTCTCGGTTGAAATGTTACTGGGGTTGTTGCTTAGTATACAGCATCTCTATTCAGAGTTTGAAGTAGTTTGAAAGAGAGACGCCTATATTCTTGGCGTCTTAAACCTGTGTTTAGGTTGAAGCCACGTGGGGATATTTTCAGTTTAATGACTAAATTTAGTTCTGAAGTTAAAAAAATGAATAAGTTTAGATCTGGGCCTTGGTTAAGAAAAGGATTAGGATTTTTTTGTTAATATTCATGAATAATGATGGTGAGTATGCTTAAGTCTGCTGCTTTGTGTCTGAACAAGCTATACTAGAGCTATGTTAATACACATCCATGAAATGGATGTGTCTAAGAGTTTGCAAGAGTTAGTTTTTTTTTTTTTGTTTGTTTGTTTTTTTCATGTTAAGGTAGTAGTAATAGTAGTAGTAGTAGTAGTAGTAGCAGCAGCAGCAGCAGCAGTAGTAGTAGTAGTAGTAGTAGTAGTAGTAATAGTAGTAGTAGTAATAGTAGTAGTAGTAGTAGTAGTAGTAGTAGCAGCAGCAGCAGTAGTAGTAGTAGTAGGAGTAGTAGTAGTAGTAGTAGTAGTAGTAAGTAGTAGCAGCAGCAGCAGTAGTAGTAGTAGTAGTAGTAGTAGTAGTATAGTAGTAGTAATAGTAGTAGTAGTAGTAGTAGTAGTAGCAGCAGCAGTAGTAGTAGTAGTGGTAGTAGTAGTAGTAGTAGTAGTAGTAGTAGGAGGAGGAGGAGGAGTAGTAGTAATAGTAATAACTCTACACACCTGTAAATGTAGGTTATCTTCATAACAATTATGTGTTTTTGATTTCTTTTTTGTGTTCAGTCCACCTTAAGAAGTAAAAAAAAAAAGTTCATTTTAAATAGTTTAAGAGGTAATGTGATTGTTGTGCTGTGTACGTGCTAAAGATGCTTACCCTTCAAAGTGCTATGTTTTGATTTTATAAATACTGTTGATGGAATTTGGATAGACAAAATTATAGTTTTCTTTATGAGTCAAAGTATTTTATATCTTATAGTCAAAAGCAGTGCTCTGATTGGCTGTGTTTGGGTGTTTCACTCCAGTTCATGGTAAATGTAGCCACAAATGAATAAAAAATTAATCATGCAGTTGGACAGATTTAAACAACTACTTCCTTCCTATTTTGCTGTGTGAAAATAAGGTACACCAGCTTCAGTTTTTTCAAGTGGTGCTCCAACAACAATCCGGAGCTAAATGTGGACAAAAGCAAGACGTACTCATTTACACTCAATCACACATCCAGGATCTGGCTCCCATTATAATACATGACAAAACACGATAGGATAAACCTTTGAACAACATATCACAGTTACCTTTAATCATTATCAATAAAGACTCCACACCTTCTGTTACTGTTGTACACTAGTATCATTCAGCCCATTCTTTTCTACTGCTCTCCCTCTTTTTTTTTTTACATTTTCTCCAACACTAACAGAAATAAGCTTAATAAGGTCACACACACAGCACCGAAATTATCAGCTTGCCCACTTCATATCTCTCCTAAACAACAAAGCTCTTACAAGCATGGCTCAGACAGTCAGAGAGCCATCAGAAACATGAAAGACTATAGAGAGAGAACATGTGGTGGCTGCACTGTCTGGCCTTAAACTGAATAAAAATACTATGAAATAAAAGAGTTATTAGGGTTGTAATCTGTGCTCTACTTATCAGTGGGCACGGTGAGGACTGACTGAGGACATGTCTGCTGTTTGTGTTGGCCTTCTCCTCAAAGCGCTCTTCTCAAGTGTAGAAAAAACATCTTTTTACCTCAGCAGGCCATGTTCACTCTTTAATTAAAACATTTGTTGAAGCGACGACTTGAAATGTGTGGTGAAAAGTAGAGGCATACGTCACCAAGTGGATTATGTGCGGCTAACACAGGAGAAAGAAAGGTGCTTAACGGTGGAATTACAGCCGAAATGAGTTTTTAATCGTGCAGTTAATGTTGAGGAGATGTGAAGCTCAGAGACGAGAAAATGAGTTCTATGAGGGATAACAGGCCATCAAGGAAGCCAAGTGGACAGATTATTTTAGATCGTAGTGCAAACAGGCAGACAATGGAATTCAGTACATATAGCATATCCATTCTTCCATTTTAATTGTTTGGACTTTGCTTTACTATCTTATGTTTTAATCAGCTTTAATTTCCTTTAAATCTTGCAGAAGACAATTCTGTGAAAACTATTTTTATGAATTGAACATCAAAGAGCTAAAATCTGATATTGTGGCAAAACGTTAAGTGTTTCTTTGTGAAAAAAAAAAAAAAAAAAAAACTCCACCGCAAATTGAAAGACAAATTTGATCATTGTGAATTGTTATTTATTCAGCAACTTTAGGCAAAACAATACAGGTGAATAGGAACATTCTTACATTAAAAAAAAAATCTATTTGAGACTTTTGCTGAAGTATTTCGTTTTTTTGTGTGTGTGACGTCGATTTTTCGCAGCAGCTTCTTAAAGTCGAACTTACGAACAGATTTTAAGAACACTTACATGAATGAGGCCCATTGAGCAAATGTTTGTTCATTTTTGTTCTTAGCTTAAAGATTATAGGCTTTACAAACATATTTTAAGGACATGAGAGTTTAAAAAAAAAAAAAAAACAAACAGGACAACCTCTTTCAGTGACATCCATGCTTTGACAGAGGAAGAGATCTGACAGCCATCTGCATATACTGTAAATGAAGCAAATGCTCCATGCTTCTTAAAAATTAGAAAGTAAATATATAAAGGAAACAAAGGAGAACCAAGAATAGACCCCTGGGGAACTCCACATATCAGATTTAGTGAGGAACACTTTGCGTCACAGTTTTGTGCAAAACATTTTTGTCAGTTAAATATGGTCGAAACTCACCTTGGACCTCAGCACAATGTTTGAGCTGAGTGAGAAGGACTTGGTGGTCCACTGTATTGAAAGCTGCTGTCAGATTGAAAACACAAAACAATGCAGTCTCACTGTGAAAAGTTTTGAAACCAGATTAAAAAATATCACATCTTTAATCTGAGAGTAGACATATTTCTCCAATTTTTGGTATATTGGTTGAAATTTTAATGCAAAGAATTTTTCTTTTTCTTGCCAAGCAGGAAAGGTCTGCAATTATCTATTTACCTGTATGCTGCTGAACAATCAGCATTGGTATTATAGACCAGTGACTGTTACTGGTTTTCAAAAAATGTTTCTTTGCTTGATTTTCTAAAAATCTCGTGAAGTCTTCAGAGTTTCAACTGAAGCAAAAATAAAAGGTGAGGTGGAAGAGGGTCCTTGGGCAAACCCGCATCTAAACAAACAAATTAACAGTACAGTGATTTTTTTGTGTGTGTGTGTGTGTTGCAAAGAAAACACAATGGATTATGAGCTTTCGAGACAATAAAACTCAGACAAATGCCTAGAGATTATAGTTTATTATATGTTTTTATTTTCAGATTAAACTGTTCTCTGCTGGTGCTGCCATGTCTCTATTACGTTGCATGGATTTTATCCTGTTTGCACTTGCGTTCTGCTCTTCTACACTCGCGCCTGGCTGAGCCCATAATAACATTGAGCCATAGCTCCACATGCTTTTTAGAATGCCAGGCTCTTTTTGGTGCCACCAAGTCCAGTGTTACAAAATTTAACATTATATCTTCTGTAAATTGGGTTTATAGTTAGATATGAACATCTCCTTCTGGATGTTGTGTGAGCCAGATCTCACTGAAATGCATATGTATACCACACACATTTAAATGAACCCCCCAGTCATATGTTGTACATTCTATATTCTAAGTAAAATCAACATTTTTTTTTTTTTACATTGAGTGGATTCATTTTTTTTTTTCCTACCGCTTAATCCCATTAGGGGTCGCGGGAATAGAGTGGATTCATTGATCTTATTCCATCCCACCCACTTTTCTTAAATAAAATATTGTACACTGACAACATTTGCTGTTATAGCCTTTTACAGGCTCTTTCTGCTTTCTTTTTCTTCTATCTTTCTTTTCTTTATTTATTTAACAGGACATTGTACAGTTACATAATGCCAAAAAAAAAAGGCAAAGATGCTTGTACCAGATTATAGCTAGAAAGCTAATTTCCATCTGCAGTCCTGAGAAAAGGCAGTAATAAACAGTACACACTTACACATCCTCCAGCTTTTAGCTGACACTCTCAGGTCACATGTGCATCCCCTTTGTTGATAAACAAAAACTCCCTCTATATAGAGAACCGTAATATCAAGAATAAAATAATCAAGACAGTTAAATAATGAGCAGCCAACACATCAGTGTTGATCTCACAGTCAGACTTGATGAAACGATCATTCATTGACTGCACTGAGTGGCTACCTAGGAAAAAGAAAAGAGCAATGACCTCCACATGAGGGTGCACAATTCTTGTTTGCATTAACTTTTGTTACATTTTTAACTCACAGGTAGAAGCATTGATTGATAACTGTAGATCCCAAACTTTATTCACACTTTTTACAGAACTAGCCATAAGAATTATACTGACAGAAAAAGTAATTATTTCTGTCAAATCAGGCAGTCTGAGGTGATGTCATTTACCCACTAATCTGAAGGGAGTCTTGTGGAGAGCCTAGATCAGCAGAGGAGTAGGTAATATCATTAGGGATACTCCAGAATGTGCTGCAGTCATGCACTCTGAGCTTTGGTCATCAAATATTTATGTCAGTCTGTCTGCACCAGTGTTCTTTTAAATACAGACACTTTCTCTCACTTCTCAGCTCAATCATTTAGCTTTAGCTAAGACTTTTGCTTGTGTTTGATTTGCACCGAGCCAGTCTTTCACAGCACTATGTTGAACTCAACATTCTTTCACCGTTGATGCCGAGGAACACTGATGTGCCTTGAAAAAAAATATCCAATTTGAGTTAACAGATGCACACATGAATGTAGTTATTATTTGTAGTGTCATTTATCATCTTCTGATTCTAAAAAGACAATTTAGAACAGTCACAATGAATGCACTGACTTACATTTAGGAACAAGCAAAATACACAGTATCTGCTCCAGTATATAGGATAGAAAGATGACATGACCTGATTTGGAATGAAGTACTTCAGTTGAACTGTTTTTCTCATCTAAGTATTTTCCAGCACTGTTTAAAGTATGGCTCGGTTTAACGACAGTTACATCAAAGTTGGTCTTTTTTCACTGTGTTTTTAGAGTATTCATGAAATGCAGCTGTAGATGTAGTGTCATCTCATTTTTAAAGGGGTCCAAAACACAACAGATGCATACAATAAAGTCTGGGGAAAACTCTCTCAATCCCCTCTCCATTCTAACTCTAACACAAAACCTCCCACATGTGCTTTTTCTCACAAAGAGAAACCAAGGTGATTGTGTAGCTTATAATCATCAAACTTGTATTTTCATTTTACATATTAATTAAGATGTTGTTCTAAGTAACTTCATATTCCAATTAGAACAAGTTCAATCTCAAAAATGAAACATGTCTCATGCCTGGTTGCTAATACTGTATGACTACGAGCTGGCCCATCTAGTCATTTCAATGAAAAAATTGTACCACTGCTCAATAAAAAGTTTAAGAACACTAATCTCTGATACTCTATTCACCTTCTATTCACTGCCATGCCCATTTTGCCTCCTTCTGATGTCGATCAGCACTTCTGCAATGGCCTTTCTGGCTGAGCGTAAGATCAGTTTGTTTTTAAAGTCTTACCAACAAAATCTGTGTAAGATGTATAGTCTGGGTAGCTTGAAAACAGCTTCTTAGCGTCCATACGCATTTGGCTCATCCTTCAAAGCCTCTCAGACAGCGAGAGCCACAAGGCAATGCTTGGGAATCCTTCTCCAGATCTTCTTGCTAGGCTTGGTCAGGACTACGGTAGCTAGAGGATGTTCCCTAATGTGCATGTTTTGGTTGGTTGGGAAAAACAGCCTGGAGGAAACCCACCCAGACAACTTCGGCATTGGAGTCGAACACGTCACCTTCTAGTAGTGAGGTGAAAGTGCTAGATACTCTATCATTGCACTGTTTGCTTTGAGGTCAATGTCTCCAAGCCTAATAATAAAGGAAGGGCCCCCCACCTCACACAGTCATGGTGTGTGGTCAAAAGTTTGAAGTTTACTTGAAGAAAATATGTGTAATTGGTGGAAAAACACAGACGGGAAGCCCCCAGTGCAGGAGCAGGCAGACAAAACTATCAATATCTTCGACTTCTTCCACCATCTGATATGTTGTTTATTGTGGAGTCTAGAACATCACGGAATCTTTCTCTTGTAAGTCGGCACCTAAAGATTCATTTACGTGGCCCAGATGGTGAAAAGTCTAAGGTGTCATAGCTGCAGAGTCTTTGAGCTTGACCTTGGGAGTCACACAGATTTAATTTCTCAGTCCATGGCAAAGCGGGAAGGTGCAGTGGGGGGGTTGATCACAGGAAGGGTCCCAGAGTGCTGGAGGTGGGTGAGGGGCTGAGGTGAGAGAGGCATGCAGGATCGGGCTGAGGTTAGCTCCATTGAGCTGTTCCATTCTTTACAGATTTCCCAGGCTATACAAGCTATTGATTTTAATGCATCCAAGAGTCCTGAACCTCTATATGCTGTATATTTAAATTAGAATAACACCAGTTCTCCAAGGATCTGTTGGAAACATTGATGTTTTTATGTTTTTATGCAATATTTTCTTAATAAGATTAACACAAGCTGAATGTGCGGATAGTCATGACTTAAAACACGACTATATTACCTTTTCTGCAGACTGGAAAGAGTTTGCTTTAATTTCTCTAGTTACTCAGATCTTCCACACTTCACATGCAGCAATCTTCATTTCAGAACTACTGAGAATGCTTGATTATGGACTTCTGTGAAAATGAGAGATGAACAGAAAAAAATATCAACTTCATGTTCATGGTAAATCTATCTGATAGTATAAAAAAGTGGTTCACCAAGTTTAAAAACACAGATAAAAATTTGGACTATATCAGGCCTAAAATAAATCATTGTTTCCAATAAGACTTAGTCCGATCAAAAACAATATTAAACCATGGGTAAGAACAAAAACATGCAGGTATTTGTCTTTCAGTCATACAGATATTCAATGGCTTCAAGTTCCAACAGAGACAGGTCATGTATCACTAATGGTACACGTACCACAGCTTGGGACACACTGGTATTGAAAGCTCCATGTTTGTCTTTATGTACTGCTATAAGTCAATGAGGTAAACTTAGTTTATTATCCCATTTCAGAAGTTTCTGTGCGTGACACAGAACTTGTAATCCGTGTTCAGGTTGTCATTTTAATTTGCATAGAGCTGCCCTCAACAGTAAATACTTTTTATACTCTCTCTAAAGCCTTTGTCAATGCACCCACAGAATCATTGCATTGGTGAATTGTGAACATTTACACAAATCCACCTAATTTATGTAGTATTTTTGCAGTGAGACCAGCTCTGAAAAGCCATTACAATGAAAGTGCTGAATTTGGAGCAGAAAGAGGCGAAAGTTGTCGAGACAGAATATTTTATATATCAGTATTTTTGTCTTGCCTGTTTCCGGCGCTAATTTAGGTTGCTCTAATCGAAATAAAGTAAACAGCACACTCTGCACAACAAGCATTGCTTCATCCAATATTGAGAACATAGTACAATCATACAGGTCCATTGATGTAACACAGAGGGCAAATCACTTGATGTATTCACATGTTTTTATTGACTAAGAATAGATGCACGGAGGCTTACTTGGTCACATTATCAATAGGTTCTATGTACTGCTGCTACGACGATAGGTGATTGTAAATGGATGAAAAATACATTCTTCTAAGCAAAAGAGCATTGTTTTAAGATTAAGTTTTAAACCTTGTTATAACAGTGTTTTATTGTCATACTCAAAGTTGTACTTTGATTGATTCATGCATGTTTGAGTAGTCCTTTATTCTGGTGCTCAGAAAATTCCTGTTTCCACCTATCCCTGCCCATATTCTGGTTTGGACGATTATCTGAGAAATTATATGACTACAAGTGATACATGCAGAGTTTCAAAAAGTCCACTTACATACACATTACACTCTAATCTGCCATTCTGCAATGAATAGTTCTTATAGTTCTTCTTAAAAAAAACAAAAAACACAATGACCTTTAATGATAGATGATTAAATCCCTATATTTTCAAAAATTTTATTCTTTAGAGAATTAGGTATCTTGGTATCTACATTTATTTATTTAAGAGAAATAACCCCTAGAGATGAATCATCTAATTTTCGTTTAAATGAAGTTCTTGTGGAAGCTCTCCCAGGTATTTTTATGCAGAACATTTATTTATTTATTCATTCATTTCATTCATTCATTCATTCATTCATTCATTCATTCATTCATTCATCATTCATTCATTCATTCATTCATTCATTCATTATTTATTTATTGCTAAAAGAATGGATTGTGTGGATCAAATGTAAAGGCCCTTGTTTCAACCAAAGTGGTGCAGGCTGCAGATGCCCGTAAGTAAAAGTAGGAAGACAAGAGTCCATGCTGGTGATAAACTTAACCCTCTACATACATGTTTTACGAGTGGAGACACAAACACAAACTTAGTGAGAATGGTCAGAAGTCAGTGTGCTGTGTAAGTCAGACTATTGTAACCTTGTAGTGAGTGTTTGGTGATACACATAGTCAGTTTTGCACCCCAGAGCAGCCGTTGCTACACAAAACAAATATATTTTTATGTAATTGTTGCTAACACCGATTGCACCCTATATTACTCTCTATTCTTTTTTATCACAGCCAGCTTAACAAGTCATGATTAATGACTTTAGAATACATTTAGGTCCTATTACATGTATTTTCCCCCATAGTCATTTACCCAGTTACCCCCAGGTCATCTATGTTATGCTTAATGTTGTTGTAGTCTGACACAAAAATGCTACTTCTACTATTAACAGTACCCCAAAAGACCTTCAAAGGTGTGCATGTAAAATGTACAATAGTGATAATAAATCATAGAGAAATAAACTATAATTTTCCCTCCACCAGGCTTCACGGTGGCGATGGGGTGTTGATGTTGGTGAGCTGTTTAATTTATCCTCTAAACATGACGTTGACGTTGTCCCAAATAATTCAATTTTAGTTTCATCAGTCCTGAAAGTATTTTGCCAGAAGTTCTGTGGAGTGTCTAGGTGATTTTTTGCGAACATTAAACATGCAGCAATGTTTTTTTAGACAGTAGTGGCTTCCTCTGTGGAGGCCTCTGATGAGCACAATTCTAGACTGTTGTTTTACATGTAGTCAGTGGATGCACAGAGATACTGGACTGTGCCAGTACGTTCTGTAAGTCTTTAGCAGACACACTGGGGTTCTTTTTTACCTCTCTGAGTATTTTGCGCTGAACTTTGGGTGTCATTTTTGTTAAAGGCCACTCCTCAGGAAAGAAGCAACAGTGCCAAGCTCTCTCCATTTCTACATAATTTCTCTAATGAACATCCAGACTTTTAGAGATGGTTTTGGAACCTTTTCCAGCTTTATACAAATCTACAATTCTAGATTGCAGTTCTTCAGACCGCTGCTTTGAGCGAGCCATGGTGAACAACAGACATTGCTTCACATCAAGACACAGCTTATTGACTTAATAAAAAAGATAATCAGATGTGAGAGTGAGCATGGGTCAGTGTGAATGCTATGGAAAGGCCAAAGAGGCCATCTTGTATTTTTTAAACCATTTTTTACGTGTCAACGAGTTTAAAAAAAAGTTGGCCTCTTTGGCCTTTCCATAGCATTCACACTGACCCATGTTCACTCTCACATCTGATTATCTTTTTTAATAAGTCAAAAAGCTTTATGTAAAAGAAAAGATACATTTTTAGACAAAGTTGTTAAAGTCTGTCAAGTAAATAGACTTTCACCAAATAGATTTTTATTGTTACAGTTTTTTTCCAAGCTGAAGCTGCTGCTACAGTTCTCTTTTGCCTGTGATCCTAAAGCAGCTGCTCACTTGTCACAGGCGTGAGCATGTGTCAGGTTCAACGAAAAAAACTGCACCCTCACATCTGGCTGCAGCCACACCTTCTATACTGACAGTGTATAGAGCTTGGAGAGAGCCACTAGTGGCCAACAGAGGAGTAATTAAGACCAAGGCTAAGACCGGCTTGGACAAAAGGGCAAGATCGGGCTGTCTGACTTAAATTGTTTGGTAAAATTGGGAAATAATTGCTCCTAAAGTCTCCTTAGGCAGAAGGTTCACTTACTTTTTCTTTTCCCTTTTGTCAATGTTTGCATGTTATCCTCATAAAAAAATGAAAACCTATAAATGTTTGGGTAGTTTTAGTTAAAGCAGGCACTGTTTTTTCATCTGTGTGATTTTGACGAAGATCAGATCACATTTGATGGTGATTTTAAGCAGAAATGTGAGAAATTTCAAAAGGTTCACATACTTTTTCATGCCGCTGTATTATTGGCCTAGACTATTGAACAACCAACTACAAATCAAATCAAACATTTTCTTCGAAAAGCTTTTCAGAGTAATTGTCAGTATATCTAGAAGTGTTGCATTCATGTTTGCTAAGTGTATAATGCCCTATCACTAACGGCTTAGCGACTTTCAGAACAGCAGTATCTTTCCCTCCTCCATTGCTTATTTATTACTGATTCAAACTCTTCACGTTTACTTAAAATTTGAAAAACATTTTGAATTATTTTCTCCTTCAGCTTGCCATGTTGGACATCTGGCTGCGGGCGTGTGATAAATGAATTCTATCACAGATAGGTGCCAGTGTCCGCTTTGGGCAGCTCTCAATGTGGCTAAAGTTCTTCTCTTGTTTGAGGCATAGCCTGAGGAAAGTCCTTGCTGAGATAAACGTTTGTGCCTTTGAGCTCTTTTGCCTCTCGCAGCACCATTTCCTTATCCTAAAGCCTCAAAATAAGTGTGTTCTGGCTCTTGGTTGTGGGCTCTTGTGCAGCTGTGAATATGATAAGTGACCTGACGTGACCGTTGTGAAGAGTGTCCCATATGGAGTTGTCTTCAAGAAGCTGCTCTGTATTCTGCACTAAATGGCTCTCAGTTCCTATCTTTTCTTTGCACACTGTTTTGCTTCAGCCAAACTTCGAAAACTTAAGTTACTGTTTGACATTCAAGATATTCCCCAGACTTCTAAAAAGTATTGTTTCTGGGTAAATTTAAACATGATGTCAACTTTTCTGATTCAATGATAACCCAGTTACCTTTTTGCAAAGATAGATGTGAGAAAATTAAGAGGAATGCATTAAGTAAGACAATTGTAAATGTAACTTTTTGGATGTCTTTAGATATACATTTTTGTTGATCTACTCAGTATAAAGCTTACAATGAACTCTATATGAAGAGTGAATTATGAAAAATGTATTGCTTGCTTTTAATTGTTCCTATGTTCTTAGAATAAAGCAATATAACAGCTGTGAACACCACATATGAAAAACTCTATTTTTGTCTCATAACATTTCATATTTCATATCGCTTTGTCTCGGAAGATGTGGATGTAAAGGCTTCAATGACGGCTAAATTAAATGTCTCAGATAGATTAAGCACACCTCTCCTTTCCTGTCATTTCCTCCCACAGTAACAAGCTTGTTATGTGATTTGCAATGAGACTGAAGGAGTTAATGACGCTGGCTCAGCGCAAATATTTTGTTTACTCTCGGGCTAAACATACACTTGCCCTACAAAATTCTCTTAAGTTATGCATTAACCGAATGGCAGCAGTATGCAGCTTGTCATAGCCAATTAGAAATGCAAGAGGTGATCAGGTAAAAGTAAATATTGAGTGAACAACTCTGTAGTTATTCACACTGCAGCCATATAGGATTATAATATCTGGTAGTGATATAATTTACAGTTACTGACAAAGAAAAGGACCTAGTATGCACAAGTGACTTTTTTGAGCTTTCAGTCTTGTTCTATTGCTTACTCATCCTTCCAAAAATGCCTGTTGAACAGAGTAGGCAGCACTTGCATCTGCACCAAAACGATAGATCCAGAGTGTTTTCAGTCCAAAACTGATTAAGGAAAAGTTGTGTTTACACTGGCCTCAAATTACCTCAAACTTGCAGGTTCTAAATCCAAAAGTATTTGGCGATCAAACAGAGGAGTATTGACTATCATTCTGAGGAAACTGAATGAGGAAGTGCTGTTGGTTGTAATTAGAATGACTTAGCTTCAACACCACTAGAGCTCTACTTCAAAGCAATAACAATGTATTTAAACAATTCTAGTGTAAAATCCTTTTTTAAACGTTCTTGTCCCATGCTCCTTGGCTGCAGATCTACACAGAGCATATTAGTAAGCAGCTAACTGTTGAGTCCTTTTGGCATGTTGTGTAGGCGCTGCACATGATTCAAGTTTTCATCAAGTGCCAGGATAAACAGTGATTACTACATCACTGTGAAGAAAACTGAAAAAAAAAAAAAAATTGAAGATGTTTCTGTCACAAACAAACAAACTAATAAATAAATAAATCATTACCATCGTCATCATGGTCATACAGACAAGTGTTCTCTAAATGAAAAGTTCTACTAATATGCAGAGATACCTGTCTACATCTGTAATACTTCAAATGCTTTGTCCCAAACTGAATGACTTGTCACATTAATACTGCTTTACTTCAAGACAGTTCTGCCACTTTAATGATTCCTTTGTTGTTCATGTCAGCTGTCACCCAACAAAAGCACAGAACTCCTACCTTTTAATTTCCTTGTTATGGGCAGTTGTGCTGTATGCAGGTAATAGAAAGACATAGCTTGTTTTCAACTTTGTTGTTTGTAGGTTCTTGCAGCCTATATGTCCAAGATCAGTCAATATTTGTATTTTACAGTGAAATGCTTTAACCTGACTCTCACCAGATGATATGTACTGAACTTCAATTTAAGTTCTTTGAGTTATCCATCTGGAACCTCTCTCTCTGAAAGCGTTTGGGAAAAGGTGGTACGTTTGATGAAATACTTCAAGCTGATTGGCTGATTTGTCAAGTAGCCAATCACAGTAATGAATTGTAATGACATATCTGAGATATGTCATGTGAGTGAGAAATAAAGAAGAGCACCTCCTGCTCTTCTTTATTTCTGCTAAAACAGAATCAATAGCAACAGAAACACCTGTAGTAGCACCTGAATATCTGCAGCAGATGTACTATATTTTTATTCAGAGTTTGCCAAAAAAAAAGTCCTCAATTTAGGCTTGATGACATGACAAGGTGAAAAAGAGTGTTTTAATTTCAGGAGCAGAACACCTAAAAGTGCATAATTTGTGAGCAACAAATGTGTGAATGAAACAAAGTACAATTTAAGGTATGTCTTTGGAGAGAAAACAATATTTACCACAAATCTAAAATGCATACTAATATGCCCTTTGAAGATCGGTTAACAAGAAAGTAAAATCTAGATCATATTTGCATGTTTTATGACAGACATTCACTCTTCATTTCAGACAATAGATGATAAACAGT
This sequence comes from Mugilogobius chulae, assembly GCA_038363315.1. Taxonomy (NCBI): domain Eukaryota; kingdom Metazoa; phylum Chordata; class Actinopteri; order Gobiiformes; family Gobiidae; genus Mugilogobius; species Mugilogobius chulae. The sequence continues at coordinate 30,234,346 of CM076405.1, read as the reverse complement.
TTCTCTGATATATAGATGTAATGAGTATTTCTGCATAGGTTGTCAGTGGGATGGCAACAGCGTAAGAGAGGCCCAGTGACAGGTGCAAGCTCTCTTAGAATGGTCTGCTGTATAATGTTTAAAGATGAGAGCCCAGAGAGAGGTCAGAGTGATGTCCACTGGTCAGAGCAGTGTTCACTGTGATACTGTGGGATGAGTCATCCTGTCCTACTGGAGATGTCAGAATTTCAGCTCTGACACAATACCAACCAACTACAGCACTACAACAACTGCATTTTTTTCAATTACATACATTTTATTATTATTATTATTATTATTATTATTATTATTTTTTTTTTTAATTTATTATTTTTTTTTTTATTATTTTTTTTTTTAGATATGGCACATTCATTTGTTGTTTGTTTTACCCTTTGTCACAATGAGTTGAATTAGGACTGTCAAAAAGTAAAACAGTGGCAACAGAATGCTCACAAAATGTAAATAATTAAAAATGTATTTAATTTATTTGAAACTAACAAATGTATATGCATGATTTATATATATTATATTTTAAGTTTTATAGACGGGACACATCTCTGTTCCCAGATAGAAGACAAACAATGCTGACGTATTCCGGCTTTAAAAAAAAAAAAATTGCACCTTACTTGAATAGTACGGTGCTCCATAGTACTCACGAAAAAATAAATATTTATCTCGTAATTATGAGATAATTTAAATGGCTTTTCCCACATTCTGTATACCCACACGCTTCATATAGGCTAAGCTAGTGACTTTATCTACAACACGAGTAGTCTTTTCTGTGCTAGCTTGATGTTTCTAAATAGCTAAGATGTACTTGTGGATTTCGTTATGTTAAATTAAGTGCCTGTGGTCTTCACTGCAATGTTTAAGGTCTACAAAAAGTATGAAACTAGCTAATAACGTAACGTATATGTCTGTGGACTCGCGCTACAGTTAGCAGGCTATTATAGAGACGCCCAGTGTGTGGAGCTGTTCAAACACCAGAAAGAAGCTAGCGGTAATCGGCAGGTTTTTTAAATAAAACTCGATCTTCTTGACTGTTGGCAGTTATCTCACACATCCTTAGAAATGAGCGGCAGTTTTTCTGTGGCTCCAGCGTCTGGTTTTCAATTTATTTGGCCATAAAGGAGAGAAGTGCTGCACATTTGCTACACTTCGCCATCATTTGACTTGCAACATACGGGCATTTTTGCAGTACCCGCCCACTCTGGGTGATCCATGCGGAAGTGTAGCAAATGTGAAGCACTTCTCTCCTTTTTGGCCAAATAAATTGAAAACCAGACGCTGGAGCCGAAGAAAAACAGCTGCACATTTCTAAGGATGTGTGAGATTAACTGCCAACAGTGGAAGGATTGTGTTTTATTAAAAAACCTGCCGATTACCGCTAGCTTCTTTCTGGTGGGTGAACAGCTCCACACACTGGCCGTCTTTATAATAGCATGCTAACTGTAGCTTGACTCCACAGTCACGTTATTAGCTAGTTTCATACTTTTTGTAGACCTTAAACATTGCAGTGAAGAACACAGGCACTTAATTTAACATAACGAAATCCTCAAGTACATCTTAGCTATTTAGAAAGCTAGCACAGAAAAGACTATTCATGTTGTGGATAAAGTCACTAGCTTAGCCTATACAAAGCGTGTGGGTATACAGAATGTGGGAAAAGCCATTTAAACTATCTCGTAATTACGACATAAATATTTATTTTTTCGTGAGTACTATGGAGTGCCGTGGAATAGTTCTGCATTCAGTGAGTTTAATTTTAAGTACTGCAACCTGTGATGCACTTGTCACATTAAGGCTATGATAATTTCAGTTGTGATTATAGCTCATTTTAAACCCAATTCACATAGTTTTGTAAAATGGATAACAAATAATTGTGCTCCACCCATTTAACCACAAGAAAGTCTAATGTTAGAACCTCACATCATCTCAAGAATATACAGAATGATGCTTATAGAATACATGATATCTATAACAAAACAAATCATCTGACTTTCATCATCTTTATGCTACATCAAAGACATTTCTAAGAGAAAATGCTATAACTCTAACATACATACTGAAAACTAATAATTTGTTTTATTCCGTCACAATGGGGCTGTAATTGTGCGCAGCTTATTCACTTGCATTTCGCTGCAACGAGCCACACAGGATTAGGAAAGAAATTTAAAGTGGAAAATAGTAATAGAAACAGTTGACTGGCTTGACTCCCTGTGTGGAGAGTGCTGCTGCTGCCTTCAGAATAACAAATGTATAAGTCAGTCTGATTTTCTATGAGAAAAGTGTCTGCTCGCTGTGTGACCCTGAGCTCCTCCTAATAGAGTAGTGCAGTCTTTAGTGTACTTTGGACAGCAGCAGCAGTAGAAGGCAGGATATTATTATGCAGCACTGTACGTATGTGTAACCTTTGAGGGGAAAGGCTAATATTCAGTCAGGGTAAATGTGCTAACAGGCTCCAGTCTCACTCATAATTGTGCTGATTGACTGAATGACAGCTGACGTGTTGTATCGTTGAGGTCAGAGGTCACGTCATGTTGAACACATTAGACCTGTGAAAAGGATTATCATGAACTGCAAATACACTGTATGGCATAGACAAAGACATAAAGCAGTAATCTGAAAAAAAGTGTTGCGTTTAATATCATATTTTTTAACATTATATTTAAGCAAAGTGAATTACGAATTGCCATATTGTCTTTTTCCAGACAAATGAAGCCTATTGCAGTTTGTAGTGATAGTGGTTAATTTGGCTCACAGTTTGTTGTTATTTCAAAACCCAGGTGCGTGCGTCACAAAAACCATAAAGCTAATCAGGCTCCAGGTTGTAGAAGACTGACTTTGTCAGTCTTGTGATTTCAAGAAATGTATTGGTTAGAAGATATTGGTTAGAAGATAAACAGCATTTGTATTGACTTATCTAGTGTACATTTATGTCTTTGGACTAATATCTCCTCAGTGGATGTTACATGCTCAGTGTATTTTTTCCTCTTGCACAAAGTCTATTATTAATGAAGTTTTGCTCTCTCTCTCTGATGGCCTGAAACGTTTCTGCCAACGTTAACAAGCTTTAATCCATCAAAGACCGCTGAGCAAGGCATTTTTGTCAAACATGCTGTAAACATGGTCCTTGCCAAGATGTGGCTAGGGAAATCCTGCTTTCTATCACTGATAATGATCGCACTCATTTAAAAGGGCAGGAAGAAGGTAGCTCTAGCACTAAGTGAATGAATATTCCTTAAGCACTGGAGTGATTCAGTGGAAGGATAAGCTTGAAGACAAATGTATGTGAATAATGCTGAAGTCGTAGTGTCTAAAACCTAGACCTAGTCTTTACTTAATGCACTTTGAGCCAACGGCTAGAAGCAGAGTGTATACTTCACTGCTGTTTTGATTAGCATTGTGGCCAAATACTTAATGATGTAGCACCACTGTCAAGCAAGACTTCCAATTAGGCTTAATCTGCACTTACACACAAAAATAGGATGCTCTTAGGAACTAGTTTTAAATTACTTCTGCTCTCAGGTCTGCTCTCACTTAATTTGGAACACGAATGAGTTGTTGATCTGTTTGTGTTGTAACATTTATAAGAAACAAGAAACCACTTTAAGATCTACAATAAGTCACATCTGGGTCGGTGACTTGTTGGTGACGTTTTTTGCCTGTGATATGTTCTTAAAGGTGCATAGTGTAACTTTTGGTCAAAACAAACCTAAATAAAAGCATATTTTTGTCATTTAGATTTCTTTGTTGAAGTAAATAAATGGTTAAATCTGTGTTTTGAGCAGTCTTGTATGGCCACAAAATGGACAGTTTTGGCCCAGAGGAGGGTCTGCTCATGTTTATTTCCATATTTTTATATTATTGTTTAAAATGTATTTATCCCTATTCAGAATGTCCTAGCGTATGGTTTTAGCTTTCTAATTCATCCTATTCTCACAGATACAGGAGTCTCTATACCACACAATTTTAAACAGCATGTCATTTGAGCACATTTTGGCTAACATTGGCTAATTCTACTGAATTGTGGAGATGATTTTTTACCTACAGAAATTTACACAGTGCACCTTTAAAAAGCAAATAATCAATATCAATCAAAAATGTGTTATATTCACATTGAAGCCTAGTTCACACTGCATGAGTTTGGGCCCGATAATAAACCAGATGTTCTTCTCTACATATTAGGGGACTTGTAGCCTGCTTAATAATTATTGTAAGAGATTGTCATTATGTCTGTGGGGTCAGTGTGACACTGTCTCGACTTTTTCTCAACTTTTTGTCAGCTTGCAAGGTTCCAAAAGTGTGCACTATTAAAAATATCCAACACAGAGTTTGTGGAAACGACTTAAGCCCACATGTTACCTCTAAAAGTATAGATCTCGAACCTTCCTCACCTAAATAGCTACTTTTACAAAACAAAAATGACAGTGAGCCAGTCATGTAATTGAGTTAATGTGATGGCAATCATACGCTTTATATGGGTTACAGTTTGATGCTAGATAGGAAAAAGAAACTGTTACTTATTTACCATTACAAACAGTTAATAGTAACAGGCAAAAAATTTGAATTCTTCAGTACACAATGTAACCTTCTTGAAGCTTCTTGGAATGAGAGGGAAAACTACTGGTGGCTCCTGAGCTACAGGTTGGTGACCGTTGCTCAGAAGATATCAGGATGGGACCTTGGATACCTTGGATGGGACATTCAAATCCATCCACTACAAACTTGCATCTTTTGGCACATTTTAGGCTCTTTGATGTGTGTGCTAAACTGTGCGCGCCCAAAGGCTTACAAGCACAGTTGCTGCTTTTACCATGCTTGTTTACAGGTTGTGAGATGAGCGTTCAGTGTCGCTGATAATTGTGAAATAAGTCTTTAATACTTAATGGTAGCACATGTAGCCTAACACATTTTTTTTTTCATGAAAATAGCTCGTAATGTAACACATTAATTTTCCAGGTCACTATCGTGGCAGCATAATGAGTTACTTTCACATAATCAACATAGATGACAACATACAACATAATCTATGGCACGCCATGTTTCTTCTCTTGTGTGTCTATGACATGGCGTTGAGTTGACACACTGTTAAATACGTTGAATTGGCATGTCAATTTTTTGGCGCTTTATAGAGATTGAGGTCACATGGCAACACATGGGTTCTTTTATTTGGGGTTAACATTTAAGTTCTGGTCTGAAGTTTCAAAAAGTAGTTAGGTTTTGGGCTTGGAATTGATTAGTGATTACATTAATAATCATAAAAAATAATACAATAAACTGGGGCAACAGCACATGTCAAAGTGTTTGATCACATGACACTGTGCTTGTGGAAAATTGACACTCTTTTTTATGTGAAATTGGTAATGTGCACAGAGACCCATTGCTGTGTGAATCAGTGTGAAAATCCTTGACCAAACACCTTTAGTTTATGCATATCTTTTTGCCTTGGGATGAAAATACACTGGGTTTTCTGTTGTCTTCACATGATACAGTCTTGCAACATATTGCTTCCAGCACAGGTCAATAAAGAATCCATGCATTTAATCCATACAGAAATAGTGGAGAGTTTAAATTAGGGTTAGACCCTTTAGGCACTGGGATTGTTTATTTGAAATCAAATCCTGTAAATATAGACATAGCTTGGAGAATCAAAATTGATATCTTTCTGTATTATTAATAATAGAGATAACTTGGAATGCCTTGTTGCAGATACTTTACAGATGTGTAGGTGATTAATTCAGTGTGTGTTTTCCCCACTCCTTTCTACTTAGCTTTATTTAAAGTGAAGCTTACCTCCCTTTCAAAAGCAGCAAAGTCAATGAAAAGCAATGGGAAAAGGAAGGGGAGCAGCTCAGAGTGCAGAGCAGTACTCTGATAGTTTGACAGCAGGTGTTTATTGGTGCTCAATTTTGAGTGGACAATACACGCTGACGTCACACGTGTCTAGTAATGACTTTGGCCTTTAGCAGTGAGACATAGGAGGTTGCCAATTGCCAAAAAAATTACCTAAAACAGTAAGCAATGATATTTAAACACCACATACACAGTTGAACAGCCAAAACAAGTTGTTTCAGAGTTCACTTGACTTTAATAATGTTTCTTTCAAATAAACTCATTATTAGTGTGATGTTGGACATTTTATACATGCATTGGCCAAGAATATATTGTTGTAATAGTTTCTTATGAGCTGAGAGAATCATAATTCACATAACATTATATTAATAAGGCCTTTAGTGTTGTCTAATCAGCAGAAAAAGGTTATTTAGTATAAGACATCAACCACTTACAGGTGAGAGAGTAGCGATAGCTCTTAATAAGTATTAATAAGTATAAGTTTTCTAATGTCAACTGTTCTTGAAACAGCAGTGCAAAAATTCTTTTTAGCACAGAAATTATATGAATAGTTCACATGTATTGCCTTCCAAAGCTTCACAGAGTAGCTTTGCTCTTCATTAGAGCTTCTTTATAAGGTTAGCACTCTCTTCTCACAGCTAGAAGGTTGGGGTTTAACTCCAGCAAGGCCCAGGTCTTTCTGTGTGGAGTTTGCATGCTTCTCCTCATGTCTGAGCAGATTTCCTCCAGGTGATCTGGTTTCAATCACCAAACAAAACATGCACTTTAGGGAATATCCTCCAGCTACATTCCTTCCCAAGTCTAGCAGGAAAAACTGGACATGAGTCCTCAAGCACTGCACGGCGACAGTCACTGAGGAGATGCCCCAGAAGCATAGAAGGATTGATCAAGTTTCTGTACAGAGACAATACCAAATGCCTCCGGCCACACGTTATACCTGATGTTTGTGTGTATTCTTCTTTCAAAATATTGCTTTGCTCATAGGTGATAAAGCATATATACAACCTCAGGTAATAATCTTGCTTGGTCTAGATTTTTCATTTTACAAAACTCCTTACAAGATTCTCCTGGCTCTAAACTCGTCAAGACTCAAATCAGCTCAAGCATGACACCTGGAAATTCAATCTAATTGGAGCTAAATCCTGTTCGCAGAGCCACCGGCGTATCGATCGGCTTCCTGCTCATTCAACTCCACCATGCAGTGTTCTGAGTGTAGCGCTTCCAGGAAAAACAAATGGAAGAATTAGCGAGGTGCGCTCTGGGGCGGTCACACACCAGTTTTCAGCAGCAGCGGTGACTGAATTGGAGAACGGCGTGGCCCAGATCACAGCTGCCAGACGAGATTGTAACTCAACATTGATATGCACCATTTCCTTTGGGGGAGGATACTTGTTGTAAGAAAATAAAGAGTGGTGGTCTGTCAACTTTAAATACATAATAAAGGTTGTCATATATTCTCTGGAAATGTATAGTTTGCTTTACTTTTGACAAGACTAGTGGTTGATTTAGGACTAAAAATGTAGAAATAAACCATCTGACTTGCAGATGTGACCAGTATTTTTTAACAGGACCACACAGGATTGATAAGGGCCATAGAACTGTTAACACATAATCTTTTACTTATTTATCATGTCTTTATTGATCTATAACAGAAGGCAAGAGTGTAATTACATTCGTTTTATCTATATATCACTTTTAGTTTGGACTAATTTAGTTGGTTTAAAGAACACATCTTATGAAAAAGCAACTTTTCCAGTTTTCAGCTTTGTTCTAACATTGCTTCCTCACCAAATAAACAGCTGGAATTCTGTCTGTGAGATACAATTCTTTCTCCTCAGAGCCTGAGAAAACAGATTTATGATGTTAGATGAATCTTTCAGATCATCTGTTATAGATGAATCTTTCAGATCATCTGTTTTAAGTCCAGAAATCATCTAGATTTCCCCTTAAAGTTTCAGGTCTAAGATATAAAATGCCAAAATTAAGGCTTTCAAAAGCATATTTAAAAGTCAAGTACAAATATGATGTACAAATATCCCATCATATTTGTACTTAAAACATCAAAACTGATTACAACAATTACAGCATTCAATACCATTCACCAATTGTTCAAGAATGCACAGTTCAGTCCTTTCAAAAGGAAGCACAGCTCCAGCAAGCTATGAGTTTACTGTATAATCAAGAGTACCATCAACAACTAATCATTTAGAATCTGCATCGTCTGTGCAAAGGACAGCATTGCATTCAATACAACTCATGGGAACAGAGAAGGAACATGGTTTGAGCTTCAAGGCTTTAGGTCAGAGAGTGGAACAGAGGGTATAAAAAGCAGAACAACTCAAGAGGAAGCAAGGAAGCTGTTTTACCACAAACAGGGACACACCTTACTCAGCGGTAAATGTTGACCATAATACACACACATGCTTTGCTGCTAGATCAATTATACACACACTAAAGTAGATATAATATTAAGTTTACTGGGAGTTTACCAGAAGTTCATAAGTCCACAATCATTTATATAGATTCATGACACAAAGAGAAAATTCCCCTCAAAGTCTTGAATAAACCTTGCTTAAGAATTAGAAATGGTTCATGTACATAATGTGTACTGACAGATACCAACTTTTTCCTATATGGACACAATCTAATATTTTACCTTCCTCATTGGCAACAGCTTATTAATTTCTGCCTTTGCATTGAAATAAAATTTCTTTGTTCTTCAATCTCCACAAAGGAAAAAAAACATTCAAGGTGAAGTGTTTACAAATGAAACTCATTAGGCTGTATGTGTAATTCAAAATAAATAAAAATTAAAACTCATTAAGCTCTCTCTTGCATCAAAGAGGTGGGGAAAATGTCTGTTGATTCACTGAACAACACAACTTTTTCACTCTGAGACAAAGGTGAAATAAGAGTATTTTAAGCACAACAAATTCAAGTCACAAGAATGTTGATATGGTGTTATCTCAGAAGAGCAAACAGATTGTTTTGGAGATGTGAAAATACAGCATGCAGTGTATGTGTCATTTTAGCATTTAGCTCACAACTGTTGTAAGCATTGCTGATGTATTTATATTTACAATTTTGGGTTGTTGAATCAGTTTTTTTTCCTTCTCCCTGCATTTGGGTCTGTATTCGGCTCAATATTAATCCTTAAGTCAGCATTTGCTCTTGAGCTGCTTGAACAGTGGCTAAGAAAGCTGTAGATCAGAAAAAGTTTTGCACATATAAACTACACAGGAAGTTGTTTGTATTTTCTCTGACTAATCATAAGCATCATAACAAGTGCATGCAGTATTTGTGTAAACTGTCAATCAAGATGGAACGTCAAATGACACTCAAATTCAGGAACAATTGTAGTTTAGTCAACATCGTCAACTTACATGGTCTATTTATTTAAGCAGACACTGAGGCAGTGTGGGTTAAGTGTCTTGCCCAAGGACACAACGACAATCTACTCTTGTCGTCCCAGTGGCACCTGGTGTTCTAACGGTCTCCCATTACAGGCCCTTTCTTGCTTAGCTTCTGAAATCTGATGGGATCAGGCTTTGACAAGCAGGTATGGCCACATATAGTGCACCACAAAGTAACTTTATATTTTAATGACTATATATCTATCTATCTTGTATACTGTTTGTGCTGTAACTCTGATTATCTTCACAGAATTTTAGATGATTGATAATTGAGTACTCCAACCTATCATAATCACTGTTCATTTCATACTCTAATTTAATAAATGAAAGGTGTTAGCCTGTTATCACGTTCTCGTCTGTTCTTCACCCTGAGAGCTCCAGCCCTGTTGACACCATACCTCTGGGGGCTGATATGGATGGCTCAGCGGTCAGTCATGACGTCCACTCACTGGGCTCAGAATAGCAGCTGTCTTGTCTGGTCCATGGGGATCTACAGCTTGCAGTAGGTCTATGTGACAGTGTACACTGTCACCTAGGCTGCCAATTAAAGTCCCCTTACTGTCAATACACAAATATATAGTGAACTGCTGCTGCTTCACAGTCACAGGCTCAGCCAAAGAGAGGAGTGGTCTGAGTTACAGTGGGTTTCATTCCGAATAGGGGTTGACAATATCCTAACAACTTAAACTAGGCCTATTTGTGTTTTAATGAATCAATGTATTCTGTTGCCATGGCAATGCACCTCAACATTGTCATTTCTAAGCTAAGATTGCATTCACACTAGTACATACCCATGCACTGAAGGCATGGCCGCTTAAAGAGAAATGTTTCATCTCATGTGAGTGTCACAAACCATAGATACAGTCAGCAACGCGTCATATTTAGGAGTGTGGCCTGCTGTGGGGGAACGCCAAGGGGCAAGTCCTATGGGAAGAAAAACATTTTACTTCTTTAATGATGTTTGTTGGTAAGTTGTTTTTAGCACAACTATTTCAAATTGAAAATTAAAAGAAGGCTGTTGATGTGGATTTATCTCAAAAAAAGCAAACAAAGTTCTGTAGCTGTGTAAATACTCCAAGCTGCAATAGCATCACTTTAGCATTAAATTTGCAACTCATCAGGAAGGGCATCCAGTGTACATTTTTTGGCCCACGGATCCATGCAAAAATGTACTCTTGTTTTGGAAGCACAAATAATTGTATTTGAAAAGTTTGAAGCGCACATTACCATCAGCAGTCATAGCTTCTGTCTTCTGGCATTGTGTCCTGCAGCTCCGGTCCTTGTTAGCTCATCTGTCCCCATGCAGAGGTCATCATTACAGAAATCATTTCATCCTGGTCCCAGATGGCGAGTGTGGGGTTCTGGCAGCCTGAGCTCTGATTAGGAGGCTGCTCTGGAAGGGTTTATCTGCATGGACCCGAGCCCTGTCCACCACTCCACTCTCCACTAAATCTACAGCCTGCCCCTGACAGCAGGGCACCTTCGGCACTGGAAAGATCCCAGCGCAGAGATAAACCACTTTTATGTCAACGTGTCATTCCAGGTGAGGTGTATGCATGAGCAAGGTCGGTAATGTTTAGCCAATTCAAGTGCCTGAAAATGTATCAGAGAAATAGAAATGATAGAAATGATAAAATTGTGTCAAAAGTTTGGAATGAGTCTAGTGTGATGTCATCAATTTGTTTTAATTTCCTGTAATTTATATTAGATCAAATTCCTGCTGAAATGTTGTAAATATATCAAACACGTTTCACAAATTTTTTCACAAGTTTTTAATAATGTTTTATCTTTGCAATAGGTTGGTTTCACGTGACATCAAAACATTAGACTGGCCAGTGTTATTTCAATGAGGTGGAGGGCAGCTAAAATTAATATTGTTTAAATGCAGTTTATTTTGCAAAGCAAACCAGTAATGGGTCTAGTCATTATAGAAATAGCCACTTTTTAAATTAGCTAAATCCTTTTTCAATCAATCAATCAATCAATCAATTTATTTTTGTATAGCCCAAAATCACGACAATCCGTCATCTCGAAGGACTTCACAGGAAAGATGTGCAGGAGTCCATGCGGGGAGGGACCAGGTCCTGACAACCAGGGGGGGCCTCGACACTGGAACATCCTAGGACACACTCCCAGGGGGAAGTGGGACAGGAACAACAAGATTAAAATAGTCACTAGATAAAAGAAGATATAGAAAAGTTAAGATAAAATGTAGTAGGAAGGCTAAAGCAAGAACACAGAATAAAAGGAGGAAAACATGATAAATCAAGGTAATAATAAAAATTTTACTCAATGTGTAATAATTATAAAATAGAAATAAATGAGTAATAGTTAAAATAGATAAAAAAGTTTTAAAAAAGTTTTCTTTCCTTGTTTCTCCTCCCGTCAGCCCCCCAATCCCCGGCCACGCCCCATCCCGGCCCCCAGACCATCCGACCCCCAAGCCACCAGACACCCCCAGCTACGGCGGCCCACGGGTCCCAGGTCCCAGCCAGAACCAACAGGAACCAAAAATAAAATTGCCAAATAAAAACATATTAAAAATGGCCCAACAAATAATAATTCTTGCTCCTGTAGCCGTAGCAGTCCCTAATGTGTGGGGTTTTGAAAGTACCCTATTCTACGTGTAATGCATTAAAAGAAGTGGGTCGAGTCTATCAGAAAGTGGACAAACTTCCCAATAGATTCTGGGCACACTTGTTCCTATTCTTGATTTGGGTAAGGGAGGGGAAGTGTTAGTGTCTAAGTGCATTAAAATTGCCCGGCTACAGGAGCACCAAATAGGCCAGAGGCTATGATCATCATTTTCATAATTTTAATTAAGAAGAAATTTCACTTCCTGTGGGTACGGCTGCAACACGAGGCCAGACAAGCCCACCGCACAAAGCAGGCACCCGGCAAGTCAGAGAACAGACACTCCAAGGGACAGAACAAAGCGGAGCAGAGAGAAGGGGAGACAGAGAGGAAAAGAAAAAGGAAAGATCAACTTAATATGACATTACACAAAAACACATGGCAGGCTTATAGATTGAACTAATGAATAAACAATGTTAACAGAGAAAATAGGGGAAATGAAAGGACAGCGCCCAAGCTGCCACGCTATAATAGCCCCAGTAACTGTGGGTTTAGTTTTAGTATCAGCCCCTAACTGACCTGACCATAGGCTAACTCGAAAAGGAAAGTTTTGAGCCTAGTCTTAAATGTCGAAACTGTGTCAGCTTCTTTGACATGAGCAGGGAGCTGGTTAACAAAGGAGCTTGATAACTAAACGCCCTGCCACCAATTGTGCTTTTAAAGACTCTAGGAACCACCATAAGTCCAGCATCTTGGGAACGAAGTGTACGACTTGGCTGATAAGGAATTATTTCCTCTTTGATATAAGAAGGAGCCATATTGTTCAAGACCTTATATGTTAAAAGAAGGATTTTAAATTTAATTCTATAGACTCGACAGGAAGCCAGTGAAGATTTTTTAGTACTGGGTAATGTGCTCGCGTTTTTTAATACCTGTTAGTACTCTTGCTGCTGCGTTTTGGACGATTTGAAGGCTTCTTATTGAACTTTTAGGACAGGCTGCAAGCAGGGAGTTACAATAACCTAGCCTCGACGTTACGAAAGCATGAATAGGTTTTTCAGCATCGCTTTTAGGCAGCAGATCTCTAATTTTAGCTATTTTTCGCAAGTGGAAGTAAGCCGATTTACACGCCTGGCTAATGTGTGCTTTAAATGAGAGTTCTTGATCGAACAGGACTCCAAGATTTCTTACAGTCGAACTAGAGACGACAGTCACATTGTCCAGGGTGATTATCTGGTCTGTTAAAGAGTCTCGCAGATGTTTAGGGGCTATCAAAATCACTTCTGTTTTGTCATTATTTAAAAGGAGGTAATTAAAGCTCATCCAGGTTTTAATATCCTTCAGACAGGCACTAAGTCTCTCTATCTGACTGGTCTGATCTGGTCCCATCGATAGGTACAACTGAGTGTCATCAGCGTAACAATGGAAATCGATTCCATGTTTTTTAATAATGTTACCTAACGGCAGATGTACAAAGAAAAAGAATTGGACCGAGTACAGAGCCCTGTGGCACACCGCAGGTTAATTTAGAGCACTTTTGAATTATCCCATGGCAAAGTCCAATGTTATTAATAGGGAAAAGGCCTCTTGCCCTCCATCTGGCTTATAACTGCCAAGAATTCTAGAATGTGAAACCCACCTATTATAAGAAGGTTTAACAAATGTATTTATATATATATTATATATATTTTTTTTTTTTTTTTTTTTTTTTTTTTTTTTTTTTTTTTTTATGATATATATAATATATATAATAAAAAAATATATATATATAGTATTATATATATTTTTTTTTATATATATATATAATATTATATTATAATATATATACCTACTAATTTACATTTTTTTTTTTTTTTTTTTTTTATATTTTATTTGTACACTCTCTGACAAAAATATACGTGTCAATGCCAAACTGGATCGACCTGAACCATATTGGATGCCCAGTTTCCGAGTGTATCCAGGTCGTCTTATAATCGACACACTCAATGCGCCTTGATTGGTTGGCTGCAAATTTTCAAAATCATTTCAAAAACTAAATCTTAACCAATGAATATACCTTGTCCTCATTTTGCATTTCAGCTCATTTGTTCTAATTTTTTAAATTATTTTTTGAACTACCATTTGCTTCAAACTCAAACGTGCATGTTCTAATTTATTGAAAGGTCTGATACAGCAACAATGTGAAATTTATGAAAAAGTGCAGAAACCACTGAAGCATGCACTCCAAAAACAAGGCAGCTGAGTATGTCGCAGTTTGAAGCTTGAAAGCATTTTGGGCTGTGTCTTTAATATTTTAATCTGCACTTTACTGTTCAGAACAGAATACAAACAAATGCATGTACAATTCTTTCATAAGATTACCTAAAGCTAAACTATAGAGTCTTTTAATCCACAGTTACATTTACCTGAGTAACATTTTCATACAAAAGTAATAGTGATCTTACAAGAAAAGGCTTTGGTGAGTACATTTATATTTGACAAACACTTTGTGTTTCTTACATTGCTCCTTCAAATTATCAATGGATATATTTTTTTCTTTTGTTTATTAGGTTATTTCTTGTTTAAGATTTTTCCAGGACATTTTTGCTTTCATGTAGTTCCCTGTAATACTTTTTTTTTTTTTTATGCTGTATAATAATTAGCATGACGAATATTTATTTTTCAAGCTCTATGAAGCTATGCTCCAAGGAATGTATAACATGGAGGTGTAGTGTGTGCTCTAGAGACAGACAGAGGCATAAGGCTGTGTCTGGATCATGAAGCACTCACAATCCTCACTAAGACAACTTTTACTGTCTTCCCAAAACTGTATGAGATGAAAGAAAAAAGAATCAGAAAAGATAGAGAAACATGTTTGTGCCTAGATCAGCGACAATGCTGGAGATTTTTCAATAGAACACTTGAGTGAGTAGGCAGTTACTCGGTCTCCTATTAAGATGCCTAATTGTCTCACCAGCATTATCACTTATTATCTCATTAGAAATATGTCTGAATAGTGCATGTTCACATAAAGGTGTACATATAACACAATCATTTCAAATATACTTGTTGCAGATTTTAAAACTAAATAATATATAAAGAGCCATGTTCTAAATAATTTTTAAATAAAGTTGATTTGCACAGTCATGTCACTTTCTTCTCTTTCTCTTCTCTTCTACTTTCCAAATTGTACAAGTGCAAACTCTGTCACTGCAATGCAGATAACTGTGCAGTGCTGTACCAGCTCCTGTTTACATTTTCTATTCCCTATAAGATCTATTTTGACCATAAAAGCTCACTTGGGAGTCTGTGTCTCGCGCTTTGCATCAAAAGACGGAAATACAATCATCGCTTTAATAGAGTCCCATTTCAGTCCAAACAGTCAGAGGCCGAGCATCAGGGCGACAAAATGAAGCAGGTATCAAAGATGGAGGCTGCCATAACAAAGACATTCAGTTTTCAAAGAGATGCAGATATCAGCATTTTAAAACTCACTTGACCACTCCTGGCCTTTCTCCTCCGCACCTTTCATCTCAAGAGTGGGCCCCAGGACAGAGAAGATGCAGGGCTACTTCATATTTAAATGTTTCCAGGTTTAACAAGTTCATGTGTCTGTGGTCTATTCAGATCGTCTCTGAATACTGAGAAAAGCATCTTATAAGCACTTAACACAGGTCTGAAGAAGATGGAATGGATCAATCTACAGTATTGTAGCATCTGCATCAAAGCATTTACAGATTAATAATCACTTTTACAGTGGCTATGCACATTTGGCGTCATTACAGTTACTGTTTATTCTAAATGCATCTAGGCTATTGCTGATCCCAGTCTACAAAACGACAAAAGGAGTTAAACAGAACCGCATTTTCTCTCTGAGCTGCAGGATACCTGGGTCCCAAAAACTGGAAGTGTTATCATTTCTAGTTAATTTCATACTTTGTCATGACCAACAAAATTCCCAATGTGAGTTTTTCTGTACCCCTACTGAAAATACATAATTCAAACTTATTCTGCTGTTTGCAGAAGTCTGGGATCTCTGCCCCCTCATCCTGGTTTGATTTGGAATTTAAAGGTGCATTCTGGTGCCGTTGTCAAAAACATTTACATCAGAATAATTGTCTATGGCATTTGAGAACACAATTAGAACAAAATGTCAAGCTTTGAAAACTTTGAAAAGTTCTTATACATGTGCTTGTGCTATGCTATTTATAAATTTAAATGGTGAACCAAAAACTAAAGGTCCTGTGTTTTTAAATATAAATACAGTAAGTATAAATTCAGTGTTGATATTTTGTAGTCATAATGGAGAACTTTATTATTAGACCAAGTCTTAGAATATTTAAAATATAGTTTAATGCAGGCATTCTGCTACTAAGGGTTGTGTCACTTTAAATGAACAGTTGTCCTGAATCCTGGTACAAGATCTGGTATATTCACTTGGACAAGGGAATACATGTAGCACTACTATCCTTTAGTGCAGATTAAATGAAGTAAACTCCTGGTGCAAACATGTCCTAATGCATTTTCACCAGTGGCAAAACCTTTGATTGTTTTTTGTTTTATTTAATAGAAAATAATGTTGACACTGCTTAATTTGGCATGTCATTTGTGTTTTTTATGACCAACTTGACCAAACATGCTTAAACAAATGAATGTTTTTCAGCTTGTTGTCACAGTGTTTAACAAAGCTTTGTTGCATCTTCATCCTTTCAGCTTTATGCAGCACCAATTTCCTGTGTAATTGAGCATAATTACTCAATAATACATATGTAAAAGAGAATATTTGTTTTCTACAAACACAAGTGTGCTCATTAAATCAGCCCTAAGTATGTTGGGTTGTTATTGGCCCTGCACTGTGCCAAATACAAACCTGGTCAGATATTCCCTTTGAAGATTTGATCACATTCTATCCATGGTCAGATGGTTTTAGATTCTCAGAGCAATGCTGTTTGTAAAAGTAATTTGTGATCTAGTGGGACAAGCGGCAGCTCTTTTGTATTTGAATATAATCTACAAGCTATGCTTTTGTGTTGATTATATTCCTTATTTCTTTTTTTTGTGATATTTACAGGGGACATGTTTGAGCAAATGTCAGACAGATTGAGTGCAGGTCCAATGTCTTTTAAGCCGTACCCTGAAACTGCTTTTAAGTTGGTGTACGTTAAGACTTTATTTCCTAGCTGGTGATAGAAATTTGTAGTGGAAAAACACCAGCTACTGTTGAAGTTAAACGTGACTAACACGTTTGTTTAAGTTTGCTGTTGCATTGCATTGTTTCTTTATGTTGATTTGTTGGAGCATTTTCTTCACTCCTCAAAAAACATCTTCTGTGCTGCCGTAAGAAGAGGCTTGGACAGTCCAGGGGGGCGAGTCCGAACATTAGTGTCTCTTTTGAAAGACCAATGTAATTATAAAATGAATTTATTCTTGCTTAGATCTGTTCGGATCACCCATTCCCCCAAATGTGTTTAGGGGAATGTGCAGGACAGCACTGAGTAAGGTAAGGCATTTGCTGGAGGTTAATATGGTCATGTTGTTTAAGAGGAGACACATGAGCATGTTTGAAGGAAGAAAACAACACATATATGCATCATAGTTGCCTTTTAATATTTAAAAACATTTTGTTTTTATTTATCACTGTCTCCCTTAAGCTTCTACTGTTGTGTTCATAACTTCTGGTTATAACTTCTGGTTATGAACACAACCAGACGAAGTTGTGGTAATGCTTTCACAGAATTACAAAATATCAATGTAAGATGCTCTTTTCAGATGCTTCACTTCTGAAATATGTTTGAGTATCTACGTTGTTTTTTAAATAGTTTAAATATAGTTTTGTTTGTCATTACATTTAAGAACATGTCCTGTGCTTAGTGGTTCCTACAATGCTCATACTACATTGTCAAACATGCAGCTGTTTTCTTTATCAGTGTACTGTAAATGCTTGTTCTTTTATTTACAAATATGTTTACACGGTCGAAAAGAATGAAACAGAAGCAAAGTACAAAACTTTCTGTATTTACTCTGCTGTTTTAAGCAGAGGTGAATGGAACTGTTTTTACTGTTAGTGTTTTAAATCAATTTTGTATTTCACAATGAACAAAAAATACATTTCTGATCTACATTCTGTATATCATAGTATATGTGTTCATCAATTGCAGAATTGCAGAAGATCTTAGTAGAAATCGATTTTGCCAGAAGCACATTTAATGATTCCTGCTGGAGCCAACTGAAGATGAGTAATTATGTTATGTTATGTCCTTACATGAGTTTGTAAATCTTGTTTGCAGTATGGGTTCATGTTCCTGTCAGTTTACTAGATATGGTGTTATGTGCAGAGAAATAGGATACTCAAGTCCATGTTTACACGAGCAGTCTGATTTACAGTGGTAAATCTGGCAACTGACACGTACATGGCAAAAAGCCAAACACGTCAACAACTTTGCAAAGTTATGGCTGTCAGCATGTTTCTAACAACAAATACACTCAAATTAGAACATAAGAGCACAATGTCAGAGCTTCAGCTAAAGTTATTTTAACAGTGAAAAAAAAGAATCTCACAGGACCAAGGTTGCATTCATGATCTAGACTGCAAACACTATTTCTGATTATTATTGTAGTACTTAAGCATTTAGTACTTGAACATTTCCTTTTATATAAACATCAAACTCCAGAATAGTTTTCAGGTCACTCTATTATCAATAAAAACATTTCATTTATTAATTGAATATTGTTTAATCACAGATACTTTGTCAAGGGAACTCTGACAAACTCCAGTTTCTCTCTTTGTGCCATTGTTTGTTGTGATAATAAAGCTGAAAAAGCAGTGCTCTCACCTGCAGTCGCCTCACGAGACCAGAACTAGACGCTAATATCATTTTTGCACATGTTGTTAATAAAGCGCCGTATGCTCCTCTCCTCTGCTATGATTTCATTTGGACGAATAATCCTAAGCATTAATATCAATACGCACACTATTGATTTTCCCTGTCGGCTCTGGTTTGAAAGTGAGTGAGTTTGAGAACGCCGGACGGACCGAGGGATTCAATTGCACTGAATTTAATTTGGTGGTTTCATGTGCGAGCAGATATCCTGAAAGTCCGACTTGTCTGAGCTGTGTTCAATATCCTTCCGTGACCCTGCTCCTCCCCTCAGAGAGACATGCATTACTCCAAGAGCAACTCGAGAGCTCTAATCTCTCTCTTATTGTTGAGAAAATTTGGGAACCTTTGGCCATAGTCCCACAGTGGTCTGCAAATGGTCAGCATGCAGAAGAGGCCAGGCCAAGTGTGTGGGCGCTCACTCCAAACACCAGCCTGCTGTTTTCTGAAGGTTCAACAATGGGCATCTGTTGCACAAATCAAAGGCGATTTTGTGATAATAAAGATAAAAGAAAATTCTTTGCTCTAAACCTCAAGTTTCCTAGATACTCTGCTTATTGTAATTTGAAACAAAGAGCTAAATAAAGAGCTACTGGTGGGAGTGAATTACACTTGAAGGAAATAAAAAAAGGTTTGATGCAGATGCCTTTCACCAGCAGAAATAGTACTGTGAACTTAGGAGAGTGTTTATTTACCGCTGATAAGGGCCAAAAAGCCAACAACAACAACAACAACAACAACAGACAAGCTTCGTGAATTTAGGTGAACAAATTGGTGATCAGTGTCAGGGAGTAACTGCATAAACATTTTAGTGAAAGTAAAACCTTTTGAACCAGAAAAAAAAAAAAACAGATTTAGTGTTTTTTAGGTGGCAGTCACTTGCAGACAGACTGACCAATCATATTTTCCCTTTACTAACGGAACGGTTACATTAGAAGGTTGTTGATGGTTACCTTATCTGTCTTTTTTCTGACTTTACAGTATATGATAAACAAAGAGAAGATGCTTGTACTGTGATCTTTTTTTGCCATACCTGCTTGTCAAAGCCTGATCCCATCAGATCTCAGAAGCTAAGCAAGAAAGGGCCTGGTTAGTACTTGGATGGGAGAACCGCCAGAACACCAGGTGCCACAGTGGGACGACAGGAGTAGATTGTCGTTGGTGTCCTTGGGCAAGACACTTGACCCACACTGCCTCAATGTCTGTTACACTGGGTGAGTGGATGCTAGATTGTAAAGCGCTTTGAGTGCCTCGAAAGGTAGAAAAGCGCTATATAAATAGACCTTTTTTTTTTTTTTCATTTGTAACTCATGATGTAAATTTGCATTTCAATACATAAGTGTCATGATTTTAACAAGAGGAGGACAATACTAAATACAGACGTAACAAAATAAAATCAAAGTTCAAAATAAAAGAAAAAGCAACAAAGAAAGTCCACACCATGACACATAAGTAGTCCAAGTATTCAGAATACAACACTGAAACTCAGTCAAGAAACAGAATTACTTTTTCCTACTCTTTTTTGAGCACCTTTAATTTTTTTTTTTTTTTTTTTGCAAATGAAATGCAACAAGTGCTCAAAAAAATAATAATAAAAAAAGTATACGTTACAAAATACTTTTCAGACCATGTATTCGGTATTCTGGAATGAATGACATTTTCAAAGTACTAACACTGGACAATACATCATTAGACATAGACATGAGAGATACTTTTTTTATGATAGATACTTTAACAAAATGGGAAAACAGATTTTAATGTCATTTATTTAAAAAAAATAATTGTGTATACAACCAAAGTAAAAAATAAGAATAATAGAGGTGAGTGGTGTCATTGCAGTATTCGCAAACAAGTTGCTTTTTTAATGTTCGAGGAGGTAGATTGTTCTTAGGATACTGGATCCATACGCTCTCCAAAAACATGGTTGATCTTAATTGACGATTTGAAGACATTAAGGAAGAGATAAAACAACAACAACAACAACAACAACAAATGCACATGGTTTAACCTCAGCTATCAAAGGCCACCTAAACAATTATAGTTTATTTATGGAAGTTAAAAAAGAGAAAATACTCATTTTGAGCATCTACCTATGAAAAGTATTTGTGCTAGAGTCTTGTGTAAGACTGACGTTTTAATCTTCGCTGTATTCTTGTGAATGCACACTCTGTTAATTGAAGTCAATTATAATAAATGAGAACACTCAGCAAAGAATATTAAGGAACAGATGTTTACTCAGGCTAAGTCAATAGTGGCAGAATCCTTCAGTCATGCCCCCTGCTGGGAACACAAATCGGGCATTTATCCTCACCAATTGACATCAAATTGAATTGATTACCTTATTATAAGAAAGCACTGTTATTATTGCTATAACTCACCGCCCATTAGTGATCCTGGTGCAGTACAGGCAGAGACAGTGCAAAGCCCATCAGGAGCTCAGCACATGACCGCCGCAGATTCATCTTGTGTACTTGATTAGGTCAGATGTACAGGAGACGGCAGGACGCAGGAGAGCGGCTATATCCATTTCAGCATATGAAAATGATTTCCATAGACACCCCTGGGTAGTGAGAGGCCACTCTGCCACAGCCTGATTGAATACCATTAATCATGACTAAACTCTATCTCAGGCACTCAGAAGCATCAGCCTCTCAGCGCTGGATTAGATAGACTTTCAGATGAGGGATAAGAGAGGAAAATACTTAAATGCACAAAGTTTTGACTGGTTTGCACAATCAATGAGACACAAATAACAAACTGTTTGTTTAGATAATCCTATAATATGAAATTCATAATACAACTTAACATAGGTGTACTTACTACATGAATCTTCTAAAGTAGATATGCAGTTCTAATCAGCTTGGTATTTGTTTAGCAAACTGTCAAGGTGAAACTTTCAAAATATGATAAGTAATATGTCTTGTTACATCCCAGAGCTTGTTAGCTATTTTATTTGTGCTTGCATTGTGTAGTCACAAAGACACAGTGGACCAGTCGCATGGTGATTTTGTTTTACAGCAGCCATGTCACTTGACTTTGCAGAGGGACACAAGAGCATCTCTCAGGTGTGATACAAGCCACTGACCTTCAAGTCCTCACGCACCTGTTCTACAGAAAAAACTTTGCTTCAAACCCTACACAGTTAAATTACAAATGTATTTTATGAAATAAAAAGGTTCAGTTACCAGCTGCAATAGTTTTAAGCTTTTCCAAGAATGGTCTCTCAGAGAAGATTACAAGTACTTATTCTGTAGCATTTTAGAGATATTTTGAGTTATTTCACTTGGGGCTCGCTACATGTCTGATGTCAGCAAGCTTTAGTCCGTCTATGCAGAAATCTCTTATTCTAATAAAATTTTATCTAACAGAGTTGGATGCATGCTAATGCCATACAATACACACACTGATTCCTTCCTTCCTACAAAGACATGAAACTTGTTTTTAATTGAAGTGTAGATGTCCTGTATGGTTTCTAAAGTAATTTAAAAAAACAGCGCTACTGATCTACACTGGCCTCACAGTTACATGTGTTATAGTGTTTCTAATGCTGTTTATGTCCAGGCTTGTGCAAGATAAATAGGGCTTACTTTAATACAACACTATAGAACATTTCAGGCAAAGCAGACAAGTTGTTGGGAGGCACCCCTTCTCCACGCCAGAAACGCTATGATGGGTCTTCTAGTTCAAACGGTGACTGTTGGGCCTTGATTTGTGCTGTTCTGCTCAAACCCCATCGCTTCAATTGAGACGTTCTGCCCTGTGCGTGATGAGGCCTGGTGCGAGAACTTCCGTGCTGTCAAGTGTGGCGTGGATGCATCCTCCTGACAGCTCTCTCCGTGTACTTTACTCCCCTCCTCCCCACCTCTCTCCCCCACCGCCGTCAGCATCACAGCCCCAACAGCCCTCCATTTCACACCACGCAGGTCAGGGATTATGTATGTGCGCCGGTAGCTGAGAGAAAGAGCTCAAGCGTGCACTGGAGATGGGGAGAAGCTGTCTAACTCCTCAGCCCCCGGTGTGCTCAGGGCTGTAGTGCACGCTGACTTCATGTCCCCAACCTCACCTTGTAGCTAACATAGGCCCATATCAGCTTCCATCAAGTTTGTCCTCTTCCGCAAGACTGTCTGTGGGGTCAGTGTGCGGTGCCTGTTCAATATTTATCTTTGCGTGTGTGAGAGACTTGCGGATTAATGCACACCTCAAACAGAATACTACAGCTGCTCTTAGCCCCCTGCGACCACAAGAGGAGAAAGACCAAGAAGACCACTGTGATGTATGAAAACACAGACACAAACAATGCTGCTGGGTGGTGACTTTAACTGTGCGTCTGAGAAATGTTTTACTTTGCTTTTTATGTGCAGTGCCTACAAGTTAGTTTTAGAGTTCTTTGGTGACATTAAAGAGCTATATTACACTTTTGATTTTCTTTTTTATAATGTTGTTTGTCTATCAGAAAGAATAGCAAAGTTTATCTGCATGCTGTGTTCATCTCTCAAACTAGAAACTGTGTTCAGTAAGTGTTAATACAAGAAGTACTGTACAGTGTTCATAAGCTCCACATAAACACACTCACTCGAATCATTTAAATAACAACCCTGGACACGTCTTTGAAGCTATTGTTTTAGCCTGAATCACTTCAAGTGTAATGGAAATGATTGGAGCATATGATAATTTCAATTGAACAAAGTAATTGTTTCAGTTGAGTAAAGCAGTTCTATTAGGGCTTAGTTGTTCATTAAAGACTCCCACTTAATGACAACACAAGGGTAAATAGAGCGTTTTGATGTTAAAAGGCATAAAAAATATTAATGCAGAATTAGCCACGTTGGCAGAAGTTTTTTGCTTCAAAACATGAAATATTTTGTGTATATATTTCTTTATATCTTATTTGCACACATGCTAAAGCCAAAAACACCTGGGCCAGCCTCAGCACCCATTGACTCCTGACTTGGTCACGATGGGTCTGCAAATTTGAACGATAGTGTTCTTTGATTTATCTGCAATAGAAATGTTGGATTGACTTAATGATGAATGTTTCAAATATAAAGACTGACACATGTAGATATTGTGTTTGTGTGCATGCGAACAGCTTTGGCGTAAGATCAATAAAGTTTCAGAATCTCATACATGCATATCATTCATTTTGTTGTGCTTAATTGGACAGATTTAATTTAAGAAGTATCTTGGGCAGAAAAATAAAGTAAGGTTTGTATTTGTATTTACAGTGTACATATAAGTACAAAATTAGACCCTTGATAAATTCACTGCAGTTGTCTTCGCAATTTGATTTTTTGACCTGAAGGTAGATTGTGACAAAATTGGTCTTTGCAATTCTCTGGAAAATTTAAACGGACAGCCTCCAGAGTACTTCGAGCATGTAAACCTCCAAGAAGTGGATAGACAGGCCCTCAGGATGGGACTGTTGGGGGTCATAAAGGGTCAGGGGTTCTGGAGGACAGGCACTGGTCCTCGAGCTCATCGTGGGACAAGGGCTAGACCACCTGTCAGACTAAGTTAGCTGCCTGTCAGGTGAGACAACATGGGACACAGAAGGGGCAAAGGGGAGGTGTGCTGGACAGGTGAACGCTGAACTCTAGGTCACACAGTCACACTGAATGCTTCAATCTAAACCCTGGGACTGTTGTATTGTTTGTTCAAGGTATTTTAAAAGAAAAACAGCTTACTTTACAAAGTCCAATGTCTTTCATTTTGGTATTTCTTTTATGTGTATAGAAGAAATACTGAATTGAAACTATTTTAGCTATGTAACTATTTAAGTAAAATAAGATATAAATCTTGTTATTCATCCTCTACCTATTGCTGTGGTCTATCTTCTCCTTTTTCTTTTTTCTTCTCATCATTCTTCTTTCTTATTGTTTTCCTCCCATTTGTTGCCACTCCACATTTTCTTCTTTTCTGTTAGCTTCTTCTTTTAATTCCACTTTTTCAGGACTATATGGTGGTGCAGGATTCTGTTCTGGATTCAATTCCCCATCAGCCCTTCTGATGCTTGTATGTTCTTCCTGGTCTTTGCTGGTTTCCTCCTTGTACTCCAGTTTCCATTGCAACTAATAAAACAATAGTTTCCCCCGACACTCAGATTTCTTTTTAATAAGTGCTATACACGCAATTTTAAGAATGTAAAGAGAAATAATTTATTTCAAATATCTTACAGCAACCCAAGTATTCTCTGTTCTATATTATTTACGATGAAAAGTGTTATTTTTTTAAAAATAACTTTCATGAGTCAACAGACATCTGCTAACAATATTAACAGTTGCTCTTACTGGATTTTAGTGAACAAACACTTGATTATAAGATGTAGACAGGACACTGCAAGTTCATTTTCACCAGAATATATAGCTACTATTACTATGCCTTTATTGGACAGTCTTTAGTTTGTTACAAAAAAGAGATGGTTTCATTTTAACACATCTCTGAAGAAAACGTAGATATACAACGAAATGTAAAAAATGTAAGCACATTTTCACGCCTTTTTTCCAACATGTAATGAACAGCCAAAATAACCACAAATTTTGTTTGAAGTCATGTGGTGGGGCTTGGAGTAGGTTAATATTTACCCGTTAAATCAAAAGAAAATGTCACCACGTGCATTGCTTCAACCAAAATTTGTGGTCAGTTTACATTTTGACTTTTCGTAGCCTATTGATGTAAAAAAAAAACAAAAAAAAAAGGTTAGCAACTAAGGTTTGAAGTTACAAAATTGCTATAAGTCTAGGTTTGGGGCGTGAAGTTAAGAAGATGTTTTGAATATAACATGATGTCTTAGAAATTACAGTGTTCTAGGCATGCAGAAAATATAAATGTGTTCACACTGCAGACTGGATGAGACAAAGCTTTATAGTGCAGTTAAATAAAGATGCCTTCTCCTTTTTCATCATGTCTTTTTATTGTTTTTCCTCCCCCCATTCATCTTCATCTCTTTATAAATGTTATTATCATTTACTATATTTGAAACCATAATTTCACCTTGTAAATCAAAACAGCAACTAAAAGATCTTAAAGAACAAACAAGATCTTAAATGAAAGCGATTCTATTACAAAAGCAGCGGCTAAAACGGCAGGAGGTCCTTCTGAAGCAGTCATAATAGTCAAAGCAGTTGTGTGATCCACTGCCTCTCCTCTCATCCACTGAGCTCCTGCTTTAACTCCAATTTGTATGTGCGCCTGCTTTTGTTTTGGCTCTATAATGTGACACGTCTCAGCCTCTCAGGTAATTGTTTTTGGTGTAAATTGAAACATTCAGGAGCCGAGGTCAGCAGATAACAGCAGCATTTCCCATAGCTTCACAAAGCGCTCAATTTGTTTGGATGTTCTGGACCCGGTGAGCAAATGAAAGAAACCCGCCGCGCTGTCACTATGCAAATGAGGCACTGGGGAAAGAATCAGGTGAGAAATGTTGGTTTTAAGTTGTGGCAAAATGAATTACAAGGGCTAAATTATGCTTTTAAAAGATGTTGTTGTCATGTATAAAAGTATGGTTTCATTCACAGCTGTTTGAAGTGCCTGATGCTTCTGTGGCTTATTGTTTCAAAACCTTGTCAATTCAATTATTCACTTTAATGTGAGACACTGTAGGCGAATAGGAAAGAAATCTTAAATTGACAGTTGCATGGACTATTTTCTAAAGAGAAACAAATCCAACAATTATTCAACTAAAAGCCTGTTACAATATTAAATTTGTTTTAGATTTGAGTTTGACAAACAACAACAACACGACTTCATTTAGTTTTTCATCCGTTGTTCACTCACATAAAAGAAAAAAAAACGAGGGAAATTTTGGGAAGATTTATATGAATTTACTGCGGCTAAGTTCACACTCTTTTAAGACATTTTCTGGTGATTTAAATGTATTTTGAGCACAACTATTTCAAGTCGAGTCATAAGTATTTAGGGATGTATGGTATGTATGGTATGCATTTATTGTACAGGACAGTGCACAACAATACATTATCAAGACAAAGCAAGGAGAGATGCTGGTGACAGGTTATGCATGAATGCTAATTCACTGTAGTCCCTGAGCAGGTTGGTTTTAAATAATGATAATAAGATTAGATGTATATAGCAAAAAGTTGTGTTACGCAATCAGTTTGTTTTATAGCATTCTGTTCTATCATCATGCAAGCATTTAGCCTGCAGCTGCTGTTGGCATTGTTAAATATATTTACAAACTTGGATCCCTTTATTCTTCACTTCATTCTGGCTCTAACTGAAAAATCTAAATTCACTCTATTGACTTGGCGACGTACTGGTAACAACAACAAACCAGTTACAGGTCAATAAGATTTGTTTTACAACGATATTTTTTTATTACAAAATACATATTGCTGACTTTCAGATGACGTCACACGAACTACATGGGGTGCTGACTGGGGACAGGAAGTAGGCTAAACGTGGCGTTCCATGGATTGTTTCTACAGATGTTAGATTTAGCATAAAAAAATTTAAGTTAGGAATAATTGAGAGAGTTGGTTTTGAGATTTTTCAAATATATGCGGTCTACGGTTGGGCAGACCTGCCTAATCGTAAAAAAGTTTTTCTGCGTTCACATTACAGAAACTTTTTTAATACCTGTTACTTGCCCAAGCAAAAGGAGATGACAGCCATGAGAACTCCCCTAGATCCCAAATGTTTGACTCGATTAGAAACAAAATAATTGTAAGCTTCAAGTTTTTCGAAGGCTTTCATTTGGCTCAGTGTAAAGGACATCTGCCTCACCTCAGGTACACCCTCCAGATTATATGAAACTTCGCCTTTTTTTAAATTGTAAGGGTCATTGTAGGGGTCATATCTATGTACAGTCGTTCACTGTGCTGTGTTTTCAAGGGGAGCTAATCACTTCCCCAATTTTGGTTTTGTGTATTTCTCAGGTCACGTGAGTGAAACCCAGCAAAATGTAATCTTATTCTGAGCAACATTCTTGGATAAGTAAAATAAAACACTGAAGGGTCATTATACAACATCCCAGATAAATAAATGGATGGAAGTGTATTACATTAAATAACAACACACTTTTAAAAGTAATTATGAAGTAATTATGTCCACATGAAATTCTATGTTGTTTTTCCCCTGTAGAGTTTCACTTGATGCTACTTTTGTAGCTGCTGTTGTATAAACACTATTGGTGCTCTTGGAACATTGGTCAAATGGCTGTAGCCTGTGCAGTAATTCTCTCCTTTACCTTATACATTCACAGAAGTATGCCTGTATTTCTAGCCTATCGCACTTTGAATATGCCATTGTCTGAGTTCCAAGCGTGACCTTGCAGCAAGGCGTGACCTTGCAGCGAGTCTTTGTCTGCATTTATGGAGGTTGGTTGTTCGACATGGTAGGAACAAGATAATGCTTCAATATGATTGTCTTTTTGCGCAAAGTTTTTTTCCCCATTCCCTCCAGCGCTTCTCACATCTATCGGCTCTGAAATATGACAATGTTTCCAGATTACAGAAATGCAAATCTGACTGATCAGTCATCAGAAAATCCTTGGACTAAAAGCTTGAAATCCTACAAAGATGTAAAGAGTTGATCGGGAAGCCACGTAATTGCTCTCCTCACCAGGGCTTGAGGGACTGTTGGTTGACCCTGCTAATGGAACAAATGATCAGAATGAGCCTGGGTAATTAGCTGCATTAGCCAATCCCCACTTCTCTTAACAAAGCTTGTGTTTGGGCCAAGCTTTTGACGTGCCGAGAATCCTTATTGCAATTTGGAGGTTTTCTATACCTGCTTGCCTTTGTTTGTTCCATAATGTCAGTACTAATAGAGGCCAAACTGCTTTTGACTTGGAAAAAAAGCTGTTAAACCAAATTATTGCTTTGACATAGGAATTAGTGTCATGTTTTATTCATTGCACTTTCTAGGCGTTAGAGTAATAACCTTTTAAACATGACATGTAACATCAAATAAGGCAACAAGGCTTGTCACAGAACAGGCTCACTCATGCATACACAATACAAACTGTGTTTTGGAACTATCTGGAATTAATTAAACAGCCTTTTTGACATGTCAGACTGTGAGAACAAGCTGAGTTAAAGAAGAAAACTAAGAGAATTATTCTCTAAAAGCAACAACTTGACAACTGGTGTTGAAAAAACATTAAATTGGACGTGGATGGCACAGATCATATGCAGTACAAACACTGACATAGGCTGTTTATTTGAGTAAAAGGGAAACATTTGATTTACAAACTAGGCAGTTTGCAGAGTTATAGTCAAATTGTTATTGTTGTTTCATCTGGCATTTCTTCTAATCATTAATATGTCAGGGCATAATGCTGAACTGCCCTGATTACAGTTGGAATGTGTGATTACAATGTCTGTCACACTGCCACTTATGTCTCCAGATCCTTAAGTCTTTGGGCACCACTCTTCGATTCAACAGTTCTATTGGAAATGTGATTGTGAGGAGAAACAATCCCCCTTAACTCCATCCCAAACCAATTTTCAATTAGAGCTGGTAAACTGGACAGTGCTGGAAGAGTGATGGCAAGTTCACACCAATGTGGCGAGAGTCTTGATACAGCAGGTCACATTATTTTCCAATGGAGGTTTTCACAAAAATGAGGCATGAAGAAGAGACAAGAGAGCACGTCAAAGTTGGTCTGAAGACAACTTTATGCTTATAAAGCTAGACAATCAACTCTCTCCAAAAACCCTTTTAACTTGCTGTAAAGGAGGGGCTAAAAGGCGGTGAAGGGTGAACCGGTGTGATTAGTTCGATACAGTATCAGTAGTCCAGAATACTGTAAGTCAGGGTAATGCATGGTGATGCCACAACTAAATGATACTGTCCTCTATAGCAGTGATTCTTAACCATAGGGCCGGGCCCAAAGTTGGGCCGCGAGCACCTCCTTGAGAGCCACAAAATCAGTAAAACACAATACATTTAATATGAGATTGGGCCCAGGTTACTTTCTATATGAATATTTGGGCCTCGGGGTCAAAAAGGTTAAGAACCCCTGCTCTATAGTGACCACACAGTCAATTTTTAATGTGCCTCGTTTACTTAAAGTGACCAACAATGACTCAGAATAGTACATGATGAAGCATTAAAACAATCAGGAGATAAGTGAAGTGCTGTTTATGTACCCTGTACTGTACACACACACACAGTTAAGTAGCAAAAAAGTTGATTCAGCGTCACGTTAAGAACTTGGCATCACTCACCATTTTATCTTTATTTCAAACTTGCAATAAATTGTAGCTCTATCCAGGAGCCGAATGCAGCTCTCTGATTTGCTGAGCTTGGGTGGTCATCTCCAGTTTCATGTTAAAAGCGGAAAAAAAGAGGATTTTAAGCCGTAATTGTAACCAAAAATTAATTGATAATAACAATGTGTTGAAGAAAATAGTCCAATTTAAAACCTTAATCTTGTTTGCAGTGTGAAAAGCACCTTTAAAGAGAAAGACATATCTATGCTGTGACAATCCAAAATGTTTGTGAGAGAAGAGTTAGACAGATTCAAATAATTACACAAAGTGTAAATAATGTGTACTTCACATTTAAAATAAACAAGAAACCACACTGGTAAGGCCTACTAAACCCTGTGCAGACATTAAAACCTTCCATCATGCATCTCACACTTGTTCTGGTAGCCCAGTAGCCAGTGTGTACTGTATGGCCAGAGACTTGGTGCTGAATGCCAGGAGAATATTTAACCTTGGCCCGGCCCAGGGACCAGATGGTAGGTCCTTCTGTGAGAGTGGCCTCTTCTGCAGCTAATGAAGTGATGTCTCAATAAACACCTGAGAGTGCCGTGTGCAGGCTGGAACCACAATGCACCACAACGCCAGAGCCAGGTCTGCTTTGTGTCCACGCAGAAGGGCCAGAACTTGTGTCCAAACAAGGCTGGCCTGCTCACTGTGGCCACTTAAATGGACTAATGAGCATGTCTCTATAATCACATGAACAGGAATCTAACCAGCAGTAAAAAAGTGCACTGACTATTGCTTTGTGTGTGTGTTTGGTCTGTTTAGTAATATTTGTGGGTGGACTGGTTTGTCACAGTGACACAAACTAATATGGCTTTTAGTAGTCCCTCAGAAACAACTGGGCTACAGTAGGTTGCCCAAAAAGAAAATGTAAAAAAATGTGCATTACATAAATTAATTTCTACAATATGTAATGTTTTAGGAAAATGATTATACTTCTGATGCATAACCAATTGAAATTGAGCTTACAATACCTGACCGAGTAGTTGGACTGAAAATTTAAGTGGAGGCACTAAGTTGTACCAGCATGGCTAAAAACTCCAAAGCAAAGGATAGATAACTGTCTACAATTTTCTACAACAAACCACTGAAGAGCAAACTTTTTTTTTAATTGAAAAAAATAAAAGGCAATTTGTTGAAAGGGCTGTCATGATGTCAAATTTTAGCGTGACAATTATTGCAAAAGGAAAAATCATATTTTTTGCTGTTATTTACGATTATTGGCTCAAAAAACAAAAACAATACATTTTCTTTTTCTTTTTTTTTTTAACAAAATTTGTGACATTTGATTAGCAAACAGTGACAAAATATGTATTCAATTGATTGATTCATTTCGAATAATAGAAATTATTGATCAACCTTTTTTAAAAAAAAAAAAAAAAACATTATTGGTTGTTTTAATGTTCTCAACATTTTACAATGAAAGATAGATTACTAACTAATAATATATTTTATGTGACATCTATCACATGACTCACAAAGGAGACGTTCTCTCCATGTTTTGTTTTCCCATCGGGTTGTTTGTGACGGCTGCACACATCCTTTAATACTTTCGTTTTACTTTTAGATCAGAGTTTTTGTCAAACAAAGCTTAAATGCACGCTTATTTTTGGTGATTCATTTAAGGACTTTGTATCGAAGATGCTGGATCTTGTTGGATGTATTATCTTTTAAAGGCAACTTTTCAATGGCATGTTTTGCATGTTGAATAACCATCTGCCTGTACACTGTCCTGTTAAGAACACCCTCCGACTTGATTCTTTGGATGAATGCAACTTCTGGTCTCAGTGTCTCAGCAGTGGCATCAGAGTCCCACAAGTATCTGCTTGTTGTGCATCAACAAATCACAAGATCACAATTGCTGCATGCTGTATTTTAACATCTACAGAACAAACGATTTCTTTATTTTTATCACAGTCTCAAAACTTTTATTTACACACAGAACATGGTTGTCAAGCCTCTTCTTCTCTGGTGTTGCAGATGATGATAGGCGGTAAGCTCTGGTGAGCCTGCTCATTGCCCTACATCTCAGCCTCCACATTTCAAAGTTCACCCCAGTAGAAGAGAGAGTAGAATCTCAACGGCTTCAGTTTGAGGAGAGGTCTCTCACTGTGTGTCGGTCTATGGGCCAGGCAACAGTGCAGACCCACCTTCCAGGAGTTCCTGGAGGAGTGCACAAACCTGGGACTTCATTGTTCGTCTGGGGGAACATCAACACACATGTGGGCAACACCAGTGACACCTGGAGAGGGGCGATTGGTGGGGTAGAGAGGAAAAAGCCAGATAGTCTTGGCAGACACATGCACATTGTGAGGGCCTGAACGTCTTGAGGACTCTTCTGTCAGCAGGGTGTTTAACTCACACCTTCGTGAGAAATTCTCCCAGCTCCTGGGCAGATTGGAGACATCTGCTCATAGGTATGGTCTCAAGGACTCTGGTGCTTGTCGTGGTGAGCCTGTGGCTACTTCTGAACTCGATGGTGAACACTGGAAGTAAAGAATGCCGTCAGGTTGAAAAGGAGTTTTATCAAGCACTGTTGGGAAGACTCCGGACATATAGTTGACAGATAACCCACAGGCCAAACCACACCAACTAACCTGACCTCAAAGAAATTCTGACAAATAGTCTAACACTTCAGGCGAGTAATCGCCTGAAGTGTTAGACCTGCAGACCCACTCACACTTTACAGTGTGAGTGGGTCTGCAGGGATGCACTCCCTTAGGGATGAAGTGAGGGACTCAGTCACAAGGGAGGAACACAGAGTAAAGCTGATACTCCTCCAGTCAAGAAAAGCCGAGGAAGCTCCGCCATCTGATCAAGATGCTACCTGAATGCCTAACTGGTGATATGTTCCAGCCAAGGGAAAGCTCGGAACACACGAGAGAGATTATGCCTCTTGACTGGCCTGGACATGCCTTGCAATTCCTCCAGTAGAGTTGGAAGAGGTGTGGATGAGAAAAGTATAAGAAAATAAGAAAAGGTTTGTCCACAAAATGTTCAGTTGTGTCCAATGGACACATCTACCTTGAATAAACAAGCGGTTTTCTTTGTGACAAAGAAAAATCATTCTGACACATCATGGAAAATACTGTATGTTGCCATATAAATTGTCTATTCTTATTTAAACTGAAACATTTGATTCTGAACCCTATTTTACTGTTCCTTGTGTTCAAACTCTCATCTACGTTTGCATGTAAGTTCTCACCCTGTCCCTCCAGGTAACTGTTACAACATGTAGTCATACTGCTGGAAAAAGACTAATGTGTTCTATTTGTTTGGCTTTATATAGCAACATTTTAGCCTTGCGTTCTGTCGAAACACGCTGTTCCAGGCAGTGGCATTTCATCACCCTGGTCAACGCTTGGTAATGGTGTGTTGTGTTTTGTTGAGATTTATAGCAGATAGATGCATTTAGCCGAGGTGTACATAAACTTACCTCAACTGTAAACAAAGTACATTTATACATTAAATAGCTATTGATTTCCCATATCCTGCGTCTGCTACTTAAGTGCTCTGTTGTTGCATTCAACTTCTTTGTTCAATGTGACTTTGTGCACTTGAAGACATGGTGGAGTTCTTGTTAAATAGCCGTTTGCAGCCAGCCCTTTCTCTCCCTAACACTATGATGACATATGGAGTCGCCCAATGCATTTTAAAGCTTCTCTCGCCTTGCAGTCTATCTTTTTATACGGACCACTTTCCCCATGTTGACAGCAGTGTGTGACTGTGTGAGAGACTGCTGGCTGGAGTGCTGCTGCAAGATACATTGGAAAAATTATGCCTTTTGTTTTATCTAAAACATTGTAGTGGGTTTTTCTAAGCGTGAGTATACTCTGGAGCCCATTCTCAGTGCGATGAAGTGTGTGAAGAGATCCACGTGTTTAGTCATTGCACTACATAAAGAGAGAAAAAAACAGTGGAGTGTACACCTTCAAAGTGTCCAAATGTTTCAGACCACGTTTGCTCACTTACCTAAATCATTTTGAGTCTCCAAATTCTTCAACACAAAGTATTTTAAAGAGCTATTCAAAACTTTTAGAAGCTATAATGAGATAATGGATCAAACTACTGTATATTCAAAATATCAACAGAACATTGTAAAAAAAAAATAAAATAAATAAATATATATATATATATATATATATATATATATATATATAATATATATATATATATATATATATATATATATATATATATATATATATATATATATATATATATATATATTATATTTTTTGTAACCAATTAATACTTTGAAAATTAAGGGTGGGACGAGATCTTGTGCTAGGAGATCTTGCAATGTGCCGCAATCATGTCTAGCCCTAACCCAGGCTTTAAAAATGATCTTGAGATAACTATGCCATAACTACCAAAATAATAGGCCAATTTCAGCATGAGCATTATTGTTGTGTGGCAAGACGTTCTCT
This sequence comes from Mugilogobius chulae, assembly GCA_038363315.1. Classification (NCBI taxonomy): domain Eukaryota; kingdom Metazoa; phylum Chordata; class Actinopteri; order Gobiiformes; family Gobiidae; genus Mugilogobius; species Mugilogobius chulae. Next base: position 30,199,967 of record CM076405.1, on the reverse strand, counting down.
TTGCCTAAAGCTTTTCATAATTATGTTAATATTCTGTCACTGCAAAGGATAGTAAAAGTGTGGCTATTGAAAATTCCATGTCACATATTTTTGTAAAAGTCATTGATCAATGTCAGACCTTTTCTGCATAGTTGTGTGTTCAGGGGTCATCTGACAGTAAATACACATTAGTAGATTGCACAAGTTCTAATGCGTTAATGTTATTATTTTGCCTTAGTCTCCACTTAAAGAGGCACAATGTAACTTTTCTGGTTGATGAGCAATTACCTGCATATTCCGACCAATATACTGTATCTCAACTACTTCTTGGTTCAACATTCACAGGCTCCCATGTTAAATCTCCATAGGGGTTAAAAGTTTAAAAACGTCCTCAGGGCTAATCTGCTATGTTGTGAGTCATGAACATAAGACCTACATTTTTTTTTAATAAAATCTGTTTCTGCAGCTTATAAAGTACGAAGTTATTAAAGGGGACCTATGGCGTTTTTTTAATACTGTATTTAGTAAGAAACTAGAACATATGCAGATCAGTAAGTTACCGTTTGTTCATTGTAAATCACAAAGGTGATCTAAAACAAGTTAAAATTAAGAACAGCTCTACTGACTTCCTGTTCAAAACTGCAGAACTGATAAGCCCCGCCTCTTCATTTTAAAATGTAACTGTAAAAAGCAATACATTTTGAAAAACAATTTTTTATTGTTGGAAAGTGTCTATTGGACAGTTCTGAACCATATCTGCTTCACTTTGAGTCTTAATTTTTTGAATTATAACAAGTAAATACCGACAAGTGGGAGGAGATAGGTGGTAGGTGAGAACGGGGATTTCTGAGCACTTGAGCTCCAGCTGAAGAACATGCAGGAATCAATTCAAATATAACTTTGAGTAAACTAATGATGAAGGAAGGCCATCATAACAATGTTAAAAACTTAGAAAAGTAAATTTGACATAATCTGTTTTAAGACATTTTGCTGAATGGGCTCCGTGCACGGAATTTCAGTTGGCTGCGTACGTTCAAAAATGCTAACTTCGGTATGTACGACCACTTCCTGTTAGCGTTAGCATTTAGACACAATTATGTCTCTTTTTAAACACACAAGCATCCTCTGGTGAAATATTCCTCTGATATGTAAAGTCTTTAACATGTTTTCTGTAACATTTACCACAACTGTCTGATCTAAAGAGGATTTAGTCATTTAAACTGATGTAGTGAAAACCTCATAGAAAAAACAAATAAATCCTCTTTAGATCAGACAGTTGTGGTAAATGTTACAGAAAACATGTTAAAGACTTTACATATCAGAGGAATATTTCACCAAAGGACACTTGTGCGTTTAAAAAGAGACATAATTGTGTCTAAAGGCTAACGCTAACAGGAAGTGGTCGTACATACAGAAGTTAGCATTTTTGAACGTACGCAGCCAACTGAAATTCCGTGCACGGAGCCCATTTTAATGCCGCGTTCATGTGGTCCTCGGGAACTTGGGAAAAAGTTGTTCCGAGTTAAAAAATGCACATGAACGCTCGACCAGCTCGGTACAACTGCTCGGTAACTCGGGACACACGGAGCTGCCCGAGCTCTGCACCTGACGTCACTGACACATGGAGACTGATGAAAATCAGTTAGAAAATAAATACTAACAACCTTTAACGTTAGTTTTTGGACAGGCTAGCATCAGATCTCACTGTTAGGTCTATTAACCTCTGTTAAAAGTGCTGTGTCATTTATTTATTATGGTTAACAACAACATCACGATTTTCCGAAGTAAAAAGCACATGAATGCAAACTAGGTCGGAACCCCTACCCTCATCTCGGAAACAAGAGCACCCGAGGACCACATGAACGCAGCATAAGTTATAGATGTGCTTTTAAGACTGAAAACAATTGCACTGTGGATCTGAGTTAGCACATAGCTGGCAAGCCCCCTACATTTAAACTCTTTAAACTCTTCATATTTAAAGGTTGTATGGAGGATTTTCAAAAATTGTTTGTTGTCAGTCTTGGTCAAAAACAGTTACATAGATTTGTAACAGCCTTGTAGTTATCCTAAACAAAAAATTAATTTGATTTGATTTGATTTGAAAAGTTTATTTCGAACATAGTAAAATAAAAACAAAAAAAAATAATACACACATGTTTAATTTTTATATGTACACATTAGTACATTTATACATTAAAAAGTTCGAAAAGGAGTGGGTAGAAGTGCAACCTTATTTACACCCACCCCGTTTAAATTCTCTGTTTACATGTACCAGACACAATTACAAGTCTTTACACTTCGTAATCAACATTTTAGAATATCAGAATCTTTTTTTTGAAAGCATATGGCTCTTTACAATGGGGCACTTTACTTACGGGACCAGGGTGATCTTCCACTGTTGTGGCAGATCCATCTATGGTTGAGCTTCATAAGCAAGGTAAGGGAAATGTGTTTGTATAGCACAATTCGTACACAAAGCAATTCAAAGTGCTTTACAGGGCAGGAAAAGATACAACAAAATTACAATAGAAGACAACATTAATAAAAAATATATATAAATAATCATCATAAAATTTACTTTAAAAGAAATAAAGAGTGCCGATTAAACTTTTTTAGTTATATGCACAGATAAACAAAAATGTTTTGAGCCTAGATTTAAACATTGTCAAATCTCGCCGATGTCTCGCCAATATTGCGCCACGTTAAAGCTGAGACTCCCCAGAATACAGCCTTTACATCCAATTTGATCAGATCAATACTCAGCGCAACGTTGATAATTATCTGTAGAGTTGTTTGTGCAAAGTCTGAAAAGCCGGACTGCACCTGAACGCAGCACCAGGCTCTTCTGTCTGCGTCGCACGAGCGCTCTCCTCTGACTGCCGCGCTAGATTTGAATACAGTTAGTTCAAGACTATAAAACAACTTCAGCACAAACTCAAGACTATGAAATGACTTCAGCGCAGATCAAGCCTGCAACAAGAAAAAGGACTTCTGTTTTATGGAAATGTATGCGTGAAAAAAGGAAGATTTTCGGTCAGACAGGAGGAGCAGCTGTCAAAAACAAGATAGAACTACCATTTGCTGGATTATTTTTCCTCACTACAATCGTTTGGAGTAAGGATTAGGGGAAACGAGAAGACTTTATCTTAGCGGTAAGTGTTGTGTTAACTTGAGTCTCAGTTTAGTTTTCAGCTAGCTTTTAGCTAACGATGCTGTCACAACCATATGTGTGGTCACAACAAAATTGTCTCATGTTCTTTCACTGGCGACTGTAAAGTGAATTTGACTGTGTTGGAGTTTACTGGGCATACATGTAAATTAGCCCTGAACAGGAGTGTTAATGGGCGGCATTTAAGTATATTATTGCAAGGTTGTCGTGCATACTAAAATAGTAATGAGGCTAACCGCGCCAGTTCAGTGTCTATCAAAAAGAATGTTAGCCACAAACTAATTTCAGCTTTTTCTTCATAAAAGGCACAATACCTGTACATTTTACCTAAATGAACTCAAATTAAAATCAGTGGAGTCTGACAAACATTTTACTCACCTGCTAATAAAACCTGTAGGCTATTTTTCTATTAGGCTACTAAATGGTATTTTGGCGCCTTCAACCTGCTTTATATTTGTATCGTTCCCCAAATTTCAAATCATCCATAGTTGTTATTGCTTTGCCTGGAATGTCCAGATAATAGAAATCTAGCTCTATGAAGACAAGTAATATATATATGTAGATCTGCAGAAAGGCAACCTTGTATTTCAGTGTATCTTTTGTAATTAAAAATGAATTAAATAATGCCTTACAGAAGTACCAGCTTTAACTTCGGTTTAAGCAGCACTGTAACATTTGCTATGTTATATCTCGTCATTGTGGTCAGGAGTACCACAAGGATTTTATTAGGCTCCTCTCCTTTTCAAAGTGGCACTGACAATTGACTCTGTGGGTGACGGCTTTTGTTCCTGCTGTATTGTAGCACAGAAGGAAGAGTTTAATGACTGAACAAGTCTGGTCATGTGTGGTGCAGCCAAAGCATAACTACTGCTGTGTTGAAGATGGTGAGATAGATAAATGTACGGCAAGAACACTATTCGTCACTCAGCAGTCGACCGCGGACTGGGGTATATAATTATCACTTACTGCACAATCAGCTGTCTGGTGCCACCCCACTCTCCTTAAAGCTCCACTCTAACGTTAGTGCTGAGAAGCTGTTTTCTCTCTCACAAAGCCTGCCTTTTCTTCCCTTTTGGCCCATGCCTTCAATCCAGTTTTTATTTCTCACTTTATTACGAGTTTTATTCAAAGGCATGTTATGACTCTATGCAAAGATACTGAATGGAAATTAGGCAATTCCTGAGCCACAATTTCTATAATGGTATGTAACTCAGAGAGAAATGTGAGTGTTAAAAATCCAAGAGATGTACTCAGTTTTATTACTTACTTTATTAATCACCAATGAATATAAACTACTAGATATGGGATGATTAATTTAAGTCACAATACAATTTTGCAGCTATGACTTTTTTATTTCTCCAATTTTGTTAGTATATCTATAATAACATTTTTTTAAACAAAGACACATTAATAACAAATACACCATTGTTGTTTAACTTGTATTTTTTATGAACATTTGAACAATAAACAGTCATATTTAGTGTCTATATTTAGAGGTCCACCTGTTAGTTGTTAACGTACCATAATAATTCAGTCAGGTCTTGGACAAGTTCACGCTTTGCTTTTCATACATACATACATACACATACATACATACATACATACATAGATACATACAAACATACATAAATACATGCAGTACATCTAGCTCGCCATCTAGCTAGCTAGCTAGGGCTGGGCGGTATACCATTTCATACTGGACAACGTGTTTTTTTTTAATGATATGAATTTTTCATACACTGATGTGTGCGTATGTCCGGAACAAAGAGGGGCGGAACGCAGCATAAAGACGCTGATCCCACTACATGCAGCTCCGCTCCGCTCTGACTGCCGGATCAGTTGCACAGCTGTTTAAATGAACGAAGACCGTTCCAAATCCTCCGTATCCACGGCGCAAGACTCACCCTCATCTCCATCTCTCCATCCCGTCTGACCAAAACACGTTTTAAGGATATTTTCTTCTCCGTCCGAGTCCGGCAAAGTGAAGCTCCGCAAATCAGAACGCACCAAACAGGAAAAAGAAAGTGAATTACAAAGTAAAATTACTCCATGCAGACTTTGATTTGATTAGAAAACAAAAAGTTTGTAGTTTCTTTGATAATTGGACACTATACGTCACTGACACATAAACAGGAAAAAGTTATTGAGTTCGTGCTCACAACAGTTTAAAGTCCACCCTCAGCGGAGGAGGAAAACATGTTTACTGTTGTGATCCGAGCTAAAGAATGAGCTCATAAAACACAGGAGTCGTCTGTGCTTCTGATATAGTTATTTTAGCTTCAACGAGGACTATTATTTCACAAACTCGTGTTTTTGGCGCATGCTCTTTTTCGGGGCTACGTAGCCCTGCAGAGCGAACTAGAGCTGAGACAGTGGGCGATTGGTCTGCGTCAACTTTCGGAGGTGAACTGGGGCGGAGCGCAGCTGCATGTAGTGGGACGCACAATAAAGTGTTCTGTATTTCGTCTGCAAGTGATGCATTCTCCTTTCTTAACTTCATTACAATTATGAGTGTCACTGTCTGTCACCTCTTTTGAGACAGCAACATTTTGTGGAACTATTCAAACCTGGTTACTGCAGTAATTTTTCTCTAAATTATTAGGAAACGGGGTCAACACCTATGTACTGGGATAAAAAATACCGTCAAATACCGTGACATTGATATAATTTTGAAAAATGCCGTGATATTAATTTTTGGTCATACCGCCCAGCTAGTATTATCAGTGTTATATGTCGCACACTAGCATCAAAGCAATCTCCTAGTTTGTAAATTTTGTTTTGTTCACTGACAATGTCGATAACAACTTTTCTGATTTTGATTTTGGTACCTTGAAAGAAGAAAATAGCAAATAAAAGACTCAAGAGTAGCTTAATTTAGTTATAAACCACTGCACAATTCCTTGATTTTGTCTGTATATTTTACTATAAACTTTCTTTGTCTGTTTAGCATCACAGAGGCTATTGACCACTTTCTCCAGACTCTCTAACCAAGTGAGAGTGACCAGAATGCTTGAGACTGTTAGATGCTCTGGGTCATAGAGTGATCCACTATTGTTTACATGTAATTGGCTTCTTCTGGGCGCGCTCTATGCTTCCTTTATGCCGGCTTAGCTTTTCTCACTAAATTGCCCCACGGCTGCTGCTTTGGTCCTTCTGTTCTGCCTCCTTCTGCTCTTTGCTGTGCTAGCACTTTGAGAAAACAGTAGCTGAGGGGTGGAGCTGTGGGCTCACATGAGAACGGTCAATATTTCATATCTCTCGGCGCAAGGGAACTCAGAGGGCAGTGCACATTCAAATAGGCTAAGATGTATGACATCTGCACACCGCTTTAACCAGCTCATAAATGCTAGCACCAGCAAAAAAGCTACACATCTGACATCTCCTAGTGCGAGACCATTCAAAATGTATAACAAATAGCTTTTTGGAAAAGATCTGCTGTCTGCTGTGCATGTTGAATGAAAGGACAACAAAAGCAGAGGAAGTTGCATTTGCATAAATCCAATCGTCAAACTTTTACATCTCCAGGAGCATTGTGTTCTTAGCGTGGACAAGTTTTGAATAACGTCACTGGTGAATGGTTCCGATTTTTCCCTCTCTGACCAGGCTTATTCGAGATTATGGCCCTCTATTTTCAAAGGTGTGTTGTAATGGAAGTGGATAGCAGAGGATAGTAGGGGTGTTTCCTCTCTTTGCTTCTTGCCAAGGCCTATTCTTCACACCCAAACTCAATCAGCCATTTTAGTCTCCGTACGCTTGGCTCCTCATATTGGTTTCCACTGGCCGCTAGAATAACTGCAATCAAGCTGCATTTTCCGGCCGTATTCCTGATAGGTCGGCTACATCTGCGCTCATTCAAGCTTCGGCATAGCACAAATGAACGGGAGCTCGATCAGGTCACAATTGTGGCAGTGGAATAGAGGTGGCGTAATCACTTTTAGGTCCATTGTGTGTCTGGATTTTTCATGAAGATGCTAATGTGGGATCATACTCTCTACATATATGCAGACTTATTTCCATGGTAATGTATTTATTCATATGGTGTTTATAATATGTGCGTATAGCAAATCAATAAAGACAAATGCTGACTGCATTGTCGGACAAAGAAAGAATGTCAGTATATACAGTACATCCTATTTGAAAGGAAATGAACCAGTCATTTACATCACAATAAAATACTGTCTGTTTTAGACATGTTGGTAGTAGTGAAGGAAGCATATGGAAATTTGAGTGACTTTGTGGAGGTAGAAACAATTAAAGACATTGTTACACTTGTAGTGTAAAGCTTATCGACACTGACAATTTTAACACCACCTTTCAGCGATAAACCCAAATATATTTGTATAGTTTATAGGGCAGGGCAATATAGCCTAAAATTAAGTGGTTAAACGTTAATGATATAGTTGACGATATACCTATATTATGGGCCTTTTTCACGCTGCGGCTATGCTAGCTCCGGTTTGCGAGATACCTGTGGATAGTTCCTATCCTAGTTCGGGTTGTAGAGTTATTTTTAAAGTAATAAATACATTAAATACATGTTAGCATTAGCTTCAGAGACAAAACGGCACATTTTATAAACACATGGTTAAGTGTTTACCTGGTATGTGAAGCTCTGAACTCACTGCAAATTATTGTCTGGCTGTCCAGTTTGTATCAATTAATTATTTGATTTACGGCATTTGAGCTAGCCTCCTGAGGGAATGAATTGACAATTGAATGAATTGACGGAAACAACAATCCACTGGTATATTCACATGGGAACTAGCCAAGCCGCAGCGTTAAAAGGGCCTATAGCGTTTAGCATGGTTATATTTATGTGTTTCAGGCTATTTTAGTTACAGTGTAAGTTCCACTTCCAAACACCTTGTTTTACTTCTTTCATTGTTTGGGTTTTAGCATCTGCTGAGACGCCCCAGTCTGTGCATAGGTTACTTTTGTTCAAGGTTTTAGAAAGATCAGATGAAAATTGCCAAGTCTGCATATTTATAGGAACTTTGGGCTTCTTTATTTGGAAAGTTACCTATGAATTTTGACTGTCAAGAATGGTAAATTTGCTTGATCCACAAAAAAATCCCCACTGATGACTGAAGTTTGAAAGACACAATTTGATTGTCTTTATTAATGATAAGATTGTTTGTTTTGGCTTTTTTTTTTTTTTTTTGAAGGTTTGTCGCTTATTAATCCCTGAAAATCTGGCAACGCTGGGAATGAGTCACAATTTCTGTTTGCCTCGGTTGCAAAAAGAGCTCTGGTGCATGTAATCATCACAATAATCTAAAATTCAACTTTTCCACATAAATAGTGCGATATACGATATACGATATACGATACGATATTGCCCAGTAGTTTATACAGTACCTCCTGAGGTGCCAAATACGTCACAGGAGAGCGAAATATCTACTGAACCATTTGTCATTATAATGCAACAATAGGATTTTGTTTTTGATTATAATGAGTTTGAGTACCTGCTTCTCTAGTTACGCCTGAATGTTTTGATCCTCCACAAAGCAGCTTTTGGCCTCTCTTCACACCACATTGCCACATGGGTGTTGCTCTGCCTCATTTTGGTGTCTGTTTGCCAATCACCAGGCTCTGCTTTCACACACACATGATTAAATTAAGCCTAATCCACTATTTATGCATTCCACTGCTAAATTATTCACACACTTTTATGCGTTATTGCCTTTTTCTGAGACACTTGTGGGGTAGATGTTATTGGAAATTAAAGAAAAAAGTACCCTCAAGATTGTTTTAATTAATTACATCCCTGCTTCCTCAGTGTAATAATACACAAAGCAGTGCGCCGGCATTTTGTGCTCCTGAAAATCTGCTTATATTGACTGAAAGGATTGCGGAGGAAGAGCACATTCAAGCATGTTTAAGATCTTTCTCGAATTATTAAAATATTGTCATTAAAAGTGCTCCATGTAACTTGACTCACCACCTGCTTCTCTCTGTGGAGATAGTAAAGCTTTGAATGGAATTGTCAGTACTGGCAAGAAAAGTGTAAGTGTGCTTTGTAAATTGTATCAAATATAAATGTATAAGATTCAGGGGTGTTGTGGCCATTTTCGACAAAGACTGACATATGAGCAAAATGCACAATGATTGTTATGATACTAAGGGCCAATAAATGTACATAGGTCTCCTTTAAGAGAAATGTGCATAAAGTACGAATGATCTGCATGAAACATACAGTCAAATTGGTGGAAGTGTGCCAGGTGGAAGTAGACCAGGAGGTTAATCACTTGGAGTAAATCTCAATGTTATGGTTCAAGTGGAAAATCAAATGACATGCAGTGCCATCCATCAGTGTCGGGCCGCTCTCTAGGTGTCTGCGGGATAAAGAGCTGAGATAGACGCAGTCAAAAGGTTACGGTTACACGTGTCTGCAGGGGCTCCAGATCCTCTGGTAAATATGGAGGACCAGCTATCACTCAATGAGATTACAGAGATCAGGGCCATCAGACAATGCAAAAAACAAACTTATTGAGTCAGTTTGGTTTTCCCCTCAAACCGGTTGGACCAGTTTTGCTCATGTTTACATGAGAGTTAAGTTCATTTGAAAATTATATGTGGTCTGGTTGCATCTGGTGTGCACTAACATTATCCAGGCCAATGTTTGTTTTGGTCACTTTTACTTTAGAACAATGCTTTTTATGGCGCTGTTTGGATTATATTATATGTTTGGCTTTGATTTCAGGTGGACACTAGACTGGACTGGAACAGCTAGCTTCAGATTCAGAAACATGGCATGCACTGAAGCCCACACAGTTTCCTCAGCTCTTCTGTTTCAGGTAAACTGACACCCCTGTTTTCTGAAACATGTAATGGCTTTTTGCTACTATGTGCAAGAAGGTGCTTTTTTGTAAACTTTGTGAATGTCTTGACTTTATTTCTGGGACCTGGACTTGTGAGGGGTTGTGAGCTTGCACATGTGTCCAGCTGCGGACTGGTTGTCTGTTTACATAACATCTGAATATGAACTAGAACTGGTCAGGAACCCAGGTGTCAAGTCAAGGGCGTTTGAATGAACAAAAAAATGAGACTGAACTTTGTCCAATTTTTCCCTCTTAAACTAGATCCAGGCTGTATTGTGTTGAACTGCATTAAACATGTGGCTGTGTGTGCATCTTTGTTTAGAGCGCTTTTTTGTTCTAAACTTCTTAACTTTCCTGCTGGGATGTTCAAAAGCCTGAGGCAACTTAAAATCTCCATATTGCAGTTATTTTTAATAACTCAGAAATGATCACTTAACAACCCTACTGTGCAGTTTCTCGTAAAATGCATGTTCATGGAAGAAAACACAGTACAAATAATAAATATGATTATATTGTTGTAGGCACATCTGTCAATAACGCTCCTGATGAAGATCTTTTAATGAAAAGCCTTCACACAGTGTCAGACTTCAACATTTGGCTGAGGAAATGTACTTTTAGCTAATGTTTTAGCGTGGTTAAGACAACCTTTCTTCGTACAAGAAGAAGCATCCAAAAAATGTAACAGTGGGCTGAAAAGTGCACATATTAATTTCTCTTCCCCAGACTCTGAGCAAATGTTTATTGTGATATTCTGTTTTGTTTTGTATGGTTTTGCAGTTGTTTGTGTTGTCTGCATATCAATATTTTATTCACTCAGGCAACTGGAAAAACACAAGATTATTTCCTCAAACACACCAAACCCCTCATTTTGTTTCGAATAGTTCTAAGACAGCATGAATTAACCCATTTATTCTTTGCATGTACGCTGTTGTAAGTGGATTATAGCTGTTGACACCAAGAGTGTTTTTCCGGTCAGGAGGAAGAAAGTTGGAGATGCCTGTATTGTGCTCCCCTTGACAACAGTGCAAGAGTTGCATCAGCAGTGGCATGGCTGTGAGCGCTGTAATGAACTCACTGTGCTGTTTTACACCTTTATGCAGGAACACCTGTTCAAAGCTGGCTCATGCATACTCATCCAAAGTCACTATACATTCACAAAGAGAAATTCTGATCACTCCATGTCTGTGAGAAACATAATGACTACTGAGAGAGCAGTGCGCTTTCGAGATCCAGACTTAAATCTGACATTATCTTAACATTTTAAGAATGAGCAAAAATGTGTTAATAAATACTGCAATGCAACAAACATTTAGTAATACACCCATCCACTGACTGCTGTGGAACAGTGCAGAATCAAATGCTGGGTCTCTAAACATCTTGTATTGACCCTTACCTTGGCAGTAGCAATACTCTGGACGCTGCCTATCAAGAAGCCTCTTGGTTAAAATGATGTCGTTTGCATGTTTTCTGACTTGTTGCGACTTGTTTACAGATAACACATTGATGTTGAGAAATTTTGTACACCTGAGTTCTCATGTTTGTAGCTAATTATCTCTGAAGTTTTACTCTCTGATGAGAGGGAAAAAACTAAATTTCTTGGCATCTGTCAGCGTGTACAAAAACATTATTCTTAACTAGATAACAGCTACCCCACAGTTCTTCATCCACTATTGTCTAAGTGCTATCCTAGGCAAATAATCACATCGGCTTTGCCCTTAATTTATGCAGGCGGCATCATTAAATGTGCAATGAGCCTGTCCACGAGTGCATTTAATACACTAAGGCTTGCTTATCTGCTATGAGACCAACTCATGGCACTGTATGTAAATATGAGCCCTTCTGGAAGCAAAAAAGTATTGTTATTTTAATACATTGTGCTCTGGGACAAAGATGTATAGCGGTAATACAAATTACTCTTAAATGCGGCACAACACAGAAATCTATAACTCATACATAAAGCGGAGGAAAGAGTCCATAAAGTCACAATACCATTTGTCATCAGCGTTCGGCTTCAAGCACAAATGAAATTCTTGAAATTGCTTGAATAATGCATAGATATTTTAACTTCCAACATTCAGAGCAATTTATGCTTAACAAAAAATATTGCACTGCAGTTTACCTTTGAGTGTCCAAACCTTTTGTTTTATCAAGTCAAATGTTAAACAGACTAAATGTATAGCGTTTATTAGTATTTATTCAGGCATCGCGTACTACTGCAAGAGATCTGATTACCCCCATTGGTCTATTCGCTTCTAAAGATGTTACTGTTACTGACATTTTGTAAGTTACCCAACATACAGCAAAGTACATTGTTACTAATAGGGAAAACTGGCTCTTGCCCACCATCTGCCCTCCTCACCTTTAGTTTTTTTGTCAGTTTGCCCCTGGTATACAGATACGACAGTGACTGCTCCACTCACATGACTAGAAGCATTTAAGTTAGCGTTTATTGTGTAATGTGTGGGTGGAAAATCCTTGTCTGCCAAACGGCTTTTTTTCTTTCTGCCGAGATATCCAGGGAGTAAAACAAGCGAACGCACGATGCCAAAAGAAAGCCAACATCTTTGTGAAATTGCTGACCTTAAAACTCCTGCCCTGTGGAAAGAAACACCCACTTAACTGTAGTGAACGAGACTCGGAGTACTCCCTAATTATCCGCCTCAAGCACTTTATTTTGAAGATATTATTCAAAAGAAGAGTTTAGATTTTTCTTGTACAGTGGAAAGGAGAGAAGAATGAGTGGCATGGATCTGGCCAGGGCTGCCTGTGGTGATTGACATTGCAATACTGTTCTATTCTGTTTGATGGGATTAAATTGTCATGACCTCTTAGATATGGAAATGGAGGGCTGATCTAAGACTGTCAAATGTCAACATTATTATACTGGGGTCCAGGCTGAGGCAGAGTGCACGCTGGAGTTACATTTCAAACTTTAAATTGATAGGACTTCTTCATAATATCTTTTGAGGAGCAGTTAAGGACTTAAAAAGAGGTGCTAAAAATACTGTTGCATGCTGTCCTCATGTAGGTCAGCTCAGGAAAGGGGGCGGGTCAGGCCAAAAAATAAGATGTGATACTCACGATCATTGCTTAGGACACTAAACATTATAACTAATTCACTGGTTCAGTTTGTGAATAGTTGTAGTATTATATTGAGATATATGCTAGAATTCATTTCATGTATGCATGACTCAAGCCTAGAGGATTACAAGTCACATTTTTAGCCTGATTTGCCTCTCCGTGACTTCAGGTAGTAATGCCTGTTTGACAAACGGTATTGTGACTATTGTGACTCTGTTACAGCAATGTGTTGTGTGGTTATGGATAACTTTGAGCAGCCAATCAAAGCAGCCAGACAGTGCCAGGTTACACTGTTTAAGGTAAAACAGACAAAAAATTATTGCAAAATGTCCTGGGCATGCACATTTTGACAGATTTTTGTCTGTTAAAATAAATGCTTGGAGAGTGTTTTGTTATATTTACAAAATAAAAAGGACACTTCTCTTGAGCTCAAAGCTTGTGCCAGTCTGTGATGTCATTAAGTGATAATACAAGCACGAAGGATCAGTGTTTTTAACACACCTTCACCTGAATCGTTTTAGATCATTTCAGCCATAAGATCTCAATAATTCTTTTTATTTTGTTAAGTACAAAATCAGAATAGTTGCCTCACAGAGCTTCAGAAAAGTGTAAATTCAACCAACCAAAAAAAGTAAGAAAAAAAAGAAATGACAGACACTAAGAGTGATACCAAGTCTCAAAGAGACTGTTGGATCAGAACTGTGTTCTTAACTTGTGAGAGATAAATAACACATGTACACATGTTCATTTAACTGTTTACAACTGTAAAAGTCAGTTTGTGACTCTTTGGAATGAGAGCAGAAGATAGTCAACTGTGTGTCTGCAAACCCAGCCTAAAAGTTGTGGGGAAAAAGTACATTTTATGTGAAACTAGAAGTATTAATGTTGCAAATCAGTTATCCTTGTCTTTTCCACCAAAAAGTAAATTCAGCACTTTGTGACTAAATCTTCCTTTGGTCTGAATAGAATATAGAATCTAAAATCTCATAAATAGCTGAGAGCAGTGCTCTGATTGGATGTGCTGAGTGATCCACTCCAGTTTCACTTTGCTGTCTGTAAAAGATGGTTTGAAGCTGTGATTGCAGCCAAAAATGAATGCGTAGGGCCATTCTCGCGTTGAAGAATTTGGATTTACTTTCTGTTTTGTCGTGTATAAAGCAGGTACCCCAGCTTTAAGTTTAAATAAACACTACCAGCTTTAATAAGGAAAAGGCCTAACTAAGTAGATCAAAACACCCAGAAATTCTATAAAAACCTCATGGAGATCTGTTTCATGTAAATCACCACAGCAGTCGATTCATTTCACTATCGTTTGATCTTTTCTTTTTTGATCCCCACATTTAGCATTAAAGAGTGATCCCACTGTGGGCTATCATCATCACCCTGGCGCAATAAAACATCTCATAAGCGCGTGGCAGCGGGGCCAGAGGGGGTAACTGGTCTGTGAAATAGACTCCACTTGAAAGCGCTCGGATGGTTAGTTGTCAGTCAAAACCGCCAGACCCGCCTCCGCTTCACCGCAAATCCTAAAAAAAAAAAAAAAGAATCTAAATAGAGTGGAAAATGCGTTTTAGCAGCTCGATAGATGGCCAAAGTGTTGAAGGGATATTGGAGCGCAGTGCCATGCCTCCTCCAGCTCCAGAGTGGGAGGGGTTGTAGTGACGCTTCTAACCAATAGGCACGCGCTTTTCTCTGGATCGGAGCGCAGCATCTCCCTTGTCACAACGGCACTTTTGCGCCAGACAAGTAGGACGTCTGTCGACACCAGCACGGCGGCGAGGAGACGACACACGCAGGGAATTTACTGAAGTCTTTTTGGCATCTGTTTAACCTTCTCACCGCTGCAGAGATGAACGTAGGCTGCGTCATCCTGGCTTGCACCTTACTCGTGGGCTCATCCTCGGTAAGTTCCTTTCAGTCTTGGTACAGTGAACTAGTGCTGCACTGCTGTATTGTAGCGCGCGGTATGAGTCGTGCACGCTGCGCCTTGGATGAACCCAAAGTCATCCTTTTTAAGCGAAAAAGCCCACTCTCTCTGCAGTGTTGCGCATAGGAAGCATGGCGCGTAGATTTGGAAACGTTTTGATGTCTGCTGATCCTAACTGCAAGTTTTAAAGTAGCGCAAATTCATTTCGGAGCAGCGATGCGATTTCTCCCATCTCAAATCAACTTTTACGCACTGTCATTTCCTCTCTGGGGGTTACGCATCCGATCATAATGAAGTTTGAGCGCAAATCCTGTTTAATGAGCATGTCTCCAGAAGCCAATTATGAAGAGCTTATCGTACTTTCTTTTAATACGCGCGGTAATGTATTCTAAGCTGAGACTCCTTTGTGAAAGAAAAGGGAGCAATGAAAAAGACTTCCACAAAAAGCAGTTCTATTTCTGCGTGAGACAGTGAGGGCATAATAATGACAGAGGCTGGAGTTGGAGAAGACAATGCGTAAAGAAAATTAGTGGCCAACAGTGGAGTTTATTGGTTTCCTTATTCACTCTTTCTCAAAGGCTCTGCACGGTTAGTGACATTTAAGTGACTATAAAAGAGTATAAAGACATGTCCTTTCAGTCGATTAGTCGAATACTAAGGAGGCATGGCAAAGCTCTCAAACTAAAAAGTATCTCTTTGATCGAAGTCTGCGTATCAGACTAAAACTCAAAAGACTAAAAATGTAAATGGCATTTATGCAAAAACAACCATTTAGCTGTTTACTTGAAACAACAAACAAAAAAAGTGTTCGCTCTGAAATCTTTGGCTGTATAAATTCTCATAATCTTATCGTTGACTAGTAGACTGATTAAATTCTGAATTAAGTGTGTTCATCATATTGGCAGTGAACAGGTGCCTCGACATATGCCACCTTTTTGCATTATGTTACACAGCAGTCATTCCCAAGCTGCAGGTCAGGACCCAGACTCAAGATTCTGTGAGTTTTAATGAAGGAGGTCCTGATCGATGAGCCACTGAATGAATAAAACCATGTGACAAGAAGATTTTTACAACCTTTGAGCCAGAGGAAGCTGAAGTGAAGTTGCCTGAGAATCCTGCTGCAGTAAGATTTAAGGACAAAAGACATATTTGCCGCTTTATTTATTCTTTTTTTTTTTTTGAGGCATAACCCATAGTTCAATCACTAAAAAAGCTGACGGTTATCTATTAAATGTAGTAGTTGTGATTAAGCATTGCAGCTCGAATGTGTTTTATTTTCATTTTAATCTTCAAATTGAATTGAATGAATTGAGTTCTACATATTATCAGTCTGGAAAGACTGTTGATGAAAGTTGTCAGACAAACACTAAATGTCAAGGCAATATTTGAACCTGATTTGTCGAAGCATCTGAACCGGAAGTAGCAAAGACGTTTTTTGGTAAATAAAGTCGAGAGAAAAGGATAAACAACAAAATGCACATATCTCGTCTGTGTGCACATTTTTTAAAGTCCAAATAGTTCTGCTAAATTAGGCCAAATTAGGTTTGTTTTAGTTTTAACATGCGCTTCCACCCACATCACAATCATGCGCTGTGATTGGTCTGGCTAACCTTACGGCAGGGGTCTCTCCAGATGGATTCTTCAGAGTTTGTGAAAATCACAAATATTGCGGGAATATATTTGGTATAGCCAGGTTACTGTTCAATAGCATGTTTGTTCTTGTAAGATAAGGCTAAGACAATATTATATCGTTTTGCAGTATTCTGTTGTACCACATTGTATCGCTGCAGAAACCCTGCATCACATTACTTTATTTACCTAAGTGTGCAGTCAGAACTGGTGCTGACATCAGGATCATCAGCATCACAATAATCAGCGCCAGAACTGATTGATAGAAAAAAGAAGAAACTTTGTATTACAACACAGCCAATAATTTGATCACTTGAATAAACTTCCCACTTAAACAAAACATCATGCATGAATGGTAATAATACTGAACCACATACCTACTGTTTTGCAATACAAATGTTTTTTCATTCATTATGACTGAAGTATGTCAATACTTATCAATCGCAAGTTTTGTTTTTTGCAATTTGTTTAAATTGTAGTAGTGGGTCTCGTGTGTTATCATCACATCACATTGTGACAAAAGAATTATGTTCCAGTATCTTTGCAGATAGGAAGTGACTGGGTCTACAACATATCCCAGGTAAATTGGGATCACTGGGAGAAAAAAAGATTAGCCACTGTTGTTACATAGGACAGAATGAGCATTCATTTAACAGTTAGTTTTATCAATCAAGCTAGAGATGTAACAATAACAAAAATATTATGGTGACATACTGTTAAAAGTCTCACGGTAATGTGGTGGACTGTCACAATAAATGATTGAATTATAAGCTCCTTTGTTTTACATCCATTGTTTTGTTGCTGAACAACATAAGGAACTCCACAGAACTCCATTTGTGCTGTCAGTCTGCAGCATGTAACTCTACTAATTCATCTAGTAGTGGATGGATCTGTAGGCATATACTGTATGTGTTTCCTGGGATCTTTGAAAAATGAACACAAGAAATCGCTTCAGTTAAGAAAAGGAAATTGGAGGTTTACAGAGCTCTGCATCTTCATTGTAAAGTTTAACCTTAACAAGCAGCAGATATTAAATATGACTTTTTATTGTTGGAAAGTGAATACAGGACTCTTTTGAAACCTACATGTTTTACTTGGAATCAGATCTTTTGAATAATCACAAGTAGGGCTGGGCAACGTTGACAAAACTGAATATTTCAATATTTTTTGGGACATATGGATTTTTGTCAGTCAGACCGTATTAAGTATCTCAATATTAAATCAGATGAGATTGATTCAACAAAAATGTGTTGAAGCATGTCTTTAGACGTTTTTGTTTGGATATGGCCTATACATTTTATCACAATATAAAGGAGAACATTTGCAATAATGTCATACTGTAATTGATCAAATACCCAAGACATCTTAAAGGTAAGTTTTATAATATATTTTTAACACTTTAGACTAGTGGTGGGCTTTTATTTTTCACCAATGGCCATATTCGAGTTCACACAAGTGACGAAGAGCCGGACCATGATCATCGGTGTAACAAATTGACACCATTGCAAGCATGTTTCGATAAAATATTGACTGTTATTATTTCCAACATCTATAGTGATATTTATTTCAAACACAAGTGCAGACGTATGTTGCGTAGCTTAAAGGGGGGCTTGATTAAAACAGACAGAGGGCCTCATCTGGCCCCCGGTCCGCAGTTTGTCCAAGTTTGCCATAGCTGTAGGGTCTTCTTCCACTCATCATGTCTAAACAGAGCTTTAACATTGTCAGTATTAGTATAGTGTTTTAGATTCTGCAGAGGCTCCACAGCCTGTTTAAGTTGCTTTTATCAAATGCTTTATAGAACAAATAGACAGACGTTGTAGCCAAAAAAGCTGAGGTGAATCAGGTGAACTGCACATACAATTCTATCACAATATTCTCATTTTCAACTTTTCCACATGTATATCACAAATATGATATGCAAAATGATAAACTATAGTTTATAGTTAATCATAGCACTATAAAACTGCATTCTCAAAAGTTACATAGTCAACACAAGGCTTTGATCATCCAGAGGTAAGCTTGGGTTTATGTGACTGTCAGTGTGTGAGTGTGTGATGCTATGGGCTCCTCCTCTGGAGCTCTGTGTTCCCAGGTCTAACTGACTGTGTGTATTGTTCCCCAGGAGAGTAAGGCAGGCCAGCCTCTCAGAGCACCATGTCGACCAGGGTTCTCCCAGAACTTCTACACAGTCATCGTCCCTCGAGACGTACTGCATGGACAGCGCATCCTCAAAGGTGAGCTCTCAGTGCGTACTTTACTCCGCTGTCAATGCTGCTGATGCATGTATGCTGTTTTTGTTGGAATGAGAAAAACTAAAGCTGCTAATCTCTGGTCAGATGCATTATGTATGCTAGTCCGGCATACCGTTTCTCATTGGTGCTGGTGTTGGCCTTTATTCTACATCAAGCTCAGACGGCAAGTTGTGAGTAGGGCTGCATCTGCTTTTTAGGGATGTACAGATCCAGAGTTTTGATATTTTGAACTTTGGCCAATACTATTTTTCCGGTTTTGACCTAGTTTGGTGGTAACGTCCCTATAGTAAATATTTCCCATAGTTTTGCACAGCTTTAGAAGAACAATTAACATGTGAAAGTTGAAAATTAAAGGTTAGTGTTATGGGCTGTAAAAGCAGTTTTTCCACCTGTTATCAAAAATGACATTCAGTGATATTCAGGATGATTGTTCCTTTGCTGTTGTTGTCTTGTACAAACATGCAATAAGACAGGTGTCCATGTGTGTCACTTGTTGTATCCCACGTGCACACTGAATATGTCATTACAATTTGTTGCTTGGTTACGATTGGCTGAGCACAAAATAAGGTAGGCCGGAACACCCAATTAGCTCAGTATTTCATTAAAGTCCCATCTTTTCCTAAAAGCTTTCAGCGGCGGAAGTTTCAGATGCATAATAATATGGAAGAATTCTTTATTTTGTATCAAGCCATGTTTTTAGTAACTCTTCTGTTGTTGGGAAGTGGCTAAATTACATATTTTTTGAGAAATTGTAAGTAAATGCCAACCGAGGGAGTTTTTAGTACTGGAACATCAGCTGCAGGACAAGACAAGATTTCTCAGGCATGTATGAATAAAAAATATATATAAAAGAAAGACCACCACACAAAGACAAGCGAACATATAGAAACACTGCTTTTACATTATCGTACATTCAGACACCTGTTCAGTATTCCATACAGCCTTTGTATTCACTCTAAACAACAAAAATCAATGTGTTTTGTCCGGGTCTGCAGCAGCTTAACTCCTCATAGCATGATTAATGCACAGCGTCTATCTGTACTCAACCTGCTTTTCCATAAACAAAGCTTTTAATACTTCCGCCACAATACAAATAACCTCAAACTGTCAGCCGTCCCCACAAAACGAATGGGCCAGGCCAGGACAAGGAAGGGTCTGCCGGGGTGCGGATGGAGGCGGGGTCGTTGTCTCCCCAGAGAGATGGACAGTGAGCGATGAGGGAAGAGCTGGAGAACTATAGGCCGGCAGGTGCACTGTGGACCAACAGCACTTTTCAGTCACTGAACAATGTGTGCTCTGCAGCCCTGGTCAAGGCAGAGATGGACCAGCACTGTTACTGTCCTGCTGCAATGTGAGGAAGAGAAAGGGCTGAAAAATGTGTAGGAATTATCTTTTTAGAATGAAAAAAGTATTTGTGTAGCAACTTTTTAGTAGTTCTATAGTTTCTTTATCAAGAAACTATAGAAGTCCAAGACAGAGTCAACAAAATAAGCAAGACAACTGATTTTCATGCCTGCATTTGTGTGGTCTTTTTCATATTCCTATCTAGTGATATCTAGGAGTGGGTATTGCTAAGGATTTAGGGATACTACTCTTATCAATACTGCTTCTCCATCAGATCTTTTATCGGTACATTTACTCACAAAAAAACTGAAAAAAAAAATTCTGCTCTGTAAAATATGTGAAATTGTATTGTATACAAGAAGCTCCAGGGCTACACTTTTTGTAAAGTTTGTGAAATTGTGTGACAGATTAGGCGTTTTTATGCTCACACGTGGCTTGTGTATCACCATTCCTTGCTGACATTTTCATACATCTCGTGCATTCGGCCTGTGAGCTGTACTTGGTCCTGGTGTGCGTTGCGATTTTGGACATTCTCTGTGCTTGTGTATGTGTGATGCAGTGCGGTGTACTCAAATCCCAGACAGGAGTCCACCAGACAAAGCGGTGTACCAAACCGAGTGGCGCCCAATCAAAGTCGGACGCGGGCATGTGACAGATCTTATGAAACCGATAGGGATTGATAAGGACTGATCAGGACTGAGTGGGCTGGAGCTTATCAATCAATTGGGCCGTTAAGGCGCACCAGCGCTGTTGTGAAACCAGGTCTTGGTACCCATCCTTAGCCATATCAGTAAACACTTCATCTAACTATATCAGTTAGGTGTGAACTTGTTCAAGAAGTAGATTTTTCTTTAACCTCTTATTGGCAATAAGAAACTAGACAATAAAATGTTGTACAACTTCAGTATTTTCATTCTTTTATCTATCACAAGAAGATAGACAGAGCAGTTTATTCAAAGCATTATTGATGTTTGCCTACATGAGACGTTTACTATGTGAAGTGTTCATAGTCAGTGCAGATTGGCAGACTGCCTCAGAGAAGTTGTGGCTACAGTAGTAGTTTATTTTCAAGAACATATTTCCCCCTACAATTTCCTTAGAGTAACACCTTTGAATCAGTTTTATGGAAGAGAAGAATGGATCATGTGGCTAATGAGTTTTTCACACCTCACATACAGTGGAGAGAGTGCTGCTGACTGTGGGCATTTACAGCACCTTTGAACTGGAAGAGAAGCACGCTTGTAAGCAGGATACGCATAAAAATGACTTAGGCTATTATTACATTTTCAACATTTCACACACAAGGCTATCTACACCAAATGAAAAAGAAACTGCAGTGAAAATGAGCAAGGTGAGTGAGAAAAGTCTATTTGGATCCTGTGAACTGGTGAGAGAAATATGGTGAGCTCTCGGCGTGTTCCTATCTCACCATTGTGCAGCTGGCCTTTATTTATCTTGGGGGTCCCTCGCTGCTCGTTAGAGGGTGCTCTGCTGCCCTACCTGAAAATGAAAGATGTCCATTTACTAGAAGCTCAAATAATTGATTCACACTGAGGCCTAAAGGAAGGCAGGTCACTCATAGTTGTTCGTATGCAAAAACAATGCCTTAGAGTCAGGTCAGGTTTTGAACTATTCTGTGCTCATACCATTAAAAATTCTGCTCCAGCATTTTGTGTCTAAACGTTAATCAAACAAGCTTAATATCTCAAGGGGTGTTTGGATATGGATTTTTTTTTAGCTGTTTGAATATCTGATTATTTGGCTGCATTTGATAACCAATATTTACTAATACTGATGATTCTACTAAGATGTATTGTATATAGGATATAGTAATCACTGGATTTATAGAGCAACTTTCATGATACTCCCGTTAGATTTTTTTCGATACCAGTACTTTAACAGTACTTGCTTTTAACTGCAGCGATGAGCAAGAGGTTGTTACGACAAAGTTTGGATTATATTATGTGTTTGGCGACATTCTTCTGCGTTAACTTCAGACTTTAACTTGATGAAGCTCAGCACGCAGACTTTAGACAGAAAGGCACACACCGGAGACTGTGCTTTAATTGAATACGGACCCGTTGTTTCTTCATTTCTTCTTTTTAGAAAGGTAAGCCGACATACTGCATTTAGTTTGAGACACTTGCAGCTGCAGGACACGGTCTGTTTGGGAGAAGCGAGATGTGAATTGTGCCGCTAGTTTGTGCAGGGGGTGTCCTAAGGTCACGCAGTTGGCACATATAGGTTACATGTTTTTTTTGCTGTTTGTGGAGTGTAGTTCGCGGAGCGCACGTGTGGCATGACTGGTGTTTGTTCTCTGCTTATTGACGCGGAGATTTAAAGCCAAGGAACCGAAAAATGGCACCGAAAGCGCGTCAGTCGGTTTCAAATAGGAACCATTTTTCGGTGCCCAGCCCTACTCCCTGTGTGGCAGCAAGCGCAGCCTTGGGAAAGACAGACAGAAGCAAGACTGCCAGTAAGTGCCACAGTGCCCTTCCACCATCATCATATTGCTAGGTTCGAGATGACATGATAACATTCCACAGGCCTTATGGGGGGCCAGCTAAATGAATATTGTATAAATGCAGTTTATTTTTGCAATGCATCAGTTTATTGGGCCTACTCACCCTTGAAGTAACCAGTTTTTTAATTGCAATGTACAAGGTTATTATAAGAAAAACTGCCTCTTGCCCCTAACATGGCCTAAACTGCTCTGAATTCTAGCTGTGAAACTCAGCAATTGGGCTGGGACGATATAGATATTCTACCCAATATTAATACTTGACCTTCTTTTTTGTCCTATTCTATATTTTTTTTATAATGTAGTAGCCTCTAGTATTGTTATCCTTTAGACTGACGTACTCTCATATCTCACTGCATTGGGTCTGTTGGTTGTGGAATAATCTTTGTAGACCTATAGGTCATGCTGGCTGAGGGGTTCTATTGCAGCGGTTGCAATAACTTCCGTGCAGATTCCCACTGAGGCCAGATAAGCCATGAAAAAAGAAAAAATATTCCAATGATTGTACAGAGCTGTGTAAACCACCTTCTCGATTTGAGCGTATGAAGAGACACCCAGGAGCACGGACAAGAGTGAGCAAGAGGATCATTGGAATTCTACTCAGGCCCACACGTCTCTTTAAGGTACTGTCATGGCATGTTTGAAGAGAGGGCAGTGATGACTTTGCCCCAGTGACTCAATAAACACTCGCAAGGCTTCATACACGTTTGGCAGACTGTGACAGCAAATGCATCGGTTTTGCTCATTGTAAGTGTTTTAGGTAGTTATTATTATCAAGCAAACAAAATGATGGAAAAAGTGAATTATTTGATTTTGAAATGACGTTGGTGTCTTCGTTTGATCCCTTTCCAATCATTCTGTTCATCACTTATAGGCAGTAATTTCTCTATTGACCTGATGATGGTCTATATTAGAGAGGCTCTTCTTGACCCTTAGTTTCTTTGCCTGAGACCCTCTGCTTCATGCTTCACGAACATTTCACCCCATTTGAGTTTGTTTCTGTATCGAGTATATAAATACGTACATCGTTAACATGTCCTCAAGTTGTGTGTCATTTTTTAAAAGTGCTTATGCGACTTGTAGTAACACTGTGTTTTCATCAGTTACAAAAGAAAGACAAACGCAGGCATTTCTCAATTATTTAAATTATATTTATAGTCAAATGCAATTAACTTTTGTCTAACCTGCATCTTACGTGAGGATACAAATGTACCGATCTAGCTGGTTCCCAAAAGTTATAAACAAAAGCACAAAAACGAAGAAAATGCGTCAAAAAAGAAGGCTCATAGTTCCCATGTGTTCCTGGTGGTGGTCGGAGGTTGAGGCTTCAGGTGTTCAGGCAATTCAATTCTTCTGAGCCGCCCTATGGCTGCTGGTTTTCACTGAGTGGGGAAACGAGTGACGCCTTTGTGACTCTGTCTGTGAAAAGCGCTATGCAAATAAAGCATACTTACGCGTACTCCTCTGCCTAGCATTATTCTGTTGAAGTTATATTCCTTGAGTCTATAGTAAATGATAAAAATGGTCAACTTTAGCATTTTCAAATTTGCTTGTTAGATACAATATTTTACACTGAAGTACAATGTTGCCCATAATAAACAATTTATTAAAAAGCTTTATTTTTTTCTTTTAAGCAGATTATCAGAAAAAGTAGCGCATACTTTTGTTCTATTGAGGCCCAACAAAATCTTACATCAGAGCTCTAACCCATGTATTGAGAATCAAGACAAAAGACTATCCCTATTAAAAAGTATTTTGTGTGTGAACATAATGGAAATCCAATTGCAAGGCCTACATCAATGACTTGTCAGTGCAGTCTGGTCTATTCGTTCTCTGTGGCTCATCCATCCAAGGCTTACACATTGAAACTTTGAATGATTTTCACTTCCACATTTTATACATATGAAAAAATCGTATCCACTCTCATCCTGTAAGATTAATTTAAGTCGCCTGTATCCGTTCTCCCCACTGTGCCCGACCCTCAGCATTGTTTAATTCCATGTCCTGAAGTTACACATGCAAAATGACATGCAACATGACCCCAATTAGTCCCCACCAGGAGAAATCTGGCGAGCGGCCCATATCTGCTTTGAAACAGACGCCAGGGCTACACGAGAACTCCTAACCTCCAATCCGAAGTGACAGGGCTTTCATAAGAGTGTCCAGGCCCAAAGGATGGTGGTGGTAACTGTGGTACTAGCGGGGAGGATTATGTTCCCAGGCAATTGATAAGCGGTATGCCATTTTCCCTTCTGACTGCCGGCCGTCTCTCCTCTCTTGTCCTCCGGAGAGTCTTTCATCTCCCAGCCAGGGCTAGCAGTCTGCGTGGCCCCGATAGACTACAGGTATGGGCTATATTATTTCTCTTTATCTGCTGGGTATCCTTCTGATTTCAAATACTTGACAAACACGCTGAGCCAATTCCATCAAGCAAGCCACCCATGATATACTACGAGCTTCCGCTTTTCATCTTGTTTCCAGTGATTTCCTCAGCAGAGTAGCTATGTTTGGAGAGAGAAAGAGAGAGAGAAAAAAAAACAGCTTTTGATAGAGGAAGCAGCCGTCAGCAAAAATGATGTAGACCCTTGTCCGAGCTAGGATTTTGTTAGTTCTGGATTGTGGATTTGAGTTGCTCTGGCTTTGGACGGTTATTAGCCGTACTAGCAAGGTTGGATGTTGGGCCGTGGGAGTTTGATTACAACAACTATTTCTCTTTGTGTACCTAAGAGAAAATACTTTATTATTACAGCAATTTTTTGAGTCATATATACAGAAGCTCAGATCTTGTGACGATGTGTTGAGTAATTTAGAAAAGCAGATATTTCAACTTGAATGTAAAAATGGACCATAATGGCAAAAACTATCAACACATCAGGGTCGTATAATCTTGCTTTTTCCAACTGGACAAAATAAAATCCATTTGTGTCAGCTGAACATTTGAAGCAGTGATCCTTTGTGACAATCAGGCAGCACTATTATACTTCCAGAGCCCACTCAGCATATTGCAAAGAGTGGGTCTAGTCACCACTGCCCCGCCTGCATTTCAAATCAACTCTACAACGTACTGAACAATCAAATTTGATTATTTGATTGATCTTCTGTCATTTAGACCAAAATCTAACTTGGCACACACCATATTAAAATTGTTTTTTGTTTTGCTGATTTTGCAGAAGTCGCAATGTTTTTCAGTTCCATTTTTTAAATTTTTTTCCATATTTTTCTATGTAATTTGTTTTGTCCTAAGCAGCCATGTTTGTTTTCATATGGGAGACGTTCCTGATTGGCGAGTCAATCACACCCTCTGAAATTCAAAAGAGGGACACGGTGGATAGGACAATATATTTTTATATATCGTCTGGATTTTCTTGGCAACTATTATTCACTTTATGGTCAAATTTCAATGCACTTCATGATAAAACTAACTGGATTATTGTGATGTACCCAGGTTTGCTGTGAAACTCTTCCCAGATTGGTCTGTGATCAAACGGAGGGTTTTTTAGAAGCTCTTAATTGATGCTTTAGTTGTATTGTTGTTGTTATGAGCTAAGTTGTCTTGCATTTGCCCTACACACACTCATGGCCTGTATGCTTTACTGGACAGGACTGTGAAGCATGAAGTGAAAAAATCTAATCTTCTCTTTGACAA
This sequence comes from Mugilogobius chulae, assembly GCA_038363315.1. Classification (NCBI taxonomy): domain Eukaryota; kingdom Metazoa; phylum Chordata; class Actinopteri; order Gobiiformes; family Gobiidae; genus Mugilogobius; species Mugilogobius chulae. The sequence continues at coordinate 30,173,595 of CM076405.1, read as the reverse complement.
GAGAGGGAAAACAGCCAAATTTGGACTTATCAACAAGCCAAACCCCTCCTCATTTCAGGTGGTTGAAATGTGTTGCTCAAAGACATGGCAGAAGCAATCACTGGTCAAAACAGGAATCAAACTATTGAGCTTCTAGTTCAGGGCGAACACTAAACACTAAGTAACTGGTGATACATTCAGGAGTACAGTGTCTTTCTTTGACTGTGGAATAACTTTTGATTTGTCTTCTTATTCCTCTCTAACGTGCATCATGATCAGTCAGTACAGTCAGATTTGAACAATGTTTCTCACTCTGCTTAGCCTTTTAAAAGAACACAGCGTCCACTCTTTTTGTGCTGTGGAGATGACTTGCTAGATCTCCATTTCTAGACTAAAGAGAGGTGAGCTAATTGTGCCCTGAGTTTTGACCTTCAAATGGAGGTAATAATCTCCAAGTGAATTTGTAAGAGCTGCCGGCGATGGGTTAAAGGAGCGATTAAATGAAAGAACGCTTGTGATGGTCTTAGCCAAAAAAAAAAAAAGGAAGAAATGGACCTTGGCAATGGATTAAAAGATAAAAAAACGGAACACCTTGGACAGTGAAATGCATGTTTTTGATGTAGCAAGGACACATTTTGTGAATTGGTGTGCTGAAGGGTGTTCTTCTGTCCATTTTCAACCTCTCTCCAACTTTGGTATTTAGTTGTAATGTTTATCCTGCTTTTTTTATTTGGAGGAAACCATCTGGCATGCAACACTTCAACCAGAACAGTCAATTTTAGTGAAATGTTTTGCATTTTTAAATTGAGTGATCAATTCACTCCTGATTTGTAAAATGGACATAAAATAAATTCTATTTTTGTTCATGAGCTGAGTCTCTGAACATATAAAACAATAAATATAAAAGACACAAAACTTTTTCACCAAAGTGTCTAAATCTGTGTTGTGAGATCCTACCTCACAGATTTGGCATCAAAATGCTCATTATGCCTTTTATTGTGCCTTAGGATGTCAGTTTTACCAATGAGATGTAGGGATGGGTATCGATAAGATTTTATCGATATCGATGCATTATCGATTCCTCTTATCGATCCGATTCCTTATCAATTCTCTTAGAACAGTAGACAATTAAATATAGACTAAATGAAGAGCAGAAGATGTTGATTTGATAACATTTTTAAAACTTTTAAGTCCTGGATCAATTCACTACCTGAAATCCAGGTGACGGTGCTTAAAATGGACATAAAATAAATTCTATTTTTGTTCATGAGCTGAGTCTCTGAACATATAAAACAATAAATATAAAAGACACAAAACTGGTTTTCACCAAAGTGTCTAAATCTGTGTAGTGCTAGATCCTACGTGTATCTCACAGATTTGGCATCAAAATGCATGTATTATACATTTGAATAGAACACTTGTCCACTATGTTCATTTCGATGTATACATTTGAAAGAACACACTTGTCCACTATGTTCATTTCTGTCTCCAAAGGCAGTACATCCAACTCTATAGTGTTGCTTTATTGTTTTAGTTTATTAATATTATCCTCAATGCATGCACAGTTTATTATCGCTGAAGCATTATCAAACACTGCTTTATGATGAATAAATAAGATATCTCTGAAGCTACAAAAAAGTACTGCTTTATGCTGATTCAAATTATTTGTGACCCTGTGATTAGTGATCAAAACTCTTTTGAATTGTTTGCATCTCAATTCACTTTAGCGATCAGGCAGCAGTGTTAATGCTATGGCTGTTTGCAGTAGAAAGGCAGGGCTTTCCTGATGGAAGACCTGTTTCACCTCACAGATGTAAGCTCACACATGAGTTCATTAGTCAAGGTTCTGTTCTCCCCTCAACACCTTTAGGATTTATCTTACGCAAACAAGTCCCGGCCTCCCGTCTGTTCTCTCTGTTGGTTCTGATCAGTCACTACATTTAAAGTATCATACTTCATGTACTTTTTAAATATCTGTATTTCTAATAAGTATAAGAAATTAATGAATCTTCTTCTTGTGAAAGTTCTTTTCCTTGTGAGGTTTGGGTGGAAATAGATTTCGTTTGAGCAGAAATAGGGGAACATGACAGTTTCAAAGAGATGCAGATAGTCATAGGAATGAGCTCATGATTCAATCGTTATTACTACTGTAAATCTCCCAGCCCTACAACAAGTGTTTTATATTACCCTACAAAAAGTACTGTAGATATCCATTAGCTGAACATAGGGCTGGGCGATCTGGGAAAAAACATAATCATGATTTTTTTTGTGTAATATTGATCGATCTCGATTTAAATGTCCCATTTATTAGATTTTTTTTAAACTACTGTATATATCAATATTCAGCCTCAAAGTTTGATATTTGCTCACCCACCACCAAATAATAGACGATTCGGTTTGATTCGATCTCGATCTCTTGACTTTTCAAATAATGGTCCAGCCTTGGCTCATCACAAGACAATTTTGTGTATATCTGCATACTGCACTTTATTTATTTTTAATTATTTTGACTTATTATTAAAATTATACTTTCAAAAAAGTTAAAATCTGCTTTGCACCAGCACAAATACTGCATGTTGTCAAAGAATCTAATTTAATCTTTCCTACATCTAATAATTGAGCAATGTGTTACCCCCCCCCCCCCCAAAAAAAAAAAAAAAGTGTGCTGCTCACATGTTTGTTATTGTTAGCACGGATAGTTCTCGTTATCTTTTTGGTGTTGACAAATCTCACTAGGGCTTCTGAAAGCTGCATACTTCTCTAATTATGGTAGATAATTATGTTAAAATTTTAATATAAAGTATTTCTGCTTATTTAGAATTTAAAGGTGGTATATGATAGTAATATCTTTGCACAATACTTTAGCTATCGAGATTAGAAAGTGACCAATTATCACCAAGAATAACAAATTCCTATACTGCCTCCTCCTCTTCTCTCTGTTGCACACGCCGTCAAAGAGCTTCTCACAAAATCAATGAAATCCGCGGCTTCTGTTTGACCTTGTGCTGCCTTGCGACCTGGCATGTTCCCTGACACCTACATCCTCCATCAACCGTGTCCTAAGAGATGAAGAACACCACCCAATCACAGTGATTTACAGTCCTACACTCAACACAAGCCCGCCCACGCCACAGCCCAGTGCGTCGCCACAGGGAGGCTCAGCAGTGTTCCATGGGACCAATTGTGCAGCCTGACAGTCCTACCACTTCTTAATTAAAAGATGTGTCGGCTTTGGTCTCTGTGCACTCATGGTTCATGGCTTTGCCTAGAATATTTAGTCAACTACACATGTAAAGAGACTGGGATTTAGCTGATTAAATGTGAAAAGAAAGATCAGGATTTTGTTGATGATTTTTTTCAATAGCAACATTCAAATGCTATTGTTGCAAGCAAGGAGAAAAGTAATAAACAACATGATTATTATTTGCGAATTGACCCTTGAACATAAAGATTACTTAAATTTAAACTTCTTACTGTTTTGTTCACTTGCATAAGCATCCTGAGCCTCTTGCTTGCCACGATATGTGTCTAAAAGAGCTTTGTTCTGTGTTAACATCAACAACATAGCATGCTAAAAGCACTACCCAGCTTTCAAACAAAAATCACTATAATTAGACAAAATGGGCAAAATTGCAGGAATATCACTTTGTTCCCTCATAGTTTTTGCCGCTTTTGTGATTAGTGTCTATTTGCATTTTTCAAAAACACATCCACTCTAACCTGGCCAGCCAGATGGTTTATCTCACGATATTTGTGAATTCACAAACACGAGATAAACCATCTGGCCTTCCAGCCGCCCGATTGGTTTGGGAGTCCGAACCAGCGGTGTTTCGGCAGTGTTAAGGCTGTTAGCGCCTCAGTGCCGCCGCCAAGTCTCATTCAAGCTAAACAAAGACTGCTGCTCTCGTGGATGTACATGTTTCAGAAGCAGAAATACGGAGTAATTTCTTTTTGAAAGAAGAGCCGTATGTGTGATGCGTACTTGTAAGGTAGGCCCTCACCCAATCAGCTCAAAGTATTTCACTAAACGCCCCACCTTTTCTCAAACGCTTTCAGCGAGTAAAGTCCCAGATGGAGATAGTGAGAACTCAGATAGGAGTTCAACACATATCCATCTGGCGTGAGCCAGGTTACCTCCACACCAGCTGTGATCTCTTCTTCCAGTGAAGGTAGAGGCTTCAAATTTTCACCCAAACATGACCTCATTATGAAAATTTGGAGGAGGGCCTAAATTACATGTTGTTTTTTCCACATAATGGCACTTTTAGATTTGTAGCGTTGAGAGGCACATTGAGTGACTGTATGTGTGTGCACATGGGCGGGTGTATGCACATGTGTGTGGGGGTCCACGTGAGCATGCATGCGCGTGCATGAGAGCTCATACATGTACATGTGTGTGGTAAATAAATATGTATATATTTTTACAACTCTGGTTCAAATGAAACAACTGAAACAACTTTAGGAATAATGTGAGAGCATCTGCTTCATGTGTGGATACATACTTTGACCTGGTTCCATAAGAATTTAAAGAATATTTTGCTCTGGACTGAAAGGGTTAAACATTACACAATCTATATAAATTTTGAATAAAATGATAGAGCTCATAATATAAGGGTTTGTGTAAAAAAAATATTCTGTTAAAAAATTCTTTAATGTTGAAGAATCCACGCCTCAGAGCTTAGGTGTAAGGTTAATTTCATAACTTAAACAATGAAAATGCATTTTCAATATTCAACAAATTTCAAAATACATCAATTAATCCACATGTGATTATTTCATTCACCATTCTAAAGAAAAATCCTTTTGTCACTACATGAAAAACATGGCATTTAAGGGGTTGGCATGGTATTGAAGATGAGGAGTAAACTTGAAACTAAAAATTTTTCACAGCAGAGTAGACCATTTTACAGCCATGTTTGCTGCGGTGCATAACATGCTCTCTTACTGTCTACTATGGTGCAAAGTTAAGGGGATACTCAAAAATCTTCTAGTATGACTTTATCAGTTTATTTGCAAAGTCTGAGTTCAGATGATACACTGTTAAAAAGTGATAGAGCAGCATGACTTAAAATGTGCCTTAAAGTTATTAAAACTTATATAAGAGTTGTTTGTCATGTCAACAGTAATAGTTAAGCTTGAAAATGTATTCTCATATTGTCAAGTTGTGAAAAAACTTAGATTTAAGTTTTTGTTGAGACTTTTCAATGTGACTTCCACCATGAATCCCCTCTGGATGAAGAAGTTATACTGCATTGTTTTTTTCTTGTCCAATTGTGATACAAGCTTAAGTTTGACAGAACTATATTGTTGCTGTACTTTGGAATGTTAGCCAGCCTTGAAAAAGCACAACTCTCTTGTCTCTTTATGACTGGTTACATTTTATCGGTGAAAAGTTCTCCTAACAACATCCCATCTCACTTGGCCTTGTGCAGCATTTAGTTCACATATGACTCAATAAAAGTCCAGACACCTTATAATGCAGCTGCCACCAAGTTAAACTCTTTTAACGCTTTCTATTTTCTCTCAAAATGTACACTTTTAGGCTTTTTATTTTTATGGTTTTGTAAATCAAGAATAATATACAAATAAACAAATAAAATACCCAAATCTTCCTTGTTAGATATTTTACGGATATATTTTACGGACTTTAAACTAGAAACAGCTGCGAGTGGATAGATCTTTGGAAGTTGACGTCACAACGTGTATGGGATTGTAAGTGCCATGATCATCAGGAAAACAAAGCACGGCACATTAGGAAGCCGTTCAGAAGTGCAATTTCAGAGCATTTTAAGTGCCTTTATCGTCACATAACTGTGCCAAAAACTTGCTGCACTGTCAGGTCACATGATTGAGAGGATAGTTGGAATATGCTTTCTCTGCGGAAGCATCATCATTAAGACATATGTTGGATCTAACTAAAGCAGAAACAGAACATGAATTACACCTGTAAGGACTGACAAACTTCATAAACATCCCACGTTATCTCCAAGAGTTGTTTGTGTGTCTGCTGCAAATATGACATGATTTCATATTTACAGAAATGTTTGTTCTGCATCACAAACACATGAATGGTGAAGGCACTGCCCATAAAAGTCAATAAAATGTTGATTTTGTATTATATATGGGAAATCACTTAGCGTTAGCTCAGATGCAGCTGTTTAGAGCTACTCATCATTTCAAATAATGAATGAGTCAAACCAAAATGTTTGCACTCTTAACAATGACTTTTATTGAGACTTTCAACGTTTGTAAAGGTTGTTGATGGGTTTTGTCTTAGCCAAAAGCCTCCATTTTTTTTTTATAATTTGTGCTTGTTGATGGCTAATGCTGATGGCTATAGAGGTATTATCGGTTGACGTCATATTCCGCTCTACTGCTCATGTGTACCCCCCATGTTTATAAACAAATAAGTAAACGCATAGCGCAGATCTTATTGCCGTGTTTTGTTTTGCCGGGCAAGATGGCTGCCGCGTCACACGATGCATTGCGAAGTGAGGTAGGTTACAAAGCTCTAATAATCTTCGGTAACACTTTAAAGTACCGCCCGCTAGTTAATAGGTTACTACGGGGGTACTTACTGGTACTTACTGGTACTTCTGGTGTTAGTACCAGTGGTAGTTACTGGTAACTACAGTGGTACTTGTAGTGGTACTTAGAGTCACAAGTACTGGTAACTAAAGTGACAGTTACCAGTATATTTAGTATTAACTACAGTGGTAGTTCACTGTCAGTTACTATAGTAATTGATAGCTAACTAACACTGACAGCGGGTCGTATTTTAAAGTGGACAAGGTGGTACTTCACTGTCAGTTACTATAGTAATTGATTGCTAACTAACACTGACAGCGGGTCGTATTTTAAAGTGGACAAGGTGGTACTTCACTGTCAGTTACTATAGTAAACTCACTCCCTCAGGTATAGGAACCCACAAACAAACTGGGCCAAGGGGAGCGCTCCCTTTAGCTCAATGCGTTTGTCAGGTTGACCGGCGCGTGGGAGACCCGGGTTCGACTCCCGCTCAGGACATGTGTAAGACCATACCCGTTACACTATCAATTACTGTAGTAACTGACAGTGAAGTACCACCTTGTCCACTTTAAAGTATGACCCGCTGTCAGTGTTAGTTAGCTATCAATTACTGTAGTAACTGACAGTGAAGTACCACCTTGTCCACTTTAAAATACGACCCGCTGTCTGTGTTAGTTAGCTATCAATTACTATAGTAACTGACAGTGAAGTACTACCTTGTCCACTTTAAAGTACGACCCGCTGTCAGTGTTAATTAACAGTTAATTAATGCAGTAACTACCAGTGAAGTACCACTGTATTAAACTGTACAAGAAGACCAGCTGTCAGTGTTTTTTTTTTTTTTTTTTGGAACTACCAACTTTTACTGTAATTTAGCTAGTGCTCAATACATTATTTACTAGTAACTATTGTTTAAAGCTCAACCAGCTGTAGTATGCAAATATTTTTTTGGGGTTTGTTGATAAGCATTTTGTAAATTGTTAATGTGTTTCATATCTGTTGTGGCTGTGAGCATAATAAAGAGGTGTCTCTTTGTATTAGATTGCCCAGTGTTTGATTTTTATCATAATCTGTATTATACACAATATTTGCAGTAATAAACTTGTTTCATAACAGTCTTTACCTTGTTTGTGTAGCATCACAAATAGAACCACCAAGTACACAATTAAGTATCACTAGAGGTACCCGTATAAGTACCACTAATTAGTACAAATGATGCCACCATAATCCCTAATTATCATTCCACAAAAGTACCAGTAACTATCACTATAATTAATACTTAACTAGCCGGTAACTGTCACTTTAGTGACCAGTACTTGTGACTGTAAGTACCACTACAAGTACCACTGTAGTTACTAGTAAGTACCACTGGTACTAACACCAGAAGTACCAGTAAGTACCCCCGTAGTTACCTATTAACTAGTGGGCGCTATTTTAGTAACTGTCAATTAAGTACTAGTAACTACCACTGTAGTTAATACTAAATATACTGGTAACTGTCACTTTAGTTACCAGTACTTGTGACTCTAAGTACCACTACAAGTACCACTGTAGTTACCAGTAACTACCACTGGTACTAACACCAAAGTACCAGTAAGTACCAGTAAGTACCCCCGTAGTTACCTATTAACTAGCGGGCGGTACTTTAAAGTGTTACCTAATCTTTCTGAAGTTATTGTAAAGTTTTAGTTTCTTGTTGGCTCAGTAATAATCACAGAGAATCATAAACCAGATTAACAAATCCACAGTTAAACAGTAAATTCCACAATAGAAATCTTAACTGACCAGAAATGAGAGGATTATAAGGGGATGTCATGTAAACGCAACCGATTGTACATGGTCCTCTTTTTAAATAAAAAAGTGACGACGCTCTAAAATGAAGGTTTACAGGGGAGTTTGCCAATGGTTGATTAGAGAAGTGTAACCTGTGTCTGAAATCAAAGACACTTGTAGATTTTGGTGCAGCATTGACCGTGATTTAAAACCGTCAACTTGCATCAAACACTTCATAGATATAAGCAAATATTTTTTTAGAGGTTTAGGTGAGAAATTGTATTTTCCACAGAGTGTTTAGATATTACAAATGTGATATTTATGAAATTGCCAATTTCTCTTTTAATACAGGGCATGAAAACAACACGAGGCTTTGACATTTCGCTCCATTTCCTTTTACCAAATTGGATTAGTTGCCTTTTGTAAGTCCCTGACAGCTTTATGCAAGAGACGGCACAGTGCCATGCGTCAATTCAGAGCATTGTACAATATGCACCCAGGTATGACACTATAATCCACATTACAGTTTTCTATTCAAAGTCTTGTAGTTTCTTTATTGTATTTGAAACAGCTGATGTGCTTCCACTTTGTGACATGTGCTGTGTAAAGAGTATACGTGCTCTGAAGATTAGCCTTGGGTCTGATAGATACGCATTTGTCACCAGCCACTTCCCCCAGGTGCATAAAAGAAACTGTTGTGGAAGATGGCACCATAAAAGAGAATAGAAACACATATAGCGACTCCATCATTGGAAAAAGGCTGGAAATTGCACCTCCAAAGGCGCGGCTGAGTGCTTATTCTGGAGACTGTGAGATCAGTGCTGTCTGGGGACATGTGCAAGTGAGGGAAGCGTTTGGAAAGCTTGGTGTATTTCCTTTAGGTTTACGCGTCATCTTCCACACAAACACAAGTCTTCTATGTCAAAATGTGACATTTTTTAAAGCAGACTTTTTCATTATGCATTTATTTATTTATTAACTTTTATTTGTCAAAAATACAGACAAATAATTTACACATGATATTTATGTTTTGCCTCTTTGTGCTTATTGTGATGAGAGCTGCATAAAACATGATCCCAAGCAGTGTGGCATGTTTGTGGTGAAAGAAGAAAAGAGGTTGGGTTTGTGGTCAACTATGTGATTTTTAGAAATTATTCAAGTTGGCCAGAGAAATCTCAAAACGTTGGTAGAGCAATCAGTTTTAAAGTTTTAACCAATCAAAAAAAATAAATAAATAAATAAAACATTGTTTGCTCATTCTCCAAAAATGAATGGTAAATGGTCTCTATTATTTCCTTTAAAGCAGAGGTGGGAAGTTATTTTTACTTGAGGGCCATATTCAAACCCAGAATAGTGGTGGAGGGGCGGACCGCCTACATTGCTTTAACACATTTTACTGGGGCACGGTGGCTGAGCGTTAGCGCTCTTGCACAGCAGAAGGTCGCGGGTCGATTCCCGCACGGCCGGGCCTTCTGTGTGGAGTTTGCATTTTCTCCCCGTGTCTGGGTGGGTTTTCTCCGGGACTCCGGTTTCCCCACCAACCAATAACATGCACGTTAGGGTAATATCCTCCAGCTATGGTAGTCCTGACCAAGCCTAGCAAGAACATCTGGAGATGGACCCGAGCGCTGCATTGTGGCGATCACTGCTCTGAGGAGATGCCCCAGAGGCATGAAGGATGGGTCAAATGCAGAGACAAATTTCCCCACGGGACAATAAAGTATACCTTATCTTACCTTACTTACAACACATTTCTTAAACAGATTATAGAAACAATAAGGTTTGCTCTACCATAATAGCTTGAAACATTTCTAGATTAAGCTAATAGTTTTATGAAATTAATCAAATGAGTATGATTTTACTAGAAAAAACTCATTGAGAAAAAAAAAATCATATTTTTTCTGAGAATAATGTTGAAGCCATAAAAAGAAGGTGATTAACTTGAAGTTTTATGAGATTAAAATAATAATTTCATGAGGAAAAAAAGAAAACTGAATAGCATCAGGACTTGGATAAGTCAAATGTTTGCATAAAACACACAATAGATTTTATATTTGTAACAATGTTCCATGATTCAAAGTACTGTACAAATTCAATCTCGAAAAGCTCTAGTTTAATTTGAAAAATATTTTTTTTATTCTTTGACTTCATTGTAAATTTAAGCTTGGCAAGTTATTGTTGTTTTTTTCTCTTAAGTTTCGTCATGCATTTCTGTTTCTCAAAAACACGCCAGGGGCCTGATTGAAACAGGTCGCGGGCCGCACAGTTTGCCCAGGTCTGCTTTAAAGTTTGTCAATTGTGCAAATGTGAATCCACCCTAGCCTACTCTCACAATTTCTTTGTGTGTTTAGAATAAGCAAAAATAGACAAACTTGTTAAATCTGGTTTGTACTAACGACCCACTCCATAATTACAGAGCATTGGAAAGTGATACCTCCACAGAAAAGCCACTCCAAACCTTCACACGCATTGTACTTGTACATAAAATCTAATGGTTCTCTGTTTACCATACTAGAGCTCTTTCTGGGCACAGCCAAGCCTGGCACTGATTCGAACATGACAATACGGCAGCACGCTCCAGCCTGTTGAGATGCAGATCTGTCAGTGGGAGACCAACAAATCTGCAAATATGCTTGGCTGACCGGAATCAACACAAGATATTCAGACACAGGGCTGTAATACAACTTAATCCATTGCGTCGTCTGTTTCCTCTCAAATCTGTATTCATGCCTGTTATTTACTTCGCTTTCTGCCTCAAAATGTAGAATATTGTCATTTTCTCTTTGTCGGCCTGTCTCTCAGAGCTTGTCATGTCTATGTCCTGCTGACTCTGTGCTGTTGCTCCTCAGTATTATCTCTGTAAGAGCAAAAGGCCCCTGGAGTGGACAGTAATGTTGAAGCACCACTGACACTGACTTGACAGCATGGTTTGGCTGTGTCTGTAGGGCTGTGATGTCTTGCAAAAATTGAAAAAAAGAATACATGAATTTACAAGTTCCTATTTTCTCTGACGGTTTACCATAGTCTCTATTTGCTATTTTCACCTTTCATGGGCACTAAATGTCAGTGTTTTTAACTGTAGTACCAGGGCTCGGAGGTACCAAGTTCTGTCTTTCTTATGGTTTTGAGGTTTAACAAATCAGGACTGGCCACATTAGGCCCCTGGCAACGGTGGAATTAAGAGAAAACTACACATTGTAAACAACACAAGCCTATGCCCAGTCTGGACTTTAAACTTCATGCAAATCTGTGAGGGATGACTTAGGAGGGCTTCAATATATCATTTTTTCACAGTTTGAAAATTAGGTTCTGTAGCTTTAAGTAGAAACCAAAGTGGACTCATTACAAAGAAAAATATGAAGCTCCACATTCAGATCACAGAGCTACTGTCTTTTTACAGTGCAGATTTGCAGGTCAATTGATGGCAAAAGAGGCCCCTGTAGCATGAGCACAAATGTTAAATGTGCTATTAGTGTTGACCTCTAGATGGGTTCCAGGCTGATATAATGATCCACCTGCGGAGCTCTTTCATCTGTATACGAGAAAAGGTTGAATTAAAAGTCAGAACATGTCTTTTGCTGCTCCTTCTGTTCCCTTGATTGCACTATTTGTAAGAGAGTTAACGTTGAAATGATTTGTCTTATGTAAAGGTGTAAATTAGAGGTTGGCCAAATGGTAAAAAATAAAAAACAAAACAAAAAAATCACAACTTCTTGGAGCCAGATCACAATTTTGGTTTATAGAAACATTAGATGCCCACCTGCTTTTTTGAAAGTTTACACCTCTTTGCATATGATTAATTCCAGTTGTTAGTCAGAGAGTGACTAAGGCTGATCACAAAGTGGTGTGGGCAGGAAAAAGTGTCTTTCCTTGAGAATAGAGAACATATAAATAATCACGAGATGGTTTTTCATTTAATGGGCTGCTGTTGGGACGTAGCTCAGCTAATAGAATTGATCCAAAGGTTGGTGGTTCAAATCCCAACATACTTGAGTGATCAGATCTTTACCAGGTTGGCAGTTTGCCCGCAATTCCGTCCAAAAAAATAAAAATATAAAAAATGTAATTGTGTCTTTGGGTAAGATACCTAGAAAGGTGCTATAGACATATTTTATAGCTACCCATTTATTCATTCATTCATACATTTATTTGTTCATTCATTTATTTTTATGTACCATCTTAATTTGTGTTCTATTCGGAGAACATTTGTTCACATTATGCATCTAATTGTGGAGCCATTTTATCTCAAAAAACAGAAAGTATGTTGTTTGCATTCTATGTTGTTGCTAGCTTAGCTGAGACTTGGTCTGAACATTGTAAAAAAATATTCTAAGGTAATTGTGGCGAATGACTATGTAGCTCAAAATGTGTAAGTGAGCAAAGCATTTCATTGCTCAAATAAAGATTCAAATTCTGTTTCTGAATTTTGCTTACAAAAACAGAATTTTTAAGCTTTACATCAGACCGCATATTTTGCTCACTTACCTAACCTGAATTGTTCACCACAATGTTTTTAAGCAATTTTCACAACTTTTTGAAGCAAACTGTATCGACATAGTATACTATGCTTACTGATTTTCACACCGCAAACACAATTTAGGTTTTAAACCTGATATATTTCTCTCATAAAAGCTTCCACATATGTTATTATTGACATGTATTCATCATGGTTTCTAGGCTGCTCGATTATGATGAAAATATAATCATGATTATTTAAATCATAATTGAAATCACGATTATTCTAACGATTATTTACTCAGAGTGTGCAGAGCAATTGCTCCTTAATCTGCAGAGAGAAGTGAAGAGATCAAATGAAGCAGTGGTAGATCTCATAAAATAATCTGTAGTAAATGTTTGATACAGTTGAAAGAAATTGTCTGGGACCTACTTTTCCAACCTAAAGAATGTATGTGCGCTAGGTACACACTTATGAGTCACGGTTAATAATCATGATTACTCGATTACACCATTTTGTAAACATTATGGCAATAATCATAATTGAAATTGAAATCATTAATTGCACAGCCCGAATTAAGCTTATAAACTTCTTTTTACAAACAACAACGTGAAACTGGAGTCGACCACTTAATTAAATTTTAATTGACCTTTATTTAACCAGGAAGTCCCACTGAGATTCAGAATCTCTTTTGCAGGGGAGCCCTGGGGGAAGGTCAGGGAGGCATTAATGGACATGTTTTTAGTTGTAGGAGGAAACCGGAGTACCCGGAGGAAACCTACACAGACACGGGGAGAACATGCAAATTTCACATAGAAATGCCCCGGATGGCCCGGGAGTCAAACCCAGGACCTTCTTGCTATGCCACTCAAGCTCAGCCAACAGAGAGCTGCTGTCGGCTAAAAAATCTATATTACTCAATTCAGACAGTACACAGCGGTCTAAATTTTCCCAATATGCTGCAGTTATTAAATACTTTTTAGTGGAAAACACAAAGTTTACTAATTTACAAGTAAAAAGTTAGCTACCCCACCTTTAACTCAAACCTAAAGAGCACACTTCTTGGATTTTAAAGAACAAACCAATTATTATTAAACCCAGAATACCACATGTTCACCACATTAAGGCTAACAATATATGCCCTGGGAGAAAATTGATTTTAAATGATTAAATTTCAAATCCAGAAGACAAACTGAGCAAATTTAACATTTTAACGTGTAGCTTCCAATTCTTAGACAAACTGTATACGTCAGCAGAATTGTTGGCAACGATCTTACATTCTCACAAAGACTTGAGATTGCAGCTGTTTTTGTGAAGTGTGCCAATGATAAATGATGACTTTCTTTGTTTTGTTTGATATTCGGCGTGCCATTCTCTTTCCAGTCAGATACAGCTCATTGGTCAGATTTGGGGGATTGAGAATGCACTCTTTCTGATTGAAACTTAGGCGGCGATCAATAGCTGACTCCTTTCTGCTGCCAATGTGGACACACGCTGCTAACATCGATCCTGCTTCAGAAGGATGTTTGCCTCTTCTTTCCCTTCGCCCACTATCTCTGAGAATAAGAAATAAAAGCTGAGAGGAGACAGATGTAGGGAGAAAAATAGAATAAGGATGTTTGCTGGTGACAGACTTATAGCCTGCTGCACCACAAGATGACAATAGGATGATAAGAGTGTGGCTTTGGGAATAGAAAGCTGTAAGTTATTCCATGTTGCGGTGGTGAAAACAGGAATGGGAAAAGGATTTGTGGTTTGGACTGTTTGAGATTGTACTAGCAGAATGGGAATCTGGGAATTTACACTGACGCTGCTGTGTTAGGCTTGATTTATGTTTCCATAATTTAGAATAGCATTACATGGGCGGCTCAGTGGCATGGTGGTAAGGAGGATTTCTCCTAACTTCTCAGCTGGAGATGAACAGTGATCGTCCAATCAGCTTTGAGAATGAAACACTGATATGTATTCCTTACACTAATGTGAATAAGAAGTATGTTTCCTGACCAGCCAGTCCCTCATTCATTCTGTTCAAATGCAGAATGGTCTGATGAACCAAAGACAGAGCCACTTACTTTGTGTCCAAAATTAGAACGATTCAATCTTTTTTTTTTTTTTCTGTTTCAACACAATCAAGATAGTGGACGTACCTGATAGATTTTTTTTTCAGCAGTTTTGAACAATTAGGAACGCATCAGATCCTTAAAATCTTGCCAGCAAACCATGTTGAGAGCCTTTATATTGAAAAAATCCTTGCACTACATATTTACATTAACATCTGTTTAGTGTGTTGCTGTTACGATAACATTTCTGAGTTTTCTGTGATGGTTGACTCAGCGCTCGGAAAGCCAACTCTCGAAATTGAAACCCGGTGCTCTAATTCCAGACCATCACGTCTTTGTAAAGTTGTCTTTCTGTAGGGACTGGCTGGTCAGGCATAAGTATGCACACTACCTGTTTAAACCTGGACTTTATCTTGAATAAATGCCTTAAATGAGAATAGAATAGCTAAAAATGAAAGTCATCTCTCAATAATGATTCACTCAAAAATGACTAAGATAATACTAGATGTTCTCATAATTTAAACAAATAGTCAAACTGCAAAAGGCTTCACATACCAAGTCTGAGCAGCACCAGTAGCACACGTTGAGAAATACTGCCCAGACTCAGAAGAATCAGAGACGTGCAAAAGGAATACGTTAGTTGGGATGCATCATTAACATTTTGCTAGATCAGGTATTGGCTTTAACAGATTGTGAATTGGAATGTGGATGTTTTCTAGATTTGAGACAATGACATAATAATGTGTTTTAGGAGGAAGAACAAGGAATTTTCATATATCAACAGATTCTTCATATGGACCAAAATGATTGGTGCAAAACTAACATTTGTACATTTAATGGGTCAAAATGATTTATATTACACTTATTATTGCCTGGAAAATTCAGATGATATTTGACAGACAAATTGGCCAATCAGGACAACAACAACAAAAAAGAAAAAAACAATTTTTGCAGACTTAAAGAGTGAAGAAAAAAATATTTCAATGGGAGGTCAGTGAATTGCGGAGTTTACTTGGACTGTGATTTACGGAATCAATCGACCATTTCTCAACAGGTTTACATTTTTATACTCATGGCCATTTTCTTTGTATTTTGCCATTTCTTTTTTTTGTCTGGTGCATATTCTCTATGAATGCAGTAGACATACATTAAGGAATTTGAGAAGTAGCGACTAGATAAGGGCCCAACTACTTTTAGCTGCATTGCATTTAGCCAGGGCATGTTTCTTTGTGTGCATTAACGGTCAGTCTTGCAGGTTTTTGCTGTTGAGTGGCCGTGTTGTATCCTGGCCAGAGAGAAAGAAAAAGACTTTGAGCAAAGTTGTGTCAATCTTTATGAGTAGTAAAGCTAACAGCCTGGTAGAAAACACAACGCACACACACCCTGCAGGTCCGGAGGCTTCACTGCACTCACCTGTCATAAATAAACATTCAGATATCTGCCGGCTTTCAGAATCAAGGCTCCATTTGCATTTCCCTTTGACTTTTCTGATGTGGAATAAAAGCAGCGTGTCTGGCAGAAGCTTGCTGCTGGTAAGTGACGCTGCGGTTGGGTTCAGGACCTCGCAGCTCATTACTGGGGAAAAAGGAGGTGGATGTTGGCAACATTACAAGCCCCTGTTCCACCTCCAGGCACTGCAGCACAGAGCGGAGCAGAGAGGAGGGGCTGCATGGAAGCGCGCGCATCAGCACAGAGAGTGATACATGCTTAGACGTTCAGGCTATTTTTACAAAACGACAATTTATGTATTTATTATTCACCGCTTATCTTCATGAGCTTGCACCTCCATTGCATTTTCACACTGTTTTGGGGACTTTTTCGTAGTAGTCGACTAATAAAATGTCTTGTCGGATAAAAAAAGTACTACTAATATATCTTTTGCATGTTAGATTTATCTTACCCAAAAAGAAAATTAGGTATCCCAGCTTTAGGAGTATACTTGCACAAAACTGAACTGGACAGAACAGCTTTACTAAATCAAATAACTTTTTTGCCTTTGCTCTTCTCTCCCTTTCTCCCTTCTCTGCTGTTTCTGTCAGAAGACTTTTTAGATTACATGTTGCTGTTCCCCATGCCACTAGTGTCTCCGAGTTTGTGCCCGAAGCTCTTTTTGAACTTCTCGCTGCACACTGGAGATCCCATGTCTCTGCTACCACATGCATGAAAAAGACTTAATTTTACATACAACGTGGGACGGGATGCTCTGTACTAGTGTATGTGTTGGCTTTAACCCTTCTTAAAGGTAATGCCAAGCGTAGGCCCTTGCAGCTTGCAGTCTAAGCACTCTCAAGGCTGCAGGCAAAGCAACATGAATTTCAATGAATTATTAAACAGGATTATTTATTTACTTCCTCTGCACCTTCAACCACCTAACTGGCAAATCTACATAGCATTTTTTTTAAACCTGTAGCACATTTATATGCATAATTTACACTTGTGACTGAATGGGTTTGTTGGTTTAGTGTATTCTTGGGACGCCTAAAACAGACATATGCAGCACTTTTGTTCTAATGGATTTTGCTTGTTGATCCATGATTAAAGTGGAATTTGTATCACTTCAGAATTTGTTTTTGAACACGTGTTGGAGTTTTTTCCCTTTCATGCACTGTAGATTTAGCCAAAACGTATCCCGGCTGACCAAATTACCTGCCCACTAGCCTGCAGCATCAGAAAATAATTTGTCAGGCCTCCTGTATACAGTATCTAACTTCAAGACAGAAAGAAGAATCCTTATAACAATGTTTCTTGTTACTGTGTTAAGATTAGTTTCAACTTCAGAGCTGCACAATTTGCGAAAACTACATGTATTTGATTTGTAATTTCTGGCCTAAAAACAACTGTTCCCATTTTAAACTTGACCCAAAAAAAACTCAATGAGCTCTCAATTAAAGTCCAGCTCTGTATGGTGCTGAAAAATGTCAGAAATGCATATTATCAGACATTGCAAATTGACATTAGTTCTTTGAGTTTCACCCATTGAAGAGCTACTGATGAGCTAAATATTTTAGATACAGCCATGTTTGTGTCTGTCAACTACATTCCCTTGTTGTGAGAAAAAAAAGGCTACCATTATATTGTGTGCCTTTGTGCTGAAATCAAACTGTCCAGTCCTTAAACTGACACTTTCCTTCTCACACCATTGTAAATGATTAATGAGCAGCCATGTTGTTTCTGCAGTGCACACTTCCACATCTGTAGTGGTGGTATATGCAGTAAAAATGCACTTTGCTTGGTTCTCATGGCTGGAGGTGTGTAGGCCAGTTGATGTATGAATGTGTTGGCGAGTGAAGCTCTGGAGCTGTGCCAGACTGTGACGCACTGCAGATCAGCTCGATCCATTAACATCAGCCCTTCACACTGACAGCACGCTTTCACTAACTATTACAACCTTTGTTTGAAACACAGAAGGACAGTGGAGGGAGCCATGGTTGTTAGGATTAGGTGTTAAACTGAAAATACACTATTTTTGAGTGTTTTGCTTTCAATTTAAGAGAGATAACATGTATAAAAAGATAACATCTTCCACAAGACCTATATGCACCACCTCAAATTAAGCATTTTTATTGTCAGAGCAACACATGTCAGTTGTGTCAGGCTTTTGCACCATTAATCTATTATGCACATGATCAAATGCTACAGGGCTGGGTAACAGCCGTAAAAGTACCAGTATACTTTTACGGTTCTTGCTTTTTTGAGACTGGTTACGTAATGTTTTTTTTTTTTTTTTTTTTTTTTGTATTCTGTGTTTGGCAACATTCTTATGTAGAAACTTCAGACTGAGAGATTTATGGAACTCAACACACAGACTTTAGACAGAAAGGCTCTCACATGGACTGTTTTTTCTTAATTTGTCATCTAAAGAAGGTAAGCCGACACATTGGCCTTGTTTGTCAGACTCGCAACTAGGCACAGTCATAAGCTCGCACAGTCTGTTTGGAGAAGTGAGACATGAATTGTGCTGTTACCCTGTTCAGGCACTTACGCAGTTTGTTAGGGAGTATGACGTAAGAAATGAATTGCCATGATATTGTCCAGTGCGCAAATGGCTCATAGTTACGTGGTGTTTTGCTGTTTGTGGAGCGAAATTTGTGTCATTATAGAAAGCGCACATGTGACATATATGTGTTTCTGTTGACTGATAAATCACGTGGAGATTTAAAACCAAGGAACTGAAAAAAGTTACCGAAAGTGCGTAATTATTTTTCAGGTGGTTCCCAACCCTATTGTTAGATTAGCGAAATTGCCACAAATGCACCAGCTAGACTTGCCTGACTTTTTGTTTCACATTTCAGTAAATACGTCGCCCTATGCAGGATGACCAATTTTTCTGCTTTGTTGCTCGACTTCACAATGTTTTTAACTCAAATCCTACGTCTCGCAAATTGGACCTGCGTCCCGCTTTTAGTTCACTGTCACTTGCAAACGTAGTCTACTAGAGCGCACAGCAGCAAACGGCTCGTGTAGTGCTATGCCTGATAGAACTCATCTACAGCTTCTACTCAGCATAAGCTAGTAGCTGCATCTGACGTCTCTTCACGTAACACTCTGCCCTGCACCAATAACCACTGTTTTATCCGAAGTGATTCAGAACCACAACAAGGTCCTCGAGTATTTGCATGTCAAGCTTCCACTAGCAACAACACAAGCTTCTGTGGTTTTGTAAAATGAGATCATCTGCATTTACTCACTACAAAGAGTATCTTATTTTGAAAATGTCAAACACTGACAAAACCCAGACTGTGCAAACGACAAATGGATCCAGTGCAGTGTTTAAGAGAGCTTAAAAGTGGCTTGGGTGTGGATTTGTGAGTGAAAAGTTATAAACTTTCAACTAAACTCGCACATAAATATGGTTTAAACCAGACTATAGACTCATGTTCAAAAGTGACCTGCTGTCGATCTTCAGTTCTAATATTTAAGGTGTCCATATGCTCTGACAAAAGCAGACTGGAGAAGCAATGACCAGAGCTTTCCATATATTATCTTGGCCAATATCTGCACTGCTAAAAGAGTTCATTTTCCAAATGTTGGGAAATAACAGACATGCACATGCAAAATAGGCTTAAGCAATTTTATTCAGCCTTTACTTCATATACTTTTCATCTGGAAAATGTCCCTCGTAAACACGCTTTGTCTTACTTAAACAGAGGCAATGTCCCTCTTTTGGTGGTTTTCATCTGGTCACTCTAGCCAATGTTCTTCGTTCAAAATTGTATTGATTTTTTTATTTTTTATTTAACAGCTACAACTTCTATTTTATTTTGTCCCTGTACCATGTATTACTTTATTATCTACACTACTATCCAGTGGCAATATTTCAAAATCGATCTTGTCTTTGCAAGGAAATACTAAGCTTGTTATGAAAATTTAGTAATGAATTTTTGTGATTGTATGGTAAACATCATTATGTATTTATAAAGCCTGCCTTGTATCATTAGCAGTGTGGTGTGCATGAAACAAACCGCACAGCCCACACAGAAGCGCCCTGAGTGTGACCTGCGCGTGTATGCTGCGTACATCATGGCAAATGGGATGTGTCCTCCTGTCAAGCTTCATGTCTCTCACTCTATTCATTCAAACCATGAGCACTGAAACAGCATAGAGAAGCATAGAGGAAGTTTTTTTATATAAAAGTTGTATTACTGAGATATATTAATGATGATGACATGTGTTTCCAGCTCCACGCTCTCCACTGCTTAAGGGTCAATTATAACATGGAGGATTTGATTGACAGGTTATAGGCCAAGGATAACTTTTGCTGTTTCCAGATTTTTTCCGTAACCACTCAGTCACTATAGTCCTGCCCTGTTCAGTGGTCAACACACTCACTTACATGGTTTTACAGACACGAAAGCACTCTACTTTCAGCTGACTGCAGGTCACGTGACTCCCGCTTGAATGAAAGAGACAGTGGAGAAAAATGAAGTTTTGATATAAATACTGATCAAGTCGCCTAATGCGCACATTTATGGACACACATTAAACAGCAAACAAACTGGATAATTCAATATTTACAGCCCAATCTAAGGTAAGCAGCTAATGTTAGCATTTTTATGGCTAACGGCTTTCAGTTGTCCATTGTCGCTGTCCATTTTCTTTTTCTAATTTTCGTTTTGAATGGTAGTCAATAATAACTATTTTAGGAATCATTGATGCTAACTTTTCCAGATACATTTTGACCTGCTGAACATTCTGGCACAACTACAAAATGGCGTGACCACCAGTGATTATAGGATGCACATATCTTTTCACTATCCAATATTTTGCTTCTTATTTTTTATGATTTTTTTGTTTGCCATATGTACAAGGCTCTTACAAATCTATAGTAAGAGTTTTTAGTCATTTTTAAATATTGATTGCAATTTTTCTTTTTTTTTTTTAAATCAACCTTTAACGTTTGAATTAGTGGGTCGTATTAACCTTCTTCATTTTCATCATCATTTTTATTTGTATTTTTCTATATTGAGGACCCCCTCGCAAACGAGATGTTTCATCTCAAGGGGCTATCCTTTCTAAATAAATAAATAAAAATTGTAGGTTTATTTTAAATTTAAATATTACAATAAAATACATATTATATAAAAAATATAATATCTAGTGTTTCTCAGGAGATGGCCTGAATGTTTTTCTTAATGATATATATTTAAAAACATTTTTCATAGGCATACATTATCTATGCATCTATCTGGGTGAAAATTGTTTACAGCAGTTTGCCATCTAGCATCAACAGTGCAGCCATGAATTTCTCCTAAAACCCATAAAAAAGCATGGCAGTCTGTTGCTATAGTTCTTTTCTGTGATAGTTAAACTCACTCAAGCATCTGAAAGTTGTAAAAAGCGATTATAATAATTCAAAGAATCAGAATATGGGAGCAAAATATGTGACTGATGTAAAAACAAAAAGAACATGAAATACCTTTGTTAATCATCTCTGTACCTTGTGGATGGTCTTTCCTTTTGTATTCATTGTCTCACTCTGATGTAGTCTCTCTCCCCTAAAGCGACCTGTTAAAACTGTGGCCGATTGTGGTATTTTTGTTTTACAGAATCAAGGCCACAACACTGAGCTCTGACAGGCCTCTCCATCACACTGAGGCTCAGCATTGATCTCATGTCAGCTTTGGGACAATAAGTACCTACAAAACAAACCCCCAGTAAAACCAAAGTTTACACTGATTTGCATAATACCAAATACATTAAACTAAGTTATTATTCATTTGCATATTCTCAATCTCAATACAAGCAAAAATCATAGTGTTATTTATTTGTTTGCACAGAATAGTCAACGGCCTTTTTCCCCTTCAAAAGTACAATTTAGGTAACACACAAAGCTTACTGATTAAATATGTCTGCTATGCATTTTTTTCTTTTCAATTTTTTTCACACACACAAAAAGTAGAAATCCCTTATTGAGAACTGCATCATTCTTGTGTTCTTGGCTCTGCCTTGTAGAACTTTGTGAACTGCTACAGACAAAATAAAGAGTGAAAACTCAACCAGACTGCAAATTGTGAACATAACAGTCACTTTTTTAAAGCTGAGATAGTCTCTTGCAGATTTCACAGTTTCAAGTGTCAAGTAAACTCATAAGTAAATTAGGTTATGATTAGGTGTACCTGTGCAGTCATCTTTCTCATCTTAAATACAGATAGACAGACATCTCAAAGGAAATTAAATGCTACTACTGTATTTACACTTTTTGTTCATTAGTGATCCGTGTACATATGAGTGCATATATTGTTTTGTGCATCAATAGTGGGCAAAGAAACCATCTTCATATGTTGGGTTGTAAAGTGTTTTAATCAGGAACTGAAAAACTTTCAGGTCATTTTTAGAATGGTCTGCTCCATATCTGATCTCTAATGCTTTTTTAATCGGTACTTGTGTGTGATCAATACCTAACAAACTATGAAACATGCGTCTTTATCTAAAACTAAACTCTTCGAATAGGGCTTAAGTCTGCTCTTGTATGTACAGAGCTACGTACAGGAGTTAAACTACCTGTTGCAATCTTTTCCCTAACCAAACACTAACACACTACTTTTTAATTAATGCAGCCAGACCTATCAGTTTATTCCTCGCAACAAAGCATCAGTTCAATCAAGCCGTGTGCCAGCTCTATAGAAAGAGCGTTAGCAGGGGGGTTGGGCAGAACGGCGATGAGCACTGAGATAATGAAATTCCCATGTGGCTTGTCCATCCCATTGGCGCATTAATGAATGTGCTGCTGAACTGTCACACAACAATGGTCTGTTTGCCTATAAGGAGTGCGGGAGGGCTTCATTTTGCCTCTCCCTCCCACCGAGCTTGGCATTCGGCAGAGCGTTCCTTATTCAGCGAAAGCATCTGAGGCGAAATACAACTAGTGCCATCTGCTTCAGCTCCCTGCGCTATCTCGCCACAAAGCAGATGATTATCAACTTCAGGCGCGCACTAGAGCGTCTCAGCCAGCAAGCCAAATACCATCAACTGTCTGGGATTTGAGAAACTTTTCAAAACCGACACCATTTTCTGTTATGCGGTTCATTTTCCATGTAGCACATTTGTTCTCTTTACTCATCATCCAGTGACATTTTGTTCAGTCTCAAACCATTTCAAATATCACACAAATTAGAGTTTTATCTCAGCGTTTGAATGCAGACGGCTGCTCTAGTTGGCAGAATGACCGTGTACCATAACGGATGCAAAGGCGTTGATTAGCTTTTAAATATTGTCTATTAGGACAGACAGTAATAACAGAGAAAGAGCGACTGCAGGGGTCCACTCATATCCCCATGAGTTTTCTTTAGTGGAACATGTAACACAGCAGGCTCCAGTGCGAGGGAGGGACTGGTGTGCCTTAAACAAGCCCACATGTAATTACTTCAGAGGAGGATTGTCAAAAGTATTACATGAAAATTAGAAACGAATATTACTTAGACTAGTGAAATTCAATATTTGATTAAGGTAAAGGGTTTATAGGACAGTAAGTGATTCTTGTTTTAACATTCCTTTGTTTTACTACATTTCTGCTCTTGATCTGAAACCACAGTTATAGCTTGTGACGTAAATAAACAGTAATACAAAATGTGTCTCACTGTTTTTTTCCCTACACATATATTTTAAGTCTTGTATTTGCCAATCTTTTAAGCAATTGTTTTTACATAGTTTAAGCTGCTTCATTTATCAGCGCATTAAGAAATGTAACAGAAAATAATAGTATTCTCTAATAGGTAAACTATTGTTCTACCCATTAAAGACATCACAAAGTGTAAAAAACACAAGTTAAAAATCTGGATTACTTGAGTACTTGTGAAGGAAATGAAATACAACTCAGCGGATGTTTTGAGTAGGTAGCAGCATTAGACTAGAATTAGTCATGTTTAAACACAAGCTGACAATAATTGTTAATACAAATGATATATTATGCTCGTGGTATTGTCACAAACACAATAGAAGTAGCTATATACATTGTGTAATCAGTGCTCTTTTTAGAGGCATTAAATAGCCTTTATTTTCCACATATTTTATTAAACACAGTGAATCAAATCTGCATTAGCCTCCATACAATCCTGTGGAAAACACTGAAAGGTGTTTTTAAATAATCAGAACTATAATGCTTTTAAAATGTTTGATGTAGGTTTTTGAAAAGAACAGTGGATAGTAGTGGTACACACTGAGCTTTGTAACCCCAAAATAGGCTTGCATAAAAGAACGCTTATTTGGTTTATTGTTTTACTTTGAAGAAACTAACAAATACATATTTATGTGTTTCAGCATCTCATCCAAATGACTCTCATTAAGAAGCCTTCAGATAAAATATTCCACTGCATGGTGTAAAACTCATAGTTTGCATCGTGAAAGTTTCAAAATGTGGCTTTAACTTTCTGTTTAACACAATCATGTGCTTGATTGTCCACCTCCAAAAAGTTTCACAAAATCACTTAGCATACACTGTAAATATGCTGGATTTAGCATACTTTCAAATACTGTCTCCACTTATATTGACACCAAACAAAAAATAAAAAAGAATATAAATAAAATATCAAATAAGAATCTTTGTTTTAAATTACATTTTTCGTTCCTTATAACCTCTTCTTTTGTTCTTTACTGATTATTAATGGCCTTACTTTCCTCTTCCATTAACAGGCCGATCAACCCCCTGTTAAACCCTGATTTACCTGTGTGTGTGCTTAGTGTGGGGACACAGTGGGAGTGCACTGAAGTCTGCACAGGCTTCACATTCATTAACAGTTTATAGTGGAGCGCATAATTAAAAGCTTGCTGTGTTGATAATTACCCTACAGCACCTGTCTCCCTGCGCTTTGGTCTCTTTGCCCACTCCAACTTTTCTGCTTCGAGTGGAGATGTCTTCAATTCATTTAATGACAGAAAATGTATTTCTTTATTTATTCATTCATTTCATAAAATAAGTTAAAATAAATGTTTGCAGCACTGGTATATTATCTATACAGTGGTCCCTCGTTTATCGCAGGGGTTAGGTTCCAAAAATAACCTGTGAAAGGCGAAACCCGCGAAGTAGTGATCTTCCTTTTTTACCAGTAATTTCAGTTGATAACCTGCCTGGTTCTGATGTTTAGTGTCTTTTGTACAGGTAATAATGCGCTGAACACATGATTCACCGCGAGGTAACAACAGCGCGAGTCCTTTATGTGACCGCTTAAAGAGGGACGGTGCTGGCTGTGCCCGCTCTGCTTTTGGCACGTTGCCCGTCCCGCTGCGCTCAGAACTACGGATCACACGGGCTCCAGAGACAGCCACGAAACACATCCGGACTCTAGCGAAGTCACAACACGTTCCTCAAACACATCTCTGAACTACACGAATGACATTCCAGCGTGAACAAATTTATCATCGTAACTATGAGCTCAAAGAGTCAAATCCTCACCTGGAGAAACGTCCGAGCGTCAGGTCAGCTTCCCCTGCATGATCCAAACTGTCTAAAGTTTTCTAAAAGAGCTTCTGTGCTGTTGCCTGTGATGCTGCAATGTCACACGGTTCCCAAACAGTGAGTTTGAGAGAAAGCACTAAGTGTACGTCGTCCATAGGACGTGTACGTCGTCCAAAGTGAACCGCGATAGAGCGAGGGGCCACTGTACATGCGTTTGCAGTCTCTCGTTTAGCTATATTTTGCAGCAGATTAATGTGGCTACAATCCTGCATGTTAAAGATGCATTTTTCCAATTCCTCATTTAAAATATTTCTATAAAATGTCATCATCTAAACATTACTCCACCTCAGCCTGTTTTTGTAAGCTTTTGTCTTCATGTTTTATTGTCCAATGTAT
The DNA here is from genome assembly GCA_038363315.1 of Mugilogobius chulae. Classification (NCBI taxonomy): domain Eukaryota; kingdom Metazoa; phylum Chordata; class Actinopteri; order Gobiiformes; family Gobiidae; genus Mugilogobius; species Mugilogobius chulae. The sequence goes on along the minus strand of CM076405.1, from coordinate 30,147,512 downwards.
GCTCAGCAGTGCACGTACTGTAAGTTAATTCATAAACAAGGTAGTAGTAATGTCTTTATTTGCTGTTGTGCTGGAGTATGAGGATATAAAGACTCAACAGTGACTGTGGAGAGCTAGTGTTGAGTCAGCAGAGACAGAGAGAGAGAGGAAGTAGGATAGAGCAGGGACACGATGTTTCATTAGCTTAAGCATTACTCACCAGGATTCCCATTACACTCTGCTGTAAGCCTTTTGTCTGAAGTTGTTCTGGTCACACTTGGCTTTTTGCTGCAGTGCATTGTAATTAGAGCACTTAATAGTAGGGCACAATTACACTATAGAGTTTGACCTGAATTTGGACTGGTCCTACATGTGGACTTCTTTCTCTTTGACAAACTTCACTGTTTTACGTCAGTGTCATCAAGTTTTCTAGTACTGCTGCTACTCCACTTACTTTATTTGCTAAAGGCATTGTATGCATTAAAATTATTTATTTATTTATTTTTTGCTGATATCATAAAAATTAATAAAATAAATAAATAAAAAACAGGTTTGCACTTTAGTGTCGTTTTACATCTAAAACAGAGCATTTTGTTCCTTAACGTCCAAGAAAAACTCGTAGATATTTTTGCATTTGGCCCTGTTTAACTCATAGTAGCCTTTGAAAGTTGTAATAAGCACTTGTGCTCACTGATGAAAAGCAAGAGGCAGTATTTCAACATTTAATGAGGTAGAGGGCTAGACACTTTTATAAATTTAATTTGTTTTTGTCCATGGTCTAATGAAAACAAACTATTGAGCTCTCTGACATGTTAAAGATAAAAATACAATCGGAACTCCCTTATTTACAGCCTAATAAACCATTCTGGGTAGAACTCGAATCTGTCCTTACTCTAAACTTACAGATCTAAATAATTCCCCCAAAATTCTCCCACTTTTGTCAACTAAAATCTGATGATTTTTGAGATGACTAAACCTGTTAACCGTTTGCATTACAAAAATAAACTTCATTTGAACAATATTATTTTCAGCTGCCAATGCACAAATACATTTATTTAGTCTCTAGACCATGAAAAGAACCCAATGCAGAAGGGTTTCAGTCTGAATTTCAACTTTTCCTTAAGGGTGTCTTTTCTTTTAGAGTAATTTATGTTAGGGATGGAAAATCGATAAAAAACTTCAAAAAAAAATCAAAGTATGCTGCGATCGAAAGGGCAGAATTGATCAGTTTTGGTGTTGCCACTAGATGCACACTGTAGTTGTATAATTCACACAATATTACCACCATAATAGCCATGATGTTTGAAGAAACAAACCAAGAACTTGTGCAAGACCTGACTGAAAGTGCATTATTATGTTGTGTTAACAACTGATGGTTGGACGGACCTCTAAATATGGACACAAATATTGTTCAAATGTTGATAAAACACACAAGTTCTGACCCAGTGGCTTTGTTTAAATGTAATTTATTATGGTTTATTTTGTGTTTTAAGGTAATAAAAAAATGCCAAAAAAATCGAAAATCGTGATTGCAAAATCGGAAACTGAATCGAATCGTGACTTTAGTTAATCGTCCCATCCCAATTATGTTGTTAACCCTGTTGTTTTGTATTGTGATTTTAAAAGTGCCCTATGTTACGCTTATTTTTTTCTCTCTCTCTGTTTAAAGTCCTACTGTCTAACAGTCTGTAAGAAAAATATCAGTTCCATTGACAAAATGATCATTACAGATCCTCTACTAAAAGTCTTACTCAGTGCAACTTTATTGCATCTTTTCCTGTTTTGTATAACACAATTTGAATTACTTTGTATACAAGTTGCAAATAAACTTTCCTGTCCTGGCTTCATTTGCTTGATACTTTTACATTTAGTCATTCTAGATGGCTGATTGTAACAAAAACAGTTTCCCTCTTGAGGTGAATTGAAGTAATTCTGATAAGCATTAAGGAATAGCTATATACCACTTAAACCAATGCAAGATGGAGCAGGCCTGTGAAGCACAAAAATAAAGACAAGAACAAGACCAATCAATCTTTTAAACGGCTGCAGTGACTTCATTACTTTACAATTCACGGCTGCCATACCCTACATAAATTGAAGCAGGAACCCTAAGGTCAAAGGTGGATGAGTAATAACGAGTCGGCATAATTAACAAAGAGATAATGCCTCCCACCTCTCTCCTCATCTGATCGCTCCACAAAGCTAAGCCATAATAATGACACAATTCTCATTCTGGCCACAAAGGGAATTTCATTTGGCCGTCCAGCATGATAATGAACATTTGGCCAATTTCACTCCTTCTATCAGGCCTGGGCTCGCTGCGTGGTGTAAGATTCAGAATACCTCATCAAGCTAAAAAGCAGCCTCCTAATGGACAAGGGCTTAAGCTGGAGATGATGACATTTAAAGACCTCATACAGTGTGCTAACGGCCAAGTGAAACCGCTATTCCAAAGAAAAGGTGTTTCAGAAAAGATAAAACTGAAATGATTTGAATAGTGTTATGAGAATGTCTTCACAAAGGTCCACGGTTTATCGTGATTTGGTTAGTGCAAGTTGTGCTCATATTGTCTTGTCAAATGTTGTCCCTTTAGGCATCTGGGTTGTTCATTTGAAATACAATCTTGTGTTTAGCCTGGATCTCTGAGTATTATTTTATACAACAGTACTGAGTCTAAAAAATATTGCTCAAACTAGGCTTTTTTCAGTCTTGTAATTTCTCCTAGACATGTTTGAAATGTGAACAGAATCAGATTTTTAAAACCTAATCCCAAATGTATAGCTTAGTTGAATAATTGCAATTAGGTGCTAAATTGTTTATCCCTATGTAAACTGCGAGATCAGTTTGTATACAATATTCTCAAATTATTTCACTTTATAATACATTTTAACTACGTTTTTTTTTTTTTTCCTGACACGTCTCTATAACAAAATTTTACTTTAGTTGAATTACCTACCAACTTTTAAAGAGGATTTATCAAAATCCAAAAGATAAATTGTCAAAATACGTCCAAACTTGTCTCATTCAGGCTCTAACTGCAAACACTAACTTTACTGCTCTGCATATTTACCAACAAAAATCTCCTGCGTTTTGTATTTCAGATGAGTGTCTCCACGGAGCCTTGATATTTGTGCTTTGCTTCACTGTGAGCAAACGAGATAAACTGGGGACAACAAAGCACCAGGGCCGTGGTGTTCAAACAAGGTCGCCAATTAAATGTGTCTGAGCTCACTCAATACATGCCCTCCATATTCAGCCCCTCTCTGTGGAGACCGGCGCTCGCATTGTCTAAAACAGGAGAATCCTCAGAGGCTGGCTCAAGGGTCTCAACTTTATACAAGGGCTGAGGAGAGATTTTCATGAAAGCAACAAGTGTGACCTCACTTTTATCTTTCAGAGCCATGGGTCAGGTATGTATGTGAGCAGACTTTGGGGTCAGTAGTGTCCCAGTAAGACATGGTGAGGTGTGTACGAAAGACACACTTTGTGGTCAGTGGATTGTGGGTATCACACAGGTCAGTTGTGTACGTAGTCAGAATTTTAGGTCAGTAGAGTCCCAGTAAGACATGGGTGAGGTGTGTTTGTGGGCAGACTTTGGAGTCAGTAGAGTCTCAGTAAGACATGGGTGAGGTGTGTACGTGGGCAGTCTTTGGGATCAGTAGAGTCTCAGTAAGACATGGGTGAGGTGTGTTGTGGGCAGACTTTGGAGTCAGTAGAGTCTCAGTAAGACATGGGTGAGGTGTGTAGTTGGGCAGTCTTTGGGATCAGTAGATTCTCAGTAAGACATGGATGAGGTGTGTACGTGGGCAGTCTTTGGGATCAGTAGATTCTCAGTAAGACATGGATGAGGTGTGTACGTGGGCAGTCTTTGGGATCAGTAGATTCTCAGTAAGACATGGGTGAGGTGTGTACTTGGGCAGTCTTTGGGATCAGTGGAGTCTCAATAAGACATGGGTCAGTTGTGTACGTGGACAGTTTTTTGGGGTTAGCAGAGTCTCAACAAGACATTGGTCAGGTGTGTAGTGGGCAGTCTCACCCCTCACACCTCTTCTGTGGGAGAATCAGTCTCAACAAGCGAATACGTATATCGGTCATTTATCTAAAACAACATGCAGAGAGAGAGAGCATCTATTCTCAGATGTTTTAAAAGTGTTAGTTTTGAGTGCTGAAGTATTCAGCATAGCAGTTTTTATGCTGACTGGTATTAAGGTGGGGCTATACTCTGCTTAATAATTGTCTTTCAATCAATGGCACTTCCTCGTCTGCTCAGACTGGAGTTGCAACAGTTCAGCTTGCTGACTCTTTGCCTATGTTTTGGAGAGTCTAGCTTTGTCTTCTTCTTGTGCTAATATTAGCCACATTAAAAAGGCACAACACGCAGCACTCTCCCTAGTGGCCTCACCTCTCTGACAGATCTAATTTGTAATGTTTCTATGAAGATATTTCGCAAAGAATTGTTAAAGTGACATCAAGTTCTCGGCAGTTAGGCAGTTGAACTGCTGAAATATTCTAGCTGTTTCAGTCACATCAAAGAAAGCTTTTTTATCCTGCACTCTGTACTCGCCTTTGGCCATAAGCACTGCAAAGATCGGGACAGTCACAGGCAGAGGACTGTGCGGAGGTGCTTCTGCTCTGTAGAAGTATAGGTATAGGTATAGAGTGAAGGTATTGCAAAGGTGGATTTACCATCTGACTGTAACTGCAATGTAATTAGAAGATCATTGCATCACATTGTATCAAATCTCAATGTTTGCAAAAGTTATAACGTGAATATTAAAATTGTAAATACACGTTCATTTTAGGGGACAGAGTGCTGCCTGGTTAGTGTCTGCACCCAGGCAGGGCACGGGCGCTTGAGCCCACCTAAGAACAGGTGATTCTTCACAGATGGAGGAAGCTGAGCCCATGGGACTTCTCGCTCTATCGTTTGAGTCTTTGCCTCATAAATCTTTTATAAAGGATGTCAGTTTTGCTTATGCAGAGGGAGGCAAAAGCCCCAGTCTGTAAAAAGGCTTGCTGAGCTTTACTCAGTTGGTATGTGTGAAGCAGAAACTTTCTTTGTGTTGCTTTTTGGAAGTGCCCAACCATAATTGTCCGTAAGTTCTCGCTTTAACATACTTAACATGTGTTACTGAATATTTGCCGTTCTAGTGGCACTGAGCATTCACATGCAAATGGCCTAGAGCATTTGTAGCCTATTCAAGTCCTTCTTTACAGAGGCTCTGTGATCTACTTCATTGAATTTAGGCTACAGTGCCTGGTCATTATTCAGACTGTGTCAGACTGTGTGACATATTCACACGCATGTGCTGAGACTAACATGACACAAAGATCCTATTTAAAGTGTCCTATAATGCTGTAGTTACTCAAGCTTAAAGCAACATGTAACTGTGTAAATATGACACTACCTGTGTGGAATAATAGAAAAAATATGAAAAGCAGAAGGAAGCATATTTCTGAAGGTTCTCCATCGATATGTTTCAAGCCATTCAGCAGAATTTTATCACCAAGGGTGAAAAAAACAAAATCAAATCACCAATGTAATAAAACATGCTTTTATTGTAATATTTCATGCACAAAAATATTCATACTGGGGCTTTAATTTGCTTTGTAAATCTTTAGTTTAACTGGGATGTTTACTGCGGAGGAGTTGATTGTAGAACAAATTGAATTCTGATGGTCTTTTTGTGCTCCTAATGAGTGATTAGATGACAGATTAGCCCACTCTAACACCAGGTGTCTGCTAATGCTGTCACTGTCCAGAGACCATCCCCCGTGTTCTCCAGATGGTTTGTTCAGGTGTTGTTTTTGTTGAATTTTATGTTTTAACTAATTTGTAGACCTTCCTTCATACCTGCAGCTTGTGTGTGATGTCTGTCACTCAGTAGAATCCTTTGTAGATGCTGGCCTCACAATGCTACAGGTGTGGTGTGAATGTAAGGTTTGGTTTGGTTCAGTTCACATGCGTATACCATTATGTATTATAAAATATATTTATGTGTACAGGAAAACTCTCTCCTAAGGCTCAGACTTACTCTGTGTTTTAGTTTGGTGATGACACAGGCCCTCAAGATCTGTTGATGTACAACATTTCATAGCTCCATAGTCTCCATACAGTAGGGATGGATACCAAGACTTGGTATTATAACACCCCGATGCTGCGTCCTAACAGTCCAGAACTGGATTAGTACCAGAACTGGAACATATTGTCCCTGAAGGAGCACATTGACCTGTCCCATCTTTGATTGTTTGATTTGTACATTTCTGTATTTGCATGTCTCTGCTTGTGTTTAGCAACACACAGAAGCAGAGAGAGACTGAGACCGCGTGCACAAGATGAATGAAAGAAGTCAGTGTATTTAGCCAGGGAAGCTTGCTAAACTGTAAAGGTATACGCTGCAAAAATACATAAATAAATAGCCTATTATTTTTTATATACCACTAAATAGCCTATTATTTTTGAACGCAGACAACATTTTTTGTATTGCTTTTTGTGAGTAAAAGCACCAATAAGAGAACTGTTAAAAGACCAGATCAATAAGCAGTATCGATAAGTGTAGTAACGATACCCATCCCACCATACAGTATGGAAGCTGCTCAGATCAAATAATTAAACAATCTGTTACTTCTTGTTTGGTGACACATTTGTTAAAAACTGAAACAGAACATTTAAAAAGTTTTATCCTCTGCTCAGTGTTGAAGCCAGAACAGACAAGCCTGACCATGGGGCCACAGGACTACTTTGTGAGAGCAGCACTGATTGTTTTGATCAGTCGACATTACCTAGCATGCTCTAGCATTTCAGAATATCACAACAAAACATACAGGGATTTACTCACATGTTATCAGCATGGCTCTTTTGAAAATAACTTTAGCCATGCTCCTCATGAGTCCATCTCCACATTCAGATGTATCTCTTTGTTGCATGAAACATAAATGTAGTCCTTGGGGCCTTTGTGGAGGCAGTATAAAGAGGCCACACAGATACTGACAACGGCTGTTTTTTGTGGAACATGAAAATCTTTCTGTTTTACTTCTTTGTGACCGCATTCTTCTCACACGTATACTGACTAATATTTCTTGATATGCTTGGAGATAGTTGACGAAAAGGCGTGGTAGGTGCATTTGATCTCAGAACTGAGTTTGGTGAACACTATTTATTTGGATTGAAAAAGTTGTTCAGAGGATTTCCAGATTTTTATGACAAAATATACAAGGAATATGTGATTGTAGAAAATGTCCTGATGTCTACCATGGTGAGGCATTTGAAATGTATGCTTGTCTGTGTGCAAATACTGACTACACATTCTGTCCCCTTAGTCTGAGCTACATGACTTTGATTGGAGAACACTGGCACAAACTCACAACAGTTGTTTGTTGTGATCAAACTTTAGGGTATTTTTTCCCGTTCGGAGCTCAGCACTCACTAATACATCTTTTTCAGTGTCGGGTCGCAAGCGGAGTCAGAGTAAATGACTATTGATTGGTTAGCCGTGGGGCTGACTTCATGGCATGCTAACAGCTAGTCTGACTGAGCACCTATTAGAAATGTAGCCCGGCGTGTCGCGCTCAACCCCAGGTAAGAGCTGCTCCCTGACAAATGCTTGTTGCCAGCCCAGTCCATTATCCTTGGGGAGGCGGCTGACCACTGAGCCCTTCTGCTAATATGCAAGGAGATGCTTCTCAGTTCAAATTAAGCGCGGGCCCTCCCAGACACACTGGGATGTAATTGTTTGTGACAGGCTGTTGCCCCGGCGCCCTGAAGCCTCCAGAGAGGATATGAATGCAGTCCTCCAGACAGGCAGAGGGCAGGGACATACTCGTCCTCTCATGTTCCACTTGTGTCATCTGGAGGTCAAGTACTTTGCCTAAAAATGTGATATCATCCTTGATCAAGCTGATTAGATTAATATGTGAGAGCTTATTAAAGGTCTTTTTGCTACCTGTCTGAATTTGGTCTGGCAGCTCGTTATGGAAGGTTTGAGGATGTTTGAAGGGAAGTTAACTTAATGTGTAGCTAGCCCCCTAAACCCCACCCAAAAACATTAAAAAATAAAAAGGCTGTTGGAGAAGCATTGGAGAAGGTGAAAAAGGGCCGGAAAGCGGAAGTAGAAGAAGCAGGTGCGCTGGCAGTTCACGCTGATGTCACATAGAGACAAGAAATGACAATGGCCTTTGAGTGAAAGAGACTGCTATGACCTAAAAAATAATAATAAAATAAAAAAATAAATAAATAAGTCAGACTAGTAAATAATGTTATTTAAACAGCATATGCGCAGTTTATCAGCCAAAAAAAGCTGTTTTAGTGTTTAGCTTCACTCTAAAAATCCAAATATGAGACTTAATATTAAGATAATAGCATTTGAAACTTTATTTCACATTGTGCCACAAACAATTGGAACAATTTTAGCTTTTGAAATTGTGACTTTAAAATGAAATATAGTGAAATACATTCATGTCATAAGGTCAAACCCACTGAGCACTTACCTTCATTTCCCTCACATTCCACTTTATTTAATCACTTTGTTTGCTTTTTAGAAAATAAATCTACTTTAGCTTGTCTCCGATGGTGCAGTTCATGAGGAACAAAATGAAAAATTACATATAATTTCCATGACATGTTTATGCATTAGACAAACTCAGTGGAGCAAGTAAATAGTCAAAGTGTGTATGAGTTTGAATGCTTCTGATTCCAGGCTCTCATTACAACAGCAGAGCCACTGAATAAAACATCATGTATTTAACAAGTGACCCTTATGAATGCCAATGTCGATTAATCTTTCAGTGCTCACACACTCCCATCAGACCCAGCTAAGGTCCTTTTAGAACTGAGTCAAAGTAGAATCAGATTCATTCTGTCCATGATCCAAATCGACTGTAATGATGGCATCCGGGATTAGAAAAAGGTTCTGTTAAATATGCAATCATTCTTTAACATACAAAATAATGTGAAAGAATGTGTAAATATCATACAAACGTATCTTTTTGATTTTTTTTTTCTGACACCAGTCTTCCAGCTGCATTTTCTAATTTTTTCTTCACTTCTTGGCGACTTACTCTAGCTTTTGCAAAACCCCTTGTTTTGTCTTCTGTGCTATTTCACTTGTATGTGCTTATGCCATAACACTATTGTACTTTAGTAGTTAGATTTCAGTTTAGTTAGAGAAACATGTATGGTAGGGTTTTCTGTCTTTAGCATGGCTAGGCTAATTTATGGAATTGAATGGAATGAGATGATCTACAATTTTGAGGGAAATTGGAATAAGCCACAGCATGAAATAGGCCTATTGTTTTGATTTAATGGCATAAAAATATATGGACTGTACATACATTTGTCTCATTGTCTGTTGTCTTTCTCGATGAGCACACGTTATACAGTTTACTTTTTTTGTCAACCAGTTGTGCTCTACATCTGCCCTTTTGACAAACCATGTATTGGGAAGAGATTGGCCCTTACCTCTTTTTCTTCTTCATTTTCTCAACCATGTAGGTCAGCATCTTCTTTCTTCTCTGCTAGACCAGAGTTTCTTTCTGATAAGACGCTATAGTACGCTCCACAACCAGGGCATGATTACTGTGGGATTTTGATTACACATGAACAACAGGAGAAGATGGGGCCTCAACACACTTATATCACCAACAGGATGTGCATTATTACCATCAGCATTCATAGCTCTCCCAATACAATGTTAGGCTTACAGAATAGATTTGAAAATGAGCAGTTGTCCATAAACTCAATGTGTGATTTGTGTTTATTCTAGTCCAAGAGCGCTAGAAAATGGTTGTATTTTATTTATTTATTTTTACCTCAAAATCTCTTTTGCCTTTAATAAATTGCATCTATTGGAAAGAAAAAAGCTTACAATGTGCCGTCTACATAAAAACAAAAAAGCAAATTCAAAAACCAAAAATGTTTTAAATTCAGACAGCGGGAAGTAAGATGTTAGCATGCTAGCATGCCATGTAGTCATTCTGTCTTTCAAGTAATAAAAAGTCAGATATTTCCTAGATAATTCATGCATGTTTGATTAATTTATCTTGCAGTCGATGCTACCTACCACTTATACCTGCTCGTGGTCTGTATTTACTTGCAATTACTCAAAAATGTCAATTTCTAAATAAAATATGTAGGGTTCAAAATACTAAATACATGAAAAAAATATATAATCTTGTTTAATCTATATCAGCAGTCCCAACCTTTTTTCTTGTAAGGACCCGTAAGTCACAAATTTCTTTTCTGGGGACCGGTCGAGATTGGGTAGCGCCGAAAACAACAATGTAAAATGCAAAAAGAAACAATTGGTCACTTATTGCTTGAATTAGCTGTTTATTGGATTAAGTGGCACTATATTGTAATAGTAAAGCACAAGGAAGTAGTGATAGACTATAAAATAGTAAAAAAATAAATATAACAAAATCCTCTGAGGCCCGGTAGCAGATGGCCCGCGGACCGGTTTTGGGCCCCGGACCGGTGGTTATATAACTTTCAAAAACTCAAATGAGCAATTACAGAAGATCATCCTTCCGAAGCAGACACTCTCACCCTTTCTACGAGTGGTACTTTAACAATTCTGTTTTATTTTATTAGCCTAACTTAAAGTCAATTTTATTCACTTCATGTCTTCCTTAGTATAGCTTCAGGATTTCAACTGCTATAGCAATAGCATTGTCCAATTTTAATTCTGGTTTAGCAGTATAGACCTATAATTCTGCTTTCCACGTGGTAAATTACTGGTAGAAAACCCATTGTTTCATGTGAAAAGTTTGTGAACCTGTATAAATCCAAAATACATTTTCTCAAAAAAGAGTGAGAAAAACAAACATGAACACTTTGATCAACTCTAATACTAATTCACACTGGGCCCCACCGCAGAACGCACTGCAGCAGGAACAATATAGTATTTTCTCTGCCCCATGAATAATGTCACAACAGTGGACGTTGCAATGGCCACCCAGTGACAAGCGGACTGTTGGCTTCACTTTTTATTGCCTTGTCTTAATTTCTTTACAGCCTTTGCCCAGATTTATAGACAAGCAGAGCTATCTAACACTGCACCTCCACAGATGTAACCGGGCCTGCTGCAGAATCACAATGAGGCCGAACAGCAGGGAATCAACAATATGACAGACATGACCCAACTAATCCTCAATGCACACTGAGTATATACTTGTAGTTCTATGCTAATCAGCATCTTATTTTTCACGCCGCTCTGATCTTAAGAAAGTGCTCTCTTTACTTGCGGACCAGATAGAACAGAAGCGTCCTTTTCCTGGAAGTGTTTTGTAAAGCTGTGGGTGTATTTGGGCCATATGGCTAGGCGTAGTAGCAAGCTGTTTAGAAGAACATGAAAAACAAAAGTGAGATACCTAGAGATGCCATCTAGGCTCTTCAGGGGAGCATTCAAAGTTTGTACCAGCTTTGACAAGAGATGGCGGCAAAATGGTGAGCACAAAACCCAAAGACCCTTGATGAAACGGAAATATTCTGGTTGAAGATTATGTATCTTTTATTTTGGACTTGTTTTGAGTCATATTTATTCCATTTGAGAGATTCAAACAGTATTATGAGAGTCGAACGTGGATCTTCGGAAAACTGTCAGATACTTTGATTCTATATTAGTACTGGTTTGCTGTTTGTAACCAAGCTTCATCCCCTAGAATTAGATCTATCTGACGTTTTCAGTATGTTGTTTGCTATTCATATATTTTTGTTCTTGTAGGTCAGGATCTCAGAGCTATTTTTATGCTTTTTATGAGCAAAAATTGATTGGAGCCAGATCACAATTTCAATTATATCACAATTCTTGTTAATTGTTCATTCATTTTCTGTTAGGGGTCGCGGGTGACTGGAGCCTATCCCAGTGACTTTGGGCCTTAGGCGAGGAACACCCTGGACAGTGGCCATCTTGCCGCAGGGTTAGACAGACAAACATTCACTCTCTCATTCACTCACTGAGGGAAATTTACAGTGATGCCCAATTAACCTAAACATGCATGTTTTTGGAGGTGAGAGGAAACCGGAGTACCCGGAGAAAACCCACGTGACACGGGGAGAACATGCAAACTCCACCCAGAGAGATGTGAGATGTTGATATGGTCTGACCCGGAGTCGACCACGACCCTTATTGGGAAGCCAGAGCTCTAACCACTTGGCTACCGTGCACCGTGTTAATTGTCTATTTTCAAATTGCTTTTGAGGAAAATACAATCATCTGCTTTTTGCAAAGTTCCTTCTTACGGTCAATGTCTCAGCCGTCACAGGCTGATCAGTGTTGCCAGATTTTCAGAGAAAAGCTATCGACCAATCTTACAGCAAGTGATCTTAATCCTTCAATAAAAAAATAACAAATATTAAAACTTTGAACATTGTGTATCTCTACAAAACAATTTTCTAGCAATTATTAACATTTTTAACAACTTTTAGACATTAAAATGTTAAAAGTTCATTATGTTTTAAAATCAGACCTGAAAAATAGCTCAAATCCACCTCTTTTATGACTTGAAAGTGCAGCCCAGAAAAACCTAACCTTCAAAAGTCATAAGAGACTTTGAAAAAAATAAAACAAAACAGCCCAATATTGCTATAAAGAAGAAAACTTGGCCACATTATCTTTTCTTTCCACCATCTGACTTTATGAAAACATCACATTATATAACGTGAACGCAGATCGAATCTCCTCATTTTAAGAGCACTAAATTCAAAGAAAACATGATGTAAAATTAAATGTGTAGATTAAATATGCGGCACAGAGTATTTCAAGTAAATAGCCACAAAAACTTGCTTGAAAGTGTCATTTAATCAAATCAGTTCTTTATTTCAAGTGGATGTTTACAACTGCACATAAACGGGCACATTATAAATATTAACTGTAGCTCATCACAACAGCGTACATTTTTTCACTGTTGCATTCTGATGTGACAGCTGATGTATTTGTATTCTGACTGCAACACGCCTTATGGAAATGCTTAACCTTTACACGCGCAACGCCACAAACGCACATACATGCACAAAGCTGCGTTCTGACGGCGAGATCTGAAAGCAATTTAATATCTGTCATGTCCCCATTAAGTTGCAAGCGTTAATTACACCTTATAAAAAGCCTGTCATGTTTCATAATCCCACAAGCGGCAACAATTCCGACTCAATCAGGCACTAAGATCTGCTGCAGCATTAGCACTGTGAAGGGCTAATGGAAAGACAGGCCGCTTCCTGTCGAGTGTGGAGGAGGAAAGTGACAGGAAATAAATAAATAAATCAGTAAAAAGAGAAAAGAAAATCATGCATTGTTATAAAATATGTACATAATGTGTGTAAAGTATTTTTTTTCCAAATCTCTAAAATAATGAAATGCATAAATGAATTAGCTGTAGCCTTCCTTTTCATTTTGCTTAGTGAGGGGGAGGTTCATTTGCAATGTATGATGTCACTTTGTGTTATAATACCAAACAATAAAAAAATGCATTCAGTTTATTTATTGCTTTTCCTGACACATAAATTGCATTATTCTTTACTCCACACTCAGTGGTGGCAAGCTTTGGTTCTAGACACAGTTGCCCTAGAGCAGTTGCCTGACCAGCCAGCCCCTCCTACATTCTGTTAGATTCTGTTTGAATGCAGAAGGGTCTGGGACCTGACGATTAGCCAATAAAGTCGTCTCCCAAAGTTAAGACAATCCAATCACGCACGGCGATTCTGACACGTGACACTAAAATGTCGGAAGTTGCATGCAAGCCCCATTCTTAAAACATTCATGAAGGCGAACGTAGCTGATTCGGCTCGTGTTTAGGTTTTGAACAATGAATGTATAAACCTGAGCAGCAAACCATGTTGAGAGACTTCATACTGAAAAAAATCCTCGCATTACACGTTTACGAAAACATCTGGCTTAGCGTGTCGCTGTTTTGGTGGAATTTCCGGGTTTTCTGTGATTGGTTGACTCAGCGCTCGGAAAGGCCTCCCACGAAATTTAACCTCGGCGCTCCGCTCCCAGACCCTCACGGTTTGTAAAGTGTCGGTCAAAGCGTGTAGCTGGCTAGTCAGGCAACTAGAGCAGACTGACGGAAGCATGGATGTACAGTGTCGGCCCCTCCCACCCCCCGAACATAAACTACATTCAGATTGAGTCACATTATTTCATGGACCCTAACCCTAACCTTATTGACTACTTGCCTGAGCTAAATCTAGGGCTGGGCGATATGACCAAAAAATAAAATCTTGATTTTTTTTTTTTTTTTTTTTGACATTTTCGATTTTAATAGATTTTATTCGACGTCATCGATGATTGCTGCTTTTTATTATGAGTCATAATGTTTTAAAGCATCTATAAGAATGAGCCAATGAGATTAACTTGTTTATGTCATATTAAAATAAGTGTTTGCTGTTGCATCTAATGTTACTGTTATTAGCATTTGATCTATAGGCCCTGTTAAGATCATCATTATGATTTTGTTGTTTCATATCTAAAAGTTTTTAGTTTTAACTCACTCCTGTCACTCAAACTGCGTCGTCATGGTTACTCACACACAGAGGGGAAAGGGGCAGAGCCTGCTGGTGCTGCATTGGGGAGAAGAGAGGGACGCTGTAGACTGCTTTTAACTTTATCAGAGAAAACCTCACAAAAAGCACACGCAGCAGCTCGTGTAATGGCAGAGGCAAATCAAAAAGACGCTAGATTTTACGCGGGACTTTTCTTGAAAATTATCGCGAGTCTAAGCGCTGAAAGCCGTAGAAATAACCTTTATAGAGATTAAGCTATATATACGGTTACTGGCAGCTGTTATGTGATTAAAAGGCCCCCTAAACAGGCGCAGGTCGCGAGGGAGAGCTCTACAAAGCCGCTGAAGTAGTCCACTCAGTTCAAAAAGTTCCAAAATTAATCGAATTAATTCAATGTGCCCATCCGCTTAACCTAAGCCTCATCCTAACCTTAACCCTATTTGAACTTAAAACCATGTTGCTGATCTCATATGAAATATTAGCATCATGAGGACCTGCTTTTTGTCCCCAAAAGGAAGACAGGTCCCCGTAAAGTTAGTGTATACAACTTTTGGTCCTCACGGTATGATGAATACCCGCCCACACACTCACATTGTGAGGAAATTATCTACAGTGCAAATTTCACGTGAATATCACAATGTATGAGCTAAGATTTGACCCGGTCCTACACTGTAAAAAAATAAAAACATAATAATAGGACAGTTTTAAATGTTTCTGCCTTAAGGTTTTATGTCAGTTAAACTGCTTGTGAGTTGTCTGTTATTCTCTCTCTCTCTCTCTCTCTCTCTCCTTCTCTTTCTTTTCTTTCTTTTGCTCTTTCTCTCTCTCTCACACTTTCTTTCTCTTTCTTACTCTCTCTCTCTCCTTCCCTCTTATTCTCTCTATTTTTTCTCTCTTTCTCACACTCTTTCTTTCTCTCTCTCCTTCTCTCTCTCTCTCTCCCTCTCTCACTCTCTCTCTAGTTTAAAATCTTATGCTGCGTTCAGACCAGACAGCTCATGGCGTATTTGCGTCCATTTTCAATGTTAAGTCAATGTAAACCCGCGTCTTGAGCGTTCAAGCGAATTTTCCGCGCGTATTGACGTCTGGGGTGTCAGTTGGCGCGCGTTTTGTGATAATCGACGCAGCGTCTTGCGGATTAGAAGCTCGAAGCTGCGGCAGCCGCAAATTCGCCGAAGATTGCGGCCGTCGCAGAAGTTGGGAAAATCCATCTTCAGACGCGTTGGAAGTCGGCGTCAGCCAATCAGAGACTCCACTCCCGTACACGTGACATGTTGTTTCCCTGTCACACCAAGGGGAAAGGAGGACTGTTTACTGAAGTCTTTTATTAACTTTTAAATGAAAGGTTGCTTGTTTGGGGCTTTTTTCAAAGACTTGGCTGTTCGTTGCTTTGAAAATCTGGAGACACGGCAAACACGGGACATGATCTGGACTGACAACGCGCTCACGTGGATGTATTAAAAATGCCTGGTGTCGTGTTTAAACCTGCTGTACAACGGGAGGAGCTGAGGAGGACGGAGACAGCAAAAGGACTGCCTGGAGGAGGAGAAAGTTGTGTGATCGGGTAAGCTCCGTTTTATAAATGCAACCCGGTAATGGCGGCGCAAGGCAAAACGTTTACAGGCTTTGTTTTGCTCGTAGACAGACCACGTTGAGAGAGAGAGAGAGAGATAGAGGCTTGTTGCATTTATAAAACGGTTTATAAGAGTCAAATCTAAACTTTGAGACCATTTGAGGCGAGAAATTGTGGGTATTGTTACCAAATCTGCGGTCATTTTAGCTTTTCTCTGCTAAATCTCTGGACCCTCGGCCTTCACCGGGTTCCTCCGCTGGCCGTAGCCGCTAGAGAGAGCTCTCCGGCGGCTGGATGTTTTGCTTTGGGGCGTTAAAAGTGTCTTTTTGTCCACCAAAACCTTGACGCGCGTCACAGCAGCTTAGAAGCTTATTGAGGCGTCAACAGCAGAAATAACCGGCGAAATTGAACGCGCGTTTAGGCAAATTTAGACGCAAATAAGCTGTCCGGTGTGAACGCAGCATTAGTTTAATTTAGATGCTTAGTTAACATTATGGCCTTATGACTTTTTACAGTGTAATGTGTGATATTTTGGGATTAGAAACTCAGCCACACTCATGTTTTACCACTTTGACAGGACAAGACTATTTTAACTCTGAGTATGTTCTGTAGGCAGCTATGGAATAAAGGAGCCCGATCTCACAAGAAAGAGTACATTTACCACGACATTACGCAACATGTAAATTACGTATAATTAGCACGAGTCCACAGCTGTTTCGCGTAATTATAGTACGCATCACAGTCCCCATTCATTCCAATGGTGGTTGTTAAGACGTGTTCTTATTTATGAATATTAAGGAAATCCTGATTCTAATCTTAACCTGCCCCAAGCCCAGACCTAATCTTACCCATTTAATAACCCATTTTAGTCCCCACGTGGCTGCAACCAAAACTCGTCCTATTTTGACGCTATGAAATCTCGTGTCATTTTTACGCTTTTTCATATCGCGCTAAATGCACGGTGTAACAAAAGTACTAAAAATAGCTGTGAGCTCGTGGTCAAAAACGCTGTTTTTGTGTCGTGGTAAAAGTACGCCATCTAGTGAGACTGTGTTGAATCAAGAGATGTGCCACTTCCATTGTCACATGTTTTTATTTATTTTTTTAATTTTACACAATTCTTTCCATCTACATTTTTATTTTAATATCTTGACGAAAGCAGTTTAGCTAAATCACTTTAGACGTGTTTATATTTTCATTTGTATTTCCATTTGAAACATATGTATTTGTCTGGGTCTCGTCAGTGCCCTTCATGCTTTGGTGGCTTGTTCTTGTTGGCTCACTGTGAAGATGCCAGTGCCAGAGGACAAGTGGCGTGGAGCGGGCGGTTGAAATTCCCCTCACGTCTGGCCTGCTGCCGTGGTGGGTGTACCGCTGAGAAGTACACTATACACTGCGCACACAGCTGACCCACGCGCATGCTTCCTCTCTCTTCATTAGCTTGCTGTTTGGCGCTCAGCCTTAACCACCATCTCCTCCCACACAAGTCACTTTATTTCCTTTGTGTCTCCTTTGTTACTTACAGCGTACATCCACTGGAGCTAGTGCACTGGCCTGGCTGTGGCTGGAGAGAAAGGACTGACAGGAGTAAACACACGTCATGTCTGCGCGAGTGTGGTGGCTTTATGATTGGGTTTTTGATGATCCGTATTGCATGTTCTGTAAATACTATAAGCTTAATACAAGTAGAGCTGGACAATGTTGATAAAAGTAGATATCCCGATAATTTTTTGCATATTTCAATAATGATATTATGTAAAACCAGTAGGGAAATTCTCAAACATGTCTTTAAATATATTATTTGAAATGTAATCATTAAACTAATAAGGTTGTAGTAGATTTAAAGGGACTATACTGGATTTTTTTGCAACAAAATAACTTGAAAAACAATTCCCCCCTAGCACTGATATCTGGTTAATGTATCTATTCGGGTAGAAATTAGTTTGCAAAGTGTTGTCAATGTCCAATAAAATCCTGTTTGTGTTCAACTTATTCTGTTTTTTTTGTTTTTTTGACTAACTGCTGTTTACAGACTCACCTCACTGTGAAAAAAATTAATACTTATCATGATGAACAACTCTGAAGTGCCTTAGCGAAGTGCTTTAGCTAAGTGAGCAAATCAGGTAGCCTGAAGTAAGAATTTAAAATGAATTATTTCTGTTTGTTTACCTTTTTAAGGATGCAAAAATCAGGTATAGTCCCTTTAAGATGTGATTCAGGACTGTCCACGTCTGACCAAAATGCACTCACAGCACCACAAGCTTTTTATTTGCAAAGAAAAAAAAATGAGATAGACAAGATTGTCAAGAATAAAAAGTCAAACTTGGTCAATGAATACCCAAATGAGTAAAAGATCACATTTCTATCTTATTTGAAAGTTCACAATGTAACTTTCTTCATTTGCATTGTTAAACAGCTTGTTTTGTAGCATTTGTCACTATTTACAAAATCCACAACATTCAATTTTTGGATACCTACAAAAAAGCAATCACAATATTATCTAAAGTTTTAAGTATTGCACACCTCTAAATACTTAAAGTGATATTCATTAATACGTGGAACATTTATTTGAAACTTTCAAATCAGAGAAAGCTTTTTTCTAAGGACAAATATGGTGCATTTGATGTTGTTCCCATTCTTCAAACATGTACCACCACCGTCATGTTAGTTATATTATAACTGACATGAACTCACACTCATAATTTGAGTGAGTTTCATCTACTGGCTGCGAAACATTCAAATAAACCATGCCTGATATGGTAAAACAAGTGTGGATGATTTACATACTATCCATAATATGAACACAGAAACAGTAGAGAAACTCAGAGATCTGCTTATGACATCACAGATCGGGGACATTCTGAACAGTGTTTTCTGAGGCTCAAAGAGAAACATAAATATCTCACAGACAACACATCAACTGTGTTTTTGATGATGAAGCAATGTTAAAACAAGAATAAAAAGAATACATGCCATTTAAGCTCTAATCATTCATTTGTTTCCTCTCTAGATTTACAGTGTTGCTCATTGCAGTATCCATCTTCACAGGATAAAATCATGATGGCCAACAAGTTTCTGAGGTTTATGTGTTCTATAAAGGTTTGGGAACTGATGTGTCAGTTTAGGCGTTCATATCCTTGTGACCTGTCGACTCTACGCTGACCCAGTATGCACCTGGTGTCGAGCTGTTCTCTCTGCTGGTGTGTGTATGTGTGAAAGTGCAGCAGAAAGCATCGACTGAGATGGGGTTTATCAATCCTTGGACCAATGAAAACGTGCCTTTTCTTGACATGTCACTGTGACTACAACTTTAAGTGCTTAGATGAGAAACATAGATCAGCCATAATTTCAACATGTTAAGTTGACATTTTTAGTGTATTGCCTTAATTTTCATATGACAATTAGTTTGGCAAGACTTTATAATAATAAATAATTACGAATCATTTGCAAATGTAAAATATTCAGATATCGTTGCTTGATCTTCACTAAGCGATAAGATAGTATTTACATAATGAACACACAGCAACTAATCATTTACTTCAAGACTCTTTTCTAAAGTTACGACTATTTAGCTGTAAGAAAATGTGCCCTTTTGAGGCAAACTGGAAGTAGTGGCATCAGGACAAAGGGATTTGGACCATTTTTGCCCACTATTGTCAATGAAATGAACAGAAATAGAGGATCAAATATTATTTGCACGGGAAAATAAATGCCAGTATCAGGAGTCGATTATCACAATATAGCACTGAATAATATTTTTTAAGCCTCTAAATGGTCATCACTTCAGACAAGTGGTAGAATTAAATGATAAATGTTTGTTCATTATTAGTAAAGACTATCTAATCATTTAGTACTGATCAAGTCATTTGCCAATGATTTGTGTCAGTTTATTATTTATTATATACTTGACTACAATCTTATCTTACATGCCTGTGGCACAACAGGGGCCTCATTTATAAAGGTTTGCGTAGGATTTTTGCTGAGCAAGTGCGTACACCTAGTGGCCACAGGTGGCGTGCGCCACGCAAACTCCATATTTATAAAGCCTCCGTGCGCTCTCCTCCACGCAATCTGTGCTTTATAGATCCCACCTGCTTCTAGAATCTGCGCACAAGAAGTCACGTCAGGCCACGCCCTCTCCACACCTCCAATTCACCATGAAAGGTGATTCATGAATAATATTTTAATAGACATGAGGTGATAATCAGTGGGTTTGACACACGAGGAAAGGCAAAGAGGGAGGAGTCAGAGAGAGACGCAGCAGCTCGTCTGTCACATGTGGATTTACTACTAATAAAATTTGAATGAAAAAGACTCTTCTCCTTTAAATGAGGCTCACATTTAAAATGACTCAGATGTGTTTAACAGAATGTGCTTGAGATTTGGCCTCGTTCACTTACATAGACCTATATACGTGCGCGCGGAAGTTTGAATGAATGGTCAAAGCAACGAGGCTCACGAGCGCGCGAGGGTGACACTGATGCCCTCCCTGAACGAGCAAAAGAGCGAGAGGGAAGCCAGGGAACAGACAGGCGAGAAAACGGGACGTGAAACTCCTGTTACTTCTTTGACTGCATGTGCGCGCCCGTGGCACAGACACTTTAGACATTTCCTTACTTAAACAGAGAGGGCAGGCGCTCCAAAGCTCCCGTTACCAAATTATAAAATGAATCGCCTTTGGTCCACCCCGGTTCGGGCAGGCTCAGGCTGTGGGGTGCGCTCTTGTGTCAGGATCATTTCTGCCATAATCTGGCGCGTGCTGCGTAAAAGTTGGACCTGCGTCTGTCCGATGCTTTATTTATTTAACATAAGCCTCGCTAATGTGCTGAGGGAGGAGTTTTCTCTTAAGTCCGAGCGTTGTTTCATAAATACGTTCCAGATTCAGTGCATTCTCTCTGGTATTCGAGCCATAATCAACATACACGCGCGCACGAGACCCACCAGCTTGTGCACGAGTGCGCACGGGCATACATACATGTGTTGTAATAAAAATGAGAGGAATAAACAGCCCTTGTCTGTGTTGGTCAACATCTGCTTTTAGGCAGAAATATAAATGCAATATTTGTATAAAATTATGATTTCCTGCATCAACACTTCCTCAAACTCTCATCACTTCTGCTTCTCTCCACGAGTGTCGTCTTTTCCCCGTGTCTCCAGCCTTTGCGTACAGCGCACGCATGGGTTCCAGTTTGCGCAGAGCTGAGCAAATCCTGCGCCTAGTGGAGCTTTTATAAATACCACTTTGGCGCGGAGGGAGGTTACGCATGCGTAAGGCGTAAGCAGGCTTATAATGAGGCCCCTGAACTCTGGGAGAGTTTGTAAGTCAAAATTGGTCATATCTGTATATCAGTGTGAAGAACTCTTGATAAAAGCATTGGCTGTGATAAATCCCATTTTAGTGGAACTCTACATAACGTCTATTTTGCGTACAGGCCTTTAACAAACCGTACCACGTGGATTCAGCTTGTTTTTATTAATAGAATGTAATCTCTGTGTGCTTATAAAACAAGTTACTGCACACTTCCACAGCACACACGCTGACAGACTCTGCAACATAATAATGGACATTTTATTGTGGAAATATTGCAAAAAAAACAAATAGCCTATTTTTAAAGCAATCACAGTGTTTGGAGCTGACCTTATCCACACATGCTGGTTTCTCCCTCTCTGCATTTGTAAACCACAGTCTGAGGGCGAGCGGGACAAAGCTGGGAAGGTCAGTAAATGTGAAGTGCATGCAGGCAGAAAAATGAAGAGAATCAGTGGGAGCAGCAGGCTTTATCACCTGGATGTGACCTGGCCTCCCAGACACAGCCGTCATAGGTTAGAGTGTAAGTGCTTGTCATGGTGATGAGGAGGGGCAGGACTGTACTGTCAGAGATTACAATTCAACATGGACACACGCTGGGCAGCAAAAATATGATGTGTGTCGAGGCTCAAAACAACTTCAACAACAATACTTTGATGATTAGATTGATGTAATGCAACACAAACACAATCTGTAAGAACAAAGAAGGACGTTCAATACATATTCTTTGTATCTCGTCTAGGCCTGCAACTATGATTCCACTAATTGTAAGTAATTATAAAAACAGCAGAAAACATGAATATTTTGATTATCATTAACTTGCAAATGCAAACTGCAAAATACAAAGACAGCACCATTATCAAATCAAAATACCTAATCATTTTAACCTTTTTCTAATAAATACAATTCATAAGTATTGTTTTTCTACAAACCCTCAGTCATCATTTTCCAACCTTATGTTCATATGAAGTAAAACTATTAGTCTGATTAGTTGACATAAAAAAAAAAAAATAATAATAATAAAATAAAAAGGAAGCAGTTTAGTTATGATTAGTGAGAATCGTTGGAGTATGCAATAGGTGTGGGATGAGTAAAAACAAAGAACATGTTGGGAATTGTTTTATTTTTGTTTGTTTTTTGTATATGGAATGCTGGTGAAAGGATTTTTAGGCTCAATATTGATGCTGAAAATTTGTCCCAATCTTTGTTAAAAATTATACAAAAAGCAGAAATCTACACGCTCTAATTTACCTATTACTTATTGCTTAAAATTGGTTGAATAAGAGATATTTAGGCTTGCTTGATTATAACTACGAAAAATCTGTCTCCTCTGAGTGAGGAAGAAAGGACAATCACCATTTATTATGCAAATCAACAGCGCTTTGAATATATTTATGTATGTTCTATACATGTTTTAGTCTTTGTTTCCTAAATCACAGCACTAACCTGTTCCTTTTTTTCTCTCTCTCCTTAGGTAAGTCCTGTGTAAAGCATGTGAGCTGTTTGTCTCGTGGGTCCTGTAGAGAGCGAGCGATCAAAGAGCTCCAACAAGGCAAGTGTGACACCTGTGACTGGCTCCACAGAGAGCCTCGGTCATTTTTAGCAGAATCAATGTGTTTGTTGGCCTTTTTCAGTTAAAAATTCACAAGTAGTATCCTTTTCTACTGGAAAGTGTGGATGTAAACTATGTAACTAAGCTCTATTGTCAAAGTGTAAAACATGTTTGACAATAAACTGTCTTTGACTGTATATCACATCTTTGAAAGTTAAGCATTCTTTTTAGTTCTTTCTTGGCTGTAATAATTCTCCTAATCTGGTTGTTGACCTCGGCATCTGCACATTTCTACACTGGCTTGTTATATCTTATAAATGAAAAATAATCTTGTACACACAAACAAAAGGGTCAAACCGTGTGAGTGACATTTGGAGATGCCTTGCTTATTCATGCGTGCTTACTTTTGCCTCTGTCTGCTATGGATTTAGGACTGCCTTTGTAATGCTGTTTAGTCTTCCATTGTGTGAAAAACCCTTCCTATTATTATTTGCTTGTCGAATTTGCCTCATTCCTGATAATTTGTTATTGTACCCCGGTGTGTGCCAGAGCTAATTGGAGCTTGCAAGTACCAAAGTGAAGTCAAAAGTGTTTTATCTCTGCGTTGAAAATGTTGCACCAAAATAGCATTTAGTGGAAGCACTTGACAGTCCAGCGTCAGAGATGAAAAAAGAGAGAGCAACTTCTTTTCAAACAACAATCTGGAAGAAAGACTTTTTTCTTAGATGTCTTTATGAGGCCTCAGGTGGGAATGCATCACTTTTATGGAGGTTAGGAAGTCACATTAAAAGTTTTGTGCTGAGAGTCCACTGGGATGAATATTATACAAATCAAACTTTTCAGACCTGCTTTTTAATATAACTGACAAACAATAGCGCAGCAAACAAAGCCGTAGTGAAAGATCCTTTTAGTTGATATGTGTGTGTGCATATGTGTGTGCACGCGTCAATAACAGGCAGAGGAGAAGTGGCATTCATTCAGGCTCGGTCAGATCTCAGGGGTAGAAGTAATACAGCAAAAAGCAACCCCAATCTGTTGTGGCACCAAAGAGGTCATTTTGGGATGAACCACATCTTTGCCTGCTATTATAGACTTCTGTGACATTTGCTGCAAAGGTGGACCATCATTTTGAAGATTTTTTCTGGAATAGTATTTAAAACCTATGAGAGGTTTTCATGTTTTTTAATTATGACTTTGTTTGTTGTGATAGTCCTTCTGGGGAATATTTATAGTTTTTCACCAGGCTAGTTGCATTTTATGAAAAGAAAATGTGCTCAATAAAAGTAATCAGTTGTGCGGTTTATGTTTTTTCTTTCCAACTCGCGGATCCCGCCCCAAACCATCCTGCACAGCTGGGTGTACATTTATAACTCGATCTGCATTATGCATACTTTGCAATATGTATTTATTAAAAATAACAGTGTTATAAGGTGAACTTTAACCAAAAAAACTTAAGTAACACTATTGATTTTAATGTTTGAAAGAGACCTACCCTTTCAACTAAGTAGATGCCATACATTTCAGAGTGTTTCCCTTTCTTCAATTTGGGCATTCCTTTCAATTCTCTGCATTTCACCCGGATCACCCTTGTTTCTTGTCTTCTCAAAAAGAAAGCAGAACTGACACTTATCCACACATGTGGGGCTGGTTGTGACATTTTGTTGCATTTTGTGTAGATCTTTATACAAAGGCACCACTGACCAAAGGAGGAACAGATTCTCTTCCTCACCGTTTCTGTGTATGATTCTGTTACACATTTCCTACAGAACAGCTTCTGTTTATGTTGTGGATATGACCTAAGGAGTGATTTTTAAAATACAGGCCAACCTGCTCTATTCATAAAGTGGCTCGATTTCAGCTCACGCCAACCCAACCAAGATCAGACACTGACCTGCACATCACAAGAAACACGTCGGCCTAAACCTACTAAAAATGTGTCCTGATTTACAAAGTAACAACAAATTGATCCTCGATTTCTCTCTTTATGTCGCATCATTCCTTCTTTGCCCATAATCACTTCTCTGAGCCTTTTTCTGTTTTCCCTTTAAAACACAATGCCAATAGGTAAAATTTACCACACCAACCTCTAATGTCAAGGTACAAAATTTGACATCAGCCACATATTCACAATGAAAGCGGACAAATACAACAAAAATCCAACCAAAGCATTCGATGATCAAGAGTGAGTGACTCTTTAAATAAAACGTGTTGTTCTAAAACACATGCACTATGCATTTATCTAAATTATTATACACAGTTTTGTGAAAGACGTTTATAGATTCAGTGTTATTTCGAACCTCAGCAGAGAGGCAAACTACTTCACCGATGTCCAAGTCCACAAAACGTTGCAATTTATCAGAAATGCAGAATGTTATGCTGTACTTTCTCATAAAAGGAAGACATTGAAAAAGCCTTAAATTACTTTAAGTTTTTAATGCCGGGCTGAATTACAAGTTTTTGAATCTAGATTTAAAAAGACCACACTCTGATATACCTCCATTGCTTGATTCTGGATTAAAAAGCTACACGTTATGATGTCTGAACCACTTATTTCAAGGACTCTGAAGGATGTTTTAAAATGTTACCATAACACAAAGATCCTACATTATCCAGCCTTGTATTTTGTAGGTGAATCCAACCCAGTTTATTGGCCTTGCTGCGAAGTCAGATGGCTATTTGCGACTTGATTGATCGTGATGGATTAGTTGAAGGGCAGCTCTTGGAAGTGGAGGGGAACGTGTGAACATGGGCAACAGAGCACATCATTGAGGCAATCGACCCCAAGCCCTGTGCTTCATTTAAATGTTGGGAGCTTAATGTGCCGACAAACGCAAAAGGGAACTTCTTATTTCCTAGCGCTGGCTCCAATCCCCTCGAGTTGTCTCTTCTAAGAGCGGTGTTGATACTGAGTTTAGCAGCTCCTGACATGAACAATGCCGCTGCCGAGTGTTCACCAGAAGGACCACCTTGACAATTCAGGCTGATTGTTCTCAAATTGCAGTGGCTTGGAAGAATCACCTTTTTCTGTTTGATGTGGTAAAGTGCTTTGGATTCCGCCGAGGACAGGCATCTCTTAGCCTGTCACACATTTTTCATTCTCTGAACTAACCTCCCCCTTCTTTCCAGCTGCTTTTGATTTTTGTAGCGAGTGCATACAGTTGGGATATAGAAAAGGCTGTCTGTTGAATGGAAAATACTTAAATATTCAAAATACGCTTCTAGGAGCTGTAAACATGTACTTGTTTCCTTTCTCATTTAACATCTCAGAAGTTGTATTTTGAGTATTCATTCACTCACTCACTTAAGCACTCATTCATTCTTTCTGTCATTTATAATGCTACTGAGACTCATTTTTTCCCTTTCTTATGTATACGATTATTTTTTTAGTTGGTTTGCTTTTTGCCTTCTACATCTAGAAAAGTGAATAAAACACATTATGGTGAAGCATTCGGAGACTGAATATATTAGCTAAGTGAGCAAAACATGCAGAGTTATTTAAAAAGCTTAAAATTAAATATTTTTGTTTAATCACCTTTTTAAGAAGAGCTAAATACCACTACTGATATACGGTAAAATAACTAAGTATACGGTTTAAAAAGTGACTTTTGAATACTGTGCAAGCAACTACACACTAATATCCACCAGAGCTGTGGATCTCAAACCATTTCTCATCAAGTACATCAGATAATATTTTTTTGCTTCTTCGAGTACCACCAGATCTAAAGTCTGACTAAATCAGAGCTAGTTTACAGCTCATATCATTGAGAAATATTGGTTATTTCTCTACTTTGTAATCCTGGTGCAAATGAATGTTTCCCAGACATTATATCCACTGCATTGTCTGTTATTTTGAGGCTCCCTTTGTTTCTTATTTTACCCTCGTCCAAATTACACCACTATGTCCAAGATCTTTCTAGAGTTTTGACATAACCTCCTCCTTTCTTTCCCATTACTTTTGATTGTTGGGGTGAGTGCGTACAGTCCTGTGGAAAAGCATATTGAGCTGAAGTACACTGTGGGGCATGGAAAGGGCTGTTCATCCATCTTAGGCTTCATTCATCACACTTTGTCATGTAGTTTTGCCTCTGGGGAAACTGTGATTCCGGTTAGGACATTCTACCACCCTTTTCCTATCCAACATACTGCACACTCAACACATTTTTGCTATTTGCCGCTTCACTGTGGAGGAGGTTGCATTATTTAGCTCAGATGTGGAGTCAATTGCCCAATTCGAGATAGAAACGACTGGATGAAAAACCAATAAGGTGGTCATAACTGTAGAGACAGCGTTTAGATTTTTGTTAATGCTCAGGCTAATAATGCAGTGATTGCAGAGACTAGAGTTGTGCTACAAAGTGGAATCGGCATGAATGTTTGATGAGAAGTAAAACACTGACATTTGGTTAATGCCTCTGCAGTCTGTGGGAGATGTGAGGACCATCTGGCTATGCCAAAGTCTTTGAAGATATCTGCTTTTAAATGTTTATCTGGGAGTGTCTTGAATTGATATGAGCTAAGTTAACACTGTCAGCATTATAGATCTGATGTAGGAGACACTGCGGGCAATAGAGCTTATGCATGGACATTCTCAACATTTAGAATGAGTGGCAAAAGTAAAGGCTTCATTCTATTGTTGCAACAGCTTGTTTGGTGCAAGGTTGTTGGTGATTTAGAACAACAATCAGACTTAAAATGGTGTGTGATCACAACGTCTGTGATAAATGTGAGAAACTTGTCTAACTGCTTTTCTGCCATTGGGTGCACTGTAGCAGAGGGGTTAGAGCTCTGGCTTCCCAAAAAAGAGAATATTTTGACGCCTGGGTCGTACTATATCAACATCTCATGATCTCTCTGAGTGGAGTTTGTGGAGGTACTATCCAAGTTTGGCCTTGTGAATGAATGAGAGAGTGAATTGTTGTCTGTCTAACCATGCGACAATTTGGCCACTGTCCAGGATGTTTCTGAGGTTCAAAGTCACTGGGATAGGCTCCAGTCACCTGCAACCCCTAGGAACAAGTGATAGAAAATGAATTGAACAAATGAATGAAAGAAAGAAAGAATGCTTTTCCATGATTATTTACGTGATTTTTCTCTTTTTACATGTCAGCTACAAACCCAGCACTCAGCAGAGTTGTTGTGGGTTGAATTTGTTTTCAGACTAGTGTCTTTGTCCTGTTTTATCTGCATTTTGAATGACCGCTGACTCTCAGTTCTAACATTTAGAATGATGTGTTGTCAACTGTATAACTTCTTATAGTTAGACTCAAAGTTAATGGAGAAAAATGCAGGATTCTTCCCTTATGTCGCCATTTACTCATTGGTATTTTTACCAAGTATCAATTGATAGTTTAAGACCCGAGTTATACCTGTACTGTACTTTTTCTTTGAGACTTTTGCTTTCAGAAGTTTCCAAATACCTGCATATCGTTTCCTCGTGCCAACATGCCCTTATCACTCCTTTGATCCTTTTCAAATTAGTTCTACATCACACAAATTCCAAGCTTTTGATTAAATATTTGCTATATCCTTCACCTGCTGTATGTATTGAGCCATTAAATTGCTTTAAAATGCTGATAAAGTATTCATTACGCTTGTGAAACCATACAGTTATTTAGACTGGAATTTGTGGAGACTAACATGATAAATGACAGGAAGGCAGTCTATGAAATCTATTTAAGAAGTTTGGTCTGAAGTCTCTATGTGGAAGCGAATGCAAGTGAGAAGCTGGTTGGTCTAGACTTTGGCGTAGACATCTCTCATTAATTCATTGTAGCCAGGTTTTGTGGAGCCAGTCAACTTTGCTTCTCCACTTTTCCAGTAACTCCAGTTGCTTCTTCCTGCCTGTCAATTTCCTGGGTTTTGGAAAGCGCCAAGGAAATCCAATATTGCTTATTTCTACTCCACTGACAATAATGTTCTGACCCTGATGCTCTCGTAGCCCACACGCACGTTTTTACCTTAAATTAAGTGGTCCTATATCACACAAAATTGACTTCCGTGTACATTTTGTCATGACAGAATGTTGTTTTCCCATTCTGCTTCGGTTTCTTCTAAAAAAACATCTAATGGACTTTTAAAATTATTAATAAACAGTTTATACATTAAACAGCGAACTCTGTCTTGCGTTTTCAATTGAAGATTATTTAGGTATGTTATTTTAGTATGTTTTATTTTGAAAGGTTTAATCAACCTCAGTACCATCAGCACTGAGACATAAACGTGTCAACACTCTTGACCTTTGCTAAGGTATTCAGCTGATTTGTAAAGTTTTTATTGCAAGGTCAGTCACATCCTCTGCTCATTGGTCACTGCTAGATCTTAAAGAACTGGGGACTTATTTACAAAGTATGCTTACGTACAAAAATGTTACATGCTTCACATTCACTTTAGAACTGGGCGATCTGGGAAAAAATATTTCCTATTTTTTTTCTCATATTCTGCCTCAAAGTTTGACTGTTGCTTCAAACTACCGTACACATTTTTACTGACAAAAGATTGGTTTTCGATCTTTCGATTTAAAACCTAGCACCAAATAATTGACGATACGTTTTGATTTGATCTGCATCTGTCGATTTTTTATGAAGGACCCAACCTTACACCCCTGATTCTTTATAATGTGAGCTAAAAGACCGGCAGTACTGATGTTAACACACTCAGCTAGTAACAGTGTCCAAACCTAATGTAGGCGAGACCTATGAAGATAACAGTTTTTCATATTAAGATAAGAAACCAGCCTGAACATGTTTAAAGATGTGTGATTGAAACAAAACTCCAGCTGTTTTTTGATGAGGAACCATTATTAAAACAAACATAACAGACCCTTTAAATCCAAACCTCTTCAACAAAAATGTGCTGTCCTCTTCTTTTCTCTGCACAGCTTCTAAAACCGTTCATTTGCATTTTGAATTACAGAAAGTAAATAGACTTAACTTCACGCTTTGCTTCAAATGAGAAATCTGCGTTGAGCTAATTTACAAAAACATCTGTCTCTCTCCACATATGAGCGCTAATTCCACTTCACTATTCCCTGCCATGGTTTCACAGTCATAGCTTTTGGCCTGCTTCTCCCCTCTGTAGTGGATGGAGTTGGCTGTATATTGTACACTTGGAGGGTCCAGACAGTCATATGCATCAGCGGAGCTTTGAATGTGACAGGATTGCCATTACACCAGAGCGATGGTACAAATAGAACGCCTATAATTACTGGTCTGTCAGCCCCAGAAGCACTTGCACGTATAGAATGTACGGAGGCTTAATTGAAAAGCACAAGCAGATTGGCACGTCGCATTAAGACCCCTGCTGGGAGGCATCTATGTGAGCTTGTTTTTGTGAAAACTATATGAAAGCATTGAGCCACAGGGCTGCAGAATGGACCTCTATAACACGGGAAAACACAGTGTAATTGCTATATTTGTTTTATAGTTCTGAGTTATTTAGAATATAGCAAAACACTTACCAAAAAGTAACCAAACTGTTGCACAGATGAACTTGGCATCAGGGACACAACACGCAATATTTTAATAAATCAACTTAGCAATGAAATTTGTTTTTAAATCTTGAAAACACACATTCATAAGCACAATGTATCACCCAATGACACAGTGACAATTTTGCTCTCAAAGTCCCACTGAAGTTCCAGTTTTGTTTTTTGGCCTCTTGTGACTGATACCTATATTTGTTAGAGATTGACCGATATGGCTTTTTCTTGGGCCAATACTGATGCCGATTTTTAAAAATGTCGTCAGCCGATGCCAATATCAATGGTTGATTTTCGAGGCCGATTTTCTTATTTTAGTTTGGAAAAACATAATCTCATTGTTTAATGAATACGTTTATGCACATTATAGAACATTTTAAAGAGTAATTCAAGAAAGTGCTCCTTTTCAAAACACATCAAAATGGAGATATATAAATGGCCTATATGAAAAAAAAAAAAAATCAAATTATCAGACGGCTGATATATCGGTCTATATCTAATATTTGTCAATACTGATATTTACAAAAATGATCAATATTGGCCCATATGTTCTGATACTGAAATTTTGTCCATTCCAAATACCAACATTGAAAATGCTGTTGCTCTAGACCGTCTTCTCTTGGACTATTTTTATATCCTTCCGCCTTTTCCAAGCTCGTTTATGCAGATGATTTTATTTTATAAGAGCAGAGGTCAGTTTGTGCGACTGCTTTTCACTTTCCAGCTCTCGCTATGTTCCATCGACAGCATGCTCATCTCACTTCTCCTGTCTGACCATGTGCTCCACAAGTGTATGAGTTTGATTGTATTTCATTTATAGAATTATTAAAGAAGATAAAAGTCATAAAACTGTACACCTCCACATTGAACATAATCCCACTTCTACATGACCTCTCTTTTGACTTTAAAACTGTTGCTTCCCTGGATTATGCAGAAAGCTTAGAAGAGAATACAGTGCTAACCTCATTATTTAAATCCTTGCTGCAGTGGACTGCCAATCTTCATGTTCATGGTGGTAATTTAAATGTTTTAGTAGAACTTTAAGGTGAATTTACTGACTTTATGCATTGAAATTAAAACTGAAAGCTTTTTTTTTCTATCCTAACCAGGCAACTCTGCAAAGTTTTGCTAGCTTGTTTGCTCACAGCAGTTGGATATTAATAGAAAATTAATAGAAACTGACTAAATCCAAATTCAAAACAACATTGATATGCCACCATATAAACACAGATAATACTAATACTAAAAAAAGTAATACATCGTTTTTATATAGCGCTTTTCAGTGCTTTATATACAGTACATGAGAGACTGACATGTAGTCTTCCTGGTTTTCTACAACTATATACCTGTTTTTCTCTTTTTGCATGTCAGATACAAACTCAACATTTTGCAGAGTTGTAGCAAGTTAAATTTACTATCACACATATCACTGACTCTGACGCATTTGTGCCACTCACTGCTAAAATTGGGGTTAGAATGCTATGTCACCGCCATAACCCTTACAGCCTGTCTTTGTAACTGTAATAATGCTTTTGCTTACATAGCAATAAGATGCATTTACATAAGTGTCTGGTTTGATTTTATAGCAATAAACAAGCTTGGAGCCTCGGTGTAGCAGTTTTAATGCAGAGCCGTATAGTTCTGTTTTGCCCGAAGGTTATTAAATGCACCGCCTGCATTTATTCCCATCTTTAGGGATTGCCAACCATTTCCACACACACATTTGGTACACACCTGCAAAAGAACAGACCCACTAGTCGGAAAAACACATTTAAAGTCCTGTAATGTGCTTTTAGCGTTGGCCTGTGTGAATAACAGTTGCAGGTGTGTTTGTGTGGAGCAGCAATTAAAAAAAAGTAATTTTTTGAATGTTTGATAGAGTAACAAAATATTGTAGCAATTTGTTACAACTATCTAAGATGTTGGGGCTAGGGTTTATTTATTGAACTTAGTTGTAAAAAGCTACTCACACCTACTGGGTTAATGTATTACCTTTATAATTCTTATCACAATACAATTGTACATACTTACATAGTATATTTGTGGTCAGGTTAGATGCCAAAACCATAATATATGGTTTATGTGGTTCATCTTAGGTCTGCCAACTTGACTTCAGTGAACTTGTAGCACTGCTGGCCTCATCTGCCCATGATCGGCCCTGACAGAGACTTTTAGTTGGGAAGATTTAATGTTGCCCAGTTCCTGTGGCTCAAGTGCTTTGAGTTTGGGTGGTATTGACATGACCTCGGACGAGAGGTGAACCATGGATAGTATTATCCAACCCACTCTCAATAAAAGCGTACATTTACCACGACATTACATGTAAATTGTGTATAATTAGCACAGTTTTACGGCTTTTTTGCGTACATAAGCCACGCGTTGCAGTCCCAGTTAATTTCTAAAGATGTCTTCTTATTTATGAATATTAACAAAATCCTAATCTTAACCTACCCCAAACCCCAGACCTAATCTTAAACATTGTAACTTGATGCCTAAACTTACCTGTTACACCTAAAGAAAATGTCCCCATGTGGCTTCAACCAAATCTTGTGTAATTTTCATGCTTTTTCATATTGTTCTATATCTACAGCGTAACATATGCAAAAAGCCGATAAATCGTGCTCATAATACGCAGTTTTTGTGTCGTGGTATATGTACGCTTTCTTATGAGACTGTGCTGGATTATCACAGGACAAGGGTTAGCAGAGTGGTTACAGCTCTGACTTCCAAAGAAGGACATCATGGGTTCGATTTCGAGGTTGGACCAAGTCAACACCTAATGATCTCTCAAGGTGGAGTTTGCATGTTCTCTCCACAATACTGTATTTTTTTTTAAAATACAATCACCTCCAAATAATGTACTGTACAGTATTTAGATCAATTGACGGCACTGTAGAATTCCCTGTAGTGAATGAAAGAGAAAGCGATTAACGTACTAGCCTGCCTTGACTTGGCCGCTCCACCTAGGGCCCAAAGTCACCCACAACCCCAAACGGGAATAAGCAATCAAAAATAATAAATGATTAATGAATAAACTGCAATATTTATTCTAACAATACTTGTTTTACTCAAATTATCCTGGGATCTCTTTGACATAGTCATGTCTGATTTGAATGCATGCCCGGTCTCATGCTCCAGAGCGGTTGCCATCATTGTTTGTGTGATTAGCACAGCACACAGACATTTCTGCTACACCTTTGAACTTTCGCATTTGAACCCATTATCTGTAACAGTTCCGGCGCGTGTTCACCTGTCGTCTGTGGCCTTATCACACGCCCTCCCACTCTCTCCCACACACACCCCAAAATAGACCTTCAGACCATGTCCCCTTCTTCAGTCGGCATCAATGTGTGTGTTTATCAGGGGGAACAGGCTGGCCTGGAGAGCACAAATTGACAAGAGAAATCCATATGAGCAGCATCGATATGACACCTGTTGTAGAAATGAGGCCACTTCACGGCTTTGGTAACTGTGGATTTAAGATGAGCTGTTATGCAGACGAGGGATGAACATGCAAACGCCATACAAAGGCTTTTTGCTATGACGCCAGAGTAATATTTCTGTTACGAAGCATATACACACACACACACAACACACACAGAATTGATTCCCTTTAAAGTTGTCATTGTGAATGTGCTTTACTCCATCATGATGCACTGCTGTGATACACACTGCATGGCCATCCTTTGTCAAATATACCAAACACCAATTACACTTATTTTGTGTGGATTGATGACACTTCAGATCACACAGACACACCGCTGACAGCACTATTGGACTGGGCTTTAGAGTAACTGTAATTGTCTTCCTCCAGCCCATGTTGACAAGTCTTTTATTGTAAATGGAGTATGCAGAGGACTATTAAGTACTGGTGCACTTTTTGCCTGCTCAGTGGAGGCTCCCTGCAGGATGAAGTGTAGACATGCTTTGCTGACAGGGCAGAATCATACCTGAGCTACTGTCAGTGAAACGCTGCCAGTGCTTTGCTTTCAAGGCTGCTCCGCACAGATAAGTTGCTGCATGCCCAGTCACTTTTCACATTTATTTAAACGCTCATGTCACAATGTGTCTGCTGACCATTTGTTGTATAGGAGGTGTGGGCAGTTTGTGATGAATATCTCATGGTTCTACAGCCACTCAACATACACCTTCGTTCTTTTCAGGTCCACTACAGACAAAGGTCATGTTCGCAAAATGGTGATCATTTCCTAAATGAATTGCATAAACTAAAGGCTTTCATGGTTTATCGACTAACTGTGACTAATGGCTTAATCGAGTATGATCTTTCTGCCCAGTTAACTGACACATATGCAGTTACTCCAGGAGATGGCGCTAACTGCCCCTGAACAGCTGTGGCATATCTCAGAGTGGAAAAAAGATAGCTAAAACTATAATAATAATGCTCACCTTACAAGGACTGAGCAAACCTGTGTGCCACAGCAGTGTTTATAAACTATTAATTCTGCATAGTTTATTCACTTGGACTTTGTTTGTGGGAAAAAAAAAAAAAAAAAAAGATTATTATTCAGATTTTGCCTGAGAACTACCAATGTTTTACCTGTTCAAGCTCAGGTAAGTGGTAGAAGCAACTTCGTGCTTCGTGCAAAATCGTGCTTCCTTGTTTATGAGTAATTTTATTGAATACACAATCAACAATGCATTGAAACAGTGTTTATAGAGGTTTTTATTCAGTTGTGTTGTGCACCGTTCAAAGGCTTGTCACTGTCTCGCTGCTTTGCAGTCACTCTCGTATCGCTGTGCCCAGCCCAGTGAAAATACAATTAAACAATTTTAAAAGTGTTGTTATTGTGGTCAGTTAACCGATTATTGACCGTGAGGGCTTTAACTAGTGATTAAAGAAAAAAAACTAGCAACCCTAGCATAAACAGAGCTTTCTCAGTACATGTGAATATCCATATGAAAATGCCTCAAATGACTGTAATACCTTTAACTGGCCAAGGAGTGGAGCTGTGACACTGACACAGAATGTGATCAAACTAGAGGAAGAAACTAAATTGAACAGATTTCTTCTAATCTTTCCAAATATTCAGACTGAAGAACATGGAGGTAAAATGTATAAAAAAGAAAGAAAAAGTTATTTATGCTTCACAAATTTACAAAACTATAATGACAAATCTTCATTGGAACTTAAAGGTGGGGTAGCTAACTTATTTAGTTGTAAATGAGTAAACTTTGTGCTTTCCACTAAAAAGTATACAGTAAATACAAAACTGTGTGAAAAAATGAGATCTCTGAGTGCTTTCTGAACTGAATAATAAAGAATTTTAGTTCTAATCAAGAGCTGAATGCTGCGCTCTGATTGGCTGAGCTTGGGGCGGTCACTCCAGTTTCACTTTGTTGTTTGAAAAAAGAAGTTTATAAGCCATAAATGCAACAAAAATTAATACATGTTGATATTAACAATGTGTTGAAGGATTTATGAGAGGAAATTGTCAGATTTAAAACCTAAATTGTGTTTGCAGTGTGAAAATCAGCTACCCCAGCTTTAATTAAGATTGGTAGATTGATGTATTTAT
The DNA here is from genome assembly GCA_038363315.1 of Mugilogobius chulae. Lineage (NCBI taxonomy): Eukaryota > Metazoa > Chordata > Actinopteri > Gobiiformes > Gobiidae > Mugilogobius > Mugilogobius chulae. Next base: position 30,111,589 of record CM076405.1, on the reverse strand, counting down.
TTTCATTTTTTTGTGGCTCGTGGTGCAGTGACAAGTAGGTTTCTGTTGTGAGAATCGTAGTCATGTTTTTTATGTGTGAGAAAGGTCTAATGCATAGATTTTATAGCCTTATGCAGGTTTTGTGTGTATAGTGTTCTGAAATGCCTGGTGGTGTTGGATTGATCCTTGTTTATTACACATGGCGTTGTGTCTCCTATTCTGCTAATCTCCATTTCCCACTCACACGTCAAACAGAGCAATGTGACTAATCTGTATTTCTGTTGCCTCCCCAACACTAAGACTAACTGACAAAGAAATACTGCAATTCTTCTCTCAAACAAGCAATTACTCACTTGCACATCACTATCACACAGGCTGTTGTGTTGTGTTTGTTGTTCAGGAAGAAGCATTATGATGATCCGAACATATTGCCAGGCCCTGGGTTAGAGGATGGGTTGTGCATATGGGACTTTTAACTTTAGGTAAGGGTTGATATCTGTCTGTGTTAGATTATTCAACTGCTGGTACAAAGTCTTGAATATTCCAAACAACTGTAACTTATCCGACACCTGGAATGGCCTAAAGCGTTATACCCATATTTGTAATGTTTTAGGCTTAGTTTATTACCCATCAAGCCTTCTAACTTTTGACCAGCGCTTCTAATAGACTGCTGACGAAATGATTGAGATATTTGATTTTCTTTGTACATTATTGTAGATAAAATGCCTGGTCTGTTCTGTGGAATCTTATCCTCAACAGGACTGCGTAGTGTTCGTCGCCAGTGACAAGTGTGAGAAATGCCCAGAGCTGAAGAGGCTTTGACTGTAACTGGGATTTTTGTGGTCTGTTTGTTCCGAGCCTCATCTGTATTGATGAGATAAAAAGGCCACTATTCAGACCACATCCAATCGGAATGCTGTCTTTTTGTGGGCTTTTGTTCAACTCAGCGGTGGTTTTTCCATGCCTTTCACTGCACAAATAGCTACCGTTGTTGTCCTCCTGGCACTAACGTTCACTTTTTTGTTGCTCACTGCTGATGGCAAATTCATATACTGTAGTGGGATTTTTTTTATTGTAATTGCTCACGAACAATTTCTGTGTGCATTTCACTTTAAAAGAAATGCTACCGGCTCTGGCTGAGTCGTCGTCTTCTGTTCATTTCTTTGTAATAAAAGTATGAATCATGACCAAGATTTAGCCATGACACATTTTTTTAATGAGATTCTGTACTACACAGTGGGGTATCACAACTGACCACTGAACAGCACCTGCTCGCTGTAAAATACATTTCAGCTCATCAATTACTATTCTTGGCAATAGTTAGTGAATGAAGCAGATGACCATGAAAGGTAAATGTAATGCATTGTTTTCTTCTTACAATGTTATTCTACAAAAAGATCTCACCATATCAAAGACGTTTAGTTTATTCTAATATAATGTATTAATAGCAACTGTTCAAATAACTGTGCACGTGGTAAAAGCAGCTTCTAGCACTATAGTTTCTTGTTTGAGTTTGTTATTGTTGTTTTAATTCTTGCTATCTGATATCCTGAAAAAAAAAGTGCTGTAGAATAATGAGCAAATCAAGTGTGACATTGTTAACAGTCACTGTGGAGAGCTGAGAAAGCTGACATATTTTTAACACACAATATTTAACATATTCACATGGTGTTCATTAGGGATGGGACGAGACAGAATTTTCACGAGACGAGACGAGCCACGAGATTGGGTCCACGAGATCGAGACGAGACAAGATTTTTAAATAATTTGCATTAATTGTTTCAATTTAGAATTTAAACAAGGAAAATTACAAAATTTGATTTGTATTATTTATTATAGTTAGTTTATATTCTTTTAGTTTAGCTTTACCTTTCATTATGTGTATCACCTTGGATTTTTATTATTTCAACGATATGAGTTTTGACTGAAATTGATCCACTCCTCCGTGTGTAGCTCAGACTCCGCCCCCTTCCCCTTCCTTCACAGCGCTGCCGCTGCTGCAGGGACCAGACGCACACAGATGAGGAGACTTTCCTACTTTTTACATGACAGAGGCCAAAATATCTCTTTGTGGATCTATTTTAAACTATGTTTAAGTGTGAAAAACACCGCGCTGTTCCCGCGATGTCCGCGCGTATATTTGAAGATTATATATTTTTCGTGCTAACTTTTACAATGTTTAGGACTAATTATCTCTGTCAATATTGGTCCTATCTTTACGAAATAAAAACTGAGACAGAGTTTAGACAATTTTCTGTCAGAATAAGTCTGCTACAAGTCTGTGTGTGGAGGAGAATATTTACTACAGCTGCTCAAAGATACGAAACTTAATTTCATGACCATGGAAAAATCTCACGAGACAGTTCAGTATGTGTGCGCACAGTATCGTGACAGTTTGATCTCGCGAGATCTCGCGGCACGAGATCTCGTCCCATCCCTAGTGTTCATAGTTTTTACTTTGGGTCTTAAGATAAATCATTTCAATTTGGTGAAAGACATTGTTTCTGAACCCAGTCAATAAACTATATAGTCCAAGTGAGTATGGCGAGCCTTGTTTCTTTTGAGTCTGTCTTGATAAATAGGAGGCTTAGTTTCATGCTCAGCGTGAGGCTCTAATAAGCCTGGGGACCCAGTCAAGCCCCAAAAGTGAAGCTGGATTTAAAGCAGTCTAAAGGGGCAGGGAGCATGATTTACGACACAAGACTGACTGCAGTGCTGTTTCTCTCCTTTGGCCCCCCTCTGTAGCCAATCACAGCCCAAACACTCAACACTTCCTGCCTGGTCGACTACGGGCCGATGTGGTGCCGCAGCCTGTGCTGTTGTCACCACTCTAATCTATTTGATTGATTATGAGCCTAATCCTGCATTATTCTCTACATTCTGTTCAAGCCATCCCTACAACAGTCCAGCCTAAATCCCAGCTGCTACACCAACACTTAACCGTGTGCTACAGTTTAATTTCTACTTTTATGTTTCATTGCATTTGTGAAATTGGATTACCTGTAAAGGTCATATTTGGCTAAACCATGCATGTAATTTGTAGCCGTCAGTCAGAGTGATAAATGTCATGGCCAGTGGTTGTACACATCAGTCTGATCCCACAGTGTTACATGCATTGCTGTAATGGAGCTGTCCACATATGAAGCATGCCTCACTCAGGGGCATTCAAATCTATCACTAAGGCTAGCAAATGTACTACCAAGGGCCAGGGGCACAAACCTTTGACAAAATGCAGATTGTAGTGCGACAGAAAGAATGGGCTAAACAGGTTCAGTTCATGGAATAAAGATTGAAAAAGATGAATGATCGTATTGAAACGTTTCAGCTCCAATAGTGTCCACTTAGGTCATGATAGCTAACGTTTTGGATAAAAATAAAAGAAGCAAGCAAGACTTAAGTCAATGCTGTCCCTAGAGACACAGTGCTATGTCATCTCTCCTGCCAGTGCTGATGACCTGAGCACACAGTAAGCCTTTGTGACCAGTGATGATCCAACAGGCTGCTGTTATATAGTATATTGATATGGGTAAGGTGTGCTGGCAGACAACATGTCAGAACCTCAGAACCTTGTCCCCATGTTTCTCCACTCCACTTCTACTTCACTAAAAACAGAGACAACATGACACACTTGGATTGGTGAGGTGGAACTCAAAGACAGTGTTATTGTCTCAGCCGATAAAGTTTAGAGGCTGGAAAAGTGTCTCTCATAATGTAAACTCAAGAGTACACTCACAACAGAAGGCTTTTTTCTGTAGTTACTATATAGTGCAGTTTAGCATCAGCATTCGATGTTTTAACACAAGTATAGGTTTGTATGGTGATAAGCCCGTTTTAAAGTTTCTGGACAATCAAATCTACAGATAATTGACCTTTCACCGAGCCCCGCCCCTCTTAGTTACTGTAGCTACGCCCGTCAAATATGTCAGCGTGCCATAGACTTCAATGACAGAAAGAAGTACAGTCTGTTCACGTTAGTGACTTTTTTAAAGCATTTTTTCCGCTATATCCTCTAGATCGAGGCAAAAGGGGTTCACTGTGCAGCGGAGGGATTTATTCAAAACATTCAAATACGCAACGGAGGAACATAACTCCTATGGAGGCTAATGCTACTGGTCTCAAGCTAAATCAGAGAAACCCATGATCTTTAACGTTACCTCAAATACAACAAGCACAGCCTTGTCCTGCTCTTGCACTGCTGGGTGAGTTTGCTTTTTCATATGTTAAGGTCTATTTTCTCGATTGCAAGAATATTGTTTATTTACAAGGCTATGTTAGCGAGCTAAAGCTACCTGTGTTGGCTAAAGCTAAGAGGCTCGCTGAACGTAGCAGCTTAGAGCGTAACTTCTGCAGTTATATCCTTGTCGTGGTATAACTTTGAACTAGTTTGTGTTCTTGTCTTTACATCTAACAACACAGTAAGTCCATAGCTATAATTAAACATAAGTTTTACCTTTGAGCAGACATTTGTTTGATATATTTAGCTGGTAGAGGAGCTGCCCCGAGCCTCAATCACTGTTTAATCCATTGTAGGCACTGCTCCTGTTGTTTTCGGCTTTGGAAATGGAAAGAACACAACTCCTCCGGTCAATATTTCGGGGTATCTGCGGTCCGGTTTACCTAAACCGCAGGCGCATCGCTTCACCATCCTGCTTGGAGCTCAAGATTTGACGGGCCTTATTTACATAGCAGCGGTTGCTACGATGTTTGATTGGACAATAGCCGTTTTGGGGCGGAGCTCGGCGACAGGTCAATTGCACACAGGAAGGTCCAGTTTGTGCATCAAACCCATCTGATTATGATCACTTCATTTTGACTTGTATTTAGTATACTTTCAAATATTTGTTGTTATCAGAATTTTACACTGCTATTGGTCAACCTCAGAGTAGTGGGAGAACTTCATGTAACAGGTGTCTTACAGACCTTGACAATATTTGACTTTACAAATAAGCAAGTGTTTGAAAATATTAAAGTACAAGTAAAACAGCATAGTTGTTAGTAAAGAACTAACCTGGCTCACGCCAGATCGATATGTGTATCACTCTGCATTGAGTTCTACACATATTCGATCTGGAAGGGCTCTCGTCAAAAGCAGTTAGGAAAGGGAGGGAGTTCTCGCGAAATACTTCGATCTGATTGGACAAAGCGCCCACCCCACCTTAGCGGTGTTTTAGCCAATCACAAGACATAATCAAAATGACGTATCCCACAAACCGCTTTGTACTGCGTATTGAGAGGAGACGCCAAAACTTCCAAACTTCCGTCGCCAGATGCTGAAGACTAATCTACTGATATCATTGTGTTAATCTAAACAAAGTTTGAAGCACTTCACAACAATATTCCACCGCCAGCGAGCAACAGTACGTCTGCGCCTGTTACAGCTGTCCTCCCCGTGGTTGTGTCCATCTCCAGGCGATTTGCGCTTTCCCTGTGCGCTCCGGGTCCGGTCTATCTGCGTTTCTCTCGTGTGCTCCTGGTCCGGTCTATCTGCGTCTCTCTCGTGTGCTCCTGGTCCGGTCTATCTGCGTCTCTCTCGTGTGCTCCGGGTCCGGTCTGTCTGCGTCTCTCTTGTGTGCTCCGGGTCCGGTCTATCTGCGTCTCTCTCGTGTGCTCCGGGTCCGGTCTATCTGCGTCTCTCTCGTGTGCTCCGGGTCCGGTCTATCTGCGTTTCTCTCGTGTGCTCCTGGTCCGGTCTATCTGCGTCTCTCTCGTGTGCTCCGGGTCCGGTCTGTCTGCGTCTCTCTTGGTGCTCCGGGTCCGGTCTATCTGCGTCTCTCTCGTGTGCTCCGGGTCCGGTCTATCTGCGTCTCTCTCGTGTGCTCCGGGTCCGGTCTGTCTGCGTCTCTCTTGTGTGCTCCGGGTCCGGTCTATCTGCATCTCTCTCGTGTGCTCCGGGTCCGGTCTATCTGCGTCTCTCTTGTGTGCTCCTGGTCCGGTCTATCTGCGTCTCTCTCGTGTGCTCCGGGTCCGGTCTATCTGCGTCTCTCTCGTGTGCTCCGGGTCCGGTCTATCTGCGTCTCTCTCGTGTGCTCCGGGTCCGGTCTATCTGCGTCTCTCTTGTGTGCTCCGGGTCCGGTCTGTCTGCGTCTCTCTCGTGTGCTCCGGGTCCGGTCCTCTCCGTGTTTAGCTATCTGCGTTCCCCTCGCGTGCTAGCCTTTACAACAGTACCTGCGTCTGTCCGTGTCGCCATGTTTGTTGTTTTGCTGTAAGCGTGACGCCTGGCACTCGCTGATTTCATCTGTAAATCCCGCCTCCTCCTGTAGAGGAGGGCGGGAGTCTTTCAAGATGGTTTCTCGTGGATTTGTAAACTCACAAATACGCGAGAATTCATCTTGCTGTGCAAGGTTAGTAAAGAACAGCACAATCTTTTTGTTCTGATGCAAGAAAATAAGCACACTTTAAGTACACTTGCATTCTCTTGCTATTTCCTTCCAGATCAACAAAAAAAGGTTGGAACCAGCTACGAGTAACACTGCATTTTTTTTTACCATTTTAGACAAATAGTCTTCTAAACGATCCTAAGTATTTTCTCAGCTGTGTTCTGAATAGCCCTCTTCACTTAATCGTCCGGACTACCTTGAGCGGACTTAAAAGCTCATTAGCGGTGTTATGCATTGTAGAGTACTCTGGGTCTCTGCCACCTGGGGAGACATCCATCACTGTACATCACCCCAGCATTACTGCACTGAGGCTGGGGCGGGGCCACTGGGCTCCTCATCGGTCTAGTCTGATGGAGTGGGACTAGCTGTCACAAGGTAGTGACTCAATGTGTGTAGCAGCGGGGAGGCACTCAAACATGAAAGCAGCTTCTTTTAAAAATGGAACAAAGTCACCAAGTGTCTTATGTCTTAAGCGGATTGAGAGAAAATCCATCTGACTTGGTCTCCAGCTGACAGGAGTGAGATGAGAGCGGACGGTAAAAGTTTGGGAAGTGTTGGAGCACAGGTGTGGCACTGTAGATTGGGGAAGGTGGCTCGACATTAATTTAGTACACCTTAAGAGCGGGAGTTTTTAATTGGATGTGACAGAGAGGCATGACAACCCCTTTTGCTTGCTTGTCACTTTTCTGCTTGTTAAAAATGCGTTCCCTGTACATGCCAAAATTTCTGACATCTAGCACCAGCCCTGAAGTCATAGGTATAAGTTTTGCACTTTTTGCACCTGGTTTGGCACTTTTCCATGGATTATGAGAAAGTAAAAAGCAACCAAGAGTCAGGGAGTTATCAAGAGTATAGGAATTAGCCCACAGATAACCCACAAAGGGAAGGAGAAAATAAGATATTTTCGTGCTATTTTATTATGATTGGTGTCATTATTAGTTTTGGATGAAGGGAGCAAAATGTTGTAAATGTGCTGCGTGGTGGAAGAACCTGACCAAACTTACATAGAGAGAATAAGTTACCTCCACAGCCCTTTGCCACCTGAGAGTTAAACCCACAACCTGCTTGTTATGAGGCGAAAGCACTAACCAATGTGTCGGCATCTTAATAAAAATAAACTTCAAATAATAAAAATGTAATTTAAAATAAATTCCAATAAAATCCAGTCTTGGAAATTCAAAATGTCTTGATTAAACCCAACCAGTCTGACCACATAAGTGGATAAATGTTCAAAGCTCAAACCTGAACGATAATGCAGGAATACTTCACTAAAAGCATAGCATATCTGACGTTTTTTAATTGAATGTAAATCTTACAGACAAACTTGTGCTGTCTGGGTTTTGAGAAAGCATAAGCAGTCTGTTTATATAATGGCTGGTCCCTAAGGTGCAGAGAGACGCTGTTCTTTTCTCAGCTGTCTTTAACAGTTGGAACGCTCTGAGCACATTCTCAGCCAAAGAACTGAATGTATTACCAGACGCAATACAAAATGCTAATTTTGCTAAAGAAATCAGAATTTCCGCTCTCCCATTGTTGATTGCCCTTAATGTGACTTGCAAAGTGATGGTGATTTAATCAAATCGTATGCTGCTCATTAAAATAAAGATATGAAAGAATCCCAAGCCATTGTAATATATTATGCAAATATTTGAAGCACATTTTATTAAGGACTTTTATTATATTAGATTTCCCTGGAAATGTTGGGGAATAACATGAAAAACGCGCAACCAGCAGAAAAGCAGGCTTGAGCATATTAGCATTTCTTTTATGCTGGATAAAACACATTCATATGCATCAGTGGCATATAGGAGTATGTGTAATTCTCCGGTTTATTAAAGTTGGGAGAATGCGTGTTCACTTCCCTCCATATGGATGAGCCACATATAGCATATACGCACAGAACCAGCTTTGCACTGACAGAGCTGGGCCTAAACGCCAGCATTGTGCCATTAGAAATTCAAATGAGGCAAAAGGAGCAGAGATGTTAACAGCGTGTGATGGGTGTCCTGCTGGAAGTCTGGCCTACCGTATAATGTGTTTTAATGTTAGCTGGACCTCCTGGGCGCTGGCAGCGTAGAGTCGACTTCCCTCCGGGAGCTTACTCTCCTCTTTGCAGCTCTTCAGACCGCACTGTTTTGCACTGTTTTTTATTCTTTTTAAATTCTCTTTTGTCACACCTCCCCCTCACACACATAGTAGAAAATCCATGATAATGATTATGGCAAATGTCAGTACATTTATGAATGATTCCACTGGGTGCTCTCACGCTCAGTGAACTGAACACAACATGAAGCAGGGCACTTTAGTGGTAAACTTCTCAATCCAAATGGTGCATAATAGATGTGAATGAAACTATATAAAAAAACGTCTTTTATATAAATGCAAAAAAACAAAACAAAACGGAAGCTACAAAGAATGATGAGCTGCTTGTGTGTCACACGTGTTATAATAATAAAGTCAGATAATAACAGTGGAATAATGCGTCTAGTCAGGACTAGTCCTGTTTTATACACAATAAGATGAAAAGACTCTTACCCCAAAAAACTCATATTACGCTTATGAATGCCTTTCAGAACTTTTAGCTTAATTATTTAAACAGTAATTTGAATTGTACTGAAATGTAGAGCAATTGTTTCCAAAATCAGGGTTGGGACTGCTCTTGGGGTCATAAAGCAAAACCTGGGGGTTGCAAGATGAGTTCAAGATGTTATTTTAAAATTTTCACTTGGCATTTCATTTGCTTAACTGGAACCATGTTTGACTGATTTTTAAAAAAAAAAAAAGATAATCTAATCTAATGGTCTAATGGTACAGATTTCTATTTCATTTTGCTGCGTGGTCGCAAACTGATTACATGTTTACTTTAGGGGTCCCAGTCTGAAGGCATGGTGTGTCATATTTATTCAATGCTTTAAAATTAGGTTGATAATGATAAAAAATGATAAAGATTTAAACATTATCACAATGTGACAGCCCTGGATGTGCCTGGAGGAATGGTCCCAGCTGTCCACACACGCTGCAGTGAGGACAGGCCTGAAGGGGCAGTGTGCAGCTGTCACACATGTGGATAGTACAATAGGACACAGCCTCTTTATGGCCTCACGTGGTTTACAAAGTGAAGAACCTCTGTTTTAGGACTAGAATCCTATAATCATTTAGTCATTTAACCAGTCAATATTTTATTGATCAATGAAAAAACTAAATATATACACTTTTAAAATAAATGCTGGTGAAATCCATGACATGCATATTTGTGAACTATAGTCTTTATGCAAATGTTATTGTACTGTGATCTAACTTTGAGCATCAAACGGCCTGGGAAATTTAAAGCTGCACTGTGTAACTACTTTGTGGGACCTTTTGAATGGGGATACATACGTTTTATCCCATAATGAATGAAAAAAATACAGCTAAAGGAACAGGAAACATACAAGTAGCCCTCCTCTAGCCCAGCATATAATGGTCTGTTTTGTGACCACACACGCCTGCTCGAAGAAAAAACACATATTTTGTATTATTTATTTACTGCAAAAATGCATCTATTGACAAAAACTTTATTTTAAGTGTATTTTTGTCAAAAAGTTAGAGTGCACCTTTAGAGTGCTCAAACTAACATCTTTATAGTTATCATTAGCGTTGTTTATCATCTTTCATTCCTTACCTTACCTTACTTTTCCTACTTTTCCAGATGCATGGTGGGAACTTTTGAGTGCACTACTTTTTGACCTACTGAACGTTAGGACATCACTACAAAATGATGAAGCCCCTATATAGTGCCTTGTAGTATTTAGTGGTTATGTCACACCTTCAGACACAGACACACACTTACATTCACTCACTGGGCATGTGAATTAAGATGACATGTTTTCTCAACTTATTATCTTTCATTCACATAAGCAGTCATAGGTGCATCGATAGCTTTCATGTATGGATTTAGCTTTTAGCAAGTTAAAAGGTTTAATTAACTCATAATTGAGTTCTGTTAACAAAATACAGGTTTACTTTTTTACAGCACATTTTGCCAACCATCTATTTCTGAAAAAGTTTCTTAGAAAGTAACTCTTGTATTCAAAACAATTGAACCAATGCCTGCATTGATTGTTTCTTACTGTAAGTGAAGTACAGAACAAAACCTTGCAGACCCTTGGGAGACACAACACAAACACAAATTTGAAGGGTTAGGAGAAGTATTTTTTCAATTACAGCTAAAGTAAAAATAAGGTTCTATTTTCTCTTTCCCATCAACAGTCCTGTCAAACCATGTTCTCCTGTTGTCAGGCAAGAATCAGGCCAGAGAATCTCCTAGACAGAGGCCTTATCCACACAAAGACAAAACAATAATAATTTTGAAAATGAATTGCATAAAAACCGAGCTGGGTAAATATTTGTGAAAGTCCACATGTATCAGTAAAACAGCCTGAAACCTCTACTACTGTATATCTGTAAGTGAGTGTGGTGCTGTGACACTGACACAGAAAGTCACAAAAGAAGACATGACACTGAGCATGTGCAGTAAAGAAAATTAGTGGAGATTTCAGTAACACCTTTTTCATTGATTATCATCATGAATTCATGACATGTTCATGAGGAATTAATGCACAAATTCATGGTGAATTCATGCATTAGCTCATCGTGATTCATTCATGATTAATTCCTCATGAACATATCATGGATACATGATGATAACCAATGAATTCATGTCCTATTATGAAACATTACCAAGATTTTTTTCAAAATTTAGCAAACAACATGGACATAAACCCTACAGAGAAGACAAAGAAAGTGGATTTATGCTTCAGATGTCTTTGAAATATTATGACGCCATGGCTATGATGTAATTGCAGAAATGCTAAACCAGCGTTTTGAAATCTTTCTACCTAGTTTCAGAAATTGTAAATTTCTCCTAAAATGCCGACTTTCTGTGGACAGTGTGTTGTTTAGATCAAGTATTTCATTAATTTGCTGAAACGTTTGAGCTTTATTTGGACTGGGTCTGAAACATATTGTCATTCCAGGTGCTCATTCAAAAGCCGGTCCAACGTCCCCTGTCCCGCCCACTTCAAATGTTTTACTTGTTTACAAAGGAATTGTGGATAGAATTGTACTGATGCAATATGTTGTTTTAATCAGCTACAAAGTCACTTTCAGATAAAATAACCAAAATGCTAAATGCTAAATATCAACCATTTTGTAGTTTTTGCTCAAAGTATAAAACAAAGGCAAATGCTGCTGAAGATACAAAATCTGTACACCACTAGTGTTAGGGAAATTTAATTTCCCTCGGACTGTAATTCCTGTTTAGAAAAACAACTAAGACTCAAAAGATTAAAACTAGAATAAGATTTACTTTGATCAAAGGGAAAACATGCAATCTTACAAAAACATGTCCTTCCTGATCTAAACCCTAGAATGTCTCCATCTTGATCTTGTTCCTTCATTTGACGTCCTCACGTCGTCGTCCTCACGTCGTCGTCCTCACGTCGTCCTCACGTCGTCATCCTCACGTCGTCGTCCTCACGTCGTCATCCTCACGTCGTCGTCCTCACGTCGTCGTCCTCACGTCGTCGTCCTCACATCGTCATCCTCACATCGTCATCCTCACGTCGTCATCATCACTGAGTCTTCACGTTGCATGTTCACAATGCGTGTTCACAAAGAACCAGTCCAAAGTCTCTCTTTTATCAGTTCTCCAAAAGTCTCCTTTTAGCTTCGTTAAGCTGATTGGTCCTCCAAGTCTTCAGTTCTCGCCATCTTTGGATGTCACTTCTCTCTTCTCAGAATGTCCACTGGTTATCTCATCCCAGACAGACTCAGACTCAGAGACCACAGTCTGAACTTAACCCTTGCCTTGCAGAAACCCAAGCAAGATCAACAGTCTGTGACAGTTCAGAGGTCAACTGTAAACCAGTCCTTTGGAATGTTTGTTTGCGCACTAACTCTCAGCTACAGTTCTTTACAAATACATTTCACATCACATTATTTAAACATTTGAATGATTATAAATTTTCAACACTTAAACACTGAGAAAATATTTTTTCTAACAACTAGAAGCCAGATTTTTTTTTTTTTTTTTTTTTTTTTTTGGCAGTCGAAAATGCAATGACTGTTTAACCCTGATGAACTTTTACTTATTTAGAAGGAAAAGAGGGGACATTCACGAACATGTACATGTTGAGAAACCACGCTATTAATATGTCATTTCCTTTCTGAAGAATTGCCTAGAGCAAGGCAAATCCTCGGAAATAGAAAGAATGTATTCAATATTAAATCAATAAAAGTGTCTTTTAAAGTTATCAAGTTGCTTAATTGGTGTGAGGGCCATAATTAATTTCCATCAGTTCTGTTAGCCAATGTCCCTCTTGACAGTTTTTTGAGTGTTTGCTCAAAGCAGTTGTCAATAAAACATAGATTTGCTAATGACTGGGTTGGAGACAGAAGTAGCAGCTGTGTGGGCTTGCCTCAGTTAAGTTGAAATCACCCAAAGAAAACAGGCACGCTTTGATTCCTTCACAAACTGTGTAAAACAAAACTACGGTCAGTCTTATTTATTTATTTATTTATTTTTTTTCATTATTCTTTTTAAAAAGGGTTCGTTTTACTCTACTGTTCAGTTGGTATGCTTATTGAATGAACATGAAGTAAAGACTAGTTCTGAGGATGACTTGCAAATTCAAAATGAAAAAAAATGTAAATGTTTAAAACTAAGGTAAAGATGTGTGGTTTTTGATAATGAAGTTTAGTCAGTCTGGGGGTCAGCTGCATAATAAAAAGTAAATAAATAAGTAAAAACAATTTAAAAAAGACCACAAAACCAACTACATTTTGTCTTCAGTCAGGGCAGATTAATGCTTGAGGCCACAAGACTGACTTACAAACCCTTACTATCGAGATCAACCAAAGCTTCGATATTTAAATTTTTGAGCACAGTGTGCTTAGCTGGGCTGACAGGTGAGAGCCAATTGCTAACATGCTAAAAATATAAGCAAGGAGACTGCCTGGAATTTTAAAATATTAGATGTTACTAGACAGAGCACTGTAAACTTATTTTCATACAAATAGATATTTTTATTTCTGTCTGCGCTAAATTAAAACAGTACAGACTACAAAACAGATTGTGAAGTATTCAGATTTCATTCCTACCAACTTTCTGAACATTTGGATGGAATGCATTTTACACATTGCAGATTTATAGTTTTTAAATGCCCTGGGCTTTGCATCTGATCTGTAACGCTATTTTCCTTCTCGCCATTATCTCTCAAAGCTTTTGTCTGCGGCTGCCACTGTACGCTCCTGTAGTTGGAAAGCTCCCTGGCCTAGAATGAAACACCATTGATCTCTGGCTCAGATATCAGTTAGCATTGCTAGATCAGAACACAATGAGAGAAGACAGATGGACAGGCAGCCAGACGTAGCGAGGACATCTCAGACCAAGCCTTCTGTGCCTCTCCGATAGGACATGAAAGGCCCACCACGCACCACAACACAGGGAGAGGGGCAAATGTTGGATAAAGGATTTGGAGGCAGGAATCAGTGCAAAGTAAGCAGGAGCTGTCTGCGCTCAGATCCTCCTCAGTGGGACGCCACATCACAATTCCAAACTCCGATTTAACTAGGAGCACCAGGCAGGGATCTCCATGTGCCCGGGACCTGTGGAGTACGACTGCTTTCAAAAGGAAATCTGTTTCGTCTGCCATTTCCATAATCAACACACCTGCCCCTTATCATGGAAGACTGGGGTTTATGTATGAAATAGTAGTATTTATACATAATGCCTGGTCTTTGGTCTGTTAGTAAAAAATGATAAATAAATAAATTGATACCATGAAATGAATACAACATCAGACCTTCTTGTGACTGCCTCATTCTGTCCAGTCGCTGCAGCAAAGCAAGACGATTTGGCTAGTCCTTGGATGGAGAATCGTTGGAACATCAGGTGCCACAGTGAGAGAGCTAAGGCTAATTGTTGTTGTGTTCTTTAGCAAGATATTTACCTTTGTTGAGTGTGACACTTTTGTGACAAATATGATGCATTTTTTGTGTTGTTTTTTTCTTCCTTCAAACATGCTCCTGAGCATCCTCACTTTGTAATCTCATGCACCAGAACCAATAAAAACAGTGCATGACAGTCATGTGTTTCCCACATCAGGAATTAAGCTCGCTCTACTGACAGACAAAGCAGCGCTTTTGATGAGAAAGCGAACAGAAATTCAAACTTCGAAAAAGTCGATTTTGCATAATATGTCTCCTTTAATATAAAGAACTTTGAGTGAAAGATGGAAAAGCAATGCAATTAAATTGAGATTTTTGTTTGCCATTTAACATGCTCAAAATAATTTTATACCACATAATTACCACACATTTGTTTTTGTTTGTTTGTTTTTTGTTTTCAAGAATATATCTATTATATACTTAAATGTATAATATATATATACTTAAATGTGAGGTACCAAACGTGCTTTGGAAAACATTTGCACACTGAATAACCTTTTTTACTATGACTCAAGAAAAGTTGAGAAACACTGAGGTATACTTTGGCAGTGTGAACCTCGCTCTCGATATGAACATTTTTGTTTGAGCGGTCAGATCCATGACCCACAGTTTGGCGGTTTGGTCACACAGCTCCTTCAGATGAACTCTGTTGTCTCCCAGTGTAGTAAAATATGTTTGTGTGAATGGCTGAGTAAGTAAAGTGCTGTTTGAATACAGTAGACACCATTTACTATACCTGTACTTTATTTGTGGAAATATGTAGCAAACTAATTCTAAAGTTAGTCTCAGTTTTAAATGAACATCTCATTTCCAAAGCCCTGTGCTCATAGTATGACTCACTTGGACCCATGCAGAATTCAGAACTAGCATTAGCATTTTAGCATTAGCATTTTTGTTGTAGCAAAAAGCATTTCTAAAAATCTTGTTCAAGTAGTGTTGTCACGATACTAAAATTTCAAACTCGATTCGATACGAATACCTCCATACTCGATACCGATTTCGATACCACGGTGCAAACTTTAAATTTTTTTTCTTATGATAGAATTTTTACTTTTTAATACTTTTTTTTAATTCATGTTTTTCTTTTTTTTATAATTTTAAATTAATATTATTTTAATGTATTATTTGTTTACTATTAACTTAGATCATGAACCTTTACATTAAGACTGAGCTTTGTTCTATTATCAGACGCATTTGATGTTTATAGTATATAGGCTACAGTATTTGATAGTTTCATCATTTCCATCTCCAATGAGAGAAAAGGGGGCGGGGCTTAGCAGGCGAGGCTTAGCGAATATCTATACTTGTTCAAACGAGTATCGAGTATCGATACCAGTTTTAGTATCGATTAGTATTGGGGAATCTATTTTTTGACAACCCTAGTCCAAAGTCAATAGATTGTGGCAATAGAAAAAATGTAGCTTACTGAAGTAAAGTAATCTGCTGGTATAAATATCATATGTATATGAAAGGTAAAAAGTAATTATGCAGTCATTCTAATACCAGGAGAATGCTTGTGCAGCATATTGAGTCCTATTTCAACCTCGATTGCCCCTCAGCGATGCACAGACAGTGTTAATGACACGTGGTCTCCAGCCAATAAAACTTACTGCCTCAGCTCATAACCTTATATTGGCGTTCATGAACTTTAGTCATGAATTTCTTTGAATCAATCTTGAATATAAGTTTACAGATATTGAACACATTAACCACAAATGTGCATGTGTTTTCATTGCCTATTTTCATATTCTCGACTAACTACAATTAAAATATCCACAAAATGTTTAAATCAACTGCATTGTAGAACACAGATTAGGTTCCATTCAATCTTATGGTGATGCGAAACCCAAATATTCTACTCACAAGCATAGTTCAAATAGAGCTGGCAATCCTGAAATGAATTATTAAATACATTTAAAAATAAAGAGAAATGTTTGGAAATGCCGATAATGTTATTTAAACACCATATATGCAATTTATGATTCAAAACGGTAGATTTATGTAAATAAATTGAAGTTAGTGTTAGTTTATGTTCAAGCAACTTTATTGTGTTGCCTGAAACCCCAATGCCAGTTGCTGACGTTACCATGATGTCCGATCCGACTTGTGATTGATAAGTATTTAAAATATACTTTCTTCGTGTAAGAAATTAAATCTATGAAATGTACTGTTGATTGTTTAGTGCCCGGCTGAACCCCTGGCTCTCTGAACATCTGCTGTGAGTTGACTTGTAATCACTTTTAATGTCCTAATAATAATATAAAAACTAAGTTTACTAAATATTTCAATGCCACTCTCTCAACCTGGTCTGTCTTTGTATGAGAGCAAAACTAATTCAAGCTAATTGAAACTGACAAATTAACTAAGCTTGAAAAAGAGATTAGAGCGCTCACTGGATCACAAAGTGAGAGATGACAAAATCAGGTGCTCTTCAAAGATTCTAAGTTTGCACAGAAACCTTAGTAGTAAAGAGTAAATGAACTAAACAAACTAGTGTCCTGTTTTAATCAGAAGAACTGCTACATGCTTTTACAAATTCTTAGCAGTGATCCACCTAGCAGAAACCTTGCTTAAGCTTTGAACATGTTCCATTGTACAAAGTTTCTAATAAAATCTACCACATGCTCCAGCAAAGGAGCAAAAGGCCTTACAGGGACTTCAAAGCAAAGTGGTCAGACGTCTAGCCTAGAAAGAACTCTCTGTCTCTCTCTCTCTCTGACGATTGCTCCTGTCTCATCTCTTTGTCCGTGCTGTGATTCCCCACAATGTCTCCTGGGACTTCTAGCTGGCATAGTGTGGCTTAAAGGGTATTTGTTTTGCACATCAAGTATGCATCATGTCTCGCTCTCTTTCTTTTTTTGCTATTGACAACAAACGCCGCCTCAGTCTGTCCCCTGGAAATAGTCCGACTACTGCGAAGGCTGGGAAGTGCGGTCTCAGGCAGGGCTTCCACAGATCGCCTTATTGGATTGAGCAGGATGAGTAATTCTCTGATCAATTTGTTGTGGCGTCGGTTAGGTTGACTGAGTAAATCTAGGCAGTAACGGGGCAATAAGACACCATGAAAAGCGGCTTTCACACACAGGCAGGGAGGCACAGACAACCATTACTGCGCTGTAGACTATTTATTTACCTCACTATTAAGGTAGATTGGATTTGACAAGCCCCACTTCAGGTTGGTGCTTACATGAAGAAAACAGCACTGTTCTGCCATGGTGTGAAATAGCAGTGTTTGGTCAATGGGCAAACACATTGTCTAGTGCTAAAGTAAGGTGATCCTTTTCTTGGCTGTGAAAGGCTGACAGCGTAATGAAGTATTCCTATTCAAATGCAATGTTATTTGATGTGTCTTTCCAAAACTACAAAGCAAGTTTACCTACTTTTGCAATCAATGTGTGCTTCTAATTCTTAATATTGTTTCATCTGTGCACTAATAAAGCAGTGGGTGTGACACAAGGTAAATAAAGATTACTCAAATATGCAAGAATCACTCTGATTACTTTGTGAGGATAAATGAGAAGGGAAGCAACTAAAGCTTTTAAAATGCATAATGGCTTTAGATGTATAATATTCTCATAATACAGTTGTTTCTAGCGAACTGACTGCTCCACAGATCTGACCTTTTACTTGGCTCAGTGGCATCATCTGCTTGTCTCCATGAAGATATGTTTGTTGTCATCAGCAGAATGTTCCAGATAAAGCAATAATATCATCATGTTCGTGGTCTTCTGGTCTTGGACTTGAAGGTCAGCAGTTTAAATTCTGTTCACATTGACATTTTTGATAAACCAACTTGCACACATGCTGTTGGATTGCTTAAGTGCATTCTGCTGAGTAACATTACTAAATTGGAAAGTATTGTTGACTAAGAACAATAAATCTGTTTGTGTTTGGTTATATACAAGTGTCAGTATTGGTATCAGAACTATAATGGGCTTTTTGGACGGGCTATATCTTAATATACATTTGTAAAAGTTTCATTTTAGAATATTGTGATACATTTGCTTGCGTACAGCGAGCAAATAGAGTTTTCTCTCACTTCAGAGGAAGGTGGACACAAATGTGATCTAGTTCATTTTTATCTGTTAAAAACTTGAACATGGCTAAAACCTTAGTCAAAAATAAACTTAAATCTAACCCTAACCCCTTTCTATAATTTAAATGTTTTTTCCTGGCTGTAATAAATATTAAAACCCTGAGCAGCCTTGCATGGCGTTAAAAGTGACTCTTTTGTGGTGTGGACAAGGGCCTCATCCTTCTTGTTTTGATGGAAATGTTTCTCCTTAAACTGTAATTCTTAGCACTGTGATATAAACATATCTACCCTAAAAGAAATGTTTCAAATGACTGTTTAGCTTTCTATTTCTACTCAATAATAGGCAAGGCACTTTTCCCTTCTAAAAAAACACTAAGCCACTTCAAATAGCCTGAAATAAGTGAGCACAAATGCAGTAAAGTCATTTTTAAGATCATTTAAATGTAATATATGTTATTAGGCTTTATGCAGATGTTTACATTTGAAATGCCTTGTACTGAGAAGCAGATGGAGATTAATAGACAACAAAGTAAACCACTCTACAGTGCTATGCCAAAATAACAGTAGCATTTTCTCATTTCAGAATTATGTATTCTTTCTTAAGCATGTAACCTGCCAATTTCTTCAATCCAATTTTGTAAACAAACTAATTTAGTTTTTAATAAGACGATCCAACCCAATGAGCATTATAAGTAGAATTGAAGAATGAAGTATAAGACATTAAGTGCTTAATAGCACTGAGCTTGAACAAAGACTGTGCGATAACCCGATGGCACCACTCTACGCTGACAAGACACAGCTCTCCTGCTTGGATCTGTGCCAGCCACTGTGGACAGATTAATACCCAAACACGCATTCCTAATTCTGCTGACTCACTGCTACGGCATACAGTAAAGCTCAGCAACATCTGTGGGCATTTTGAGGAGAATCTGAGAAGGTAATAACATTAAAGTGCGACGGGAACTATGGGGGATGGGTCAGTGCAAGGTCAACTCCATTTCCAGTGTCCCGGGATGGATGTGAGGTCTGGAGATTGCAGGGAGGGGTGGAATGTTCATCAATCACCTGCTCTGGCCTTGACACGTGAAGCTGAATGAACGTAGCTCATTTGATTACTGCCATCATTGTGTGGAGTCCCGGGACAGACTAGCCGTGAGGGAGCAGCCTTTGTGCTTAGCGTTTATTGTTTTTCATGAATGGAACATATGTAGATTGATGGGATTGATCGTGGCGCATTTGGACGTGGAATAAATCACTGGAAATGGAGCCCTGCAGTGAATAGATCCTCTGTATGCTTTTAGATGCACCAAAGTTTGCAGTTGGAGCGTATGTGGGAGTTCACCTGGGAGACAGAAGTGGGTCAGAGCAAAACCAACAATGGAGCAGTGATTTTGGAGACCGCTTGTTGCTGCTAACTTTTGTTTTGCTGCGTTTGAGTCAGTCAGGACTTCAGACTTTCGCACACTGTCCCAAAGGTTGGCAGTTTGATTCACACTACCCAGCAGGCAAACTCATCTTTTCTTTTGTTCTGTTCTGTTCGGAGCTACATTTTTCCTCCCACAATTTAATATTTGTTTGGCCTGTGGAGATGTTGCACAAGACTTTACTTTTTGGATAAAATAGTTCGACTCATTTGTATGTAGAACACGGCGTTAAATATACATGGAACTCACATATACTCATAATAAAACTGACAATGCTTGCTGCGTTTTGTCCCTCTTTTTGTTCATTTTACCTAAAATGTGGCACTTTGCTATTCATTCAATTCCAGCAGAAACTGTTCTCTGTTCACTTTTGCACATGAGCAACTCCTGACTAATCAAGCCTTTAAATTTAGAGTAACCTTTATTTCGTTTGTGTTCACTGTCCTCATTTCGAATCTCTCTGGAAAATAATAAGGAAAAACAAAAACCTCACCACTAATTGCCTAAGTAATTAGAGTGAGCTATTAAGTTCACATGATTCGTTCAATTTCCTGCTCAAGCAGTTTAGTCTTGTAGAAAGCTTGAATATTGTGCAAGTGCATACTAATTCACCTCCGTGTTGCATTTCTGTCTTAAAACTAAAAAAGCTATTAGGCCAAAACTACTTTTTGAGTTTTGTTATTGTTGTTTTTTTATTGTTATTTGACTTGTCAATGTTATAACTATACAGCACTGTCTCCCAGCCAGAGGTACAGGGACATAAGCACGTACATCCTGGTAATGCATGACTATAACACATGTCAGGTGTATTCTGTGTGTGTATAATGTTGTTGCTTCAGTTCAATCCTAGTTTGATTAAGGTGTGTTGCTATTTATGAATATTACCAAAATAATAATCCTAATCTTATCTAACTCCAAGGTCCAGACCTAAACTTGGCAATATTTGATATCACCAAGATATGTGTCTACAAGACAGCAAAAAAAAAATAAACATTTCATTTTCCAACACAATTAAAAAGCAGAAATTTAAATTCCAACACATTTAATTGCATATTTGTGTCATAGACCTGCCAGGAAAGAATGGCTGACATTTGCATTAGAGAAGAACATGTCAACACCTATGAGGGCAATTCAAATGGTTTTACATTTTAAAAGGAGATTAACTTCAACATTATCTGAATTAAAACATTTTGGGGTCAATTTTTAATAATTTTGAGAATTTGTAGCATCAAAATCGTAAGAAAGCAACACAAATATACAACACACTGACATAAGTTATTACCTATGTCAGGGGACAAAGCCAAGACAAACTGATTTAGAGTTGCTGTCTTGGGATAAGATGCCGTAGCTCCATTCATTTGCGTTTCACCATATTTGATTTGAACACAGTAATACACATAGGATTTGAAAAACTGTGCAATTGGCCACCTGCTTGTCTCCATGGAGATGCCTGTAATCTTCCTCAGCATGGCATTGAATAGAATAGTTTTTTCAGCTCGTTGTGTCTTTTAAAAGGATAAATATGATAAATTATTTGCGCTCTCCTCCTTCCTGAACACCCCCACTCTGGAATCTTGCGCACCAGAACTAATGAAATAGTAAAACACACATGCATGTCGTGTGTTTCCCACATCCAGAGTTGAGTTAGACCTTCAACTATTGTCTGTAAAGGGAATTGCACAGGGGAAACAATCTAAGCTTTCTTTGCTCCTATGCTAATGCGAGAGAAATGCTTTAAACGTGCTCACAAAATTTCAACTGTGTTCTGAATCATCAAGCAAAAGTTGATTTTGCTGTGTAACATTCCAACACAACAAGTGATAAAATGAGCCTTTAATGTAATGTTAATACAGATAAAGTGTTGTAAGCAGAAAAGACCAGGCTGCTGTTAGTCTCCTTGTCCCTGTACAATAAAATAACATTGATTTGTTGGCTAGAGTATGTCAAACTCTGCCGCAACAATTTCCTGTTGACCTTTTGCTTCATGGACCAAACAATCAAGCCACCAAGCACATTGTCCAGCTGCCATAAAGAAGTTATCACCCAGCAGTCTCCATCTTTGTTGTCTTGTGCTGCTCCAATGAATAAGGACACAAGAGTCAGGCCAATGGCAAACATTTTATTATGGCAAATATAGGGTTGGGTTGATAGAATAGCATACTAAACTATATTTTACACTGAGCTGAGGTCAGTCAGATGTGCTTTTTGACTGTTTGATTGTGGAACTTCTTACTTTGGTGTTTGACTATGAGATGGCCATGAGATTACTTAAATTTACTGTTAAAATACCCATAAGGGCCACATTTACCAAGCATTTGATCACATGCAAAGCAGCTAACAACACTGAAAGAGAAGCAATAACTTTACACATTTTTGTCACATGGACATTCAGTCAAACTTTCTCCATTGCATAACTGTGTGGCTTGTGTTTGGAATAGTCCGCCACAGGTCCAGGTCATATTAATATTAGAATAAAATAACATTATATCTGTATATACTTTGGTCTTTATTCAAGCTATACATGTCTTTACCTTCTGTCACCAGTGACTCATCAGTGTCACATCTTCAACTAAGTGAAAACGTAGCATCAACAAAGCTATAGTGTTCCAGTCATAGCGTGTCCTTTCATTTACTATCGGCACAACTTCTCTTCCACTCTCTTCTACTTTTCCTTGAATAATATACTAAACAGCGTTTTGACTTTTAAATCAGATTCAAGTTAGCGTATTAAAGGGAAGAAAGTGCATGTTTTATTCAGAGAGGAGATTTGAAGGCGCTTCTTTGGCCGACCTGTCTCTCTTTTCAAAGCGCTCGCTAACACGTCGGACGCTCCCTGTTGTATTGACCCACTCTATCATTTACACATCCTTCCCTTTGCACTCCAGCGCTCAGTGCAACCAGCCTCACTCCGGGGAGAAGACAACCTCTCCAACGGCCAATTACACCATTAATTGCTTATCAGATCCAATTTAGCATTGCAGTAAATGAAGCAAAGTCCTGCGTGCCTAGCCACGCAGTGTGTTGCCCCTGTCATCCCCAATCAGCACAATTGAAAGGCCTAATTGCAGCGCTCCCACTCATTTTCCTTCCAAAACATTCCTTTGTTTGGCTAATCAGACTGGCCCGCACACTTCAGCACATACTTGAATTCTACACGTGTATGCACTTAAATGTCAGCTGTGGCTGCGATGTTGAGGGTGGGGGGGGACTGCTACTCTTTCCAGACTTCCGGAATGTACTGTTTTCTCTGCTTCCTTGTTTTTTAACTTTACTTTGCAACATATTAGGCTGTTTAGTTAAAGTGGCACTAGCTAAAAGCACACATCCAAGTTAACACAAAGGATGAATGGCATTAAGTCAACAAAAAAACAACAACATTTGTTGATAAGCTGTTTTTTGGTTGGAACAGTTTTGATAGGTTACACCAAAACTGACTAAGTTAGTTCCACAGTTTTTTGTTTTACCACAAGCATTTAACACAGTCTTGTTTTGTCCAGTGCTTGATGATAAGTTTTTTGGCAGCAGATTGGCGAAAACATAATGTTGACAGATGACACTAGATTTGGGTTTGACAAATCCTCTTCATAAGTTTTAGGGGCCTGTATTAACTTAAAAAAAAAAACAAAAAAACTACGTAGCTCTTTTTAAAAAGTCCTATTAAATTTTGGAGAATGTTGGGGTAGTTTTTGTATTTGTAAGTTTAGAGTAAAAACTATTTCTGATTCAGGTTGATTTGACCATAAATAAGAGGTTCCAATTTTATTTTTATCTTTAACATGTCAGGGAGCTTGAGAGTTGATTTTTATTAGATGGTAGGCAAAATCTAATTAATTAAGAAAAAGTGGAGGAAATTTGGGGGCTCCACCTCCTAAGGTTATTAAGAAAAGATGGTTAAGTAAAATAGTTGTGAAACATCTTTAAGATGAATGTGGTGCTACTCTTGTAGTTTGATGGTCATAAATAGAAAAGAGTAAGGTTTTCCAGTTTACATACAGTATTTGTTTTGTTCTTTAATAACTATGAAGTAAACAATGACCTTTTCGTCTGTCCAAAACAGTGACTTTCAGCAGGGCACTGATAAAGGGTTCCTATAGCTAAACTGACTGAAAGAGAACTGTAATCCCAGGTGAAGCTACTTTCTTTTGGTACACCTTTTATAAGCACATGCTACATATGCAGCCAAACAGGGCTGGGTCAAAATATTGACGACATTTAAACTTTCATAATTTCCTTTCTCATTCAAAACCCACAAAGCTAAAAAAGGCTAATTCAATAATGCCCTTGCAACTAACCTATATGCATTCTTATTCTGGTTTTGTGGATGTTTTTCTAATGGCTCCCATTGAAATCTATTAAAATAAATGGTAAATAGTGAGCGAAACCTTTTCAGAGGTCAATTTTCACTTTCCCATTGATACATTTTTCAGTCTAAAGTAAATCCATTAAAAACACATGTGAAGGCCATGGCAGTTCTGTGTATACTCTAAGCTGTTCATGTGGATGAATGCAATAAAGCCCTCTCTGCCACCTACAATATTAACATAAATAAACTCACATGAGCTGGTGGTGTCTTGCAGAGACTGAATGGTCTTTTTGATAAACTATAAACCACTGCAGCTCTTTTCTACCACATGTTTCTGTAATCTGCAAGGTACTATGTTTTTTACATACAATAAAATAAACATTGACATTGAATGACTTGAGCTCAAGTGTCAGACTAATATAACTCTGATTTAAGATGTATACACATGATCAATCTGGATTGCTCTTTTGGCCAATACAAACATTTGAAGCTGATTGGTGGAAGCACTGCTGCAGTGTAAGAAATTGAGAAAGTTCAATCCAGTCACAGAAAAGCACAGACGTTGCTCCACAAATGCACAAAAATCTGTTGTCGTCTTTACTCTCTCTTTCGTTCTCTCTCTCTCTATTTCTCTCTCTCACTCTGTTTCTCCCTCTCTTTCTCTCTCTCTCTCTCTCTCCTCTCTCTCTCTCTCACTCTCTCTCTCTCTCTCTCTCTCTCACTTTTTCTGTCTGTCTCTCCCCTCTCTTTCTCCCTTTCTCTCTCTCTCTGTCTGTCTGTCTCTCCCTCTCTTTCTCCCTTTTCTCTCTCTCTCTCTCTCTCTCTCTCTCTCTCTCTCTGTCTGTCTCTCTCATCTCTTCCCGTCTGTCTGTCTTTCTCTCTCTCTCTCTGGTCTTTGGTGTTGTGGCGTCTCTGTCAGTGCTGCGCTCCACTGGCCTCATGACAAGTGAACAATGATTCATATGCAGTGAGTGGCTATTTCTCATGTTTGCTCCAGTCGTGCACTGACCACACATGCCCATAGAGGCATCCGGGGAAATCTCCACTGCTGTGAAGCATTTGGGAGGAAAAACGCTGTCTCTTTGATATTTGTGATTGTTTGAAATAGACAACTGGAAACATTTGGACACTGCATATTGTGGCTACATGCTAAATGTAGCTAACACTGTCAGAGTATTCATCTTTTCATGGGTATTTTAGCAGAAAGTTTAGCACATGGTGGGTTCCAAGAGGTTATCCAGTCAGCAGTAATGCTTTCCCATGCACAATTATAACTGTGCAATTGATTGGCACACAGTGTTTGGTTGGGTAGAATATTTTGAAAATGTATTCTGTTACAGAATACTGAATACTTGATCTGAAAAATATTTTGTTACATATTTTGTTACTTGGCAAAATTTAGGTACTGTATTTTGAGTACTTGGAAGACTTTTGTATTGAAATGCAAATTGGGTGTTAATATTGAAATGACAAAGTTTCTGTGTTTCTTCTTAATAACTAATGCTAGTAATCTCGTCACAAGCATATGTATAATAACTTATCAACATAGCGCTGTTTCAGTCTCAGAGCCGAGAGGAGTTTACTTCAGGTTTACACATGTGGTCATTAATCCAACAACAGTTCATTCATTGTGTCCTTCGTGAGCTTCTAGAGCATGTTCCAGTGTCACAAATCTTGTGCTAATAGTCCGCTGCACTTGTTGCAAACGCTTCAATTAAAGAATCAGTGCAAAACAATTTGTTCCACTTTGAAAATGAATCCCATCATGAGTAAAAAACAAAGATCCAAACACTGGCGTCTTCTCTTTGTTTATTGTAAATTAGGTCACAAAAACGTTAAGTAGATAAGATAGCCATCAACAAACTTAATGTAAAACCTAATGTAACTGTGATTAGAGGGACAAAATGATTGGTCAGTCTGTTTACAGGCAGTGAATGCCCCTAAATAATGCCAAATCTGATTGGACACTGTTTTTTCTCTGCCGTGCCTCTGAAGTGCTTCAGAGATTTAAAGTCAAAGAATCAAAAAATGATATGTCATGTTTTTGGTTCCAGTATTTCGGTTGATTCTAAAAAGAAACCGTTTTTTGGTGCCCAGCCCTACCCATAACTGCAGTGCTCTAAAGTTGACAATCTTGCTGGATCAGATCCATTTTTTGTGTAAACATAGTATAAAAACAGTATGAGCCAGCAAACCAGGTATATATCTTACAAGTTCAAAAACACTAAAGCTGTATCTTTGAGAAAGGTGTTATTGTACTGAACTAACTGAAGAATATTCTGCCCATGACCCATTACACCTTGTTGTGTTTTGCAAGTAGAAATCCTCTCTGTCCCATATATACAGTCCATTTGTGGTGGAAATGCTTTTATGTGCTTTAATGCAGCAGTGAAGGCAGTGAGTGAATAGTGAATAATACTGCATTATAAACACAATGTATGTGAGAACTCCTCCTTCTCACCTCTCCTCCTGTGCTTCTGCTTGCCTTCTCACCCAAGGGCTTGATTTAGATGAAATGTCACTTTTAATGGAAAATGTGATGGAGACCAGAAAACACGTTGGAATATTACTGGAGTAAGAGCAGAGGGCTTTTCTCTTCTGAGCGTGCTCTTTAGGAATGCTTTGGTTAGCAGTATGATATTAGCACCAGGCCAAGTGCAGCAGGACACTCACAATCTCTCTGCAGTCCTTGTGTTCTTTAAAGATTGTGGAGAGGACAACAAGAGCCATATTTTCTCATATCTAACTTGTTTTCTGTTTTCAATACTTTTGGTCTTAATTGCTCCCTGTTATGCATTTGTATGAGCCACACTCACTTTAATGAGACACTCTGGCAAGGAAAAAAAAAGTGCATTTGTGTTGCTCAATTGGCATTTGTATCAGGGCACGGCTGCTGAAGCACTTCAGCCTGATTTTCACGCAACCAGCTGTTACTCAAAAGCTAAGTGGTTATGATCCAATTAATGAATGTTTTGGAATGTCAATGTTTAAAAAGACAAATGAATGTTATTATTTTAGTGATTTTTAAGCGTTTCAAAAGACAATAACCACTACAGTTTCTTCAGTTAAAATCCAGTAACTTCTTTCCCTTTGTTATGCCATAGTTATTTTATTTAACTTTTTTCCTCTTAGAACCTCTTAATAATATGTCACCACCACTGCACAACAGCCACTTACTGGAGTTTAGTTTTAGAAAGAGTTACTTACTTTTTGTTTCATATTATTTCAAACAAAGAATGCTCCAGATTCTTCTTGTAGCCAGAGACAAAGTTGGAAATTGTGTTTGCTTTTGCCTTATCTTTGGGTCAGGCAAGGATAAACAAAACACACCATTAAAGGTCTGATGAGTGTGTGTATATGTGTATGAAGTGTCAACACCTCAGAGATGACCATGCTTATTCACCATCCACTGTTGTGTTTTTATTGTGCTGGTAATTTTGACCTTTAGTATTCAGACTCAGTGATGTTGTCTTTAATGTATGTGGTATTGATCTTTTTTTTTCCTGTAGAGCTTCTGAATCACACTAGAACCAGACTCATCACAGTCCTTATGGAGATGTTTGTTAGAAAGCCGGATTCTCCTTCATTCATGCTGCAGAAGTAATGGTTCGATAAAAATGTGCATTAAAAGCACAATGCAAACATGTTTAGTTCTAGTAGTTACTATGGCACCAGCAGGAGGTCAGTCTATGTTTAGTCCTTACTATGGCATGAGCAGAAGACCAGTATATATTTAGTCCTGACTTTGGCACCAGCAGGAGGCCGATCCATGTTGTAGTCCTGACTTTGGTACCGGCACTAGGCTGGTCCATGTCTAGTCCTGACTTTGGCACCAGCAGGAGGCTGGTAGTTCTGACTATGACACCAGCAGGAGGCCAGTACATGTTTAGTTTTGATTATGACAAAAGCAGGAGGCCAGTACATGTTTAGTTTTGACTGTGACACCAGCAGGAGGCCAGTACATGTTTAGTTTTGACTATGACACCAGTAGGAGGCCAGTACATGTTTAGTTTTGACTATGACACCAGCAGGAGGCCAGTACATGTTTAGTTTTGACTGTGACACCAGCAGGAGGTCAGTACATGTTTAGTTTTGACTATGACACCAGTAGGAGGCCAGTGCATGTTTAATTTTGACTATGACCCAGCAGGAGGCCAGTACATGTTTAGTTTTGACTGTGACACCAGCAGGAGGTCAGTACATGTTTAGTTTTGACTATGACACCAGTAGGAGGCCAGTACATGTTTAGTTTTGACTATGACACCAGCAGGAGGCCAGTACATGCTTAGTTTTGACTATGACACCAGCAGGAGGCCAGTATGTGTTTAGTTTTGACTATGACACCAGCAGGAGGCCAGTACATGTTTAGTTTTGACTGTGACACCAGCAGGAGGCCAGTACATGTTTAGTTTTGACTATGACACCAGCAGGAGGCCAGTATGTGTTTAGTTTTGACTATGACACCAGCAGGAGGCCAGTATGTGTTTAATTTTGACTATGACACCAGCAGGAGGCCAGTACATGTTTAGTTTTGACTATGACACCAGTAGGAGGCCAGTACATGTTTAGTTTTGAATGTGACACCAGCAGGAGGCCAGTATGTGTTTAGTTTTGACTATGACACCAGCAGGAGGCCAGTACATGTTTAGTTTTGACTATGACACCAGCAGGAGGCCAGTACATGTTTAGTTTTGCCTCGCATTAGCAGGAGGTCGGTCCCAGTGGTGATTCAAGCGAGACAATATCAGAGATATTTCTTGATGCTAGGTCATGCTAGTTTGGGCTTGAGAAGTCTAATGTCTAAATACTTCCTGGTTCTAGTGAGGACCGGTAAAAGACAAATGTGACAGAATTCTGCAGGTACAGGAGCTCATCCGTTTTCTAAAATCCCCAAAGAAATAAATGGTTATGAATAATTTCTATTCCGCTTGATAGTTCTGCAGGGTTACAGACAGCACTTAATACATCCATGGTCACAGTTTAATCTAAAAGTCGGCTTGGTTGAATTCATAACACCACATCTGTTTGTCCTTCTAAAATAAAAGACAGCTTCTCTTTTCATCTAAAGACTATTCATCTCAGGTAGAGCATCGGCAGCTGACTCAGGACATGTGCAGAAGAAAGTGTCTAGTGACGCTGGTTTGAGGTGTGTCCGTGACCCCAGGCAAAGGCAGCGGCCCACAGTCCAGATTCTTTTTCGTCTGCTGTTTTTCTGACACTCCCACAGACTTGCACACAGAGCCGGTGATGATTTTTTTTCTTTTTTCTGTTCTGCACAACAGCTTTATAGATTGAACAACACGACTTACAGTTCCAAGTACCCAGCAGACCACTTTTGCCATTGTCGTGCACTTCTAAAGCACACAGCTCAAAAACTGGTTGGTGTCCGAGTAATAAAGTTAAAAAGTTGTAGTTTTAAAGTTAAATTATTTCAGTCATGTTGAAGCACAAGCGAATAAATCAAGTTCAAATTAAAAGTTTTTACGGAGACTGATTTTATTTAGTGCAATTTATAAGTTTTAACGTTTTGTACAGTTTCACAGCAAATTGAAACACTGATAAAACCATTCTCTCACTATCTTAATCAAATTATTTAGCAAAGATAATTAAGAAAAAGAAGAACAAATTTGTCTCTGTGGTTGTCTGTTAAGATGAGGTGTAAGTCTCCACAAATCCTGCCTGATTACACTTCAAACCCTGGATTGTCAGATTTCTGTGACATAAGGGTTCAGACTGAAGTTGTATTGTGAAAGTTTACTATGCATATCAATTTTTTTTCACATACAAAAATGTGTTGGATTTGATTCTAATAATTTAAATTGTGCTGTCATGAAAAGTAATACAGATCAGTTAATAGACACTTAGCTAAGGTCAAGTACTAGTTTAATAATTAACTGGCTCTGTGCATGGAATGTAAGTTGGCTTGTTTATATTCAAACTAGCTAAATTTTGTGCTTATTTCCTGTTAGCCTTAGCATTTAGACACAAACATGTCTCTTTATGAACAATCAAGGCTGTCAAAAAGTAGTTCATTCAAAATGTCTTAAAATGCATCTGGAAAAGTAGTGAGCATTGATGGTCACTAGAACGGTTAATATAGACCACAATTCTATCAGGAAAAACAACGCGGACGTCAGGTCTTTAACAACACGACTGAAGTAAAGACTATAAGGAGCCGCTTAGACTCACTGTTGGACTGTAAAAGAGGAATTATCCAGTCCGTTTGCGGTTAAATGTACTTTCCAGTTAAACCAGACTTGGTAACTGATTATTTGAAAAGTCTTAACATGTTTCAGACTGTATAGCCTGATTTCCAAGCATTTATTCATTAGACTGATGCAGTGACCCCATTCAAATGAACTAAACAGGAATACTCATGGCAGGTAGCTCTTTTGTATAAGGTACATTTAAAATACGCCGCTAGTTAATAGTACTACAGACTGTATTATTACTGTGAGACCGTTAGTTCTGTAACTAAGTGGACTGGTACAGTACGGTAACTAAGTGACGTTACCGAAATTAGTATACTAAGTGGAGTACCTTAATGAAGTACAAATAGCGACTAGTTAATGGTAACTACAGGTACTTACTGTACTTGTGAGTACCAGTTATATGGTAACTACAGTGGACTGAGTAGTACTGGTAACTAGTGCAGTTACTAAATAGTACTACGTGATCAAGACAGACAAAATAGGCCACTAGTTAATAGGTAACTACGGGAACTTACGGACTTCTGTGTTAGTACCAGTTGTACTACTGGTAACTACAGTGACTTGTAGTGTACTTACAGTCACAAGTATGGTAACAAAGTGACAGTACGGCTAGTAAGTTTAATATAGGATAGTTACTGGTACTTTGTGAGTGATAATTAGGAATTCTGGTGGCATCATTTGTACTAATTAGTGGTACTATACGGGTACCTCTAGTGCTACTTAATTGTGTACTTGGTGGTTCTATTTGTGATGCTACCAAACAAGGTAAAGCTTATGCACAAGTTTATACTGCAAATATGTGTATAATACAGATTATGATAAAATCAACACAGGCAATCTAATACAAATACAAGAGCACCTCTTTATTATGATACAACAGATATGAAACACATTAACAATTTACAAAATGTTTATCGGCAAACCCCAAAAATATTTACACTACAGCTGGTTGAGCAAACAGTTTACTAGTAAATAATGTAGAGCACTATCTAAATTACAGTAAGGTTGTAGTTACAGTAAGTACCACTGGTACTAACACCAGAAGTATCAGTAAGTATCCTGTAGTTACCTATTAACTATGGCGCTATTTTAGTAACTGTCATTAAGTAGTAACTACCACTGTAGTAAACTAAATTTACTGGTAACTGTCACTTTAGTTACCAGTACTTGTGACTGTAAGCACACTACAAGTACCACTGTAGTTACCAGTAAGTACCACTGGTACTAACACCAGAAGTACCAGTAAGTATCTGTAGTTACCTATTAACTAGTGGCGCTATTTTAGTAACTGTCAATTAAGTAGTAACTACACTGTATTATACTAAATTACTGGTAACTGTCACTTTAGTTACCAGTACTTGTGATCTAAGTACCACTGTATTACCAGTAACCACTGGTACTAACACCAGAAGTACCAGTAAGTACCAGTAACTACCCCGTAGTTACCTATTAACTAGCGGGCGTATTTAAGTGTTACGAATATAAACTAGTCAACTGACATTCAGAACCTCAATATTTTCAAAATCCTTCGTACGGTCGTACATCAGACAAATACTTGTTGCAAAATGTCTTCAAGTCTGTGACCTGTGCTGTTTTTGACACATCCAAAAATCACCATCAATTTTAAGCTCCTTCAGTGTGCAGCAGGCTTAACTTTTGACTTTAGGCTGACATGACCCCTTATTAGCCCCATTCACCTGTCCGTCAATGCATCTTATGTCCACAAGTCTGGATGTCTCATTCTCTCCCCAGGAAACATTTTATTCAAGCAAAGTGATGCCTCAACTTCAGATTTTTATATAATAAGCTGTTTCTGCCAGCTCAGTGCACAAGCTGACATTTACTCATCTCAGGGCAAATAGAAAGCCAGGAAGAAAATCGTGAGTTTGCCTAAAAACCTTTTACTCCCTCTTCTTCCATTGTTTTTCGTCTCTCTCTTTTTTTTTCAGACGTAGCAGGTTTTATGAATTTTCTGCATCTTCAATGAGTAGGTGGCAAAGTGATCTTATAGAGCTCTCCCAAAAGTTGAAGGGTCCAGAGAACTTCAGGGTTACTCTGAAGAGCGTGAGCATTTGCATAAAAAACATTCATTTCTGGCTCACAAAGAGAAAGCACAGAACACATTTGAAGCCACCAACTTTCATCACATCGCGGCTGTAAAGTTTACTTCAGATTTGTGCATAAAGATAAAGATGTGCTTTAAATGTGATGTGCTTTATTTATAGTGTGGTTATTTACTTTGTGAATGATCGGCACTTTTGCACTGAAATATCAAGCTTCCCAAACAGACAGTGGCACTTGTCTTATTGTGTTTTCACACTAGGCAAGGAAAGGGCTGATGCAAAATTCACATTAAACCAGTAAGCGTGGATAAAATATGTGTATTTAAAGTGCATATAAAGTTCACTGTTTTAGTCTGGGAGTGAAGAAATTCAGATATCCAAATAATACATGCTTTTTTTCATGCCAATACATGTGAAACTAGTGATGATTTTGATTGTGAGAGAGTTCATAGCAACACTCCTAGGGCTATCTGGAGTTTGCATGCTCTCCCTGAGTCTGCATGTTTCCTTTAGATGCTTCAGTTTCTTATAAAGAGAATTCTGTTTTATCTACTGCTGAGAACACATGTAACAATAGGCGTTCTTGCACATAAATGCATAGAAAACCAAACATCAAGAAACACTCCTACCCTTTTTCTATAATGAGGGCCTTTCACCCTCAGGAGCTTTGCCTGATTACATTTGCACTGACGAAAAGATGGCCTGCAGTACATTAAGTGACATTGACTGGATTAGCGGTTGTGGTTCTTAATTCTTTTTAATAATCCTGTTTGAGTTCCTCGCAGAATTGCTTTGTGACAATGTCGACTTGTGCTAGCTCATTGGCTAGCTTGCTGTATATTTGTTTGTTTTTGGGGCCCACAAAGTCACCTCGTGGCACCTCGTAAACCCGTGTTTGAGCTATTTTGAGGCCGCTGAGTTGCCTCTTGGGCATTGTGGGTGCTTCTATCTGACACGTGCAGTGTGTTTTGGGGGTTAGAAGAGCTGTTATTGCCATCATTGGAATATTTTGGGAAATAAAACTAGCATATGTGCGTGCAAATTCCGCTAATGTAAACATGCATCGTATGAAGATACAATCCACAATACCAACATGAAAAGTTTAGGTTCCAGAGAAAAGTAGAACAGGAGCTAAATGGCCCCTGTATTGGCTTTTCTAGTTCTTGACCTATTTTATGTGGATGTTTGTCTCGAAAAGGACAGGACTAAAAAGATTACAGTAGCCAAAAGTTCCTCTCCCCTTTTTAAGAACTCCTTTAGGTACAGTAGCTTTAATTCATAAAAACATAATACCCTCAATATTTTCGCAAGACCATAATTATGTATTCTTATGTGCAATTTGCCCGTACTAAGCATTGCATAATGATTTTTAACCTGGTTTTACATGCAGAAATAGAGAGTATTCCGTATAAGGGGTGAGTAGTTTTATATTCAAAGCAGTTTAGACAATGATAAACAACCATATGTAATACAAATCAGTTGGACTAAATCAATGCTTCATTCTTGTTAGGCTTATATTTCTCTAAGCTCAAGATGCATCCTGTTTGTCCTATGGAAAGTAAAATAGGAAAGAAAAATATAGTAAGTGCATATACGACAAAATCATTGTTTAGCTTTGATTCTTGAACACAGCTGGTTCTTTCGCTTTTGATTGGTTTCATTGACCACCCTTAATTGTGCACTGGCCAGTATTTCATGTATCAGATTATATCATTATTTTTTTTTTTTTTTTTTTGCACACAATTGAGAAAAAAAAAAAAAAAAAAAAAAAAAAAAAAAAAAAAAAAAAAAAAAAAAAAAAAAAAAAAAAAAAAAAAAAAAAAAAAAAAAAAAAAAAAAAAAAAAAAAAAAAAAAAAAAAAAATCTAATTCCCCAAGTCTAGAACCGTATGAAGCATTATCTGAGAAGTTTAATTGCTGCTTTTACGTACGTCCTCAGCATGACATGTCAAACTTACCATTTTCGTAGTATATTTTTGACTCCCGTTGAAGCCGTGGGGGCAGCTTTGTGAAATAAATAGCTATCAAAGGGGCTGAACATGCAAGCGAAGGTGTGACCGAGCTGCTGGTAGAATGATAGGGGCAGTAATGGAGAGAGACAACACAACGGGGGGCAGAACTGACGCTAACAACAGCTGAAGTGATAATGTCATGAAAGCTCACCTTATGTCACACGCAGGGGGGACGTTTTTGGTGTGCACTGTTGTCATGGCAACTGATTATTGAGCTTTTTGACAGGTAGGTAAGAAGGGAGTCCTTGTGGATGATTTTGTTTTTCACAGAAGACGACCGTGCAGGCAGTAATCCAACAATATTGATTATGTTCAAAAACGTTTCTGTAGATTGACTGTCATTTTCTTTATGGGTGATGCAAGTTTCACATTTTGAGAAAGTGATGCTCTGCTTATATTTTTTCGGTGGATGTGTTGGGCAGATTTGGACTACAAACACATTCACAGTCCTGTTGAACCACTATCATTAAGGCTTGAGGGTAGTCATGGCCCCTCTTTGCACTTATGAAATAAAACTAAACACAAGTGAATTCTTTATTATGCAGTACGTTGACCAAAACATAATACCAGCCTTTTTTCTGGAGAAGTTAGACCTTTGGCTGATACGCTCCACTCCACTCGCTCCATTTTCCAAGCTTGAGTCTTCGCCGGGAGCTTCAGAGTTCTGCACAGTATTGTTGATGTTCCTGCACTTTTCAGGACTCAGATGTCTGATGTTTTTTTCAGTTTGAGGGTTACTGCCTCAAGTTCTCCAACCTTCACCTTGCAAGCCTTTCCCAGCTCTTCTCTGAGCACTTGATATTTCTCTCTTTACCATCATGTCTATACTATTCAATGTAAAGAGAGTGTCATGTCAATGCATTTCCTTTTCTGCCATGTCTATGACATGACATTGAGTTGACACGTTATGAAATGTATTCAGTATTATTTCATTTTATTTTGTGCTGTTGCCAAGCCAGGTTGTCATAAATGAAAATGAAAATGTGCTCAATTGACCTACCCGGTAAAATATTGAATGAGTGAATGAAGAAAGAAAGAAAGAAAGAAAGAATTAGTTTGAATTTTATTGAAATTAGAATAAGTTGGGTCTGTGCTTTGAGTTGGTTAAGATTAGTATTAGGATTTTAGTTTGGATTTCTATTTTTAAACACACATTTCCCTGTGAGAAGTGCCCAAGCAAACCTATGTAAACACTTGGGGTGTAACGATTCAGGAATTTCATGATTTGGTTCGATACTCGATTCAGGATCTTCATTTTGATTCATCACGATTCTTTTCCAATTTTAACATTTGACAATTAATCATTTTGCTGTCTATATACAGTATTTGACCTCTTGCAGTGTGTAGATGCACCATTTTTCCAAATAAGCACAAAGTAGAACAGACGCTGCTTCTCATATTAAACAGGAGTTTTGAGCCTTTGTGTCTTTTGAGTCTCTGATGATCTGTTCTGTCACATTAACATGTTGTAATCACCTACACAGTGTTGACTATCAGTGTGCTATGTCCCGCTGCTCTTTTCGGTCCCTGAAGTTTAAGGAGCGGAGATGTAGTTTCTGACATTACGCACCACGTTTTCAGTGATGTTGAGCAGGCCACATACACATAAGACGAGACATTTGATTATTGTATTTATTACTGATGTGATCAGTGAATGTGTAGCAGAGACTTGGCACGCTAACGGGACGCATCTGTCGGGCCATTTTAGTAATAGTATTAAAGCGACCCCGCATCAAGCTGCATCAAAAAAGTGATGTGCATCATAACTTTAGGGCATCCCAATTAGGGCTGTCACGATTAGTCGACTATAAAAAAATCGTCGACTCAGATTTGCTATTGTCGACGCGTCGCTTAATTCCTTTTACAATAATAAACCAGGAAAAGCAGGAAAAGAGTACAGCTGCAGCAGCGAGAGGAGCTGCAACATGGGCAGGATCCTGTCAAAAGAAAGGCTACAGATGCAGATAAAACAGGAGACGAACTCCCCACGAGTCTGAGCTCGTGTGAGTGTTTAAATCGTCCAAAAAGACCAAAGAATCACAGAGATACGTCCCGTTAGAGACTTCAAACCGCTAACACCTCATTAAATATGCGCACGGAGAATCAGCCGTCGCCAATGCGCGAACTTTTACAAACGTGTATGGGATGTTTACTTTGAAAACGTTAAAAATGGGCTTGTTTCACTTCCCACTGTGTATTTAGTGAGCACTGAGCTGGTTTTTAACCAGGACTATCCCAGAACTGGACCAAGTTTTCATCAGGACTGAAAATGTTAGTTGCAATGTAACTATAGTTCTATGAGTGGCTTAAACTTAGTTTTATAAATTTCTGTTCAGCCTAAAACAAAATGAAATAACATTCTGATCTACAAATTATTAAAACTGATGAACACTGGAGTTTATGATTATAATTGAACTACAAATTAGCATTTTAAAATATAATTTGGTGTTAAAATTATGCATCTAAACCTAAATACCACGGACAGACAGTTTTGTACTTTTGCAGACGGGGTAGGGGTGTGGATCATTTTTTCTATTCCAAGGGGGGCATGGCAAAAAAAGTTTGAGAAGCACTGGTTTAAAGCATGGTGTAAGCAAAAATGTGTGCAGATCACGCAAAAAATAATAATCGTTGACTAGTTGACTAATCGAAAAAAATAATCGCTGACTAATCGACTATTAAAATAATCGTTAGTGACAGCCCTAATCCCAATGCATTGTGGCACAATGCTCCATTGTACCCATGGTAAACATTAACAGACATATTTAGGCCTGTTTTTAGAATTACACAGACTGTTTTGTGTTGTGAAAAAAGAGGGTGCATAAGTCAAGATGCCTGCGTTTTTCTTTCACTGGATTTAGTCAAAACAACTACCAAACACCACTGTGCTGATGCTTCAACCAATCAGCTTCCAAATATTCACCAACAGCTTCCAGCAGCAGTAGATCCAGATTAATAATGTGTTCGGAGTGATATGCATACTATATCAGTCATGAGTCAGGTTATGAGACACTGACTGGTTGAGAAACTTGGTGCTGTCTGTAAAAGTGGTGCTTGGGTGGAGAAGCTGCATCACCCAAACTGCTGAATGGAGGAGCATCATCCTGAGTTTATAAGAAGTAGGCCGAGCAGTGACTGGCAGAAATGCTTGTTCAGGTGAGGCAGCAGTCCTCCTTTCAGAACTTTTCTACAAAATAAGCAAATCTAACACAAATATTCTATCGCTTTGAACATGTTTGTAGGTAGCAAAATAGTGGCTGTTTACAATGTCATGTGTGTGCACAGGGAGTGTAGTTTTAATTAAAAAGCCTCTGTCTTGTCTAACTCCCAACAATATGAGGTGTGATCACTGCCTGTCACGTCGCCTCAGCACAAACATGTTAATTTTGGCTCCCAGATTCATTTAATGGGCTTGTCAAAACTGATGAAAATTAGAGACGGCAGAGGCAGCCGATAAGCCACACTGTCATTAGGAGGCTCAGGCTGCTGTTTGGGAGTGTTTGGTAAATATCCCGAATGGTCACCAATGCAACACACAAAACAAATACATGTCCACACAGACGTGCCTGATTAGCTGTTATTATATTTCCTGAATTTAGTACATAAACACTTAATTATTCAATATTAAAAAGTTCTCTAAGTCAAAACTTTCATGTGCAGCTGAGCCAAAGTAAGAGCATCTAAAAAAACAAAATCTAGTTAGAACTGTTATTGTTACACCATTCTAAAACCCATGAGGATTAATATTGCCTTAAAATAGAGTGGACTGAGTTTGAGCTTAATTGGGTAAAAATGCTGGTACTCCTTTGTCAGAATATTTGGCACTTGAAATATGATTTGGCTCCAATTGGATTATAATGGAAGATAGTTGTGACACAACAAACAAAATGGGTCAAATTAAAGAGGACATATTGTGTAAAATCTACAGTTTTTAACCATTTTCTCATTATTAGTTTACTAAAAGTTTGTAGTGATTCATGTTTGAGTAATCTTGTCTTGTAATGCAGCTGATGCCTGAATGTTCAGAAGTTTTCAAATAGGTGCTAAAATGCAGGTGAAAATTGGAGAAAAATTTCTGAGCATTTTGCACTCTAAACAGACATGATTTTGCTGTCACTTGGCTCGGACTCCCTTGAAAAAGAGGTTTTTAATCTCAGTGTGTATGCCTTTTGTGTAGAGGCTATTTATGTTTATCCTTGAGTGGGTTTTAGTAAATTTAATTTATTCCAACTTCAAAATTAATAATTTGTGATTTAATCTATATTTTTTTTATTTACAGGCTAAATTGAGGTTTTCTAGATTATTTGTTATTAGGGGTTTATTTGGGTGGAGATTCCAGTTACCTGGAGGAGAATAGGAGAACTGGGTGTGTTTCAGTATTCTGTTTCTGCTTTAAGGTTCTTTCACTATATACAAACCATAAACAACAACAATAACACCTTTGGATTCAACAAATAAATTACCATCAAATCTATATGAAAGTTTAAAGACATTGTTTTATTTGAAGCACATCACCTTCAAGCTAAACCCAGATAGCCACAATGACTAGTGTACTTTTGTGTCTATGAACGTCAATGGATTTTCCTTGATATTAATTTAAGTTTTCTTTGTTTTTTGTTATGAATGTGTGTCCTGTTCTTTGTAAATCATTAAAAGCTTGACTTTTAAGCACTTTATTTCATTTTATTTTATTTCTCTATTTGTTATTTTCTTTATTTCTAATTGTATGTGCTTTCTAAATATTACCACTTCTAGTCATTTTTTTATTTAAAAATGTTCTTTTTTCTTCTCTTTTTTGTTTTTGTTTGATTTTCCGTTTCAAAGATTCATTCTGAAAGACGCCACACAAACTCACCCTGACATTGGAGCAGACACATTTCAGGAAAAAAAAAAATCACTTTTTTTTGTTGCTCTGTTGCTGCCTGCACAAAAAAAGACACAAAAAGGTTCTCTCAGAAATCCTTAGAGGGTCTGAACAGCACTATAGGTGACTGTGGTTTGTGAAATAAAGATTTGTAGCTCCAAAAGTGAATGTGTGTCCCTGGATGAAGCTAAAAGCCATGGGAGTAAAGTAAAATAGGTGAAAACGTTTTGCAGCTGGAC
Organism: Mugilogobius chulae; assembly: GCA_038363315.1. Taxonomy (NCBI): domain Eukaryota; kingdom Metazoa; phylum Chordata; class Actinopteri; order Gobiiformes; family Gobiidae; genus Mugilogobius; species Mugilogobius chulae. Next base: position 30,072,092 of record CM076405.1, on the reverse strand, counting down.
AACAAGTTTAGTTTGTCTGACGTCACCCTGAGCAGGTGATCTTTTTTCCCCTCATGAAGTACGTTTTTTTGGTTCATCTGCAGCTTAAAAGCAAATGTCACAGATAGTTTACTGTCAAGTAGAGCTTTAACAATTAATCAACTATACAAAGTACAATAATAGTGGTGGTTGCCTGGTGCATGAAGACTCTAAGTCAGGGATCATCTATTAGTTTTGGTGGAGGGCATTGCGAGGGCCAGATGCTTACAATACAGATTACATGTACTCATTATAATAGGCTAACATATAGGATGTTCATTATCAAACCTATCCAATTATATAAATATAATGTAGACGTACCTATGACAGAGTTCATAGATAATAAAGATTTAGGAAGTTTATTCTTTATGTTTCCAAGATTATTTAAAGAGTCCAGGTTTCTGTAGGCGCAAGCAATACAGCCCTCTGCAAATAGACTGCAAAACACGCATGTTAGTTTTCAATGTAGTGTTGAATTTTCCACCAACAGGGAATCACTTATTACCTGCACACAATAACTGTCCAGGAGGGGGTAATAAGCACGTGGCTATGGTTATTTCAGAAAGTAAAAACGGCAAGAAAAATAGATGTAGAAAATTGCTGCTTTAACAAAGATCGGACTGAGAAGAATGCATTTATTGTGCCAGCTTTTAGAAATGCTTTCCCCACATGTCTTTTTTGACTAGAAACGGTGGCCTGTTTTTAAAGAATATAACATCAGGCGCCATCACAACAGTAAGTATGCCTTCATCCAATTGTTCCCTGAACAGTCAGAGGCACGTAAAGCAAAGATTGATGCTTTGAAATGTCAGTATGTCCACTGTACAGGACTTTTAAGCTTCACTTCCACTGAGCAACAAGTGCTTCCTGCTGGCAGGCTTGGTTCTCTCAAAGCACAGTAAGGCATTTACAAATGGAGATGTAATAAAGGAATGCATGGAGGAACATGGTGACCATCCTGAGGAACATGGTGACTATCCTGGAGGAACATGGTGACTATCCTCCTGGGACATGTGACCATCCTGGAGGAAGATGGTGACCATCCTGGAGGAACATGGTGACCATCCTGGAGGAACATGGTGACTATCCTGGGAACATGGTGACATCCGGAACATGGACTATCCTGGAGGAACATGGTGACCATCTGGAGAACATGGTGACCATCCTGGAGGAACATGGTGACTATCCTGGAGGAACATGGTGACCATCCTGGAGGAACATGGTGACCATCCTGGAGAAACTTGCAACAGACAAATCTATTGACCAGGTGATCATAACTGTATAACGTGTACCTCTTTCTGCATCCACTGTGGCTCGGCGTTTGTAAGTTTTAACAAAGACTGTCAAGCAACATGTTATTGAGGAAAGGGGGGCATTTTTGTTAAAATCACTACTGCACGTTTGACAAAATGAGTACATGTTTATTATGACACAAACTTTTTTCTTAGATTAGTGACACTGTTTCGGTGTAAACTTTACAGATGCAGGGCAGCTCAATAAAAACGTATAAATGAACAAAAACATTTTGCTGTTGCCGCCACAATTCTTGTGTGGTGGGCTACAATGCACAAATGAATGCAGCAGAAACACTGTAGTAAGTTTGCACAGTGACGTAACACAAAAGATGCATACAATTCACAATGCTAAATAGAAATAGTATGTTACATTTTCTGTTCCAGATCCAGAACAACAGATCTGGTGCCAGTTACACACTCCTTTAAAACATAAAATGTGACATTGTGCTGCCTGCTAAGTGTCTTTTTATTGTGAACGGTCCAAGATGCCCCTGTGCACTATTCATGCTGTCTGATGTGGAGATGGATGTGTTTATAAGTTTGCTTTGTTGTACAAAAAAAAACCCAAACAAACTCTTATAACCACCTCAGTTGCAAAAACTTTTTGACATTTTCAAACTTTATTCAGTTTCTCTTTAATTTCATTGCACATTTTTATATAAAACAATAATATAAATGGTCTAGTAAAAGAATCAAATAAACAATAGTGACTTAAAAAATAATCACTGCAACCTTACCCCCAAATAATAGCCTGCTCTTACAGTCAATGATTGTTTACCAGCCACTGATGACTGATGCTGAGGATGTGAGTACAAGCAGGACTGATCGATTATGGAAAATACTATCAAACTGAAACAGTGTAAAGAAAGTTCCCTTCCTGCTTTAATATGTACACCCAGGATCAATTCTCATTCCGTCTATCAATAGTAGTTTAAGGATTCATCATCCACACCAGCAGCACGTTACACAAATGCAGCCATCTGGTTCATGTTCATAGTTGTCAAGTACTTTTACCTTGTTTAAGTGAATGGCCCTTTCATAAAAATGCAAATGGCGCATATGGAACAAGGAGATACTATGAGCAAATGGAGGCTGACTCTTACAGCATTGTCAGGATCTGTCAGACTGATTCTGTTGTCTGGCTTTAGCATGGTAGCAGTGAAACATCTCGGGTGATGATAATGATAAGTGCAATTATATTGTTTAAATATCTTTAAACATTTATAGAATTTTTATTTACGTACTTAACTTTTTGTTCTTCTAAGCATGTGCTTTGGAAGAACTACTGTTACTAGTCCTTTACAGTGAGTTTGAAGAAGACTCAAAGGATCACACCAGGCATGTTTTACTGTGAGACTGGATAACACTATAGGCTTATAAGGTCACTGAGGCAGATTATAAGAGTCAAAGTGCTTCAGCTTAGTTGTCACTCTCACAGATTACATTTTTTAGGTAAATATCATCAGAAGTTAACAAGGAAACTATAGGAGCAAACAGTCCAGATAGTTAGTTATCTCAAATTATTATTAAATCTTCAAGTAAGGTCAATTAAAGACAAGTAATTAAACAGACTGTTGCCAATTGCCACGTGCTGGGCCCAAATTCTTTAACTCTTTATCTCACAAGGACAATTTCGCTGATAGCGTCTAAATACATTTACTTGAAGATTGGATTACAGACCAAATATCTAGCATGCAAAAAGAAAACAGAATAAACAACAGTCTTGAAAAGCGATGGGTCAGTTTGTTGAAAAGCTGTGTGAGGAGCCAGTTTGGACCAGTTAAACTCTCCCAGTGTGTTGTTCTTTTGATGTTCTCGGTAACAAAGCAGTTTCAGGGTCATTTGGGAGCGCGCCACGTTCTGCAGTCCACAACAGCCTTCTAGAAATCAATGTCCTAGAATCTTATAACAGTGGTTACTTTGAACAACCGCGGAGCAACGCAAATGCCAAGTTCATTTAGAAAACATGTCTGGTTGTAGAATGCTTTGTTATTTTGAATTCACATCAAAGATACATGAAAAGTTCAGGCCCAGTGCCCAGTTCTGACAAGTGACTGACTTAGGGGATTTTGTTTGAAAATGTAACTAAAAAATACAACAATATTAATAGCCACAAGCAGGACTTGATTGATTTGTTTTTTTTTTTATTTATTATACAGATTGTGACTATTGCAACCCTAGATTAAAACTTAGTAGGTCTATTTGATTTTTAGTGTATTCTCTTTTATTGTTCCAAAATGTTTGATGTCTCTAGAAAATTCATTTGCCATGTAGTGTTGGCCATTTCAAACCCATACAGTAAAGCACTTTTTAATCCATCTTAGAAACACATTGGGGTAGAAAGTACAAATATCTGATCGCAAATGTAAAGAAGTAAAATTAAAAACTACCCACAGTAAAAAATACTTACTTTAGTAAATAATTAAGTATTGATACAAAATTTACTTTTGTAAAATCAAAATTGTTTCAAAACAATATTCTCGTTAGGGCATTGCCATTAATCGAAAAATCAAGACATCAAGATCGAATCGAACCAAATCGTCAGTTATTTGGTGGTTGGTTTTGAATCGAAAGATCACAGAAAGATCACAGATCGCCCAGTCCTAATTCTCGTTATCTTAATTTCAACTGTGAGCCCACTTTTGCTAACATTACACAATAGCCTTATTAGCCATTGTAGCCAGTCTTTGCCTTGACATCCAAACCTATATGAAACCTGACTTCTGTGATCTCACGCTCCACATTGTAGTTCCCAGACTTTGTAATTTTGGAAAGAGTGTGATATGCAGTCCAACGAGCTTCTTCTGGGACGTGGGGACTGCTGAAGGATTGCTATGTACACATAATGCACTGTGCTCTTCCAGGAGACATATAATGGAGCAGGAACAGACCCAGGGGAGGTTGTTAAAATAGCACGACAGGTTAGCCACGGCTGGCAGTGGTGTATCCTCCAGAGAGCATCATCAAACAGACACTTAAAGCATGGTGCAGCCTCTCTAATAGTCACATGTTGGACTGAAATGACTGTCCCGATGATTCCCACGTGGATGAGCGATGCTTCGTCAGCTCCTGCCTGTCGATACACACCGGTAGGCTTTGTTAGCAGACAATATGGACGTTTCATATGACATTTTACAACTCTTCCCTTTTATATGAGATTTTCCTGTTCAAGTTTTGTGTAAAATAATGTTTCCTTTGTTTTATTTCAGGCCTAATGCACTGCTGTCATTAAGGAAGAATAGTTTGTGTTCACGTTTTAGGTGTCGTAATGCCAGATAGTGGATAAGGGCCAGTTTCTCAAAATATCAATGTTTTTATTATTGACTAAACCCTTTCACTTTTTGTATTACAAGAAAAATGCAATAAAACAATGTGAAAATCCGATTCCACAAAGAATTATGCTGAGGACAGAAACAATCTGATAAGCTAAAAACTACTTGGATTTTGTTTTTCACAAATGCATTTATTGATACATTCTTCTTAAGTTAATTAACCATTTTAGGGCCGAAGTAGCTCTGCAACAAGCCATGCAGGCTCTCCAACTCCACACTCAGGTTCTTGTTTTGGATGTTTCAATCGGTTGTAAAATGTATGTTATTTATTTTATCATGCATTTCAAAAAGTCAACTGCAGAAACAAGAACAATACACTGATAGAAATGATGAGCACATGTACCGATACAGCCCATAGCCTTCATGGAGGACAAAGTAAAACCCCCTCAGCACATGTCGCCTCCTCCGTCCAGCCCACATGGGCTCTGCATTTGAACTAAACATCTGGCTTTGTCAGCACGCTACACAGCAGGACCGCCCTGCCTCCCTTCTATTAGCCTCTGCTGTATGGTGATGTACGTCAGGGACACACTATGAATTTCAAGTGTGCATCAGAATGCTTCTAATGTTTTTGACAAGTCTGGTCAAATGGGAGCAACCTCAGCGTTTGTGCATTAGCCTAGATGAATCTAACTGCTACTGATAAAGCAGGTGTGTTCTTTGAGGAGCTTAGCGATGGTTTTTCTTAGTTTATTTTATTGGAAGGACAGTGTGCACATATAATGTAGAAAGTGCAATAAAACCTATTGCATAATTTGTGTGCAACTATTTATAATACAGTAAGCATGTTATTATAAAACATTATTAAAGGTCCAGAAATCTATCAGCTGGTACCCATGTGACGGCAAAAACACAAAACTGGTATAATGTTAGTGTGGGCAAGAATCCTATTTTTGAAAATGAAACGCTCTGGAAATCTGCCATGTTCTTTAGAATATCTGGAAGCCTGTTCCATTCCTTGATGGCTTTAGGCTGCAGGTGGAACATTGCAATCTGCCCCGGACACAGAACTTAACACTCTACTTGTTGAAAGGTGAATATCGAAATGCCTGGTCAAATCTTAAAAACCTAGTATTTTGAATTTTTCTAGACTATACCTATTTTTAAGGCCTATTGTGCAGAGATCTAAGAGGATTTAGTGGTATCATTTGTCAGATCTTTGTGTCGCTGCATCCATTTCTTTTCATAATCTTTTAAGCTAATGCCATCAACATATTGTTGGTATATGGTAAAATAAAAACACCTACAGGAGTAATTGAACATCTGCTGCCTTCAGTGCATTAACACTGGGGGGTGACGCGCATCATTAAAGTCCGGCCCCTGGGGAGAGGACTTCATCGTGTGCACAGAAAATACTTATCACTGAGCATGAGCATTATACTTGTGCATCAGAAATATGCAGACTTTTTTTTTTCAAAGTTAAAGGACATATTATGCATCGATTTTTTTGTTTAAATAATGTTCTAACATTGCTTCTTTATCAAAACACAGCTGGAGTTCTGTCTGTGAGATGTTATTATTTCTTTTCTGAGCCTCAGAAAACACTGCTCCGAATTTCTCAGATGTGTGGTTTTATAGCTCTGAGATCTTGTGCCGTGTTTCCATAAATCCATAAATGATCCAGACTCAATAGGTGGGTTTCACATTCTAGAATTCTTGTCAGTTATAAGCCAGGTGGAGGGCAAGAGGCAGTTTTTCCTATCAATAGGAATTGGACTTTGTCGTGAAATAATTAAAAAATATTTAGCTAATTTAAAAAGCAATTATTTCTATAATGACTAGACCCACTACTCATTTGTATTACAAAAATAAATTGCATTTAAACAGTATTTATTTTAGCTCCCTCCACCTCATTGAAATTACATTGGCCTGTAGAATGGTGTGATGTCATCTGAAACCCGCCTATAGGAGCATTTTTGCAACATCAGTCAAGATCAGTATGATTTTTTTTTTTACCTATGTGGTTTCCTTTGCCATGATTGGATTCTACTAAGGTGGAATAACTCGACACCAACGTGACAAAACACAGAATAAACAGCTATGAAACAGAATGGTGTCTCTGGAACATCCTGAACGTTTTGGTGATTGGTGTGTGTATTAGCTGTTGAAAATGTGAAGCAGCAGTCTTATAGTTTGTGCGTGTGAAAAACTCAGATTTAAAAAGTGCTTAGAACAACAGGCCATAGCACTTCTCCGACAATACAGACGCCTTCAGATGAACTATTGTACTTGTGCAGCAGCTGGAGGCATGGACTATTGTTGAGAGCTATAATTATTGTCATCATTTTACTCTGATGACTGTTTCTGGTTGTGTTTGACTGGAATAAAGTTATTATTATAGTTATACATCACAAGCAAGTATAAAACATATGCTAGGATGTGTTATTGATACAGCCACATTGTCTTCGTAGCTTATTTTGTTTTCTATTATTTAAAAAAAAGCTTAAGCAACACAATCACAATAAAAACATAAGTTACAAAACAATAAACATACCAAGAAACATTTTTGACAATGTGAAATAAACCTGCTAAAAAGAAAATGCAAATAGCAGAGTTAAAGCAGATCAAAGTTCAGAGTGTTTTGTACAAGCTTGTGGCGATTTCTGGACGCGATGTTTTACATGTAACCCATATTTCCATAAAGAACAGAAGTCAAAGAAGTTTTCATAACGATTCTCAGACTCTAAATACTAAACGTGTTTATTAAAGCTTATTCTGATACTGTGTATTTGTTTGTAAAAGATTCATTTATCATCGTGACTATAGTAGTTTGCAATGGGAGATGTTTTTTGGAATATCTATGAACATGGGCATGTTTAAGAGACTGATTTTGACTGTTGTTGTTGGGACTATAGTAAAATTTTTTGCTTCCTTAAAACCAGAAATAATTAATTTTAAACTTTCCACATCAGTTTGCATGTTTCTCACTTACCTAATGCATTCTGAGTCTCCGAATTGTTCACTCCGATGTGTTTTAAGTATTTTTTTTTTCACATCTGTTGAAGCAAGACTTTCCGGTTTGCGAACAGCAGTTGCCACAATTTTTTGCATTGTTTGCCACAATGCAAACAACAACAACAACAAATGAACGTCTGCTCTATGTGTGCGATATATACATTTTTAGATAATATTGGGATTGTTCCCAAACTTTTTTGCCTAGAACCCCCAAAATAACCATGCAACCAACTCGCGACCCCCGCAGCAAAAATCATTCATTCATTTTCTACCGCTTAATCCCGTTAGGGGTCACGGGTGACTGGAGCCTATCCCAGTGACTTGGCCTTAGGCGGGGAACACCCTGGACAGTGGCCAACTTGCCGCAGGGTTAGACAGACAACCATTCACTCTCACATTCACTCACTAAGGGAAATTTACAGTGATGCCCAATTAACCTAAACATACATGTTTTTTGGAGGTGGGAGGAAACCGGAGTACCCGGAGAAAACCCACGGTGACAAGGGGAACATGCAAACTCCACCCAGAGAGATCGTGAGATGTTGATATAGTCCGACCCGGGAGTCGAACCCACGACCTCCTTATTGGGAAGCCAGAGCTCTAACCACTTGGCTACCGTGCACCCCTACTTTTGTATTCATTTTAAGATACAAAATAGGGCTGGGCCATATGGCAAAAAATGTATATCACAATTATATTGGAGCCAGATCACAATTAAGATTTTATCACAATTTTTGTAAACTGTCTACATTTGAATTGCTTTTGAGGTAAATAATCATCTACTTTTTTTTTTAGAAAGTTCCTTCTTCTCAGTCAAAGTGTAGATCCATCCGTCATAGGCTGATCAGTGTTGCCAGATTTTCAGAGTAAAACAAGCGACCAATCCCAAAACAAGTGACCTCAACTTTTCAATTAAAAATATTAAAAATAATATTTTATTTTGAATGTTGTGTATGCTAAAAGTCCATTATATTTTTAAATTAGATCTATAAATTAGCTAAAATCCACCTCTTTTATGACTTGAAAGTGCAGCCCAAAAAAACACAACCTTCAAAATTCCTAAGAGACTTTGGAAAAAAAACATTAACAACAAAACAGCCCAATATCACTTTAAAGAAGAAAACTTGGCAACTCTGAGGCTGAGAAAAGTAAGTTGAAAAAAGCCTTTATTTTGATAGTGTATTGCTTTATATAACCCAAATTCCCCCCAAAAAACGGATTAAAATGCCAATGGATTTTGCTTGGCGACACCTACTTTGGGAACCACTGTTGTATTGCAACTAAGCAAAAACAGAATACTGAGTATATTGTTTGTAGTAAAAAGGCACCAAAAAAGACTGTTAAAAAAACAACAAATTAAGAAGATTACATTGTAATTGTTCAGATAAAGTTAGATGGTGGTATTTTAGTCAACTGAGCACTTATTGGTGTCTTAGTTGACCAAATTTGTATTAGTTAGAAGGCACATTGCAAACTTATTCAGATTTTTTTGCTTTTTGTTTGGGTCAGATATTTGGTGAGATTATTGAGACACTTTGCTAGTTTAATTAATCGATTGGTAACACAAGTTTATAGCCAAACTTGTCAAGTTAGGGTTAGCACATTTACAGACATGCTTGATGCTTGGTTTGAAATAATCTGTATCGTAATCGAGATATGTCAAAAAATGAGCCCAGCCCTACTAAGACTATCCTGTCAGATGGATGCTAAACTCCTGTTACATCAACAAGAATCCGCTTATAACCCAGCTGACCCCCTGCGGTGTCCTGCGGTTCATGTAAGCTCCCTGAAAATAGCCGTCGAATCAGAGGAGCTACAGACAAGGTCACTATAGTGCTGTTCAATTGTGTGCGCTGACTCTCCACATGTGGTTGAGTTACAGGTCAGCAGAACAAAGCACACATCTGTCTGTGCTCTGGCTCACAGCCCTGCACTGCCTCTGTCCATCTCAAACTCTATGTGCATTCTGGAGCTGGCAAAAGGATTTCAGAGGGCAATACATGTTGTTTCTCTGTGGGGAAGAGAAGGCTGCTAAATCATGCTGGCAAAAAAAAATAAAAAATTGTAGAGCCAATCTTTAAGGCCCCTGGATAACACAAGTCTGTGTTTAAGAGGGACCTATCTAAATTTAATATCAATTTTCTGAGTTTGTAACCATTGTGTTCTCATGAGTTAGTTCAATGTTGTGTTTGGATTGATGCATGCATGTTTGTGTATCTTATACTGTCTTTAAGCCGATGCTTAAGTGCTCAGAAAATCCCTGTTTTCACCTATTACCTGTCCCTGCCAACTTGGTATTATTTACTTGTGATTTTTAACAAAACAAGTAAAACATGTAATAGTTGTCATGTCAAGCGGCAGACCTTACCACTATAAAGATGTAAAACTTATCAGTTCTGCAATTTGGAACAAAAGGTGTTTTGTCGTAAGATCAATTTTGTGTTTTACAAATATGATAGTTTATTACTGAAAAACACAATATGTCTTTCTTAAAATTGTTAGAAAATTGTCCTTCACTGTAAATAAGACCACCAGGGCATATTAAAAGTACCTTCTTCTTGATCAAAAAGACAAAAATGTTTTGTCATTCCTTACTAAAGCAGTGCCTTATACTAACAGTGTTCATGCGTCTTCCTGGCCCATTCACAGTTCTTACATGGCAAAGAAAACTTCAGTGCAACTTTTGTCCCATATGCAGCTGTTAGTCTTCCATCACAGGACATAAGTAGGCCGTAGCTTTACAGTGCATGTGATTCTTAAGAAGTTTGTGTTGCCAGGTCTGCTCTCAAGATATACAGTATCTTCATTTGGATTCACACATAGATTACACTGAAGCAGCTATTTTACTGTGTCTAGAACTTAGGAAAAAGAAAACCACACAATCTTGAAAATCACAATACAATATCTTAAGAAGCAATTTGTTTAATTTGTTTTCCTAATTTGAATCATTATCATCCTGAGATAACCAGGCATATGTAAAAACAAATACTAGATACAGCTGGATTTTCAGTCCAGTTTTGCCCAAGATTTCATGAAAAAGCAAATCAATAAACTGGGTACTGCTGCATTTTTGGTTAGTAGACCTATATCAACCTGTTTTTCATGCCAATTGTAACTCAAATGTGCAAACAAATGAATCAGGTATGTATTTCCATTTTCTCCTTCCACAGCGCATTGTACTAGAGACATTTGGACATTTGTTTCTCATGTAATTTGATATACTGGGAGGATATGTTGTATTTCTAAAAAATAAAATAAATGAAAATAAAAAATATATACAATTAAAACAATGGTTCATTACAATGCATTCAAGCTCTTTTAACTAGTTTTAGAAATGAACCGTGTTGATATATTAACAACAGTTAACCTCAATGCTAACAACAATACACATGATTGGATTTTTAGTGGACAAGTGGTCTATCTTAGATGTAGACAAGGCACTATTATTACCTCATTATGTACAGCACAATAACAATGTAATTGTTTTAGGGGAACCTGAATTTAAGTTATTAAAAAATCCATAAAAATAAATCAAGTATAGTGCCTTTAGGCTGGTACAATGGCCAATATTATGGCTTTACTGTTTTTTTCCCAGTGTTTTCCAGGATTTTCCCAGATTGTGCTCCATGTTTGCTGCTGCTGTTATCTCTAATAGCCCACACTAGTTTATGTATACACACTATTATCCCTGAAGCTGGTGACTGTGTGTCACACCACACTATTCAATATATGATTACTGCATCCACCAGGGCCCTATTACCAGCAAACGCTAATGTGCCATGTCATTGTATTTCCATCCAGTCACTTTAGTACAACAATTTATCAAAATAAACATAAAGCATATGACAATAAGGCTTTTCTATTTGGCACTAATCAGACAAGTCATTAGGCAGTAATGAGGCGGCTCTCGTTGGGTATACAGTGTGTACTTGTATTGTAGTACTCCTGTAGTCCCATTCCAATTATGACCCAGTCTCACCCGGGAAGAGGCCCACTTAACCGGCGTTCCAGCAATGCATAATTTAATGTTGTGTTTGTAAATACACGCTGGCACTCTGATTAATCGGTTTCTCCACATACTAATTTGTTCCATTTGATTAGTCTCTTAAATGCATTATTTATTAGGTAAAAATGCTGGGTGGTTGTTAGTCATTGTGAGAGCTGTACAGCGTGGCAGATGCTTCGGCAGAGAGACTTCGCACATGGAAGGCAGTGTTTAGCACATTTTCAACAGTAATGAAGAATCTGTGAGAAAATGCCTTCACTATGATCTGACCAACATTTGTCCACTTTGTTTCTGTGTTCATTTGTTTAAAGTCGCATAGGAAATAAAACATTTTTGCAGCCAAACACAGAAATAAAAGAGAGTTTTCAGAAGAGATTTCTTATATTTCTTATATGTAGGGCTTACATCCAGGGGGCAGCAGAGACACCCCTAAAATGTAATCATAATAGAGACTTTCAAAGACACTTAAAATATGACTTAACTCTGCTTTAAGACAGAATCTTGGTTAGACTGACATATTATCCCACACACTGGATTGAACCTCTGCGTGTGTGGAGCCACAAAGGCACTTTGCGGCTCTATATTTTTCATTGTACTTCACCTCCCACTACTGCATTAGCACAATTAAGCTGTTCTTTTTCCATGTCAGGGTCAAAGTAATCACCAGGATCCCTGTGTGCCGTGGTTTGCATATTCATTTGGCACAGGTTTAATGCCAACGGCTACCATTGCTACTCAAGTCAAAATAGATTTCATACAGTAACAGTGTTTTATGTTCTTACAGAGAAAACAACTGAATTTTGTGTTCTTGATTGTAATCATATGGTACTTGATGTGCCTATGTGACATGGCACCACTGGATCATATTTGTATGTAAGCTGGGCAATCAGGGAAAAAATATCATCAGGATTTTTTTCCCTCATATTGATCGATCTCGGTTTTTTTTCGATTTTGCTTAACCTTTTCAAAAACCAAAAAAAAAAAAAGGCCTTTGTGAATATAGACAAATGAAAAATGTTTATGACTGGTTTCGATTTACATTAAATCCACAGATGTATTTGATGATTCAATTTGATCTCTGATACATTGCCTAGCCCTGGATGTACCTAACTAATGTATTCTCATGGCTTGCACATAAATACCACGTCATGACAAATTGCGTGTCATGACGACGCTTTTGCCTTTTTTGGCGTGCTATTACACGCTCATTTTTGTCTGGCGTGGTCTGGACACACGGTGTAGTTGAGAACAAACACATGGGTTTTTTGGGGTTAATGGCTAAGTTTAGGTCTGAAGTTACAAAAATGGATAAGTTTAGCTCTGAGGCTTGGAGTTGGTTAAGGTTAGGATTAGGATAGTGTTAGTCTTCATAAATAATCGTCACATCTTTGCCTTCACCATAGAAAATGCGTGAAATACACACACAACAAACAGAAATTGTGTTCATATGACACGCCGTTTCAGATTGGTGGCACTGACACGCTTATCTGTGAGAAGCGTTAACAGTGCATGTGTTTGTGACTTATTTATGTATTAGACCATGGTATTAAATACGCTCATTCCTTGTATTTATTCACTTCTCTGATAGAAATGACGGTGTGACCTTTTGAGCAAGTTTGAATGTGGGAGTGTACATGCGCGCTGCTTGGATTCTTTCACTTCAGCAGACAGCTTTGGAAAGTTAAACTGATTAAGGACAAATGAAATGAATGCTGCAGTGAAATCTGTGTTATGCCTCCATAAGGTCACTTGTTCTTCCATTTGCAACAAGTATGTGTAAAGTCAGACTGTTCTTTTAAAGACTAAATCCTCTATACTTTAGAGTTCTTCTGCACATTCATCTATGTGAACAAAAGTAACACACATTTGGACTGAACTGAATTAAGAAGTACGGTTGTGTTGCTGTAGTGGAAATAAAGGAGAGTTGTTGAGCTGAAATATGACTTTTTTTTTTTTAATAACCGAGTGCCTTGAACTTTGTTTTTGTCTTTTTTTTGTCTTTTATTTTGATTTTTTTGTTACATCTACACCCAAATAGACAATCTGCTTTTTCTTGTTAAGACTTCACCTTCTCCAATTGAGCATCTATTTTTGACATATTTTATGCAATTTTTGGACACAGGTAGTAGGATTTTTTATCTGTTTTATTCTTTATTTGAAACTGAATATTTGGTATAAAGTCTGCACAAAACTTTCACTACATATTTTATGTCACAAGACATCCAAACATAATTTTCATATCCAAATTTAGAAAAATAACAAAATGGGCGGCTTTTCCACTAGGAGGCAGCTGAGAGAGCTAACAGACCCACAAAGACATTTAACAAGATCAGAATGTTTCTACTTGAAAATCCTAAAACACAAACCCCTGTGGTTGAATAAATTCTCAAAAAGAAACTGTGTGAAGTTGTATGAGAATGTATCTGGTTGTTCAGGTTACTCAAGTTCTGTAAAACCATAAGATCCATATAAAAAGCCCAAATGCAAGGTCACCAGTGGGTGTTGTTTTGAATCAGTAACACTCACACAGCAGCACTGCTCATGTGTGATCTCAGTCCCAACATGAGCCTCTGTTACAGGCCCAAAGAACAAAGGCCACATCTGTCACTGCACTGGCTCACACTGTTCATATCAGATCAGAAGTGAGCGTGTGGCAATGGAGTCACTTGTCTGTTTGCAAAAGTTCTAGAAAAAAAAAAGGTTGTGCTTGTGTTAACATGTTGTCCATAATCAATTATAGACACAATGACAGGAAGTCTCTCTCTGCTATCACAATATTAGATCATGTTTGACACTGTCGGCTTCGATCGGACAATTCTTAATGCAGTCTTGTTCACAGTTTTGAGTCATGATTCAAGCTTTCTTTGATCACTGATGGCTGGAATGTGGAGTGGACACTTCCCATTAGATGTTAAGAAAATAATAATAATTCAATGCTCATAATTTTCACAATTGACTCTGTGCATAGAAGCTGTTTATTTTCAAAACGTCAGACTTTAGCGTTAGCATTGACAGACAAACACATCTTTTTTAACACACTAGCACAATTTTGTCCTTTGGTGAAATATTCTCCTTATGTATAAAGTTTTTTTTCCTGAGAAAAACACCAATAACTCACTGTTCACTGCCCAATCTTAAAGTATTTTTTCCTTTTAGACTGAGGTAGAGAAACCTCATGGAAATGAATTAAACAGGAAACAAACATGTTGACAGGAAGTTAGCATTTTTGAAAATAAATAAGCCAACTGACTTTAGTGCACAGTCAATTTCGAATCAGAATTGTATCTCAAAGCAAGCTCCATATTATTTTAAATTTTAGCTGTCAAGGTTTTTCATTTGAAATCTAATACATAGAGATTATCAACTAATCTTATAATCCAAATTGACACTTTACTAACTTTATTATTTTGTACAACCGCTGGTACAGTTGCATCTTGACTTTTCTAAGCTTCTAAACATGTCAGAAACAGAGAACTTGCAGTCCAGATACAGAGAATTTGAAACAATCTGGTGTAGTTTGGTGCTTCTAGGGTAAATTACGTTAATGCTATACCACAACTACATATGTTTAGCCAACCTGTTGTAAAGTGACTGTGCACTGCCAACACTTCCCACTGCACTTAGTAGTCCAACTAACGCGTGAGGGTCTGTGCGTGCCAGTGTGTGTTAGCCTGCTCTTTGGGAGGCTAGCAGGCCAAAAGAAGAGACAAGCAAACTCAGCGCCGCGCTACACCATATGCCAAATACGAACAGGCCTGCCAATTCGTGTGGGGGGGCGAGGGAGTGGGCAATACTGGCAACTGCTAGCTACGCTGATTTCTTGACAGAGGGAGATGAATAATTGAACACGAACGAAGATAGGAAGATGAAAGTTCTGATGGAGTAAAGGCAGTCAGCCAGTTGACAAACGGGGCTATATCTCAGCTTTATTGTGATGACAAATTGATTTATAATAAGTTTAGAAAGACAGAAAAACAATGGGTGGTTGCAGTTTGGTCTATAGCGGTAGAGCTTACATTGATCTCAAAAATGGATGTTGCAGCGTGTCATAATGTAGGAAAAACAGGAGCAAAAATAGAGATGAGAATAAAGGAAAAACGCAGTTAACACCTTTACATTTATGGTAATAGTTTGTTTAGTCACTACTCTGAAATCACTGACCCATGGTAAAGAGTGTAACAGGGGACATTTATTCCAAAAGCAGCACATGCATTTTAGATTCCTTGTTAAATAATTCAGCGAAGCATCTTCCACTAAATGCAGCAGCAGATCAGGCGTACAAGTGCGCAGAACTATGGTGGAAACTAGGCTGTACTCAATGTATCGGTATCGGATATATCGTGACAAGCTCATTGGCAATACGCGTATCGTTACAGGAAGGTGTATCGGGATACGTATCGGCATACAAAATGTATATAATTTACACTTATAAACCTGGACAGCAGGGTTAAGGCTGAAACTATTTAGCCAAACAATAGCTTATTTGTAAGACACTTGTATGTAACATAAAGAGTAGTTTGAAAGTAAAATTACTTTGCATTTGACACTTGATATGTGACATATTAAGGAATTATATCAGCGTTTACATGTATCGGGATATGTATCGTATCGTGACCACTGTATCGGATACGTATCGTATCGGAAGGCTCTTGGCAATAACCAGCCTAGTGGAAACGCTCCATTACTTCACTGTAGACTTTTAAGTGTTTTGGGGCTGAAGGTACTACTCTTCCACATGAATGCTTTTGTATCATTGCAATGCTTAACACTACTCTGAGCCACTTTATAATGGTTTTGCTCATCATAAGCCTATCAAAGTTGCAGTTTTGATTCTTCTAAATCTGCGTTGTTCTCTTTTATTGGTTCTTGGTGTTAAAAACAAACATAAAATACTATCATAAAACAGAAACAGAGCTCAGAGCATGCAGACATGTTTCAACTATGCAAAAAAGAGCTGTTTTAATAAAATATCACCATGAAGACACGAGTTCTACTGTTTTATGGATCATTGTTACTATTTTCAATTTGCAGCTTATTGTATGCTGTACATTCTGCTTATGTTTCAGTTTCATCTAAAAAGCATATTATGCACTCACAATATCCTGCTTATGTATAAACACTTTAAAACAAGTTAATTTAATAAGTGCACAAAACAATGAAACTCAGCAAAGCAGTATAACAAGTGTTCACATTTTAGATGTCATAAGGCCAGATGGGCAGCAACTATTAAAAACTTTGTACTTTGCCTTCAAATAAATAACTATTATTAACTCTATTTCTACACATTTTGCAACTATAGTACTTTTCGCACGGCTTAATAGGGACGTCTATAAACTTTAATTACCCCCCGACAGGCATTTGCACGAGGATATTCAGTGTGACGTTGTTGTGAGTGTCGATCACAATCCCATCCACACATTCATCTTTTAATCCATTTATAGTGACAAAGTCCGAACATTGCAGCGTTCTGTCTCGTTTTGTCCAAACTTTTCCCCAAACATCTATTTTCTCAACCTCCCGTTGCCACGACAACGGGGTTATTGTACTTCCGGTCATGGATTTCTAATTGTAGTTTGATTAATCTTTAGCATTTCAATCCTAGAAAAAATACTTTTTCATTTCAGAATGAACCATATTGAATAGCAATAATAATTTTGTTTAAATCTGAAGATAAAATAAGCCGCAGATTCATTATTGATTAATTTATAAACGGTTCACGGATTGAAAACACAGACATACGCATTCGCACGGCATTAGAATTACATGAGGACGTCTGAGTTTGGCAAATCAGAAGGTAAAATTCGGGGGGAATTTTACAGACATTTTTACTGACATGGAAGATTTGCACGGGAGTAAAAACTCAAACGAAGTTGTCATTATTACAATTTGCTTGAGGTCCCTAGGTAAATATTTCGCTGTGCGAATAGGACTTATTAGTGATTGGGCCCATTTACATTTTGTATAACAGCAAATGGTATTATACTAAATATTATAGTTTTATAGAATCTTGTAGTAGAGCTGAGCAGACTAAGACATCATCTGATTAATCGACTAAACAACTAAAGAGCGTTAAATACCACCACTTGATGAGTCACTACTCCCTTTTGCGCTCACAAAAGGCATGTCAATATTTCTGTATCAAAAAAGCCATGGGTATTGCTTGTGATGTTCTAAGGTTTGTGCTGGAGGACAGAGGAAGGGCAGGCACACTGGGAGATCCGAGTTAAAGAGGGTCCTGTTGTCACTCCAGAGCTGTGTCAAGGTCTTAGCAAACACTTCCTCCCCGGTGTGAGCTGCTGGCCATATTTAACACCAAACAAAAAGCACCAAGCATTGTTCTATATGCAGACAACATGCTTTGGGAAGATAATGATAAATTTCACTGCTTCAGGCAATGACAAGAAGGATAAAAGCAGAAGACATAGCGTGTTGTGGTTAAATGATGGTGCCAGGGTAATTGACAAAGATAAATGCAGAGCTCGTGGCGCAGTTGTGACAGAAATATAGTCCAAACATTGCACCGTGTTGTGTTGATGTCATTGTCCAGTCTTTCAAAGTCACTTTACCTTCAGCTGACATTGTTTCTCTTTGTTCCTTGGATCAGTTCAATTAGTTTATGTTTGGGAATACGTGACAGATTGAAGCTAAGATACTGAAGACATGCTGAGAGAGAGAGAAAAAAACACATATCTTTTATAAGAAAAGTGAAGGAGACTCGTTTTTCCCTGATGAGGATTTTCGTTCAATGGAAATTAAAATATGAATCTGAATGACGGGTCCAAAGAATTCCTGTTTAGAACTGAAAATTTCACAGAACCTGTCTCTTTAACGTGACCATTCACACTTTTTTGTTGTATTTGAAAAGTAGTTGACATATTAGAACTCTACAATTATCAGTCGGAGTCTGAAAATGCCAGTATGTTGATTCAGCTGAAGAACATTCAGCTTGAATGTCGCTGTTTAACTGCGCATCTCCTTTCTGGAAGAAAACATTGTCTTAATCACTCTAATCACAGTTTTCCTCTCTTTGTTTTGTCAGATACCACTCTGTCCAGCCAGCGGGGTGAGTACACTACACACACTCTGTCTGTCTGTCTCTTTTGGTGCGGAGCCATCTGCGCCGGACTGTGCCAAACGCAGCCACGCTTTGTTTGTCTTAATGTGGAAGAAACCATCCTCAAATGTGGGTCTCAGCGGGGGGAGAGCGCCGAGTCACAAACATCATTTGCATCACCGGGAAGCTATTTTCCTCCCCATCACATTTCATAGCACGACAAATGTTGAGACAAAGGCGGGGAAAACATCAAGAGAGTACAATTACCAAAGCATCATTCTGAGACCCATGTGGCCAATCAGAAGCTGAATTTAGCCCTTTTTTCCCAGTACGGCCTACTTAGTCAATTTACCCCCTTTTGACTTCAATCGCTTTCAATAAGATAGTTGTGTGTTGTTGAAACAGATCAGAGATGGGTCTCCCACCAGGCTTTACATTCACTTCCTATTTTTATTTTGACCATATAGAACTCTGGTTAATATCCTGCTGTGTAGAGCTCAGCACCTTAATCACACACAAAGGTGACAAACTAATGACTCGTTTGTGGTCGATGAAGACCACAAACTATGCAGAGTCGACCAAATAATCCAGCATTGGATCTTTGTGAGCCTTTGGCTTTCTGGTGGTTTCACGAACGTACCAACTGCTTTGTTTAGTCTATTATCTGTGTCTGGTGGACTGCAGGCATGTCTCTGCCCATTGTCTGTCAGTTGGCCCATAGCAAAGATATGTCCCATTATATGTATTTTTATATGTCAGATAAAACTGGGCGCGACAGGCTAACAACTGACTGGAAATCTCCATAACTTAAGAGCAAAGTACATTGTCTGTGGTTCAGTATCATACATACATATTTTCTACATAAACCTATCCCTCCAAAACCATAATATATGAACAAAACAGTTCTCGTCACAGATTTGTATTCAGCCTGAGTCTTATCCTTGATTTTGACCTCAGCTCTGCCTTTCTTTACCAACCTTTAGTTCGCACATTAAAGTATGCTTCACTTCTCTCTGCTCCCACACACACTTTCTGTAGCAATGCGCATAGTCACACAATATCTTTTTCCACAGTGCAAAATAAATGGAGCCCTATAGAGGTTATGCTCTGACAAAAAGGCTCCTCAACATTCAGACTGAGGTAAAAGAACAGCTGATAAAATGTGTCTTGTAGCGTTTTTGTGGACACTTTTTTGTTTGTGGAGCTCACTTTTCAGACATATTTCCACATCAGCAAGGTTCATCAAGACCTAGCTGTGAATTGACTTGAATTAGTTGTGCTGAAAATTAACTTAATTTCCCACAAAATAGGAAAAAGTTGTAAATATCACATCTCGCCAGACTGTGCAACAACTCAAAACAACTACATTTTAATTTTGAGTTATTACAGGAATAAAGTAAAATTCTTTCTCTACACAAAAAGGATATCTTTGGTAGAAAATACCCCAAATTTACCCCTTCTGTTAGTAAGTTTTTTTTTGTTTCATATGATTTTGTCTGTATGTTCCCTTTTTTGTTCCCAGTGACCCATATTTTGATGACCCACACATCCTTCTCTATTTGTAACAGGTTATGTTCTGTTTTTCTTTCAGAATGGCAATTTTAGCTAGTTAATTTGCATTAACATTGGCACAATTACAACAGCAGCATTTGATTGTCAAAGCAGTTTGGAAGAGAAAGAAACTGCAGTGGAGCAGAGAGGACAACCGTTACTCTCAAACATAACTTAAAATCTCAACAAAATTATTACTGTGGCATTTAATAGCATGGTATGACGATATTACCATATATTTTCCAATCCCTTTTCAAAGAAATCTTGGAGGTCTGTTGAAAGTGTTTGTTTGAAATGAGAGTGATGAACGAAGAGGCAGTTATTGGAGGGGTTTTGTTTGTCTAGTAAGTCACACTTATTTCCAGCTTCTATTGCAGTAGGTCAAGTTTGTAAATATACATTATTTAGCTCATTATTGCATTTTCTTTGATCGACCCTATGGGTGTCAGTTTGCCTTAGTATGAGCCTAAAGCCAGGCTACGTTTGGAGGTGTTCTGCAGGCTTCTGTGTGCAGTGACTGGTCCTGCATCTTCTGTGCTTTAATTGCCTGTACCTGAGGCAGGAGAGTAGGTGTGATTGTGATAAGAGAAAGCGCTGTGCTTGGCTAGTTTTAGTGCCCTTATCCTATAATCTGTGGATTGATTATGGTTTTTCTGCCAGCCGTGCAAATTGTTGGGGCCCATCAGCAGCACTGGAAGCAGCTCCAGTCTTCTGCGGGCTGCCGTGTAATCTGTGAGTAGTACTGAGCTGTACCACTTCACTGGCTCTGGCTTTGAGGAGAGTGGGCCTTTCTGCTCAAGTGTGGAGATTTCATGCACCCAGAGCACAGGGTGAGCCAAGGTGTGCAATACAGATGTACGGGACAGCTAGAGCAGTTTGTGTGTGTGTGTGTGTGTTCTTGTGTCACTGATGGTGCGTGGGCTGCCTCTGGTGGACCCTCAACTCTCATCCTGTACTGTATCTTTTATCAATGAGAATAATCTGCAGCAGTTTATATTTACTTCTATTTAGTGTGTTGGGAAGTATTAAAAATGTATTACCAAAAATATGTATTCAAAATACCAATTTAGATGAACTGCATGTAGTTGCAGTTACTCTTTCATTTGTTAGAAAAATTCTTTAAATCATAGATAAACATTTCAGTATTTGTGCTCACATTTTTTTACACCAGGTGTACACTGACTCCAGACAATATTAACATTTCAGCTCGAGTTGATACTAAGAAAAAAGCTCTGAACTTAATACTCATTTTGAGACCACACATACAAGAGTTATTTATTAATTCATTCATTTATTAGTTGTTGGTTTTTTTGACAATAATTGAATGTAGGAATACAATTTACTATTTGGGTGAAATGTGCACTGGTGTAAATTGAGAGCGAGGGGGCGGAGCAAGGGGGCGGAGCTCCTCTGTGTGTGAGAGCGAGGGGGCGGGGCGAGGGGCGGGGCTTACACAGCTCTTTTCTGACTTTCTGCTTTCTTTACATGAAGCCTCAACCTCAGGCTTGTGACAATCAAAATGAAACAATAATGGGGTAGACATGAAGTTTATTGTCAGATTATTGAGAGCGAGGTGTTGCAAACCCCTTGTTAATATTAAAAACAAATACTTCAAGTTTTTTTATGGTTATTATTAGGGCTGGAGACACAATAAAAACTGACAAAGAGCTTACACTTTGATGTATACGTGTGTAAAAAAGCTGCAGATCTGCAGAAAGAATACACAAGACTTTCATTCTGTCTCATTCTTGGAGACAATTTGTAAGCATTTCAAAAATATAAGATTTGATTTATGTGCAGTTGTGCAGTTTGAATTTTTGAATCATGCATTGATACATTTTACAGTTAGCTCAATATCCTCATCATCTCTTCTGTTCAAAATATAGAAATATTTATATTTGGGTGAGACATGACATTTCTATTTTTACATAGTCGACCTCATGCCTACACCAGTGGCATTCATTACTCTCATCACCATGGAGGAACTGACTACAAAGAAAATTGCTGTGTTTGTTGAAATCTCAGTATTGACTATGGAACAAATTAAAAACAAAATCTTGACACACATACAGAATGATTTCAGTACCATTTTGCAAGCTTCCCTTACAATGACTGAATGACAAGCACAACTTCTGTTTGTCTCTCTGCTGGTCTTTGATCCACTTTAAAGCCTAAACACTACAGATGGCTGTGTATGTGTGCATTGTACTGGCAGAGCAGCCACTTTCACCTGTTCCCTTTTGGTCGGAGCTGTAGCAAGGCTAAAGGAGCAGCTAATGGGCCGCGAAATGTCCCCAGTGCTACAGTAACAACACAGGCTAATGGAGCACAGCCCCGGTGATACAACACAGTGACAGAAAACCCTGACAAGTGCTGACCCCTGTTTAGGATGAAACAGGCAGTGCCACTTTTCAAATAATCTTTTACCGCTTTATTATTGAAATACACCTTCACTCGTAATTCATTTCTTAAAAATTTGTAATGCCAGTTGATAATTGATAATTAATGCTCTGTGATTTTGTACAGGTTTTAAGGCGAGACACTGCAGGTGAAAATGAAAAGTGGCATCAATCATTGAAGCTTTGGACTTTATTCAGAAAAATATAAATGTAGGTGTTTATCCTGTGTTGTTTCAATAAGGCAGTTCAGGTATAAAAAAAAAAGGTCAAAAGTGCACATTTTTGAACATACTTTTGAGAAAAATAGCGTTGGAGCATTTGCAGTCAGAAACACTTTAATAAATCAGCTTTAGAAAGTGATAGCAGTCATGTTTTGTCAATATACTGTTAAAGCTGTGCACATGCTTCTTTGAGGTTTGATAGACCAAACAGAACAATTTTGTATTTGCTCCTTTTTTATGGGCTGAACTCAAGGACAACTCCATACCAGCATGCCAAAGCCTGATCCCGTCAGATCTCAGGAGCTAAGCAGGGTTGGGCCTGGGCAGTACTCGGATGGGAAACCGCGGAGGAACCGCACAGTGGGGCAAACAGAGGAGAAACTCGTTGTTGTGTCCTTAGGCAAGACACTTCACACATTGCCTATGGTTCTGGTGTGTGTATAAATGGTTGGTGGAGGGGCTGATGGCGCAAAATGGCAGCCTCGCTTTCAGCCCCAGGGCAGCTGTGGCTACAAATTGGGTGACACAGTGGCGCAGCGGTAATGCCTCCCCTGACCCTTCTCCCAGGACTCCCCTGCAAAAGAGATTCTTAATCTCAGTGGGACCTCCCTGGTTAAATGAAGGTCAATTAAAATAGTAGCTTAACACTGCCCAGTGTGGGATGAATGAATAATGCAGAATGTGAAGCGTCTTTGGGTGTCATGAAAAGCGCTATATAAATCCAATGTATTATTATTATTATTATTATTAACTCAAAACACTCATTGAACTGTCAAATGATGCTCAATCTGAATCTGATTTTGAGCACTTCTCCTTTGTCAAATTTATCAGATGGCATATGAAGATGACAGCATGAGTATTTCACAGACTGTATGCCATTGGCTGGCCACAATAGAAGGACACAAGTGTGTATATGGCAAAAATGCAGTTGAGAAAACCATCTGTATAGAGTCCAAACGTACGTGGACTTAGACTGGACAATGTTGTTGATTCCAAAACTGCACTTTCCTGAAATTTCAAATTTTTTTAAAGAGTTTCAAGCATTCCTCTTTCTGTATAAACAACATTACTAACATATTAAATTAATGAAAGAAGGCGAATACTAACACTATCAGCATGTGTTCATTAAAAAGCTGTGTGCTTATTTTGATAAAAGTGCTAAAAAAAAAAAAAAGATAGAAACCAAGACAGAACAAGGTGACGTTTGGATCAGCCCATGTGTATTTTTCTTCTCCTGTAAAAACGTGCTGAAGCATGGGGGCCCTTCTGGCTCTCTCCCCCCGCAGTACCAATTAAAGCTGTTTTTCCGCCACCGATCTCGTACTGATGAAAACAGCCACTAAGAGCTCTTGAAGTGTAGTCGCCCAGGACCTGTACGGCAGATGGTTTGTGCGCGATATGTGCCGAGACGGATCACTGCAAGAAACAAACAAACAGAAAAAGAAATTTGAGTAAGTCTCCAACCGCCATCTCAGCTTTTTGCTTCACGGTTTCCTTTCATATTGCTGTCAAACTTGCATCAGAATGTGGAAGGATCTTGTGTCCTCCTGAGGATTCCAAACTATGGAGACAGCTCAAATATTTTACACATACAGAAAAAAATGCTGCAGGCCGTGTGATCTTAGCAGTTCTCCCGAATGAATAGAAACACAGATTTCTTTTTTCTACAAAGACCCAGGCGCCCATGAGTCAAGCCGCCACGGAGTAAGGAATAATAGCCAAGAATGTATGCCGAACCCCAATGGATTACATTTCTGAATCAATGGTTGTTGTTTTTTTTTTAAGAGAAACAGCACTTTATGATGTAGATGAAAGCGGTCAGAAAAGCTGGTTGAAGTCGATGGATTTGACAAATGAGCATAAGCAGAGTGGATCAGCAATGCAGCTGTCTCCACAGGTCATTTCAATCTCCCCACCTGAGGTCACTTCTTTTGTACTTATCTGTCACACAAAAATGTCAGATCACATCATTACGGCATTCATAATCTTTTCTGTGAAGATACACTGACTATGAACACTAGGCGACCTTCACCAAGCATGTTCTGTGCTAGTATTTGTGTTGCATTGAGATTTAATGATCCTTCATCCACTATTCCTTGAATGTCTGCACTAATATTTATGTTTTCATGTTATATAACCAAGATGATGCTATCCATGCTAGGTTTTTGATATATCAATAACATTGTAATGAGAAAGAATGCAGTAGAATAGACATGGAAGCATTCACTCAAACGACTCATAACTCCGTGTGACATGTATATATCCATCCATTTTCTTCCGCTTCATCTGGAGTCAGGTCGCGGAGGCAGCAGTTCTAAGCTGGGAGGCCCACACTTCCCTATCCCCACACACTCGCCAGCTCTTCCGGGGGAAATCTCCGGACCGCGTTTCCCAGGCCAGTCGAGAGACCATAGTCCCTCTAGCGTGTCCTGGGTCTTCCTCATGGTCTCCTTCCAGTGGGACTTGCCCAAAACACCTACCTGAGGAGGCGTCCAGGAGGCATCCAAAACAGATGCCCAAGCCACCTAAACTGGCTCATCTCAACGTGAAGGAGCAGCGACTCTACTCTGAGTTCCTCCCGTGTTACTGAGCTCCCCACCCTATCTCTAAGGGAGGGCCCAGCCACCCTGCTGAGAAAACTCATTTTGATCGCTTCTATTCGCAATCTTGTCCTTTCTGTCATTACCCAAAGGTCTTGACCATAGGTGAGGGTTGGAACGTAGATTGACCGGTAAATCGAGAGCTTTGCCTTTCAACTCAGCTCCTTCTTCACCACAACGGTCCGGTACAGCGACCGCATCACTACGGACGCTGCACTGATCTGCCTTTCAATCTCACGCTCCATCCTTCCCTCACTCGTGAACAAGACCCCGAGATACTTGAACTCCTCCACTTGGGGCAAGGACTCTCCACCCACTTGTATGTACTTTTTCTAATTCAGTATTGATTAAAATGAGCTACTGGTCACGTTTCCTTAACACTCATGGTCCCTCAGTGACTAATGACTGCAAATCCCAAGAACTAACAACAGCATTAACTGACAAATAGCAACACTATGTATTGTAATGTCAGTGTGTGTGTGCTTTGGTTCATTCTTATTGTGAAGGACTTTGTTCTATGGTTCCCCTTTACACATCTTCCTCCTCCTCCTTCCACTGAACGCTATAATGTACATTGTGCACTTCTCCTCAGCGATGCACAATGGCATTAAGAGCCCGTGAGACAAGGCTGGGCGACAAAACTCCGGCACAAATTACAGCGTAGAGACCATTATTAGAGGCAATTTCCACGCTGGCTACCAACAGTTAAATTACCTCTCCTGAACTAAAAGCCAGTGTTTTTTCGAACCAGTTGTATGGCAGGAGGTTGTATAGCTGCGAGTGCACAATTCCTTGCTAGTCGTAGAATGTACTCCAGAGTAACCATTAGCATAAGGCTCCAGTGCTCAAAGCCACACCGGTGATTGACATCCACGTTTACCTAAAGAGCATTATTTTTTTTTCTAGATTTTCTGTCATTTTCCTTCCATTGGGAGGAAAATGGAAGAGTGTGTGAGGTGAAACGTAAGTGTTTCACCCCAGACACTCAAGTTTGCTTTAATATGGAGAATGAGGACATTTCTGTAGCAGGAACGCTTTGCCTGTCAATCAGTGTTCAGTACATGAGCAGATTATAGCTTTGCCATGAGGATATTCAGAATTCTTGAGGTGGAAATGACTCTACATACGCCTAAGTACTAATCCATCACTTGTAAGATTATTGCCCAGGCAGACTTCATGTAGCGCTTGTCGAAGTGGTGTCTGAAACAACCACTAAGTGTATGTTACTTTTCACTTATTCTTGCTGGGGGTGCCTAATCTTCAAACCATAAAAAAGAAAACCTTAATGCTTCACTCTCACAACCCCTTTGGCACATCACTAGTTTCTACAGGCATCAGTTTTATGCCTACTAGCACTGCTTTGAAACAGCTTTTTTAGATGCTTACCATCCTCTGAACAGCCAATCAGCTCACATCTCAAAAAAAGTAAAAACAGTGTTCAGACCTGGCTGTGTGAGACACTGATGAGAAACAAATTTTTACGGGAAAAAATACTCTTGCTTTATGCAATCTGTACTGACACAAAGAAAGTTTTTATTCAAGCGCAATGGATCACTGAAGAAATGTATAATTAGAGTCTTAACTCCCGTTTGTTTTGATGTTCCTGCCTCTTGCATTGATGTCACTTAGGGATAGCCCCAGGCCTACAGTGTAAAGCAGTACAGAGTATTACTATTCATTACCACAACAACATGAGGGAGAATGTGAACACTTAGCAAAGAAGTCTCTGTGGAGCACTTGGATAGAGGTGCTTCTGTGCAGGGGTTAAACTGAGTCATCTGTATTTTTGGGTGATTCAAAAATGAATAATTGCTTAAAAGAATTCTCTGAAATTTGGCACATGGTTTCTACATATTTGAGAAGTGATGCTGTAGCACTAGCCAATAATATTTAGTACAGATAATGTTGATATGGCAGCTTTTTTTTTTTTTTTTTTTGTGTGATGCAAAAGTGAATGGGTTTAATTACTATATAATCACCATATTCAGAGTTTGTGAAATTATTCATATGTTAACTGTCAAAGTACAATTAGAAATAACAAAACAAAACATGTAATTTTTTGGCAAGTAAAGTGTATTTTCAGCGTAACTAAGTTAAACTATGAGGTTGTTGATGTGGTGTTATGTCAGAATAGTAAACAGAAAGTTAAAGAAAACCATGCGACACAAGAATGTATTTACAAGTTTGGACCGTTGAATCCCTTTTTTCTTCTCTACATCTTCGTATCTGTTTTTGACACAATATATTTCCTTAAGGTTACTTTTGTTTTTAGTTGTTGAGCAGTGAGTGACATTGAGTGTTGTTCTCCTTGTTAAGTTTCTCCCACATACAGTAGGTCCGTTAGTGGGCGTTCCCTTTGATGTGCTCAGACTTTGATTGGGATAACATAGGTTTTGCTTTACTTAAAAATGAAAAAAGTTGGCATTTTTGATGACTAATACCACTGATGTCTATAATAAATACTTTTTGGGGGCCATTCACTGGTTGCAAAGAGATTTTCATTTGGAAAACAAAAGGGAAAGCTTGTAACATACACATGAAGCAGTTGATACAATGATGATATAAATAATCTACTTTAAAAATAACTTGTTTAATGGAAATCCAGGCTGGCACTTGACATATCTGAAGACACAGAGCAAATGTAGTTGTGTTATTGTTCTAAGCACATTTTAATCCTATTAAGCCCTTCAGATGTACATTCTTTACACTCAGCTAAGACACTATCTGCTTTAAGAATGTATGTGAGCATCATTTCCACAATATGCTTACTTATGTCATTCACCTGACAGGATTAGGACAGAATGAATCAGCAGGCCTAGTTCTTGTTGAAATACTAATAATCAAGTTGCTTTGTTCTAATGTAAGCCTGCTCAAATGTAGGATCTGTTGGGTAAAAACATTCCAGGAAATGCAGCTATTTCAGCCAAAATCTCGTAGGGGAAAACATATCAGCACCTCTTAACCAAAGCACGTTCCCAATGCCATGGTCGCGTCACAAATGTTGAGCTTTAAAGGTGCACTGTTTGGCCAAAAATAAACTTGAATAAAAAGCATGTTTTTACCATTTTGATTTCTTTATTGCACTAACTGAATAAAAAAAATCTTCATCTTTACTTTGAACAGGCTTGCACAATAGCAAAATGGACTGCTATTTGCCCTGGATAAGGGCCCAAACATCTTTGGTTCGAAAGAAAAGTTGTTACTGAAGCTTTATTTTTTCACATTATGGCATAAAATGTATTAAGACCCATTCAGAATATATCACAAAGTATGGTTTTAACTTTTCACGTCCAGAAAGTTACGCACTGCATCTTCAGCTTGATTTCACTTGGGAAATGACAAGGGCATTTCAATTGCAGCACAATTAATATTTTCCCCTCAAATAGACCAAAATATTTTTATTTAAACAAAAAGATAATGAGTTCTTTGTGTGACTCTGAAGTCTACATCACTAAGCGGTGTGAAAGAAGCAAGCATGTTCGTGTTGTTTCTCTGGTTCTCTAAAGTGTATACTAAATTTTACTTTTTTTTTTTTTTTTTTGAAAATTCTTAAAGCCAGTAATTAAAGTTGCAGTGTTTTGTCAGACTCTACTTTTCACATATTTGTTGCTTCAACCTATTTCAATGCTCATGCATTTTTCCCACTCACTTTTAGAATTCTGTGATGTCATCTTCATACCCACTATTGCCAGCTCGCCCTTTTCTTCAATACACCTTCCTCTCACTGCTCCATCACTGCAGCTGAAGCTAAGCTTGGCGACATGGCGCTGGTGGAAGAATGAGGCCACTTCCAATCAAACATTCATCAAGTGCTGTTTTAAAACACACAAGGTACTCCCAACACTGCACCGGTCCCGCTCTGTCTTGCCCTTAGCCTGCCCTAGCGCTGAATGCTAATGCGACGACCATTAGTCATTTATGAGCTGCCCACAACCGGCTGTCCAAGGCCTGGGATGGCACCTGGGGCACTCTGCAGGTGGATGACCATACGGAGCATAACCAGGTCTGATTTTAGAAACGCCACTGTGCGCCCAGCAGGAGAGCAGCCTGTGGAGGCCATGCTGTTCAGCCTATAGTTTTCATGAGGTCTAAAATGGACAGTGGAAAGTTGAAAGTTTCAATGAGTTAAAGGGTGACATTGAGTTGCTGAGCTGGCAAATTTGTCCTTTATTTGATCTGTTCTTCCATGTGAGTGGAGCATCCTATCATGAAACCAGCAACTTCATCTTATCTTTTGCTTTACTCAATACTTTAATTTCTTTTAAAGACACGTCATTCAGCTACTTCCAGAGGGCATTGTCAGTTTGTCGCTCAGAGATTCTTTAAAAAAATCACAATGACATTTGGTAACCATAAAATAATACTGAATTAATCTTGAATTAGTTTTGAATCCCAGAAATTTTGAATAGTAGCAATTTCCTATAATCTGGGGTATATTAGACCAGTGGGGGAATCCGTGGATCCCTGGTGGTCTAAGACAGATACTGGGGAAAACCCAAGATCACTGATGACATCAAATTCTCTATTTTTTTTTATAATAAACTATTCCGGTCACATTTCATTTACATTATGATAAAAAGTATCATTTGAATGTCTTAATTTTACTGGGATGACACTGTGCCAAATAAAAGATATTTTCATGCCAAAAAGAGGTCCCTTTAGGCCAATAAATGCATCTTAATTATTACATGTGTCATTTTGTATAAAATACAGTTTATGATAGGACTTCTTAAAAAGATTAAAATAGTTTGGGGTCCCTCCCCGGCCCACTGAGTCACAGAGACTTTTGTTAGAACATAAAGTTTCATGTTGAGTGAAATGTGTATGTGTAGTGCATTGACTTCTTTCAATCTTTATCAATCTGGAGTTGCCCTAGATTTATTGAGGTAGAACTAAATGATGGAACCCAGTTTAAAACTTAGGAAAGAGAAATGTGGTTCTGTCTTTAATGATAATCTTTTTCAGATCAATCATGCAAATACACACATTAGTTTGTTACATTGTGAGAAAATCTTAAGAACCCATTTAAATACTTATTTAAACATGTCACAGTTTACAAATGCCAATGATGCTTTTGGTCTTTTGCCGTGTGAGGATTTTGAAGTAAGATCTTGGTACATTGATGTGCATGAAAGCTTAATGTGTATCTCTTTTCTCTCTTTGCTACAAAAGTAAATAGCTGGGGTTTAAGATGAAGTGGTTTGGGGCTTAAATGTTTCATACCTGTGTAAATGAATGAAATGACATTGACAGTGCTGGATGGAGAAAAGATGATATTATTTTATTTAAAAATCACTGTCAAATAACACATTTACCTTCTAATGGTGCTCTCGCGTGCGACAACAAATCACCTTTACAAAGACAGCACAGTGATCATAGTCATTCCCATGTGACCAAACGCCACTTGTTCAATTTATATTCAGTCTGAAATGGGCCGTAATGGATGATGTATTCCAGTTTAGAGTGCTGTAATTGGACATAAATCTTGTAAAATTGTCTACATGGTGAGACTAAGTACCTGGATGTGTGCAGACAGGCAGTTTTGAGGTCTTCTTGGTATCGCAGACACAGAGCACAGTAGGAGTCCTTCCATGTTCTGGGAAGCAGCACCAAAAAGGTGACGCACACACGCTGCATCTGACTTGGGCTGTGAAAGATGTGTGAGGAGTTAACGGAAGCAGGCAGAAAGAGGGCTTTGCATGTATCTGGTTAGCAGGTTTTCCCGCGACCTGGGCCATAGCGCTAAAGGTGTTGCTTGGTGTGAAGTAACAGGAGACGCAGGGTGCTACAGTCACGCTCCATTTTCCACACCACTACATCCGTTTTTGTCTCAGAACTTGCTGAAGACTGTACTAAGGCTGAGCACCAAAACACAACTCTAAAAACTATGTTCTTTTGGCTACAACTTTCAGTTCCTTAGTTTGAAATGTCCATATGTCTGCACCATGCTCAAATTAATGACGAACAGAACTTTGAAAAACACTTCTACGTGTCCAAAACATTGCAGAAGAGGCATGTTCAGAATAGTAAATAAACCAGTCTTTAGTGGGGGGCCTTGTATAGTTAGTCTCAATAATCTGAATTTACATTGTTACAGTCTACAGTGCCAGTCTGCTTTAAGTCTGTAACCTTACATCAATAAACAGACCAAAAAAAGCAAAAAATTATGATCTAAATCCGAGAGACGACAAGTAACTAAATATTTTTACTCAAGTACATCCTTAAGTAGTTTTCTTGAGTATTACAAAATCTGGTGACTTTTTACTTTTACTTCTTACATTTTTCAAGAAGTATCTGTACTTTCTACTCCTTACATTTTACTTTATAAGCCCATAAACATTTGTAATTCCTTTTAAATACCATGTCAAACCTGCTGCTGCCGTAGATCAGAGCTCTGTAAACAAATGAACAAGTAAAATTGCCTAACAAAAACTACATGCTTATACATTATAAAAGAAAAAAAAGCTCATCTCACACACCACACATTACAAACCAACTTTATGCACTGCAAAAATGCATTTCTATGTTGGTTAAAATGTCTTAAACCTGGATTTTTTTTGTATTTTTATTTCATGTACTTAGATTATATAACTTGTTTTGATGTGTTTTTCTTATTTAAAGTCAATTTATTTGCTAATGAAGTCAAATATTTTTACTCACCTCATTGGCAAATTTGATTTCAGCGCAAATCTCTTGGAAACCGTCAAAAATGTCCTGAACAAATGACAAATATCTAGTATTCTAGTTGTTTTAACCGAGACTAGAGAATAACTTTTGGCAGTGTGATTGTACTTTTTACTTTTTTTACTTAAGTAAATGTATACATGTTTACTTTTATACTTTTACTCAAGTAAAAGAGCTTCAGCAGAACTTTGACTTTGTTGTTGTTTTTTACACAAGTAACTGTATTTTTACTTGAGTAGAGAACTTTAGCCAAGCATACAGGGCTATGATTATGTGCCACATGTGTGCTCAGGTAACTATGTTTTTATAGCTTTGTTAAATATGAAGCACCAAAAATAAAACAGGAGATATAATGGTGTCAATACAAATCTTTAACCAACTCTGTCTGCAGTGTGCATGCTTCAGCATAAAAAAATGATGTAATAAAAATAAATAAATAAACATAGAAGTATTTCAAACGTTTATCTGTCCTGAGGGTAAATCCCAGCATGCATCAGAAGCAGGAAATGTGTCTTTCTGGTTAAAAGGTATGGCCCACACAGTCTCCTATGGGAGTGGTATTCCCCTAGAGTTCAAAGACACCCCCCGACTGTTTTCTGAGCCCACTGCCCTGCTGCGGAGCTTCATTTGGCTGCTCACTGCTCCCACACACAACCACACACAACTACACACAACTAAACACAACTACACACACAAGTACACACAAGCTTTCACATCCTTGACTCAAACCAAACCCCATGCTGCTGCTCCCCATTAGAAATCGAAGACTGTTAGATTCCCACTTCCCAGTGAAACACTGACAGGAGCATGTTGTCATGGAGAGGGAAGTGAGTGTGCACGCTCCAAATCTGCCTGAATCATGGAGCGCCCTTGTGGGAATCCCACTGTTAATGCTAGATTAACTCACTTCACTTCATTAGAGGAAACCGGGTCTTGGGTTGATTCTAGATTGAAGGTTCACACAAGGGACACTGGATGCACTGTGCTCTCACCTACTAACACAAAAGACTGATCTCATTTTGACAAAGGGCCACATTGGCGTCAGGGTTGTCCTCGAAGGGCCGCTTGTAACCAAAATGAACCTTTATCTTTGACAGACTGCAAATAACAGTCTCTGTATTTGACTTTTGTGTATTAATTGAAGTGACAAATACTGAATATACAGCCATGTTGATCTAAAAAATGAATTCGGTTAAGACCTCCAGATTACTCCTATAAGTTTAATGTTGACCTAGAGGGCTGCATAAAATGGTGTAGTGGGCCGCTTCTGGCCCTCAGGTCACCATTCTAACAATAGTTATAACAATGGTTATAATGGTGAAGTTCTGTTTGGACTTATTCAGTACATCCAAGCACTCTTCTTCAAGCACCTGTTTATGATATAGTGACCACAATGACATTTAAGTTTCTCATTTTTTATTTCATTTTTTATTTTTGGAGTTTGATATTTGTGATTTATAGTATAGGTTTTAACAGGCATTCTAACTCTCAAATTGTAAATATTGAACCATTTGCTTTCTCTTCAAAACTGAAGATGTGATCAGCTTCAACTTCATTGTAAAATGTAATATATACAGGTGGAGATACAGTAGGTGGTAAGTGAAAGCTGGGCTTTTCTGAGCACTTGGGCATCAGTTGCAGAGCACATACATGACTTAATTTATCCAAACCACTTGGAGTAAACTTACTAGAAGAGAACAGTGTTTTGTCAAACTCAAAACAGATACATAAATTATACAGTGCAATTATTCTCAATCAACAACAAGAACAATAGGTCACAATGTCTACTATACATGCTTACAATCTCCATGAGAGCAAAGTTTCTCTTTTGTTGGCCGTTTTTGCCGATGCTAGAACCAATCCATTGGCCATCACTGTTGTAACACTTTTGAATACAGACCACTGTGCCTTACAGTTAATAAAATTAGCCTTTTTGAATGCTAATGTAATCTCAGAGAAGTGTGCTCTGCTTATCTGTCTTTTCTAAAATGCACACGCAGCTTAAGGTACCGTTTGACTTATTCTGCACATTACATTTGAGACGAGATAAGATCTGCTCGAGTCTGTATGGATATTTATTCACCTCTGCACTACAGTGCAATGCACATTGTTAATAAATGCAATTCAGCATAATCCATACAAATGCAATAGGTATTTCCAAGCAATTGGTGGTTTAGACTTCCTGAAGCATAAAGAGTGAGATTTGAGAGCGCTCTTTTGGCCCAGGAGAGCTACTGCTGCTACTGCTGACTGATGTAGGTCTTTGTGCTACTTCCCTCAATGTCATGAATTTTAAAGACAAGATAATAAAGCCCAAGGGGCCTTATTCAGCACAACAGCACTTAATAGAGGAATTGCCTATGTCTTTTCACATTTAAACTTGAAAACAGGGCCGATGACTATCTTCACTTCTGATTACCTGGCTAATTCTCTGCTTGACTGACGACCTAAATGGGAATAGTCCTTTTTAGTTTTTACACTATAGCAGACACGGCTGTTTCAAGGTGTCTTTGGATTTCTGCCACCGTGTAATTGCACTAAAGGTTTTGACACTTTCTGAAAATGTACTCCTGCTTTATTATTTATTTTTTTTTAAGTTGAAGATGACACCAACTTTTAACTGATGTATAAATGCTTGTGTTTGTTCAGTTGAAAAGACTATTACATTATGTTTTGGAGAGGCCAATGGTAAGGCCATAGTTCCTTCAGTCTAACTCATGGAAGCTGTGGTTGTTTTCAGACTCTACAATGGCATTATTTCATACTCACTTGGCTCCTGTTAGATTATATGCTTGTTACTTTGAATATAGTTCTGCACATTTTCAATCTGAACAGACTGTCGCTGAAACATGGGTAAAAAACAGCGTGGTGGCAGATATTTGAAGCAAATTGGTCAAAGCGTTGCTATAGCAGAAGTAGCCAACATTTTTGTTAAATCCAGTTAGAAGAAAATCATGGACATCTTTCTTGTCTGTGTGCATGTTGTTTTTTTTTTTTTTTTTTTTTTTTTTTTTTTCAAAAGTCAAAATAAGCCTAATCTTTAATTTTAATTTTGCTCAAAAAGACTGAAGCAAGTTTGTCTCTGTTTCAATTCAAACAAGGGCTTCCGCAAACCACAATGCTGCAATATGATTGGTCTATTGCTGCTTCGTGATAACTCCAGATTCACAATTAAATTTACACAAAATAGTACTTTGTCAAATGTTCATTTTAAAAATTATTTAACACAATTTGCTGTAACATTTTACCATTGTTAGTTGACACATACTGTAGATTAGTGAAAGTATGAAGACTTTCACTCAGCTACATGTGACACATTAAAACATTTTCCATTTTCAGAGCCTTTTTGGAGTGTGATGTACAATCTGACACACTGCTTTATATCCTTATTACAGGATTTTATTGTTGGTCTCTTATAAATAAATAGCCTGACAGTGGAGTGGAGGACGTGACAGGAGAGTGCAAAAAGCTGTAATGGATTCTCACAGATAAGAGGCCTAAATCTTGTTTAGCACCTGGAGCGTTCCTGACCTCCCTGAGGCCTGCATCATTCCATCCTTCTGTCTGACCTGCTCACCTCATTGTTCCTCTGACAAAAGCACAGCCCATTTGACACTCCAAAGCTCCAATCTAACTTTGTTTACTCACAGCGACAACTGACTACAGTATATATATAATGTATTCTGATGTGATAAGATAAAAGGGACCCCACAGTTTGGACGGTTTAAACTACTGCTTTACAAAATAAAAGTTATGAATCTGATGTTCCTCCTACAAGTACAAATCCTGTGTGTGTTTTTTCTCACAATATTATATAATATATATAGTATAGGGGATTTTGTGCACAATGAACTTTTAAGCCCTTCTTCACAATAAATAAGCATGTTTTGTTAAATAAGCTGAAATGTGTCCTGTAGATGTCAGTACTTTTTAATACCAATCTTTCTTACAATAGGCAATGCTGTTGTAAAATTATACATCTAAAATTTACCAAAATGTATGAATTTACATTAGGGCTGGGCCAATAATTGAAAAATCGAGAGATCGAATCAAACCAAATCGAATATTTGGTGGTGGGTTTAGAATCGAAAATTGAAAACCAAAATTTCGTCAATAAAAATGTGTAGTTTAAAGCAAAAATCAAACTTTGAGCCAGAATATTGATATATAGTTTCAAAAGAATCTAATAAATGGAACATATTAAAAGTTGTTGTTTTTGTTTATGTTCAGAAAAGCCATTTTCTATTGTTTTAAATCAAGATCGATCAATATGAGAAAAAAAAAATCTGATTATATTTTTCCCCAGAATTTACATGTGCTTGTTTCAAAATTTCCTGGCGGATAACTTCCCTTGTGTTTGATGAAGCAGTCCAGATGTCCTCCAGCCCTGTTGTTTTTGCTGCCCTACAGAGTGTATTTTATTTGTTTCTTGTTGAAGATAAAAATCCTTTCATTTATCACATCCCATGCTCAGAAACACCTGTCGTAGAGAGCAGAGCCTGGGGGAATGTTCATGTGCTCCGTTCCAAATAGAAACACACACACGTACTGTTGTAAAGCTGCTGACCGTAGACACTTTTAGATCGACGGAGGCGGGATGCGTCCCAATCCCCAGCAGGACGGCGCTGCCCTACTTGTGCTGAGGTGACCCCCAATGTGCTCAACACGGCCCTAGCATGTGCCATTGTTATTTATGAGCTCACACACTTGTCCTTTGGCAGCACAGGGAGCCAGTTCCACCTGTTTTTAGCGCTGGGTGAACCTGCTAACTTGTTCTACAGAGGTGAAATATGTGTGTGTGGAAACTGTTGAGTTCTGTGTCGTAGCTGAACCTTTAATACAGATTATTAGATTACACAATACCCATTTTTTCCAAGGTTCTACTCAGTGAGAACCTTCTCTCTTCTTCCTCATCCTAACTCTATCCTAACAGTTCATTTGTCAGCACCTGATGACAACATCATGTTTGCTTGTGTCAGTTAACCAGAATGTGGCCTAACCTCATTATGCATGTTGTGTTTTTGTCAGTGTTATGGCGCTGGTTAATGATGCTGAAAGACACGGCACAGCTCAGGGGGAGACATGTACCTGCCTCCTCCTGAGAATACTGTTAGAACACTCTGCCTGCAGGGCACATATGCACACTAGATTCATTCAGAAAAGAAAATGTTGACAAAAGTCTCATTTTACTAACAAGCTTTTATTTTCAGGAAAGCAAACCTCAACTCATTTTCCAAACTGTCCTTACTATTTAATTTCTTAGATTTTTGACCTTCTGTTTGGACAAAGCTCTGAGGGACCTCTGCCCTCTTTCGAGCTCCCCAGGTTGAGAAACACTGCTCAAGAGTCCATTGTGACTATGAAGTGAGGAAAAGGCAATGGGCTTTTGTAGACAGTGTCACCTTTGACACTCACTATGCTGGTACATCAGTTTAGCGCTGTCCCGATAGTCAAATCAAAAACATTATTTTGAAATTTTAAGGAATGTATCTGATTCTTGGCACTGTTAAAACAATTAGGAAAAAGGGCTCTTTTAGGGTGAAGATATTAGATAATAGTCTAACATTGTAAAACAGAAAATACAATCAATAAACATTTCAGTCTAGACTAGAGAAAACTTAAAGGGACCATACACATTGTGGTGAACAACTTGAAGGCTTAGAATGAAGTGAACAAAACATGTAAGAAGTTTAAAAGTACAAAGTAAAAATCAGATCATTTGAAAACTGCTTTGATGTATGTATCTATCTAATTGCTTTAGCATCAATATCTGAACTGTTTTGACAACTTTGCATCAGTTATAGCCTTGATTTAGATGGATTTATACATTCGATAATGAATGATGAACACATACCACACACAGCCTGTGCACTTCTGCGTTGTTCATGCCCACCTGTGCACTAATGTAGAAAACTAATTGCCTGGCATCCATTCTAATCTCCTAGTATTTATTTATCAATACTGTCGATTAGTCTGGAAGTGCCGCCAGGTGATTTCATTTCAAAAAGGCGGACTAGCAAACGCCGAGTTAACAATCAGAAGAATAGCGGACGTGACGACAGCATCGCGTAAAGGAGCGAAACATGAACGAAAACAGCCGAGAATGGAGTTACGCACGGTAATTTTAACGATATATCCAAGTCTTTTAAAGCCGAGGAGAGTGCAGCATGAAATAGTTGTCTGATGCGGACGCATATTGCTTGTTATGACCTGCCTCGGCGGCGCACGGATGTGACGTTTTCCCAGAACGGCTCTGATTGGACCGTTGCCTCAAAATCGTGGAAGGAGGTGGCTATCAGGATTTGCCCATACCCACTTTCTTTCAAATCGAAAGAATGCGGGAATGGCTGGCCAGGCAAGAAAACTAACACTTATGGCAGTGCATATTGAAAGCATTACACTGGAGAATGCTGTCCCATTGAAACACACTTTTCATCCCACGCACACATTTACCTGTAGAACAGAGTGACCTCGTTCTGCCAGAAGCCTTCAGTCATCCCGCTGCACACACACACAGATCACACTGCTGAGTGCTGTGTGGAGAGCAGCTCACCGTCAGTACAGCCCTCAGTGGACCTGTTAAGTGATTAGCACCTTACCGTACACTGCCGCGCACACAATCCATATGTGTGAGCTGCACCAGACTGCAGCTACTCTTTGTGACACCTCTGATAAACACAAACAGCACAAGTGGGAACAGTGACAAGCAACGCAAATATAGCCAGTGAACTGTTGGTTATCGCATAGCAGCTAGAAGTCAGGAAGATTCTGGCAACTGAACTGAAAATGAATTATCTACAGGTAAAGTTGGAGTAATGAACTTTTTTAGTTGTAAACCTTCTGTTTTCCACTGACAACTATATAGTAAATGCAATGATGTGTGATAAAATGAAACCACTGAGTTCTGTCTGAATTGAATAATTAAGAATTTTAGTTCTAATCAGGAGCTGAAATCAGCTCTTTGATTGGCTGAGCTCGGGTAGCCTACTGCACTTTTACATACATGTCGATATTAACCATGTGTCGAAGGCATTCTGAGAGGAAGTTATCTGATTAAAATCCTAAATTGTGTTTCCTTTGGGAAAGTGAGCTACCCCACTTTTAATAGTAAAATCATACTTACAAGCAGTGGCGGACTGGGAGAATAAAAGTGGCCCAGGGATTTGTAACAGACCGGCCCACATGACCAACGATAACCATTATATAACCGATATAATTATTGCATAATATACTCTACTTTATACGATGACAAGTAAAAATAACTTTTAACTTGAAAGATATTTCAAATAGACTTTTATAACAACAAAATGTAGAGCGCAGTGCCGGCTCTAGCCCTGTTGGCGCCCAAGGCGAAGTTTGAAATTGTGCCCCTGATAGATATAAATTGTAGTGCCCCCCACCCTCCAATCCATTCTCAAAATAAATTTGAATTTAATTTAAAATTTACAGACAAACCCTTAGACCCATAAGCTGATAATTACAAATATATGTACTTCAATTTAACAAGGTTTTGATGTAATTCAGGGGGGTCTGGGGGAGAATTTTTAAAAATTCAATGCAAATTCCTGTATTTTGGTGAGTTTTAGATGTGATGATCCTATTGTATGATGTTATTTTTCTGTAATTAAAAAGACATAAGGCAGTCAAATAAACAAAAATACAAATAGGGCCCCCCAATTGCGTCGAATTCTGGTGGGCGGAGCTTAGCCGGAGGCAGAAAAAGACTTTCCTCCATTTAAACCTGCTTAAACTAACTCGTTTTTGGAGGGATTTTTAAACACAAAAGCAGAAAAAATGTCAGATTCTGCTCGGAACTGTCAGGATATCGTAACTTACTCTGTGGACCTGACACAGACTTTGAGGAATTAATTCTGACTGATGGAAGCATTTTGTCTGAGCTTGTGTGGTTCGCCTTGGATCAGGATCTGCTCTTTCACGTGACTGAAGAGGTGATTTTTACATTTGTTTGAGGTTCGTTTTACTTTTGCTAAACCCAGTAGTGGCTAAAATGCTGTCTTTTAACAGTTCATTCATGTCTTGAAGCTAACTAATGCTAAATATGCTAATGTGTACACCTCCTAGTGCTTCAGAGGCACATTTACTCGTAATTATTTTTTTAATTACTTAGCTTTTTCGACAAAATTGGTTGTTTGTAGCTCTGAAAATCTGTTAGCTCTTGTCAAAGGCTTTGCTAAAGCAATAAATGAGGGTCTTGTGTTTAAAAATTGAATGATTGACAACAGTACAGAATTAGCTACATTTCTAAATAAAACAGACCAATTTGTACATAAAACTGCACCTGCACGGCTGGGTAAGGTCAGGCTAACATTAGATACAAAAGTCTTAGTCACAGTTCACAACAAAACGACATTTTAACCACGATAAAACTTCGAACTTTTAATGCGTCAGCTGTGAGTTTTCGTCTTTTTTGCCTCCAGCTGGAGCTGTGACGTCACTGTGACGTGGCATGAAAAGGGTCTATAGAGGCCAAATTTAGGGGCCCCAGCCCCAGATGCCTTTAGCTCCGCCCCTGTAAAACTGAGCTTTAGGAGCGTCAGGCAGACTGACTCAACCTGACAGGACTATCCTGAGTGATCAGAGCAGGGAAAACACGGGAGCTGTTGCTTTTGTAAGGTTAGTGTCTATTTTATGTCACATTCAGGCAAAAGTAAAAGTTGTAAAGACCTCTTCAAACATTTCCGTGGTGCGCCGTTTTGCGTGAATTTCCCCGCTGTTATTTACACACGTCATCTTTCACTGTACATTTTGGGCCTTTTCTCCGTGAATATAAGGCTGATTTGTACAAAATATGTATCAATATGAAGCTCCAGTTTCACAGAATATCACTGGGAGTTCGACATGCTTCTCAAAGAAAAGATCTGTCTGTTAAATAGCTCTGTCTTGACGCTGCACTGACAGTCGCACGCAGCTTCCCGAAGGAGGGAGGGAGAGAAAGAAAGAGAGAGAGAAAGAGAGAGAGAGAGAGCGTGTGGAAGCGCATATGTATCTGAATTAGCCAAAGAGCCGCACTCTCTCTCTCTCTCTCTCTCTCTGCCTAACGAGCGCCCGTCACAGAATGAAGGTGAGTGAATGAGCCCACTGTCTGGGCCGGTAGCGCACAATTCACGTTGACCGGCCGCTAAGCAAGCACTGCTTAACTTGGCAGCTCAGGAGTAATAAAGTAAGTTTTCTCATTTAGTTCAAAGTGGTTCTATAAACTGCAGAAATATGTCAACAATTTATTGAACAGCTGCAAACATCTTTTCCTCCATTGCTATTCTTGTCTGCGTTGCTCATAAGTACGTGTTCTATTGGATTACTGTTTCTTGTTCTAACATGTTACACCAATCAACACCCTCCATAACACTGGGTAAGTGTCAATACGGCGACGCACACGTCAGATTTATG
Organism: Mugilogobius chulae; assembly: GCA_038363315.1. Lineage (NCBI taxonomy): Eukaryota > Metazoa > Chordata > Actinopteri > Gobiiformes > Gobiidae > Mugilogobius > Mugilogobius chulae. The sequence goes on along the minus strand of CM076405.1, from coordinate 30,030,569 downwards.
GGACTCATGTGAGCATGTCACATTTTTATTCAAATGTTATGATGATTTGATTGTTCTTGTTGTACATACAATGAGGAATGATTTATTTATTTTGATGTGATGTTCTGGAACCCTTATTGTCTCACAGACAATCCACCTACAAAGGAAATGCTTGAAGTTCATAAATCATAAATAAGGATATATATCATAACTAGGGCTGTCAAAGTTAACGCTTTAATCATGCGATTAATCATAAAAAATTAACTCATTAATCATGAATTATCGCAGATTAATCACACTTGTTAATCTGACCGCTCAGTACGCGCTTCAGCGTGGAGGGAGCGCGTACTGCGCGGAGGGATACCTGGAAGGCGGCGGCGCGCCGCAGGTTATTAGGTCTGCGTAGTAGCTCAGTGTATGCATACGCGGTGTAAAGATGAATGGGGAGACTGCGACTGGTGCGCTCGCCTCGGTGGAACTCGGCGGAACATCCCGACGGGACTCTAGATAAAACGAAGGTAGTGTGCATGTATTGCAATGATGAACTCTCCCTTTCTCCACAGCACAACAAGCTTGAAATACCATTAAAGCCAAACTAGGGCTGTCACTAACGATTATTTTAATAGTCGATTAGTCAGCGATTATTTTTTCGATTAGTTGACTAGTCAACGATTATTTTTTTTACGTGATCTGCTAAACACATTTTTGCTTACATCATGCTTTAAACCAGTGTTTCTCAAACTTTTTTTTTTGCCATGGAATAGAAAAAATGATCCACGCACCCCGTCTGCAAAAGTACAAAACTGTCTGTCTGTGGTATTTAGGTTTAGCTGCATAATTTTAACACCAAATTATATTTTAAAATGTCTAATTTGTAGTTCAATTAATAAACTCAATTTTACATAAATATTACCAGTGTTCATCAGTTTTAATATTTTGTAGGATCAGAATGTTATTTCATTTTGTTTTAGGCTGAACAGAAATTTATAAAACCAAGTTTAAGCCACTCATAGTATAGTTACATTGGCAACTAACATTTTCAGTCCTGATGAAAACTTGGTCCAGTTCTGGGATAGTCCTGGTTAAAACCAGCTCAGTGCTCACTAAATACACAGTGGGAAGTGAAACAAGCCCATTTTTAACGTTTTCAAAGTAAACATCCCATACACGTTTGTAAAAGTTCGCGCATTGCCGCTGATCCAGCGCTGATTCTCCGTGCGCATATTTGATGAGGTTTTAGTGGTTTGAAGTCTTTAACGGGCCGTATCTCCGTGATTCTTTGGTCTTTTTGAATGATTTAAACACTCACACGGAGCTCAGACCCATCTCTGTCCCGCTGTCTGTACAGCGGACCTTTCTTCCTCGTGTCCACTGCCATAACTACAGCGGAAAAGATCCTCTGTGTGTGGACTGTTTATGAGAGGGAGAGAAAAGGGTACAGCGGCAGAGCGGGACACTTTCATTCATGCATCGCGTGCATCGAGTTGCGTTAATGTCGACAAAATAATCACAAGTACGTGGGGCGTTCGTCTCCTGTTTTATCTGAATCAGTAGCCTTTCTTTTGACAAGATCCTGTCCATGTTGCAGCTCCGCTCGCTGCTGCAGCTGTTCTCTTTTCCTGCTTTCCTGGTTTATTATTGTAAAATGGAATGCAGCGTCGACAATAGCAAATCTGCATTGGCGATTTTTATAGTCGACGTCGTCGACTACGTCGACTAATCGTGACAGCCCTAAGCCAAACATGTGTTTGAGTCAGCGGCTGCAAGAGCGCTGCTACTAGACTAACTTATATTAACACCAAGCCGAGCACGACAATGTTAACAAAAGCATCACAGATAAGTTAAGCAACTCTTTTGCTAAATGGATAGCCACGTAGACCCGTCAACATCGTTAAAGACCAAGGGATGCAAAATATCAATGATTATTTATATGGACACAGGCAGTGCTTAATTTGTAACTCAAACGTTATTATTGCATGCTTTTAGTACTTAAGGTTTTTATTAACGAGTCAACGGTTCTTCTGATCCAAAGCATTTCATTGCATTGTTGACCTTGTGTTGAACTTGCATATGACAAATAAACTATCTTGATCTTGATCTTGATCTTGAACGTTGCCGAAACAAAATGTGGGTTTGGACCGGGGTCCAGACAAGGTCGAGCCTTTACCGGAGCGCACACAATAAGTGAACACTGAGGTTTAGAAACGCTAACATACAACCCAACCGTCCATCCTACTTGATGTTAAACAATATAAAAGTAATTTTGTCTGTGTTACACGTTTTTTTACACGTCACACAGAGATTTTCATTCATTCTGACAGAAATCAGCGCACCTGCCACTAAATCTGATCCACAGCAACAAGTTACCCTCCCACACACGCTCGTCCTGCACCTCTGCGCACTGCCTTCGCATCATATCTGACTCTCCATAAGTCAGTCACAACAACAATGCAGGACAAACAGCTTTTACAAAGCAGACACAGGTCACAAACAGCCTTTACACGGTTCTCATACATCAAACGTGACACTAAAATACACATTAAAGTAACACAGTAAAGTTAGTTGCACTTACAAGAAACTGTGACCGCTACATCCACGCTGGTTCTCACCTCTTTATCGCCCCGTACACTCCAAACACATGTGACACTCCCGCTGCTTTTAATCCATCAAAACGAGTCGCAAATAACAACAAATATTCACAAAATCCTCTTAGACGCATATTTCCTGTTTTAGAAGAAGATACAAGAGCGGGGCTCGCCTGGAACCAATGAAAAGTCTTAAACCCGCCTGCGCTGCTTCTGATTGGTCAAATTTCCTGTCAGTTTCGCTTTTAACCAATTACAGTCTGTGACTCCGTCTTCAACACAAATAAGCCTGTTGTTTCAGTGAATGAGAGACGGGAGAGCAGAGCCGCGTCTCGTAGAAGTAAGACAAAAAGCCTATTAGAATGCGTTACCGGAGCAGACAAAACTGTTGCCGGAATGCCCCACGAGAGTTCCCGGATCTTATTCCGGCTTGTTCCGGCTCAAATTAAGCCCTGGCCACAGGTGATCCCACATACGAGTTACCTTCCAGAGGAACAATCACAACCAAAATAAACCAACTGTAGAGCGCAAATAATAATAATTGACATAGTCAAGTAACAAGACATTCTAACAGTCATTTTCAAAATGTTGTGGTCTTTTATAGAATATCTTTTAAAGTTGGCAATCACGCAATTAACTGCGATTAATCAAAATTTGAAAGTGTGATTAATCTGATTTAAAAAATTAATCGTTTGACAGCACTAATACTAACCTAAACTGAACTGTAATGCTGCGTTCAGACCGGACAGCGTCTTGGCGTATTTGCGTCCATTTTCAATGTTAAGTCAATGTAAACCCGCGTCTTGAGCGTTTAAGCAAATTTTCCGCGCATATTGACGTCTGGGGCATCAGTTGACGCGCGTTTTGGCTTCTGAAGCTGGAAGCTGCGGCGGCCGAAAATTCGCCCAAAGCTGCGGCCGCCGCAGAAGTTTGAAAAATCTATCTTCAGACGCGTTGGAAGTCGGCGTCAGCCAATCAGAGGCTACACACTGTGACACGTGACATGTTGTTCCCCTGTCACACCAAGGGAAAGGACGACTGTTTACTGAAGTCTTTTAATAACTTTTTTAACGAAAGGTGGCTTGTTTGGGGGCTTTTTATAAAGACTTGGCCGTTCGTTGTTTTGAAAATCTGGAGACACGGCAAACACGGGACATGATCTGGACTGACAACGCGCTCACATGGATGTATTAAAAATGCCTGGTGCCGTGTTTAAACTTGCTGTACAACGGGAGGAGCTGAAGACAGAGACAGCAAAAAGACACTGTCTGGGGGAGGAGAAAGTTGTGTGATCGGGTAAGCTCCGTTTTATAAATGCAACAAGCCTCTATCTCTCTCTCTTTCTTTCTCTCTCTCTCTCCTTCTCTCAACGTGGTCTGTCTACGAGCAAAAACGAGCGACACGGTGGCGCAAGCGTTAGCGCTCTGGCCTCATAGCAAGAAGGTCCTGGGTTCGACTCCCGGGCCGGCCAGGGCCTTTCTATGTGGAGTTTGCATGTTCTCCCGTGTCTGCGTAGGTTTCCTCCGGGTACTCCGGTTTCCTCCTACAGCTAAAAACATGTCCATTAATGCCTCCCTGACCCTTCCCCCAGGGCTCCCCTGCAAAACAGATTCTGAATCTCAGTGGGACTTCCCTGGTTAAATAAAGGTCAATTAAATTAAATGAAATTAAATTAAATTAAAAACAAAGCCTGTAAACAAGCGAGAGCTGGAAGCGCTTTGGGGCGTTAAAAGTGTCTTTTTGTCCACCAAAGCCTTGACGCGCGTCAGAGCAGCTTAGAAGCTTATTGAGGCGTCAACAGCAGAAATAACCGGCGAAATTTAACGCGCATTTAGGCGAATTTAGACGCAAATAAGCTGTCCGGTGTGAACGCAGCATAAAAGAATGGGTGTATGGCACATTCTCAAATGTACCATAACCTATTAAGCATATTTTGTCACCTTTTTTCCCATAGACTCTTGGTTGTGTTGCAAATCTGAGAGATTTGTATAATGATATGTATTTTGTACTTTTCTAAATGGTTTGGATGTAGTTTCCAGTCAGCCCTAGAACAGCTGTGGCAATAGTATGCTGTAACTTTATTGATTTAACGAAAATCTAAAGAACTTTTGGACTCTCCGTTTCTAGAATGGGAGCCCTATATTGATTTGGGAAAGTTTTCAAACTGAACATGCCAAGAAACTTGAAAGCAAGTGCGGATGTTTGTTTTATCACAATCACTCATGCAGATTGCAAAACAACTCCAGGACTGTATGTGTGCAATCCTCCGCACCTGGAAATGCTTCATTTCATAGTTTTTTTCACACACTTTCTGGTATCTAAATTCCACGCCTTCTGCATTTATTTATTTATCTATCTATTCTTTCACACGTTATGCATCACCTTAATCAGCCCTCCATTGTTGTGAGAAGACTGCTGTGTTGTGCTTTGGTGCTCGGCTGCGTTAATAAGTCTGACCTATTAAGTGACAGTGATGTCTCAGGAGAAAAGCACTTGTCCTTAAATTATACATGATGACTCTCTCAGTTTGTCCCACACCTGCCGTACTGTCTGTGTGCTGCTCTGCATTATAGTCGCTTGTCGGAGGTCAGCAGTGGCACAGTTTGAAAAGGTTACATTACACTGGAAATAATGGTGAGCGGGCATGCAGGTGTGTAGCGTACGTGAGCATTGATTAGATAGGGGTGTGTCGGGACAGTCATGTTTTAAATTTGGCACATTCTGTTGGTATTCCATCATTGTAGGCTTAGTGAGACACTTTATATTTCATTGATTCAAGCCTGTTTGGGTAATTCTATATCAGTGCTAGTCAAAATGATGATAAAACTGAATTGTAAGCTCATCCTTGTTATGAATAGAGATGTGCCTAATAGCTTTAAGCACCTGCCTGTACCCAATGTCAAACAATACTTGTTACAGGGCTTAAAAATGTATTAACTTTGCGTCAACGTATTGCAGTAGGTTGGTCAAGACTGACCTCAGACCTCTGAAGCTACTGCTGTGTTTTTGATTGTGTTTAAAATTGGGGGCTTGTTTTCAAATTTGCGTGGAATTTTTTGAATTTACAACCAGGATATTAACTGATCAACTTCCTTCTTTTTACTTGTTCTGTATTGTCGTACATTTGTCCTACATAATTCTAAGAATTCCTTCGACACCTATAGCCTATATCTCACTCATCTTTAAAAAAAAAAAGCATAACATGTTGTCTTTAATGTATTTTTTTTCCCAACACATGACCTTTGTGCATGCAGTCATAGTACAGCTTCTTTCACTGGCAATGATCACCTCTACACAGCCCTGTCTGTGTTCATCAAATCACATGGTTCCTTTCAAACTCATTGAATGAATGAGGAGAGGATAAATATGTATTATTATGTTTTTTTGCCTGACTAAGATACAATGTAGCTTTTCTGTTAGATACAGTGAGAATTTAGTCATTATAATCAATATTCTGAATAATTTAAATAGATGTTCAGCGTATGCCCAGCTGACAGTGCTAAGGACCTTCACTTGTGCTATAAAAGCTACTCTGTGGTCAGTAGGGCAAAAGGTAGCAGCTACTTTTTAGGATAAGTTTGAACGTATGCAAAGTTTGAAAGATAATCTTAAGATTAAAAGGTCATTTTCAACAGTCATGATGTTATGACCCCGTAGGACAGCCAATAAATCCTTATTGTTTATGTAGCAATAACGTCCTCTTTGATAGTGAAGCTGTGTGGGTGTGTCTTTCGAGGAAATGTGTAAAGACACATAGGTAATGTAACAAGTTTTACAGAAATCAATCTTAGCCTTTAGCTTCTATGTATATGTAGCTTCTCCTTTCCACCCACCAGTGTTGCTATTCTCAGTCGCCTGATCTTACCCCGGCAATAAAGTCATGAAGTAAACAAGTAATGAAAAATAAAGTCATAATCATATACTTCAGTGTAACTGCATGCATAGAAAAAATAGAAATCAACAACTCACCCACCAGTAGAAGTTCCTGCTTCTCTGAAGTGAACTGCACCAGTACGCAGTGTTTTGGCTCATGGAGAGGACTGGACAAAAGAGAGCGCAGACTGAAAAGTAAAACCTGATATACATTTTAAAATAATATTTTCCCACTAAAGCAGACTTGATGTTGTGATAAATTGCGGTTTTACAGTGACACAAATATGTTGAACCAATAAACTCACACAGTTAACTCATGTTAGCTGTTTCCCTTTTATTGAGACATAGCATCTGAAGTAATACATCTCATTCATCCAACATTGTGTAATTGTTATGAAAAATAAATTGTAATACCTCAAGTTAAATAGAGCCAGAGCGCTAATTGCTGTTAACCAGAGCCACTTTAGAAATGAAAGTTGTGTCCTGTTTCTTTCAGAGCCTTGAAGCTTGAAATTACCAAATGTCTCTTACTGAATTTATGATATATACGCCTTAAAAATTCTAATTAATTTATATGTATATTAAGAAAACAATGGGTGACATCAGCTGCTCACTTAGCAGATGACTGAATACATGTAAACACATCCTGTCATGAACACACCAAAGTGAACTAAGGCTGTGGGATTACGACTAATCCGAATGTGGCCTGAAGTCCCACACATTATATACAATTGAATTACATGCTTCCCTACCCCTAAGGACCAAACCACGGAGTTGCTGACTGAACAATGCTATATCATCTTAATTCTGTCTTTAGGCATCAATGAATATAATTACAAAGTTAGGAGTGTGTTTTTGCTACAAGCTGCTACGTTCACATTCACAGAGGCATATTATTGAGCAATGTTGGGTTTCTCACCATATTAAACAGGAAAAACGCAAACTAAGACCCACAAAAGCTTGAGGGATTTGAAACCCATCTGCTCCGTGAACTTTCAGAAACCCCAGAAGGAGATGGAGGTGGTCGCTGGGAGGAAGGATTTCCCCGGTGGTTGCTTAGCCCGATGCCACTGCAGGCCAGCATAGCTAAGTGGGACAGAAGGAGGTTCTGTTAGCAAGTCGAGACATGGATTTGAAAGTGCTGCGCTCTTTTTTCACATCTTAAAAACATCTAAAAACAGTACCATTTTCTATGTATGTTCTGCCATCATAGCTAACCATGCTAACAACAACAACAACAATGCTTCCTACACAAAATGCTTTAAATTAGAAGTGGATGGGTCATTGCAAACTTCACACTGATATGCCTTTACTGGTGCAAACCCTATCCACCTTATTCCTAGCCCCCATGAGCCTTTGCGTGAATTATGGGCGAAACTTCCGGTAGACACCGGAACGCGCGTTTGTTTACATTATAAATGTTGAACCGATCGCGCGATTCCTGTTTTTTTCTGGATCGATAACTACATAAAAATGTGGGAACACCAGCTTTCATGTCTTAAACGAGGCGATATAACAATTCCGTTGCCTACTAAAATTAAAGGATGGAAGGATGACGTGAAAAAGTGGCCGAACATCACCTATAGTAGCATTTTTAGCTACTTTCTCAGCTCTATTGCGGCAGATGGCGAAGCTATGAACAATCTTAAAAGCTCCGAGGCATACCAGTACCTTCATAGCAATAAGGTTGGTCGGGTTTTGTTGAAAGAGGTTGGGCACAATCTAATGTATCTAAAAGCAGACGTTGAGCCAAGTCAAAGCCTCAAAGTACCTCATCACGGACTCTGGGTTTTGGTGTCAACGTCAGGAAACGTAGAAACTGCAGGGTGTACATGTGTGGCTGGTCAAGACAGATCTTGCAGTCATGCTGCAGCTATTCTTTGGAAGGTAAATATAGGTTGTTATGGTAGATTTTATGACAATGTATGATGTATGAGCTAGATGAAAACATTAGGGTATGTTCTAATCTGTCTATTCAACTGAAGTGTATTATTTTGATTAATTTTCAATTCAGGTTGAGAATGCAGGCAGGGAAAGACAGGGTCATCGTGCACTGATCCAGAGAAAGCGGAATGCAGGCACAAAAAAGAATCAGTGCGTATACATGCAGCTCATAAACCGTTTAAAAACGGAATATTAGCAATAAACCGATTGCGCTCGGTCATGTAGACACCTGCAAAAACCCGAATATGCTCATATTCCGTTTATTAATAAACCGAATATGAGCCCTGGCTTATTCCTTTTCCAACCCGAATATCTGCTCATGTAGACGAAAATCGGAATATTCCGATGTAAAAGGAATATTCAGGACTAGCTGATGTGCTCCTCGCTTATGAACTAAACACAAACTGCTGAAACAAACACGGAAAACGCACGCAAAGAGAGACACAGGGTTGGTTATAATGGTTTGTTTTCATGTTTAAGCACTGAACAGATTATAACGCTACAAAAGTGCAAAAGATTAAAAGCTTGCGTATTTCTGACTTTCGGCGGTTTGTGGTTTACTTTCCTCTGAAGATGTGGAAAAACTAAACAGTTTAAGCTGTTCTGGCGTTTGTGTATTTCAGTCTAAACACCTTTCATTCTCACAAAGTAGTGTAAGCCAGCCACAGCAAAACAAGAGTGTCTTACCTGTGTTGTAGAGGAGGAGACACGCAAAGCAGAACTTCCAACGCGTCTCCGGGTGTTGAAGATTTTGTATATCTATTAAAACTCGTGTGTTCAGAAGAAAAATAAGTTAAGCACTCCACAACAAGATATTCCACTGTGAACGTGCAGGACTGCTCCCCAAGTGTATCCGCCAGCGTAAAGCGAGCTGTCCTCGTGTTTGTGTCCAGTTGTAGACTATCTGCGTTGTCCCCGCGCTGGTCCACGGTCCACGCTGTGTTTGTATCAGGAGATCTGCGTTTTCGTCTCGCGCTCCGGGTCCGTCTTCAGCACTATGTAGCCTCTCCTCTTCTGTCGCTGCTCTCGTAGTTGCGCCATTTTTGTGAACGTCGGAGAATTAAATGAGACACGCTTCTAAAGTTTGTTTACACCGCTAAAGCTAATAAAACGCCAACTCTCAATCGAAACAACAACGCAGTGACACTTCCGGTTACTATACCGGAAGTTGCGCCCACAACCCGTTTTACATCAGCGGCCTCAGGAATAAGGTGGATAAAGTCATTTACATTGGATTTCAGGGCTTTTAGCTGCATGCAAGTGTAGAATGCAATATTGAATACAAATAAATGAGTTTCCCAACAAAAAATAATATAGGGCACGCTTTAGTCAGTCAACATAATAGTTCAGGCAAGTAGTTTAGCCAGAGATGGCAAGTAATACTGTATTTAAGTAGTTTTTCTGAGTATCACTTGAGTATGAAATAATCTTGTGACTTTTTACTTTTACTTCTTACATTTTAGAAATAACTGGAGTTTCTTCTTCTTACATTTTAAAACAGTTCATTTTTTTTTAAAGCCCATAAACAGTTTTTATATTCTTCTTAAAACTTGTGCAGGGAACAATTCTATATTCATCCCATGATAAAAGTCAGAATATTATAAAACAAATCACAAGCCCACTCACAGTCCAAAGCTTAACAAACTAAACTTTGTGCACTGCAAAAAATGCATCTCTAACTTGGTTCAAATGGTTTAAAAAAAAAGTTTTTTAATTTTATTTTTGGCATTTGTTTTAGGTTAAGATAGTTTTACTTGAAGGCTTACTACTAATTCTGTCTTGTTTTTTCCATAAATTTGTTCTTATTTCAAAATAAGATCTTGTAAGACATATACTCAGCCAGTGGCAAATTTGATTCAGGCTCAAGTTTCTTGAAAAATAGTCACAAATGTCTTATATTTAGCTTTTTTTTATTTGAATCTGGCTAAAGCAACTACAATTAAGTTGAATATTCTGAATTCTAGCCGCGTTAACTGAGACAAGATAATGTGGCTGTATACTTTTGTACTTTTACTCAGTTAAAGGAGTTTCAGCAGGACTTTGACTTTTATCAGAGTCGTTTTACTTGAGTAGTGAACTTCAATACTTTTGCCATCTCTGTATTTACCTTCTGCTCTATGGTTTTAGTTATGACTTGTCATATTTATATTTATATTTTATTTATTTAGAAACAGATGTGAATCCACTTGAAGACCAATGGTGACTGACCACAGAATCATTTTGTTGATGTCACTATTTGATGAACTATGGATGGATTATCTGTATGCATTTTTTTTTTTTTTTTTACAAATAGTGACTGATTTGACTATCAGAATGTAGTGACAGCTTCATGCAGATTTCCTTCTGCAGTGTCTAAAACTCGGGCCGTTTCTTTATCTTCTGAAAAGGTGAAAGGTTTCATTAGACACAGCAGCAAATGCAGTCTATTCACTCCCAGCGCCTCAGCAGAAATATTCAATGATGCTTTGTGTGGAAATGGATAACTGATTTCATTTACATTTTCAACAGCACTGTATGAGATTTCTATCGGAACGGGACAAAGCTGTGATGACCTGTGCTAGCAAAACATTGTCCGTGAATTGTTTCCATACATCTGCTATTTAACAAGATTACATTCATGCCCAATAATACAAAAGATGTGGTTGAAAGAGAGTGTTCTGCATATGCTTTCATTCGTGTGAGTTTGAGTAATTTGTTTCGCTTTTATCTCTTAACACAATACAGTGAGTATAAGGACACTTTTATTGAATTTCCTACTAAAAACGTATATGCAAGCACAGCTATTACACAATGGAGTGAAACGTGGCTGTCAGCGCTGTGATAAATGTTTGCACAATCTTACTACTACACTGGTCAGAACTTAGCTGTGCAGTTACAAATGCGAAAATACATGGCTTACATGAACCGCACCTTGGACCAGGGTGGTCAAGTTAAGTGGTGGAGGGCCAGACATTGGTGACAAATTATAATTATTATAAGCACAGGTTTTGTATAAAAAAGTAATTATGATGAATATGAAGCAAGGACACAGCTCCATAGCCAATTTTTTTTCCTCATGTTGATCAATCTGATTTTTTTATTCGATTTGGTTTAACCTTAAAAAAAAAAAAAAAAAAAAAAAAAAAAAAAAAAGATTAATATGTCCCATAATACATTCGATTTCTGACACTATATTTCAATATTCTGCCTCAAAAATTGACTTTTGCTCCAAACTACACATTTTTGCAGACAAAAAGATTGGTTTTCAAACTTTCAATTCAAAACCACCAAATAATTGACAATTCAGTTTGGGTTCGGTTCTATTGATTTGATCTCGATCTTGATCTCTTGATTTTTCGATTAATGGCCCTGCCGTACTCCATAGCTAAATAATCAACTAAAATAAATATAAAGAGCAGCAGTATAATTCTCAGATTAAAACAGTCAGAGAACTGAATTTAAAACAGTTTGCCCAGGCCTGCCTTGAACAAATATACACAGATAAGTGACAACACCAATGCATTTGTCATGAATCACAAAAAAAAACACAAAGAACTCCAACAGCAAATACACTGAAACACTGGTCAAATACATAAATGAGCTGAACTAAACATTCAAAACTTTTGTAATGTCAAGTGACAGTTATTCAACTTTAGAGCATTTCTGCAGCAAGATTCCTTTGATAATTTACGCCTTTGTAATTTTTTCTTTGGGACAATATATTGTTTTGCCATATATCATGATACAATTCGTATCAAATTGTAGCACATGCATCACAATACTTTAATGTATGAATAAAATGCAGAGTTAAAGAACATTTAAATGTACTTTTAGAGTTTGTTAGATTTGCATATGTCACAGTTAATGCTGCTGTTCACATCAGGATTGTCAACACCAAACTTTTCATTATCAATCAGCACGAATGGATCATAGAAAAGAGAAGACATTATGTATTACAACCCAACCATTCATTTGTTTAAAATGTACATTTCAATAGGCTTCTTTCTTTGAATTATTTCTGCAACATTGTAGTTTCTAATAACAATTAAAAAATCACATTACGTAATTAATATCAAGCCACATTATCCTGTGCCTCGCAGTATATTGTTTATTGTATCAAGTTTGTTGTATTGTTAATATATATCCCATTTTAAATGCTGAAAATATTAACAAAACCAAAAAAATGTCTGGACTTTTTCTGATATCAGTTTTCTGCAGTACATAAAGTGTTGATTTATAATGAGCAGTGAAATATATTTGTCTCATTTCACTTAACACTCAGGCTTCTCTCCGGAGCTACACTATTGCGTCATTGCTTTCCAAAACAACGCTGATGCTGATGTCTAGACCAGTGTCCATTAAAGTGTGCACATCAATCTTAGAAGCAGGTCCAGACTTCTGCTGAGACATCCGACTCCAAATCCAGCCAAAATGCAAGCATGCGCTCTTTTGATAGCGCCTGATGAATTTTTTATGTCCACTGTCAGAACAAGAAGCTCTGGGGACAGCCTTGGACGTCTGCTTCAATATTCCTGGAGTGCCCTCTTTAGCATATCTTCATTATCTGGCCATGCTTCAATTTATTTTTATCTTTGGAGCCTGGAATGGAATGTGTGAGTAGGTTTCTATTCTAAATTCAGCCCCGGGAAAAGAAGACCTCTGGAAATATATTCATTTATAGATTGTATCATATGGTATTTCTCCTGGTTACCTTTTAAAATATTTGAAAGAATTTAATCATGTAAGCTCCACTCCGCCTGTGTAATATTCATTCTCTGGGGGTTTAGATTGTAACCGTTGTGTTCGTATGATTCTCCTCTAATTCAATATAATTTTGTTTTGAGTTAAGGTTTTTTTAGGTGTATTTATAAAGGGACATATTCCAAACACTACTTTCACAGTTAGCTTGTTGGATTTGTTTTGTTTTGTTTTGTGTGTTGTAATATGTGAGCTCCTGTGTCCAAGTCATTTCCCTTATGGATCAATAATGTTTGTCTAAGTCTAAAATCGAACTGCACACCTGAGCCACTGCTGTCTCACCCAAAATATTCAGCTGTGTTTATGCTAAGGATACATAATACTGTATATAAGACTACTCTTTGCATTGTTGAAGATGCACCAATCCAAATTCTTCAGTTTTCAGGTTAAAGACTCCAATGTTCGCAAAAGGTGATGTTTATTTATTATGCAAATTCAAGGTTCAAGGTTTTTTTGTTTTCTGTCTCCTTGCAGACAAATTTTAATTCAAGTAGGGAAGTCAGTAGCCAAAATTAGAAGACACACAAGACAAGAGATAAAGTGAAACAATAAGACAAGCACATACTGAGGTACAGGCAGTTCATATTATTAAAGGAGACCTATTATGTCAAATTCACTTTTCTAAGTTTTTAACCTTGTTATAATGGCCTTCCTTCATCATTAGTTTACTCAAAGTTATATTTGAATTGATTCCTTGTTGTTGGAATAATCTTGTATTGTTCTTCAGCTGCAGCTCATCTGCTCAGAAATTCCCGTTCTCACCTACCACCTACCCCCTCCCACTTGTCTGTATTTACTTGTTATAATTCAAAAGATTAAAACTCAAAGTGAAGCATAAATGGTTCAAAACTGCCCCATATTCACTTTCCAACAATAAAAAATAGTTTTAAAAAAGCTGTTGTTTTTTACAGTTACATTTAAAAATGAAGAGGCGGGGCTTATCAGTTTTGCAGTTTTGAACAGGAAGTCAATAGAGCTGTTCCTATTTTTAAGCTGTTTTATATCAACTTTGTGTTTTACAATGAACAAAAAGTAAAATACTGATCTGAATATGTTCTAGTTTCTTACTAATTATTAAAAAAACACAATAGGTCCCCTTTAATCAGTTTGATTGACTGAGGTATAAATTAGTTTTATATCTGTTTATCTTACACAAAGGAACTGTGTACCTCCTTGACTGCATGAGCTTGTACTGCTGGTGGAGCACATCAGAAGAATGTACAATCAGCCTGTTTCACTTTAGACTGTTCAGAAATGATCTGTGGTGCAGTGATTGTTGACAGACCCATAACTTTCACTGCTATTTTTATCAATCTTAAAATCTGTGATTTACTATTTTACAGTCAGATTCCAAAAAACAGTAAACTATTCCATACCTACCTCAATAGCGACTCTATACTGGCTTTATTACAAGTCATCATAATGTTCTAACTGACTCCAAACACTCTCAGCCTTTTCAGAAAGTGTAAATGTTGATGTATCTTAGTAAAAAGTGCTTTCTGACATGTTTACGCAGTTCATGTGCTCATCCATTTGAACTCCAAGATGTTTATACGATGTAACTTTTTCAATTTTCTGGCAATGTAACTATACTTTCTTTTGTGCCCCTGTTCCCCTTGGGTCCACAATCACATTTTTTGTTTTTTACATTAACATGTAGATGTTGATCATTGCATCAAACAGTAAATTAACCCTCACCTTTTGAGATAGCTTTGTGAAAAATGAAACATAATCAGCAAGGTGTTTACATTAAGTCTGACAAGTTATCACATAAGAATTTCAATACGAAGCGTGTTAAACGTTGAACTTGAATTAAAAAAAAAATACCAGTCTCACATATGTTTTGGAATGAGATGTGTTTTGTCATAAAGGCATCAGAGGTACTTCTATTCACTGAATAATGCAATTTCATGAGGATCCAGCTTGAGTTGAAGTGAGGCCATTGTCTCTCATCTCTGTGTCACATTAGAATACATTTATTGAATCAATAAAACAAATTAATATGTCCTATTGAGGTTTGTTCCGAGACTTCACTGCTGCCATATTTCTACTAATTTCAGAATATGAAGTAAATCCAATATCGCAGAGTTGTCAGTAATTATACAGACTGTAATTAACAAAGTTGTTGAGTATACCCTTCAACATAAGAACCCATTCATGTGACATTGCAACAGTCTATTCTAAAGGCAGTAATGTTTAATTGATTAAATCCAACCTTAAAAACCTTAAAGCTGATATGGTGAGAGAGCAATTTAGTCTCAAGCTATGACTTTCTCATCACTCACATGAGCTCTCTGATGCCACCCTCCTGACAGCCTACAGAGGACTTGTATATAAGAAAGCAGCCATGGTCTTGATCTTTGTGAGCGTGTGGAGAAGTTACACAACAGTGCTGACATGTGTTGACAGATGGCTCGTGCTCAGGGCGTCGCTGCCTGTCTCCCACGAGGCAGTAGTTTTGGTGGAGCAGTGAGAGAAGGCCAGTGCCATCTGTGGCCCTGGCAGAGACTCCACGGCCACATGTGTTATGTGCTCTTTCGTGCAATGTGATAAAGAGGACATTTCCTCAGGTGACCAGTGTCTGTGCAGCAAACAATGTCCACTTGTTTCACACCCGTAACTATAGACATATTATTAGTAGACCCGCAATCCGACTCTAATGCTATCGAACACTTAGCATCTGAGCTAGTCCGGTAAGATTTAAGCTAATCCGGAGTTTTCTCCTGTTTATTTTCCTATAGCCGTTAGCATTAGCCCGCAAAAAACGCAAGTTATGAAAGATCCAGAGACTGTCAGCTAGTACAAACCTACCGACCACATTTAGCAAAGGTCAGAGCCTTTTTACAAATTATTGTTGAGTTTACAAACCTTTCAGCATTTTATTGTAGATAAAAATTGTGTATAAAACTGCTAACGGCTAGCGAACTTATGCATTTTTTAAGACTCTAGTGAGAAATGTTATGAGTGAGAAAAGCAGACAAATGACATACAGTAAATAACACCAAACAAAGTTGTAGCCTCAGATAGAGGCGCGTCTGTCGCATCGGTGAGTGATGGAGCATTTCCAGCCTAAGAATATAGTAGTTTGAGAAATATAATCTCACATTGCCAAAGTTGTTTAAAAAAGCTTCATAAGACACAAATCAATCTGTTTTGCTCATGGTTTTGCTGAAATAATTTGTTTAAGCTTGTTTTATCTATAAAAGTGCAACTTCGGCCATTGTGTCCAATTGATTTGCGTCATCCTGTCTACCGGAGGAATATGGCGTCGCGCTGTTCAAGTTGTTGCAACAGAGCAGAACTGCTGATTTCGCGTCAACTACAGTAAACTATATTTGAATCAAAACACATTCAGTGTTCATTCATTTAGCTTCACCATTTTTATTAAACCTCTTTATGTACCCATTCACACTTTGGCGTCCAAATCACCACTCGCTTTCGTGCTAGACACAGGATTCTTGCATGATCTTTGAGGGAATGCTCATTTGAACTGGTAATAACTGTTTGAAGGATAAGCTGCTCTGGTGGAATGTTTGTGTAAATGCTGGTCATTTCTCTTTTGAAAAGCACAATGCCAAACGCTTTAAATGTTCTGTTTTACACAAAATAAAGGAAAGGAATTTTATTTTCAAGCAAAAAAAAATTGTAGTTTTTTTTTTCTTTTTCTATTTTCTATTTGTATTTTTTTTTCTCCCTTTAAAACTGAAATTCAAAAACAAATAGTCTCTCCCTGAATTTGGAATACAAGAAACAGATTGTTTGTCAACTTTGGATTTCCCAATTCAAAACAAAAATCAAATGGTCAGCAGGTACAAGGACCAAAAAAAAAATACTGAAAAACTGAAAATAACAAATGTTTTCAGAACAAAAACAGCATGCTTAAAACGACCTTGATGACTTGAAGTCTTTTCACTCCAGACGAATGAGGGATTACACTGAATTAGCTGATCTGTGTCTGTGTGTGTTGTGTGTGTGTGCATGAGACCTCTCTGGCTGAATATAAGTGGCTGCATGAAATAAGATGAACGAACACAGCTCACATCTTTTCTCCAAATTCATTTTCAAGGCCCTTCCATTTTCTCCACCTGCAATATTCCACATCCTCGTCTTCGGTGCCTACATGGGATTATAGAGCCCAAATGAGAAATGTATTGTTTCCTGTGCCGTTCACCCTAGTCAATGTGAGTAATTGAGTTAATCTGTCTGGCTCTTGTGCATGTGGAAGCCGTAGAGATTACCAGGCTGTGACGGTAGATAGAATCTCAGTTTAAACGATGGAATAAAAATGTCAATGCGTCTTTAATGACAGTCGGGTTGACATTTCCCAGCAAGTTTCAGAGTGGTGGAAAATGTAATAGTTTTCTCCCCTGATTTTTCAGTACAGAAATGTCACAGTGCCACAATGTTATTTTTGCACTGGGCTGTTGTTACATTTTATCATTCTATTTGTATGTGAACAGTGTTAAACATATGGAGCATCAAATTGATCATTTGAAATTGGTCACCTGTCATGAAACGCAACAAACTTCCAGCTTTTAAGCTTCTGAAGCAATATTACTTTTATAATGCTTTCTTTACCATACATTATTGTTTTAAAATGCAAAACAAACACTATGTCAAATGGTGCACTGCACATTGTCGTTGGACTTTGCAGAAAATGTCTGGGATCTGCTCAGTGTGCGTGTCCACCGCCGTGAACATCCTCCCGAAACGCAGCAGCAGCTGAGGGCGGCACTAGTGGAAGAATGGATCAACTCAGACACTACTGTTGATCCATGAGGCGACAAATAACTGCTGTCCAGGAGCCAACTGGGGTCACGTGAACTATTGACCGTCTGATGAAATTCCAGTCACTTTTGGTTTGAGGGTTGCTCTTTAGTTGTGTTATTGGACTCGAAATATGTTAACGCCGCAAGAGTTGGCCTGAGGATTAGAAATGGATGTAGGGTTCATATGAAACAGGCGGATCTCAAAAATAAATATTCTGCCCCCCTTAAACTCTGAAAAGTGTTGCGTTTCCTTTTTCCTTGAGTGTAGTTTGTGTGGTTGTGTTATGTGTAAACACGCCATTACGTTTGAATTAAGGTTGCTCCAATAATGAGATTGACAAAAGTTTTCATGCATTTTGATTAACTAGCCTACTGTTTGTGTGTTTGTGACCAGTATAGCCCTTTATGGCTCAAAATCTGACTAATTCAGGTCCAAGTCATGGATAAGACCAGGAGTTTTTACATTTAATTATAGCATAGATAAAACATCCTAAGTTGTTAGTGTAGACAAAAATGAATCCATGTGTAGCCTATATTAATCATGTGACAGGAGTATGAGCGCTAGAAACCCGTTTTTGAATTCCTGTTTTGCAGTGTGAAACAGGTATCTCAGCTGTAGCAGTGAAACACATATTTCCAGGTGACTATCAAACTTGTCACTATCATGTTGTATTGAAAGCTCAGACATAAGATTCTTACGTACAATGTGGCTGAAATATGCCTGCCAAACTAAATCTCTCTAATACTGATGCATTTGGTTTTGTTCTGGGAGACAATGAGCACAAGCCAGATCATATTAAGCCATAACCTTGGAGATGAGTCCATTTTTAGTCTGGCTGCGTCTGACAACCCCGCAAATTTGCCTGTGCATGGGGATTTGCTTCTCCCGCCTAAACGGTAACCATGCCAACTACACAACTGTGCCTAATGGATTTTCTCTCGGCTGTTGTTGCTGAACACACACACATGCAGTGGAAAATGGTTCTTTATATCAACTGTATAGTGAAAAAAAAACAAAAAACGTGTTTGCTCCGACCAGCGTGTCAAGCCCACACAGCACCAATAAAACCAGCATCACAATTTGAAAACAATTGAAGTAGCCTTAACAGGAGGTAGTGGACTTGTTGCTGTTTTAAGACTTTCCCTCAGACTCTTACAAAGGCTTGAGCTGATTCAACTCCAAAACATATTATTATGAACACTCGCCGTTCTGCAGTTTTGTGATTCATGAATGTAAGTTAATTTTGTGTTCTAATAGTACTCTTATACAGCACATTTTCAAGTATCTGTATTTATCCCTATCTGATAGTACACAGTGTTTTCCTAAATGACAAAATGTATGAATCTCTGCTCATGGCGATACTGCTAATAAAGTAAAGCTCTACAGACTTTGATGTCCTGATATAGCCATTGGGAGAAAAAACTGCCTTGACTGGTCTGACAACCTTGGTTTTACCTGTACATATTTAATTTGTCATTTGCACCCATGACGCTCTACAGACCTCACTGTTGTTTTTTTGCCACCAAAGTTTGAAAGTGACATTGTGAAGTATGAACTTAAATCAGCACAGTTATTTAGATAGAGGTTGACATCACATCATTTTTTACAAATTGATATTTACTCTGTGTGAGAAAAAAAAACTTTGACCCAACACTGTCACTGAAGCCCTACACAGGCTGAAGCTGTTTGAGTAGCATAAACACATTTCTGATCACTACTTGACACCTGTTCAGTCTTTCACACATCAGCACATTTTGGCCGGGCCTTCTCTCTGGGGTTTTTGACAGTAATCGGGGGAACTAAACATTGCTGACGAAGCCAAAAAGGCTGAGTGCAGATTCTGGATCGATGTGGTGCCATCACACCGGCCCGGGGGAAAGACTGCCACCATCCCTCTTACTGCTGTGGATGTCCTCATCTCACTGGCTGTCGCCTCTCCACCCGCGGCTCCAAGCAGATTTATGCACAGCAAGCTTGGGTTAGCCAGTTACAGCCAGCTCACACTAGTGTTGCTGTTGACGAGCTTTGATAGGACTCAGGCATGGCAGAATTTGATAAAACTTGGAGCAAATTGACACTAGTAACAAACTATCCAGTTTAGATAAGTTATCCTTTAATGTGGTGTTTTTACAACCACCAGCTGTGAATAGTTGGAACATGATCACATACTAAAAGTTGTTTACAACTTGAACTGTAAAGTAGTATTTTTTATTGGTCAGTTACTATAGTGAACTGGATTAGTTTGTCCTGAAAACACATAAATAAATGTACCATTACCACTAACAGTATTTTAACTTTTAAACATATTGTAATTTCACCATTCAAATCTATTTTCAGCCTAACAAATTGTGCAGCGTATCAAAACAATCTGCACCAAATGAAGCACTTTAGCCTATTTTACAGAATTTTGGTTGTTGTAAATCTTGCACCTCCTCTTTGTCCTTTGTAGGAGATCTTTTCTTTCAGTTAGCTTTAACATAAGCTTGATTTCTCTGCTTGTTCTGCTGACTGAGCAGTTTCAAATGTTTATCATGAAATTGATAATTGAGAGAGGTACACGTACATATAAATCAGGTATGACCAAGGTTGATTGAAGTTTTCGGTAAGCCTAAGCTAAGAAGATAACCATCTACAGTCTCATCCCACTCTTTCTGACTGCTAGTATTGATTTGTGTTTATTAAAACATTGCAAATTACTTTTAAACCATGTACCTGGGACATGATGATAAATGGAGGGTTCATACACAAAACCGTATTGGGGTCACTAGGCAGGCAACATTTAGTAAATGGAGTAAATGCCAGTTGAGTTGAGAATGTACAAATGCATTGACTACGTGTAGAGATACAGGGACAAAATGCAGAGAATTAACTCTTTTTTTGTGTGTGCTCTGTATTTTACAAAGCAAATAAGTACAACATGAATGTCTAGTATAGGTGCTTATGCAAGCAAATACAAAATGACCAATATAGTGTTAAACATGATGAACCTCTCCATAGTCTGGCATCACTTTTAATTTGCCCAGTATTCTGGGAACTCTGGAAGCATCCAAGCAGTAGATGTCAGCCTGTGTCATAATTATTCTGGGAGCGCACAGCCTGTGAGTGACAGTGAGCAGAATCTAATATAGTCCTGTCCACGTAGATGCTATCCAAATGCTTTCATCTCCTCTTTGATTCATGACAGCCCGCATGTACTTTTCATTCCAACGACATCTCCCGGGAAGCACATGGGATACTGATGTGAGCTGCTCCCAGATTCCCAACATAACAGGGAGTCTTTAGCCTTGTGGATGCCATGGTTAAGCCCCTAATTTAATCAAGCTGCTTTGGGAGGCCAGGCTCTGTGCTGTGAGCTATGTATTCTCACTCATCTGATTTTTGTTGTTTGAGTAAGTGAATAAAAGGTTTTAAATGGGATTGCAAATCAGACACTCCACCATTAGCTTTCATTGGAAATCAAGAGTAATTACATTGTACGGTTGTTGCTGAAATAAGTCAGAACAAATAGGAAGCAAGATGACATCCAGGAACGTGCCTAATAACTAAAATGTCTTATTATTATTACAAGACATCGTTCAACCAAACATAACAGTGTAAAACGTTTATTGTCACAATCTTTTAGTCTTGTGGGGCATTGGCCCGAGGTAATTATAGCTAACACTTAGCATTTACGTCACCATGATACATTTTGTTGGTTCGTAAATACAATATTTACTAGCCGTGAAAAACATTAAAATGTTCTGTTTCATTTTTAATGCTCTGATCATCTCCCTCCTCTTGCTAAGTCCCTCCACACCGCATCTTTCACATCAAAATCAGACACATCAGTCTCATCTAGATGTTTTGCGTTTTGCTGTTTGTTGGTCACAATCAGTGAAGCACATTTTGCCATAACAAGTTACAGAGTTTATAGATAATCGAAGTTTCTCTATTTCGACCCTTGTGTCCCATGTTCCAACCCAGTGTATATTACGTGTATATTCTTTATAATTTTAAAATCCAAGAAGAGTTGTGTAAACAAATGATAACCTCTTTTAATTTAGATTTTGAGTTAGCAAATGCACCCCATGCCTTGTGAGCTGTCTAATGGTTTAACTAATACATTTATGTTTAATTGTAAACCTCTTTTTGTCACTAATTTAATGCTGTATAATTTATAATTTACATGTAGAAGCTTTCATACAGTTGGTGTTTGATTAAAATAGCCTGTAAGTTCACTACAATTGTTTTTAGATTGAGCCTCACAAAGAAACCTTCTTATAAAATATTAGTTGGAAGGTTCTGTGAATTGCACTTTGCAAAACACATTTACTGAATTTCAAGAATACATATTCATTACTTTCGAAAATTCTAAAACAAACTTTTTATTCTCACTTTAGACCTTGCTGCTCTTTACTCTCAAAATGTTCCTTTTTCATCTTTTGCTATGCAAGAGGTCTAAGCTTTAAACCTAAATATCCCAGACCCATCAATTCTACTATAGGTATTTCTGACATCTTTTTTTGTTTCTAATTGGATCACAACTGTAAACAAATGTGTGCATAAGCTATCCAAAAGCTTTTCTGTGATAGCCACACAATATAGACACTCCCTCTTCCACGTTGCCTGCCTTTAGAATAGTCCATGCACATTAGCCGATAACAGGTATACTCCTCCTCAGCTGATAACCTAAACAGTGCGATTGTCCAGAGATTAATGACTTGTCTGCAGCTAATGTAGTTTTATCACAAGGTCAAGAGTGATGGACTATCAGTTAATGAGAAATACTAAATTGTGTGGGGAGAAGGTAAACACGCAGGCAGACACACTCATTTGACCTTTGCAAAGATCTCTCTCTGTTTTATTGGAGCCTGCGCTGAGTGGTCTTGCTGTGATAAGAGTAATAGTTTCAGCAGCGTGGCCCGGGGAGACAGACCTCCCATTTGCTCCTGGAGATAGTTGGGACGGCCTCTCCAATCCGGCTGCAGATTCTTCTACTGCAGACAATGAGGCGCTCTGCAGGGACCGGTGTGTAGCCTGGAATTAACGATCGCTACATGATAACTGTCGCTATGTGTGAGAGACTTAAATCAACATCTGATATTTGGATCTGTCGTCTTTTGTAGGCATATTTGTATTATTTTTCATTTTCACACATACAAACGTAAAACGATTCAGTTTCCCACAAGTTTATGCAGTGAGTATACAGTGTTTGCACCGCATTTAGCGTTAACACTGTATACTTTATATACCAGAGTCCTGGCCATCACAGCAAAATGTTCACTTTAAAACTAAGCTGCCCTGCATCTGTGGAGTGCTACAGTGTTACTGAACTAGGAACAAGCCTGTGTGTGGTATTAAATGCTTGGTCACACGTGCAGTACTGCTACTTCATTAAAAATATAGTTGAAGTAGTTTTTGTTTATCGGAGGAGTCGCTCTTTCTCTTGCTTTGAGACCATGATGAAACAGAGATTAACAGGATATTGATGCTCCTTATAAACACTTTAGTTCATTGAGACCATACACTACACGACTGGGGCCACACACTACACGATTGAGACCACATATTACACGATTGAGACCACACACGACTGAGGCCACACACTACATGATCGAGACCACACACTACACAACTGAGACCACAAATTACACGACTGAGACCACACACTACATGACTGAAACCACACACTACATGACTGAGACCAAACACTACACGACTGTGACCACACATTACACGACTGAGATCACACACTATACGACTGAGACCACACACTACATGACTGAGACCACACACTACACGACTGAGACCACACACTTCACGACAGAGACCAAAAACTACACGACTGCGACCACACCTTACACGACCGAGACCACACACTACATGACTGAGACCACACACTACACGACTGAGACCACACACTTCACGACAGAGACCAAAAACTACACGACTGCGACCACACCTTACACGACTGAGACCACACACTACATGACTGAGACCACACACTACACGACTGAGACCACACACTACACAACTTGACCACACACTACACAACAGACTGTGTCATGTAGTGTGACACAGTACACAACTGATACCACACACAACTGAGGCCACACACTACACGACTAAAGACCACACAATACATGACTGAGACCACACACTAAACGATTGAGACCGAACACTACACGACTAAGACCACACAATACATTACTGAGACCACACACTAAATGACTGAGACCAAACACTACACGACTGAGATCACACACTACATGACTGAGACCACACACTACACGACTGAGACCAAACACTACACAACTGAGACTATACACAACAGACTGATAATGCACAAAGCAACGTTGTTTATTATAGAGTTCAGTATAGTGCTCTTTGTTTTGTACTATTTGTTTTTTGGTAACAATTTTTAGTCTTAATAGAGCATTTGTAGATGATTAATCAATAATATTAAAAGCCTTATAGATAAAATATAAAGTCTAAATAATGTACCTTAAATCAAGTATTCAATAAACTTCTTCAAAGTATTAAAATCAAATACAAACAAAAACTGTCCTATCTTGAAATTTTGACAAAATGATCTTGATCCTAATTCAATTTCACAACATTTGCAAATTATGTTGAAACAATAAGTCACATTCACAAGACATCAAAATATTCTCCAGATAGTGGGCCGCTAAAATGAATATGGTTTAAATACACTTTTTGTAATATGTAAATAGACCTTGTCACTAGTCTGGAAATGTAAAATGACAATACATTTGAATAATATTTTAAGTATAATGTTATTAGGACAAACTCTTGTGCATCATTTAGATTTAGAACATCACAACATTCAAGAACGTGAATGAAACCTATTACAACATGAACCCTCTGTAATCAGTAAGAACACGTTTAAAGCAAAGGCCAGACTTTAAACTTTGGATAATGAAAGTTCATTGCTTTTTTTGTTTTGTTTTGTTTTGTTTGAAAATGCTAAATAAAATTAAATCAATCAATCAATATAAAAAGTGATTAATTTCGAGGGACTGTGCATGTCACGTTTAGTATACTCAGCTCGATTTGACCCTTACTCTCTTGCTTTGACCTTTGTGGGAAGAAGGTAAGCTACTAAAAAATCACTTGGTCCCAGATGTCAGCACCAAATGGAAAAGCTCGTAAGTACTGGTGGAAAAGGGGCATTTGTGAGCTCAGTATGAGTGAAATGTTGCTGTTGGTGCTGGTGCTAAATGCACTTAGGGCTGTAAATGGCAGTCAAACGCTCAACACTCATTATGCGTGTGATCTGGGCATTTACTCAGTCTTACGGAGCTGTGGGGGCGACAGGCTCTCAAGTGAAAAATCTTAGGTGAAAATGTATTAGTCGTGTTTGCAATAGATTTTTTTCTATAACAGACCAGGGTGACTTCAAAGATAATGCTCCTCTGAAAACGTGTCACTCTGGGTTGTGCTCAAAGAGAGGATAACAGTGGGAGTGTAGTATAGTAGTATTTAGTATTTATTCTGGTGCTATCTTAAACTGAGAAAAATGATGTGAGCTTTGTGAGCGTATTGCACTTAATTTAATATTGGAAAATGTACACCGTTTTGACTTCTGGTCCAGTGTGTTGACAAATCATGGCCATGCCACAACCTGAGTCACACTCACCTAAATTTTGTTTAATATAGAATTTTAGGACAGAAGGAAAAACACCTCTATTTAATACAGTTTGAATGCTATACCTTCTTTACACACCATTTGTGTATTTTTCTGCACAAACATTTTATTCCTTTTCACCCCTAAATAAGAACAATCTCCCAGTTTACATGTTGCATGTGCTGTTCTATGAATGTCAGCAGCTTCACAGCTGTGTCACTTATTACATAAACAAACCTGTTTCATCATAAATGTGCTTTATGTTACTTGTTTATTTGTTTATAAAGCTTTATTTCACTTTTGTGTTGATGGCAGTAAACATAATGGATTACTTTAGGACCTTAGCAGAACTCATTGATTTATTCTCTGCCGTCTGGTGAAGACACAATTATATTTCTAATGACGGCATAGAGGTAACTCACCAAGATTTGTCCCCGTGGACCACAGAGATCTGTCCTCGGAGACCACAGAGATCTGTCCACAGGGACCACAGAGATCTGTCCTCGGAGACCACAGAGATCTGTCCACAGGGACCACAGAGATCTGTCCTTGGAGACCACAGAGATCTGTCCTCGGAGACCACAGAGATCTGTCCACAGGGACCACAGAGATCTGTCCACAGGGACCACAGAGATCTGTCCTCGGAGACCACAGAGATCTGTTCAAATGGACCACAGAGATCTGTCCTCATCGATCACAAAGATCTGTCCTCATGGATCACAGAGATATGTCCTCATGGTCCACAGAGATCTGTTCAAATGGACCACAGAAATCTGTCCTCATAAACCATGGAGATCTGTCCAAATGGACCACAGAGATTTGTCTTCATAGACCTCAATGCACTTACCTCTAATTGTAGTGAAAGTGTTCAAATTGTTATAATTTAATCAAATTGTAAGCTTTTTCAGGCTCCAAGTGCCAAAAGAAAGACATAGAGTACATGCATATTGTTTTTTTCTAATTCCAATCCAGTTCCAAGAACATGTTATGCATGAGATCATCTGACATAGTTTAAAATACACAGTCAAGCCTGTGGAATAACATGCCGTCCTCCACTCTCTATGGGCCAGCAGACTGATGGCTGACCTTGGCCTTTCAGGTGGCCCTGGGAGCATGGCAGTGCAGGACAGACAGGATTAGTTTCAAATGAATGGTAGCAGTGTATAATGAAGGAGATCTGTTTTAAATCAAAGTATTGACTTTAGCTGACATAAGGAGAGGACCTGAGGAGATAAGAGCTATAGAGACAGCCTTTATCTTAGATTTAGAGTCTAATGTTTGTGTGAGCATTGTCAAATATCTGAGTACTTTTTCAATCTGACAAAGCAAACCAAACAATTGAACACAATGCACCAGGTACCTCTGAGGCAACCATTTACTTTGTGTTCTTTCTCACATACAACTCTTTACGTAACAGTATTCAGTATTCTATGATAAAGGCTGTTTCTACAACAGAAAATACAACCCTTATTGACCCTATTTTGTCCCGCTCACTTGGCTTGGAAATGCACTTCCTGTTTAGCTCTGTTAAGGTAGCTAACGTGTGTGTTTGTTTGTATTGTGGGGCAATTTTAATTAAATATAATGGCAGTTAAAATAAACCCATTAACTGAAATCTACAGGCTAAATGCAGATAAACAAGAAGTGCATGTCCTAGAAAAGTAGGCAGGACAAAATAGGGTCAATAGGCCCACCTCTTGTCAGTGTTAAAGAACATCTCATTCATTATCCACCACTTTCATTTGACTTTGGTTTATATCATCAAGTCTACATCCTCCAGTGAACAATGTGTTGCTGGTAAAGACTGAGAATAAAATGTTAAAAATCTGTAGGCAGAGGAATAAGAATGGATTCCTCTCTTGAAAATTATATTCTAGTTTGAAATTCTCCTCTTGGTCATTTAATGCAGCTTTTTTCAACTAGTCTTAGTCCATTGAAACAAGTGCCACTGAATAATGGGTAGCAGAAAATTACCTTTTTGCTCATAAATGTAATCTTCACAGTGTGTGTGCACTCATTCCTTTAAATGAGTCCATCAGGCATAACCAAGTGTTTGCTTTCTTTCTAAGTGTACATATTTGTAATGCTAATTAAAGCAATTGTGCAGCATCGCATCAAGATGCAGAACACTAAAACAATCACAAAAGGCTGCAAAACACACTTATGCTAATAGCATGAGTAAGGGGAATAGAGAAATATGAATAAGTTGGATAAGCATTTGTTTGAGCTGGAGGAGGGGCTGCTGGAGGCTTGGCTCCTCTTGCTGTGCTCAGCCTCAGATAAAGTGAGAGGATAAAAGGAATGGGGAAGAAAATTAAAAGCTGATTACCTTCAGAGTGAGTCTGGACTTCCTCTGAGGACGAGGAGGAGAGCTTTGGCTCTTTTAGTATTTATTAAGGCCCTTCTCTGGGGTAATCATGGCCTGCTAAAAATAACCAGCTAAGAGGTGGAGCACTTGTAAACAGTAGCCCAAGCACTTTTGTAGACTTTGTTTAACCAATCATGCTTTCATTCAAATATTTCTCATCTTCACCACTCATCATTTTTTCTTAGATATTTACATAACTCAATGATTTTCTATATCTCCTAACCTGGTTACCAATACCAGGTGAGTCTATTTAGAGGCAGATCTAGAGCCGGATCTAAACCAAAATCAGCTTTAGGGGCTCTACAATGTTTCCTATAAACCTTGATCAGTCAAGTCAAAGCAGCATTTAAATGGAATTATTTCATTATAATTTATAAAACAAAGTGTCAAAAACACAATGACACAATAAATAGACAATGCCACAGAATCTTTTGAATAAAACAGGTGCATTTTCCCAAAATGTAAAGTAAGTCATTTTAGACCAACAAAACTTTTACAACAGTCAACTTATGTCTAATTTAATGTGTAATTTAATAGTTAAGATATGATTGCACTTTCACTTGGTTTCAGTGTTTCCCAGTGAGGCCCCTGTGAGCTCTGCCTCTGTTCCCTCTTCATGTGCGCTGATGCTTAATACAGCTAATAGGCTGCATCATTGCACTGGACTTTTCAACTGGAAATACTAAAATCTGAAAATTTTTCAGGTCAAACAACCTCATGTTTTATGAGACTTTTGAAAGAAATGAACAGAAATGTGCAATAATCCGCTGTATTTCATAGCTCTTTTTAAGGTAAGGTAAGGTACACTTTATCGTCCCCGTAGGGAAATTTGTCCTCTGCATTTGACCCATTCTTCAATGCCTCTGCTGCATCTCCTCAGGAGCAGTGATCGCTGCAGAGCAGCGCTCGGGACCCATCTCCAGATGTTCTTGCTAGGCTTGGTCAGGACTACCATAGCTGGAGGATATTACCCTAACATGCATGTTATTGGTTGGTGGGGAAACCGGAGGAAACCCACCCAGACACGGGGAGAAACATGCAAACTCCACACAGAAAGGCCCGGCCCGGAATCGAACCCGCGACCTTCTTGCTGTGAGGCAAGAGCGCTATCTGCTCTGCCACCGTGCCGCCCACTGTGCTGCTAACTCTGCAGACATATTTGTTCATTTGTTTCCGTAGTTCAACTAATCCATGTTGACGCAAATTAAAGATCAGCTAACAACTTAGAACATGTATTTGTTTTGTTTTCCAAATTGTTCCCAGAGTCTTTGATTTTGCGTTCTGTGCTGAAAATGATGAGGTACATGTTTCTACTTCTGTCAGTCTTGAGGGCAGTACACAGGAAGGGTCTGCGTCTCTGCTGTGTCACAGACACAGCAGAGACACAGAGCAGACGAGGCGAGGGCTGGTCACTTTTAAGCGTCAAACAGATATATGTACAGTCCAAACCAGAGGGAGAAGCCAACAGGTATGATGATTGACATATCTGAGCTCGGGAAGGCGGGGCTCTCCACAGATGCGAGGCCCTTGTGTAGTAGGGGGTCCGGCTCTGTTTGGAGGAGTTCCTCTTGTGCCCTGGATAGTTTGATTCAAGGTGGAACAGACTTGCTCTCTCCTCTAATAATGGGTTTTTCATTGGCGTCTTTATCCGCTCCAGTAAGAGTCAAAGAGATTTCCTTGTGTCCCCTGCTCTTTGGCCCTAGTTTGCTCACATTTCCCCTTTTGTCACATGGCACAGCTGAGGTCCCGCTCCTGCGCTCTGAGCTATGTCGAATGATTATATTGTAGTGGGAGATAACAGACAGTGTGTAGCCTTGAGGCATTCTCTTCGCTTCGCCTCCTTAAAAAGATATTGCTGTGATAAAGCACAGCTTCTTCTCAGCTCGCGCTAAATCGAAGGGGAAGCCTTGAAGGCGAGGTCTGTTGAGAAGAAGCTAGATGAAAGAAATAAAAGATATGTTTGTACACTCTTTCAAAAGAAACATTTCTCATTAGCATAAATCTCTAAGAAGAGCCACCAGCTCCACATTTTTGCTTTTGTTCTGCGCCTGGATGCACGTTTTCCACAGTGAGTGCATTGATTGGAAGCCAGATTTCACCGACTTGCAGTGCTCTGAAATTAGCTGGTAGATTGTGATGAGATAGTGGAATAAAAAGTCAAGGATTGCTGCTGCTCATTAAAGTGAACAACAGATCAAAGCATTAAACAATTCTTTTATAAAGCCTCATTGTTAAATGATTTGGAGAGCTGAGGCTGAGCATCCAAGGAGGAAGAGGTGAGACATAAACAGACAAAAACAGTCTGTCCTGGCAGGTGGTATTTGGAAATGAAAAAGCACATTGATTCTGATCTAGTCGAGCCATCACATGACTCACACTCTTCTGTTTTAATGGGAACAAAAGGCACTGCTACGGAAGTTTTTTATTAGAAAGTTTAAAAAGGACAATATGTCTCTTTTCTCACCAGCTCTACGTTCTCGTTCTCACCTGTGTTTTCTACATGTCTTAAAACTGTTCATGATAGTAACTGGTTGATATGAATCTTGAGTGTATTGTAAGTAACTGCAGATTTAAAGGGCACAGTTTTAATCTTGTTCTAATAATTCTTCCTCATCAAAAACACAGTTGGAGTTCTGTCGGTGAGATAAAATTCTTTGCTAGTTTTGTGACGTCATAGGAAGATCTCTGTGATTCTCTGCACTGTTTTATAGTTCTTAAATTCTCTAGACTTGTTTAAAAATATCAGGCAAGATTTGTTTGATTATCTTTGCATTGTAATTTGTTTTGCAACCAGTAGATAAATTCTAACTAAATTCCCTGACCTTGTAGACACATATTGTAAGTTGTATTACATAAGACGCCATACTAAAGATACTTCATCGCATGTTTAAAAGAGAAAAGCATTAGTGTCATTTTAAGGCGAAACACTTTAAGCAAAGCTTTCTGTTTTTCTGAGGTCCAATGTTTGCATATATGTATAGATATAGTGGAGCCCCCTAGCTGCAGTAGTGTGTCTGTGTGCTGGGACAGTTGCGAGCAGCCTGTGGGCTCATGCTGCTGTATTAATCACCCTGACATAGACTGCACTGCGCTCTGTGACCTGCTCTTTTAATTGCATCCGCTCTAGTCTGCTCCCACTCTCGGTCTTTATCTGGGCCCTTTCCCCTCATCCCTCCATCCACTCCTGCAGGTGCCCCCCAGAGGCGACTGATGCATAGGTTGGATATACCATTGTGCATGAAAGAAAACCTGAATTATGCAAACATGTTAAGTTAAATTAAGGATTTTGAACACATACATAAAACATAGGTAGAACTAGGCATATTAGAGCCATGTGATATTGACCAGCACAAGTCTGAATAAGCATCACTTCAGAATATGTCTCTTTCGTGATTTACTTCCTAGCTGTTCATGCAAATATATGATGGCTTTTCTTCTACATTGAGGCTTTTTAACAGTAAGTCTTGTCTTTGTTAGAGGCGTCACATAACAACTGTAACAATAATCAATGAGTTCTTCAACTAATTCTTTAACATTCTCTAGCCATTGGTCAGCTTAGGAGACTTGTCAATATGACTGACCAGGCCTGGAAACAACAGCGAACAGGACATGTGAGTTCAGTTGCCGTGTGAGACCTTTGATGAAGATGGAAGCACCAAAACATGTTAACCAATCAAATAATTTTACTTTAAATTGTCTGAAACAGATGAAAAGCCATTACAGCTGTTCAACTAAGAAGACATGATGAATATTCCTCATATTGAAACTAGCTTTTGTTGTGCAGTGATGACAACAGTTTCTGTACGGAGGAACTATCTTCACTGCCAACTTTACTGCGCATATAGATACTCCACCATGTCTTGTTGAGAATCGAAGCTAGGTGTTTCGATGAGGTATGAATAGATGTGGGTCGCTGAAGATTGAAAAACTTTTTCTCGTTGTGTACACTTTGCTACTATATCAGGTGCTCATGTTTCATGTGCATCTCATTGATAAACAGCTAATCCCTCAGAGGAAAGCTCCATTTTCAAACAGAATGTGGTGTTTTTGTAGCTTTGACAATAAAACAAAGCCGTTCTATAACATGTGGTTATGTTTTAGCATCATTAGCACTTGAAGGCTTCTGCTATAACTGTAAATGACATGCAGGATACAATGGTGGTGTTGGCGCTGGTTCCGTGGGCGTTCACCAGGCCACTCACATGAGATTACGTGACTTGTTCTAATAAAGGCCATAAGTACGCTAGATAACGGATGCTGTTTTGTCAGGAAAAAAACCTAAACATACACATGTATTCTGACAGCCCACGCTCACCTATGAGTCCAATGTCACCCAAAGCCATTCACGCATCCATTGTAATAGACTCATATGCAAAGAGCTCCCACTCCTCAGTTCTGCACTTTTTTTTCTCCTCCAATCTCACGCCCAAGTAGCACAAGCAGCGACAAACACTCCAATCGCAGCGGTCTGCCTTTGTGCAACCGAGCTGTCACCAGGAACTGTGTGGGCTTTTGTTCAAGCACCAGGTCTGTGGAGGCAAAGAAATCCATTTCCAACAGCAGCGGAGGAAAAAAAGTCACATTATACCTGGCGTTGTAAAAACAGCAGCATGCAAATTGAATTATTTAGGTTGTTTCCTGTGGGTCGCACTGGGCTGGGTTTCAAATTGGTTTGTAAGAGGAAGGATTGGGGGACTTTTTTAAGCTGTAATAAATCACTTCATTACTAACTTGCTGTTACGTTTTGCCAGTCATAGCGCTGTTGAGGGTGGAAGGTGCATACTTTCTATTGCCCACCTAGGCCTGTGGTAGGATGATATAGATGGGTGTGGGTAAAAACAAAACAATGTGTCAATTCTAAGAAGAACTGTCCACCTTTGTGTTCTTTAGAGAGAAACGTAAGGAAGTGATGGGAAGTTGAATTGATTTGTACCTATATCAAGGCATGCACGTGAAATGAATGCGATGGAAGAAAGTGCACAAATTTGTCATAGTTTTGGCATTGCATTTTTGACATCTGGTCACTAGCGGGCAGTTATCTTCAGAAGACTGATGATAGTCTTAAAAATTAGGTGTAAAACAAAAGCGTACACTGTAGACCCGATGATATTTTAGTTGGTCTGGAAAATTGACTATTGCTTGCTTGAATTCTCCCCACAGGAAATTCTGTTCCTTTTCAGAGTCCCCAATTTGCCTGCTCTACATTGAAAGCGTCTAAAACAGGCCATCTCAGCGACTTATCCCTTTGCAACAGGTGCACACGCCTGAGCAGAGACAGGGACCGGGCTTTTGTGCTGTCTGTCATTTAGTTTTTTGGATTGCCCTTAATGGTTGAGAACATCCAATGTGTTCTATGCTTTTAGTGGCGTTCATTTACCATTCTGCAGCCCCACTTTGCTGTCTATCATGGCATCGGTCTGGCAAAACTACTGTTATTTGCAAATTGAGTGGGAGGTGTAGATTTTCCTGTTGGCTTGTGGAAGCAGTGGGGAATCGAAGAGAATGTTTACTGTGAGCATTTAACCATCCACAACCAAATATGGTACGGCTGACGCTCTTTGAAGAATGCGAAACCTCTGGAAAAGGACATGAATGTTTCTATTTAAGAAAAGGCTGTTTTAAGATGAGGCACAGGTTTAAAGAATTCACTTCGAAAACTCTCCTGTACCTTTCTTGTTTTGACGGTGTGATTTTTTCCTGGTGTAATTTCCTTTGCAGTCAGTAGATTGAGTTCTTATGCTGTTCCTCACAGTGGAATCACTTGACTGCCCTGTGAGCTTCAATATGTCAAGGAGCTCAAAAGCTTATAAAAAGAAAAGAACAATGTAATTAGTGCACCATTGGTTGAAATTCTCATGTTTAACACACAAAAAAGAAAACATGAATCAAAGGCGCCGCTATGTTTTGGTCAGTGCAAAGTGCCTTTTAAGGCTCACAATATTAGCTTAGGTCAGTTTGTGTTGTGTGGTTTGGGTGAATCCGGTGGAGCTGGTGTGAAGATAGATGAGAGCAGCAGATTTAGAACAGTAGAAGAAAAAGCGTGACAGTGGGGACAGCTGTGACACTCAGAGACAGGCAGGAGACAGGGCCGACAGGTGTGGGAGGATTCACATGAACCAGTCACACACTTTATGTACAGCAAACAGCCCATTAGCACTCAGGACTATGGGGATATTCTTAGCTTTTAGACTTCTATCAACTTTCACATTCACTTATATTTTACACTTTCTGAAAGTTTTTCTAAGTCCTGTGAGAAAAGTATTTAAAGGCATTATACTACAGGTGAAAGGGGAAGTATTGTAAAGTTTATGTCATGTTTTTATAGAAGTACAAAAAAAAGTTCTAAATTCACATTCACAACATTAAAAAACAGAATCTATCAAAAGACTTTTCCACAATTCAAATAACAAGCCTATAGTTACAGATGCAAACACTTACATTACACTTTGCACTTGTAACCGACACTGCCTAACCAAAACACTGTCAGTTTGGTCCTGCCCTGGAGTGGTTTAACGGGCTGATTCCACATCCTGCATATCCGCTGCGCTGCGCAGTGCTACGACCTTCGCAGCAATTGCGCAGCCTTGTAATGAATGAGGTACGTTCCACATCCTGCATATGCGCTGCGCAGGTCTGCGCCTCAGCTCCGTCCTTCCAACGCCGTCCGACAAAATTGCAGATCAACGGTAAAATCTTCTGCGCCCTGGTCCGACCAGATCAAGTTCCACAGATCAGAGCGCACCAAACAGGAAACAGAACGTGAACTACGTCCGGAATTTCAAGGTAAAAACACTTGGCACGGACTTTATTTTGATCACAGTTCTTGTATTTAATCTTTATATGCATAGTTGCTTTGCCAGTTTAACTCAGTCGGCTGTAAACTTTCACTTTATGCCACTTAAACACTGACAGGAAAATACTTTTTATCGGACTTATTCACGTAATGTTTTTGCCCTCGTGGGGGAGAGAAAACGCACGTAAGCTCATGTGAAGAGAGCCAAAGAGTGATCCCATCAAACACTGCTGTTTTTTGCACTCCTGCTGCACAATAAAGAGCTATTTTGGTTTTAATTTAAAACTTTTATTTCATAAACTTGTACTCTCCGCGCATGCTCTTCTCGTGCCTGTAGAGGCTTCGCAGCCTGGCGGAGCGCAGCCCGGCGGGACAACATGCATCCAGTAGGAGAGGCTTTGCGCACATAATCGGAGGTGTTCTGTGGTGCAGCGCTGCGCAGCGGATATGCAGGATTCCCGTGTAAGTCCTATCGAGAAAATAGGAAGTCATTTGTTGAAAATCGAAAATGCATGTCAGAACACATGACCTCGGCCTGTAGTGTGCCCCAGGGGTCAATCATGGGGCCCTTTCTGTTCAGTCCCTACATGCTGACGTTAGGTGGGTAGTACACAGTAATAATGTTCGCTATCATAACTAAGCTGTCTAAACACTCAGATGGGTGAATATGGGCCAGTGGATTCGCTCTGTCATTGCTATCAACTTTCTCCAGCTAAAAACAATCAAAACTAAAGTCATCATCTTTGACCCAGAGAAACAAAGACAATGTGTTACCCTCACCTTCTCTATCAAATATAAACCATTCTGAGGGACTTAGGGACTGGTCTCCTTGTTTGTATCCACCTGCAGTAACTCACCTTTGCAGTCCTAAGGTGTATTTAGGTCCAGCACACACAATAAAAATTATCCTATCCCGACATGCTCTTTGAGACTCTTCACAACTGTTGTAACTTTTCTATTGATGAAACTATAAAGCACAATGTATCCTTGAGATTGAAATGTCAAATTACAACAAAGCTTAGAAGAAGGCTAATTAAAGATGTTAATCTCAGGATTCTATTAAAGTCTGTCTCTGGTGCATCCGAAACACAGTAGTAAATGTGTGGACTGCCTTTTGCCTTTTAGTCTGTTGTTATCTGCTCATGGGGCTGTGGAACTGTGTAAAACTCCCTCCCTCCATCCTTTTTTTTTTTTTTTTTTGCACCCCCCCCCCCCCCCCCCCAAAATTATACCACCAGCCACCATTGAGAACACTTTCTCACCTGACTAAGCAAAACTGTGTTTACAATATTTTCTTTATTGCTCTGTTTTCCCCACCATATGCAGCAAGATGAATTCTCGCTGTATTTGTGAGTTTACAAATCCACGAGAAACCATCTTGAATGGCTCCCGCCCAATGGTTCAAACCGAGTATTGAATGCTTGTACCAGTCAGAAGGCTTCTCTACAGGGGGAGGTGGGATTTACAGATGTGACTACAGCAGCGAGTGCCAGGCGTGCTCACAGGAAAGCAACAAACATGGCGATGCGGGCAGATGCAGGTACTAAGGCTATTGAATCAGTTTAACAAAATACAACAATTCTTTTGTGAAAAAAGAACAAGAGGTGCTTTGTGCATTTGTGAATGGGAAAGATGTTTGTGCATTTCTCCAAACCGAATTCAGCAATTTGGCTAAAACACAGCTAATGTGACCTGGGAGCTTCTTCCAATCCAAAGTATCCCACTAGAAGTTCCTCTTCATATTAAAATCCACCAAATATTAATATGGAGAGGTGGGACTTTTCAGATCTGCAACAGGAAGTCATTGGACCTGTATTTCAAGGCTGTTTTAGTGTTTAGAACAAAATGTCATCTCTGTCTGTGTGTGGTGCATCTCCAAAAACAGAACCCAACCAGCACAGTCCAGGTCCAGTGAGCGGTGTGCGGTCACGGCTGCCCGAGCGCCTCTGTTTTAGCCTCTTCTGCGGTGCGCTCCATTGGACAGCATGTTCTTACTCTCTCAAACCAGTCCAGGGAGGAGCACTCGGGCAGAATGGCACTAGACTCAGCCGTCTGCCAAACACCGCTGTGGATGGAAGCATTCGCTAAAATATATACACGCTCCACTCTGGTACACACACCAGGGAATGAGCCTATTCACTCACAACAGCTTTACAAAGGCTGTCAACACCAAACCACTGCACAGGAAGCATCACTGGTGGAGTCGCACAAACTTTTATCCCCCTGATGTTATCTTTAAGCTGGCAAAGTGTAGCACGGCACTCACGGAAAGTGAACTGAAATACAAAGGGGCAATGTTTGACTCTTAGCTTTGTGTAGCTTTCAACCACATAAAGTTATCCCAGAAAATGTTAGCATCCTTAAAAAGACTTTATTTATACCAACAACAAAAACTAAAATGTGTTTGCTTGATGCATTTTAGGATTTTGTACCTTCAAGCAAAAATATTTTCTGCCAACTTCTATGTATATTTGAGTGTTTGTTTGGTGCTGGGTAGAGGTACCACAAGTCATATCTCTGACTCTGATATACAAGCAGATGGTATGAGGTACCACCCTGTTTATTTATTTACTTCATTTATTTGTTGTGCTGTATTTAATTTTACTTTATTTAACTGTATTTATTTATTTGACATTGAAGGTCCCTATAAGGAATCAAACTTTCTAGAAAATCTAGATGAGACCCAATGATCAAGATCAATAATGATGTTTAGTTTACAATGTAACTGTGAGAACTACAGTGAATAAGAATGAGTGTGTGAACTATAAAAGCAAAATAATTGATATAAACTACAGAAATAAGCCAAAATATGAGGTCTTGTTGAAATATTTTTTTTTCTTTCAGAATAGGTTGCATTCATTCATTACAGAATTTGATGATGCCATAAGTGTATTAATAACATTGCCTAAATATTTAAAAGGTAACACACATTTTCAAAATTTTTTTGTATTACAATAAACTAGAACTCTATGAATACTATTTTATGACCTATCAATAACAAAACCTATTGATTTTTTTTACTATGAGAACTATTAGAGAGCATGTGTGTTTGTTTGTACAGTAATTGTAACACTATGAAAGCGTTTTATAACCCTAACCCTGAGGTAAACCGCCCTAACCCTGACAAAAGGACACTAACCCTGAGAAAACACACTCTAAACTTGATGAAACCACATTAAAGAAATGGTAAATGTGTTAAAACACAGCACAAAGAGAATAAAACCCAGGACTTTGCTGTAAAGGTGCAACTAGGGTTGTACCAACAGCGATACCAGTATCGAGTATCAGGTCGATACCTGTGCCTAATACTTGTACTTGTACCTTTCTTTATTACAACAAAAAATGACTTAAAACAAAATTATTTTAGCTGCCCTCCATCTGTTGAAAGATCTGGACAATGTTGTGATGTCCCCTCAATATAACCAATAATGAGAGTCACACTAGTTTCAGGGCCGGTATCGGTATCATATTTGTGTCAGAAATCGGTGCACCAACAAAGAGGAAACAAAGACTTCTTTTTTACTTCTCACAGTGTCTGGTTCTATCATTTAGCTCTGTTGTGAAGTCTGAAGGCCTGCTGACACACCACAGCAGTCTGGCTCATGAAGGAATCTACTTGCACATTTCTCACTACTTAAGCCAATGTTAGTGTTTGATTTTGTCATTGGATCTGATCATCTTGGATGCATGGTAACAAACAACACACTCAGTTGTCAAATGCTGGGGAATAATATTCGTTAGTCACTGTGTTAAAACTACAAATACTAAAGATGCAGAAGGTTTGACACGCTCCCCTGAATGACTCTGATTGGCTCGTTTTGACTGGGACTCAAGAGCCCATACCCACTTTCTTTCAGAATTGAGAGGAATGTGGGAATGGCAGGCCAGGCTAATGTTGCATTACTCAAACCTGCATAAAAGCAATTCATTCTAGTCTAGTAAAAACACTCAAATGAATTAGAATTTTGAAAACTTTTTGCAACTGGACATAATTTTGCAGTGCAGCTCGACTAATAAATGAATTAAACAGCCGAGGCACAAATAAATCAAGGCCCAGAAAGAGCATGGTGAATATCAGTGCATTGTAAAGTAAATGAAGAATTATTATAAATATTTCCACAACATGATGAAACAAGCACTGAAAAGTTGTATCTGAAATATTTGACTTATTATGTATCTTGCGTTTCCATCGGGCTGTGCTACCATATCAGTTCATCTCAGTGTGGCTGGCTTATCACGCTCAAATCCTTTATCGTAATCTTGTCTGCAAATGCCGTTTCTCTTGGCTGCTTTCATCTGCGACATGAATACATTATAAAGATCTATACAGAACAGCCAGACGATTATATTTATGAAAAACATATATCACACAGCGGTCAAGGTCTTGATGCTTGTGAGCTGGCAGCGGGGTGCTTTGGGACACCTTCAGCACAATGCCAGTGGTGACATTGTACCTCTCGCCCACATGTGAGAGAGAATTTATGTGCTGCAATACTCACTGAGAAATGAAGTCATTTAGACGAGCGCCGCTCTATGGATATTGAATAAAACGGTTCAGATAACAGCAGTGGAAGGACTGTTTTTTGCACCTGTACCTGTATTTAAAATACACTTAAAGATAGGCCTAGCTTTTCTAGCCTAGTGCATGAGCCTGTTGCATTTCACTTTGCAGAAACCACAGTAAGCAGAAACTTTTTTTTTGCTTTGACCAAGCGCTACACTCGAACACACCAGAGTTTTTTGTGAAGTAAGCTTACAATATAAACTTAAATGAAACTCTGTGTTAATATTTACCACAAGACTATCTCAATTTGAATTAACTCTGTCTGTGAAAAGCGCTCTTACAAATAAGTGCATGCCACAGCTGGTATCTCCAAGAATCACAAAAGTTTGACTTGGCTCTTTTTCACATTTTCTCCTTTTTTCACCAACTCTGAAAACATCATTTCTGTTGTGACTCACTGTGAATTCTCATCTGTCATTGTAACAAACTTACTTACACAGCCAAAGCTACAATTAAAAGAAACTTTTAACAACTGAGACGCTGGAGTCAACTGCATCTTCTATCATACGCAGAGGGCGTATGCGTCACTGACTGTGTAGTTAAGTCAGTTATGCTAGAAACATATTGAGTTTGAATGGCAAGCTAAAGAGACAACAGCTGTCTTTAGTTACATTAACAACCTGTAATAAAATTGTATAGGGTGCACGATAGCAGAGTGGTTAGAGCTATGGCTTCCTAATAAGGACTCCTGGGTCGGAATCATATCAACATCTCACGATCTCTTAGGTGCATGCTCCCCCGTTTCACCGTGGGTTTTCTCTGGGTACTCCAGTTTTATCCCACCTCCAAATACATGCATGTTTAGGTTAATTGGGCGTCACTGTAATTTTACCCTGTGAGTGAATGAGAGAAAGAATGTCTGTCTGTCTATCCCTTGGCCACTGTCCAGGGTGTTCCCTGCCTAAAGCCCAAAGTCACTGGGATGGCTCCAGTCACCCGAGACCCCAAACGGGAACAAGCGGTAGAAAATGAATGAAAAATATTGTATACTCATTATATTTATAGTGAAGAGAAAATTAAAACATGACTTAAGATGTTGAAAAAGTATTTTTGGTTCTTTTTTGTTATGCGTTTGTAAGAAAAGAGAATCTTTATCAGAAGAAGGAAAAGGCTGACATGTTTGTCTCACTGATTGCCCGACATTCAAACCAAAATGTGTGCTCAAATATAAAATGTATTCTAAGTTTCCAAATATTCCCAAATTCTAGAATAAATGCAGCGAAATACAGTTATAAATATACATATATGTTTGGTACATTCAGTTGCTTCCCATTGCAAACCATACAAGGCTGTCACACATCTATTACAAAACTAATTGACAGAGATAGATGGCTAGATATTATCCATGTTGTTATTTTTTGTTTTTTTTATTTAATGTACAGCAACATTTTTGTCAAGAGTATTTTTATATTTATTGTATTTTTTTGTGAAACCCAAGACATAATTGTAAAAACTGGTGCACATTCTTCTTTACAAAGCTGGAGAATTCAATAGCTTTTTAATTGAAAATAGAGTGACTATATAGATTAGCTCAGCACACACTGATGATGCGCTCACAATCAATCCTTCTTTTGAGACGCACATTGGCCATGGCTCTAAACCCCCACAAGAGACCTGCCTGACAACAATTAGCCCTCTCCATTTGAGCTAACTCCAGTCATTTACATAATACAAGGCTCCTGTCACTTTCCATCTGCAGGACAATCTGAGCAGGTCTATTCACCACCCCATATGAAACCAGCCGTGCCGTGATGAACGATTCCAAACCTTCCACAATAAAACTGCCCCCAGAGCTGGTGTCACTCATAAAGACGTCTTCCGCTGGGCTCTGTGTTTCTTTGTAAATGAATATACAAATCACTTTCGCCGTTGTAAACAGATGCACACATTGTCAGAGGTGTGTTTACCGCCCGTCCCATTACACACAATTACTCCCAAGGTTGAAAACAAGCACTCCCTGTTTGGCAGCGCTAAGATGTGGCGACAGATTCGGGGGCTGCTTTTGTCTGGAAGCTTTGGTGATAAATTAAACAGATAAGTTGATTAAAAAAAGCTTGCTTGACAGATTTTGTTTAGACAAATCCCTTTGCCGTCGCTGCCCATAACAGCCGATCTGTTCAGTGGTGATTTATGAGATGAGTTTGTCTTGTTATTAGCATGTGCTTGATAAGATCATATGCGTTACAGAAGTGTGGAGGCGACTCTATCAGTCATTCATGGCGTTGCATCATGTTGAGAATCATTTGATCATTATGCATTGGAGTGTTGCTTACATCTGTGCAATGGAATGAAAGGGCTTTATAAATGCTCTTGTCTAGGGCTCTGTTGGGTGTAATGGAACTCTCATGTCAGGCATCAGGAGAATCACCAGAGGCGCACTCAACACAGCAGCCAGTATGTTCCATGACTGTGAGCTCTGTGCTCACATGTCACACACTTATGTCTGCGCTGCTAATGGCATCATCCACCTGACTCCTTCTACAGGTGCTGCTGATGGATGCTCCTCTGAATTATGAAAACAGAAAGCTTTGTATGAGCTAGTGAGGAACAGACTAGCAGATGGTATGAAATTATCATGGTATAGCCTTGGCCAAAACTGCCACACTTTGATGTAAGCTATACCTCGCAGTTGCATATTTAATAAAGTGCAAAAACTTGAGTGGCAGTGAAATAAATGAGCTCTGTAAATATGGCCAAAAGACCCATCTTCACAATATTCATATGTTCTATTCCATGGTGTTTGGACACTATTCATACCACATTGTTCTATTCCAGTTGGCTATCTCCGATACTCGATATGATCCTGAAACACTATTTAACTGATGTTTATAGTGGTCACAACTTAACAACATCTGAATAAAATCATGGGATCAACACCATTGTCTCTATGATATCGGCTGGATATCATGGAGCCGATAACCGATCAAAATGGATCGATATATCAGGTCGGATGATCTCAACATTTCCCATAATGCACTTTGAAAAGAAGTGTCCAGCAAAGGTCACTAGACTGTTCAATGTGTAGGCCGTAAACAATCACAGTTTGTCTTTAATGGTGCACAATTCGACTGAATGAAATAGATGTTGGAGCTGTTCAAGCAAATCATTGTTGAAATGAACAAAATAAACAGTTGGTTACAAAGATGCTAAAATTAAAGTCCACCCAAACAATTAACAGTTTTCAAAGCAAATTTCAGAAACATGGAGCTGGCTCAGTAAATGTGAGCAGTCACACGAGGCCTAAAACACCTGAAATCATTCCAGTATAGCAAACGTGTAGTGCTTTGAAGCAGAAAGCAACAAAACCAAAGAAAGACATGAAAATGCATGCTTCATGACTGGAATATTACAACAGAGGTTCAAATCTGTTTTAATGGAGACAAACTCTGTGGTGGATTTATTTAATTATTTCCTCTGTGTCTCTTGTGGCTTGTGGTTGAGTGAAAAGTAAGATTCTGCGGTAAACATCACAAACAGGTCAGCTCTGGGGCAATGATGGCATCATCGAAAACACAGTTGGATAACCATAGAAGCGTTGGTTTTCAAAATATGTTTCATTTTTTTCAACTTCTGAAGCGCCTGATGCTGCATGGTTTAGGGTAGAATAAGTGTGTCTTATAAAGTCATTAATGTTTGTATAACATAAATACTGTATGTCAGGCCATTGTTCTCCTGTGTGTGGTGCAAATTGTAGAAGAGGTGTGACTATGCCTCTGACCCAGCACTAAACCTAGAGCAGTGGATGGATGATTCCATAATCCCAAACTGTACAGAGTTCAGAAAGAGCTTTTTATGTTTGTTAGAGGCATGCTATTCCTCACGGCTCCTTTTGTGAGCAAGTCAAGCAAAACCTCCAAATGTCATTCAAGACAGTTTGCAACAAAGCACAAAGTACAATGGGCCCAGTCAGGCTAATATACTTTTTTTTGTTCTCTTTATAACTTCCCCAGGAGAAGTTGAACAAAATGCAATTTTGACAAAGCTATTCTGCCATTTTGAAAAAAGAATTAGGTCTCCCCTGGTGAACTCCAGTACAGAAAACAGATAAGCAGTTTGTTTAGTGAAAGACATCAAATGGTGGTCTCTGAAGTGACAGGAAAGGGATGAGATACACGCGATACCTTGTGATGGATGAGATACTATGTGATGCCTTGTGATGGATGTGGACTCATCTTAAGCCTGCTGCATTTTCAAGGATTTGCCAACATTTTGTGATAGGGATGTGTCCATATCACTTGTTCCCAAATCCATTCAAGAGGAGGAGGTCTATACTTACTAATAATGAGTACAGATACCAGATGTTAACTTTATGCTAAACTAATCTGGGCTGAAATAATAAATAGTTAGCCGCCATAACAATTAATGGTGAAAAGTTCTGAAAATTTTAAGCAATAAGCTAAAGTCCACAAGATTTTAATGAAAGGTACTTTTTTTGCAGTAAAATTATGAATTGAGGAAATGGAGCTCAAATGTTCCATGTTAGTGGCAGTG
This sequence comes from Mugilogobius chulae, assembly GCA_038363315.1. Taxonomy (NCBI): domain Eukaryota; kingdom Metazoa; phylum Chordata; class Actinopteri; order Gobiiformes; family Gobiidae; genus Mugilogobius; species Mugilogobius chulae. The sequence continues at coordinate 29,986,838 of CM076405.1, read as the reverse complement.
GTATATTTTTTGAGGGGTACCCAAAAAAAGGAGGGAGGGCGTTTTACACACAGCTCTACTGCCACATCAGCACTTGCGCCCCCTACTGACCATCTGCCACTGTTCCATACTCTAACGTGTAAATTCCCATTGGAGCTCTCCTTCAACTCTGAATTCCTACACAGAAACTATGATAAAATGACTGTGCCGAGGTAGAAAATAGAGCTCCAAAACTTGACGTATGCATGTTTCTACGTTTTTTTTCTTTGTTTGTCTTTTTCTTGATTGCCGTATAAGTTTTTATAATACTTGTTAAATTTGCAATACTTCTGTACTTTTTTTTTTTATTACAAAACACAGTCTGTGCAAGAACACCATCTTGTCAGCTTAGGCTCTACTATCGTAAACAAACACTTTGCTGAGGTCCTTAGTTCTTGTTCTTGTCATGATAACATGATTTTAGTCTGTTTGCTAGCTCAGTTTGTGACAACCCGTGGTTGCACCTCACTCTGCGCGCGCCTTCTCAACACCCTTCAATCTCACAAACCCCTGGAAAAATACAGCACAGCCCCACATTGCCGGTCCTGCCCAAAATCACACCCCCCACTACATTATGCAGGCATGCCCGTCCCTCTTTTCACTTACCCATTCGCTCGCCGTGTGCGCCTCCGCCCCAAACTTTTCCTGACATCGATTTCAAAATGTCAGACTGTCTCAGACCGTGCAGAGGAGCGGCGACAGAGACGTCTTATGATCTCAACTACAGCAGCGTGGAAAACCTTACACTATGAGGCTGCTTTAACCCCTCGTACCCACTGTCTTTTATCCCGTGTTGTCGGGCAGTTGTCAACCCCGCATAACAGAGAAATATCACTTTATCCGCCGCTCCAAACCCGGAAGTGCCCCGAACGCCCGGTGGTTACGTCATCACGCTATACGGCTTCATTTGACCGCCTGTGCCCGGCTCTACCCTGCATCTGAGCTGTACAAACACATATCTGTTCCTTTTGCTGTGGAGTACAGGGGGAAGAAAAAAACAATTGGGGAGCAAACAAACTCTGAAAACTCACTGGAAAAAGAAAAGGACTGTTTTCATGAACTGAAATACAAGGGGAAAAGAAACTATATTTTTGGGTGTTGTGTCTCTTGTGCTTATGTATTTTGTGTGTGTTGGGTGAACTGAAAATACACTGAAAAAATGAAAGTACTGTATATAATTTTGCCTGTTCTATTTAAATCTTGCTGTTGTTTTTTTTGTGTATTTTATTGATGGGTGTATGCCTTATCGCATTCGTCCTTGTGTGACACACCTCACTAAACAAACAACTCAAAATAATAAAAATAAAACATCAGGAGGGAGACCTGACTGGCACCCTGGATATTAGACAATATAGCGAACCTAGCAATATTTATTAATCATCAAAAAAACTGTTAAACCGTCACAAGTTTAATGTGCAGTTGATCATGTGAACTCACTGCAGTGCTCAGAGCTGTAGCTGAGTTGTGAGTCAAACAATTCACAGCATGGTAAAGTGGTATTGCTTTACGAGAGTGAAAGTGACTTGAAGTAGCACCTGCATCTAAACATCACCTCATGAGATAAATGTAGTCTTTAACTCAGCCTGCTCCTTCTTCTGTCTTGCAGTGCGGTTTGAGGATTGCCAGCGCAGTCGAGAGGTGGGCTTTGTCAGCAGTGACCCCAGCTTCAGTGTGCGGTCAGATGGGAGCGTGTACACAGAGCAAGAGGTAGCCAACCTATCAGAACCTGTCCAGTTTATGCTGACCGCCAGAGGGATGCACGACCCACACATCTGGGAGACCACAGTCAAGCTGGCCCTGGCTGGACACCCACACCCTCTGTCGCTGAGCAAGGTAAAGAGGACAGCTTCAGCTGCTTCAGTGGCTCTGTGAGCGCCTTACGCCCTGTGCCCCTTGTGTTATGTGCATAATAGTACACCCGAGCTCCAAAGGTTTTAAAATAGTTGGCTTATGATTATACATTTTTTTCCCAGTTCAAAATCCTTCAGGTTTTGGAAAAAACAACTTTTTAAGTTAACTCTGGCTCTATATGGACAGAATTGTCACACGTGTGTGAGATATACATATGGTTTGTGAACGCTACTCATTCATTTGGGAAAGACATTCAAAAACACAAAGCAAATTCAAACAAATGTGTGTGAGAGTTTTTGAATTTGGGTAGATGTTTTTTTTTATTTTCTGGGTGTTTGATGTAGAGTTGATGACATATTTGCCACAACAGACGAGAGGTGTTATCTGTTATCATTTACCTTGTATTAGAGATTGAGCGGAAAGACCTTCACAAATGTAATCTTCAGTCCTGACTCCAACACCTTACCAGGCTACACACGTCCAGCTGAAGTTTCTGATGTGCACTTCATGTAGCAGCACTCAGCCATTATCATTTCTCCTGCACTACTTGTTGAACTGCGTCAGCCTTAATGCTCTGTCATGTCTCTAATCATGACAAAAAGCCTCGTCCCCTGTTGCTAAAGCCATTGAGAGTGGGGGATTAAAATTCTGCCTATTCCTGGTGGTGCAATAATGGAGACTGAAGAATAATTGACATTGATTGAGCTAATGTTCCACCCTGGCAGCGATTGCGAGGGCCAGGTGATCTAGTTTCACTCTATAATTATGTTCTCCATATCGGCGAGCAGGAGAAAGATTCAATAAATGAACAAGAAATAAATGTGTTCCCACTAATTACCTAGAAACCAGCTCTTAAAGGTATATAATTCTGATTTCACCCGGCAGCCTTGTTCATATGTACTTGTCAACCACTTTAAATAGTGCTGGATTCCTGCACTGTTCTCTTCCACTGTAAATTACTAACACACCCTGAGGCAACATTTTTAATACATTTTAGTCATAGTATATAGGCTTAGAAATAAATCATTCTGTAGGGGTGAGAGCCTAAAATGTTCCAGTTAGAATATATATTTGTCCCATTTGGCAAATTGTTTGACCTTGGAGTTCTGGGCCTGATTTGTCTCTCCATGAGTTTGGGCAGACGTGCCCCTAATCATTCTGTATAATCATATGTTGTACTCAGACGCACACCTCTGAATGGAAGCCTGTTGGATTCACACGTCTTTAACTTGTGATTCCAGTGTCCATTTGGCCTCAGCTCAAATCCTCATCTCACCGCCAAGTAGAGAAAATGTTTTTGATGGAAGGACTGCTGCTCAGGAGGAAGCTCCTGACATATTCAATCAACCAATCAATCAATTTGATTCATAAATGAAGCAGCAGGTTGACCAAAGCATTGTACAAGATAGTGTTGTCACAATACTCAAATTTCGATTTCATACTTGAAAAAAATAAACATTATAAAACTTATAAAAAAGACTATTATGACAAAATTTTATTTTTAAATTCATTTTTGTACTTTTTTGTTTTTATTTTTGATGTTATTATCAAAATAATAATTTATTGAAGTATTAGTTTATAATTACTTGATTCATAAATCTTTACATTAAGACTGGGGTGTTCCATTATCAGACACATTTGCTCTTTGAGAGACTGTATATATGCAGTGTTTGATATTTCCTTCCAGTAGTTCAGAGGGGAAGGGGGCGGGGCTTAGCGTATGCAGCGAAAAACAGGGCACAGTAGCTGCAGCTTTTCCTCCGTTTGAAGAGTCAGCCTCGACTTGTGATAAACTAAATTCAATGATAATGACTAAAAGTACAATAGTGACAGTTTGTAAGAATGACTCAATAAGTACATAATAATTCAATGTAGTGTCAGACCAATATGAATAATAGGAAATCAAAATAAAACAATACATATTCAATGAAACAATACACATTCAATGAAACATTTGATCAGCATGTCAAAGCAGATTATTAGTAGAGCAAATGAATGATTGTCCAGAGCGTCCCCTGTCCTTAGACCCTCCTTCTCGGCAAGGAAAAACTCAAAAAAACCCTAAGGGAAAAAGAGAAACCTCGAGGAGAACCACAGTGAAGAAGGAATCCACTCCCATGGACGGACAGGCTGTAGATGTAACTAAGGCTAAAGTTATAGAGTTTATGTTTGTGGAGCCAGAGTCCATACTCGTCTAGCAGGACCAGGACAGCCAATCCTGGAGAGGAGGTGGAAGTTTCTCAAAAACTAAACATGTTTTTGAGAACTTAACCAGACGTTTCTCTGCAATCAGAAAGACTAGAAATATAATTCAAAGACTGTCAGAGAGCTCACATTTTGCTGTTTAGGTGTGAAAAAAGAGCAGCTCTCTGGGCAGAATCCTCTTTCTGCTGTGCTGAAAGGAAGTTTCTTGGTCGCTGAAGTTTAAGAATATCGACTTGTTCAAACGAATATCGATACCATTTAGTATCGATTAGTATCTGGAATCATTATTTTGACAACCTGGTTCAAGACAAGTGAAAAATGCAAAATGAAATACAAACATGTAAGTAAAACAGTCAACAAAAAATCATTCTTGCTAAATTTGCAAAAGACATCAGGAAGTTGCTCCAGAGCGAGGCCGGCCACAGACAAGATTCTTTTCTCTTTTGAATAAGAAGGTGTAGAACCTATTTCTAGTCATTTCAGATCAATTTTGTGTTTTACAAGGAACAAAATGTACTGTAGTATTATTGTAGATGAAGCATTTTGCACAGGTAAAAAAACAGAAACCAGTGGATGCGTTGCATACACGTTCTATCAACCTCGGTTCTAACTTCCTGTGGGCCATTCACCTTAACTATTTATTTAGTGTTTGTGTCTGGACTGGGTTGCTTCAGACCAAGTGGGGTGTTGTAAATGCAGTGCAAATGGAGTGCAGTATTAAACAGGCTGGAGGCAAGGTCAGAGCGTCACATCTGACTTTCTGTCCTATCTGTGCACTCACTCAGAAAGTTCACTCTCTAACTGCAGATGTTTACTGAATACTAAAGCAAGACATGAGGAAGAGCTGTGAAATTTCAACTGGCTCTGTATATGCTGAAAACATCTCTAATATTATAGCCTTTTTAAAGAAATACAGGTAAGTTAGACAGGTAAGTTTGGCAGCATTTCCAACCATTTACAGAACTTACAGCTAAACAAAGCGCTGGACTCAGACACAAAAGCAATTAGGATGCAACAAGTTAATGGATTATACAATAAATCGTCAACTAATTTAGTGATCAAATGAGCTGATTTTTATGCTAGTGTTATCAGAATTTTAAATAATTATTTCAAACTCGATATTAAGGACATTTCAATTGATTCCAAAATGCTGATATTTCAACACAAAGTAATAGTTTTTTGGTTGTTTCAAATGTATGTTTTTGTAAAGTATTTGTGGTAAATCATTATAAAACTGTTCAAAAAAGGCCAAATAGTGTTTTCTTAAGTGTTTTTAGTACCAATGCTTGCTCAAACGAGGATGTGTGTAGATTTTAACTAGCTTTATAATAGTATATTATCTTGATATATATATATTTTTTTTATTAAAGTTTGAAAACATGTTTGAGCTGAGAATTGAAAAGACAATGATGTGACAAGCGATGAAAATATAAAAACTATAAATACTAAATTTGCACCTCTAACGTTCTTTTGTGATGTTTCAGCTCTGTGTTTGTTCTACTAACGACTAACAAAGAATATGACAACAAATGACCAATTTTAGGCAGCCTAAAACAATACAACAAACAATTAACCATACATTCTTTTAAAAGCGATTGAAAGTGTGTTTTTAGAAATGATTTCCAAAAGGTCAGACTGAGCCTGTCTGCAGCTTCAGAAAAAGCACAATCACCACAAAGTGTGTATTATTCTTTGGGATGGTGAAGTGTAGCTGATTTAGTGTGAGAGGGGCAAAAGGAGAGAAAGGAGGAAGCAAGGTCATGGAAAACATTTCAAAATACACAGTTTTAAATCACTCTGAAGCTAATGCTGAGAGTCTAAAGGTTGTGTGATTCTGTTATTATGTGAGTTCCAGTTAAAGTCAGCCCTAACATCATCATTATCTGACTGCACAGAAGAAGACTCACATGACACAGTTATCTAGACTTTCCCTGTTATGTTAGCAGTGCTTATATTGACTATATTGTGCTGAAATGCATGGTCTTGTTGAATGTTTGCTCTTTGGCCTTGTGTACCATTAATCGTTTGAGTTCCTAACGCAAACAGCAGCAGACTTTTCAATTTAAAATCTATCAACAGTGTTGTGTTTTGAAACTCCAAGGCTTTGCTTTATTTTCCATTTCTGACAAATAACTAAATGAGAGATAGTTATCTCAGCCCGTCTCTGTTTGCCAATCAACATTTCTTTTCAATTTGCAGCTATCATAGTAATGTCACCTAAACACAGCTTATCACAGTCTAATCATGAGCTAGCAGATGGGAGCAGTTTTTACTCAAGAAATACAAAAAACAACAGGAAATTGTGAACTTAATAAAAGACTGAATCAAATGATAAAAATGTAAATGAGAATTCTGTACTCTGCTCGCTTAAGTTGTTTTATTAAAATTGTTGTTCAGAATATGCCACAGAAGTCTTAAAAATAACCACAGTTTTAAATTTAGAGAATTGGAAGAATTCCAGAAGTGTGTGGTGTTTAGAAAACACAGTGAAGCACGTAATGACATCACTGAGTGCTTTCAGTAAAAAATAAAATTAAATAAAAACAGATCAAACATGCAGATGTTTATGAGAAACAACTGTTGTGAAAAAATAGCTTAATAAATAGGCCTTGTTTAATTTTTTGACTAAAATTAGACTTGAATATCTAACTAAATGCATAACCACAATAACTAATATTTGGATGGTCGCTTTGGCAGCTTTTATAATTTACATGACATAACACACAATCATCACAGTTAATGATGTTACACAGTATGGTTTTACCTTTCTGCGGAATTGTGGAGCTGACTTTTCACCTTCAGAAAGTTACACAGTGCACCTTTAAATACATAATAGTACTATTGGGCTTATTTTCTTTGTACAGAGTTGACAGCTCTAGAAGATGACATTACCAGGCTGACACTGAGAGTTGGCCACACAACACGGTGCTCTTGTCTTTGAACATGACACAGTTCACAAAACAGTGAGTGTGTCATATGTGATCCAGTCACTTTTAGAAAATCTTGTGTGATTAAAAAGAGAAAGTCCATAGAAGTTTGTCAAGTCTGCCATTTTGATCAATATTTTAAAAAATTTATACAAGCCATTTCATCAACATTGTGGTTTTCCAATAAAAATTAGAATGATGATCTTCAGTATACTTTCAGCTTATACCTAAAAAATAGCACATTTCTTGAAACCCACAGCAAATTATGCCTTTGCAGTGAGAACCTTATGTAACTAGTTAAAAGAGACCTATTATGCAAAATTCTCTTTTCTGAGTGTTAAACCATGTTACATCAGTGTCTCTCTTCATTATTTTACCCAAAGTTGTATTTGGTTTGATTCATGCATGTTGGAGAAATCTCAAAAAATTCAGATTCCAAGCAAAACTTGTAGGGTTCAAAATGGTCATGTAGCCAGCAACAAATCTGTGACCTATTAAAGTTCAATTTTGCATTGAAGAGGCGGCACAGTTCAGAGTTTTGAACAGTAAATCAATGGACCTGCTTCTTTTTCTGAGCATTGTGTGACTTATTGATCACCAATGCCAGTTTCTTCCTAAATAAACAGAAAAATCACCATAGAATGCGGCTCAACTCAATCAAGATTCCAGTAGTCATCTTTAGCAGTCAACGCTAACCTCCAGATGCCCGCCCCAGAGTTCAGTGTTGACGCTGGCCTGTGTGACTCTGTACGCCCCTGGCTCTGAGTCTCTCTGGGAGCCGCTAACTGACTGCTGTCATGTTCTCTGCCCTCCTCACAATAGGAGACATGTTGGAGTGTGTAGTGACACATCCACTCAGCATATGTTCATGTAGCAGCCGCACGCATGACTTCTCAAGCATTCACTTTCACAGCTGTAAGTTCAAGCGCCTTAATAAGCACCTTGTCTTGTGGCATTCCAGCGATTGCATCTCTTTTTGTCAATTTTTCAAGTCGGTCTGCGTGCCAGCCGCCTTCATCTGCCACGCCGCTTGAAAGTGACAATAAAAAACGTCTTGCGATCATTCTGTTCACACTGCGCCTCACTCATTTTCAGCCTGACTGTCTTTTCTGGTTCTGCATTTCCATTCTGGCAGAGCTCCTGAGAGACTTGAGCCAATCAGATTCTTTCACCTTGGTATGATGTGTTGTTCGTTTGCCAAACCGACTGGCACACAAAACAACAAAATTGTGTGTTTCATTGTCAGAAAACAAGAACTGGATTCTTTGTCATAAAACACTTGTTTGTAGTTATTGGAGATGAGATGATTGCACATTTACTCAAGTACTGTATTTAAGCTTTTGTATATCTAAAACACTGTGATGTTTTACCTATAGCTTCTTACATTTTTCAAGAACTACGTATGTGTATGTTCCACTTCCTGCATTTTAAAACAGGTGTATAACTTATTCAAATCTACAAATAGTGTTTTCCTCTTAAAGCCAGTGCAGAGCTCCTGTGCTGTCAGATCAGCTCTTTGTGAGCCAGCTAAATCTCTTATGACAGGGGTAAACTACATTTTCAGTAGAAAAGAGAAAACATGCTTACGTTAAAAATTAACCCAAGATTTAGCTTGTATAATACATAGCTTTATTTTATTTTTTAAAGACAGGTACAGTTGATTATGATTGTCTATCTCTTATGATGTTATGAATGAACTTGTGACTATTTATTCAGTGTGTATTTTGAGAGGTAATTGGAATTGTTAAGCTAGAGTGTTTGCTTTGCTGTGTTTGTTTGTCCAGCCTCTCCACATTTAAATCCACGAGTACACAGTAGTGCCCACCTGCTAGGCCTGGCTCTCACTGTGCCTCCTGGTGCCAGCTGGTACCTGGGAGTGTTCTGGGTGAGTGCGGCTACAATCAGACTTATCTTATCAGGGAGACACATCTGCTCCTGTGTCTGTCCTTCAAACGGTCACTGCCTTTCCCTCACCCATCTCCTCTGCCTTTAGATAAAGCAGACGTCACACATTATGCATAAAGTCCAGGTCTGTGAGCTGATTAATAAGGTCTATGTTTCAGGTCTAACTTTTGTAATGTGTCCTAAATATTCATGTTTGTTTAGTTTATTCTTCATTTGAAGGCCAATAAACAGAGACATTAAGGCACATAAAAAAACATCACTAGTTTTCCTCAAACACCTGCAGCTTTCTCCTCACGTTCTTCTGTTTGTGCATCAGCTGAAGGCTTTGGACAAACACATAGAATTCATTTAGGTCTATTTTCTGTCAATATGCTTACAATCAGAGCGGAGGGTTAAACGTTTGAAGGAGACCGTCTTTCTCTTACCTTTGATTTGTGTCTCATGCTCATTCGTGTGTTGTGCTGTATAGAGCTTGAGAGAGAAGCAACAAAAACACTTTACTATAGAAATAATGGTAAATTTGCCATGTTTGCTGTGGGTTTGCTAAACTTAATGCCTTGGACCTATTTTTTTCTTGTAAGGACCAATATAAGCACAATTTTCTTTTCCAGAGACTGGTCGAGGCTGGGTTGCACCAGTAACAACAACATCAAATGCATACGAGTAATTGTGTATATTTTATCTCTCTTTTCTGCTGTTTATTGGGTTCTGTGGCTCTATATTTTCATAGTAAAGCACAAGGAAGGAGTGATAGACTATAAATTAAAATAAAATACATTTTACAAACAGTATTTTCGGTATTTAGCTATTTAAAATGTTTATTGGTGTAACGTAGGTCAAATGAACATTCTACTGATGTGTGATGCCACGATCCTAAGTTCTATTATATAATTAAAATTATGAATATTTTTGTCAAATAAAGTAGCTGGCCTAACCCTGAATAGGCTAGTGAGTATCTTTATAGTCCCTTACCGTCATAAGTAGCTATTTATATGAGGTTTTTCTCCCAAAGGAGCAGCAGAGCGGCTCATACATTTGCACATCCTGATAATACCACCGTTTCTGATAAGTACAGACAAAAGTCCTCAAAAGTACACATGCTAATTTTAAAGTGCTCATAATTTAACACATCTTAGGAAATCTGGACCACTGAGTTTGTTTAAATTTAGTTCAAGAAAAACACTTCAAGATGGAACTAATGGTGCGTTCCAGGCAACTGGGAAATGGGATATTTCCCACTTTCCACTTGCAAAAATGCGCTGGAACCCCAGTCATTCTGGTAAATAAAACTTAACTACTGTGAGATCACTTCACTGATGAGATCAACAGTCACCACAAAAAGTAAATCTGAAGAGTCACAATAACAATGTAAAAATGAGTTATGGTTATTTAACGTTACTTTGTTTAGTCTAAAGGTTAGCATTAGCCATAATGTTTATATACAAGTTGATTACATTGGAACGCTTTGAACTGAGAACTGGTATTTTTCAACTGGGAAATATCCAACCCAATCTACATAGATATACAACAAAATGTCAAAAACGTCTTTTTTACGTCAATATAAAGCCCTAAAATAACTACAAACTTTGCTTGAAGCCACATGGCGATATTTTCTTTGGGTTTAATGAGTGAATCTTGACCTTCCCCAAGCTTCAGCCCTAAACTTACCCATTTAAATAACTTGAAACCTAAACTGACGTGTTAAACCAAAAGAAAACCAAAATGTATGGTTATTTTAGGTTTTGGCTTTTAATAACACATTGACGAAAAAAAAAAAAGGGCGTGCAAACGTGCTTATCATACTTTTTTGACATTTTGGTTAGTTATTTTTTAATTTATGTATGTATGTATAAAGTAAATTAAAGTATAGGTTGACACATCTACAATATGCAAATCCCCAGTAGGTTTTGTGTGTGTGTACATTTGCTTGTGAGTTTGTTCCATGAGAGGAGCTGAAACAAAGGTACAGTTTCCACTCCTGTCACGCTCTAAGCAGGTGCATATGGATGTATATACATGTGTGAGTCAGCTGGGATGAGTCCATGTGCTGCAGGTGACATGGGCACAAAGCCAAGAGTGTGCGCCTGCGCTCATGGAGCTGAAACCACAATAGGATTAAGTGGATTACAGAAATCAGGCGTCTTACAGGAGGACACCAAAGAAGAGCAGGAGTACTGTTTTATTCTGCACCTAAGCCTTGATTTACAAAATAACACAAGCCACAACACTACAGGTGTAACGTGTCTATATTCAGAGCAGGAGTCACACTGTTTTACAAAAGTAGTTTTTTGTAATCTGCTTATCTCACTTCATATATTCAATGTTAATTTGTGACGTCTTCTCAATCCATTTTCACTCTCACCTTGTCAGGAGGAATGAACGCAGTTAAACAAGAAGACAATGAAATCAAACACAGTGTGTATTATAACCAAAAAGGAATTGAATTAGAATCGTGAACATTTGTTTGGGAACAAGCTGCTACAGCCTAAAGTCATGTTTCCACTTTATGATCTTTGGTCTCTGCAGAAAAGATTCATGATTGTGGGAAAAGCAATTGGCCAACTGTCCAGCCAGTTTGTGAGCGTTTTGCTCTCTTAAAAAAGATGCAAATATAACTTAATAAGCAAAAAGATGTGATTCAACAGCTATGTCTCAAGTTTTACTTCTCTTAAACCATCATGTACACAAGCAAAAAATAAAATAAATGAGGCACTATAGTACTGTGAGATCAAACACCAATCTTTTTAACACAAGAGAGAGTGAATTTCAGCTAGATAATCACTGACAGCATGTGTAGACTTTCACATGTGATGTAAACATTTGGAAACATCCACTTTAAAAGAGAATTTACTGATTTTTCTTTTTTTATTATTATTTTTTTTTTTTTTTTTTTTTTTTTTTTTTTTTTTTTTTTTTTTTTTTTTTTTATATTTTTATATTTATATATATATATATATTATATTTTTATTTTTTTTTTTTTTTTTTTTTTTTTTTTTTTTTTTTTTTGCACAGTACTTCTATGCAATACCCATCAACACAATAAGTTTATTTTAACAGTAAAAGGTTTCTGGAACATCTACTTTCAAAGAAAAATGTGATACACATTTCACAGATTCATCTTTCAACCTGTCACTCCAGACTTTCGCTATGAATGAGCCCTATTCCACATGCGACTGTGATATGATACGTTTGGATGTCTTCTCCTTCTGTGTTTTCAGGTTGGAATAGAGGAGATGCTGTCAAGAGTGTGGGAGTCCCAGCCCAGAGTGATCCGGTTCCCACGGAAACATCAAAGAAGCTTGGTGACCAATGGGCTACGGCGACAGAAGAGAGACTGGGTCATCCCACCAATCAACGTACCTGAAAACTCCCGCGGACCCTTCCCTCACATGCTCGTCAGGGTGAGTGGCATCTCCAATCTTCTCTGTAGTTCACAACATCATAACATGTTTCTGTGGGGAAAAACAAATTATATTTATAGAAAAATGTTGAGCCATTTTGAAATGTATGGTTGTGAGTGAAGCTTTGACCAGCGATAGTGTAGTATTTCCTTTAGTAAATACTTTACTTAAGTAGGATTGCATTGTTTGCCTCCAAACGTTGTTGATTGTCTTTTTATTCAGCCTTATAATTGAGGAGGGTTGACTTTTAGCTGGCAGACTAAAAATAATTTAAAAAATTGTATAATTATGAAGGAAAATGTGCAAAGAGATGCCCAGGGGCAGATGATTCACTGTGATGAGTTCTCAATCATCAATTAAATCAGTTTATGCATAAAATAAAAAACAATAAAAATTGTGCTCTGACATTTAATAAAGGCCTTTCAAGTGACAGCACTATTGTCAGCAAAGAAAATGATAAAATGTGTCTTCAAAAACATCATTCTAAGGAAAGAAAAGTCATGAGCTTAACTGTGTTTGATTCCAAAGTTAGTATCAGTGACAAATGTGAGAAAAGCATCTGTGTTCCTGTTGTTTATCTGATTTTGTTTTGTTCAAATGTACAATTTGTTGTTGATGTTGTTATACAGTATGTGCTATCAGAATGAAAATGTTCTTTGTCACCGCTGACTCGCATGCATTTTTTTCACTCACTGTTAACATTGAGAATGCTGTGATGTCATCTGCTGAACCTTTTCTGGCAATTTATTGCTTCCACCTGGGTCGTCTTGAGCACTTGAGTGTGATATCAAATTATGCATAGACTTATAATTAGTAGACGTGCGTAGTCCGACTCTGATGCTATCGAACACTTAGCATCTGAGCTAGTCCGGTAAGATTTAAGCTAGTCCGAAGCGTTCTTCTGTTTATTTTCCTATAGCCGTTAGCATTAGCCTGCAAAAAACGCAAGTTATGAAAGATCCAGAGAGTGTCAGCTGTACAAACCTACCGACCACATTTAGCAGACGTCAGAGCCTTGGTACAAATTATTGTTGAGTTTACAAACCTTTTAGTATTTTATTTTTTGATAAAAATTGTGTATAAAACTGCTAACGACTAGCGAACTTATGCATCTTTTAAGGCTCTAGTGACCACCAACGTCTGCTTTTACATGTTACTAGAGAGAAAAGCAGACAAATTACATAAATAACACCAAACATAGTTATAGCTTCACTTATCTGTGGAGGAGCGTCTGTCGCACAAGTGATGGGGCATTTCCAGTCTAAGAATATAGTAGTTTGAGAAATATAATCTCACATCGCCAAAGTTGTTTAAAAAAGCTTCATAAGACACAAATCAGTCCGTTTTGCTCATGGTTTTGCTGAAATCGCTTGTTTAAGCTCGTATTATCCATAAAAGTGCAACTTCTGCCATTGAGTTCAATTGATTTGCGTCATCACCTCTACCGGAGGAATATGGCGTCACGCTGTTCGAGTTGTAGCAACAGAGCAAAGATGCTGATTGCGCGTCTACTAATTTAATGTCTATGAAATTATGTTTAGCATACTTGGACAAACTACCTTTGTTTATCGCCCCAATGCAATTCTGTCTTTGACTTTGGCTGATAGAATCCCTTCTATTTGTACACAACTAATCTTTCACTGGTCGTTATTCGTGATGAGTGTTGGACATAGATCAACTTTACAAATGATAATATATTACAAGTTATTGTTAACATAAAACAAATCTACAATCATGATCACTTTGGCTAGAGCGGACTATTTTAGTAAAATGTTTGAATGTTTTTTAACGAGTTAGCTCCTTGTCTGGTAAAGATATGGTTTAGAACAGGTGCCAGTAATTGAAATTTAAAGCCCATATGACAGATTGTAACATTTTTAAATTTTGACTTATTTTGGTGTGATTGTCTTTGTGGTAAATATTTATCATGGTTTTAAAGCAGTTAAGTTGCAATTTATGAAGAAATTGACAGGAAGTTCTTGACAAGTGACGACAAAAAGCACCAAAATGCAAACACAGTTTACACACAACTGACACAGTTTCCTGAACACAAATAAAGTGGTATAAGTTATAATAATTTGCCACATTGTCACTCCTGTGTTATCTATGCTGATTTTGGCCCAGATTTACAATGTAGTTGCTAGGTAACATTTGTAGACTCCGGACATTTGTGGACTAAGCTACATAACATAAGACTTACAACTTTATACTTTTTGAAACTATAAACTGCAATGTTACGTTTTGTGTGCGTGCGTGTGCGGGTGTATGTTTGAGGGTGTGTGTGTGTTTTGGGCTGACAACAAATGTGTTAGGGATAGCAGTTAGCAGATAGCTGGTTAGTGCCCAACACGCCTTTAAACTCTGAATTTAAAAAAAAAAAAAAAAAAATGTTTAATGCAATGTTAATTTTAAATGGGCAAGACTGTTAAGCTTCGTACCATTATGTACTATAGTATACCCTAGCATTGCTTCTGTTAGTCTTAAAAATCCAATAGGTTTAGGTCTCATTCTGTCTCACCTTTGAGTGAAGTAATTATAGATTCCTGTAAAACGCATGCGATTATTGATTCTGCTGTTACAGTAAAACCCACTTTGTAAATACAAGCCCTGGACATGAAACATGTTCACATGCATGGAGCAACAATCTGGCAAGCTTCAGATAACATATTAGCGTACCTTTACAACTCCGATAATACCACAGCATATCCACAAACCACTATCTTGTACACGGCCTGGAGATGCTGGGTTGTTCTATCAAGCGCACCCGGCAGGCTAATAGTACTGCTGCCGTTTAGGTGTGGATGCAGAGCGATTTGTCTGCTGCACCTTTAGGCACCGCAGGCAGGTAGACACACGAGAAATAATCCTTGCTCAGAAAATCCTCCCCCGTGTTTGGTCTCAGTAGAACAGATGTGCGGATCACTCAGGGCACTATCTCTCTGTTAGCTTCTCATTGCGGACATACATCAAAACACTGTTTATTCCCAAGGCCCAGCTATACAGGTTAACAATACAACTACCTGTGAAATAATGTGCATATGGCAAGAAAATACAGTAAAGCAATGCACCAGAATTGCAAAAATCTCCTGCAAATGATTTATCTGTCAATAGATTGTGTTCCCTTTTTAGAAAGGGATCATGTCATAAAGCCAGAATATGGGCTAAAGTTTTTTTAATAAAAAAAATATATATATATATATATATATATATATATATATATATATATATATATATATATATATTATATATATATATATATATATATATATATATATATATATATTTTTTTTTTTTTTTTTTTTTTCTCAAACTTTTATTATTATTGGCCACAGCAGCATGGGTTTCATTCTCAGAGCAGACAGTGTAGCTACTTTTACCTGTGTAAATCCATAATAACAACTATCTGTACTTAAAAATTAATCTCTTTTTGCAGTGCATGGCCTGTGAGAATGCTGGCTCTGTGGCTGTCTGTTATCAGCCGCTCTAGCAGACAGGCAGTTTTAGTCGTCTTTTACACACACACACTGCCCTGCTCAAGTTCCTCACGCCCATTTGTCGTGCGCGGTTTACACTAGCGGATTACAGAAATCGCCTTTCACCAGTGTGTCGTGTGAGAGGCCTGATTTGTTACAGTCGCAGGAAAGACTAGCCCTCACAAAGAGACGACCATTGGGGCTGTCCAGAGTCCAGAGAGTCCTCTATCATGTCCTTTCACACGTGGGACGTCATATGTCAGGTTTCACACTCACTTTATATTAGTGTGGTGAGTGCATGACGATATGGCTCATGTCAACCTTTGTGTGTAACAAACGTGCCCATTTAACTATGAATAAATCAAGTCCAAAGGTGGTTGTTGTTGTTGTTGTTGTTGTTGTTTTTGACCCTGTCATTATTTATTTGGGATTAGTTCCACAAATCTCAAAGATTCATTTCATGGCTCACAATGGTCCGTTCAGACCAGACAGCGTATTCGCGTCCATTGTATCCATTTTCAACGTTGGTCAATGTAAACCCGCGTCTTGAGCGTATATGCGGTGCATATTGGCATCTGGGGCGTCAGTTGACGTGCCTTTCTGTGTCTGAAAACGTGGCGTCTTGCGAAGTGGAAGCTCAAACCTGGAGCGGCCGCAACTTCGCACGAAGCTGTGATGAAGGCAGAAGTTGGGAAAATCCCTCTTCAGACGCGTTGGAAGTCGACGTCAGGCAATCAGAGACTACACTCCTGTGACACGTGACATGTTGTTCCCCTCTCACAACAAGGGGAAAGGAGGACTGTTTACTGTTTAGGTCACTTGTTTTGAGGCTTTTTTCAAAGGTTTGGCACGGCAAGACAAACAACATGGGACATGATCTGGACTGACAATGCGCTCACATGGATCTATTAAGAATGCTTGTTGTCGTGTTTAAACCATTGTGGTACGTCGTGACACTGGAGGAGCTGAGGAGGACAGAGATTGCCTGGAGGAGAAGAAAGTTGTGCGATCGAATAAGATACATTTTATAAAGCCAGCAAGCCTCTATCTCTCTCCCTCCATCCCTCTCTCTCTCAACGTAATCTGTCTACGTGTAAAACAAAGCCTGCAAACAAACAAGAACTCAAAGAAGCACGTTGGGGCGTTAAAAGTGTCTCTTTTTTCCCCAACGCCTTGACGCGCATCAGGGCGTTTTGGGCGTCTATTGGGGCGTCAGCTTCAAAAATATTCTGCGTCAAAATGAGCTTTAACATGCAAATTTTAGACGCTTAAACGCTGTCCGGGGTGAACGCAGCATTATCAATGGCACATGAATAATATTTCCACTTTCTAAGTATATTGCAAACATATGCCACGTCTTTAAAAGTTTTGCCAGTGTTTGTGTCAAGTGAATAGGCCCAGTAATTGCAGATATACAAATCCTAAACCAGGTGCCGCAGCTTCCCATCCAAGTACTGCCCAGACCAAAGCTGCTTAGCTTCTGAGATCAGTGGAGATCAAGCAGGTATGCCCACATGTAGTGATTTCTGCTATGTAATCCTGACTTGACGAAGAATAGATTGTTTTGAAGCCATGTCAATGCAAACAGGTTTTCACACAATGAATGCATTAGTTCAAATGTATCATGAGATACATTTAAATATTTAGATCACATGTTTCGCTTTTAGCTCCTGACAAAATGCAAAGACCTTCAAAGGTAAATAAATACACAACAGACAAAACTTCATACACTCCAAACACAGTAGACACACAAAGGTTGACAACAATTGAAGTTTTAAACTGCAATTAAAGTGTTGGCAACTAAACAATATCACATTTTTCAAGCAGAAATATAAGTAATGTGAAAGTTGGGCTGGGAAAGTATTGGTGTGCGAGTGAGAGCATAACTGTCTGATTCTGCTGGTGCCCTGTGCTCCCCTGTCCCCTCCTCTTCACAGCAGCGCTTCAGTCTGACAGCTGCGGCTGGGATTCACACTTTATTCATTTTCTCTCAAAACTCACACACTTCTTTTCAGACACAGCATGTTGCATTTTTAGAGATTTTTTTCAAGTTTACAAGATCCTAAAGAGCAATTACCCCTAGTGTGTAATTAGATCTTTGACCAGAGTGGAATGAGGCTGCTGATGATTGGACCATGTGTTATAGGACCGATGATGTAACTGCTCCAGGAAATCTGATTAATCCCAATGACAGAAGCAATTTCAATTACTCACAAACAATAGATTTGCTCAGTAAATCTGTTCAGATGATTTGTGCCAGTTCAAATGAGTGATTTGACAAATAGTTTGTTAAATAGCTATTCTTTATAATTGATGAATGAACATAAAACAGTTTTTTTACAGTTGTAAAAAACATTTAGACCACTTGTTACAGCACTTATTCATCGCCGCCTTAATGCCTTACTATCAGAATAACAATTGTTTTCACAATTTTCAATCTTCCTAGTTTTCAGAAATTAACTGCTATTTGTACATTAAAGCAAACAGCGCACAACATTCTTATTTTCATTTTAAAAGCATTTACAACCGGAGTCTCAATTCAAATGGAGCTGGGGCCAAAATTATCGAAAATATAGCTCTGACTATGTTATCTACCATATAAAATATGTTGACATTCATTCTTTGTATGTTTTCTTTTACTAGAAAATGTGAAAAAAGGGGGAAACTAGACAAGATCGTCCTTTCTAGAGTCCCAAGTGAAGTTTAGGTTTTACAGACAGGATTGTAACAGTACGATAAAAACAATATGCTAAAACACAAATTTGATTCAAATTGTTAAGTGCAGTTTATTTGTTGTTTGAACAGAAGCCATTCAATGGCCAATGGCACTAAACCTACAGCTGGATTCTCAAAGAGAGTTGATGTCATTGCCTCTTCTGTCACTTCAAGACAAACAAGAATCCTCCTGGCTTCGGATTATAGATTTTAACCCTTAAAGCTTCTACACACAACATGAGTTTTGGCTAGGGCTGGGCACCGAAAAAACGGTTCCTACTTGGAACCGACCGAAAACGTTCGGGAAATACTGGAACCGAAAACATGACGCACTTTCGGTGCCATTTTTCGGTTTCTTGGCTTTAAATCTCCGCGTCAACAAGCAAACAAACACCACACATGCCACACCACACGTGCGCTCGATCCCTACATTGACGCGAACTACGCTCCACAAACAGCACGGAGCCTATGTGCCAAATGGTCACTCTACAGTGTCACGGCAATTCACTTCTTACATTCTCCCAAACCAACCGCGTGACCTTACAGCGCCTGCACAAACTAGCGGCACAATTCACGTCTCACTTCTCCCAAACAGACCGATCGTGAAAGAAAGTGAAAGTGAAACTAACTTGCTCCATGTGGGAGCCAGTGAGGAACAGCTGATTCATTTGAATGCGCTTTTGAGTAATAGGTTAACTGAACAAACTAAAAGTGTGTTTTAAAATATAGTTTGACAAATGTAACATTGTTAAAGGATGGAAAAAAAGTTTTGGGCATTTATTAACATTTTAAAAAAAAATAAGAACCGAAAAAAGAACCAGGAACCGGTCCCGAAAAGCCAGTACCGTTAAAGTACTGGTATCGAAAAAAATCTAATGGTACCCAGCCCTAGTTTTGGCTCGATTTTAAACCTGATGTTCCCCACTACGAGTTTGTAGAAGCGTGGCCAGAAAAATTATTTTTTGTTTTTTCTGTTCCTATGTGAGTGTGTCACTGCGACTCTGTTTATTTCTCAGGGCACATCAGTGCAAGGACTTTTATAACAAACATTATCTGGTTCATCTGCCTTGTGATGGCGGATCTTCAAATGTAAAATAAAGAAGCAACATTGCCTCGTTTTCTGTAATGTAACGTTTTGTGCACATAGTCAAAGTCCGAGCTTACACACGCCATCTCCAATGCATCTGCTCCTTAAATTATGTGCGACCAACGTTACTAGACTATAGACAATGGCTAACACTGCACAAATGTTTTCATACCTACAATGTGTCAGTGTGACAGCTCCTTACCTCTAATGACCCTCCGCTCTCCTGGACCTTTATAAACCTGGTTTAATCCACTTGTTTCACTTTTACAACCGTGCACATGAAAGAAAACACTCTGCGCTTGATCATGTGATGCGCGCACTGTTTTCCGCTCACTGCTGCACTCCACAAGTCTGTGTCGTCCCTGTTCTTCATGCGACATGATATGAATGTGAGACAAATACCCATTGTAAATGTCCTTATGTCTGTGGCCTGTTCTTTTTTTGATGCATGTAAAAATTGCAAAAGATCGGAAACTTTTAGAGCAACTCCGGAACTTCAGAACTTTTCTTTTTCTGATAAGATATTTATGATAGTTCTGACTTAGACCTTTTGGCAAAAATAAGATTGCTTTGCATGAACAGACCTTGTTTAAGACATAACTCTTCTCTGAGTCAGATACAACAAGAGCTTGAGAAATTTAGAAGAACCAGAGATTTTTCAAGTTTCTGTAGCTGGATACAACTCAATTGTATAAAATAGTACAGAAAGATATCATTGCATTCTCAAGGTTGAAATTTGAGTTTTTTATTGAATTTATTTTCTATTGAACAGGGTTGATTGAAATCCTTCAATGTTGTTGCTAACAACATGAATTGAGAGGTTTGGTGAAAGTATGATAATGGACAGCACCAAGTCTGTCTGTGCTCCACTCACAACATAAGCTATAATTCAGCTTGTGCAATATGCAAATGGGGTGTTTAATTCAAGGTTGTGTGACACCATGTCCTAGAGCTCTAAACCAACAAACAAGCAACACAGATCATTCTTTCTCTGTTATTTCACAGCAGCACTGCTTTATTTATGCTTTTGTAACATTAAAATAAATAAAATATAGCTATATGATTTCTAGTAAAACCACATGACACTGTCTCATACATGCTTGTTGAAAGCTGAAAACACTTCACCTACTTAACACTTGTTACTTTAAACAACTCAAACATGTATAATTTAAGCAGAAATGTTCTTCCATTAAAAAAATGTAAATCGTTTTTTGAAAAAGGTGTACTTTAGTTTTAAAGTGTCTTGGAACCTGTTTTGTCTAGTTTACAAAATAAGAAAAAAGTTTTAAATAAAGGAAATGATGGGGTTGAGCTTAGTCTGCTTTGTGATGTGAGCTAGCCTGATAGTTTAAGAGCTACTGACACTGAGACATAAAAAGAATACCACACAGGACTTTCACTTTCTATGCTGATTTGTTATTATACATGTTATTATTTATCGCTTCATTTAATGAAAAAGATAAACTCCAAAGACGACATTTCTGTTTGTTGTCACTAGTTACCAGTGTTCCTCCAATAACTTTGGAGTTAATAATGTAGGATTAGCCATGTATAAAACAAACTGGACTGCAGACGAGAGCACAGCTGAAGCAAAAGGGAGGAGATTCAAGTTGGACGCTCTTGAGCCTGAGAGCAGTCAGATAGCCTCAGGTCCCACAGAGACATGGAGAAAGAACAACTCAACTCTGTTTGTTTGAAGTGTTGCACTGAATAAACTACATACAACTTTGAAAAAGCTTTTCTGTTTCCCTCACACATCACAAGCTCACTCACCATCACCAGAGCAAAGAATAAAAACTCCTGATAAAGTTTGCACACTTGAGCTCTGTCTGTGAGAAAGTGACTTTCAGCTCATCAAGATCAGATGTAAATGATTCTGTTTGTAATGTACAATAGCCTTGATCTCTTCTGACCCATGGTAAACATGTGGGAAAAGTAGATACTGTATGTAAAAGACAGAGGAGGAGAAACTGCAGCACAATCAGCTCAGTCCAAGCACTACATTTCTCGTTATGCATCTCATTATTTAAAACCAACTTGCTCAGGAATTTAGCATGGCAAAAGCATCTCTCCTACTTATGCCTTGGATAATGTATCGTTGTGCACTGCGCCTTTAACAAATAAATGCATACCACATACCAAGGCATACCATCATGACTGTGTTGTCAGTTGCTTTTTCTCACCTTGTCAGTCTTTCAAGGCGGCTTTAGTGGAATAAATTGTCGAGATTACAGGGACCTGTGGCTGACCCCCCAAATGTATGTAATTAGCTGTATTCTAGTGGATTTTAGAGGTTCTCAACAATAAACATTTATATTTCCAAATGTTTGTTGTCCAGTCTAGTCTATGTGACTCCTATTCTCCTCCTCTTGTGTTCTTCACTCACAAAAACACCCCAGGCCTGAGGCTTTATCAAAACGTCTGAACATAGATTCACATTGATGACTGTTAGATGATGATGGAGCCGCGTGCATCTCTGCAGATAATAGATACATTGCGTCAACTAAAAAGTGACGTGGTGCTTGACTCATGTAGCACTCCATTATGACATCTAACTTACTCAGTGAAGCTTACCTGTCTCCATAACAAGATGAATCAATGTCTGTCTGTTTTTTTGTTGTTTAAAGTTCATAAGTGACTTCATGAGTTCTTATTAGCCTGGTTTCCATCAGGTTGGGGTGATATGGTACGGTCCTTTGCTGTTTCCACTGCACAAAGCGGCCCATTCCTCCCTGCTTGCTTGGTCCAAAGTGAGTCACTCTACACTGTAAAAAAATTTAAATCTTAAACTGTTTTTGAAATGCAAGCAAATTTAGAATAGGATTAAAAATTGTATTTAAACACATTGACAAAACACAAGAGGTAGCATGGGAAGAGGAAGAAGAAAGAGGTGTCAGGTATAGAGGGAGAAGGAGCGTTCCACATTAGTCCCAGACCATTTGTGTCATTCTCCTCTCGGACACATCTCTGCTGGACCCAATGAGGCAACACTGATGGGAAGCACATAGGGGACAACAGAGAGCCCGTACTGTTATAACAGGACTATTCACACATACAGTACATTTATGCGGCACATACAGCAATGCAAATGATATACAAAAACTCATGACGTTGTGGGTGTGACATAGTGAGAAGTGGGAATAAAAAGAACCTGTAGCCTTGTGATGTAATAGTGTTCATATGGGCTAACTTTTCTATTGGCGGGGGGTCTGTTATAGGTTTCTGACAAATGATTTCACAAAGAAATGATTTTTTTGAATATATAAAAGCTTTATTCTCCTCCTAATAAGTACATTCTTCCCCTGAGAGTCTATTGTAAAATCAGAGCTTGTGAAAAAGCCATGTGAGTCACTACATAACGACATAGCTGATGAGAGCTGATTGGCTGTGCAGAGGGTGGTTAAGTCTGCTTCACTTTTGTGTTCTAAAGCACTGCTATGGACAAAGAAGTCCAACGCTCAGAGTCAGTTATTCAAAATCAAAGTCACCAAACGTTGTAGATGGTATAACTATAACGCAATGTCATTTTCAAACAAGGAAGGAAGTGCATATGTAGACTTTTCTAACTCTTTGTACCTCTAATAAACCCTTTTTGCTTTTGCATATGTGAATGGGGGCAAATGGTGAAGCATACTGGCTAACATGACACGGTACTTTTATGGGTTCAGTATGTGAAAAGGGACTTAAAATGTCTGCTGGAATATAACAAAACATTTTCAGTTTCTATCTGTTGTTCCTGAGCTGGTATCACAGACTTGAAAATACAGTTACATAAAATAGGGACAGAAATTGGATTCCTTTAAGTTACATCTCGGTATCATGATAACGCAAATGAATGAAAATTGTCTTTACATACATACTCTAATAAAACCTTTACTCATACTTTGATTTTGTTGTAAAGTGATGTGAACTGTTGTTGGCGTGCTCCCAAAATGCAAATTCTGCTTCATTGACAGCCTCATGTAGTGTTGTGTATTTCATTACGTCTCATAATGAGAGCTTAATATGCTTTTAGGATTAGCTTGTTTTGTCTGCTCCTTTGCAACAGCCCCCTGTGCATTGACTACATTTTGTCTTCTTACCTCATTTCTTGCTCAGCTTTGCAAAAACAAACTATTTCGCAATTTCTATGAAAAGCAATAAAAATTGTGAGTCATATATGATTCAGAAAAAGTCATATTAATCTTGTGCTGAAAATGTCTGTTATGTATGGTAATGTGGGGGATGTTTCTGTTTGCCTTTGACTTGAAATGAAAGCTGCTTGTGGGCTGAACTCAGCAATTCATTTAAAACTAATATAAAGTAAGTCATCTTATTTTTGAAGCTATATTCTATATGTTTATTGTCACAATAAAACTTGGGTAGCTCAACTTTTGAGAATACACTGAAAAAACTGCAATCTTGAAGATAATACACAAATAAAGACCATCAATTTATTTTTCGCTTGATCCAGAAATGGGTTGCAGTGGTAGCAGTCTAACACTGGGCTCACACTGCCTCCAGTCCAGATCCAGATCCTGATCCATCGGGGTGAGGGGGGGCGGAATATGCCTGCATACAGTATGTACGGAAACTGTCTTACTTGAGGTTTCCACTCAGTACGACATGCCGGAACATATCACCAGGGAGGTGTCCAAAAAGATGCAAACAGATGCACGAGCCAGCCAGCCATCTCCTCTCGGAGCAGCGGCTTTACTCTGATTCTTCCTGTGTGACTGAGCTCTTATCCTATTTCTAATTGAGTGCCCAGCCAACCTACAGAGGAAACTAATTTCAACCAGTTAAATATTGTTATTTGGTTATTACCCAATGCTCATGACCATAGGTGAGGGTTGGAATATAGATTCACAAGTAAACCGAAAGCTTTGCTTTGCGATTCAGTTACTTCTTTTAAAGCTCATGCTGCACTGATCCACCTGTCAGACATTAACATCATTTACAATGCAGAGATGGAGACTTGGGACTTAAGTCCCTATTCTCTGAGACTCAGGACTTGACTTGGACTCGAACCCTAAAGACCCGAGACGTGACTTGGACTCGTGGTCTAAGACTCGTGAACATACAACTCACTGCGTTGCTGTGGCGATCCACATTCACTCTCTTTCCACGCGAGAGCGCTGAAAAAGCAGCGGCTCTGGCGTGCGTCTAATGTTAATGACGGAAGCAGATGCGACAGCTACTAGTTTCACAACAAGAGAAGCGCGTGACCATGGCGAGCACGGCAGAAGCACCGCTGAGTCTGCTGGCTCTGTTGCCGTTCGTTGTAACATTTGCGTTTATGGACTTTGTGCAGCGTCGTAACCCTAACCTAACTGGCAAATGCAAAATATGTGAGTTCAAATTTGTGACGCCAAGAAGACGACATCTAACTTTATAAGACACTTGGAATGCACAAGGATAGGTGAGTTAGTCAAGTGTTAGCAGCAACCCGAAAATGTCAGTGCATCGCTATATTCACCTTTTGCAATGAGTAATTTTATTAGCCTATTTTTATCAACAGGTACAACGAATGTATAGATTCAAAAGAGACATCCGCTTGCAGCTGACGTCTTTATTGAACAGTTAAATTTAAAATCAATTTAATAAAATATGCCAATATATAGAATACATTGACTACATATTCAATTATGTATATATAGTAGCGATTTGAGATATGACTTGGACTCGTGGCCAAAGACTTGCACATCTCTGTTACAATGTTTTATGCATATTTTGACTTTCTTAAAGGTGAAGCTGGACATTTTATGTGTCTGCCCAACTGATTCCTAGCTCCTTCTGTAAAGTCCACATTTCATTTCATTAATTTGGCTGAAACTTTTCAAAGACAATAAGTCAAACTGGAGTGCATCATCCAAGCATAGCTAATCAGAGAGTCGATGAGAAAAATTATGGATTCACATAGAACACAGCAGTCTGATTTTGTCACAAAGCACAGCATTTGCAGTACTATTTATGTGAGTAATATAGCTCTGAATGCATTTTCTCAGTGTAGTTTGTTTTTCTTTTACCATTTTTGTTTATAATTGTGTTCTGAATATATGCTTAGAAATACGTGAAATAGGTCAAACATGTTGCTGTGATCAGTGCTGGTGGAGTCTCCCTGCACCACACTGTATGTTCTATGACCAAAGACACTATCTGAAAGTGCCCTATTTTGAGTGCAATGCTGCAGAAGTGGATCATACCATGAAATTGTTTATGAGTATGATTTAGCTAACTAAACATGTGCTGAAGAGATGGTTCTCTGTATCATTTAGATCCCATATGGACCATCTGATTAAAGCCTTAACGAGAAGATGATTATTTGAATGAAAGCTTATTGGCGGTGTTGATACGAACTGCCATGTAAGAGGATATATTAGCACCATTAGGGAGACTAAAATGGGTCTGCTTAATTAGACAATCATCTACACCTACTGTCAATGGCTAATGAGAAGTTCCATGTTAAGAATGACTTGTCCTGAGGCTAACTGTTGAAATTCCAAGGCCTGTTGCTGTGTGTTAGGGGAATAGAACATAAAGTAATGATGTCTTAACACCACTTTTAGTTGGGATGAAGTACCAAGTTTATCTATCTAATAACCACCGGTGTAAGCCCTGTAATTGAAAGTAGCAAAGTACACTGTAACGTTGTCTTTTTCCAAGCCTGCAGACAGGGACCAGGCAGTAAATTTGTGATTTTTACCAATGTATATATGATTAAGCTTGTACAAGAGGCAAAGCACAGTTTTGTTACACTGCACGTGGAACATGTCCTGCTGCGTAAGATGTAACAAGAACTGTCCATACACTGCAGGCTTGTGTGCATGTAGTTTGTTAGGAGACAAGAGAAAGAGACGTTTGTGTCTGAGAGCAAAAGCAGCAGCTTGACTCTGTCTTCACCTCTCACACTAGCACACTTTTATTTATTTATTATTTTAAGTATGACATTGGGCTTTACGTGCGTATCTCAGTGCCAGGTGAATAAGCAGTTATGTTGTCTCAGTGCCAGGTGAATAAGCAGTTATGTTGGCACAGACAGAGTGATTTCACACAGGAATGAGTGACCAAAATCTGATTTAAGTGTTTCTTTAGTCCTTATTTAAAAGAGAATAATGTGTCTGAGAAAATGGCTGGCGGGTGAGTACCCATGATTCAGAGCTAGCCTTGTTCCTGATTGGTCAGTAGCTTCTAATCATCAATGTGCAGGTTTTTTCACATTCTGGCAACCAAAGTCCCCCTGTGCTTGTAGTACTGATAGTGCGTTCTATAAATGGTTTCTTTCTTTTCTGTACTTTTAGTTAAGTAATGTCATAGTTAATGTCATAGTTAAGTTTATTATGAGCTTTTGAGCAAGCTTAAACTTACAAGTTATTTGATGTCCTCACATATTATCTATTAACAATCTGCTCTTTAATATATGTTCTTTGAGATCTAGACTATAATTTAAAGCCAGTTATTTTGTATTTTTCTTTTTGTGGCTGACACAAGTCTCTGACTGTGTCCCAGAATGCTGCAAGCTTTTCTCTGCCTGATTCATAATAACATTGAGGTCTCTAGAAATAAAGTTTGTTTTAATCCTGTTCCACTTTCCTGACTGTGGCCTGATGAGTAATTCTTCTTCCCCTCCTACCTCCGACATCACAGCCAAAAGATTTACTTCTAAACCTCCTTCCCGTCCTTTAAAGCTGCTTTTGGAAAACAGATATGTTTTAGGGTAAACATTTAAAGGTGACCTATTTTGTAAAAAGAACTTTTCTTTTTAGCTATGTTGTAGCAGTGTTCTCTCTTCATTAGTTTACTCAAAGTTTTATTTGGCTTGATTTATACATGTTGGCATAATTGTACTCCACCGTTCTCCACCCACTTGCCTGTAGTTACTCTAATATATTCTAAATAACTACATAAATCTGCTCAGTATAGTTACATTTTACTATGCAAAGGCAGGGCTTATCAATTCTGCAGTTTTGGGGTCAATGGACTTGTTTACATTTCTAAGCTGTTTTAGGGTGCATTCATTCCGATCTGTATTGTCTGTTTCGATTGGATGATTGTGAATGCACAAACAAATAATTAAGGACAATGTACAATTTTGCATTAACCACAAAGGCAGACATGCTTGCACCAGATTCTAGATTACAGCTAATTGACATCTGTAGTCCTGGGGAGGGGAGAGGGGAGGAAGGAGGAGGAGGAGGAAACCTATGCAGACACGGGGAGAACATACAAACTCCACATAGAAAGGCGGCCCGGGAGTCAACCCAGGACCTTCTTGCTATGAGGCCAGAGTGCTAACCGCTGCGCCACCGTGTCTGGTTTGAGAGGTTGATCTCCAACCAGGCATGATTTTGTTGAATCATACGCCTCTACAGGCGAGGAGCAGTGTGTCTCTACAGCACTGATGCGGTTGATAAAAGTGGATTGTGAAATTGAACCGAGCCAGTTTTGAAGAAGACACAATGTTGTATTGTTCAGTTTGTATTGTGAATGCAATTTGTTATGTGAATTTGTATTGTGAATGCAGCCTTTTTGTGTTTACAGTTAACAAAATGTCAATTTCTGCTTTACTATCATGGGAAAAATATAATAGGTCTCATTTAAGTCGGGAACATTCTACAGGATCAGTCACATGATTTAGATTACCCTCATGTACCTTCACTGCAGCGTCAAGTAAGACAGAATGATAGCCACAAAGTTAATCCTCACTTGTGTCAGTGTAAGGATTAGTGAAGCTGTAACAATAAATAGGACATTTCCTGTCTCTCTCCAGCTGTAAAAAACACTTTTCTGATCCCCGTTTTACAAAGTAACACAGTTATGTCTCCCCATATTTGTTACACTAGCT
The DNA here is from genome assembly GCA_038363315.1 of Mugilogobius chulae. Classification (NCBI taxonomy): domain Eukaryota; kingdom Metazoa; phylum Chordata; class Actinopteri; order Gobiiformes; family Gobiidae; genus Mugilogobius; species Mugilogobius chulae. The sequence goes on along the minus strand of CM076405.1, from coordinate 29,958,432 downwards.
AAGGAGCCTTAGCTTTGTTAGCTTGTACTGTACTTGAGCATAGTGTACTGTGTGCAGTCTCTGCAGTTTTTGCACACTAGATGATTTAAAAAAATAATAATCGTCGAACATCGAGACATTCTGAAACAAATCTTTGTTGTAGAGACTAACAGGCAGAGGAAAGAGCAGGTGCCACGTAATCAAACAAAGCTCAAGACCTAGACAGTATGAGGAAATGAGGAAATCTTCACAGTGAGAATAAAACTCACTCTCTCCAAGGTCCATTTTGTCTTCCATTTCCACTTGCATCTGATTAAAGTAAGCTATTAAACTTGTGAATATTTAGAAGATAGAAAAGTAGATGTAACCCTCTTTGTTGAGATCATTTTAGTGTATGTTCAAATGCTCCTCTGGGAAAGAAAAAAAAATAATAGGACTTTACAATTTCATTTTCAGTTCCTAAAAATCATAATCTTGGTTTAAATTATCTTCAGCTTTTTAAAAAGAATTCACAAAACCTTCAATTAGTTCAAAGTAGTATCTTTTTGGCTACAGCTATAGAAGCCATACTGTTGGCTGGTGAAATTGTGTAAGATCCTCTGAACTGTATTTTGGTCTCATGTTTAAATATTGCTGGGGGAAAAATCTATTGTGTTCTGTGTTCAGTAAGTGTTTGTATCATCAAATAAGATCTTTTCTAGCCTGGTTCAAGTACGATGGAGCAGCCCGTTCCCTCCAGATGAGACAGATTTAGAAAGTGACAGTGTCCTCTGTACACAGGATAAGTGCTGCTAGTGACAGTGGTAGAGCTGGATCACTGAGTAACAGTTATTACCCATGACCCCCCAGCACCCTCTCTCTCTCTCTCTCTCTTCCTCTCTCTCTCTCTCTCTCTCTCTCCTCTGTACTGTCAGCCCGTCCTTTGCCTCTCTTTCATGTGCTGGGACGCCCCACACCCACCTCTTTAGCCCAGGGGTGTGCCGCCGGGGCTCGGTGCTGGCCTCAGGGTGCTGCTGATTGGCCGAGCTGTCAGGGCAGTGCGGCTCCCATGGGTGCACATGACAGCCAAGTTTAAGTTCCTCTGTGACAGGAAGTGGAAACAAAAGTGCATGGGCAGCAGAAGAACTCACGTACAGCATCTTTTCATTTTGTTTCTGTTTTTTAAAGCCAATTATGCAATGTGCCAACTGGATTTTAGAAGTGCACGTAATGTCAACAGACATTACGTCAAAGAATAGTGTGCCAGATGAAGGCCACGGACCGAAACGTTGCATGCTCATGGTTTTGGAAGAAAGACAATGTACATAAGGAAAAACATTTAGACATTTACAGTAGTTACAGAACACTGATTTCTTCTTTTGAGGTTCATTTCTTTACATTTTCTGAAACATAGACCAATCAGATTTTGAATTCTTGGGAAATTTCACATGAAAGATATGTAGAAAGTCCTCCTAATATTGTTTCCTTTTAAACAATCTCACAGATGATTTTATCTGTGAGATATTTGTTCTTTAAGTTCCCTAATATACCATATAAAGTGTGGTTTGGAAGTGAAAGAACTATCATGATGTACTTTTCGCATTGTTCATGTCATAAACCATAATCTTGAGAAGCTTGACTTTGGCATTGTATGGGTTAGAACTGGAAGAAATTCTCACATGACAGTCAGGTGTTTCTCACGTTAGTAACTGACTTAAAGTTCTGTCTACTAGATTAAAGTAAGTCTGAACGTGCAGTCAGAGACTTACTCTGCCCACAACTGCTGTCTAAACAATCTTACAAAAGTGGGAGATGCCCAAAGCGACACCCAGTGCTGTGAATAGATGCTTGTCTAAAACTGAAAATGAGAAAAGAAATCCCGTGCATCATCTACTTAAAATTACTGATGATGTTACAGCAAAGCGTCGACCACTTTTGTCAGTGTCAGAAGGAGAAGTTTGACTAGCCCACTTGGGAGGCTTGGCTGTGGCGTTTGACCATCGTGACAGCACAATCACGGTTTTTGCACACACAACTGCAATAAAATTTTGACACCTATACACAGTTTGATTCTGCCTTAGTTTCACTTTAAAAAGAAAATGACAATAGGGAAATTAATCAAGCTGAATAAATCAAAACTGTGATTTTCCGAAGAAGCCCTGTTAGACCATGATTTAAACACATACTGTATGTTTGTTACATTGTTTATTGTACCATTATTTAATACTAAACCAAGACAGACAAACAATCTCACAACCAGACCTTTGCTTTCCATTTTCTCAGTTTGAAGCTTTCAGCAAGAAATAGTCTTATGTATTGACATGGTTTTAGGAAAGTTTGTGTATTCTGAATAACTCCTAATGAAAAAGTATTTGCAATATAATACAATACAATACAATGCAATACAATACAATACATACATACAATACAATACAATGCAATACAATACAATACAATACAATACAATACTGTCCATATTGTAAAAGAGATAATTAGGAGTACATTGTATTAACATTAACATAGGCATCATGGGTTGCTTATTTGAAATTACAGTCCGGTAAATATAGAAATATGAAATGTGATCCTTGAGAATCCAAACTGATATTATTTTATACAACTGTTTAGGGGCGCCTGCAGGAGTTTGAGTGAGAGTACTCGCAAAGCAATGTTTTAAGCTTTTCTCTGTTGCCTTCAACACAAGTGTTGGCCCTCGGGAGAGAGCGGGGCTGGATGCTCAGATAACACTCATTCAAGCCGCAAATGATGACGCAATGGCCCGCGCTGACAGGTTGGACAGCACACAGGAGAACTCTGACGATGGTCTATCACAGGACAAGACTTTTGTGAGAAGACCACCACTGCTGATTAATTAGTGCGTTGTGAACAGTGAGCGTGACCTTGGAGCGTGTTACTTGCCTATTTCTCCTCTCTATTAACAATGTGAGTTATGCCGTACCCCTGCAGGTGCCACTGCAACTGTTGATGCAGAGTTGAGTCTGGAATTTTTTTAGTTGATGAAACAGAGAACCTGAAATCTGGAGATGGACAGCCTGGAATGACTTGCCACAGAACTGCTATTTTGGTGCTGAAACGATGAAGTTAATCGATGTATTGCTTTTCATTTCACTACTTTTAATCTTGTACATCAACAGAGTACTGAAAACTAAAGCACTTACAGTATGACATAAGCACTTTGCACACTCTCAGTCCAGTTCCTCAAGTTTCCACGGCTCGTTTGCTCTGCTTTAGGCTTCCTCCCAGCTCCTCACCACATCTTCATTGCAATTATCTCCTGGGATGTACCTTTGTGTGCCTGTGACCATGCCAGGTATTGTGCTGCCGGGAGAATAGTGTGGCTTTTAATGAGCCGCGCCTCTCCAGGGGTCTGTGCTGTGTTTGGGCTGCTAAGACAAGTGCGGCGCCCTTGATCTCCCACTGTTCCTATCACAGGATGGTGAAAATGTGCTTTCTGTTGCTCAGAGAGTTCTATTGTACTGCTCTATTCTGTGGAGCCCATGGGGATTAATGCTGTTACTAATGTGTATGGACTCTGCGCGCTCTGCTGGGATTCTTACCAGCAGCTCAGCACATCTGCATCATCCAGCTAATGTTGTAATTATCTTAGTGACACTCCTGTAATTTTCATACATATGTGCTCTCCATTTTATTGCTCTTAATCTGCTCTTTCTTTAGTTTAATCCACAGAAATGAGTCCAGGTGTAAGAGAAAAGGCTTTTTGACTATGTGGCTAAAGTCATTTTGGTTGTTCAAAAAAACTTGTCTGAAAGTGTCATGAAAATTGCCAACCCGCTTAAGTGTTCAATCCAATATTCAAAATGATGTAACCGTTGGTGCAATGTTACAGTTTGCTCCTAATGTAAGTTTAAGAGTACTGTTTTCTGAATACTTTGATTATTTTCACACTGAATTGCATATTTATATGTAAAAATAAGACAGTTGACTTTTAGCATGTTTTTTTCCATTGCTTTATTAACATAGGAAAACATTTATTAATGATTGGAAAAAGAAATACATGCACATACATTGACTTTTAGAGCTGTTTTGTTCTCACTGTTTGCAAAAAGGTTTAAGCTTTACATTAGTTGTTGAAATACCAAAATGCATTGCTCAAGTAAGTATATCTAAATCAAATAAGTATTTTTATGTAAGTATTTAATAACTTTTGTCACTTTGACCGATTCAGAACAGTGTCGCTTCAAAGACCTTTTTTCCCTCGTACAAACTGGCTCGTACAAACATCAATCCTTTACAGATTACAAAATCTTGATGGTATTTTACAAAAGGGTTTTCTAATTGTATACCCTAATGTTTTAAATCTCCTGTTAGGCTATGCTGTAGGATTTAAGTAGAATTAGCCAGGCTTTGTCACTGAACTTCTTAGTATATAGATTTTTAAGTACAGCCTCACTTTGCAGAGATAGATTACCTCACAAATCCTTGGAGACTCAAAGAATTGAATTGAACTGACCAAAGACTAAAATGGATGAGAATGTGAAGGTAACAGTGTCAGTAGTGATGGGCTGGTGTGTTGGAGTCCTGCTAGGTGGAACAGGAGGAGGCAGGAAGATAGAGCTCCTTATGGCAGCAGCAAAGCACAGACAAACCTAATGAGAAACACACCATTGTAAAGTGGAAAAGACAGACTTTTGGATAGCCTTTGCATTTTCCATTCAAAATGTTTTTCTTTAATCAATTTTAAAGTAAACACTGAATAATTAACCTGGCTCACGCCAGATGGATATGTGTTGAACTCCTATCTGAGTTCTCACTATCCATCTGGGACTTGACTCACTGAAAGCGTTCGAGAAAAGGCGGGGTGTTTAGTGAAATACTTCCAGCTGATTGGGTGTGGGGACTACCTTATTTGAGCTAGCCAATCACAGCAACAACTCGTAATGGTGTATCCAATGTCCGCTTGGGATAGAACAGTACGTGTCACACATACTGCTCTCCTTTCAAAAAGAAATTTCTCCGTATTTCTGCTGAAACCGCATCAAAAGCAGCAGAAACACGTACATCCACGGAAGCCGCCATCTTTATTTAGCTTGAATCAGACTCGGCTGTGGCACTGGGGAGCTAACGGCCCGTGTTAGCCCGCCCTGCTACAATGTGATTGGGCCTCAAAACCACGCTGCTGTGATGTGAGTGGGCCAAACCACGGCCGTTTCGGACTCTCAAACCAATCGAGCCGGACCAAGGCCAGATGGTTTATCTCGTGTTTGTGAATTCACAAATACCGCGAGATAAACCATCTGGCTGGCCAGGTTACTAATAAAAACTCATGCAAAAACCTGTTGATGTTGAACCTGTTTGTTAGAGTTATCACACGTTTGCCATGACTGAAAGTATTGTTACTGAATGTGCCTGCTATGTTGTTTTTATTTTGTGATACCTGTAGATCATTCTGTTGGATTTTGAACATTTTTATATACAGTACTGGTCACTGCTATCACAATCATCAGTCACTCTTTTGGAGAGACACAGTTCTCAATAGATTTTCATTTTTCTGTTGCCCTTTTACATTTGTAATGTTCTCTTCTGTCTGTTTATCGTTTTGTTTTCTGTTTTCATTCATGTTGTCATCTGACATGTGATGTGATATGTGATACGTGTATTACTTTGAATAAAAATTGTCTATTTGGATAGACTTTGTCAGAAAGACGGGAACGTCTGCAGAATATTCTCTAGTTTTACCGAAAGTTCATGAATAACCATCTGGTATAGCCAGGTTGTCCTACTTGTCTTCATAATATGGTATTTTGAACATTAAAAGTAGAAAAAACAATGCATTCAGGCAATCTATTTATTAAAGTTCTCCAAAGCACGCAACGTTTATTAGTCACCAACATTACCACTTATTTGGTTGTGTTCCAGTTGATTTAAGGCGCCGGTGCTTCTTGCTTCATTCTCCATTCTGTTTGCACTCCATAATGGACTGTCTGGGCTGTGTGCTGTGTTCTTTATAAGAATAGGGATGAGAGTGTGGCTGTCACTGCTTCTCACTTGAGAGATATTCAACCTGAGCTCACTGCAGCTTCCCTCCAATGTGACTATTTTTAAAAACCATCCCTTCCCTGTGACGCCGGGAAAACTGACACCTCTCCTCACCACATTGCAACGGCTGTTATTGTATTTTGGGAAAGGAGAAGAGAAGTTGAAAATGACAAAAACTTACTGTGCCCCCTTTTTTCCTAATTGGGAATTTTGTTGCCGTTTTGTCAACCCATCTCCCCACTCCACAGCTTTCATCTGCAGCCACGCCAAACCCTTCCTCCTTCCATTTTGGTTTTCTTTGGGTTGTTTGCGTGGATGGCCGATCAGATTAGTTGAATTTCACTCTCGCTATCAAAAGCAGGGCACATCAGCTTTGAAGAGTGACAAGCGCACAGCAGGATGGATCAAAGGCATGCAAAACGGAAATTTGAGAGCGAGTTAAAAAGCATGTCATTTTTGGCTTTTCCCTCATGTTCAACAAAAGGGGAAAAGGTAGTGCAGCAGCTACTATCAAACAGACAGCCTAGCAGGTAGTGTACAGCATAGATACTTTGATAATGCTTTTAACACTGTGAGTCATGCAGCTCCACAAAAGCACAAGGTTAAGTGTAGTGGGCTGATACATCCAGATATATCATTATACCATAAAAGAAGACACTACTGATGTTAAGAAGCACTATTTGAATATGAATATGTATGAAAGAAGATACGGGGAAAAGGCGATATGGGAAAAATAACCATCAGAAATTACTTTAATTAGAATTATGTTATCTACATAAATAACTTACTTTCATAAGGCACTCTCAGTATAGGCTATGTCATTGCGTTCTTAGGCTCATTCCAGTTTTTTTAAGGTTACACATATTGCAGAAGGTAGACCAATTGCCACATATTTGTCCTCCTACTAGCAACCAAAAAAAAACCTTGAGACTCTTTGATCTGACAATCTAATTCTGCACGCTTATTTTTATGGCAGAACTTTTTATAATCCTGTTCTCTCCGCCAACCAAGTTAAGGTGGCTCAAAGTATAAGATAGAACAAAAACAAGTCTTCTTGTCAGAAAGTGGTTTCTATTAAAGGAATCCAGATATTTGGCAAACACTGTCTAAATTCTGCTCGACAACTGTGACAGCCAAAGAGTGACAGAGAGGTCTGTCTCTCCCTGAGTAGCTGGCATCATTTCACCCACAATGCACTTGAGTGCACAAATGCAATTAATTTCACTTCTTAAAGTTGCATAGTTAGAAAAGTGATGGCAGAAAGTTTGGCTGCAGATGTGCAGTAGGTGTATTCCACATTTAGTCTGTGTGACATTTGCTTTGTCTGCCAGCAGCAGTTTACGCTGCCTACGTAAAGCTGACTCTTATACTGGTATAAAAGAACACTTTGAATCTTATCTTTGTTTGGAAAATATCAGAACACAATGAAGTGCAATTACATCGAGTAAATGTCAGCGAGTGTATAACCTTTAGATTCAAAGAATAGTTACTCACTTTGTCACATTAATTCAATTTGATTTTGTTTTATTAAATACATTTCACTAAAACATAAGGATATGGATATTTGGCACTCACAGTTCAAGGATCATCAGCATCAGTGTCCATGCTTCTTAGTTCAATAGATCAGACTGAACATAACCCTCATATTTATTAATGACAATCTCTGAATATCTATTATTCACAAGATCTAAATAGTCAGTTACTTAACACAAACAATGCCCTTTACCACCAAAATACTCCAAACCAGTCGAAAGTCTGAAGAATGTTCAAAACCACGTGCTGCTATCCAAACTGATTATTGGCCATTTGAAATTATCTTGATTAAGATCGGAACAGCCCTCACAACCTATCACGGTATGTGTTGCCAGCACAAGGCTAACAAAATCCAATATAGCATGAATTTGTATAGTGTTAGATGCATTTCCATTTCTACAGGGCTCCATTAAATACATTTATTATCAATCAAGTACATTCTTGCATGACAATGATCCTGGTTTGCCTTGTAATCTGACATTATGTGCATTTTAATGGCTCTGTCTGGGAGCATTAAATCCGACAAGACAGCAGCAGAGCGAGGCCCTCCAGGTGCCTATCAAGGTGCATGCGCGTTCCTCCCAAAGCCTTTGAATGGGTCATGGGGATGCGTGTGTCCACTGAACGCTGCCTGTCTCCCTGTTGTGTGACCTACGGGGCTGTTTGATGTGCCCTAAAGGCGCAGTGAGGTAGCCCAGCCTATAAAGAGCTATAAAATAAAAAGGCAGACATGAGAGAGGAGTACAACACAGGCCCAAGCCATTAAGCTGGTGCGAGACATAAAAAAGGCTATCAAAGAGTGTAAACCTCACATGGCCATTATTGTGTGACATTAGCCCTTAGCACACAGTAACCCGTAATGATCCCTTGGGTGCTTGCAGCCAACTGCCCTTTAATGACTTCCTGCTTGACTGATTGTTGGTTTCTTTGAGCAAAACGGAGAATAAAAAGACCAAGATTGTCTGTTATGTAAAGAAATGTTCTTTGCTTAATCTTGCATCCTTTTGCACACAGCAAAGATTAAAGACTAGAGGGCAACAGAAAAGGGTTTGGGGAGATTCTGGTTGAGGATTCACACCAACCATGGCAAATTCAAGTATAGACATTGTAAATATAATTTTTATGTGTGTATTTCAACCAGGGGAAAATGTTATCACTGCTGATGGAGAGAAACAAACTTTACTGTTGTATCAAGTTTGTGTGAATAATGATGTTTATGGTTGCCATTGTCACACATTTTCATATTTAGTATTTTCTAAACAGTTTTGACTATTTTCAGTCACATTGCTCATAAATAAATCTATGGAAAAACATGATTCTTTAAAGCATGTGTCTTATGTATCTAATTTTGTATTTTATCTAATTTGAATACATTTAATCATAGAATAATTGATGAATATAGAGTAAATATAGGCTAAGTGTAAATCAAAAATAACATTTCAAGCTTTATGTCAGAGGTACAGGCATACAGACATGTCTCAAATTGTTTATGACCAAAGTGTCATTGATAAGACAAAGTGCTCGTGGAGGAGACATGATTTCGAACCAGTTCTTAGTGGAGCTGGTGTGGATTCTTAGTGCAGATTCATAGTACAATTCAACAGGCATTTGACATGCTCTCAGTGCTCATGATACAAAGAGGAATGCTCTTGTTTGCTTCTAATGTTTATGATCTAATGTCAATTGAATGCACCAGAGGCTGAGTAAAATGGGACTATTTTGACAACATAAAATACCTTCATTATCCTTTGTGCCTTCCAGTGATCTCTGAGAATGACATATCTTTGATCAAAGATAAACGCTCCCTGAGCGGGAATGAAATTCTGTTTAGCATTCAGTACAAAAGCCTCAATCTAGCAGTCGTCACTCATGGGGCTGCGAGGGCCCAGTGGAGGCGCATGTCTTCATTTATTCAATTTATCGATATGAAGAGTGTTCATTAAGAGACACTGGTGGATGTGACATGTGCTCTCAGGTGGCCTCCATGTGGAATCTTAAACAGGCGTGGAAGCAAAGGCGACTGCTGTAGAATCCCTTTGTTTCCTCTGGGGAGTAATGCGCTGACAGTATCTACACACATTGGGCTTTGCTCTGCCAAACACACAGCACAGTCAAACGTATAAAGATGCAGATAGGCTGTGTATGCTTTTTAAGCACATGGACTTCTGAGGAAAGTGACTGCACAGAAGCTTTTCAAGAAATGAAATTGTGCCTAGAAATGCACCATTTATTTTACCTGAGACCGGCATACTGAAAAAGTAGAGTAAAAGCAATAATATTGCTCTCAATTCATTTGCTAACCATTGCTCTAAATAAAGAAAGGTAAATATGTACAGTATATATATTTAAGCGGGCCCAGACAGAACAAATTCCTGCTTTGTGTAGTTGTGGCTATTTATTGTTCCCTGAGTTGAAGCAACAGCCCCCTGACAGTGCAGGCATCAATAAAACAGTGATATGACTGTAACTGTGGCACATTACCATGACAAGGCAGTGTGGCAGCAGCATTTTCATGTCTTTCTCACACGATGGTCCTGCCACCTGCTCAATTATTGAACTGAGCCGGCCTTTTTGATCTGTGCTTTAGTGAGCTCACACAGAACTGTGCCCTGTCCTACACAAAATAGGTTGGATTAACACTCAGCATTAAGGCTGTAAAGGCCTTGTGAGGAAATGTATTTATTTATTTATGTATTGCACTGAAATTCACTTACTATAGATCTAGTTTTCAGTGAGTACCAATAAAAACGTGCATAGGCCTGAGAACTGTAGTTCTATAGCTGCCTGAACCTGGTGTATTTTCAGATCTCTGTCAGTTAATGTAGAAATGAGAAGCAGAGTGTAGGATCCAGCTGAAATTAAGAGAGTAAGTCCAACAAACACAGAGATGTTTTATGCAGAAGCTGCTGTCACCGCTGAATGCATGAAGTCATTTCATTTTCATGCACAAGTGCAGCCCTGCAGACCAGGGAAATTGCAGTGGAGGGAAAGTCTAAGATAGAAAGAGTGAAATCCAGCCCATTCTCCATGCAACTCTGTCATTATTTCCCTCTGATTTGTAACCATAGTGATGATGGCGCAGTCCCACACAGCACCAGCAGCAACAGCACACACAGGTGTATGTGAAGACACTTCAAACACTACTGTCTGAACTCTGCTTTGGGCACAGTAGAATACCTCCGAACAAGAAGCTCCCAGGTTTTATACACGTGCCACGTAGAATCAGGCACATGTATTTATAGCATTCGTGAACGATCAAAAACTGCCTTCTTTATGTTCAAACTATGCATTTTAACATTTGTACTTATAGTTCATTTCCTGTTCAGTTCATTTCTGTAGGAATTTGTGGTTAAGTCTCGGAAAACATGTTAAAGTCTTTAAATACAAATCATGGAGAATACATGAACTAAAACACCAAAGTGAGTCCTCTCTCTTTAAAACTCCCATTTTGAATTGTAGGTGACACAAAAGCAGCATTGCGAATAATAGTTTAAGATCGTTACTGCGCGCCACGGTGAGACAGACAGTGTAACCTTGAGGCCCCACTTTTAAGGTTCACTGAGAAATGATGAGGAACAAAGAAGCAGGCAAATCGCATCATAAGTACAAAGACGTTCGAGCTCATTATCAAGCTTATCGAGAATAGTAGAACGAGACGACGACAATACTGAAGAGCATTCAGCTCATGCACAGGAAAAGTTTTTAGAGAAACGTCTTGCAATAGTTTAGTTTTATTTACTTATTCAGAGCATCTGTATTTCTATATAAAACAAACAAACCAAAAACTTAATCTGTTAACCATTAAAGTCTGCATCACTGTGTGGGATTTCTAGTGAAAAAAGAACATTTTCTTTTAAAATGGGCCCAACATTTGGTGCCTATAGAATGAATAGAAAAGACGTGTTCAAAAAACTGTGGTACCAGAAGCCATGTTGTTACAACACAGACAGGAAATCTCCATAAAGCAAATATTTGCAAACACAAGTCATATTCCTTGTCTTTGCACTCACCTTGAGTTTACCTACATTTCATTTAGTTGGTTTAGTTGTTTTAGTCATCTACTGCACAAAAATGTATTTTTAGATGTTTTTAAGTTTCAGTTTTGTTTTGTAAATGTTGTTTTTTTTTCCCATTCATTTTCTACCACTCAGGGGTCGCGGGTGACTGCAGCCCAGTGACTTTGGGCCTTTGGTGGGGGTACATCATGGACAGTGGCCAACTCGTCGCAGAGTTAGACAGACAACCATTCACGTCTCATTCACTCACAGGAGAAATTTACAGTCATTACCCTAAACATGCATGTTTTTGGAGGTGGGATAAAACCGGAGTATCCGGAGAAAACCCACAGTGACACGGGGAGAACATGCGAACTTCATCCAGAGAGATTGTGAGATGTTGATGATCTCCTCATTGGGAAGCCAGAGCTCTAACCACCGTGCACCCCTAAAATAATCTTGCCAATAAATAAATTATTTTTTTTTTTCATGTTACAGTCATTTACAGCTCTGCATTTTGAACTTTCCAAAATATGTAAATCTTTTGCGTGTCCAAGACAAATGAAATCTCACAAGATCATTTTGTACATGGGTGCCAAATCTAGTTTCACATAGAAGCCAGACATTTGTGTATGTGTAGAAAAATAGTCGTTGATAGTATAAAGGCTTTCCATTTATTCAGTGCTTTTCTACTTTCAAGACATTTGAAGCACATTACATCAACCAGGACACTAATGCAATGGGTTTAGTGTATTACCCAAGAACACAATTCACTCTTGCTGGTACATGGTTTCCCAACCATATACTAACCAGGTCCTGTCTTGTTTAGTGCCAGAGATTTTTGAAAGTCTCATTTTGAATTGCATAGCACAGAACAGCCACTAAAAGGTAAAATGTGTCTTTTTCAGATCCGTTCTGACCAGGACAAAGACGTGGGGATCCGCTACAGCATCACAGGAGCAGGCGCCGACCAGCCTCCAAGTGGAATCTACAACATCGACCCTATCAGCGGAAACATGTTTGTCACACAGCCTTTAGACCGAGAGGAGAGAGCTTCATTCCATGTAAGAACACTTCATTTATGAACATCTTAATATTTGTCTACCTGTAGCATGTAGTAACACTTTCTGATCGATAAACACACAATCACTGCTCATAAGTGGGATCTTAAGACTTTTTTCAAATACAATTATGATCCTAATATGCATAAAGCATGGACAAACATTTAGTCCCAGTGAACATAGTCACATAAAAGTTTATTCAGACTGGTTCAAGCTTAGTAATTGTGCTTAATTATTACGCTACCCTTTACTCCATAACCTTCAATTATCACTGTTATTATGCTATTTTCTGTTAAATACCCATTTAAGTGCCAAAGACGTCCTTCTGCACTGTCATTCTAGACTCCCCATGACTCCATGTTCTCTGTCTCCGATCAGATTTGTTTTATATTATTTTAACGATTGTATAAAATAGTACAGTCAAAAATCAGTTTGACTCGACTCTCTAAATATACTGATTGTCTCGGCTCTCTAAATATACTGATTGATTTCAAAAGAAAACTCTGGTTTTAATGGATTAAGTCTTAGTTTATGCTTAGTTGTGTTAGTATTAGAGAGTAACATATGACAAATCTGATTGTTCTGATTGATAATAATGCATGGATTAATTAGCACTTTCAAGACACCCAAAGACACTTCACATTATGCATTTTTGATGGAAGCGAGGCTGCCATTTTGCACAATCAGACACTCCGATCACCATCAACCACCAAACTAGGCAAAGTGGGTGAAGTGTCTTGCCTAAGGACACAGCAAAGAGCCTCTCCTCTGTTCATCCCACTGTAGCACCTGAGATTCCTCCAGTGGTCTCCCATCCAAGTACTGCCCATGCCCAACATGCGTAGCTGGTATGGCCACAACTGCTTGAGTGAAAACTGCATTTAATAGACTAAAACATGATCAAATCGATACTGTAATCTGGCAATCGTGAAAATAATGACTTTTATTTTTTGCCATATCTCCAACTCCTCTGACCGCAGTAAAGTAATGTTCTTGAATGAAACAACATTGTCATGTATGCATGTAAATGTCCAATCAATAATTTTAAACTTTCGAAACTGGGCAATAATTGATCTTATATGTTTACAATTGTGGATTTGAAAATAGGGGAGAAGCTATACAAGTTTTGCTCGTACATCGTTTAAAGAATTTCTTGTTTTAGCTTGTCGTTTAAAGAAAGAAAAAGAAATGCTATTAAATGTTTTATTGGCAGCAGCATGAGCTTGATATTTTTCATACTGCTTTTGCTTCCATAAGGTGACCATATTTTTTGACCAGCGCATTACAAAATGTTCCTGCTTGGTTCTGTTCCCACTTTCCTCTGTGCTGTCTACACCCACATCGTTACCGCCTCATTATAACACAATTATCTGTGCACAAACCAGACTTGCCTTTTCGTCCCCTCCATGTCTCGAGCTTTTATATGAATGTCGAATGAGCCAAAAACTAACAGTGACACGCGTACCTTGAAGGACTTTGCCATTCTGTTCGCATCAGCCAGTCCTCGTCTGCCCAGAAATGAAGAATGCCGCTTGACAAAACCCACAGACATTTTAGGCTGTCATTGGATTTTGAGTTTTACCTTGGAAGAGGAGTGTGAGAAGGAGGGATGAGGAGAGAGCGACAGAGGGACAAGTTTGGGAGCTAATGAGGTGGCGCTGGTACTTGGTGTGAGAGTCTGTCTGCTCATGTCATTAAGGATGAATATTTATGGACTGGAGTTAGATTCTGACATGCAAAGTAAGGACATTTTTAGATGGACTTTGTTATGTCGTTTTTAGAACAACTTTGACTATATGTTGCAGTGTTGGAAATTAGACTTAGGATTAGTTTTAGGTGGTTATGGTGATATTTTAAAATTTGATCTACAATATTTGTATGAAGCAGATTGGTATTTGTTTTTAACAGACTTGTTGGATCCTGGAACTGTTCATTTAATCCATTTGTTGTTAATAGTAGAAGTCTTCAAAGTAGTCATCTGGACAGTGTTTCCGAAGAACAAGACGTTTCGACTCTCATCCGAAAGTCATTTTCAATCTGATGGAAGTAGACTGAGACTGGCTGTATTTATACTAAGTTAAGCCCTCCCCCTAGGAGGGCTAAACCCACCGAAACTTGTTCCTGAAACCTGTTCCTAAAACTGGTTTGGTAAGCCCTAGCTTCCTTTGCATTGTTCCTGTTTCTATTGTTCTATTGTTCTCTGCTTCCTCTTCATTGTACTCAGCTTCCTTTCCTTTGTTCTGACTGGGCCTGCCTAGACTGTTTCAAGCTCCCCTAACTAATTCACTGGTAAATTGCCCTGGCTACCTGTGAACAAGATACAGTAGTATACTGAGTGATCTTGTTGCAGTAAGTCGTTTTGTTGTTAACACAAAATTTAAACCTGTCACACAGAGGGATTATTATTCTTGTGATTGATCACAGAGAGATGAAAGAGACGTCATGTCACACGAAAACACCTCAAGATCGGGCACACATGTAGAAAATGATATTTCCTAATCACGTTTGGTGTGGTAGGCATTGCATCAAGAAAATGTGTGAACTGTATAGACATTGGCACAATTTTATTGTGTTTATTTGTGTCAAAATTATTTGTTTTCCTGGAGCCAATCTCAAAGACTCATCATGTAAAAATGGTCTCTTTATAAAAAAATATTTCTGCATTAAGATTATGCTGAATCATATTTCTCATAATGATGAGTATTGTTGAAATAAAGTCATAGCAAATTACAGCATCATTCAGTTTCAACTAAACATAATCTAATGAAAGATTATGAGGAAGAGCAAAGGTTCACAGTTTTCATAAATGCTTTGCTCACACACAGCATTAGAAACAGAATCAATCCTTGTGTTCAAATAAGTATACAGATGTTTTTAGGAGTGCTCTAGGACCCTCTCCTCCTGGTTTGATTAAACTGAGCCCACCTCAGGATGTTTTATCAGCAAACTGTTTTACAGATGATAACATGACTTTAGAGCTTTCAGGACAGCAGCACAGCACACAACTCTAATGAACTCATTTCACTTTGACTTTACACCTGAGCAAAATGCAAATGTCTATAATTTTAAATTGTTAATCCCTCAAGATGTAGTCCATTTATGCTGGAGTTCCACATTCTCAAAGTGTCAAATTGGTAAACTGGCAGTCTAAACCTTTCTAATTAACCCTTTGACAAAATGCATGGGTTTTCTGACCACTTACACAGCCTAAAACCTAACTAAGCAATTTAAGACTGGACAAACAAGTGAAGCAGGCTTACCACTCTCTGTAGAGCCAATCGGCTCTCGGCCTAAAGATCACAGAGTGACTCAAATGGCTCTTCATAATCTTCATACTCAGTTTAAAGTTTCCATGGAAATAATGACACATTAAGGTATACAAAGAGTCTTGACATTATGCATGACATTATTACAAAAATGATGATTTGAGTTTCTTCAACACGCAAACACATAGCTGTGACTTTGGGCCACAACAGCAGGACGAACATCTGGGCTGGGATAGACTGTTTGACAAGCTCACTCTGAAGCCGCCTGTCAACATGATAGATGGCAGCCTAGCGCATAGGCCTCATTCAAAAGCATAGTCCTGTCTCAGAGGAGGGATCGAGTAAAACTGTGATGTCTTCATTGTCATACATTATCAGCACAGCATCAGTCCCACATGATAGTCTACTGTAGCACTCTTTTCAGGTTTCAGCAAGCCTTTTGGATGTGTTTACTGTACAGACACTGCTCCCTTTGGTTTTACACGATGACTGTAGGATTTGAAGGGCATGGTCTATTTGAACCTCTGAAATCAAAAATTACTGAATGTCTGGGCTTATCCTTGTGACTCCACAGTATAGTGACCAATGACAGTGTAGCACCTGCCAACCCTCCTATCCTGCACCTGCTCCTTGATATGTGATTGTGATTGGATCACTGAAAGCACACAGTATATGACAGATATTGCATTGCATTGCTTTCTTTCATCGTATGCACGACAGTCCCATGGCTGCAGCTGCTTTTCACAGGTTTGTTTGGGGTTCCATTTTAAAAGAGAGATGTATGAAGTGTTTCGTTTTGTGAGGTGAGATGAGAAGGAAAGAGAAGAACAAAATCACAATGATTTTCTGACGTACTTATAACACAATAGTTATGAAATTGCTGTAATTGTACACACTAAATTAATATGATTTTTCTTTGCAAATTTGACACAGTTAAATGTCAAATTAAAAGTCAAAGGGAAAGAACAGCCACTTAGCATACGATAACTGTAATTTGCTTTTTGTTAATTGTTATTCATGGAAAAATTGGTCTTAAATGGTGCCATTTCATTGCACAGTGTTCAACAAAGCAGAACAATGGATGCCAAACTCCTGCAGACGTATTTCTTCTTAATGATGCCTTTTAATGGCAGACTTCTCTGTGCTGTTGAAACTCATTCTTATCAATGCAAAGTATGGGCTACTTTTTGGAACATTCTGCTGGTGTCTGTAATGCAGCTCTCATAAAACACAAAACAGAAAATACTGACCACAAAAGTGTCAAGAGCAGGACAAAACAGAGAGAATGAATCTCACATTTTATAGATTAAATGAAATAAAGACAAAATTATAAAATAAAAATATGAGTAAATAATGTTGAATGTTGATCGACCCATGTGACTGGATGCTTGCGTATACCTGACTCCAGTGGTTCTACCTTTCACATGCCCTGAAGAAGGCCCCACAAGGCCGAAATGCATAAGCAAGTCCACTCTTAAAAAAGGACTTTTCATTTGGTAATCTGAGTGTCTTGGATTTTCTCTTTTTTTATTATTGTCAGTATCACTTTGATCCTGAAGAGCATCAGATTTTTTTTTTTACAGATTTTCTACATTTTATTGACACCACTAAGCACTCATCCTCCTTCACTCAAAAACACGAGTACTTTTCACTGTCCTATTATTGAGAGAAAAACATGACCACAAAAAATCATAATGAAAAGACATTTGCTTTGTGTCTGCCCTTCACCATTGCAAAGTTACTCAAGAGATTGGTTTAAAATGACTGATTTGAAGCTGATAGCCTTTAATAAAACTGTCAAAAGATACCCATCTTAAAAAAGCCTAAAGAAAGTCATCCAAATGCTATATTTGTGTGTATAGCAAAAACGTACATCCTGTCAAAGGTCTATGAATGCCCTGCGAGTATATGATTATTTATGGTTATGTGTGTGCTAAAGGGAGCAATGGGCCAGATAAAAGTGCACTTCTGTGGTGGGCCAGTTAGACTGCAGAATACTGATGTGGCCTCACACAGTCTGTCGGCAGCACTCAGCGCTCCGGGCCTTTAGATCACATTTCCAATTTCTCCATCAAGTGCACAAACACACAAACACTGGACTGGAGTGTGCAGGATGGAGAGACATCACAGGCACAGACTGGGGAATACCAAGCTCGACCAAATCACAAAAAAGAACTAGCTATGAAAGAGAAAGATGGTTTCATGATGCCTTAATGAGACTGATGAATGAATACAAACGAACACAAGTCGAAAATGCTCTAAGGTTGTAAGGAGACACACGCAAAATCAACTTTAATGATGTCTGTGTTTTAGCTGAATTCATTTATATTTTTGATTGATTCCTGCATATTTGACTGATCCTGAATTGTCCTACATTTGAAAAAAATCTTATGTTCTCATGATAATAATGGAAAAAAATAAAAGTCGATACATGGGCATTTTACATGATGTGGTCAGTGTCTCATCTCAAATGCAGACTGGTGAGAATAGTGTATTTTCTACACTACAGTATCTTTGTTAAGAGGCCCTTAAGCTGGCCACTTTTCAACAACAACGAATGTTCCTTTGATAAGCTAACTGCAGTAAAAAGAAATTCACATTCAGTGTAATTCATCATTTAATGTAATAAATTGTCCATTGTTTGCAGGGCGCTAAACAACATTTTGGAACCAGAAAAGGCACAAATACAATGACAAAACCCCTAGAGCCAGACATTGTGAAGCAGACCTTATTTACACCTCTGTATTGCAGTCATTTTATAATGCTTTAAAAAGTGCGCCGCCACTCACAAACTGTTGAAAAACACTGTGTTCAGTTGTGAGTAACATACAGCACATCATTATAACAGCCTGGTAATGACACATGCTTCTCTCTGCATACATTAATGAACAAGAAAACAGCAAGCTAACATGTGCAAAGCGTAAACAAAGACAGAAGAACGTGCTCTAGCGATGGCACCGTGATCTCCGCAGCACAGTCACAGGAGCAGCCTCACGTCTCACACCACAAAGCACTCACAGCTGAGGAAACAGATTGGGCCTGTTTGCTTGTTGGGACTCTGCTCCGTATGTGCTGTGTGCCATGCTTCAGCCAATGGAAAACGAGCATCACGAGGATCATTAAGTAGCTAAAGGGCTCTGTTTTGATTGGTTATAAATGCTGTTATTATGCAGCCACATGCGTCTGAGGGGTGTCGGGAGAGAGTGTGAATGCCGATGCGTGTTTGGGTTGTGTTTTGATGGTTCCCTGACAGATGTATGCTGAGAGCCCGCATGATGAGTGAGGTTTGGGAGAGAACAGGTGCTACCGATCTGTCTTTCATGTTAGCACTTGACACTCAGAGCGTCCTGCCGCAGCGCCGCCGCACACACTGATTTAAAGCGTATATGATTTTCTATCAGGTGAAGCGCGCTGCAGTGTTGTGATTGTCTTAACATGAGGCCATAATTAAACCAAAATAAATAATAAGTTTGGCATTCTTGTGGTTGCTTAAAGATGCACTAGTGGTATAAAAAAGGTATTACAATCACAAATGAACTTGGGTTGCCAGAGAGTGAAAAAAAAAGCCCACAAAAAATGAGAAGCTATGGACCTATAAGGAATAAGTCTCGCTATGAATCATGGGTATTAACCGGAGAGTCACTTTCTCAGACACCTGACTCTTTGTCATGGGTCATTCCCAAGAATTGCAATTTTACACAATGTGGGTGGAGTCTAATGAGAACTGTGTGGAAACAAGTGCATGAGCCTATCACAGACGGTTGTGTCTGTGTCATGGTGCAACATCAGTTCAAACTCAAACATGTTCCTGACTCATGGTTCAAAATAACTTCAGGTCTTAAAAAAACAAACAGGCAACTGATATGAGTCATGTGAGGCTCATTCTGCTTTCTGATTGGATAATCTTCTTGAGAACCAAAACATCAACAACTGGTCTTCATGTCTATTGCTTCTTTAATTAAGAATAACTTTGATTTACCATGACTTTCAGTAAAGACAATAGTATATTTGGACTTGTTGACCTTGTATATATGGACACATTTAGGTCATGTTTACAAAATCTGACATCAAAATCTTACATACGGTTCCTTTAAAGGCGGCAGTGGAACTACAGAAAACATTTTAGAACAGTTTCCCTCAACAAAGGCAGAGAGCCAAGAGCGTTTATCTTCTGGTGAAAATTTTGGTCTTCATTGAAGGATGACATACAATTTTTCACATGCGATTTTGGGGGAAATGTTTTGCATACTGACAGGGCAACAACCAAAGAGCAGCTGTGATCAGCAAGCAAGAATTATGACGAGCAACAAATTTGTTTAGAATCTTTTATAAATCTATCAATCAGTCAATCAAACTTTATTTATAAAGCTCTTTTCATTTAGAAACACAAACATCAAAGCCACCTAAGCCACCCGCATGCACAAACTCACCCAAACAACACCCAAATGTACAAAATGCAGATACTGTCAGCTCAATGTCTCATGTTAAGCAATACTTTTCTCAAGATTATATTTTGATCCATTTATGCCTTGAGACTTAAATGCTCTGAAAATGTCTATCTACACCTACGCTTTATCTCTGCCCACTGCCTTGTACAACACAACAGTGGCTCTCTGCTCCTGAAGAATGAGTCAAATGGGGAAAATGAACTTCCCTCACAAGGGGTTATACACTTGACCTTACCCTTATTATATCTATGTTTAGTGCAATAGTAGAATAAACATAAACAAATGAATACAAATAGATACAAGATACAGATGGAGATATATATCTTGCTCAAGTTCCATCTACAGTCTGTGATGAGAGTGTTTTAATGATTGCAAAGCCACTCACTAACCCTATAGCCAGGAGCTTAATTATTGTCTGTCCATGCGCTGAGCACAAGTACTGTGAAGTCTTCTAACAGCAGTATCACAGATTAAGACGTCCCACTGTAGATGATGATTACTTCAGTCAGCTCTCCCCCCGAGCCCCATGTTCGTCTTTGTGTTTCCTCCCCTCATTTGCTTGCACAAAGCTCACTCTCATATTTTTCTCCTCTGTGTATTCTCACGCAGAGAAGTGTCAAGGAACCTCTCATCAGTCAGAGACATCCATCCAAATGGCGGCTTTGTCAAAACAAACCCAGACAAACATAATTTTTCAGCAAGAAAGGAAAGAGGAGGGAAGGGGTGGGCCAGCCTGAAGCACAGCACCTTGGATATTTTTGAGGCCCCTGGCTGTGCTAACAATAAAATAGGTGTTGTTTTTGTGACACTGGATCAATTGATTACTTTGTGCCCTATTCGGTGTAGTTACAGTCTGTGCCAACAGGAATCAGACTTGTGTGTCCCTGGCAGACAGAGAGAATAATATTTGCCAAAGAAATAAAGCAGCCAATTAACAGAAAGCAAAGTTGTGCCGTCACGGAGCCTCGCATCAATCAAACCAGTGGGCTGTGGTGGTGGTAGACATGTGCATTTGATGTGCACTTGAGCTGCATGATAATGTTGAAATAAAAACAACACTGACGCAAAAAGGCAAAGTTTAAATTAACCTGTTGGCCAAAGAGAAAGCATTGTTATTAAAAAGTGAAATGGGAAGTTAATTTAAAAACAAAGGCCTGTAACAACACTCTGGAGACACACTACAGGCTGTGCAACCTCTGTAGTGCTGAACTGTTGGGAATTCTGTTAGGAAATAATAAGAGTTTGTGCTGTAGCATCAGTCCAGGACCCTAATAATCCTCAACACTTTGTACTGTTATTGTCTAATCAAGGAAACAATGAGAAATGCATAGTAACTTTTGTTGACACAAGTTGACAGAGAAAACTGTTAAACATTTTCTGTAGCCGTTGGTTGATGCCCATTATCCAACTACTCCCATAGTAGTAGCACCAGTGTCATGGAGGTCTACTTGCACACCATGCACATGGATGGAAGCTTCTACTGCAAAGTTGATGTCTTCATCTAGTTAGACAGAGTGCCTCTGCCAGCTAATTACAGCCCGTAACCATTGTCTCTCCATTAAACATCTGTTTTATCTCAGTCTTATATTATTCTACCAGTATAGAATCGTCTAGAACCCTCTTTATCTCATCATTAAGCCTTTGTCTGACTCTGTACACTGACTCTGGGTCAGGTGCAGTTCAGGACACAAACGGGTTTTCAAAGTAAGCTGTGCAGAATCCACAAGATACAAGAAACTGCAGCAGTGTAGTCTGATTTTGTGTTCTTCAGCTCAGTGCACTGCACTGGAGTTGGTCTAACAAGCAGTTTGCAAGCCCATGTCAGATGTGCATTATATATATTAAAAGGGCATTTCATGGCTGCATCCACTGTAATGAGTCTTTATCCTAGTATGACAACAGGTTTCCTCATCATTAGTGTACTCAAAGTTGTATTTGGATTCAGTCATTTGATGTGCTTTAATCTTTTTTCACATCTGTTATAAGCAAGATTTGCGGTATGCTGATGAGCATACTGGCAAGTCTTGTGTCCTGACAGCCACAATGCTAACAACAATAGATGAACTTTGTGGAGTTTGGTGAACAAACAGGACACTATTAGATGAAGAAAGGATATTGCAGACTAGTTTCCCACCTGAATCTATACATTAACAAGATATCTGTGCTTGTTGTTTTTTATTGTTTAACTAAGTTTAGTCCCTTTAATAAGTGCACGCATCTGTTGAGGTCAACCGAAAGTTAAACAGCACTCACTGTTCTTCCCAAAAGTGTTGTACTTTGCAACTCAATGGTCAATGTTGTAACATTTGAACATCCAATTTGTTGTGTTACAGCTGCGAGCCCATGCAGTGGACATGAATGGAAACCAGGTGGAGAACCCCATAGACCTTTACATCTACGTGATCGACATGAATGACAACCGGCCTGAGTTTCAGAACCAGGTCTACAACGGATCTGTGGCTGAGGGCTCCAAACCAGGTGAGTCAACACTGCCGCTTTGCATGAGAAAAGGCTTCTGGTAACTCTTTAATATTCATGCAACACTGAATTAATTTGACTATTTTTCTAAACAAATGTTCTGGCAAGCTGTTTGGGGCATACTTATTATAAAAATATTTATATATACATATGTGTGTGTGTGAATAAATGATTAGCGACAGCCGCACTGAAATGAGCAAAGGATCATAACCTCTTGTAATTTCTGCTGCTACATCTTGTGGTGGGTGGTCCAAAACTTGCTAAAACCTTGTAGTCGCCATGGAAACCTTATAATGAGATGAAACTTGAGATTTTGGACCAAACAGAAAGAAAGTTGTCAGTTTGCTATCCGTTAGAACACAAGGTAAAATGCTGGGCTGTAGCTGGAAAAAGGCTTCGGTTGGCAACAATGCATCCATTATGGTCTAAGTCACTTAGGCAACTTTACAAAACCTAAAAATACATACATTAGTCTTCTCAATATCCCTTCAGCATCACACAAAAACACTCTGCAGTCAAAGAAAGTGCTTTTATACAATTGTGTTTGTCAGTATGATTTTTTATGCCCAGTGTCTTCTCGGAAACAAAGCATTAGTTTAGTTAGTAGATTAGTAGAACAGGACAAATCTGCCCCTTTTTATTCTTACTATCACAAAACCTAGTTAGAAATATACAATACTAGTTATGTTTACTCAACTATCTTTTTGTATCTGTAGCTTTTCCTGTCAATTTCTCAAATGTACTTGTATTAAACATTTTACAGTATAACAGTACTTACTTGAGTTTTAGCGTCTCAGTGATAGTGGTCTTTTAAAATGACTCTTGCAGTACTTATAACGAAGTCTTTTGAAACTTTGTACCTCTAAATATAACAAGCCTACTGTAAAGATATACTATCATAATAAAAACATAAAAACAAATCAACATTTTTGCTGAATCAAATTAGGTAAATTCCAACAAAGTTCTTGACACAGACGTTCAACTGTTAAAAATGGTGTGAGATCTTGGATGTTCCACCGTCTTGCCGTTATCAGATTCCCACAGAACACTGACACACAAACAAAGCAGAATGTCTCTTCTCTTGTTCTAACAATCAAACCCCGAGGACTTGTGTTTGTCTTCACATATTGTTCCGACTGCAAACTTAAACCTCCAGGGGATTTGTAAACAATATAGAAAAAGGCTGGGGTTTGCTCGCCATGTTCGTCGCTGAAGCGTGAGTGTGTGTACCAAAAGCTCTAATTAGCGAGGGCGACCAGACCCAGAAAAAACTCATTGTTTGGTTTTCTTTTTTTTTTTTTTTTTAGCTCGGTGCACTCTAAAATACAAAAGTGATAGCAATTACTGCTACATCATGTAGAGTCTAATTGCAGTGCTCGTCATTACAGGTAACATTTACAACTAGCACAATGTAGGAATGGCACACTGAGCAATGGTGGATTTTAATGATTGACTGAAATAAACTTTGTTCAGCTTTCTTTCTTAAAATGAAAATTATTTAGCATAGTTTTTAGTTTGTCAATGAGTAGCCGTCAGGACACTATGGAGGGCTATGCAATTAATAACATTTTTATTTCAATTACAATTATTGCTGTAATTTTTTTCAAAAATGATGCAATTGGGTAATTGTGATTATTGACCATAACTTATAAGCCTCCTCATACATTTCCTTGATATGGAAATATGTGGTTTCTTTACTATTGTCAAATACATTTACGTTTATTTCTGTTAGATCTGTCACATATTTTATTTTATTTCTTAAGGGACACTAAAGCTCTGCAGTCTCTTTTGAATAATCGTGATTTCAGCTAAAAATTGTGATTATTATTTTCTCAGTGAAGCAGCCCTACTGTACTGTTAGACTTCACCCATTGAAGCCTTTTGTGGCTCATGACTTTTAAAAGACTGATCATATAGTTATAATCTGAGTAACTCACATTACTCGCATAATAAAAGGAATTTTCTAATGAAAATCACACTTCAGAATTAAAAAAACTTTAACACCTCTGAAAATGTGGTTTTGTGGAGTTACAATTTGTTGACTTTATTCAAACATACAATATGATTGAGTTTGCCATAAATAAATAAAATAAAATAAATCAAGTATGAACATAGGATTAGTATTGTACAATGTGAGCCTGATTGGTTTAAAGTAGTGTACGGCTGTTGCATTTTAGAGACAGTATAACAGTAAAATATATTACAATATGACAGTAACTTGCTCAACACTGTGACCATGTCCATTTCACAGTGGCCCACGTAGTTGTGAACAGTAACTGAATGTGACCCTGTTCTCCTAATCTTCAGCTCCTCTGTGACAGTCGGTGCTGGTCCCACACTGATCAGACGTGTCAGTATATCACAGGCTTCAGATCCACATATCAAAGAGGCTGTGAAGTCCTACAGCACAGAACTGAGATACACTGTGAACGGCATCAAACACGCCTTCAGGGAGAGTTCTTATCTCACACATCCAACGCTTAGTCACCACCAGCTTAAAGCATTGTTGTCCGGCTCAAACACGTAGTCATCTACGCATTTAGGTGGCACAAACTTGAGAGCGTATAGTTGTAATAAGTTGGATATATACGGTAGTATAGAAGTGGGTAGTATCTTAATCAGTTACACTTACTTGAGCAACATTTTTAAAAAGTTGTACTTCTCAATATAGTTTTCACTTTTAGACACCACTTGAGAAATACCTGAGCTTGTTTTTGGGCTGCCAATACATTTTTGACCCACTAGGTTCCATTGTACCTAGTGTAATTATTCATTAATAATATAATTTTAATGAAGCACTGAAGCATTACCACTTGTTCCATTATAACTCAACGTCTAATTCTTGATTAACCTAAAACTCCTGAACACGTTTTCATGCCCCGTGTTAGTGGTGTGGCTTTGTCGAGATCCAAACAGCTTCAAAAATACACCTTCTTTGAGGCATTTCCAATTTTTCCAAAATGGTTTACTGTTCTGAAAAACATGTCCAATGTGCCTCCCCTCTCCCCTCCCCAGGACTACAGATGTAAATTAGCTGTAATCTAGAATCTGGTGCAAGCATGTCCGCCTTTGTGCTAAATGCAACATTGTACATTGTCCTTAATAAACATTCCTTCCATTCCTTTCTGGTGAGAAGAGCTTAATATATCACATATCCTCACATGTACTTATTACAGGTCATTACTGCATGTATGCATGTTATAAGAACAATATTTTGTAATGAGAAGAATTTATTGCTTATAAAATGTGCCATTTGCAGTTAGCCTGTAATTATGCACAACCAACACTTACAGCTTTGTTGGTTTATTTTAGATAAACTGTACTGTCTCATAAATGTACAATTATGAAGAAAAACTTATTGTTCCCAAGCATAATTACTTTTGCTCCGTTTCCACAATGTAAACAGAAGCTTTGTAAGTCTCCAATGCTTGTTACATTGTGTTTTTGTTCATCCATTGTCTGTAGTTCAATAGGATTTCTTATGCAGCATTCAGCAAACAAACAAACTGGAATAAAACTTTAACCGCAAAATAAAGATTAGACACAAAGCCAGTTACAAGCAGACAGTAGTTCTAAATTGTTGGCTTTAGTTTGTGTTGTTCTGTCAGATCTAGACATTAGATTGACCCTAAAGGAACTGCATGTAAACTGTGCTTGTAGCTGGTTCATTACGCTGTAGCAGGAGAGAATAAGAGAGAAGCACAAAGGTGAGTGTCTTGTTAAGCTAATTTTGATAATCCATGTATAATCAAAGTATAAAAATTATATTTAATTGTAAATACTGTAGTCTCAGGACCTGCAGGGAACAGGGCAGAGCTTGGTATGACAGTCTCAGGATTTGGATAAAATAAGAAACTATGAGATCATAATTTACGGAAGTCCAGAGCTGCCAGTGTGGAGTAAACATTTTTTTCAGCTTTTCTCGTTATAACGACCTTATATTTACGTTCAAACGACAATATTCTCGTTATTACGACTTTTTATTTACGTTCAAACGACTTTTTTTTACGTTCAAACAAGAATATAATGTCGTTATAACGACTTTTTATTTACGTTCAAACAAAAATATATTCTCGTTCGAACGACTTTTTATTTACATTAAAACGACAATATATTCTCGTTATAACGACCTTTAATGAAAAATAGACAGCCCTTCCCATGATGCTCCAGAGCCCTGTACAACGAACGTCGCTGAACCTAGCCTGGATAAGTTTCTCTTACCCGGGTTGACTAACCCAGGTACGAGGCCAATCACAGGCAGAAGTTACGCTACACAGTTCATTTCAATGTCATGAATGGATGTAACAGACTAAAGCACAAATGTACAGACATCACCAAACATTTAATAGATCGACCTTAGTCTGTTGGTTTAGACAAGTGTCTTTTGTCTGAGTCAAAGTGATGCGTAAAGATCCACAGCCAAATGTGTAAAAGTGTCATTCAAAGTCATTCATATTTCTTGACAATGAAAGCGTTTATTAATCATCACACAGATTAAATGGATTCTTCCAGTGTTACTGCTACATACTGTATAAGATCTCATGGCTCCTCTTTATAAATACGTGCGCATCGCTTTGATATAAAATACGCCATGACTTTCATATTTCCTCCTTTCTCCCCTCTCTCTCCCCCATCTCTTCGCAAAGGCCTAAATTCTCGATCGTCTCGTCTTTTTAACTTATTCAGAACTTATCCTGGTCCGGAGCAGGTTATGAGTTTGCCGCATGTTGCCATAGAGATCTGCCCCGATAGGAAGTGATCCAGTTTCGTAGGACCGCCAGACCAGGTTTAACCCAGAACTGACCTCGTTAAACCCCAAATCTAGCTTCGTAGTAGTACATGGCTCTGAGCCATCCAGCTTGTGGCGCATCATGGGAAGAGCAGTCTGTTTATCATAAAAAAGTCGTTTTAACGAGAAAATATTTTCGTTTTAACTTAAATAAAAAGTCGTTTGAACGAGAAAATATTTTCGTTTTAACGTAAATTTAAAGTCGTTATAACGACATTATATTCTTGTTTGAACGTAAAAAAAAAGTCGTTTGAACGTATATAAAAAGTCGTAATAACGAGAATATTGTCGTTTGAACGTAAATATAAAGTCGTTATAACGAGAAAAGCTGAAAAAAATGTTTACTCCACACTGGCAGCTCTGAACTTCCGTAATAATTAGCTACATGTCTGCTAAAAATAAAACATGATCTGATTATTAATGTGTTTACTGACAATGTGTTTTAAAAATGCAATTTACTGTGAATTATACTGAAAGCAGCACAAGCACTGATGTAAATTCGATTTTGAGAATTTGAATCACCCTGAATCTGTGGGATATTAAAATTCGAGTCTCTTTTTTTCCACACCTAGATCCTTAGACCTCTTGACTTATCTTCTTCAGTCCTCTAGGCACTGCCCAATTTAGCAGCTGTATTGGAAATGTGATTTTGGGACAAGTTTAGAGGTTTAGTTGCCCATTAATGTTCAGGACACTCTCTTGTTTCATTTTTTTGTTATTGACGAGAAAAGGGCCAGCTCTCTTTTAAACAACATTTTACTTTTATCTATATTTCTCTCTCTTATTCTAGTCTTTCTTCGGTGCATTTTTGACATTGCGTGTTCCAAAAGACAGCGAGCATACCTGACATGCCCTTTAGATCACAGTGAGGGGGCTGACACTCTGTGAAGCCATTTTGCTGGGTGCATGTCTCCCACAGAAATGGTCCAATAGAATAAAAGCACCGTGACTTTAACCCCTGACTGTTTGAACTGATTTGGACCTCTCAGATAAACCCAGACATCACCCGTTCACTTTTGTGTAACTTCCCACGGCTCACCTCAGTCTTCGAGCAGGAACAAATTGTGTAACGGAAGAACACAGAGGTGGCTGTATCTCCAGGGTGTGTCATAACTTCAAAAGAGCAAGAAATATTCACTTTATTAATCCCTCCAGGGGCAATTTGTTTGAGCAGTAAAATGCAGCCTAATGGACTGACAAAACACAGTGGAGACATTCTAAACAAAGAGGAGCTTTGAGATTCATAAATACAACACAATAAAAAGCAATACATTTGCATTCTTCACACAGAATTCAGATTTAGACAGCAAACAACCATGAGACTCAAGAAGAAAAGAAGTACCTGTTTGTCTTAGAAGAGTGTATCACATATTTTAACACTATAGTTTACTGCTGAGGGACAATAGATAGAAATGGAATTGGTCAAGTGTGGTATTGTACGGCATATAAATGGAAGTTTACGTATATTTATTAATGTGCGGCTAATTAATAAAATCCATGCATTTATTTTGAGTTTGAATCATTCTGCCACTCAGTTCAGTTTATCAGCTGCAGTACAAGCTTTCCAAGATAAATGTATTGAATAAATGACTGATTTATTTAAGTTCGTGCAGTTTCAAGAAAAAGTTCCAAGATCAACAACAAATAACAGGGTGTAAGACTTATCTTAACCATGTCCTTGTGTTTAAATATGCAGAATTACAACAAGACGACATAAGAGTATAGCAAGAATATAAAGGTGATACACATATACGGTTGGATGTACTCTGGGATACTGTTAGATACAGCTTGTGAAAAATGTACAAATTTAAAACTGAATTTTATCTGATCTAACAAATTTCTTTCGTTATCCCAAAGGGCAGGGGTCAGAGTGTGATTGACAAAAAAAGGACATTTCATATTTACATAATTCTGTTGCACAGATTTCCAGTATTTCCTCTTGCATTATTGTAGACATGCACTGCACAAAACCAACTACTCACACCTTGATGCACTGCCCTGGGGTCTCATTTATCAAACAGTGCGTGAAAAAGTACTTTGCGGCAAAATCCAACTTCATTTACGTAAAAGAAAGTTGAGATTTACAAAAGCCTCCGTACGCACTCCTGCAGGTCATTTCCTCGTCACTTTTCTGCACAGCTGGAAAGAAATCTGCGCACCGGACCCCGCCTCACGTCACTCCCTCTTCACGCCTCTTTTCAGCATAAAAGGTCCATGCTAAGTGTCATGTATATATTCATGAACCGATAATGAGCCAGTTTCTTTGACTGACACACGGAGGGAAAGGGGAGGAGAGAGAGACGGTGCAGCAGCAGAGAGGATTCTGACGTGAACTCTGCTCGTCTGACAAAGTTATCGGCCTGTTTTAGACGTGATGACTTTAGTTTAGAACTGTGCTTTACTGTTAAGGCTCGCACAACAACGGGATATATTTCATATGCGTAATGTTATAAGTGCACGTGGAAGTTTGAGCGTGCACATATGCGCGAGCTGACGAGAGACTGAAATGTGCAGTGTGTGAGACGTGATGAAGATGAAAAGAGAGGCAGCGAGGGAAGCTGTAGGCTTGACGATTGAGTGCGCGCGTGGAGTGGGATTTTATCCACACTGCTACAGCGATGTGTGTGCCTGTGCGCGCGCGTATGCCGTAATAAGTGTGTCTGTGCGCGCGTATGCGGTGATGATGTGTGTGCGCTGGATAAACCGTGCGTGAGAGATCAGGGAGACACTCGTGCGTGATCACAGGACCTTTGTTATAAAGCGCACTTATGAACTTTGTGTCCAGACAGTCATTCTATTGCTTCAGATTCTCTAAATAAAACAATGTGAATCATTCGCTCCCGTGCACGTATGCACGGCTTCTAAATGACGACATTGACCTAAGCTTCATTTTCTACAAAGTAGTTGTAATTAGATTAAAGTTATTATATTTGTTGGAAATATAAACAAAAGTCATGTAGCCTACCTCATGTGCACTAAACACAAACCTCCTCAGAATGTCTCCGCTAAACACAGATCTCCCTCTGCTTCGTCTCTGAAAGTGCGTACGGTAGCCCCAGAGTTTGCGGTCCCACCCGCAAAATCCCACGTCAAGTCTTCTTTTCATAAATCCCAAAATTGACGCAGGAAACCACGCACGTAATCTCCCACGTACTTTTGACAATTTTGTACGTAAGCAGGCTTCATAAATGAGACCCCAGATCATTGCACACTCCCGACTACTACCATGTGGTCACATAAAGGGTCTTTCACACCAAACCGAGGGTTGCCAGTCTGAACCGGTTTGGCAACTTCTGCCACCTGTCAAGTATGTTTGGTGTGAATGGCGCTGTCAGGAGTCAGCGGAGAGCGGAGCAGGTTGTGGAGGCGATGTTTTGAAGACTTGCAGGTATGTCTGCATCGCCAGTTGCCGCATATGCAGCTGTTTGATTGGCCAGTGGCTACTAGCGAACCAGAGAATCAGTGCGCAGGAAAATAGTGTGGAAACCCGAAAATTACGCTTTTGGAAAAACTGCATTTAGCCGAGTATGGATCGTTGTTATTCACCCGGGTTCAAACGGGACGTAAGTACGAAAGAGAATGATACTATTTGGTCCGAGGAAAACAAAGATGGAGGAGCTGCAGCAGTACGAAGGCTGGTCTGTGGAGGGAAATAGAAGTTGAGCTTAATCCTTGAGGTAAGATTAAAAACATCTGTTTGCCGTCAGAGTTTGACAACTACTCGCACGCAGCTTTTGTTTCGTCATTTTCGTCAAGCATTACATCACGCGCAAGCTCACTCGGCATTTGTTTGGCGACTGTTGGCTGTTTGGATCGTGTTTGTGTGAATACTTTTTTACATCGATGCGCCCCAAAGATACTAGAACAGACGCTGCGTCGCTTCTCCCTACCTAACAGCGACTTGGAGTTGTGTTGGTGTGAAAGACCCTTAACATAACCTGAACCCTAACCTTAACCCTGGTCAAAGCCTGATCCCAGACAACTAGAGTGGATGGCCAATGTGTCTTTGGGAAAGACACATGCTCCATCCTGCCCCCTTACTCGGTGTCTGTGTACACTGGGTGAGTGGATGTTTGATTGTAAAGCATATTGAGTGCCTTGTAAAGTGAGAGAGCACTATCTAAAGAAAAACTACTTATTGTTTCCTTTTATAGCTGTGCTCATATTTTTGTTCAGTGCTATAAGTGAGCAGCTTGGTTTAATATTGTAATTATAGCAATTATAGCATCACATGTGACACATTGTTACCCAATTATGTCTCAAATTGTCACATAACATAATCATAAGCAATGTACAAATACCATCAAGTGTTTTCCCAGTAAATCAATCCATTTCACATCAACTACTTGCAGCCCTTTAGTGTGTCTACTGTTGCATCTATGACCTAATTGGGGCTCATTTGTTGACTGTAGCAGGGTAACATTTGGATACCTGACAGCTCTCACCAGTCAGCTGCAGTCATCACAGCCTCTCTCTGCCACATTTTCAGCTTCAGCGGTTTTGGTGGAAAAGCAATTAGGATTTGGAATTAGTGATGAAATTAGAGGCGCATTAAACAGGCTTTGAGATTAACCCTTTCTCTGTGGCCTATTACCTCATCGTGGATTCAGAATTACTCAACTGCAATTCCACCAAAGATTTCTTTGTCATTTGTTTCTTGCTTGTTTTATTGCCAGAGTTTGGGTGGTTTGAGGAAGAATTGTGGGCCTACTATTAGCCTATCCTCACAGCTCACAGGGACGTCTGGCTCAGACCTCATTATGGCAATAGAGACACCGATGACTGTGACAAGTGCTAAATATTGTGTTTTTATATGGAACGCAATGGCATATTAACTTCTAAATGAATCTCATCTATATGCATTTAATGGGTCATATATTGACTTAGCAAATATGCCAAAAGCTAAATATTCTAAAGCTAAATATTCTAGTTGTACATTATTTGTGTGATTTTTTTCCCCCTCATGGTTTTAGATGTTTTACTGTGCCTATAATTCATTTGTAAAGTAACATGATTCAGTGTTACATGTTGCTTTCACATTGATCGTGAAGACTTTTCACCTTTACATTCTACTTTAAATCTGTAATTGTCATGACAGCAGACCTACAGTAGTCTTTATTAATGCTGACATCTATAAAGTCACTTTACAATCTAATACACTTTGCTAAATTACACAGTGTTGTGATTTTCATCCATAATCCACTTGGCTGCTAAGTAGATTCTGTCAAATCTGCTACTAAAACACTGAATCATTGTTGGGGAAGTTCAGGGTTACAGCCAGAGTTGGGGTTGATAATGAGCATTAGACAAAACCGGATGACTTAAGAGATTTGATTTGGAGAACAGTCTGTTGTTTATATCCTTACATAGTAAGATGCACTATACATACAGACACATGCACTCACCCACACACACCAGGGGGCACGCATACACACACCCCATATGTGTAATTATCACATCATTATCACTTTCCATCAGCAGAGATGTAGGTGGGATACAATATGTATATCAAGTTGTTTATTATGTCCACATATATACAGTAAAGGTTTATTTATGTCATTCATTTATTCACTTGGGATTTATGCAAGCAATAAGAATTATTCTAAATGAATGTAATGTTCTGGCTTAGTTTAGAAGAAAAATATTGAACAAACAATTAGCATATTGTTGTAAATACTGTACTACTTAGCAAAAAGATTATACGTGTATGCTCTTCCAGTTGTTAGACAAGTATTTATTCCTTAAAGTTCATATAGCAGATAGTTGTTTTTTTTTTAGTATATCCACTTAGAATATATTTGTAGATGTGATAAATATTCATTATGTGTCATAAAAGTTTCCAATGGTAATGAAAAACTTGATAAAACATGCTCTTTCTTTTGATGTGTAGCCGTTGATGGTGTAGGTGGAGGGGAATTATGTTTTGTTTGTTTTTTTTAGTGTCTCTTGTCTCTTGTTTTTTAAATAGTTCATCGGGCACTATTTTGTGTATTTCTTATCAGTGTTTTTATTAGTTTATTGTTTAAAAGAGTAATTATTGTGTTTGGACAGCACAAAACATTTGTGCACAGAAGAGCCAAAATACAACACAACTATCCCTGCATATATAGTTTCACTCCATTGATGACGATGCATTGTCTAATCCATGGGTTGCTCAAACCCAGTCATTTTAGGCAAAGCAATTGTTTCTCAGACGACGAACAATGTTAAAAAAACACGTGCTCAATTAGGCCTGCTCGATTAAAATAATAATCACGATTGTTTAAATCATAATTGAAATCACGATTACAGTATTCAAACGATTATTTGCTTAGCGAGAAGCATTAATGAATGTGGAGAGTGAAAAGATAAAATTAAATTAACATTTCTGTGTTTGCTAGCTATAAGTCCTGCTACTGACTATTGTGTAAGTCACATGACACATTGAGGGTGTGTGAGACACTGAGGAGGAGGAGCTGCTCTATGTCCAGATAAAAGTTTAAAACACATAAAATCTATTTTGTTGTAAAAATAAAAAAGAAGCCTAAATACAGAGGATGTGGAAATGTCCTGGCAGAAAAAGTAAGACTGGGAAACACTGATGTTATTAGAATACTTTTTAATATATATTAAGCTGTAGTAACTATATATAGGAATCTAGTTATTGAAAGTCTATTCACATAGAAGGCCTTAATCACTTTGTCTCAAAAATGTGTCTTTTTTTACATAAAGTCTATTGGCTTAATAAAAAAGAGAATTACATGTGCATTTGGACTTGGAATTGACTCGAGAATCTACTTCTGACTTGTATGTGAAGAGTCCAGGAGGCGCAAAAGCAGCAGTGTGTAGTATAAATCTCTTCTCTGGTAAAAAAGCGCTTAAACCCAGGTTCTGGTTCTCACAAGGTCACAAACCTGGATTATATGGTTCCACTGGTCCGGTGTGTTTGAGAACCGCTGTGGCTGACTTACATGTGAGTGTAGTTTGCGCAGATGTCACATACGGCCCAGCAGCTCTGTGCTCACAATCTCTCAGCCCTCACTGCAAACAGCGACAGTCTCAACAAAGGACCACTAGTCACAACCTCTCAGAAGTGGCAAGCTACTATTACAAAACTTCATGTATTTGTTTGGATGTATTGTCAGTATAGAAAAACACAACTAACTTTTGAGTCAGATAGATTTGATAATAGGCACTTCACTTGCTTGTTTTGATGTTGGCTTTGACATTGAGTCAATATAAGCCAATAAAATGAAGCCATAATATAACTTTTGCATGATTATGTATTTTATATCTACTATATGTATGTTATGTTGTATATGTTTAGATACTACATAATTCTAATCTTGTTCTTTCCCCACGTCGCGTAAAGTCAGTCCCTCTGCCCTGACTGCTCCTCATTTGAGAGAGTTAAGGCTGCTCTGTGTGGGGACTTGACATATTCGCATGGTCACAGCACTGCTCTGTAAATGGCTGACTGATGGAGAGTGACATTTTCATGCAGCCCTGGAGACTGGGGGCCGATCTCTCCTCTTTCCAATACAAAGTGCTCCTAATTGCCCACACGCATTAGTGAACCCCGCTGACAAACTCTGCAAATCAATACTGCCACCGACACTGGAGCAAGCCAACATTGTTCTATATCTGCAACATATACTGTGAAAGTGGAAGTGTGACGTGTGATAACTGGCCCTTAGTTTAAAGGCTGACTTCAAGATGGAAAGTCTTGGTCATGTGTGTTTTCTGGTCACAATTATCAACTTTATACTCAACATTTTGATTGTAAAACTGCACCAAAGGTCATATATTGTGCAAAATCGGCTTGTGAGCTTTTAGCCTTTTTAGAAAGCTGTTGCGTCATTAAAAACACACTGATTTTCATTTGTTACTTTTACATAGTTATTACTGCTTAGGGCTGCAGCTACTTATTATGGTGTTGATAACAGTATTCTGTCAGTAATTAAAATGGTTTAGTTTATGTTTATAGTCACAGTTTGAAGTAGTTATTATTTTGCTACATGACAAAACCTCTTCTCTTAGCACTTAAGTAAATAATTATTTGATTAGATTAGTTGAGTTTATTGCAACATTCAATTAATTTGTGATTAATTATATTACATGTTGCTTTACGTTGTGACGTCATTAAGTAGTACTTACTCTATTGCTATCGCTATTACCATGTTAAGGAAAATGTTGTGTAAATTCTTAGATTCTATTTATTAACATGATGTTTGCAACTACTGAGAGTCGATAAAAACTCATAAAATGTATTTAGTAAGTAAGTAAGTAATCTTTATTTGTATAGCGCATTTCACAGACACAGAGTCACAAAGCGCTTCACAGAGAGATGAACCCCTCCCCTCCCCACTCAGTGACAGTAAGCTGCCCTGGGGCAACTCAGCAGAGGCGATTCACCTAACACCTGGCGCCTCAACCTCCGACTATCACCAAGTGTTCCCTAAAATGCATGTTATCAGTTGGTGGGGAAACCGGAGTGCCCGGAGGAAACCACCCAGACACGGGAGGAAACTCCACACAGAAAGGTCCGGGCCTGAGCGGGAATCGAACCCGTGACCTTCTTGCTGTGAGGCCAGAGCGCTATCCGCTCTGCTACCGTGCCGCTTTAGTTCTGTTGAGATGAATTCATAGAAAGTGTCCAGTTGCACAGAAAACCTCAAATGATGCTAATACAGCTTCAAAATGAGAGAAATGCAGGCTTAAAATATCCAGTTTATTCTCGTGTAGGTGTGTGCTGTTGAATAACGCAATAAAACATCCTGTTAACATTGTGACATGGTGTTTTTGTCTTGAGAGAAGAACAAATCTTAAAATGTTGTGTTAATGAGTAACACTTAAATGAATTAAGACACAACTCAACTCCAGGTATCTTCAAACTATTGTCAATCAATAAAAGGAACAATAAAGATAAAATATTAAACACAACTTATGTCTTATTATTCCTTTGTATAAATAAGTGATTATTTACTTGTCATGAACCACACACATACATGTATTCCTCTAAAACATATTGATTTATTGTGCTGATCTGTATGTGAATCCATAACGCCTGCTTGTGCTTTCTCTCTCTCTCTCTGCTTTAACCTTTGAGCTGTCTGCCTTGAAGGCCACTGTTTATCTGTGATTTTAAGACAAATAGGAGAGCGCACAGGAGCATTAAGGGCATCCACGGTGCACTGAAGGCTGAAATAATGGCTGGTGAAAATGGCACAGGACTGCTCATTACCAAATGGACTGTGCGACCCAAAAAAAAAAAAAGTTTCCTCTGTACAGACAAAAGAATGTCTGAGGTCATCTGGGAATTGGAAACTTTTAAAGTATATCTTTTATACTTTCAACTACAGACACTCTGATTTAAAAATGAGCAGAACCTGAACCTCGAATCTACATGGAAGTCCACCAGTGTACTCTATATAGTAGTTAATATATCTGTTTAGGGATTTCACCTGAAGATGTAAGAGAGTGAGGCTACTAAACAAAGAAAGAACTCAATCCAGTGGGATTTAAATACATTGACATTGTTTTCATGTTTTTTCTATAACTTGCGATTTATTACTAATCAAAAGTAGGTCTGAATGTTCACACTATGTCCTCCCAAGTACACATCAAAAGTAGTGCACTCAAAATCTGAAAATGCATCTGAATCCTCCTAAATCCTATTGAAGAAATCTCACAGCTCTTCTCTCTGCTCTGTCTACAGGCTCCTCTGTGATGCAGGTGACAGCCAGTGATGCTGACGACTCCACCACAGCCAACGGCATGGTCCGCTACCGCATCCTGTCCCAGAGCCCACACAGCCCCATCCCAAACATGTTCACCATCAACAGTGAGACAGGAGACATTGTGACGGTGGCAGCAGGACTGGACAGAGAGGTCAGTCGGCATTCACTTTGGGCTTTTACAGAGCAGGTTTGATGGCCACAGAATTGACTCTCACTTTGCCTAAGGAGGGGCGTTCTTCTGTGTTTCTACGGAAAAAACGTTCCTTTAGTTATGTTTCACATTATGGCATAACACACACTCATCACTATTAACAATCTTCTAAAGTATAAGTTTAATTTTTGCGCATTTTGCAGTTGACTTTTCACTTCTGTCATAAGCAACAGATTGTAACTTGACCATTATTAGAAAGTGGCTGCATAACAAATTAAAATTAATTACATACGCATGTGTGTGTGTTGTTCATTAGGCTACAGATGTATTGATTAGTATTTTAATCTGGTTAATCATTTAACTATCGTTTTAAAACAATTCTACATTTTAATTCCAATTGCACTGGTGATCCCATTTAGCTTCTGTCACATACTGAAGCTTCATAAGACAGAGCACATTGTTTCACGCTACGTATGTCTCAAGACTTTATAGTCAAATACGTATATTTCACATAAACATCATCAGGGAAGCTTTTTAATGATGTAGGAATGTGAACGGTGAATCAGATATCCAGAATGGCAGATTCAGAGTGTGGTTTATGCTCTCTAAACTTGTGAAAATTTAAGTCGGGCCACAATATGGTCGCTAATAGGGATGGGACGAGATCTCGTACCGCGAGATCTCGCGAGATCAAACTGTCACGATACTGTGCGCACACGTACTGAACTGTCTCGTGAGATTTTTCCATGATGAAGTTTTGTATCTTTGAGCAGCTGTAGTAAATATTCTCCTCCACACACAGACTTGTAGTGGACTTATTCTGACAGAAAACAGTCTAAACTCTGTCTCAGTTTTTATTTCGTAAAGATAGGACCAATATTGACAGAGATAATTAGTCCTAAACATTGTAAAAGTTAGCATGAAAAATATATAATCGTCAAATACACACGCGGACATCGCGGGAACAGCGCGGTCTTTTTCACACTTAAACATAGTTTAAAATAGATCCACAAAGAGATATTTTGGCCTATATCCTCAATAACTATATTGAAGTACGAAAGTCTCCTCGTCTGTGTGTGTCTGGGCTGTCAGCAGCGGCAGCGCTGTGAAGAAGGGAAGGGGGCGGAGTCTGAGCTACACACGGGGAGCGGATTAATTTCAGTCAAAACTCATATCGTTCAAATAATAAAGGTAAAGCTAAACTAAAAGAATATAAACTAACAATAATAAATAATATAAATTAGCAATAATAAATAATACAAAAAATAATTAATCTTTTTTTTATTTGCCTTGTTTAAATTCTAAATTAAAACAATTAATGCAAATTATTTAAAAATCTTGTCTCGTCTCGATCTCGTGGACCCAATCTCGTGGCTCGTCTCGTCTCGTGAAAATTCTGTCTCGTCCCATCCCTAGTCGCTAATGTTTCTTTGCGTTGTGTTTTAGACGTACAGATATTTACTTCCTAATTTAATGCCACAGATGAGCCACAGAAGCTAAATTTCTGGCTTCTTCCCATTAGATTCAATAGTAGCGTCACTGCCGTAATGACGGTCGCAGCAAATTTAGTCACGTGGGTGCAGATTACTCAAACATGCATGAATCTATTGTAAATACAACCTTAGGTAAGCTAATGATAAGAGAACACTGACAATTGGTCTGAAAAGTGGGTTTTATACGATATGTTCCCTTTAACACTCATTTTTCAGTGCACAGCTTTGTAACATTGTACATTTTAAATATAGTAAGTGCTCAAAGTGATGCCATGCAAGAACTATTGTCCAATGTTATTACTTCATTATTTAATTTTGTTTTATTTATTTATTTGTTTATTGTTTGTTTGTTTATTTATTTATTAGCACAGAGAGAGCTTCTTCTGCCTAGACAACATTATTCTAATGTACCCTTTTTTTCTCTCTCTCTTGGTTTACATGCTTTCATATTTCACAGCCTATTTCCAGAAAATAAAATGTAATTAATTAGGAAGATATTTTTTGTCGCAGTTATAAAAAGGATTTTTTTTTTTTTTTTTGCTCCCACAGCCAATTTGTTCCAACAGTTTTCTCAAGAGCCAGCAAATTAATTAGTTCACAAATAAGCCTCTCTCCACTAATCAACTAAAGCTTGACAATCCATGCTCAATAACAAGTGTTTATTATTTTAATGACAACAGACATGGCACATCATTTTCATTCCAAGTTGTGAGTATGTGATGTTGGGTATGTCAAATGCACTGTCTGTTCTTTATGTGGCTTTATGAGACAAATCAGTGTATAGTGTGAAATGGGAATGAGAGCAGGGAGGACAATCAGTAACTTCTCAGTCTCAGTCTGGCATATGTGCTGCTTAGACCACACAGCCACCAGCAGCACTAATAGTAAGTGTTGTATTACTGTTATTATTTTAAAGTAAAACCCCTCCTCCTTATGTTCTGGGTGTGTTTACTAAAGCCACCTCTGCAGACTGTGCTGTTTGCCAGAGCGTGCATGTGGGCTGTTTCCATCCCACACAGTGCGTGTGGAGCATGTGTTCTCCAGCGTAGAGATTCTTCTAATAAGACAGGTCATGCAGGGGCAGCTTTGTGGATTCATAGCTGCATCAGGTCACTGTGGGCAGTGATGTTTCATGGCACTCTGGACAGCCTATGTTCAGAATAAAGACTGAAGGAGTCGCTGTAGGGAAAGAATAGGTTGGAGTTAGGTTTGTCATTGCTCCAAATATGTACTGTTATTATTTTTTTATTCTACTGTTGCTCTGTGTTCAGTCTGACCATTTTGTGTTTAGTCCCACTTCAAAGATGCACTGTTTTGATGACGTGTGCTTCTCCTGCTGTCTTTGAGATGCTGATTCACAATATGGCATTAATGGTATTAAACCTGTATCTCTTTGGAACATTTGATGCCACCAGGCCAAGCTAGAGGAGAGTTGAGTATGCGCAGTATTCTTATTCATGAAAATGCTGGGCCTGCCCTAGCCCTTTTGACAAAAAATGTTTTATTAAACTTCTACCATTGTGGTGGTTTGTGCGATTAAAACTGCGTATAACTTCTATCATATAAGTTCATCAGCTATTTGTGATCATAACTCAATGAATATGGGCCCTATTGACATAAAATAAAAACTTATTAATATTTTACAAGTGGTAGAACTTTTTTCATATTTTTATGGCTGCAATTTGGTGCCCTCACCACCAGATGGCGCCTTAGGCAACTGCCTTCTTCGCCTGTGTCCTTGGCCGGCCCTGTATAATTAAATTTGTGTAACACCAATGCCCAATCTGTTTCATTGAAAAATTGTAGTGAGTAGTTTTTTGGGTAAAAATGTGATGTTGCTTTACTGATACATAGTGCTTCTTTATGTAGGTCTACATTTAAACTGATTCTAAATCTGGACTAATAGGTCCTTAGAATAACCAACCCAAGCCTGTCTTAGACACAATTCATAAGTCACTACTCCACATATCACATAAAACACTACACACTGTTTTTGTATTGAAAATGCACTGGAGAGGAGCCCATACATTGTAGGCATGCTGGGTACCGGCCCGGCCCTGCAGCCGCCACTGAAGAGAGCAGGGACAGCTCATTAATCTGGAGGACAGAGCCAGGCTGGTCCCAACTGCCTCTGATCGTCCCACTAAAACTGGGGCACACCTGGGACTTCACCCACCTGCAGCTGTCCGCACACAACACACACAACACACACAACACACACAACACACACGCTGGGCTTCTTTCAATTTGAGAAAATTGTATTGACTTACGTTTATTTCCAGGATGCTGAACTTAAATCTATTTTATCCCATGTTTTTGATCTAATGGGGTCTGATTTTGATCCATAGGTGCAAGACAAGATCCTCATGTGAGTGTGTACTTAGATGTGATAAATACCTGCTCACGTACAGAAACATGCAAATGTGCCTCATGCTCCACAGCACGTCTGAGAAATGGCCGTCTGTTTGTGTACAGCTGTTTACACTCCACTTATAATGTGGTGACAGTGCTACGCTCGACTAGAAAGTCATGTTCTGAACTTTAAAATGTTTTTCTATTGCTTTGATGGGCATCAACAAACAACTACGTAAGTTATTACATTGTCCATGCTTCAGAAATATTCTGAACAATTCAGTGTTGAAAAACATCCCTTAAAGGTGGAGTAGCTAATTTTCACACTGCAAACAAGATATAAGGTCAACTTTCTCTCATAAATCCTTAGACACATGGTTATTATCAACATGTATTCTTTTTGGTTCCAATTATTGGTCAATAAACGTCTTTTTACAAATAGCAAAGTGAAACTGGAGAGGACCACCCAAGCACAGCCAATCAGACAACTGCATTTGGCTCCAGATGAAACTAAAATTCTTTATTTTTCAATTCAAACAATACTCTGTGGTCTAATTTTTTTCACAAAGTGCAACATTTATCATATTTATTGGAAAGCAGAAAGTTCACTAGTTAACTAAAAAGTTAGTTACCCCAACTTTAATCTACAAAGTATTTTTGCTTAGCTTCCTATTTCAGAAATCACAGAAGAAAATCAACTTCTATATGGCATGTAAAAAGTCCAAAGTACATCCTCAGATACTGGTGTCTAATCAAGATTACATAATACTTGCTGCTGGATTTGCAACATAATGCAACAGCTAAAGCAAAAATGATACCTTAGAATTCCTCTTGTGTGCTTTTCCCCTTTTAATCTCCTCCTTTTAGCTCATCTTACTCCAATTACAATATTCATGCACTAATTAAGAGGTGAGGCGGAGCTGTGGCGTGGAGGAGACCAGCGGGTGTGCAGAGGTTATACCCTGCTAGCATTTGCCTCAGACACCTCTGAATACCAATTAGACTTTTTACCCACAGTCTGCTGATCCTGTCCCTGCTTCACCTCACACGTCTTCAGCCCAGCGGCTGCGTACACAGCCACATGCAAACACTAATCGTGGTCTTCAAGGGCATGTATCTGGTTCTGCATTATCGTATGTTTAGCATTGGCACATTTGACAAATTCTGAGTTGTTTCAAATTGTGGAGTGACCAGCGGACAAATATGTCCAATATGGGACAAGGACAGTAAAAAAGTGATTATAGGATGTAAGATTACAGAAATACTATACTCTCCTTTATTCTAACTGTTTGGTTAGTCTTAGGCCCAGATTTACTACAGGTGCAATTTTGTAGGAACTAAAATGAGCACATTTTAGGTAAATGAGTTTACTGCACGTGCCACTGCTGGTGCTGCTTTGGGAGAAGTTATAATGATACGTTATCATGGAAATGCTTGGCCGACTTTATGTAAAAATATAAATACTTTGATTAGAATAAATGGCACATCAGAGTTTTTATCAAATAGACCTAAATCTTAGAGAATAGGGAACCACTTGCTTTGTCTATCTGCTTAAACAGTTTCACACATCACACTTATTGTGAACATTCAGACTGAACACGCAGTTATCACATTGAATATTGCGACTCGTAGACAATAGACAAACAAATGGACATGGCATGGACTTGTGTGAGTGGACATGAATCATAACACCTCCTATGCTATCAGAAATACTCAAATCTCACAATCTTCACTGAGGATTAATTCTGAAATTGTGGAAAAGTGGTAAATTGTTTTTTTTTAACGTCCTAATGCCATCAAAACAACACAAATGACTTTAAATTTGTAAATGAGCCACACACACATCTGAAGTTATGTCACATTTATATGTAGACTGTATTTTCTGTTATGTGCTAATGTTTACTCCTGCCTTTTGTACATGCTAACTTCTATTTTTTGCATATTCGCCACCTTTTTATGTGTTTGCCCCATGTCTTTGAAAGTTCTAAATCCGACTGTGTGGTCCAATCACAGTGAGTAGATCCTGGGCCAGTGCACGTCTATCGCAGTGATTTGTCAAATTTTACATCAAACTCTGAAGCGAGAATAGTTTCTCCCTGATTGATGAGCGCTCATTACCTGTTAAAAGTTTTCTCAGGCCACCATAAAACAAACCTCAATCCAAACCTGTGCGGTTCATTTTGGTTATAGCAGCACTCTGACAGAAATTTTAAATAGGAGCTAACATTCACACAGTTGTACCCACTGAATTTTCACAGACATATTGGTTTTGTGGGAAAAAAGAAATGGGCTTTTATTAAATAATAATTCTTGTACAACATGCCCACAAATAGCACATTAGGACATTGAGGACCTAGATTGACAAATGACACCTTAAGATGAGACACTGCAGGTGGTTAAATTCAAAGCTATCAAAGTGAAGCTTTTATAGCTTAAAAGTAAAAAAAAAGTATGACAAGTTTTTCATCATAATGTTTTTATACTGAAGTAAAGTGTTTTATGTGTAGAAAAAACAAACTTGCACATATTTGGCGCTACTAACTTTGAAAAATGAGTTAAACCAGAGTTCAATTAATATGCATTAGTTCATTTTCTTGACATCAAACTGACCAAAATAAAGTTGTGCCTGTAGTAACTCGCCTTAAGAAACACAAGTCTTAAGTTATATCTTCTATCTTTATTCTATAAACCAGGATGCAGCAGTGACATAATGGCAGTACCTGAATGTCTCTGTCTGACCAGTTGTCTGTGTGCCGAGCTGGCGTGGTTGTCTCTTTTGTGTCTTCTTTCTGTGTCTCTGGCAGGCAGCGCTCTTGTCTTTCATTTCCCCAGGCTGAGTCCATCTCCCATGAGGCTCTGCACTGGAACGCTCCAATGGGCACTGGCCAAGACTCCAGCCAACTTGGCTTTGTAGTGGGCGAGCCATCGATTAGGACGCGCTGCCCGGACTGTCTCAAGGACGTGGGATAAAAACAGGGAGGAGAATCCTGAATAGAGCCAGGGTTGTGTTAGCTCAAAGGTGTGTTTGTGGAGGG
Organism: Mugilogobius chulae; assembly: GCA_038363315.1. Classification (NCBI taxonomy): domain Eukaryota; kingdom Metazoa; phylum Chordata; class Actinopteri; order Gobiiformes; family Gobiidae; genus Mugilogobius; species Mugilogobius chulae. Next base: position 29,914,139 of record CM076405.1, on the reverse strand, counting down.
CTTTGGAAAGCCTGAATGAGGTGTATTGATGTAATCGTGGATGGAAGTAAACGGCTTTTGGACATCTGGGCTAAAGACACTTTTATCCACTCTGTGTTTCTCTAAGATAGAGTAAGTATCTGTGAATGCTTAAGGCTTTTGTTTCTCGAGCTTTGAGTGGGAGCCGATATTCTCAGCAAACAAGAAGTCTCACTAAGTAACTCGTAGTGGTAGTGGTCAGGTGATGTTGGCAAGACATGTCTTGTAAGATGATTCAGGCATATTTGATGTCTAGTTGTTCTATGTGGAGTTTGCATGTTCTCCCCGTGTCTGCGTAGGTTTCCTCCTACAACTAAAAACATGTCCAATGTGCCTCCCCTCTCCCCTCCCCAGGACTACAGATGTAAATTAGCTGTAAGCTAGAATCTGGTGCAAGCGTGTCTGCCTTTGTGCTTAATGCAAAATTGTACATTGTCCTTAATAAACATTCCAGTTAGGATCTGCAGACCGACTTCTTTCAGACGTTTTTTTTTTTTATTTACCTGCAAGTATAAAGTGGGAGCTCTAGGACCTAGCCTGGTCTTTGTGAATATTTTTGTGTATTTGTTGTTTGTAGATAAACCACCACTAACCATCAATCTGATCATTGATTTATTTTATAATGTTCATCTTGTCTTTGTACATGTTAGCAGTAGCTTATTTATTCTAGTCAGACAACTTAGTGAGATATATTTATCTTTTTTGAGTTGGTTTCTGGAGGCACGGTCAGTCTGGCGACCCAGTCAACACTGCCAGCTATAAAAACACTAAGAAAGTTTCTCTCTTTTTATGACTAAATGAACCGAACGATGAAGTATTCTTAATTTATGTCGACTGTAGTGGGTGTGCCATTCATATGCACAGTCCATACAACACCTCTTTATTAAGTTCACTGATTTATGGTGATATCATTCTTACTTGTTCCTGTCAGCTGTCCATACAACTAACAGACGACAGCCATAACCACACACCATGTCAAACTGTGATTGAGGCAGCTATGCATTTGTGACTCAGCTGCTTTGCTCACCAGGACATGACCAGGCGGCTGGTGTAAACGCAGAGGAGGACTTAATGAATATGTTCAATTTGAAGAACAAAGGTTGTCTCTGACCATTGCTAAATTAATTCAATGATCTTTATTGTAAATAAAATTAAAAAAAAAAAAATTAAGTGGGTACTACTAGAAAAATATGTTACCTTTTTCACAAAGTCTTCGACGATGACAATGATAAAGTGCAATGTGACAATGTGAACCAGTGACAAAAGCTGTTAAGGAATATAAAAACCAAAAAAATGTGTTCAGTGTCATCCCTGTAATGAGGATAGGACCATTTCTAGATCAAATTGTTTGATTCTGGTGCTTCAACTTGATTCATACCTTAAAGCAGTAATATTGTAAACCATTGAAAAACATGTATTTATTTTTGCAAATTAGCTGGGGGGATGTTGTATTTAATTTGATGAGTACGCGATGAGCAGAATGAATCACCAGAAAATGCACAAAACTACAAAACCACTGCATTATCAAACATTTTGACATTTTGCATTCCCCTCAAACTCAACACTGTCATGGAGAAAACACCACAGAAACTTCACTGACTTATGAGCGCACACTCCAAATACTCAGACTCAAAAAGATAAGCACAATTTTTTATCCAGCCTCTGTGAAATTAGCCATTGAGCGCCGCAAAAAATACAACATCTATTCAATGCTGCGGGCTGTGAGCAAAACCAAAGTGAAAGGCGGTCAGGGAGCTGCAGTAAGGAGCGCATTAGTCCAGACAGATTGTAAGTGACAAGCTAATGACCGTAACTGCTTGGACCCTGCCAGGCTCTACGCCGTACACAAGCGAGTGCTACAGCCCATTTTAGCCCACGGTCTCGACAGGTCCAGTCAACCCGGCCTGGATTAATTCACTACATGACTTCATTGACTTGTTTGACATGTCCTTACCACTTATTCCTATTTTACTCTCAGCAGAACACACATCTGTTGCTGTTGAAATGGGCTGCTGCAGTGAGGCCAGTGGTACCTGTGCTGTTTTTGGCTGGACTTGTTCACTTGCAGGAAACATTGATAGCCCCCAGCTGTTTTTTTTTTTCACTTGTAAACTCTGGAAGTGCCTAATTTTGAGAGGAAAACTCACATTGGCAGTAGTTGTTGTGCATGTTTGTTAGAGCACATCTGGCTGAGTGAGGGCTGCTGGACGGATGGAGCTGTGTTTTTGCCAGTTTGGGAGTCGAATAACTACATGACTATTAGTGTTGTCGTTTGCTTGTTTGTTAATTGCTTGTGTTGTTATGGATGGTGATAGTAATGGTTTGTCATTTTCTGATTTGGAGAGCTGATTTAACACAGTGTGCGTAATCAGTTAGTACATTGGTGCAATACTAAAGTTGCTTTAATCCCAAGTATCTCGGAGTAAGATTCAACATGCTATGAGGTACTTTAACGCAGCCATCAGAGCAAACAGACTCCACTGCCTATAGTGGCGGCTCTCAAAGACAAAAACAATGTTGTTCTCAGTCTTCAAACATGATCCTGACGACGCCTGGAATCCTGTGCACCAAAAGTAATGAAAAAAACATTGTTGTAAAGCTCCATCTACTGGCTACAAATGAAATTATAACATTTAACGAAACAAATTGATCTTGGCTGATACGTTAATTCTACAGAAATGCTCAAAACGAGACTGGATTTATATGTTTTTAACAGATCACAGAACCTTCAGTGTTTTCTGAAGCTCAGAAAGCTCTGAAAGAATATTATCTCACATTCAGCTGTGTTTGTGATGAGCAAGCATTGTTAGAGCAGAAATAAAAACTCAAAAAAGTAAATTTCTATTTTTAAAGTTTGTAAAGACAAAACACAGAATTTACAATCAGATTTTAAAGTCTTCTCTTGTTATTACAAAGTATCATAATGTTTGTGGTTTAAAAATGTCAACCCATTTTAAAAATGACTCTTAAAGGAAACTTAATATGTTAAATCTACTTAAGCATGTTACAGCAGTGCTCTCTCCTTAGTTTACCCAAAGTTGTATTTGGATTGATTCTACACGTTTGAGTAATCTTGTATTGTCCTGCAGCTGATGCTCCAGTGCTCAGAAATTCCATGTCTTCACCTGCCACTTATCCCTGCCTACTTGGCTGTATTTATCTGAGATTATTCAAAAATTGGGATTCTGAGTAAAACATGTATAGTTCAGAATTGTCATGTAGACACTTTCCAAAAATAAAAAAATATCTTTAATGTGTGGCATTTAAAAAAATAACACACAATTAAAAATCAGGAAGTCTGCGATCTACCGTTTTAGATCATTTTTGTGTTTAGCAAGTAAAATGTGAATGATTGTTCTGCGCATGCCATAGTTTCTTCCTAAATATACAAAAAATAACAGTAGGTCTCATTCATAGAAGGTCCTCTAGGCTGCAAATTGAAAATGATGTAGGTAGAGAGCCTACCAATTTCTGCTCTGCACAGGTCTCTCATCTCCAAACAGTTTTATTGTAACTCCTGTGGCTCTTTAATTTGTATAAATGTCTGTTTCTTTCATCTTTTTTTTTTTTTACAAAATTCTGCTAATCTTTCTAGGAGAGAAATTATTTACTAATTATGACACACAGAAAGTTGAGTAGCCCAACTTTAAATGTCAAACTTTTTATTCATGTATGTCACTCTGAAAACGGGAAACGCTTTGGCATTTCCTTTGCCAAATAAAGAAGTAAAGCATTCAACTGGACTTAGAAAACACAGCACAATGAGCACTAATAGCCACTTCTGACAGCTCTACTTTTTGCAGATTGATGTATAAAACCAGCTTTTAAATGAGACCGCAGGGACAAGCATTCAACGCAGAATCTATTTACTAAGGTGCTGTATGAATGATATCATTATAAGTCGATTAAAGGCCAGCCTGTATTGACTTTTCATTACCAAACATTTGAGGTGCAGATTAACTTGTCTCAGCTCCACGGGTGTGTTGTTAACAGCCTTGGACTCTGTGAACAGCGGTGTGCCTTTGCGACTGGAGAGAAGCAGAGACAGAACAGGAGAGACGTACACAGTGGTAGACAGTGAAAGCAGATATTATGAGCGAGATAGGATCAGATCAAAAGAGGCTCAGTGGGCGAGGGCACAATAAGCTGCCTGCAGAGAGGAGAGAGATGCTATGCGACTGCTGAAACCAATCAAAAAGCAAAAACTGGAAGCACAGGACGCTATAAGAGCCTCTCTACCTGAAAGATCTTTGTGGCGGTTGTCCTTGGTGTCTATTGACTGCACAGAGGAGTGAAGAGTGTAGCAGGTAGCAGGTTCACAGTTATATGAGAAGGTTACACCGACTATTTGCTTTCAACGACAACATGTGTTCTTTTTATTACTTATAATGATATATTAGATGAAGCATACAATAATAAATAGTTTGAATCAATTCAGTTGTTTTTAATGGTAATGGTTTGAGAAACACTTAGTATAGCAGTTGTGTTTTGAAGTAGGTATAACTGTAAATTCTGGTCAAACACATGCATAAACATATTCAACATTTTCTCCAAACCAAAATGTATATGTACAGCGCAATCCAGAGGGTGAAGCCAACAGGCAAGTTTGGATATGACACACTGATTGGTTGATGGACAGGCATAAACTCAATAAACTGCGCTCGGAAGGCAGGGTCCTCCACAGATGCTGGGCCCTGCGCAGCTTGTGTAGTCTGCTTATACTGTAGAAAGGTCCAGCTTTACGTACGATTCTGATGACTTCTAAAACCTTTTTCTTATAGGGTTATGGTTATGACTAGGGTTCAAAAAGTAAGTATTAAGCCAAAGTATTATTGCAGTGTGTTGGAGGACACCCTGAATCATTAGGGTTAAACACTTTGTTATAACACCCTTGGCTCGTATTTATCATTCACATGTCACATTCAATCTCTTAACAACACACACAGTTACACATTCATACATTGATGGTTTTATGACACAGCAACCCTCAGCTTGCCCATTTGGCACTTTAAATCAATATTGTTAATCAATGCAGTAATCACATGTCAGTAATTACTCATGATAATGCTTGTACATTACAGGTGCCATCATTGTATGCAACAATAAAAAGAAGTGGTGTGTTGTGTGTAAATGACAGAATGCTCTGAACATTGGCCTGTCCTTGACACCCAGTCCCAGTGTTTCTTTGCCTCCCTAAACACAGACATAATGAGACAAGTGGATTAGGACCCAGTGAGAGGCTTATATTGTTAGCATGAATGACACATAGACACACTACTGGTGCACTGGATTAAGCTGCGTCCAAAGTGTCTGGATAAAAGCTACAAGATAAAACAATCAAGGACATCATCGCGTTTGCAACCACAACAGTAAAACAGTGAGGGGGACTTTGGAGGATGTTTGTATTTATAAGCTGATGTGCAAGTCTGAATGTGACTGCATTTGAATAATCACTATATAACCGGTATCAAAAGATACAATTCTATTCAATAGGGAAATGCTAAGGCATGTTTGTAACTTTTCTGGTCAAAGATCAATACCTTTCCTCTTGGGGTTTCCTAAAATGCTCCACAGCATGGTTTGAAAGTTATATATTTATCCAGTTTTGTCTTTGGTATTTTCTTTTTTCTTTCTTTTTTTTTTTTCTTGAAAAATGTACAGTCTTTTTGTGAGTGGCCAGAGGTCACCAGTACCTTGTAGTCTGCCTTGTGACATGTCTGTTTGGTCTTCATGGAGAGGCCAAGCTGTGGAACATCCCACACAAGTCAGATTACATTGGAGAGATTCAGGAAGCAGGTCCAGTTTAGGCTAGTAGTTACAGATCAAGAGTACTAAACTTTCATTCATGTCTGTCTTTGAGCCTAGCTTTTGTTCTAGAGGCAGAGATCTGCTACGTAACTATACACCACTCTAACTCATGTTTCTCAATTTAAGTTAAATTGACCTTTATTTAACCAGGGAAGTCCCACTGAGATTCAGAATCTCTTTTGCAGGGGAGCCCTGGGGGAAGGGTCAGGGGAGGCATTAATAGACATGTTTTTAGTTTTAGGAGGAAACCGGAGTACCGGAGGAAACCTACGCAGACACGGAAGAACATGCAAACTCCACATAGAAAGGCCCCGGGCCCTATGTGGAGTTTGTTGTATACAGTAGCTAGAATCTCATTTTGATGTGTGGTCGGTGGACAGAGGCAAAGTAATAGCAGATTCACAGCAAGTACTCTAATAAAAAAAAATCATTTAAGAGTGTCGGAGGGTTAAGAAATAAAACCAAAATCATACCTTTAATCATAAGGCCTTGTAACTGAGCCGTCAGCCAAGTGTAATAAAAGTGAGAGAGATGGTTGGTGGATAGATCAGCAAACAATGACTGCAGCAAAAAAGAAATTCGGAACATTACATTTTATAAATACAGAGCAACAGAGAGCATGACACCTGCATGCTAGTTTTGTCTGTAACAATTTAGCAAAAGACATTTGGTCATTTTAAGTTTGTTGTGCTTTGAGACGTTACTGAAGCCAGAAAAAAACAGGAAACAACTTGTGGTTTGTTTTCAGCTTTTCTTTTGCATTTCTCTGCTGCGACATTACATCTTATTGCATTCATGCATTAAGTTTGAATAGTGCCAGGCTTTGTTTTGCACTGGAAACATCTGCCACATACTCTCAACATATAAACTTACCATCACTGGCAGAAACCTAGTGAATTTGTACAGAAAAGACAGATAAAAACAGTCAAGGCAGCCACAGTTACTGAGCTACAGCTTTATGTTCTTTATCTCCCTCTCTCTGTCTCTGTCTTTCCATCTGTATGTCTGTCTGTCTGTCTGTCTCTCTCATTTTGTCATATTTGTCTTACTCTCTGCACTAATCTGTTGTTTGGTTTATCCACCATTCCCCTAGAAATTGCAACAGCCCATGGTCGTTATAATTGTTGTGTCAACAGTCTATAGAGAGACACAATCTTTAATGTGAATGCACAGTCACTGTCTCACAAGATCTGCACGATCAAACAGACTTACCATTAAATTAATCTCACATGTTTTTGTGACATTGAAGTACATTCTGAGCCGGCTTTTCTCCACAGCTTGTATTTTCAGTGGAGCTTGATGCGTCAGTATGACTCATTTCCCTTTTAACTTTACAAGGTGGATTAATAATGGTTGTGAGTAAAAATGAGCTTTACATATTAATCTTTATGTGTACATCATGTATAATATATAAGGGGGTTAGACAAGGACTTATTTGTTCAATCAAATCCTTGCATGCTGCTTTTTACTGAAGCACACATTTCTTTATTATTTATTCTGTTTCTCGTTCTCTTGACAGAAAGTGTCCCAGTACACCATCATTGTCCAGGCCACAGACATGGAGGGAAACTTGAACTTTGGTTTGTCGAACACAGCCACTGCTCTCATCTCCATCACAGACATCAATGATAACCCTCCAGAGCTAACCGTCAGAACTGTAAGTATTCTGTATAACTGTAGTTTCAAATGTGCATATTGCTGTAACTGCTGGATTTACCGGGATTGTCCTCATGAAACAAGTGATGTTGTACCAGCTTCTTATCTTACGTCCAATGTAGTGTGTGCATAAACTCAAGCTGTTAAAGACAATCATAGTAAGAAATGGGAAGGAGAGCAAGTAGAAAAGTGAGAAGAAAAAACGGCATAACTATTTACTCTTCTGGTTTGAAAAAGAGGTTTTTCTTGTATGTAGAGATGTTTTGGACAGTGTCATAGCTCCATAGGGGGCTGACAGGGTGCCCGCTTTCCCTTCATGGCATGTGTGACTGGAATCTCAAATTTGCGGTCTTTTATGTGAAATGTTATTGGGAACTCCTTTGAAAGGCGGCCTCTCCTTTGTACCCCGAGTGTGCAGACCGAGTGGTGCGCATGATGTAATTTGATGGGCAGCAAAGTCCTTCTTCTCCAGTCCATGTACAGTAGGTCTGCAGCTCATGTCAAACGCAGTGCTTTTGGGTTTAGATTGGGCTGGTTCAGTATGTCTGGGATATACTGGGGAACGTACTGCTTATTTAACATGACATTTCAAGAATTCCCGCAGCAAAACATGCACAACTTAGAGCATGTTACTTAAAATACTCATTTTTATAACTTTTCTCTCCACCTGTGCTCCTTAAATGAGATAAAACCCCGCACTTGGCACATTGTTGATGTGTTAATTAAATATGTTTCACGTTTGAGAAAATAGATTTGCCTTCAAGGATTCCAACTGATTTAGAAAGTGGAAAACAAGTTTGTTAATGAAACCGTATGTAGCCTGTGCTCATGTACTGCTTTAAAAAGCTTCTGCAATTGTCTGCTTAGCGAATCGTTGATCAATAAAGAGCTGTAGGCTTTATGGTTTGAGTAAAGAGGTTCAGATCAGATTCAGCCAGCTGTATTTTAGCTTTGAAACAGGCAACTCAACTCTGATGTTGACAGTTTTTCGAAAAGTGTTTTTCCCTGCTGTTCTTTTCATTTGAAATACATAAAGTGGAAAACAAATAAGCAACATTCAGTTCATTTAAATTCAGTTCATGTCGTTCAAATGTACAATTCATAATAAACTAATTTGAAAAGTGGATTGTCACCTAGATGGCATAGTGTAGATTTGGGATGCCATACTGTTTGGGGTTGTGTTCCGTATTTGGAAATGTGAGTGGGTGGGTTTTCATCCCATTGTGAGAACCAGAAGTTGTATACACTCTCACTTTTTGGGAGCTGCCATCCTTATGGGGTCAAAAGGACCTGCTTAGAATCTGAGATTCAATGGGATCAGACTTCGACAGGCTGGGATGTAAAAGCATAAGATTAACATGGTGACCAGACAATTTACGATCTGTCTGGATTTTCCAGGCATGGTCCATGCAAGGTTTGTTATTATTGTGCATAATGTATACATATATATATATATATATAAATATATTATATATATATATATATATATATATATAAATTAGCCTGTATGTTCTGTTTTTCTACAGTGCTAGACATAATATTTATTTATTTTATGTCTAGTACATATGAATACAATGAACACTGATTGTATGTGTATCATGAAAGAATTGAAAGGTTATTAAATCAGTGTGTATTAATCCATTATTTCCAGAATAATGTTTGTTAGTAACTTGCAAGCTTCGATTCGAATATCTGTAAAATACTCAGAGTTCACAAACATTTGTCCAAATAGGGCTATACTGTCTGGTTCAAACTCAAAACTTTGGCCAAAGGGATTCATACTATAGATTTCTATGTAGAGAAGCTATATTATTCTCCTTAGCTCGTGACTAAATATAGTTCTGAAACTGCACTCACTATGCCAGCAGAATTCTCTCTAAGTTTAGCAGTTCTTCATAAAGTGAAGCAAAAACACATCCAAAATAATCATATCTTTAGTTTCCCTGCAACATTCATGTTTAAAAAATGCACAGACAAGGCTTTGCTGTTTGTCAATCTCCTCGTTTTTTGTTTTTGCTTCCCACACAAGCAACTCTTCTCCGAGCGGCTCAGTAATTATTTGTGTATGACAGACACGGGGATGCTCTCTACGGGAGGCATTCAGAAAACATAAGCGCGTTAATTAAGTGAAATTGCTTGCGGGGGCGTCAACCAAGCTGATATACTGCTGCTAATTTGAAAAAAGAAGCTGCATGTTTTATTCATCCCCCCACATGGGCCCTAACGAGTAATGTTAGCAGTGTGTTTGTGCTTATGCGATAAACAGAAGGAGACAGGATGCACCTCAACCACATTGGTGCCTTTCCAGTGATTTGTCTTTGAGAAAAGCCTCCTGTACTTTACCTGGAGCTTCTAAAAGACTTTCACAACATGAGATTATTCCACCACGTTCTGCACTTTACATTCTTTATGTCTCTGTCAATTTATAGAAGGAGCTAAAATCTTCATCAAACATTCTCTTATCTTCATAGAGCAGGATGTTTTAAGGCTTGAGCCAATGTCGCACACAGAGAAGAGACTCCCCACGTTACTTTGATGTCTTGGGCCTAGTTTACACAGCAAAGAGGTCAGGTGAACGCACCATTCTCACCTCATTCGAACAGTATTTAGACGGAAACAACAAGGTGTGAAGGTAATGATTTTAGATATGAAAAGTAATGTAGAAGTAGTAGCACTTTTAACTGAGATAAATCACAAACCATTTGTTTTTTTCTGGGGCATTGACTCCTGTCACACGCCTGTTTTCAGATTCAGATAACTTTATTTAACCCCTTAGGCAATTCATTTGAGCAGCATAAGACAATGAAATTAAAATCAATAACAGAAAAGTCATCTACTCATAACAGCAAACATGCAACATCAAACATAGTGGAGCTTGTACATACGTAGTACGATAGGCTACTGATAAGAACCTACAGAGAGTTTAACAACCTAAAAGCTCATTTGTTTTTTGGTGACTTTTGCCCAATTAATTAACCACTTGATAAAATGTAGTGCAGGGCTATTCGACTTTTTTTCTAGTGGGACAAATTTTACCGAGGACCATGCTTTCTGGGCCGGGTAGCAGCACACTATGTCATCGTTTTTGACACAAGGTTACGCCAAATTATCACAGGATTCGATTTATTTCTATAGTGATACCAACTAATGCTGTAATATATTTTTATTGCACAACAAAATGTCCAAATCAACGTTAAACCAAATCTGAACCAGTAGAATCTCTGCATTAAACCAGACTTAAACTGGGACTAAACCAGGTCAAAAACCGAATTAAATCAGGACTGAAATGTGCACTGTAAAAAAAAAACTTAAATTGAATAATGAGTAAAAAATACTTAAAATAAGTCATATTAATCTTTGTTTGAACATATTTTACTGTCTTGAAACAAGTTATACCAATAGAACAAGAGCTAAGTGGATTGCTTTTTTCTGGAAATTAATAAAATGCACGTTGTTTATTGGTAAATCTTCTTTTCAGACACTTATTGATACATTAGGAAATTTAAGTTGGCCACTATTTCTTGAGTAACTACCCAGAGCTAAATCTACAAACAAAAGGAAAATAAGTTTTTGAAATATTTTGAAAGTGAACTGAGGGCCGGATCATATTCTTGAAGGGCCTATTTGGCACCCAGGCCTTAAGTTGAATAGGCCTGATGTAGGTATATGGAGGCTAATGAAATGAATGAAAAATGAGCTTCTTGCATTGACTTCACAGAAAACACAGCAGAGGAGCGGCTCGGTTTTGAAGTATAAAACATGAGCCTGCTGCCTATGGCTATAAGTTGATTGCATCATAGAGAAGACATAAGAGCAGTGATAAGTGGACTGATGTTAGCGCTGCAGCGTTTAGGGACATTTCCTGCCTGTAATGCTGCTGTCAGAATATGCTGTTGTGTCTCTGAATCCAATTTAGTTTCATTGAGGTGCACAATGTTCTCATTTGCCTTCAGTAACAAGGTGTTTGTGCACATTTCCCCTGCTGTGGTCCTCAGTGTATCCACCTAACCACATTAGCACAAAAAGATCGGGCCTGATGAGCTGTAATGCTGCAGTAACAAGTTGAATAGACAGTGTTACCTAATGTAACCCCATCACTAACTCGATCTGATCCAGTGGAGCTCTTGAAACTATGTGGCATATGTAATTTAATCAAGTGCTAACACGGATATTTTTTATGTTGAAAAACTGTATCTTCAAAGAAGGCCACTGCAAACAGAAGTTCACAGGTTCAACTCTCAGTTGGTATAATTTATATCACTGTTTGTGTCCAACTGCTTTAGATTAGATTCATTTTCAACAGTTGGAAGGCTCCATCTTTCTTAATTGTTCAATTTCTTGTTTATTTGAGTTTTATTTTGCATTTTTATTGTCTCTCAGCATTAAATAGAAATGTGATGTGACTGAAAAAAATACTGATGAAGAGTGAGGACAGAAGTCTACAATGTAAAATCAAAAATTTTAAAATGACAAAGAAAATTTTTCATCAAAACAATGGAAAATTATACAATATTTGTCGTGTAAAGGTTGTATGGAGGATTTTAAAAAATGTAAGTTGTCAGTCTTGGTCAAAACCAGTTGCATAGATTTGTAACAGCCTTGTATTTATGCTAAACAAAAAAATAATTATAAAAATATATGAAACTGTGGACATGATGAGGCCAGTAAAACCTTGATGATATTGGCCTATTAACTGTCAAGCAAACCCTCAGTGTTCCTAAAGGCCCCTTTCACACATTGAACCCGTAAAGTACCGTGTCTTGGTTTACGGTATGGCTTCCACTGCCCCATTCATATATGCAAAATTCATCCTGAAACAATACCGTGTCGTCACCATTCACATCTGACCCGGCACATGGAATGCTTTGGACACAAACTCGCCTATAAAGCACATTTTCCATTTTTAATTTGTTTAAAAGTTTTTTTTTTTTTTTTTTTTTTTTATTGATCATTATTGTTATTTTATTTAGGTTTATTTGAAGATCTTGGCTTACTTGACCTATCATTATTTGCGGGGAGATGCGGGGAAGTTACCGTAATATAGCACATATTGCAGGTAGCCACAATACAGTAAAGTGTACAGATAACTTAAAACGAAGGCGCTCGTCAATGAACAGGGTACACCGCATAATTATAGTAAGCTGTTCTATTGGTACCTTAAGCTTCAGTTTCTTCATTGTGTCACAGTTTGGAGGAGCGGACACTTTCACTACCAGCCGTGTCAACCAGAGTTTTTAGAGAACACTGAAAGAACAAAAATCGACTTAACTCGTTATCCAGCCACCGCCGCGCCGCGGCCAAAGGAAGGTGATGGAACGTCCCCTGTGCCTTCGGCATCCAATGGCCTGTACCTGGACTTGCGCGCACACAAGGGGAGCTACAGCTCCGACGGTCGTACTGGACTCGCGTGGCTCCCAAGGGAGGAGGGATTACGGGCCCCGTGCTGTCTGTACGAAACACTCCTTGTGCACGAAAAGGACGGGATAGGCCTCTGGAAGGCGCCCCCCCGGGTCATAATCATAATTCAGTATCCTTCAGGCGTAGCTGAGTCTGCCAAAATGCACTAGACGCAAGAAGGAAGCCCTTGCACAGGGAGCGCCACCAGACGGCCGCGGTTTGCGCGACACCAGCGACTGGAGTCTGGTTTTCGACCAAGCTCGCTCTCTTTACACAGGCTTGTTCAAGACTGTGCATTGAAAGGGAACTTTTCCGGAACTTTCGACTCTGGCCCATGGCGTACATCCGGTGAGTTTTTTAGCCTATAGAAAATAAAAAACAGGTGATTTTCTTAGTGAACAGGTCAGCTAATAGCAGGCATCTGGTCGCTATGCTTTTAAATCCCTCACGGTTAGGGCTGTTGAAGCAAACATAGTAATAAGAAGTTTTGCTCGTTGCCGACTTGAGATAAAACAACGTCTAGCGGAGATTAGAGCGTGCTCGTTCCTCGCTCAGTTCTGGGGAGTTGTTCTTCGCCCGGATGGGTACGATTTGCACCACCGAGCCAGTCACCATTCCGTTTCAACCATCGTCAACCCGAGGGGACTAGATTTCAGTACTGTTCCCATGGTAATATCTACTAGATATCGACATGGATCAAATGCCAGAATCAAGAATACCATCAATTCCGGTTTTTCCGTTATCGAGCAGCATTCCACACTTGTTTACCAGCATACATAGTGAATACAATTTACCGTCTGTATAGTCGTGTATGTGTGAAAAGGGGGCTTAAAGTTAAACTCCATGGCCCAGTTGTCGAGTGCCCCAAATAGTGGGGCGAAATGGCCACCTGGCAGGAAAGCAGAAGAAAAACAAAAAACCATGTGCAATTTGCCATTATGAAAGAAAAGCGGATAACAAGACCAAACCGTCTGTATGGATTTTGGAAAAGCTGCGAAGAGTGACTACAACCAACCTTTAAATTACTCTGGCAGGAAACATCAGCCACGATAGGACTGTTTGTCTCACGATTTCTCACGCTCCAGACTCTCTTACATCAGCAGTCTCCCTTGACACAAAACCCGACATCGAACATCTCGACACTGTGGCCTCTCAAAGCCATTAGCGCACTCATCATCTAGTGCACCTTTTGTGGTTGTCTTTGCCTGTTAGATGATCTAAGCTAACCCGTGCATATACTTCATGTGCCATGAACATGTCTCTGCGAATCAACACATCTGTCACTAGTACAACCCAAACAAACTCTGGACCTCAAAAGAGACTCTTGACAATTCACAAACCTTACACGCCTCTCACACGTTTTGTTTTTTCTTTTTTTTTTTACACAAACCTTTGGCAAACCCAAACTAATGAGAACAATAAAAACGTACAATTACAGTCAAAATGTATTTTGGATTCTCTTTCAGATTTGCTTCCAGTAAAAGAAACTTCTGAAAATGTCAGTACTCTAGATTAGGCATCAAATTACTAACAATATTGTGTTTTTGTGACTACAGTAGTAAACAAGGCCACAGTGTGAATTTGCTCAAAACTGGTCTTGAGTAAACAGGGACATCTGGTCACCCTAATGCACGTTTTAGTTTACAACCTTATTTCTCCCTGTATACTTTACAACTCCAAACTGCTTTGTAAAGTACAGATCTCTCTAAACTTATCAATTCCAGTCCACATTGCCTTTTAGAGAGACTGTCCATTTGATAGCAGCCTCCCTTTACATCCATGGCCTTTGTCTCCGCCCCCAGAGAGGAGCATATCCCAGTTTGGCGCTGACAGCGTGGCCACGAACATGGAAGGTTTGTGGTGGAAGCTTTGGGGGTTTGCAAATGAAATGGAGCAGCCCACACACCAGAGACTATGGGAGAGAGTGCATATTTAATTTGTTCTGCGCTTATCGGGACTGCTTGTACTGCTGGGGGAAGAAAAGAGGCGAGGATTGGGCTGGGCTTTGGATACAGCTTCAATCCAGCCATGATGAAGCCATTAAAAGAAGCTGCAGCTGCCAGAAACATACCTCATAAAATTCTGTTATCATCTTGGACACGTGTGAACCTTTGAGTGGCCAAGTCTGTGCGGAGCTCGATACAGCCTGCAAAGCTTTACGAGTTAGGCTCACTGAGAATTGCAAGTCGAAACGCACAGACAAATGGATGAACTGCAAAGAATAATTTGGTCTCACTCAAAGCTATAATACCTAATTTTCAAATAGCAAAATAAGCAGTAACCAGTATTTGTAACTGGTCCTTCGATCGCGCAAACTCTTTGGCACATCCCTAATTTAGAACAGATAGAAGTGAAGCTGAAAATGTATCTTATACTAAGTCTATACGTTTTACAGAACAAAGATGGAACATCAACGTTTTTAAGGCTGTGATAGGACAGTTTAAACTGTTGAGTTTTCATTGGGTCAGAATTGCAAGTATTGGGCAAATTTGGGCTTCAACAAACAGAAAGTTGTGAAAATCTAATAATAATACATTGATATATTGTTCCTTCACGGTAGGGCTGGGCAATTAATCGCATTTGCAATTATATCGCGATATGACAAGACGCGATTATGTAATCGCAGAGACGTGCGATTATTGGCCACGTGAGTTTTGTTTTGGAAGTAATTGAAGCGCCGCGTGTGAGTGCGGCCGTCTGACTGCAGCGCTCCGTCTGCAGCTTCATGTTACGCTCCACGACACTCGTGTGCTTGTGCTTCACTTTCTCTCAGTGATTCGTGTGCTCATGAGATCGACGACATGTAATGACAATACCAGGCTCACCGGTGTAAAACTGTGCTGTTGTCAAAACTACAGCAAAGGATTTAGGCTTAAAGCGGCGGTGAACGAGGTGAGCCTGGAGCCAGCGCTGTACTTCGTTCTTTCTCTCTTTTCTCCACTCTCTCCGCGAACTCTCTTCGTTAGTGACACGAAACGTAGACATAATAGTTGTTTCAGGTGAATGTCTATCGCTTCTCTTTGCCTTTTAGCGCGTATGTGCGTGTGCCTCTGACTTCGAAATCCCACCGCGTTACGAGTCCGCCCGCGCTGTAACATGAAGTGGTCCGCGGTGACGCGCTGCCAAACGAAGGATAAACTATTTAATTCCAACACGGAGCACTCCGGTTCTCTGCATGGACAGGGACAGGTAATCGTCCCGCCTTCTGTCTGTCTGTGGAGCGGGGATGAGCGAGCGAGTAGTAGAGACGGAGAGGGGGAGAAGGAGAAGCAGCAGCAGCAGCAGTCGAGAGCCGTGCGTAAGTTAAAGGGGAACACACTTAGTTTGGATATGAACGCATATTTTACACTGAATAGCTCTGGAATGAAATATAAGTTACAGATATCACTTATTTGAACTTAAATAAAAATGAACAGTGAATGAATTTGCACAAGTTCAGTATAACTGGTTCATGTCGGTGAAAAGCAGAGCTGGTTAGGCTATAGCCTATATAGTTTTATCCACCTTCACAATTAAACGAGTTAATTAATCTTGATGATCTAATCAGTGTTGGGGTAATGTATTGAAAAAGTAATTAGTTACTCATTCTTTTTACTTTTTGAAATGTAATTAGTTACACTACTTAGTTATTGCTCAAGAGAGTAACTTGGTTACATTACTTTAGGATTACTTTGTGTGCATTATTGCAACATCAATCAAAATGGGATTTAAAATTGTATCATTGGCATTTAAACAAAGGCAAACAACAAAAGAGTTGCTTAGATTCAAATTCAGTAAAATCAATATTAAAAGTATTCTGTGCACTGTTCCAGCTGCAGATCTGTGTCTCTGTTGTTTTATCTCACACAATAAGTCACTTTTGTAGATTATTTATTTTTTTAACTTAAAAGTGAATAAGAGTATTTTGGTAGTAACTGTATTTAATTACAAGTCTTTCACAGTACTAATTACACTACTAGTTACTCAAAATGTAATTACAGTAACTAAGTTACACCTAACACTGGATCTAATTTAGCCAAAATAATTTCACAGGTACATGTCTAGCAAAATATAACAATTCTTATAATAACTGTTGATTTTGTGTTACTTTTGCTCATGTTTTTATGCTGTGGGAGAAAATCGCAAAAAAATCGCAATCGCAATATTTCCTGGAAAAAATCGCAATTAGGATTTTAGGCTAATCGCCCAGCCTACTTCACGGCAAGGAACACCTATGGGGAAAAAAATATTATGTCAGAAGAGAGAAACCTCGTGAAGGACCTCAAGCAGGGAACTCTAAGCAATGTGGATATAATTTTAGTTTTTGTTTGTTTATTAACTGGCTCAGGGGACAGGGTTTATTCAGATTGATATCTCTTTGAATGTCACAAGTGACTGAAAATATGGATTTCTACAGAAACAATCAGCAAAGCACAAAGCTAGTTTTATTGGAGGAGAGAGAGGTGTGTCATGTGTGGCACATGGTCACAAACCCCACTCAAAAAAAAAAAGTTCTGGATTCCAACAAAATAATGCAAAGAACTCAACTTTGACAGAAATGCCAGATAAAACGTTTTAATTCTAAGGTGACATGATCAGCAAGGGGAAATACAGTCAAAATTACAATACAGCTTAATTTCTCATTGGAACTTAATGAAGCTCATTAGGCAAAGATTATTGCTTACACTGCCTTAATTAACAGTACTTATCTAATTGCATAGTAAAACAGAGAATTGAGGAATGAAGTGATTTCAAATTAAATGGGTAAACACTTAATTGAACAAATCCATTAGTTGAGTCTCGTATGAACAGGCATGCACTAGGGACCACATTAACATAATGGAAGATGCAATTTTCTAATTTACATTATACATCTTTCTTTGACTGCCTTTCCATTTAGTAATGTTCTAAGTGGTATATATGTGGCCTCATAGCAGTTTGTTTTAATACAGACAATTATGGAAAATGCAAACTTATCAATTAGTTTTAACATTTCCATAAATCATTTTATTAGCGGGCATTAGTCCAGTCAAATTATAATAAAAGCGTTCTCACTTTAAGCAATGATGTTTAACGCTAAAGTGGCACAAGTTTTCACTGTTTTCTGTTTTAAATACGTTTCTGTGCCTGCTGTTGTATAATACAGAGAATTATCAGTTTGGATTCTCCAGGCTAAAGCTTTAAGTCTCTATATTTGCTGGATTGTATTTCAAACGAAAAGCCTCAGCACTTAAAGAGTTAACATATTATCTTTTGTGCAGTTTTCAGGAGAAGTGCCAGAGAACAAGGTGAATGTGGTAGTGACAAACTTGACAGTGTTGGATCGGGATCAGCCCCATAGTCCCAACTGGAACGCTGTTTATCGCATCGTCAGTGGAGATCCATCTGGCCACTTCACCGTTCGCACCAACCCGGTTACCAACGAGGGCATGCTCACTGTGGTAAAAGTAAGTGATGGCATCCATAAAGGGTTATTACCAGTTCATATGTTTGACCAAATGTGACAGAATCATAAGCATTTTTCATTAGACACTTGCACTGTGCATGAGTTGGCAGGATGTCATGTGTTTTATGCCCAAAAGAAAAGATATGTAGGGCGATCTTGCCCTTTAAGACTTCCGCTTAGACCGGTTAAGACAGTTATTCCTCTGTTGGCCTCTAGTGCGCTCTCTCCAAGAGCTGCGCCGTGAGTGAAGCAGGTGTGGTGCCCGCCAGATGTGTGGGGTACAATTTCATTCAGTGAACGGCCTAGACGTGTCATGTCTGTGACACGTAAGCAGTGCATTAATATCACAGCAAAAGTTACTACAAGAGCTTCAGTTTGGGAAAAAGTGTAATAATAGAAATGTATTTGGTAAAAGTCTATTCAAATGACAAACTTTAACAACTTTGTCTAAAAAAACGTATTTTCTTTTACATAAAGCCTGCTGACTTCATATAAAAAAGACTTAGATTATAGAGTGAACATGAGACAGTGTTAAGTGTGAATGCAGCTCTGCCCACGACAGAGCAGAGAGATAAAGCAGGAGAGCACGGTGCTGCGTGAGGTCCGGCCCCTTCAGCGCTTTTTGGGTCAGCGCGGGTCGCGGCCACGCACACCAGGCCGCTGGACGTTTCTGACCAGAGGCTGTCAATTTTACGGCGGTGACCACTGTGAGTGAGCACGAGGAAGAGCGCGGAACCGTTTGGCACAGTCTGGACCAGAGCCCCGCGCTGTGCTTTACCTGGACCACGGCGCGCATCCAGAGAACCGACCCGAGGTGGACACAACCTGCGCTCGTCTGTACAGGGGCTGCAGACGCGGTCACACACGAAAGACCCTCCGCTCGCATCACACCGGACCGGGAGCCTGCTTACCGGCAGTTGTCTCATTCAAAAGGATTATAACGAGGACACGCCGCTGCTTTTTCATAAACTTTTCACGCACGGATCAAGATTCTCAGGTAAGTCTTACCACGAGCATTGGATCATTTTTATTATAAGTTTAGGTCGACACAGCATTGTATTGTTAAGGGAAAAACATATAGAACAAACTTATTGAAGCCAAGTCTGACTAAAAAGTGAATCCATTTTATTTTACAAATATATTGCCTAATTCAATAACTGCATTTAACGTGGCTGTTTCTAACTACATAACTGACAAAATTAGAATTGATGGCAAATATGATTATTATTATTATTTCTTATTTCCAGTGAACTTCTTGCACTGCTCCACGGTTATGTTGTGCAGGTTCACTGATTGAACTGGCATCAGACTAGGCAGAGCAGCCGTGCACGAGCTGGAGCTGCTCTCTGGAGCTCATAGCGGCCAACACAGAGAACTCTTTGCGCTTTGCGCTTAAGTATAAGACCGGCAGGGGCAAAATGCCCGGATGGTCTGATTCTATATTCTGCTTTTTTCAGGTCGTTAAAATTCAGTGGTTATCAGCATGAATTCATGAGATGTTCATGAGAAATTAATGCATGAAGTCATGGTGAATTCATGATATATGTCATTTCTTTTTTATTTATTTATAAATGACATTTGCAGTAATATGTAAAGATTATAGCCACATGGCTAATTTCCATGTTGGCTATAATGAGCACGTCCTGAATTCACCATGACTTGCATTGGTTCCTCATGAACATATGAATCATGATGATAATCAAAGAATTCATGTCTCTTTATTGTAAAATGCTAACAAAGATTATTGTAAAACAGACCTTGTTCAAAACGTCCCAAAATGAAAATGGCGTATTTATTGACTCTCTCTTATATGCTCTCAAAATATAATGATTGTAAAAGATTTGCATCAGCCAAATAAATAATAAGTATAAATAAATACAATCTAATTAACCTCATCTTTTCATAGTCAACCACAATGAATCAAAATATTTTCACAAAAAACCTTGAATCAGAACATTTGCTAAATAAAAATGAGCTGAAACAGATGGTTGATAATTAGTCCTTTCAGTGTCTCTCAATAAAAACAAATACTGCTTTGAGTACTTTGAGTTTAAAGGAAAAGTATTATACTTTGATGATCTATAACAATGGTCACTAACCTGTCGATCTCAGAGGTGGTGGAAGTCCGATCCCAAAGCCCTGTCTGTCCGTTTGAACTTTAACTGTACCTACAAGCGCGATCAGCAAGCCCGAACTCTAACCACGGTCTACTATCGCAATTTACAAGCACGAGTTAGATACGGCAGCATAAATGCTTCGTTGTCGGCTTGTTTTAGGGCACAGGGCAAGCCAACAGCGTGGCTCCTGAATGCACATGCTCAAAAGTAGAAAAACGAGCAGGAGTAGGAAATATGAAGTACCACAGAAATCTAAGAACTCATAGGCCAACTGCGTTTCAGTATAGACTAGTCTAAAAATCAAAAGACCACTGATCTATAATAAAAATTCTTGCATTTTGTGTATAGTATCAACAAATTGTTGTAGACTATCTTAATAATATAAGCTGGTAGGGCTGGGCAGACATTTCTATTTCCAATAACAATGTGTTCAAATATTTCCCTAAGCATACTTTCTGAGACTTAATCATTGAACAAATGTGAGTACATTATTTATCACAATTATATACAAAAGTTGAATGTGTTGAATTTTAGATCATATTGCACATTTTATTTTGAAGATAATCAAAATTAAATTGTTTATAGTACTCTATGTACAACAACTTTATTAAAAATGTTTTCATCTTTGCAAAGTGACTGCACGACTTTTTTGGCACTTACATGTTGGTGGTGTTAGAGGTAGATGAAAACTGAATGTTTCTGAGCATTTCAGCCTTAGTTACAGCACAATTACAGGACTATTCAAGCGCACATGATTCAATCAAAATACAATTTCAGGACATTAATGCTTAGATAACATTCTAACAAGCTCAATAAAGCTGATTTGTTTTTGTTGTTGTTCCTTTAACAAGAGATGGTCTCTGTCCCCCGCCTAAGGCCAAAGACACTTATATAGATAGTCACTCGCAACCTCAACCTCTTAATTTGACACTGGTATATCACAAGTAATATTATTAATTATATTTTCCATTGCCCTTGTCTTAGCCAGTGGATTTCGAGATGAACCGTGCTTTCATGCTGACAGTGGTAGTGTCCAACCAAGCCCATTTAGCCAGCGGTATCCAGTCGTCTCTGCAGTCCACCGCTGGAGTAACCATCTCAGTCCAGGATGTGAATGAGCCTCCCGTGTTCCCCGTCAACCCCAAGATGATCCGCTTTGAGGAGGGCGTACCAGCTGGGACCACCCTCACCGTCTTCTCTGCTCAGGACCCTGACCACTTTGTCCACCAGATTGTCAGGTAACACAGGACGATAAAGCTACAACTATTAGTGTTTTGAAAAGGAGCGCAAAAGAGACAACTAAGCCGTTTATTTTTGTATAGAGCCCAAAATCATAAAAATGTTGCCTCGGAGAGTTTCAGAAGACTTACGGTCACACAAAATCACACATCATTAGTCAATCATGTAGAGCAGAATGTCCAGGATTCACTCTGAATGGGTGACTTGATAATTGTCCCAGAGTTGCTGCTGATTGCAAAGAGATGGAAATTCTGAGTAATGTTCTCAAAAATTGTCACTGCAATTTTGTTTGGAATTTGGTTTAGGTCCAAGTAATTGTTACAAATTACACAAATTTGGAGATAGATCTTCAGAAATTGTATTCATTGACTCCAGTTGAGTCATTTCTTAGGGGTCATGCCTAAGTTCCTGTTGTGGTTGTATGTTAGGTTAGAAAAAATCTCTAAACTGTTACTCTTATGTGACCCTGAAGAAATGTGATTAATTATCAATTTGAGAAGGTTTGAGACCCATGTAAGTCACGATGTATAACAAGCAAGTGCATCCTTTTAAATGCAAAACATTTTGGCATTGATCCTCAGCCAGTCCTTATGGTCACATCCCATTATCAAACATAAATGTATTTGTCAAGTTTAAGCGTTATGTGTTTCTTTAAATATTTAAATATTTCCTCATTAAGAGGCAACTTTCAGATGTTTTAATTCCCTGTTTATTCCCATTAAGTCCAATAGATTCCTGTTTGTCCCTATAACTTTAGTGTATATAGAATAGTGGTTCCCAACATTTTTTGTCTTAAAGGGGCACTATGTAAGAAAAACAAACAAACAAAGTGATTTCCACTTTTGAACACTAGAGGGAGCCTTTCACATGCATTTTGCCTATTAAGCATGCTGCCATCTAGCGTCAATGATCCACATTCCGGCCCGTAATAAAACATTTCAAATATGTATAAATGTATCACAATTGATGTGGATTGGTTAACAGTGCTCTCTTAAGTATTCATGTTGTAAAGAATAAATATGATTTAAATGTTTGTGGACTCTCAATCTTACACAGTGCCCCTTTAAGTCGGAGGTTCTCAAACTTTTTGAAGCCAGTGACCCCTTATCGGTAGGACAATATTTCAAGGACCCCTATTGTTTGACATAGTGACATCATAGCAAAAGTAAGATGTTAAAACCTTGCTTTTTATCAAACTGTAAATGAAATTTAATTAATTAATTTCTCCTAATTCCTTTATTTATTGGTAGCATTTCAATCAAATAAATGTGTCTGGGATTGTCTGTTATTAAAAAAAAAAAGTAAAATTCATTGTCATCAGAGATTTTTTGGACGACCCCCAATTTAGGGGCCCGAGGGACCCCTAAGTAATCTCACACTAGGAATACCCCAAATATCGTGTTTTTTTTAGGGTTATTTTATATTTACTCGTAATTTTTTTATTAATACCATTAAATTTTATTGTTTTAATAATTTGCATGTCAAAAATTGCCCACAAATTATAAAATGTGCTGCAAATCGTTGTTTTTACATTGCAATACTTGCAATCTACCCTTCTTTTAATCCTGCAATCATCCCAAGCTCATAGCTGCTTATTTTGCTGTATCGAATCTCCTCACTCCTTTGCTCTTTCTTCTACTGACATGACCTTGAAAGAACGACCTCTCCATTGTAAACCGAACATGTTTCCATTGGCACTCATGTGTATTATGTTGTCCCCAGTATCAAATTAGAATTTATCCCAACTATGTGGCATCATCTGACCTGCTCCAACTCACATTTTAGCTTTCACCGTGATGAGTAGAATGTGTGCTCTACAGAGTGCCAGGCAGGAATTGACCCCAGCGCGACAGAAACTCCCAAGTGTCCTCCTTGGTCCGGCTAGCTCGTCCCTCTGCGAACCCGGCCATATTGATTTTCCTTAATGTCACCGACTGAGGATGCGGCTGTAAATGTTAGTGAATTGATAGTGTGTAAAGGTGGATGTGTATAGTCTACTGCGGGGTGAGCAATAGCTTTAGCCGAGGTCTCATCTCCCAAAGCAGCGGTTGGGTCAGTAAAGGTTTTCTGAGATCACTGAGCAATTTGGAAGAAAAATATCCAATATGTCCAAAAAAGACACTCACACACTTTCAGCTCGCACCTTGGCAATATTCATAACGTGGATGGAAAACGGATGAGAGTAGTTTGTAGCCGATGTAGGCAGGAAGGCTTTGGTTTTGTGTTTTTAGGCATCTCTACTCTATTTAGTTTTGAACTTTTTCCGTCATCGTCCACACGTTTTGCTAAAGCATTCTGAGCCTCTTATTTTGCAACACAATGTATTTTGAAGCACCTTTCACTGCTTTCAGAAGTTGTTTCGTTATGCTCAGTTAGCTAAATGTTAATAACAAAGGCATTTTCTTAAGAAGCAAACTCAACGCAGATGGGACACTGCAAAATAGATACTTTGACAATACATCTGTGCTAAGGCAAAACGGATTTCAAGTTATTTTCTTTAAACATGCATGTAACATATGCGTTTTTGAGATTATGTTATATAAAAGTCTTATCAATAATGACTAGATGATGATTTTTTGTGTCAAATAGATTTTACCCATGCATATTCCTGACATTTTTTTAATCACTATTTTGTCATCAAAACCCCAGAACCACATGACTATTCAAGAAAAACCTTTTGAAACGAGTGTCCAAATGGATCTCCAAATGAGAAAATAAAAAGAACACAATCTTTTGAATAAGGAAAGATCCTTGCATAAAGGGCCTATATTACACACATTTTAATATTTTCAGCCTTGTATTTGCCTCATGTTGTTCATTTTCCATCAGAAAATACTGTATATTTTCTGTGGTGAGCTCAACTTAACAAAAGCTAAAATATTGACTACATTTTAATGTACTGCAGATGTAATCATCAGATCAGTTAAGTTAAGGTTAAATAAACTGTCAATTTTAAATCACTTAATGACATCACAAGATGGAAGAAAGCACAAATGTACACAGAGGAAAAAGCAGGACGATTTGTACATTTCTGAATGAAAGAAAGCACAACTCTTGGTATGGTTTTGATGAGGAAACAGCATCATGACAAGGCCACAATCTGGTCAAGTCGGCGTGATAAAGAACCTTTAATCTTAAAATAAGAACGACATCATTTGCCTGAAGCTCATGAATAATCCACCTTCTGATCTTGATTTCTGTCTGAAGTGATGTAATCTTTTCATAAAAATATCCATTAAATGAAAGCAAAACCTTAATGCGGTGTGTTCCCTTGACTGTGAGCTGACTGCCACGCCTCATTCTCCCAGACACAGTCACTTTCATACGAGTTTTTGAGTAAGTCTGTGTTATTGATCTGAGCTCAAAGCCACTGCTCACTCCTAAAGCAGACTCGGGCATTCAGACATCTCCATCCGAGCTTCTGTGACCCCGCTTGAACTTAGCGTACGCTCCGGCACACGCACTAGCAGCGAGCGGGAAGGCAGCCAGCAACATTTCCTCTCATTTTTCTCTGTATTTTATTTATTTTTCGCCGTCTCTGGAGGAAGAGAAGAGAGGCAGATCTGAGGGCTAGTCCGTTTGACAGCTGACTTTACTATTAGAGCGGATTAAAGCTGCGAATTTATGGAAGTGTTTGGAGAATTCAAAAACATTTCTGTGATGCCGGGTCATGTATCGTGGTCGTCGTTTTCGCTAAGACCTAAGCAGTACATAAAAGTGAGAAACTGAGAGCAAAATGATGCCACTTTGATATCTTTATGTAAA
The DNA here is from genome assembly GCA_038363315.1 of Mugilogobius chulae. Taxonomy (NCBI): domain Eukaryota; kingdom Metazoa; phylum Chordata; class Actinopteri; order Gobiiformes; family Gobiidae; genus Mugilogobius; species Mugilogobius chulae. The sequence goes on along the minus strand of CM076405.1, from coordinate 29,888,714 downwards.
TTAGAAGCCCAAATATATTAGGAAAAGGTTCAGTCTTGGCGGTTATTGCTGGTAATAAACTTGCTGAACTCTTAGCGGGCTGAAGTTGCAAATAGTTTTCAGTGGCACGTGTGATGGCTGTGTGCATATGCGAGGTCAAGCAGAGTGCTGGAGGAATTTGAGAGCACAGTAACAGGGACAGGCTGACCAATCTGTTCACTGTCACTAGATGAAAAACTGCCAAAGGAATTTTCTACTTTTTTAAAGATGTATATATATGTGAGTGTGCAGAAGTCCTTGGATACTCTTAATAGTGCACTAACTTTACTGGTAGAAGTTTGTCTCCAGGCCAAGTTACAAGTCAGATCTGTGTAGAGGCAACATACTTTCTCAGCATGAATGCAGATTTTATTGCTTTTTGTGTAGAAGATCAACTGTTATGCTCAGCAGTCTGCTTCCAAATACTTTATTTGTGTACATCAGTGGATTTCTGATGAAAAGCTGACACCCGAAAGGTCACTCGGTGTACATAAAGAAAAGATTTCTTAGTTATATGCATTTCACTTTTAGAGTTCTGCACACTGTTTAGACTTTTGGATCCTTAAAGACAAGTTTATTGGTGAAGCGTTAGCCTGGCTAGGGGAGAACCATCCACCAGAGAACATATAGTGTTTATTTGAAAGTTTGTTGCATTAAGATTTATGTTGGATTTTAGGATTAAACTTTAATCTGAACAATAAAAAGACACTTAACTTGACTCACAATGATAAACAACAGAACAATTTAATTTTCTAATTTACAGTCACATGTTTAGCCCACTTACAAAACACACTGCTAATTAACATCATACCAAGTGCTACATCAACTTTTTTGGTGTGTATCAACCACCAAAAAGTTGCTGCTCACCGACCAGTGTCATGTTTAGTATACAGTAGTGACTTCAGTGTGGATTGTGCCTTTTGTTCCTGATCGCAAATATCTGTTGTCAAACCAATCTCACTGCTCCTTTCACTCACACTCTTTCTTTAACCCCGTCCTTTACTCATCATATTAATAATTCACTTGCTGGTTTTGGTGAGCAAAAAGCAAAACTGATTTTAACGTATTGTACTTATGTTTTATAGGTATTCCAAACTATCAGATCCCGCTAACTGGTTAAGAATCAATCGCACAAACGGTCAGATCACCACTATGGCCATGCTGGACCGAGAGTCTGTATATGTGAAGAACAATGTGTACGAAGCTACTTTTTTGGCGTTCGACAATGGTAAGTCGGGTAAGTCAGTAATTCTGCTGATGTTTTGGTGTTCCCTCCCACATTGTCCTGTTTTATCAGCACATACAGCCTCCTCAGCTTTTCTTTGCCATCCGATACGTGTCATTTCTTGCCATTGTAACTCAATCACCTGAGTATCTGTGGGTTATCTTACATTGTGTGAACTCTTTGTACATCTGGGAAGCAAGTTTTGTCTTTGTTGATGTTCCCGACAGAACAGTATAAGGTTGCAAAACATCAAATAATCTTCTATTACCTTTAGATGCAGGGAAAAGGGCATTGTGGGTGTTAGATTAGACTGCATCGTGTTAAAGAGGAGAATATATGTACTATCATGTACAAACTTAACACAATATACTGTATGAATATTTTAGTTTGCACAAACTTGAATGGTCCAAAACAGAATGAATGAATATGACAAATTAATTGTCTCTCATATGAAAACCAAAATATCTTCTTTAGATAATATATTATGTGTAACTGAAAAAAAATGCAGATTTCTGCAGAATTAATGGCAAAACAAAAGGCAATTTTAATGTGAGGTGAGTGAAGTTAGATTTTGATCTAAATGGCAGGCGACCAATCAGCTCCTTTGTTTCACGTGTGTCACAAAAATAAACTAATCTGATTGCCCGTAATGTTGTGAAGTTGATCTGAAACGCAGACGGAGGAGTGGTGACCAGACCCACTCTTCAATTTGTAGAAGTGTAGGCTCTGCATCCCAGGCAACTCTACTGACAAAAAGACTCAATAGAAAACAACTTATGAGCTCTTTTAAGATGTTTCTTGACAATGTTAAAACACAATTAATTCAATTTGAGTCACAACTAAGACTTATTGTGGCATCATCTCAGAAAAGTAAACTAAAGTAAACTGTGGATGTGAAAACACAGTAAATAGCATTTAACATCTAGATAACTTTATACATTTACAATAGATTGTGCTCAGTTAACGTTTGCTGTTACAGTTGTTGCAGGGAGTGTTAAAGCTGCTCTTCTTTATTAACATGAATGCACTTGTGTAATGTCAGAGAAATTAAATATGTGAAGACATTTATTTTTGTTTATTTGGGGTTTAAGGGGTGTCAGACTCATTTTGACCAAGGACCACACTTGAAACATGGTTGTCATCAAAGGGCCGAGTGTAACTGTCTGTAATGAATCTCACATTAACGATTACCAAAAGCACAGAAGTTACAAAAACATCTGCATCTGAATAAGTCTGTTGTTAGTATTTATAAAAAATAAGAAAAAACTGACCTTGCAGCGAGCATGAAATGAAGTAATTTAGTTTCAAAAGTCTTTCTTTTGTTCTATTTTGTCTTTCGTGTGTATTCATCAGATTGTTTTACTGACATTTTCTACTGTATTAGCTTCTTTTCTAAACTGCAACTTGAATAGTGTTGCCCATAATTTATTTTTGCAACAGGTAAAAATCTACCTTTTTAAAAATCTAAACTTGAAAAATGACACGCACTGTAACATCTACTTAACGCTTTACTCAGCCACATTATCAACATTTAAGTCAGTGATTGTAAAGTTATTCTACCTCAGGTCTTTTTTCTTCAATAATGTGCCAGCGTATCTGTCAGTGCATTTCCCTCAGCTGCTCCAATTGCAAAACTAAAGAACTAAAACGCACAAATGGAGGTGTTTACACTCTTGTATAAGTCGACAGGACCCAGGTGTCTTTGGCCGCTGAGAAATGAGCCGAGTGTTGACTACATATTGATTGCAAATCCCACTGTCAACACCAGAACTGGATTGAAATTCTCTTTACTTATTCCACTCAAGCCGAGCGTAAACGAAAAGCAACAAAGCACCCGGCACTATCATAACCGACAAGACGGTCGATGGGCCTTGGGACGCAGGGTTAGCAGACCTATGTGTGCGCGTGTGTAGGTGGACGCTAGTGAGAGATGGGAAAAACAGTTCAGGTGTATACAGGGAGTGTGAAGTCAGTCTCCACTGTACTGCACCAGTAATTTAGTTCATCCTGCTGACACTGACAGTAAGCTGAGGTGTCTGCCGAATATCAAGGCCGCCATACATCACTGCAGCAAAACAGCATGTTGATTCTGTATTTATCCTCCGTGAGCCAGGTTCCTTTTCCTTACCTATCTGGCATATTTTAGGATTTATAGAGTATCCAGAGCAAAGGGACAAGTCCACACTGAAAGGCCTCCCACAGTTTGATTGTCTGTCCCTTTTTGCTTAATGATGAGTTGTCAGCAGTGAACATTAACAAACCATTTTTGTTTGTTTTACTGAGGTATTTAATATCATTAGAGAATAAAAAGAAAATATTGCTATGCTTTCTGTCAATTAAGTTTTATCTGGAAGTCTTTTTAACTACCAATTAATTCGATTATTGCAGTCATTCGTCTGCAGAATGTTTGGCGTGGGAAGACAAAAGCTAAACAAATGTAAATATTACATTTTAGGTAATGAGATTTGTGTCCTGTTTTGTGTGATTGTAGCTATCATCTGAACCCACATTTGTTTTTAGTCCCACCAATGTAATAAACATATTTTATATATTCTCATAAATAAACCGAGTTAGTCTGCAAACGCCTGCCAGCTCCCAGTCTGTATTTTGAATCAGTGTGATATTTTCAGTTTTGTTTCGCCTCAGTATAGAAGTATTGTGTTGTTAATTAGCTCAAAAGGTGTTTTGTTGTGCGTACTTGAGATGACAAGAAATACTGGTGGCAAGCCCCATGCCAGGAGAAACATTCACAAATAATTTAATGTCAACAGCCTTTAAAGTGTGTCCTTTCTGAAAGGTCACCTACACAATTCAGTAGAAATAGAAAGTTAAAACCATACTCTGGAACATTCTGACTGAAGACAAATATGTTTTATGCTAAATGTAAAATAATAAGTCTATTTTTTGTCAAAAAGTTCCAGCGTGCACCTTTAATTGATCACTGGCTAAGCACAATAGTTTTGAACATCATACACAATTTTATGATAATTATAATAAATCCTCAGTATAGTTTATCATAACCTACATGTGATAAAGTAAGATAGTGTTGCAGAACTAGCCATTGCATTGCAAAGTGAAACAGGAGTGGACCACCAAAAACGGAAATTCAAATCTTTTTTTTTTTAATTCAGGCAAAAGTCTGGTTTTGTGCCAATGTATAAAAAGTCAAAGTTTACTAAGTGCTCCAGGTCTGAGTGGCACAACTTTAATAAATTAAATTACTTAAATGAGTTGGTCAAATAAAAATGAAGCCCAAGGAACATATTTATATTTCGCTTTTGATTTTGTGAGGCCTGGAAATATTACCATACATAATTATATTTACAAACCAGTCAGAGTGCAAAAATCTCTACATCAAACATCTGAGATATTGAGGTATTTGCAATCTGGGCAGTAGGAGGTAAACTCTCCAATCACAAACTGGTGATTGTTCATAACTTTTAGATGATACCACAAATACCAGTTCTACTTTGAATGACAATCTTACAAGTCTGCTTAAAGTGTAACTCTTGTTTCTCTAACTTTGCAGCACTTTTAAAATGAGACACTTGTTCAATTTAAAGATAACTTGCCCAAAGCCTTCATTCCAATTTCCAGTTATGATATACCCATATTTTCAGTGCAGCCCAAAGCTGAATGTCGTTAATTACATTCTGCTGCCGCTACTTGAGACAACAAAAGTGGCTGTTGTTTAAAGATGCAGAGGCACTTAGGAACAATAAACTTCATACGCTGCTCAGGAAGTGATGGGGAACAAACAGTTTCAAATGCAGTTGTGTTGCAAAGTGTTCTATAATCACACAACATTAGCTGTTAAAATATGGCATTTAACATCCAACAGCTCACATAGAATTTCAGGCAGCTGCGTTGGCGAGTTGCTTTTCTGAATGTGAAGGAAAATGATGAATGCAAATGCTATAGACCTGTCATCACATCGCTCTCAAAGCATGAGCAGCCATCTTGATGTAATCATCTGAGCAACATTAGGGACACGCCCCTCGAACACACCCCCGCGCCCCTCCGCATCTCTTCAGACCTCCAGGCACCGCATGTAGCACCTGGGCTGAGAAAACTTTTTTCTGGCCGTTTAGTGACTTTTTAACTTGATAGATGCACTTGTATGGACTTGTTAGTGATGGGTAGGTTTGGTAAAGATAGAATAATAGAATAGAAGTATTTTGGGGGGATTTTTTGGGTACCAATACTTGATACCAGTACATTCTTACAGATAAAGGCATTTAAAAAAAAAAAAAAAAAATCAGCAGGAACAGGTAGTTAGCTGAAGCTGATGTGAGATTGACACACAACAATGAGGAAATGACCACAATAATTTAACATTTGCATATGGAAATTATATTTGCATGAGCGTCAGTATTGAGATTTTAAAGAGTCAATATTTACTTATCAGTACTTCAATATTGATACTCCCATCACTATTAAAGTATCAACAAACTTAAGAAGTTTCGGACATGAATGTACTTTAGAGTGTTTATTCAAATTTTAATTCTTATAGAATATTACAAATTATGGTCCAGAATCACTTTTTTCAGTGTATGACTCACTATATAGCAATATATTGTCTACTTATATATTCCCATATACAGTATGTTAAAATATATTAGAAATTTTATCATATATTGAAATATATTTTCTGATGTATTGTAATATAAATTCTAGTATATTGCAATATATTTTTGTTTCGTAAGGGAATGTGCACCTCATAAAACAGCCGCACCACCTATCTGCTTTCTTCTCATAACTTTACTGACACAGATTCTGTGTCCTCAGGTTCTCCTCAGGCCAGTGGCACCGGAACTCTTCAGATCTACTTGATAGACGTGAATGACAACCCTCCGGTGCTGATCCCACGAGAGGCACAGATCTGTGAGCACGGCCGTCCCAACTCCAGGATCAACATCACTGCCTCAGACGCAGACACAGACCCCAACGTGGGACCTTTTGTGTTTGAACTGCCCACATTCCCAGCTATCGTTCGCCGCAACTGGACTATCTCCAGACTGTCTGGTGAGTCCCAAGCCAAGTCTGTCTACTATTGTAACATTTTAACATGTCTACAGACTGTAACTCCATGGACATAGATGCATACACGTGCTAATCATTTAAAGATTTAACCTATAATTATATGACTACACCAGCGTTGTTCGTTTCAAAGGTTTGGACACTGACACTGGTCCCAGCTATGTTTGACCTGACTATGTGAAAACAAAACAAGAAAAACTTTTTTTCCTTTAAGTTTTTTGCTAACAAGCTTTTTATTCAGAAACCCAATCACCTTGATGTAAAGAAAAGCTACTTTGGGGGATGAGAAATTTGGTTCTAACAGATGGGGACCCCTTTCTCTCAGTAACTGCTGGGACGGTGGTGAGCTGTGAGCGAACTCGAACAAAACGCCTGACAGAGCCTGCGGTGTGAGACACAGCCTCTATCTCGGTGTTGACGCACCATCTACCGCTCGTGACAAATGAGATCCATTCATCTGCACTCCCCTCGGCAGCCATTCTGTCACCTGATCCGGCCCAGATGGATGCTTCGCAGCAGTTGTCTTCTTGAGGACAAATCTGATGCCATACCTTGATCCTACTCCCACCAAGCCTCTTGTTCAAGCTTGACTAAATGATCGATGGAGAAGGTTATATTTGTTGTTGTTTTTACGCCTACACTGGCACATCTGTGTCAGGATGAGTGCTACTTGAAGGATTTCTCACTATTGCTGGCGGACAGTATCTTAAACAAACAAAGTAAGGAAATGCATTTATCAGGGAATAATTGATTGAGTCTCTTATTGAGTCTTGTCTGGGTGGGTTTGCTCGCGGTAATCTCCATCCTCCATTCATTATTTGGAAGACACAAAAATAAAGGTCAGAATAGGTACTTTTAGAAAATATAGATTTGGAATTTGTTTGTTGGATTCTAATACTTCAAAGGTTTTGTATGTTCTAGACAGATTCTAGATAAGAATGATGCAAAATAAACAAAGTGGCATGAAGGTCACGATGATTCGGTCAGGGCACAGAAAAGGGAGTATTGCCAGATTGAGCAAAAATGCTACAAGAGCTCAAGGTTCATTATGAGATTCATAAACTAAAATTGAATGTGTATAATTACATGTATTTATTATAACAATTATTACAACATTATATTAAAAAAGTGTCCAGCAAAGGCAAAACAGGTGGAAAAAAATGGCTATATCAGTGTGAAACCTGTGCAGTAATTAACTCACACAAATTAAGAAAAGGGTATTACAACTTTTTCATCATAAAATGTTTTCATCCTAAAAATAAGCAGTTTTATGTGGAAAAATTGTCAAAACTTTGCATAACAAGGTCAGCAAAATCAGAAAAAAGACAAGAAACAAGACTAAATGTACTATTTTTTTTATGTATTTTATTATTTATTTTGAGATATTAACATCTCAAACTGAATGCATGCATTAATTCCTCATGAGCATATCATGAATTCATGATGATTCATCAATGAGTTCATGTCCCCTCAGAATAAAACATATAAAACGTTACCAAAGTGTGTAGGAGCTACTTTAGAGGGTGATACTGGTGACCTTCAGGAAAATACATTTTAAGAAAACGACCTTTGAAGTTACAATGTTCTCTTAAACTTATGGATAAAGTGGAAGATAATTTAAATAATACATAAATCTTAAATAATGAAAGTGCAAATTAACTTAAAAACAGAAAATAGAGACAGACAAGGTCCTTTGAGGATATCGTCTTTTTCTTGTTTTAGAAATGGCAAACATCTTATGTGTCCTGTTTTATATAAAGCCTAACTATTAATTAAATGCAATTCTCTATCACTTATCATCATGTTACTGTTCTCTGAAATGAACAAAATCAAAGTAGTACTAAGTAAATCTGGCACTAGAACTGACTCACTATGCATATGACAAAATTGTCCCAGAGAGTTCATCTTGCTGCCTCGATGTGTTTCCCTAACCTGGCTCACGCCAGATGGATATATGTTGAACTCCTATCTGAGTTCTCACTATATCCATCTGGGACTTGACTCGCTGAAAGCGTTCGAGAAAAGGTGGGCGTTTAGTGAAATACTTCAAGCTGATTGGGTGTGGGGCCTACCTTATTTGAGCTAGCCAATCACAGCAACAACTCGTAATGGCGTCTCCAATGTCCGCTTGGGATAGAACAGTACGTGTCACACATACCGCTCTTCTTTCAAAAAGAAATTACTCCTATTTCTGCTAAAACCGCATCAAAAGCAGCAAACAACACGTACATCCACGTGAGCCGCCGTCTTTGTTTAGCTTGAATCAGACTCGGCTGCGGCACCAGGGAGCTAACAGCCCGTGTTAGCCCGCCCTGCTACAATGTGATTGGGCCTCAAAACCACGCTGCTGTGATGTGAGTGGGCCGAACCACGGACGTTTCGGACTCTCAAACAAATCGGGCCGGACAAAGGCCAGATGGTTTCTCTCGTGTTTGTGAATTCACAAATACCGCGAGATAAACCATCTGGCTGGCCACGTTAGTGTTTCCCAGTAGAAGTTTAAAATGTACTGAGCTGTTTGTTTCTACCACTTGCTCACATACTTAGCATGTTGCTTCAATTTAGAGCACATAGACTTTGAAAACTGCAGTCATTAAACCTTTCCTAATGAAGACCAATCTTGATCCCACAGACTGTACTTAACTGTTACAAGCTCATCAGATCTACCAATCTGCGTCAAAGGTCCTCAAAATATGTTTACAAGCAGCTTATTATTATACTAAACTCTTATATAAAAACTCTTTTGATGTGATGTAGTGCTAAAACCAGACTTAGAGGCAATTACTCATAAATCAGTTTTGTGCTCAGACACTGACAGAGAAATAATATGTTAATGTCTCATGACCCATGTTGGACTCAGGCCGGCCTCCTGCTGCGTGCAAAAAAAAAAAAAAAAAAAAAAACAGCTGGTGCAGGGTCAGGAGTATACATGGAGCTCGGACCTATTGTGCTTCAAATGGGGTAGTGCTAAGTCTTAATGGTTTTTATCTGTGCTTCCAGGTGACTATGCTCAGTTGAAGCTAAAGATTCCATACCTGGAGGCTGGTGTGTATGAGATCCCTGTAATCGTGTCAGACTCAGGAAACCCACCTCTATCCAATCGCTCCATGCTCCGGATCAAAGTTTGTCCATGTGATGACAGTGGGGACTGCAGTGCCACTGGAGCTGTGGCAGCAGCAGGGCTTGGTACAGGAGCCATCATCGCCATTCTTATCTGCATCATCATCCTGCTGAGTGAGTGCACTGTTGCTTCACACTACACAATATCACACTAATCAACCCAAGGTCACTGGGGTTCAACTAGCCTCATAAAAGAGAAAAGAAAAAGTGGAAAAAGTTGTCTGGCCCAGGTGTACATCAAAAATAATATAATGAACTAGTATTAGAAATAGTTACACTTTTAATCATTGTGTTAGTCTGTGTCAAGTGTAAAAGTCTACATGTTGCTGTGTCCCAGGCATGGTGCTGTTGTTTGTGGTGTGGATGAAGCGTAGAGAGAAGGAGCGACAGGCCAAGCCTCTTCTCATTGATCCCGAGGATGACGTTCGAGATAATATTCTGAAATATGACGAGGAGGGTGGAGGAGAGGAAGACCAGGTATGGAACAAGCCTCACAACTTAAGTTGTTGGATGAGTTCAGGTTAAGCATATTTAATATCATTATTTCTCTTTTGTTGCATTTCATGCAGCAATAAATGATGGAAACATAATTTCTTACCTCAAATCAAGCATACATTACATGAATGGCAATACACATGAAATTATTTTGACAGATTTTACTCTTCTTTGTTCAAAATGTTCATTTGTATCTTTTATGTTATATTATAGTCACTGATATAAAATAGTATAAAGGTTCCCGAAGCTATCAATTTGAACAGGCTTCCACGGCTCACTGCACAGCTCTCTCACAAAGATTTTGAAAACAGTAACCAGAAAGTTTGATTTTGTCAGAGAAAGTTGGGTGAAGTACGTTGAATAGTGAAGAAGAGTGATACTCTGTGACACTGATCACTAAATCCGTATGTTGATCCATGCAGGACTACGACCTGAGCCAGCTGCAGCAGCCAGAGTCGCTTGAGCACATCATAAATAAACCTGCGGGGGTGCGGCGAGTGGACGAGAGACCTGTAATCACAGCAGAGTCTCAGTACCCTGTGCGCCCCAGTCTGCCTCACCCTGGAGACATCGGTGACTTCATTAACGACGTGAGTTTTCTCTGGCTATGTGTGGCTCTTATACTGTACATTCAGTTCAAATGCAAAAGAGAAAAAAACTCCAGATGGTCCAACTACAGCTGCTAATTTGTATCATGTGACTCTTACGTGTGGAAAACTCCTCCTCTCTCCAATAACCTTGTATTTATAAAAACAAAATATATAACAGTATATATACAGTATTACAGATTCACTTGTCACATCAGTGCTTTTTCTCAGTCCTCATGTGTTTCTCTGATTGTTTCTCTGATTGGTATCAAAGTTACTAATTTCACAAAAACTGCATGACCAGACATATCAAGCTCTTTGGTGAGGACAACTATGGATAAAAAGTGATCAGAGGAAGTCTAAATATTCATGTGTTTGACACTTCACAAGTGAAGGAAGCAAAGAAATAACATTTTTGTAAAATCAAATAGAGACAAAACCCCACATTTTTCCATCCATGAAAGCACAAAGCACTTACCTGTGCTTTTATTGTAAAAAAAAAAACAAATAACTTATAAACAATAGCCTTTTACACTGTATTGGCTATGCATGTTTATTATGGTTGTCTTGACCCAGGTTTCCATTAGCCTAACCCTAACCCTAAACCCTAACCCTATTTAAAGTACCTGAATTATACTTTTTATTTCTAGCGTCAATCTGAGTTATTCACAAAAAGACATGTATTAATTCCAAGTCTGTGATGCAGTGACACAAGGGTCAGGCTAGTGGAAACAAGAAACTACCTTTGGTTTATTGTTACTGTTTTTAAATTTACTTATTCAACTCTATGCTGTATTTTAAACGTTTATTTAATGCCTTGAGGCTGGATTTTGATTATGGATTTACAATTTTTTACAGTGTTTTCCCTCAACAAAGACAAAACAGCTAATACTAATGCTCTAGCTTTGCTTTGTTAAGTCAATCAGAGAAACAAATAAAGTTTTCATGTGTTGGTTTGTCACAGCATCGAGCCGGCGTTTGGTGAGGATCATTATCTGTTGTTTCTATCTGCTCGTTTCCATCTGGTTTTGGCCTGAGCTTGGGTTTTCTCTTGGACAATCATCGTGCCTAAAGGGGGGACCGCAGTAAGGTCTGATCCAGGGTCTACTGTGAAAGCAGGGCCAAAAGCAGCTCATAGGACTTTATACCGCCCCGAGTCTATGGAAACAGGGCTTTGGAGAACCCATCTTTGGTCCAATGGCTGAACCACCTGTAGATTCCATCTCCGAATTCATCTTGTTGAGCGTTAGCAATTATGCGACAAATGAGGATGAAAAAAGCTAAATGTAACACTTTATTACAGGGAAAAAGTATTATTTCTGTTTTCTTCGTTCACAGTTAAAGGTTGGCTTCAATATCCTGATGGAATATCGCGCAAAACACTGTGTAGGTTGTTTATATCTCTCTGGATATTTTGCAGCAGTTCTTTCATTAAATTGCGATGTCTCCTCAGCAAACGAACTTCTGTTTTCAGCAGTTCAAACTCATCGAAGAATCTAAGCACCCTCAAAAGGCTGGGAATGTCAGTACAAGACTCCTCCTTTGAAAGAAACAAAATATTATTGTAGTTGCATAGAAAATGACCTTGATGTAAATGAGTTTCTACAAATGCAGACATTTGTTTGTATTGTTTGAATTGAATACCAAGTGTCTGTAAAATCAAAAGTCAGTGAAAATATTTTCTTAATCTGCAATTGTAGCCAAATGAATGCATGTTAAAATATTTTTGAACTAGTTGAACAGATTTAAATTCACATGTGCTGCTTTGTATTATGAAAATGTAGTATTCCTGCTTCAATATTAGGTGTATTCAGCTGAAGTTAAACTACTGTATACTGCAAACTATTTAAATGATAATCCAAATTAAAAAGTAAATATCTCTTTAAAAGACTACTCACTATCTTCGACGTATGCTTGTTCTCATCCATGTGCCCCTGCTCCTCAGAAAGATCCTTAATGTCTGTTGTTCCACTTTCCTCCTGAAAGTGGCCTGTGTCTTCTGTGTCCTCCAGTATTTCAGTTAAAGTCACATCGTCTCCAGCCTTTGGCTCTGTGTTGGCCTCCACCTCGCTGTCCACAGTCAGACATGATTCAAACTCCTCTGTGTTCTCCTCCTCAGCTGGTGGAGACGGAGTGGATCCAAGTTCAGAAAGACTAGAAAAATCCTACAAAAAAGCACAATCAAGAAATGCTAGATGCTCTTGTTACACACTAAAGGCCTCTTTTATCAAGCATTTGCTCATGTGCAAAATGGGTTCAAAACCTTGACATTTTTATCTCATACAGACACTAAAAATGCAACATTTCGGCTCATAAATAACACTTTTTTATTTTATTATTTGTTTTGTTTGATTAATGAGCCCAGTGTGTCCTTTTTTATTATCACATTGAAATCTAATTTGATCACTTACCATGCTGATATTTGTCGGCGTTAGTTCCTCGATTCTGAAAATAGTCAAATACCAGTGAACACATTTGAAATTACATAACTACTTTTTGTTTTTATTGAAGAGAGCTATGTTTCAATAGTTTGGATTCACATGTGAGCACAACATTTTAATGGATAATTTTTTTCTCAGATGCATTGCACTGTCACTCACCTCTCCAGAGCATTCAGGAGTAAATCTTCATTCCTGTTAGCCATTCTTTTCAACATGCGAAACTCAAAGAAGAAGTTCAACAGCCAGCGTTTCAGGCCTACTGTGTCCTTAGACAGAACCAGAATCACAAGAGTCGTGTTTTAACAATGGTATGATCATAGTCAATAGAAATCAGGATTAAGATAATACAACCATAAAGCAAAGATGTTTTCTGTCTAGGTGATTATACTGTTTGGGCATTGTGCAAAGCAAAGAAAAAATATATGTATTATACAGATGTGGAAAAATGTTTTTCCTAAGCTGTTTCTAGCATTTAATCTTTCATTTCCACAGGTTTACCATTAGGCTAAGATTTCAATGAGATGTGAGTTCAGTTCATGTTTTGTTTTTACACAAATATTAGAGATGTTTGCATTGAATGGTTAAATGATGTTTGCATTGAATGGTTAAATTGGTCAGCTAATTTAAAGTGTGTGTAAAAGTCAGCACCAGAGATTTACCTGTGTGAGTCGTAGGTCTTCATTATGTACAAACTTGTCCGAAAGGCTCTCACTGTCATCACTGTCCTCCAAAATCTCTCTGTCATACATGTCCTCCAAAATCCCAGCTTCTCCAGCTGCTCCCTTTGTGGACTCTATCTGTACTTCACTGTCCACAGTCAGACATGAGCTAAACTCTTCAGCTTTGTCCTCTGTTTGTGGAGGCGCTGTGGGTTCAAATGGTGTGTCATCAGGCTGCGTTTCCTACAGTGTCAAAACATACACAAATGTTACGTACTACTTCATTTTCACATTTTTCTGAAATGTCAATTTTTGATTCCAAGTTGCATTGTTTGTCGAATTGTTTGTTGTAGATTTGTTAAATATATATTTTTTATTTTTCAATCAGTCATGGGTAAGGTAAAAATTATGTTACCATACTGACCCCACAGTTTTTTCAAGTTGTTCCGCAACTGCTTTATTTGCTTGTTTATATCTTTTTAGCTATTGTATTCCTATAACTTTAGAAGTTGTGCTGGCCTGACAAGAAACATGACAGATTTGCCATTATTTCCATGGTAACCATTGTTGTTTCTCGAACCTTATGTACAAGTAGTGACTCAGCAGTTTACATACGCTTACATATGCTACATCTTTACCGTTACGATCCAAAAATGTAATGTTAATTTAGTTATCATAAAGTTAACAGACTTTTCCTGAGGCGTGACCCACAAATGTGGGTTTTAACCAAAATATTTTCATGGGTTTTAGCTCCCTGTTTAGAAACTGTGCAATTCGAAAATATAATTCAACTTTAACTACCCTTAGCCTTAACTATACCATGAAAAAGATAGAAAAATAGTGAAGTCAGACCTACCATGTTTGCTGTTTCAAGCAGTTACTGTTGATTGTCAAAACCTTTCTATTTAGTTTTCACAGTTTTTATGATGTTCTGTTTTGGTTGTTTGTGGTTTAATTTTGAAAGCTCAAATGTTTTTGTTCAATTTGTCAACAGCAGTTAGTAGTGGACAGTTAAAACTAAATGTGTCATGGATACTGTTACTACAGCGACCTAGTGCACTGCTGGTAGGAGGCTAGTACATTAAAATATACTGAAAAAGAGAGAAATGTACCTTTATTAGTCCACCACAGCTGTGTACACAGACACTCAACCTTAGACTACTGCTGTATTTACAAGAAAAAAGACTGTATGACATCTCTGTTATGTCCATTGAAGTGAATATGCTGGGTGTGTCCTAACTGTGTGTGTTGTTTGTGCAGGGGCTCCGGGCTGCAGACAACGACCCCACGGCCCCTCCCTACGACTCACTGCTGGTGTTTGACTACGAGGGCAGCGGCTCTACTGCAGGCTCCGTCAGCTCGCTCAACTCCAGCAGCTCAGGAGACCAAGACTATGACTACCTCAACGATTGGGGCCCCCGCTTCAAGAAACTAGCAGACCTGTACGGAGGAGGCCAGGAGGACTGAGAGCGGTGCTGGGACAGGCTGAGGAGAACCATGATGACCCAGGAAAAATGGACCCTTCACATGGGCTCTTCCCGGGCTCACCTTTTCCAGCCTGCGTGTGTAGGAATTCTGCTGCAATTCTATTCTGGCTTTAGCATTTTCTTTGTGGCGAATTTGTAGTGTTTTTTTTTTTTTTCTTGACTGCGCTGGACCCTTTTGGGATAAATCAATGTGGTCACAAAAAACACAAGTGGTGAAATACGTGTGTTCACTGCAAATGGAAAAGTATACAGTAGTTGATATTGCTGAAATTTAGACGAATGTCGAATGCATCTTCATGTCCTGCATTTGACTAGGTTTGATTTGTGATTGGCAGCATTTCAAATAAATGGAATCCATTTAGAAATCCCAAATCCTAAGTTTGTTTAGTGTATGCAGTGTTGGGGAGTAAGAGAATAGTATATATGTGATAAAAATGCAGAATTCAGATTTTGAGTAACCATATTCTTATAGTTACTTTGCTAAAATCAAAGAAATGCATTTTGGTATTGTTCATGAAATATATACAGTATTTTAAACTAGATAATGTTAGTGACAAAAATAAAACTAGACAAACATTATTCAGTCATAAAGAAATGCAATGGTGTAAATGGTGTAACAAGTGTGTGATAAAGTATCCCATTTTGTTACTGAAGTAAAACTGTACCAAAAATACTTAAAAACGTCAAATAATAGACTTAAAAATAGTATCTGTTTGACATCTTTTACATGGAAGTGTGAAATTAAGTAATCTTTGTAAAATAAATTTAAAATAGAAAGATTTTTAGTCAAAAGAAGATGAATTGATAATTTTACTGATCTACTAAATTTATGTCTACATTTTTACAAAACCTGGTCTTTCGCTCCAACTCTTTAGACAGGATAGACCTTGATCATTTGAAAAAAAAAATTGTCTCAGATCTATAAAAAGTATTTAGTTAAAAATGTTGTGAAGTAGCAAGTATCTGATGTATAAAAACCCTGAAAACTTGTGAACCACTCTACTTTTGTACGTTGCTTCTGTCCATCTGGATAGAGCTAACTTGTCATCACTTCTTTTCTTGCACTAAACTTTTTGCTATTTAAGCAATTGACTCTGAAAGTATCCTAAGTAGTCAGAAAATAGTTTTCTGATTGGACCAAACAAAAGAATTCAGTACAAAATACATTTTAAAGCAAGTACTTAGTATTCTGTAACTATACATTTTCAAACGATTCTTCCCATCACTGTTTACATGAAAGAGCTGCATTATCCTTATTTACTTATTCCCACATGTTTTTCACTGGCGACAGTATTTTACTTGAGTTAAAACATCTTAAGCTTCAAAAACACGTTCAGAAAACTGGCTTTGTTTTCGTTTTCATAGATTAAACAGAATTTAAACAACTACTGTAGACTTTCTCGCAGCGTCGTTATTGATTGTGCAGACCATTTTCTGCTTTAGTCTCAAACAGAAGAGAATGTTTTCAAACGGACTCCTGGATCTCTTTCACTTTGTCGACTTGAATTTCCTTACAAACAGAAGCACTGTCGTTTTATAAAGTGCCTTTTGTGGTGTGTTTTTGTATCCTGCTCTTCTCAGGATCGGTTCTCTTGTCTTAGCCCCGACAGTTCTCGTGGCTCTTTTTAAAACTTCTGGGTAAGGACGCAACTCAAAAGAAGCCAACACAAGCTGAATGGGGCAAAAACTCTCTTCTCTATGGACCTGTTCCTTCATGACTTTAATTATGTGACACTTGGCGACTTTTTTTTTATAAAATGAAAGTGTTTCTAATGTCGCGGAGAATGGCATTTCCTTGTGGACTTTATGGAGCCATCGTGAAGAGACTTGCCTGAACATTTATCTCCATGTGTTATGTAGGCATGAGCTGACTAGCCAGACTGAAGAAGAAGAAGGGATTAGAAGGAATATTATGAAATCCTGGACGCCTTTAACTGAACATTCCCATTTTTTTTATAATCGGCCACAAAATGATTAAAAAGGTGCATGAATTTTTTTTTCCTCGAACTGTTTTAACACTTGTTACTATGTGGTGAGAATGTGAACCTAGTCAGCGGGAATATGAATATACTCTGTACAAAGACACTGGGTAAATAAAAATACTGTAAGATAACTATTTTTTGAAGTATTGGTGACATAAACTTTGCTGCTCTTTCTTCTGACAAAGGATGTATTCACTTTGTTCATTCTTTGTGTATTCCATTACCACACGGTTACTTTAAAGTGCACATGACAGTGAGAATACACTAAAGGCTCCTGCACACTACGGGAGTTTGGTTCGATTTTAAACCCAAAGTGCCCCTCTACAAGTTTGGGGAGAGAGAAGAGATTTTTTGTTATTTCTCTTCGATTCTGCTACGACTTTTTGTCATTGTGAGCTTTACATGCTGCACAAGTACGAGAACCTTTACAATCGACATCTCCATCACACCTGCTCCTTCAATGATACGAGAAGCACTATTTTACTAGACTCTAGAACAGGCCTATTCAACTTAAGGCCCGGGTGCCAAATCGGCCCTCCAAAAATCTGATCCGGCTCTCAATTCACTTTCAAATATTACAAAAACATTTGTTTACATTTCTGGGCTATTCTCAGAAAAAAATGGCCAACTTAAATTTTTAAAAGTGCTTGAACTCGACAATAGTTATCTTGATTTTATTATATTGTTTCTGTCTAAAAAAAATTAGTCAAATAATCTTTTCTAGTTTCTATTCAAGTGAAGTGTCTTTTTTTTTTTTCATTTTCATATTTAGCAAAACATTCCCGTTTGTTCTTCTTCTATTGGCAAATCATATTTTAAGAAAGTTAAAATATGCTCAAATTAAGATAAAAATGACTTCATTTAAGCATTTATTCACTCGTTAACCAGTTTAAGATTGACACTGTTTACAGTGCATACCTTAGACTTTATTTGGTCCTTTTTCAGTCCTGGTGTAATTCTGCTTTAGACTGGTCTGGTTCAATGGTGAGTTACTCCAGGTTCAGATTTGATCATTACTATGAAAACAGACATTAGTTAGTAGAACCAAATCTAGTCCTGTGAATATTTCTACAACCGGCCCACAAGCCACGGTCCTCGATAAAATCTGGAACAGCCCTGCTCTAAAACATAGACCACAACAGCTCCTTACCTCTAATGACCCTCTGCTTTCCTGTGATGTTTATAAACATGGTTTAATCCATTCGCCTTTCATTATGGTTTTATTAAAAAAAAACAAAAAAAAAAACACTTGATTATGTGACGCATGCACTGATCCCCACTCTCTGCTGTGCTCCTCAGGTTTGTGTCGTCTCTGTTCTTTTTGTGATGATGCAGCTGTGAGACAAATAATTGGTGTAAATGTCCTTATTCTGTGGCCTTTCTTTTTTAGACGCATCTAAAAATTGCAAAATATCCTAAACTCCTCTAGTGTGCAGCCGACCTTAAACAGTGATTATTAAAGTCTCTCGAACCCTCCTTCCCGTACTGCACAAGACCACCACAAGCTCAAAATGGTTTAAATATTCTCTAAAAGGAGATGGTTAAGGTAGTTCTAAATACTGATTAATCAAAGGACAAAAACATATCAGCCAAGATGGTTTAAATATTTCCATGTTCAATTCCTGTTGTGAGAAATACTTGTGCTTACTTTACTTTTTGTTGCTTCTGGTGCTCAGGACCATGTTGACTAAGGATGGGAGCAGCAAGGCAAATAATTTGTCTTTTAAATAAAACTTAATTTCAAACCAAACATGTTCCTCGTCCCACCAGAGGAAGCCCACATAAACACCAATTGTACACATACAACAATTTCAGAAACACTGCAAACGAACTAACATGTTTAGACTAAGATTTTAAACATTTGCCCTTTTTTATTCACTTTTAATGCATTTATTTGTGTCTACAATACTACATTCCAGTGCAATTTCAACATTGAGATTAACAAGCTTTTTAACCTAAGAAATAAAAAAACACTAGAACACATTCATTTTGTTAATTTATACGTCCAGGGCTGTAATATTGTGATTCTTGTGAGAAAATTCCTAAGCATCTCCATGTCATCGACTCTGCTCTACTTCTCGCTGTTTTCATTATTTTAGAATATACAGTACACAAACTTATTGAGTCATGAGAAAGTATCAGGAAAGGTAATACCAAAATAAGTTAAAAGTAGAAAATTGTGAAAACTTTTCTACACCATTAAGCAATTTACCAACACGTTTTTTACATTAGTGTCAAAGCACCATTCGATTCATTTATCTAGAAACTGAATGTTCTCTTAAAATAATAAACAGAACCAGTCTGACCTCCTGCATTTTCATTTCATCTGGAAGGAGATTTTAGCTTATATGTTCGTGTTTGGAGTAAAGTTTTTACGTTTACATTTACACACAGTTGATACACATTTGATGTCATTAAAGGGACTACAGTCAATTTTTTTGAACAACAAAAACATGAATAAAAAACTATTTCCCCCTAGCACTGATATCTTGGTAATGTATCGAGGTGGAAATTAGTCCACAGTGTTCTGTCTATGTCTAATAATGAGTTGTTTGTGACCAACTTTGTCTGTTGTGGTTTTTAGCATTGTGGCTAACTGTTGTTAGCATACAGCATGGATCTATTAAAATACTGTATCTGGATCAATGAGTTATAATAATCTTGATGAGTTATAACTCATTGATCTGAATAGGACATTGCTAGCCACAGTCTCGAGTTGAGGTAGTGGCCACTCCATCAGCATCAGGAAAATCCCCTCAGTTCAGAAAGCATTTTTTCCATAAAGCACAATGTAATCACAAACTGCTGCTGCTTGCCTCAGAGATCACTTACACATTTCAAAAAGCTTGGACTTTGTGACAAATCTACCTAGTTTCAAATCATGATCTTTTTCCTGGTTCAGATGTCTTCAGTTTCATTAAAAATAGCTTTTAATCTTTAGCTCCTGCTACAGCTCTGCTCGTTCTAGTAAGCTCTTCTCTGATTGGTCTGCGTGAGAGAAAGAACAACTGTGCATGTTACGTGGAGGGAGGTTAGCTGAAATCAAGCTAGCTAACTCGCAACAATGCGCCACCAGGGCTTGGCATACAGACTCACCTCGCTGCTAACAGTTGTGAAAAAACAATAAAACACATCACAATGAACGATTCTGAAGCTCAGAATACATTAGCTAATTGAGCAAATCATGGAGACTGAAGACAGAAGTTTAAAATAAATTATTTCAGTTGTTTACATTTTTAAGGATGCACAAATCAGGTATAGTCCCTTTAAAACATTCTCCAGATCTTGAAGATAAACGTTTTCAAGCTATAAAGAAAATCAACCTGTTCAGAAGACATTTGGTGACCATCACAGCTCCTTGACTGTTCTTCACAGTAACTTCAAAACTTTCTTTGAATTCTTATCAGTTATTGTAACTCATACTGAGAAAGCCAATGAAGCAACTCTAAGCACGTAGTCAAGATCGACTCACAGGCACAGAGGCAGATGACCAACAAGGCAGTCTTGTTCGCTATTGGTATCTTTGTCATAGTTTAGGTCTTAATTTTCACTTTTCTAATACTAACCATGATTGCATAAAGCAAGAAGACTAAAAAAGACTAAACTAATGTTCACTGCTCATGTGCATCAACAATTCAACAAAGCACCAGTAACACTTTGAAAACAACTTTGTAGAGAGCACTTATTACAGTAGAGATCAGTGGCTTCAGCTAAATAACCTGCAGGTTAAGGTGAATATAGGCCTCTGAGGGGTCCAACCCCTGGAAAGCAGACTTAAACTGTGTAACCGAGATCAAGGGTAACCTTTAAGTACCCAGGACCGTGAAGAACAAAGTATGCGCTGATCAAAATCTTAAGACCAGTTGAAAATTTGCTAAAATTCACATTTTGCACATTTGGATCCTAATGAGGTTTTAAGTAGAGCTAGATTATGCAAAAGCAAGAAAAAAAAATTGGAACTTGTCATTTTAAAGAAAATAATAATAAACTGAAAAAGGCTATTTTTCAGCTGATCGAAATCTTAAGACCAAAGGCTATAAAGCCAAAATCTGCTCAAAATTCTCCTTTTCTGTCAGACTTTCAGACAGTTATGTCCTCCTGATGGTTAAAGCAAAGAAGTTTTCACTTCTTGAACGTGGCCGGGTCATCGAGCTGCTTAAGCAAAGCCTCTCACAGCGATCACTGCTGCTGAGGCTGGACGCAGTCAGACAGTCATTCTAAATGTTCAAAAAATGTGTTGAAAGATCCTGAGCATTATGGAACAACAAAGTCAAGTGGTAGACCCCAAAAATGACACCTGCGCTGAGCCGGAGGATTCTTATGGGTGTTTGCCAAACACAGGGCAGTCCTCGACCCAAATTATGGCCCTCACTGGTGCCACTGCAGCACAATAACCATCAGACCAGGGCCCTCAGTCATGAGGGGATGCTCCTGTAACATCTGCACCTAACCAGCCTCCGTTTGATGAGCCTGCACCACCTGAAGCTCCAGCGTTCCACTGAATGAAAAAGCAGCCCACACCAGGATGGAGCTCCCTCCACTGTGCCGGGTAGAAAACATCTCAGGTGGATCTCTTTGTCATGTCAGCAACGTTGGAAGTCATTTGGACCGTCAAGGTTCACTTTTTTTCTCATCAGAGAATAAAACTTTTTCCACCTTTCAGTGTCTCATGTTTGCTGCTCCTGGCAAAGTCTGAACGAGCTGTTTTGTGGCGTTGAAGGAGACGAGGTCTTTAAAGTGTTTTTGTTTTTGAAACGCTTTCCTACAGATCCCGTCTGATGGTTTTTGTGCTGCAGTCGGCACCAGTGAGGGCCATATGTGGGTTGAGGACTGCCCTGTGTCTTGACAAACACCCATTAGGATCCTCCGGCTCAGCGCAGATGTCATTTTTTGGGGTCTACCACTTGACTTTGTTGTTTCATAATGCTCAGGGTCTTTCAAAATATTTTTTGAACATTTAGAATGACTGTCTGACTGTGTCCAGCCTCAGCAGCAGAGCATCGCTGTGAGAGGCTTTGCTTATGCAGCTCGATGACCCGGCCACGTTCAAGAAGTGAAAACTTCTTTGCTTTAACCATCAGGAGGACATAACTGTTGAAAGTCTGACAGAAAAGGGAATTTTGAGCAGATTTTGGCTTTTATAGCCTTTGGTCTTAAGATTTCGATCAGCTGAAAAACAGCCTTTTTCAGTTAATTATTATTTTCTTTAAAAAGACAAGTTCCACATTTTTTTTGTCACACTCCCCCTTCTTGCTTTTGCATAATCTAGCTCTACTTAAAACCTCATTAGGATCCAAATGTGCAAAATGTGAATTTTAGCAAATTTTCAACTGGTCTTAAGATTTTGATCAGCGCTGTATGTATGATATACAGTTTTATTTGCAGTATTATAGGCAGTATTGTATTAAAAATGGAAGTAATTTGTGCGTTTTAAAATATTTTTTTAACCCATGCCCTACATTAAAAGTACAATAAGCTATCAACAAAAAACAAATCAAACTTAACATAAATGAAACCGGATCGAAATTAGAATAACTCAACCCAAACATTAGTAAATAAACAAAACCTCATGACTAAAGGCACATATACTGACTTAAGCTGCTAAGTGCTATAGGTGTGGAATGCTTGAGTATGATTAGACTTTACTGTACTTCACTATAACGCCTAGTACAGTATAAACCCATAAGCACAGGCAACAATTAAGGCACCAGAGAGTTAATTTAAACATTAGCATTGCTAAGGGCAATGCCGTTAGCAAAAGAAACATTATGAATAATTTTACACATGAACAAAAGACATCAATCAGGGGAAACCAGCATTTACCTTGGCCTCTAGAACACCAGGTCTCAACTGGGACCCTTGGCTCATTCTAAGGAGCAGCCATGACGACTGCAGCCTCAGTAACCTTAAGCAGACAACATACAGGTTATTGTAAAAAACTTTATTACAAATGTTGTAGCTAGATGGGTGAAATGAACGACTCTTCGGTACACGCTTCAAGCTTTTCCTGGTTTGAGCGGAGTGAAGCTTGCATCAAAGCTTGTGTTGTTTTAAGGGAGTGACGTCATCATAGCGTAAAGATGCACCGTTTGCTGAAGTGGTTCGGAAAGTGGTTCATTTCGGCCGAGTTGTGTTGAAGCAAGAGGATCGCCTCGTGATCCACAGCAGAGTGGATCTGGGACACTTCAGAGACCTGGACTGGTTTATGTTGGATCTGGTTTTAACAATATTAAAGACTCTCAATCAAAAAATAAGTTTAGACCCCGTTTATTAATAAAAAAAACTTCTGGTGTGTATCTAAGGATGAATAGATTTTGGATCAATTGAATGGGAGCATTACTATAGCTCACCACGCTGAGCGTCTGCTAAGATTGTAGCAGGTTGAAAGTTTGAGCCCAGCTCAGACAAAAAATTAGTTGTAGTAGCTGGATTTGGATTTTACTTTAGAAATGAAAAATAAACAGATGAAATGCAAACATTTATACAGTTAAGCTTCTAAATCAGCGTTTATTTGTTCATGACACAGTTTCATTTTACATGCATACATGTTTTTGACCACAAGATCCACTTCTGTGAAGCTCATGTTTCGGTACACTTGGCAAATGGTTCGAGTATACAATGAAGCTCCATTTGCCCATCACTAGTTGTAGCTAAGCAATCTGTACAGGGCTTAGTTACTTGTGCAGCATCTACCAGCAGCGTACTAACAACAGCCTGACTATAGAGACACCTGGTATACACACCTTTAGTCCACGTGCTAATCACGAGCGTGCTAGGAGGGAGGGGACTGTCACGTAATTTTTCGTACCGGAAGACCCGATTGGTACCGTTAGCCTTACTTCTTTTACATTGTTTTTCGTATTGAAATTTTAATTAAACACAGACGAAACTAATCTACTAAACACAAAATTCCCTTACAGATTTCAACAAAGCAAATGATTGTAAAATGAGATTTTTACCGTTTAAAGCCATAAATGCCTGATTAAGCTAGTTCCGGCTGCTATCTGTTAGCTTAAAATGGGATAAATAAATGTGCCATTTTGGGCTTTCTATTAGCAAACTTTTGCAAGATACATTATAAATATCAGTCTGCGCATGCGTCATTGACCTAAAAAGGAACTTCCGGATGAATCGGGTTACCGGTACGAAAAGTGACTTGACAGGGCCACAGCCGCTCATTGGTGGTGCCTTCACAAACCAGACCTGACTAGAACACCAGGTACACCAGGTTAGAACTGTAACACGCTTCACTCTTGCAAACAACTCATTAAACTGAATGTCTCCCCCACAATGCAAAAGATTCTGAATAACTGCCTTCCTATTCAACAGCTCATCACACTTCTTGAGTCTCATCTGGGATTGGAGCAGTTAATCTTTAACCTTATTGTTTGCGTATCTCTTCATTTTCTTCTTGAATTAGAGTATGCGGCTCGGGCAGCGTAGCAATGCGTACCCTCTCTCTTCCTGTGATTTCAATTAGTCAGCTCAAGAGCCAAAAGAGCCACTGGGGACTGAATAGGGACTTAATCCACTCTGCCTGTGTGTCTATCAATTAGCCACACCATTAATCCCCGTGGCGTAATCTGCTTTTAATGAGACGCCCCAAGAGCAGACCGTGGCAAGAAAAATGTGGCCATGGCTAGTTGCAGACCTTTGCCACAGCCAGGATAGAGCCTAACATTTATAAAACGTTCTCGAAGGGTAAAGAAGAGAGCAGACCATTCCAGCGTAGATTTGATAAGGACCCAGGACTATAGTTAATAAAAACCGGATGTGATTTTTTGCCGTTAATCAACACAAGAATGTCCCGCAGTAATGAGACTACCCAACATTAAACCTTAGTTAACCTTTAGTCCAGTAATGAGCTGCCGTGTGGACTTGGCACCACCGTGGAGTCGTGTTAATAAAGGAAGTCATCAGCACCAGGCTCCACAGCTGAAATAATCATGTCCGTGGTGAAAAGTCAACGTGGTCGGAGCCAGGCCGCGGATAAGCACATTAGCTTCACGGAGGAACACTTTGGCTCTAATTGGAATGGCCCAGTTAACACAGGCTTGTGAGATGAGCAGAATGTGTTGTTAGTGATGCCTTGGTTATTTTTAATGTTGGTATTTATTCATTTATCTGATTTGAGGGTGGTGGGTGATGAGGCGTCAAAATCAGTCAGTTCAAGGTCCTGTCCTGAGAAATAACATGCACGGTTTAGACTATTCTGCAACGTAAGGTCTGAGGTTTGTAAGGAACAAATATTAAGCATGAATTTTGTCATTGTCACGTCTCTTGTTTTGGCTAATATTTTCACATACTTGCAACAAACATGGCAGATCTCCATGGTAACAGTTGTTTTTGACGTACTCTCTCTCTCTTTGTTATTGATTAAAGACCTGGCTAGATCCTGGTTTTGACGCAGACCAGGTTTATTTTGGATTCAGTGCTTGACTGGCATTTTGTAGAGAAATAATGTTTTTTTGTATTCAATTTCACACACAAATCAAATAACATTGGTTCTTTGTATGGTTTTTGAAGCAGTCAGCGTTGAAGGTTGTTTTCTTGACCAATATTTTATGGCCAGGGTCTTCTTAATCAAAATCTGTCAAATGGGTAGGTTCATAGCTCGGATAAAGACAACAAGAACAAGGGTAGTCCTGTAGTTCAGGAGCTAGCTTCTTCCAAGTAACTCCTGACATTTTACACTGAAAATGTAAGTAAGTAAGTAAGTAAGTAATCTTTATTTGTATAGCGCATTTCACAGACACAGAGTCACAAAGTGCTTCACAGTGAGATGAACCCCCTCCTCCCCACTCAGTGACAGTAAACTGCCCTGGGGCAGCTTAGCAGAGGTGATTCACCCAAACACCTGGCGCCTCAACCTCCGACTACCACCAAGCGCTCCCTAACCTGCATGTTATTGGTTGGTGGGGAAACCGGAGTGCCCGGAGGAAACCACCCATACATGGGGAAGAACATGCAAACTCCACATAGAAAGGCCCTGGGCCGAACGGGAATCGAACCTTCTTGCTGTGAGGCCAGAGCGCTATCCATCGTGCCGCCAAAATGTCAAATTATACTCACCATTTGCATATTCCCATTATATATGTTCAGAATGAAAAGAGTTTGTTGTCATGTCAGCTCAGTTTATTGGAATCTCAAATATGAGTAGTTCTTTGTCATTTTTGATTTGTAAAGTAGATCTCCAGGGAAGG
This sequence comes from Mugilogobius chulae, assembly GCA_038363315.1. Taxonomy (NCBI): domain Eukaryota; kingdom Metazoa; phylum Chordata; class Actinopteri; order Gobiiformes; family Gobiidae; genus Mugilogobius; species Mugilogobius chulae. The sequence continues at coordinate 29,862,457 of CM076405.1, read as the reverse complement.
GGGTTGGAGACCTCTGCTCTGTATAATGTATTGCATGGAAACATGTGCATTGACTGACTCTTGACCTCAGAGAGCACTAGTCCTGTGATTTATTTCTGCAGTTAGAGCAATTGAACAACACCACTCATGATGATATCTCTATGGACCTTATTTATACAAGTGTTACATTTATGCAATATTAGTGCACAGCGTGGAATATCTGGCACTTACACACTTACACTGTCTGTTGTAACAACAGCTCTGAAATTATCCCAGGAATAGTGTCACAGAGAAAATGTATTCTAAATGAGACAAAAACATCTCCATGTTTGAAGGCCTTGTTTTGAATTACCTGCAATTATTGTTCCTCTGAAATTACTTGATGATAATTTGAAGTTTCTATAATGTAATAAATGACTCAAAAGTCATCAAACTATTTGGTGTGAGATTGACATATTTGATTTGAGTCTTAATAAATTTTGTTTTCAGTATTATTTCTTTTCAATGGAAAATACAAGTGATTTATTCTCCAGATTTTCACTGCAAGTCCTTCGTACATCACAATCAGCTTCTAGTGGAGGCGCACTTCTTTGAACAAATCGACAAAGCGAGAGAACAGAGTAAAGCTCGGTCTCTCTGTGATAAATGCCAAATAGATTCAGGCTGTTTCTGCCTTGTGTATTGTAAATAAAGTTCCCTCTTCAAACATATCCTGGCTAGGCTATTTTCATTTCCTCTCTGTATCTCTGCAGCTGAGTCTCTCAGGCCCGGCTGAGGAGAAAAATACTGTTTGCAATGCCCGACGCGTGATCACGTACTTTAGTATTAGGGCTTGCTTTGTGAAACTGGACTACACCGCTTTTGTGCTGACACTACTCGAAGCAGCTCGTGCTATTTCAGGAGCTGTCGAAAAATGAGAACAAAGCCAGTGGGGTAAATAAATGTCCCCGGCAGCACTCTGGGAGAGAGGATGCACTGTTTAACGACCAGCCATTTGTGATATGGATGAGTGGCCTATAGAAGGAGCTGTGCAATTATCATGACACAGGATTCATCAGCAGAGAGGAGTCAGTGTAGTCAGGGGGAAGACACTCACCATCACTTTACACTTGGCTTTGTTGATGTCTTATGTAACACAGAAGTCATTCATATTGAAGATGATGACCCAAAGACTCAATCTGCTCACACTGCCTCACCTGCTGCACAGATACAGTAGACTTACTCAGTCTTTAGCTGCTTTCTGAACAATCTTCTTGTTTTGGTGCTGCCTATTGACCCTATTTTGTCCCGCCTACTTTCTAGGACGTGCACTTCCTGTTAGCTGCATTTAGCCTGTAGATTCAGTCGATGGTTTATTTTAACTGTCATTATATTAATTAAAATTGCCCACAAGACAGACAAACAAACACGTTAGCTACCTTAACAGAGCTAAACAGGAAGTGCATTTCCAAGCCAAGTGGGCGGACAAAATAGGGTCAATAGTGCATTGATTTTGGAATGTTCCACACAGTATTGGATTAAGACTGGAATTATGGTTTGTATGTTTTTCAAGCACTTTAAGTGGAATAAACATTGTAAATAGTGAATGCAAAACATTGAATTAATACTAACAAGGCAAGGCAAGGCAATACTAACTTAATTTTTTTTTTTACCAGAAATAATACACTGCATTTTCAATCTGCTACAAAGAAGAAAAAGATGTGACTCAGTTTACCACAGTCATCTTTGGTCATGTGTTTGCAGATATAAGCGGTCAACATGCGTTTCCTCTGCAGGGTGGCTGCTCCTCCTTTGGACCCTGCTGTGGTTTTCCCTAGGCAGTCTCCCTGGAAATTGTTTTGGTCAAGTTGGCCCTGGGGAAGTCACAGGACATGAGAGGAACTGGTCCAGAAGTGCCTCACTTCCCATCGAAATAGAGGAAAGTCTGGGCCTCCCTGCTCAGGCTGCTGCCTTTGGAACCTGACCCACAGATAAAGTGGAAGAAAATGGTTGGATGTGGCCAAATTTTAGTTTCTTGACTTTATAGGACTGAGAATAAGAATCTTACAAGAAGGGTCGACCCCACATCCTAAAGTGGCTGAGAAAAAGGATACAGGGACAATATGCAAACTCCATAAACTGCTTGCACTGCTCGACGTTAAACCTTCTCGCTGTGAAGACTAACCAAACAAAACATGATACATTTCACAACAGACACAAACATCCATAACTTCATTATCTGCCTTGTAACAATTTACTGTTGGCTCTTCAAGTAGTTTGTTTTATTTGTTGACTTAATAATTCATGTTATTCCATAATCGCAAAGCACCGCCATAGTGTTTATCATGAGCCACTTTAAAAGCTGCATCAGAAATTTATGAGCAACCAAACAACCGCAGAGGGAGCCTTATTAATTGCACTAACATAAACATTATTCTGTCATATTAACTCATGGGTTGTTACTTGACACAGTGTCACCTCAACATTTCATGTGTTATACAAGTGAACTATTCATGCTGCACGTTAAATGTTATTTTAGGGGGGTCAGCTGCCGTGGTGCTGGAATGATTTACCACTGGGGTGCAAATAGGGTATCCAAGTTGCTCCCTACAGCACTGGAGTTTAATCAGCAGCGTATAATTCCTCACCTAGATTAAAGGGGCACTGTGTAAGAAAAACAAACAAACAAAGTGATTTCCACTTTTGAACACTAGAGGGAGCCTTTCACATGCATTTTGCCTATTAAGCATGCTGCCATCTAGCGTCAATAATCCACATTCCGGCCCGTAATAAAACATTTCAAATACGTATAAATGTATCACAATTGATGTGGATTGGTTAACAGTGCTCTCTTAAGTATTCATGTTGTAAAGAATAAATATGATTTAAATGTTTGTGGACTATATGTGATAATTAAATTCCTCTCAATCTTACACAGTGCCCCTTTAAGCCTTCCCTATAGGACACAAGTGTTATGAGACACTTTCCTCTTCCCTAAACCACTTCCTCTGTGTCCTACAGGCAAGGCAGCATCACTTGGGCTCTGCAGCACTCTTTATAAGGCTTATGGAATAAATAATTATAGTCAGTACAAAGTGAAATCAAATATTAATAAAGGCATGGGACAGGGAAAATGACAGCGTATCTGGTCTGTTTTAGGACAGTTGTCGTGTGATTCAAATGTGTTTTTTATGTTTGGAAATCGCATTTGATTTATCCTATGTGAAATTAAAACAAAGAATTAAAAATGTTATTCCTCCGATTAGTCATTTTAGTGCCAAAGTAGCAACTCTGCACCAAATACATTTCTGAAGCTAGAAAACAATATTTTATTTTTATTTATGCATGTATGTGTGTATGTACTTATTTATTATTTTTTCATTTTTAGAGAAAGTTACAATTGAAAATTCAAAATGTGTTGCATATTTTTGTCGGAAAGACCAAGAATCATTACAATGTAGACTTTATGTTATTATTTATTTATTTGCTTCAGTTCTCACTTCTCTAATTGTAAACATTTTGATTACATACACAGAAAAAAAACAAATACTTTTTTTTTGCATGATACTATATTGCAAACAATAAATTTAATTAAATTCAGCTAAAATATTTTGTAAAGTTCAATTAAATATAATGTTTACTTCCAATCTAAAAATATATATATATTGAATATACTTTATAACGGTAATCGTTTTTAAATAATGATTACATCTAACGAGTTTCTCCTCTGTTGGCCTTGGGGTTCCCATCCGAGCTTGATCTCACAGGAAAGCGTACATTTACCACGACATTACGCAACAATTACGTATAAGCTTAGAGTTCACAGCTGTTTCGCGTAATTATATTACGCGTCACAGTCCCAGTTCATTTCATGGTGGTTGTTAAGACGTGTTCTTATTTATGAATATTAACCAAATCCTGATTCTAATCTTAACCTGCCCCAAACCCCAGACCTAATCTTACCCATTTTAGTAACCTGATGCCTAAACTTACCCGTTTCACCTGAAGAAAACGTCCCCACGTGGCTGCAACCAAAACTCGTGCTTTTTTGACGCTGTGAAATCTCGTGTCATTTTTACGTTTTTTTCATATCATGCTAAATGCACGGCGTAACATAAGTACTAAAAACAGCTGTGAACTTGTGCTCAAAATACTCTAGACCAAACATGCTTAGCTTCTGAGACCTGACGGGATCAGGCTTTGGCAAGATACTCTGCCACTCATTGAGCATGTGCAATAAGTAGATCTTTGCATTTACACAATATTTTGGAGTAAGTATCAAACAAATAATATACATATATTTAAATTTCAGGCGATTGGTGTATCTATCAGTCTGATTATATAAGTAGATTTTTATAACAATAAAAAATGACTAAATCTGATTAAAATTCATATGCTACCTTTTTAGGTGTAGGATTGAACATTCTATAGTCCAATAATAATTGAACACTAAAACGAATATTGTTTTTGTTGTTAAATTTTTTTTAGTAATCATTATAAATTGTCTGATTATTTGGAAGTCTAATGTTTTAGACATGAAAAACTGGCCTAATGACATCATATGACCGAAAACATGAACTCAGTTCAGCTGGATTTTTGGGATCTTAAGTATGCACCAGCATGGCCTAGCATATTTAGTCTTTCCATACTAGACCTATTTACAAACGTATAGCGTCCGTTGTCCTATCCTCTGATATTGCCGGCTGTCGAGCTCCATTAAAGAGGGCAACAGACTATTAACCTTTGTGTCAATACCTTGGCCGCTCAGCCGGGCTTACAACACCATTTCTGCTACGATGACAAACACACAGGCCTTAGTTCAGCCTCTGCACCCCTCCGCACACTCCGCACACCCAGTGAGTCGTACCGTCAGCACTAACCCCCGCCGGGACAAGGGCACGCGGCACAAATGGAGCTGTGAAAAGTTGTAGACTAATAAAGCAGTGCCGCATGGGAGCAAATCAGTCTTTTGTTTCAACATAAAAGTGAGCTGGCGCGTTTTAATGGATTGTAAAAAGCAGCCACTGAAACGCAGCGTGCACACATCACTACATCCCAATCACGCTCTCCCATCCCTCTGAGGACACGTTTATTCAGAAGCACAGGGCCTTAATCAACAGTATGCAAAGAGCCGTAGAAAGGGATCAAATTAATTAACTGACTTTTTAGTATTGCATTTGTCACACAGTGGGAAAAGAGGAGGGTGGTGGATGGGGAGTGTGGGATTAACTGGGTTTGTAAAGTAATATCCCAAACATCATTTTCATATTCATCTATTGATATGCAGTCTTAAGAGCAGGAAATGGAAATTATACCAGCATTTTGAATTGTACAGTTTGGGTAAGAGGTTTTTCTTCATGTGACGTTGCGATACTGCATATAATCGTATATTAGTCCCTCAGAAGAATAATCATTAGAAATACAGTAATCATAAACTCTGTAGGCTGTTGTAAAAGGTATAGAAATAGCTGGTGATATTCAGGTTGATTAACACAGATATGAATTCATTCTTCTTCCCCCCAAAAAACTGCTCTAGAACCACAGATTTATCATCTTTTTGTTGCTAGCAAAATGCTACAAATGTTTGTGACTCACATCTAAGGCAGTGGAATTACTCCAATGTCAATTCAATAATGATTAGGGATGCACCGATCCATATTTTTTCAATACCGATTTCGATTGCTTTGCTGTGAGTGATTGCTGATACCTGTATTCAACAAATATCAGAGTAGAGCTTTTTTAATTTACAAAACTCTGTTAACTACTTGGAGAATAGGTCATCGTGCTATGCAGCTGTTATTAATTGTGCAAGCAACAAATTAAAGGAGACCTATTGTGATATTTTTGTATGCAGATAAAAAGATATTAATTTACTATTTTTTGTTGTTGGAAAGTGTCTAGGCCTGGAGCGATCTGGGAAATAATATAATCACGTTTTTTTTCCCCCATATTGATCTATCTCGATTTTCGATTCAATTCGATTTTGTTTCATCTTTTTAAAAACTAATTTTAATAAAGGATTAAATGAACATAACGAAAACAAAAACTTTTAATACGTTCCATTAAAAAAACAACAACAAAAAACATTTATACTATTTATCAATATTCTGCTTCAAAGTTTGATTTTTGCTTCAGACTACACATTTTTACTGACAAAAGGTGGGTTTTCGATCTTTCGATTCAAAACCCACCACAAAATAATTGATGATTATGTTTGATTCGATCAATTTTTTGATTAATGGCCCAGGCCTAGTGGCTACGTGACAATTTTAAACCCTATATTTTTTACTCATATTCTGATTTTTTTAATATTCTCAAGTAAATACAGACAAATGGCTGGGGATAGGTGGTAGGTGAAGACAGAGATTTTCTGAGCACTGGAGCATCAGCTGCAGGACAATACAAGATTACTCAAACATGCAGGAATCAAAGATCCCAGTTCCCAGTTGCCTGAAACACAAAGTTAAACTTAAGTGATTTTTCAGCATTGGTGTTGTTAGCTGGCTTGCTTGGAGATTTAGGACATTTTTACTCTTTCGCAACAAATATCGTAAATTCACTCTTGAAATGGTCTAAAAACATATTATTTAAGCATAGAAAGGTTGAACTATGTGTGTGATCCCAAAGTCTGAGCCAATGACAAATGTGAGAGAAACAGAAGTGTTTTCTGGCACTTTTTAATCTGATTTTCTATCATATACACAACTCTACAATCAGCAAGACTTGCAGGTTGTTATGTTTGTTTTATTGTTACATTATAAGCTAAATGTTCTTGATATGCATGAGACAACATGGAAACATAAATATTCTATTACATGTTATTTGGTATTAGGGACACTTGAAGTATTCAACCTTTTTGCTTGCATCAAAACTGAGTCTGAAATAGTCAATAGTACCAACACTTGCGTTGAGTTGTAAGCTGCCGTATGCAGGACACAATTAAAGTGTGCAATGGGCTGCTGTGATCTTCTAAATAATGAGAAACACTGTATTATGTAAACTCACCTCAGGGTACCAGCACAAGTGACAACACCGAATGGAACAAATTAATAGGCCCTCCTTTAATAGTATGGTGCAAAAGTGTAATGCTGCTCCCCCTGGCAGGCTTGTGGTGTTTACCCATCAACCCTCAGGTGCACTGAGCTGAGGTGTCGCCATGGCAACCCGCTCCACCTACCCTCCCTTTCTGCTGTTGTCGTTCCGCCGCTGGCACTCAAGTGGGAGCTTATGTGGACTTAACGGTGAAAGAGCAGCAGTGTTGAGGAGTGGAGGGGAGATTACCAGCAAAAATATTGGATCTGGAAACAGCACAAGGAGGTGAGGCCATACCTGCATCCACATAGTCCAAAAGGAAATGTTGGATATTCTCCGGTTTGTATCGAGCGTAACTCCTGCAGGTTTACATGAGCCAGGTAATATCACTGACTCAACTCCACAGCGGAGGTGAAAGACTTTGGAACTTTGGTACATGTGCCTTTGGGACAAAGTGAACAACATTAGAGTGTGTAATAAACATCAGCAGTTGCACAATAAAGGCTACTTAGTCTTGATACTCCATACACTGTGGCTGATGGATCAGCATGACTGTCATTGTACCAACAGTTTGTCCAACAACAACCAACTACCACACACTATAGTGGTCGATAATAGTAGTAAAAGCAAACAGATTTTTTTTTCCTTGACAAAGGAAAAAAATCTGTGACAAATAATGCAAATATTGTAAACCTATACGTATATTATTGATCATAATACTAAAATGTGCGCGCATTTGCTATATGCAGATTGAGTCGCCACTGATTGACACAAGCTGTAGCAACCACTCGAGCCAGTGCTAATATCAGATAACTACATGACTTTATCACTGTGCGAAATAAAAATGTTATGCTGCTAAATGAACATTTGTGAATGAAATTCAACCCTATGACCCACAAACATTACATTCAAGTATTTGAAAAACACTGTCTCAAGCTTTGGAGCCAGATGTCTGTCAGACTAATTCAGACCTGATCAAAAGAGCTAGCTCTCATCTCGTCTTGTTGGTTTAATCGAAGAAGTTTCCCCAGCCAACTAGACGGACAGCATGGGGGACAGGGCGAAAAGTGACGTCAATCGATTCTCCCTCTGAACCAAGGAATTCATTTGAGTCTCCACAAAAAAAGTCATAAAATCGCAGCATTTTTAGTCAAAAAACTTTTGTTTTTGTTTTGTTTTTTGGCACAAAAAATGTACAATCATATTCCATTCACAGTGACTTGAACACATCTCATAACGCAAGTCAAAAGCTATAGCCTACACATAAAATGTATTAACTTACAACTACTAATATATACATATATATATATATATATTTTTTTTTATCAATAATGCTATTATTAATGGTTGATCATTTAACTAAATCACCAATAACATGACATTAACCCAAGTTATTACATCATTGTTCACTATAGGCTTCTTTAACATGTAACCTTTTGACCATAAATAGACTCTAGCATGTTTTTTATTAATTGTTTATGAACTAAAAATGATTAGCCTAAAGCATTGAGTAGGCTTGCATTGCCCCAAATTGACTCTTTCATTGTCAGGAGGATGTGCTTGTTTCCATAGATTTTTTTTTTTTTTTTTTTTGTTCCGTTATAACACACTAAGGCTTTATCCATGAAAAATGTTCCAAGGTAAGGTGTTAGCATTCTATTGTGATGGGATTATGTAGATTACACAGTGTCACTTTAAAATTAGCCATTATTATTATGAAGTTGTTTTTTACATTATCTTCGTTACTATGTGAAGTGTTTTGCCCAAGACCTGCTGTTCTATTATTATATTCTTAATCCTTCTTTGACTGCAAGACAAAACACTTTCAGAGTGCAACAAGCTGTGTCTAAAAATGATCATCACTTATTTCCAGTGCCATGAGCAGGTGGTTGGAGGAACTTTTTTGGAAGTTTGCTGCAGCAGGACTGGAGAGGGTGACCTGCTCCACAAAGAAAGTATGGCCTACTAAATTTTCCATGAATTTCCTCATCAAGTTTCTCCAGTACAGTATATAAATAGGTTTAAAAGATGGCTTGGCTGCAATAACCACAAAACTTTAACTTGACTTAACTAAACTTTTGTTGATTTGTGGTGTGCATGAAAGATGCCTATAATGATGATTATAATATATATTGCATCGATGTATTTTCATAAAAACACCAAAAGCCACAAGGCCATCGCAGAAGCTGTTACAAAATCTACTTCAAATCTATCTTTTGAACACTTAAATGTGCGCATCTTTTAGTCATTATGTGACGCGTTTCAAGTGAGTCAATATTCAAATGAGCTACTGCCCCCTAGAGCTTCCCTGGAAAAGTGCGTGCTACAGTCAGTGCAACACTTCCAGTGACTGCTGCGAACTGAAAACTCCCATTTGCTGATGCGCACTTAAACCTGTTCCCAATCATGGCAGCAGCAGGCCTCCATCCCGCACACAGAATGGCCTAATAGAATCCTCCTGCTCGTGTAGTAGGAAGACTAACAGCTGATCTACCAGATGTGGCCAATTCCCCATGTGTTGTTATGATTATGGAGACAGTGAAAAGCCTGCTGAATTGTTTAATCTGCTCCTGGGAATAGCAGTTTAACAGGAGTGCACCTCACAGCTCTGCTGAAATTTGCTCTAAAGACACTGAACAAAGATCTGCTCATAACATCACATCACAAAAATGGGAGAAACAGTTACTTTCAGTCGCTTTACTTGTGCTGTGCTCTTTGACGGTGGCTAGGCAATGCTGCCCCCCAGTGGATTCTTCACAATTAACAAACACAAATATGAGCATGTGCATTGATGAAAATACCAAATAAAAAAAATAAAATAAAAAATGTTTATGCAAAATCTACTTTTAAAGAATGACACAAGTACTGAAGTTCAGTTACCTGAAAAATGACTTTATCTGCTGAAAAAGTAGCCTACACTTAAAGGGACTATCACTATACTATTTTTTTTGTACAACATAATAACTTAAAATCAATTTCCCCCTAGCACTAATATCTTGTTAATGTAGGTGAAAATGTGTCCATAATTTCTTCGCTTGTGTCCAACTTTATCTGTTGTTTTAGCATTGTGGCATCATGCTAACAATATGCTAACTCACCTCGCAGCTAACAGCTGTGAAAAAACATTAAAACTTATCATGATGTGATGTGTTTTAATTCTGAAGCTCAGAATGCATTAGCTAAGTGTGCAAATCATGTAGACAAGTGATTCCCAAAGTGGGGTCCGGGGCCCCCTACGGGGCCTCAGGATCTCTGCAGTGGAGCCTCCAAAGGTTGTCCACCCAAAAAGAATGACAGAAAACTGGGTTTGAAACTAACTTTAATATTTTAATTTGATTAATTTACTCTTTTAAATTCACACTAAGTCCACATGTATTATTATTATTATTTTGCTGTTTTGACATCTTAATATGAGAGTAATGCTGCCTTCATTGATGTGGGAATTATGGTAAATACCACTTTTCGAGTGGGAAATAGCAAATGAATTCCCCCTCATGTGGTAATTACTACTGGGAAACTGGGAAATTATTTCGATGCCCGAGTTGCCGAGTTGAAAATAACCTTTGACCTCTCAGTATGGCTGACAGTGACAAAGAAATCACAAATGAAGAGTATTAAATGTTTTTCGTTTGTTTCGCAAGTTATTTTTTTATCTGGAAAATTGTATGACACACAAGTTGAACAACATTGCTATTCCATTTACTGTAATTAATTAAAAAGTCAGAGCAATCTTAAGGGGCATTCTAAATGATTAATTTACTTGTTTACACTAGATTTTTCATATATTTTTGAAAATAAAGTGTGTTTTTAAGAAGTTTCCTTTTGTTTCAACCCCAAAACCATTTGAACACAACCTACTGGTAACTTCCACTTCACAAGTGGTATTTACATCTTTTCCAGAGCAAGTGAAGGCAGCATATATACATTCTACTTAATTTTGAATGGAGTGTGAAATATTGCTGAGGGGCCACGGGTAATCTACGAGCCAATAGGGGGGCCACGGCTCTGAAAAGTTTGGGAACGATTGATGTAGACTAAAGTAAGAAGTTTGAAATGAATTATTTATCTTTGTTACATTTTTAAGAGAGCAAAAATCAGGTATACTTCACAATAAAAAGATAGTTAGTGTCAGGTGCATTTTGGGATAAATGGGCGAAATTATTATAATTGCATTTTATTTAATAAGGTGGCCAATCGATTAGAAATTAGAACTCTCCCAAAAGTCTGTCAATTTTAAATTGGTTTACAGTAACTGAAGAAAAGCACTGATGGATGAAAAAAAATATAAAGAAAAAAAAAACTTTTGTGGAGTTAAAAAATAACTAACCTGTTTTTAAAATACAGTAAAAAATACATTTCTTGAAAGTGTAGTAAAAGTAAAGTACAGACACACAATATTTGAGTAAAAATTCTTAGTTACTTACCTCAAATCTTTTATTGTCGTCCAGTTGATGCTTGAGTGCTGTTTTCATCTATCACCTATCCCTGCTCACTTGTGTGTATTTACTTGTGGTTATTCGAAAGATTCAGATTTCAAGTTAAACATAGGGTTCACAGTTGTCATGCTGACACTTTCCAACAATAAAACTTCACATTTATTACATATTACACTAAAGGGCGGGGCTTATCAGCTTTGCAGTTATGAACAAGAAGTCAATCAAGAGTTGTGTTTTACATTGAACAAGTGAACTAAAAATTATTGCTCTAGATATGTCAGAGTGTAAATACATGGATAATCACAACAAGTTTGAATCAGTGGAATATGAAGTAGTGTTTTTTGTGAAGTAACTGCAGTAAAAATTGCATATTTGTAAAATGTACTCAACAAAATAGTCAATAGATACTTAAAAATGTTGTGTAAGTACTTATTTTTCTCCACTGACTTTGACCCAATCTATATTTATCATCTATAAACAAGGAAACTGTAATTTTGGAGTTCAAGCAATAGGACTGCATTAGAAGTTAGCTGCAAAAAAAGCCATATTAAGGTTTGCATTAGACAGTGTACTTCATAATTGTAGCTACAAAAACTTTCTGACCAATAACAATGATCCAGTAATTTTCGGCAAAATGTATGAAATGTACATAAACAATAACAGTAGCTTCAAAGATATTTCTTACAATAAATATTTTTTAAAAAATCAATATTTATTCAATGTTATAATAGAGAAAATGTTATGATTTTTTCCCTGTGGGTTAAATTCTCAATTCTATACAAATTTGTGTAAAACTTTAGGTAACATTTACAAATGTACAATAAACTCCAAGTCCAAACCTAAAAAGTTCAGTAGCACATCAAGACAGAAGCACATAAGGATTATCAGATGTACAAATTATTTAAAAAGTAAAAATATTTCAGGGTGGAAAGCTAGAAAAATAGAATAGCCTTTAGGTAGATTTTGGTGAAGTGTTAAACAATAAAAGGTAAAAGTCATGTAAAATATTTTAACACTAAATTGTGTCAATCTACCTCTTATAAACAACAATTAACTGCCGCAAATGAAAAGTAAAAACAGACTTTATGCTTATAAATCTGAAAACCCACAATACATTACAAAATATGTAAATCAAAATAAGGTTAACCATGGACAGTGTATTGGAGCAACACTGAGCAAAAGATTATTATTATTAATATCATCAGTGTTCTTTGTCAAGACATGAAATGAGAATTACTGCTCAGAATTGTAAGTATTACATTCAAATGAATCAAATAAGTGAGAAATATTAATATAATCGCTAAGAATTGGCACTGTCATCCTATAAATTGTCCTGTAAACAAAGCTGCAATTTCCTCCTTGTTTTTCACTCAGTGTGCACCAATACCAGATAAAACAGTGGGTGTCCCATGTCAATAAATTATGAAACATTGATTTAAGCCCATAGTTAGTAAATAAATACAATAAAAAAATCATTAAAGTAACTAGATATGTCATAGCAAAGCACAAACTACTGCTTCTTAGTTACAGCAGGTTAATTGCTTAAGGGTGGCTTTATGGCTTCTTCATATTTAGGAAGGCAACTCAGTAGGTTACACAGTCAGGAGCTAACTCAATAAAATAACTGAATTTAACATGTCATAATTGTTTTAATAAAAAGATCTCTTGGTTGTTTAAATTTCAAATCTAATGTGCATAAAACTGATCAGAAAATAAACTGTAATTACAGTGCATAATTATACAATAAGTCACTTTTTCATACAAATTTGTCATAAAAACTAGAATCTATTTTAGCACTTGGAAACAAGATGCAAATCAATGTCTTAAAGAATATAAAGGGAAGTGTGTTGGGAGTGGAGAGAGGTGTGGGTACCTCAAATTATTAAGTATGGTCTGCGCTCTCCTCCTCGTCACTTTGAGAGTCATTTTGTGCTCTTCACTTCCCTCTCTGTGTCCTGTCTGACATTAAGTCTATTTGAGAAAGCCCTTGTAGAGGAAATGGGAGCGACTGGTATATTTCTCATTCTCCAAACAGAAGAGCAGGTCCCTGAGATTGACACGTGTTATGCGCTGCCGCGTGGGTCTGGTGCCCGATGCAGAAGACCCTCCAGACGCAGAAGAGCCTGTTCCAGAGCCCTGCAAGGCAGTATGGGAATGGTAATGGTCTACTGAGGTAGGAATTCAGCTTTGGTTCACCAACCCATCAAAACAACACAGGACAGCATCAATTAAAATAATAAGTACATTAAGTAAAAACAATAATACAATCACAACTTCCCTTTCCTCACCTATACTTGTTAAAAAATTGAAGTTCATACTGCCTCAATTATCCTGGTTAATGCACTTTGAATACTTTTTAATATCACTGGCCTGGTGACCATGCCACATTAATCCTAAAATTGTGAGGTGTCTTAGAAATTTGAGCACATTTTAAAACTCAGTACACACCGAGTGATAGTGCTGTCAATAGCTTGAGTCTATAGCTTCATTGGCTCAAAGAACAATGTTGTGTCTCGCAGGACAAGCTTCAGCATCTGAAATCAGCAATGTAGGTCTTTCTTAAAAAAAGAGTTTTTGCCTAGGCAATACCCCTCCACTAAAAGACTCACCACATTATGCAAAAACACGACATTGGCTATGTGTGTTGTGGCTTTGCATAATTTGTAAGTGGTGGAGCACAAATCGGTACTTACTGGGCTTAAGGCCCGCCTACATGACCCAGGTCTTACCTCAGAGGCAGAAGAGGCGGAAGAAAAGTCCCCAATTTTCCTCTTCTTCCTGGGGCCGATGGCTGCCAGAGCTGTCAGGTTGGCCTCCCGCTGCCTCATCTGTGCAAGCTCTTGCTGCTGCATCTGGATCATTTAAAAAAGTGTATTTAAATCACTGTGTACCTTAATAAGGAAAAAAAAAAATAAAAAAAAAAAATATATATATATATATATATATTTATTACAGTGCAATATTACCTCTTTTGCTTTCTGTTTCAGTCGCAATTGCTCTGGGTCCTCTTGTCGAGCTCGAGACTATAACAACAAATATAACAGTGACATAGTAGAGAGTCCATAATAGTATCATAGGTTAGTGAACTACATTGAGAATTACAGACTATAATTGTTTAATCATTCAGAAAGAATACATGAAGCAGACAGATAAATAAACTGTTTAAAAAATGACATTGAAAATAGTTTAACATTCAAATTGCATAAACTAAATATATAACACTTGTAAGTTATTTACAATGATTTGATGCTGTGAACTTTCAAATGGACAAGGCAAGTTTATATGTATTGCAAATTCACTTACAATAAGGTATTCAAAGTGCCTAAAGCAGGAAAGTAACTTACAACTGGAAAATGTCTTAAATACGATATTAATTGAATAAGTGCCTAAATTGTTTTTACTATTTTACTATTTGTCTGCAGTGCATTGCGTTACCTTAGCTGCCTTTAGGAGTATCTCTCGCTCCTGTTCCTCCTTCCGTTGCTTTTCCAACTGGTCCAGCTGCTCAAAGAACTTGAGCTGTGCACGAACATCACTGTTTTGCTCGTAGTTATCATCATCCTACCAACAGGAGGCAGTATTTTATCACGTAGTATTGGACAAAAAACTACTCATCTAATCCAATTAACACTTGTTGTCTTTCTAATTCTACTAACCTTAAAGCTGACGTTTTTTTGCTGAGCTACTTGTGTAACCTTTTCAAGCAAATTCTGGAGGTGTTGTTGAGTAGCATGGGACACCAATTTCACCACATCTGTGCCAAATTCAGTCACCCCATGTCTCCTACCTAAAGAGAACAACACAGTCATTCAGTCTTCGAGGGGGCACTATACTTTGTGAAAAGAGCCACTCAATCGCACCAATCTCCAACATCCTCCTCTGAAGTAAAGCACAGGAGAGAAATGCCTCATCTTCACAAGAATGTGTCACAGATCCCACCAGATTTGAATTAGTCGCCAGGATGTTAGCACTTTCTTCAGTTAGGTTTACTCCAGCCATTGATGCAACATCATTGATGTCATCATCATCTCTGAAAGAATGTGGACAAAACAAAAAGTCACCTTCAGCAAGGTCTTGAAGGGAGTGAACAAGTCTTAATGCCATGGGTTAAAGGCTGGGCAGGTACTATAGGAGATGGCTGTTCTCGCTTTACAGGACTATGTAGCTGGGATTGAATGTACACAATCACACTTATTCCAAGCAGTAAATAAAAAAAAAACAAAAAAACAATAAATCCTTACTTGAATGTGCCCCCTGCCTCTTTCAGCTTGCTTCTTTGAGCCAGAGTCAGCGCTGAAGAAAGATGCATTGAAAACTTCACTTCAGTCACTTTCCTGTTTTATAACTGGTTTATAACTGATTTATTTTATCTGATATGTTGTATATGCGTATATACGTGTGTATTAATATATATATATATATATATTATTATACATAATACATACATAATACATAACATACATACATACATACATACATACATACATACATACATACATACATACATACATATACACATACACACCCCCACACACAACTACATTGACTACAAACAACTACTGTGTAGTGCTTCTTCTGCCTTGTACTGTCAAGCTCAATATGATTTTCAAGACTCGGGATAGTCCCCCAACTTCTCACCTGGTTGCAGCTCTTTAAGCTGGACCTGCTGCTGTCCCAGCATTATTCGGCTTGGCGCGTGATTCCTGAGCGTTACCATGGAGGCTCCGGGTAAGGTTACCTGAGGTCTCATCATGGGTCTCTGCTGGTGTGTCTGGAGAACCTACAGACATTCAAATTATTATCAAGCTCAGTGCTTTCTTTAGATGTGTTCCCAATAGCAATATGGGCAATGCAATTTACCAGGGAGGGGGACTGTCCTGGTTTGGTTACACCTGGCTGAAGAATGGGTCTGGTGATGGTAGTGGCGACACGAGGCCCGGGGCTGCTGAGGATAACTGTGGAAGTTGTGGAAGCTGGACCTGAACAGGACTGAGGGAGCTGGCCCTGCTGGATAAAGGCTGCAGAGTCTGGAGTGAGCTGCCTCAAAGCCGGGAGACTCCTCTGCACACAACACAATAAAAATTAAATCTGTAACATAGTTCCCCACAGTCACAGATGTTGACTTTTGCATTTTTCATTAGAGCAGAAGTGTCAAACTCAAAAGAAGCCAGGGTCAAATCGATTGGATTCAGAGATGGTTGAGGGCCACATTTTAAAATATCGGTTCTTCTGTATTATATTCAGATATGACAATTGGACTTTATAAAGTTAATATAGCATATTTACTGTCTGTCCAGATTTATATTGTAACAATTACAATACATTATATTATATTGTTTAAACTGCCAGTCCAATAATTTTTTTGACAAATTGTTTGCAATTTGCTGCAGTCCAGTGTTCCATAGTCACATTTCAGCTATATAAGAGTTTATAATTCCACAGGCTTATTATCCATTCTGGCTTACGTGGTGGATTGTGGAACCTGTAGTTCAAACTGTTGCGTGCTTTTATCAGAGGGCCTCTATCAATAATAATCAGAAATTATTCCAGAGGCCACATGAAATCATCTTGGGGGCCACATTTGGCTTCCAGGCCTGAGTTTGACACCCCTGTATTGGAAAACGTCCTGTATTACTAAAGATGAATTAGATTGTACAGCTAAGAGCACAGTACCTTCAGGAAAGGCACTAGGTAAGGTTGGGGTGAAGAGTTCAGCTCTTTGTAAAGTCTGCTGGTGAATTCCTCAGCTTCCAGTCTGCCCTCCTAAGAAGACAAACTTATATGAATTACTTTCTTGTTTTGTTTAGTAACACACATTTATAATATTATGGCATTACTGTTTGTGTGGAAGCCTCTTTACATATGCACTCACCAGTAAGTCCTTTACCAATTCTCTGACACATGCTGCCGTCTCAGTTGACTGTTTCCCAGTAGATGCCAATTTGATTAATGTAGACAGGAAGTTCTTACATTTATTCACATTTTCAATTGTCTCCTGACATGAATAAATACAAATTCAAATACTGTTAATATTAAGCAATTGTAACTTTTGTTATATAAACGGTGAAAGTAACTTTTTAACTCACTTTGCTGTATGTTAGTGAGGTAACTGTGGATACAGTTGGTCTGGGGGTCATTCCTGGTACAGCAGAACCAACTGCACTCTTCAGGAGCGAAGAACATTAGATTATATAAGTGTAATGCTTGAAAAGAGTAGGAAGTCTCTTTTAAGAAATCCTCTGTTACCTGAAGAATAGGGGGTCTATGAAGTGTGGTGGTTTTGGAAGAGTGGATGACACAGGGCCTCCTGGTCTGAGGACAGTGCTCGGGACCACCGGTCGATTAATGACAGCATTTCCTTGGGTCTGTGTAGAAATGTTTTTACAGAAATGTAAACATGACAAAAACTTCCTTTTCAAACCAAAAACATATTGTATAAGAACTGACTTTACCAACTGATATAAAACAAACATTGTAAATAAGAAAGCAGGTGAATTACAGCACTGCCTTTTGTATTTTTCCATCATTCAAATTATCATTCATTATCATTTAGACATTTTTAATATATACTTTGGGTTTTTGTGTATGCACTTTCGAATCTCAGGTTTGTTTGTTTGTTTGTTTGTTTGTTTGTATTTTTGTTGCATTGCACAACAAAAAATGAAATAAAAGCAAAGTTTGAATGAGATCATTAGGAAGTAAGAACATTTAAGTGTTAATAATGCCACAGGTGTCAGTTGCCATTTTCAACAATATCTTACTTGTCCAGAAGTTTGCATGTTTGTTGGAGTTGCTGCCCGTGGTGCTAAGCCACTCTGAGCCTGGGCCTGGGCCTGCATCTGAGCTAGAGCCTGCTGAGGAATCATCAGCAGCTGTCCACTCTCACTTCGCACCAAAACCATGCCTGCAGCAGGTCAAACACAAAGTGCTTTTAAAAAATGGTAGTATTGCTGTGTTATACCTAAATACTGAACACTAGTCAGCTTCACTGAGAGGTAAGTTCATAAAAATGAATGATTGTATATACTAGGACTCCTTTTGGTAACTCACCTGCTTAACTGGTGTCAGGAAAATTCATTTTTATTTTTCATTAATGGGATTATGAGTTTTTAAAGAATGCATGGAGATAGTTAACTGGACTTTTGGGAGTGTCTAGTTAATTTATTCTGCTTTTTACGTGATATTTTCCAATCGTATAACTTTTCCATATGTAAAATAAAAAATTACATGATTTTTGTAGCGTTAACATTAAGCTAAAGTCATAGCAACATGCAACTTTGTAACTTGTAATTTCCCATGTGGATACATCATCATCAAAGAGATATAAGGCAAAATAAACAAGAATATAATGCAATAGCAAGGTGTATCTGACATGTCAAACAATAAGAATGGAATACAAGTGGCTGAAATGTAATGAGTGAATCGTAAGTCAGTGTTTCCCTAGGATGGCCTAGCGAGGCTGGTTTGGCCATGTGTTTAAGAAAAGACAGGCCTTGATATTGCAAGTTTAGAAATAGTGGTAGTGACTGGTGAATTTTATGTCATTATAAGTAGTTGAACCTAGCTTATAATGATATGTAAGGCCAACTATATAATCAAACTAAAGCTTAAAAAAATAAATTAATACTGTGATATACTGTAGATAAGTGCTTTCTAGCAGAGTGAGCCATCCTGCCTATGGAACGGTAGAGGGAACGCTGTTAATGATATAAGGTCAATGCACATTACAGTAACATGATTATAATATCTCTATGCATGTATAAAAGGTGTATGTTTCCTCACCTGGTGGGAGCTGGATATTGTGCACGCTGGGCTGTCCAGGACTAGGCTGTGGCAGCCTTGGTGCTAACATCTGTGGAGTCAGAGCTCGAACTCCACCTGGACTGGTAGAAACAGTGACAGGGGTCCGGGGACTGACAGCCTGCTGAGGTGGGGACTGTATTGTTGTGGTGGGCTCCTGCTTGATAACATTTGAGCCTGCACTGACAGACACAGCACTAGGATCCGGGCTGTTTACTAGAGGAGCATGTTGGTTGCTACCTGTTGCAGTGACAGCGGCAGGGCTCCCAGTGTTGTTGCCATTGAGAGCTACTATGTGCATAGGTGGTCTAACAAGTGTCACAGTGGCCCCTGCAGCGTGGGTACCAGCTTGGGTCTGAGTGTTTATAGGAGATGTTTGAATGACGCTATTGGACGTAGGGAGCCCTTTTGTCAGCACTGGCCCGCTGTTGACAGATGAACTATTGCTGCCACTGTGTCCAGGGCCACTTGCCACCGCGGTCCCAGTAGAGGGGCAGCGCTTCCTGAATTATAAGAATTCATACTTTGGCTCCCATTCAAAGTCTGCACTGGCAATGTGTCGACTTTCCCCTGCGGAGAAGGCAGAGAAGTTACACTGCCACTGACAACAAGTGGTGTGCCAGGGTCGTGTCCAGAAGAGTCCGTGCTGCTCGTCGGTGCGTCCATACTTTAACCATGAGGACTGGTTATTGACAGCCCCCTTGCACTTTAAGTTGGCTGGAAGGAGCAGAGAAGTGTTGAATAAAAGGCAATAGTCCGCCGATAGTTTCTGTCAATTCTGGTGCTTGTTGTTCGTACTTAAGAGAAAAAGATGAAGAGGAAAACATCATCAGTAGTAGTAGTAGTTATGGAGCGTACCTGTTTTAGCAATCACAAGTCTCAGCTGGACATTAGCTCGCATTACCCCTTGTCCCGGAACTATAACTATGTAATAACCGGTTGCCTCGTTAACAAGGCGATACTACTACACAAGAACAACATCTGTGACTCTACAGATTGCAGCTGATGATATGTTACATCTTTATTCACCTCAGAAAGTAAAAAAGCTTATCCATCGGGCCAGAGCGAACCGCCATCTTCACACTTCTGCGAGCTTGTGAGAGCGAGGTACTTACCGACTGACGTGCGCATGCGCACAACCACCAGCCGCCTCCGAGCGGAGAGTTGCGCGCGCTCTGATTGGTTGAGCAGCGCTGTAAAAGGCGGTACCAATGGCTCCAGCTGTCAGTCCACGGGATGCCTGAGACGGAACAACATCGTGTCGGAGATTAACTTGTGTCGTCAAAGTTCTCAGCACTGTTTACGTTTTGAAAAATGATTCGTAGACGATTAGTTCTTACATTCATACGCGAAGTTTGTTTCGGAGTTAGAACTTAGTTTGCAGCAAGCGAATCATCCCAATTTTGCTGTTTAATTGCTGTCTATAAGCTGAGCAAGATGGCTGCAGTGTTTTGGCCACCAAGTGAAATTGTTGTAAAGAGGCGATTGAGGGCGCCACACCCTCCGTTTACAAAGCCATGGGGCTCACTCAGCCGCTCGTGACCATCGTGTCGTGGCCGACTAGTGGACTACTTGTATTCACTTTATTATCATTTCTATTTTAGCCCCAAAAATAAATAAATAGCTGCAACAGATTGTAGCAAAATGAAGTTAAGAGGATGCCCGGCCCATAACACTGACGATCACAGAAATTATGATCAGAATTTGTTCATTATTATTATTACTACTAGGCTACTACTACTACTACTACCATTTTTATGATATCTTTATTATTTTCATTATTATTAGCCTATATCTATTATTATTATTTACGAAGTGGTCTATGCAGGCTACAAAATGAAACATCGATGTGAACATCTGAAAGATGCTCATGAGACTTGAATTGTAAAGTTTGTAGGCAAAAAACTAATTGTTGTGCAACATCAAAATTGTTTTGTAGGCCTAGGCGATAGATTAAATTTTAATTGACCTGTGTATGTAACAAAAGTGCAATGCATCTTCCTTGTAAAACAAAATATTTTAAAATATAAGCCAATGATTTTTCCTCATGCTCCCACAAAACCTGGTGAAACTTGAGCAGATGTGACAAAGCACAAAAAACAACATAGGTCACTGGACATAGGCTATGCATTTTAAATTCGTATTTCTCATGGGCCAGTATCAATTGACTTTGGCGGATAGTTCCCTAAAGTGCGCAGTGTGGCGCGCTGACTTGAGCGCAGCTGAGGCTGATTATCAGTGATAAAGCGCGCACGTGCGCTTTAATTGTAGACGTGGCTGTGGTTGCAGTTGGACCACTGGTGCACTTAGTTGTATCTGTATTTGTTTGTAGCAAATAGCATTTCTCAGAGCAGTCATGAGTGGCGGAGGGACCCCGTACATTGGCAGCAAAATAAGTTTAATATCCAAAGCACAGATCCGTTATGAGGGCATACTGTCTTCTGTTGACACGGACAGGTCAACGGTTGCGTTAGCTAAAGGTAGGCCTTGAAACTTTGTTTAGGTCTAAAGACAAGACAAATGATCAAGTATCTTTCTTGTGCAGTAAAGTCGTACGGAACAGAAGACCGACACACTGACAGACCAGTCCCACCCAAAGATGAGGTTTATGAATTTATAATTTTCAGAGGAAGTGATATCAAAGACATCACAGTTTCTGAACCTCCCAAGCAGCACCATGGACTGCCACGCGATCCTGCTATTATACAGGTAATCTCTAGTTTTAGCTCGCTTGTGCTAATTCTAGTTGTGCTTGTCACCTCTTCAGAAGGATTTACTTGAACCGTTTACTGCTTGGTTGATGGGCATTGTTTAGTTTCATTACTTCCAGACATGCCTGTTTCTTTTCATAGAGTATAGCTCTGCTGTAATAATATATGTACACGCTTTATTTGTTTTGTATTTTCTGTAAGTCATCCCTTGGGAGCTCTTCTGGGTACCATCCTCGCTGGAGCCCATACAGGGACATGTTTCCCAACTACAACCAATTTGCTGCTAGCTCCCTACTGAACCAACAGTACAATGCAGCTCTGGGACTAGGTAAACTTCGACTCATTAAGCGGTCTTTTTTGTGCAGGGAAATTTGTTCCACCTTGTTAGTGGTGACACTGCAGTCTTCTTTTCTTTTTATTTGAGGTCTTCATGGCTTTCCGACCAGAAGGGCACCCATGGTTGAACAGGCTGTACAGACTGTGCCACTGGCCACGGCAGGTCAGAAAAAGGGTAAGACCCCAGCCCAGCCACAGAGCCGGCAGCCTGTCCGTCCCAGCCAGTGGTCTAACCAGGACACCTCCCAGGCTCAGAAGGAAAACGTGCCATCCAGTAAGTTTTTTGCTATAGAATATAGACCACCATAGATGACAACATCTCAATTCCTCAGATCGGTTTTCATCTCAACCAGCTGCATCTAAAGTTCAAAGCCAGGCAGATGGCCAGAAACGACGCCAGAAACAAGGTAGAGTCTGCACTTTCCCCATATAAGAGGGATAGGAATGACACATACACTCTTTAAATTATAATGCTTTTGGCTTTAATTGTACCCATTTAGCCAATCGTAGGTCCAGAAACCGAAGTAAAGGACAACTTTTGGTAAAGAACTCAAAGACAACAACATTACAGTTTGAATCAGACTTTGATTTTGAAACTGCAAATGCCCAGTTTAAGGATGATCTCACTAAAGAGGTTGAAGGTATGTTTCCAGTCTTTCATTTAGCTTAAAGTTAACAGTTAATATTTACGTTTTCTTTACATTGTACAGTTGAGAAGGTGGAGTCAGGAGAGGCTGAAAGCAGCCCAACCATTCAAGAAAAAGAAAACCTTGGAGAAAAATACTATGACAAGACAAAATGTTTCTTTGACAACATCTCCTCAGATCTCAAGCCCAGGTGAAGTCTGCTGTTGGCTGTTTGTAATGTGAATGTGGTATTAAGTCATGTGTCGTTGCAGGAGAACCACTTGGGCTGAGGAGAAGAAGCTGAACATGGAAACATTCGGCGTGCCTGGGCGCTTCTTGCGGGGAAGGGGCTTTCGAGGCAGAGGACGCAGAAGCCAGAGCAACACTGAGCAGAGGTCCCTCTCAAAAGTTGGTAGTGGGAGGGTGTAGCTTTTGTTTTGTTTAACAAATTCTAGTTTTCTACTTATTTAATAAGTGCTTCCTTTTTTCCCTCCAATTGCAATGCTAAATTAAATATGCTTTTTTTGTATATTGTCTTTGTAAATTTTGTAATAGGAGAAACCTTTTCTTTACAACTGCAACTTTCCACTAAATGTGGACTAGTAGTTGACTAGAAGCATGCACTGAGTTTTTATCCTCAGCCAGCATGCATGTTTTGTTTTTTGTCTACTGGACTTATCTCCTATTGTTAAAGATGACTGATTGAGCATCTTTGTTTCATTGTATGAAATGTGTTTGATTTATACATTTAACTGTTGTAAATTCTGTCTCAAAGTTGCTAATTAAACTGCCTTAAAAACTGCTTATTTTTCAGAATTACGGCATAGTGTGAATGTCAACATATAAACATTTTGTTTGCATGTTTTTGGGCATGGGTGGTAATACTTTATATTAAACATTTTGGATGTAATCTACAAATTGAAGCTAGCGTATTGAATTCTGGGCTGAGGTTGTGCAGAACATTGTGGAAAGAATCTCTTTCAGGGATGAAAATGTCCTCTAGGTCAGAAGAGCTGTCGTCCTCTCCTTCCTCTGCGTAAAGATGAGGCATTTCGTCCAGCAGTTCATCCTCGGTTTGCTGAAGCAAAGTTAACCTCTGTGGACACAACATGACAATCATGCATGCAGTAAAATAACTGTTCTTAAATACGTTACTAAAGGTAAACTTACTCTTTGAAGCAACGTCAAGACGCTTCATTCCACACCTTTTCTGAGTTTGAGTTGCACATAAAATGTGCTTCTCTCGACGCCTGCAAAATATATTTGGATACATTGGACACTTATTTACTCATTCAATAATCAAACTAATCATGTAGAACTACGGCACAAATGTATTTTAGTGTAATTTTGAAACTGTTTTATTTTTTTTTTAATTTTAAACCCAGAAGCGGACATTAGTGAATTTTCAGATGGATGTTTCAATTTTCATGCAATTCATTCATTCTAATACAGAACTTAAATTTTGAATTACCTGCTGTTTGTAAAGGTGTTCTACATTTTTATCAGAATAGTTTGTCCACTAGAAAAAAAAAGACAAGCATATTTACAAAAGAAGTGTAGAAATTAAAGTAAAATAAACCATACCTGATTTCCATGGTGAAACTGTTGACTGACTTGTTCATTATATTCCGTAAAGTGTATATTCTGTGTGTCTTGTCCCATATTCTGCTGAGTTAAAAATCAAATTAAATTCGGTGCGTAAAATAGAGTGAAAGATAGTAATTTAGTACCGAATTTGTAGAAATTAAATGGTTTCTGTCATGCAATCTTTCAGTTTCTTCATCAGTGGACACAGCATGCACATTCAAAGGTATCTTTAAAAAAATATACAGTAAGAACAAAAAAATCACACAATCTAAAAGAGAACATAGTTTTTAAACTCCCATTGTGCTACATCCATTCCCATCCACTATTTACTTGTAATTGCTCAAAAATGTTTGATTTCCAGTAAAACATGTAGGGTCAAGTAGCCACTTAAAAAACGTTGTACCGAGGCTGTGTCCCTCCAAGGTGGGGTAGCCTAGACAGGGCTTAGTCAGGGCACACATTCATACACACACCAGATTCATACTAGGCAATGACCCTGCAACCCTGCTTAGCTTCTGACAGGATCAGGCTTTGGTGAGCTGGTATGACCACATACCAAAAAAAATTCTTAGCTTTTTAAATTTTACAAGAGCTTGGGCTTATCTGTTCTGCTGTTTTGATCAAGAGTTGTTTATATTTCTAGGTCCCAGGTGTGGTCCGTTATTTTTACACAAGGGCCATATTCAAACCCAGTGGTGGAGGCCAGACTGTGAACATTGGTATAACAAATTGTCAATATTGCAACAAGCACATGTCTACGACAAAGTTTAAGGACAAGTGAAAAAAAACAAAGATATGAATAAACTTGTAAAAGTTGTAATTTTACAAGAAAAGAAAAAAGGTAAAAAATTACAAGAAAAAAACTCATTAGTACAAGATTAAAGTCAAAACTAAAACAAAGTCAAATTATTTCAAGATAAAACTTGCATTTTGAACTTGAAACATGAACTAAAATAAAATCATAATTTTACCAAAAAAATTGAAGTATGAAAGCTTAATAAAGCATCTTCAATGTCCGTGTAAATTAAGACTTTATTCTCATGTCTGAAGTAGTGATGCACTGATCCGATAATCAGATATCAATGAATTCTATGTGTTTTGGCCCATTATATTGGTTCAGCTGCTACTAGGTGTTCAAGATGCGAAAATCTCTGCCTGGATGCAGACGAGAGCAGGGCTGAGGCAAAGAGGAGTGAGATCAACTTGGACACTTGTTGAGCCCGAGAGCAACGAGCAGCCTCAGATCTCACAGACTCACGGAGCTCTCGCGTTTGTTTGAAGTGTTGCACTGAATAAAACACCTACAAAGTGTAAAAGAATTCTGTTCCCTCACACATCACCAGAGCATGAATAAGAGCTATGAAAGTTGGCACACTTTATTTGCTTTGTAAAGTGACTTTCAGCTCATCAGATGTATTAATGATGCTGTGTGTAATGTAAACATTTGGTCTTTTCTGACTCATGTTAAACGTGTGATGTTATAAAGTCCACAAATACGATAAAGACAGCGGAGAGAACTGTAGCGCGTCACGTTGATCAAGCCATCAGCGGTCAATCACCGCACTACATTTCCATCATGCATCTGATTTGTAGTCATCGAGGCGGTGAAGGGAGCAGTTGCTTTCCTCGCCTCGACGATTTGTCAGTCGACTCGAGCCGGATTGCTCTCTCGAGATACCCTACTACCCTGACGTACCCCGACCCCCTTACCTTGGTCGACTGCACCGTCTGACCATCTTGAACACTATTGTTTGTTTAATTAGACGAAATGGACTAATTTACTGCTGGTGTTGATCCAGAATATCTCATATTGTTTGACATTTTATTCAGATTAAGTTGTGACTTGCACTAAAATAATTGATACATACCACTATATTACTTAATTTCCTATGTTTCGATAAGAAAAAAAAATCTATTTCAGTCCTTACACTAGTATCGGTTGATATTGGACATCAGCAGATACTTAAAGCCAAAGTATCAGAATCGCTATGAGAAGTGAAAAAGCTGGTTTGGTGCATCCATAATCAGAAGTACAGTGTGTTTGTGGAAAAATACAGTATGTCTCCTGTAAATCCATCAACCTATGATATATCTGCTGCATTTCCAGTACCTTGCAGTCTGTCCCTGGTCCTTCTATGTCTGAAGCCAGTGTCATTCCCTCTGAGTCTGGAAGATGAATGAGAACGAATTCTTTCTTACAGGAGACAAACAGAGCCAGCAACAGTCCAACTGTCAACAAAAGGTTCAAAATGTCAAGATTATGGAAGAGACAATACGACATAGCACACACTTATCTGTCTTAGCGATGTTCCAAAGTATGGTATTAATTGTGTACTTGACTTTACACTTTCAGAAAGTCACACAGTGCACCTTTAAAGACTGACTTGTTTTGTTGTAAGCTTTGTCTTTTCCACAAAAATATATAAAGGAATCACTTTTTGACAAAAGTAGGTCACTGTGCACTGTATTCATGAATAGGAAAGTATTTTATAGTATTTATTCTGAGTGATATCTAATTCACCTTGTTTTATACCGCCCACTTTTCTTGGCAGCACACTTCCTGCTTAGCTGTGTTAAGGTAACTCACATGTTTGCCTGTGTCTGCGTTATGGTGCGATCTCAAAAAGATGTAACGACCCAGTATAAAATAAACAACTGAATTCTACAGACTAACCACAGCTGAACAGGAAGTGTGGTGCCAAGAAAAATGGGCGGGCCAGAATAAGGTCAATATCAGCGCTCTGATTGGCTGCACTTGGGTCCAATCCAAAACATCCAGCTGATTCAAGGGGAATCCTGAAGTCAGAGGGACAGATCACATTAGAGCCCCCCTGCAGTCTCTTTGGCAAGCCATTTTTTTTTTTTTTTTTTTTTTTTTTTTTTTTTTCAAATATTCAGTTAATCATCACAACTGCACCCTGTTAAAAGTTGTGTAATTCTTACCCAGAAGTAACAGCAGTGCAAAAATCACTAGTCCAACTGCCCCAGAAGAACCAGCTATGGCGTTTTCTCTGCGGATTCGACAGTTTGGTGCAAGAGAGCAATCACAAACAATCACACTAAGGCTGTAAATGCCAAAGTGTCCTTGCATGTCCAGGATCCTCACACTGACTTTGTGAGGACCCACAAACACTCCAGACTCCTTCACCAGGCCAGCAGTGTAACCTACGCAAAAACAAAAGAACGTGCGTAACAGTGAAAAGTAGTGATGGGCAACAAAAATCTGTTTTTGGCTCAAAAGATCTCTCTCTTCAAAAATCCAAACCAAATGACTGACATGACCTGATTTCGATTTTTAGTAAGTGTAAGAGAATGCAATCGCAGCATACATTTTTTAAACTAAAAGAAAATGTGAAACATCAAAGTATTACAATGATGAAAACAATTTGTGTATATAAAAACAAATCAACCATAAAATGTGGACATTTATATGATGTTGTTTGACATCCTTTATAGATAAAACACATCATTCTTAGCCAAATCTTTCACAAATATTTTTACAACAGAAGTTCTCACCATAAGATGGGTTGAGTCTCCATTTGTCTTGTTCATCTCCAAGCAGCTCAAAGGTAAACGGCCCCCCAAAAGGGTTCCCATCCAAGTCAAAAGCGGTGATGTTGGTTGTAGTGACATCATCTGACACACAAACGTCCACCTGGTCCACCTCCAGCTGGGGTACATTATCATTGAGGTCTGCTATGTGTATGTTCAGAGTAGCTGTACCTGTCATCTGTGGTTCTCCTGAACAAAATACAGTATTTATTAAATGTGTTTAACAATATATGTGGAAGTATAAGTCATAACTGACCGTTGTCTACGGCATACATAAGGACTGTGTAGATGCCATTGACCACATGTGGAGATTCTCGGTCAGGGACTTTAATGGTTGTGATGTCGCCCGTTTTGGGGTCCACTGTAAGCCACCCAGCTGGATCATCACCAACTTTATATCTGCACAAAGAAGGAACAATCAGTGCATGCTAAAATAAACCTCTAAGATTTTCAAAGTTAAAAAGTGGGACACATTTGAGTTTTTGTTAAAATAACGAGTAATTAAGTTCCTTCTTATGCATTAGTCCATTCGTTGCTCATTCACCATTCACACTGATGCTATTATTACTAAAACCTTTGTCAGTGCAAATAATGCCTTTAGTGTGTGTGTGCTTTGGTTATTTTCGAGCAGAGTTTTGTCTAATTTGACAAACTAAAAAGCAATATATTCCTCTTTCACTGTTGGAAAGTGTCAATGTGGTCACAAATCAGGACAACTGGGACATGTCATGTGCAAAATTGGGACAAATCAATGGTTTTGTATAGATTTGGTGGGACATGGGACACAGGGCCTAAAATAGGGACTGTCCCTGGTAAATAGGCACGTCTGGTCATCTATGTGGCAAAAGTTTGCCTCGTAGCTCCAGCCACAAGGGGGCAGTAGGCTAAATAATTCCACATAAAAAGGAACGTGTCCGCCTCACAGGTTTTGATGGGGAAATGACAGTGAGCAAACCTACCAAAAATATATTACCTCTGTCTATTATTGTCATATATAAATATTGCTTGCTGGAAATTGCTGCAATGCTTTTTTACTCTCATTATATCACATGGAAACATAAGATCTACTCTAGTGTCTTACACAAAATCCCTTGAATGCTTGGAGTCAGGATCTTGTGCTGTGACCTTCTCCACCCAGGTTCCAACAGGTGAGTTCTCCTCCAGCATGGGCTCTTTCACTGTCACGAGGAAAGCTGGTGGATCGTTCACATCTTCAACTTCAATAGTGACTTTTACAGTCTGGGTCTGGAAAGAAGCTGCTTCTTCACCGCTGACCATGTCTACCTTCCACAAGCCAGAGACAGTCTTTTCCTGAACTGAGCAGCGGAAAAAAGGAGATTCATTCTCTACTAAGATGGTAAGGTCTTTTGTAGTAATCTCTTCATAGTCCAGAGGCTGAAATAAAAAAAACAAAACAAAAAAACATAAAAAAAAAATGCAATCAGACTGAAATATTTAGAAGCAACACACAACAGACCAGTATTTAGTTATACATGTTTCAACAAAATGCAAGATTTTTTTCTAAATGAAAACAATATTCTAATCGCAAAAGACATTTTTTTCTCACCAAAAACACTGTATAATTTTCTATTTATTCTCAGTAATTAAGTATTAAGTATAATTTTTCTCAGAAACATATCATGGACAGAATCGTGCCAAGGCTGGCCACAGAAGCAGGTATAATAACAAGCCATAGAACACAGGGAGGAGCTGCAATGTGAGGCATGAACACACACATACATAAAACTTACAGTGAGCACCGTGAGAATGCCGTCATTTGTCTCTGGATCTGTCTCAATTTTAAAATGCTGGGCGTCTGCTCCTGTGATGGTGTACTTGACTCTCCAGGCCGGACTGTGTGGGGTGTCTTTGTCTGTCACATGTATCCTCAGAGGAGAGGTCCCAGTCTCCCCTCCTTTACTTTGCCACTTCCCTAATGTTCAGAGAGGACATATTAACGTATAGCAAAGCAAAACAAAACCAGAAATGCAGGTCACACCCTGAGGGTTAATTACACAGCAATAGTTTTCTTTTCAGAAGCAGACAACAAAACATATAATTAGTGTAGTTAGGATTCAATATCATTATCAATGCTAAAATGTTATATTCAAATGAGTCTGAGTAGATTATATCATGCAGTGTCTTTATGCTTGTATAGTTTACAACAGTTTTTTTTTTTTTTCTGGGAGCTATGGCATGTACATACTTTATTTTTTCTCTGTTCATTTTCTTCGAGCAATGTATCCTGATGGTCCGCCTTCTCTATGAGCAATTAATCGCTTGAAATTACTATAATTTCTATTAACATTTCAATAATGATTATTTTATTTATTCTGTTTTTTTCCAACATTGGAAATGACCTGCCTGTTTATATTATTGAGACCCCAGAACTGTAGATATTTGCAGTGGCAGCAGGCCTACTCTGGTTCTGATATCTTTAATATGGGGCTTTGGTAATCTTATTTAAAAGTAAAAAAATAAAATAAAAAATAATAATAACTTTAATGTCCATCCCTGCATGTTGATGTTGTGTGGCTAATGTGGTCTGACTCTTACTGTTTGGCCGCTGATGATGGCAGGTGGTTATTTCCGTCCTGAATGTTGACAATCACTGTCGTTGAACTGGAGAGACTTATCACTTCACCGTGGTCTTTGGCTTCTACTAACAGTGTAAACTTATCGGCCACCTGGATTTGTGCACATAGATAATATTTAAACAAACTTCTGTATTAGAAAAACAACACTGAAAATGTATTGTAGTTGCACATGTAGCTTTCTATCAAGATAAAACTTTTAGTTATTGCATTATTAAGTTAACATGTTACAGCAAATTAGTCAGGTATATTGCACTATTCAAATTCTACATTTTCTACATAAGTGCAGCTGTAGCCACAGGCAAGGCACGTCACATCTTGTTACTAAATAATATGCTACTCTGGGGCATGATAAAATACTCACCTCATGGTCCAAACATCCTTTGAATGAGATTTTTCCAATTTCCTTGTCCAAAATAAACTGTATGTTTTCAGTTTGTGGAGACACAGACTTGAGTTTGTAGTGAAATGTTGAATTGGGAGAGCCTCTCTGATCTCGATCATGGGCTAACACAGTCAGTAAGAAGGAACCTGCAAAACAGCTGTGTGTCGTAAAGTCACTCCGCACATAGTGTGTCATTTTTAGTCTTACCTTGAGCTGTTTCTTCATGCGTGGTTATTTCATACAAACTTCTTTGGAAAACAGGTGGGTTGTCATTGATGTCGGTTATTGTGATCTGAACTCCTAATTTTGTATCTAAGGAGAAGTCAGATTTTTTGGCCTCAAATTTCAGCTGTAGAAACAGCAATAAATTGATCAGTTGACCAGTTTATGGATCCAAAACTGGTGAATCTTGTAATGTTTTTTGTGATATGTGAAATCCAGGTAAGACTATTTTTCAAATAATGCCTGTAGTATTGGTATACTAAGTATGGACATACTGTATGTGATGCAGACATAATCTAAAAACATCTTCAATATTTCTGAGCATTAACAACAAAAAATCTACCAAATTTGACTAAAATAATATGTATTTAAATCAATGTCGAAGTAAAAAGAAATTGGTTTGTAGGTTGGATTAAAGTGCTTAATATTTGATTTAACTTTAAAACCTATTTTTAGTGCCCTACCGTCAGCAAATCCTTCACTTCGTAGTCCACTGGTTTGTGCACATAGATTATGCCGCTTTCCTTGTCAATAGACAAGACCCCCTTGGGATCCTGGTCCACCCCTTCTCCATAGAGATCAAAGTTAACTCGATAGACTCGGTCAATGTCAATCTGCATTCCAGGAAACATCATGTTTAGTATCTTTAAATGAGCTTGTATTCTTTTATCACACGTATGCTCACTTTTCCCAGCTCATAGGGGAACGGCCCAGGATGACCCTCTTCTATTGTGAAGGAATCAATGATCCACGCTCTTTTGTGGCGACTCTGCAAACAAGCTGCTCTTGATAGAAGGCAAACCTATATGAAAATTGCAAACGAACACCTTTTGCTCTTAACAGTGCTGTCTAAATATGCAAATTAGGAGTGTGTGTGTCTTCACCCGCCCCCACTTTGTATAAATGACAGAAGTAGTCATAAAAAAAAGCCCAGACTGTAGTACGTGCTTGTAGAAACACGTAGATGCGATGTATTCTGTACATTCATCAGTGTTAGAAATATATCACTAAAAATTGATGTAATTTGTAAAGTAAACCAACTTCAAAGTTAAGTTTTTTTCTGAGAACGGCATTGTAGTCACCCATTAAGCCTAACACCCAACATCTGCTCAAAAAGTAAAAGAAAATGTTTTTGTCTACAGAGAACAAGAATAATATTCAAAATTCAACTGAACTAGTATTTGTTCAGTGAAAGAATCAGTGGTACTTACAATAATGATAATACGAAGCATGGTCACGTTCTGTATTATTTTTTTGTTGTGCCAAATGTGTCCTTGTGTAGCCTAATATAAGCAAGACCAGAGGCTCCTCCTCCCTGTCTACCTCCTCCCACTACAAGGCCGTTCAGACTAAGAACAGTGTGTGCATGTGTCTCAGCCGATAGTAAAAAAGTACTCTTTAAACAATGAGGAGGAATTTCATGTTTGCTCCTGAAACTATGCAAACCAGATGAGCCAGTGAGTAGTTAGTAGTAGTTTTGAGATTGTCATAGAGAAAAGGACGACATAAAAGGATGCTTAGTGGTCTATACAGTAAACCATTAGCCTTACAGTCCTGTGAAATTTCTACTTAAATATGACCAGTGTGTGTGCTCCGTGACACTGAAATTTTGCTCTTAGCTTGTGCATTTTATGATGAATGTATCATCACAAAACCACTTCTTCCAGTTTGACTTCCAGCTATAAAGTATTAAAATAAAATTGTACAATAACATATCTCTCTCACATCAATCTTTGACTCTACGTTGTATTATTTTATTGTTATAGATTAGTATCTTAAAAACAATGTCTCTTATTCTTTGAGCCACTTACCACTCAATATTATTTTACCATGTAAAACACAATAATTTAATTCTGTTTTTTATATGAGTGTGTCAGTTCAAAACTAATTAATACTTTTATATTGTAATGTAATATATAATATTGTTGTACTACGCTTTGCATGACAAAATAGTCTTGACCTCAGATTATAGACTTATATATTATAGCCTGACGAGTCATCCCAGTTCATCTCTTAGAAGTTATTTTATTGATACTGTACAGATTCCTAAAACAAGATCCTTTAAAAACATGCTTCAAATAGAATTGAACTGTCAAGATCAAAGCTACATATTGTATTTACAAAATGTCAGCCCACACATTTTACACAATGTGACCTATCAATCAATGAAATCCATAAAAAAATAAAGACACAACAGTTCAGGTTTAGGACAGACTTTTTTTTTTTTTCAAGTCCACTGGAGCGTGCAATGCTCTGCAGTCACTCATGAAGCTGTCTTTTCGGCGGTCTTGGACCTTCTTTTTAGTGTCCCACTTTTCTCCTCTTCCTCATCATCCGAGCCCTCTATGGGTGAGTGTGTTCCAATGGCGTTCATGTTCTGACTGTCCCCTGAGGACACTGAAGACGTGGACGACATTCGGGACTTGGAATCGAGACCCTCCAGCACATGCCGGAAGAGCCCGTTGCTGAACACCTCTTCGTTGTTATTGTTGCTTTGTGCTGGTTGTAATGAAACAATGATGACAATAATGAAAAATGCAAGACTCATTTTGTTTATTGTGATAGTCACGTTCATACCTGGCAAAGGGCCGCTGAGAACAGTTTCATCACTCGAGCTAAAAAACACATCTAAAGTGTCTTGGTCGGAAATGTCGATCAGCTCCATCTGGTCGAGTAAGTCCACATTGACTTCCATGGATGAGATGCTGCCAATAGGTGCTGCAAACCCGGGAGAAAATTATGTTTGGTAATTACAGATTGGTGGGAGAAATGACTAGAACAACAAAAGACAACTACTGTTTGTTTAGCTGCTCATGCACACGCTTTAGTCTTTTTTTTTATTACTCTCAAAGAAAAAAAACATATGCATTGATGTGGCAACAGTTGCAATAATCTCAGAAAGTGGAAGCAATTTGAAGTTCCTTTATACATGAGCTGCATCTTAAAAACAGGAAACAAAAGGCAACATTACATTTTAGTAGGGTTACCAAATAATGGAAATATGTCAGTTTTTTAAATAATATCTTATGTTTAAAAACTGAGTCATTATTAATTTATAAAGCACATTTACAATATTAACCCTTGTGTCCCGTTAGAAAAAGTTCCTAATCTCCTGTTAGCGCCCTTTTACTCCACTTTTTTGACGGCTGTAAAATTTAGGTAAAATATATATATTTCAAACTTTTTTGGATTAAATCTGTTAATCCACTTCTGTTCTGACTAAAAATACCTAATTTGAAAATAATCCTCAAGGTTTTAATACTTTTAAAGACTTATAAAAAAGCTGAATTCCAGAGGAGGTGAAAATGTGACGCAAAAAGGCCCATTTTTCATATAAAATGTGAATATAATCTAGATTTGTTTGGACCTTTTATTACAGCCTTGGAGATGTTCAAAATCAGCCCCGACTTTGACTTTGACTTTGATGTATTTGTAGTTTTTGTGCAGACGCAGTTAACAGTATTTTCTCCCTCTTGTTCTGTTATAGCGCCATTTTTTCCCCCCATTTACTTCCATTATAAACACGTTTTTTTAATTGCTCTGAAAATCCTCTATAAAAGTGTGATTTTCCAAACTTTTATGTTTGTTCCTTTTCAGAAGAAGTGAAATAAGTCATTTTGACTTGATGATGAATTGTCTGTATTTCCCATTGAAACAGGCCTGTGAAGAGTAAGACACAGTTTCCCCTGTAAACCTATGGAGCTCTCAGG
Organism: Mugilogobius chulae; assembly: GCA_038363315.1. Taxonomy (NCBI): domain Eukaryota; kingdom Metazoa; phylum Chordata; class Actinopteri; order Gobiiformes; family Gobiidae; genus Mugilogobius; species Mugilogobius chulae. The sequence continues at coordinate 29,827,508 of CM076405.1, read as the reverse complement.
AGGGACATGTTTAGATTTAGGAGACTCCTGGGGGCGTGGCCTCACCTGGGGCGGGGTGTAGGTGTGTGGGGGCACTGGGGGGTGTTGGTAAGTATGTTTATGAATTTTGAACAATATGCATATTTGTATAATGTTCAAAATAAGGTTTGTAACAAGAAATCACTGAAATATTTAAAAAACTGTAGTAATGGTGGACTATTTAAAAATGAAAAGTGCCAAAAAATGGAGTAAAACTCCACAACGGGACACAAAGGTTAAAAGCACAATCAATAAAGCATATAAAAACAAACCAAAATACAGCCAATTAGCATTGATTTATTGTACTATATTCTTTATTTTTTAATCTTTGTTTTCTTTGCAGTATGCTGAAAAAAATTTAAAAATCTCATAATGATAATAAAAAATAAAAAAAAACATATATTCATATTTGTGGTAAATATTTTGTATAATCAGAAAAAAATTATAATCACAATTTAAATTATGATTCAATTCATGGTTATTGTTTGGATAGATATTTGCTTCAGAGGAAAAAGTGAAGAAGCTGTCCACTTAAGTAATGATATATGAACTGTTAAATGAAAGTAAGTAACTTAGATGTATGCACACTGAGGGGCACATTTGAGGCCAAATTGACTTTTGGAGCTTTTAACCATAATGTAACTTTGCTTCCCCATCAAAAACACAGCTAGAGTTTGGTCTGTGAGAAACTATTCTCCTCTGATTCTCAGAAAACACATTTCTGACTGTCTCTGATCAGTGATGTAACAGATAAATCTTCTGGTGTTGAATCCATCTTAAGATTTCATTTCTTTTTAATGACTTCTCTAGACCCACTGCCAACTTTTCTATAACTTTGTATAACTTATTTATCTCTGTTTCAATCAATTATCCACTTTTATGAGCAGATTAAGAAAAAAATACCAAAAAGTACATCAGATTTACTATTTAGTTTAGCAATTGTAGCTTTGATTTAATCAGTATCTTTTGTATTTGTCAAACAATAGCGCCACTGATTTCTAAGTTTCTAAGTATTATAGATCATCTTGACACAATAATTTCACCCTAAAAAGACATGGAGAAGAAGATTTTTAGGCCTGAGATTTTTAGGAATTTTGTGATTAATTATTTTCTCTAATTCGACCTATTCTAAAAAATAATATTTCAGTTGTAGTAGTCGAAAAATATTACAACATCGTCTAATATTAAAAATGTATTTGTTGCAACCAACTAAAACAGGTGTTTTTTTTTTTAAAACCCAAAATCTCATCAGCTTTTTAAAACTCACGTCTTTTGTAGTCTCTGATGCTCAAATGTGCCGACGACAGGTAAACATCTACATCATGTTGGAAGACTTCTTCAAAGAAGGCTGTCTCTCTCTAAGTTTGAGCTGTTGAGCTGCGTCCATGTCTGACACCATCCTCTGACTGCGCTCTGCGTCTGCGGAAGAAAACAGGACAGTTTTCTCAGTTTTAAACATAAAAAAGAATCAAGTGTTTTGCTTCCTTTTATTTAGCTTACAGTCATTCATTCTATAATTACTTATTATGTGTAATAGTACTTTTTATAGGCGCGACCATTAGAAAGCAAATGAAAATTGAAATGGATGGAATTAGCAAATCAAAAAGGCTGCAATATTTTGAAGTCTAAAATTTCCCTCACAAACAACAAAATATGTGACTTCCAGTTTCTGCCTAAAGAATCATAAGCCTGTACAATAAACTGTTGGAAATATCTTGACTCAAATATTAAATACATTTTTCAGTTCATAGTCAGTTCTTCCTAAACTAAACATTTAAATCAAACTCTTAAAACTTTGACAATGTGTGATGACATTGATAAAATAGCCTCACATTACATCCAAATTGGTTAAAAATACTTCCTTCCTTGTTCTTTCTTATCAGTGACCATCAAGGAGAAGGAAGCAGGTATTTTTAACCATTTGGATGCAGCCTCATTCTGCACAAAACGCCAGCAGGGGGAGCCATTTAGTAGCACTGACAAAATCTACATTGTGCTTTTCTTTGAAGCATTAAATTGTCAAAATTGGTCATCAGCACAACACATGCAAACCCAACATGTAGACTACACAATAACAAGAACTTTAATTAATTACTATGAATAGCACACTTCATTTGACCGTAGTTTCACAGCGAGTTTTCAGATTATTCTTGATTTCTTCCCTAATGCTAATGATGCTAATGTTACTTAACAGCATTTGTAATTAATAAGCGGTCTGTTTTTGACCCGGCAGGTCTCCAAATGTAAATGTGTGATTGATAAGTTTCTATTATTAGCAAAGTTGTGTCAAAACAAACTAATAATTCAATTGACTGCATGTATGCTTTAATCCCTCACTGCTGATGATGATATAGGCACTTAGATAACATGCAGTCACTTTACTTTATGTTAATCTTGTTAAATACATCAGCCAATCCAATTTTCCTTCTCATCAGCATCACTGGGATAATGCTTTGTAATGTAACAAAGCAACACTTAAGACGCTCAAATGAAATAGAGCTACAATAACACACACAGTTCCACTACAAAGTGCATATACTACATATACTAGAAGTACTTTTATCTGCAGAACTGATCTAATTGGATGAGACCTCTGAGCTGGGACAACACTGTGAATAGCAAAGATTAAGAGAGAGAGAGCAAAAGTCAGCGTATCTAAAAATACACCTGCGTGATGGAGAGCAGAAATGTTTACAGTTACATTCCTGGGACTCTTTTTTAAAAAGTAGTCTCAGCAGCATCACCACAAAATCAGATTTTAGTGTTTAGAAAAGAAGCAGAATGTTGTGAGGGTGTCTGCTCAGCAAAGAAAGGACACATGAGTGGTCCTCACAGCAGGTTCAAAGCAGAGATAGGGTTATGATGGTCCTCTACTATGATCACGCTGTTGTTACATTAGTGCACAATGCTTCATATAAAACAATCAACAAGAACACAATGAAGTAGTCAGTAGAGTAAGCTCATTAAGTTCATGTTTGGTCTGAAAACATGCAGTCAGTCAAGCCACAGGTACTCAACATCTACATTCTTACTCATGTCAGTCAAAAGACACAGCTTTGTAACTTTTGTGTTGAACTGAACCGTCTATTCACCTCTCATTCACCAGACATAAAAGAATGTCTATTCCAGAGAAATATAGTATACATTACGACTTTAAAATACCTAAAGTAATATAAACATTCAAAACTAAAAATACACAGTTTGAATCCGAGGCAACATAACCACAGCTCTGCATCTAAAACATGTGATGTGTGCACATCTAGTGAAGCCGCCTTGTCACTACAATCACAATATTGTCCACAGTCAGAAGATGTGAAAGGCACGGTGCTGACAAAGCAGTGTGTCATCAAGCAGGACAAGTCAGCAACTTGCTGTTGGTTCTAATAGGAGTCTACTTTTGAACGTGGTCCTCCCGGGAACAGCACAATAAGGCAAAATCTACACCCAGACAGCAAATGAGATGATTTTTATTTTTATTTTTACACATTATAACTGAATATTGATCAGAGCATTGATTGTTTCTACTTGCTCAGGTCTGCAGAGAGCCAAAGGTTGTACGGACATTGATTTGTCTTCCAGATCAAGTTCTATATTTCCATTTCCATTAAAGAGACTCCACCAACGAGGGTTTCCCTGCCCTCATGACCCCACTGACCTCTAATTGGTGACAGCAAAGTCCCAGGTCACCAGACAAGAATATAGAAGCATCCCTTTGACCGCACACATGTACAAAGATGAAAACACAAAGTCAATAAAGGTAGTAAGAGTCAAAGAAGGCAAGGCAAATTTATTTGTATAGCACAATTCATACACAAAGCAATTCAAAGTGCAAGAAATGTGCTTTTGGAGGTTATGGTATTTGGTCGATCTGTGACAGTAACAGGACAACAAGATAGTTCAAACTAAAAACCTCGAATCACTTCACAGCATTCATTAAAACTATGGATGTCATCAGGTGAGGACAAGTCATAAAAACTACAAATAATCTCTTAATAAAGTAAAACATTCCTGATTTAAAATAACGAGGAAGTAATTTGAGGTCTAAAACAGAATTCCTCCACATGTCGTCAAAAAATGCCAAAGCACAATTTACAAACAACTGAGTTAGCAAAATGAAAAGATAGTTGTCACATTATAGCATCTGTGTCATTTGTGTGGGTTTTGGCCCATATTTGCGATGTGGTCGCTAGGTAACAATTGTGAAATTATCTCTACACGTGTCATATTTGTTGGACAAAAGACAATTATAAACCTTATCAAAATAGTCAAAGTAAGTAAAAACACTCCATTTTACTGAAACAATGTAGTCTATCGTTTGAATTACTCAGCTCTTGACATAAAAAAGCCACAATGAAAGCAAAGAATGTGAAAATATGCTTTACATTGGAGAATTTGTTTCAGCCAGGACAGTCTGATAATGCAATCGTCTGCTCTGATGAGAAAAGCAGATGGCCTTATAATGAGTGAAACAGACAGATAGAGATGGAGACTGGACATGTCTGTGTACCATTCTGCCCCCTCCCCAAACAGACAAACCCAGCTGCCTCTGTCCCGGGGCGAGCACAGAGGGAGCCCATTCACACTGGGACAAAGACGAGATGTAAGAGATTGGGAATAATGCCAGTTTAAGGAAATGGCCATGAATAAAACAGAGAATGCGTCTAAATTTAACCAGAGATTAACAGGAAATACTGAATCTTAAGTCTATGGAGTTTTGGGAAATTCCAGCACATCCAGTTCAGTTTTGCCCACTTAAAACTAGAGATGGACATTATTGGCAAAAAAAAAAAAAAAAAATTGTTATGGTTCTAGTGATGAACAAGCATTTTTTGTTTTTTTCAAAGGCAGATTTGAGTAAAAGTAACAGCCAAATAATGTGTTTTTAGGATGATTCTGTTTTGTCACATTTTGATTCTTGTCTCTCAATAGGCCTGATGTAAGTCAGATGTTTTTGACTTTATCAAGCAATGAATTAAGTCAGGATTTTTTTATAAGAAATGTCTAAAAAAGTGTTTGTATTTCAGTCAGTTCTGGGAAAGTTTTATGAAACAAAAATGATCAGAATGGCAATACTGTTTACTTCCTCTGACTGAGAAGACGGTGGAATAATGCCTTTCCCCTACGTGAACATTTCAGAACAGAGCTATGGAGGGATGAGGATCAAACCCAACACCAGAATTGAACTGAAACACCATTTTCGAACGATTAGTTGATTTTTGATATCGTTCCATAGCTTGTGTCTGCTCTTTATGCAACAATATATCATAGTCATATGCAGATCATTTTACACAAGTACACAGTGCACTTTAATTCTGAAAGTAGCTCGACATTTTTTCACCATAGCAATGGAAATGTAAAGTGTCTTGAAGTGTCATGAAATCCATTGCATTTATTATTTTTATTGAATTATCTTCCATTAACCAATTAGACAAATGTTATTTAATGTGTATTGAACTTTTTAATATATCTAAGCCAAAAAGGTTGAAATATGGTTACAGATTAAAAAAAAATCAGTACTAGTTTATTGTTTTTTGAGGTTTTGTTTTTATAATGCATTGGCCTTTGCTATAAGAAGACATTTTTAGTATGTATAGTCCAGAAAATCGTCAACGAGTCTCGACGACAGCCATACTTCTTTATTTTTTAGTGATAGAGGTTCGACACAGCTCATATCTTGCTATACATTGCAAATCTTACCCACAATTTCTTTTAACTTAAAAAAAAAAGTATTGCTTTGTTTGTATTCACACTGTTGTTTTAAAATAATGTGGTTGATGACCTGCTTGAGAAAGAGCTGAGACGACAGACAATGCAATGAAATCATGAGCATTATTTTGAAATAATTACTATGCAGACAAGCTACCAACTTTACAGAATGACCATACATTTGTTGACTGCTTCAGAGTAAAGGAAGGGCTTGGATTTGCCAAAACACTGTATAATTAATAGTAAACTGACTTTCCCACAACTGAAGTACACCTATACAATGTTTTGTTATTTGAGGGTCTCTGAAATCGTCAACACGGCACCAGTACATTGATCTGTTGGCTAAATGCTCCTGACAGCATTACCACTATCAGTCTCACAGTGAAAATGTGAGCTCCGGGTGGACTCTTCTGTGACTGTAAAGGTCAGGATACAACATCACTTTGACTGTAACTGGTTTTCTCATTTGAAAAAGCCACGTCTTAGCCTTAAAAGGTAAGACATATGAGGAGATGAACGATGGAACAGGCTGAGTGATTAATATGGAGCTGAATGTCTGACTACTTTAGGATATGCCAGGGCCTCCCCTGAGAATCGCTGTCCTTGTGCAAACAAATGAGGTCACTCTTTTAAAACAGCCCTGGCTGGTAGCTTAGAGCGTTGACACAGGCGTCCAATAAGATGCTGGACTGAAAGACTCCTTCTAAAAGAGTCTGAAGTCTCTAATGAGACAAGTGGACATGGACAGTCAAGAGCTCTCTGCTTGGTAAACTGTTTAAATAAGCATGAAGTCTTGTACAAATGTCAGTTCTACAAAGGGCACTGGAGCTCGGAGTTCTGAAAATACTTGATGAACTTAGCTAACTTTTTTCCCAACATATTCCTTAAATTAGATAAAATACAATCACCTCTTACAAAATAATAATTCCTAAGATTAAAAAAAAGTTTTTATGTAAACCCTCTATGTCTAACATTAAACATATAACAACATTAAAATAATATTAATAATGTACCTAGGCTCAAGCTCATTGCCCAGTCAGTTTCTATTGTTAATCAGTTTGACTGATTGGGGCTGATCTTGCTGATGAAGTACATGAGAAGAGTCTGCAATAATCTTTAGAGCATGTCCACTACTGACGGTTCAAAGATTATCTGTGGGGTAGTTATTCAAGACAAAAAAAATGTAATTTTCCCAGTTGTTTTAACCAATCTAAAAATCTGTGATTTATACTTCACAGTCAGATTTCCAAATCAGTTGACTGTATTTCATAGCACTCTGTAGAAACACTGGTATAGGATAACCAGACTAAACCCAATTTGAAATAAGCATCAATTTAATACAGCATATTACAGATAAGATAAGATATCCTTTTTTTGTCCCACAATAGGGAAATTCCAGTCTTGCAACGCAGTCCAAGAACAGCAGGAAAATAGAAACATGCAATCAAGATTAAAAAAATTATTAGACTGAGCAGAAAATATATATAAAGTTAAGCTCAGTGCAGAATATGATAAAGTGGCATCAATATTTACAGTCTTATTGTATTATGTACAATATATAACTATAATTATGACAATTGCAGCAGATGGATAAAACAATCAACTAGTGAATAAATATGAGGTCAAATAATTTCGATATGACTGTATTTATGTACAGAGCAGCATTTGAAAGGAATAAATAGGTAGATAAATACAGACAGAGTTGTACCAGAGATGATTCACATGGTATTGCACAAGATCACATGTGATTACATGTGATACATTATGTTGTTTTGTATATGAAGCTTATTTTTAAAGCATTTATACATTCGTTTAATAATTTAAAAAATTGCAATGAATAAAAATGCACAAATTAAAGAGTACACTGCAAACAAAATTGGTGTATATGTATGTGTATGTACCTATGTATATGTGTATGTATATGTATATGTATATGTGAATGTGCATGTCTATATGTATATACAGTATGTGTATCATTCATCAAACATTTAAGTATAATGGAATGTTATGTGCGCATATTGGCACATGTACAGTTTATGTGGACAGGCATGTAAATAATATTTAATTGCATGTACAGTCTGTATGTAGTATGTTTATATGTATGTACATACGCATTACATGTGATGATGAATGATGAAAATGAATCTAAAATTGAAGATTTCAGTGCAATGCTACTATCTCACAGTATAAATATATGTATTGCCTGAGGAGAATCCACTTTCACCTACAATAAACCTACTAGAGTTGTGTATCAAATAGCTAAATCTGCTGGCACCTGGCAACATAAGAGACATGAGAGCATTTACTTGTTTGAGCAGTGGTGTGGAGAATAGACTGTCTGGCTCTTTTCACCCACTGTGCAGAGCTGGAGATTTGATTTCACGTGGACACGCTGCCAGCCGTGACATGTGAGAGGAGAGAGACTGGAGTGGCGGAGGCTTGTGTAAACTGTAAAATGCTTTTTACTGGGTCTTTACAGAAACAGAGGGTAAAAGATGATACAGAAATTACAAAAGTTAAAGGACATTATTATACCATCTCTAATCTGTTTTGATAAGGCTGTTTAGTTCTGTCTATTCCATTTGCTTGTTGGGTGCATGTATGTTAAGACAATTAGTTTTTGTCTTTGTGAAAAATAGTAATTATGATAGTGTGACATTGATTACAATGGCATAAGCCCGACTAACACAAGTCAGAACTATTAACTAGATGTAGGCAAGGAAATTCAATACATTTCTTGTATTACTTTGCATTAACTACTAATGCAAAGTAATGGAGTCAGTAATTTCTAAACTTAATCTGAACTTAAATACAAGTTCAGATTTAGAGCGATCCAGCTGAATAAACGTACCTAAACAATATGGCTGAGGCTACACCATAGAATAAACATTGAACAAACAGGCAAAACAAGCAAAATCACAGATTATTGCCAAGTTTACTTGTAGCAAACTTTTTCTCGACCAGCTTCTAGTTCACAAGTAGGACTTACTAACTTGAAGGCGTTTTTTGAAATGGTCAGTGAGAAATGAGGAAAAAATACCAGCACCAGTTGCCACCAAAAGTTTCAAAAAGCATCTTAAGCATGAAAGTCTCAATAATTAAGTGTGACCTCACATTGCTCTGTCCAGTTGAGGTTCAAATGAGGACTGCAGCTAAAAAAAATGTACCCGGAACTGAAAAAAAAAACATTCCTACAGCGCAAAACACTCAAAGAGAGCCCAGAGCTACATTGCTTTTCAGCACTTCATTCAGAAAGAGCTGTGATCAGACCTGCCCTTGTTCAATGCCCCTTCACATTTAAAGGTGCTCTGTGTAACTTTTCTACCAAATGTAGACTTGAAGAAAAACATGCTTTGTCATTCAGATTTCTTTGTTGAACTAAATATATAATAAAAACGCTTACACATCACAAACGTCAACAAAATGGACTTATATTTGGTCTAGAGGAGGAGACCTCTTCCTGTTGTCATGGAAAAACTAGTTGTATGTTTTTACGTTATGGCTTAAGACATATTTATTCCGTTCAGATATTCTCAAAATATGCTTTTAACTTCTTCTACTTTTACTGAATTGTGTAGCAGACTTTTCACCTCCTGAAAGTTACACAGTGCACTTTTGAATACACTTTCAGATCTTACAACTCATATTATTTACATTACAAAAACAAATAAAATAAGCCTTCATTAATAAACAACTAAGATAAACCTTTTTAATGGGTTGGAAAAAGCACAGTCTTAGCTCAAGTATTTTCTTTTCTCAATAAAGACTACATACTAAAAACACATTAATTAGCAGTTTTCAGAAATTATTAGACCTACATCTTTTTGAATAAAAAAAACTATTTGATTTTAATCTTTGCGATGATGAAATCATAAAAGGTTTTTTGAAATGTTTAAAATATATAGTAACATGTTGAACAGCGTATAACCTTAAGTCACAATCTTGTCAGTTAGTCTAATGAATGAGCTAATAATTACTCCTGAGGCCACTTAAGGCATGATAACCTCAAGATGTTTATGGACAATGTTGCCAGTGTAGAAAATACGTCACATAGAGACATTAAGATATCATATTATGAACATTAATTCAGCTCCTCAGACATTAGACTTAGCATGAGACTAATGGAGCAAATCTCCCACACCGTGTGAACACAGGGAGAGCCTCATTAGGTAGAAAGCCTATCTTGTTATTTTATCTTTGCTCCCAGCTAAAGATCGACCTCAGCCTTCTCCAGCAGGCTGTTAACAGCTTACAGCTTTTGTGGTAATTAATACTGTGTCTGTGGCCTTGAGGAATGGCACTGTAATTGGCTGTATAATGGAGCTGCTGGTTAAAGCGCAGTGAAGATGTTTAAACCTTCAATCTTAAAAAGCTGCCCTGCGTGTCTTTCTTTCAAAGGCTTCTAAACAGAAAATAGCCTGGGTTAAGTGAGCAGACAGGTGCTGGCTCTGTGGTCTGTGTCCTTCACCGTGTGACGCCTTTATTTTAGGAATTCTCACAACTATTACTTTCCCAGCCAAACGCTGCACAAAAGGTCTAGACATAGTTAGTCAGTAAAGAAATAAAAATAGCTTAGAGCTAATATAGAAGTTTGCTTTCCTCATCTCACAAAAGTATGGTTTAAACAAAATAGTAAAGATAAGAAAAGCTGTTTGCAAAGTGTTAAAGTTACTGAAAAATAACAATATTTAACAAAAATGGACAAAAACCAAAATGCATCAAGGGCTGCACTGAAACCATGAAAACCAACAATGCTCTACCAGTGCTCATAAAAAAAACAATAAATACAAACATGAACTGCTTTTAGATTGCAATGAAATGTTCCCATCACAGTAATCTTTATTTAGTTTAATATATATATATTTTAAATTAAATAGTTCCAAATATAACCAAATATCATAATTGTGACATAACTATTTGTGTCTGAATTCTGGGTTATCGTTAAAACAGATTGTTCTAAACGATGCGACTGGATTGAGAAAGTTTTAAGAAACTAGTCACGTTTGTAGGTCCTCCCATTGGTTTAGAATAGATAAATACAGACTTTATAATAAGACATGCACGAGCATTTTCCCACTAAGCTGCTTGGGATGGATAATTAGGAGTTGAATTGATAGCCTGTGGGGAAAAGTTTGGGTTTCTAAGTGCAGGCCTGAAGACAGTCTCTTTGGAGCTGACCCAGATAATCATGAGGTGCTTTGTGCATTATAATGAGCCATATTCAAGTGATCAGTCTTGTGTGCTGTCTATACAGATGAGCTCTGACTGTCCAAGAGTATATCTTTGTTCATTACTGTACCTCTAAGCTTAGCTGCTCAAACATAATCAGTGTTATCTTAGCACTCACAATTCAGCTTTTTAAGGTTTGTTCTTGTTTTTTTGTTTTTAAGTTTTTCTTTTCTTTTTTTTAGGACATTGAATGAATGAATGAATGATGAATGAATGAATGAATGAATGAATGAATGAATGAATGGTTTATTTACATAGCACAATTACACAGACAGATGTCTTCCAAAGTGCTTCACACAGTAACCCCTCCTCACTAAGTGATGGCAACTGCCCTGGAGCAGCTCAGCAGAGGTGATTCAACTAAACACTTGGCGCCTCAACCTCCGACCACTACCAAGCATTCCCTAACCTGCATGTTATTGGTTGGTGGGGAAACCAGAGCACCCAGAGGAAACCCCCCAGACACTGGGAGGAACATGCAAACTCCACACAGAAAGGTTGTGAGGTAGAGCGGTATCCACTACTTGTACCAGATTCTAGCTTTACAGTTAATTTCCATCTGTAACCCTGAGGAGAGGTGAGGCACTGGACATGTTTGTAGTGGTAGGGGAAACCGGAGCGCCTGGAGGAAACCAGACATGGGGAGAACATGTAAGCTACGGCGCGCCCGGGAGTCGATCCCAGGACCTTGTTACTGTGACCCTTACCACTGTGCCACCGTGTCGCTCACCTAATTTGAGACAGTGGCCAGCACTGTACAGATAATTAGCATGGGGAGTCGAAATACTTTTAGTACATTAAATTGTATAAACCCAGCTCAAGTCTTCTATGAATGCAGTACACACGTTGTTTTAAAAATTTTAGGAAATTAATCAAAGAATCAATTTACAGTCTTAAAAAATACAGTAAGGTTTTTCCATTCCCATGATTACAGCGTTTTCATCTTACTGTATGACAACATAAAGCCTTCATTAACTATTAATCCTACTCCCATTAAAACATCTGTTCCTTCCACAAAAGCAATATTTTGCCTAAAAGCAGCTCCAACAGCAGCAGATGGGGTCAGTCATGTTGAGATCTAACAGCTGATCATGAAGTCACAAAGGAGCTGAAACTATTCCCTTCTGAATGTGGGTTTGTGTGTCTATGGAACAACAGGGAGCCAGACCTGATTGGATAGAGAAGCACAATCCCATTAGAAGCAACAGATTTTTGTCTGGAGTTGTGCGGTGGCCCTAATCCAACAGAACCGGCTCAGAGCGCTCGATATTAGGGGAGCATTAGTCAGCGTGATGATTCAACATTCCTGGGTTGGATTTGGGCAGGAACAGCACTTTCACTTCCAGGAAGCATCCACACAACAAGAGCTATTTAACATGCAATTAGGCTGTCACTCCACAGTCCTCCACAGTCACCGGCTTCAGTACAAAAACAAACAACAAACGCAGTAATCTAGTAAGTACAGTATATTGTGCAGGCATTTTTCTGTGACAAAAACTTTTTTTTATGTTTGTATATTCAGTTCTTATAAGGCTGATAGTGATTGGTTGAAATGTTATATGTTATGAGCTTTAAGAAGGTACACAATCAGCTGTAAATTGTTAATATATATTGTTATAAAATAATTTAAATTCTATATTTTCCATCCACACCAAGAGTTCAGATTAAAGAAGTGGCATCTCTGCTCCTGCTCAAAAGTAACAAAATGACTTTGTATAAAGGCATGAACAGTCTTTCATACCATTTTGTGGAATTAAAGCAATAGAAAAACAATTGTAGACACTGGCGGTCTAGAATTTGTTTAGGTTTGGCAAAACAAATGCATAAAACTATTTGCAGTTTCCAATAAAACACAAAACTAAGCTGATCATATAAAAGACTGATGTAACTACGTAAATAGGTTTTAGGGTTATCCAGCACATGCCTCAGGACTTACTGGGTCAGTTTGAGGGTGGAATTAAAGTTGGAAGCCATGTTAATGACCTACAAGTGTTTCTTTGTAGTTCAAAAATACATCCCAATTAGAAGAAATTTTTTTTTTTATCAATGTTTCAGCCAGTCGACAGTAGAATCTTTTAAGTTACAAGTATAAATTAGTAGCTTCTTGGAAATGTCAAAATGAAAGGTTCAGTATGGGTCAAAGCTCAGAAACGTAACAAATAATAGATACATTCTTCAAGGTTTATATTAAATAAAAACTTCTAGGTTGTTGATTCACAGCATTACCAAAGATGGCTAAAAGATGCTCACTCATATGTTAAAACTGATTCTATTCTAGTATCTGGAAGTAGGGGCATTCACATCCCAGTTTATACTCACTTGGCGAGCGTGTGTTGGAGCTCATGTTGTCAGAAGGTCACGAGAAAACCAGATAATCAATGATTCAGGCAACGATGATCATCTCTCCAGGTCTTCAGCACAAACGCTCCAACTGCTCCTCCAAGAGGCTCCCTCAGCAGCTAGAGGAGAGGTGAAGTTACTAGAGCAGAGAAGGGCTGACATGCTGACCAATGAGTGGCAGGAAGGGGAGGGGCTTATGTAACTGTGCTGCACAACATCAAGGAGAAGCTTTGTGTCTTTGTATGATTCTGGAGTCTGGATGCAATCTCACTTCATTTTTACTAATTTCTTCAGTGATTTAAGTTTTGATGTGTGCAGTAACTGGTATATTTAGAATGTAAAGCTACAATTTTCAATTTAAGCACAGTTGCTGGTATAGTTTGTGAGACTGTTAAAAACACATTGTTGGTTATCAGACCTAAACATATTGGTGAGTGCCAGTTTACAGATGCAAACTGCCCATGTGTCATTTGGCAAGGCACTTCAATTACTAAAATGTGGCCTTAACGTGACTGCCATCTATATCAGATCAGATTTTTGAGGACATTCAAACTCAAATATTCCTATTGTACTTTCAATTTTTTATCATCCATTTCTTTCCAGTAATGCCTGGCAATAACTTAAAGGGAACCCATAATGAAAAATCCATTTAATGTTATGCTTATGCTTGAGGACTTGTTTTCAGGGGGGTTCAAAATTGCTATGTTGCTACTTTCCAAGAGTAAAAACAGCTGCTGCAGGACATCAATAGACTTTAGTGTTTGTAATCCGTTTGAGATCAATGTTGTGTTTTACAGTGAACATACTGTAAGTAATGTAAATTACATTACTTAGATATGCTAAAGTTCAAAATACATGGAGAAAACACTTTAGGTCTCCTTTAACCAACCAAAAACTCACACAAACTTGACAGAGGATACTTACACTGAAACCAGGACAGCAGCACATGTCACAATTTAATTTAGAAATCTCGTGTAACAACTTAGGGGAAGTTATCAACACTAATGTATACATCTACAGATGTGAGACAAGTTTCTCTTCCTGTCCAGCGCAGGTCCAGTTCAGCTTTCCAAACAGGCCAGTTGTAGATCGCAGTGACGTTCGTTGCAAACAGGAATGATCAAGAGTGAATTATGGTAGCATTTCAGCGAATAGTTATGCACTATTCCAACTGTAGATTCATAGAGATAACATAGAATAAACTAGATATCAACTCAAGTAAATTGCTTCCGTCACGAGACGAAAACAATGCTCAGATCTCCATCTGGTGGAGAACAAGCAGAACAGCACCTGAACGACAGCAGCGCAGCAGGTGAAAGGACTGTTTATGTGTACAAAAAAAAAAAAAAAAAAAAAAAGACTACTTAGAAATTTTTAATTTTCTATTTTTATTTTATTTATTTTAGCAGCAAAGCCCTAACTAAATGTATTATTGTCGCTGTTGTTTGTTTGTTTGTCTGTTTGCTTGTTTCAGTTGTTTGTTTGTTTGTTGTTTGTTTGTTTGTTTGTTTGTTTGATTGATTGATTGTTTGTTTGATTGTTTATTTTGTTGGTAATTTTGCAGAGTTTATGAGCATGCATGTACCTAATATTTGTATCAATTGGAATGTGTAGGCGTAACTACCAATATGTAGCCTACCAAAAAATGTACACTTTGTAAATGTCAATGGCTTTTAACAAAAGTGCAGTTGTGGCCAACTGTGCTGTGCCTGCCATGCTGTGAATCTGTGTTTTGTGTAGTACATAAAAGGCACTGAGAGTGTGAGTGGGCAGAGGAAACACAAGATGAGTCAAAATGAGAAATCCTCTTCATACTCCAGTTCGTGGTACATGGGTTTCTTGGGGGTTTACCTACTGAAGGCATAAGAAAATCAATGGCTGACCAAAGTGGCTACGAGGCAAAAAGACTTGAGTTCAAATGTGAGAGTTGAGAGAGAACAACATGCTCAAAGTGAAGTTGTAAAAATAACTTTTATTTTCTAAGATTAGACTTGAACAAATCACTTTAAGCTAACTTCTTACATCTCTTAGCATTAACAGAAATGTATTTATAATTCCACATGAATATCCATTTAAAGTGCTGCTAAGGAACAAGAACATGGACTATCAAAAGTCTTGGATGTATGAACCAATTTGAGAACACGTGTATTCAGCATTTATTGTCAGACATAGGTGATACATAAGGCTTCATAAGATTATAAGATTAGTCACAGATATTTAACCCTAATTTTATTGGGAGCTTGTGGCTATTAATAGTTAAATTATTAAAATGTTAGCTGTTGATTCGTTTGTTTCTTTGTTTATGTTTTGTTTGTGCCCAGGCTGGTTTTTTGCCCTCACTACACAACGCAAAGGCTGTTGCACTGTACGCCTACCATCAGCTGAGGAGTTGCACACCAGTCTTATTTCTAATTATGTTTCCAACTGTGGCAAGCTATAGACGCAAGGGCCATGAGTGGAAGAAGGTGATTTGAAATGAAGGAGAGGCTGAGAGTCTAACATATAACATAGGTGAACAAGTTCAGATGTGAGCGACTGGCACAGAGGAAGAAAACAGAGCTGTGAGCTGTGTCTGAGAAAGGTTAACAGGACTGGCTGAGGAGAGTGGGAGTGCAAAATGTAAAAAGTGAGTAGGAGGAGAAGAGAGAGAGAGAAAGGAGTGTCTAGTGAGCCTGTCTGGATGTTCATTCTGCTCTCTTCACCTGCAAACAGGGAGCGCACAAAGCAGACAGGTGTGTGGAGAAGCAGCTGTCTGCAGGAACATGTCTGAAGATGTCTGAGTGTGACAGACTAGAATGGATGGAGCCACCAGAACGTCTGCCAGAGTGTGAGGTGAGAAATTACAAACGCTGTTGTTTTTAGTCTGCTCAGATGTATTAGCACCATAGATGGCATTGGACAAACGGAAAGGAAGAAGGAAATGTTTCATTTGCAAAAGCATGATGAAATCTGTCATAAAAAGTATACATTTAGTTTGCATAATAGTTAGCAGATGACCTCATAAGGCATATCTGATCATACTGACGGTGGCCCAGACTTGTAGCATTTGAATTAATTTACATGGCTTTTATAATTAATTGGCACATAAAGCATCACATTCATAATAACTCTGGAGGCTCAGAATGGTAAGCTATATAAGAATTCTCTCTCTTGTTAACATATGCGTGTGTTTTTTTAGTTGCATCACTTTGTTGTGTCTGCTGCATCTGGTATCTCTATATTGTAGCTTAGCCTACTTGAGCTTAGTGTGTCACTTTAGTGTGTAAGTCAATAAGAAGTGGACATCACTAATGTCCCATTACAAAGTAACTTGGAATACAAATGCAGCCTATGTAACTCTACGCCCACCCATGCCATTTAGTTAGCTATATTTTTACTTTGCTTTTCACATCATCAATTGCACAGAACTGTACTTTGTCACCATGGCAACACGTCATCTTACCCCATCAACATCATTGTTGGCTGCTGGAGGCATTAATTTGTTGCATGTGGGGAAGTTAATGGTTCTGATGGCTATAAGCAGCACATGAAAATAGAGCAAATGTAACACTAAGGACTGCGAAAATATGTCCTGTGGAAGCTGTTGTGATCTCATGCAGAGGTGAGCAGTATATAGAAATCTAGATAATATCAATATGATATATAAATAAATAAAAAATGATGCACATACTTGACAAAAAGAGCATCTAATTTTAAGTAAGCTATAGAGTTTTATTGTGATTATTTTTTACACATTTCAAATTTGTCTGAATAACTTTCAAATGATTTTCTCATTTACCGGTTAGCACATTGTCATTGAATTGACAAAATAAATGTTGTTGTTGTTGTTAGTGTTGTTTGTATTATTATTATTATTATTATTATTATTATTATTATTATTATTATTATTATTATTATTATTATTATTATTATATTATATTATTATTATCATTATCATTATTATTATTATTATTAATGTTATTTGTCAATATTACCCTCCCATTCTTGCTGACCTGTACCATTCTTATTTTTAGCAAACTTCAAACTTCAGTGTTCCTTGTTGAGATCCTAAACAAACGCTGAGTCCAGCTGAAGATCATCAGTATGAGTTTCTCCTTGTATCCTCCTCTAATGTCTGAGAGAGACAGCCTGCTCCTGACCAAAAGGGACCAGAGACTAGACTCACCTCTTCACAATCCGCAGTGTGATGGCACCATCTTTAAAGCCCCCTATCCGTATAAAAGCAGCCCTTTCAGCCTGTCCCAAGACGAGTGCGGCCTTTGCGTCATTCGTGGACACAGCACTCTAGCAGGATCCAACCACACGCCCTGTCAGCATTCACAGACTACCAACACTGGACTGAATTCACAATGTCACTTCCGCGCAGTCATGGACTCCGTTCAACTTTCATCAGCTGCAGTCTCACCTGTCTGGATCCACCAAATATGTACAGCCAACATCTGTGTCTCTGCAAAGTCTAGATGTGCAGAATTCTCCTCACTGGCAGAGGAAATTGCAACACGCCGACAGAGAGACGAATGAAAGAAATAAGAGCTTGTACACATGCAGAAAATACATTAACCCTAACCTTTCTACAGTGGAAGATACAAAGTAACGTCATTCAGCTCAAGTGTAGCTAAATCTGTAAGTATGGGGTTTGTGTGTAAAAGCAGCACTAACAATCTTTGATTATAGTGTCATCATGAGAGTTATAATAAAAACTACAGTAATTATATAGAGATTTTCTTACTTTTGTTTCCTTCATTCATCGCAAATCATGTTAGTGTCTTTACATTGCCTTGAAGAGAGATCATCAATCATTTGCTTCTTTTGAAAGTTGTTTGTAATTTGTTAAATTAAATTAATCTATTCCAAATACAGTTGTCTCTAACTCAGAGCACTGCTGAGGGTGACCAGTAGGAGGTGTGGATGGGAATTTGAGTTATTGTTCCCTGAGCTTCATTCAAAAAATAAATGGATGAATAATATCATAGTGATTTAAAATAGTATATCATCCTTCACTGTTGGATATTTCTCGCTAAACCCATTTCTAACTACTATATCTAAGTAAATGAAAGGGTAATTTTACAAGTAATGTACTCATTGAAAAGCAAATTCTCTTATTAATAATTATTATTTTTAGTATTGTTATCATCATTCTTTCTGCATGTACTGACTGACTTTTTCCTATGTTTCAGTTACACAAGTCACCCAAACCCTCACTGTGCCCAATTCTCAAAGTTCCGTTTTGTGAAGACTCTAAAGTGAGGGGTGTCCCTCCTCAGAGCTCCAGTCAGACCCGGGCTCTGCCGTGGCTTCTGCCTCATTTTGAGGCAGGCTCTTTGATTGAGCTGCAGGATGGTCGTCTGCGGCGGGTGGAGAACCTACAGACAGAGGACTTTCTACTGGGTGCTTTGGCCTGTCCTGACCTACGCCTCAGCTGCTGCACTGTGCAGAGCATCAGCCCCTCAGAACAGACCCCATGTGTCTGCCGCCTGCTCCTTCTGCTGCATGAGCCTCAGTCACAGGTGAGCAACACTATAACAATATTACTATTATCTGTCTAAAAGGAACAGAAGAATAGTGTTAGTTCTGTACTTTTTTTATACACAATTTATTGCAAATAATTTCAAAATTCATAAGTGCATCTTAAATATCAGAACACTGTGACTCCTTTGCAGGAGTTGGTGGATGTTTACATGGAGTACCCCTTCTATGTGCGAGATGGGGGCTGGTCGTCATGTTGCCCCCAGAGGACGGCCCGTCTGTGTGGCCTGCAGTGTAGGCAACTCTGTGTGGGGGACATATGCCTGGCTCTACCCCCGTCTCGGCTCCATGCTCCTCTGACTCCCAGGGGCCAGAGACCTCACCCGGCTGGACAAATGGGTGTGAGAAACCACTGCTCCCCTGGACCTTCAGGCACCCCCCACTGGGCTGGGAAGACGACCTGAGGACAGGCGAAAAAGGCACTCTTCAGCCCCCAGCTGATAACCAGGGTCCGTCTGTGCAGCACCTACTACTGAAGAAACAGCACTTTATATTCATTGAACTGGAAGTTTTGGAAAATCAACATATTCACACACCCCTTTGACACCAAACATTGGAACTGTCCGTCAGCTAATCCCTTCTCGTGATTTCTGTCATCTTTTTGCTACTTGATTAGTAAAAAATCAAGGACAGTATGATTCCTACCTTCATTTTTAATTAATTTAACTACAAACTATGGGTACAAATCGAGTAAAATATGTAAGGAGGTGAATAATGTGCTTAAGCACATGTTTGAAATCACACATTTGATTTCAAGATGATAAACTATACATTCTTGAAAAACGAATGCAATGCTAAGACTGAGAGTGGTCAGAGTGAATGGCCTTGAAAACTTGGTTTGCATTAATGCTTTTTACCTGAACTTTTGTCTTACTTGTTCAGAGTTGAAAAATAGTCTGTGAAAGACTATACAACACAATTATCTTCAGTACAACTACCAATCACAGACAATTGATTAAATGTCCAGCTGTATAGCCTAAAATAACTGGGATCAGTGTCATTTCTACTAATACAATTTTAAAGGATTTACCAAAAAATGTAAATGTTTTTTCTCAAATGAGTGTATGGAAATAGTACAACTAGGCTCTGATAGGATCGAATTTTGCAAAAAAAAAAAAAAAAAGCTAGTGCTGTCTATCAGCTGCTTCTGTGATGTTTGAAGACCAAATTTCATGAAAGGTTAATTAGTTAAAACATACAACAACAAATAGTTGAAAAATTTCCAAAATATAATTTAAAAATAGTTTTATTAAACCTGCCCTCATTCTGAACAGACAGCTGCACAGTGACCCCTGCAGACAGGTACAGATTATATCTGTACTAGTTCTATCTACATTACAGTAATCACTGTATCTGCAGTTACAGTAATATACTGTATCTGCAGTACAGCAATAACTTCGTAATGTTGGGCCCGGGACCTGAGCTTTGTAGTTTCACACATTTAGTGCACAGATTATCATTTTCTAACCAGTCACTTAAAACACATTCATGGGCAAAGAACAGTACTTCTCTGGCCACATTTTGTCTCAATAAAAAATCTTTAGATAAAAAAAACTATCCAGTCCTTCTCTTTGTCCATGTCTTGCAATAGATCTTCAACTTCTCCCCACAGTGGAGAGAGAGGGGCAGGGTCAGTGACAGCCACATGCCCGGACCACCATGTTGCGATACTTCTTGAGGATTACGTTTGAACTGTCGTCAAAGTAGAGCACGGAGATGCCGTGCAGCTGGGTGGGTGCACAGCAAGGCTTGGGCACAGTCCCAGGGTTTATGAAGTGTACCTAAGGTCAGAGAATTTAAACATTATATAGACTATCACTTAGTGTAATTCTTGGAGTAAGAAAGTAAAACTTGTTCACGACTAACCAAAGTTTGCACAATAGCATGATTTGTTGCATTCATGTAGGAGTTGAGAGGAAATGCGCATTCCCCATCACAGTAATATGCTGCATAGCCCTCGGGAGCAATGATCCAATCCTGATTCAAATAAAAAAGGCAATTATCAGTAAATAAGGAATTACAGAAATAGAAAGATTTAAGACAAAACTTACCTGCCATCCAAGATCTCTGAAGCTGACGTATAATTCATGCTTCTGACATCCATTTTTAGAAAAGCCAAGTGTTTCTGAAATTCAATAACATATTCAATGTAAACATTTCAACTCAACTAAATCGCACGTACAGGTCATGAGACACAACAGTCAACCATTATTGTCCATTATTGACCAAACTCAAACTTTTTTGAACACTTTAGGGTGCACAGTGTAACTTACTGACAAAGATATACTTAAATAAAGGTACATTTTTGACATTTTGGTATAAATAATATAATAAATATAATAATATATACCTGTGCTTTTTCTAAAAACACAGGTAAAGCATTTACTGTTTGTCTTCATGGAAAAGACGTTTTTTTAGTCTTCTTTATTCACTGCCATAATACACAATTATCCAAATGTTCCAAAGTATTCTTTCTAACTTTCTACTTCAAAGGACAGATATTATGCAAAAGTGACTTTTTGGAGTTTTTAAGTCTGTTCTCATCAAAACACATAAACAGTTCTGTGTGTGAGATATTCTTTCCCTTCTGAGTCTCAGAAAACACTTATGAACTTGTTTTGATGTAATCGGGCAGATTTCTGACATACTTTATCAAAGATCAATTTGATTGATAGTTGATAGTTTTAACTCAATTCCTGAGGTGGGAAACACATGCTGTCACCTTTGCTTTTTTATACAATACAAAACAAAAAATACCAGTTAAGTAAAGGTTCTCAAGACCAATATAAATAATACATCATATTTGTCTTTTTAAAATAACAAATCTTGTATTATCGAAGAACAAATGTCAAAACTCACCTGTTGCAGCTTCTACCGCTTCAGAGCGTCCTGGACTGTCCTCTGTGTTTGTTTCGGTGGCGCCCCTGTGGGCTGATCGAACATTTCGCAGGCGCACTTCGTTGGCTTTGAAGAATGCAACCATAAAGGGCAGTTTGTCCTGGGACCCTCCACCAGTGACCAGTCCCGCCAGACCAGGGCTCCTTCTGCGCCCTGATCAGAAAGAATGAGGCATGAGACAGTACTCTCCACAGACCACATAGGCCCGACAACAAACAAGTCTGGAGCATATTTTCATCCATCCTAATATGACCGCAGTCGCCACTATTGAAAACCACGTCAGTCATTCAAAGAACATGTGTGCTTTTTTAGTCACTCTGCATTCATTTGTTATTTTATGACCTTGTAATGATGGAAAAATACAGTATGTTTGCCGACATGAAAGGAACATACCACAATACCAGGGCTATTCAACATGAGGCCCGAGAGCCAAATCGGGCCCTCCAACCTTCTAAATCCGACCACGATCATCTTCCAAATACCAAATATACAGTATTAGTTTTGTCCTGACAAAACAAATACTGTATATTTGTATCCTAGTATTTAGTCCAGTACTATCAGTATCCAGATGTCTTTTCTATTTTATTTTCCAAAAAATCCACTGAAAAAGTCGTTGTATCAGATCTACGTTGAAAAATAAACAATAATTTATATTGTGTATTAAAACTTTTAAATAATATTTTCATCCAAAACAAGGTTAAAATGTGGTGATACAATGCTTAAATGAATTCTACAAATAATGATTTATTGCCTTTTTTTTTTTTTTTTTTTTAACATTTTTGAAATTTAGTTTTAGTATTTCCGTGATCTTTGCTGTAAAAGGCGTGTTTTTACGTGAATATATATTTGTATAATCATTTTGTTTATGATCAAAAACAATTCTGATTAATTTTTTGTTGGCCAAATTAGTCAATTAATAATTGCTGCGTGTCTTGTTGCATTTCTCTGGCCAAGAGGTCACTTCTTGCCCTGACATATTCCACTGAGCTGACATTTCTGTACAATGAAATAACTTTGCATCAAAAACAGCATTGCCAACAAAAAGATTGTAGGAAAGAAGGTTAAGAAAATTACTAAGAACAAATTGCATTATTTTATATGTTCTGAAAATAGTTACTTGTATGCACTTTACAACAAACCTACTGACCATGGCTGTCTTCCAGGACCATCTGAAGTCCCAAATTGTGTTCAGGATTGAGTAGCCACAGGTTACTAGAGGCTGTTAAGTCAAAAACCAACCAGCCGTCTTCGTTGGCCCACAATTCTCTTTGCTCCAGCAGCAATGGCTCTCTCTGGCTGTGGAAAGAAAGAATTACAACTATTATTATGACAGAAATTCACACAGAACTAGAAAAGCTTTAAATAACTCAAGAAATTCATGTCAGCTAGTAGGTCACCTGACACCCCCTTTTCTGCTTCCTCCCTCTTTGTCATAACATTACAATTATTTTGCCATTTTGAAGCAATTATTTTCATTCTTTTGTAAAATGAAAGGTATGAAAACATGAATGTGTGTGGCATGTTTGTGAAGTGTCATGTGACTGAAACGTATTTTGATAAGCAATCTAAAACAATATGTACATTATCTGTGTGGTCCCATAATGACAACGCCGTGGTCTGGAGAACAGTTAGTCTTTTTTGTTCTAAAATCTTGAACTTTTAGTATCTGGTGGAGCGCCAAGCTTTGGAATAGGTCTATAAAGTGTAAAACCTCAGGCCGTTACTTCTAACCAGACATGAATGACAATAGGTCCTTGTCCCCACCCAACTACTTATCTAAAATACTTCAAATAGCCAAAGGTATTTAGCATTTTGATTAGACTGTATGTTAATATGTAAGGGGTATAGAGCCATTGGAGCAGGGGCGTTGTCAGTTGATTTCAGGGGATTTTAAGAACATGATGTGTATAACATTAATAGTAGTCAAGTCCGCTTTTTATAGTAAATTTTGTGCTTCTTCCATGGACAATTTTAGTAGGCAATGACTATAATACGACCATAAACTATACTGTTATTTTACTAAAATATGTACATAAATATTAGCATAGTCTTTTGCAGCAGCACACATTCTAAATATGTTTTATGTATTTGTTTTTGTGGGACTTGAGAGAAGCAGCCTTCTGGTTTTTTTTTTTCCTCCCTCCACGACTTGGTTACTTGTTGCAATCAAAAAACACTGGCAAAGTACTCTTAAATCAAGCTAGATACCAATGTAGAGGTAGATGTACGTTCCTATGTTGATACAATTAATCAGTATTGTGTTTTTTGGTGTTTGTGGTCACAAAATCTCTGTTGCACCGAAGTAACTTTTTAGTTTGTGAATTTAGTTCACTCTCCATGAAACCCTTTTCTGATTCTAAAATGCCAGTGGTCGTTGTTCTGAAGGTTACAACTGAAAAAAAAAACAACTGAGAAGCATTGCATCAGTGTTCTTAAATTGTGTGTGTGGGATTGAAAACATTTACACAAACTTACTCTTTTTGAAAGCTGCTATGCACTTACTATCTGACTAATAAAAAGTTAAATGAGAATTTATAACTACCAGCAGTTACACTGAAGTGTGAATGTATAGTACCTGTTAGTTAGCTTGGGCAGGACTTGGTAGATGCTAACAATGAACGTTTCATTTTCATGTTGTTCATAAATAAAATCCTTATAGACTCGAAATTCGGCTGCAGTGATGACTTCTCCCTCTGGAATCCGGGTCAAGTCAAATTTGAATTCACTCAAAAGCTGCTGCTGGTAGTGACGATCATTGTGTTCAACTACAATGAGAAACAAAGTGGACACTTGATTAGATCTCATCACGATGGTGGGAAAGATAAACGTTTAATAATTAGCTATGTTTGTTTGCCCCAAAATGCTGTGAGTACAATCAGATGTTGCTTTTATGATCTGTGCCACAACTCGGAAGCGATGTGGCCAAGAAAGGAGAAAACTTTGATTGAACTAAACATCACTTAAGTGTACTCAGGCGTACGTTCATGCCAGTGTGGGAGAGAGGAAACCCGCTCCTGGCTCCGTTTGGATCCCTGTTTAAATTACACACATGTGCCGACCACAAGAAAAGGCCCGTTAAGGCACAGGCCGGAAAACCGCAGCAGCCAGTGTACTTTTATAAACAGACTCATAGAACATATAGAGGATCTCGCAAATTCATGTGTGACTTAACTATAGTGGTGCCACCCACACCTCTGTAATCACTTTGCCAGGACACCTCGATCGTTGCTTCTGGGCACTAAAGCAGGAGTAGCTGTGGTAGCATTACAACAAGTTCTGAAATTGACTGGCAAGGGCACTCATTGTCTCTGGCAGGAGACAATGTGAACTTATTCTTACTGGTCACATCCTAAAATAATTGCTAAATAGAAAAAGATGGTGTCATGGGTTAGGCAGGATGAGATAATTTGCTGGTGCACATTTAAAGACTGTAAATAGGATGAACATGTTTTAGTGCATAGTGCTCAGAAATATGTAGCCCCAAACTTACTTGAGGACTTTAAGGGAAGAACTTAGGATAAAATTAACATTGAAAGAGGACTAAAAAAGACTTAAAAACTCTACGTATGAAGCAAACTCCTAAAATCAACTGAAAGAAACTCAAGTCTAAAATTTGAAATGAAAAGATTTAAAACATTTATGACTTTACCCTTGCTTAGACAGCTAAATAACTCACATCAACAATTATTTGTCTGCTGGCACCCACGATGACATCATCATGACATCACCTTTCACCCTTTCTGACGCTTACTATTGTTTATATACAGCCTCTTACCCCCACCCTCGCTGTAAGTAAGTCTTCTAAAAACATCTCCAAACCAAAAACACACTCGTTAGGAACTCCACATTCTGAACCTTGCCAGTCATTTGTTTGACCGCAATTAAAGCCGGGAATGGAACCAGGAGTGTTTTTATGAACACTATAATTGCTTGTAAGGACCCGGCTTGTTTACGTTAGGGACCATTAGCTGCACTGATCAGACCTCAGATATGCAAACTTCCCTGTGGGAGGCGTTTCAACACTTCACAGTGCTCCTGAGTTTTGACACAACCAGGCCACACAGCCAGCATCCGCCTTGTGCAGCAGGAGCGTGGCATCACTCCACTACTGGACTGAGAAAGTTCAACTAGAAATGACCAAAGTTTTAATCAGAATAAGAAAAAAGGTTTAATGCCTTTGAAGTAAACAAAGGAACTTGTTATGTGCAAAGAAGCATAGAACACACACGATAATGACAAAATAAAATATAACTTTATAATGTACTGTAAAAATGCATGGTGTACGGAAGCAGAGTGATTAGACCTCTGGCTTCCCACAAAAGAGATTGTGGGTTTGAATACGTGGTAGACTAAATCAACATCTCAAGACCTCTCTGTGTGGTGTTTGCATGTTCTACACGTGTTACTCCTAGTACTCTGGCTTTCTCCCACCTCCAAAAACATGCATGTATAGCTCAATTGGCAACACTGTAAGAGAGTGAAAGATTGTCTGTGTCTGTCTTTATGTGTTAACCCTGCAGTGAGTTGGCCACAATCCATGGTGTTGTCCACCTAAGGCTCAAAGTCACTGGGAAAGTTTCCAGTCACCCACTGCCCCAGATGGAAACAAGCAGTAGAAAATGAATGAATGAATTAACATAAAAATACACAAGGGCACGCAAAAACTGTCTAAAAATAAAAAAAGGATTGAATAAAAAATTTGCACATTGTTCCAGCATATAGCCATTTGTCTTGCTATGAAAGAGCAATAAAAAAAAGAACAGTTTAGAAAACTCTGCTCAAAGCAGTCTTAATAAATCATATTTAAAATAGCTAATTGTCAAAGCTACATAACAAATAAAACACAACAGAATTTATTTTAGAAAATTCAATCATGTAGTTAAATTAACTAATCAAAGGAAGCTATATTAGCTTCTAAATCTATTTATGCTTATTAGTATCGTCCAATCAACATGCTAATCATATTTCACCATGTGCTGTAGGCCACATAATCAAAATCTGTTCAAAGAAAACTTTTTATGAAAACAATATCTGTACATGACAATGTTTAAACAAAGGGGATCAAAACAGAAACCTTTGGTTGTTTAAATATTTTCAACCCACTATGTATAACCACCCCAGATCAGCTATTTGAAATAAATGTAAGAACATTTTAAATTTTAAAGCTCAAATGGCACCACATAAAAATACTGATTCGTATTTTCTTGCTATATTACTAGGCCTAGTACACTACAAAGACATTGTAATACTTAACTCACCCAAGTTGACGAAACTCATTATCGTGTCAGCCTCATCCAGAAACTGGCTGTCCTGTAGAGAGAGCACTGGGTGGGCCTGTGTCACTGTAGGTTTGTAGTACTCGAGTCCAGTCGCGTGGAGGTCCGTGGAAATTGTATTGTAGAGATCTAACATGAACATGGGTGCTGCGTTTTGTTTGGTGTGGACAAGCGGCCGGGGGCGGTGCGGGAGACCCAGGATGGATAGGATCTCCCGCTGGATCTCTCGACGCTCCTGGCTCCGCAGTCGCCTCTGAATGAAGCTCGAGTGGACTTCGTTGTCCAATGAAAAGTTGGAAAAACTTGCATGAGATGAAAACGTGAAGTTGAGCCAAGAAAACACGCAGAAGACCATGGCAACACCGTTTGGCACCATTTTGGCACAATCTTTTGCGCACGACTTTAGTTTGTTCAGGTATTTAATTTGCTGCGCGTGTCCTTTTTTAAAACGAACAAAATTCAGACATGAACCGCGTACGTTTCTCCTGAGCGCGTGTGGTGTTTTACCGTCAAAGCTTGAGCTCCACTGAAGTGAGCCCTGCATTTTTATTGAGGGTTTTGACGGTGAATAGTGTGGGAGGGGCGCGGGTACAGGTCTAGCCTCACTCAATTAAAAGGATCAGTAGCCAATAATGAGGAGGGGACCTTTGTGTTGATTGTGAGCTGGGTGTGAACCAACTGCTTTTTTGCTATTTGCATACATGCGCGTTAAGCACTGATTGTCGTGCCCACGAGTTAGCTTGTAGTGCGGCCTAAAATTGCACACTTATGGGGCCTTCTCTTGTTTAAAATTAATTCCTGTCTGTAATTTTTCTTATTTTGACTAAAGATAGAGTTTATGTTGATAGCTATGCTCCACACACAGCAAAATACAAGCTATAAAAATATTTGTATTATTATTATCATTATTATTATTATTATTATTATTATTATTAGTAGTAGTATAGTATTATAGTATATAGTAGTAGTAGTAGTAGTAGTAGTAGTAGTAGTAGTAGTAGTAGTAGTAGTAGTACCAGCAGCATTAGTGGTACCTTTACATCTTATGTTGCGTTGGCCACAAAACTATTTTTGCCAGAAGAAGGGATTGTTTCCATAAAAACTTGTTTATTTAGCTATATTTTTTTCCACGTTGTGGTATAAAGTTGCAAAGAATAATTTTAACGATCTGTTTCTTCAAAATGTACACAGTGTCACTTTGTACCCAGTCTTCAAGGTTTCACATCAACACATGCAGATGATGCGTTTAGTTTTTATTCTATTCTGCACTGCCCCCCTGTGGTGACTGCAGATCACGCGCTCCTCTCTGCCTGCGTCATCCATCTGCGACGACAACCATAAGAACAAGCGCCACATTTTGCTTCGCCAAAATATTCTTCGGGCATTTTCAAACGTTTTAAAACATTTCCTTATGGATTTGATTTAGTGGTATGTATTTGTTGAAGAGGACTTTATATATTTACATGCTTGTGTACAGATTGTTTTATACGTGCACAGTTTATTGAGGGGTTTTCACTGGCATAGTTAGCATTAGCTGACATTTGATTTCATACTAAAGCCGCCTCTGTGGACAGACCATCATTTGGCTTGTTTATAGCTAACTTACGTACACCCGAGTACTTCATTTCTACTAAGTATTCTCTATGTCCCTTTAAAATGAATAAATACTCTAAAGATCAGGCAGTGAACAGTGAGTTTGTGGTGATTGTCTGTTAAAGACTTTACAAATTAGGAGAACACTTTAACAAATTTACAAGTGGAAGTGAGACTGAGACCAAATATTGTTACAGTGTTTATAGAGGATATGTATTGTTATCATTTTATTTAAAAATGCTCCTCAACATTTAGAATGAGAGGCAAAACCAGAGACATATAATTTAATGTCTATGGGCAAAACAGTGTATTTCTTTGTTGTCGTGGCAACGGCTTTTTGACTACAAGCTTGTTTGCCAATGACAGTTGATGATATAACTGCTAGGACATTTTAACTGCCTCGAAAACTTTTTTAGAAGAAAAAGGTAATAAGTTCAAGTTTGTTATCTCTGTGTCTGTGATAAGTGTGAGAGAAGCTAAAGTCTTGTTTATCTGCTTTGTTATTACTACCTGATTTTCTCTTTTTACATATCAGTTACAAACCCCAGTACCTTGTAGACTTGTGGAGGGTTGAATTTGTACTCAAACTGTTGTGTCTTTTTCCTGTTTTAGCTGTATTTTGACTCTTACTTGAGAAAATGTAATTTTTCTCTATTTACTCTCATTTGTTTGCCACTCAGCACTCACATTTACAATGCTGTGATGTTACCTGCATAACCTCTATAAGGCTTGTTCTTCTTTTTATCACCCTGGTACATTTCACCTGATACCTTTCACTAGAGTGCTAATGGCTCCGACTTTTTAGCTTAATTTAATGGGTAACACTGAGATGTACGTAAGTTAGCTTTTTGAAATATATACAAGACAACTGACGTCCTGTGCACAGAGCCCATAAACAAACAAAAAAAAAACATTACACAACACATTTATTTGACAAATTCCATTGCAGGGGGAAGTAGAAGGTACATTTGATGCACCATGAGTCTATTTGGAACAAACACCGGCTTTGGGACTGGGGTGACTGGAGTCTTTGGCAGCACAACAACAGACAGTCATAACCCCATGAAGGTACTACTTACTTACTTTTTAATACTGACAAACCAGACATGCATTATTTATATGTGCTTTGTTAAGTTTGAAGTTTTTGTTTCTAAACCCTTGTCACAGGATGTAGAGGTGTCTTCCCCTCCTGATGACAGCATCAGTTGTTTGGCCTTTAGTCCCCCAACTCTGCCTGGAAATTTTCTCATTGGAGGATCTTGGGCTAATGATGTGAGTCTTCAAATGTCAAGAAACGTAGTTAACATGCACACTAAGCACTTACGACTTCATATCACATGTTAGAGAATAGAAAAGCAACAACAATTTTTTTTTTATTATGAACTTTAAAGGTACATGTTTTGTTTTTGTTTTTTTCTCAGGTCCGGTGCTGGGAGGTACAGGACAATGGTCAAACGGTCCCAAAAGCCCAACAGATGCACACAGGACCTGTGCTGGATGCCTGCTGGAGTGATGTGAGTATAGTAGTGGAAAAATTGTTGTTCCTTAGGCTTTTGGTAAATTGGACTGTAGTTTACGTTAATATTTCTTTTGTTATAAAGGATGGCAGTAAAGTTTTTACAGCCTCATGCGATAAGACAGCCAAAATGTGGGATCTTAACAGCAATCAAGCAATGCAGATTGCACAGGTTTGAAAGCAGCACAAAACTGATTTTTTTTTATTTAAGATTTTATTTTAAAAACTGTATTACGTGTTGTATCCTTGCAGCATGATGGTCCAATTAAATCAATTCACTGGATTAAAGCTCCAAACTATAGCTGTGTAATGACTGGCAGTTGGGACAAAACACTGAAGGTACTTTTGGCATTTGCAGTTTTTTTTCCTCACTTGAAACAACGTTATAAATTTGTCCAAATATTTTTTTCCTCACTAGTTCTGGGACACACGCTCCCCCAATCCTATGATGTCATTGCAGATGCCAGAGAGATGTTACTGTGCAGATGTTGTAAGTACCTTATGTAATTGTATACAACAGTGTTGCATTGCAATGTTTTAATTCCAATACCAATTGTTTGGTTTCCAGTATCTGACAATATCTAAATATCTTACTAGAACAGCAAATACTTAAAAAGTATTAGCTATTTCAATGCTGAAATCTTTCTGCAGTATACTATCTGTCTATTTGCACTAACCTCAAAAGAAAAAGATTTGAACCATCACCAATAGTATTAAACCATCTGGAATAGTTGCTCAGGAGCTTCATGTTGCACATTACGCAAAAAGTAGACTATAAGTTAGTATAACTTTTTTATGTGTGTATGTACATCGTATTGCAGTATTGTGACATTTCAGTCTTTTACTGCTACATTATAATCCTTTAGTTTCCCAAACCCTGCTGAAGCATTAAAGAAGATTTCATAAAAGCAAGACACATGTTTCCAGGAGTTTATTTGTACTCAAATACTCAGTGCTACACATCAAATGTAACTTATTTACTCAGTGTTGCCATTCAATTTTTCTCCTTAAGTCATTTGCTACCATTAAAAGATTTTTAATTTAAAATGTTTTCATGCCTTTAGGTCTATCCATGGCAGTGGTGGCTACAGCTGAGCGAGGCCTCATTGTGTACCAACTGGAGAATCAGCCATCTGAGTTCCGACGCATTGATTCTCCTCTCAAGCATCAAGTACTACTAACACATTTTTTGACAATCAAACAAATAACTTATTTGTGTTATTGATCGTTTGATATTGCTATAAAATCACACACCTCTAATACACAGACCTAATATTGATTTACACATTGACATTGAATTGCTGATATGTCTGTGTTTCCTTCTAGCATCGCTGTGTGGCCATTTTCAAAGACAAGCAGAACAAGCCTACAGGATTTGCACTAGGAAGCATTGAGGGAAGAGTGGCCATTCACTACATTAACCCTCCAAACCCGTAAGCTTTACGTCTCTTATCTAATAGACTGTATCTACTTGCACCTTATATATATTCTATTTTTTTACGAAAGAGCCTAAGGCAAATTTTTCTTTCTCTTTCAGAGCTAAAGACAACTTTACCTTCAAGTGCCACCGATCCAATGGGACGAACACAACCACTCCACAGGATATTTATGCTGTAGGTTTCAAAATGGTTGTGTTGTTTGTATTCACATCTTATTTGCTAACTTCTATTTTGCAGGTTAATGCTATTTCCTTCCACCCTGTGCATGGCACTCTGGCTACTGTGGGCTCAGACGGGCGCTTCAGCTTCTGGGACAAAGATGCTCGTACAAAATTAAAGACCTCAGAGCAGCTTGATCAGCCCATCACTGCATGTTGCTTCAACCACAATGGGAACATATTTGCATACGCTTCCAGTTATGACTGGTCCAAGGTACAACCTTTGTCATGTTGATAAAAATTGCTTTTATAAATTACTGCAGTCAATCATTCAATGCTCTTTATAACGCACCTTCCAACAGGCCTAAAGCCTAAATAGTGCACAAAGTGCCTAAAAAGATACACATAGCATCTATTAAAAATATAACGGATAAAAGCTAGAGTCAACGGCTAACCCTGCCGTACACAAGTTCGGTGCGAGTGCAAGACTTAGAAAGTGCTTAAAACCAATGTGTTCTTGTACACAGACCTCAGAGCAGTGCAAGCGCACGTTCGAGAGTCGGGCAAGTGTGCGGAAGGAATTTTCTAGAGTTTATTTTTCTCAAAAACCCAATTGGTCTGATGCGACTTTGAAGTCATAATATGAGCTTTGGGCAAAGACGAACTGGGGCTGGTGTATGAGGCACTTCCCAAGAAACTCGCACATGTCCCAAATCAAACTCACCTCGCAGTCAGTGTACGGTAGGCGTTATCTGGGTAAATGTGTCTTCAGCTGGGCTTTGAAGATAATGAGCTTGGTGACCCATCTCAGGTGAGGAGGGGGAGCGTTTCTGATTTTGGGGCTTATTATTGACTTAATAAGTTCTTCATTGTGGCAGTAGGGACATGCTGTTAAAACCACCAACATTGTTGTCTTCAGTAATAATAAAAAAGCAACCAGAGGCTTGAAGTACTTTCAGATCACATGGAGCGGACATGTGACCGAGGTAACTATCCCAGTAACAAGATCATTAAAAAAAACAGCATCATAAACAGTAGGCTGGTTTCTTGTAGGGAAATGTTCCATAAAGGTTGTTGTTTTTATTCAAAGAGGTTTCCCCATCCGACTAGACGGACTGCATATCTTTTTTAGATGACAGGCGTAGTAAAGCATAAGTCACATGATGCACTCACCATTCTCATTCACTTCAGAAGAACACAGCTGTAGGACAGCCCTTACTCTCGGCCGGCACTGAACACACATTTTCTCGACATCGATGGCTCCATGCAATATTCTTAGTTATACTGTGGTGTTTCCTAACTAAAAATATGTGACCATTAACAAATGTAATGTGTAGTGTTTCATCTTTTAAAAGTATATAAACTGAACAATGGTAGAATCCTAATTCTAATAGGAGGGAAAAAATCTGATATCTCTGCCTGAATGTTGCATTGTTTTAGCATTATTTTTTAAGTCTAATAGTGACGTTTCATTCTTTTAGGGCCATGAGTACTACAACCCACAAAAGAAGAACTATATCTTCTTAAGGAACGCTGCAGAGGAGCTGAAACCTCGTAACAAGAAATGGTGAGAGAAGGGCAGCCACACTTTCAAAACCTGGAGACAGAGATCACTGGATGAGGCTGCCTTACCTCCTCTTGAGACTTAACGCTGCGTCTCATGTGGTGTCTCTTGGCACACATGAAGGACAGATAGTGAATTAAATCAGTTTTTAGCACTGCTAAAAAAAATGCATGGAATTGATGAAATCTTGTTTAGTTTTAGAGAATGAGACGATGCAAAATCTGTCTCTGTCTTAAACGCTTGTTTCATTAGGCACTTAAACTTTAAAAAATTGTTTCATTAGGCACTTTAATTGCAGCAATAGATTTATGCTGATACAGTGTATATTGCCTTTATTAATGCCTGTGTTATTATTTATTGTGTATTATTATTTTTTAAATGTTCAAACCAGAAGTTTACATTGTTTTTAGTGCTTCAAGGAATTTTATATCAAAACTTGATTAATCAATGGTAAAAGATTATCAGAGCACACAAGATTATTTATTTTTGCTAATTGCAAAAAAGATTGCTAAAAAGAGTTGCACAATATCTTATTCTTAAAATGGTACATGTGTGCATATTTCAACTCTTCTGTGCAGATGTGATCTGAAATAAATCTAAAACGTAAAACAGTTTTTGAGACTGACTGCTTGCTCCTGTTTTTAGATTCGTCGTGCCAAGTCACATCTCTTGTGAAGACTTGCAGAAGACCTGCTGCTTTATTGTTTTTACACAACCCAGACAGACTCTTCCTTTCGACAAAAGCAAATACATGGACCAATGCTGGGTGCTGGGTACAGTGCATGGACCAGACAGGGGGGCTACCCTGCTTTGTGTTAATCACATAACAGTTTGTCTTTGGGGTCATCACAAAAGGGAGAAATGGTGTTGCTCATTTTGATGTTTCTGCAGTGTTATTATTGTGTTAAGCTTATTTTTTTACTGCTCCCCAAATAAATGGTAAATGGTAAATGGTCTCTATTTATATAGCGCTTTTCCACCTTACAAGGCACTCAAAGCGCTTTACAAAGCGCTTTGAGTGCCTTGCCTTTATCGTTGGTTCTTTATGATTTAGCTGGTAAATGGATCTGGATGTCAAATAAATAAGCGCAGTCACCGTTATACAACCTACTGCTTGAGTAGTTTTAATTGTGTGTTGGTGTTTTTTACCTAAGTAAGAAAAGCAGATGCTTCTTTGGTTGCCGTATGAACTACCAGCAGGTGGAGCTCTACAAAGCTGATATAGAAAACCCCAAGAGAAATGTCTCATAAAGTCCAACTGGGATCAAAGCTGGGTTCTTTCCTAGTTTAGCATATACTGGAGAAAACAGGTGGGAACTGTGAATTTATCAACAGGATATGAATGAGGTCCTACAAAGGCTACATGTGTGAAAAGTGAAGCAGTTCGTGAATTAAATGCTTTTTTATTGAGGTCATTAGAGTGTCACCTCACCGTTAAACTCCCCCTGATACTTAAAAGTGGGAAACCAGGCTCTGGGGGTTGACATGCCATAGTTGAAGTTAGATAAATGTCTTGAGTCTTTTTCGTGCCATTTAAGAAAGTATCCTCAAACAAGGGATAGTTATGGGACTAGTTTATGCTCTCAATTGACTTCAGATGAATAAATGTACTTTTTATAATAAGAGTACTTGTACAATCTTTGTTGAGTTTTAATTGATAAATTAAAACTCAACATTTAAATTAATGCTGAATGTAAACGAAATTATTTTATTCTGTGTAAATATTTATATATTTTTATATAGGCCTACTTTGGCTTTACTGGAGGGTTCGTGTTCACTCAAAGAACCTGTTTGACCTGTTTTTTGTTTTTTTTTTTTTTTTCGGAAGTGTACAAGTCAAAAGCTTAATTAAGGCAACTTAAACTTGAGACCGGATAATCATCTCCTCATTAATGTACTACAAAGGACCGTGTGGCAGTCTCGCGCTCTCTACCCTTCATCTTTGTGTTGGACTGAAGGACAAAAGCAGGTGCAGGACATCGTCCTATGGGACAATCTGACTTATAAAGGAGGGGCCACGCGCTAACATAACGTCCAGGATTGGTCAAGAGTTTTGAATGGGCGGGGCCACGTGCCCAGCAAATAAAACATCCCCGGCACATTTTCAGAGTGACAACAGCGAGCAAGCGTCGCGGTTAACGTGTGTCCAAGGACTTTAACTCTCCAAATCTTACGGCATAAGGTGAAACAAAGCCTGTGTCTTGGTTCTTTTCTGATGCGTGAACGTTATTGTTGAGCACTTGTTTGAGTTTTTTTTCCCTTGTCGCGCGCGTGCTGGTGGTATTTGTCAACGTCGGACCAATGCTTCTGCACCAGTACATGAACCATACGAACCACATGAACCATATGGACGTCATGTCTCCCTCTCCGCTCCACAAAGACACGCGTTTGACCAAAATCTTTGTCGGGGGGCTGCCGTATCACACCAACGACGCCTCGCTCCGAAAATACTTCGAGGCGTTTGGAGAAATCGACGAGGCGGTGGTCATAACCGACAGACAGACGGGGAAATCTAGAGGATATGGATTTGTAAGTAAAGTTGGCCTCCTTTTAGATTGCTGTGTCATGTGTCTAATTCTGTGCAGCCTTTTATTAACGTGTCTTAAAATTTGATTTTCATCTATTGTTCACTAAACCACATGCCATGGGATTTCTCCTCTGGATCATGTTCATTCATTGTACATCATCATGTTTTTTCGCCTGACTTGCTGTTTTGTTAGTGTAATGAGGATGAAGGCTCTCACGAGTTGATGGGTAACTAAGTAAGACGATTATATTTCAACATATGTCCCATGCCCCCCTCTTTTTAACCCCTCCATTGCCCCTGGCTTATGGCTCTTCTGTCTGTCTCTATCTTGCTTTATATGGTTAGACTTTGTAGGAGTCTGGAGGTTGACCTTGTACACTCTGCTCTCCATTGTCAAGGACTGCAGAAAGTTGTTTACTATGAAGTGATTTACACCCAGAACTTGGGTGGTGCAAAAGAAATTCCCATCAACAATGAGTCTCTATGAACCTCTCCTCCTTTGATATCAACATAGGAAATATTCAGCAAACTATCATAGCGACATTCACATCTTTTGTGGTGTTTTTTGAAGGTAGCTGTGCATTTTAAACAGTAACCCTTGCATGTTTACAGATAGATACC
This sequence comes from Mugilogobius chulae, assembly GCA_038363315.1. NCBI lineage: Eukaryota > Metazoa > Chordata > Actinopteri > Gobiiformes > Gobiidae > Mugilogobius > Mugilogobius chulae. Next base: position 29,791,097 of record CM076405.1, on the reverse strand, counting down.
TGAGACCATACTCCTGACCTTTCATATGCCCGATGATCATTGTCCACAGTGGGAATCCTATTTTTTATTCACAAAAAGAACACAGGAGCTTCAGAGATGCAAATATTTACCAGAAGTTTGGAAAGTCAGTCACAAAGTCCCATCAAACCAAAGAAGGAATGGAAAATGTGCCTGTTTACTTGTAACGGCCGGACTTTAAAGACAATTGCTCTCTGTTGACACATAAACTCTTTGACGCTCTGTTAGTGTTACAGGTTTGACAGGCTCGAGGTGCGCTGTGGGTGCTGCCATGGGGTGAAAACAGGCCTCCATGTGGTAACCTGCTAAGTCAACGAAACACCAAGGAGCTGCTCTCTTTTTTTTTTTTTTTTAACGCACTTCAGAGGTGGATTAGCAAACCCCCTCAGCCGTGCTCCTCACAGAGTAAACACAGGCTCACCCTCGTGTGTTTACAGCAGCTCAGGCCTGGAGTGGGCTTTGTTCTGCAGCCCTGCACTGTCAAGAAGACTGTTTTTAAATGTTCTCTCTAAAGTTTACTGATGCTACAAAAGGAAATCATGTATTTTCCTCACAGCCATTTATAGCGACGTGAATCAACCCTTGAAGTTTTTCTCCATAGACATGTAACTAGAATCTAAGTCATTTATTCTCTGTATGTATGTTCTCCATGTAGATGAGCAGGTGGCAGACTCTTAATATTGACTCCTAATTGGATAAGCTTTTCTCCAGATCCATATTTCGGCAACTTTGCCCAGTGACAGCCTGGCCTCCTCCACACTTGAGAGTTTGCATTGTACTTCATGTTTTATTTTATGAGTTATTTTTTTCTTCTATGTAAACTGTTTTCTTTATGTGTTAAGGTGACAATGACAGAAAGTGGAGCAGCAGAAAGAGCCTGTAAAGACCCAAACCCAATCATCGATGGAAGGAAAGCCAATGTGAACCTAGCCTACTTGGGTGCCAAGCCTCGCAGCATGCAGCCAGGTGAGAACTACACCCAAAGTTTAGTTTTGATTTTTGTTTAACACAGATGGACCCAAACATGGTTTCGATCAGATCCAGAGGACTTTATGTATTTCTCCAACGACAACATAAATATATAATTTTTTACGAGAAAATATTTCTTAGCAAATAAATAAAGCAGTCACCGTAACTTTTTTTTGGTTGTTCAATTGGACAGTTGTAGAACTGTTTGAGGCAAAACCATCCCAGTTAATGATATTGTGTAAAATAAGAATATTGTGATACAAACCCCCATGTCCAGCGTTGTACAATGTGTCAGTGTGTGCGCGTTCAGCCTCCTCCAAACTGTTGTGTTAGACTCTAAACAGACATGGCCTGTGTTTTCTCTGTTGCCCTTCTGTGCATTGTTCTGTTGGCCGCCTCTGTACATGCAAATGGCTGACAGGCTGCCTCCTGTCTTCCAGGCTTATCCATCGGAGTGCAGCCCCTTCACCATGCTCTCATCCAGAGGCCGTACGGGTAAGTGAGCTCCACCAGTGCTACACCTTCTTTTCAACCTCCCTCTCTCTTTCTCTTTTATGCCACTGGGTCGAGCGTTTTTGTTGACAAACAGGGCCCCTGGACAGTACATGTCAGTTTCTGTGTCTGTGTGCAACTGCAGCAGTACTCCATTAGCATATTTGAGCTGGTAGGGCCTAGAGAGAGTTCACATATCTATGGTAATGGGGAGCATTCCAGAGGTGAAAGTCAGACTCACTTGTTAGCTTCTGTCAGGCACGCTCGCCTCGTGCACCTGCCTCAACCGTTCTGTCACTGAGAAGCCTTCGTCCAAACGTCTGTGTTGTGGAAACCAACACGACAGCGTCCAGGAGTCACGGTCCGCTGACATTTAAGTGTGTTAGGGAGCGCTAAAGACGCTCTGAAGGTCTCACATGTCCCTTTTGCTGCTACAGTTAACGGCCATTCACATTTGATACAGTCAGATGATCCGTGGGCTGCAGACCTATTTAAGGACAAGTCCAGACTGTTATTGTCTTGGTCCATAAATTATTGTGTAGACTACTCCTACTACAGCTCCTTAGATCCAAGTATCTAAGGAGAAATCATTAGCTGTGTTCAGTCAAACTTTTACAGATAAAATAATCCATTTTATAGATTAAAATATCCACACACATTGTATCTTTAGCATCAGTTTAACTTTATCAAGTAATTATACTGTAGAAATGTTAGATTCAAACTTATGTTTGGGAAAACTCTTGTTGCCACTTATTAGAAGTAAAGTGAGTTTTTTTTTTTTTTTTTTTTTTTTTTTTTGGGAAATCCAGAGCTGCCCAAACGAGAGCTGTGGTGTTAGGGGAGTTACTAAAACCATTGGATACAGAGCAGACATTACATGGGCATGATTTCCTTATGTGAATTAATGCAAGAAGAGGTCGGTGGGGACATGTCCAGTCCTGTCCTGGCCCATAGAAGGACACTGGGTTGTGACTAAACGCTCAGTGTTTTGCGGCTGGCGGCAGTGGTCTTGTGTGAGATGTTGAGATGTGGAATACAGTGGTGCTTTGAGGCATGTGTCTGACAGGTGTGGGATCAGGTTACCGTCATTTACACCCTCTTAATCTCCCATGACCTGCACCCCAGAGACACAGGCCTGCCTGCGCACATAGCACCTGTCGGCTGGACTCTGAGAGGCGGCTGACAGACGCAGACCTCCCCGAGATGCACAAGTGGTGTTTCTTTGTGCCTCCTATAGAGCCCTTGATAACATATGGCCTGTACATGAGAAGGTTGCCGTAGCGCAGCAGCAGCAGGCGACTGGTCTAGCGCATGTGCCCAGTGTTCGCCTACTGCATTTTGAAATGACATGTACTCATGGCAGAGCTTGAGACTATAGCTATGAATTTGGATTTTTTAATGGACACAGATTTTTAAATAAACTACTGAAGTGGACTGTGTAAGAAAAAGACTCAATGTGGCCCTTACTCGTTCTTTGTCTCTTGTGTCACTTATGCTGTTGATGCAGCATAAAAACCTAGTCCTGTCTTATTTGTTATCGTTTATATTGTCTTTAGACTTGTTTTTACCTGATTGAGTCTCATTAGAGGTACATGGAGACAGAAAGCTGACACCTTTGAGGTGGAGGGGAGAGGGGGAGGGCAGATTTTGGGGGGAGGGGGATCTGGAGAGACTAATGGTTAATGAGGCGATGTGCTCCCTAGGAAACACACCTACAGGTGTCAAACAAAACACCTTTTCCCTTTCTTGAGCTCAAAGACATCTCAACAAAGGGATAAATGGCTCAGATAAGTTGTAGGTGTTGCTTAATTCACCCACTGACTCTAGTCGTCCTGTTTTCACACAACTGAAGTCACCAGAACAAGGCTGTTTTGTCACTGCTTTGAAATATGTGACACCTTCGAGTCAGATCTGTTGTCATTAGTTCTTTTTAGATCCACATAGTTGAGTGCTAAATGTTTATAATGCACAATGGCATCCCGTCAAATCTGCACAGACGGTCAGCACAAAAGCAGCTGACTGTTGGCTTCACCCGTCATCTGCTTTTCAGTCAGACTGGCATTTTTGTTTCTCAGGGACCTAGATATGTGGACCAAAACTGAGTTTGACATTACTCTTGTACAGAAGATGCCATTAACTAAAGACAAAAAACGGGCTGCTCCAAATTGAAATATTTAATAGCAATATACTTTTCCCATCTTTCTGTAAAAATTTTAGAATTTTATTGCAATGTTTTATTTTAATCTTTCAATATTATAATTATTTTGAGTCCCAAAACATAAAACAAAAAATGCATGTGGAAAAGAGCAGCTTTTGGGGGATTTTATAAATATAGTTATTGAATATTTTGATGTTTGCAAAGATTAGTAAATAATGGCAGCATTTGTAAGTAATGGCGGAAACTAAAATTAAATTTTTATTTGATTGCGATTCATCTTTCAGCTTTAGACATCCTATACTGTCAAACTGTATTTTCTATTGCTTTTGCCCTAATCTTGACCATTTGATGTGAATAGTCCACAGAGAACTGCCCAGGGCTGAGCTAGAGTAGGACATCTCATTATACATAGTGTGAGTGAAGGCACATATGCCCAGCAGCGTCAATGTATGTCCATCTCTGAAAGCTGCAGTCCCACTGAATGCCTCTTTGTGCGGGTTCAATGGCACAGTCAGGGCACAGTGTAGATGGGACTTGTGCATGGGGGGTTGGCTTCATTTTGCTTATGTCCCACTGTAGCCTCCTGTAGAGTTCGGACACTGACTCCTTCCACTGTCAGTCGGCCAGATGCCTGTGTGAAATCTACTTCCAAATAGTCCCTTTTTGTTACAGAAGTTCAGAACGAGGAGTGAAGCAGAGATATGAGAACACAGCGTTTTGTCTCTAATAAAAGATTTGACTAATATCAAACGTTTGATGCGTTTGTAACTGATTAGCTTTATTTACATGACACAGTGTGTAAGTTTCTGGAGGTGGAAATAACTGTTGCCCAATCTTTTATTGCAATCTTTTATTGTCTTAGTTTGGGATCTGTTAAGGTTATTTTAAAGTTTTACCAAACATTTACTTTTATTTTTTATAAAATAGGTCTGGGTGATATGGTGATATTTTTTCTCTATATTGAATGCAGCAGCTGTATAAAATGCAGACTATTTTTTGTCAACCAGTTTTGGTGAACCTTTGTCTTACTCTGGTCTTAACCAGTCAAGTTGAAATGTGAATCTTCTGCAGATTATTATAACTATCTCTAACACGAGTAAAATAGAAAATGCACATACGTTGTGACAAAATTGAAATGATTATATAGATTATAATTAATGTAATTATATTATAATATATATGTATTGCCCATCATTAGAGACAATTTTACATTTAGATAAACTAACAAATACAGTACAGCTCTCTGAATCAAAGCAACACAAAACTGACATATTTTTCTTCCTCTTCGATTTGAAACCTAGACATGTGAGTCCAACTTTCCCGCTGTCGCGCTCCCCTTGAATGACAGTGGGTGTAGTTTCGCTGATGGTAATCCCAGCTCTTATCCTGTGTTTGCCGAGATGTATCTGCGCCCCGCCGTGGCTCCAGTGAGGTCCTGGAGCCTCCCCCTCCTCGTGTTCCGGTGCCGCTGAGGGCCTGACAGTGCCGTCAGTGAGGTGCAGTGGTGTGCTGTGGCAGACTGGAGTGCCTCTTTATCTCTCCCTGTTTGTTGTGTGAAGAGGTTGCGCTGATTGCAGTCTGACTTCTTTTTTTCTCCTTTTGTGGCATGGTTTGGGGTTTGCAGTGGTAACCGGTGTGTGCTGGATGAGACCGGGCTGTGGGGAGGGAGGGTTGTGTGGTGGGGTGGGCAGGGGGCATTGGAAAAGGTGGGCTGTGTGTGATGACAAGCCTTTTCCACGCATGCTTTTGCTGTGCTGCTGACTCACAGGTAGGACTGGGTGATATGGCAAAACAATTCAGACTATCACAATGTGTGTTCAAGAGGTGCTAGTGCAACCATATTCTACTCATTCTTTTGTGGACTTGAGCATCCAGAAGGACATGTCGATAGATACCCGACAACACCTCCAAACATTTGACTCAAGATCTGCATCACTGTCAGTCGAGCTAAATTACTAAGTAGCAGAAGTCATGACTTAGAATCAAGTCTGACTTGAGTCACTATTGATGACTTGAGACTTGACTTGATGGTGGCCATATCTGCTTGTCAAAGCCTGATCTTGCCAGATTTCAAAAGCTAAGCAAGTTAGGGCCTGGTTAGTACTTGGATGGGAGTCCGCTGGAACACCAGTTGCCACAGTGGGACGACAAGAGTGGACTGTTATTGTGTCTTTGGGCAAGAGTGCCTTGAGAGGTGGAAAAGCACTCTATTAATGGAGACCGTTTACCATTACCATTGATGAAATAAGACTTGAAGGTTAGAGAATCAAGACTGGACTTGAACTTGAAGCTCAGTGACTTAAGACAAATATAGATCAACCTGTATTGTAGAGATAAAACATTTCTTTTATTTTTTTCTTCTTTTTTTTTTGATAATTTGAAATAAAGACATGTTGGGAAAAGCAGTGACTTGGTCCTGCCTCTGCGGAGTAGGGTTACAAGTAGGTATGGGACAGTATTTCCACTCTATGACCAAAAGTATCACAGCATATTGGTGGTGCAGAGATACAAATTTTATATATTTAACAAAAATCAACAACAACAACAAAAAACTTAAAAGCATGTTATGTGTTGCTCCTTTGTTAACACTTTGTTTCACTTTATCAATATCGGTTCCTTCTTTTTAGTTCAGATACATTCTTGAACATCCCTATTTAAAAAAAAAAACATTAACTAGTATCTTCCACAACAGACCCACAGTGTCAGTATAAACTGTATGAATGGCATTGGTGCTAATTCTGTTCTGTGATATCACCCAGTCTTACCTCAGCCATGTCTTGTCACTGATACAACTGATTTTCTTATGGACTTAAAAGCCCGTGAGCTTAAATGTTTAAATTTACATAAAGTCCAAGTGGAGAAAAGCTGTTTGTTTGTGACAAGAGCAGCTCTTTGGTCAGTGATTTGTTTGGTTTGAAGTTGTGTGTGTGTTTTTTTTTTTATTTTATACCTTTTTTCTAGAGTTTTGGTGTTAAACATGATGCTTGCACATATACAAAAGTAAAAAGTAAAACCCTGTGATTACTTTAGTGTGACCAGCCTTCGCATGTTACAATCAGATATAAAAGCAGACAGCGACACTTCAGTAAAAATAGACTCCAAAAGCAGAGACAATGCAGTCTCCAGATTCAGCCGCTAATCAGCTTCTTGTGACTCGCGAGACCCACCGCCCAGTCCTGATGAGGTCCCAGGCCACCACTTTGACCCCCTGCAGCTAACAACTGCTTCTGTGAGAGTTCGTAGCACATTTCCCTTTTTTAACAGCCCGTATGATTGTGTGTGTTTGAGAAAGCCAGGAAGAGCAGCAGCTGTTAAAATATGGGAAACCTGCGTTTGAAAACCTGCCTGTAACGGCTGACACTGCACAACCCCCTCACCCCCTTCTCTCTACCCGCACCCCGTCGTTTCTCCCAGGAGGCCCTACCTAACAGGTTGGGTGGGTTTGTCTAACCGACGTACAGGCTGAGTCACCTTGATCCTGCTTTTGCCTTCAATTCAGTCTAGTTCTTTCTTTCCAGAATTGGGCTTTATGTTTAGTTTAGTGGGACGAGCTTACCTTGAAACAAGAAGAAAACATGGAATATAGAGCAAAGTGCTGAAGATGTTCAACAGACTTTTTTTTTTTTTCCATTGACTTTGATTTTGTGAAAGGTCTCAGCAGTGTTGGCATAGTTTAGAGGAACAGCAGATTCAGTCTTTCACACTGGCCTTGGAAAGCATTTTATAGAACAACACACAGATGTTTTTATGTGCCTTCTTTTAATTTTCTGTTTGCTCTGTCCTTCCAGGTTGGCCCAGCCGTCGTACATCTACCCTCAGGCCTTTGTGCAGCCCAGCCTGATGCTGCCCACTCAAATCTCCACCTCCGTTAGCACCAGCCCCTATCTGGACTACAGTGCAGCATACTCTCAGTACGCGCAGGCCGCTCAGGCAGCACAAGCAGTCTTCGAACAGTATCCCTATGCTGCCTCTCCTGCTGCTGGTTACCTAGGTTACAGTTACGCTACCAGCCCCACAGCCGCCACTGCTGGGCCCACGGCCGCCTCTACTGCGCCAGCTACAGTTCACCCCAACTTGCCCTCTGCTAGTGGCCCTGCCACAGCCTTCCTGCACTACGCCCCCCAGCAGCACATCCAGCCGGACCGAATGCAGTGATGCTCTGTGTTGGCTGCGGATTCAGGGATAAACGCAAAAACAATGGACTTTTGCACTAGAACCAAACGAGCCGTGGGCTCATGGCTTCATGGGCAGATGGTTAGGAGGACTGTTCAAATTCAGTTTTGGGAAGCTTTTTGCATAGAATATGTCACAGCTCCCAAGTGCTTCCAAAGGCTGACTTCACCCTTTTATTATATTATTTTTATCATTCTTTCATATGGTATCTGTCATTGTCTAAGTGTATGCTATTCTTATTCATGTTTTTGCTCGATCGAAGGACTCTGGGATACTTTTACTTTGAACGATGTGGAGTTTTTGCTGCATCAGGACTGATTGCCCTGCTCACAGCATGAACAAGAACTGAGACACAAGCAGTCAGAACAGGTCCGTGCTTTAAATTGGGGCCAAAGAAAACATTTTTCATAAAAATAAATAAGCCTTAATACAATGTTATTATCCGTGGATGACTGTTTTACTAAATGCCAAGCTTACCGAACGTAAAAATGAAGCAAAATATGGATATGGATCATCTGTCTGTGGCCAACAAGAAGCAGCGTGGTGTCTAAGGAAGAGCTGGCACGATTGACTTTAAGTATAGATCATTTCCCTTTACTTTACTGTCCTTCAGAGATTTTTGTTGTTTTGTTTATTTCAAAGGGACATTCATGTACAGCATTTTTGAATTCCTTCATTTATACAGAACATTTACAATATTTATATGTAGGTATTTATAAGAGGTACTAAGTTAAGGTAGATTTATGGTAACTGTGACTAGTTGTGGCACTGATGTCGACTTTCTGCAGACCTACTCATTTTGTTCAGACAAAATGCCATTAGAGTTGTTGTACAGCAACTACACTAGTTGCTTATTTGTGGATGGTTGCATCAGAAATCGTAGATATTTTCAATAAATTGCCTTTTACAGTTTCTACAAAAACAATAAAAAATAATAAAATAAAACATTTTACTTAACAATTCTTGTCTTTTATTGTTGTTTTGAAAATACTTCTGACGAATCAATGCTAAACTAAAAATTTACCGGATCTTCCACTGATTGTTTCATTGCAGAGACAATGCAGTTTGGCAAGAATATTCAGGGTAGGGCTGGGAGATATGGACAAAAATGTATATCTCGATATGTTTTGTTCACATTACGATAAATATCTCGATATCTTTGAAATTATATTTTTAAGTGAATTTTTTTAAGCCTTCAGTCTGCTAATTAGCCGTTGTAGTAGCATTTCTAAAAGTAAATGTAAATGTAAATTTTTGGTCGTGCCTTTTGCTGAGTAAAACTAAATTCTTTGCATAACCCAAGTTCATAATTTGACCATTACAACAAAAGATAATTGAATTGGTCTTCTCTTTGTCACTTTTTTGTAACTGTAACAGCTTTTTTTGAGTTTTAGGAGCTGTTTTTCACCAGTGATACAACATCTCTATGTACAATAAGGCCAAATTCAAATCCTGTCCTGTACATATCTCGATATATGATATATATCTGTATATTGAGCAGTTCTTTCAGGGTTTCTGCGGGATTTTTAATTAGAAAAGTCTGATTTAGTTAAGGCTTTAAAAAAATCTTAAGTTTGTGTTTTTGTTGTTAATGTAGTAATTCTTTTTATATTTGCAGTAATTTGCATTTTGTTTTATGTAAAATATAAGATTGCTGTAAAACAACTTAGAAATAGAAACAGGTCAATTTAAAAATTTTCATATAACAAGCAACAGATTTAAAATTTGTAATTTTTATTGTTGTAAAGTGACTGTGTGAACCATACATGATGCTTTACTATGAATCTGATTTTTTTTTTTTTAATAATCACAATTAAATATGAACAAGTGGGCGGGGATAGGTGGTAGGTGACAACTCAATCAGCAGCAGCAGGACAATACAAGATTATTCAAACATGCAGGTATCTTTTAGAGCTTTACGTAGTCGACCAAAGAAATTCTTGGTCGACTAAAGGCATGTCCCATCGACCGCTTATTTGTCAAAAAAGGGGGCGTGGCTAAAGCTTTGAAGGTTAAAAGTATGTTTTATTCTATTTATCTGACTCAAACGAAAAGATTAATTTATATCCAAAATGAATTAAAAACGTGGTATTTAGTTATACATCGGCAGATCAGACCAATTATTCAGTCCCAAATCCTCAAAAAAAACCACTAATACAGTCGACTAATACAAATTTTGGTCGACTAAGATGCCATCAACCAATTAATCGACTAAGTGACAAAAGACTACAACCCATCTTTCTTAAAATTTTGAGTAAAATAATGATGAAAAAAAGTATCTTTAACAAGAATTAAAAAAAAAAAAAAAAAACTCATTTAAGAAGCTCTCTGGAAACAAAGCAGCATTTTGAAATACTACAGGTCACAACTTGCAAACAGATTTGTAGGTTTTGTGGTCTTAAAAACGTGTTGAATTTGACCTCTCTCGATCCCTCCAGAAACACTGAAGGTGAATAAAATGGAGTCACAACAAATGCACCTGCTGGTTGTTTCGTCTGGCCACACATGTCACTGAACTAGAATGTACCGACAATTACTGATGCAATATCCCGAAACATCTGGTAGATCCACTTTTACGAAATAGTTGGAAATCAGTAGCTTTACCTGAACGGTGTCATCAAAACATGCTTTACATGTAGGTCATTGTTCAAATACCAACCAGTGAACTGCAGTCGTATTCATAACAGAAAGCTGTTGGGACTACACTGAGCAGAGAGTGTGTTCCTTATCAGAGCTGGTGTGAAGGGGTGAGAGCAGAAGGTCCAGACTTTATCAAACCACAACACCATTACCACCTGCCACTGCTGCTGTGTTCTTACTGCCAACACATATCACTGTTTGTCAGCTAAAGCCAAATTGTTGTATTTCCCTAAACAAGCTTGGTAGCTTCATATGAACTGTCTCTACATGTTCTCGCTTGGCTCAGCTTCTTTCACTTTTAAACCTCACTTTGGCCTCAAGAACAAAACACAGGCAAGGTTAGTCGAAACAACACAGCATTTATTATGTTTTTTGTACTCACGTCCAACAAAAGATCCTGTAATTTATCCATCTACGGGTGATTTACAGTACAGCTCCATTTTCAATAGGCTTTCCTGAACCGCTTTGTTTTAGGTGAAATCCATTTAAGCTGTGTTTACAATGGAATCACACGGTTTTTGTTCCCATCTTTTAATAGTTTAATTTTATATCCTGGTTAAAAAGACCAATATACCAATGGATTATTATGGTTTGTGAGAGAAACAGCTAGAAACTATAACCCAAAGAGTTAAAGCACAGCAGACAAATCCTCCAGTTAGAATAACTATGATACTGTCATGATGATACTAAGAGAAAACGTGGCCATTGTGTTTGATGCATCTTTAATGTGCAGGGACAATCTATAGTTCGGTCAGAACCAACCATAAAGATTTTGGATATTGTTTTTATTTCTTGGGCAAAATACTCAGAAATAACTTGGTCAGTCAGATGACTTCTTGCAGTACTTGTGAGTTAACAAACTCATATTCATTAGGTATGAACAGGTGAACAGTGCAAACACATACAAACAGAGTCACAGTGGGGCAGCTCAAGGAGAAACTGTTGTTGTGTCTTCAGGACCCACATGGATCTGGAGTGTGAATGGTTGGTTGTGGTCCAAGTGGCCTATGGCGTAAATTGACAGTTTTGGTTCTTTCAGTCTGCCTCAGGGCAGTTGTGGCTACAATAGAGGCTAACCACTACAGTGTAATGTGAATGAATAATGAACCGTCTTTGGGTCTTGAAAAGCGCTATCCAGGAATCAAACTGGGACCTTGTTATGAGGCAAAACAAAACCTCAGTCCAGGCTCAAGAACCAGAGTCAACAGCTCTGACAACATTACATATTTTATCATTTGTTATTATGATTTAGTTGATGGATTTTTGTGTTGAATATCATCATACTTCTACTTCTACCTAATAACAAAAATAGCAACAAAAATGTCTAATAAAATAAAGAAGTAGCATATACTAACATTTGTGCATTTTTGCATAGTATAACTTTGTCATCTGAGTTTTTTTTTTTTCTGTTAGTAATCTTATTGTCAGATTTCTGCCCATAACATAAATTTTAATTGTGACCAAAATGCCAAACTGGGAAACAACACACAAATTGTCAAATAAAATCTTTTTACAGTCAAGGATACGTTTTAGACCTGAAGATAAAATGGTGGTAATGTTGCATTTTCTTTGTAAGTGCATTGACACAAAGAGATTTTCTGTTTTTTGAACTAGATTTTTTTTTTACATGTTTTCAAAATGTTTGCTTTGTTTGTTGGTGAATGCTGTTTTACTGTAAACTGTGACTTGAGAAACATCTTGTTTTAAAATAGTGATTCAGTGACAGCATGAAGACAAGCTCTAGACAAGAGAATGGCAGCAGTGATGACAAGTTCCTCCCGAATCGCTGAATCATGTCAAAGAGTGTGAAACTCTGTAGCGTTGGACAGAACTGATGTCTTTGCTGTTTATTTCAGTGAGGCTCTGCTCATCTTTTCTGTCACTTTATCTTTCACTATCACACCCCCTCCTGCCCCGGCACTTCTGGTCCAACTCACACCTTTATTGACTCAACTTCTCAGCTTGTCATTTACCCCACTTAATACTGAACAAAGCTTCCTTCTCTCCAAGTCTATTTCATCTCCATTACACATTAACGACTTATAAGGCTGATTAGTTTCAAGGGAATTCATCCAGTCACAGTGAAGTGAAAGTGGAAAAAAGATCAATGAATTTTAAACTGTGCCCCTGAGTCGATTTTTGTGTAGATGCAAGTCTGCACAAAAACATCCAAATTAAAACATGTTTTTATTCAAGTCTTTTTTTTTCTTTAGCTAAAAGTTACATGGTGATGCTTTGAGTAGCGGTCGCAAAAAGTGAGCTGACATCGTACAGAAGGTTCCTTTCTATGACATCCGTCTAACTTTGCCTATGTTATCAGAGTCAATCTGAGAGTCATATTAGAATAAACAGCCCTCACACTTGGTTTGACCTGTCCAACGAGGTCATAAGGTCTGGACCGGCTGACCCTGCAATTTGGAGTCACCGGTCAGGCCGTACTTTCACATGCACATACAAAGTAGATCTCACTCCCCAAACGCTTCTCACTGCACTGTGCAACTCTGACGTCAAGGGATTCCTCAGAAGTGTCCCACCTTATCAGAGAAGAGCACTTATACAGCAGGCAGCCACCATCCCAAGAATCAACAGGCTCAGAAATACACCTTTTACAAGTAACAGTTGGCATAACGGAATAGTAAATAACATTGTTGTTTACAGGTGAGCAATACAAGCCAAACTCTACACTGCTGTATGGTGAATATTGTGCCAGTATTCACCTTATTCCACCTCCCAACTTTTCTTAGCTGTTTCTGTTTCGCTTTGTTAAGCTAACTAACACGTTATCTTGTTTGTCTAGTGGGGCAATCTCAAATGTGATGACCCAGCATCTGAATTTTACAGGCTAAACTACTGAAAGGAAATGGACTGCCAAGGAAAGAGGGCGGTGCAGAATAAAGTGAGTAGCCCCAAGTGATAAACATCAGTGCTAAGTAAACTGACATTTTATTTGACATTTCAATTCCCATGCAATCAAAATAATCTTTTTCCAACGCATAAAATATATAATGGTCAATAAATGCCAATGTTTCTATTTAACACCACAGATCACATCCTTAAAGTTTATATCCAAAACATTGCTGTCGAATTATAACCGAGTGTTGCGTTCAAAGTCTTGGAGTGTCCGCGCTGATCTGTCTCTGTCAACATCCCTGTGTCAGATAACTCACTGCTTTACCAAGGTTCTTAAAGCTAATAACAAATCTCTTCCCATCCCCCAGGGCCCTGTCATACACAACGCTTTTCTGATAACATGGGTTTGTCTGGGCAAAGTTATACTTAGCACGAACAAAACACAGCCCCACTGAGCATGACATAACACCTCAAATGTCACGGGGCTTTCAGGTATAACTGACTTGGAGAAGAAAAGGTGTCAAAAGTGGCTCAACTGCCAAATTGATAGTTCAAGTGTAACCTGAAATATTCCTGAAATTTAGCAGGTCAGACCAGTTTGTTGTGTCCTCAAACATCAAAGCTATCCTTTTGTAAACATTCCTTCTCTGTTGACAACACAGTTATCTGAGAAGTGTGACTGGAGACTGAGAATACATTTGAATGATCCTGCGTTACAGATATTTACAGTTTAGTGTAATCAGAGCCCCATGTGTGACAGTCTACAGAGCAGCCTTACACCTACAGAACCCTCTTCCACTGGTGAGACTGACACAAGCCAGACACGCACCACCAAAATACTCTGGAGACACTTACACAGCTTATCTGTCACATGGATGGAAATATCCCAGTCATATCATTTAGGTTAAAGGTGTAGTATGTAACTTTTTCTGCTAAAGGATCATTCACCTGTTTGTCTTAATGGATATTAGTTTGATTAGAATGTTCCACAAACTCTACGAATGCATTTATGGCATTTCAAACAAGCAGCAGGTCCTGTTTAGGGCCGTGTTTATCTGTGAGACTTATAATGACTGATGCAGAACATATCAGTTTAGTTTTATTCTCTATAGAAACAATAACATCTCCATGGAGACATACAACCACCAGAGAAGCTACTGATGTAACTTTAAACAGGTATTACTACTATTTTACAGTTATTTCTTTGGTGAGCCTAATTATTTTGGGTAATACCTCATTATTTTCATATTCATATTCTCTGTGGTTCGATTCACTTTGTAACTGTGTGAAAGTTTCCAAAAGTCACTTCAGTTAACAGGCAGCGAATGGGGGTGTGAAGACTGTAATTATTTGGCGAGACAGAGCTGAGGCGACGTGCAGCCAGCTGGAGCAGGTAGCTGATGCTGAAGTGTTGAATAAAGTATAAGAGCATCTGAGAAAACGACTGCTCTCATCTGGTCAGAGATATTCATCTGTGACCGTCTTCACTTCTGTAATGTGATCCCAATGATGTGCCCTCAGTTTGATTAAGTGCTACCTTCTTGTGTTTTTATCTTGGACGCAACTGAAGCGTGTCAGGAGTGAGAAGCTGTGGATGAAGTTTTTTGAAAAGGCTGCTTCAAATCTTCCCTATCTGATCAGTACTTAATGATTTGATAGAAATTTACTAAAAATGAACAAACATTTACTTAACATTTACATCCAGTAGCTATCATGATCATTTTGGAATTTTTTGTAAAAAGTAATTTGGTGATATATTGTGAGATTTGACTCCTGATATTGGCATTGATTCTAACACAGCCTACCTATATAAAATGAGTAGCTTCCTAATCAGGACTTTTTAAAGTTACTGTTGCTAACCCTCACCTAAGCACCAATTCCAGTTCCTAAGCAGCAGAATTGTGCCTATTTCCACCGTGAAGTTAATGCATAACAAACTGTCACCAGTGAAGGGTGCACATCTCGATGGGAACTCGAGATGTGCACCCTTCACACCTTTGGTTTGCCTCAAAGGTGCAGATCGTCTAAACACCAAATGGTCCTCACTTTAGAGTAGCAGCCTGAAGTAAATGATTAGTTACTGTTTGTTTATCATTACTAAATATTATCTAATCATTTAGTAATGCTTAGGTAATGTTATTAGTATTTTACAAACATTTGCAAATGATTTGTATTTGTTCATTATTATTAGGCAAGGCAAATTTATTTGTATAGCACAATTCATACACAAAGCAATTCAAAGTGCTTTACAAGGCAGGAAAATATACATCAATAATTACAATACAACATGATTAAAAATATATAAATAATCAGCATAAAATTTACTTTAAAAGAAGAAAAGAGTGCAGACAAAGCATTTCAGTCATATGCACAGATAAAAAGACATGTTTTCAGCCTAGATTTAAACATTGTCACAGTAGAAGCCTGTCTTACATCTTCTGGAAGACTGTTCCAGATCTTAGCTGCATAAAACTGAAACGCTGATTCCCCATGTTTAGTCCTGACTCTGGGCACCAGCAGGAGGCCGGTCCCTGAGGTCCTCAGAGTCCGAGATGGTTCATAACGCACTAACATGTCAGAGATGTACTTTGGTGCTAGTCCATGGAGAGACTTAAACACAAGCAGAGCTGTTTTAAAGTCTATTCTCTGAGCCACTGGAAGCCAGTGCAAAGACCTAAGCACAGGACTAATGTGATCGTACTTCCTGGTTCTGGTCAGGACTCGAATTATGAAGTGTTTATGAAGTGTGTGATTATGAAGTGTTCTTTGCTTCAAGTAAGTTCTGTCTTTTTTATATTATTATTATTTGCGTTTTAAAGCAGAACTAAGGAACATTTTTACCTTGTAAAATGTCTTTGTAAAATGTTTTTGTAAGTCTCTGTGATGATGATATGCATTTTAGGACATGCTGTCTCCGGCAGAAACTACAGCAACTGCAACCTTCCTCCCTCCAACACATTCTCGACCCAAATTTCTGTCTTGAGAAACCCTGACTCTTTGATTTTTTTTTTTATTTAGCAGTGTAAATGTGTTTACACGTGTTTTTGCTGCCTTTTTTCAATCTTAAAGTTACAAAAAAAACTTGCAGCGTGCTTTCAAATCCTTGTTATCCTAAAAAATAACACCATTGAGTTATTGACTAAATGACTTAAGGCAAAATCTGTGGATAATACAACACATTTTTTATTTGTATTTTTAAACAGCTCTTTTTGAATTTTTTTTTTTTTTTTTTTACATGAACGCTATTACATTTTTTGCATGTTTTCAAACAAGAATCACGATATTATCTCAAATTTGATGTAGCGACCAGCTCTAGCGGTAGGACAATTGATTACTGGTTCCCGTGTAAGTTTTATGTTTGTGCCCCCCAGCGACAACAAACAAACTGCACCTGTTTTGTAAGCAATTCCAAATATTGGTCTTAGTCTCCTGTTTCCTCTGTTAAAACATGACGTATGCAGAGGTACTACTAACTCCCCAACTTTACCTAACAACAGCAAAAATCTATATATTGTAATTTCTGTACTATAAGCCGCTACTGTTTTCACAAGCTTTGAACCCTGCGGCTTAAATTATAGGTTCTCATAGACTTACTATTAATCATTTATCATTCTTCTTATTTGCTGCAGCTTATGTTATTACTGTAAATGGCCCAATGCTTATGATTTGATTAAGAATACTTATAAGATTATATCATCAGTGGACAAGGGAGGGCACAGGGGGCAGTTTTTTAGATTTGCACAAAGCATTTGATGTGATCTGTCACTCAAATTTGTCACAGAAACTTCCTAATTTAAATGTTCAACACACTTTGTCAATGTCATCGAGTCTTATTTGTCAGCCCGGATTCCGATTGTAAACCATTTCTGTTTTGTAAGTAATTTTAAATATTGGTCTTCGTCTCTGGTGTCGTCTGTTGATTCCATCCACCAGGCTGAACCAGTCTGGCAGCTGGCATGCTCACACAAATTTCACATCAGAGCAGGTCGGTTTGCTCTGTGTCATTGTGCATGTGAGCAGCTAATGTAGCGTGGGTAACACTAGACAGAGAGGAGAGAGCTTCAGGAGGAGGCGAGGATCAGGGAGCTGGCAGCCAAAACTACTGTAGGTCTGGGGTCACAAGAGGTCATGGTCTCACCAGCAACAATAGCAGAAATAGATCTTAAGTTTACAATTTTCTTTTTTTTTTCTGCTTAAAAACTTATGATGACAAGTTTGGGAGCTACATCATTTCTGTTTCTCTTTCTCGGTGTCTATCCTAATTAGGGCTGCACTAATAACCAAAATAACTATGTCAAGGATGCAATTAGCAAAACGCAAAGGCTGCAGTTTTTAAGTCATATTATGTTGTCTTTCATTCACAGACAACATGTGATTGTTTTTTATTAATTCATCAGTTTCTTGTCATACTTAATTTAATCAATTCTCAGAGTTCACAATTTAATATTATATACTCCCAAATTCTATTATTAAATCACAAATTCAAATCGAATCCGTCAGAATACTGATCAGAAATATTTCAATTAGATATGTTCCCAAATCTTCTGGCCCTATAACTGATCTCTACCCAGAAAATTATTGCATAAGGAGACTTTTTAACTTAATAATTTTATATTATTCATTGCAACTGCTACTATACATTGGAAACAGTGTAATAGCAGTAGGATTAGAGACTGTCTTTATTTGTTTATTTTTGATTAAGTAGTAATCACTCGTCAAAGGTCTTGCAATATGGATTATAAAGAAATGGTCAAAACAAAAACAAAATAGTAATAAAAATATTAAAGTATTTCTGCGTGAGATTAAAAAAAAAATTACACAATTGGAAATTACTTCCCGAGCTGTAACCATGATGTGTAATTTCAGTTTCATTGTGTCACCCGTTCACTTTTTAGAGCCTAAATGTTTTGTGTTTGTCTCCTACTTTCTCTGAAGTGTCGGCTGGTCCTGTGCCAGTTTCCTTATCTCTGTGTTACATGCTCGTATTAACCAGAAGGGCGTCCAGCTCGACCTCAGACGCAGCCAGCAACAGAGAGGAGGGGGGGGATAACAGGTTGAGTTTTGTAGCAAGGGGCCCTGCGCTGACAACTACAGACAGCTGAACTTCCTGCCTTTGTGGGACCAGTACAACCACAAACTGACAATATGGAGACTGCCTCGTGGTGCTCACTTGTCTGAGTGCCTTTAAAACATCTCTTTACAATGATAAAGTTGGAAAGTAACGAAACACTTGGTCGACTAATCAATAATTTACTGAATGGGATAATGACAACAAGCTAAAAATGCTTCAAGTGCGATGTATGACAGGCTAAAGTGCCTTTTTCAGTAAAATGTAGAACATGAATATATTTAAAATTTATTAAACATTTTTTGCTTATTTCATTCAACTTTGATAATTTTGGTAACATTTATGCTTGTCTTTTGCCCAACAAATGAGTCATTACCATATTGTAAACAAGCGCCAAAATCTATACAGACAGCACAATAATTATGATTTGGACAATACAAATACTTATCAACACCATCAGTTTGTTAAATGATTGTTTAAACTGTTAGAAAAACATGCCACTTGTGTGTAAATAGCCAATTTCATTTATGCTGGAATGCTGCTTTTTGATGACACGGGTGGTGGGATTTCACTTTAGAACTCTGTTACTTACTGTAATTTTATTTTTTTTTTTTTTTTTTTCACAAACTCAAACTTTACCACTGTAAAACATCAATATTTACAGCTGAGACTGCAAGAGAAGTTACAAAATATAATGTGATAACCATCATGTGGGCTTTAAACAAGCTAAGATTATTCATTCATTCTTTCATTTTCTACCGCTTGTTTCTATTAGGGGTTACAGGTGACAGGAGCCTAGCTCAGTGCCTTTGGGCCTTAGGCGGGGAACACCCCGGAGAGTGGCCAATAGGAACTATCTTGAAGAAGTATTTAATTAGTTAATGTAACTTTTTTTTTATTATTACGGTTGAGGTTAAGGTACACTTTATTGTATCTATAAGGAAAGGTGTTCACTGCATTTAAGGTTCTAAGAACTGTTTTATTGGATTGTTGTAGACCAATTTTTGATTTGCTCCCAAATTTTCAGCCAGCTCATGTCATGCTTTCTACTTTCTGCTGTTGGACATTTCTTTTATACTCTTAATAAAATAATTAGTCTGACTAAGAGAAATTTTGGTTGACTAAAACACAGACTTAAAGACTAAAATAAGTTTAGAAACATTATTTTCTGTCTTACTATCAGCAATGGTCAGTCAGTAGTCACACATGCGCACACACACACATGATGGATGGATCAACAGGTGTAGGAGTGCACAACCTGCAGTAAACCCTTTGTCCCCTGTTTGCCCTCTGCGCTTACGACCTGTCACCATCCACAACATTAGTCAAAAAGGCTTCTGCAGAGCCAGTGGATCCACATATGGCCATATCTAAATCACAGCGCTCTAGGTGAGACACTTCTTCATACAGATGACTTCAGGGGCTTTGGAGAGGCTGCTGGTGTCAGAGTAGGCGGTTACTCGAGCAGCACTGGAGACAGGAATAAATCACATTCAACACTTCCAATGATGACACACAACTGTTGGATTGTTAATATGTCTTGAGAGGAACCAGGGAGTTTGTTTTTCTGGCACTACACTGAGCCCATCTTTGAAACGTATTGTGTGTTTTTTTTGCGGTAGAGTTCCTAAACAACAGAGGAAAACTGAAATCCAAGTAGTTGTGACAGTTTAGAGAAGTAGAGCGATGAATGGACAAATTATACAAATGTGGAACTCATGCTGTTTCCTTTTAGCAAAACTGTCATGAACTTCTAGCAATTTGTAATACAGTTCATCAAAGGCAAAACAGTCTAATCAGTGGTGATCATTTCTGTTACTAAGAAAAAGTTCAGATATTTGCAAATATAATCTACTGAAGTAAAAGTTTAAAAGGACCTATACTTTTAGAGTAAAAGATTACAGCATTTCAGTATTTATTCTTTTATCAAAGCAAGTTGAAAGCTTCATTTATCTAGTTATTTATACATTTTTTGTCCGAACTTGATGTTTATTTCATGATATTTAAGCCAGTTGTCACTAGGGCAAATTCAGAAATCTACAGTACTTTTAATTTTAGTTAGATACTGTCTATAAATGTGTTAAATATGTTTTCTTATATCTGATTTCAAGCCTGTGTTAAGAACTCAGAAATGCCTTGAAACCACAGAAGCAATTAAATCTTATCCTCCTAAAATGGCACAAGTCATATTTTTTGCAAAGCTCTCTAAAATGCACTTATGTAAAGTACAAATAAACCTACTTTTTTGTAACTGCAGTGCTTGTACTTTTGTACTTTGTTACTCTCCACCCCTGCAACAAGACAGCAGCGACTCTATCGAGTTTTACCAACTGCATCTGTCAGACTTGAAGACAACTGCCTGAGCCTCTGGAAGAAAATATAAAACACATGAAGTTTTTCTCTTATCAAAATCACACTAAAGATATGATGAGTGCCAAGTACTGTCTATATAAAGGCTGGAGTCTTTTAGACAATCAGAAGAAGTGAGTGTGTGTGCAAAACAATGTGTCAGAGCCTTTGACAATTCTCTTCAAACTGCCTGCAATGAGCCAAGACAAGTCCTTTTAACATTCATCCAAGTGCTATTAATTGTGTCTGGCAAAAGCTGAACTATTATCAAAACAGGCAAAGGGGGCATCTTTAAGCAGCAGCAGATTTGTTCCCAGATATAAATTCAAATGCATAATCCATCTTTGGTGATAGTTTTGGACTGGGGTGTGAGTTTGGGGCTCAATGGGATATACAAAGGGAACTCCCCAAGCCATTTTTATTGCAGTGTTCCTTTCGGTAGTTCCCTCGGACTTCTCCTATTTTAGTATGTTCATCCCAACATTATTTAGAAAGATGGCTAGAAAGTAAGAGGGAGAGAGCGGGAGGGGGATGGTTGCTAAGCTCTCTCAAAACACAGTGTGATGTGCTCCATCCTAAGGGGGCTGCGCAGGATTGTCCAGGCGGATTCACTCGCAACTCTTTATAAGGACTGGGGAAAAAAGGCCCGCTGGCTCTAAATTTAGACTCGTTTTATTCAGCCTGTAGTTTTCTCTCTCCTCTGTACTGCTGCTGTGTTGTTAGGACTCTCTCCACAGAGCCATGTGGGCGGTCTGTCCTGCTCTTCAGCTCAGTGAGGGGAGGATGATAATGATCTGGCCATAGTAAGAGCAGAGGAAATAAGAGAGACAAGAGTTACAAGTAGTAGTGAGTGTCATTAAGCATCACTTTTGCTAAAAGCTTAGATATCTGAAATGTTACTGACACATTCACAATATAATAAAAAAATATATATTTTATTTTATTTTTACTTAATTGATGTCTCATTTGATGATGTACTTCTTAACAAATATAATAAAAGAAATCAGTAGCAGATGTCATTATCTTCTTGAGCACAGAAGCAAATGTAATGCTTTTTTAAGGCCATTTTAATGCTGAATTTAAGATTTTAATGCCATGAATATCAGAGCAGACTTCTGGGTTTGGTAGCAGAAAGACAAACTTACTTTATAGGAAATTTAAACTTTGTCTTTTACGTTCTTTATTATCTGATTTGAGCTAATAGTACATGTTATAACATAACATTACAGTCTGGGTTTCACGGCAAGAACATATCTGAAAGAGCAATGTCTGACCTCAATGTCTGATTTTTATTAAACACATTAGCAATTTTGAATGCATTTATTAATCACTCTAATGACTTTCAATGCATTTTAATGCTCCACTAAAATTCTATGAGCAGTGCTGGTGGAACAAGGTTTAGTAAATATACACAGGTTAAATGAAACTTGTCACATCTGTTTGGAAACTCTTGTTGCACTGCAATGTCATCATATGGGGATATAGATGTGGACAAAAGAGCTTATATTCTACAGTTTCAGTCATTATTTTTACTTAAACCTTATTTGAAAGATTTAGATACAGTGCTGTTGTTGCAGTATTTGTAGTTGTAGTAAAATAAGGAGTGGTTTATTAACAGTAACCAACAATATTGCCTTGTCCCACTAACCACTGTTAGTCTTTATGACATGTACAGTAACATGCACATAGTTGTTCATTATGTATCAGTCCTTATCTATAAAGTCAAACATATTTCACAAGAGCTTTGACCTCCGTGTCCAAATTCACAACCAATGACACACTGCCTTCTTATCCACCGTTTTCTGCTCTCCGTCTTATCTGTCCAGAAAAACTCACGTGATTCTACAAACTGCAGCCCAAAGACAGAGAGCTAAAGCTAAACTGCCCTGGTAAACCTTGCTTTTATTTGGGAAATTATTAAAGAAAAAAAAAGGCACCAAACATGGCAATATCTATCAGTTTCTCCCACAAGCAGCTGAGGGGACTATAACAGCTTTCAGAGAAGATAAAGAGAAATAAATCAGGTCATCATTTACTTGTGAATGTTTATCTTATCACAAAGCCCTGAAGACAAAAAAGGGACCTGTAGTAACATGTGTTGACCTTGGTGGTGAGCAGACAGGTGAGGTGGGCAAAAAAAACCTGGTTCATTTGCATATGAGCTGCAGAGTTGGGAAGGAGCAGAAGTAGAGCTTCAACTGCCATGCAAATAAGAAGCAAATGGGATTCAAAGAGAGTCCAGACTGACCTACAGCAGGGTTTTTGTGTGCATGTCTCCACAATCATCTTTGTTTGAAGAAATGATGGTGCTAAATACATATTGAACACAAACAGAATAGACAAATGAATGATCTAAATGACCGTCTTTAAGTGTGTCTGAAGTTTTCATCGTAAAAACAATTAAAACTTCAACAGATTGTATTATCAAAAAAGCAATTTGCATGATGCTCTTCAGTCAGCATAGTTTTCAAAGTGACAGCAGCACTGTTGGGACAAATGATGACATCAGAAGAGACACAGTCCTGAAGACAAAAGCTCTCTGTAGAGGATGAGGGATAAGGCGTGGTTTGGGAGGACAGAGGATCTTCTCAGCAGCTATCCTGGACATTTCAAAACCATAAAGACCAGAGGCTTCGAAATATTTGGATTTGGAATATTTAATTCCTTGCCTCAAAGCTACAAATGGATGCTTATCATTTCCATAACACAATCATCATCATCCACACAGAAGTGATAAGTAAATGTCTATCTAAGGCCGATGTCAAACAGGACACAATTATGTGAAATCCCTCCAGCTGAGGAACGCGGCGTGGAGGTGGAGTAGGAGGAGAACCAGGGCTCATACAAAACTGACAAAACAAAGAACCAATGGAGGGGTTTGTGTAGAGAGTGTTCTCATCGAAACACATACTCAGGGCATAGCCAGCCTGCACCATTGTTCAGTATATACTGAATGATGTGTCCACTGGTGTTGTTTGGAATGGTTAAAAAACACAGTGGGGCAGATTCTTCACATGTGCAACAAGTTCAACAACAATATTCTTACCTAAACCTCCACTCTATTTTCATAAAAGCTTGTGCAGTTTAGAAACATTCCTGGACTCAACTTGGATGTTAAATTTCCTTCAGTTTACACCTAAAAGTGTCTTAGTTTAAAATAAATGCTGCTAAATAACATTGCATTTTTAAAGAACAAAGATCACGTATTATTTGTTCTTGTCTTGTAAACATGCTCTTGAGTACTTTACTTTGGTATGTTATGTACTGGAACTTAAAAATAAATAGAAACAAATGAGGCTGGCTGCTAAGAAAATGACATAAGGGTTATCAAAACATATCTTTCCTTAGTGAGGATGGTTTATGGAATTAAAGCCATTATGACAGATTCTAACATTTTTCTAATTTTGATTTAGCTTGGTGTGATAGTCTTTGTGGTAAATATTGATCATAGTTAAGTTCCAACTAAGCTGCAACTTAACAGCAGTTGTCAACTAAAAGTAGAAAATTATATAGAATAGTTTAAGTTCTAAAGCAGAGTACCTCCACATTTGTCATCACAAAGCGCCAAAAAGACAGTTTACACATAACTGACACTGTTTCCTGGAGTTTAAACAATCATTTAATTAGTGTTATTAAAGTGTTACAAGTTTGTCACATTGTCGCTCCTGTGTCGTTTATGTTGATTTTTTTTTTCGTCATAGGACGATAATAAAACTTCACCAAAACAACCAAATTGGCTTATAACAAGTTAAATGTTTACTATGTTTTAGTAAAAATGTAGTCCAACCAATCATCTCAGAGATCTATCTATGACATCATAAATCTGGAAAATTCAGAGGAGAATTTTCTGAGGCTCAGATGAGAACAAAAAGGCAAGTATCTCAGTTGTGTTTTTGATGAGGAAACAAAACAGTAATAATGCTCACCAATCTTTTTAACTTGAGCTGCCACCTGCATTGACCCGGACAGAAGAACTCCTGGCGGGATGTGCAAACAGTAGATGAGCATCATTGCACTTGTATGAGATAAGTGCATTATGTGCTTACAAAACCCACCTGTCCGGAGTGTAGCTAGAGACAACAAACGCAACAAAGGAGAGTCTGCTGCTCCCAGCCTGGAGGGGCCCATTCACCTGCAGTTTACCTGCGAGGAGTGTTCAATAGACCTGTCTGCCATTAAAAGCTTTTATTCACAAGCTGGTCCATTATTTGTGCGCATCAATCTGTTGATATGGAGTTTTCTGTCTAAACATGGAGAACTAATACCGTACGTTCATTAAACTCTCTTGTGACCACGTGTTGCCAGGTTACCAGTCTCCTATCCTACTACAAAAAGAAAAAGACTAATAAAAAGTGGAGAAGTTGGCCTACTTACTGCTAGAGATATAGAAACCACTGAAACAAAAGAAAGTGTGCTGGTGACTGAAATACCTGTTGACTTTATGACGCTACTCAGGCTTTTATGGTCGGGTCTGTGCTCTTACAATTTGCTGCCATCTAGTGGTGAGTTCATGCACCTTGTTCTCCTTGAGTTCAGACAAAATGCATGAATAAAAAGATGGAACCAAAATAATTCAGTTAACAGATGCAGATTAATGAAAAAGAAAAGTTAAGCACTAAGATGGAATACAGTAATGCAGTAACGATTAGTCAAGTGACTAGTTGAGACTCTCTCTATATAATTAATAATCATACTTATTAACTGGACTAAAAAGGTTAAATACACTTTTTTAAAGACTATTGCCTTACTACAGCTAAACATGAAAAATAATCAACTATTGCAGAGTTTTTAATCAACAAATCACAATTTGTCAACATTCTCTAACTATTAGCCTTTAATTTTTGTCACCATATCTCAACCTTTACTATGGCTAAAAATTTTACTGAATAAGTCTCTATAAACAACAGAAATAATAGGCTGACTAGTCGATTCCTGAAATAATCGTTGTGACAGCCAGAATAGGCAGCTAAGCTTCAGGGGGAAGTGCAAACAGAAAGTATCCATTGATAAACTACCAAACTCTTCATTTATTAAACCACAAGTTTTTGATAACACACTTTACAATTAAAAGACATAATCACTTAACAAAGTAAACAAATAGAAAAAAATAAAATACAAAAGTCTTTGCTTGTGGACATCAATAATTGGATTTGTTGATCTTGTGACAACCTTTAATCATTAGTCTCTTGTTCTGTTCTTTTAGGGATCAAATAATCTCCACTGTGTTTTTTCATCCATCGAGTAATTTCAAGATACTCTCTCGCTCCTTCAGTGCTTTCCATGCTTGGTCTTTCTCCTTCTTGCTTGGAGTGCGTTTCTTTTGCCGAGCTGCCATGATTCGTCGAAATGCTTCCATGACCTCATTGTCTGCTACTCTTACTCGTTGCCTCAATTCCTGTTTGCGCATCTCCTCCTTTGCCAACCTACAATTGGAAAATAAAGGCCAATAATTTCCAAATTTCTTTATAAAATGAGTCAAATATGAGGAAACAACCAAACATCTGTGAATTATATGTATCAATAGAATATTCAAAGTGGTTAACAATTGTAATTGAAGTTTAGCTGAGCTTAAAGAATTTTAATATTAATACATATTACAACTCATTAGTAAACTTCTGTGTTGTTGTTGTGCAAAGCAGCTTTCAAAGAATGGAAAACCAGATATTTGTCCCGAGACTCACCGAAGCAGTTCTTGTTTACGAGCTCTATTGTGAGCAGTCAGGGCCTTGAGTTCTGTTTGTCTCTTCTGGAGCTCAGCCAGGATCTCATCCTCAGAGTCTCCTGCTGGGCCCGGTCTCTCCTCTGAATCCAGCAGCCCCTGGGCCACCAGCTCCTCTTTTATTCTGGCCTCCAGTGAACGTGTGTGGGGCACACTGAAATCAAGCAAGACTTAAGTATTCTAGTTTTTTCCTCAAATATGTAAAATCTATTCCTAAAACATTGGCTACATTTCCTCTTATCATAATATATTATGTTTAATGTGTACAAATTCAATTTCTCTCATATTTGTTATAGGTTACTCGAAAAGTAGATAGAGCAATAATTTCTATTTTTATCATTGTGAACACGTGCTATGAGCTCACCTGAAAGTTTTCCCTTGGCTCCGAGGAGAAGTTCCAGCTCCATCATTAGCATCTTTCCCAGTTATGTCTGGGATGGGGGAATCCTCCATAGGGGATATAATGTTTTCCTAAAAGAATCATAAACGTCTTTGAACATGTTTTTAAATGTACTGTTTATGAGGAGTTGTTGTTACCTCTACAAGAGCCTGTAGAAGACGCTGTGTCAGAGGGCCGAAAGGACATCCATCTTCAGGAGATTCATGCTGAGATTCAGACTTCTTTAGTAATGACTCGACATCTGTGCAAATTAATAAGAAAAAGTGGAAGCAATTTACTAAAAAAGTGTAGTCAATGTTAATAACAACAGGATTAAACATTACGTATATTCAGTCACTACAGATTGGTTTTACCTTTTGCATCAAGCTCAGACAACGGTCCTCCCATCACATTTTTCTTTTTATCATTGGCTCGTGCTCCTTCTCTCTGCTCCTCCAGCAGATCTTCCTGCGCCCACCGCTGAGAGTAATGTTTTCCTAGAGCAGGAATCTTAAAAAAATAATTAAAAAAAATCAACACTGATAAAACAAATAAACATACTGTGTTAATTCTTTATTTATGCCTTACTTTGAAATATTCTGCTTCATCCTCTGGAGGTTTTAAAAGTTCCTCCAACAGTCGAATTTCTTCATTTGTTATATCTGCACAATATGGCTCCACTGATGCCCAGAATCTGTACATCATGGATGGAAGTTGTTTCAAGTCAACTTTAGTCAACCAAACCAGCATGAGAGTGACTTACCTGTTAGGGGCATCGTTTTTGGGTACACGAGGAATGTCCTGTGGATCTTCGGTAAATTCATACTCTTGAACCTTAGTCTGGATATTTTTAGATTTGGGTCGACCTGGGCCTGGACCAGGGGCGTGACTTCCTTTGCCATCCAACTTCTGCTTTTTTGGTTTTTGGCGAGGCGCAGCAGCAGGATCTGGGTCTTTACTACCATATTTTAGAAAGCGCTTGTCTCCTTTCTTGTCCTGCCAGTCTGTGAGGATCTACAACAAAAGGGAACAAGAGCAAAGCCCTGCGATTATGAACAATTTGTCTTCTGTAAATGGTTCTCAAATGCGAGAGTTAATCATAAATTCATCCAGTGTCAAAGTTACCCACTATTGTTCAGAGTCCTACCTGTCTCTGTTCCTCCAGAGCTCGGAGGCGGCGGCTGGCTGAGGACAGGAGAGTCTCCAGTTCCAGCTGCAGAGTGTCCAGCTCCTCAATCCCGATGCCATCATCCTCTGAGCGGCCGAGCACAGCTGTGTAGCGAGGCACACCTTCACATGTTCCACAGGCTTGAAGTCATAGTACTTCAGAGGGGGGCAGTCCTTGAGTTCACTCATGATGCTGACCCAGCACAGGCTCACCGACACCTGTGGGATAATAAATGAGATAAACATAAACATACAGTCAGTTTAATGATGGCAACATGATGGACATTCACACCTACATCACTTACGCACGTAAACTCACGTAAACGCCATTACTGCATTGAGGGACTCTGTCGGCCCAAACCCACGGTTAACAAAAGCTAGTTATTCTAATAAATCTCGCTGTATTAAATGTCCTAATGAATGTATCGCTTGCTCACAAATTACATTAATCGTTGCAATTTTTAAACCAGTAGTCACAGGAGAAATAATGAATAAGTAAATGTTTAGGAGAAATTATATTACCGTCAGTGGAGGGCGTCCATGATGGGAGAGTCCATTGCAATCATAAAAGGGGAGAGTCAATATTAATTTGAAGAGATATTTCACACAAATACAAATATGAAAAGTAAGACAATATGTATATATGTTCAAACTAATTACATACATTCAAAACTATTCTTTTCAACAAAAAAAGTAACAAGATGTATCAAAAGTCGCTCACGAATGAAGATGGTACATCCGGGGCAAACCATTGAGCTGTTCTGCAAAACAGTGCAAAACTGGACTCACACTTTTTGCTTTTCAGTGATAAAAACAAAATAAAAAAATATTGCAAATGGTCTTTTATAGTAAAACAATTAATAATAATAAAATGTGTAGTCTGTTGTGGTTGTGGCCTCCGATTTGTAATTGCAGTCGCTTTGTTTTTCACTCTGTGTGAACTGAGCGGGCGGTGCTTATAATACTGGTCCAAGCCGCTTCCACAGACGAGCCGTGATTACAAACAAACGCATCGATAACGCAGAATTTACGGAAGAAGAGACCCAGGCGTGGTCAGAAGAGCTTCCGACTTCTACAGCTGCAAAATGGTAATATATATCCTCTAACTCTTGTTTGTTTTCTCTATTTAATAGTAGATATACAATTATTTTCTAAAGAGCACCATGCTGCTGTTTGAGAGGTTTTTGATAAATGATGTTTACTGGCATCCCCTGATGAGCTTGGATAGGGCTCAGATGTTGCATTGTATTTAATTAAATCTATGTTTTCAGATGCTATCTACATGGCATTTCTTTCTATAATTTGCGAGATTAAAGATGGGTTTTCTGATATTTTTGTTGTAAATTGGTAAATTTGACTAGATGTATGACCAAACGTAAACGCAACACTGACCAAATCTGACCACTATGTAGCCTAATGTTTAATTGAATAAAAAAGATAAAACTTGTTTTTGTTTTTTTAAGAGCGAGAGAGGAAAAAATATTATTTCTTAAAGATAGAAGATTGACTGAGCTTGAATGGTCAAGTAAAAGTAAAATTGAAGTACAATTTATATTTGCTATCTGTAAAAAGATGATCTGTGCCATTGGTGGAGCCAAAAGTGAATGCACAGGATTTACCATGTACCAAGGATATGTGTGTGCTAAAGACAAATTAAATATATACTTTCTGTTTTAGAGTGTAAAAATTGGGTATCCCAGCTTTATGGAATCAATTTTTTTTGTGTGTTTGTGTGTGTGTGTGTGTGTAAATCTGTGTGCTGTTATAAGTAAAACCCCATACATGTCATTGTGGTTCATACGTAATAAATATAAATGAATATATACATTTTTTACATGTGTTCATGTATCACATTTACATTACGATTGGACAATGGCAAGAATCTACCAATGATAAGTCCAATCATCTTACGGCTGTGTTTTGTGCAGACAGCGACTCTGCGTCCCTACCTGAATGCTGTGAGGGCCAGTCTGCAGGCGGCCCTCTGCTTGGAGAACTTCTCCTCTCAGGTGGTTGAGCGCCACAATAAGCCCGAAGTAGAAGTCAGGTATGCCTCTTAAAGTTCTCTCTCAGACCCTGTGGTTTGGGGCAGGTGAGCCTTCACACATGTAGAGACCTGTCCGAACTTGTGAAAGGCTCTCACATGGGCTTTAAAATACAATGCAAGCATGGACATGTCATGTTATATTTTAAACTTTTTTGGTCTGTACATTTTGAGCAGCTATAACATGTAGTTAAAGATTTAATAGTTGTTTTTGGAGCAAACACAATGTCCCCTCATGCTCTAGTTTCTTCTTTGTCCTGACTTAGGAGCAGCAAGGAACTCTTACTCCAACCTTTAGTGATTAGCCGTAATGAGAAGGAGAAAGTTCTTGTAGAAGGATCCATTAATTCTGTCCGCGTCAGCATTGCAGTCAAGCAGGTAACTACACATAACTAATATGTAGCAAATATATAATTTAGTGACTTTGCAATCTATTATGATTATTCTGTTAGGCTGATGAGATTGAGAAGATTCTTTGCCATAAATTCATGCGTTTCATGATGATGAGAGCAGAAAACTTTTTTATTCTTCGAAGGAAGCCGGTAGAGGTAAACCATGTGTACTGAACTTTTCAAAATTGCAACAAAAAAAACCTCCAACAACAACGAATGGCAGAAAAAGCAAATTAAATCATTAATCTATTTCTAATTTTCAGGGATATGACATTAGCTTTTTGATCACCAACTTCCACACAGAGCAGATGTACAAGCACAAGTTGGTGGACTTTGTCATCCACTTCATGGAGGAGATTGACAAGGAAATCAGCGAGATGAAGCTATCGGTCAATGCTCGAGCTCGTATTGTGGCAGAGGAATTCCTAAAAAATGTAAGATATTGTTTTTTAACCGTGATTCTGTACTGTTAACATCATTACACTCACAAATTACAAAGGAAGGACACTGATTTGCAGTTTGTGTGAGAATAAAGCAAGAACAAATTCTATTGATTTGGTTAATTAATAAAGGTACAACATAACTTAGCACTTATTTATTCCATTACAGGTGTTTAAGTCACAGGTAATTTGATATGGCTGTATTACCTTCTTGTCTTTATAAAAATAGATTAAAGGGGTCCTATTGTGTTTAACTATTTAGTAAGAAACTAGAACATATGCAGATCAGTAATTTACTTTTGGTTCATTATAAAACATAAAGTTGATCTAAAACGACTTGAAAATAAAAACAGCTCTACTGACTTCCTGTTCAAAACTGCAGAACTGATAAGCCCGCCTCTTTATCTAAAAAATACAAAATTGTAAAAAGCAACAAATTTTAAATAACAAATTATTATTGTTGGAAAGTGGCTATGGGACAGTTTTGAACCGTATAAGCTTCACTTTGAGAATTAATCTTTTGAAATATATTAAGTAAATACAGACAAGTGGGAGGGATAGGTGGTAGGTGAGAACGGGGATTTCTGAGTACTTGAGATCCAACTGAAGAACAAAACAAGATTACTCCAACATGCAGGAATCAATTCAAATATAACTTCGAGTTAACTAATGGTGAAGGAAGGCCGTTATATCAAGGCTAAAAACTTAGAAAAGTGAATGTCCCCTTTAATGTCATATCTAAAACATGAGATCAGACAAATCAATAATCTGCATGGAGGCACGCAGGTGCACCATGATAGCTTCATCATGCACCTCAAGTAGCTGTTGGGGGATTGTTTTCAACACTTTTGCTGTTAATGAAAGAAAATTAAATGTGCACAAGATAGGTGGACAGAGCTGTTGAAGACATCCTTTGTTTGACACACTGTACCTTAACAAGTTTGCAAGTTTCCTACGTAAATCTATTCCATATTTGAAAGCAAATTTAAAATGTTGATTAATTTAAAAATAATTAGCTGTTATGAATAATCTATGCAATATGGGTTTAATTAACACTAAAACTTCTGCTTGTTTCCCCTCAGTTCTGAGGTTGTCATGTTCAAATGAACCTACAAAGTCGACACAAGGGGCCAAATCTACACAGGAATGGAGAAGTGCAATGGAGAAGTTCCAGTCGGTCAGGATATGAGTCGAAAACAACCCACCTGCCCATACCAAAATTTGTTTCTGTCTCAGGCAGTTTCCTGTACTCATGAATATCACAGACTGTATATAAGAAAACCTTTAGTTGTTTACTTAGAGCAAATCCCCAGATCAAAGGCGGGTCCTTAAAAGTATTAAAGTTGATAATCATGTTTACAGGCTTGTTGAGGCTGTAAAAATTTAAAATTACCAGGTTTTTATATTTTGTCTTTATCAACATTGTTTTGTTCCTAATATGTCAACATAAAATGTGCAGTTATTATCAAATCACATTTCTGCTTTCTATCAAAAATACATATAAAGTGTATGATTGAAAATAAAAGTCAAATGTTTATATATTTTTGGATTGTGATAATGTCTCAATAAGTAAAGTTATAAGGATGCGGTAGCAAAGTCCACTTGTACATTTTAGGTTTAAAAGCAAACATAGTTCTCACAGGAACAAGTTCTCAGTATTATGCCTGTATCATGCATGTTTTACACAAAGCTTAACAGAGCAGAGAAAAAGGAAATGCATTCAGCCTTTTTTTTTTGCTACTTCTCACATTCTGAGGTTTTCTATTTATTTTTAGCTGAGAGTTATTTACAAAGATTGTGTTACTTGACCATAGTGTTCACAGGAAGGATGAGATGTGTGAGCATAACTCTACAATATTTGTACTAAGAAAGTACAGTAGGAGAACTGTTACTAAATGTAATGTGAAACGCAAAGGATAAAAATAACAGATCTTTATTTCTTCAGTGTGGAGATGCAGTTAACATGGCTTTACCAATAATAGATAAAATTCATGTACAAACAATGATAGCCATTTCATCTAATAAAACACAGAAACAAGTCACTGTAAAAACACAGTGATAATGATGGATGCACCATGAGAATATATTTTCTTCTAAAGCAGGTCAGACCTCCGAATTGCACATTAACGTGTGGCAGTAAAGTGACATTTTTTAATACTCCCGATAGTTGCTCAAAGCCTCATGTTTACAAAGACACGTGTAATATTTTAATTGAGCACCACAACAACATAAGGACTGAGGGTCTAACACTGCTATTGTGCAGGGCTCTCCTAAAAGAACGGTTACTTATATGAAGGTGCAGAAGTGGAGGAGGCACATCAATAGACTTGACCACAATGAGGCAGTGTCCAGTGCAGGGAAGGCAGACTGATGGAAGGATTATCAGAGGTGAGCAGGAACGGTCTGCAGTGCGTCCTCCGTTGTGCGATGGATGTTGACATTCTACAGAAAAAAATTACAAGATTACTTTCAGTACTTCATGGATCTATAAAGAAATTCCTGACATGTGCACATTTTAATAAACCACCAATTTGCTTTTGTGGTTTGGATTAGCATATGTTTGTATTAGTTGATGTCAAAGGCTGTTGGTGTGAAAGAAGTGTACTGTTCAGCCTCTAAATGACACACTTCATGAGCATATGCATGAATGCAAGAGATGCACAAATGGAATCAATGTCAGCCTGTCCACAAAAAGATAATAAAGAGATGGTGTTTAACTAATGAAAAAAAAAATTGAACCAGGAATCATGATTGTAACACTGGTTGACTGAAGTTTATTTAGACCAACACAAACAGAGCTTTGGTGAAAGGACGAAGACTTTCACATACAGACTTGTAGTCGCTCAGAAACATCTGCAGGGTTGAAAATTTAACATTACGGAAAGAACTTTTTTCCTTTTAACACAAAAAATTAACAGAAAAGCATTACATGTAAGTTTAGATTAAAAAGAGAAATTCTATGGGAACAGACAAATTTTAGCAAGATTAAGACATTTTCATTTGTATCAACCTGAAATTATGTAGGCCATCCTTGTAGGCCATCAAACTACACTTGACACAAAAACTGTGTCACTATTTGATTAAAAAATCAAAATATCAACTGGATTCCAGTCAGTCTACAGCCATCGTCACAGCTTCTATAACAAAATCAATATTCCAAGGCGTTGCACAGTCTGGCAGGTGCATTGTGCGTCTGATTGCTTTAGTGAGTGTTTTGGGGGAAGTGGGAGTTGGGGGTGAGGTACAGCGTCATTGGTGAGCTGGCACTGTTAGCAGAGCCTCCTCTGACAGCCGCCATACGTCTACGTTCTGTTTAATGACATAATAGAACATATAACACAATTAAACACAGCACAGGCTCAGCCAGTCCCTGAAGAAGAAAAGGTTAAACATCAGCGTTTTCACAACATTTTTGCTTTTGTATTGTTTGTGTCACTTTCAATGAAAACCAGAGGTTTTGCTAAACCTAAAGCTGAATAAAGCAAACCTGCATAATCCATACTCACTAACTACCAACTGTCAATTATAATCACCAAATAGTGTTATAAAAAACAGCTAAGTAAAAGTGTTAGGAAACATTATTGCATCTTTCATGTGGCGTTGGAATTCAGTGACTAATCACACCCACATAAGCAATGCCACAGAGAAAGTTCAGCTGAATAAAAAATAAAAAGTATACAGCTCCACAGACTGAATGAACAGCACTTATGTTAAATCCAGGAGCACATTTAGGACTCACAGCCTAATACAAGTATAACTGCTATAACTAATAATAGCTGCTCTCTCACACTCTCTTTCTCTGATTTCCCTGATCAAAAAATCAAATTCTTATCTTATTTAGGAATTCAACAAGTTTGGGGCATGTTGTTATAGAGAAAAAGTGATCCTGCTTCATAGTGCCAGTGGTAAAGTTTCATTGCAAGTTGTATCCATGTAGAACAGATCTCAGCCCTAAACATTTTGATTACACACACACACACACAAAAATGTTTTAATAGGTCAATGAATCAAAAAAGTTACCTCTGGTTTCTCTCGGTGTGTGTCAACAGCCTCCACATTTAAGCAAATAGACTCAACTTTACAACCTAAAAGACAATTACAGGGTTATTATTATTGAAAGCTAATAAACTAATGCTGAATTATATTCATACCGTAGGCCACCGGAGTCAGCTTCAGTACTGTATGCAATGGGCATTTGAGGTACGGCAGCTCTTCTGTGGAAACATTAGATATACTGTGACAGCATCTACGCATACATGTATACAGAAAGAGAAGTACTCCACACAAGCTTGCATCGTGCATGCATACAAGAATACTTAAGGAGTTTGATTGACTGACTTTATTTACATAACATAATGAGAATCATGTCAGGCACCTGCAGTCTTGTCCAGGAAGTAGGCCAACAGACAGCGCAGCACAGCCTGGTGACAGACGACTAAGATGTTCTCCTGCCGCTCCAGCTCCATGATGACTGGCTCCAACCGCTGCACTAAGTCTTCATAAGACTAAGTACAAACCACAAAGAAATGACAGCTACTAAAGGGAAACCAACAACGCTGTTTCCTTTAAAATCAAAGTCTAAAAAATCTATAAAACGTTGATGCAGACATAAGGAATTTGCCATTAAACCCCCACAGCGTCTCAGTTCAGTTTGCATTCTGTCAAAGTTGACACTCATAGAAGAATACAGTATAATGTCCAGTGTACATCAACTAGATTAGATTAACCTTTAAACTCACAGAAACATAACAATACATAATACACATTCACAACAAGTGACAGTTACATTGGATAATGTCAATACAGACCTCTCCCTTGGGGTAGCGATAGCGGTATTTGTCCTGGTCTCTCAGAGCAAACTCCAGGGGGTAGTTCTGCTGGATTTCTTCATACATTAATTCCTCACAAACTCCCTAAAATCAGGTCCATACATAGTTAAAAAAAAACATTTTATTTTAATGTATATAACACAATAAATGTTACACAGTACAGTCCTTCTCTTATTATAATCCTTTTACTTTCATGCTAACTCACCGCATCTATTTCATTCAGAACTTTCCACTGTTCATAGGGCACGTTCAGCGCTTCGGCCGTCTGGATGGTTCTCTTCATCTGACTGGTCCACACCTTCAGGTCGCTGATTCCTTGTGCCTGGATGAACTGGCTCAGCTTTTTTGCAAACTTCAAGAAACAAAAACATAATTTAGTCTCTAACTGTACTGCTGCTGTGCATTTACCGTTGCGTACCTCTTTGCCTCTAGGAGTGAGGCCTGAATCCCCTCCAATGCGACCCTTGACATTAAGCTCACTCTCGCCATGACGACACAAGTAAATGGAGCGTGGGGTTATGTGTATATTCATGAGGTAGTACACGATCCTGCTCTGGATGTGGTCCAACACGCGGTTCACCAGGTAACGCTGGCCAACATCGATGATCTTAATGTAGGAGAGATCCCTGGAAGACCACATTGTTAATGAGATAAAATACACCCATTTATGTCAAATGTCTACTCTATGCATTAGCCAATTGTCAACTATTCTCATTGTGTTAAAAGGGTAAAATACATTGGTACATGAGCCTTAAAAATACTGCTACATTAGAAGTAGAAGATATTTTAAATAAAAAACACTAAAATAATTCCATTATCACACTATACTATACCAGAAGTATATTTATATGTGCTGCCTTATGATTGTTTTTACTCACCTGTCTAATACTTCATCAAGTGTTTCATATGAGTTTTCATAACATTTAATTCTCTTCATAAAGTCTTCCACAGCTTCATCCGAGTTACAGTTGGTGTAATCTGGACTACCAAGTTTGACTTGCTAAAATAAAGCATAAAACATAAAATAATCAGGAAGCTACATGTGATAGCACACGTTACACTCTGTACAGAGCCACTCACAACAATGTTTTCTTGTATGACATCGGGATCTTCACATACAGACTCCACAAAGAACACTTTAAACCCATTCTGCTCAGCAAACTGGAGAATTGTATCCCTTCTTTCCCTTGTGGTGTTTGTCGCATCAAAGACCTAGGTACATATAAAAATATAGTGTGTTTGTCAGTGTGCATTTTTAATCAACCCCTGACCACATTAAACATACTCACAGCAACCTGTCCTCCACTTGTAAGATACTGCCGGACATCATTCAAGGCAGCTGATGCACATTGTCTAAAATATTTAATAAGTACATTATAATGTAAGAGTTTAATAAAAACGTAGCAGACCCACTATTTCACCTTCTTATCTTTAAACCCTCTTCATTGTCTGGACGAAAAAATTCAAAGGACTTGTAGATCTTTACAAAGTCTCTTCTGTATTGCCCAACATTGAATTCTGTGCATAGAAAAACATACACTGCTTCAACAAAATAGCTGGCACATCAGTCATGTAATGTCTATTACAAAGCCAAACCTCTAGTGGGAACTCCAATCCAGTTGAGATAACGAGTCAGCTTCTTGGAGATGTAAGTCTTCCCTCTGGCAGGAAGACCCACAGTTACGATCAGAGTGGGGCAGTTGGTCATGCATACTGAAAAAAACAAAAGTAGATGATCAGAGTTTACTCTATTAATTAAATCAATTCTTAAAGATAGTAATGTTTCCTGTTTTTCGCTGCACTGCAACACTTGTTCTCTAATTCAGTCGTAACAATAAAGTAAATACACAGGCCATTGGCTAAAGCAGACAAGCACATTTAAAGGTCAAACAAAAAACGTGTCCATCTCGATACTTTAAAAATATCAATGGAGATATTTTTAGGTTTATGGCAAAGTTAAGCAGAGAATCTTTTATTTATTTTTTTTTACTTTTCCCACGTATTTTTATTCTGAGATTTGTACTAGTGACTAGAACAATTCTTGTATTAAAACAAAAAACATTTTCACAAAAAATAATCTGCAGATCCTGAATGAATGAACATGCTGTGAGTGCCAGAGTGACAGAGCCATTCAAAATAGTTCCAGTAAAGAGGATGCCTGTGGTGGTACCAGTGCCCCCTCTCTGCTGCTCTGATGGATGCAGCTGCCTCTAAGGGAGAACAACATCATGTGCAGTCTTACATAACAGCGTGGACCAGATGGCTGCAGAACAAGACATTTGAACTCCACGTACTCAAATATGTTTGCTTTTGGGAAAAAAGACATGACATGTACAACCTCAGTGCAAATGTTTATAAACCCGGAAATTGTTTGTTGCAAAAGAACTTCAGTTATTCACATTTGCAAAAAAGAAACGTCACACTTCACACTAAAAGCTAACATTGTTGTGCTAAACGACGTCGCTAGTACGCACCACGTACCCTTTCTTTGAGAAATGTGGTTTTCGGGAAGGCCATTTTTACAGGGCATCCAAATTTTCTTGAGTGGGTTTTGGGTGAGCTCCCGCAGGTTTGTTGGTGCGTTGTCATCCATTGGGTCTTGTGATTGGACGGAGGCACTTTCGGCGGGAGCACGGGGCCTTTTCCCGTGATGCTGCTCTGGAGGTGACCGGTGTTTCATCAAAGGAGCAGGGAGCGCGAGGATGGAGAGAGACGGAGGAGGTGTTGTACGGGAGAACCACGGTGTCTGTCAGCTGGCCAGCCTCGTTTGTTGCTCGAGTCACATGACCCAGTCTGACACCCACCGTACTGACGTAGACACGCACTCAAATAAGACAGTTTGGTTTAGGTCAGCTTCAAAGGTGAGTAGTTTCCTACTACGGAGTACTACTCCGTTACATTTACCTATTAGTCTGTTTATACTTAAGTAACTTTTTTTTTTTTTTACATTTTTGCATTAGGCAAACGCAATTTTCATGGAGTGAAATGAAGCCTGGTCAACTGACAGTATGAATTTGTGAATTTTCAAAAAATCAATTAGATTAATTGCTAATTAAAAAAAATATCGAACGTTACTTTTAAAGTCTACGTTCCCCTATAGCATACCTTTTATTCTTGAACTACTTTTAGGCATACTTGAAATATGTTATTAAACAACTTACTCTTAAAGATGGGGTACCTGATTTTTACACTGAAAACACAAAGTAAGTTTTAAATCTTACAACTTCCTCTCATAAATCCTTTTACGAGTTTTTGATTTTCATTTTGTTTGTAATTCTTCTTCTTCAAACAACAAAGTAAAACTGGAGAGGACCGCCCCAAGCACAGCCAATCAGAACCCTGCATTTAGTTCCTGAATAGAACTACAATTCTTTATTATTCCATTCAGACAGTACAGCGTGATCTAATTTTTTTCATAAAGTGCTGCATTTATCATAAACTTTTTAGTGAAAAACACAAAGGTTACTAATTTACAACTAAAAAAGTTAGTTACCCAGCTTTAAGCTTGAGTAGGCTACAATTGTTCTAGTCAAGTTCAGGTAAATATGTGAGATACGAACGTTTAAATGGTTGTAGATTCTCAAATAAATAAAACAGTAAAATATCTTCATGTTGTGACATTTTCTGGCCATACGGTGGCACCATTTCCAAACAACACACTGCTAAAAGTGAACACATCATGGACACGGGTATGGCTCCATAAACATCAACCATTCTGACACTCATAAAAACAGCAAAGTTTATTAGAGCAAATCACCTGCTCTTTAACCAAATACACGGTACATGACTGATTAGGCGACACTCAGTGAAATGTAGAGAACATGAATGATTACATTTACTAAACATTTGACCCGAGTTCTACAACTCAGTAGAATACATTTGCTTCTACAAACAGTTATTATACAATTGTTTCTTTACAATTGAAGAATACATTTACAACGGTCTATTTCATCTCTTCACTCTCTAAGAAGCCTTTATGCTCTGCACGCTCTTTCTTAGCAAATAATCGTTTGAATAATCGTGATTTCAATTGTTTTTTAAATAATCGTGATTTTTATTTTTATCATAATCGAGCAACCCAAGCCAATATCCACATAAAATCGAAAATACTTGTCAACACCTATAGTAGGCTATGATTGTTTAAAGGTTGTATGAGGATTTTTCAGATCCAACAGCTGTTTGCTGTTTTTCAAATGATACACATGTGTTTCTCTCCCAGGGCCACGCCCTTCACTGCAACTGGCCATGAGTTACTTAGGAACACTGAGGGTTTGCTTGACA
This sequence comes from Mugilogobius chulae, assembly GCA_038363315.1. Taxonomy (NCBI): domain Eukaryota; kingdom Metazoa; phylum Chordata; class Actinopteri; order Gobiiformes; family Gobiidae; genus Mugilogobius; species Mugilogobius chulae. The sequence continues at coordinate 29,751,129 of CM076405.1, read as the reverse complement.
AGTTAACAGGCCAATAGATAACGAGGTACCTCGTTATCTATTGGTCACGTTTTTCTGGATTTATCATGTCCACAGTTTATATATTTTTTTATAATTATTTTTTTGTTTAGCATAAGTAAAAGGCTGTTACAAATCTATGCAACTGTTTTGACAAGACTGACAACAAACAATTTTTGAAAATCCTCCATACAACCTTTAAAGTAAACAGTGTGAAAAATATGGCAGTTGTGTGTAAAATGTAATTTTAAGGAGCTAATGCTGCTTGTAGATGACATAGGCCTGGGTGAAGAGATTCCACTACAACTTTTTCATATTTTTCACAAACTGAAACTTAACCATTGTAAAGCAATATACATATTTACTAATGGGACTATCAGAAAAATGAAAACATGAGAACCATGAGTCATATGAACTTTAATAGTCTATTGAATGCTAATGTTGAAAAATAGGCCTGAATAATGACATTTTTCATTAGTAGGCCTACATCATTAAAGCGATAGGACTGTAGCTTTTATAATAGAAGATCTTACTTGTCTCCATGAGGTGCTATTGCTTTAACTGGATCAAGGACAGCACGACAACATATGTCCATGAAGACAACAACACATTGGGTACCTGCTTCATCTTACTAATACTGGGCTTTATTCATACTAATATTCAATTAGTATGACTATGCTTAGCAAAAAAAAAAAAAAAAAAAAAAATCTAATTGGAACTTATATATAGCCCAAAAAAAGTCTACAAATCTGATTCACAATTCTTTATGGGTTGTACAATGGAGCAACAGGCCATGTGACCCAGAATTACTGATTTCTAATTTAGTATTTCTGTCCCAAAGTCCCTTATGTGAACTTCATCAGGGTAGGCAGGTCTACAAATGGATAGCTCAGCCTACCCTCCATGTATAGGCCTACATAATCACACAGACCCAAATAGTGCATAGGCTTCATTTATGAGGACTATGGGAGTAGTATAACAGCGGGGGTGTGCTGGGAAGTTTTGTACAATGTCCAACATGAACAGGAAGCAGGACTGGGCTACTCCTTCTTAGCAGCAGCTGTCAGACACTGAGTGCAGCTAGCCTTTAGCATATACTCTTAAGCCTGACTTATTGGTGAGATATATTAGGCTAATAACACCATACAACAGCATGGTAATATTACTGTAGCGAAATACAGCGGGGCACAGGCACATAGACAATGGGGGCACGCGCATGTTCCAATGCCACATGACAACAACAGGGATGCGCAACAGCACAAGGCATCAAACGGAATCTGCAGTGAGCTACAGGCATTTCACACATTATAGCCTACACAGTCTACATGCAGCACAAAGACATTTTCTCAAAGGACTTGCCAGATTTCGAATTGGCTTCATACATTTTACATGGCTACTCTGTTGCTGTCTTGAGGTCAGCACAATGAAAATCTGCGCTGCTACGAATAAGTAGGGGAAAGGTCTCATCGCACTTACGCACGTCTCCCTTTGTTTACGTCCTCGAGAATCGCTTGCCACACAATTATACGGCTCTACAGATGTGCCCTGCGGACACGTGTGCTATATGTGATCCTACCTGCATGGCTTTGGATGTGCGCGCTTTTGGCCCGGCTGGCGCAGCCCCTCATCATGGGCGGCTGTCTGATGGAGCGCGCGGCTGCTGGTCGAGTGTGGGTTACGTGCGTCCCGTGCTGATGCTCAAATGCCTGTGGAGGGGACAAACTGCCTTTTACTCAAACCCACCTCCACCTGCCTCCCACCGGACCCTCCTACTGCCCTCCCACTGTCTGCAGCTGGAGGTCCCTTCTCTTTGCCTTGACCCAGTCATTGAGCCCCATGACGTGACCGATGCCTATTTTTAGGTATTTTACGCGCTGATACTGGCCGTCTACCACAGACCCATGGCAGCCTGCAAATACTCTTCACACTATTGTTTATTCTTTAGGTCTCAAATTAAGTGACCAGTTCGAAAGAATTACTACAACATTGCCAAACACATTGTTACTCCATAACTCTGTCACCCATCGGGCTTTAGGACTAGGAGTATCTTTTCTGTATCTGATCTGTTCTGGCCTTTTCTCTTCCATCACAGTAAATTTAATTTGTTTAATTCTGATCTTGAATTATTTATTATACCTGCTGATAGCTTGCTGAAGTCTTGAAATTTCTTATTTAGTGATACTCCTCTCAACTCTGAAATAGGAATGGTAGAATGGTCAAAATACATTGTTTTTTTAATCCAGTTAATAGCCACATCTTAAATTGTATAATGTAGGCCTATTTACCCCAAAGATTATGTGGTATTTGAAATCAGGTTGTTTGTGACTTCAAACAAGAGATTCTCAAATAGTGTCACTTTTTATTTAGACCTGGGTATGTTTGGGTTCAAAAGCATTAGTCTGCATTTGAGATGGACTTAGTCAAGCTTTTAGGGAACATGCAGTAAATAGAAATTATGGTCTATTTATGCTTAAAACATTTGTTGACTAGTCCTTCATAATTTGTTCTCCAGAAAGGTTCAGAATACCACAGTCTTGGTCTCCGTATGTGTCTCCAGCAGGTACATCTGAGATGCACAAAACCCATGTCTGGGCACTCAGGCTGACGTATTTTAGTCTGCTTATCTTGATAGTGATTAAAAAAGTAAAAGAAAACACTTGCTAATACATTTTACTGAAAAAATATATTGTAGTTGCACTTTTTTCAGTTTACTCTTTCAGGATTGGAATATCAAATGTCCATTAGATTAACATTTCCAACATCTTGCAAAAGTAGGGCTGGGAAAAACTTTCAAACCTGGCGAAGATAGAAATGAAAAGCAGAGAATGAAACCACCTGTGATAAAGACAGTGACAGTATATGTTGCTGCTGAGTTGAAGATGTCCTCACAAACAACAAGGTTGCACACAGGGCTGCTGCTAGCCATGTTGGTGCCTTATGCAAGATTTCAAAAAGGTTGTCAGAGTAGTCAGTGGTACAGCCAAAAACTTAGTCCCGAAGCCAGAAGCAGACCCTAGTATTTGGATTGTGGACTGTTAGTGTAGGCAAAACAAGTAATTTGTAATCACTTCTAAATCTAAATGATGGTATTTCTTATCGTGCTATGGGGTGTTGTTTCATTTCCTATTAGACAAAGTGTGACTCCGGCAATTAACAGAGTCACAACAAGCTCCTTGGTGCTTGTTGTGAACAGAGCTGTACAGTGGTTGAACAAACACTAGAGGACACACAGCTCTCAGGGGAGCTGAGAGAGCCTGGAAATGCACCTGAGGAGGGGTGTGTGATTATGGCACCATTTATCAATAATCTCCTGAAAATGTTTAACATAAAAAGAAATTTAAAGCCTTTTATTTAGAGTCATATTATCCATTTGGATCAGACTCTGCGTTACTCGAAACTTAAAAAAAATATATAATATACCCCAAAAAGTATAATAGGGTTCCACCTAAAATTTTAGCTTTTAAAGAGGAATTGTCAAATATGTCCTAACTAATGCCATTCAGGCTCTAACGGCAAACTCCAACTTTACTGCTCCCTATATTTACCAAAGAAAATTTAGGCAGAAATAATTTTCTTTTTTGCAGAGCTTGTTCTCATTTATGATTAGATTCTCTTAGTGACCAGAAGCTACAGGGTTTCAGATTCCAGAGTCCAGTCAATTGTTTGTGCTCCAAAGGGTTCAGAAACAGTTTGACTTTTAGATCATTTTAGGGTGAAATGTTTAAGTGTTAATTGGAGTGGCTTACATCTGCACATTTAAAGGTGAGGTCGCTGCTTTTCACTGCTCAAAACTTGAAGCAAGGTCCAGCAATTCCTAACTCTCACAAGTATTTCAGCACAAGGTAATATCAAAATGGATTATTTTTTTTGTCTATAATTAAACCTTTACAGAAAAAGCACATTTTTACAGACAACCAAATGCTGTGTTTGGCTCTTAAAGAGATATAAAATGATTTTTATTTATTTAGACAGTACAAAGTGATCTGATTTTTGCCACAATTTGCTGCTTATGCAATAAGTTTTGGTAAAGTTAAAGATTATTAACTTACAACTAAAAGTCATCTTTAATATGAGGACAATGCATTTAACATTTGTGTATATATGTCATTTAAAATACACTATTACATTTTTTATTGATTTTACTGCTATATTAGGTGAAGGTTTTAACATAAGTCCCTATGAAGGTTTACTGCACCTTTGTTTTATTGTATATACAGTGTATCATTTCTGTTATCTGTTACGTGATAGCAAAATTAAAAATATATATACATTTTAAAAGCCTACCTACATTGTGCCAGTGCTTATCAAAAAGAAAAAATAGATATCTGCCAAGTGAAAACTGCAGTGTCTATTATGAACATGTGTAGTTTTTTATATTCTTATACAAAGTTATTCTGCTGAAGTCTTCACCACCCGTTTGCCTTAAGAAGAGCAGGAAGACATTAGGTTCTGTCAGACAACATGTCCAGGAGTCATAATAAAGAAAGAATATCTGGTCACATGGAGAAAAAAAGAAGAAAGCACAAAATAAATCAGTAGGAAATGTCAGAAATATAAAACTAGGATGTCTGTTTTGTAATGTGTTGTTTTTGTATTGATATTTTTTCTCCAGAGTTTAAACTGAACTTATGTGAAGAGGACACGCCTTCAGGAAACCCTTTGTTCATCTGTACTTGTGGTTTAGGTGTAAAGTTGATTAGCACATGGATGTGAACAAAAGTCACACTGTCACATTTACATTTCAATTGTTTTTATACTTTCCCACCTAATTCAATATGGCAAGTCAAGATGTCCATATTTCCCTTGAATAGCCTTACTTTTGCTTAATAGTGTGTGATGTGGTGGTTGTGTCATGAAAAGCAACATCAGTTTGGCAAACTTGATTACACTGTTCTTGATTTGCTGTCAGGTCTTTGTACTTGTGATGTTTGCTTTACCCTTGAATAAAACAAATTATATTTTTTTGCTACAATTACTGTAAAACAGGAAGTACAAAGTGCACAAATGTCCCATTGTTTAGATGTCAGTGAAGCAAGCATTCTGTTTAACCTGACTAACCTCTAAAAATCTTCATCCGAAACCACATGATGAATCAGTGAATATTCTGTATTAATCATCTTCACCACAATTTCATTGCAAAGGTTGAAGATAGTGTCTTCTTGTCCATTATTTCAGCAGCTTAACTTTGAAAATCATGTGATGATCTTTAAGTGGGCCAAAGGTACTGGCTTTATAATCTAACCATAATAACGTTGACCTTTCAAGCGTCAGATGCCAGCTTTCCAAAGTGACTCCATAGTCGATATTTATAGACAACTGGAGCCTAAGTGACAATACAGTGAAACCCACACATCTCTTCTTCTCACAAGTTCCTAAAACTCATTTTTAGTGGTGATAACAGCTTCAGCTTCAGCTTTTGAAAAATGATCAAAACCCAATAAAAAAAAGTAGGAAAACTTTAATATCAGATCATTTGTACATCAAACATCAGAGGCCAGAACTATTAAGCTTCGAAAAGAGTTCAGCCATTTGTGCTTCAAAGGTTCAGAAACAGATTCAGATTGGTTTGGTTCGATCTTTGTCAAGCGTTTTAGAAAAATAGGCCTGTCTTTAGTGTAGCATTAGTTTGGTTTGTACTAACTACAGTTTAAGTGTTACCCGCCTCATCCACAGACATTCACTCACAGTAGCAGAGTTAAGTGCCACTCCAAACAGAAACAGACTGAAGTAAAAAGCAACTGACTGTAAATTAAATTAACTGACACAAGTTGGACTTTAATGAGAAGAAAGGCCATCGACAGTGATGTTCAGACAATGCAAAAAGTTTTTTCACAGTCCATGCACTGTACTCAACAGTGTCACCACACACATACAACAGCAAAGAACAAAGACACATAAAACATACATAAAAATACTGTAGATTCAAAGTCTTCCTTATTATGGCCTACATCCATAAGTCTTCAGTCACACTGTTTTGTCTACTGACTCTGACAGACGGTGGAGCCACTCTTTCCACCTGCGGCTGCTTTTTTGCGTCTCTTGTTTAATAGTGGGTTGCTTGATGTGTCTAAATCCTTAATTTTCACCTGGTCGTAGTCCACACGCATTGTTGCCAAAGCACTGGTCATTTCTTCCTGTAGGGCAAAAGATATTGTCTTATTATCATGTCTCATTCAAACAATATAATCAAAACAATAACATTAAATTGCGTGTAGAGGATTTGTCTTTTGTGGAACCATATATTTCCTCATTTTTAAGAATGGAATAATGTTGCAAACAGGACGTGAAATGTGTGACTTTCTCAACTTTTCATTGCTAAACAAAAAGGCCCAAACTGTTGCTTCAGTTTAGGTTTGTAGACTCTTGAAATCATATCAAATATAACAAGAGAATGGTCTTTCTATTCACCCTTTCAGCAGCCAGTCAAAACAGAATGTGTTTGCTGATTGGAGACGTTTAGTAACCTCTCTGAGGAATTCACCCAGCAGTGACTTGTGATGACATCTTTACAGTGTTGTGTAAACCCAACCTGTGTTGGAACTACAGGCTGCTCAGGTCTGGCTCCTGGTTTGAAACTTGGCGCCTCCTGATGGCTGATACAAAATTCTGCATAGGGATTTGTTGCCAGCAAACACTTTATACTCATCATACAATCACAAAAGTACATGTTTGAACAGTATCATTAATAACATAAGGGTGCGTTTTTTCATCAGGCAGGTCAGGGCTTTGACCTGACAGTTTACAATGGTCAGTTTCTAGACTTTACAACTACAATAAAACATTTAATTTAGTCATTTTCATACCTAAACACAATCCACAAAGGCCAAATAAATACACAAAACAACAATTTAGTACAAATTATTAGTTTTCAGGATTCATGAAGAGAGATTTGAAGATCTAAGTGCAAGTCTTTTTGTTTTTGTATTCATGGTCAATATTTGAAAGAAAAAGTTGTGGTCTAATTTTGTCATCAAGTCTGTTGCTATATTTTGACTGTGGTTTGATTCTGGTAGATATATTATACTACTGTTTTTCCTTACAAACGCAATGTATGAGGATGCTCATTAGATTTCGCCTACAAAAATCGGCTAAAAATAAATAATTTTGTTACTCTAACATCAATAGATTATAAAAAGAAAGAAAAAAGAAAACTCTAAACTTCATAAAGTTGATGTGCAAAGAGTCCATCTCAGAAGGAACCAAAGGGAGTATAGACTAAAGTCAGACCTTTTATTGAGAGCCGTAAAGTGCTGAACTACCTTGAGACAGCTGCATCTGAAGGACACTTATTGAAGCGATAGAGAATGTCGCCATCATGTGGGTGTTTTTTTTAACTGCATTTGATTTTTGAAAAGGTCTTTTTTATTGGTCAGGATAAGGATTGTTTGTTTTAGTGTGTCTCATTTCTCTTTCAGTCTAATTTTTTTCCTCCTCCCATAGAGCGAGACTAGATAACTCAAGCTATCAAACAGACTTTGTTGTGATTGTGGTTGTAACTTGAAACAACCCAAACACCATCAGATAAAGCTGAGGTACCAGACTTTGTGCTATTAAAGGTGTGGTAGTAGCTGATTTTCACACAATTTAGGTCATAAATTTGACAATTTCTTTTTGTAAAACCTTTGACACAAAGTTAATACTGACATGTATTCAATTTTGGTTGCAAATATGGCTATAAACTTCTATTTACAAACTACAAATTGAAACTGGAGAGGACCACCCAAGCACAGCCAATCAGAGTGCTGATTCAAATAAAAAAAAAAAATCAATTAAGACAGTACTCAGTGGTCTCATTTTTCACAAAGTGCTGCACTTATCATATACTTTTTAGTGGGAAAAAAAGTTTACAAATTACAAGTAAAAAGTTTCCCCAGCTTTAATAGATGAACATTAACACTTAAAAGTTAATCACTTTATCAAAGTATTTCACTTTATATCTAAATCAAAGTATTCCAGTTCTCACCAAGAGCAACAAAGCAGCGCTTTGATTTGACTTTGCTGTCTGTAAAAAGAACTGCAGGCAAAAATGAATGCAGGATATGCAACAGGTGAGAGGAAAGCAAGTGAGACAAGGCACGAATGTGTAGACTTCAGCTCAAGCAGAAGAAAATACTGTCCAGCGTCCAGCAGGTAGGACTGTAACACCGACAAGTGTCCCCAGGCAGGACTGTACTGTAACACCGACAAGTGTCCCCCAGACAGGACTGTACTGTAACACCGACAAGTGTCCCCCAGGCAGGACTGTACTGTAACACCGACAAGTGTCCCCAGGCAGGACTGTACTGTAACACCGACAAGTGTCCCCCAGGCAGGACTGTACTGTAACACCGACAAGTGTCCAGCAGGTGTCAGGACTGTACTGACCTTCACGTCTTCCCACAGCTCTTTCTCTTCCGTCAGGACTCTGGTGGTGTGGAGTGGAGTGGACGGGACCACCATGGACTTCTGCATGTAAACACAGAAATGTTAAGATCAACAAAGTTAGACTGAGAAAAGCACAGAGACTGCGATGCTTACATTGATCCAAGGATGGTTCATGAACTGTGTGATGGTCATTCTCTCGTTGGGGTCTGTCTTCAGAAGCTGATTGATCAAGTCTTTTGCTGCATGAAAAACACAATTTATTTAATGTTTACAAATCTCATGCAGTGTATTTTTTGTCTTCTATATAGCTTTTCATTGGCTGCCCTGAAATATGTAAAAGTTTATTTTAATATTTCAGTTTGGTGATTTCTATTAGTGATATTAACCATTAATGTTTTGTACACTTATTCATATTCAAAACGCTTTTTCATTTTAGTTGCTAACAAATTCAATAGACATTTGTAATCATTTCAATTTGGAAAACCAATAAAATTTACATTTTGAAATCATCTCGCGACCCCAGATTTTGCTTTTGCGACCTTGACTTTGGAAACCATAGCATTAAGAGAGGCTCTTAAATATTATATAGTTCATTTCGATTTGTCTAAATCAAACTTATTTAAATTGTAAAAAAAACCTTCAAAGGACAAATATAATCCTTTTTTTTTCTGTTATTCAAACATGCAACTGAGCTCATGTGTTTCCCACATCAGGAATTAAGTTTGAGCTTCATCTACTAAATTACAAAGGGTAAGCAATCAAACTAACCTTGCCTGATATGTTAATGCAGCAGAAATGCTCAGATCAAGTCTGGATGATTTATGGACATACAAACTGTGCAGAATTAGGGCTGGGCGATATTGACAAAAAAATTCCATATTTTTTTTTGGAATACCAACCGGAAAATGTTCAAACACATATTTAAGTGTATTTGTTGAAGTTTAATAATCAGAAAAAGTAGATTAGTTAGGTTAGGTGTAGTTGACTAAAGACATTTTTGGTCAACTTAAGACATGTGCCATCAATCAGTTAGTCGACTCAAAGGTTCTTTCTCAAAACTACTGAGTCAGTCTCAATATTCACACCAAATATTTACCCCAGACTACCCTCACACAAACACTAACGCAGAGGTTTGTAAGAAGAAAAAAAAACAAATTAACAAGAGTTTTATAATTTAAAAAAATCTGAATACATTTCCAATGTGCTTTCTAACTAATAAAAAAAGACTACTGAGACACCAGTGAGAGATTAATTGACTAAATATGTCTCTATGCAGAATATCTCATAAATCTACTTATGACATCACAGATCAGGGACATTCAGAATGGTGTTTTGGGGAGAAAGAAAGATTTCTCACAGACAAAAGTACAGCTGTGTTTTTGATGAGGAAGCTATTTTAAAATAGAATTAAAAACCCCAAAAAGTACATTTTGTGTAATGTGCGCTTTAATTTTATTCTCAGTGGTAAATAAATGCATGTACTTTTGCAGAAGCATTTGTGTACTCATTATCTCAACATCTCATACATTTAGAGAAGAAAATCACTTTAATTATGTTTTAATAGATCATTCTCTCACCCTCCTGTGATACCTCGGCCCACTCTGGGTTTGGAAACTCATACTGGCCCATCCTGATGCGTCTCTTCATCCCTGGAGAAATGGCTTGGCCCGTGTTGGAGTAAAATGGCGGAAAGCCACAGAGTCTGGAAACATAAATGTATTTCAAGTTAACAAACACAAACGATAACACAAAAGCATTGCATTAGCACAGTTACTTACAGGATGTACATAATGACGCCCAGTGACCACATGTCGCAGGACTTGTCGTACTTCTCTGGACCTAAAACCTCGGGAGCTTCTCAGTGACAATACAGAAACACACAATGTAGTTATTACCGTAGCACAGACCTCAATTTACAATCTACTAAAGTCCATGTGATAGTTTTTTACTGTATTACTTTGTTTGGTGAGGTAAAGTGATAAATGCTTATTTTAGTCATACATCAGTCAAAAGCAGCCAAGTAGCCAAGAGCACATTTATGTACGAGTAAAGTAAACTTCTACAAAATACTCAAGAAATTACTCCAGTAAGAGTACACAAAAGGTAAAACATCTGATTTTAAAATTAAAGTTAATTGACTCTGTGCACGAGACATCAGTTGGCTTGTTTTTGTTCAAAATGGCTCACTTCTGCACATACAAGCATTTTCTGTTAGTGTTAGCATTTTAAAACACAATAAGTGTTTTAACGTGTTTTCTGTAACCTTCACCACAACTCACTATCACTGTCTGGTGTATTGAAAACCTCACAGAAATGCACTGTACAGGAAATGCTCGTAAGTACAGAAGTTAGCTATTTTGAACATAAACAAGCCAACTGAAGTTCTGTGCACAATTGGAAAGGACAAACAATAAAAATGCACACAATATTGTCTTTTCCAAAAATAGAAAACGTTACTAGTAATGAGTAAAGGCATTCTGAAAAAAAAAGGTAAATGTAACTGAGTATTGTCCATCTTTAGCGGCAGTTAGTGAAGAAAAAAAAAGATATTTCTTTTATTTTACTGAAAACCTTGGGAAAACTAGGTTACTTAAGCCATTATCTTTCTTATAATATACAGAAGTTTAATGTTATAAACAAACTAACGATATTGAAAATATAGGAAAAAGGTGGGGGGTACCACACAAGTCCCCTTTGTGCCTTAAGGGGTTTTAATATAAATATAGCTATGTCCTAGAGTAGTGATTCTCAAAGCGTGGTACGAGGCCTCTTTGGGAATCTCAAGCTTTGCAGGTCGGCCTCCAAAAGTTGTCCAACACAACAAGCATGAAAACAATTGAGTGTTAAATTATTGGTAATTTTTCTGATTAATTTACTATTTTAATGTCATCGTAAGTCCACAGACATAATCATCTTGTTCATGTTATATCTTAATCTATGAGGTAGTAGTAAATAATATCTACATCAGTTTAAACTGAGTGTGAAATACTTGGGAGCTTTGTGCCTGTTATCTTGTCTAATCTGCTGCTGTCCCACCTACCGACATAGTAGGGCGTATAACAGGGCGTCTGCAGAGGGTTGTGTAGCGTTGTTTCTTTTGCAAAGCCAAAGTCAGTTAGTTTTAGGACTCCATTCTTTTCCTTACAGGTGTACAGTAGGTTTTCAGGCTGTAGAAAACACAGAATGTAATAAGAGATTCACAATCTTCATCCAAACTATTTCCATCTCATGCTTACTTTAATGTCTCGATGTGCAATGTCAATGCTGTGCAAATAATTGATTGCTGTTCCAATGTCTCTCATAATCTCAGATGCCTCTGGGAAGAAAGAAAGAAACATTCTTACTGTCTTACTGAAAAACCATTACAGTAATAATTTAATTGCTGAATTGAAGGAGTTCTCATGTTCGCACCTTTTTCTGTGAAGGCCTGGTCTCCTCTGGCCTGGATTCTACTGAACAGCTCTCCTCCTTCCATACTGAAACACAGAATTTGTTTGTTGAAATGGTTAATAGTTTATGAGCTGTGCTGATAATGATCTAAAGAATGTGGAGCCAGAGCTTTTTAGGTGAAGCTCTGCCAGGGACTACATGATGACGTGATAATTGGCATCTGAAATAGCTGTTTATTAGCCCAAAACTGTAATAAAAACATGGATAGGCCAAAATTACCATTTTTCTGGCCTAATCTGTGAGGAGCTTTAATGGTTACAAGTCTATTGGTTTTGGGATCCTCTGACCTACTTTTAGCAACTTTATCAACTCTTTCCAACCAAGAGTGTTTCAGTTTCAAAGAGAGCCTCCCACGCAGCTTTCACAACCATACTCAAACATCCTCTCTCAGGCACTCCCTCCCGACAGTTAAAGTGTTAAAGGAAGTGGTGTATTAAATAGGGTCACTCTATGTGACAACAATAATGACTCCACTCAATTCTAGTGGCTGGTTTGATGCATCAGTGTTTCAATGAATAGTAACAGTTTGTGACATGATGGTTTATCACTGTGGACCTGCAACCAGGTATCGGAGTTACAGGGATGAAAATATAGTTTCAATGACAATTAGCAATTTGAAACAGCAATGTTATACTTTTTAATTCTAAAATGACAAAATAAACAACTGTACCAAGTGCATGTTGAAGCTTAAACTATGGTTTTCACTTAGCTGTTATCTTTTCAAAGTTAAATATTTTATTTCAAACCTAAAGTGCTCAAAATGTCATCTCTAAACAGGAAGTTGAAGGCCATCAACTGACTTTCACCAGTGTCTCTTCATGATACATAGACACAGCAGATTTACTTTGATGTATTAGCTAAATTCTAGCTTGTGTTTTTTAGAAAACAATACAAAACTCATCAGCAGTAGCTCAGCTTCCTGTCCAGTTTTTGAGTTCCTCTTTCAGTTTGAGCACAATGGCTCCCACCGACAGAAGAGGACAGACAGGTCTGGTCCACATGTTTTAGGGCTCCAGAATCCCAAATTTCTGTTGGAAGGCACGGTTCTTCTAAGCAGTATAAGTGTTTCACATTTTCCTAGAATTCAAAGATGTCATAAGGATGGAGGGCAAGAGGCAGTTTTTCCTAATAATATCATTTCACAAATTTAAATTTAGCTGATTTCTGCAGGTGACCAAACCCATGAAAGCTTATGTGTTACAACAAAATACTAACTGAATCACTTTACATTGTGTAAATTGTTAGCCACGGCGTTGGTCAAAAATGGCTTGGCAAGCCCCGCCTCTTCATAGTTGTAGTGTAGCTGACTTTTATCACAACATGAACTTGAACTTCTGTGCATGGATGTGGGTTGGGATAGGTGGTATTAGGGGTGTATACTGTACATTGTTTTAGCAGTTACGACCCAGTTGCAGGACAAAACAGGGATTACACAAACATGCATCAAACTATCAAGTTCTACTTAACCAATGAGTGCGTTAACAGTTATGTTAATATGTCATTGGTGCAGAACATACCACTCCATGATGATGAGCAGGCACTTTTTCCCATGGTGCATGTTTTCATAGAGGCTCAGGATGCGCACAATGTATGGACCCCCCGACACTCGACAGTGAAGCTCCACTTCACGTCTGGCTTTGGGGCTGTCGTAAAGGATCTGAGAACAGATAAAAGAAACTGTCATACCTGAACATCTGCCTTCTGGTACATGCAGTTGAACTAGTGCTGGGGATATTAACAAAAATAATATATTTTTTATTTTTTGCTTCTTTCATCAGAATCATATAAAATATAAGTTGAAATGTGAACAAATATGAAATGCCTGTCCAACAAAAATCATTATCTTAATATTTTTTGGTGTATCTCGATAAAATTGAGACGAATTTAAGTAAATTCAAATGTATTTCTTTCATTTAATGTTTAGGGTTTAATAAAATTGGATGGTCATAAAATGAATGACACTTATGTATGTATTATATCACGATTATACCCAGGAATATAGAGGGATTATTTGTGTCTCAACATGGGGGGCGCACCCAGCCTGCGAGCAGAAAGAGGCTGCCTGTCACGAGCTGTAGCAGCAACACTAACCAGCGCTGTTATCTGCTAACTACAAGAGTTTATAAGTGCGAAAACAAAAGTTATGCTGCTACATCAACATTTATGAATGAAATTTGTCTTGAAAAAACACAGAGAAAAAAACTAAATGAAGTCTCAATAGCAGACATCCTGTTAAAAGAAAAGGGGATTTTATATATTACTGTATGTTTCATAAATTTTTACACCACTTTAGTTCACAGCACATGTTTCTATTTTGGCCGCTGCTTTTCATTCAGATCAGTTTGTTTTTACCTAGAAGGGCTTTACAAAATTGTTGAATTAAACAACATGAGCTGGCACCTACAGAAACTGAACCTGAAAACTACAGTGATTCAACAGATTCTCACAGACACAGAGCCATGAACTCAAGACACAAAAAAGTCTATTCTATAAATCATGTATTACAAGAAAATATACACGCTGTTATACTTTTATACTAAAATAAGTATATACTGTATTAGTGGGGCTGGGCGATATTGAGGGTTAGGGTTAGGTTTGATATCTCTCGATCATATTTAGGCATATCTCGATAACGGGGGATATTTTGTTAGTCCAACATAAACTTCTTCAGACTTAAATTGTCAATCAGCCAGTTTTTGATATGATTTTGAATGTTTAGACTTTCTTAAATAAAAATTTGACAATAGAACAAAAGATTTTGCCTTTCTTTCAAGAACAGAAAGATTTGTTTTTTAATCATTTCAAGTGTGTAGTTTTCTTATTTCATGTAAACAAGCTTTTATGCTTGTTCTTTTAGTAATCTTAGTTCAAACCAATAAAATCTACTCAAAACATTAAATATTTCCCATTCCAGGCACATATTCACTTTTTTTTAATTAAGTTGGTAATTTTTTCCCACTCTGAATTACAAATGTATCAAATCTGAGAGAATTAAACTGGTTGCATACATTAGAAAGTTAGAAAGCATAATTTATTTGACTTGTATTTTAAATTTCTTTTTTGTAGCTTGTTTTTACCTGTCCATGTTGTGATGAATTACATTAGAATAAGATTATATTTTCTGCATGTTTTCTGTGACTGACTACAACATTATATTGTAAGAGAAAGTTTGTTCATGTCTAGGAAGGGACTGGTCACATGAGCCAGAGCAGGTGGCAGGTCCTGACACAGGCCTCCTCATCCGTCACACTGTATTTTGGGATGTGACAGTTATGACGAAGTGATCTGTTGCAGTTCAAGGCCTGACTGACTCACTCCCTGTGACAAAGTCTATTTAAGGAGGCAACAATATCAGCGACGACACACTGAAATAGAACATCAATGATATTTCAGTTATAGATCATGTTCATGTTCTAGAAATCTATGCTGAAACTGACAATAATCATAAAGATTTCCCTTGAACAAGTCACGTTTACATCAGATAGCTTCGTTTTAAACTTCTTCATTGTAAAGTACATTAAAATTAATGAGGATGGAAAGCAGAGACTTAATTTCTTACATTGATGAGACTATAAACCAGACTTTCAAATTTCCGTGCCAAGCATAAAGTTTATGACATAAAATACATAAATGATTATCTCAAATGAGACTCTTATCATATCAGGATGATTATATTGACCAGTGCTAATTGAGACAGCCTCAAGACAACGTAAATATAATCTTGTTCCCTTTGGTGGTCATAAAAGCAAATCTAATTAGGACACAAACATTAAAGGCCACGGCAAACAAAACCTCGGTTCTTACAATGCATTAAAAGTTGAATAAATACATAAATATCGTTGGCGCTTGAGTGTGATTCAAAGAGAAGCTTGTCTTTCTGGGGACATGCAGTGTGTAAATCAGACCCTCAGACTTTGAAAAAACATGTGAAAAAACATACTTCGAATTAGGGCTGGGCAATATCATGATAAAAATCAAATGTGAGCTAATCTCTGTGACAATCTGCTTTTGT
Source organism: Mugilogobius chulae (assembly GCA_038363315.1). Taxonomy (NCBI): domain Eukaryota; kingdom Metazoa; phylum Chordata; class Actinopteri; order Gobiiformes; family Gobiidae; genus Mugilogobius; species Mugilogobius chulae. The sequence goes on along the minus strand of CM076405.1, from coordinate 29,735,306 downwards.
CATGAAATCGTCATATTGTGCTTTCCTATGATCTCTTTTCAAAGTGCTTTATACATTTTGAAGGTTGTGTTTTTAGGCTGCACATTTAAGTCGTAAAATTTAATTTTAGCAACTTTTCAATTTTGATTTACAAAAAGATCCATTATGACTGAAACATGTATTCGTTGCACATTTTCACGCTTAAAAGTTGTTGTTATGTTAGAAAAACGATTAAAATACACCAAAATCATTAATATTTAATAATCGATTATATTTAAGATTTTATTGAGGGCCTGAGGTTGCTTGTTTTGAGATTTATTTTTAAAGGCTTGGTCACTTGTTTCTCACTGAACTTTCTGAAAAATCGGATACTTGTTTTTACCTCAAAGGCAAACAAAGAAAAAAAGCAGACATGATTTGTGACATATCGCCCAGCCCTACTTCGATTTGCAATTTTTAAGTGGCAGAGTGGAGCACATACGCTGCATGTGTAGTAACATGCTGCGCTGAGTGTGATTGTGATTTGTGACATATGAATGTCACGAAACATAAATAACATACACAATATGCTTCCACAGATTTGTTCATTTAGTCTTTTGTAGTGCAATGATCAGATGTTATACAACTGGGACTAAGTACAATAATGTCACCACACACGAGCCATAAAGGTTAATGAGCAACACAAGAAGCAGTCTTCAACTACATGAACTATGCTATACTTTTGGATTCAAAATGCAACACAACTTATAGATCTTTACTATTTATTCAAATGGCCTGTTAACGTTTTTAAAGAAAACATTATTATTATTATTGTTTGGTATTGGATGCACAAATCTGTCAATTCTATTGGCTTCAAATCATTCTAACCGGCAACAGTGATGTCTTTTGGGATAGATAATCGCACCAATGTTTGCCATTATTGTTAAAAATAGCTTTACTTTTGTTTCCTTAAATAGAGAAAGTTATAAACTTTATTTTAACCAGATTTTGTTTCATGTGGCATTGGCACTAAACGGCACATTCTAATTTGACCTCTTAAAATAAATTCTAGAATTCTGTGATGCCACATGAACACAACTTAATCTTCTTAAAGGGACCTATTATGTCAAATTCACTTTTCTAAGTTATTGACCTTGTTATGATGGCCTTCCTATATCATAAGTTTACTCAAAGTTATATTCGAATGGATTCATACAGTTGGAGTAATCTTGTTTTGTTCTTCAGCTGCAGCTCAAGTGTTTAGAAATCCCAGTTCTCACCTACCACCTATCCCCTCCCATTTGTCTGTATTTACTTGTTATAATTCAAAAGATTAATGCTCAAAGTGAAGCATATATGGTTCAATACTGTCCCATATCACTTTCCAACGATAAAAATATTTTAAAAAATCTGTTGTTTTTACAGTTACATTTCCAAATGAATCAGTAAAGCAGTTTTGAACAGGAAGTCAGAAGAGCTGTTCCTATTTTTTTTAAATCAACTTTGTGTTTTACAATGAAGTAAATTACTGATCTGCAGATGTTCTAGTTTCTTACTAAATATATATAAAAAAACCACAATAGGTCTCCTTTAATAAAAGAAGTCCCGGTTGATTTTTCTGTCTATCTGTGGCTGGAGGAACTCTAACCTACATTAGGCCACAAACATGTGCTCCGTAACCACAAACGAGCCGACTGTGGATGTGAGATTATCTCTGATGTATTTAGAGAAAGTCTTCCTGTGTTAAGCTCAAACTTAACTTGTGTAAAGCTGTTCATTCATGTGTCTAGTCCATTGCTCCGTCAACTTTAAAATACATTTAGCACAATGGAGTTTTATCTTCAGTTCCTAACTAAACACATCTAAATGAAGACATATACATCCTCACCGTAGCTCTATCTGATAATGAAGAGGCCATTTTGTTACATTCCTCATATTAAAAAGTCAATTATTATTTTTTTAATTATGCTGGTTTAAATAAATACTATTATATTTTGAATTTGTTGGTTTTATAAATAACCTAAACAAGGTTGTGGAACAGCAGATTTTCCCAAACTCCTGAACCCAAAATAAATCCTGCTCAATCAGTTTGGACCTTGATTTAATTCAGCATTTGTTCATTCTAAGAGAAGGCCCAGGCTGCTACTGTAACATGACATATTACAAGTAGACTCTTTTTTTAACACATTGGTCCTTGTGACTGGCCAATATACTGCTGACACCATGGCAGTCCAACAGTAATAAGAAACACTGTTGCTGTAAACGTAGCTATTTAAAGTCAATACCTCTATTTCAGCCACATAAAAGGCTCCACGTGACTACCTTCACTTGTGATAGGAAAAAAACAGCTCACCTGCTGATTCAGTTGTTTAATTGTTTACTTGGTGAATAATAAAATCATGAACAATAATCTGGACTTCACTATAGGTTAATTATTTATGTTGTTTCTATAGAGAGACAAAAGTAGTCATGTTTCTACCTCCTAAACATTCAGAGCTAAAGATAGAGCTATTTAATCTTCACAGGCTTTTAATTTTGTTTTGAAGCGTACAAATAGAAAAAGGTGAATGAAGTGTGCGTCTCTCAGGGGCAACACAAATCTCAGTTAAAGACGCCTGATGTCAGTAAGTGAATTACATTAAAGCTTGGCTCCCTTCCAGCTTTTCTACTAAGTGGATTAAAGCTACTCTTCGTTTACATTAGAAGATTTCATGATTCAACAGCCTCTTTCTCTCAATGGGTATATTTATTGACCCAAAAATCTAAGTACATATGTTGTTTGTTTGTTTGTTTTTCCTTTCATAGGCCAAAACTGTTAAGGGTCAAGCAATGCTGACTTAGATCACAAGAGCATAATAAATTAATAATAAACCAGTAAACAGTCTAGAAACACTGAAAATGAAAACACTACTCTATGTATAGGTCCAATACTTTCTGAGTAGAAGTCTATATATAATGAGAGGAGTTCAGATCCATAGGGGCAGAATTATCCAGTAACCAGTAAGTCTCTCTTTGAATGAAAGCTACATTAACAAGCAATTATCATTATGTTCAAAACATCTGTGACTAGTAAATGCTTCCTCTCTTTTATTTGAGCCTGCATCTGGAGCAGTTGGTCCATTTGTAAGCCGCTGCTGTCCACTCTGGCAGATGGATTATTGTAAGCCACTAAATCTAAGTCAGGCAGGTCTGTAGTGTCAGGTGAGCGCAATGCAGGTTCATGGGCTGGTGACAAGGACTTCACCCAAAATCACAGCATATGGAACAATGATGACACACTTCTGATTCAAGCTGGGGCCACGCTTCTGTCCTCATGCACATGTACAGCACATGAGCTCAGAGGGGGGCATGAGCAGTCTGAGCACTCAGACACCTATATTAGCCAATCATGCACACATGAGTGAGTCATTAAAAAGATTCTTACAGTAAATGCATAAAAATTATCTTTTTTTATTCTTTAAATGACATTGTTATAAAAGCAACCAATATCTGTTTGTCTCAGTGATGGGAAGACAAAACTAAATTTTATAGTGATGGGGAAAAAGTCTCAATGAAGACAGGGGAGTGGTGAACCCTGTGCAGGTCTAAAGTCAGGTTGTGCAGAGGCAGCACTGACATGAGGATAAATAGAAACAATCTTGTAAAATCTTGTTAAAGGCTAAGTGTGAGCTACAAGTAATTTGAATAAAAATGTCATGGACTGGTGTCAGCTTGTACCACTAAGGAACTGTCTGACTCTATTAAAAGAAAAAATAATACTTTTGTACCACGGTCAATGTACCTTCAGTGCACACTTCTGTCCAGTTTTCTTGCTGTAACACTCCAGGACCTTCCCATTGATGCCCAGGCCCAGAACATGAGAGGACAAGGTGTAATCGTCTGTGACCGCGTTGCGCTTAATTTCCACTTTGGGATGAGCGGGCATTGGAAAGTGCGTGTCTTTTCTGTCCGCCGCCGGCTGCTCTTTGGAGCCGTCTCCTTTGCTCTCCGCTGTAGTCTCGGGTTTTGCCCCTTGACAAATTTCTGTTTTTCGTTCCCATTCTGCAACATATTTCCACTTTTGATAAAACCAGTCGTGGGCGACTCTCTGTAAAGAACGTGCCGAGTCCTTCTACACAAAAATAAAAACTGACTGGAATCCTTGAGCTGCCCAGTCCAGGCTCCGATGTTCTAGTACCTATAACAAATTCCTTCCTTACCCGATTTGGTCGGTTTCTTACGTCATGAAACAAACAAAATAGCCCAATCCATCACAAATTCGCCCAAACCCATTTAAAATCCAAATGACCGGTGTTTAAGTTAGTTCCGCTGTTTGATAGAAGTGTCTTGCCTCTACACATGCCCAGTCAAAGTCTGCGTTTGCAGAAGCGCCACCCTCCTCAAACTTCTTAATAGAACACACAGTAGGTGACCGTCTTAAAGCAGCAGAGCGAACATCCAGACAGCCCTCAACAACAGCAATCTGTTGGAGGAATAAACAGCAAAAATGTTTATTTCTTTATTTAATTTTACTTTCTCTCGCTTTTCATTTTCATCTTTTTTTCATATTTAATATTAAAGCTGCCCTGTACACAGTACTATAACACTTCTTTATGTTGTTAGTTACCATGTTAACCTGAATTTTTCATCATTCTGAAACTCATGGGTTCAGGCCAGCAGGAGCTCCAAATAAATAATCATGTGAACAACTCAAACAAATCACATAAACGTTCTAATCTTTTAACTAACTGTAGTCTTGAGATTACTAGTACTTTATTTTATATTTTAATATTTTTGATTACCGTCAACCCATTCAGCAAATCACAGGGGTACATTTCTTTCCCTAAACATCAGTGACATACACATTAAACAAAAAACAGATTATGTAGAGTAGAAATTATAATATTGCATTAAAATATTCAGTAATCTAAAGCACAGATGAGGGCGACTCCTTGTTTGATCCAGTGCCTCTGTGTCTGGTCAGTGGGCAGCTCCACAGACATCACATAGTTAGTCGAGTGTCCTGTTGTAGACAGGGTTCCTAAGGCAAAAAAGAATTGTTAGAAATAAGACTGAACACATTTTGAACACATTTTGCCTTCCTCTGTGTATGAATCACTTTAGCCTACAATTATGAGGTGCTGGTGTTGAAGATGGAAAATACAGAGCTGCACTTTGAGCAGCTTAGTGTAACTGGATACTGACTGAAGTCTATTTGAGTGAGTTATAAAACCACCAAAGAAGATATGCACAAACACATAAATAAGCACAGCGCTCCTTGTCTTTAAACACAGTTGAAAACATCAGAAAGGAATAGGATTTTTTTTTATCATTTAGTGCATAATTAAAAGTAGAATTTCCATTTCTGTGATCTGTTTGTACACACCAGCACGAGTGAGCGTCTTGTAAATTGGGCACACGTAGATGCCTGAGGTTCGTGGTTTCCGATTGGACGTTGGAACAAGCCACATGACAGCCATTTCAGTGTAAAGCTCTTTGGTCTAGACTGTGCGAGCCGGCCTTGCTCATTATCCCAACGAGCCCCCTCCAGGAATAGTCCATGAATATAGCAGCCCATGTCTGGCTTCTCTTTTATCTCTGACACAGGTTTAGGTATTACCTTGGAGACAAGACATGACAGAAGGGTCAAAAGCTTTCATCAGCAGAAACCACAAAGGTGCGTTATGTTTAAAGCATTAAGTATTTTGTAGTTATAGTAATACATTAATGGTTTTTACCTCAAAATCAAACTGGATTGTGTCAATGGAGGTACTAGAACGTCGTGCAAAATTTTGGAGAGTTCCAGTAAGAAAGGCTTGGGGGAAGAAGAACCCACTAATCCAAAAACAGGGGGGTGCCACTGGAGATCCACCTCTGCAGGAAACTGGTTCTTTGAAGCAGGTCTGTCACCCATGAAGCTAGAGGTTTCAGAGATGGGTAGGCCTAAAGGGAAAGCCTTGAGTTACTGCTAAGCAAATAAATCACTGAAAAACCTAACTGAAATTTTCACTCACTTAAAAAACACAAAAAGTCACAGTAATTGTAAAAACTGTGATTTATTTGTTAATTTTTACCTTGGCCTTCCACATTTCAGGTACTGTGTTGTTGAAGAGGCTGCTGGCCATAAGCTCCAGCTCTGATGACATGACTACTAAACCCTTCAGGGCCTTCACGATATCTTTGAGGCTCCTCGAAATGACTGCCAGCAACTTGTTATATCTGAAAGAGTAAAACGTTAAATGACTGACTGAAGGACAAAGCTGACATTTGCAGTCAGTTCAATCCACCAAATGAACAAATAAACAAAGACTCATCACACAAACACATGGTACATTTTTACAAATTCTGTGTTTCTGTGATGAGTCAAAGGAGAACAGCAGTTTAGGTGCAGCTAATGGGAATGCACAATTAAAAATTCTTGGATATTTTACCGAATGACCTCCTGGATGAGCACTGTGTTCATGGACTCTTCATACAAAACAGGAAACTTGGTCATGACCTCTTTTACACTAAAGGCTGGGGGGACTTTTCCATAATGCCAGTCACAATTTCCTCTACAATCTGAATAATACAGAAGATAAACATTTAAACATTCGTAACAATATATACATAATACATACATACAACATAATAATAATAATATTCTTCCATCTTATGCAAAAGTTTGTTAGTACCTCTTCAAGAGTTTTGCCGCCCGCAGATGAAGCTCGAGGCTGGAGCTGAACAACTGTCCCCAAGAGAGTAAAGGTTTCATTTTGAGCAAAGCTGATATTAGCGTTGTCATGGAGACCAAAATCTCTGGGGTGTCATTGATTGGCAACCCACTGATGTATGCCAAGTAACCCTGTGATTGGACACAAATATTACATATGGATAAAGCAGTTTCAAAACCACAATTGTAATAGTAGAATTGATTGGTATTTTTAACCATTACATAAATAACGTACATCCTCAATTTGCATTTTGTTCATCAAAAAAAAAAGCATTATTAATTAAAACAACTTAGTAATAAAAAAAAAAAAAAGTCTTCTGAAATGACAATAGGACAATACAGCATTACTAAAAATGCAACTCTGAGTGTGTTGACAATCGAACATTTTCATAAACTATTTATAACTGCTAGGGTTGGGTATTGCCAAGAGCCTTCCGATACAATACGCATGCCGATACAGGGGTCACGATATTATATGTATCCGGATACATGTTTATCCCAACAATTCCGTCAATACAATACCTAATCAAAATATATTGGCTTATAATTGGCTTTTTTAATCATGCAGAAAAAATACATTGCATTTTATTTTTTATCTACGTTTATATCAGAGCACAGCTGATTTATGGATAATTTAAATGTTCAACCGATAGAGCTAAGAGGCGAATATTCAGCCGGGCAGACTATGTCGGCATTACCAGGCTCATCACTCTTCTCCTTTACATCAACCTGTCCCAATCACATCCTGGCCCGTGGCTCAATCCCTGCACAGCTCAGCCAATCATCCTGCAGCTCTCATCTCCTACTCACACCCTTCAGTTTATCAGGCTAAATTCAAAACAGCGCTTTAATTCCTCTGTTTGTTGACTTGCAAGCGCAGTTTGTTTGCCACATCGCATTCTCACAACCCTCCACCTCCCCATCACCGCCTCAAAAGTTCATCTTCTCTTTTCACCATCACCAGTGTCTAGGCCCCGGGGGAATTCTCCTACTCTATCAGCCAATCATTTATTGCATGCTTTGTTTTGTTGCCGGGCGTAAGCACCAAACCTGTATTAATAAATCTTATCATTAATCACATAATTTTGCCTGTTTGAGTCTGTTCAGGTTGAAATCACATTAGCCTTGTATTACACAACATTTGACTTTCTGACCAAAATGAGAAAATGTGAAAAAAGTATGAAAAGTATTGTATAATACATGTAAAAATGTCCTTAAAATCACTGTTAAGAATGTAACTTTGATTATGTAGAATAGCAAAATGCAGAAGAATTGTATTTTGTTATTCTACATAATCAAAGTTACATACATGCAAATGTCCTATGAATAGTTTCAACCTTAAAGCAGCATTTGACACTTATGAAGCAGGTTCATAAGTGTCAAATTTATTATGAGTTTAAGTATCCCGCTCCGTATCCCGATAGGCCTCCCTGTATCGATACGCGTATTGCCAACAGTCTGTCACGATCTATCCCGATATCGATACATTGAGAACAGCCCTAATAACTGCTACATAATTGGTTCTTTGATTAGTAACAATGTAACATGCATCACATGACTGCACATTAATTTTACACACATAACTTACAGCAGCAGTAATAATAAACTCACAGAATCGATTCCTTTTTTTTTTTTTGAGAAGGTCAGCATGAAAAGAAAGTATTAGTCTAGCGCATCATTCAAGGGGAATTTAACTGTGCTTTTTAATATTCTCTGTCTACCTTAACATCCAGGCTTGTATCAATCTGTCGATACACTCCAGAAGGACAGTAGATATGATCAGCCTCGAGAACAGCAGGACAGTAGAAATCCTCCAGTATACTGAGCAGACAGCGCCGATCCCAGTCATCTGTCACCCTGCCTCCATAATTGATCTCCCCAGCAGTGTACTTTAACACCTTCACAGTTCAGACCCAACAGAACGAGATCAACCTAACCGGACATTAGCACCTTAAATAACCTAATACAGCATCTGTTCTCACCTTGTAAGGGACATTTTGATACTCGTCTAGAAACATTCTTAGCTGGCTGATGCAAATATTCAAGTCTCCATCTGTAAACTCATAGGGAATATTAAATCCCAGCGCACCGAACTTTCTTCTCTCCAGTGCAATCCCGTGAAACAAAGACAGTGATAGGAGCAAAGGCTTGAAGAGGTTAATCTGTTTGAAACACAAGAAAAAAAAGTGAATCATCTGACATTTTAATTACCAAAAGGAAATTAATAAAATTAGACTGAACCTTAGTAGAGGAGTTGATAAAGTCATTAGTGAGTTTTAAATAAGTTCTCTGAAGGTTGGCCTTAATTCCCCTTGGGGGCTCAATGGTCATCTTGGAACCATTTTGGAGAATAGAGACAGGAAACTTGTTGCTGGGAAGACTTGTTAGCCACAAACGGAAGTCCTTGTGCACCTATTTAAAATGACACATTACATCTTTTTAGCATCTGAAACTAAGCTTTGTTGTCTAGACGAGCCCGTCTAGTACATGTGAGAGCTACTATAGGCTTGTTTATAGTTTGACCTTTGTAGGGTCGATGTGTTCAATCAGTCTTTCTAGTGCGGGCATCCAGCTGGGAGCCAGGTGACAGTTTTGAAAGAAGACCCAGTGTCCTTTCTTCATAGCAGCGTGCATCATTGTCTCAGCCCAGGGGCCCTGCGAACAACAAACAAACCACTAACACCTTAAGCAGAAGCAATAAAGCTACTATAGCATAGTCAAGAGAGTTTTTGAAATATCTCACTAAATAAACTATATTTCCCACATTTCATGAATACAACATACAAATATGAGAAACCAAGAGAAGGTCAGGGAGTGACAAATGTTAGATTCCTAAACATTCCTAAAATCTTTCAACAGTCTGCTGAAGCTGTTAGACCTGTTAGAACATTGTAATGCTTCAAGGTAATATTACTGTGAATTGATGTACATGGTACATTAAAACGTGTGCTAGTAGTGTAAAAGATGCAAATGATTAGAATAACTAGGAATGCAATTATCATGGAAAATGTACCATTTGACAGTGTTTTTGTTAAAGACCAAACAAAGCATGTGTCGCAGAGTTGTGAGGAACTAAAATATTTAGTTTAAACAAATCTTTTTAACTATTCAAGATATGTCTTCATTCTTAAGATGGTAATTATGAGACCTGGCCTTGTCCTAGTGAGATAGCGCTCATCTTAGTGGAGAACTGCATGGCATCAGCAAACTTGTAGAGGTCAGCTGCAGGATCGGTACCAGGGGAGAGGACAAAGATGAGAGGAGTCGTGTGGGAAGACTCTTTGAAGACCTCATGTAAGTCTGATGTCTAAAAAAGAAAACATACATTTTACAACTACAAATGTGGTATTGCTTTAATTGGTTTTAGCCAATTCTGGTACCTGGGGTTCTATAAATTTTTGACCCAATTTAGCTGCCACAAAGTCCTGTAAGCCCTGAACAAGACAGTCAGCCCTCAAACAGCGCAACACTAAAAGCTTCTGAAATGAATCCAAGTTTATATCCCACTCTCCTGGTAATGGCTCCCTGTTAGAAAAAGTCAGAAAAGTCAGAAAAAATAGAGGCTCAATGACTAAATACATTTTATACATGTGCTTTGCAAACAATTTGTGACCTGTGTGGTTGGTTGCTGTCAAAAATCATCTTGAATCCTTGAAGGTGTTGAGGAAAGCTATCTGCCAGAGAGTTGAAGTTTTCTAGATTACTTAGGCCCAAGATGTCTTTCCAGGTCCGCTCTGAGAGCCAACTCACAGCAGGGTTTTGAAGCTCTTTGGTTGGCATGCCCCCAGATAAGAGAAACCGCCATTCAATCTGTCACAATAGAAAACAAAATTGTAAAAAAAAAAAAAAAGAAAGTTATACGAATAGATTATGGAGAAGAGGCACTCGCCATATCAATTTCTTTCCTGTTCATCAGGATGCGGGCACACAGAAGGAAGGCAAACATAAGTTTATGCTTCTCAAACAAGCTGCGACACACATTGGTGTACAAGCTGTATGTGAATATTCATTTATGTTGTATATTCGTTGCTCTATTGTATCTGCAAAGCAAACAAACAAGTTATGGAAACAAGTTTTGTTGAGTAATATGCAAAAGGCTGAGTCAAGTATAATTTCTACCTGCTTTTTTAGAGTTTGCGATGGCTGACACAAAGACACCAAGGAACCATTCCAAAGAATACTGATACATTGGATCCACGCCGGAGAGATCAGATACACAGAAGAACAGGACCTGGGTCCGAACAGCCACAGGAACATACTCCAGGCGCGTTGCATCAATCTCACGTTCAGTTTTTTCTGCAGCAGTTACTTTGGCCTTTGAGAAAGGAAAAAAAAGAATATTTTATGTATACAGTATATATGTATATGTATATGTATATGTATACAGTATGTATAATTATATTTATATATAGCTCTATTATGAATATTGGAAACTGTCATACCTGAATTTCTCCTGCTTTCACTTTGGAAGCTGCTAAAGCTTCAATCAGTTCCTCATTGTCCACTGGGTTTCCTTCTGTGGAGCTAAGTCGCAGAAGAATCTCATCCTCAATCGCTTTTAGATCCTGTTTCATTTGAGCATTACTAATAATTAGTTGATTTTTGGCTTCTTCTAAATCTGCACACTCTTCAGCTACAACTTGGCCAAGCAACTGGTCTTGAAGTCCACTGAACAGAGCAAAAACAAGTACTTTAAGTACTTGAAGCATGTAGTATTTCTTAAGTTTTTCTTGCACAGTAAAATGAATACCTTGGCGATAAGGTGAAATTTATCAGTGTGACTTTGGAGGAGATTTCTGGTGAGTAGTGTGGGTTTGGAAGCTTGGTGGTAATATACATTCTGAAGTTTTCGTGATATGGAATTACTGAGTCACCAAGCTTAAGCACCGTGCTGCCTGACTGCTTAAAAGTCTATAGAAAATACAGAGGGGCAAAGTACACCTCACATAGACTAAGATCAAAACAGGATAGACATTTGTGATGTAAATGGTGACGATTGTTCAATACCTGCTGTAATAAAACAGGTTCCAAAGCAGTATCAAGTTCCTCCCTCACGTTCTCCAACAGGGCAGGCTTACCAAAACGTATTGCATTCTCTAGACTGCGCAGGAAGTCATTGTCACTAAGCTTCACAACCTCAAGTCCATTTTCTCGTTCCTGTGTGACATAAAGAAAACAGGGTGTGCAAAGTATCAAATAAACAATTCCAGAATAGTCAGAAGTGGTGCAATGTGAGTGCATTGTGCAACAAAAGGCGTGTTTATTAAATGTTTAGTACACATTGACATTTTACACACACTCACCATGTTTTTAATCCACTTATTGGCTTGTCCTTGAGGATCAATGAAAAGAGCCCAGCGCAAAGAATTCTGGGCAATCACACCATTCTCTGCTGAAAGGTTATCTTTTGGTAATCCTGCAATCTATATTAGGCAAAAATGGAGGAATATTACTTATGTATTAAATTAATTAAACTTTAAAAAAAAATTTTGTGAAAATACAGCCACCACGTAAATTAATTATTTTTGCATTCTTTTTTTTTTTTTCATTAAAGCTTTCATTGCATGTTATTGTTGTCCTGTGTCCCTTGCTCTACATTACCTTTAAAGAAGCATAGAATTTTGTTTCATTTATACGCAGATGATCGTCAGGTCACTAAATTTTTTACACATAAAAACAGAGGTTAAGCTGTTTGGCTTCCCTGAAACCTCCACATTGATTTAGACTCTATGGTCACTACAAACTTAGGAATAAAAATTAACAGTGATTTCAAACTTGAAACACAAATAGCAGCCATAGCTTTTCACCTCAGACAGTTTGCCAAAGTCAAGCAAAAGTCTTAAACATCATTTTGCTGATCTATGCCTTTATGACACCTTGCTTAGATTTTTGTAATGCTCTGTACGCTGGAGTCAGTCAAACCTCCCTTGGGCGTCTGCAGCTTTTGCAGAATGCAGCAGCAACTTTTAACTGGCACAGCATGACCACATTTCCCCCATTTTGACATCGTTGCACAGGCTCCCAGTACGTTTTCGAATTGATTTCAAAATTGTATTGTATGCCCCTGAATATCTGGATCTAGCGCTACAGACCCACTCGGCTCTCAGGTTAGCTGATCAGCTGATTCTGACAGTCCCAAAAATAAAAAGGAAGCAGAAAGAAAATTTTAGTGGCTGGCCCCCAGCTCTTGAGACAATGATTTTTTTTTTCATTTATTTATTGGCTTTTCACCAAATATGTGTTGTTTTTTGTTGACTTTGTCTTTGTTTTTAACTTGCTTGTTTTATTCTTTCTTCACAATTTTTTATTTTTATATTTTTTAAGTGCTCTATAAATAATTTTGATTGATTGATTGTACTGACCTGCCATGAGCGAATCTTCACAGGATCTCCCAGTGTGTTGATCAAGTTGGGTTCTCTAGTGTGGGGAACATTTAACTGCTTGAAGCAATGTAGCCACTCCTCAGCCATAGCAGCCCTATACTCCCCCTACATACAACAACACATTTTGTCATAGGAATTACGCAAATGATGGTGCAAGTTCAAGTCATCACTTACAGTAAAAGGGCCCAAGTATGCTACATATCCCGCAGACAGAAGCACATCTCCTGTCACATTATTGACCATGTAATCTAAATTTTGCACAGTTTCCTTCCAACGCACCTTTTCATCGGCTAATCCTCCTGTGAGCTGTGAAACAAAGTCACAAGACAAATAATTGCTGTTATATAAACCCTAACCCTAACCCTTGTTTTCAAATTGATAAACTAAAAGCATAATATGTATGTTTGAGACTTAAGTTTTATTTAGTTGCAGTTCACATTCTCCTGTTACTGAAAAAGCTTAACAGGGTCAATGAGATATAAAAAGCATAGCCCAAACAGATTCCTGTTTTTCCTTACCTTATCTGCTCGGACTCTGCGTTTTTCACACAGGTCATACTGATATTCCAGATCATTTTTTCTTGCTACGCAATCATCATACTTGGTCTGTAAAGCAGCAATTCCACTCTCAACGGCAGCCAGCTTTGCTTTAGAATCATCTAACATTTTTTGGGTTATGGCTAAGTCATCTCTGGCTTCCTGAAGAGCTTGCTGTACAAGATGGCAAAGATTGAGCAAACCATAAAATTTCAGATGACAGAAAGTTGTACTGCATTTAACATAATTATCTTTTTTTTTTTTTACCCTTTTAGGCTCAACTGCCCTTGCCACAAAATGATACACATACATTGCCCTTGCCCACTGGCAAATGGATGTACAGGCTTTGGACACTTTGGCAATAGCGGCTGGTTGAAAGTTCTCATCGTCCATGTAGGGTTGGATCTCTTCTATCACAGTATCCGGAATGTTGTCCTGTCAGTAGAGGAGAAATGTCAAAACAAAAACACAGCCTCAGTAGTCTTTCCCACTGAGCTAATGGGAATCCAAACAATAAATAAGCTAAAATATCCATAATTTACCTTATCATAGTTGAACAGGCCCTCCAAAAATTTGCCAGGGTCTTTCAGCAGGCCCTTTCCTGGTTCCCAGTAGTCATTCACTTTCGTGCCTGGCTTCTCTCCAGCTACCTTCTTGGGTTTAATGCCCTTCATAATACAGACTGCTTCTATGACTAGCTTTACACCCGGAGGAGGTCGCTGTAAAGCTCGCACCTATCAAACATAAACAAAGAAAAAACACAGACATGTCAAGTAAATGATAATGACCGCACAACACAAGAATAAATCAAGATATGTCTGACCTCAGTAACATCATTTTTGTTAAGTGACTTTAGACTTGTGAGTGCAGCATCCAGTGCTGGTAAGGCCTCATCCAAGTCTCTCTGGGCATCAGTTGCAATGGCCTCTGCTATTTGTGCTTTCTCTGTGGCTTTTGCCTCATCTTCTTGTACTGATTTGCGAGTTTCTTCTGCAATTATTGTATCTTTCTAAAAAGATTAACATGCACATTTTATAAACAATAAATGATCAATTTAAGTTTTTTTAATTATTATTGAATTTTGTCATACTTGTATTGTCTCCATGGTAACCTCTGTTTCTCGAGAAGCCTCCTCCAAAAAAGGTCTCATTTTTACCAGCTCTTCTTGCATCTTTTTAACATCATCTGCTGTGCTAAGAAGCTACAATTGAAATTTGAGTTAATATAGCACACTAAATAACAGTCTGTGAATTTTATGTATACTAAAATATACTAAAAGCTTGCCTTATCCAAACCAGTTTTCATGCGCTCCCGTGCATTACTTAGTTCATTCTTTTTACGTGAGGTGAGCTTTGAGAAAATATTAAGCAATTCCAAATAGCTTTTGGGTGTCACATAGTTGTGTCGTGAAAGTTCAGCCCTGAATTGATCACATTTTGTAGCTACCATTTGGTGGATCTTCACACACATCAGAGCCTGAAAATAAAAGGTAATCAACAACTCATGTTTAATGTATATGATATTATGACATCAAGCCATTTTACCAATCCTCTAAGGGCTTCACTACTGGCTTCAAGTTCAGGCATCTCGTTCAGAAATGTCAAAGCCACAGCTTGAAGAGCCTCTTCAGGCCATGCACTGAACCAGTCAATAGTGCAACAGTTGACCAGAGAAGGAAACTGCCTCAGGCGTGCACGATATACTTCTCCCATAGGACTGTAAAACAAATACAGTGGCATAACTTATCTAACAGTACTTAACTCTAGGAAAATACATTTTTGTTGCTGCTTACCTCATGCACAGAACTGTGTGAATATTGCTTCGAACTTTCTTGATGTACGCTGCCATAAGATTAGCCTTTGTTGGCTGCTGACCCTGCTCTAGAACTACTGGCTTCATTGCAATAAGTATCCGCTCCTCCTCATCAGAGGCATAGAGATTAGGAACATCCCCAGAGTTTAGGATACTATTGATATCTTCCAAGAAAGACTCCATTTTTATCTAAAAAGTTCCACAGTGGTGGAAAGAGTACTGAGTATTTGCAATCATGTAAAAGCACAGTAAACATCTACTAAATTGTAAGTACAAGTACTGATTTAAATTTGTACACAAGCAAAAGCAAAAAAAAAACAAAAAACAGAAATTAAACTGAACTACACTCTGCATATTATTTTTGGATTTTTGGACAATCAGCAAGTAATTCTGACTGTTCAAGTGAGACACCATGTGCTCTGGAACAGCTTGAACTTGAGCTTGCCATGGTGATTTACAATGTGACTAAACACAATTACATAATAACTCAAAAAGGTAAGTTAGAGCGACGTAGGATATAACTTTCCATCCTTGTAAGATTTTTTTTT
Source organism: Mugilogobius chulae (assembly GCA_038363315.1). Lineage (NCBI taxonomy): Eukaryota > Metazoa > Chordata > Actinopteri > Gobiiformes > Gobiidae > Mugilogobius > Mugilogobius chulae. The sequence continues at coordinate 29,719,378 of CM076405.1, read as the reverse complement.
TAAATATCAAATAACTTACCTGTGTATCTACAAAGAGGAAAGTTATTGACTGGTTTTGAAGGCCAGCCTTCAGCATGATACGTTTCAAGTCTTCTTTCCATTCTGATAGACCATAGTTTTTGGACAGTTCAATCTGAAAACACTCATAGTCTAACCTAAGAATGGCGAAAAAAACATCAGCCCAATAGCTAAACTCATTTTAAGCTCATGATACGGCAACCATTTAAGAAAAGTATTTCAAGTTCTCAAAAGACTTACATGTAAGAGGCCAGTTTGGTCAAAGACTGGCGACCACTGCCTCCTACACCCAGCAACAGAGCATTGCCTAAAGGCTGACGCAGGATACGGCAGATATGGCACACATGTTCTATAGCATCCATGAAAAGCACGAGTTTCATTTTTGTTTTGCTAATTTGATTGTAGTCGTCCATGTACTCCTCGATTACCTTAACTAACTGAAACAGGAAAAACAACAACAGACGACATTTTTAGACACACACACTACATACACACTGTTCACAGAATATTTCAATAATATTTCCAACTAATACATGGACAGTTCACTGAAAATAAAAAAGCAACACATCTTTAATTTTGTCCAAACTGAGAAAATTAAACCAAAGGCCTTTTTAAATACAAACCATGTCCTTATCATTGATTAGGGTATACACTTTATGATCAGCTCCAGGAATCATGAAGTCTCCAAATAAAATTGGCTGGCATGTCAAAACTCTTCATATTTGCACCCAAATTCCTGGATGCAATTTTTCAGAAGTGAGCTAAACCATTCCCGGTCCTCAGCACAGACTAGGCGGTCCTGAAAAACCCGGCAGCTTTCATGATACCACAACTGTAGCAACTGTGATTTCCCCTAGAACATACAAAAATCTGTTTAATTGCAAAACAAACAAATGCATATCGTATACATTTTTGTCACTACCTCAATAGTATTAGCATCAGCCATAAGTATGCCCTGGAAAACCTTGGACAAGTCTCTGAGGTTGAATGTATAATGAGATTTGGTTGGAGTTGGAAGTAGCTGAGAAGTTATAGTAGAATAAACTTGAATTGTGGCCTTTACAAGAGCCTCATTTAGTGGCTGGATAGCTGGCACTGAAAGATTAAACATATCAAAAGATTGAGCTACATATTTATTTCACTTTTTACTTTCTGAACAAAAAAAAAAAAAAAATATATATATATATATATACAATTGTCATTGAAAAAAAGCTAAAACTGAATTTTTTCCCCATTAAAAGCCTAAACTCTACAAAGGACTCAAAATCTAAAAGACCCACAAATGTAGTGAACGATTGGATGTGTTTGAATCTGACTGAAATTAATGTTGATTGTGCATAGACCTACAAATGTAAAGGAAAACAATATGTCAAGTGTGAGCCAATGGCAGGTAAGTGTGTGATTGTTTTCATTACAGACTACTTGTGACTAGCAAAGAAAAATCTTATTTTAGAGACAATTTTACAGCTGCCAGTTAGAAAGACCTCTATTAAAGCTTTCCACCAAGGAGATATTGATGCCTGTTCTGTGCAGTGCTTGTTTCAGAGGGGGGCTCTACTCTTTTCCGCTACTGGTTCTCATTCCAAAAAATAGTTCTGACTTGGTACATACTACTATATAGGGTAACTACCCCAGAACACATCTAGTGTTTACTTGTATTAATTTACATTTTAGTCACATTTTTGGCTTCCTTTGTTAAGAACACTATAGCAATGATATACTGCTAGTAATTGCTGTTAAATGTCCAATTTAGATTTGGTGGTACTTGGTGTAAACATTTTCTGAAACCACTGATCTAGAGGTTTTAGAGTATACTTAAGAATACGTATAATAGTAATCCTTACCCATCCAACTGCCTAATACTGTGGTGAAAATGTGCTTTTTGCTAGCGTCATCCATTTCAGCAAAAGACAAGAAGTTAAAGTGCCGTGAGAATCGTGGTGTGATGGGATTTCGTCCTCCTCCAGGAGGCCCCATAGCACAGGCAAAATTTATATCTATTAAGTGCCTAAATGTCCCTGCAAATAGACAGTACATAGTTGCAGTTTCAGTGATTTTGGTGATGTTTTTTTAACACAATGTAAAATGCTTGGTACCTATCTGCTTCCTGTCAAACCAGCCGCCATGGTCCATCCACTGTCGGAGAAGCTCAATAGGAGGTTGAGCACCATATGTTTCTAACATAGGCATGTTTAGGTCATCAATGAAGAAGATGAAATACTTTCCCTTTGGAGGCCCAAACACATTTTTCCGCCTGACAGGCAAACAGTTACATCCTTTTTATTTTACATCGTTGTGCCCTAAATTATATATGATCACAAACCTTTTGTCAAGTTTACTGTCAATGTAATCTTGAGTCTGGTTCGCTGATGTTCGAGCAGAAAACATAAGGAAGTGGGTAATGAAGTCTGCAGACATGTTTTTAAGTAGTTTATCCGACATAGTCAGGGTTTTCCCAGTTCCAGTTGGGCCAATGCACAGAACCTATTTGAAACATATTTGAAACATTAATTCCTGATAAATCAACCAATAAAAAGGTTTTGAATAAAACTGACACTTACTGGTTTCTTATTATTTAAAAGCATGTCAAGCAGAAATGTCATTCTCACTGTGTCAGGAGTGGGAACAATAATGTCTGCATACTTGGTTTCAGCTGTAATGACAACATTTGGTGCATCTTTCATCCAGCTGACCCACTGTACCTACAAGAAAATATCAAGTGGTAACATTGTATCCATCAAAGCAACATTTTGTTTTTTTTTACTTTGCTTGTGTTAGGATCATCATCATCATCATCCTCAAAATTTGTTATTCCACCATCGTTAAGCTTGTAGTCATAAACCAAACCATCAGCTGGAAAACATAACTCAATCTGCAAGCAAAATACTGACATAAATGGCATGTTATATTTTATCATTCATATTATATTTTACATAATCATCTCTGACCTTCTCTTTAGCCATTTTGTTTCTAAGCCAGTTGCTGAAGTGCTGATAGCTTGTTGCATCTCCTGTGGCTCCAACACTCCAAACCAGAGAGAAGAAAAACCAAGGCTCAATCACTTCTTTTAGGCGTTCTACCTTAGACTCAGGTGGTGGTCGTCTATTCTTTTAAAATAACATTAAAACAAAACTTAGTTTGAAAAGTTAGAACAAACTAAATGACAAATAATGCAGTCACACTTACTTCTTTAGGATTGAAAGGGTCAAAAAAGCAGTCCATAAGTTTAAGAAGACTACATGTGAGGTTACTGTCAAGGGATGTGATCACCTCTTTAACATGCCCACGAACAAAACCAATGGAATCCTGCTTAAAAAAAATTAGGAGAAATGTGGAAAAATGCAATACAAATGCAGGCAAAGTGATCTTAGTTGGCTTGTCGATTTGGGTTTTGCTTTGCTTTTGTTTTTTTACTGAATATTGATTAGCAACATATTAAAAGGGGAAAAGTATGATAACTGAGTGACAGAATTGGAATTATTCGTATATTCATGATTCACCTTCTTTTACATACTCACTACTATAATTAGCTATTATATACAGTGTTGGGTAAGTTACTCTAAAACTGTAATACATTATATATTACTAGTTACAGGGAGAAAAATGTAATACATTTGTATTACAATATTACTGTCTCAGAAATGTAACACTACTTTTAGTTACTTTGAGGTTATCACACATTTGTTAAGACATTATACAACACTAATCCTGTTACATTTACATTTGTTTACTGGTTAATTTGTGGAAATGGGATGTCACAACACGTTTTCCTCATAATATTTGATTCACCTTTAAGCAAACAGACAGTATTTTAGTGGTGTTTTGGTCCTGAAGTGTCATTTTCAATAGAATATAAAAGCAATTAATTTATATAAAAGTAACTTGAGTTACTCAGATTGTAACTGTAATATATTATCAACATTTTTACAAGTAATGAGTTACACTACTTAGTTACTAAAAAAAGGGAATATATTACAGTAACTAGTTACAAAAGTAACTAGTTACTCCCAACACTGATTATATATAGAATAAATAGTTAGGTTAACCTTGAGGAACCGAGAGAAGAGGGAAGTAAGCTGGTCGAGTATGGTTTTAAAGTATCAGGAAGTTTCTTCAGCCAGCATTCAGTAAAAGGTGTTAGGCCCAGAATACTAGGCTCCAGATACACCATACCACAGCGAGACACTGTAGCAGGGGAAGCTACAGCCAAGTCCTGCACCTCAAACATCATGGTCATAACCTGCAGAAAAACTGGAGCATTACATTTTTATTTTTATTTTTTTTGCAGAAAATTGAATAAGGACAGCTCTCTTCGCCCTTACATCAGTGAGCATAATGATCTCCCCTGAGCTTAAACACAGTTTTTTGTTGTCATCAAGTACAGTGTTCATGTTCTCAATCCACACGGCATCCACAGGACCATCAAACATGTACCACTTTTTCTCTTTGTCCATGGATGACGCCCCTCCACGAACAAGTGCTGGAAGGATTCCATCCGTCCTAAAATGCAAGGCAAATACATGTATTTTTATTATGAATGTATGAGTGCCCTGTACTGCAGATATCTTACCATTCTTGTGTTAGCAAATCGTATTCTCCATAAAGCTGTCCCATGGTGATGGATTTAGGATTGAGAACATATGTCTGAACAGCTTCATACTCTCCACCACTCACTGAAGGCTGCCCTTTTAGAGCTGTTATGGCAGCACCAAGTATCTCATAACACTAACCAAATAACAAATTACACATTGCAGGCAAATTTTTTGCAATTTAGTATAAAATGTGGTAACAACACTTACCCTGGTTTTACCTGATCCAGAGGGTCCTACAAGCATAAGACCATGTCTCACCACTGTAGTTTCATAAAGCTGAATGCATTTATGAATAAACGCTGTAAGGAAATGCATTCAAGAGTTTATTTACACTGCTCAGCAAGCACCTTCAACATAATACATTTTTGACACACAAACCATCAACATCTTTCAAGTTTTTCTCTGCACAGACATTACGCATGGATTGCTCCAATGTTCCATAATTGATTGGCTCCTGTTTTGTCTTGGGGAACAGATCAGACACGATCCCATTGAATAGTTTCAAATCATCTTGGAGAAACTTTGGTACGTTGACGTCATTAATGGCTCGAAGACAGATTAACTCCTTCAGAAAGACGATCGAAACAATATAATGGATTAGGAGATTTGAATCAATCTGAAGATATGAAAAATGGCTTACTTCATTCATTTCAGGATGCTCTCTCTTGAGGTTTCCAGCAGCTGAAATCACAGTCTTCACAGCTCTCATACCAAAGTCATAATGATCCTTTAGAAATTCAATAAAGTATTACTAAACCGAACATTACAAAGCAATTGTTGATTTTATTACATGGCAAATCAAATATTTAAGATCCTACCTGGGAACTAAGTTGTTCAGAGGATAACTTAAAAGTGGTAGTGATCTTCTTGGAGAGGACTTTGGCATCACTAAAGCCGAATGAGTATAATGAAATCTCAGCAATCATTGCATAATTAGGCACCATCATAGCCACAGGACGAAACAAGGCCTACAAAAAATGTGTATTTTATATTTAAACATTGCATAAGACGTAGTGTAGTATGCTTAATAAAATTTAACAGTACCTTCAGATTATCAGGCAGTTCTGTGCGGCCAGCGTATCCAGGATTCATTGTAATAAACACAGCACAAGATGGAACAAGTGTGATTTCTGTCCCCTCAAATTCAAAGCGTTCAACCTGAAAGCAGTTATTACTTTAATTTACTACTGTGTTTTTGTTTATTTATATCTAGAAGGGATGACACAAAACACAGTTTTCACAAGATTGGATCCGTGCGACTAAATGATCATAATCAAATTTGAAAATTGTTGACAATTTGGGCATTTTTAGCTTATTTGATTTTATGTGACACTGTTCAACTTTTGAAAGTGGAAATAATAACGCTAGAAAGCTAAATGCATTACTTCATGGAGATAAATAATTTTTATGCCATACTGAAGAATTTTTAACTTAATTTTTGCTGCTATTTGAAATTATGTCTCCTCAAAATGTGTAACTCACCAAAGTCTTTGTGTGTGAGTTACAAAAAAAATACAATCCAAAATACAATCTCATAAGATCATTATCTGTATGTGTGCACAATCCTGTTTCTGAAGCCCGTCCCGTCATTTATATTTAGCTCAGAAAAGACTTGCATTGATTAATTCAAATAAAATAATCTTACTCTTTGCTGTTGTGCTTTTTGTATTGTGGTAATTTGCTGTGCCACCACAGATAGCACTTCAACATCTATTCGATTAAATTCATCAAAGCATGCCCAGGCACCAGAGCTACAAGTCAGAAAATAACAACAACAAGCATGAATTTACATAATTAAGTGTCATGAGGTTAGTTATTATTTTTTTCTATTGAGAAATTTTTCACCTTGCAAGTCCTTTGAAGAACTTCCCCATAGCCTTGAAGTCCAGCTGATCTGAACAATTGAACACCACAGTCTGAATAGCTAGGGCCTTTCCAAGATCTTTGGTGGTCTCGGTTTTTCCTGTACCAGCTGGACCTGCAGGAGCCCCACCAAATTTCAGATGAAGTGCACCTGTTAGGGTTAGGTAGCATCTAGAACAAATGATGGGAAAAAGTAAGAATTAGTTTTATTGAAATAAGTGTATAATTTGACGGTCACCTGTCTGTCAGTGGCGTGATAACCAGCCGGCCAGAGTTACCAAGGTACTCATATCCGTACAAGAACTCTGCATTCACCACACGGATGTACAAGTCGTCTCTTGCCCAGTAATATCTATTGAGATAACACAATAACATGCTGTATGCAGTATTTTTGTTAATTTCATGTTTACAAGTAGATTAGTAGAAATTATAATTATACTTACAAATTACAAATTATTTGAGACAGTTTTTTTTTACAAAAATCATGTTTTTTTAATACAAGCAAAGTGTATGCAGTAAAAAAGTAGCAGAAGTGTAGATAATGTTTTCAAAATGCTTACAAAAAGGTAGATAGTGGGACATGGTTCTGACAAAACATTTTTCAGCCTACCTCAGTTGGCTGATCCACTCAAAGTCATTTATACTTGAAACCCTCTGTTGGACCAGTTCAGCAGCAACATCTTTAGCGTGAACTTCTATTACGATGAGGGAAGACAGAACTGTTCTTTGCATTCTGGACAAATCTCCTCTGACAAGCTGGACTAAGTTACCCAACTATAAAACAAGATGACAATAAAGTACTAAGTGTCATCAGAAATTAGCATATACTATTGCACACCTGTGTTTGCAGCTGAGGATAAAGACAATTAACCAAGTCTCCATTCATTATAGCTTCTGATACCTCGGTAGTCCAGAATACTTGGCATCCAGCAATTACAACTTGACCGGGCCATGACAAAACCCACTTCTCCCGAGGTTGCTGAAGTTACAAAACTTTTATTTTACACTCAGATTACCAAAAACAGTACTTTGCTACAGTTAATGTGACATACCTCATAGTAGACTTTTAATGATCGATCAATATTATCTCTTATAGTAGCCTTCATTGACTTCTCAACTTTTCTGAGCCAGTCCTCCACATCACCAGAAGGCTGTACAAACTGGAAAAGCTTAACCTCCTCCCCTTCTCCAGAGTACATGTCAGTGATTTGTAAGTCAGGCTGAAATTTGAGCTAGGAAAAATTATATACAGTAATAATTTTACTTAAGCTGAATATAGAACGTAGTTATAAAGTTTGCTAAAATGTCAAACCCGTGCAATGTTCTCAAAGCATTTGCGTAAATGTGGCTGAACAGCTGTTGGATCTTTGGTTTGGGTCAAAATTTCAAGCAACTCATCATCTGACAGAAAGTAAAACCTAAAACCAAAAAAAAGTGCAATGCATATTATAATATTTAAAATATGTGAATCAGTTGATTCAATTTACATTTAAAAATTTTTTAAAAGAAGAAATTAACACTCTAATGTAAGATAAAAATATAGCCAGGCTAACACCTTGGGAATGAACGTCGCTTCATCTCCAAGTATTCAATTAGTCCTTTTTGTACTTGTTGTATGAGTGAGTTGAAATTCTTAAGAGTAGACAGTAAATGGGGATCTGGACATAACTCAATTATCTACAAACATAAAAGTATTTTAGCTGAATAAAATCCACAAATCAACATTAGTCATTCTGAATTTGAAAGCAAATGTGAGGTAGAACCTTAGGATTACTATAAGCTTTTTTCATGACTGTTGTCCACATTTTTTCCATTTGCTGGTATTGCCGAGCTTCAGCTGGTAGTTGTTGGTTAATATCTGGAGAGCTGAAAATGGGTTCAAGGTAAAGCAATGAACGCTGGCATGTCAGCCATTCCTCTAGTACGTCCTACAGAAACCAAAAGAAGGCAACAGCACAGAAACAGTGGTCACATTGCAGTTAGATTTGATGTACAATATGATAGAGTTATTATTTGTACTTGAGTGATTTTGAGTTGACTCTCCCATTTGGATATGCGATTTTCAAAGAATTTTTTAAATGGAGAGAATGCCATGCTCTGGGTCATGACAATGTGGTCATCTAGCAGTTGGGAAGCTTCATCTGGACTTTTTAGAATGTAGATTTTTGTGTTCTTGTATGGCATCACATCAAAGATTAAATTTGACCATTCATTTTTCATTTTTTCAAGGGCCTAAATTAGAAGAAGAAAAAGAAAACCTAATACAATATACATTCAGACTGTTTTTTAAAAAGGTATAAAAAGAAATATTTAAAATGAAAGACTAAGTTTGATTAATAACAACACTGTCATTATATTGCTCCCATGTTGTCTAAACTGCTGAATATACCTGCTCAATGGTGTATTCCTTTCCTGCCACCTCAGCCATCTGCTCTATTTCATCTGCATAGTTTTGTAGACCAATCTCCAGACAGTGTGAGAAAGTTAAATTGGCTTGGAATTGAACCTTCATGTGAATACGCTCTGAAAGCATCTCCCAATGGCGACTCCTAAGATTGCTAAGTCCTTGAATGAGCGGAATGTAAGGCCGGAATTCCTCAACTTTACTCTGAATAAAAGTTGCTATCATTGTGCATCCTATTGCACGGGAAAAGAAATGAAAAAAATGATAAAATCATATTATTTTAGCAGACATTTCCTTTGAGTTTCTTACCTGGTTTATCTTTAAACCGTTTGACACATTTGTGCATGACTTTGTTTGTCTCAGTGACATTGGATTCAAGCTGTTCAGAGTCAATTGACGATAGTGGGTCATTGAGCCAGCTGTCATGCCAGCGTAACCAGTTGGAGGTAGTTATCCATAGGTCCTCATAAGGCTGGAATTCCGCCACTAAGTTATGTAGTCGATCATACTAGTAGACACAAGTTAGTTAAAAAAGAGGAAATGAATTACCTTTTATGCATACAACCCAGATATTACATAGTCTTGCTCAGCAACAACATTTGTAAACAAATCCTGCTTACATTGGTCAAAGGAAGTCCAAAAAGACGCTCTCTGTTGTTATAGGTTTGGGCCATTACTTGACATTCCTTGAGCTCCTTCCTTGTACGTTTCATTTCATTGGCAAACTCATGAGCATTGTTCATGTCAGTGAAACCCGCAAATCCAGCAACCAGCATCTACATTCATTAAAAAAAAAAAAAAAAAAACATCAGGGCGCAGATGACAACTTAGAGTCAGACAGCAAAAATATCTAAGACAGATAAAATTTTGTTTAACATACTTGTAAAGAGTCAATTTGTTTCTCGAAGTTGTTCTGTTCACTTTGCTGAATTGCATGAAATTGTTCCTCATCCTCTTTATGCTGCACAGTTGTTTTTTCTATCTGTTTGAAAATCTTCTGAGGCCATCCAACTGCAGCCCACCTGTATACATATTCAATGGTTTAAATAATTTGTATTTAAATTATGTTAACTACAGACCAAGTGTTTTGAGGACAAAAAATAAACAAAATTATTTTCTCACTTCTTTTTGAAATCATCATCTGTTAGACGGTAAAAGTAATCTTCCAGGACATCATACTCCGAAAGGATCTTTTCAAGCTGTTCCTATTTAAAAAATGACAAAAAAAATAAGACTTCATCTACAAAAGATAGTATTAACTGTAGAGATTATTTAGGTACTTCATAAACTCTTAGCTGTTCAGGAATTTGCTTAATCCACTTTCTCATTTCAAATAGTTCCTCAACTGTATTTGGCTTTTCACAAAGTTTTCTGTTTATGGTGATGCACTCTTCACAAGCCTGGACATTCAGTATGACATTAAGAGATACTTTCTATACAGTATATCAATAATATTTGACAATTAAAACCAACATACATTATCAATCTGGTTGCGAAGTCTTTGAGCAAGCTTGTCTTGCAATAACATGGTCAACTGTTTTCTTTTGTTGCACAGTGTATGGCGAACAGCCTCTACCCGACAGTGAAAGGACCAATGTTGATAAAGAGTGGAAGTGTTTGTTCAAGTTTCTGTTTTTCTTTCAAATTTAGTTCTACTTCTTTTTTCAGGGCCTGTGATGTCAGCTCTGTCTGTGTACAAGGTCTAAAAAAAATAATAATTTAATGAAAAATGAAATGTTCAAATTCACTACATATACTTACTTGAGTAGTGTCTCAAAGTCTTGATTATGCAGTCCAAATATTTCACATATTCAGCTGCATAAGCCCTCAAAGGAATAGCTGCCTGTGAAAGAGCCGCATGTATTTTTTTTCTTAGCTCAATCACTTCTGGTTCCCACAAATTCACAGACTCAAGTAAAACCTTTCCTCCAAAGAAAAGATTTTCCATCACAAACTACAATATAAAAGACAAAAAGACATAGAGAGAAAGAGAGAAATAGATATAGATTTATAAACACTATAAATACTGCATATATTGTATATAAATATACACACTGCATTTACTAAATATACTGTATATATTTATGCCTTTTCAACTTGTGGCACATTATCTGTTGTCAAAATGCCTTCATCAAACAGCTTGACAAGGGAGGAAGGAAAGTGATCAAGTGGTGTGCTATAATGAACCCCAGTCTGGTCCAGAACCAAATCCACCAAAAACAAGGTGTTTTTCTTTGGCCTAGGGAAGACACAATTTATATATACAAATATGAAAGGTGAACAAATATAATGACGGGATGAATTGACTAAACATTACTCTTCTGCCTACTTGTAAATGCTAGTGATGAGGTCATTTCCCCAGATCAGATCTTCAGAGCAAGTCAGTGTAGTATGACAGGCATCTATAATTCGCTGAGCAAGATTGGCAAGAGAGTTCTGCACAAGATAGCGTAGCGCATCTTGCATTTTGAAGCGTACCACATTCATCAGTTTCCTCAGCTTGGATATTCTGTAAATTTCCCAAGAAGATTGATTCACATTGTAAGTGCCTTTCCCAAGCTCTAGCAAGGGAGGCCGAATGGCTTTAGTCATTGTTGATATCCATGTTTCGCTAAGATACAAGTTCAACTGTAAAAGCAGAAAATGTTAGTAATTATTATCTGGTTATATTTGCATCCATGTACTTTTTTGGCTTTTAAACCAACTGTGCAGAGACTATCATCATACCTGAGTGTGTGCTTTCGATTGCATAGCTTCAAAGTCTTCCAGTCTAAGTGGTTTGATCACTAAAGTATTAAACAGCTGCATGTTTGCCACATTGTCACACTCACACCATATTTTAGATAATATAATCAACACCTTTGGTTGTGTGAGCACTGAGCACAAGGCAATCTTTGCACTTGTTTTCTTATAAGGAAAAGCAGGAGCAGGAACAGACTCTAAAAAGTATGTAACAAATTATGTAATAAATTAAAATAAGTCACAAATGAGCGGGTCTACAATCACAAAGATCAAACACAAAAAAAGAGATGATGCACCTCTTTTTCGCACTAGTGGATTTTCTTTCTTTGGAATTAAAATTTCTGAAAATAACTCTGGTTGACTTGTTACTATTTTGTCAAATGCCATGTGATTCATAGTGCTGATGTAGTCTAGTTGTATGTCCTCCTCAAGTCGCTTTGCGCAGTCAACCAAACTAAACAAAAAAATCACCATTACACAAGTAAATTAGTGAATATCATAATGCTATGGTGTCCACTTACATTTTCAATCGAAGACCAGGTGTTGTGCGAACATATTTTCTTATTCTCTGGAGACAGCTGCTATCAAGAGATGATGTTTCTTTCCGAATGGGCATACCGTTAACATATAAATTATTACGAATAAGAGTTTCTGTTTTGTCTCTTAAATGTAGGGCATTCTTGACGCGCTGCAAAAAGATGCGCGGATCCTCTGCTTTGAATAACAGTCGGATTCTAGGTACCCAATATCTGCCTCCTGTAATGTATGGCTTTTCTCCTGTGCGGTCACAAAAAGAAGGGAAAAATTTTTTGAAAAAAAATAATAATAATAACATATCACAAATATCAGTTCATAGAATGTACCGGATAAGAGGGTCTTTTTTTGCTGCTCCATTAGACTAGAATCAATACTTTCTCCAACTGAATCTTTTAGAAAAATCTTTTCAACAAGATATAAAGATGTTTCCTTGTTGTAATCCAGAACCCCCGTCAAATGCCAGTTGTATTCTTGTGTAAATTTGCCTGAATCTTAAAATCATGAAGCTTAAAAAGCATGTGTATAAAAAACAGAGGCATATTTATATATTGCATACCAGATGAAATTTTGACTTCAGTTGGCAGGAGGGCTTTGGCTGGAACAGGCTTCCGATTGCCTGATCCTTCAGTAATACCCAGAGAAAGCCAGTCTTCTGGTGTCCGACAATCAAATTCTACATTGTCAAAAATCTAAGAAAAAAAGTCTGTTAATTAATGTCTCAGCATACAGACTTTAGAGTTGACATACCCGTATTTACTGTAAAAACTTACTTCCAGTGGCAGGTAGGATGACTCAGAAAAATCATTACTATTTATTAAACAAGTAGAATCAATGCCATTTTCTGCCAGTAGATCTTCAAAATTTATTAGCGAGTATTCCCTTCGGCACCTGTCAAAACACAACCACAAAAAAATTAAATAAAGGAATAAAATACACATACCTTGCTGTTATTGGTGCACTATGTAACTTTTTGGTGGGTGGTTTGTCACTATGGAAATGTCTTCTACATTTGAAAATGAATGGACTCTTCACTTATCGATAGTAGTCAATGTATTGACTAGTCAAGTAATTACTTCTCTTGAGTTTGAAGGCATTTAATGTACATTTTTATCCCAATCAAGATTAAAATAAGGTGACAAAATACTTAAAAACAAAAATAGTTTATTGTTTTTGATGTTTTCTTTTAATAATGTAGTTGTTTGATATAAAAAGTGTTTTCACATGTATTTTAGAAAATGTAAAGTCTTGTTAACAATTGCGATCTAAACTACCATTATTTTTTATTATTGTCAACTAGTCATGATTAGTCTATTACCATTAACTCCATTCTTCAGATTGTACCCTTAGTTGACCCTGATGGATAGCAAACTGTTTGCTGACTCTCCATCAGAAAAGTTTTATTATGTGACTTTTTTGCCTACGTCTTTAAAGATTGAAGGTACTAGGGAAAACAATTCCATAATATTCCAATAACTGTTGTTTTGAATATGTGCAATACTAGAGGATACTCCAAACAACAACAACAACAACAAAATTCCTTTTTGTCAACATCGGCCACTTGCTGTATTTTAGGTCTATTTTAGACCTTAATTATGAAGTAAGTACGTGTGTGTTTATGTATGTTGTACTTGGTTAAAAACAAACCTTTCTATCGCTAATTTCCGAGGGATTTTTCCAGCAACAGTTTGGTAAGGCAACTGAACTTTTGGCAAGTCTCCATCACTGCAGAAGTAGGAGGTCTTTGCTTGCTGGGATTTGCTTTTGTCATTGCTCTTCTTTGATTCACTTTTTGAAGACACACCATCTGCAGAGTAAAGAAGACTAAAGATTACACGTGCAATGGCAAATAGTAATGCAACTAAATAATATTTTGCACCTGTCAGAGTATTGACTGGCTGACTCTTATTCTGAAAATAAAAGTATTTATTATTGATTAAACAACTATACAAATAATTATATGCTGTAACTTTTACCTGTAGGTCAATGGGGTGTATGTCCGCATACACACCGCTCTGTTCAAACACTGGATATCTGAATAACTGATGATAACATGAAGATGTGGGCTCAGTGGAGCGGCCGGGAGACCCTGGCCCTATGTCCATGTCCATCTGTGACCAAAAAAAGACTGTAATTAACTAACGAAAAAACTAGCGCCAAAGCTTTTTTTAACTAACGTTAATCAACTTAGGCATGCGTTAAATATTAAATATTCGTTAAACTAACTTACATTGGATTTGGGGAACAACTTTCTTTGCTAATTTATCCCCCTGGTTGTTAGTGTAAATGAGTACGCACAAACACGGATCTCTCGACCATAAACATGCTAACTTTAGCGTAAGCTAGTCAACAACATGGATGTATTATATTATCCAATCATGCCATCACCAGTAACGTTAAGCTATTTTACCAGTTTGTGACCCAACCACAGTTATTTGAATTGTTCCACGACTCTTCTTTAGTTCACTTTATAAACATTGCTCTGCTAAAATTCTATCAGTTTCACTTTACCGTAGTTTAGATCGTTTTCATCAGCAAGCTAACTTTCTTCCAACTCCAGTAGTTAGCCAACTTTGATTTGTTTGGTACGAGATAAAAGCGGTTGTCATAGAGACGTCGGTGCCGTGAGCTGCAGACTACGCAACTATGACTGACCAATCAAAACCTCTGTTAAATAACTCGAGACAGCGCTAATAGACTAAAACGTATTTTTTCAAATCCATGTTATCCAAATCCAAGTTTGCTACTCAGAATGTTTAAGAACATTTTTCAAATAAAATGTCAGTGCATAACCTCTACAGGTTTTGTGCACAGAACGTCAGTTGGTTTGTTTATATTCAAAACAGCTACCTTTGGTTCTATACTATAAGCATTAACTGCATTAACTAATTTCTATGGGGTTTTTCACCACATCAGTCTAAAATGAATATTCAAAAGATCAGAACGTGAAGTGTGATGGATGTCTCAGAAATCATGTTAAAGACTTTACAAATCGGAAGAATATTTTCACCAAAGGACACTTATATTGGTGTTCATAAGAGACGTGCTAACACTAGTGCTAATAGAATTTACTCATGAGCACAGAAGTTAGCCATATTGAATATAAACCAGCATTGACATTTCATGCACAGAGCCAATTTGGTAAATATTGTACATTTGATAACAGATTTGGTGCTCAGACCCTGGCAGAAAACCGTAGATGTGAAGGTGCAGCGCAGGATATGATAGGCCTCTTTCCCCTGGAGCCTAGACCTGCTGGTGGTGAAAAATAAAAGCAAAACCTGAAGAAAACTTATTGCTGAGAGTAAAGGTGGTGCTGGGGTGGAGGAGGGCTGCAAAAATCACTCAGAGGTAAATCAAGCAGACCGTTTACTGATATGCTGAGCCAAGCCTACTGTATACGGCTGCAAGGTGAAGCAGATAGAACAGGAGTAGAATTACCGCTTTAGGTATATGTGACCAAAATATTCAATTTGATTCTTCTTTTTCTTTTGAAATATCTCACATTGACATGTTTGTCATTAATTGTATTGATATTTTTTGTAAGCAAGTCAATCTCCACTCCTCTTAAAACCATCTAGCCAACTCACTTGGGCCTTGATGTCTTATTAAAAAATACATTAATTAATTAAATTAATTTTTACTTTTTTTTATTCTTATTATTGTTTGTTTTTCAGACAATATACATATAGGAAACAGATGCAAGTTAATCTCTCTTTTGGGAGGAAAATGACAGTAGGCTTTCATGCTTGGAGTCTGTTTGCAGGGATTTAATTGCCCTCTTGAGACAATAAATTGTTCTTTATTCAAGTTAACTCCAATTTATTTTTGCACTGATAGCCCAGGCTTTACTTATCATTTCTCAAACCTGGTCTTTGTCTGAATTTTTCATATCAAAGTTAAGCACTGTTAATTTTCAATTAAAATTTCAAAGTACTTAAAGACCTCGTGTGTTTTTCCAACTATTTAATAAGAAACTAGAACATATGCAGATCAGTAATTTACCTTTCGTTCATTGTAAAACACAAAATTGATCTAAAACAGCTTTATTGACTTCCTGTTCAAAACTGCAGAACTGATAAGCCCCACCTCTTCATTTTTAAATTTAACTATAAGATGCAACAGCTTTTAGATAACTCTTTATTGTTGTTGGAAAGTGGCTACGGGACAGTTTTGAACCATATACAGTATACTTCATTTTGAGTATTATAATTTTGAATTATAACAAGTAAATACAGACAAGTGGGAGGGGATAGGTGGTAAGTGAGAACAGGGATTTACTCAAACATGCATGGATCAATTCAAATATAACTCTGAGTAAACGAATGTTGAAGGGAGGCCATTATAACAACGTTAAAATCTGTGAATGTTAGTTCATAGAATTGAAACCGACTTTAGCTGTTTATGCTAAAGTCGGTTTCAATTCTATGAACTAATTTGAAACTGTGGGAAAGACACATTTCATTGTATTAAATTTTAAGGTGGGGCTGTGCCATTTTTTAAGTTTTACTTTCAATTACAATTATTGCACTGACTACAAAAATTGTGTTCTCAAGTAATTTTGAGTATTTGTGACTTCACTTATGGGAACTACTGGATTAAATCTAAACACTATATTGTTTTATAAAACAAAATAGAGTTGAATTATGCCGCAATAACGCAATAAAATAACTTTGATCCTGGTTCGTTTTTTACTTTATGTTCTACACTGTGGTCGCAAGCTGGTTGCATGAGCATTTTGGGGGTCCTGACTTGAAAAAAATTGGGATTTCCTATTTTAAATACTGTTTTGCTTATTATATATCCGAGCATATATATTTTCAGCTCCACTGACAACTCCTGAAAAGTTTAGTGCCAAACTGGGACCAACAATAACGAAGTTGTTTAAAGATGTCTCTTGACTAATTACTAATGAATACAGTACATCCTATTTGTGGTAGTAATAGATGTGTGCCACATCCTGTGAATTTATGTACACCAGTATGGATCTGGTGTGAGTATGAATAGTTGGTGGTGGTCAGGGCAGCTGTGGCTACAATAACAGCTAACCACTACCCAGTATGAAATGAATAAATGATGAATACCGTGAAGCATCTTTGAGTGTCTTGAAAAGCACTATATAAATCCAATGCAATATTATTATTACTTTAGACACACGTTATTTGTCACAGGTTATTGCAGCAATGTGTGGCAAAAAAAATGTACAACTAAATACATAATAATAAAAAATAATGGAATGCTACAAAACAGATTTTACCAAAGGTTATGCCACATATTGAGATTTTTGATTTTGAATGATAAAATTTTTCATTTTCCAGTCATAGATCAAGAAAAGAAATACTGTACCAATAATATATTACATTGTTAAGGCATTCCTGGAACAGGAGAAAACAACAATGAAAGAAAGACAAAAGAAATGTAAACAAAATAACAGCAGATTGTAACACTCAAACAAGGCACGCACAGTATTTTAACTGATGTTGATCTCTCAAAAACTTGTCTTTGTAAAATTGCATGCATACATGTCAACTAAGGCAATTGCAAAAAAACTTGAGATAAACAAACAATTTTATGTACCATATAATATAGACCCCTTTGCAAAAACATGTATTGTATATTGATTCAGAGCAATTAACCAAAATTTATTAAGTTAAGTTAAGAATTAAAAGACTAATATTTTTTATGTTCTCCAAAAGGTCCTTTGCTGGTCATAGAAAATTTTTCCATTGTCAAGTCTGAAGAACTGTCAGTAAGCGCTCAAGAGGGGCAGCCAGACCTTAGCTACTCCTCTGACTGTCTGTTGTTAAAGAGTTGTCAGTTAATAGACCTGAATCAGAAATTGAAGAGTCACTTTGAGAAAGTGAGGAGGTTTCTGGTCGAGCTAACTTCAGCTTGAGGTGATGTGTCTTCTTCGTCTTCTTGAGGATAAAGCTCAGGATACTTCTGCATACACTCCTGCATGTTGCGGAAATGGTCAATGCACTCAGAACCCTTCACTTCTTCTTTACTGTAATGGAAGCATGAAAAGGCTTCTTTGAACTGGGAACCACAAGGCCCACTGGCCATGCCGCCAAGGCATGGGCAGTTCCAATTGATCTCACCATTGGCCAGAATTAGTCCTACAAAACAAGTGACAAACAAATATTTCCAGTAACAGATAAAATAGCATAAAAAAAGATATAAAATTTACCTTGTTCTTCGTAGGGATCATTGGGATCATCAGCAACCAGCTCAGCATTACTTGGCAACTCATGGTCTTCCTTAGTCACAAAAATTATGCGATCCTTTCCTTTGATGCAAAAAAAAAGAAGAAAAAAAAGAAGCAATTAAACTAAAATAAGATGCAGAATTGCAAATTAGCTATAGAAGCTCCAGAGGCAGCCTTTACATCCTCGCAAAAGCTGCCATTGAACTTTCTGTTGTTTGTTTCTTCCCCAGGGTTTCTGGTAGCCAATCAGGAAGCTTGCAGCACTTTGTTCATGCTGTTCTCAAAGCTCCTACGGTCAAAAGTCAGTTGGCGTCAAAGCGCACAGCTGATTTGTAATCTAGTTGTGATACGGTTGTGAAAAGTAACTGACTAGACCAGGGGTGGGCAATTATTTTCCCCTGATTTGCCAGATTTGAACCCAGGCAAGTGGTGGAGGTCCGAAATTTGATCATTTGTGTGACAAATTATTGTTATTTTAAGTACATGTTTTGTCAAACAGGCTTTTTAATTTACAGTTTGGATCATTTATTATGATAAATTTTAGGGCATCAAGCAAAGACACATGCTCCACAACTAAATCAAATCAATCAAATAATAGAAATTTAAAGAGTAATACTGGGCAGATTAAAACAGTCCGAGGGCCGCATCTGGCCCCCAGGCCGCCGTTTGCCCAGGTCTGGACTAGAAGCACCTGGAACCTGAATAGCTCTAGACAGAAGCTCCAGTGTCAGCCTGTGCGAGGACCTGACCATGTGATCTAAGGAAGAAGTCAAGAAAGCAGCATTACATAGTCCTACTATCAGTTTGTTTGTGTCTCACACTGTAGGTGCGGTAGGATACTTATGTTTAACAGTGAGCTAGCTAGGTGACTAAAGGCTTTCGATATTCCCTTAAAAAATATGTGTTAAAATCTCTTTTTATAACAAATACCACGGCATAATCTAGTACAATATCTTTTATTTTATGCAACAATTGGAAGTTAAACCTAGAATAAGCACAGAAACTTATCAGAGACAATCTGGCAGAGGTGGGACCAAATCACTGTTTTGCAAGTCTCAAGTAAGTCTTAAAGCGAACCCTGCTACAATCACATGTTTGCCCTAAAACACTTATAATATCATCACTTATATAAATTCAGAACAAAAACATTGAAAGTATTTGTAGTTTTATAAAAATCATGTTTAAAGAAATCACATGGCTGCCATTTTGTCCTGGCTGTGACGTCAAATGGTTGTCTGTCTGCCCTCTGGTGGTTGTCAAGTAACAGGTAACTAAGCAACATAGATTCAACAGTTAAAACCTTTCAGTTTGAGCTGGAGTTGGCCAAATACAAAACGATAATGTGGAATTTTGTAAAACTGAAGATAATCAAGAGGAAGAGGCAAGAACTGGACACTGTCAGAGGTGTTTTTGTTTCAACTGTTCACCGATCAAACCACAGGAGTATCCATGGCAACAACCAAAAGCAACCATTTGATGTCATCAACCCAGAATGCACAATATGGCGGCACCCAGTAGCTCAAAACAATGCAGATTTATAAACATAGTAAGCAGTTTTATATTTGTTTGTAGTTTATTTGAACAAACATGAGATGTACTTGCATTTTAGCCATATTTGTCGTTATAGTCAGGGTTCACTTTAAGTCTTTTCGGCTCACGTCCAAGTCATGTCCCATATCAGAGCCCCCACAAGTCCCAGTAGAGTTCAAGTCCTCTGCTTTTAGTTTAAAGTCTTTTCAAATTTGTAAATCAAACTACCAAAAACATCTTATATTTCTACAGCTTCATTTTTTTTTATATATAAATTATCCCATTTTAAAACAAATTACAGGTCACAAAAAAGAAAAGAAGAGTTTCAGTTTTTAAATGTAAACTTGTTTTTGAGGACAGGTATCAAGTAGTCTCAAGTCCGAGTCACTGACCTTCAAGTCCAAGTCGAATACCCAAGTCTTTTTATCAAGTCGATTTCTCAAGTCATCAAAATAGTAACTCAAGTCTTAATTCGTAATAATTCGTAAACATGCTTCAACTAGTGGTCAAAGTTTGACTAGTCGGCTAATTAAAACATAAATAAATGAAAAATCACTTAAGATTCGACTACTAAAATCATCGTTAATAACAAAGCCCTAAATTATATAAATAAACACATTTTCAAAGGGTCCTTTACATTTATTTATATATATATTTATTTTTGTATTATTATTATTTTTTTTTATCATTATTTTTTTAAATAGACGCATTCGTTGCGAAACGCTTGGGGGCGCATTTCTCAATTCTCACCTTAGATAACCTGTTGTAACATAAGTAATAAAAGAGGTATTAATATAATCAATCCAAAGTACCAAATTAATAAAATCAATTTGAACAAAATCTCTTAGATATTTTAATAGATCCATGAGCACAACCTGCACTTTTCATGGTGTCTGCTGCTGCAGCGTGACATTGCCAATCATGTCAAGAAATAAGATTTAATTTGTAAATAGGACTTACCTTCTTGCCTACAGTATGACATATCTGTTGCTGCTGATTTTTACTTCAGTACAAGTTTGTTTTTGACAAAACCTTTCATGTACTAATCAACTTTCCACCGGCGTTTGCAGTTTACTGGACTCCGACATGGAAGTATAATTATAACTGGAAGATGAGTCCAAGATGGCGGCCCGTTGTTTTCAATGGCTTGTGCTCAGTGGCGCATTGATGCCAAAAAAGATTTTTTCTTCCGCGCTCTTTCCTGAATGCGGGCTAGCGCCTCCCACTACCGTGACGTCAGAAAACTGACAGCGTGATCAGTTCTGACCAATCAGAGCGATGGAGGCCTGAGCGGGGGGAGAGCGGCGGAGGAGCGGGGGGGAGCGGAGAGAGCGCGGGCAGAGCGGTAAGCTAGGCTAAACACCGTTTAAGCGTTTGGGGCATCGAAAAAATTGGAAAATTCATGTAGTGAAACTAGAGAGAAATACCTTCAAAATGAGACCTTAGTTAAAGCTGTAGGTGCCGTGTCCGCGGAGCAATAGCAGTTTGAAGTGCCGAAAAATGCATTGACCGTCTATGGGGAAATTTTTCTTGGGCCCAACCGCTGCAGTACCGCGGAGCGGCCTGATCGCCACTCGCATCAGGAAAGAGGGGCGGAGCCCAATCCAGATAATATAATACATCCATGGACTCCGACCATCGCAAGTCGCAAGGACGCACAGTGATGACATCACCTCCTGCCTCACATCTGTCCTTAAAAATAAATTGTAAAAGAATAAACTGGAATAAAACTTGGTCACTGCCTCACAAATATCCCATTAATAACAAAATTCGAGAAATACACTTCAAAATTTTACATAATATATATCCTACGAACAAACATGTATCCAGAAATTGATCCAAATTGCACTTTCTGCCACTCACATCCTGAAAACATAACTCACCTATTTTATACATGCCCAGAAACTGCCTCATTTTGGAAAAACATAGAAAACTATCTTTCTCAATCAATCAAAGAAACCGTAATTTTATCACAACAAAACATAATAACCCTGTTTTCACATCAAGACAAAGCAGTAGAAACAATTATCAATCTTTTCATTCTATTCGGAAAATATCATATTCATAAAAATAAGTTCCTGAAATCTAAACCACACTTCCAAGCATTAAAAAATGAAATAAAACTTTACATAAACTCTGCTAATCAAAACCTGCCTCTCACCTCCCCTCCTTTAAATAGCACTTAATGTTTGTCTTTGTTAGAAAATATTTTATTTTTGTGCTTTATATTTGAGTTGAAAATTGAATGTCTTCTTTATGTAAAAAATGTATATACTGTAAATATGTATATTATTGTAACAATAAAAAAAAAAAAAAAAATTGTAAATACGTTGCATGGAAGTATAATTAGAACATGTAATACAATACATCCATGATGCGATATATATATATATATATATATATATATATATACAGGGTGCGATTTGCTGGGGGGGATGGGAGGGATTATCCCTACCTCTGGTTTGTCTGTCCCTCTCTCTGCTTATAATTTCTACATCCCTCCTTCTGCTTTTATCTTGTATTATTTGTAGGGGGGGATAAAAAAAATAACAAAGTGTTCTATCAATCCCAGCGTTGTCTCATTGATGTTTTTCCCTTCTCCCGGTGCTGTTCCTCCGCTCAACAGGCAGCACTCATAACAGCCAATAACGTCACACTTTCACACACAGTCCTTTTCTGATTGGCTACTTCTCTAACTTTTTCTGCGCGCACAGGCATAGTTTAAATTGACAGATCTCAATAATGAACATAGGCGCCGCCGCGCCGATCTATCTTTCTCTCTTCTCTCTCTCTCGCTCTCTCTCTCTCTCAGCGCTGTCATTTAGACTCAGGTTTGGTCACTCGGGCCGCTGTGCTGCTGCTCTGTCACCTGCCCTGTGATCATGGTTTAATCCACGACTGTGTGCAAAGCAGAGCGGGAAAATCAAGTCAGGAACGGAGACACGAAAATGTTAACCTGCGATGCGATTCAAAGCGGGACAAGACTCGTATTAAGTGACGAACTGCACTGCTCCTGCTTGTAGAACCCGGTGCCGTGAGAGGCAGGACCAACCCGGGGCTCTGCGGAGCTTTATGTAGCCTACTGAATGAGTCGGTTCATTTTGTGAGTAAACGTGCCAGTGCGCGTCAGAAGCCCGTTGCGAGTGGAAAAGAAACGGAATGAACACGGGAAGGAGAGACGCGGTAGTGCCGCGCGTGTATGTGGTGCGCATGTGTGTAGCGCGCGTGCACAATATGCGCGTGCACGTGGTGCGCGTGTAGAATGACTTGTAATTTTCTATCCCCCCTTCTGTTTTTTTGACAAATCGCACCCTGTATATATATATATCAGTGTTTCCCACAGATTTCAGAGAAACTATGGGGGGCCGAGGTCTCAACCTTGTCGGGGGGTCTGGGGGTCCTCCCCCAGGAAAATTTTGAAGCAAACACATGTGATTTCCTGCATTTTGGTGAATTTTAGATGGTATAATTTATATCCCAGAGCTTTGCCTTTTGTTTGAAAGAAATAGTGTAGGTTTTAAAATGTGAAAACAATTACTGCACATATGAGCCCTTATGACTAAACATATCCTATTTCGTGTGAAGAAAAACTTAAAAGTGCTTCTGATCATTGAGCAGAAACCTCCTATCAAAATAGAATATTTAATAAACGATTCCTAACCTACAATTATAAACTCATAGCTGTACAGTGCCCCCTTGTGATAGAATGCTGCATTCACAAACATTTTATTGTTCATATTACTATTAATTTCAATGACAACTCACTTATTACAAAAGCATAAAGTTAGAACCATATGTTACAAAAATAGGGGAATAACAATTGCTTTTATTTTAATATGATATTTTTATATATTTTATTTTAATTTTATTTTTTTGTTTTTTTTTCCGTGAAAATTATCCATTCATGTGATGTGAACCAACATAGAGCATCCACATAGAGTATCTAAGTCAATTAGGCCTATTGGTTACTATAGGCTAGTGTAGTTTTATTTATTTTTTTTTTTTTACTTAATTTTAAACTATTAACATCTTACTGCTAGTCATATAATAAATAAACATTAGGACTACTTAATACCCTGTAATAAAAGTGTGTGTGGGATGTTTTAGAACAGTAAATCCATTAATTTCAATTTTTTTCCAAATTGCTTTCCAGTGGGGCACCATCTCTCTTCGCCCCTTCAAACTGCCCTCTGCTCCGCCACTGTTCCTTCTCCTGCACTCACTGAACACAGCTCAGCGTAAAGCTGCATCCTCGCGCTACAGTTTGAGGAAATACTATAGTCTGTAACTTTTGTCAGAACAAATAGACTAGATTCATGGTTTGTGTTTCCCTCTGAAAGAATCTGAACATAAATGTGTCAAAATCCGCCGTATTTCGCCGCGGTAATTAGCGTGTTCAAATCTGCAGCCGTCTTAATTCATCTGCTTTTTCTCCTCGTAACCCGCCCAATATATGTCCTATTGACGCGAAATAAAGATTGGCTAAGACCTTATGAGTTGTAGAACATGTTTCTGTTTTCAAAAGGGATTCCAGGGTCTTTGATTTCGCTGTGTGTTAAGATTCATCTGGCACATGCGTCTGGACCAGACTTTACTGTCACTTATGAGTTCAGCAGCGGGACAGCACAGCACAGCTCGGCTTGGTGCCCCCAGAGCAGGTGATGTCCTACCTACGCGCTCTGCGTTATGTGCGTATCCGTGCGCTTTACGAGGCACAGGCACAGCCAGGCGTGTTGTCCGTACGATATATAAAGTAGACACCGCTCACTTCGGGGCTGACGCAGTTGGGAAACATCAGAGGAGACGGGGGAGAGACGGTGGAGAGAGAGAGAGAGAGAGAGAGAGAGAGAGTAAGAGAGGGAGAGAGAGCGAGCCCAGGCACAAAGAAAACGCAATAGAAGAAAGAAAGAGCGAGATTATAGAGCCCTCCAACCTCGCGGTGAGCACGCGGCAGAGGGAAGAAAGTCAGAGATTTTGTGAAAAGTTGGTGCGTGTGTTCGTTTGGGTCAAGAGAGGCTGGGCAGGTGCTGGAGCGAGCGGAGCATTCACTGTATGCAATACGTTGCCAGGCTGCATAAAACGCTTATAATAGACCTAACGACAATAGCCTAATAGGAATTGCAAAAATAATTAATAAAAAAAATGTCAAATGAGTCTATGGCGGCTAAAAATAGACTATGGCGGCCCGCCATGAACTAGTCTATGTATGGGAAACACTGATATATATATATATATATATATATATATATATATATATATATATGATATATATATAATATATATATATAGATATATATATAGATATATATATAGATATATATATAGATATATAGCTATATATATGTGTGTATATATAATATATATATATATATATATATATATATATAGATATATAGATACATGTGTACAATATATGTATATACATATATATGTGTGTGTGTGTGAGTAAAAACAAATGTGCATATATATGTGTAAAAGATCAGACTCACAATAAAAGTAAATGTTGCTAATCTTCCACACAACAAAGAAACCCTCATTAAGACAAAGTTCAAAACAATGCAATGTCAGACGCGTATTGGAAAATCTTGTTTTAATAACAATAATGTTTGTTACATAAAGTAAAAACCAATATTATCGCTCGTTCTGTCCCTATCAAACCCACCCTTACCCAAATGATTTCGGCAGTTTGTGCAGCAATTAAGTTTAAATAAGAAGCCATGTCAATTTTTGGGGGGAATAAGCAACACAAGGACAACCCCTGTGCCCCATAGTGAAGTCCTTATTAAAATATCACAATAATACAATGGAAAGTAGCTGGTCCAGTGAACTTTTTTTTCCTGCTCTCTTAAAATGTCCAGAGTGTTTGAAGTCTGTGCCTTATATCATCTTAGCATTTCCTACAAAAATTGGCTATTCAGCAAATAGGCAGCAAACATTTTTATATGCAGGGTGTGTAAAAAAGAAAGCTTGACTAACAATACCATCCTTAATCAGAGATACCCAAAGCAGCCATCCCAACACTGCCTTGAGAGAAGTCTGACTTGTAATGGCAGAGTCATGGGAGACAAAACGCATTGGCACAGCTAATGCCTGTTGATTCTATGCACTGAAATAATCCTAACCTGGACTTGAAAGGTTTTGAGTGCCTACTGTGTTTAGAAGAGCAAGGCACCCATACTACCAACTTCACTTTGTTCTTTTACAAAGATTTCAAAATATTGATAAATGATGGTAACGGCCAAAAGAATTCCTGTTCCTGAACCAATGGCACCCAAAAAGTCAGCCATGACAGACAGACCTCCTATACAGAGGCCACCAAAGGCTGCCGCTGTTGGGATGTACCTGGATGAGATAGCAATTGTTCAATTAGTATTTTTAGAAAACACAATGACATTGATGTATTTCTATCTTTGAAAGAATACCTGTTAAGCTCATGAACCATGGAGGTTTCCCTGTGTCCTCTCATCACCATCTGCTGTTCTTTTAGCTGCTTTGCCACCTGAATCACAAAATTATTAATTAAATCATAAAACTATTTTAGCTTTGTCATCTTTTGCTAATAAAATACTTACATCTTTGGCTGAGGATCCTGATACTTCAATCCATGTTTTGGAGAAAAATGCACACGAGCCCAGCATAAAAACTATGTAGATAACCGCATGAACAGGGTCGTCTAGTACAGAACCAAAAGACTCAGGAGGAGAAAGGTAGTAGCAAAGACCGCCCACTGGGTAAGCACGTGCCGGTCCACCACTTGAGGTATCCTACAGAAATAAGTCAATGTTATAACTCCTGCAATAGATATTTAAAATTATACTGTGTAATTGGGGCTATCAAATGCATAACCCCAGTGAAGTAAAAACTTAAAGCATTACTTTAGGGCATTCTCCATAGACACTGTACATCAGATTCATGCCATACTGTAGAATATAATAGCTAAAGGAACAAGATTTCAAGAGGCAAGAGGATGTCCTCCTTTAGGATACAAAACAGTCGATATTACAGAGATGCAAGACTGCTCAGAGTGCTTTTGATAAAGTATATTTTTTTATTATCTTTTTTAAAACGTTACACGACAGCCCCTGCCCTTTAAACATAGTAAATGCATCTAGTATACAACTGTAGTAGAATAATATAGTAAGTTATAGTACTTACCGACCAAGTTCCCAAAAGATTGACCAGAAAGTTTCCACTGAATCGTGTAGATAGCATTTGGGAAATGACATACAAATTTGAGACCAGAGCCGACTGCAGAATGATGGGAATGTTAGAGGTGTAGAAAAGTTTGATTGGATAGGTGTTGTATTGTCCACGATAACGTGCAGACTTGATGGGCAAGTCAACTCTGAAACCCTGAAGAAACAACAACAACAAAAAATCATATTTTCTGCTTTTGTAAAGAGAATGTGTGATCAATTCGAAACATCATAAATAATTTACTATCTCCAATATAGTATGATACAAAAAGTAGTCAGCTAGTGCAAAAGAAGCTCCTTCTCATCACCATTATGATGACATAGATCTTTTTTGTATTTTATAAAAAATACAATACCTGATAACAATATTAAAGCTATGTGTTCATCAAGTTACCTGGAAGTATATGACCACTGCAAACACAAAGACCGTGGCAATGAGGTTCATAAGGTTGGGCAGGTTCTGTCTGTAGAAGGCTTCTCTTAGTGCACGCACTTTATCAGTGCGGGTAGCCAGCAAATGGAACAAGGCAATGATAGCTCCTTCAAACTCAGTTCCTGAAGGATAGAAGAACATTTTTCCTATTAGACACATCAAAAACTTACTTTAATTCATTACAATTAGCTCCACTACCTCTGCCTGTGTTAACTGTTGTGGGGCTAAAAGCTTTCCAGACAATAGTTTCACAGATGTTTGTGGCAATGAAGAGAGAAATTCCAGAGCCGAGACCATAGCCTTTCTGCAACAGCTCATCCAGTAACAGAACAATCAGACCAGCCACAAAAAGCTGAAAAACAGGAGAGTTCTATTTAAAGGCCTGTTTAAGTGTAATGTTACATGTGCTAACCAAGACATTTCAGTTTAGAATATTTTAACAATGATGTACAATTAATAACTCCAAACTACAATTCTTTACCAACCTGGATAATGATCAATAAGCAAATGCCAGCCCCCATCTCTGAAGGATCGCCGTACATGCCAGTCATCACATACACAATAGCTTGCCCAATTGTAATGATCATGCCAAACACTAAAAAGAAAAAAAATGCATTGCAATGGTGTGGGAAATTTAATCTTTCAATATCTGTTTCTTGTCTGAGCCTTAACCCATTTAATCAAATCCACATACAGTGGCTTCCCGTTCTAATACCTTCAAATTTAGAGTGGAACCGCAAACCAAATGTTAAAAATGTATGCCCGCATTTCTAATTTATTCTAGTTTATGTTGCAAACTTTAAAATAAAATGCTTTAATAGAATTAAATGTCTCAAACTTGACAGGCACAAGCTTTAAGTGGCTCAGTCAGAATCATCATCAGTGTTGCCAGACGTACAATAATGATCATATTTGTACAATAATTTCACCCCCTGAACGATGTACAATCAATAATTCTGACTTATTCTCGACAATAAGTCACTGTAAAAGTCTATGTAAATGTATGATAATTTTCTTCATCTTAACCAACTTGAGCTTGCCTAAATGACCGAAAAACTGCATCTGCCAAAATGTGGACCAAACGTAAATACACAACCATGCCACATGAGCAATAATGGAGACATGGGACAAAGGAAAGAGTTAGTGAATCAATAATAAATTTTACTTAATAAAGTATGATTGAGTTAGGCTGATATTGATTCAAATCAGTTTTGAGCTGTGAAGAGGAGAAAGCTCAGTGTGTGCATTGCGCTAAACATAAAAGTGATGTATTATTTCACCATGCCAAGCAGAACACATTTCTGGAATGATTTAGCATTGTCTAAGAAAATCTTTATCTCATACAAAATACCCTGGCTCAAAATAGAACACAGTTTGGATGTGTACGATAATTTTTAGCAAAATACAATAATTCTGAGCTTCTGGTACGATAATTAAACATTTCCAATCGGGCAACACTGATCATTATTGAAGCACCGCTCTGCTTTACGAGTTCATTTCTTTCCCATAAACTGTTTGGTTTCAATGGGAAATTAATGAATTTCATTCAATGGGGGAAATACGTATTATCTTAAAAAATTATATTTTTTGTGTGTTTTCTAGAAGGAAATAAGTATGACTCCTGAGCAAAATAGTGTTTTTGCACTTTCTTGTGAAACCATGGTTAGTAACTGTTGCAGTCAAAGTTTGTACAGTTATTTATTTACCAAGTTAACACACATCTCTATGGGAATTTCACTCCTCCTTATTTTTTTTCTAAATCCTGGATGTTTGCCTTCTGGTAAACATGGATCTGAAGTTCTCTTCAAAGATTATCAATAGGATTATGGATTATGAATATTATCAGGACACAGACTATGCCACGCACTCCATGACCTTCATGTGCTTCATGTGCTTCATGTGCAGGTGAAGCTTGCCTCAGAAACATCCCCCCCATGCTTGATTGATGGGATGGTGTTCTTCGGGTTCATGTTGGTTCTTTCTCCAAACACATCAAGTTGATGTCTAGTTTTGTCTGAAGTTAGTTTTGTCAGACCATGACACATTCTGCCATGCCTCCTGAGAGTTATTCAAATGTGTACTTATAAAATAATTGCTCTTTTACTTAATACTTAATTCTTCCTATATACTATATATACCGTCCATTTAGTAACATTGACCATTGAATGGTAGACTTGACCACAAATGGGCTCAAGCCATAAGTTCTGAGATATTTGCAGAACATGTTTTAAATTGGTGTGTATTGTTTATATACCAAAAAAGAGAAAATCAAGTTTTCGCATTTTCAATTTGATCAAATTTCATGTAATTTGTGTGTTTGTTGATCAGTCTTAGCAAGACTAAGCAAGAAAATTGTATGCATTTGAGCAAAACACTACTGGTAAGCACTAAAAAATAATAATTTTTATTATTAATATTATTTATTTATTTATTAAATTGTTTCTATACATTTGCGAAAAATTAGATTTTTACAGATATCAGTGTATGATCTTTGAAATACAAATATAATTTAGTGGATATACGTATGTCGACATTGCAATCAAACTGAAGGTATTAAAAAGGACCACTGTGTATGTATTAATTCTCAAAGAAAAACGTATTTAGTACATACATTTTTGTGCTCCATTGAAAAGGGCTCTGTCTTTAGGAGTGTCCCCTACTTCAATAATCTTGGCCCCAGCCAAAAGCTGCATGATGAGACCTGATGTGACAATGGGTGAGATACCCAGCTCCATCAAAGTACCTGAAAAAAGTGTAAACAATAGTGACTTTTCAATTCCTTTGTGACAACACGTTTTCTGCTAAGCTTATCAAAAGGAAATTAAAACGATAACTGTATTTGCCATTCATCAGAGAGTATGAAACACAATATTGTGATTGCAATGCTTTATATTAGTACCTCTGTTGGAAGCCAGGATTACCCTCATCCAATAGAATGGATCTGCTGAGTCTGAAGACATGATGCCAAAAAGTGGAATCTGAAATCATTGAAAATTTTAAGTCATCAAGAGCACATCTGCATGAAGCCAAAGATGTTTTCTAAATTGCAAACACAAACCTGGCAGCACACCAAAAAAATGAATAATGTTATGGCTGTCCATAACACCTTTTCTCTGAATTGAATCTGAAAAAAAGTGACAAAAAAGACATAATCAGCCATGTACAATATCTACAATGTTCACAATGTATTAAGAATACCTTTCTTTCTGGTTTTTGAATTTCTGGTAGTACAGCGCAGAAAGGCTTGATTACTTCTAAAAATTTGACTGCAAAAAAAAAAAAGATTACAATATTATATTTCAGTGCCAGAAATACATGGTGATCATAGTTTTTGACAAACATAATCTGAATTTTTTGATGGCCTAATGTTAAACGGACATTTTAATTGCTAAATACAAAAATAATGTTAATTAACGCGTATTCTGACACTACAGAGTGATAAATTAATTTACCAGTTTTAACCCAGCAGTTTATTAGGCTACTTTGTTTGCTTTTAATCTATTATTTTTGACTGTTGTATTCCTGTGGAGGACAAAGGAACATGGCAGATATGGCATTATTTCCATTGTAGCATGTTTTTAACATCGCTTCCTGAGCTTTATAGTTTGCATAGACATTATGCATAGGCATCGTTTTATGAAATACTTTATCTTTATTTGTGTGTCAAAACTATTATGAGAAGGACACCTCACTTGATGACTTTTTGTGTTTGTTTGTTTGTTTGTTTTTGGCATATTTTCTTCTCCAGGGAGTGTTTTGGAGACATTTAATAACGTTGCTTTACTGTTGTCACGGCAACAGATCAGACTGTAGTTAGCTTGTTTGCTAATGGCAGTTAATAGTTAATAGTGACAATTGTGCATTAAGCCATATTAGGCTTGATCTCGCTTGAATGAGAGTGTGCAGATTACGCAGAGGGGAGGAGGAAAGTCTTAATTGCCTTTTTAAAGTGTATTGTTCATTTACATACATTGCCGTCAGCATTTCTGCACTTTACAATTACATCTGCACTAAATTTAATAACATTGCCAAGGTGACAGAAAAATGCTCCAATATAATTTAATTATTTCTCTAACAGTGACAATAAACTATTGAATCTTGAATCTTAAAATCAAGTTAGACACTCCTCAAGGCTGAGAATAGCCAGGCAGCCTTAGATGCAGAGTCACGAAGAAAATTACTTTTAGTTTATCATCAAGCTCACTTATAATAAAGACATATTTTTATTATTAATCATTTAATCAAAAACAACTAAATAACAAAAACTTGTGTTTATGCAAGGATCGAAAGGTAATGGCTGTCAGTGAGAAATGTTAGAATTAGAGCTGACCAATATATTGAATTTTAGATAATATCGTGAATGTGGTTTTCAAGATATCCAAAAATGGAATATTGAGTATATCGTTTATAGTTAAAATTGCCACAAAAAGAACCCTGTAAGAAAATAATTTAAAAAACTGTAACATGTCTGCACTTCTGTGATTTATTTGCAAGAATTTCACATTGTTCATGTGACATCCCAGCTTTTCCCAGAACAATAATACTTCACACAGATGTTTGCAGCTCAAATAAATCTTGTTCAAAGTTGAAATACAAAAGTGATGGGGTCTAGTCACTAAAGGAAATCACCAGACTGAAACAGTTTGAGATTATCTTTTAGATATTTCATGACAAAGTACAAAAATCAGAAATCTTGTTCACCGTCTAGATCTGCGGCCCGGGGGCCAGTTGCAGTCCTTGGACTGTTTTAATCTGGCCCCCAGCACTCTTTGAGAATAAATGTTACTCTTTACTTCTTTTATTCAATTGATTTAGCTATGGAGCATGTGTCTTTGCTTGTTTTCTTAATATTTATCATCAAAATTTGTCAAAATAGTGGATTAAAAAGTCTGTAATAATGATAATTTGTTACACCAATGACCACGGACCGGCCCTCCATCATTTTCCGGGTTCGAATCTGGCCCTTGGTGAAAAATAATTGCCCACCCCTGGTCTAGATTCATCACAATGTTGCATCCTTGAACTTGAACGCAGCCCATTGACGTAATAATCGTCTGAATATCGTTATCGAGATGTGCCCAAAAATATCGAGATATCAATTTTTGTCAATATCGCCCGGCCCTAGTTAGAATAGCACGTCTTTGTTTTTCTACTTTTATGCCATAGTCTACTTGATTTTCACTTTCTACATGTCATATACAAACTAAATATTTATCATAGGTTAAGTTGTTTATATTTATAATCACACTGTAGCTGCTTTTTTATAATTATTTATCTTTTTTCCAGACTATAAGTCGGACTTTGTTTTATCGTCTGATTGGTGGTGCAACTTAGTCCAGAAAATATGGTAGTTATGTTCTGAACCCTTGCAGTAGAAGATGTAATGTCTTCATTAACTATTTAATTTCGGCACCCACTGCCTTCATTTAGAATGCTGTGACATCTTGTGCACTTCTGCAACTTCAATCATTTTAATAATGTTAGGACTGGGCAATTATTGAACAATTATTTGGTTGAGGATTTTGAATCAAAAGATTGACAGAAGTCAAACTTTTATTAATGTGTTTTATTTTACTGTTATATGGACTATATTAAAAGTCTGTATCAATTAGGTTCAAAAAAATATTACTAAAAGCCATTTTATTTTATTTTTGAAAAGACTACACAAAATCAAAAATCAATATTGATTAAAAAAAAGAAATTATTATATTTTTTCCCAGATCGCCCAGCTCTAAATGATGTTCTTTCTAACAGAGTCATCTACTTCTGAGCCATGCAGACTTCATGGTGACTTCGATTGGAAGACTTCTGGAGATATGATGCAGCTACTTGCCCGCATGATTTTAACACAACAAGGTGTTTTATGTCACCACAATCTGCGCACAGCTGGTTACAGATGCTGTTTGTTTCTTGCTGTTTTAGAGTAGTAATCTACTCATGGCGCTGCACTGTTTCTGCAACGCTTTTCTGTGCTTTCTTTGGAAGGAACAATGCTCTCAAGTGGCTTCTTCTTCATGGAGTTTTTTTGTTCCTGCGCCTGCTCCTGTATTTGTACCAGTACTGGGGCCATCCAGTCAGCCGAACCCTGCTCTTGCCCTCCACCTTGACAGTCGGGGGCCTTGTTAACTCCGACACATGGTAACCATGCCTCTTGGGACTTGTGCCATACCTTTTCAACTCAACTAGCCATGCTGGCCTGATTTGCCTCTCTTATGCATGACTCCGTGTCTGCTCTTTTTGCTCTTAGATTATACATTTTGTCTTTCAGACATTTAGTCAGTCTTCTTGATCTCTCTTCTCCTGTATGATAAAATTGTTAAATAAACTAGATTTGTTCCAGTGTTTCGAGTGTCATTACCCTTTCGCCACATTGTAAAGATTTATTCTCTGCAAGGACACAAAGGCTTAAAAATTTCTGCTAAAAGTATAAAGAAACTAGCGACAACTTCACACTGAAACCCAGTGCCTTTCCCACGAGCCTGAGCCTAATGTTTGACGTGTCTATTCCCACATCTGTTCCTTAGCTGCTTGATGCCAGAGCCAGGTTAACAAGTAGTCAGCACCTAATTGGCCATAAGGTGATCTGCTTTGTAATTTCCCAAAATAGACAAGATATACAATTCTGCCGGTCATTTTATATTTGAGGCTTATGTTTAGCCAAATCTTTTAGCACTGTGTAAATCACGGATATTGAGAGCAGCAAATAAATCAATGAATATATTTTTATAGAAACTTGCATTAGTTTATTGTGTTCAATTGCAAGTTAGTTTGCAATAACGAGAACCAGATACAACAATTAAATAGCTAGTAATATATTGCCATTCAACACAACAAAGTCAAGAGTTAGCATCGAGATAGAGGGAAAAGCTCAGATTTGCAGCATTAAACACTAGAGTAAATTGTGCATCTAAAATTACATGATATCTCTCGTGCTGGCAGAAAATTAGCACCGTTAAACTCAAATGATTGGGTTTTATACCTCGACACGCCGGTGGTACTATTAGCACTAACTGCACAGGGTTAGCCAATTAGCCAACCACAACATTTCACTGTTTTAAAGGCAAGATTAAACGTTTTAATCTGTCAGGAAAAAACAACGAAAAGTTTAATAAAAGAGGGACATACTTCCCATGTTGTCCAAAATCCGATTCCTGTCCTATGAGGGTAGTTTGAATGACGAGAAAAGTCAATGTGGCTCCATCAGAAGCCGTGTCGGAGAAGAAGAGAGAAACAGCGTAAAGATCATGGTTGCCAGATTTTCGGAGAGCAACAAGCAACCAAAAAAAAAAAAGCGACATCTTTCATCCAAGAATAAAAAGTAAATAAAATAATCAATTAAGTAAAGATTACGCGTCACAGCAGAACGAGGGTTTAGGATTAGGACATATACTAAATAGTATTTGGTCATTAATGAAGACTTTCAAATACGAAAATATGTTGAAAGGCCATATTTCTGTCATCAGTGGGTATATTTTCGTGAAACAAACCTTGAAAAACGGCACAAAATCACATAAAAGTGCCGCTCAGGAGCAAGCTCTAAATAACGCAACCCAGTCAAAATTTACATGGGAGTTTCCACAAAAAGAACCCCAAACTCGCTACAAAGAGGCGGACTTGGCAACTCTGGTAAAGACACGTCACCATCAGAACGGCGCTAGCACACGTCAGGTCACTCACAGACACACAAATACACCCATGCATGTACACACTCCATGTACACAGACCAAAAGGGTTTATTGGATACATAGTTTTTCTTTCGTTTTTTCTGTAGCTACATTTGCACTAGAAGATTATTGTGGTTGGTAGAAACATGACATACAATGGTTTTACAATACCCCTCCTTGCAGTAGATGTCGCTTTGGTTAGGTCCGCATGGAGCCCTGATAAACTGCGTTGCAAGTGAAGTAGGTCTGAAAAGTAAATAGTTGCCTATTTGTTAATTTTAAAACGTAATTAGTTACATTATAGTGCCACAAGATTAAACCTATAATGTAGGCTACTTAATATTTTTTATGCTGCAGTGAGCAGTGACGGCTCCAGAGAAATGTCATGAGGGGGTAGGGGGGGTGTCGATATTGGAGTCCCGTCGAGATTGGACCCCCTCACTTGGCGTTCGTGATGTACCAAACTTCCTGCGGTAAATACTTTACAATTAATTTAGCTAAATATAGGATTGGGGCCTGGGTGAGAGTTAGCAAAAGTCATTTGAAAATAAAAAAATATTACGGATTTTGGTATGGGCAAGTGGGGGGTCAGAGTCTTTGATTGGAGGGTTGTGAGACCCCCAAGATCCCGCCCGGTGCTGTTGATGACTGCTGGTTATTTCATAGTTCAAAGAGTTTCAACAAATTTTCCTGCTCCGCAGGCTCTCTCAGTCTATTACAGAAAAAAACATACTTTTACGCCTATACAAGTGCTACATTCGGCCTCTCTTTGAATATGCGTCGCCTGTTTGGGCTGCTCTCAATGTGACACAAACCAAGCGGCTAGAAAAATTTCAGCGACAAGTCATCCGAATTATACAACATTACCAATATGCACAACCAGTATCAGACAAAGACTATGAGGAATTAAAGCTGACCCCACTGAAGCACAGGAGAAATTTTGCAGTAATGTGCTATGGATATAAATTACTCCACCAGCAACTACCTCGGGCCTTGTGCCAATTTAATTGACCTTTATTTAACCAGGGAAGTCCCACTGAGATTCAGAATCTCTTTTGCAGGGGAGCCCTGGGGGAAGGGTCAGGGGAGGCATTAATGGACATGTTTTTAGTTGTAGGAGGAAACCGGAGTACCCGGAGGAAACCTACGCAGACACGGGGAGAACATGCAAACTCCACATAGAAAGGCCCGGGCGGCCAATGTGTCCAAGTCTCAAACCGATTGTTATCTCGACTCGCAATCGATTTCTCTTTCATTCAAGCATATCATATCCCACTAGTCGAGCACTGGACCGCTCACCTTTTATATTTTTAACAAAACTTTTAAACCACGTTCCTGAGCTGTGGGACTGCCCATCATTAGACTGCTTTAAAAGAAGCTTGTGGAAAACCAGCAAGAGGAATATTTTCTAACGTTTTAACTTTTGTAATGGATCATCACGTCAACGCCTATTAGGCACAACGTAATCTCATCAACGATGGACTAAAAAAAAAAAAATGAACCATGAAGTTTAACTGGTGTGTAATATCATAGCTAATGCCAATGCTATGTTAACAAACATCCTGAATTTAGTTAATTGTTGAGCTCATATGAACCAGCTCGACCAGCTCCTATACTTTGCAAGTGATATTTGTCAGTTCCAGTGGCGATCCAGAGCATTTTTACAAGTAGGAGGTGGGAGATATCTCAGTTCTGAAAGTGTGTTGCCCCATTGCAAACTCCTATATGAATTTTGCTCAATTATATGAATAAAATATTAATAAAAATATTAATATTGCATATAAGTAAGGTTTAATTGGCCGTACCTGATGCTTATCACCATTAAGAATTAATTTGAATTTATTTGGGATCAAAACATAGACGTTTTAAAGAAAAATTATACATTTACGACTAAAATTTTTATTAAAAATATTCTTTTTGCATACGAATAAGCTTTCATTGGCTGTACACAATAATTATTATTAAGATTTATTTTGACTTGAATTGGGATCAATATTTCACAAAACCTCCAGATTATTGAAGAATATGTGTACATTTTTGCACAAAAATCTTCAATAAAACTGAAAACACTTTTTTTTTTTACATAAGTGAAAGGTTGTAATGCTTCTTTACCTTTTTTGTGTTGATTTGAGGTCAACAGTTGACACAACGAAGAAGTTATAGATTAAACCAAAGAACATCTGTTTTGTCCTATAATGGTGATTCGTTGACAGTCCCTTAATCGGAACATTTACCGGCACTTCAAACTAACCCACACCGCATCCCACTTTTTATGGTTGGAATCATCGCGTCTTGCAGACCTTGGGAGAGAAACTGTCAAGAATATCCAATACCCAAACAACTTCACCGAGGTGTTGGAGGGCTGATACAATGGGAATTTTCAAGTCGGAACTCAGAAAATCTGAGCTCCGAGTACCACTGGAATGCCAAGGCCAAAATGAATCAAAACCAAACTGGCTGAGACAACGAGCAGAGCCAAGTGTGGGAGTAGAAGCCTGAGCCGGGGCATTAGAACCTACAAACTACTGAGCAGAGCTTGTGCTGTGGCTGTTGAAGTGGGAGTGTCGTCCTGCAGGCTGTCCTCTGTCTTCCGGGAAAAGATGGACACTGCAAGGCAGGTGTCTCCAACCCTTTTCGCCAGGAGAGCTACTTTTGCAAAAAACAAACAAACAAAAAAACTGGCGGTCAGCGACCGACTACTTTTAGTGATGACCAAAAATTGGATGCCTCTATAAAAATGTAGCGAATACATATACTCAACTAAAATATAAACACAACACTTTTGTTTTTGCTCCCATTTTTCATGAGATGGACTTGAAGATCTAAAATTCATTCCAGATACACAATATTACCATTTCTCTCAAACATTGTTCACAAATTTGTCTAAATGTGTGATAGTGAGCACTTCTGCTTTGCTGAGATAATCCATCCCACCTCACATGTGTGCCACATCAAGATGCTGATCTGACATCATGATTAGTGCACAGGTGTACCTTATGCTTAGAGATGCACCATCCAGCGTTTTCTGTTCCGATACCGATTCCTATATTTAGGTTCTAAGTATCTTCCGATACTCGATATCAGCCGATACCAATGTAAGGACTGAAATACCTTATTTTTCTTATCAAAACATAAGACATTTTGTCATATAGTGTTATGTAGCTATGCAGTCACAACTTAACTTAATATGAATAAAATGTCAATCATTAAGAAATGTTTTAGATGAACATCAGCCGGTAAGTTAGTCTCCTTGTGTCCAATTAAAGGCACAACAATGGTATCAGCTGGACCGATATTATAGAGTCGATACCCGATCCAGCAAAATTCCTTGGATCGGCACCGATATCCGATCCAGGTATCAGATCGGTGCATCCCTACTTATGCTGCCCACAATAAAAGGCCACCCTGAAATGTGCAGTTTTGTCTCACAGCAAAATGCCACAGATGCCACAAGCATTGAGGGAGCGTGCAATTGGCATGCTGACAGCAGGAATGTCAACCAGATCTGTTGCTCGTGCATTGAATGTTCATTTCTCCACCATAAGCGTCTCCAGAGGCGTTTCAGAGAATATGAAATGTCCCAGTTCTTCCATGGCCAGCATACTCACCGGACATGTCACCCATTGAACATGTTTGGGATGTGCTTGACCGGCGTATACGACAGCGTGCACCAGTTCCACTAATATCCAGCAACTTCGCACAGCCATTGAAGAGGAGTGGACCAACATTCCACAGGCCACAATAGACAATCTGATAAACTCTATGCGAAGAAGATGTGTTGCACTGCATGAGGCAAATGGTGGTCACACCAGATACTGACTGGTTCTGAGTCCCCAGACCGCCAATAAAGCAAAAACAAAATGCACATTTCAGGGTGGCCTTTTATTGTGGGCAGTATAAGGTACACCTGTGCACTAATCATGATGTCAGATCAGCATCTTGATGTGGCACACCTGTGAGGTGGGATGGATTATCTCAGCAAAGCAGAAGTGCTCACTATCACACATTTAGACAGATTTGTGAACAGTGTTTGAGAGAAATGGTAATATTGTGTATCTGGAATGAATTTTAGATCTTTAAGTCCATCTCCATCATGAAAAACGGGAGCAAAAACAAAAGTGTTGCGTTTATATTTTTGCTGACTATATTTAGACATGGACACAAATAGGCATTTAAAGATACATTTACAGTAGAAATATGCATGTAATCAATACAATTTTAGCAATAAAGTATAATGTTTCCAAAATTTTTTGGCGAGCTACTCAGAAGGTGGTGGCGAGCTACTGGAAGCTCCTGAGCTACAGGTTGGAGACCCCGTCAATGCCCACTTCGTAACGGAAGGACACCGTACCTTTAGCTTTACTTCTTTTACATTGTTTTATTCGTATGCCACTGACAACCCCTGCTGTAAGGTCATCAGTACACTTTTTTTACAGTTGCGGCTGGCCATGCGGTTAGTTGAAAGCTCAGGAACAGGAAAACACCATAAAGTTGCTTGACAGTATAATGGGGGGAGACTGTTATTAGGCTCGGAAATGTGACATCATACAGCTGTAGAATGTTCAGTTGGTCTAAATTGCTAAATACCTGAAATAGTATTAATCAAATCATATTTTGACACTACAGAGTGATAGATAAACTTACCAGTACTAACCCAGCAGTTTAATGGGTTCTTCCACGGCTGTTTTGTTTACTTTTGTTAATCGTTTTGTCTAATGTATTCCTATGGAAGTTCTGCTACACTGACAACAAACATGGCGGATTTGCCATTATTTCATAGTAACCACAGATGCTTCCGAGCCTAAATCACGGTAGCAACAACCAAACAGCACCCGAGTCAACATACAGAAAGAACTAAGAAAATGTCTAACAGAGCAGATAAAGCACTCTTAGCATGGTGCATCCACAGACATGTAATTTACAATGTCTATGGGTGCACCACACTTGTCTATGTGCTGCACCATAAACATTCAGTTACAGTAGCTACACATGGAAGGCACTGATTTGTTTACATATGAAACTAAAAGGAGACATCCTGGACACTCAAGGTTAGCTGCCTTCAAACAATCAGAAGTTTAAAGGTAAAGTTTTCTCACGCGGTTTGACTATTCCTCTAGACTAAGCTACGTTTAAGATGTGTTGTTGTCGAGGTTTGTGAACTCTCTCCACTGTAATGTGTTACTGGTTTTACGCTGCAATTGATAACATACAGGGCTCGAGAAGCAGCAACAGTTACCATGGAAATAATGGCAAATCCGCCATGTTTCTTGTCAGGTTTGCAGCACTTTCATAGGAAAAAAATAGCCTTGGAGGAACCTTATAAACTGCTGGATTAATTCTGGTAAATGTATCTATCACCCTGTATCATCAGAATATGCTTAAATCAATGCTATTTTCATTTTTCAGTTATTTAAAATCTTCATTGGTTTGACATTAGTCCAACTGAACATTTTAGTAATATCTGTGTTGATAAACTATTTTGTTCTTTATGACAAACTTACCATTAACACTATATCCTGTTATTCAGAAAAAAAAATATCCAACTTCAAATCACATGAAATTCTTACTCCCCATGTTAAAGGTTATAGTAATTGCATGGTTAAGTTTAAGAAAAAT
The DNA here is from genome assembly GCA_038363315.1 of Mugilogobius chulae. Lineage (NCBI taxonomy): Eukaryota > Metazoa > Chordata > Actinopteri > Gobiiformes > Gobiidae > Mugilogobius > Mugilogobius chulae. The sequence continues at coordinate 29,678,578 of CM076405.1, read as the reverse complement.
GTAAATGTTTATATATGGATTATGTTTGTTGCTGACGTGTTGGCAGTAAACAGCTCAAGCCTTTCTTAAAAAATAGGAAAGGTTTGGGTCTGTTTGGTAGCTAATAATTAAGCACTATCATATCTTGAAAGTTTCTTACAGATCAAGACAACAAGAGAGGATGGCAAAATAACAAAGAGACTTAGTAACCGCTGGTCGGTTTGGTACACAGTACACACTAGGGATGGGACGATTCACCGAAGTCACGATTCGATTCAGTTTTCGATTTTGCAGCCACAATTGTTGATTATGTTCGATTTGGTTAGTTTATCTATATTAACTTTTTTTTTTTTACCTTAAGACACAAAATAAACCATAATTATGTTTAAAACATATAGCCGCTGTTGTTTGTGTGTCAGAACGTATATATTTATCAATATTTGAACAGTAAACAGTCATATTTAGTGTCCATATTTAGAGCTGTTAACCCATCAGTTGTTAACACAACATAATAAAGCATATTCAGTCAGGTCTTGCACAAGTTCATGCTTTGTTTCTTCAAACATTGTGGCTAATAGTATTATACAACTACAGAGTACATGTGTATCTAAGTCAGGCTGCATGAGCAAAACTGAACAATTCTGGCCTTTCGATTCGATTGCTGCAAACTTAGATCGATTTTCAAAGTTTTCAATAACTTTTTCATCCCTAGTACATACCGCCTTATGTTTAATTGTAAAGGACACATATTATGCAAAATAAAATTTTGGAGTTTTTAATCTTTTTCTAAATTTTCTTCTTCATCAATAACACTGTTGAAGTTTTGTCTGTGAGACTATTTTTGTTCCCTCCAAACACTGTCCCATGAATGTCCCTGATCTGTGATAGATAGGTCTCTGTGATTTTCTGCCTGTTTTTAACTCCATAAATCATCCAGAGTCAATTTGAGCATTTCTGCAGGATGAGCATATCAAGAAATATTTATTTGTTTGCGTTCTCTGTGAATTTTGTATGCAGATAAAGCTCAAACTTAATTTATGGTGGAGGAAACACATGACAGCACTGTTTTTATTGATTTTGATGCATGAGATTCCAAAGTGGAGGTGCTCTGGAGCATGTTTGAAAGACAACACACAAAAAAATGCATAATATTTGTCCTTTAAAGCCAGTAAGAACATTGTTTGACCATCTCATGGTGTACAAACAAAGTTCTTATATGAATTGACCTTTAACATTACATCTTAGTTTCAGCACTGTGACTCATTTAGAAGGCAAAATGTCAAAAAAGCCCAAGAAGGCCCAAAGAAGGTGATGACTGAAGAAGAGATGTCCCTCTACCGCCAAGCCCAAGAGGAGATGGAACAGAGAAAACAGCAGACTGTCACTCAGTTCTTAAAGGTGATATGACAACAGTATCTTAAAGAGACACTGTGTAAGAATGAGGAAAATCTCAGTATATACACAATTACCTTCAATACGTCAATTAAATGAAGTTTATTGGCATTATTTTTACACATGATCATACCTCTAACAACATAATAATACATAACACCTATTTTTGTCAATCTTGTTTTGTCATCCACTTGGCCAGGTTATGTAGAGTAGAACCAAATAGAACTAACGTCCTTATGGAAGTGGTATCTCGTTTTTTTTTTACACAGTGCCCTCTAACAGACAAATAATTATCTAAATGGTAGTTTCAACATAAAGGTTCTAGTTTTCTTTACAGTTTTGTTTTGTTTTTTGTTTTTCAGGACAAACTTAGGGAGGATGAGAAGAGCTTAGCCATCATGCAGTGGAAGCTGCATGAGAGTGTGAGGACACCGCTCCGCTTTGGTAAAGTCGAGGCCCAGAGAAGCCAGACAGAAGTATTGAAACAGACACAGGGGAGACAGCTGGATGCCATTAACCGTTGCTTCAAAGTAGGCCTAGTACACATTCATTTAGACTGATTGATTGATTTATTGACTGATTTGTGTTTAACTGTTGTGTGTCTCTTCTGATTTCTAGAAAACGACAGAGGAGTTAAATGAGAAAGAGCAACACCTGGCTCAGATGTACCACCTAAAACACTTTTCTCAGCTGAATAAACTACAGACAAAATACACTGCCCCCTTCAGCAGGAATGGGAAAACAGCATTAACAACATCAAGAAATGCTGTCGCATTAAAAGGCAGGAGACGTAAATCATCTGTTTACCTTTTCTATGGTGGTGCTGAACTCCAAAGTCTGAGAAAAAACAGGAGACATTGACAACGACAATCGAAGCACACATTCAACAACAATGATCATAATCAATATAACTAACTTATATATAATAATTATCATAAACTAAAGAAGTCATTGACTTGGATACAAATACTAAGCCCAGTACCCTTGTTGTAATCTGTCACATTTTATTGTTGGTCTATTGTTTTTTTTTTTTTTTTTACAAAATTAAAAAAATAAGAGTAGTAGCTAAAATCGACAAACCCTTAAAAAGGGTGCACACAATGCCATTAAAACGGCAATCTGATCAAGTTGACCACCAAATATGATTATCTAAAACAATATTCACCTTATTCTGCTCCGCCCACTTTTGTTCCCTGTACACTAGCTCTGTTAAGGTAGCTATTTATTTATTTATTTTTTTTTATTTATTTATTTATTATTTATTTTTATTTATTTTTTATTTATTTTTATTTATATTGAGGAAAGCATACATGTCAGACCAACTCCTAAATACAGCAATAATATATCTTCAGTTGGAGTAAGATTCTACTCTGTAATACATGGCCTGTATGTGGCTTATGCTGTACTTTTGTTTTTTTTTTAAGACAAAATCTGATGCTGAATAATAACTGACATCATCACTGGCTGTATTGATAAGTTCAGTAAGTTGTCATGTCAAGATGTTTTACACTTTATTGATCAAGTCATGCTAAAAAAAAAAATGCTTCAATCATTTTTTTGTGCGTTTTTTTTTTTTTTTTTTTTTTTTTTTTTTGCTAAATTTTTGATGCAATCTTTACCCAGTTATTATTATTATTATGTTTCTTTTATTTTTTAATGTGTGCTTATTATACATTTTGAACAATAGGCCCAAATACTAATATCGTATAAAATGTAGCTTGCTCTAACACTCACACTGTGTTTGATTTTAGTGAGGAGAAGTTTCCAGAGGACATGTTCCAGTCTTTGAGCTTGGACGACACTGCCTAAATACTCCAGGCCAATTTGAAAGTCTGGTGTCTCACACTTCGTCCTTTTTCAAATCAATGATGAACTTCAATGAAAAACACTTCCAAGAAAAAGTGTGTGATACTGTGTAAATGCTAAACGTTACTCTCAACAAACTACCAAGAGAGCACAAAAATGGTTTCTATCAGTTTTAGACAATACTTGACACTTTGTTGTGTTTTGCAGAAAGAGAAGATTTCAAAACAGCACAAAGAACTTGTATGAAGAACCAAAGTCTGCGAAATCAGTTTCCCCGAAACAACTTAGAAATCCATCACATCAAATCAGTAAGAGGTTTTATTATTCATTGATTTGTGAATCATTACAGTCATGCAAGGACCATGATGATTTCTGTAAACTTAGATTTAGACAATTGTTGTAATTGTTGGTTTGCAAAAGAAATAAATTTGCAGACCATGCCAGGGTGACTTTACTTAGATAATGCCCCACGTGGCTGCTCATAGACTAAAAACATAAACTTCAACACTGAAAATGTTTTCTACTTTGATTGGTACTACAATAAGACAAAAAGTATGTTAAGTTAAGGTATGATTTTTCTAAAGATGAATTTGAAAACTGGAAATTGTTCATGTTCATGGCACAACAATGCCTGTTAATTGGTTTATTTGTAATTTCAATAAATATTCTATTTCTATTTGGTTTCAGCAAAAACTTAAACCCGCCGAATCAAATGACCTATTGCACGATATCAACATAGAAAATGTGAAGGAACAGATATTGTTGTTGGAGGAGCAAAATCGTAAGCTTATTGCCATGACCAAGCACGACGGAGTCGTATCAAGGAACAATCTGATAGAGCTCAGCGAGGAGAGTGACAAAGCAGCAAAGAGCCTACAGAAAGTCATTGCTGAGGTGACATATTGGAATTAACTTTTATTGCAAATAAGGGTAAAAAAAAAACAGTACTAATTAGTCATTAGTTAAATGTCCACACAGAAGCATAATTTATTAAGTTTTCTAATTATTTATTTTTTCTGCATTTAGAGCACTGTAACATTCTTATACAATCTTTAAAAACTTATACAGTTCATATTTACTACTAGACAATTTAAATAAATAGTCATGTTGTTCTGTTTCATGACTGTTTCAGGGTGAGATGGTTCTGAGGATGGCTGTTCTCTGTAAGAAGAAGGAGGACAAAACGCTGCTAGCTGAAGAACTTCATAACATCGTGGCGAATCAGAGCAGCGATTTATCACAGGTGTCGTCAATGTTTCTCATCAAAATTACACTTTTTCTCAATAGCTTTGACACAATTTTTGAAACTTGATAGTTTCACCGCTTGATTACAACATTTATTTGGTCAAAGGCTTTTCATTCATTCCCACAGTTTTCAGACTCTTTCTCAGAACATCTCACACAGCTCTTATTCACAAACTCACATGTTCATTGGATTTAGTTTGTTTTTCAAACACTACAGACCTGTTCACACATAGCAAAAGACTTCTGTTATAACACTGTTTTCATCTACAAACTCACACATCACAGCAAAATCCACAATCACATGAGCAGAAAGATCAAACAACAAAGAGTGATACAGGACAATGTCTGAGCAGAAAACACAGACTGTAGGAGAAAATAAACTAAATACATTTCTAATAAAATGTTGATGTAAATGGTTTGACATCTCTCAATATCTTCAGCAAAGTGTGAATATCTAAATATACATATATAATATATTTCAATAATCAAATTTACAGCAAATGTGTATTTTTCAACTTTGTTTTTCATTTTTGTTTTGCCCAGTAAGATAAAAACACAAGTCATCCAGATACAAATTCATTTGTGTTTGAATCTCAATGACAGACTGAAGTGAACCTTTGGTGAGTTTGTCTCTGACACCAGAACTAAAGCCTCTGAGCTGTAAAGTCAAATGAATGAGAAAACACATGAGAACATCTGACACGTGTGAGAGTTTTGACAGTAAAACTTGTTTTTGACTTGAAAACGTAACTGTTTTGAATGTAAAACTAAATTCAGCTAGAGCCGAAATTTTGTTTTGAAAAACTGAAGCTCAGTTTAGGGTTTGTGTGAGAGGCTAATTGACTTTTAGATGGACAAGTGTGTCAAAGCGATTGAGAAAAGAATTGAACCTTTAGTCACTTTGTGTCTGAGATCAGAACTAAAACTGAGCTGTAAAGTCAAATGAATGAGAAAACACATAAGAACACTCGAGGAATGTGAGCTGTTTTGCAGACTGACTTTTAGAATAGAGAACTGTGTCTTAAACTTTAAACGTAAACTTTAAGACCAAACATTACTGAAATAATCACTCTCAAGCACCAAGGTACAATGTGTACGTACATCCAGAAATGCAGTTTAAAAGCTTTTGTTCCTTTTATAGAGGCAAACAAGACGGTCGTAGTTGGTCATACCTGTATTCTCCTGAATGATGGAACGTTTGTCTTTACATAGTCTGCTGTATGCTTACAATCAAATGCACTGCTAAATGCTTTTCCATGATGCCAGGATTTTGTTGCTTTGATTCACACAGGGACATTGATAGCAATGATACAGTTTTGTCCTTTATTCTCTTCTTCAGGAGTGTGATTTCCCTGAGCTAAACGTTCTCATGCGTCTGCACAATGTGGCCGCAGACAAGCGCAGTGCTCTCAGGAGCCAGCGGGATGCTCTGAGTTTCCAGAACAAGCAGCTACATTTCCAAATCCAAGCCATGCAGGAGGCACCACACAACATGGAGATAAAAGGTGGTTATAACTGCAGCCCCCTCAGCAGTGAAAGAAAAAGCACGACAAAGCAGAGCAGTCTTGGCCATGTCTCCACCCAGGTCCTGACTCCAAAAAGCTGCAGCACACCTGGACAAAGCCCTGTCCTGAACCTGTGCCCAGAGCTTTCTGTGTCTCCTGCACTCACTGTTCAACATCTTCAATACAAGGAATGAGTAAGCAGTCAAGATGTGACTTTTTTTTTTATCATAACCAATCTTTCTTCATTGGTTACAATTACTAGTGCCAATATAAGAATAATACAACTAAAATATACTTATGAGGAAGCAAACAAATTACTGAGATTAACCCTGTACGTTTTACTTAGAATCTGAATGTTTTATGTTATCGCAAGTGAATAGTAAATTAAAATTGTCTAAGTACTTGAGTAATGAAAAAAAAGTAAAAAAAATAAAGTGTTTGTTTTATAATAGGTCTCCTTTAATAACCATTTCCCCATAGATTTTATTATTTTTTTTTGTATTATTATTATTATTATTATTATTATTTTATTTATTTATTTTTTATTTTTAATTTTTTTTCAAAAATTATTATATTTTATGAAAAAAAAAACACTGCCTTCTATGTGTTTTTGTTGTTGCACCACTAGGAGGCAGTATCATGTAGAAAATGATCCTACTTGACTGTGTGTGTGAAGGCTGATTCATGTTTGAGTCACTGCATCTGGTTAAAAGTTTAATTAAAATATTTGTAGTTTTAAGAGTTTTAATTAAAATACATAACAACAACCACACACACACATTCTCATAGACACTAAAATACTTTTTGCTATGTTTGCATACATACATTGGCTGGGTACAGATGGACCAAAGAAAGCATCATCAGAGGAGTTGTCTGCATCAAGACCAAACCTCCAGGGCCCAAGAGCCAGAACCCAGCAGCCGACCACAGCTCCTGGTTCAGAGGCTCCTCAGAGGAAACAATGGACAACCTAAAGTGATAAGAATATTAAAATAAGTAAAAAGAAAATACAAGCAAACTAAAACTAAAAATAATTTGACAGAAATTTAAGAACAAGAGTCAGATAAAACTAATAATAAATACATATAATAAATAATTATTTGTAAAACAATAAATACTAATCAAAGGCTAAGCTAAAAAGATGGGTCTTGAGCCTGCTCTTAAAAACTTGAATGTTCTCTGTGGCTCTGAGGTCCTCCGGCAGACTATTCCATAGACGGGGGCTGTAAAACTGGAAAGACGCCTCGCCGTGAGTGTGTGTGAGGTGAAAAAAACCTGGTCTACAACTGTTGATGGCACAACTTTCACTATGTCCTGTAAACTGTTTGTGTGATTGCAGACAGACGACTAGGCCACTGAACAACCTACTCAGTGCAGTGAGATCTAGCTGGTGATGTGCAACTTTGCAGCAGCACACGTCCAAAATCAAACATGTAACCTCAGCTGGTGTCGCAGATTCAAGTCCTAGGCACAACAATACACTTCATAATTCTATTCATAAACATGAGTCTGCAGACATTTACAAAACACTTTTATTATGTCTTTTAAGATTACACCAGGCATTAGTTTCGGTAGAGTTTCATTCTCAGGGAATGATTTATATCACAAAGTATACATTTAACTAAATTGTAAATGTCTAACTTAACCTTTTTAAAGTAGCCTATTTCACTGTGTTTCTCTTTGATTTTGGAGTATATGTATTATCTCACATAATACGTGGAAATAATGACATTTGTAGGCTATAATCACCCGTTATTAACTTTATCAACTGTCTTAGACCAGCGTAATTTAAAATGCCAAAGCCCACAAGCCACTGGACATCAGATGTGGTATAATATACTGTTCTGTTTCAAAGCATGTGTGCTATATTATCTAGTAAACAACTTTTTTGAAAAAAAAAAAAAAAAAAAGGCTACGTGTAACTATTTTAAGGCACACCAATCAACCATTGGCAGGAAACACAAAATATAAATACGGGCGACATGGTGGCGCAGCAGTTAGCGCTCTGGCCTCATAGCAAGAAGGTCTAGGGTTCGATTCCCAGTCGTCTGGAGTTTGCATGTTCTCCCTGTGTCTGCGTAGGTTTCATCCGGGTACTCCGGTTTCCTTCAACTAAAAACATGTCCATTAATGCCTCCCCTGACCCTTCCCCCAGGGCTCCCCTGCAAAAGAGATTCTGAATCTCAGTGGGACTACCTGGTTAAATAAAGGTCAATTAAATCAAATTAAATATGTTCTGAATGAGAAATGGGATGGGTTTGAGTGACTAAATAAGACAATGGATGTTAAATATAATAATAATAATAAAGCAAAATAATACCTGGAAAAACTCAGGTCAGTTGTGTGTAATTTGCCTCTTCATTTTATATATATCTGCTTTTTGATAAGTGGAGGGATTCAATATGGAACTCAAATTAATTCCTGGCATCTGACCAAAATAAGACATGATTATTTTTAGTTAATAATTTTCAGTTGAAGACATTTAGCTGTGGCGTGCCTGTTAAACATAAAAGAAGCAAGGACTGTTGTAGTGGCCACATTTGTATACAAACGTGAGTACTGGGATGACTAGGGTGGGGTTGAAAGGTAACTCCAGTGGCCCCGGTGTGCTATTGACATTTTTGTTCCCATGTTCAGGCTGCTGTTGCCATAGTGATTTGAACATGGACTTATGCAATGGTCCTACATGAGGTAGAGGAGAACAAAAGGACACAGACTTGCTTTTATCACCTGCAAAGTCTGTCGCCCTGTAAGCTCTCATGGCATTATTAGGCCATATGTATTGATATTATTTTATTACCTGTTTAATAATGTAAATAGCAGCCATAGCTTACCTAATTGGGGTAAATGCGTTGTATTAATTACAGAAAATTATGCAAATTATAATCATGCAATTCTTGACATAGCCTTAATGTTTCAGACAGTGCCTAATTGTAAACAGAGGTAAAACGCCACTAATTACAAATACTCACATTTCTGCTATGGAGATTTTTTTTTAGAGATGGAGAATGAAAGAAAGAGAGGAAAGGGTTAAAAATCACATCTTATAAAAATCTGGATGTCCTACAAGATTTGCCTATAAAGCTATAGACATTTAAAGGGCTTAAGCGGAGATGGATTGCTTCGGTGACAGAATGGGATCATTGTGACGTTCAAAAGCAGATCACTGACCCTCTGGCTGTTGCATAACATCAGCCCCCACCCACCCACCCCCACTGCCTCAATACCTCAGTACAGCTTATTCTCCTCATCCTGCTGTACTGTATATTTAGACACATCACTAAATCTGAACATCTAACAAGCAGTTCATATCAAGACTGGATTTTATATTTTTACAGCATGATTTTGTAATAAATAACCTATAATTTAGGATGTAGATTGTTGATGTACAGCATGTTGATAATTGCTCATTTCTTTTCTGACATTTGCACATAATCATAATAATAATAAATATAACAGTATCAGTATATTCACCATTGGCTTGTGGAAAACATCTTTTGTAACATTATGCCTCTTCAGACGGCACACTCTCTTCAGAACATCTCGTGCTAGAGGAGGTGTGAGAAACTAGGTCTTCACATCCCCACAGACTGATGCTCTGAAACGTCCTCCTGAGTTTTTGTTCCAGTTTGTTTGTAGAACTGCAAATATTTCACTTACCGTATTCACAATTTGCATTGTTCCATAGACGGAGTGTATTCACGGCTTTCACATGTGCCCAGTGTTGTGTTATGTTGACGTCACTCCACAGCACTCATTGGGTGATGTGTTTATTGGAGCAGACTGTACAGTACATAGGAGCTTATATGATGTCTCTGTGCTGCTTTGTGCTTTGAGATCTGACTAGGGCTGAGCTATATTATAAAAAGGAGTATATAATCTTTTTTTTTTTTTTTTTTTGGCGAAAGTTGATCAGTATCACCTTACAATGGCAAAAATTTAAAATATTTAAAGTATGTATGACAGGTTAGACTACATTTTTAGTAAAGCATGGTAAACACTCAGCACACACAAATGTTACTTTGCAACCACATTGTAAATCTGGACCAAAATCAACATAAATATAACAGGAATAACAATGTGACAGATTGTTATAACGTAATAAAAGATTGCGTAAATTTAAGAACACTGTGTCAGTTGTGTGTAAAATGTCGATTTTTAATTACCCATATGGAGGGATTCTCTATTAGAACCTACATTACCTCCTGCAATTTTCCACTTTTAGTTGTCAATTTGCCCATAAATTGCAACTTAACTGCTGTAAAACTAAGATAAAAATGTGAAAATGTGTCATATGGGCTTTAACTGCATATGGCATAGTTTATTTATAAATAAATGGAAAAAGCACAATAGGTCTCCTAAAAAGCATACTCCAACTCCAACCTAGTTCTAATAAATTGTGAACAAATTCAACTGTATCATGCCATGGCAAACAAAATATCTGCACTTTATGTCTTTAAATACCCTTCTGGGTTTGTTCACAGTGTCCTTGAAACTTGAGTTATCTTTTTAGTCACAGTTTGATTCTCATGTGGCAGTCTGTTCTCATTAAAACCCCTCTGTGTGCTGTGGGATGGCTGTTTGGGGGACACTTGATGAGATGGTGTTTTTGTTTGGACGTGGTTTGTGCCCACAGCAGATGCTCCAAGTACGCCTCCATGCTGAGTCGTACTCCCTTATTCTCTACAATAATTCATATTGTGTTGAGTGGCACTAACACGTCAGACCATCTGTGTTCAAGATCCTGGAGTTTTGAAAAATCCATATAAAAGTTGTAACTGGTTGAGAACACCGTGATTCTCTGGTACTAAAGCATGATGGATTATTAAAATGTATCAGTTTGAAATGACTAATTGCTTTGCTGCTTGAAATACTGAAATAAATGCACAGGAAGCTACAGATCATATGACCAAATCTTTATATCATCCACCAACAAACTGTGGACAGCACAGATAAGATAGAGGTATCCAAACATGTCAAATAACAATATTTAGTAATATCATTATTGAAACATTAATTAACATGGAATGTAATATGCTCAATTCATTCATCCATTCACATCACTTTTAGTTTATTATGAAACATGTCAAATAAATACTGTAAAAATGCTATATGTCTATAGATTTATTATCTGTCTATATGGACAATTGAATGAGCCATACCCAAACTTGTCACGATCCCTTAGAAAGCCCTATTCAAACACTTGCACCTGAATCTACTTTGTGCAAAATAAGGAAAGCTAGGCTGTGTCCACACCAATAACTTTAAAGTTGCATTTATTTTGACAGATAAAAATCTTAGTAAAAGTGCCATATGTTCACAGTATATTCTAATAAGGCAAAGACTCATGTGGATCAAATTGTGGTCCACAGATAAGAAATAATTTCAGTTAACTACAATGGCACAATCAACCACACCATTGTTCAACTAGATTTTGTTAAAGGTGTTTTTCCCACAGAAATGCAAGCCAATAAAATGTTGTAGGGTGTACAGAACCAATACCCTTTGATTAGATTCAGATGCCCAAAAAAGTATTTCTGATGCGACCAGACATTATTGGTAACAGGATCAGGAAGTTCAGGCTTCATTCAAATCCCCAAAACACACAAATGAAACAAGTACACAAAGAATAGCTGAAAGGTGTTGTCCAGCCCTGAAAAGTCAGCCTTTTTTAACGTGCTGTTCTTTCTTTCATGCCGCAGAGCATCACACCTCAGTCTTGGTTTGTGCTGTGGTCCAGTTCTGATATCATTGTTATTAGATTCTGGAGGCCAAAAATGTAACCACTGTCTTGTCCCTCATGGACCACGCTGTCATCACCATAATGTTTGCAAGTTGTGTGAGCAAAGTCTATCATCCTGACGTCCACATTGTGGCTTGTGCTAGTGCCTTCAGTGGCCACAGAGGGGGTATGTGCAAAACTTAGCGCCCTTGCTTTTGTCTCTTCATACTCATCTTCCTCATTTTGAACATGCACCTCTTCATCATCATCTTCCTCCTCTGACTGTCCATCTTCAGTGTGTCTGTGAATCTGCTGCCTGTGGGCCGCCCCATCGTAGATGATGAGGAGGGAGCTGGAGAAAAACCGGTATGATTCGCAGTCCTCAAGAGTAGTTTTCATGTCACAGAGCCTTCGCAGGATTGGAGAGAGTAGTTCACGCCGCAGCCGCCGACCACTGTGGAAGAACTGGAAGAGCGCCTCTTTGAAGCCACTCAGAGTAAGCTTGCGCCCGTGGTATTTGTTCATGAACATCAGTTGGCCTGTGTCAGACTGGAACACCTGCAAACGGCACAGATCATTAGCTGTTTCTAATGATGGGGCTTACCTTAAAATTGTTGTTGTTGTACACCATTATTAAGCTATCTTGCAAGTTTTTATTCATCTCTCTCTCTCTTGAGGGGGGGCTGCTTATATATGTTGAGTTTTCGTCCATTTTGTATTAGTTTCTTGTTGTTACCATTGTGAGTGTCGTTTTCCTTCCACCACAATGTTTGGCTTTATCTCTTTTCAATTTCAGTTCAAAAATTATCAAGAAACCTAACTTTAACTTTGGCACTTTGCACAGTGTTTTTTTTTTTTTTTTTATATATCCATAAATGTTGTCTCTGACCTCTCTCTTTAGAGGTAGTCAAGTGTCTTTTAGGAACAACATAAGCCAAATTTAGGCTTGATATAGTCCAGGTTTGTAGTTAGTTGTACCCGGCAGACCAGTGAGTGAATCAATAGTAACTCACCTGCATACCACAGAGCCGGACCCCTATGGAGGCTGATGTACTTTGCTGGCATTTGCGCATCTGCATAGCTTTCTTCTCCTCTGAGGCGTCGTCTCCATGCTGCCGAGTGCCCATCTTCAAGTCCAACACACATGGAACTGTGTGTCTCCATGTCAGATTTTCTAATAGGATGAACTCTGAGACACAGAGTCAAGGAAGAAGGACAGAACACTACAATATAAAAGTCAGTGTTTGTCTAACAGTTATTTTAAAGCCTATTTTTGACATTTTCTCTTCTTTTGTCCTCAGCGACTTGTAAGGACTCTAAAGTGGGTGATGCGCAGTGATAGGTTTGACTGGACCAGACATAAAGTTGTTAATTTGTTTAGACGTGGACTACTGGCAATTTCTCTTAAAACTGAAACCAAGTATTTTGCATCATAAAAACACTATCATAAATATAAACATCTTTTATGAGGTTCGAAATTAATCTGACACTGACTTGAATTCATTCCAGTAAGACAGTTATCAACACGCACAGTATCAAATCACTTAAGTACTTTGGGCCAGTCCAGCAGAAGGATAACAAGGAAAGTGATCCTGTCCCAGAAAATTACTGGTGAAGCTTTAATGGTAGACTGCATCGAATATAAATAACTAATATTAATTTAGTACAAGGAAGACCTAACTCTATCTGTTAATTACTCAAAATAAATAAAAAATGTTTGCTTCTCTTTGGTAATATGCATACAATAACCCTGTGGTGAAAGGATACTGTATTGGTTTCGGTGCTTGGCGTTCTCCTTCATTCTCTGCAGGTGCTGCTGGTGGCACTTAAGGCTCCAGGGATTGTGCTTTAGTTGTGGGGCTGCGTTACTGTGGCTGTACTCCAACTGATAGTGCAGCACCTCGGCCTGCTGGAGCCAGTCCCGCTCCACTTCTTCTTGTAGTTTATGTACACTGAGGAGCAAAACACTATTTACTGTAAGGAATATGAGGTTATTTCTTCATCATTGGACCTATTAAAGCTTACTGTTTACATTGAATATTTCAGTACTACTTGCTGAATGTATACATTAATTTTTCACATGTTAAATTTAGATGGGCTATGTAATGCTGGTGGACAACAGTGTTTTCTGCCCTCAAAGCATGCATCACAACATACCCTGGGCAATGACTTATATTCATACAACATAGTAATATATGTGCACTACTAAAGGCTTTAGTGGTTGAGTGTTATGAACAGGGTTACTTATGTAACTAAGGCTGCAAGGCTCTCGTAGTATTTACAGTTTGTTTGCCCAAGGTTAAATGTGTAGTCAAAATTATCAAACTGCCAGACAGGTTTTGCTTGCTCACCTATTTTCTTTATCTTTGCAAGAAGGGCGGTGATCATCTTTGTAGTTTTCACTGTCCACCAGCAGCGAGGAAGTCATCATTTTGCTCAGTTTAACTATTTTAGTCTTGGGCTCGTTATCGGTGGAAGGATCCTTATTCTCCAGGTCGGTGATGTCGCTGCGCAAGGGGTAAGCATAGAGGCAGAGGTTCCCTTCCTGATCCTCCTCAAAGCTCACTGACACAACACCTGATACAAGACAAAACATGGACACTTGATTTAAAAAAAATATTACAGTGCTAGTAAATAGAATAGAATAAAAAATAATGTCACAAGCATGTATTAGGATCTATCTTGTTTGTTTCTGCGAATTTAGTATTTAGTGTTACTAAAATCTTGTGAGTAAACATCACAATTTATTGAATATTCACATTATTTCACATTTCCACAAGTACCCAAATTCTAACTTTTGTGGAATATGGAATAAAATACTTAATATTTGGTCTGTATAAGGCTTGCATTTATAAAAGTAATTTCCTTGGAGATTTCTTTTGTAGAACTCAGAAATGACAATTGCTGTAAACTGAATTCACAATCACACCTTTGTTTCTTTGATAATTTTGTATCTTTAGTGATCATTCAGAATTACAGATAAATCAAATCCCAAGCAGATTTCAATTATTAATAATATATCTTTTGCAAAAACAAGAAACAGTGCTTATGCGTACATATTTAGGCTAGAATATTACTATGAGATGTACCTAATGTCACTTCACCGTCATCAATTGATGAGATGAGCCCTCTTGTTTTCAAGGGGGCCAGAATACACGTAGCTTTCCTTGATTTCTTTAACTGTGTTCATGGACGAGTCCTTTGTGGGGTAAGTTTGATGTTGTGGCAGTCTCAAGACCAGGGTTCCCACTCATAACCCAAAAATATTTTCCAGGACATTTCCAGGACAGTTCCGAAGAGTATTTTATGTACTCACGACATCAACAATATCAATATTTTGCCCATTTTGGCAAATTTATGGCAGCCCAATAGTTGCAATTATGACAGTCAAGGTATAACACAGTAGTAATATTTCTCTCAAAATGTCATTGGTTTATAGTCAGACGAGGACTAATTGTAAAGCAGTGATCGTTTTGACAGTCACTTTTTGGTGTTGTTCCTTGGCATAATAAATACAGAACTGTTTCGTCAATGGTCTAGTGTGAAAACAACGATCGGGGGTCTGGGGGTCCTCCCCCAGAGATTTTTGAAAAAATAAGACAATTTTGGTGCATTCTGGTGCATTTTACAGATTTCCAGTGGCTGGAGAAAATGAGAACAAAATTATTATTTAATTCAATATTAAAAGTAACTAAAATCTTATTTGTCAATTATTTCTAAAATTGTGTGCCGTGGTCTCTAACTTTTTCCTGCTAGAAAGCTACTTTTAACAAAACAAAATATGCTGAGCTACTTCTGCAGCCTACACTATCTATGTATTCATTTGTTGCTCTACAGTTGGGCACAGTTAGGGTTAGGGTCTATTCGGGTCTGCACGATTCACGTAAAGAACCCCTGATGAGTTCAAGACGGCAAACTTCGCGGAAAGATGACAAATTTGCAGCTCTGTGACTCGTTAATTAGGCACGAGAGAGACAATCAGCTGTGCGCGTTACGAAAATCTGGTTAATTTATTTGCGCACTATAATACACATTATCAATAGGTCTCAATAATTTTCCAGGACAACATTTTATTTTCCATGACATTTGGCTGTTTTTGTCATTTTCCATGCATTTTCCATGACTGGAAAATGGACTACTCATTTTCCAGGTTTTCCAGGTTTTCCAGGACGCGTGGGAACCCTGAAGACTTTTAACGAGACATGCTTTGCCTCATCTTTCACTTCTGAGTTTTTGATGGAGACACAAAGAAAACAGGTTTAAGAGAGCTATATGTTTATGAGATAACACTCAGGAGAGGCTTGAGATGATAAGATATAGTATTGGAACTTCCATTGGAGATACTAGTGGATTCATTCCTCCTTGTGTTTTAGTTTTTTGGGTAGGTGCGGCATAATTTGTATGCAACAGCAACGCAGAAGCCTCAATCTCGTGATTTAAAATACATTTCTACACAAATAACCTGGTTCACAACAAAAAAACAAAACAAAAAGAAGCCCCCTAGTGGCAACACTTACAAAAACATACAAGCAAATGAGTGTCAAATGTGAAGAAGAAGAAGGACAAAGTACAGCATGGCTCTCTGCAAGACATACTATCATGTCTTTTTCAAGTAAATATACAGTAAACCCACTCCAAGCCAAAAACTTACCTCTGTACTGTGGTGTGAACCTTCTCATGGCAGCAGGAAGGCTTTTGTAAAACTGATGCTCACGTGGGATAAGAGGCTTGCAAATGGTCTGGTCCCCAAATCGTAGCACACAGGAGTGACCCCCCACTTGGTGCACAAAGGGCTCAAGCATCACCCCTTTCTCCATGTAGCTCTGTGTCTGTAGCTGCTGCTGATGTTGCTGCTGTTTCCTCTTCTCTGCCTCTATGGCCTCCCGGGCCTGAGCCTCCACAGCCGGACTCATCCTCCACTGGCCCGGACCACCGTGTCGCGGGCATTAGTCTTCTGACAGGAGAGGTACAATGTGACAGAGGGTCTATCTGCACACAACCTCTCCCAGCAATGCAGATTCACCATGCAGCTGTGTCAAGCTCTCTTGATGTCTCCTCTGGTCAATATAACGGTAGCCTGCTTCATGCGCTGCTCAAAGACAAGACAGGAAGGAGAAAACTGCTACAGTTTGATGTGTGTAGAGCTTCTTAGTCCTGTGATTCTCTGGGTGGTAGTATACAAGAGGCATATTTCTGCAAAGATATCATTACAATGCAGTCAGATGCAAGGCAAACAGAGACAAGTCTGACACGTGCCTCTGCCGCAGTCTGGTCCTGACTGTCAGCACAGTGCTGATTCTTCACTGGTAACGCTCTCTGTAAGCCACAGACTTGACCCGCCTCTTTCACAAGCAACTGACCAATCAGCAGCTGTAAAACCAGGTTGTTGGGTGGTAACCCTTCAAGGCAAAGGAGCAAGCAAACAAAGACAGAAGAGAGAGAGAGAGAGAGAGAGAGAGAGAGAGAGAGAGAGAGAGAGAGAGAGAGAGAGAGAGAGAGAGAGAGAGAGAGAGAGAGAGAGAGAGAGAGAGAGAGATGAAAGAAGTTCAGCTCCTTTTTCTTAGTCTGGCCACCAACTATATCTATACATATAAGGGGAGATGGAAACATAACATACAATTATAAATATACAGGCAAGAACAACAACAACACATTGTTTTGTAGTTTTGCATGCTCTCTTTGAAATCTTAAAATCCAGACAAAACACGTTAGAATGGTGTTGTGAGTGGTGTGTGACGAGGTAACGTGCAGTAATTGCTGAGGAGTGATTTGGTAGCCACAGTGGAAACTGCCATTCAAAATACAGACCAGCTCAGTCACCAAAACAATTCTAAAAAGGAGGCTGTAAATATTGTTAAACAGCACATCGGTAACTCATTTGATGACAATGCAACAGTAAATATCATCTACAGTTCAGATAAAATACAAATTAATAGTTTTGATAAGTTATATAAAAATAGATTTCTTTACAAAATACATTTTGGTGAAAAACAACTTCATCTTTT
Organism: Mugilogobius chulae; assembly: GCA_038363315.1. Taxonomy (NCBI): domain Eukaryota; kingdom Metazoa; phylum Chordata; class Actinopteri; order Gobiiformes; family Gobiidae; genus Mugilogobius; species Mugilogobius chulae. The sequence goes on along the minus strand of CM076405.1, from coordinate 29,660,924 downwards.
ACAGTCACAAAAGCCAGGTACACCAGCTTTAAGTGACCAGGATGTCTTTTGTTTTTAATTAGGCTTGTTTGACTTGAGGAAAGTTTGCAAAATCAATGAATGCTGAATAACGCTGACATGATTTCTCAAAATTTCTCTATTTATCCACTTCAAAAAGTGAACGAGCCTACTAACTTATATGTGTTTCAACGTGCATTTTCACGATTGGCAGCTACTGCTGTAGGTAAACACAACGAAGCGTCAGGAAGCTCGACTCTAATCTCTATAATCCTGTCTCTTGGAACACTAGAGGAAAAATAGGCCGTGACCAACAAGTAAAAATAACATCAACTCTCATATAGAACTTCTAAATATTCAACAAAGATCCCCTAAGAGCTTATACTGTATTTTTTATTAAAATGCACTGTTTAAGGTGTTGCTAAGACAATATGCACTTCTTCCAAGACACTCTTTGAGCACAGAGAGTTTCTTCCAAGACCCATGCTTGAGATGTTTTAGCTGGTTTCTTGTAAGGTCACACACAAGCTGACATTTTTGTATCAGAGAATGTATTTTTTACTTCAAAGGTCAAGTACTTTGTTTGCACTTTGCACCGGGGAACTGGTATAGCAAAAAAGTTCCCTGACTTATTTTATGTCCATGTTTTGAAACAAGTTTACTAAAAAAAAACATGCCAGTCAGGTTTGTGGTTTAACTGTAATAATTACAACTCCCAAAATAAGAAGAGACAATTTAAGGTACTACAGCAGATGAAAAACATGGACTGTGATTGTCTTTGGCTGCCTACTATGTCAGGCTCAAACGGAACAAAACATGGCAGTTAAAGATGCCACAGACAAAATACAAACTTTGTGTTGTTTTTGGCAGATACAAGCAGAAATCTGCTCCATGGAGGCTTTATCCAACAAAGCCACTTTACCTGGGCCGTTTTGTGTGTGAGTGTTCTGCAATTGAGGACAGAACGTCAATGGACTAGTTTGTTTCTAATATTAAGTTGTCTTCGATCAATATTTTGGTTGAGAACACACTGTGTACATTGTGCACAATGTACACATTGTACACAATGTGAAATTTAAAATAAAATTAACTTAAAAAACACATGTACATGTAAATGGTAATGAATGATGTGAGTTTTATAATTTGATATAAAGGCCTGATCTTAATCTCCTTAACAAAATTCATCAAGAAAGGAGATTTACAAATGTATTTTAAGGAAGACTGTGCTGATCGATAACTGCAGATCAACAGGTCAACTTGACAATTTAATGCAGAAAAAAACAAAACTAAAGTCTGTTAAATATAGTGCACCAGCTGTTAAAAAGGGTCTCAACTTATACTTTAAACACTTATAGTTATACTTTAATCTAACTTGTGTTGTTTCTCTGTCTATGCTGTTTTTACAATTCAAAATTACACACATGAAAGTTTGTTTGTTGTTTTTCAGCGTTCTTCCTCAAGAAAAGAAAAAGCGTCACAATTTTCTAATTCTTTCCAGAGCCAGGAGCTGTAGTCATCCCATCTTTATGTCTTTTTCTGTTACAAGCCTGTCTGGACAAATATTAGCATACCATAGACACAAAATAGCCCAGTGAAAATAACAGTGAAACTGGTATAACGTGTGAACAATTTGACATTCAAAAATGCTTTTATCCTATGTTGTGGGTCACATTCTACAGTAATTGGTGTCAAAGTCAAGCTATCCCAACACATAGACACAGATAAGAGGAGGATCCACAGCAGCTGAAATAAGGAGACAATGAAAACATGCCTAAAGTGTCTGCAGGGAGTTTGATGCCTCATTTAGCTTTATGTTGGCACCTCCAAAAGGCTTAGCAGCAGGTTCAGGTATGCCACTCATGTGACGAACTCATCTGACACTATTCAGACAAAACTACTGGAGCCTGGCCTGTGAAGGAAGGAATAGAGGCCAATGAGTGGATGACTTCTCCTTGTGTGGGCATATGGGATGGTGCAAGAGGCTTAATATGTTTATATGTGAAAAATGGCATTTGAAGGGCAGTGTCCGGATAGATTTACCCAGAACAGTGATTTATTAATGTCATTTATATTAGGGCTGGACAGGGAATCTTTTTTGTGATGCATGAACAAGGCAAACAATATCTGGACATGGTAATTTGTGCTGTACTGCAAAAAAGGCCTTTAAAAAATTGCTTATTTTGAGGTAAAAATGTCTTGTTTCAAGTGAAATAATCTGCCTGTGCAGTAACCTAGTTGTTTTGAGCAGAAAATGCTAGTTTCAAGTACTCTTGACAAGATTTTTAAGCAAGTCTATTCTTGATTCAGGCAATTATGGTAAACAGATACAAATTTGATAGAAAAGAAAAAAACTTAAGGATATGTTAATGATAAAATCAAAACTACAGACTTAGGAATAAAGAGATAAAAGAAGTCCAAACTAACTCAGACTCAGCTGATCACTGTGAGTGAGGCTTTCCCACAGAGGAAAAACTCGAAGCAACTGCCCGATCAGATATCGGCCAAAATTGTGGCCGAAAGCCAATATAACGCATATCCAAAAATAAATTAAAAAAATTTGCTCCAAAGTATCGACTGGCCAATGTATCCGTCTATCGCTACTGAACAGCAAGTGAATTAGTTGAACATTTGGAACCAAATTATTGGTCTAATCTGTCTTTCTAAATAGTCTATACAAAGTTTTTTGTGTTTTTGCATATCTGAGCACAGTTTGGGTCAAATAAATGATGATGAAAAGGATAAGCTTTAGCTTCAGAGCTATTGCTGCACCCCTTTAATCGGCTAATTGATCGATGGGACATTATGGTTCTCATTATTATTCATTCATTCATTTTCTACCGCTTAATCCCGTTAGGGGTCGCGGGTGACTGGAGCCTATCCCAGTGACTTTGGGCCTTAGGCGGGGAAACACCCTGGACAGTGGCCAACTCGTCGCAGGGTTAGAGCTCATTATTATTATTATCACATATAACATTAAAATGTATACTTTTATATTTCTACTATTCACACATCACATCCATTATCCCTGAGCTTGTACATATGAACTCCCGATGAGAAACAACAGAACCAACACAAAAGCTCCTGCTGGGTTAGTACAAGCTCTGGCTGAACTCAATGGAAAAACACCGGGTACACCTGTGTGCTGAGAGCTCACGTTCCACACTGGTCACCTCACCTCAGACCAACCCAGAAACCAGATCCTCGTAGGTCACCAAGCTTCCACTAAAAATATAGCACACAAGCCATTCATTCCACCAGGAAGATAATTTTAAACAAGGTCGGCTCTAGGTTTAATTTGCGAGTCTAATAAAGATCAAAGAGGAGCGATCCAGTGGCTGTCGTTGTGAAGTACATAACACCTAGCTACTCACTCAAATAATTCCAAAACAAGTCATTCATAAGAGCAACTGAATCAGAAAACATTCAGACAAAAATTAAAGAAAAAACACTTGTTGGTCATGAGGCCTATAAATGATCAAAATCATCAGTGAATCAAGACTGTTCGATAAGAGCCATGACGTACAGTATACATTAGGTCAAGTGTAAATGTCTCCATCCTGAAGCTGCTTCCTGCCTGACGCTCTGACTTTCTCTGACAGGGATGTGCAATATATTTCAAAGAGAGAGGCACAGGAAAGAGAAAGTGACAGATGTTTGGCTGTTAGGAAATACAAAAGGGAGAGTGGCCTCAGTTTTGTTAACATTAGATGAGTGATTTTAAATGTTCCTCCTCACTCTAAAAAAATGTTGAAAGTATCATTCCAATCTAAAAGACAATGTCATACTCACACTAGTTGCTCTGCTATATAAGGTTGTGTTGCTAGCTGAGTGGAAGTTGAGTCACTGAGTCAAGCTAATCAGGCTTATGGACAAGATCTGAGACAGTGGATGTTACGCACTTCCTGGCTTTATGCCTCGTCATGCACTTAAACTGTCATTACTTCGCACAATCAGATGGCTGCAGCCCATTGACACAAAGCAGACGGAGATCACATTAGATTGTAAACCCTCATTCAGGCTGTGTTTTTACAGTATTTAGAGGTATGTTGAAGCATATTTCTGTCCGAATTTTTGCTAACCTTAAGATAATATCAGTGGATTAAATATAATGTGAAAAGTTACATAGAATTGCTTTAACGACAGAGAAGATCATAACGGCTTTTTGTTAACAAAATTGTTAAAATCATTTGTTTTTCCAAAGAAAAAACAACAAGTACTAGGGGTGTGCATTGCCTCCAATCTGGCGATACGATATGTATCACATACACAGGTCACAATACGATATATCCCGATATATCCCGATACAGAGGCCCACAACGATATATTGCGATTTTTCTTTAATTTTGGTCTTTTACAAAATTACAAAATTATTGTTTTGATTAGTCGAAAAAAAATTTAGACCCATAAATTACAATGTATATTTTCTGCAAATGATGAATGACAGTATTGACACTCAATGATTTATTCTGACAGTATCAATACTCAATGATTCTCTCTGACAGTATTGATACTCAATGATTCTCTCTGACAGTATTGATACTTAATGATTCCTTCTGACAGTATTGATACTCAGTGATTCTCTCTGAAAATATTGATACTCAGTGATTCTCTCTGACAGTATTGATACTCAGTGATTCTCTCTGACAGTATTCATAGTTAATGGCAACACAAGGGTTAACATTAGATCTTCTTAAAGACACAGTGCTGCCCTCTACTCTCCTGGCTGAATATGCACATTTTGAACCACTAGTATTGACATTGAATTCAGTTGAAATCAAGCATACAAAGCATCTTCATTAATATGCATGACGTCATCAAAAATATCGATATAGAAATTTTAGTATCGATACGAGTATCATGGAATCAGGTATCGCAATATATCGACAAATCGATATTTTCGGACACCCCTAACAAGTACTATTTGAATGCTATTCAGTAAGCAATAATTTATTAATGTATTAATACAAAAAGCTTACAATAAATAAGAAATAAAACTCCCATTAATGTACCAAAGTGCAGTTGTCCAAATGAGATCAGCAAATGTCAACTGATACAGGTCTTTGGTTCTGTATTACCAAATGTCTGTGTGTTTGTCTGTGTGTTTTGTGTCTGTATGCTGAGACAGCAGTAAAGAGCCTTGGCTTACTCTGGTGGCTTAGATTCTGCAAGAGTCAATGTATTTTCATTATCTTTACTTGACAAACGCACTTCATTTAACTTCCCAAATGGGCATAAGCATAAAAATACTAATACCATTCCCATCTCTTTGTTAAATGGTGAAAACATGTTGTACCCTACCTCACAACACTGACAGAAACTCTTCTTTCCCCACTTAATATTTTGTTCTGTGGTCCATGTGGACTTATCAGCATCATGCGGTACCAGACTATGTTCGTCTGTGAGTGATGGCGCCTGGTTCTATTAATATAATGTAGATAGGACCCTAGACATAGCAGTATATCAACAACACTCACCATGACCATGTATTTACAAGCACCACAACAGAGTCTCCTCTGGGGCAGGGACCCTGTTTGTGTTGGAACACAGAGGCATTCCTCTTAGGGCTGCCCAACTGCACTCACATCCAAATCAGCTTTTTTTTTTTTTTTTTTTTTTTACAGTGGTTTATAAGTTTCTAGAGAGTTACTGTTTCAAGGCAGACTTAAACAATGTTTGTCAAATGAGGGCAACAACAAATATCTTGTTTCAGGCCATCTAAGGCCTTTTGCTGGCCCCGGTAGTATCTATCAATATTTTTTTTTGTTTTCAATTACAATACTTATAATGGGGAACCACAACTGTCTTTTTAATTTCATTATTCTACAACAAAATACAAAACTAAATGTGGACTAAACTTTACTCAGTATCCTTGTATCCTTGACTGCATGTTGTGACAAGACAGTGGTCCTCACTTGTTGCTACACACAAGTATTTATCAGCCTAAATATACATTCACCTCTTAATTCAACATTCGGCCTTCAACCTTATCACATCCTATGCTATGTATAGAGATGTGCACACATCAACACAACTGCCTAACCTTGTATAGCTAAACTGAGACAGACGCTCTATCCAAACACGTGAGCATATTTCTGCCCCCCAGACTGACAGAAATGGGACAAGCTATTTCATTCCCAAAAAGGTTAAGTGCAGAGTGTGCGCTTTTCCATCTTCCTAAAGAGGGAGCTAGTTTCAGTGCAAATGCAATATTCTTTTCTGCTAAACTTGTAGCATAATTTGAGATCTTCATACCTTTTAGTTTTATACAAAATTTAAAGTATCGTGAATAAAGTCATTTTCTGTTAGTGAAGGTAAAATAATGCTAAGTTTGTGAAGTCGGCATCAATATTAAATGTTGAAAATTTCTAACATCTGAAAAATAAATTTACATTTTTTATTTTTTGTGGAGTTCATTTTCAGTGGCGATTCTGCTGGTAGCCTGTCCTTACGGCCATGAACAGGTCAGCAGTGCAGTGCCAGTGTGTGCACGTGAGCTAGAGTGCACATGTCAGAGGATTAAAGAAGAGACCACCCCTCTAAAAATCTGGACGTTTTGGAGCTTTAATGCAGCCCTCGTTTCTATTCTTTGCCAAGTGATTGAGGCTTCTATCTAGCCCCAAATAACAGCACTTATCTGCTCGAATGTGCACTTTATCCTGAAAATGTGCTCAGCAGCAACCATACACCGCACACATGGCATTTAAATTACATGAATATAAACGCTGTAGCTCTTGGAACATTGTGCACTACAATGGCAGCACGTTGACAGAGCAGATAGCACGCTTGCCTTGCAGCAAGAAGCATTCGACTTTCCATGTTTTTAGTACTGTGTCTGGTGGGTACATTTCAAAAGCATATACAGATTAAAAAGACAGAATCTTCCATGAGTCATAAACGAGACAGTTAAAGAGAAAGGCTTTTTATATAGAAAACGCATGAATTGTACTTTATAAATTACCCAACAGTTGCCATCCATGCAAAACACAATACAATAATAATCCAAATTAAACTTCTTTTTTACTGGACATTGTATCTACTCACTTTGAATGCAAAAACTCCGCTTATACAGTATACTACAGACCAGCTCAAGTGACTTGTGCTTATATAACTACGGTGACCCGGCCCAGTGACATTAGACAGCCAGATCACAAAGAGTGCAAAGGGTTAACAGAGGCAAGCTTACTCTAATGCACAGATATAGGAGGAGATGACTTACTGTCATGAAGTAAAGTAATCAGAGAGTGTGATTATTATAAATTACTTAGTCAAAGGCCACATCATCAGTGAGCCTAAAAACAAAACAAAAACATGTATGGTACAATTTTAAGATCTTTGTCTATATTTTAGAATAGATCATAATGCAATTATTGTAATCACTGACAAAAAAGTCTGCAAGTACTACCTACAAATGAAAGAAAAAAACATGGAAATTAGAAAGGGCTGGTCAGCACGTGAAAAAAGAGAAAAATCTAATAGTGAGTTTGTCCCTCTTTTTTTTTATCATTTTATCAGAATAATATTTTACTGCAACTGTCTGCTCAGTCTGTTTTGCACACCCACCTGTTTTCATGGTCAGCCTGAATGAAAGAAAGCTGGGTTTAGACAATCCCAGGAATGAGTGAACTTTCAGAAGAAGATAACTTCTTGAAAGCAATTAAAAGAACATAAATTGTGATAAAACAAAAATTGACTTGATTCAATTTTTTAAAAATTCCTTTTACTTTTGCCATGTCGCGCACCCCCTACGGGGCAGACTGCAAATGGAAATGACCCCATTGCTGTCTTAGACTGACAGATATTAATTTATACACTGTAACTATCAAAGTCATTTTCTTTCTTTCTTTTTTGAAATCTCATGCACCAGAACCAATAAAAAGTGTAGTAAAGTCACACACGGGTTGTGTTTCCTACATTAAGAACTGAGTTATCGTTCTATTAACTGACTCCAAAGAAAATTACTCAGGGTATGCAATCAAACCAATCTCGCCTGACATGCTAATGCTGCGAAAACGCTCAAATCAAATGTGAATGATTAACAGACTTATAAACAGTGCAAAAGATCTCAAAGATCTATCTACCTATGACATCACAGATCAGAGACATTAAGAACAGTTGGGAGAACAAAAGATATCTTACAAATAAAACTATATAATAAAACAACCTTACAATAAAGACTTTAAAAAGTTGATTTTGCATAATACAGTATGTGTCATTTAAATTTGTCTTAGTGAAACGTTAATGAATACTTAATTCATCATGAACAAATTATTAATTAACAAGTTAAAATGTTTTCAAGACTTAGTTACTACTTAATTACATTAAACCCCATCTCCAAACCCTAAATCCTAACCTTGATTAAAGGTGCTAAGCCTTAATCATTCATTAATGCACCATTTGCTCAATGAATACCTATAAGGCTTTATTCAATCATCACATGTTTAATAAGCTAAACTCCCAAAACGGTCTCTCTGTCACTGACCTTTCCTTTGGCTTGTTTTTGCATTAGTGCAATTTTCTAAAGTGCACCTCCCCAGTGGCCAAACCCCAAAGCTGCTCTCCAGTCCAGTAAAGCGCCAATTAGAATTCCCTCTGCCTGGCGCTCTCCTGGCCTATAGGCAAAGAACAGTCTGTTCTTGACCATCACTGAGTGGAGCAAGGCAAATGTGCAAGCACGTGCTACAAACAAAATGTGGAGAATCATTTTTGCATCTTTGCATGCAGCAGATTTAAGTTTTAGCCACAAGACTAGACAAAAAGCACCTGTAGTGAGTTGTGTCAGAAATATACAGGCTGAATACATTAAGTAGGGCTAACCAAATGACAAATGCAATCACTTGCACTCCACTGATAGTGAGAAGAGTTAAATATAAACCAGTAAGCTCTCAACAAAAGAGTATTTCATTTGAATCTGTTTGGAGGGGGCATGGGCACACACTCCCAGCATGTCAAGCACTCATCGATAACCTTGCACTCTCAATGACAAATGTCCTATTTACTCTACTGTAACCTCTGCTATTGTATCTGCCCAGACAGTGATTGTATTAGGACAATAGTGATGTCTGTCTATGTACATTTTTGTAGGCAATACTAATATTTTAATACTACACTTTTTAATAAAGATGAAAACAGTTTAAACAAGGGCAAGACAGGGTTGAAGTTAAGGTACACAATTGTCACCGTGACAAAATGAGTTCTCTGCATTTGAACCTATCCTTCAATAAGTGTCCTAAGGCAGGGGTGTGCAATTATTTTCCCCCAAGGCCATATTTGAACTTGGACAAGTGGTGTAGGGCCGGACTGCGATCATTGGTTTGACAAATTATCATTATTGTAAACACATTTTTGTAAAACAGGCTTTTTAAACTCCAGTTTGCCCAATAATTGTAATAAAATGCCATACTGTCTCTTCACTCTGAAATCAAACCACATCTGTATAAAGTTAAGACACAAAAGCGCTCATACACAGAGTCAAAGATACTGTCAGCACAGACCAGACTGAGACAGCTCACCAAAGCCCTCTTCTTCAAACCAAGCCAGCATCAGCAGCTACTTAGCGTAATGAGTAAGTGCTGAGGTGATTATTGTGTGCCATCCTAGGATTAAAACTTGTCACACTTTCCATGTCTGAGAGGCAATGTGTTTATGTTCAGGGGGTAAATCCCAGCCAGGCTGAGAGACACGACCCTTAGAGTACCTGAATAATTGAGAAAGGTCATGGTAGAGCTTTTGGCACCAGGCCCAGACAGTGGCTTGATACTTCAGACCAGACACCGGCATGGTGTTATTTTCTCTCCTCCTCCTCATTAGCATCCTCTGCAGTTGTTAGCAGTATCTATCTTCTAGATTTAAAGGAATGGCCCCTGACCTTGAGTTCTGCACACAGAAGGAGCATTGAGCATTATGTACAAGGTCAAGGATTATGCAGTTCATCTCATCTTCAAAGAAAATCATTGACACCAAGCCAAGGACTTCAAGCTTGTTAATAGTCTAAAAGTAAAGTATGTCTTTAGGATGTCTTTGAAACAGCTGATGCGTTACTATTCTGAAACACTCCATAAATGGGAAAAAGCCTTGTCAACATCAAAATATTCAAATGCATTTTTAAAAGCTCCAAGCCAATAAATGTAAATTCCAGTTTTTCAAGGAGCAATGTGAAATTAGCAATAAGCATGTGCAATATGAGCTTTTACATTAAGAGGTCTGAGAGATTAGCAAGAGCTGAATGACAGAGGGAAAGAAAACATACACCCCTGGAGAGATGAGTAAGAGACTATGGCAAAGCACACACACTGGTGAAAAAAAAAAAAAAAAAAAAAAAAGGTAAAGGTATTTTATATTATCATTGTACATATTCAAAACCAAGCCCTATTTGACAAAAGAAGCAAAGGTATTTAGAAACAAAGTCAGAATGTAAACAATGAGGATGAAATGTTGACTCGGGACAAAGGCATGCTTCAAATTTTCGTCATAGCTCAAGGGTCATCGCTTTACTATGTGTTAGCGAGTGTGCAACTAGAAAGAGCCAGGAAATGGACACAGCAAGACCCAAATAAATCTGGAGTGAGAAGACAGGTTGTCATCATTCATGTGATAGCTAGGATTAAGTTCCCAGTGACACTCCACTGGAAGTATGGGTAAAGCTAGCCAGGACAGCAACCTGCCATGTGGGAACCCTCCAGCTAACATTATGTAAGAGCTACTGGAGAAGTATTCATCACCAGGAAAAGTCTAGTGCAGCCACAACACTCACAACACAACTAAAATCACAATATTTTTAATGTATTAACAAAAACAAACCAAAACAAAGTGAATATTTTACATTCTATTATAATGTTATTATACTACATAGAGATACACAAAAAAGACACAAATCACTGCTTATGGAATAAATAAGAAAGTGTATGCTAGGCTGATGATTAAACAAGAAAAACTTGTTTTTACAAAATCGCATAACAGTTGCAATAACTTTACAAGTGCTAAAATATCATATTGCAGTTATGAAACAGCTTATAGTTCTCTGAAATTGGAAGCTTTGAAGTAATTTTCTACGAAGCACACCTAAAAATACAATTTTATGATACTACTGTTGCCACACAAGAGACGGAGATTATAAGCTTTACATTTGACAACAGTTCAATCAATGAGTTACACAACAAGTCAAAATCTGAACGCATAAAATGAATGCTCTTTTTAGAAATACTTTCCAGGCTCATTCTTGACACATTGACAGGAGATGTATCATTTGTAATTTCACTCATGTGTCCTGGCACTTGCTAAGAAAGCTGCAGATTCAACACCTATGTGAAAGTCACAGAATAGAATGTAACATTTTTACCTACAGCTGATTTCAGACCAATGGCGGACTTACCATAAGGCAAAGGGTCGCACTTGCCTTGAGCCCCCAAATTGTAGGGGCCCCTAAAATCCCTGCTCTAATTATGCCATCTAGGGAATGAATGAAGTGACGCGCGCTCAGGCTGTGCCAAATGGTTTCCCCCGCAGCCACAGGACGCAGGAGCTCTCCATAAGTTACGTAACTTTGAACAGCTGTAGTAAAATGTCTCGTCCACACACAGACTTGTAGCGGACATATTCTGAGGGAGAACAGTCTAAACTCTGTCCCAGTTTTTATTTCGTATTGATAGGGTCAATATTGGCGGAGATAATTAGTTCTAAACACTTTAAAGTTGATCGCGGAAAAATCTAGTTCTACACGCGCGTTCGAGAACACCGCAGTCCAGCGGAAAGTTTTTCACAATTAAACGTTGTTATATAGAGTCCTCAAAATGGTATTGAGGTTTATTTCATGACTATGACTCCAGCCAAAGAAACTCACACTCCTCCTGTCTCTCTGTCAGCGCAGCAACAGCAGCAGTAGTGCTCTTGTGTGAGGGAAAGGGGGCGGAGCTAGAGCAACACAGACTGAACAGAGATAAGATAAGATATCCTTTATTTGTCCCACAATGGGGAAATTCTAGTGTTGCAACGCACATTTTAAGAGCAGCAGGGAAAATAGAAACATGTAATCAAACAAGATAATATAAAGAAAATAGACTTAAAATATGTATAAAGATACAATAGCTAAAAGACTTATTTTTTTTGCTATGGCGCAGTGCAGGATATGACATGATAAATAGATAAAGTGGCATCAGTATATAGTATATAGTATTATGTACAATATTAGACTATGATTATGTACAACTGCAGCAGATGAACAGAATAAATAACCAGTAATAAATATGAGGTAAAAGTATGACTATGTTTATGTACAGAGCAGCATTTAAGCACATCAATTTAATATTTATTTAAAATAATATATGAAGTGAAGACATATAGTTTAGTTGGGTTGGTTGGATAATGTGATACATGTTAGATTTAAACTGTATCAGGCTATTAATGCAAAAGATGTTTGTTGTTTAAATGACAACAAATGTTTGTATTTTGCTATAATAAATGTAATTTGACCTGGCCATAGTAATAAAAAATACATATATTAAAGGTGGGGTAGCTGATTTTTTTTAGTTGTAAATTAGTCAATTTTGTGTTTTCCACTAATGATGATGAATGCAGCACTTTGTGTAAAAATGAGACCACTGAGTATTGTCTGAACTAAATAATAAAAATGTTTTCGGTTCTAATCAGGAGCCAAATGCTGCGTTCTGATTGGCTGATCTTGGGTGGTCCTCTCCAGTTTCAAAAGGTGGTATTTAAGTCACAGTTGCCACCAAAAATGGATACATGTCTATAATAACCATGTGTCGAAGGATTTATGAGAGGAAGTTGTCACATTTAAAACCTAAATTGTGTTTGCAGAGTGAAAATCAGCTACCCCATTTTAAAGAAGCTACAAAACAATTTGATCAATATTGTCCATGATCGGTATTGGCCAATCAAAATTCCAAATTATCTGTATCAGTGATCGGCCTCAAAAATCTTGATTGGAGCATTTCTAGATTTATCCTATAACGGCGCAGAAAACACAAAAGACAACAGCAAATAAGCCAGGCTCTAGTAAAGCATCCTAAACTGACCAGCTTAGATGATGAGCAGCCGGTAGATGATGTCTTTCGAGTCACATATGGACCCGTGATGGAGGGCCCCTTCACAAAATTTTGCCTTGAGCCCCCAAATGGCTAAGTCCGCCCCTGTTTCAGACATGTGTTGTTGTGCAATAGGCATCTACTACACACATATGTCCATAAGCCCTATGACCTCTGTATGACCTCTGTTAGTCAAGGGAAAACCATATGATACTGTGAGCTCAGCGCATGTGAGTACATGTTATGGTTGGACAGGTGCAGGAGATTACATCATTACCTCTTTTCTTTTGAAACAAATATAAAGTTGGCACTGACAAAAACTATATATATATTTTTTTATGTTTTCAGATTGAAGTTCAAACATAGACTTGATTGTCATGATTACAATACACTTTACCGGATGTATACTAACAACCTAATATAATGTTGACTCTATATGTAGACTTTATATTCACTCCGGTCATGCTGAATTTATTGTGAGAGTGCAGATCTGAAATAATCTGAGTTGGACCATGGTCTGGGGAAATCTTGGCTGATTTTGGTCGATACAATAAGTCAGACTCAGCGCAGTCCTGAAAGTAAACAATAAAGTAGTGAGAACGACTTGTGCGATGGGTTTCATGGAAAAGAACAGAAGGCTGATCATTTGTAAAGTTTAATCAATTGCTGCTTTGATGCTCTGACGCAGACCACCGCCCGGGCATCAACAAAGGTCAGAGCAGAACCGAGGAAGAACAACAGTAATGTAACCCCAGCTTGGCCACGGCTTACAGACTCAGACAACACTTCAGTGTTCTGAATGTGGCTCAGGACCAGAGAGTGGGTCTACAACACACAGCTCAAGGAGCCAATGTCTTCAGTTTGTCTCACAGAACAAAGACACTTGTTTCCTCAGACAACCCGCCTTGTCATTTAGCATCACGCTCAGTTATGTCACAAGAGCTTTTTTAGAAAAATGCTGAGAAGCCTTTTCAGCGTGACATTTGGGCAAAAATATAACAAATGTGTGTTGCTGTTAATATCAACAGAAGTTCATGATCCTCTAATTTTAAACACTTCGTTTTAAATCACATTTTATTACAACATGCAAGTGAAAAGTAAAGTAATATAGTAGTCCCAAATTTTAACCATTAATGAGAAAACATAGACATAGGCTATTCACATTAGTTGAGAATAAAATGTGCAATACCTATGCAATATTGCTGCTTAGTGTGTTGTATTTTCAAAGTCCAGTCAAAAATCTTCATCTGGTGATACAAAATGAAAGGGATTAATAGCTTGTTTTATCATTTAGATTCAACATATTCAACTTTGGTAAGGTTAACTGGTTTGTAGGATACTTAAGATTCTATTACGAAAGAATCATTACACTAATGTTAACCTATTGAGGAATTTCACATCCTGGAAGCAACATATTTTGGAAGCAGTTGTTAATCTAACTTTTAATAACTTTCTTTGAATAAAATACTGATTTATTATCTTGAATTTAAAAATTTTATTTGGCAGAAAGCCAAATAATCATATGAATGCATAGGATAATTAGTCCTATTCTTTACTGCCACAATCCTTACACAAGTTAGACAGAGGTCAGTCACTTATGTAAATACAACACAATCAATTTGCTGAATAGAAGTCATTGCTGTTTTGGTGGTTATGTAAGTCTTTAAGCACTGCCAACTTGACCGGGACGTCTGTGGGAGCTGCTTGGAAGAGGAACTGGGCTGAAAAGGGTTTTGATTAATTAGAAAAACATCCTCTTCCATCCACCCGGGGGTCTGGAGAGGACTGAAACACACCTGCAAGTTTCAAACTCCCAGGGGGTGTACTTTTGAGCTTGACTGACATCACAGCTACATTCCTGCTTTGTGTTGTTGTTTTTTTCTCCTTTTGTATACATCAGTAGGAACAAAGACACAAAGAAATCAACAAACACGAAGCACACTTACAAAACCACCTCCAGGCAAAAAACAGGAACAAATGACATCGAAACTGATTAGAATAGAAAACTTCTCACAAAAACAAGCAGCTATTTACTATATCAAAAAACCAACTTGAATCAACTAGGCAACAGAATGAAAAAATACCAAAAGAGGACAAATAAACTAATACAAGAATAGCATTGATGCATGTTAAAAATGCACTACATAAATAATAACATTAATAATAAAACTACTAATATTACAAATGTTTCTTTTTTTATATATCCAAGCCCAGAGTTTCCCATTGAGAAAAAAAACTTTGTCTCACGGTTCACTCCAGCTTGATGTGCCTGGTTGAATATGCACAGGTGCGAACTTCTAGTAGTCTAAAAGGAGTGGAGCGAGGATTTGACCTAAAGATCTTAAAGCAGTCTCAACCGATCAAACAAAAATCTCACTGGGGCTCTTAGAATTTGGCTTAGGTATATGAGGGCTTCAAGAAATGTGTTCCATTCGTCATTTGATAGTTTTCCCAAGTTTGTCAATGCCATGTTTTGAGCTTTCGTAATGTTTCATTCTTCGGCAATGGTGCTCAGATCTCTTAGGCATTTGCATAATTTTCTTAACTCCTCATTTCTGGGAAATTTCTCTTTTGTGATCACTGTCATCTTTTATAATCTGTCCCAAACACTTGAATTCTCCAACACACTCATGGTTTTTAGGTATTTTGTAACTATCTATGTCATCAGTTGGTTTCTCCTGCTTCTTTCTACAACAACTACTACGACTAGGACTACTACTACTACTACCAATAAAAATTAATAATTGTAACCATCCAATACAAAGAAACAAACAATAAAAACACAATGCAATTTCTTTGTTTGCACCTGCTTACTTGCTTCCCTGCGGCAGTATTGGACTGTACGCAACTAATTAGCACATCACTACAGAGAGACTGACCATTCACGAAGCTTTCAATAGGTGTGACGCAAATGCCTGACCTGTGAGTTGAGTGTGGCCTGAAGCTTGTACTGCAGCTCTGTGGGTGGGACGAGGTTTCCATCTGAAGGCAAATCCCGCCGGCTGTCTGACTGATCTGAGCTGAGGTCCAACTGCTGACCTGAAGGTTCAACCTATAAAGTGACAAGATTGTGTCAGTGAAAACTCTGCAGTCTGAGTTATGTAAATACAGTATATTGCAATAAATAGAACATGTTGTGTACTGCCATTTGTTTTTTTACTGTGGCGGAAAAGAAAAGCCAATGGGCGCGACGCAATATTTTTGTGCTTACGAACACAGCAAACAACATACAGAAGCTGTGGAGCTCAAGAGTTGCTTTGGAGGTAAGTTGCCCCCATTATAAACACATGCCGTGTTTATAACATAAAAGTGACTTTTTAGTGGACTCTTACTGGCTCGTGAATCAAAAATCCACTGACAAAAAAGTCACTAAAAACAGCTGAGACTCCACTAAAAAGTCACTGAGAATCCACTAAAAAACAACAAAAATAATAATAAAAAATCCACTGAGAATTCACAAAAAAGACCATTAATACGCATTAGTCAGCCGAACTGAAAGAGTGAGTCAACATTGTTTCTATTATCATAAATATAAGCAAGCACAATGACAAAAACTCATAAGATTTGTTTTATTTATCTGATTGCGTTCATAATGTTAATGTTGGTATTTTGTCTTATGTAAGCCTATGCTGAAAATCTTCATAGCTACATGAGAGATTGTCCTGTTCACTCAACATGTAATAATGTTTATTAAGGACAATGTAGAGAAACTGGGATGAACTTTGTAAAATGAATAGTTTAACCTGTCATAGACACTTTAAAGGTTGTATAGAGGATTTTTCAAATCCAACAACTGTTGGCTGTTTTTCAAATGATGCACATGTGTTTCCCTCCCAGGGCCACGCCCTTCACTGCTAACTGGCCCAATGAGTTACTTAGGAACACTGAGGGTTTGCTTGACAGGTTAACAGGCCAATAGATAACGAGGTACCTCGTTATCTATTGGTCAACGTTTTACAGGCCTCATCATGTCCACGGTTCATATAGTTTTATAATTATTTTTTTGTTTAGCATAAGTACAAGGCTGTTACAAATCTATGCAACTGTTTTTGACCAAGACTGACAACAAACATTTTTTGAAAATCCTCCATACAACCTTTAAAGAGGGAGCTTTTCCCCAAAAGCCAAAAACAAAACAATAAACAAAAAAACAGTGCCAGACGAAAAGACAGTTTTCAATCTCGTCCATGCTTGACAGTTAAACTTCTCAGATTCACTTGTTGTGCTGATTATTGATCTCATATGTGATGTGTTGCTTCCTCAACCAGGTCCCAGTTCACAAATGGTATTTACCAGCCAGTGTTCCAGCTCTTTTTATGAGTGGGGAGTGGGAAATATGTCAGTTGCCTGGAACACACCGTTATATTCACGAATTACCACAGAACTGATAAGCCCCGAGGACGTATTACTTTTTATCTGTATGGATGAGAGGGCGGTCACTGTTGACCATATCCACTAAACTTTTTAGTCCGCTGGGTGAGATGAAACATAAACCATGTAGATCAACATTTGACCTTATGCAAAGCAGCCAACCAACAAGAGATTCATGGCATCTCCAGAAACAGCAGCAATCATCCTGCCTAAGTAAAATTATTTTTTACTTAGGTTAAGTTTTTTTAGTTAGCTTTGTTTTTCTTGTATAAACTCTATTTTTGTGTCATTCATAAAGAATGTGCATGACAGATATAATATAGTATGTCGCATTATAAACTGAAAGCTTTTTGACGTAGCCTACATAAAAAAAAACATTTTCACACAAATCTGCCGAAACCCGGGATCGAACCAGGGACCTTTAGATCTTCAGTCTAACGCTCTCCCAACTGAGCTATTTCGGCGGATGAAGCGTGAACAGTACAAAGAACTGTTTCATATGTGATATCAGAAAAACGGTGATCCTTGTGAAAGTATGCTATCCTATTTTAGAAGTTTAGCCACTTAACCAACTTAGCTTAGCACTTAGCAACAGTGTGCTGCGTTAACCTTTTAGACGAAGAAGCCTTTTACTCATTCAATAAAATACCACCCTTACTTTGCCAATATATTTCCAAATCTCCTGCAGTCCTCGTGTTCTCGTCGTGGAGGTCTTGTAAAAAAAAGTCCATCTTAAAACAATTTAATAAAAAAAAAAAAAAAAACAGTCACGTCTCTACAGAAATAAAAGCACGCGAGACTGAGATCATTTTCTTGTCAAACAGCGTCATCTGGTGGATTATAAGGGAACATCAGTATCTTTGGCACTCCTCCAGTCTCCTCCAGAGAGTCAGCTCCCCCAAAGCAGGAGTGTAGAGGAGGGTAGGAGTCAAGTGACCACAACATAATGTGATAATAGTCGGTGTTGTATTAAAACATATTGCTGTAAACATAAACACAATTGCATGATACAACTAACTAGATTTACAGTAAATGTTTGTTTTTATTATTTTATTTATGTTGTTTATTTGTTTGCTTGTGAGTTTTTCCTGCATGTGTCCTAATTTGCTTTAATTAGGGCTGGACGATCTGGGAAAAAATATAATCACGATTTTTTTTTTCTCAAATTGATCGGTCTCAATTTTCGATTCGATTTTGTTTAACCTTTCCAAAAACAAATGAAAAATGCCATTCCTAAACATAAACGAAACACAAACTTTTAATATGTTCCATTTATTAGATTTTTTTAAACTAGGCCTATATATCAATATTCTGCCTCAAAGTTTGACTTTTGCTCCAAACTACACATTTTGTTTGACAAAAGATTGGTTTTCGATCTTTTGATTCAAAACCCACCACCAAATAATTGACGATTTGTTTCGATTCGATCTCTCAATTTTTCAAATAATGGCACAGTCCTAGCTATAAATTGATCTGATATCAGTGTTAGTGTATGCTAAAATTGCTATTTGTGTTGTCTCTCTCTTTTTTTCTTTCTTTGTTTCTTTCTATATATATTTTTTTATTTTATTTCATTTTATTCAAATATATTTCAAAGTTTAGGAAAGAAAAGTTGCAGTGCATTGTGGGTAACTTAAATGGCTGCCAGGTGTCTTTTGAGGTGCCGGGTGCATTCAGGTGCATCCCATGGATCTATACTTTCATGGTGCATTCTTGGTAAATGAGCCAAACCAAGACGTTCAGCTGCAGAGGAGGTGAGAGCTTTGGGTGAGTTGGATCATTAGTTATAACACTGACTAGAGAGACTGACTTACCTAGAGACTGTGTAGGTTCTGTGTCCATTGGAGCTGAGGCTGCCATCTTGAGAATGGAGAGGTAGCAAAATTCTAGCAGAAAATAATTTAATAAAATAACAAAGCCACATACATCATAGACTAAAAGAAGTAACTTAAAATATAATTATGTATTTGTGATTATAATATTACAGGCAACTACACTTGTCAGGGCATTTTCCTCTGAAAAAACACTGTGATGGGCTATATTTCATGCAGAATTTAACTAGGCACTTTGTTTGTCGCATGACACACTGATCATTATTGTGTTTACTTCTCAACTATTTCTATAAAAGAAGAATTGAATACCTAAAATTAAAAAGTAGCCCATGTTTTTTTTTTTTTAAATGTTTCACGTTAGTTGGTTGAACAACCTAAGCATGAATAAATGTACAAATATGAAGAGGTTTAATTATCAAAGTAATGGAAGAAATGGGCATTTATGCTGGACATTTATTGCTATGGCTAAATACAGTTTTTTGTTGTAATACAAAAAGTTAATGGGTCTAGTCACCTGCAAAATTCACCAGATTTTAAGTTTGAGAAATATATTTTGTATATTTTGTGGGAGACCTTAGACCCACTCTGGTTTAAATATTGTGTGTGATTAATACCTTTTTTCCCCCAATAATTTCTCTTGAAATCAGTTTTGCACTAATACATATACTCCAAATAGGCTAGCAGCCTATCTGTTTGGATGATTCATTTGCAGACTCCAATCCAAGTCTAATAATGCTTCTTCTAAACAGTACAGTATGACCTCACCTTAAAGCACCTGTAGGGTAAGGTACGGTAGGGTAATTGAGCAAAACGTGTGGACTGCTGTAAAAACAATTTTAAACATGATATTGTAATTATAATGTGAACAGTTTCTGCTGCAACAAAAGGATGAATGAATGGAATGGATGGTTTGTCTGAAAGCTGCAGGTTGTATGAATGTACAGTATATTCTGGCCTCTTTACTGCGCCTTTTAACAACTGCGGATAGAAACAAGCCTGCTGGCATAATGTAACTCCAGCTGAGAACAAAACCTCTTTATTATTCAATTAACTTATCATCAAGGCTACTTTTTAGTGGAAAACACAAAGTTTACTATTTCACAAGTAAAAAAAAAATGAGTGTAATACAGAATATTTTTCAACCAAAATAATGAAAAAAAAAACTGTTTTAGACATTTAATGGAAAAGGACAATGCTAGTTGTAGGAAAAACGGCTTGCTGTTTAGAAGCCTTTCAGAAAATATGTTGGGGTTTTTTTTTTTGTTTGTTTTGTGTGAAATGCTAACTAACTCTAAACATATGCATGATCAAGAAAACCTATTTTACTTCGTATGTCTAGGAGACTAGGCCTACTTATTTTTGGCATGCCCTTCAATTTTTTGTAATATGTTTTAATATTTTATTTAGCCTACAGTTAACATGTTCTTTCATCTTGACCACCAGTGTTGTTGTTGCACATTAGCATCGAAGAAAGTTCCTATTTGTGAATTTTGTTCACCAACATGGGCCATTTTCTGACTGACCAAAACCCGCGTGCCCAAATTCTTCAGGCTCTTGTCTTAACTGTAAAAGTACAATTCAGACACATTGTTATAAGTTTTTAAAGACTGAAACGGTTCTTACATGTCAAGCGGCTCGGGGCAGAAGATGCACGGTGCACAGGATCACTTTCTGCTGCTTAATCGGGCCTTGTTAGTGTCTGCTGACTCTAAAAACTGGTGATGCGAAACGGGGGCGGATCTTGCGACCGAGAACCAATCAGTGCGCAGTCCGCCAACAAGATAACTAGCACTTAACTTCAGAGTACAATGCTTGACTTTTGACGGTGTTTTCTTCTGTTTCGCGTTATTAAAGCGTAGCTCATCCACAGAGTCACGGAGTGAATGGAGCTCCACGGCACACGCGGAAAAACGAGATGACACACTGGGACGAGCGAGTTTGGGCCCTTTTCAGGAGCCAGTGGAGGCAGACGGTGACCTACTGGAGTGTGTTCTTTAGTTTTGGTCTGTGCATCGCCTTCCTGGGGCCCACCATCCTGGACTTACGCTGCCAGACGCACTCCACGCTGCAGCAGATCACCTGGGTCTTCTTCTCGCAACAGTTTTTCCTTCTCCTGGGCAGTAGCCTGGGGGGGCTTTTCAAGAAGACGTAAGTCTCAAAATAATAATGTTTACAAAAGCAAATGTTAAAGAAAATGTAAACACAGTAATAAAGGAGCGTGTTAAACCTTAAATCGAGTTATAGAATAGGCCATTGATTTAGCCCTATTTGGTAACACTTAAAACAACAAGTTAAAACTACAATAAGTCCAGCCAAATGTTTGTGCTCCAAGGTTTAGAAACAGTTTCAAGTTGAATTTCAGTTTACAGTGTTGGGTAAGTAACTGTAAAATTGGGGAAAAGGGGAAAATTATACAGTAACTAGTTACTTTTCTAATGAGTTACTTGCAACACTGAGCGTTTGTAGGCAAGAAACTATGAAAGCTTTTGGCACAACATTTTATCTTAGTTTCCACAGTTGTTGTTGTTGTTGTTGTTGTTGTTGTTGTGGTGGTGGTGGTGGTGGTGGTACACCAACATACACACACTTGGATCACAGATTATAATAATTTTGATAAAGTCATTATAAATGAGCCTTCATTTTCTTCTAATAATTTTCAACATATTTTTCTACTTTTCTCACAAATTTGGTTTGTTTGTTATTCACAACATAATAAATTGCCTTTTACAAACAGACTTTGAAAAAAATAAAATAATAATAATAATACAATTGAACTCAATATACAAAGACCTGAGTTGCAGCCAGTGTATTTGACTGACAAATGAAAAGCAGTTAAATGCACACATGTTCATTCTCCTGGCACTCACATGCAGCTGTCCTCATTTAACACAACAACATTTACCACGAACAAGAATTTAATTCAAGAGTGGAAAGAATGATAACACAAAGTAAATGTTAGAGGTGAAGAATGATTAGATAAACATGCTGGGTAAATATACTTTAAGTGGAAAATAGCACAACCTTTCTGTGACAACAAAATTCTCTCATCAGCCAAGGTCATTCACACTTAACAAATGTTATTTCCTTCTAGAGCTCCAAACAGTGCTTTTAAGACTTAAGAGTCAGTCTGTAGATGTTTTTTACAATGACAGTCTCACATGACCACACCTCTCTGTCGATTCTAAAATTATGTTTGTAAAATAAAGCCATGCCAATTGTTATGCCCAATCCTGACTATCATTAGGAGATGAGGCACAAAAGGGAAATAATCTTATTACACGAGCTACAAATCTCTTTTATTATGCTATTTAAATGTTGAAATATGTGACATCTAAATGAATGATTTCTTGGATACTCATATAACCTTTAATTAAAATTAATCCAATGTACATATTGACATTACAAAGATATTATATATTAAAATATAAACACTTTTGCTTAATTGAGAATGCAAATAAGATAATGATTTGATTTGTCACATTCTGTATCTAAGTGGTTCAAATCAAACATTGTGTCGTTCCTGGACCATGACCTAATTTTTTGACTAGCAACATGAAGCCAGAAATCATGTGAAGAATGGTGAAAGACTTTATATTGAACATGCAATGTGTCTCAAAGTCAAAATAATAACAACAATATGGTGATCAGAAGATGATGCATACTTTGTTTTCTTTTTTAATATACTACACATACTTTGTATAAAAAGAGAAGTTCGAGATTGAAGAGACTGTTAAGCACAAAATTTGTTTCCATCGTTTTATCCCAGGACAGCTTCGCACACAGAAGTAGCTTTCAGTCACCACATGTAGATGAAATTGTTAAGATGCTAATATCAAAGTTGTCTTGGTTCACACTAGCTATCTCCAAATAATAAAAAAAAAATACATTTGAGTGAAATTGTTCCATAAAAGGTACTTTGTATCAGACATTTAAAGAGAGAAAATATTTGATCTGGTTGAAAAGATACAGTGTTCATTTTGTCCTTTTGTTTGTTGTTGTCAGGTTGCGGTCGTCCCTGTTGGCGCTTTTCTCATGTACACTCATTATCTCAATAGTGTTTGCCCTAATACCCCTCTGCTACAATGTGATAATGCTATCCATTGCTTTGGCGATTGCTGGAAAGGCCATGGGTGTGATAGACACCGTTGCCAACCTGCAGCTGGTCAAACTGTACCAGAAAGACTCAGCCACCTTCCTTCAGGTAAATGTTTTTAAAATTACACAATGTCACTTTTTGTTACATAGCCTTCATTCCTTTTAAAACTGCGACTTATGTCGGAGTCATTATTACTTTTGCCATAGTCTATCTGTTTATTTTACATAAGTTCTCGATCTGTCTGTTCTTTGAGTAGGATTATTTGTGCAAACTGAGCTACTATATTTGAGCTAACTGGCTTGTATGTAATGTTGAACACATTTGTATAGTAAAAGTATTTTTCTTTGTAGGCATTGCACTTCTTTATTGGCCGGGAGCACTGGTCAGTCCTCTAGTGGCCGATCCTTTCCTTGCAGACGACGCTTGCATCCTGACAGCCAACGCCACAGCGACCAACTGTAGCGTTAACCTTGAGCATATCCGCAGCAGCCTTGCAGGACCTGGAGCCGCTGTAAAGAACATGTCTCAATATCCCCTGCACATACACGGCGAGGCTCTCACACAAGTGTCGTACGCTTTCTGGATCATGGCTCTTATCAATGTAAGTCGCCCTGTTGACATTACTCATTACTACATGACATTACTAATTTGCTCAACTAATGCAGTGAAACAGTTTTTGCACTAAAGTTAACTGCTAAGACACCCCTCAAAACAATGATTGGCTGGAATGGTGCTGCTTGTCAGTGTCTGATCTCATCAGATCTCAGAAGCTAAGTCCCGGACTTGATTTGAGTGGATTGTCATTGTGCTTTTGGGAAAGACAGTTAACCAACCCAATGTCTGTGTACACTGAGTGAGAGGTTCCTTGATGTAGAGTGCTTTAAGTTCCTTAGAAGATGGAAAAGCACTATATATTACAAAAAAAAAAAAAAAAAAAACTTGTGAAGGAGTTTGATATGTGCATGTTTGTAGAATGCATAATAACTTTTTGGATGTATAGTGTATCTTGGAATGTTCCACAATATGGCAGAAAATGTTCAATGTATTCACGTAAGATAATTGACTCAGCTTATAAAACCAATTGGGTTGTTTTTAGTTCACTATGTCAGTATAAAACAAATGAATATAAAGAGATCAGGCATTGAAAAGTGAGTTGTTGGGGATATCTCTGATAATAGGCTAAAACCTTTCAAAATCAGGACAATACTTCACCAAAGGACACTTGTCTGTCATAAAGGAATGTGTTTGTGTCTCAAAATCCACATTTAAAATGACATACCAAACACAGACCTATACTGTAGGTCCTGTTGTGACATCACAATATTCTTTAAGACAATTCTTTTTTTTTTTTTTTTTTTTATTATTCTTTGGTTATTTACAATATCAACATATTAATATAACATATTTACAATATTTACAGTACTAGGACATCCAGTAACACTGTAGTTGGTGGTCGGCAGATGTTATAGAGCAAAGCAAGATCAAAAACATAGATACAACAAACAGAAATAATGAAGAACAAAAAAGAAAGAAACATACAAAAAATAATATACAAAAATAACTACAAAAAAAATTGGTGAAATTATACTAAAGAACTCATAAGGCAGAGACTGAATTTCTTAATCAGGGTTACTGATTAATTCACTGTATATATTGTATATTGTTGTAGCTTTTTTGTTGGTCATGTAGTTTATTGATTCTATTTTAAGAGGAGAATCTCTTGCCTATCTGCCCCTATGACATCATCACATTTTACAACGTGCCAGAATCTGGAGATAATATCTGCTTGTGCCCATGAAGATAAATATGTTTCAAATCATACTGTGTAAGAATCCTGACAAAGCAAAACTATCTGAATGGAGACAAACCAAATACTATGTGTCTGCACCAAAGAAAGTGACATGCTGTGCCTTAAATAGATAACGTTGGATTAAATCTATTGAACTATGCATATAATGACTTAATGATGTGCCTTTGTTGTTTTTTCTGTTGTTGAGAGGTAATAGAATCGTGTCATGTCAGAGGGTGGTAGAACTGGTACAGAACAGTCAGTCCAACCTGGTTACACCTGTGCTCTCGCCCTATTACTGTACAATCTATATGAGTGACTTTAAATATAATTAATAAATGCTCATGTAGTTTATTATAAATTCATCACCATGGTGGTAAAACATTTCCCTTAATAATATAAATTCCAACCATTGTTACTCGCTTTTGCAAAAAAATGTCTTTTGATTTTTTTTTTTTTTCACAATATTCTGGAGGCCAATAATATTTAATTCAGGTTTGTTTGTTTGTTTGTTTTTATAATGGTACAAATAGAAAACTGATCTAGTCAGTTTGTAGAGTACTATAGGGCAGGGAAACCTTTAGCCAATGCCTGGCCTAATGACATCCTTTTATTAATGGACACAACATATTTATGGGATAGTATTGCCAGTTAATACAGCACTTACTACAACTGCAAATTTAAGCAATAAATCAATCGAATATACTGCTTAAAACAACAACAAAACAACAGTTTTTTTATTTAAAGTTTAGCATTTTGAAGTGTTACTCTAGTGCTACTACAAATGCCATTGAATTTTATCATGTGTCATTATAACCACTCCCTTTTAAGTTTGCATGCAACGCTGGCATGTTCCTTGACGCAAATGTATAACAGTAAAAAAAAAACGCATGCCGTTTTAGTCTTGGCTGACAAGATAGTTTTTCTTCCTTGTTTTTGGCTCTATGCAGCTGTAGCTCTAGTGAAAATAAAAAAAGAGATCACAAATTTAATCAGTTGACAGGAAGGGCTTTGTGACAATGGCCTCTCTGTGTCTCACATTGATGGGCTGTGCCATGTGTGTGCAGCTCCCTGTACCTATAGCCGTGCTGTGTCTGATGCATCATGAGCGGCTGCTGCCCTGCTCCAGGAGCAGCCCACGCCTGCTCGATCAGAACCCGAAGGCAGATGCTGAACAAGGTATGTCAAGTGTAAAAGCAGTTTGGCCACAGTCCATCATAAAAGCCCATCCCATTTGAGATAATGACGCACATCACACAGGATGTGCTGGTGGTGAACGACAGACAACTCATTCATATCACATCGTGCTGTTGCCATGTTGCATCCAATTATGTGGAGTCAAGTTAATAACTATTTACTGTTGAAATTCATACACTGAAAAAAATAGACTAATGTCCAAAGCAGACTTTTTTTTTCAATCAGAGATGTTTGTATAGAGGGACTATTTGTTTATCAACATGGGGGATGAGCGGGGATAACAGAAAGAGTCGCAGCTGATTGAAACAAGCTGTAACAGCAACACTCGGCAGGGTATGCTGCTAAAGTTATGCTGCTAAATCCACATTTGTGAATGAAATTCATCTTTACAACTTACACACATTACATTCAGGAGAGTGAAAAAATACAGAGAAAAACACTGTCTCAAGCATCGGGACCGGGAGACGGCCATCATACTGGTTCACACCCAATCGAAACAGCTAGCTCTCGTCCCATTTTGTTTATTTTAATCTAGTTTGTTTATTTACAGACGGGCAGAGTCTCTTTCTGCGCAGTAACGTGCAGTAGAGTGGACGTTGACCAATAATCGATATAGTGAAAGATTTCCTTTAAAAAGATGCATTTTTTCTTGCCTGGCCTGCTTGACCTGCTTGTCTCCATGGAGATACCAAAGCTAAATATAGTCAGACAACATAAGAGAGTGATAATTATGGGCTAAATAATGATTACGATGAAGATTAGCCTGTGAAGGTCCGAAAAAAACTTACATTACAGAATATAATGACAAAACTCAACAATCTCTTAGAACTAAGATACAGTTTGCTTCTTTAAAAACCACCTAGCCTGTTGCAGAAACTGGGAACCTTCAAATCTTCATTCTAACGCCCTCCCAAACTGAGCTATTTCTGCCCTGTAAGTGAGAACAAAAGTCATTCTATTGTCGCTATTAGACTATTAGAGAGAATGACAAATGTCAGTGCTTGTAATAAATCATACATTAAAAAAATATTCCTTTTTTACTCCCTTAAAGATCATATTTGTCTTGATTCCCCAGCTCATAAGGGTTTGTTCAGCTGTTGTAACCTGGACAAACTTCGACTTCGTCCAGCCACTTTCTTCATTCTCCAAATTGTGGGCGGAGCCATACTGTTTCTCACTGATGGAATAATAGTAAGAGCTACATTTCCAGAGACTTTCACACAATTTGATATATGGCACAGGGTTTTTTGTATTTCATTATTGCAATATTACTCTTTTGTTTTTCTGTAGGGTTCATATGCAGGCTTTGTGTACACCTATGCTGTGTCCCCCCCTTTGCTCATGGCACACAAGACTGCAGGATATCTCAACAGCGTATTCTGGGCTGCCATAACTCTAAGCCGACTGGCGTTTATTTATCTTTCCTACAGATTCCCTGCTCCCAAACTGATCACCTTGAGTCTGGTAAGAACATACACTTACAGTAGCTACAGTCTTATAAGATGTATTATTAACCTGACTAGGCTTAGATGTGGTTACTATGCTTAAATTGATTAAATAGAAACTGCTTAACTGCAACGAAGCCATATGGAGCCAGATCCTAATTTCAATTTCATCACAATTCTTGTAGACTGGCTGTTTTCTTATTGCTTTTGAGGTAAATAAAATCATTTGCTTTTTCAGAAAGTTCTTACTTCACTTTGATTGGCTAAATCCAACTGTCAAAAGCTGACCAGTGTTCAAGAAAGCGTTTTCTTCTATATCAGACAAGTATCGTTAAGAGATGGTTTATTACCGATACTTGTCTGATATAGAAGAAAACGCTTTCATAAACACTTTAAGAAGACATGATGAACATCCCTAACCTGCTGACCAGTGTTGCCAGATTTTTAGATAGAAACAAGCAACCAAAAAAAAAAAGAAGTAACCTCAACCCTTTACTTGAATTATTTAAAGATCAGACGTGTGTTTAGTCACTATTTGAACAAACAGAGCATCAAAAGAGAAATAGGAAATTTTCATCAAAAAGGCAGTTTGTCACAGGGATGAGCTCATGATTTAATTTTTATCATGATAGTGCCCCACTGCAGCGTAACCCAGCAGTTATTTAAACTAAACACTGTAATCTTTGTAAAAGGACATTATCGCAAACAATGGTTTGATACTTTGTACAAGACTTCTTTCAATAAAGACTAGTAATGAGTGTAAAAGAGACAACAAAAGTCATCTGTCTGGCATGCTTCTTAAATTCAAATATTTGAACAGGATATACTGTATGATGCCGGGATGTCTGACGCAATGTCTCTGTGGTAATATTTTTCTTTGTGGATATTGTAAAACTCCACACATCATAATAGTGACTTTACAAACGTATGTTTTGTTGTTGCTTGTTACAACAAAACAGCCTCTTATAATATAAGAGGCTATATATAACTGCAAAGTACGTTGGTTAAAAGTCAACCCTTTGACTGCCGAAACCCGGGATCGAACCAGGGACCTTTAGATCTTCAGTCTAACGCTCTCCCAACTGAGCTATTTCGGCGGTGTGTGAAACTGTGCTAGCAGCTTGCAGAGATACAGGAAGTGCTGCTACAACTGCCACAAGCTTATAGTGTGGGGGAGGGCTAAGGTCAAAGTTCTTCCGTGTATTCAGTTACCAGCTTTAGTACTCCACACAATAGGTTCAAAATGATTGTTTCTGACATTCCATATGCTTAAATGCAGTATTTAACGCAGTACAATAAAAAGTCATAGCTAACTTTGAAATCTGTATTTTTGTAACCAAATAAATGTCTATAACCTTCAAACAGAATAAATATATATTTTTAAGTATTTAATAATAATTACCTCATAAATGATTTAGAGTTATTACCTCCCAATGTGTTTCTGACCTTCTTCCACAAACAACAGCGAACAGGGCAAGTTTGAGAAAAATTTTGTCTTTATATAATAAATAATACTGTAAGTTGATACACTGTAAACGCTAACTGTGACTTTTTAGCCTCCCTCAAAAAACTTTATGTATTTTTTATATATAATGTAGCTTTAGTTTCTTTCACCTCTAGAAAGTTACAATGTGTCACTTTATTCATTTAGAAGACAAGTGTTCGACAGTCTGTGTCCTGTGTGTCCTCAGGTCGGGGTGGTGCTCGTTCATGGCCTGTTGTTGCTTTTCTACACAAGTCAAACGTTCCTATTTATCGGGACCACTGTACTAGGCCTGTGCATAAGCAGCGTGTTCCCGTCCTTGCTGGCCTTCACTGAAGACGCGCTGGAGTACAAAGGCAGGCCACTCACTCTTGTCATAGTTTTGATGTTTTTTTTCTGTTGAGATTGGGGTTTAAATGGACAGAGATACATCGATACTCACTCAGTACTATCACTTCTAGATGCCAGCTCTTCTGAGTGGTTCTAACACCAGAACAGTGCTGAAAAGTTGAGCAGCGGAGTGCTGTGAAACTGTATCTTCTGGGAGCTTTTGGTCTGGTCATGTGGAGATAGTTAATTTGATTAGCTTCTACTGTTTAAATGCATACTCTCCTAAGCTGATAAACTTAAACACAAACAAGGCACAACTGTCAGAATAAAACTTATGTCTAGACTGATAATCTGACAGAAGCAAATGCCTCAATATTGAACAACTGGGCCTTAAACGTCATGTTACTACAGTGAAAGTAGTGACCATAACAGAACAACTTAATTCAAGGTGACAATTGCCTCTTTATTGGAAATGCAGCTTAGTACCCTGCTAAAAAGCCAACCAGCTACTTGCCGAAACCCGGGATCGAACCAGGGACCTTTAGATCTTCAGTCTAACGCTCTCCCAACTGAGCTATTTCGGCCTGAATGTGTTGTCCTGCTGCATGACAAAGGGTGCTGGTAGTTCATTAGCGTAAGCAAAGACACCTAAACTTTTGTCTTTGGTGGGCCAAAATGTAATGATTTTTTTCTTGTATTACACTGAAGCTTGCACAAGGCCAAATACAATTTTGTTTTGATAATTTAAAAAGTTTATTTGAGAAGATATGTTGAATAAATTGTCTTTTCAATACAAAATTGCCCCTTGCCTAAAGATGTTAAGCGGGGGAGGTGACTTTTGAACATCCACTGTAGTCTGGTTTAGTTTTTAAGCTTAGACATTATTTTCAGAAGATTCATATTAGATCTGTGTTGTGTTATTCCTACAATAGGTTCAGGGTCTAGAATCTGATGAGGCCAGATGATGGACAGTTTTTCTATTATTTTCTATTATATTAACAATTAACATCGTTCTTTGCCAATGTCTAATTTCCTCTCTGTGACTACTTGATTCTTTATAATAGTGTTTCTCAAACTGTGGTGGTGGTAGTACCTGAAGTCCTCTACAGTTTGAAAATTTGTTTTATTTAAATACAAATCCAGTCATGTTTTGTCTTCCCTGAGGTTGATCACCATTTAGAAGTGTTTACTCTTAATTTAGACATGATTTTGTTTCATTTTAAGCTTTATGAGTTCTAATTTAGTCCTGATATTGTCTGATGTTAGAGCTGGTGGTACAAATATTATGTTAAAAATGTTGTGATGATGAGAAAATTTGGAGAACCACTGGTTCAGACATGGTTTACAATAAAAACATTAAAGCAAATTTGGTTTTAGCTGGCCTTCATTTGTATCTGTGTAGTCAGAATGTTACAACCACAAGAACACAACAAATAACTTTGCTTTGCTCCAGGTTGTGCCACTACTGTCCTGGTGACGAGCGCTAGCACTGGAGAAATGCTTATGCAACTTTTAGTTGGATCTGTAAGTCTAATTAAAATTTGCTTAACATCTTTTTGTTTTTGCATGTGTATAATATTGTTGAAATGTGTACAGGTGATTCAAGACTATGGAAGTTACGCCTTCATGGTGTGCTGCACCATAGCCTCTATAATTGGTTTCTGCCTGTTTCTATTGTTCCTCTATGTGCATCACCTCCATAAAAAGAGCTACAGTCCCAGCACAGGTAATTATAAAACTGGATTATTCCCGATAAACAAAGGGAAGGTCAAGCACACAGCCGCGAGCTTTTACAATCAAAAAATAAACACACCACACTGAACAGAGCACAGACATACAAACTCTTCAAAGCACAAGCAAAAGTGAATAGATTTGTACTATATATATTAAAGAAAGAATTAACAAATGCAGGGAAAGAAAGCAGAAGGAATCGTATGCTTACATATAAAACATGTATCATCTTTTACATAATTACAAATGTAACTGGGTGTAATTTTAAGAAATACCAATACATTGTCAGCTTTTCTGAGACAAACTCTAAGTATGCACTGCCACCTTCTGGTCATACACCTTAATAACATTTAATACAAAATGTCTAATTTCATTTTTCTTGTTTCAGATTGCTCCAAAGACATGAATATGAAAGAATTACCGATGAAGTGATACCATTATGCTGGACATTTATGTTTCACTCAGTTACTGCACAAAACTACATTGCATTTTTAAAGCAATGATCTGTGTAGTCACGTTTCATCAATTTTTCAGATGGTGCAATATATGAATACAGACATTTTCCCATTAGTCTTTTCTCTGCATTCACATAACAATTGAACTCATTGTTGGTAAGTAACCTGCTTCAGCCGCCTTGGGTAGTCTGACAGAAGCATGGCCTCTTTGTGATTAATCTTCACATCACATTAAAACAGATGCAAGATGAAGTGTTTAAACAAAGACATAAGCTGTTCAATCAGCTGGTTGGTGTAATACATGAAACACATGTAGAGTTAGATATGTTTTATTGTTGGTCTCTTCTCCTGCACCTCTTGCACACCAAAGCCACTTATTACAAGTAGCGTGTAAACATTTGGGAAAGCATCAAACCAAGCAACAAATAAGTTGTATGTTTTGTACAGTTTAAGATGAGGTCAAAGAGAAACAAAGATACAATTAACACAGAGGAAATGAGGAACCCCTTACACCGACTGTAATATTTCCAACTTTTCATACACTTTAAACTAAGAATAAATCATGATCAATTTTATATGATTTGTCACTATCTGCTCAGCAGAGAAAAGTTTATATTTTGCGGCATTAAAAAAGTCATGGGAAACACTCTGCGTGGGTTCATTCTTTCTTCTAATAAAAGAAAAATAAAAGCTGCCAATTATATTGGACTTATCCTGAATAAACTTTGATTACTTTGCAGCATAGTGCCTGATTGTAAGTCTGTATGTTATTAAACACATACAGATTAAATATAGAGATTTGTTTTAATAAAATACTAAGTGCTAGGCTTCATTACCCTTTGGGAGAATACACACAAGTTGTATCACAAACATTTGAATCTCAAAAAGTGAATCAAATAGTTACAGGAACCTCGAAAAAGTGCAAACGTCATTTCACAACATCTGCTTTTACAATATCAACACAGTATATCAAAACACTTACGTACAAAACATAGATTCTGAATGTCTTATAAGGCTTTGATTTCCCACAGCGCAGCCACTCCTCAAACACAGAGGACTCATCACAAAACAAACATGCACAACTAAAGCAGAGATCAGACAACCAAAAACAGCAGCCATCTAACCATCTGTTCTTTACAAAAATAGAAATTAATCTCAAAACTCTTAGCATTACGAGAAAAGCGTTACACAAAGGTGATATAAAGGTTATCATAGATATATTGATATTATTTACACAGTTTATCACTAGTTATCACAAACATTTAGGAGCTGGCTGAAGAGAGACGTGGCTGCCACCTTTAGAGGTGAAAATCTTACATGCTGTGCATATTTCTCACAATGCCGTGTACAAAGTATGAAAACTGTCAGAACACTCAGGCACTAAGACATAATCAGACTTCCATTACACAAAAGATCTATTCAATGAATAGAAGAACAAGGACATGCCACAGGTAATTACCAATGTTAATGCCTCTAACTCAAATGCTAATTCTGTTTTAGTTCATTGGTGTTTGTAAAGACCTCCACAATTGTGATGGTGCATAAAATATATATATTGCATTCTGAAGATGTGCAGCACATAAACTGCTATTCAGATACACAGAGACCACACTTTGAGGTTTTACACCAAACCATCAAAAGTGAACCACGGATCATAGGCCGCTGCAGCGATCTGAAATACTGTAAATCACATTTTCTACTGATAGAGGTGGGCATGGCTATGGTAAGGCACAATTTACTGTGACTTTTGGCTCCAAGGGGGCAATGTCTGAGTTGATTAGCAATTGGCTGGTCATTGATCCCTGGGTTAGGACTTGGCATTACACTCCAAGCTTTATGTAAACATTTGTAATTTGTATATTTCATAGCATAGATGCTGCAGTTTCATTCTTATGGCTTCAAAAGCATTTAAAACAAACAACCTTCCTGTAGATACCTTTAGAATTCTTTGAAAATCGACCTTTTCCTTATATCAGTCTGCAAGTGGCAATGCAATGTGCAAAGTAAGTAAAAAAATATTAGTCTAATTGGTCCATCATAATTTAAAAGGTGGAAGTTTGACTGTCTCCTAAGTTTTAGGAAGGAAATATTATTGTTTTTTATTTCTACAACAGTAAAGTAGGAAATGTAGGAACTACTATTCTTTCAACTGTAGCTGTAATTTCTGACATCAAGCAAATTTGTGATGTTTTTGTTGTTGTTTTTTTGCTTTAATCCATATACTATTTCACTTGGTACAGATTAGGGTTGGATTAAAACTTTAAATAAAACAGTATGTTCTTCAATGACATGTTGCCTGCAGATTTAAAAAAAAATATATATGGCTTTTCTGTAATAAAATGTATTTACATTCCTCTGATACAGTGACCCATCAGGCCACAAATGCTTTCTGGTCTTTTCTACTCTATGTAAAAAATCGGGCTGTAATAATTGGCATAGGAGAAGCATGGTTCATGGCCATGTAGCACAATAAGACAGTTAAGGTAAAAATATTAGATATGGCTATGGCCTTTAAGAGCAGCAGAAAAGGCTTGAAGTTTTAAGAATAGGGGCAGACAATGAATAAAAGAGGACTACAAGAAAACTGAAGGTCATAAGGGTACATCTTTACCCTTTAAATTAATTGAAAGAAGCTGAGATTTAACAAGGTGTGTGTTTTGTCAGCGATAGGAACAGTATAAAAAGGAATTTCCAGCAGTTGTCAATGGAAAAAAAAAGTACTTTTTTTTTTGTCTGGAGCTTTTGTCCAGACAACAATCCATAAAGAAAAGTCGTAGCATCCATGAGCTGTGTGTGGGTTTGCAAAGATTCAGATTGAGTGTAGTGTGGAGAGCACCAGTGTCCCGTGGAATGACACACACAGCTCTGGTCGGTTTTGTTGGTTTAGGCTGGTTCATGTCTTCTGAGGGTCTGGCGAGATGGGGCCTGGAGTGTTGGTCCCATCCAGACTGTGAACGGGTATCTGGAACGAAGGCGTGAGCACAGACGGGAACTGGAAGACAATGGGGGAAAAATAGGCGTTCAAATCATAAAGACAAAACAATAGGTCAGAAAAAAGAGAAAGACTGACTTGGAATAGATGGGCTCCTTGGCGTCGTGTGGCAGGACTTAGTGGAGCGACTGGACTGAGCGTGCTCCAGAAGTGGATGTTGGACAGAAGAGGGCTCGGGGTCAGCAGCAAAGTGGGCGTCTGTAATCCAAAACATTATAGTGCATTATAAAACAGGGTGACATTTACTGGCATAAATCTATCAAATATTAACACATACAATTTATAAGGGTCAGAGTTTTGGGGTTTTTTACTGTAGAAATGGTATATATTGTAAAAGTAGCCCATTGTGTTCATTTATTCAATCTTTCTAATGATTTTTAGGCAAGTAGTGTAGTACTGTAATACTACAAGTACTGTGTACTCATAGTTATTTCTAATGTAAACAGACTTTTTAAATACTACTTTAACCAAGGTTGAAATATCAGGACTGAGAATTTTTGGATAGATAATATTTCCAAATGAAGTTTGTTATTGATAAAACATTTTCAACAATCTTATCTTATCCATATACATATACACAATATCTACAGTATATACTATGTATATACACTAGAAATTACATGGAAATAGCTTGGTCAAACAATTAAAAATTGTTGAAAGGTGATCATTTCCTTTTCTTATTATTTAAATTTTGAATAGTTTATTTACTATTGCAATCAAAAAAAGTGTTTACCTGTAGCATTGCTGGTGTAAGAGACGCAGTGGGCAGAGAGGGGCTGCAGAGGTTCATTGGGGAGAAGTCTGACGCAGTAACAAGCAAAGTGGGTGGGCTAATTTGCAGGATTTTGGGCGGCTTCCGGGCCTTTCCTGAGCTCTGCGTGGCAACTGTGCTGATGCTGCTCACCGACTCCATTTCCACTGTGATTTGCTCATCTGTACTCTCCGCGCCACTATTGTCTACCTGAAAACGCAGCAAAAACACATCAAGAATAGCTGCATACAAAATTTAGTCAACTCACGCTGACATTGTGACATTGCTTACTGTCTCCTCTGCCTGGCTCACGGCAGACTCCAGTGGCTGGGAGCCTGCCTGCTGCGACGACCCCGACTCTATGTCCGTGTCGATAACCAGCTCTTGGGATGACTCTACCACTAAGTTGGGAGAGGGGCTTGTCGTGCTCAGGTCGGTGATACTGAACTGATGCTCCACTGGCCGCATCTGATCAAATGTGTAAATAGTCTGCTGGGGCATTGAGGAGCTGATGTCCTCCTGTCTGGGCAGTGGAATCTGGAGAGGGTCCACGTGGTTAGACACCAGGGTTGGCTCTATTGAAGCATGAGTGTGTGGGGGTCCTAGTGATGGCTTTGGAGGGGTGTTTCCAAACTTGATAACAGAGGGTAGGACAGGGGTCTGTTGCTGTGGCTGGGATAAGGCATCCTGGCTTGGAGATGCTGTGCTCTGCACTCTCTTGTCTAACATCTTCTCAGCTGGATTCTCTATTTTG
Organism: Mugilogobius chulae; assembly: GCA_038363315.1. Classification (NCBI taxonomy): domain Eukaryota; kingdom Metazoa; phylum Chordata; class Actinopteri; order Gobiiformes; family Gobiidae; genus Mugilogobius; species Mugilogobius chulae. Next base: position 29,624,661 of record CM076405.1, on the reverse strand, counting down.
ATGGACTTAAAAGCTGACGTCCATTTTGCAGCGAGTTGAGAGTGAAGGATGTGTACAGGCCAGAGTGAATGTAGTCGTTGCGGTTTGATTGCTTGGTGCCTGTGGCCAGAGTGCTAGAAGTTAATGTTGCCTTGTTTTTGTCAGCTAAGTCCAGCTCCTGAACAACGCTATCACCCTTTTTGGAAAGTGGTGTGATGTTTCCTATAGTTGGGTCTGCTCCATCCACTCTGGTGGTAACATCACCTTTAAGGATGTCAGGATACGATACAAAGCGATAGACAAACTTCTGGCCATTCACTTTCTTTATGATGTTCTGTAGTAAGTAAAAGGAAAGTAAAAGGAAGCATGTTACATTTTACTCTACATTTAACTTTAAGGCTGTAATTAAAACTCTGTACACAAAATAGCAAAGAAAGTTTGCGATGACTGTAGTAAATCAAATAATGATTGGATTGACAAACTATTTAACATTTCCGGAATAGATAAACTTTGTCCATGACCTTGGGTAGTGGCCAACAGGATTAACACAGAGAAATGTACACAACACAAACAAAATTGAGTATTCCATTTAAATCCAAATTAAAATGGTTCGTCAATTCAAGTACATATTTCAGCCATTCTCTTCGATGTATAACAAACTGAAGAAAAAAATTGAACAAAATCTATTAATAAAACAGGAATTGCAAATGCAATTGTATTTGAAATATTGAACCTAACTGTGCAGCCCTAAAACACAAAGTACCGAAATAACACTGAGAGGACTTGCATGCATTTAATCAGACATGAGTAGCAGTCTCTGAAATAAGTTAACTCATTTAACAAAAACTTGTGAACTCGAAATTATCTATTCATCATCCAACAGGGTTAACAACATCTCCAAAAACTGAAAATTAGAAATCAAATTTAAAATGTTCTTTATCTTGAAAACCAAACAATGTTTAATAACTAAAGAAAACAGAAGTCTGTATGGTGCAGCTCCTTTTGCCTGTCTGAGCCAAAATAGTAGTTGTTGATGGCACAGCCCAACATACCAGAGCAGCCCAGCACTGAGCGCCCACAGAATCAAGCAGGAGCAGCCCATGTCAAACCACAAGCTGAGTGGGAGACAGACGGCTGTAACACTCTTCACTCAACTACTTTGAGAAACATCATTCACTTGTCGGATGCTAGCTGCCAACAGATATTACACATGTCATACGTACTATATTATGGCCTAATTGCTTTGACGGGTGGTCGCTACAAGAGATAATGAGAACTAAAGAAGACAAATCAAATTAGCTGTGTTTGAAACCAGGTCATTAAAAACAAGCTAAAATAAATCATGACTTCTTCAAAATGTAAAAAGTTACACAAACAAGAAAATCCAGCAGGAAATCTTGCTGAAACATCAATTTTCACACAGTGAGGCATGAGTTTGAAAGAAAACATTTTTACCTTATCATAATAATATCTGAGTGCTCGGCTTAGTTTGTCATAGTTCATATTTGGCTTGTTTTTGCGGGCTCCCCACAGCCGGGCCACCTCCTCTGCCTGCAGCAGTTTGAACTCCCCTTCCTCATTGGTCCAGCAGATGAGCTGTTCATTGTTGGAATCCAGTAGAAGCTGAAGAAGAAACTGCCACAGAGTGACAGAGTTGTCCATGTCTCACTGAGGAACAGATGGCAAAAAGGCTCATCAATCACAGGAATAAACACACTTTTTAACACATACTGACATCATGTTGATGAGTCAGCCTTCTCAGTTCCTTATAACCATGTTTTCTGTCTTTTTGCAAAAATCTACATTTAACCAGAAAAGTCCCACTCATATTCAGACCCTTTTTAATGCAGAAATCAAAGCAGTGTCATGGGTGGCTCCAGGTTATTTGATGCAGCACACCAAAAAATCATAACACAACACAGAGCAGAAGTACAAACAGTTACATTAGGTTGCATTTTTAAGTTTTTTTATATTATTACTACTACTTTGTTTGAAAAAAACAAAACAACACAAAACAAAACAAAGCAAAGCAAATTTAGGCAAAATCTTTCAATACCTGATTAATATATCATATCTACCATTAGTGTGGAAAATCTCAGAAAAATAAATAACATTGTATGAGACAATCAAGTGATGGAGCTTTTGGTGAAACTTTATACACTGGTCATTTCAGATAAAGTATATATCTAAATATTACTTATTTAGATGTCATGTGCAATGGTGCCAACTTTCTCTCGCAGAGAGCACCAGTTAATGCCAGACACACAGCACAATATACAAACGGACACTTTGCATAATCAAATATCAATAAATACCAACGTAATACTATATTAACAGGTAACAGTGGTGTAATCTAACGAAAAGGAAAACTCACAGACCATGTTCGCCTGCTGCATGTATGTCTGTGTCTAAGCTTCTTATGTGGATGAGTAAATCTGAGTTGAATCATCATCAAATCTGCTAAAGCTGCAGACACACCCCCTACATGCAATCTGTCCCACGCGCCCTCCTGTTGTTAATATTGGAGCTTAAAAATAGGGCACTGTCAAATGTGGCTAACAAAAAGCTTTTACATTTGAGCGTTATGCAAGACGTGACACTAGCAGCAGACTCGTGTAAAGAGGACAAGGACACATCATAAAGCATGCGAGGTTGTAAAAGCCCTAAAGTTTTATAATGGAGACCAATTCACGAGCTGTCATATCATTCTAGCATTGACAGATTACTGCTGTCAGAAGACCACCCCACGCACACAACACATACAAAAAAAAAAAAAAAAAAAAACACTTGTTGATGGCATGCCTCCGATTTGTTAGAATTTCTAAATGTCACCTGTGCCCGGTGTCATTACCGTCGGTAGGCCACAATAATTGTTACAGTTGTGCTAAAATTATGTGGAAACAACAATTAAGTTGACACGATGACGTTAGTTTACCAAGTGGAAAGGTAGCTGTTAGCTTACGTTAGCTTGTTTGCTAATATTACCTCGGTCACAGAGCCCGCTCGATTTCTTCCAAATAGTCCGGCAGTCTCAATATATTCTTGACGCATTGTCGGAATGCTCCTTTTACCACACCATAGTCCAGAAAATAAGTCAGAAACACTTCTCAAACGCCTTATACCTGTGAAGTACAGATAATAAACTATGGCTTCTGCGGACGATAAATCCTTTCAACAGGAAACTATGCTGCGTTCACTGTACCTCGTTCATATCGCAAACATTGTTATTTGAAAGTTTTCAATCTGACTCATTTCTTGTAAAAATGCATATTTTACCTCTTACAAAAGTTTGCCATTGCTTATAATGTTACAGATATCACCAATGCTTCTGTTCTGATGTTTATTTAATTTATGACAGCGGTGCGTGTGTAACTTCAACATGTCGATCGAAACTTTTAAAAATCGGATGGAACATGAATGTTGACACTCAAAACTTGAGATCACGTCCCAGAGCCAGAGATGTGATCCAAGCAGTGGTTTACGGAACCGGGCTTTTTAAGTGAGCTAAAATCAGACATACTTGAACTAATTTACTACTGCCATTGAGGGCTTCGCTGAAAGGACAAAAGAGCTCAAAACCCATGCTGCTGCAAAGCATTAAAGCCCTTGTCATTTAATCAAATCATGACATAAAAAAATAAACAAATATTCTGCAAATGTACTAACCTTTAGAATCCATAATTTTTAAAAGATTGTTAGCTTCCTAAAATAACCACAAGAGGGCAATATAGCCCTAAACTCGACACGCAGCATACTGATTATATGATGGCCACATCTCGTGACTTATGGACTGTGTTGTTTAATAAGCATAGTTTATGTTGAATTACATTTGTTTTCATTATTTTCTCTAGACTACTAACCTTTCGGTCCCTTTTTCTTTCAATTTCTTTCTTTCTTTCTTTCTTTCTTTCTTTCTTTCTTTCTTTCTTTCTTTCTTTCTTTCTTTCTTTCTTTCTTAGACTGCCTTTCTATAGAAAAGTGAGGGTTTTCCACACACATTCACATATCAAACAGCCAATTCCTGATGTGGGAAACTCATGACTGTCATTTGTGTTGTATTTTGTATTGGATCTAGCGCATGGTATTCTTGCTCAGAAGCACGTTTGAAGGACATGCACAATGCAAATAATGTATCATATTTATATTATGCATCATATTTATCCAACACTGATACTTCCATCAATGACATCAGGAGTACCAGGGGCAGGGCAATATGGTAAAATAATAAAATAATAATAATAATAATATTTATGAACTGCAGCGTCTGGACAGAATAAAAAGCCAGTGAATAAATATAAGGTATAATGAATAAATAAAAACTTTTGAATAAAATTCCTACTTCACTGCGATTGGACAGATCCTGCTGTCATAGACTGATCAGTGTTGCAAGACTTTCAGAGGGAAATAAGTGATCAAGTATGCTGAAAAAAAAAAAAAAAAAGAAGCGACCTCCACCTCTATCTACGTATCTAGATAGATAGATAGATAGATAGATAGATAGATAGATAGATAGATATATATATAGATAGATAGATAGATAGATAGATAGATAGATAGATAGATAGATAGATAGATAGAGATACATACATACATACAAGATACAGAACAAGATACCAAACAACCGCCCTGACTAGAGTAGGGCGGTCAGGGATTTGCTTTCATTAATGAGATACAGTAATCTAATAAAAGTGACCCACAACAGCTCTATGCAGGAGTTTTATAGTATATATACGAGCAGAGTAGTATTTTTGAAGCTCACATTCAACATTTTCAATAATCAGCCAGTGAAACAGTCCTGACCCGGTCCATCTGGAAGCTGTTGCATTTTTATTAGGGGTGTGAATTGCCATGAATCTGGCGATTCGATTCGAATCACGATACACACCTCACGATTCGATTAATCCCAATTAATCTCGATACTGACACAAACGATTATATATTGCAATTAATTGATAATTATTTCTGTTTTTATAGATCTATACTAATAAAGTACACTTAAAAAACGAAATGTTATGAAATAAATTGTGTGCCAAGGGTTAACATTAGATTGTCTTCTTAAAGACAGTGCTGCCCCTACTGTCCTGGCTGAATATGCACATTTTGAACCATTATTGACATTGAATTCAGTTGAAATCAAGGTTACAAAGCATCCTCAATAATATGCATGACGTCATCAAAAGAATCGATATCGGAATTTTAGTATCGATTTGAGTATCTTGGGATCGAGTATCGCGATATATCGCCGAATCGATATTTTTTGACACCCCTAATTTTTATTATACTAATTTTTATTATGTTTTATATCTCATAAAAACATAAATCAATGAAAAAAAAAATTAACACAGTTATTATTAATAATCCTTTATGGGATTAAATCAGGATCTGTTTGTGGTTTACAAAATTAAAAAAAATGCAAAAATTCCCAAAACATTTAATAGTTTATATGAGCTAAGCCTAAATTTTATTTTTGCTGTACCTAAAACTTATTTTTAGCTAAATAATCAGGAACGGTCAAAACCCAAATACAGGATGCCTAAAATAAAGTCATTCAGATCCAACTGCATATTTACCAAATCAAATTCAGACAGAAATTAAATTTCATCACACACATACAAAACAAATAGTAAAACAATGTTTTATGTTTTTAATTTTTATTTTTACAAATAGGAAAATAGCTTTATTGTATTCCAAAAGAAACAACAGCCTGTGTTGGGCAGACTGACAGAGGACCAAGAGAGATGATTAGTGAATGCGGTCTGGATGTAGGTCAGTGGAAGCAGCCTGGGAGGCTCAGACAGATAAACATGTCTGCTGTCTGTCTCCTGTGAAGGGACAAACCAGACAAACTCAGATGCAGTAAGGTTCAAAATGTACTGCTTGTGGATATAATTTGTTGTTGTATGTTGCTACAGGCAAGAGTTCTTTTCAAAGCACCAAAACCACCCAGGAGGACACAGTCAGAATCTATAAAGTGTCTATTGTATGTAGCTGGTTCAATCGACACAAGCCAGTTCGGTGAAGCACTGAAGAATGAGCACCGTAATTGTAGAAATCATGAAAGCTGTACGTGCTGCAGAACTTTCCGTAGAATTTTTCATTTTTGGCATTGTCTGTTTGTGGTACATTTTGCAAGACCGTCTTAAGAGCACAAATGATTCTCTTTTTCACCTACACAAGTGCACTTGAGACCATCAGACCAAGCATAATGCATCATGAATGGGTAGAGTGGGAATCTAAATCCCAGATCGTACTCAGTCTGACATTCCACAGATTGATCACGCTACAATCAAACCCATGAAAGTGACCATCGGCCTCTGGAGAAACACCACAGAATAGCTTAATGCACTGATTGAAATTAGATAAAAAAAAACATCTATATAAAGGCTACAAGCTTTGTACATGTTATTTCTGTCCTTATTGTTCTTTACATTTATAACGAGTATGTTACAATACACATGATTGAGTAGTAGTTAGCTGCCTGTCCAGTTCTTGAAACAGTTAGCTTCTCTTGCCTCTATAACCAGCAGAATGTATACAGTAGCAGTTACTGTCAAGTGTACTGAAAATAAAGGGGCAGTACTTCACATCACATTTGCACCATTGAGCATAAAATGAACATATAGACCGAGAAAAACTAGGCCACTGATCGGCAGCACACTGAGAAACTTTCATAGAACAATGAGCTTATAATGCTGTCACGTAGTAAGTGTGTAATGTCCATGCTCTCATGACCAAAAGTGTGATAACTTGTCTGGCATCTCCACTTCAGAATCACAGTTAGATAAGAAAAGTCATATGACAACAAAAAGTAATTTTTGTGAAATGGACAAAGGCATCCGCTTGAGATTAGGACTGTGAAAGGCAAATAGGTCAGGGGCGCAGGGGAGTTTGACAAGGCAATAAATGCACTAAATGTTGTGCATAAGAGCTTTAAAAATAGCCAACTACAAAGCTAAATATCTAAGTGCTTGGTTAAAAGTGAGTCAGGCCCAGATCTCCATGGGTACAACATAGTGTACTAAATCTCATTTTAAAGTGTTTGCATTCTCATTTGAGGTGGATAAAATATAGACACTTATTGGAAGAGTATTGTCTTAGCACCTCTTTAAAACTCTGATGCACTCTCACTTAGTTTGGCGTGACCCGGGCCTGGACTGAGTGCTTCAATCAAGATTTTACCCTACAAAACTTCATGACGCATGAGTCATAATTCTAGCCATGTCAACAGCTATCTTTGAAGCCTCATGATCATAACACATGATAGATATTAAATCACAACTAAATTAACAAGAATAAAAAACAAATGCTGGAAGATTAGTTCTGTGGACCCTGAAGGCTGGCTTGGTGGAAACAAAAAGGGATGCACCAATTCTTACCGTCCACCCATCAAAACAATCACATTAACAATCATTGCCAATTTGATTGCCAATGCATTTTGAGCTAGCAGCATAAACACCTTGCAAGGCATAATCATATATATATATTTTTTAATGCATATCTATTTAGAATTGGAGTGGGGGGCTAACAAATAGTGCAGATGTTATTTTCCAGGGATTCATCTTTCAAGTACCAGCAGCTGCAGGGTAGTATTGAACTACAGTAACCACATAAATAACAGCTCCTTGGTTTCAAAGAGGTACATTTAGGTTTGTTTTTTTTTAATTGCTGGAAATTACTTACGTCTCTGTAATTTTGACAGTTTATCAAAATATACCAAATTTCGTATTTCATTTACTGTAAAAGGAACTAAAGCATAGTGCATCAACAGCAATGTACAAACGCATTCTGAAGGGACCTTTGATTAAATGGCTCATTGAGTCCCATTTCGTTACTGACCATGTTTTTTAGTCATTTTCAGAACAATATTATGATTTAGGATTGGTGCATCCCTAGAAGGACAGTTGGAGAGCATAGTAGTGACAACAGAGCACCAATTGCTGCTAACAACAGAAGTACTGTGAGTTAAGCCTCTGCAGAATGACTCCTGTTGTGTTTTGAGGTGAAGGCCCGGATATCCATTTGGAATGTTTTTTTCCTGAGGTGACACAGTTTTTGTTGCACTTATAAGGGCAACTTACAAGGGCCAGTTCAAAGTAAAAAGCATGTGGTAAAAAGGGTAAAAAAGAACAAAGAACAAGAAAGCAAAAAAGGAACAGCAGCCAGCTTTTAGATTCCACTAAAAGTTCATCATGAAACAGCTGTGAAGACTGCCTCAGGCTGTGGTCAGGGCTTAAGCTAAAAAAGTACGGTAAGTGTCACATGTTGGTTCGAATAATCCGACTGGGTCTGGAGCTGCGATGGACCTTGGTGTGTTTTGAAAGATGATCACTGCGAGCAAACTTCTTCTCACACAATGAGCACTCATAGGGTTTGATGCCCGAGTGTGAGCGGCGATGACGTGACAGCTCATCTGAACGGGAGAATCTGGGCACAACATAGTATATATCAACAAAAGGAAACTGTAAGAAAGTCAATATTTCTGAAAAGGGTGCATAATTTTTAAACTAACAACTTGAGTTATGTTTTATCAACAGAATGAAAAAAACATCACATTATGATATCTATAATAATAATAATAGTTGTCTTTTCTTAACTGCGAAGCTAGTGTTTTGACCCAACATAACATTAATGCAACCACATTTCTAATAAAAGCATCAACAAATTGTAAACATACCTCCATCCACATTCAGGCCAGCTACATGTGTAAGGTTTTTCTCCTGTGTGTCGACGGAAGTGCGCTTTCAGGTGGCTGCTCTTGGTGTACATCTTCCCACAGCCAGGGTGGGAGCACTTATGGACTCTCTCTGTGGTGGGAACTCTGGACATGCGGGGCGGTACAGCTTTTAGCACACTGTTCCCTTGGCCCCCTACTCCAGTGACACCAGTAATCTCAACAGTCCTCATTGTGATGGGCAAAGGGGCAATCTTAACATACTTCTGGTCGGTAGTCTTGGCATCACCGTTGTTTAGAGATACCAATGTGGCGGTGGCTGTTGTAGTAGAGGGAACCTGGGGTGCAAGCAGAGTGACATTCTGTCCAGTAGCACCCTGTAGGCCCATTACCAGGTGAGTAAGCCATATACCACTTGGTGTACCAGGGGAAGCTGCTGCTGGAGTTTGGGTCTGGGCAAGAGGTACGGGTTGTATCTGCAGGACCAAGGGAGTCCCTAGTAACATACGTGGGCTCACAGTGGGACAAGGGCTCACTAGGGAGGCAGACTGTGATGAACTGGTGTGCTCTTTCTTTGGGGTGAGTGAAGTGCATTGTGGGTGCTAGTCTCAGGTTCACTGCCCGTCTCTGTGGGGCTTGGAGGCTCTGCAGTGGATGTGCATGGCAGAGGGGAGGACTCTTCTTTTGGAGTGAGTAGCTCATCTTGAACAATGTCCATTTTTTCCTTAAGGAACTCCTCAATATCCTCCAGTGTAGGTGAGAAAGGGGACGGCAAGTGAAAGGGGAACTCTGGAAGCTTGGATTCCTGATTTGAAGACTCATCCTCTCCTGTAATGCCAAAAATAAAATTTACATATGAATGTTCTGGAAAAAAGTCTAGTAAACAGAGAACTACTAATCGAATCTGCATAAAAAATATTGTTTCAACAGGTGTTGCAAAAATGGTTTCAGTATTTTGCTCAACCATAAATTGGCTTACGTCAGTATTGTGCATTTAAGAGATAATGTGCATTTATGGGATGAAAGAAAAATTACAACAACTATAGCTGGCATTCCTGCTGTCCTTTAATTAAGAAATACATAAATATGTTTCCCACCTGGAGCACCTAAAAAATATGCAAATGTGCCCCTTCATCTTCATCCTCTTCCTCCTCGTCTTCATCAGGGGCAGAGCTGTGCATGGCGCCCTGCTCGCCCACTTCTGGACTGTCACAAGAAGCTGAGCTCCCCCCTCGCTGCTCGCTCCATCTCCCACACCTAGAGTGAACAGGCTGCTGTCCCTGAACAAGTCATTCTCCAAACTCAGCGTTCTACTGCTGAGAGACACCATTGATCCAGGCCGATCACAGCTGGTGAAACCCTATCCAAGAAAAACTGCAAAGGAGAAGAGAAAGTGCTTGTTAGTCTCTTTGAACAGTGCAGAGACAGCGCTCACAATTATATAGCCTCTCTCTACAATTGGCTAATGATACAGTAAAACATGTGAACAAAACATGGTCTAATATGGCTTTTAAGACTTAACTTTATTTTACGCATACACTGGTTTTGGTATCTACACCTATGGGATAAAATTACTGCGTTTTGAGATACAAATGACAGACCAAGAAAAACAGCTCTTCCATGAAAACATCTTTCAACTTAATTCACAGCTAAAGTACACATTCACTTTGTTAGCATTTTAGAGTTTTTTTTTTCTCTGCAAGTTACATCACACTGTCAATGAAAATGTCACCCCAACAGGCCAGAGAGGGGTTGAGCTAATAACCACTAAATAATCCCATGGCAAGGATATGATATTAAATATCCCATGGAGAATAATCCCTTAGGATATTTGCAGATTTGGCGCACTGAAATGGGCAGGTGCCTTTAGATTGAGGATTCAATGCGTATTTTAATAACCCATAGGATAGCATAATAATGTATTCATAATATACATTTAAAGGTTACTCTTGGTCAAAATTACCTCATTTGTATCTTGAATAAGATTTCTACAAAGAGGATTACAAGGCCATGACCACGTGGTGCTTCAGTCACTTCACTACGTGTTTACATCCTTGAGGTTATCCATTCATCCAATGCAGTTGTTATAACCACAAAATGCAATTTGTGTAGAGGAATAAGAGAGCAGATATCAGACTTTAATCGACAAAAAACAGGAATTGAAGCAATCTGTTTAGCCAAATTAAAACATAATAACACGCCTCTCTTCCAAACACTGTTACGTAACGTGTTTGTGATCTGGGGCAGTGTGTTAAAGTAAAGTGCTACTGCGGGAGACGCATGGCCGATCGCTAGAGCTCTGTTTTATACAGATGTAGGCATTGAGTCCATGCGCCTGGGTCTCTATTCTCACATTAATAGGCTACCTGCTGTCAAACAGTGAGCTAGGCACATGTTGCAGTTAGGCCCTCACTCTCCTCAGGTCCGGGTAAACACGGGCCGCACTGACGCGCCCCTGTACGCAGACTCACGCACTCTCAGTGGATCGATATAAGCTCCATGCGTTAAGACAGAAGGTGTAGTAAAGACTCGCGGCCCACGCTAAAATGGCACCCACTGCACAGGAATGCTTCGCTCTCAAGTTCGGCCCGGACAAAACTGCTCTGCGCCAAGTGCGCTGCCGCGATCCACCATAAACTCGACCTACCTTATGTGCGACAAACTCCTTGGTTAATATTCACGTTGCAACGTCGACTGGACTCACAAGGGGCTGCTTAGAGGGCTTTTCACCGTCGTATTATTGTCGTGGCGCTCTTACATCCCGTCCTTGCCACGGGTCCATGTTGGCATTCCTTTCCCAGCGTCACGTGACTGCATCGCTGCACAACTCGGAGGCACGGGTCCAATACTGGCACTCTGATTGGCTGCTCTTTGCGGAGGCTCGCCCTAAAAGAGAGACTGGGATTGGTCATTGCTCGATACATTCTGGCGGCCATGTGTTGATGGAGTATATCCTGCCTCACTTAAAAAAGACACAGGCCTGGTACAACAAAACAAGGAAAAACGAGTTGCGTAATTGTTAACCACAAATAACCACGCGCCTCTGGAGAGAGCATGATTCAAGCAGAGCCAAACCCAGATTCAATATATGTCCCGTTGAAGTGAGCAATATCTGACAACTTGGTGATTTTCGTGTCATTCTTTGGACAAACCAAGTAGGCCTATGAGACTAATGTGCACATCTTGGCGGCTTCTGTACGAGTTTACATGTAACATGAACTACAAGACAAAATGACAACATAGGCTCCTCTACAATACCATTTACCCCAACATAAAATTGTTATGTATGTATAGTGGTGCTGGTCCAATCCTTCCAAGTAGGCCCATGTGTTTGTACGAGTAGCCTAAGAGTAAAACAGAAATAGAAATATCATAAGGCATAACACCTGGCCATTTCTAACCTGTTTGATACGTACAAAACCTAATGGCATCTTCAAAAAAAAAAAAAAAGATACGGCAACCTTTCACACAGCGCTGGCTGCTGGAAAAGCACTGGCGAAGATGAAAGAAGGGGGTGAGAGTGGAGAGCAGCAGTGTGATTGGTTTGATAACAGGGGTTTGTAATCAGCGCAGTTTTGTGTAGATAATTTATAAGTGAGGTCATAGTCTTAAAATGACACTGGCCGTTGCAGTGAGACAGTTTGTGACTATTTTGACCTGAAATTTGCTAATTTGCCCAGTTTGCACCAAAATTGACTCAGAATAGTAGACTGATTAATGCTATTTAAACAGCATACCGTTTTTAAAGTGTTTTAGTTTAATTAATAATTAATAAAGTGTTTGGTGATACTTTCCCTCTTAAAGATCATTTGCTGCCCTCTGGTGTTTCAGTAGAGAAACAGACAGCTCAACCCTTGTGCTCCTCCAACATCTTCTTCATTATAGGAAATAATTACCATCCAGCACTGATAAACACTGACCCAGAGAATGTAGCCTCTATACCTAGTAACTGTTCCAGGATAATGATTCAAGATTGTCAAGAGGTCAAGAAATTAAAATAAAATTAAAGTAGAAGTACAAAGTAGTAGTCCAAGAAATTGCTCAAGTAGGAAATAATTATTCAAGGACACGTGTCCTTTATAATTAGTATGTATGTATGTAGTACACATGTATGTATACTACACATACTCTTCAATGAAACTCACAAGTCAAACTGCAACAGAGCACAGCAGGAAGTGAGTAGCCTTCCTTAAACTAAGAACCATATTCCATGCCTTGCAAGTAAAATGCTGACCGGTTACTCAGGTTTTCTTTCTTTAACCTTCTTAGTTTGAATATATTAAGTTTTTTCTATGTTTTTTTTCTATGTTATTTTTTTCCCAATAAACTGACTATTTCTAAAGATGACCTGATTTTTAATATTATATATATCTATATATATATATGAAATAATAATCCACACTTTAAAATAAATTAAGACTGTGTGTGTCACATAAAATGACAAACAGATCAGATTACATTAGTCAGTATAATGCTTTTCCAAATCCCTTGAATTTGCTTTAGTTGTGCTTTATTCATCTAGTCCATACTCAGCTGTAAACACAGCTGCCCTGATGGCAAATTACTGGAGTGAGATTGTCAATCTGTGCCACAGGTCTTCAGCTCTAACCAGAGTTACATATACAGTATTTTAAAGACACAGTCTTGCACAAGGACACACTTGAAGTACTTTGCAGAACTTTGTATTTCCAGCACTTTCAAATCTCACGAAGGACCAAAGTAGGAGTACTGAGAATGCTTAATGGAAATTACAGCCTAGACTTTTGCTTTAATTGATGAAACAGTTTCAGGGGAACCACTCCTGAATCTCAAGACCAATGAGATGACCACGTGCTAAGGCTGTTGTTCCTTAAAAGATCATAAAAGCTTTTCTATTAACCACGAGCTAAAGCACTATGAACGATATTGTGAACTGCTCATACTCTTTAAACAATAGTTAGTTTTAAATTGCAAATAATTATATACTGTAAATTATGTGTATTGGTTTATCTATTTTAACTAAAAACTTAAACAAAACTGAAAAAAGCTGACAAGCAAAAGCTTTTGATCTTTATATCCAAACTAAATATGTCCTAAAGACACCTACAAGCAGTCACACAAAAGCATAAAAAAACACAAATTCACATTTCTTTGCAGAGTATTAAAATATTGATCAAGGGATAACAAGCTTATCTGTATAAAAAGTAGGTTGCCTTTATTAGAAGCTGGGAAACCAAAAAACATTATCAACATCATTAATACGGTTTTGAAAGACCACAATATTGCCATTACCAGCATCATAATCATCATTGCTTCGCACCATTTCCACAACATGCAAAAGTATTCAAGAGTTCCTTATTCAAACGAATTACAGAGAACTCATTTGTGTCTCCTGCAGGAATCACAAGGCTTACAATTACAATGTCAGTACAATGAACGTACACAGAAAACAAAGCAATAATCTAAATGGATGAGTAGAAAATTCTGAATCTCCAGTGAATGAAGCCCTCACTTCTTATCTCGATCCACTTGTTGAGAGAAAAAATATACGATTTGGTTGTGAATTTTTGGACCTTAAATTTGATACTAAATTGTCTGGTACCAACAAGAGACAGAAAACAATCAAATGTGCTTGCGAACCAAAGGATTGGCTCAAAGTTGTTCTGTACATTATCCAGTCAGTTGCACTACAAAATATTGGGGTCTTGGGACTGTAGAGGTCATATGGACATTCTTTCAAATTACCCCCCCAAGATCACAATATTAAAGCATCTTTTTTGCTTTGACATCAAACATCACAAAAAGACCTGATGTCCAAATCACTAGTTTTGAAATCTTTTTTATGGCTTCAGGTGTTAATTGATTTGTTTGAGTTTAAATATGACCAAAAACAGAACACGTGACATTCTCAGGCCTCCACAGACAATAGCAGAGCCACTACAAAAGCAAAATTACTTGTGAATAGAAAAGATGCCTATAGCTGGCCTTTGGGTTAAAATAAGACAGCTGTCAAACTCTACTCTACAGTCGGATTGTGTGAACTATGCCTAAATGGAATTACTGGACATGGGCAAGAGAACAGTATTGTACAGAGAAAAGTAGAAGGGCACCGTCCCCTCCACCAAAGATCATTGGAAAAGATTGGATAGGGTCTTATTTTTCTTTAAAATCAAGATACATTTTATTTTTTTTCTTAAAAAACAAACATTACAAAACAAATCTGAATAGAGAATTAGGACAATAAACCAACAGGAGAAAATGACAATCATTTTGGATGAAAAAAAACAAAACAAAACTTGCACTTACCAAAAAGGTAAAAAAAAAAATAAAAAAAGAAAAAAAAAAATAGGTCACCTGGCACAACGAGTTGAATGCGAAGATGTTCATGCCATGAGATGAAGGGTGATTACAGTAGCCTGGTACATCGCTTAAAGGCCCAGTTTAAGCTTATGTTAGTCTAAAGGCCAAACTTGAATGGTTGTACAAAAAGCAGCTACATAGCCATTTTAAAGATGCACATAATCAAGTAAATGTTGGCCACACTGTCACTTTACAGAATGAACACAGCTGCTTAGTCATGGTTATAGAGTAGATCTCAAAACATTTATGTAGCACACCCAAGGTGGACCAAGAATACATTTGTCACGATTCTTTAAAAGAGGGTAAAAACACTAACACAAATTGTTTGAAAGATATGCTTTCTTGTTAAAATATGATGTTAAGTTAAAACCAGAAATAGGAAAAATGCATGCAGTGCTGTGGGCATCTCTAATTGCAAATAACCATTTTAACATGTAAAATCATGATTAATGACAAGAGGACAGATGCTCACTTTAACTTGGAAAAACAATTTTAAATGTAGTGTGTCCTCACCTCAGGGTATGAGCATGTTTCTGAAGTATCCTGCTTGACAAGACTTCTGGCTGGGCAACAGCGGTGCTTTAACAAGCTGACAAACAAAACGTAAGAAGTCCAAACCATTGCGCCAGGCCACCAGCAGAAAAACAAAACAAAATAAACTCTAAATGCAGAGCAAAAGAAAAAAAGAAAGTGGAGAAGACACAGATCACATGTTCTAGTCTTCTCCAGAGGGTGCCTCTTCCTCTGAACCATCCTCCTCCTCCTCTCCCTCTCCCTCTCCTTCTCCTTCTCCCTCCTCTTCCTCCTCCTCCTCTCCTCCGGTAGCATCCTTCGTCTTTTTGGGAGCAGGAGAGCTTTCCTTCTTCTCTGCTTCTTCCTCTTCCTCCTCCACTGGCTTTCAGGTTCCTCCTCTTCTTCCTCTTTGGGTGAGCTCTTCTCCAGAGCCTTGGTGCTGGGGCGACCCTTCCCCTTGCCTTTGGCTGGACTGGGGGTCACTGTAGATAGACAAAACTTTATAAGTTTTCCAAAAACCTTATGCAAATAAACAATCAAAAAGAACTGCAGCAGGCTCTCTAGTCTGGAGACCATCAGTACAGTAATCTACTATTGTCAAGACTCATTGGTTCTGTTGATCAAATCAAACTGGCCAAAAGAATTAAGTTATTATATATTAACATTTCTTTTACCTTAAAGCATAAAATAAACGATAATAAATTGCATTTAAAACAAAGCCACTGTGCTTAGTGCTTTTTAATGAACATTTGAGCAGTAAACAGTCATATTTAGTGTCCATATTTACAGTTTTACCATCAGTTCACGCTTTGTTTCTTCAGATGTCAGTCTGAAGAAACTACAGTGTGTGTGTAAGTCAGTGGCTGAATTGAGCAAAACTGTTAGATTCTGGCCTTTCGATTTGATCGCTGCATACTTCTAATGATTTTCAAAATTTTCTAACAATTTTCCATCTCTAGTCATGATTGTTGCCATTTCTGAGACAAACATACAAGTTAAAAGCACAATATCTTTTTCCAAGTTAATATTTGAATATTTAATATTCTCCTATCTTAACTCATATTGGTTCTGGTCAACAAGCTTTTGATGCATTAAAGAAATAAAAAATATCTTCTTATTTTTTACTTTGAGTGGGCTTGCATGACCAAAAAATGGACTATTACTTTGCCTGGAAGACAGCCTCTTTCTGTTTGTTTCCATGGAAAAAAATAAAAAGTTTCTTTGATTATATTTTTCCAAATGATTGCATAGCACAAATAAATAAATAAAGGAAAAAAATAGATCACCTGGCACAACGAGTGATGTCAAATCATGAGGTAAAATTAACATTGTTTAAATGCAGCTAATGGGTCTCAGTTCTTGTAGTAATTTTATATGAATGAAATAATTTTTAAGATACTTCATAGCAAAGTTCAATGTTATTTATAGTAAAAACTGCCTCTTGCCCACAGTCAGTCTTGTTCAGTCTGGTAACAGGTAACAATTGTGAAATTACTACATGTCATACTTGCTGGCAAAAATACAAATATAAACCTTATCAAAATAGCCTAACTAGGAAATAAGCAAAAATGTTTAGCAAAATCTTAAATATAATCATGCTCTGAACGCTTTACTTAAAATGTGGTCTAACCTGTCATGTTCTCTTTTAAATTTATTGTTAGCTAAAAATAATTTTCCCATTTCTGAGCTTTAACAAAATAAAAAACAGAATGCTTGAATAGTAAATTGTGAGTGTTGAAAATATCTTACCTGTTGCCTTTAGCCGGGGTTTTGGGGATTTCTTTTCCTTTCTGTTTGTCCGTCCCTGTCGAATGACCTTCTTGCCTTTCTTTTTTGAGTGACCATAGTCACTGTCATCATCATCCTCCACCATGAAGTCTTCATCACTCCCAGACTCTTCTGCTGCAACACAAAACACTTGTGAACTTCACTTTACCCTATAGACAATAGGGCATTATCTGTGTGCTGGAGCACTCACGGTCCAGATAAGATTCCTCTTGTTCTTCATGCTCCTCGTCCTCACTGCCTCCATCGCCCAGAAGGATTTCCCTCTGTTTGACACAGCCTTAGAGGCAGCCTGACGCACTGTGCGCTTTCGACTCACATCTCTGTCATCATCACTGTCATCTGAGAACACAAAGATCACAAGTAAAATTTACACAAATGTTGTACTCCTGGCCAACAAAATCCTTGTTCTAACGACACCAAGACCCCACCACCCGAAGATCACTGCAACAAAGAATGTGGTAATTTCTGCTTTCTGTCTGGATATATCTGTTCAAGTTATGTCATTGCTCTGTTACAACAGAATGAGGAGAAGCGCATAAAGACAATCACCAAGAATGTGAACAAATCTTTGTTTAAATAGTATAGACATAAAACAACAGGTTAAATTTGTCTCTTTACCCAGCGCCCTCCTTTTAACACTCTTTCCACATGCTAAAGCTCTAGATGTGTGAACAGGTTCAAGTCAACATTGCAAATCTAATATTGATCTCAAAAAAGTGCACAAAGCGATTAAAATGTTCAGTAACAATTAATCACAATAAATGGAACAATTTCAAACTGATTTTCATTTTACATTTTAGAAAAATTATGCTTGTATTCCTGACTTCATTTGTAAGCTACAATACTATCCAGAAGTGTGTTCTGGAACTTCTGGAAAAGAAATATAATGTAAAAATCTCACTGTATTATGCCAAATAGGGCCTCTGAGATATCATACATTATTACCAGCGATTATTAAAACACTGCAGTAGCTCTGCTCAGCTCCTCATGTCATGTGCACTGCCGTAATAAAATACAATAGTCACATTAAGACACATTCTGCAGCAGGAACACATAACATTTTTGTTGTGTAAAGAAGTGTGCGTTAGAGCTAGCAACATTGTTAACAATAAAACTTTAAAGTCTATTTATTGGATATTTTTAATTTCGACAACACAAATCGACCGAAATTGCATTTTAAGACCGCAGGCAGGGTCTTATTGAGACAATGTCTTGGTTCAAGTCTTCTCAACAGACTGCAAAAAAGTTCATAAAAAATAATTCAATCAATGTAGTTGACTTCTGCTGCACATTTGATTGCATAAGAAACTAAAGCTGATAAAATATGACGAGTACAATCATCTAAACTTGGCAAAAATTACTCAGTAATCTTTATTGAAAGTGTGTAATGAAAATCAAAATCCGCTTATGGATACCAACACCAATTAGGGGTGGTAATCACAGGATCAAAGGACTTTAGACATACACGATAAAATAATATTACAATATAGAAATATTTCACTATTTTGGCACAAACTGCATTTTTTAAGATGAACTTTTTTTCCATAGGGATATTAGTCAAGATCAACAACAGCACATTTGTAGCAATAACCATTTTTAGCCAGAAATTTTGAAAAACCTAAAAACGCTGTCAATGCAACAACAAGCAAATTTAGTATATTTTCATAATCCTAATCCACACAAACCACTTTACAAAGTTTAAGATTTTGGGAGTATCACAGTAAGAAAGCCAATTTCAATTTCAATAGAGGGATTTTTGGTTGACATCACTTTCCGCCTACTGCACATGCTCCATGCAGAAAGATACGCTGTCCATCTGGTTGGCTGGGCAAAACAACAAAACGGGACGAAAGCTAGCGGTTTCGATCAGGTATGAACCGGTATGACAGACGTCTGACTCCTGAAGCTTTTTTCACTCATTTGAATGTAACTTTTAAGGGTCGTAGGTTGAATTTCGTTCACAAATGTTGAATAAGCAGCATAATTTTTGTTTTCACACAGTGATAAACTCTTCAACAGCCCTGAATCACCTGAATGTGACCTGAATCACCATGCCAATTTCAAATGGGGGCAGGAAGCAATTTATCCAGGCTCAAAAAAGCACAAAACATTAAGGCGAGCACACCCAGCCTTAAATTGACCAAATGTTTCACTGTTTGATTTTCTGACAAATCTTGTTTGCTAAATCAACATCTTGTAAAGTCCGCTGAGATAGCTGCTGTTGTGATTTTGGGCTATACAAATAAATTGAATTGAATTAAACAGGCTTGGACAAATGCATCAGAGAAAAATAAGCTGAAATATAGAATACGCCTGTGCTTGTTTTTGGGCAGTTGAGTCGTGAGTTCTATCACCTTTGTCAGTAGTCAAATGGCAGAAGTCCTGTTGCCGAAACTGTCAGGTAAATGAGCACTCAACTTATTACAGCTGTCTTGTTACAAGAAAATAAAAGCTAAAATTAAGAAGTAGACCGAATGAACTTTCCAAATGCAAGAGCACAGAATTTACGTGAGCTATCCTCCCAAGAAAAGATCAACAGCCTGAGCTAGACTGGGTGCAGTCAGAGCCCAAATTAATGCGGGTGCGACTGCAAGTTTTTGTGCAATGGAAAAAAAGAAGAAATTTCAAGGATTGTTTACTAAGCAAGTAAGTGATCTTTATTTGTATAGCGCCTATCACAGAAAGAGTCACAAAGCGCTTCATGGTGAGATGGTTAACCCTCCTCCCCACTCAGTGACAGTAAGCAGCCCTGGGGCAGCACAGCAGAGGCGATTCGCCAAAACACCTGGCGCCACCACCTCCGACTATCACCAAGCGTTCCCTAACATGCATGTTATTGGTTGGTGGGGAAACGAGAGTGCCCGGAGGAAACCACCCAGACACAGGACGAGGAATATGCAGACTCCGTGCGGGAGTTAAACCTGCGACCTTCTTGCTGTGGCCACTGTGTCGCCACGGTGGCAGAGCGGATTTACTCCCTGACCTCCATATACATTTTGCTGAGAAACAGATTCAAAAGTGAGTACCTGCAGCAGCTCGTTTTCTCTTGGGAGTCCTCTTGGTGACTTTCTCTGGTTTTACTTTTTCCCCTTTTTCCCTTTTTTTTCTTCATAGTCACTTCCTCCGTCTTCTTCCTCTTCCTCTCCAAAGTCATTATCTTCTTCCTCGCTGCCAAAATCTTCTGTAATAATAGCCAGACTTATTAAATGTGTGTTGTTAGTCAGCAAACTTGCTCTCTAGTTGTCACACTTACCAGCAGAATCATTTTTGTCTTTGGAAAGCTTATCGTCAGAATCCTCACTGTCAATAAGAATTGAGATTACTTAGTGTCTCCTGCTGGATAACTACAACTGTGGAGTATGACATTCACATGGATCCAAGCTCTATTATGTTTACATCTACACAATACTTTTGAGTCCCTGTCTTTTTTTCTCCATTACACCTTGACTATTATAACTTTGTAACCCTCAATGCTAATAACAGCAGCTCACTTGCAACAACACATAAACAACAACTTTAACCATTTTAAAATCATCATTAAACTAGCATTATTTGCCTCCCTCACTGCTCATTTAAACAAAACAAGGACTCATTTACTCAAAAACAATTATTTATAAGCAAGTTTACGGTGGAGGGACCATTATTTGTGACACTGGTCTAAATTCAATTAGCACGCTTTTGCTGATTCTTGCCCATTGTAATTAAATGCTTCTACCGTTATCAGACTAAGCAATATACAAACATCAGTAATAGGTTTATTCAAATTGAAATGTAAACTGTATTTTAGAAATACAGTCAAAATCTAAGTGCATTATTTTCCCATAAAAAAAAATCTAATTTTTGCTAAAAAAAAGATCTGTATTATCTGTATTAGTTACTCTACACTACCACAGATATGTTCTACGCCATAAGTCGACAGATTATCCATGTAAAAATATCTTTCATAAAGATTTCAAGTGCATCAGTTTGGCATCACTCTTCAGTTGTAGTCATTGCCATCAATGTGTGATGAGTGTGCATGCCTTACCTCTCTTCCTGTGAGTTCTTTGAGCGCTTGTGCTTGGGTTCCCGCGGGGCTGAGCGCACCTTCTTAGGCTTATCACCACCATATTCCTCATCTGTGACAAGTGACAGGACACATTCAGTCTAAATCCCTGTAGTCTTCCCAAAGACTAATTAAACAAGTAAACGGCAATAAAAATTAAAAAAAAAAAGTAAAAGTGAAATTAGCAGCATAGAAGAAGCACCAGCCATATCCACCAATTAGAGAAAAACACGGGGGCGAGGCAAAAGCGATTTCGCATTTGAAATATAGTCAAGTAATAAAATTTTGGTCAGCTAAAAAAGGCTGTGCAATAATCAAATTTCAATTTCATTAACAATTATTGCTGTAATCGTTTATAAAAATTGTGTAATCGTGATTACTGACCATAACTTATAAGCTTGTTCACAATTTTCCTTGATATGGAAAAGAGGTGGTTTCTTTACATTTACGTTTATCTCTGTGAGATCTGTCACATATTTCACTTATCTCCACTCATTTAAGGGACACTCTCTCTAAGCAAATAATTGTTTGAATAATTGTGATTTCAATGCTCTTTAAATAATAATAATAATTATTTTCATAATAATCGAGCAGCCCTAGCTATAAAATACCATCGACCGATTACACAACTAAATGAATACAGTCCCAATACAATTACAATCATAATTTTATTAATTCTATTTAACAAAAATGACCATTTGTCACACTGATAAAAACACAGATACTGACTCTTACCTTCACCGTCCGACTCATTGAATTGTGAGTAGTTCACCACTTTTCTGTTCCTGAAACAACAAAACACTCAAGTTATTTTTGTGTTATATTTAATGCAAATAACATCCTACCAGGGTTGTCAACAGCATATAAAAAGACAAACAAAAAACAGATGGATCCAAGTATCGAAACTGTGGACATTCATTTGAACAAGTATCGATACAAATTAACAAACAGAACAAAATTAAATATTTTCTTTGAGAAAACAAGTTTAGAATATCTTGTGCTTCATCAAAGCTAAATTAAAATCTAAATAATTATTTTTAAAAGTAGTATTGAAATCAAGTTTGAAATTTATTGTGTCAAGACTAAATCCTACAGAAAAAACACAGTATTTATTGCGCAATATTTACTTTAGTATTCATGTTCTTAAGTGAGGAACCAAATCTGATTTGACTGGTTTATTGAGTTATTCGGGTTACAATTGGGTCCCAAATACTGTAGGCCCAAATATTTAGAGAAACAGCAGACACCTCGTGCGAATCACAGCGGGGTCTCTTCAAGGGGGCGTGGTCACCACACAGGGCCCCGCCCCTCTGACATCAGCCGCTAACGCTAATTTATTACCAGCACTGAAAATCTACACCCGCTCGCCCTAGTTACCCGTTGGAGCATATTCAAACGACACAACGTTTCCTCTTTTTTATGTGTCCCAAAACACGTTCAAAAACATTTAAACCTAGCGCCATTTATGCCACAAGTTTGCCATGCTCAGTCTGCGCGGCAACAGGATCAAACGCCTGGGCCGACCGCCACCTCCTCTGTTTTTTTTTTTTGGTGGGGAGGCATTAGCATTTTGTGTTGGATGAATGGGTAGCCATATTCTCATTCTCCCAGCGAGAGGGAAACGTAGTGAAGGAGACTTTAACTGCTCAACGCAGCTGCGTAAATTCACACCACCTAATTTTCCGCTTGGCCTACATAGCAGCTCACGCTGGAGAAAACACAGAAGGCACGGCGCAGCGGCGGGCATGAGACATGGCGAACTGTCCACACCGTTGCCTGGGATCCATGTTGGAGAAATGGCACTCAGACAGGGCTCATGCACACACTTGCATTATTTTTCATGAAATAAACACGCTCCCAGGTCCACATTAAGCACGATCGAGCTGTGCACGTAAAGCATGCAGTTCCCCGCTCTGCGTCGCTGTGAAGTGGCACAGCGGAACACGCGTTTAGCACACCTACCTCACTGGTCTTGACATTTTGCAGGAATACTGTAGAGGTTGGGGATGTAAGAAAGAGAAGAAAAAGCACGAGAAAACAAATAGATTCCCGTTTTGCAAAAACACGAGGGGAGCGAGGGCGACGTCCTACTCCAGCGTCCGGGCTTGCGGCTGAAAACAAAACAGCGACTCGCTCTTTAATTTTTCTTATTTTTTTTACCTTCAGCTACTCAAAATGGTGAATAAAACAAACTGAAACTGCAGCCTGTGTGCAACCAAACCCCGCGGCCTTGAGGAGGGTGGGTCCTTTTTCTTAAACTCCGCCTCAACATGAGCCATGAAGAGGAGAACCGGTGGCCCTCCTCTGGAGGCCTATTGGTGGGGTTTGAACCACGGGAAAACGAGTCTGATTGGAAAAGACATATGCTCGTCAAAACATTTTTCATCATTTCGTCCTCCACCTCCATTAGCATGCTCGGTTGAAACAGAGCTGCTAAGAAAACAAAAAGAGGCCCTCAGGTTGGATGCGAACATTCATTCAAAGAATCCCCCATGGTCAGAACGCAAGTTTGCAATTGTAGCAAACGCTGATACACATGCTGTGCATATCCCTTATACACACAGTTCAATTTCAAGGACTATGTGCTGCCCAAGCCTGCTGCTTCATCTGGCACAGCACTGCAGCAGAGGCAGGTAGCAGGCAAGACGTGAGGTAAGCCTATGTGAAATCACTGACTGTTATAATCATGAAATTGGCAAAAATAAAGACTGTGGCGTGGTGAAGGTCCGACAAAAAGGCCCACATCCAATAATATGCATTTAATATGGTCTTTAGCAAGTTAGTAGGCTAATTATTCAAAATTTCAGTCAATAGTAATTGATTGATCATGTGAAATTACACAAATAAACGTTTATTTGAGATTAGTCACCACTATGGGCGATTTTGAATTTCTTTCCCAAGATTGCACTTTTAAGGATTTTTTTTTTTGTATTACCAAATAAAAGAAAAGTTATTGAAAGAAGATATATAATAATAGTGGCTTTAAAAGAGGCCCTTTCCCCCAGAATTTATAATTCTAATACAGGTCTCAAAGCATAACATGCAACATGCATTACTAAACAAATGCATATAGGCCTAGTAGAGGGTGATGCATGCCCCATAGTCCCGTGCATTAGGAGAACCCCCCCCCCCCCCCCCCCCCTAAACTACCCTTGTATTGATCAGTAGGTAGGCCTAAATCCTTTCATGACTCCAGGAATGATCGCAGAAAAAGGTTCAAAAGTTGTCTTTTATCAATTAATCTTTTCCCTTTAGTTCTACAATAGTGTACAAACTTATTTAACAAAAATGTTTTTGAGCACATGGACAGAAGTCCATTTTGCTGCCAGCAATCACTTCACATGAAAACTGAGAAAATAATATTGCATATTAAGAATATGTTTTAAAAAGTACAAGATAGATTTAATACTGAGGCGAGTAGGTGATGTTAAAATGCACAGTCCCTGTCTTGTTCCTGTGTTCAAGACTTTTGTGTGAAGCAGGTATGTTGCCATGGTAACCCAGGCAGTGACTCTCACCTTTCCTGAGTTGCATTCGCCGGTGTTCTGTCGAGATGGCACTCCCCGACACCGGTCTATGAGCCTTGTATTCAGCTTCGACCTTAAAAGAGATCTTAAGTCTTCATTTCTGAGAAATGTACACAGTCCAGTAACTTTAACTCAAAGTTATCTACATTTGTCAGACACTGCTGCACACAAATATAAAAGTTTGAAGATTCGAACATTTCTGAGTTCATCTATAAATCCAAATGATCATTACTAATGGTTACAAAGTTAAGACACAATCTAGTCAGTTTTCTTAATGCCACTAGAGGGAAGCATAATACCATAAATGCCAGTTTGAACATGGCACTCTTAAAAATAACATTTTAATTTAACTAAATATTTCTCGTAAGTCTAGTTTTTGGCGACTTTATTGGGAGTCTGAGTTATCAACTAGGCCTAGCCTATGTAGAATGTAACAACAACTTAAGCCATAAATGATTTTAAAAAATGATCTTTCTATGCTACATATTTTGTATTCTGTTGTGTTGTTTATTATATAAAATGTTTAAAACGTGAAAACAAAATGACAAACTTCTTTGGTGCATATCAAAGGTGCATTAGGCCTGAGCATATTATCACAAATGTATAACTTATACAACATATTAACAACAACATCCACACAGAACAGAATTTCTTCCCACTGAGATATTTTGTCATACATCTGAAAAAACCTGCCGAGCCACACGATCGAGTGTTAACTTCAGTTCTTTATGCACTTTCCCAAATAAACTTAGTGTTATTAGGTATCAGATAGCTTTTCTGACGTCACCTTTGCTGCCCAAAATGAAATTTAAAGAAGAGAGATGGGTGGAGAGTGGAGGTATAAGAAGCAGTGGGATTAATCTGACAGATGCCAAAGCAGGTCTCAGTTCTCTTTCTTCATCTCCTCCTGTTCCCTGGAGGATGTGAGGAAGTCCCACAGAGGATCCACGAGAGGAGAAAAGAGCCAAAAAGAGAGGCAGGAGAGCTCACTGTTATCAATGGAACAAACTTTATTAGTGGCACTTTGCAGCAAATTTCAACCCCAAAGGAAATCAGCATGACCAGAACAGCTGTAATCTCTGTGGTGCTGACATTTAATAGTAAAACAAATTACTTTGTTCAAATGTATTGCTCAATTTTAAAATACAAATTTGTCAAGTTTTGCTTCATTGCTAGCATTTGTTATTAGGCTACTCCATCTTAGTGGTGTCCTAAAAACAGAGGGATGCAACAAGCAATTAATTTCAACGAATCAATTATTTAAATAATTGGCAACCAATTTATTTATTGAATAACTGTTTACAGGTCTTTAATAAGCTTCAAACGTGCCCTGGGAAAGCAATAACATGAAAATTGTGTAAATCTAATGTTTTGAGAAACACCATTTTGTTAAATGTACCCCAGAACATCCTCAAGTGACATATTTGTTTTGTTAGATTTTATATTTTTAAAAAATGCAAGTGACCTTTGTGTTCAAAACAACTATAAACTGAAAGAATATTCTCATTGATTACAAAATATGTGGAGTTTTAGTGATGGACAACACTGTGTATTTTCAAGTGACTTTTTTTTTTTTTGCTTACATATGTTTGAAAGTTTTTATGTAAAGTCAATGGCACTAACTGTACTGTTAATAGATTATAACCTGCCACATTATTGATTTGTGAAGTTGGCATGAACTAATGAGCAAATAATAAGCTCTATATAATAATAATTAATAATAATAATATAATAATGAGCTCTTTTTGACTATTTATTTTTACCAGCATGGAGATCATGGAAGTTGAGCCTATTAAATCTCAAAAGCTATCATTATTTGAGAAAATGTAATTTATAATAAATCAAAACCTGAATCCTTAAAATGTATGTGAAATGGAAATTAAGTGACTGAATACTGCACACAAAATCAACTTTTTGGGCTATGGACCTGATAACACTTTGCCGACTTCTCTTTTAACAAATTTTTGGTAATTTTTAGTATAAACTGACCAAAATAGCAAGATTCTGGTCAAAATATTCACAAACTGATTCCGTGCTAACTGCAGTGGCCAGTCTCATTTCTAATGACATCAGCGTGGATTGTTCAGATAGTTTCTGATCACAAACTAATGCTGTCAAACCATCACACTGCCCCTCTCCACTCTCACCCTCTCCTTTCACATCTCTTGTACTCTTCTAGCACAGACCAGTTTAACATATTATATCTTTCAAATTTGTCAAGATTGTTATAAAGTGAGGTATGATATTAAAAATACGCTGCATTTGTTCAGCTGTAGCTGTTTTTATTGATCAAAAATGCCCTGGAAAAATGCATTAGCGGGTTTGCATCCCCACAGATTTAGCTCGTAACTTGGCTTTTAAGTACAAGAAGCATCCTACCTTAATGTTTAATTTTAGTCAGTTTGGGGAAGTGCTCTCTATGCAGATTGTAAACTACAAAAAATAAATTGCTTAAAATGACAATGATAAGGTTGGACACAAAACTTTTAAAATGTATTTTTTGTCAATTTATTGGCTTATATGTGGAAACAACAAATTGCCCAACTTGCTCCCAACAACGTTTTGTTATTTACCTAGTCCACTTAATCCATAGAGTTCAATAAAAAATTGTACCTTCAATTGAATTAGAACTCCATCTACTGGCTGCAAAGAAAATTACACATAATAAATGACAGACGATTAAAGCAATCTTGCCTGATATGCTAATATTGCAGAATGCGCCAAGAGAGTCTGGAGAATATAGTAAATAGATTTTAAAACAGATCTACCTATGACATAACAAAACAAGCAATTCACAAGTGTTTTTTTTTATTCTCAGAAGGAAAGAATAGTATGTCACAGAACTCCTGCAGTGTTTGATGAGAAAGCAGTGTTGGAACATGCCCTTTTTTCTCAGGCAGATCAAAACTTGTCTACAGACCCAATTTGATCTGGATCTAAAACTCTTTTGTCATTCCAGGTTAGTCCTGAGGATGGCAGTGAAGGACCACACGAGGAGATGAACCAGTAGATTACAAGTCTTCACGTGGAGGTGGGTGCCTTTTTGATTGAGTCTGCACTGCGGTAGTGTGTGGGGATTCAAATGTCTCCTGACCTGGCGGTGACACTCTCTCCGCGAACTCTTTGTGCCAAAAATCCCACTGATGTTGTGAATTGTCAAACGCACAGAGATAAAAGGCACTGGGGTTAAGAACTTCCAGAAATGACTCTCTCTATTCAAAAGGCTTATCTCTTCCTCCTGGAGCAATGATTGTTCTTACATATCAACCTCCTCCACTTTGGACGTTCATTCCCTTCATTTTGCTCACTCCGTTTTCAGATGAGTAGCTGGGGGCGACGCACTGTATAAGTAGAGCAACAAATACTACTCATGTGAAGAAGGAGATATAAGGCATGCTGCAACCCTCAACCTGTTGATTTATGTAAAATAAAGGCCTTGTACAGCCACAAACAGCCCTGCGGTGTGCCACTTAAATGTCACTCTCAGGTTGGCTCACAGCAGTCCTTCAAAGCTTCCAAGTCCAAATCACATAGATTTATCTCTAAAATCACAGAGGTTTGTGCTGCTTCTGCAGATAGGAGTTTTAGAAATGCGGGTTTAGGAAGCTGCTAGCATGTTTCATTCTCATCCTAAGACATATTTATTTATATTTAAAAGTCTCTGACAATAAATAAAACCATAATTGTTTATATTTAACAAGATTTTTATATTTCCTAATACGATAGCATTCACAAATCTTTGCATTCCTCAAAATCTGTACTTTTGTTGTTGTTAATAATTTATATTTGGAAGTTTCTATCTAATTGAGATCTAGAATTTCTAAAAGCCAGTTTGATTTGAAAGCATGTAAAAAACACAACCAGAATTAGAATGATTTGTTTTCTGAATAATGTTTAGGCTCGCACAAGAGAATAAAATTAGTGTTGTTGATGTTAGTGTAGTTTTTACCACCGCTTCTGTAAAACAGTAAAATTGTCCATATAGGTCTATTTCTTGAAGTCCTTTAAGTAATATGTAAGAAGCATGAGTCTCAGAAAAAATAGTTTGATCGTATGACAAAGAAGGAACTAAATTTAAGCTTAAACTGGATATGACAGGCTCTCACAATTTTCAACATTTTTTGATAGATTCTTAGCTTAACTGATGTAAATGTAAATGATTATGTTACACAATTCAAAACCAGATATTGGGGCACAAGGATATTTTTATTTTCTCACCAGAAACATGTTTTTAACCCTGCAAATATGAATGTGTTGCAGTTTATTTGTATTTCTCTACATGGTTGCTAAGAAACTTTTAGTGTGATCTGTTATGTTATCATTTATGAACAGGAATTTTATTGCTAAAAATTGGCTAAACTGGAATGGAATTTTTTAGATGTTTAGTAAGTTTTAGCTATATTGATCTTAACTTAATTTTGTTGAACCTGTCATGGGCACTTTAAGCACTTCAGGTGACAGAGTGAATCTTAAAGGCAGAGCTTTCTTCTTTTTTTGTGCACTTGTGCTAAGGCACTTCATCTTTTTAGTGTAATTTGACTGTTGCTCCTTATGGCCATACCTGCTTGTCAAAGCCAGATCTCAGAAGCTAAGCAAGTCAGGGCCTGGTTAGTACATGGATGGGAAACCGATAGAACACCAGTGCCACAGTGGGATGACAGGAATAGATTGATGTTGTGTCCTTGGGCAAGACACTTAACCCAAGGTAGAAAAGCGCTATATAAATAGATCATTTGATTCAATGATCAGCTTTTTTGCCCGTCGTATGTCACTGCACTTAGTTGATGTTATATGAGTTTTATTCTGTGTCTTTATTGTGATTTTGACTGCAAACTGAATTGCCTCCTTGAGGATACATAACTCTATCATGAACTCTATCATTTATTTTCTTTCGCAAATTATTAATGTTGGCTACTTGTCCTGATACTACCACTTATTATATAGATATTACAAGTGGTAGTATCAGGACAAATAGCCAACACAAACTCGGACTGGCTTAAATGCATTAATTAATTAATTCATTTTCGTATTTAAATAAATATTTATTTAAATAAAGAAATACATGTATTTTATTTTAATTTATTTTATATTAAATAATATAATAAAATAAAATAAAATAATAATAAAATAATATATATAATATAATATAATATAATATAATATAATATAATATATATAATATATATATAATATAATATATATAATATAATATATATAATATATATATATATATATATAATATATATATTTTTTTTTTTTTTTTTTTTTTAATGTAGGTTAATGGGCACTGGGTACTGATCAGTACTGATGATACACCCTACAGGCCAGTAGGTGGCCTTTGATAAGGCCAGAGCCAGTGACCCACGGATCGAGTCGAAGCACGAGGCATGAGGCAGAGCTCCCTTGGCAGATGCGAAGAAGCTGGCAAAGACAAACTTCAGTGGTCTCTGCGTTTTAAAGGTTAGTAACTAAGGAAAAACACATTAATTGGATCATAAGTATTAACAATAACACGGCTACCTGTGAAAATGTAACTCAACAGTGTTCAACCCTAACCCTAACCCTGACAAACGACGGAATAAAAAGGTCAATGCGAAACTTTAGGCGCCATTTTGTGTTGAGTGACTAGTTGTTAGCTATTTTTTTGGAAATCATTGTAAGAAGAGTGAAAATGTGAAGTTTAAACAAAGAGGCAAATGTGTTCTGAAAGTTTTAATTGAACAATAAATAAAAAATAAAAGCCAGTCTGTGTACACGAGTTTACAACCACGCAATTCATTAACGTTAAGTAGTTAAGCTAGCGTCGGTGGTAAATGATAAATATGTTAAAAAAACAGTCCAGGAGCAAGAACATTACAATAATGTTAAGATATAAAACTGATAAAGAACAGAAACAAAAGCAAAGGGACAAATGTAATTATTTGGAAATTGTGTAACAACGCTAATGTGAACAAGGGTAAACTTAATTGTTTAACGTTACTGCACATGATTGTGACACAGTTGTTTATAACTGAACATTAAAAAAACATGATTAATTAACAAATATGGCAGAAGTATATCAAATAGAAACTTCCTTGTCACCTGCCTCGTCGTTTCCTTGTGTTTAAAAAAAGTTTTTAATAAAATAAAAAAATAAAAATCATGCAAATTGATTTGGCAAGTGAACACTAAATACAACAGGTTGAGATATTTATTATTGTCAAACTCAAATTCAGACAAATGACAAAATATCTGAATTTGTATCGTAAACATTTTATCCAGCAAACAGCAATGTAGTCAAATCACTAAAGCTGTGTGTGTGCTGCGCTGGGAGAAGAGGCGCAGACAGCTCCCAGAGATCATCTGTGTTCTGTTTGTAAAGGGCTTTGGGGCCTCCTTCACTATAGAAAAACAAGTTGTGATGCACGCTTTAGCACAAAGTGGAATAAAGAATAGAAGCCATAACAAAGTTACAGTAGCTTCATTTGAATACGTATTAATTGTTTTTCGGAATGTAGAAAACGTTTGTTCATTTTTGATTCTAAACTCTTCTAACATGTTTGTAGATGCGCCGGAAGCGTCCTCAGAAAGCCTTCGACATGAGGAGAACATGTAAACTCTACAAAACTCCATATTGTATGTCAAAATCAGAGCCACCATGCTGCCTTTATCAATATGACTGCAGTAAGTTATTTCAAATTCATTTCCGTAACTGCAACAAGTAGATTATTGTAATAAATAATTGTTAACTAATTTTGTTACAAATAATTGTTTACGTATACTCAAACTGCAAAGTATGTCATCATGAGCTGAGTTTTATTTTTTTCCATCAAGGCAGTAATACTACAAAATGAACAATTTTACCAAAAGTTAGAAAAGGGTCAAAGATGTATATCATTTCTTGGACCTCGTTTATGGAACAATTGAAAAACAGTTATGTACTTATTTTTCAAAATTTAAATGAAACTTTATCAGTCGTCTAAGGTATTTAAAATCTAATATGACAAGATAAATCATGAATCTTTTACTTTCAGTATATAAACTAAGGTAGCTACTAGCTTGTAAAATGTAGTGGGTAAAGTATATGTAATGGGCACATAAGCATTTTTTCTTCTGCCTGTTTAGTCACTCAAAATCATTATTTTTTATTTGTTTGGTGAAATTGATGAATTTGACTGAAACTGCAAATGAACTGAACAGAACACTTGAAATGTTTAAAAATATGTTTTTATTGGCAAAGTGAAAAAAGGGTTTTGTAAAGCATGATCTCAAGAAGGATTTCTTAATTTAAGCAAAATGTCTTCTTATGGGCCTTTCAGTATTCAAACAACTAATCCAATAATTGAAATGGCTATTGCTGGGCATCTGGGAAAAAGTATATTCCAGATTTTTTTCCTCATATTGATCAATCTCGATTTTCTAATCGAGTTTGCTTTTAAATAATTGAAAATGCCATTCATGAACATAAACAAAAAAAGCTTCAAAGTCCCATGTTTTATATTTATTTGAAACTATATATCAATATTCTACCTCAAAGTTTGACTTTTGCTCCAAATTACACATTTTTATTGACAAAAGATTGGTTTTCGATTCAAAACCCACCACCAAATAACTGACAATTCGGTTAGATTTAATCTCGATCTCTCAATTTTTCAATTAATGGCGTAGCCCTACAAAATGGTATTTTATTTATCCAGTGGCCTTAATTTTTAGATTTCTTTTAAATGTTCTTATAAGCAAAAATGCAATTTGATGACAGGCATGATTTCTATTATTGTTTTATTAAGTTGCTCAGCAGCCCTGACGACTTTGACTTTCTCACTGCTTTCAGAAAATCAAATGGAAATTCCAAACTTTGGTCTGACTCTTGGGAGGCGACTGGTAAGTGAGCGTCAAGTCACTCACCTTATGCTTCCTTGTGTTAGCCTATAGCACTCCTTCATGCGAGACTGCAATCTGCATAGAGCTGTAGACTTCCAAAAGCTGTGCCGTTCATTCTGCTGCTCCTGACTGTTAGTTTGTTTTGTGGGTCATCCCCAAACAGTATAATCAGAACCAAAAAAATGTGTATGCTTCTCACTGGAGAGAAATACTCCAAACAGGGGACTTGTAAACAAAATGAAAGATGAAACGCAATCTCCACGTTTAACTGGCATTTCATTAACAGTCTTGTATGAGCGGCTTCTAACGGCGTGTCGTGGGTTGAAAGGTTGGCATAAAACTACGAGTGGTTCTGTGTGTTCTTGACAATTCCCTGCTCTCCCCCCTGAAATGAGATGTGCTGACAGTGGTGCGGCTTGAAATGTAAATAGGTGTAGCATTAGTATTCAGCTGGCGGCCCATATTCACGTTTGGTCTGGGTGCTTGTATGTGTATGGATGTAGAGCCGGGGTGGGGGCAGGGGGAGTTGGGGTAACTGTGGGGAATTGCAGTATTTGATTAGGCTCCCCCTGGTTGAGTGTGAATCTCAGTAGCAAGGGTTCATCCACGGGACACCTACAATGCTGAGCACGCCAACTCCGTTCCGCTGTTTTTGGGCTCTCAGCGCGTACAGATGGTTTAGCTTGAGAGGAAAAATAGTTAATGGCAAAAATGATTATATATGGCGTCCTTGCACTTTTCTTGACCCGAATTACTTTTTTGCCAACTTTTTTAGACCTAGTAATTCAATTGCTGTAGTTTGGTGATTAGTTGTGAGCGAGAATGCAGACTTATAACCAGGAGCTTGTGAAACTGGATTATAAGACCTCAAATGGCCTCAAGTACATGTTTAGTTATCCTCTACTTCTCTATTTATAATCTAGAATTGTTTTAGTAACACATTGAATGAGTTATTTATGCTCCAGTATTTGTTATTTGTTTTGTGGTTTTATTATAAATAGTCTACATAGTAATGCACAATATAGCAATGACTTAGAGAAGAGCAAAAACAGAATAAGACACACTACAGCTTTTCAATAGTTACACATATGTAAAATAATATCCAAAATAACCATAACATAATAAAAATAAATGTATTGCAAGATTTATTATACTATCAAAATGTCTTGTGACATTTCATTGTATGGTGGATGTCTTATTATCATAATACAAACTATGATTGAAGTAATCCTACATGTATCTACAAAAGCGTGCCGCCGTGTTTGTGAGAGAAGAAGCAAGTTGGAGAGGCGACTAACCGTTCGAAGGCTTCTACCTCCCATTTCATGCTGATTTATTGAGAAAGAGAAAAATCAAAAATCGGTCTTTATGTACAAAGTTCAGATACTTATTCGGGATCATTTGGAATAGAAAATTGTAGTTTAGGTTCTGGAAAAACAGTTGTTTCTAGGAAGCCACACATTGCAGTTAAGTCTATCTGCCATGGATGGAGATTAACAGTTACTGCTGGACTCAAGAAGTACATTTTCCATTGATTTTCCAAATATTGAATGTTTGAAAAATCAGCTCCATGATTAGCAGCAGTGGAACAGTATACCATCATCCTGCAGTATAATAATGCCACTTTAAACAGGACTTCTGACTGTGTAGACAGAGCTCTTTTATTCCAATGTGTCTGAGGCAAAAACGCTCTTCTCACACAGGACTGACAGCTGTTTAATGCACATTATTGTTAAAGAAAAGTCGACAAAAGTCAATTGATCGTAAGTAATAATTATCTTTGACCAAATTTAATTTCAAAAGTCCGTATTTCTGACGAAAAAGAACAAAATCCTGATTGTAGTTTAGTGCAAGTGCATCATTCTACAGCCCTGGCACTAGTCTGTTTTAGTTCATATGTCTCCTGTAAATTTTAGACGAGGGCTGTATTTCAATAATTTTTCAAATGCATTGTTAATTATGATATTCAGATATGTCAAAACCAACAAGAAAATACTTAAGTTAAAGTTAAAGATCAGACAACTTGGGTTGTTGATATTCTTGGTCAGGGCACCCTTTTCTAAAACTGTCTCAATGTTCTGACCAGATGCTCTCAAAAGCCCTCAAGCTCAGAGATTCGCATACTAAATATCTACACATAAAGAAAAAAAAATTGCAACTAAACAAGACTTTCGTGTAGAAAATGTTGAGTAAATTTGCATATGTGCTTTATAACGACTAAAAATTGTGAACTTAAACAACAACAAGTGATTAATTTAATAAAATATCATCTTCCTACCTTTGAATGTTCACAATGTAACTTTTCGTATTTTTTTAAACAGCTCTTCTTGTAGCATTTTTTTTTACTATAAGTGAAATACTTGATATTCCATTTTTGCCTATCTTCAAAATTCGATTACACTTTAGACTTGTGATCCTTTGTGCTGCAGAAGAGTGACCATTAGAAAGAGAAAATATCTTATGAATTGAAACACAAAATCACAGTTTCCCTCACCACAGAGATCTTAACACTATTTGATTTCCTCCTGCCCCGTTTACACTTTAGCCCAGACAAAGCATGCCACACTTGTGCTTCCATCCTGGCTTATTGAGGTCTCCTGACAGTTAGTTTCACCTGGGAGTGAACTCTTGTCCCCGAAAAAAGAAAAATACAACAAAGTGAACAAACAAATGGCACAGTAGACTGCTCCTGTCAGCCATGAACTCCGGCAGCAATTATACGCACACACACAGAACGCCGGGCAATCCATGTGTGCCTCAGCGCTAATCCGGCACCTTTCATACTGATTGTTGGCACGGACTATACAAGATAAAGAAGGAGCGAGAGTGTGGGTGGTTAAGTCATAAAAAATGTCACACTGTATGTGATTTAGAAGCCAGTGAATCCTTTCAAACTCCTCAAATGAATAAAACTTGTGCATTAATCACAGTCTTAGCGTCACATTTAAAGTTTACAATGGCTTTGTTTGACTTTAAGAAGTTTTCAACACTTGCTGTTTTCTCACACTCTTTTAGCTCAAAGGGCTGCGTTCACATCACCTGTGCTTTCACGCTGATTAATGAACTTTTTATTTATTACTGATGGTTAACTCTTACATTTATTAACCTTTTCTAAGCACACAAGGATTTTTTTATTTATAAAAGTGCACAGTGACACATAGAATTGTGAAAGGTATAGAAAATCAGGTATTAATCGATATAATAACTAGATACTCTTTTGAACAAGTATTAGTACATAAAAACGAATCAGAAACAGGAGAAAATGTGACTTTTTCTGAATACTTGAGTTTTGTCAGAGTGAGACCTCATGAGACAGAATAGGAGGACCGCACAATGTGTCACAAAAATGTCAATAATACAAAAAAATCTTACATTTAATTTTAATTTTTTTTTTTTTTTGAACATATTAATTTTTGAACATTTATTTATTTATTTATTTATTTTAACATATTATCAAAAAGTATGATAAAATATCTGAATATAAATCACAACTTTAATCAAAGTTTGCAAAATCTTTTATTGTTGAGGCATAAAAGAAGAAATTTAGTTTTGTGGTATTGAAATATGTATTGAGTGTCAAGAGCATTTCTTAATATCGAAATTGAGTTTGAAAAATTTGTATTGTACTAACATTAGTAACACCTCCAGGATAATTAGTGACATGTATTGTGTGCTGCTCATTCCTCTTGTTGTGTATTCTTATGGGAGTTTTCTCATTTTCATCCAAGCTTACACTTGTTTTTGTATTCTGTGATTTCCACACACAGAATACGTTTCTTGTTTTGTCTAATTTGTCCTCTAAATTAAAAACCACACCCTATCAACATGAGCTTCACCTTTTTTTTCTCTCTTTTCCTGGAAGGGGCAACATTGTCCAAAAATACTTGAGTATTTCAATTAATCTGGCCTCTCTGCAGAAGCGTCAGAAATACAACAGAAGATATAGATTTTTTCATCCCTGGATTAATGGCAAATAATAATGGTGAAATGCTCACTGCAGCCAATACAGCAGTATGTTTGTTCTAATTTCAAGCATAGCGGCATTTGACTTCCCAATTTTAAGATTGAAAAAATACATAAATAAATCTGAGATTGTGGTTTTTGGTGAACTGGATTTCCTGCTGGATCATGACAGTGTGATTGGTCCACTGTCTTCAGTGAAAAGTCTTGATGTGACTGTGGACACACATCAGCTCATTCATAAGATCCAGGTCTTTAGGCCTTATGCAAAAATCAAGCCACACCTAAACCCTAGATGACTGACTTTAAAAAAGCTTTACAGGCTTTTGTAACATCACGTTTGGATTATTGTAGCTTGTTGAATGTTGGGCCGGTCCAGGGTTCTCTGCAGCGTTTGCAGACTGTTCAGAACGCTGCAGTTCGTCTGCTGACAAAAACAAAGAGGCGAGAGCACATAAGTCCAGTTGTGTGTAGACTTCCCATCCCTTTTTGAGTGAAATTTAAACTGCTACTGATTTAAATGTCTGCATTGTATTGGCCCATCTTACTTGAGGCAGGTATTGCAGGGCCCTGAGGTCAGCTGAGCAGCTCCTGCTGGCTGTGCCTAAAACAAGGCTGAAAACAAGAAGGAACAGAGCTTTTTAAGTCTCCCTCTGTCTGTCAGGTCTTCTGACTCTGTCACTCAGTTTAAGACTCGTCTCAAAACCCATTTGGTTCATCGGGTTTTCCATTCTAGCCAGGCAAAGACAGGCTATCGTAGCGTGTTTTATTATTATTTTTTGTTTCATTTTATTGCTCTTACTTATCTCATGTTTGTTTGCACACTGTGTTTTATTGTTGTAAGTGGTGATTTTTTAAATATGATTCGGACACCCTCTCCTTGTTAAGCACTTTGGGGAATTGTTGTAACATGCTGTATACATAAAGATTACTCACTTACAAAAGATTACTAGAATTTGCTTGCCAGCGATGTCAGATACTGAGAACCAGAGGACAGACACCAAATTTAAACCTGATTTGTAGCTTTAAAAATAGGAAGTTTACTCCAAATATTAAATGTTGTTGAGCATAAAATTAATAAAATGAAGCATCTTACTTTATTATTGTTTGTAATTTTCAGCTTAAAAGCCCTGTTTATTTCAAACTTAGATCAACACAAGTAAACTACAGAAGATGTTTCAAAATTGATATCTAAATATAAGATCCTTTTTCTTTTCACCAGCCGTGTTAATTGGATTGTAAAAACATGGTTGTCTATTCTTGTGACACAAAAGCATGTACATCACATTCCTCAAAACAACTCCTACTGTGTATTGTATGTTATGTCTGTCAATTACCAAACATCTCTGTCTCTATTTGAGTAAAACTAGTTTCATAATGATTTGCATCATATTTGTGGTTACATTTGTGTACAAAGGTCCTAGAGGCCAAGGCGAGCGTCCTGACCATGATCTGTTTGTGTTCTAAGGACACATCAGGACTCCTCCACACTTGTTGAGAAGCTGTCATCCTCTCTCACTACCCTTCCTCCAGCTCAGCGACTGCAGGGGCGGATCAAAGCCGCGCGGAGGTGGGGGTACGGTGGGGGTGTCGGATGAGTATTTCTGTATTTTGGGGTGAAACAGAGGACAGCCTGTCTCTGTGACACACATAGATAATCCCGCTGCTATAAGAAGCGTTGAGCTGAGGCTGCGGCAACCCACTCACATCAGCAGCACACAAGTTTAGACAAGCTGTTTGGATGCATTTTAGCGCCTCTGTTTATCTGCTCTTGAGGGGAGAGTTCACAAGCAGGTGATTGAAGTCATGCATTTCAAGATGCTTCATTTGGATATATTAGGACTCATAATAATAATGATTAAGAGGACATAATATTTGTTAACACAGGATTGTTTGTGTTGTAGAATGTGAAGGCCAAATGGTTCATAAAAAACACTTTTTTGTACTTAATTTCAGTCTTATGAATTCTAGTACTGAGCTTAGTAACTTTTTCATACATTGAAGCAATGTTCACTGTTTCATCTGTATTAGGTCATCTATGGAGATCCAAGCTCCAGCTCCCATGTTAAATTGCCTTAGGAGTTTTGAAAAAAATTATATTAAAAGTTTGAAAACGGGCTAATCAGCTATGTGATGACATAAGACCTACATTTTTGTTTAAATAGAAATTACTAAGTTATTTTTTATATTTATTTTAATTTATAGTGCTTTTTAGACTGAAAACAGACGCGCTGTGGATCTGAGTTAGCACATAGTGGGTTAACCTGCGATATGTCTTCAAACTCTTAATATTTCAATTTTTCGAAAGCCGATGGCACTTTGCAATGGAAAATTTACTTCTGGAACCAGGTCAGTCTCCCACTGTTGAGCTCCATAGGCCTGTAGAATGTGATGATGTCACATGAATAAAAGCTTTTAGTACTTTCTATTTATTTATTGTTTATTTGATAGGACCAGTAAAACCAATATAAGATAAATACAGTGAATATGTCACAACCAAATATCCCATCTTTGCATTCCCTCATAAAACTTAAGTAATTCTTAATTACTAATAGGCTAAGATAAAGATCAGGATCAAGATCAATTCTAAAACTATGCAATATTAACTTAAAACAATTTATTTATTCTTCTCAGTCTTAAGTCTTGATCAAAGAAGCATCTAGTTTTGATGTCAGTTCTAATATTTTTTGGAAGTAATTTCTCATTTCCTTCCGTTCAGTTAGTTTCTTTTATCAGTGATATAATTGAACAAATAAACCAATAAACAACTTCCATGTGTTTTGATTTCAAAGTAAAAAAACAAAAAAATAAAAACATCCAAATGATCTACATAATTACAGTAATTGTGTCAGAAGTTTTTTGGTCTGTGGTTAAAGTTGTATTGTCTTCCAAGCTAATAATTTGTTTGAAGCTGGAACCACATGGCAGATAATGGAACAGATTGTCTGTCTGGATAAACCTTATCAAAATTAGTGACTTTGTAGCCTAGTAATGTTAAAAATAAAATATCTTGTTACCAATTTTAAGAATAATTGTCAGTTAAAATTGCGTCAGATCATTCAGTCTTTTTCCACCTTTGATGCAGTGTCTGATAATAACCACATGAGGGCACCGCATCACGACTACACTATCACCACATCTTCACACTTGAAAGTGAAAACTTGCTTTATGGGGCAACGGCTGTTTTAATTCCAGATGATATGATGAAATGAAGCTTGGACAATAGTTTATAAAGTTTATTCTGAACTGTGTACCACATGCTCAGGGACCAATGACCTGCTTATAGCTAAACAACACAGCCCCCCCAATGTGTGAGCAGGAATATACTGTACATGTCACATAAAAAGTCAAGGCCTTGTTCAAAACTTTGAGGTGGACACTAAACATTTGAGTCATTTGAGTTTAATCTGTGCTACTTTTCCTAACCAAATTGTATTAAAATGTTGAAAAATACAGTTTTAAAAGAGATACTAATATTTGAAGCTCCGTGCAGTAAAGATCAATATGAAGTCATTCTGTAGTAAACCAGTAAAAAGCAGCTAAAAATATTTGGCATATTTTTTAGTGGTTAGTTCTGACTGCAGTACTTGTATATACACTTTAGTTAAAGTTTTGTGTAGTCTAAAGTTTTTATATTCCTGCACTACTTAAGTCAGGTAAATATATGTCCTGGTCATAGTGTAACGTAAAACTTCTACAACATAAGTGTTCTGAATGCTCTTTTTGAGCTCATATACATCACAGAATACATCTCTACCTTAAATCAATAGTATCAGAGTCCTGCCTGGACCTCTCTCCGAACAGGAAACCAAAGTTTAGTTTGAACAGAGCAGGACACAACAGCAGAGTGGAGAGCGTTAGCCTGCAGCTAACTCCAGGCGTCCTGTGACTGCAGCCTGTCTCACATAGGCTCCCCGCTATAGAACTGTCACGCTCTGACAGCCAGACTGCTGCTTGTGTGTGTCAAAAGTGCACTGCAGTGGTAAACAGTGAAGGAGGCCAGAAGAAGAGAGACTCAAAACAGACACTACAGCTGGAGTTTAATGAAGAAAGAACTTTTGCAAAAGTATACAGTTTAAAGTCTTGTGTCAGTCTCAAAAAGATACATTAACATTAGAACAAAGGCAATATACTGTTCTGCAGTATATAGTCAGTTTTTTATTGTGAAGCCATTTAGGACTATTCTTTAATCACATCTTTATTTATTTGATTATTCTAATAATTTAGTCTCGTATTACAATAATTATCAAATCTAAATAGATTGCGTATCACAACATATTGAAATCACAACCACAAGTTCGTGTTGAACTTGAACTCATATCATAAGCATGTCATTGTGACAAAAGCTCTATTAAATACTGTATATAATGCCTAGTTCAGCTATAGAAGCATACCTACATATAGACCTTCCTTTAGTAGGGTCTCTATTACAAATGCCACACACATTTTCTAAATAATAGGGCACATTTTTCTTTGAGGTGTTTGCAACAATGACTG
The DNA here is from genome assembly GCA_038363315.1 of Mugilogobius chulae. NCBI lineage: Eukaryota > Metazoa > Chordata > Actinopteri > Gobiiformes > Gobiidae > Mugilogobius > Mugilogobius chulae. Next base: position 29,583,482 of record CM076405.1, on the reverse strand, counting down.
TATTATGAAAGTTATTAAAAACAAAACAGATCTTGATGCACAAGTGAGAGACTTTTAACAGGATGTAACAAGGACAACAACTGTCTATTTTATCCATTTGCTGCTTTTATCTTGTACACGGCTTACATGCGTCTCCCGTGGCCCCGGTGGGAAAGACTTTATTAAAATGTGATTACTTGATTGCGTTGGATGCTGATTGCTGTTTTGCATGCTGAGGATGCACTGTGAGTTTGTTTTAGGACGTGCATGGCAGAGGCGGACTGTGTCATGTAGGGAAGCTAATTATAAATGACCTCATCTACAGAAAGTCCATATTTGTGTGTGTGTGTGTAAGTGCATTATGTGGGAGCGCAAAAGAGCTAGGTCAAGGTTAAAAATGAAGAGGACATTAATGTGTGTTTGCAGTCACCATCTGCCCTTTTTTCCATAAAGGCTATTATCATCTTACCAAAGGGAAGCTTTAGCACTGTCTGGGTCTTAGCTCAGGCTCAATCATAGTAAAGTGAGGTACAGTCGTTTGAAAGCTCCCATGACAGCAGGTCGGACACCACATGGACTCCAACCGGTACAAATGAAGCTAATTTAAGGCTAATTCAATAATGCAGTATGATTAAATTAGTGTGTGTTGTTTGTCAGGGAGCTGTGTTTTACTAAAACTTTCATTTGTCTTAAAGACTTTAGTAATTCAAAAATGCAACATTATAGTAGAATTATAAGTGATTCTTCTATTGCCCCCAAATTAGGGCCCACACTGTACATTAAGTCTTACTCTTTATATAAATGTTTTCTATTGACTGTCGCGCATGTTACTACACATGTCTTCGTAATAAAGGTCTCAAGAAAGGAACAAAGTAATAGATTAGCCTGAATTGTGTGCTTGCAATAATTAGAGCTTTTTACTAGGGCCCGACCAATATGGCTTTTTTGGGAAGCGATACCGAGTCCGATATAGAGTAGGCTGGGGCTGCCGATAACCGATATGACAGCAGATATAATAAGAAATAGAAAAATACTTTTTTATTAGGAGCAGATGTAAAAAAAAAAACTCTATATGACTTTAGTGATCTTAATTTGAGTTTATTATGACACATTTAGTGTTACTTCGACCCTTATGAGTGACTTTAAAGGCTTGTTTGTATAACATGATTGTACTGTAATTAATATGCGTAAATGCTGACCATTAACACCTCTTTTCATTACCAATTTACATGTCAATGTGTCTCATCAACACAAACACAACACTTTACAGTCTCCAGAGAGAACGAGCTGAGGCCATGTTATTGTTGTAGCATCAAGAGCTAACTGCTAACTACAGTGAGGTAACAAGTTGCATTGAAAGTTAAAGCGAACACGTTTTCAACACTCACCGCTCAGATAACCTCTTCTCAGATCCCAAGTCTTCACAAAAATAATTCCTTTAATCCAAACTCCAAACGAGAAAGTAGTGAGAAAGCCAACTTCTTGTTGTTGTTGTTGTTGACAGCAGCAGTTGTGTGTCCTTTCTGACGAGGATCGTCCCTCTTCTACGCACTGACACTTTGATAAAATAAAAAATAATTTTTGTTGTTGCAGGCGTCATCTATGATGAAGTTATTTCCTTTTCTTGAGTTAGTAGTGGAATTGAGAGCATTTAAATCCAGCGCTGCCTCAGAGTGCACTAGTAGATGAGTGATGCAGAACCTGGTGCTGCGTTCAGGTGCAGTCAGACAATAAAACAACTCCACAAATAAATGTAATAACCGCGCAAAATATTTATCTGATTGGTGATTGAATTGAATGGCTGTATTCTGGAAGATCTAAGCTTTAAAATGAGGTACAACATGGCATAAATATCGGCAGTATATCGGCGATATTTTGGCTGAAAACAGATAGGCCTGTGAGTACTCATATCAGCCAAAATTGGCCACCCGATATATCGGTCGGGCCCTACTTTTTACACCAATGATGGATGTCCAGCTCTTTGCCATTTTCAAATCTGGCCCTGGAGGAAACCTAATTGCCCATAAAGGCCAAATGTTTAAGGATGCTTTAATACTTTTATTATATGCATACTCATAGACACTGGAGTGGGTCAGATGTTTAGATTGATAGCTCTTTGAATTGTCTACAAAGCAAGTCACTGCTAAACTGTACCTGAATGAAAGCAATTCAAGCCATTTATAAGCTGATCACATTTTCTTTCTCTTGAGCTTTCTATTACATCGAAAGGCTTGTTTTAAATCAGAACAAAAAACAACAACTCCTCTTTAGGTATTCAGACTGGGTTTGAGTCACTGACCCGTGACCCCCTCTTCAGCCATCAGGACTCTGCAGTGCAGCCAAGCAGAAGACACAGACAAATAACTCCAAATATAATAAATATATTTTGAAGAAATTAAATATGACATTGTGTTGTGTCCATTTAGAAAGAGGGATGTCTCAGTTTGCCCAAGTAGCTAGCAACTGCTGCGTTTATTGTGTTTATTGCAAAACTTGCAAAAGACAAATATCTGAGAACTGAGAAAAGCTCAGTCTATTGCAGGCAGTTTGCATAGCCTATGATTTCCTCATCAAAGGGAGAGTCTGGTAGTGTTTAGCTTAAATAAATGAATTTTCAAGTGAACTCTAACATACAGCAGATTTTAATCTTCACCTACTGTGGCTGATGGTTTGATTTCTTCTGTATAATTCTATGAAGTGTTATGGTCTACATGATTATGACTTTCTAAATTGTGGCCTATTATGTGCTGCATGCCCCTCATCACCTAACTTAGCTTTATCTTTTAGCTTCTGAGCCACATAATGCTTCCAGTGTGAGTCAGAAGAATATGTCTGAGTGTAGTTGGTGACAAGAGGATTTCAGAGGTTGGCAAATGTCAGTGCAGTGCTCTCTTCCTTGTTGACCCTGTCAGGATGCTGCCCCACTGTCTCCACCCCAGACCCTCTCTGTCTCACACATTCACACACGGCTCCGTCTGACATCTTCAGGAGCAGGGTGACTGTCAACCTCAAGGACAAGGCCAATGGAATGCTCTGACTCAACACTCTCTGACATGCAATTGTAGGTTTGTTTTTCACAGCTTCAGATATCCATTCCTAACTCCTCCAGTACACAAAATTATATTTCAGTTGCACTTTGCAGACTTCACCAAGTCTCTTATTGAACTTCAATCTAGCATTATTTTGCACTCAGTGGACATAAACTTCTATACTAACAGATAAAGCATTGCATTTTGGCCTAAAACTTTTAATAATTTGAATTAAGCATTATACAATGACTTTATAATTCAAGCTTTTTAAGTTATAGCTTCAAGTTATACTTCGACTGTCTTAGGGGGAGTTTTCATGAATCCGTGACGTTTCCATGCCAAATTGGCTTCTCTTTTACACGACAACGAGCTACGTGTTCATTGAATCGGCGTTCCACTGGATACGATTCAAGAGGTAGTTTCACCGAGGACGTTCAGTGATACACCGCGGTGTAAACAGAAAAAACACAGTTGTCATGAAGACGGTCACGTCACTGACGTGCAGTAGCCGCTACTTTAACACAGTAGAATCAGACTGCCCAGTCACCAAAAATGTCTCTTAAACCAAAGCACCTTTCATTCACATAAAGTAGCCAATGCGTCCAGCTTTCTTATCTGCGTATTGCAGAGGAGACACAAAACTAATCCAACGTCTCTCCGGGTGTTGATTCAATGAGTCCATTCAAATTCGTGTGTTCAGAAAACTGCTCACTTTTACCGGACAGGGGCGCGCACCCGGAAAAAGCGTGTTTGTGTCCAGCTCTCGGCGATCTGGTCTTCCTCGCGCATTGGTCCTCGAACCTCCTTGTTTGTTTCCAGCATCTCCCTTTTTGCTCGCTCGCTGGTTCTTGTTGCTTCCTTCGCCATTTTATTGATCTGAAGAACTTGTAAACCTGTCAATGCTCGTGTTATCGTAGGCTGCGTGGGTTCACGGTAAGGTCATCTGGAGTCCTAGCACAATACCGCCACCTCCTGACGCGGCATAAGAACTACAGCATTTTCGGTCTATTTGTGTTTCCATGTAAAGAAAGATTAACTGGACACAACCCATATAAACTGTGAGCACAAAACGTTACGACTGTGACGGTTTTCTTGGGAACATTGTCTTGTAAACTAGGCCTTATTTATTTCATTATAGTGTTTTAGCCTCTGCAAAGTCTCCATTGTCTGGTTCTGCAAAGCCTCCACTCTTGTTCAAGGCTTTAGAGCACACATGTCAAACTCAAGGCCCGGGGGCCAGATGCGGCCCTCCACCTCATTTCATTCAGCCCTCAAGGTCTTATAAGTTTTGCTTTAATTCTGTAATTTTTTGTCATTTTTCAGACTAATGCGAATGTATATTTAGTAATTGTCACTTCAGTAAATATACAATATTACAAATATTATTTGTAGTTTGTCAAAGATTAATAAGGTTAACTTTAGTTACAACCGCCCTTCGAGGACAACCCCAACGCCAATGTGGCTCTTTGTCAAAATGAGTTCGACACCCCTGCTTTAGCGCAATCTGACTGAAATAGTAGAAAATGGCCACATTCTGTGTGTGCAGTGTGGGCACAATTCTATCATGATATTCTAACTTTCAACTTTTCTACGCCATACAATGCAATATTGCCCAGCCTTATGATGGAATGGAGGCAGCCAGTGTGCATTGTCAAGCCCTTCAGTCTGCACCAGGAAACCTAGCACATTCATTGCAGAAAATGATGATTGACTCCTACCTCAGAATCGATTCTCAGCAGGTCTGCTAAACCTAACCTAAAAACGGAGTAATTATCATAAACCCAAATGGAATAGACTCAAAGGTTAAACTTGACACACAGATAACATTTAAAGGTGAAGTACTTATCGGGGTTCTTGTTTTTTCTCAAAGTACAGAGTAAAAGCAGCATTTCTGTAAAAAATAATTATAGCGCTCACTGCCAAGTTTTTAAAAATGTGAATACCAGTGGTGCTCCAGAAGCGTTGTCTCCATTTCTATCGTCTATACCAGGGGTCGGCAACCCAAAATGCTCAAAGAGCCATTTTGGACCAAAAAAACAAAAACTGAATCTGTCTGGAGCCGCAAAAAATTAAAAGCCTTATAAGTCTTACAATGAATACAACACATGCTGTAAGTGTCTATTAGCTTTAACAACCTGTTATCAAAATGTAACAAAATGAACATTCAAGATTAGCGTACTACAAGTTGCTCCAAAATGTAAGTCACACAAGCAAAATACATTTGTTTGGGAGGAAAAACACGCATAGATCGCACCGCGGACTACAAGTGACACTTTTGGGGGGTAATTAATTACATAATTAGACACCACAAACAGACGCGGGACACGTTTGTCCATCCCGCTCCTGTTTAAGATTACGCAGAGGCGAAGGGCTACGCTGCGCTGATATGCAGTAAAACTACACGACGCAGATCAAAACATGACTAAACTTTTGCATAAATCACTAAATAAGTGTCACTAAATCATCTGCAACAAGTATTGTGTCCATTTTACGTTCAACAATGCACGATGTAACTGGAGTGTAGCCTCTTACCTGACGCACAGTCCCATCTCTTTCCGCTAAATCCAGTTTATTTTCCACGAACTCCACTGTTATTTCAGTGTCTTCGTGCATAAAAAACAGTCCTTCATTCATTCTTTGGGTAACTTTTCCCCGCGTTGCTTGTTGATCTCGAGTCCTCATCGTCAATGAACAGCTAGCTTCCCCGCTTGTTACCTCCCTGGTTACGATAGAACTTCTACATTTGCAATGAAAGCAATGATTCGGTCCAAAAACTGTTGAATCCGCTGTTCAGTCTCTCTCTTTTTCGCTTTTGGATCCATGGCACGACGCATCTGCCGGTTTGTTTACAACAGCAGCGCGCAGACCCGCGGACCTGATAGAAACACGTGTCGCCCGCCTATGACGTAAACCTTCGTGGACAGGAATGTTGAAATTAAATATTTATTCTACACGTTAATCAGCATCAGAAAACTTTGTAAGTATTTGACATATTTTTCCTCCTACACAAATTATATTAAAACAAAAAATATGTTCACACAATTTTCCACTTTTATATTTATTGGACAAGCTCCAGGGAGCCACAAGGGGGGCGCCAAAGAGCCGCATGCGCTCTAGAGCCGGGTTGCCGACCCCCGGTCTATACTCTATCAGCTGTAAACTGGCAAAGTACATCAAGTTAACATCTATGTGCTTGAGGAGTCGATAGGGAGTAATATTACGTGGAGAACACTCTGTTTTTCTGCTGCTGTTAACCCTGTGTTTGAGAAGTTCATGATGCCATTGCTTGCCTCAGGCTTCAGTACAACAGACACATCAATCACAGCAAACAGTCCCATACCCACCACCTGCTCTTTTTCAGACTGCTGGTCCTAGAACACTTACATTTACATGGAAACTGACAGAAAAGACTCTTAATGGCTGTGTTGTAGTCAGACCTCAAAAACTAAGTGGGATGTGTTGTTTTAGTTTTTTGTTTTAGTTTGAAATACCACCTTGTTTATCTGGAAGTATATTAAAGAAACAAATGTAAAATCCTTTTTTCAAACTATTTAATCGTCTTAGTATGGTGTTGTAGGCCGTACTTTACTGTTTACTTCAAGTTGTATTTGGATTAATGTGAGTAATATTGTCTTACAGCTTATGCTTAAATGCTCAGAAAAGTTCTGTTTTTTCCTAACACCTATCCCTGCCCACTTGTCTGTACTCACTTGTAATAACTGACAACAAAAATCAGGTTCAGAGTAAAACATGTAGGGCTCTGATGTGTCTTTTAATCACTTTGCAAAAATAAAAAGTACTGCAAGTGTTAAATCTGTTGCCTATTAAATTTAAATTTAAATTTAACATTGAAGAGGCTGGGCTTAATTCTGGAGTTTTGAACATGAAGTCGAATGATCAGTTTATATTGTAAAAGCTGTTCTGGATCAGTTTTGTGTTTTGCAAAATGTAAATTTATGATCTAAATATAAGTCATAGTTTACTTCTAAATACATGGAAAAACACATCATTATATTGCATTATGTGAAAGGTTGCTGGGTAATTGTGTTCTCTGGGAGGCAGAGCGGTTCCCAGTCTGCAGTGTGCATACATGCACATGTTTTTGAGAGTGATATATTGAGCCAATCACAGGATGACGCCTCATACATCACATTTATTGCTGCAGTTTTGGCCCTAACCTGCTTCTTTCCTGTATTGCTTCATCTTTCCTTCTTGGGCACAAGAGCTGCTGAAGAAGATAAATAAAGTTTTCATGAGACTTCCTGGAGACAAAAAGGTGTTGCCAGAGCGCTGAGAGATAGTGTTTATCCATTTGACAAGATTTAGTGTGTCAAACTTAACATGCTGCCTGACCTCAGACACCTGACCTCCTAGATTTGTCTACAGAAGAGAGGCATTATTCTTCCAGGCTGTTTCTTCTTTTTTTTTAAACACTTAAGCTTTCATAAATAATAACAGCACAGATCAGCACCTTAGCATTAGCCTGAATACTAATATGGAGAAGAAAAAAATTTTTTTTTTTTTTTAAAATGAGCATGTCTTTCCTTTTACGCTTTTCCAACTTTATAATCTAGCTTTTCACGTCTCTATTATTTTATGTTGAGATCTAGTGTTTTTTTTTTTTTTTTCATGAACTGCCTAGCCCCACATATTTTGCCTCGTGCTCTGGATTCATCATGGTAAATAAACAGCTTCTTTGTAGTTGCTAATATTATGAAATTAAAGCTCAATTATAATGCTAATTATAATTGAGCTAACGGTGCATCTCGTAGACAGGAGCTTGTTTTTTAAATCTGCCTTCACTTATGTAATGAAACAATCACACTAATCAAACTGAATTTTAGTTGTGCAGCAATGTGATCAGAATCTTACAGTATATCTTATTTACATTTCATAAAAGCTGTATAAACATGTATTTTCCCTCTTAATTTTGCCTTCATATGAAGAAGCCCCCCCACATACACACACACATATGCTGGCATGCCTAGCCTATCTCTTCACAGTTGGTCTCACTTAGCTTTTGTGCTACACCAGCAATAACACGCATTCATGCAAAACTCAGTGCTGCACGAGCCAAGCTGGCAAGCCTTGTTGGAGACAGGCAGCACTTGAGATGTCAAACAGCCAGTCAACACACTCAAGCATGGGCTGAGCTATTTGTAGGAAATGTCTCTTTTCTTATAAGCTTTTGTATGTGATTACATCATATGAAACCATTCGGTCTGTTCTTGGTCTAAATTACATCAAGTATACTGTAGATTGGTGCCTTGTGAGTCATTTAGACAGGCACAACAAAAAGATTCAGTTAAATGGAAAAAAAAAAAAATATATATATACGTTTACATACGATCAGACCATTCTAGACTTGACTGGACTCGAGCTCTCCCTGCTCTCACAAAATTGATATGCAACGATGAGAAGAACCACAAAACTGATACCATGAAGAGCCAGTGAGGTGTGGCTGTTTGAACCGAATTATAAGTCTCAATATAGGAGGCTGTAGTCCCACAGAGCGTAATTACACGTTATTCGACCAAGTTAACAAAATAATGTTGTTGTAGTCTGCTTTCAAGAAGATTAGTTGTTGTGACTAAGATCACTTGAAATTCAGATTCATATACTTCACAAAACTCGCTGCCTTCACCTTCTGATTTTGTGCATGCCAGCTGTGAGTAATATGTGGAGTTTTATCAAAATAATCTGTGAACTAGCAGACTTTGGAGATGTATGAATCTTAAACTTCCGGTTAGAAATTTTCCTCAGATGCTGAATAATGACAACAATCAGTCTAATACTGGAGGTCAATACACAGATTTCATAGCTACAACATAACATAAATATTTTCATTTCATCAGGGCTGCAACTATTGATTTTTGTAATAACGGATTATTTACTTTGATTCCATTCACCACAGATTCATGCAGTTTCAACTTTTTCCCTGCCAATGACGAAAATATCGTCATTGTTGGCGTTACACAACGCAGTCAGCTGCATCGGCTGTAGTTTTACCGTCAGTTTCTTCAAACTTCTTTGGTAGGCTTGACAACGAAATTTAAGTTTTACTTAAGTTTACTTTTTTCCCCAATGAATAAAACAAACAAACAACAAACAAACAAACAAACAAACAAACAAAAAACATAAAAACACAAAAATCTTAAGCTCTGCACTATCTACTGTATATTTTATTCCTGTGTCTACATCTTGTGTTTCCAGTTTGAAAGCCCACATGAAACAAACCAGGCTTTGTTGTCCTTGGAGAGAAAGAACTGCATTTAGAAAGTACATAGAGGAACGTCAGTTAGGACTGGTCAGGAGGGTTGGGAAATAACACAAGCTTTAGCCACGGATAATCTAATAAAATGATGAATGAGACACAAGTTGTTGTTGAAGACAAACTCTTCTGAGATACTGGTGTCCTCCTGATTTGATTTCCCACTTTGCAGGCCCAGTGGTGTGTACAGCTCTAGAAGCACATTTACCCAAAAGGCTTAGCATAGATATAAAAACTGTAGCACCAACACAATGTGTCTTTGTGTCCGCTGTCAATCACTAAAGCATCACTTATGCCATTCAACTCATTTTTTATAGTTAACAAGTCAAGATTAGTAGATTAACGTTACTACCCTAGCATAAACACTCCTCTCTTGGTAATTCAAACTCAAATAAAAGTATTCATAAGCTTGGCCACTTGCAGCAAACCTGTTTTGTGTGCACACACAATAAAACTCATTAATTGAGTCTGCAGGTTGTTATGAGCTGTTTACATCATGACAGGCTTGTCTGCTTTTATTTAGCTGCTTCACATTGACATTTAATTAACATGTAATCCAGGTCATGTGGAGATGTCTAATTTTGCTCAGCAGATGTGATGGCACGCAACTCCAAATGCCTCTGTCCGATAGCAAATGCCACAGGACAAGACAAAAGAGCAATGGAGGCTTCATCACTGTGCTGTCCCCTCAAATATGTCCCCCGAGTTTGTTGTTAAGCACTTAAAGCAATTAGTGTGGCGTCCACAGCCAGCTGAGCCATTGATTACTGTTATTTAGAAAAGCTGACAGCCCCCTGATGAGAAAACAAAACTCTCTCCTTTCATCTTCACAGCGTCTCACCTCTGCTCACCTGTGCATACCCTTATAGTGAAGAGACGGACTGTTTCAATATGTTGCTCCTATCACACATAGTCACATTTTTGGGTTGAACTCAATAAGTTCAAGACCAGCACTGGGAACACAAAGAACATTTAGTTTAACCTTTTATATAATTTTGTCTGTACAACTCTTAAATATTCAAATTAAAGAACTGAGTAAGAAACTTGAGGCAAATAAGTGCCAGCGGAGAGTGAGACATGGATTTAGTAGCCCAATAGAACTTGAACTTTTCAACTAGATATGGAAATAAAATGGTGACCATACCATAATCACTTTTGGAAGAGCATTTGAATTGCTATGAATGGCATTGCTCTGTTATTTCATTTAGTCAGTGCAAATTGCTGGACTGGTAGATTGACTTTTATTTTTATGCTTGATATCCTGCGGTTAAGGACTTGTCTGCTCCAGTCTTTATCAGACTGCACTGTTACATACTTCTCTAGATGTGCTCGTGGGGTCTTTGTTATTCATATTAAGACATCTTTGTTTTTTTTTCTGGATTTACATGTGTTTTGAAAAAAATCTAATTAGAACTAAATTAGACTAGACGTTAATGGAGCTCAACAGTGACTGCCCACACCTTGGTTCAGGAAGTACAGGCTCCTATGTTAAATCCCCATACACTTATAGTAAAAGTTTGAAAATGTCCTCAGGGCTAATCAGCTATGTGGTGAGCCAGTAGCATAAGAACTACATTTTTGTTTAATGTGCTTTTTAGACTGAAAACTGCAATGTGGATCTGAGTTAGCACATAGTTGGCTATCCCGCAATATGCCTTCCAACATTCAAACTCTTAATATTTGAATTTTTGGAAATCTCTATGGGAGTTTACAATAGGACAACCATCTTTTCTTTTAACTACTATGTCACTGTGTGTTATTGTGGACATGTGTAGTTTAACTACCAATAATATTATGAGGGAATGAATTTTCCCTTGCAAAGCATTGATATCCCATGTATCCTTTTACAAATGCATTAGATGTGGGAAAATGGGCTGCACAGATGCTGCTTAAAAGGAAATCAGGAGCGGTAAGCCGAGCTGCAGATTCCTTCCCGAAACAAAGAAAAATGTATTTGTGTTTGTATCCGATAAGCCAATACTCCCTCAGGTGTGGTCCTGGGCCCACTGCAGTGTGGGACAAAGCAGGGCACACAGCCCTTCACACAGACGGGACATTCTTGAGAGATTGTTTTGCATCTATAAGGAAGGCTGCATGACTGGCACAGACTGGGAACAGAGGCTATACTGCCGGGCTCCAAGCTTGTAGACCAGCAACAACAGAACCATTATGGCCAGGTGCTGGCTTCAGGGCAATGGTGGCTCTGCATCTGAGCTGTAAGTACAGCTACAGTAAGCCAAAGTCAGCGGATAGCTGTGAGACACACAAGGACAAATGTACAGAGTTTCACCATTCAGATTTAACAAGTTATAAGACATGAAGCAGAAAAATTCTCACTCCCATTCAAAGTACAGTCACTTTGACTATTTTTGTAGTATGACAAAGATCAGTAAGGTTAATTTTAGTTACAACCAGCCCTTTGAGGACAACCACGATGACTTATTTTATGACTTATTTACATGACAATATATATCCAGAACTCATATGCCTTTCTTCATAATTATGATTTCTTTTAATCTTGACTCAAAACAATTGTTCATAATGAAAAAAAAAAAAAAAAATCTAGGACCATTATGTTGTTTGCTTGTTGGCAGCAGCTCATGTTGTTTCCTCCCGTCTGACAAAAATCTCCCCTCTTCTTCTCACTGACACTGACAATATAAGTCCTTTTTGATGTTGCTGCTGTGATGTATGCTGAAGTTATCTTTTATTCTAAGTTAGTACCTGAATTGAGTTAAACTGGCGCTGTAACAGAGCTGTGCTGTGAACTGGTGCTGTGTTCAGGTGCAGTCCAGCATCCCAAACACATGAAACCACTCCACTCCAGAATTATTGTGCTGGGCTAATTATGAGAACTTTAACCAGGAAGTAAATTGGATGAGATGGTTGCATTCTGCAAACATGTTCTCATGGATTGCTTGCTTGTACCACGCCATGTGTAGACATGCGAATTCTGGAGGGTTTTAGCTTTAAATTGAGGTATGTGCCCAGAATATCAGCAGCAGGTTTCAGTCGATCTTTCAAATGTGCATAATGGCCAGTTAGTTTAACGCTATCTGCCTAACATAATCAGTACTGAAACCTGTAAAATCATGTCTATACTGCAGGGTAAGGCTCTGACAAAACAGGTTCAGTTATGGTTGTAGTCAGAGTGCCAGCTCCATACAGTTCCTTTAGGCTCACTATACTTTAGAGAAAAGCCAAAACCACATGTAACAGTTTGCTCTATATTGCTCTGATTGCTTAAACTTCAAAAAGTAATTTTTTCAAATCCTAACACGACAAACATGAATCACTCTTCATCCTAATATTTCAAAGTGAGCAGGCTTCAGAACTGGGGTGAGACAGCAGGGTTGTACGGCGGCACTCTCACACTTGTCACCATCAAAAGGTCACAATGATAGATCTTACATTTCTCCAGCTCTTCTTCTCCGGTGCTGTCTCCTTTCCAACCCGGTTCCCCTGTGTGCACCAGTAGAAAGTGTAGAAAACTTTGCAGTGCGTGTGTGTATAAAGATGAGAGGGGAAGTCTAGGAGCTGCTGCAGAGTGAGGAGACAGGAGGGGGCTGCGAGCTGTCATATTTGAGGTGAGATGTGGGTTCACGCCAAGGTTAGCCGTTTCTCAGGGGTGTGGGGAACCTGCTGAATGGGAGATCAAAATGCAAAAGACACAAGGTGAACGTTGAAATTAACACTGCCTATCCTATTGCACCTGTACATGTCGAGGGCTTTCTGTGGCTGGAGGTCAGGCCACAGGTGTCATTCAGTAGATTTTTATGCTGGTGCCTTGGTTCTCTAAGATGTTTATTGTGTTAAACTGTAGGGCTTTGCAATTAATCACATTTTTATTTCAATTGTGATTCTTGCTGTAATTAATTTTAAGAACTATATAAGCAATTGTGATTATTGCCATGAACACTTTCAATGAACATGGAAAAGTTGCTCACTGAAAGTACTATGCATTTTCAACAGACTTACTTATTTAAGTATTACTTCTTTTATGTCTTACTGTAATTTTACAGTAGTTGTATCTAAGTCAGATAAAGTCAGACTTCAAAGATTGATTGAAATTGTTTATTTCTCACAGCAAATGTCATAGAATGGTTTAAAATGTTGTTTACACCATCAACTGTGCAAGAGTAGGGATGTTCACGGTTAATCGATTAAACGGTTAACCATGACTAATGGCGTAACCGAGTGAGAAGTCTTTCACCGGTTAACTGACACAGTTGCTCCAGCAGATGGCGCTAACTGCCCCTGAACAGCTCTGCGTTTGTCAGAGTGAAAGGAAAGATCGCTAAAACTACAAAAACACTGTTTATCTCATAAGGACAGAGCAGACCTGCGTGACACTGCATTGTTTATGAACTAATATCAATCATGCAGGATTTATTCACTTGGATTTTACGTTGGAGGAAGAAAACAGACTGGATTACTCATATTTTGGTCAGATGCTATCGAAGGTGAGGCTAACATTAGCAGCCAGCAACTTTAAATGTGACACCTTATTTATGAGTAGTTTTATTAAATACCTAGTGCAACAGTGCATTAAAACATGTTTATAGAGGTTTTTATTCAGTCGTGTTGTGCCAAATTCAAAGGCCTATCGCTGTTTCTGCTCTGCGTTCACTCTCGTAGCGATGCTGTGCTCAATTATAACACGTCCAGTGAAAATAACAACAATAAAAAGTACTGCGTTTACGTAGTCGGTTAACCGATTATTGACCGTGAAGAGCTCCAACTAACGGTTAAAGAAAAAAGTGAAAACGTGCATCCCTATGCAAGAGGTCTGTAATTTTCATCATAGGAGCACTTCCACTATGTTTGTTGTTTTTAAGCAATTTATTGATGTATTTAATATTACATAACTATCAAGTAACAATCAATAATTCTGCCCTTTACAGACCTGTTTTTTCTTCTTCTTTCCTCCACTTGTTACCTGTCTTACTGTGGCTTGTTATCTGTATAAAGGCAGTTAGACTGCAACATTTCCACCATCGCCAAGACCAGAGGCAAAATTGTGGACCTCAACCAGGCTGGGATAATATTTTACCAAGCAGTTTGATGAGAAAAAAAATCAGCCATTGGTGCAATTTTTAGAAATACAAGACAACTGAAAATCTTTCTCCTCCTGGGGTTCCATTCAAGATCTTACAATGTAGTAGAGCACTACCTGTTTGTTCTGATCCATCCTCAATGGCAATACACATTACTAGGCTACACACTTTCCAGCTATTTTTATACTGTTGTTATTATTAAAATGTCGTATTAGTTAATAGAAAACTGTGGTTTAAGCAAGTAGTTCTATGGGGCAGTTACATAGTTGTACTTACTGTACTTAGTTTGCAGAGTTAAGTAAAGTTTCCTTTTTGTAGGTGTTTTTTTTTTTGTATTTATTATCTAATAGCTCGTATGTTAATATTGCCGTTTCTCCCAAGGAATGGTACAACGATTGAAAAAAACCTGTTTGGTAATAGAGATATACAAGACAAAAAGCTTTGAGTGAAAGTGCAAAAGCAACAGACTAGTGCTGGTGCTGACACTCCATCAAGATGTTGCCAAAAGAAAGCCTGGTCTAAAGAGCTTTTCTACTACACAAAGGCCTGCACATGTTTAAATTTAGCTGCATGTTCAACAATAAGACACACGAGTCACTGAAATGGCTGCTGGCTTGCAGCTCCTATTCTGTTTGGCACTTTTTTATTGTACTCGACTTATTTGAACTGAGACATAGACATCAGATGATAAGTCATTTTTTGCCATTTTTTCTACACTTTTTCTGGATTAGTGTAGTGAATTATTGACATTCTGAGTTTGTTTTCTTTGTGACAAATGCTTGGTTTGACTTGCGTTGTGCCTACTTTTATAGTTTAGGAATTTAAAAGACAAAGTAGAACAAAGTAAACTTAAACTGAATTAATGGTTGTCTGGGCATAAATAATTATCTTTCGCTTTTATGATTTTCACATGTTTGCTTTATTTGGAGCATTACTTGTAAATTTGTTTTGCGCTAATGAAGTTGCACTTAGTGAAGAAAAGTTGATCAATTTAAAGTTTATCACTTTAGCCATACTTATAGAAATCAGCATCATTTTTATGAAATATTTGTACTGTCTCTTGTTATTTATAGTTAAAGCAGAACTAAGTAACATTTTAATCTTGTTAAAAGTCTTTGTATATCTCTGTGATATGTATTTACTGTACAGTACTCTTTCAGCACTGGCCCTCTTTTGACACACATTTTTGGGACATAACTTGATATAATCATATAGGTCTTGCATATCTTTGAACTTATTAAAAACCCCAATTGCTACTTTCCAAAAAAAAGTCTATTATATAAAAACGAGCTTCCAATTAGCAACCAACAAAACTAACACGACCTGTCACAGTGGATTATCGCACCCCACCAGCCCTCCGATCCCCACCCATCTCCACCATATCACACGCTGGTTTGCTCGGGCGGCCCATTTACATTTTTATTGGCCAATTATCTTGCTCTCTTACCAGTGCGTCTGGAAGTATTCTGCGCCGTAATAGGGGGATTGTCAGCCTTTCACTAATTGAAAGACTTTCGGAGAGGATTAGGGAGAGGTCAGAAATAAAGTTGTTTTCAGAAATTGTAAATATAAGCCTTTTCTTGTGCTCCGTCAAGGAATATTATTTTTGCTCCAGCAGCTGTTTATCATAGTTTTTTCTTTCAATGCACAAAGCTTATTTAACTCTTCGCCCTACATACAGAGACAGAGACAGACAGAAGGGCAATGGGCTGAATTAGTCTTGCATGTGCTGTTTTCTAGTCTTTCAATATTTTATGCCTCATGTCTTGTAATGTAAAGCTTTGACAGTGCTGAGACACGGAAGCCACAATAGAATATGCTCCGGTGTTATCCCGCAATATCCTGCCCCATGTGAATTAGGCAGTGAACCTGATGCACAACACAGCTCTCTTACCTTAAAGCCGTCACCGTAGTAAGTTACGGGGGAACCACAGAGGGAACTGTCAGGCACTGTGATGTAACTGAGATAAAACTAAAAATGTCCTGACATATCTCTGTTTTTTTTGTAATCCCTATTTTTAAGAACTTTTGTAATTATGGTGCCTGCCTGTCAATCAGCCAAAAATCAGACTTCCCCATATTGTTTTTAAATTGCTTTTTAAATAGTTATTTTGATTTAGACTGTGTTATAGCCCATGTTGCAACCCTTTGTCCCATTCGGACTCCTCACAGTCTGGGAAACAGGACTGGATTGGAAAAATTTGTACTTTTTATGGGTTCTATAGTGGAAAAAAAACAACAAAAACACTTGAAAAAATACATTTAACAGTACTGACATTATATAATCTTACTTTCAGTGTTATTGATAAAATGTTTTAAAAAGCAATACGTCCTCAAAATGCAACTTTGAATCGTTTTTAGTTTCAGTTAGAACAAGCCAAGCAATAATCTGTGTTTTTATCCTAAAATATTGAATCTGCTTCCCGTGCCTGAATAAGTGACTTTTACTTTTGTTTCAGGTCTGTTTTTCTTTGCTAGACCCAGTAGTGGCTAAAATGCTGTCTTTAGCACTTCATTTATGTCTTTAAGCTAATGCTAAA
This sequence comes from Mugilogobius chulae, assembly GCA_038363315.1. Classification (NCBI taxonomy): domain Eukaryota; kingdom Metazoa; phylum Chordata; class Actinopteri; order Gobiiformes; family Gobiidae; genus Mugilogobius; species Mugilogobius chulae. The sequence goes on along the minus strand of CM076405.1, from coordinate 29,566,606 downwards.
TATGCATCCCCCATTAGTGCTTCAGAGACTACACATTTACAAGTAATTACTTTATAATTACTTAATTTTGTTTGACTAGAGTCACTTTTTGGGGGCTTTTTGTCTAAAGCCTATTGCTTGTACTTCTGAAAATATGTTAGCTCTGGTCAAAGGCTTGTGTACAAAAACTGAACGATTGACAACAGTACAGTTTTAGCTATAATTTTTTACTAAAACAGATCAATTTTAACATCAAGCTGCACTTGCGCAGCTGGGTAAAGTCAGGCTAACATTGAACACAAATGTGCTTGTTACAGTTCACAATGAAAGGATATTTTAACAATGATAACTATTCAAACTTCGTTCGTGGGCTACACGTTTTTTGTTGTTGTTTTTTTTGCCTAGGCCTGAGCTGTGACGTCACACTTTTTTTTTTTTTAAGGTTGACCATAATGGTGCTTGATTTTAAAAACTGCATGTATAATAAAATTGATATTTCATTTGTATGTTTGTCTACATTTTAAGAGTTTTGAGTCATTTCATCTGTTACAATACTGAAACTTGTACAGCTTTGTCCCTTAGTTTGTGAACAAATGGTAACAGTGCTAACCAGATGTTATTAAAAGGCTCACGGGGAACAACATTTAAAGTCTCTGTCTCCACACTTTTTTAACGACTAATGACTTGTGCAATAATAAAACTCCAGTACTGTAGAAATTCTGTAACATAGTGTCCTCAGGTGAGCAGCACTTTTAAAAGCACATGTATGCATGAGCTTAATAAATAATGTGAGTTTTAGCACACCAAGTTCCGGGGGACAATCAGGGGAGTTGGCTGGATCCGTTGGCCTTTAAACAGATCGCCAGGTGGAATAGTTAGTCCATCTTTGCTCCATTAAACATTACAGATCAGTGAGACAAAGAGGACAGGAAACACAGAAAGGGCATGTCATGTGGAAAAGGTCACTGCCGATTTAAACTCATGAAGCTCCACTTGGCCCTGAGCTATCACAGAGTCTGCCATATTTTGACGGTTCCCTCAAAAAGTTAAAGATACATGCAACTTTTTCTAGTAATTACTTATAGGTATGATGTAGTGGCTGCCTGATTGGACTAAACATTGTGATCACAAGAAATTAACTGCTTTATAGTGGGACATAAGGACATGTTAGCAGGTAGTATGTGAGTAGTATGTGCGATATATACTGTTGTAGATACAGTTACAGTATATGTCTTAAGAAGTTAAAGCAGAAGTTATCTATAGCCTGAAGTACAAGTAAAGACTAACGCTGAATTTATACTTACTGCGAGGCGGGTTCGGTTCGGGACACGTGCGGGTTTCTTGCAAAGTGCTGTGTACACCAGATGCTGTCAACTGTGGTCCGGTTTCGTCCAAAGCCACGTAGATTACCGCGAGAACGTTCGTATAATGAATTGAAAGCCGCACCAGACCGCTGCGGTGTCCGGGAAAAATAGACTTCATGTGGATTCTTTCCGCTGACCAGCGCGGCTCCCGCACTCGCATCCGCATTCCTCGGAGGTCCGTGTACATGGGCGCATTGGTTTTAAGCACTTTCTAAGTTCTGCGGGACCCGCACGGGTCCCGACCCGCACCGAACTCGCAGTCTGTGTACATCCAGCGTAAGATGTCTGTGCTTTTCTTTCAACTAGATTTAACAAAAATCGTGACTTTTCTGCAAGTTCTGCGTTGTAACTCTCCAACCAATCAGCTTTAACGTGACATACACATATAGATATCTGCTCACAGCCACATTTAATACAGAACTGATATACTGGGAAATGCTGGTGAACTAAAACTGAGAGAGAGGGTCAGAGTCTGAAGGCATAGGGAGCGTTGTGATTGGTCAGAACAGATATCAGCACCAGGCACATTTGATTTTAATCCTCACAATCCAGCATAATGTCATGTATGGACAAGTGCAGTGAGCATGCAGTCAGTTGATTTAGTGTTTAGCTCATTTTAAGTTTCTTCTGGTGGTTAAAAATACTGTGGACTTCCTTTGGATCTGAAATAGTCCTATTATGGACACAATTTACAATAATGTGGGTGGTATTTTGAAAGCTAAATCTTTTTTCTTTTTTGCGGTATAGTTATCGAAAATGTTCTCTTTTACACCATGATAAAAATGTTTAGCTCCTAATACATCATAGAGAAGACTCAAACTGCAGCATGTCCAGAAAGAATATCCATCATCATGGTGCCAGTCACTCATTTGCAGAGCCACAGCATAAAGGCTCATGGGTAAGAGTTGTATACAACAACATTGAGCAAATTATGCACATGTTCTTCCACAGCAGACTGCATACCAAACTGAACACAAGCTGGCTCGCCCTCATTTTAGTTTAATGACCCACAGGGAGCAGCACAGCAAAGAGCTTACCTTCACACACAATGTTCACATGGCCACTAATCTGTCTCCATACTTTAGTTTCTTAAAGTTGGGAGGACAAACTTTTTTAGTTCTAAATTAAACTGGCAACACACTACACGGCTTTCCAGTTATAATGACTTACTAGAATGCTGATGTTGCCTCCACATTACACGACTGGACTGAGAGTGATTTTAGAACGACTGAGACCACACACTACACAAATGTGACCACATACTACACAACTGAGACCACACACTACACAATTGAGACCACACACTACACAAATGTGACCACACACTACACAACTGAGACCACACACTACACAACTGAGACTGGCAGCTGAAAACATCTATTAGCAAAACAATCAAATATATATATATAAAAAAAAAATCAAAAATGCAGCATTGTGATTATCTTTTATTTATTTATTAACTTATTTTAGCTAATTTTATCTATTGGTTTCTGATTAATAATTTCTACAACAAGAGAGAAATCGTACTTACTTCACGTAAGTAATATTTTTTATTTATTTCTACCATAAACAAACACGTGATTTTGGTGAAACGTGTCATGTGACCGTTTCTTCACAATAACGCAAGTTGCGAGCAGGCTAGCGGTACTCTCTCAGGAGGTTTTCGTAAATGGAATATTGGCAACAGAGGTGAAGAAGTTGGACATTTTTCCACAGTGGATTCTACATGGATGCATGGAATTTAATCAAAAGGAAACTTCTGTCATTTGGAGCATCAGCTTTAGTGTGAGGAGAGTAGGAGGAGAGAGAAGAGGTGGTGAGTTTGCGTCTGTACTGTTTATGGTGCTTCTTCTTTGCTCAAAGGGGAAAAAACTAGCCTGAGTGGATTTTTGACATGGTACATTTGATGTTTGGGAAGAAATTGTATCTCTTCAAAAAATATGTAAACAGAAAGTTTACACAAACGTACATGTAATTTACAAAATCCTACAGAGCACACCTGGATCAATGTTACTGCAATAGACTTGGAGCGACTGAATTTGCTCCAGTTTGTGTTGGCTGCGCTCTAATCGGTGGTGTTCTTCCTGCATCGCACAGACACACACTCATCTTATTTTAATGCGTCTGAAGGGGAGGCACTCTACAGCACAGCAGGGGGCTTCCCAGCAAGTCACGGAAGCACTCAAAACATACACCACTGCTCACGCTAGAAGCATACACATACAACACACATACATGGGCCTATATGCATACATGCAAGTCTGCATGCTGCAGAGAGTAAAAATAACCCTCGCCTGATGACTCTTGTGCCGTTTTAGCAGTAGAAAGTCTAAGTCATGTGATTTCCGTGACTGAGAGGCTGGAGACCAGTGCGAGACGGGGACACGAAACTCTACTGGCTGTCCTCGTCTGACAAGGTCCGCACCATCGAACAATCACCATCATTGGCTTTGTGTCTGCACGCACTTTCACAAATGTTGAGGTTTTTTTTTTTTTTTTCAAGCTGATGTAAACTTAAGAAAGAAAAGCATCAAAGGAAAGTGTCATGTTTTGAAAGAAGAGAAAATGCATAATACAGATTTTGAAACCAAATCTTTTTAACGTGAGAATGAATTGGCAAAAATGTGCATTCTAAATTGGTCTTTGTCACATGAGACACGCACGTCTGAGTAATCTTACATTATCATGGACCTGGTGCTCAAGTGCTCGGAAAATGTTTGTAGAAAAACAATAAATAATAAAAATTTTCCAACAATATTAAGGAGAAAGTTAAAATTTACTGCTTGTTTTAAATATATATTTTTGAAATGTTAAAGCAGAGCTTATCAGTTCTGCAGTTTTGAACTGAAGGTCAATGGACCAATTTGGTGTTTTACAATAAACAAAATGTAAATTACTTATCACGATTTATAGCAAAAAACACAATATATCATTGTTGTATATACTTTTTTGTAGCAGTTACACTTAAAGCTGGAGTATACCCAACTATTTTTTATATAATTGTTTCTCCTCTCTTGGAACATTATTGAAGGTAAAAAGCAGTCTATGTGTGCTGTTTTCACCTATTGTTTGTAACCACAACGCCATGTGCTGCAATGTGAGTACAAGTCTGTTCTGACAGTTTTCTGAAACTGAATATAGGCACTGTTTACGCCTATTAAGAGTCAAGCAGACAATATAGGTTTGTTTCACGTGACATCACAACATTCTACAGGCCAATGTTATTTCAATGAGGTGGAGGGCAGCTAAAATGAAGATTGTTTAAATGCAGTTTATTTTTTGCAAAGCAAATGAGTAATGGGTCTAGTCATCCTAGAAATAGCCACTTTTTAAATTATTCCATGGCAAAGTCCAATGTTTTTAATAGGAAAAAGTGCCTCTTGCCCTTCACCTGGCTTATAACTGACAAGAATTCTAGTATGTGAAACCCACCTATTAGTGTTTGCATTGTAGCTATCATCAGCATCATGAATATTCGAAATGATCAGTTCACTCTGCATCAGGTAAGTGAAAAATGTGGACTGAAGTAAAAGTTTAAAACTCATTATGTCAGTTTGTTTAGGTTTTTTAAGGAAGCAAAAGATTTGGTATAGTTATGGGTAACTCCACACTAAACTGTACAAAGCATCACACCTTACTTCCAGCAGCCATAAAATACATTTTTGAAACAAATATATTTGCAACTTATTATTTTTTAATGGTTTGTACTTAGTAGATATACATAAGATAATATGAGATGACCAGGTCAAAAACATTTTAAGAAAAATGCACATCTGTTCAAAAAAAGTGCTAAATTTTGGACACTAAAATGTTACATACAGGACATGCCATCTTTGAAGCTTTGTGAACAGCTTTATAAAAAGGGCAGTGAAGATTGCAACGTGGCTAACAGTGAGGGGACATGTTAATAATTAATTTTAATCAACAGATTTCCCATGACACAAAACTGTTTTTCTGTGATTGAAGACAAAAATAAGCCTTGTGGACGTAACACATGGTGTCATGTGATAGTTACGTCCATAACTAGTGTTTGGAGCTTTGTATATTGTCCGCACAAAAACACTATGATGTTACAAAACTACGACAATCAACCGGCAATCAATCCTCCAAATAACAAGCGGGGATATTGTGAACATTCCACCACAGCTGCCTTGAAAGTTTTGGAAGTGTTTCGTGTCAATTTTCGCTGTTACGTCCAAAGAGGGGAAAAAAAGTGTGTGTTTGAGCTTACGGCAGAGTACGGCGTCAGCATGTCGCCTGGCCTCAACAAGGTAATTTACATACAGCAGTGGCGGGCCTTCGCGCTCTCGATGACAAAAGAGGTATGATTTTTTAATTGTGTCCTCAGTTGTTACGTCCAAAGAATCGTTACGTCTTTCAAGCTTTCCGGTTGATTGCTTAAAACATCTTGCTGTTATATTTATGAAACATTAGGTCGGCCAAAGAGCTTGTTTTCAGCGATTGTTTTAGCATAATTAGTGGAAGTGTGTCTAGTTGTTGCCGCACATAAGCGCCAAAAAGGGGTCGAATGGACACAAAGCACTATGTTGTCTCTTGTTACGTCTTACTTAGAAATCAAATAATCTGTAGAATACATATTTTAGAGTCTGTAGAATGAACATACGGGATGTTCTAATCAAAAGTGTTTGAGAATTTAGCTACATTGTTGTCATGTATAGGCTATGTGGTTTTCATCGTGTGTAATTAGGCCTATTTAATATTTCACGCTGAAAACCACTTAAAAATAACATTCGCTTCGTTTACGCGTGAGGCCAATATAGGCGAGACGTCTTACCTTTTTAAATCGAAGAAACGACGAAACAAAAAGCCCAGTATTGTAAATAGAATAGCTCCAGTAAGTTTGTGTCCAAAATCTGCGTGGTGGTCTTGATAAAAAATTCACATGATTGCAGTGTTTCTCCGGAACCAAAAGCGCGTTCTCTACCGCACGTCTCTCTCTTTAGTTTTTCTTCTTTTATCACTGCCCGTGTAATATAAAGTGCGCGCTTTCTTTCTTTTATGCACATACAATACAATTGCCTCTCTTTGTCTTCGCTCCACATCATACACGCGCTGTCACTTCTCACGCCGTATTGGCGACTTCATCCACTCCCGTTTTGTCACCGCGGGGGCTTTGCGCTGTATTCTGGCGCAGCTGTCAATCATCTGTGGAGCAAACGTGTTCGTGCGGCTCTACGTCTTGGCCCGAACCCGGCCCTGCCCCACAAACCTACTCCGTAACGCACGGGCTTAACGTGGCTTGAGCCATGGAGCCCAGCACTGTAAAGAGCCCATGCGCCCATCCTTTTTTTTAATACGAGTGAAGATCACAAGCTGACGAATTTGGCCCCTGCCATTCTCAAATTTGCCGCAAGTCGCTTTTCAAACGCACCAGTCTCTCTCTCTCCCTCTCTGTTTCCCAGATCCTCATCATAGGCACCCGAGACGGAGAGAGAGACGTGCGTAAAGCTGCTGCCTGTAACTAAACTGACCTCGCCCAATTAAGCCAAAACATAAAAATCTCGGCCTTTGTGAAAGTTTTGAAGTCCACAGTGACACTCTACTACTCACAAGCTTTCATCCACTTTTTATTTTACGAAGATAGACCTTATTTTCACGGAGTTATGATTGTTTCTGACTTCACTGAAAAATTCCATTCATTTCAATCGGGCGCGCGTGCGGAGCTTACGCGGGACAGGCGACACATTTAATTCACTGTCCCGGGACACAGGACATGTAAAAGTGATGTTAAGGGTGAGTCCTGAAGTCCTGATCCAAGTTGGTGTGTTTAGAGGTCCTGCTCTGTCATTGCTGCGTAAAGGCTCTGTGCCTGTCACGTCTCTGCGCTGGGAAGAGCAGGGTCATTTTAAAGGAGACGTATAAGGGCTCAGCATACTCCAGAATGCAGGAAATTACACCTATTTTAGCCAAAATCTCCTAAGGAGGGCCCTCAAGTTTCAGTTAAACAAGCAACACGGACCAAAATCAAACTCTTAAGTATAGGTCACTCTTTATTGAAAATTTTGCACAATAAATAACTTGACTGCAAAAGTGAGAGAAAGTGCCTTAAACACGGATCTCCTGTCATTTACTTAAGCACCACTCATCTCATTAATGTTCTCAGTCTTAAATGAATTTTATATTTAGTTAAAAATATTATCATGATTATTATTATTATTATTAAAATTAACTTTGACGTCTCGTCCAGAACATTTTGAAATAAAATGAAATAGCTTAACCTGTCATTTATTTTTATTATAGGCCTACATAATTAGTTTATTAAAAAGTAATACAGTAAATCTGTGCAATGTATTAAATCTGGTCTGGTAAACCGGGTCTGTAGATTAGGTGGTCCTTATGAATCTACTTTTTGATAAAGTGTTTAAGAAACACTGAGCTAGCTCTGATTGGTTGAAACAAAGTGTGTCAGTCTCTAGGCAGAAAAAGATTCAGAATGAAGGGACGCTGTTTACTTCTCCCGCTAGTTTTACCTGGGACGCGCCCTGACTACAGATCCTTCCGACTTGTATAAATTCACATTCCTGCACAAAGCTGGTGCATCCCTATTTGATTGGCCTAAGGAAAGACCAAGACATTATCACCACAGAGTGGGTTTTCTGTGGACCCATAAAGCTAATTGGTCGTGGCCCATTTACTCTTGAGGAAAGCACATTTCAGTCTATAGAAACAAAATATAATAAGCTTAGGAAGGAGTTACATTAGCTGCTTCATAGCAATCAAGCTAGAACTTATTTAGTAGGGATGCACCGATCCATTTTTTTTTTTTCAGTTCCAACACAGATTCCGATGTTTGACTTTTGGTATCCTTCCTTCTCTTCTTTCCTTCCCTCTGAAAGAGGAAATAATTGTTATTCATACAGTTGAAATATTTGATTGGATTTTTCTATTTGCAATAAACAAGAAAGTACACCTTGAACTTCATTCAAATTCAATTATTATTCATTATTACCTGATAGTATCACGTTAATGATTGGCTCTAGATACAATGAGCAAGTATGGTGTCCATGTTACGTCCAACAGACATTTGCACTATAAGCTTTAATTCTCTATTAGCATGATGAAATAAACAGATTTGATATTCTTTGTGATCTTACAGGCACAGACTTAATATTTTGACAAGTCTAAATTGCTTGAAAACATTTCTTTTGATTTTAAACAATTTGAAAGATAATGTACTCAGGTGTAGTTCCTCGTGTAACATGAGTATAAGTACTGGGCTAAATAATGACACAACAAATTGCTTAGAGACATCATATTTTGCTATTAAATGTAACAAATATTCATTTTAACAGTATTTTGTGATGAAGATATTTTCATAAGATGTAGTTTAGAGCTCAATTTGGTGTCCTTGTTACGTCCAAACAGTTGTGTCTTTTCCGTACTTCAACACTCTCTCAAAATCTGAAAACTGAGTGAGTTATCTTTTTATCTTTTTTTCTGATTGCCTAAGGCCATACCTTCATAAGCACGGTGAAAATATAATGAAAATCAACAATTTAAAAATGGACCCCTTCGTAACATTATTGTACAGTTTAGTGTGGAGTTACCCTTATACAAGTATGGTATAACTATTCCTAAATGTTATCTCTTTCATCCCCATTCATTATTCTGTCCTGTCCTGTCCATTAACCTATTCTTTTTGAAACATCTTACCCTTCCTTCCTTTTCTCCAAAAATCCTGAATGAGCATGTTGAACACCTGATTTGTAGACAAAATAGAGGCTGACACATTTATCAGCAGAACTTAGGGGGCTGTTGATTTATTCAGGTCGTTCTAGTCTGCGTTCAAATGATTGCTTGTCACTTTGACTTTTTTGCACAGCGGCTCTGTGCTGTGACTTCATCAATGGCTAACCTCTGATAAATCTACTGGAGAGGGTATTCCCTGCTGGCATCGCAGATTTTTTATTAATCAATAATGGCAACGCACCAAACACAAGTAAAAAATCAGAAAATGTGCTTGCTAAACTTTAAAGCAACAAAGTTGCAATTACAGACTCTACACAAAAGCCAAAAAAATACTTTGGGAAAGCCGACCCTTAGAAATACTGCCAAATAAGCAGCTAGAATAGAAAAGGTATTCATAAAGACTAACAATCTACATGTTTGCACAGATTTGCATTTTTATGCATTGATTTAACATTCCTGGTGACGGTGGCTTTTAAGGACAATTTTTGGTATGACAAAATTATTCTCTGCAGACCACTTTTATTGTAAAGCTGCACTGAACGTCTTCTGCGCGTCACCAAAGAATCATGTTTTTAAATAATGTCTCAGCTTTAATTGATCCACCTGCGCTCTGAACATCTGCACTGTATTTCTACACAAACCACATCAGTACACATGAGAAATACACTCTCCAGACCATCAAGAGTTACTTTTCAGCCCAGCAGAATGATCTAATGGGATCCGTGGCTAAATATAAAGTGAAACGAGAATGCGCGTGTTGTAAAAAACACTTTGACAGCATAATTTTCACTTTGAACATCAGTCTGTTGTCTTTCAGACACCTTTATTTCTCTGCGCAGCAACACCCGCAAGGACTGTGTGTGAGCACACGTGTTCATCAACTTGGATTGTCCATGCGCACTGTGCCACAGACACACTTACGTGGATGACCTTGCACACAGTGCCATGGACTATACATGCTCTCATCACTACACACACAGATTTCTATGAGCTATTCAACATCATCAGACAGGAGCTGTATGTGACGATGGTGTTACAGCCTGTAACACCAGCCTGTGTCTGTTTGAAACCCTGAAACAATAGCCCTTATTTAATGCACATCTTAGTAACATAGATTTTATATTACAGATGCATTTTTGCATTTAATTTGCATTTTGTGTAATATTTGTAATCGATATTCAAATAAATGTTGATTTATTGGCCAGTACATATCAACATAAGTAGCAATGTTCTTAAGTCAGAATATATTTTGAATGAAATTTAACTAATACAAAACAACTCAAATAAATCATATTAAGCCGTAAAAAGACATAAAAGAAATAATTTAACTAACCGAAATAATGTTAAAAAAAAAGAATAATTAGCTGCAGCCCTAGTTAATTGTTGAAATAATATTTTTATCAGTCAAGTTCATGATTAGTTAATAAAAGTTAACATATTTGTCAAACATTATGGGAATTAAAACCAAACTGGTTATCTCAGACCCAAAAGTTTTGGACAGTTTTAGCAATGATCGATTGTATGTATTTAACCAACAAGGTCAAATTTTTTACAGTCTGAAATGATCCATCCAAACACTATTATGGAATGCAAATTTAAATCTCGACAATCAGTTGCTAAGTTTGCCGTTAAAAACAGGCTACGGCTCTATCTATTACGTAAAGGCCCATTTGCCCTACTCTAAATGCCCCAGTCAAACAGGGTCAAGTATCAGTGACACTAAACTTGAAAAGTTCCCAAAGCGCTGCACTTTTGGCTATTTCAGAGGAGTCTTCTCCCAGCATTTGACATTAAGCCTTGATCCAGTTGTTTTGATTCTCTCTCCAAGCTGGCTGTAACGAGGAGCTGCAGCACCGTCCCAAATTGCATTTCTGGGACAAAGGCTGTTTTTGTATGGGTTGAGTCAGTGCAAGGTTCTTATTGCCATAATCATAATTTTACACTACAAACCCCCCACATTATTTACAGATACTGCACACTTACAGATAATTAGCAGAATGAGTTAAAACCACATCTTACTGTTGAAATTTTTGCTTTTCTTATTTAAAAACACTTTATCTAAAAGGAAATAAAAAATCAGCAATTGTACAAGTGATCTGTCCATTTTGTTCTGTGGGGCGGCATTACATCATGTTTACTATTAAATCTTGATAAATCAATATTTTGTTCATTGTAATCAGCTGAAGCAATAATAAAGGCAGGTTTATTGACTTTCTGTTCAAAACTGCAGATGTCATCATAGCAGCTTTTGTACTGTTTTGTATTTTACTTTATTACTTTTTGCTAGCAGCAGTTAAGGATAATGAAGTAGGCGGAAATATACAATAAATCATGTTTTAAAGAACTGAACTCAAAAGCAGGGCAAATATTAAGTTCAAACATGCATGAGTCACTCAGAATACAGAATACTCTGAGGCTGGGCGATATCATACATCGAGTGATTTTCCTGGTCAAGATATAAGTATTGAGACTTTTTATTCCTGTGAAAAGAGTTAATAAAACTAACACCATAGTAATGCAAAGAGAAAAAAATGAGAACAGCCATTTAGTCAGTTGTACTCAAGCTAATGAACTGTACTGAAATAATAAACTTGTGTTATGCATAGAATTTATAATTTATGTTTTGTTGTTTAGTTCGCCAAAGTGATTGTCAAAATTCACTGTAGATTCACATTTGCACATCAGCAGCTATAGGCTTAGATAAAATATAGGCTTAAATAAACTTAATTTCAAAATTGTAATCTCAGCAAAATTGAAATATGAAAAAAAAATTATATACTTTTGTCCATATTGCCCATCCCTACTCTGAATAAAGCAAATGAAGTAAAATCTTTGTCATAAACAGTTTAGGGTTAAACATTTGAGGTAAGTTAGTCGTGTTGCTTAAATTCATGCTAAATCTGAGATTGGTTGGGGCTAAATGTATATGCTCTGAGCGCTCTGACAGCCTGAGAGTTGAGCCGGTCTCTTTGCACCAGCCGTCAGAGCGCTCCCAACAGCACGGCGGAGGACTATATGGCCTATGTCATGCTATGTATTATGCAAAATCCTGCAGTTTCTGAAGAAAAAAGTTGGCTGAGCTTTTTAGAGCAGAACTAGAGTGAGGCGAGTGGAGCTGCTGGTCTGCTGCTGCTGCTGATGTGGCTGCAAAAAGTAACAGATGTTTATGGAGGACACTGGGGCTACCTGTTGGGATGGGTCAGTGTTATTCTGTAATAAGAGGCACGTTCCCCGGAGCAGTGCCATACTGGTTCTGTCAGCAAATAGCTCTCCTGCACTCTTCACCTGCGACTTCCTCAAGCTTTCATATGGAGATTTCACCATTTAAATAAACCAGGCCTGAGGACGTTTTTAGACCTTATGCTGAAATGTACAGAATATAGATTAAGATCATTATAACATAACGTGTATATTTTATGACGCCAAGCAGTATGCTATCAGTGAAACGGAGCGTAAGCAGGTCAGGTTAATGCAGTAAGCTGCTGCAATCAAATGTTTCAAATCTTTTTTTAAAGCAAAGATTTTTAAGGATTCCCATTGTTCTTTACAGTCTTCCTGCATTCTAATGTGAAAGTAAAAGTGTTACAAGGCAATACATATTAAACAATTAAACAATCAAAACAGAGCATTAGGTTGAAGTTCAGTCTTTTGATGACCCTCCCAGATTTACTAAAGCCAGCTGCACACTAGAGGAGTTTACGATCTTTTGCGATTTTTAGATGCGTCAAAAAAAGAACAGGCCACAGACATAAGTACATTTACAATGGGTTTTTGTCTCATAGTCGCATCATGTCGCAGGAAGAACAGAAGCGCAGGAGGAGCGCAGCAATGAGGGAGAATATTGCATCACATGGTCAAGCACAGAGCATTTTCTTTCATCTGCGCGATTATAAAACAATCAACAACAATGATAAAATGCAGATTAAACCAGGTTTATAAAGGTCACAGGAGAGCGGAGGGGCATAAGAAGCAATGTGCGTAAAATGAAAACGTTTCCACAAACTAAAGTCTTGTCCATGTTCTTTAGTGTAGTAAAGTAGGTGCTTTGCACACAATGCTCGTATAAAAGAATCTCGCACTTTGACTGTGTGAACAAAGCTTACATTTATTAACAGATGGTGAGACAATTAAAATTTCTATTTAATTAGCATTTTCTACCTTTCCAGGCCCTCAAAGTGCTTTACAATCTAGTATCCACTCACCCAGAGTATGCATACATTGAGGCAATGTGGTTTAAGTGTCTTGCCAAAGGACACAACAACAATCCACTCTTGTTGTCCCACTGTGACACCTGGTCCAGTGGTCTCCCATTCAAGTACTAACCAGGCCGTAACCTGCTTAGCTTCTGAGATCTGACAGGGTTAGGCTTTGACAAGCAGGTATGACCACTGCAGGTGTGTCTTCTTTACTTTACATTTTAAGATCTGCCGTCACATGGGAGATAAACCAAATGCTGTCTGTTGTAAACGTCCTTGCGCTCATGCAAATCAAACACAGACAAAAGGTGAGAAATGACAAACATTTCTTACCAAAATCCTCACTCTGGCCACACCTCTCCGAACTCGTAGAGGGGCACATTGGACTTAAAATCGGGCCAACACTCATAGTATGTAGAAGGCTTCAATACATATAGTTCATCTGATAAAAGCAGACTATCAAACTGAAATATTAACGATAAAAACAACATCTTAGCTTTTTAAAAGTCAAGTCAACAGAAAAAAGAAGAGAAAAAAACTAAAAAAACAACAACTAGTCCATAGCGTCAGATAAGAGGGAAAAAATGTTTTACTGTTTATTTTTAGTACAAACAGAAATCATTGTTCAGAGACAGAGCTGGACAGGGCAGGTTGTTTTGAAGCTTACAGAATGACAACGCTAAAGAATGCTTTTTCTATTCTAACATGTGGATGAGAGAAAAATCTCCAGGTAAGGAATTACAGAAAGCTCTTGATTAGATTACCCCTTTGGGGGGTTATTTAATAGATAACAGAGAAGCGTTATAAAATTGACCTTCTTTAAGCATGACATTTAAATTCCTGTGATGCACAAGTGTTTTTCATCACTGTTTTGTAGATGGCTGTGCATGACTCTCTGCGTCACACTCATTGATGTCCCTCAAAGAACAAACAAATTTGGGGAGAATCTCCAGGGTGCCCGCGTACATAAAACAGCAGACGCATACCCACTCATTCATGTCCCAAGGCGCTTATATCACACACAAAAGGAAATAATTCTGCTGTGCACTCCCAATAACCCCGGAGTCCCCAGCCATGAAATTTCAGCTTTAGCAAAGTAACGGGCACAAAACGTTCGCCGAAAAAAAACAACACATAGATTGAATAGACATTGCCAAGTTTGGATTTGGCCAGGGATCTGTCTCCACTTCTTCTGGTGCCCGATGGAGGGGCCACGCTGGGGCAGATGTTAACCCCTGGTATGCTTCTCTGTTACATAAATCTTGGATCTGTGTGATCTGCATGGAAACTACCTCTGTAGTGCAATAATGCTAACAAAAGTTTCTTAGATTATGAAAACTGAATACAAGGTGCACTCACATTTGATTCTGAGGGGGTAGGAAGGAAATGTTCAATTAATTTAAGAAAATAATGTGATTATATTAGATGTCCAAGATATTTAACATAGTTTTATTACCTTATCTACTGGCTGACTGCTCAGGCTTACACCGGGCTCACAGTGCATCCAGTCCGTACTCTGGGCCGGCGTACGGAAGCTTTCAGTTTTTTGTAATGAGAGGCTCTCACACAGCGATCTGTTCGGTCCAGCGAGCTAGTTTAGTTTAGTTTACTTTATTTGTCTCCCATTGGGAGAAACTTCTTTGGAACAGAGGCGTGAGCTGCTCAAGATAAAACACAAAACAATTACAACATAACACCAAGATCACAACAAACAAATATACAGTGGCTGCACAACTCTGCTCCGGTCCTTGGGATTGTTTCCGTTGCAAAGAACTTTTTCCTGACTGCCCGAGGGCTCCGGAGCCCTTTTTGGTGAAGTTGTGAAAAACAGACACAACAAACAGGAAACCAAGCGAGTGCGGCTGAAGTGAATCTGATGGTTTTCAAAATAAAATCATGACGTTACTACTACTAATACAAATACATCAAAATGCTCGACATATAGAGGGTTTTCCGCCCTACTGCGCCCTACTGGGCATGCGTTATGCAGAAAGAGCTACTCTCCATCTGTTTACAGACAGTGTTTTTTTCTCACCTAAATGTAACTTTTAAGGGTCGTAGAATCGAATTTCATTCACAATTGTTAACTTAGCAGCATAACTTTTGTTTTTGTGCAGTGATAAACTCATAGTTAGCTGACAACAAAGCTTTTTTGACTTGTTTTTACTGGTTGTGTCTATGTGCGGCGGCTCTTTCTGGAGGCGGGGTGCACGCGCAACGCCAGTGTTGAAAACAAAAAATTCCTCTACACATGACTATATAACGCACACGATCTTGCGAAGCCAGCAGAGTCTGTACAAATGCATGCGTATTCTGGTCGCAGTGTGAGTGACCACCAAACCCAGACGGATCCGGATCTGGAGGCAGTGTGAGCTCGGTGTCCAGCTCTGGTGCAGTAAAGGCAAACTTCCTGTATTATGTGAATCTGGCAGTATTAAAAGAGCATGTATCATGTATTGCAGCGATCAAGGGTCCTAATGATCCTGTGAGTAGTTTTCCTTGATAGGACACCCCCACAGCAGCCTGGGCTGGATCAGAATTTCACAATTGAGCTGATAGGTAGCCCTTCTCTAAAGTATTGTAATTGTATGTGCAGGCACACACACTTTTCTTCAATATTTTTTTTGAAAATATCTGCATTTGACTTGCCCCGGAGTAACCTGAGAGTATAGAAGCCAATTAACAACAGCATCGTTCCTGACTGACCCGATTCTTGTCTGACCACCTTTGAGTGCTTCTGGTGCTGCAGGTTGGATCTTAGACTGTGCCTATGCTCAGTGATCCTGTGGTCCAGATGTGGAGGAGAAATCCTTGAAGACCATTTCTTGTTACAGAAGCAAGCCTCAGGATTTTATAACTTTAGTTGCACACAAACGACGAGTTGCTGTGATGAAATGTTCAGAATCTCCAAAAACGTGAAATGAAAGGTTAGAGAGAACATCTTGTGTCCATGTGCACATTTTTGAAAAATTCTTGATGAGCTTGCAATTATGTCCTCTCAGCCTCTGTAGTCAGAGCCACTTTGTGATCAAGAACCATGGAAATGCTTTGTGTCTGCTCAGTCTCCCTTTAATCCACTCAATACATGCATTAGTGAGTGGCCACAGTGAAGAGCGCAGTGTAAGCCGTCCGCAGTGCTTTGTGCAGTGCAGGAGGAGGCAGGAGGGTGAGGGACAGGTCGAGGAGTGGGCAGAGGGCTAACTGGGTGCTGGCGGGTTGTGTCAAAGAGCTATGTGGGGGTCACTGTGGGGATGCGGTGTCAGAACTCCTCCATAGGGCTCTGCCTCACCCTGTCCAGTTTCTACTGTCTTTCTCAGCGTTGTGTCTAGACCTCAGTTCATTTCTTTCCTGACACGTCGACCTGCTGATGGCCATGCTTCACTGCCCTGCCTGACTCCACTGTCGGCCTGATGTTTCTGTTTGTGGTGGGAACTCAAAGTGCAGAATTCCCTCGTGCCTTGAAAAGTTTTCCTTACTAAATAGTATTAATAACAACCTCAGATAGGCACTGGAAAAAGTGTCTTGCCAAAGGACACAAAAGTGCTAATGGTGAAGATAAGTTAATTGTTCTCTTATAGGACAAATATGATGTATTCTTTGCATTGTTGTTTTAAACATGTTATTGACATTACCTTTTTAAGCATTAACTTAAGAAAAGTATAATAAACCACATTCACGTGTTTCCCACCCAGAAATTTAAGTAAGCCCCCCCCCCCAAAAAAAAAAAAAATAAATAAATAAAATGACAAAGGAGTTGTAATCTTGACTGATACAGAATACTAATGCTGCCATGAATGATGAATGCCTAAAGCAAGACTGCATGGTATGTGGACTTAAGCTAACCACAGAAGATCTCAGAGATCGGTGACGTCACAGAAAAATTAAGAACAAGGTTTTCTGAGACTCAGAGGGGAAAGCATAGTCTCCCACAGACAGAACTTTAGCAGTGTGTTGATAATGAAACAATGTTATAACTTAAAAAAGTCAATTTTGCATGATATAGAATCTGCCGTGATTGTTCATCAGAGTGTGTCTTTAATGCTGACTGCTGACAACATATTGCTGTCACTTGTTTTTGATCACCATCTCACTTTTCCTTCTCTCCCTGGCCGTCAAAGCGCCAGTCTCAGTCGTTCTCCGCAGCCAGAGAAAAACTTGCTTCTGTAGCAGTTGCTTTGAGAGATAGCTGTGGTAACACTCTACTTTGTGCTGGTTGCACATTATCTTTGAAAATGAAATACCTTGCAGACTGGTTAGTGAATTAAGTCTGTGTAGACATCATTGATTTGACTCTTCGTGTAGCACTCAGCCAGAGCACATGAGCGCTTCCCACTTGTGTGTGTGTTTGTGTGTGTGTGTGAAAACGCGTCAAAATGGTTGTTTTTGCACACATACAGGCTGTGACCAGAGCACAGCAGAGAGACAGAAAGGATCCTCCACTTTTTTTATGTAAATACATAATGTAGCCTATATAATAGTTTGTGTGAGGAGCGTGAGAGGAAATAAATGCCAGTCTGTCTTAATTTAACCAGTAAAATAAAAGTACACCTCTTAAGAACAGTAAAATTCTGCTTTTCTTTTATAGCATTCAGATACTTTTTTTTTTACATTGTTTATAATGTCATTATGTGCTCTTTATCCTGCAATAAACAATAAAATAAAAAGTCTCAAAAACATAACACATTTTTAGTGGTCAGGAATTCATAAGAGCCAAACCAATAAAATTATTTATTTTTGCAATCCACAACTTCATAAAGTAATGCATAAATATAGTTGCTCTAAAACAGCACTTGGGTTTCTAATAGCACAAGGCTTCATAGAAATAGGAAATGTGTAAAAAAATATATATATAAAAAAATAGCGTGTGGAAACTAAATGCTTATTCTGGGGCCCTGAAATGTGTCCTTTAAAGGTACAGCAAGTAGCTGAAACTGATGTACGCTTTATCCTGTTTGGGATAAAGAGTGTCACAAATAATGGTTTTAACTTTCAGTTTCAATGGAATTATGTATTTGACTTTTTACCTCCAAAAATTGTAACTTCTAAAACCTTTAGTCAATACCAAAATACCTCTTGTTTTTCTGATAATTAACATGTTGCTTATGCTTTCGCCTTTTGTTTTGGCACCAGTTACACAAGGTTAAAAAGAGCAATATTCCCTTTTCCTTTGCTTCAGATTTGATGTCTTAACATCCCCTCCCCTCCTATTTTTTCTGTCTGCTTTCTTTCCATTTGGGAACACAATGAGGCCCAAGATTGTATTCATCCGAGGGCAGGCTTTATCTGGGCTTCAAAAGGGAAACCGTTGGAAGGAGGGAGAAGGAGGAGAAGAGGAGGAGGCTAGGCGGCTAATAATTGCAGCTGGCTTGTTTTAATTGTGCCCTGAATCCCTGGTGTTGGCTGGGACAGGGAGCTCTTTTCTCTGCACAATAGCACACTTAAACGTTTGGTCACAATGACACGCTTTTGACAGCGGCCAACCTGTCAACTCTCGGCAGAGGCCATTATGTGGCTGCCCCAGAGTCTGCTTGTGTACAGGATGTTTTATAGTGAATGTTTCTTTTAATCTCAACAATTTATTGACTAACGACCTCTGTGCCAGCTGGATGGATGGAAGTGGAAGAACACAGCATCTAAAGAGTACCGCTATTCAATGGCACATTTTAAAGGACACATATTATACAAAATTGGCTTTTTAAAATCATGTTGTAACCAGAGGTTACGCTAGACTTTTTTTATGCCGGTCATTTTGACCGGTGGGGTCTGGAAATTCCGGTCAATTAGGAGAACAACCGGTCACATATTATTGTCTTATGCAAACAACAGCACGTGAATTTTGGCAGTAACTTACGTACTTTCGCCTGCATAACAGTATCTATTTTAAAGCGAAAATTGGTCGTTGTTAATGAGGTGTCTTAACTTTACTTATCATAATGATGACGCGCTTTGATTCGCGCCCGTCTGCGGACTGAACCAGAGCATTAGTCCGCGTGATCCCCGTGTGTTTGAGCCAGGAGCCCGGGACAACGCACGCGCTGGACCCGGGCCAAGCTCAACCCCCGTGTGTCTGAGACGAAAGCCCGGAGCGCATCGGGACCACGCAGCCCACTTTTAAACCGGAGATTTCTGAGTTCAGCGCGAGGTTTTAATGATAGGCTTCACGCATAAAGTGTTGTACCTGTTTGTCTCCAGCGGCAACACGTCTGTTTTGCTGACGCTGATCAGCAAATCTTCAAGAGAGACGCGTGCCTTCCCCCGTCTGCCTCTATACTTTCCTTTTTTTTTTTCTCCACTTCATAAACGACGCACTTTCATTACATGCACCAATTCTCTTCACTTGGCGTATTAAGCCACTGTATTCACACGCGAGTAAAACATTTTGTTTTGAGCTGAGAATAAAAAAAAAGCATGGTCTACGCAGCACTACGAGCATGCGCTCGTTTCTCTGAGCACCTGTCAATCATCTGCGAGCAGCGCCAGGGTGACGTGTAGGCTATCAGCGCGAGCCTCGTTTAGTTTCTGAACCCGAGCAGCGCCAGCACTGACCACAGAACAAACTAATGTGGAATTATCATGAAATAGTCTACAGTAAATCATGTATTATTCCTCATTTTTCTTCGACTTTTTATTTTTTCGCCTATTATTTCTGCCGGTCAAGCTGACCGGGGACGTCTATTTTTTCCGGTCAACGGCACATTTTACCGGCCAAAGACCGGCAGGTGCCGGCTAACGTAATCTCTGGTTTAGGGCTGGGCGATCTGGAAAAAATATAATCACGATTTTTTTTCTCATATCGATCGATCTCGATTTTCGTTTCGATTTAACGTAACCTTTTAAAAAATCAAATGAAAAATGCCAATCATGAACATAAACGAAAGTAAAACTTTATTATGTCCCATTTATTCAATTTTTTTGAAGCTTTATATCATTATTCTGTCTCTAAGATTGACTTTTGCTCCAAACTACACATTTTTATTGACAAAAGTTTGGTTTTCGATCTTTCGATTCAAAACCCACCACCAAATAATTGACGATTCGTTTCGATTCGATCTCGATCTCTCGATTTTTCGATTAATGCACAGCCCTATCTGGTTGCAACATTGCTTCCACAGCTGGAGTTTGCCTGTGAGATACTATTCTTTCCCTTTTTGTCTCAGAAAACAATATTCTGAATTTCCCAAAATTTGTGATGTCCATATTTGTTTGTATTTCTGTAGTATCAGGCAAAATCGGTGTGAAATTTATTGTACAGCCAGAAATAGAAGCTCTATTTTTTTATAAATGCCTAAAAGATCCAAGTAAATGTATTTAAAACCATGTTTAAGAGTCAAGAATAATACTTACTATGCTTGGTTGTGCTTCACGCTGCAAAACAAGAAGTATAAGTATGTGAATCAGTCCAGCTATTTTGTAGCTCTCATATTTTCTTTGGCACATGGTTAATAACACCATGTGCCAAAGAAAATAACATACCACATACACAACACAACATAAGGAAAACTACAAACTGAAACTGGAGTGAACCACTCAATCAGAGCGCTGTTATTTTAAAAGTAAAATACTGTATTGTTCGATTAACAAAGAAATTCATGTACCCAGATTCAAGCAACATCTTTCACAGTAAGTTTGTTTCACATTATTGTGGTTAGAGCCATCTGCATCCAAGCATGTGCAGCAAATCACCATCTACAGTAGAAGGAGAGAAACAAATCTTTTGTTTGGTTGAGCGATATAAGAAGTAGTATTGTGCAGCTTTACTGTTTCAATAATGAGTCTATGGTGGTCTGGACAGTCCATTCCTTATGTGGTGGTCTGTATTCAGGAAAAGGACAGTGGCGTGCTTAAAGCCAGAGGACGTGCAGCAGTCTTGTTAGCGTAGCATGGACAGTGACGCAGCCGCCACACCGCGCACTCTTCAGGAGCGCAGCAAGTGTGGTACATCAGGAATGTGTGTGCATCCAAAGGCTTGTTTTTGTTCATCCATTCTGCCATGCTGAAGGTCTATTGTCAGCATGACCCGAGTGAAAACAGGAAGTGACAAATCCAGCTTTTCAGTGGAGTTCCTAATAAAGAGGTAGCTTGACAAAGAGCCATGTGTGGTATTTTTGTGACAGAACTGGTTAGTCAGGCCTGTTTGGATGGCTCTGGGACCTGCACTGATGCTGAACTGCTGCTACAAGCTTTGAAACATGTTCTGTCTTAATCTAAATATTGCCTTCTAAATCTTGACAGCCTCTTGCAGTTTTAGGATACCAACACAAGTATTACAAACACATCCAAGAATGTCAGTTGTGCATATCAACCTTCTAATTTGTAAATTCAGAGTTAAAGACGTGGCAGTCTTGCTACACTTCTTGTCAAAACTTCATTGGTGCAAATTGGCTTTACTGCCCCAGCTAGTGTCACCACAACCACTTGCAACACGATGACCATATTGTTTTTGGCAATAGACTTTTTGGATTTTACACACACATTTTAGAACAACTAGATTACGGGGGTTTCCGCTGTAATTTCCCTTGGCTTCATCAGATTAATGTGACTTGCATGATGTGACATCCAAGCATTTTCAAGTATGATTTAAGGCCTTTTCATACTTCATAAGAAATACAAACTTTTTTTGTACACCTCGGGCCGTACAAACAAGAACAAAGTTCCTTTCGGCTCTAGCATTCATACTTCAGCAGGTGCGTCGCAGGAAATTCCTCTAGACCCCGCCCCCGTGAGCCCCAACAACTGCTTCCACGTTGTTGCTATGTAGATTCAAAAGCATGTTTTTCTGCCTGCAGGTGCATGCCAGCTGGACACACACACACACACATACACTGTATAGTTACGCCAGAGTTACAGAAGAAAACCTATAGCTGCAGTAGACCTATGGTGCACTGTGCAACAAATAGGCCCAAATAAATAGCTTAAATTAGTCACATAAAGAACAGATATCACTGTCCTGCCCAGAAGGATGCTTTCACATTTGTAACCCATTTGTCTACTCACTACTTCCTCACGTCAGCCAGAATAAAGGCTCAAATATGTTTCATTCTTAAATTCCACTTTAGTGTAGTCCTGATGCACAATCCAATCACAAAGTTTGAAGTCTTGTCATCCTTCTAAGTCATTCTGTCATGAAGAAGCTGCATTATATTTTTATCGTGCTTCAAAACTCGTGCTGTCCATTCTCCGCTGTGTTGTTTAGCCTGACCTACTGCGTGAAGCTGACTGTGTCTCACTGCAAGGCCTGGTGTCATTTCCAGACTGTGTGTGACTTCAGTGTGTTTTGTCCACTCAAAACTAAGCACTAATTGCAAACAGCTGCTGTCAATCTAATCACATTACTGCTCTCCACTCTAAGCCCCGCCTTTGTTCTTTGCTGAGTTTGCTGTGTACTCCTGGTAAAGTTAGGGGGTGAGCTTCACTTTAAGGCCAAAGCTTTTTTTTTGAGCTGATAACGATATCCAATATTTGACCACCTGCTGTAGCCAATAACCGAAATTTGCTGATACTGATATTTGCATTTCTAAAGTAGACCTTAGTAACATTTTGACCTCGTTATTGTCACATGTGTATTTTTGGAGCATTTGAAGCATCTTTCTTCTCTCTGCTGCCTCCTGGTGGAAAACCTGCACTTGCAACTTTGCTACATTGACCCCATTTCCGCTCTTCTGAGAAACTCTGCTCTTTTATTTTGTTGGGCAGTGTAAAGGTGCTTTAACACCAGAAGTGTCAATTCGCGCCAGACGCCCCGCGGTGGCCGCTTATATATTCTAAATTATTCGCGTTTCTCGCGCGACCAACTTGCAGCTTTCAAATTGCGGCGTGTTCATGCAGCCACGGTATCTGTGTCTCTCTATTTTAGAACGCAGTTCAAGTCTGGTGTCAAATGGTCGAGTGGATAATGCATCGGACTCTGGTGTGAAGAGCCCACAGGTGCGTGAGTTCGACTCCAGGCATCAAACACATTTATATCTGTAGCAGATATGCAAAACTTAAACTTTAAGAATCCTACTTTCTGTACAAACTCATTGTATTATCGTTTTAAAATACAAAACAAACACTATGTCTTTATTTAATGTATGTAAAAGTGCAGAAAAAAAGACCAATAAATTTTACTCGTGGGATTTGAACCTGGGTTGCTGGGTCCCAGCCCCGCGCTTTACACATGCGCCTCGATGACATGCTGTATCACTCAAAAGAAATGACAGTATATAAATCCGGTCAGTCAAATCAGCAGGTAATTTTTTCTCCGCGTTTATTTTGCTGTGAACATAAAGTTTATTTGGCCAAAAGAGCCGCTTGTTTTTGCCAGAATCGAGGAGTTTTATGAATTATAAACACTGACAGCACAGGATGTACAAACAAGAGGTATTCCTGGACTAAAGTTTCTAAATACGATCTTTTTTTTTCTTTGTGGAGCCACAGGGTAAGTCCCAGTGACACATGTTCTGTGTTTTTTTATGTTTGTGCAGCTTTTGGTAAGAATAAGTGAATAACTGAGAAGCCTGATCATGTTAAAGTAGTAGGCTACTGGTCGTTTTGAACAACGTACTGTCACTTGCTCGCGCATGGACGCTCGTCCGCCCTCATGGCCCGAAGACAGGATGCAATGAGCGGCAAATGTCGCTTGAAATCCCATTCATGTGTATGTGGCTGTCAGCGGAGGAGCGTCCTCATGTGCTGCCAATCAGAGCAACGAAATGAGCGATGCGAATGGAGAGCACAGAGCTTATTTGACATAGTTAAGAGACAGTGGTGTTTTGGGCTGATACCAAGAGGATTGGTTCTCTTGTCAATGTCTGCACGGGCCTTCAAGCTGTTGTACTGGTCACTTTGCTCTTCACATGTTGGTCGCGCTTATTAGACGCCCGTCTGCCCTTAAACGCTTGCGCCCATTGTAGTAGACGCTCCGTGCCGCTCTGGTCGTGCGAAATCGCGCCTACACATAGACATAACATTGAAAGTGTTTGCGTGGTCGCGTTTGGTCTGAAAGCACCTTAACAATGTTTTTAGTGTGTTTTTACTGCCTTATTCCAATAACAAAAGAAAAACAAACATGGTCATGTAAATCCAGTTCTATTTATTGATTCGTTTGAGGCTTTGAGGACAAAACGAGACTGTCACGTGTAAACACTGAGACTTAGAGGACCTCCTCTATTTTTAGAGGAGTGCTGATATTTTTTTTTATATTATCCAATACCTTTGAAAATTGTAAATATCAGATGATACCGATACTGATGCTCATATATCCCCCATCCCGAGTGGATAGTAAAAAACATGTGCCAAAGGACTAGTTAGTGTTAGTTTAAAACCATTTAACTTTAATGAGATTATAGTTCATGTTTCAAGTTTAACACTACGTATTGAAGAGTACTTTACGCAGTGTTCTTGATTTGGCTGGTTCCTCCTGGGTTCATAGGTGCTTCTGTGTGCTGAATCCAAATCACTGGCTTACACCTGAAGTATGGATTTTCCCCTGGGGTTGAGCCATCAATTTAGTGCCCATGGTTAAGGTAATTTCACCTCAGCAGGGTTTGATGTTTGCTTCCTGGAGAGAGAATCAAAATGTTAGTCAATACACTGTCTTCCTATGCTCCACATTTTTGCCTGTTTTGTATTAATACAGTAAAACATAAAATTAGCAATTCTGTATTCAGTATGTTTCTCTACTCCACTGAGCTCTGTTGAATCCTTTGGACTCAATGTTGCAATTCTCTCGCAGAGGATATAAAATTAGCTTTAACCCTAATGTTGATTGTTTTTTTTTTTTTTAAGTTCTATTTTAATAATTATTCATTAGTTGTGAAAGCCTGCTGACTTAAACAGGGGAAATGTCCCCTGCTAAAGTCAGCAAACGTCTATGAATGTCTTAAGTTTACATGTGACATCTAGAGCAGTGGTTCCCAAAATGGGGGTTGAAAACTTTGTGGAGAAGTCAAGAAGCACAATCTGAGGTGATTCTAAGATGCACTTTTATAATTCTGACTCATTGTTTAATTATTTATTTATTTTTGACTGAAAAGAGTATGTTTCAGGAAAAAATATCCTAAACTGCTAAATTAAATGCAAACAAAAAAACACTTTTGAGAGTAAGAGTTTTGCAACTATTACAAAGGACTATTTAGTTTTGTGCGTGAGTCGTTGGCATGGTGATTATGGAGGTTCTGGTCTGAAAGGTTTTTGGACCCTTGATCTAGAGGAGGATTGCAAAAATGTCATGTGGTCATGATTATCTCTAATAGAACTTCTTGGTATCGCCATGTTTGGAGCGAGAAAAATAATGCATGCATTGCAAGAACAGCATACCTGCTGTATAGCCTGGTGGTTAAAACATGTGCCCCTAGATCTTCTCACAGATCTAAAGAAGATCTGTCATGTCTGCTCTCAGAACATCTCCTCAGATTTTTCTGTTTACACACCCTGCTTTATAGCTTTAGACAACACCTGTTTATCTTTTTCAAAGCATCCTAGTAATCAGCACAACCAATTGAACATTTGTACACAATCAGTTGCTCTTCATGTACTCCTGCCACCTCCAAAGACTTATGGAGTCCTTCTAGTCTATATATGGAAGTTTAGAAATTATGAATGAAAACCAATATTTTTAGGAGATGCCTTTTCAGTTTTCAGCACCATGGACAGCGACTCTCATTCAGGCTTGTCAGGTTGTTTGGCAGTAGTGTAATGTTGTCAGGACAGGATAAAAAATAAATCACAAATATGTTTACTGCATACCTTGTTTGGGTTTATATTGTGTTGGGAAAGAAAAGTATTTGATTTATTACTTTTTTATTTTTCTTGTGGAGGTGGTGTGCTGCTTTGAGATGTTTTCTTTGGGAAACATGAGCTGTTTTTTTTTTTTTTTTTTCAAAATCTAATTCTTTGCAGGCTTTATTACTGAATAGTGTGTTACTGTGTGAACAAATCTCACTGGTACAGTTTTTAACACCTGTGTCCACAAGAGATCTGTGAAGCCAGTGTTAAGGTATGTTTATATTAGAACCATCAAAACATATCCAATGCCCCCATGGACAGTTGCTTTGTGAATTTTTCTTTAGGTCACCTGAACCTATTTTAGGGAGACAACTCCTTCAGGCCAGAAGGTTTTACTGGCGTATTATTGCTACACCCTCATAAGTTTTGGATAAGACCCTGGATCAGAAACTGTTCATGGTTAATTGCAAACGTTTTCGGACCAGTGGCATCTGATCCTTCCACGCGGCTGGATGTTCTTCCGCTTTCCCTGCGCTCGCTAGATTGTGTTAATGTTTGGAAAATCAACTCAAGACCTTATCATTTTATTTTTTGTCAGGTGTTTTTTTTTTTGTTTGGTGACTGAATGCGGTTTATTCTTACTGAAAAAAGAACATAAGCTTTATGATTATTGCATTGGTAAAAAGACGTGAGGCTTTTTCTAGTTTATGCAGTTCAGACAGATGGAATGTGTAAATTGAAAAAAATGGTAAATAAATTGAAAATTTGACAAAAACAGAACTAAGTTTATCTACGTGCTTTATGTCTGCCCGTGTCTCTCCTTGGAGGAAAAATATTCTATTACTTGAGTCATGACATTGAACAGTGTCTGCAAAGAGTTGAGGCTAAATTAGCTACACATGCACAGCAGCGGTTTTCACACACAAATGGATTTACTGAGTCTGCGAGAGCGCTTTATCTGCTGCTGGCAAACAAATGAGTCGCCTACATTCAACCACGATAAGCTCATCAGCCCTGCGCTTGTTTGGGCTAGCCGTGTGTGTGTATTCAAAGGCTTTCAACTGGGCTTCAAGGCACCGTGGACATTAGTGCCCCAAGTTGCTAAATTTTGGCCCAGGCCTATTACCCAGTGTGTGTTATCCTGATGCTGTTTCTGGGTCAACGCAGTAATGAACTTTATTTGACCCTCTTTTCCTCCCATGATGCAACTCTGCAAGTAACCTCCTCCTACGGCATATCCCACAATTCCTAGCAACGTAGCCGCACAAGCACAAAGCTACATTGAGGATACATGAGCAAATGCTGAGGTAGCGAAACGCAGACACAACTCCAACAGCAACTGACAAAGAGCACTCTGGGTATTTCGCTAGCATCCTTGTTTACTTCTTAATCCTATCTCCTTCTTCCTACCTCTTTTTTTAAATCAAGCATTCCTTTGGGACAGTCTGTCAGGGATAAAGGAATCCTCAGTAGACAACATTTGAAAGAGGACGCCCTTGTTGTTGCACAATCCCTGACATACAAGATAGATCTATTTCTGTCCGGCTTTTATTCAAGCACAAAGGAGTAGTGATTATGCAGGTGAGTGGGTTTCCTCTCACCTCTCTATGGTAAACAATATAACAAGACGAAAACAAGGAAAGTACCATTTATTAACAATGCGCAAAAACTGACACGGATTGACACGTTTTTTATAAAAATCCAGCTCGGATTTGTGAAAAATGTGAATGATAATGCAAAAAGACAGCTGCATTACGGATTTTGATAGATAAATACATTAGTCAAAATAAACGTGTCTTAATTGTTTGCAGTTAGAACCATAAACAAGCAAAATAATTTAATTTTACAGAGGTCCACGTGTTTTGTTCTCTTACCTCGTGCATTCTCATAATTGTTTACCACATTAAGTGCTTTTTACAACTTTAAGTTGTAATGTATTAGGGACTTATACATTTAAGAAAAAATGTGTGCAGCGACTTTAAAATGTGTCTCCAGATGTGTTTAAAATATCACTATAGAGGCTGATGATATTTTAAACACATCAGGAGAAAATTAGTTTGCACCTTGTCTACACCATAATAGAGGCTGTTATATTCTAAACGCGTGCTGTTGGCTTGAACTTTGTCTTTATTGTAAGAAAAAAAATCAAATTCAAATAGTTCTGTTGTTTATGTTGATAAGACTTTAGAAATTAGATATGTTTTTAATAAAGTGCAAATTATGATAAAATAAATCCTATAATTCATCCTGTGTCTAATGAATTTTTGAGAGAGGTAGAGACTTCCTTGGGCAGCTTTACACAGAACACAGAATTGCTCATTAATATGGAGACATTCCACATACCCAGGTGTATGTACAGTTTTTAGGGTCAGTTGTAATCACACAATGTGTATAGTCTTTAAGGCTAGTAGTTATTCACACAATTGTCCCTGACAGGCTGTTGACAAGATGTTCTTAAATATGTTGATACCATTACTTTATCTACATACACACTATGGTATATGTAATATATATAGTAAATCATCTTTTAGATCAAGTCCAAACATTTTGTTATTTGACCTTGTTTTTTCATTCAAAGTTGACTTTTTACAAACATTGATTTCTGTGGCTGCTGAGGGGAGCGGTCAGGAGCAGTGTGTGCTGCATGGTAGATTCTGAGCTCAGTTTAGGCAGACCTAAAGCTGGAGGTTTTTTCTGTTGTGTGTTTTGGGCTGATGCTGGAAACCAGAAACACACCAAACATATCCACATACAATATCCACACAGAAAGGTCTAAGTCGAACCTTGGACCTTCATGCTGTGAGGCACTGATCTGCCACACTGTCGTTAAACCAGAGCACCACCAGTGAGCAACATTGGTCTAATAGATAATCTTACAAGACTGCTGCCATTAATTAGCGTTTTTTTTTTTTTTTTTACTTTATACTGTTTACAGATCAATGTGAATAGCAGTGTATTAAGATTTACAAAGGGTAAGGACAAAAGTAAAATAAATCAAGGTCACCACGTGGCATTGCTGGGTCATTCTACTCTATCATTTCTTCATTTGAACTCATACAGCCAGTAACATTTTTGTAATGCTAAATGAGATTTTGTACAATGTACAGTTTTCTTGTGGCCTTGCCCTCATGAGCTCAAGGAGAGTCATTATCTTCATGTACATGGTTAAAATATTTTATTAAAGCCTAACACACAAATGCCTTCCAGTGGTTATTCTTAGCAAAAGACACCCTGTACAATATAAAGTCAAATCTAAATATACACTTTCAATCTCATTCAATTTAGAGGTGCATCTCCTTTGTCCTTTTGAGCTAATAAATCTGACAGGGCATGTCCCTATGCGCACTCACTGAATATTTTAAAGCTGATATCCAGACACAAACTGTCAGTAGGGATATAAAAGTTTATAAAGTCATTTTGGCTGAAGTCTCAAAATGTTTACATTTCTTCTGATTAAATAATCAAATAACTTCACACTCAATCTGTCTCTGTCTCTCATTTGCCACACAGTGTCTGTTGCTCTCTGACCCCCAGTGCACACACCGGCCCAAACAAGTATGCATACGCACACATACACACACAAACATACAGTGTAGCAACAGAACCAGTGTGAATGGGTCTCAGTGGATCCGGGCCTGTCAGTCTGTCACCTCTGGGGTTTCCAAACAACTCAACAGCAGCTTTCTCCACGACATGATACAAGACAACTCATCACTTTTCCTGTGGCGTCTTCTGGGATGTCAGTCTCAAGCTGAAATGTCATGTTCACAGAAAACATGAAACAAGAAGCCCATGAGCTTGACTCAAAAGATTTGATGTCATTGTGTCCAATCTGTGGTGCTAATTTTAGTTTTTGTCCAAATTGATTGTTTATGGAACAGTGTGTTGTGAAGGACACTTGAAGCTCAGAGGCAGCCTGCTAATTAGGACTAAATTGTGTTACCACAACAACAGCGCTGACCCTTTGGAAACCCCATGCTCATTTGCACACACCAATCCTGTTTTCCTTCGAGAGACAAACAGCATCTAACACTAAACGGAGTCTTCATGTAAACATGTGGAAACAGAAGGATGACCTTATTGATGAGGCACTATGTTAAGACCCTCTCACGATCCTGCTGAACTTTGCTGCTTCACTTTCTTCTTGTAATGTTATAACCTTTCATGATTGCTTGTACACTGTACAAATAACTTAATTTCAAGGCAACTGCACATTTTTTTATGCTGCAACTGAAAATATTTCTAGACCAAGAAAAAAATGATTGTAATCACAAATAGATTTAACTTTGGCATAAATGGGTACAAATGTTTCTGGAAGTCGTGGATGCAACAGTGCTAAACTGACAGTGACATTACTGAAATGATGCATTTGGTGTAGATAAGTTGACTTTAAAAAACAATTTAAGCCCGCAGTCATGTCTTTGATGAGGAAAAAACATTAGAAAAAGGACATATGTACATTAGCATATTTGTGTTAGCATGAGCATTAAGGGACTTGCCCATGTGGTTGTGCTGGACCCTGAGGGTGCCAATGTCAGTCATGTATTGAAACTATGGCAGTTACGGCATGGTCAGCAGGATCAAAGCAAGATGTGTCTGTGTTTTAGCACAATACATTTATACACATCTGCTCTCTGTGCTGTTTTTTCTTGTTACTTGTTGTAAAGATTACATTGATAGACATGATCCAATATTAAAATAGTGTGCATCTTTTAGCATACATGTCATTCAACATGATACAAGTAAATCTAAATATTCTTTACTTTAATGTTATACACTGTTGGTTAATTCTCCACTCATTGTGGAGTTAAAAGCACACAGATTGATGACACAGAAGCACTGTAACCTTGAACTTTGGTTAAGTTTGATTAGGACTGTTTTTTACTGTTTTATACACAACATAACTTCAAATCTGTTTCGACTAGAAAAGATGTATCCTCTGCAGTATTCCATCTACTTAATAGAGCAATTGGTCCCTAAACTACGTGACGTGTGCTTGCGCTTGTTATTGTTTTTAGCATGCACTTGTTTTTAGCTTTAATGGCAACTCATGCAGACTTCTGAAAGTTGTGAAAAGCACTTCTAATCTTATAGGGTGAAAAATGCGGATTGGAATGCATTAGGTAAGTGAGCAAAGTGTAAACATTTACTCTATTTCGTGTTAATGTTTTACATGAAATAGTTCTGTTCAGGGCTGTGAAATTAGGTGCAGTATCATGAAGCATTACAACATCCCACTTTGTGTTTGTGCTGGATACAGAGATCTCTTCAATCAGGCATTGACTCTTGCTTTACATTTACAACATGAAAATCAATGAACCCAATGATTTGTTTCCTTGTTTGTGTAAGTATATGATTATCCAGTTTGAGGTTTGAATTAATGTAGTGGAATAAATTCACCTGCGGCTTTGAAGTGACTAGATTACAGTGAGCAGCAGCCACTAAGAGTGAGTGAGAGTGTGCCCACAGACGGCCTGTAGCCTCTGAACTGCTCTGTCACTATCAGGCTAAATTTAGCCATCACAGAACACAGTCCCACAACAGAGGCAGGCCTGGTCCGTACCATCTGCTGACTCTCTCATGCATCAGCACACACCTGATGCCAGATGCCAACACTTCACCACAAGTTACAATAAACAGAAAATAAACAATATTGCACCAAAAATAGCATGTCATAACAGTTGGATAATTTTGTTTATTTTGTCAATTTCTGCATGCTTTATTAAATTTTGTTCAAAATAGAGCTGCAAGTAGATATTGACTCATTTGTCAAATGTAACAAAACATTAAGCAATCCCAAAGTGTATTTTATTTTCTTCTACACTATTAAAATGAAGTTCAGAACCTCAGTTTTGGTTACACGATGGCATAGAGGCCTCATAGTCAGAAGGAGTCAAGTTTGATTCCCGCTTCGCCCAAGTTCTATTCCTCTGTCTTGCCCTAGGAAACCATATTACTTGGCGTGTGTGGTGATGATTATGATGGTCAGAGATTGGCAGCCTTTCTTCCACCAGTCTGCCTCGGGGCAGTTGTGGCCCCTAAAGTAACTTACCACCACAGAAGCTTCAGTCAGATTGTAAATCGCATTACAAGTGTAAGCCAATACATGGCAAGAACCCACTGATTAACATGATCAGTTAATGATAGAGGACAAGTAGTATAATAGTTTAAGACTGGTATTTTCCACCATTAAAGGTACTTCTGCATTTTTATTTAGCTGAGAAAATTTAAATTATAATTTTTATGTCGCAAAGAGCAAGGCATGAAAGTGACTTTGGTGGGTTAGGAAAATTGACAATTACAACACGATAAAAACACACAATAAGTCTTCTGTACTTGTTTTTTCCCATGCATGGCCTAAAAATAACAAATGTAACAACTTAACATTCCCCTGAAAGAACTATTCTTTGGTAGTGTGGAGGTCCTGGAGTGCCCTGTTTCCTTCGCTCTGATGGAAGCATTGGGGTGAGGACGGAGCTGTTGTCCCTGGCAGCATGCAGCCTATTAGAGTGGCAGCCTGACAGTGCTGCCTAGTGGTAAAGAGCCAGCACACACACACACACACCAGCACGCTGCAGATCAGAGGAGCGCGCACTGCACTCATGTGAATGAGTCTTTGGTACAATGAGTCTTTGGACAAGAGATTGGACTGATTTGCCCCAACATATTTTCGAATTAGTGTTTATAGAATGTTTTTTTTTTTTTAATTTGATTTGTGCACATTTTATGTACAGTATACGTATATATATATTTTCAATTGTTCCCCCCAGATTTAAGTAATGATCAATGAATATAAAAATGCATATGAATAAACAAAAAATATATAAAGAAAAAAAATAATTGAAAATTTACATTTGATTTTTTAGTTTATGTTGAAACGCAACATAATCCCGAAACCTCAATTAACCCCAAGCCCGAGCAAAAAAATGTAATCTAAATATATATATAATAGTAATAATAATAACTACACACACAGTTTGCAAAAGAAGTGATGTTCAAATTATACATTTATTCATATAATGCAAACACACCAAATTAGTGTTTTGTCAATTCATAAAACTCATGTAATAACCGAATAACAATAGCTCCACATTTACATAAATGCAATATTCGACTTGCTGCCCTGGGTCAAAACAGGGCAGCAACATTTGGATCTTGGTTCTTCATCAGTTTCTCTCTCTCATATCCTCTGTGTTTGTCCAATAAAAGTTTGTAAATGTAATGTATGCTGAGTGTGGCTGACAATAATGTCAGATCACAGTTTAGTGATAAGATTTCTCCTTCATGTCCAGTGTGAGATGTTATATATGCTGCAGCGCACGCAGGCACAAGGCTGCCCTGTACATGCAGAGGTGGACACACAGACAGCCTAGTGTCCCGGCCCGGGGCAGGAGGAGCCGAGGAGGGGCTCTGGCAGCAGCTACACTCTCTTCTGAGGCCAGCTGCGTGGATGTTTACGCTAAATTATTAGGGGTTCTGCTGCTTTTATCCAATATATTTGCTTATTTTTTGAGAAAGTCAGACTAAGCTCTACACAGCCTGCGAAAAAAAACAAATCACCAACATGCGCCACTGCTTCACCCTTAAGTCACAGCTTATATATAAATGGAAATAAATCTGGGGCAATAGTTTCTATTTATATTTATTATGTGTTTGCTTATTTCTTTATTTTTTAGTAAACAGTTGAGAAGTATTAAAACAAGAAGAAATAGAAATATCAACTTCAAATATACATGATGTACTTTAGTATAATTTATAACAAAATTTCTTGTTCTTTACTAAATTAGAATAGATACATAGTTTCTAAGTGGGCGCATTAGAAATTTTGTTTTGTTGCCAAGCTGTAATGTAAAATGTAACAAGCCTGAATACACTTGTAAATATTACTATGAGCCTGCTAAAGCTCTTGCGCGTATAACTGAGGCCGCATTGATCAGAACAGGTTCTGACTTATTAGCATGTTCTGTGCTCACTATCCATGAATAACACTGGTAGTTGGCAGAATGAGGATATGAAACACAAATCAATACGTGATCATTGTCCTGGAGCCTCGCACACACTGTTCTTGTATCGGATCAGCAGTCGGATATTTGCCAATGGGAAGGGGAGAGGAGAGACAGACTCCAATGACAAATGATGAAAACACAGAGCAAGGCCGGAGGCAGAAGACTCACCTGGAAGTTTAGATCTGCCTGTCCATGCAACAGCTTCTAATGACATTTATAATGACCAAAGTTAACATGGAAAAGAAACTGTTATTTGTACGGCTTTTATATGCTGAAAACGTAACAGTAATAAGGATAAAATACAACACATTTTTGGAGCAATAGTAGTTTTGTCTTACAAGTATGTGTGATGTCATTTAAATTTTGTACTCTGAGACACTAAATTTATTGGAATTACATTTTTTAAATGTTTTTTTTTTCCTTTTGGGTATTATTAATCACAGAGATCATATTGGATAATTACGTTATCTTAGTTTTTGCAAACTAACAAAAAATAAGAAATTAATACAAATTATTAAAATACCTATTTAAGCATTTTTTTAGACAACTGTAGTACATCAGATTAGATGTGAACAAAATTCCTCTCTGATTCGCAAAAAAAAAGTATTCTGCTTTAAGCGCTGATGTCCCTGTGAGAAAAAAGACTGTGTTTGTAAAAAAAAAAGATATTTTATGCACAGATTGGATAATTTAGTTGTTTCCATAGTAAACATATTTTGAGAAACCATAAAGAAAGAAAAAAATGTTTTGTCTGGGTTGTCTCACCTTAATAGAAATCCACTGTATCAAATAGTGTCAATAATCAATCATCAACACAATTGCAAAGCAGTTGACCCACAGCTAAAAGACTTCTCTAGTAAACTACAGTCACTCCTTTTAAACACTTACCTCGCAGTGCCGTATCTTTCCTGCGCTGTTATTGGTTGCGGACACATTGATGGACACCGGTGGTCCCGCCCCCATTTGCAGCCTTTTTTAAACTCTATGTATGTATGTATGTATGTGTGTGTGCCACTAAGCCGGCAGACTGAAGCCAGCGCTGCTCTCTCTACCCTCTCCGTACGGCACATACACTCTTCCTCCTCACACACGCGGACACACACACGCGCACCTCTCCGCCTGCTGCACTCGATCTCCATTCAAGCTGGGACTCCGACGAGGCAGGAGAGCTACAGTGGAGCAGAAGTGGGAAGCCCAGATAGAGCGGGAGAGAGTGGAGACGGGTTAAACTCGGAGTGTGAGGGAACGCCACCATGGCTTCAGATCCGGGGCTCGCTGCCATGCTGCTCTGGACTATATCTCTGCACACTGTGGGTGCCGCGGCAACCAACGCCAACGAAGGTAACCCGCTGCTCATTTGCATATAAGCTGACACCCGCAGGAAGTTGTTAAATGATGAAGATCAAGTATGACAATACTTCGAGAAGTGCTAAAGTTTGATCTTCTATGACAAACTCTCAGCAGCTTCAGGACATGCTCGGACTTAAGATTTTATACCTATATAACATTTTTTATTGGCAATTGCTTGAAATTCTGCAAGCCTGATTGTACATTTGTTAATCTGGATGATTTAAACATCGATTCAGCACAATGTTTTGACCCTGAACAGTAAAAAGTAATAGCAATGTCTGAAGAAAGAACCTGGAAACATATTTATAGATGCTTGTATTTGTTAGTGTAGTGATGAATCTCTTTGTCAGTGAAAACTGAGTTGTTTTTATAAGTTCAGTTGATTAGTCGTCTGTGGTTATTGTGCCCGAAAACTTTAATCAGATAAGATAAAGCGAGCGAGAGAGAACTTCAGGACAAAAAATTGAGCCTTTGTAAACCGCTTCCATTTTGTCTCGCAATTAAAAATGTGCCCATGTTTGTTTTCTCAAAACACACAAAAATACTAATAAAATCAAAAGTTCACTTTTTCTTTTATTTCCTTGGTTACTACATTTATATATAAAGACATTTATGGTCATTTATTATAGTTAGTGAATGAAGAAAGTTATTTTGATTTTATTGTTTGTGGAAATTTTTCAGCAAATGCAACTTTTGATGTATTAACAGTTGCACATTGTAATGTAACTATTAACTATTAAACAGACCAAATAATCTTGAAAAGATGCCGCATTGTGTGACATTAAAGCCGCGTCTAATCTCAGCAAATTCCTCACACTTTTGTCTCCAATGTCTTTTAAAGTGAAAGAGTCGCTCTGTTTTGGGGACAGCAGTCCGCTGACTTTCTTGGAGATTACAAAATAAATGATAATAAGAAGAAAAAGATCAGGAGATGTTGGGGTTCACTTCAGGCCCAGACAAGGCCGCCCCCTTATGAATAAAGTGGTGTAGCAATTTGTGTTTGCATGAAACAGTCTTTCAAAACGATCAGAATTTTAATGAAAGTGATATAAGGTGTGATAGATTGTGTATTAATATTATTTGATAATTCTTATAAACTTCTACAACTGTGTAGAAAGTATAAAAGTTCTAATATGCAGAAAGTCCTTGTGTTTGCCCTTGAAAATTACTTATATATCCTCTTATCTTCTCTTATCTTGGTGCTTCATTTATTGTATATTTTAATTGACTTGGTAAGCTTAATGATTTTCTATCATTACTTAATGTATAAGTGTGAATATTTATAGGTACAATTGTTATCTTAGTTTGAAGATAAATTCATTTACTAAGCTTTTTTTGTACTTGAATAAAAGTTGTAATCTTATCAAGCTAAGATGTTTTGTATGCTGTATATATATATATTTTTAAAGAAACTAGAACATAACAGGACACCACTAAATGCATCATGACCTAAAAATATTGATTTAAATATTGTAATGACCATGAATAGTTATCTTTAATCTAAACTACTTTCCCTTTCTGTTTACGCCGTTTAACATCACTTTACCCAATGACACGAAGCACTCCCTGTTTGCCTGTTTTCACTTGATTCACATTCACGGAGCGTCAAAAATGTAGCTCTTTGTCTGATTTACGCCATTACACTGACCTTGTAATAACTGCTCTTAAATCGCACGCTCTGGCCAATAAACACCATCTTAACTCAGAATACAGAACTGATACTTCACGTTAACGGCCCCTGTCAAGTCCTGAACCGTTTACGCTACTGTCTGATGCTCGATAGGATGATTGTAAGCAAAGTTGCTTTAATGCAAATATGTCTTGAAATCTCTTACTTATTTTTTTATTACAAAAAGCCTCACATGTTGTGGAAGTGTTGAGGTGTTATTCTTAAAACTCTGTCTTTCTAATGGTAGCTTATATAGTTTTGTTTCTTTTTAGTAAATTATGTCCTACTAACTCGCATCAAACATTTGTATTTCTTCTTTTCATAACTTAATGTTTGAGTATTTCGGTCAAAGCAAAGTAGAAGTCTTCTTTTTACATGAGCCCAAAGTAAAGTGTGTACTAAACGATTCGAGTAGAGTTCAAATCGTGAGCAGACAAACATGAATCTGAGCCATTTGGTCAGTGCACTGTACAGTTTATATCAGCACAAGTCAAAATGGTCTTGTCAAGCGCTCGTTTGCATAGTTTGTGATTTCAAAGTGCAGTGCCAAAACACTGAAAAACTGTTTAAAAATGTTCTACTTTGATTCTACACATTGACATACACTGTGAAAACACAATAATCGTTCATTGCTATGGCAGCATTGTGAATTGCATTTTGGGTTTCGGCCATTTGCAGAATGTATATTCTTCCTCTCTCCCTCATTTTACGCTATAGATGTGCTGTCCAGTAAAAAAGAAAAAAATAATATTGATATTAATATAAAAACTTAATGAGTTTGGTTTGGTCTGTGCATTTAGTGAAGTAGCTGTGAATAGCGGCTCGCATTTTAATTTGCTAACCACTTTTTAGCCATTCTTATTTACCAATTGCATATTTTACATTTGTGAAAGCTTTGAATTAGGGCCACATTCATAGCATTACAATGTAGTCTATGACTTAGATAATGTATTTCTTATCATCATGAATAGAATATTTGCAAAGTATGGTCCACATGACTATTGTAAATATAGATCAACCAATGTTTTTCTGTTTTTGTTTTGTTTTGGCAAATGTCAGATTGCTTTCGATTTGTGACAAACTGACGGCTGATAAGCTCTTATATTTTTTTTTTTATTGACATCAACCTGCCAAAAAACTAATATCAGCCCTTATTGGAAACACAAGGCAAATATCTACCACATGTTAAATTAAATATAATGCAAGTTATTAACTGTATACGTTGGTTTACATATACATATTTACCTATTCCTTCTTCTCTTTTGGTGATATGATAGGATCGGTTTCACCCATCAACCCAAAATGATCAGTGAGTTTTTATCCTAGTCAAATATTATAATATTAAAAGGTCTGCTTCTGACTAGTTGTACCAGACAAGAATATTGGGTCAAGGGCAAAGGACAAATCTCTACAGGGACAATAAAGTATATAGTTTAATCTTAAAATGCAATGACACAAAAATCTTGCTTGTAAAAGCACGATATAAGCCTATTGAAATATTGGAGCTTACAGTACCTAAAATAAGATTTCAATTTGATTATTTAAGAAAATGCACGGACACACAAGGCCCTGACTGTGCTGTTGATATATTATTGCTTTCTTTTAAAGTGATGTCAGATAAAGATCCACTCACTCAGCAGTCTTTGAAGAACAGATCCTCTCTCCTTGCTCTTGTGAGTCCAGTTTGTTGTAAGGTTCTGATGCTGAGAAGAGGAGATCCCCGCGTGCCCCTGTCCCCACTTACACTCTGATGTGGCTGCGTCTCCAGGGCAGGACTATAGCCAGTCTTCTTTAGCGTCATGAAAAGCCCCACGCTGCGACCAGGGCTCAGGGCTAATGAGTGAGCTGTAGGTGGATGATTATTAGCACATACCTCTGCTGCAGTGCGACCACAGGCTGGCTACGGCAGGCGCTAACAAAGCAAGCTACATTATTCTCACAATGGACTGAGCCATTTCGAAGCAACAGGGACGGCAGGAAATGAAGAAAAGCTGGTTAAAGAGGCAAACTGCTGAGAGTTTTCACTTTTCTGTAACATCACAAATGTTTCCCTGAGAGTGCTGTGTTGTTTTGATCACTGTGATAGAAAAAGTCTGTGTCTGTAAACAGCTGAGTTCTGTCTCAGGAAACTGCATTATGATGAATAGTCATTACATTTATTCTTACATAAGCTTTGCATATTCAGTAGATTTTTGAGCTGCTCTGCTGAAGATCATTTGATGCATTGATCATAACTTTTTTTTTTTTTTTTTTTTTTTTTTTTTTTTTTTTTTTTTTTTGTATATGAAGTGGCTTTTCACGTTAAAGTTCCCAACTTTTATCTCGTAAAAGAGATCATTTATTCCAACCCTACACTTTATTTTGTAAAGCAGCATTAATGGTGAAAATCAGACCACAACTATCTGCATCTAAATATCAGGCTTTATTTTTATTATTGTAAAACCAAAATTGTTAGCTTTTATTTGTATTATCTTTTCATGATATCACATTTACGGTCCATGTCTGTGGTTAATGGAATTTGATAACATTGGAATTTTTGTAGATTTGAATAAATATTATTCAATTAAATTTTTTTCTTCTCAAAACTTAATAGTTGATTATAGTGTTAAGTAGCATTTTTGCATTGCTTCTCAAACTTTTTTTTGCCATGCCCCCTTGGAATGGAAAAAATTATCCATGCCCCCTCCTCGTCTGCAAAAGTACAAAAATGTCTGTTTGTAATATGTTGGCTTAGATAATAATTTTAGCACCAAATTATATATTTAAAAAATGTCAATTTATCAATAAATAAACTATGAAGCCAATGTAATGCCAGTGCTCATTAGTTTGGGTATGTTTAGGATCAGAATGTTATTTGAAAAGGTATTTACATATCCAAGCTAATGTGTTTTTTTCACTGATGAAAGAATCTGGTTTTGTCCTGGGTTAGTCCTGTTTCAGTCCTTACAAAATCCTGGTCCAGTTCTGCCGATATTCCTGGTTTAAACCAACTTAGTGCTCACTAAATACACTATAGGAAGTAAAATAATCTTGTGTTTAAAGTTTTCAAAGTAAACATCACAAACATATGAGTAAAAATGTGTGCATCGCTGCTGATCGAGTGCTGATTCTAGGCGCGCATATTTAATGAGGTGTTACCCCCAATTTACACCAACGCAAAGCAGTAGCAGCCCATAACTGCAGCAGCGTTGTCATATGTGCAGGAATTACTCATAAGAGAGTCAAGTCTGATCTGGTTCGAACAATTTACATCAGCAGTGTGAGGCGCGCGTCTGATGGCGGTCAATACGCTACGCATCGTTAAAATTAGTTTGGAGTCCTAATTTTCAGCATCAACGGCCCATCTAAAGTTCCGATGCCCTTTCAAAATATGTCAACTACAGCTTAGCATGTAACAAATGTGTCTGTGAAATCAACGCTGTTCCCTCTGTTCACAATCGCCTCATATGAACTGTTTAGCCCTACCTGAGTCTGTTTTCTTCCTCCGGGGCTGCTCTCCTTGGTGCTGCACGTGCCTGTTTGTGTGACAATGCGGGATGGGCTAAAAAAAAATAATAAAAAATTAGGGCTCTTAGTACAACGTGAACCAGGCAAAACCTTGATGTAAAATATGCAAATGTTGCTTTTTGAAAAAACATTGCACTCCTGATTTGCAGTTTTAAGCTTTTCCTCACCTGACCCATTCATAATATGTGAGCAATTTTTTTGTTTATTCAGTGAGTAGATGCTCAGGCTCGCGTTGTTGGAGCAGAACTGACGCGTCTAGTGTAGATTGACGCTTCTGAAAATACGCACGTCTGACGCTCTGCCTATGTTACGTGCTGCTGCAGCTCCTGGTGTAAATTCTGGGTTAGCGTCATTCTCGGTTTTAAGTCTTTTTGGATGATTTAAAAACTGAGACGGAGCTCAGACTCATCTCTGTCTCTTTGTCAGTACAACAGACCTTTCTTCCTTGTGTCCACTGCACTAACAGAAGAATACTCTGTATTAGGGCTGGACGATTTTGACAAAAAAAAAATCTCTGATTTTTAAAAGAAAAATTCGATTTTCGATTTGATTTCGATTTTTTTGTTTTGTTTTTTTAAAATACAATTTAAAAATAACTGGGTGC
The DNA here is from genome assembly GCA_038363315.1 of Mugilogobius chulae. Taxonomy (NCBI): domain Eukaryota; kingdom Metazoa; phylum Chordata; class Actinopteri; order Gobiiformes; family Gobiidae; genus Mugilogobius; species Mugilogobius chulae. The sequence continues at coordinate 29,525,516 of CM076405.1, read as the reverse complement.
AATAATTATCATTTGTAAAACACTCCTTAATGCTGTAATTTAACATAGAATTAAAAGTGCATAGAAAAAGCAAAAATATATAGAATGAGATTCTTTTTTAAAATTATTTGTAGTAAGGACATTCACATCTAGCCATTTGATATTATTTTTTTTAACTATAAGCCTATTTATATTTCAGTGCAGTAACTCATGTAAGCCAAACTCAAGAAACTTGCAGATAAACTGTTTCACATAAGACACGCACAAGCTTTTTGGAGAAGACAGCTATTGACATTTATTCCATTAAATGTAGCCAATAAGAAACATGATTGACCAAAGCTTAGTCCTGCCCTCTCTGTCTCTCCTGTTAGCTGCTGCAGCGCTTCTTTTTCGCTATAGGCATTTGAGGCATTTAATTTTTGTCAAACAACTATAGCAAGGCTTCTTCAAATTTGCGTTTGTGTTTGTTTTTTGTATCCTAGGTTGCCGTCTGTGCGCGCCGTGCGGAATTGTAGCACTATGTTTAGCATTGCGTAGGGTTTTTAACTAAAAACTACCGCAAAACTAAGTCCTTTAGGGGCATGCTATACCTCTTTTTAAAGCTCTGATTCTGCGCTATTCAAACGCTGGATTCGTTTTTCAATTTGAAAAAGTCGCTAAACATGAACAAACACAGAAGCGCCAGCTACTGTTAGCAACGTTAGCAGCTGTTGTTAGCATAAGGAGGACTCAGAGACCGCGGCACAGACGCAGAGGCACACAGAGGCATGACAACATTACTGGGTGAGTTTGGTGATTAATTATTCTTTTCTGAAGACCAAAACAATGACAATTTCAATGTGTACATGACTTTAGCTGCGTGAGAAAGACTAGAACTGAGCGCCTGTAAGGACGAGGCAAGCGCTGCAAAATCCAAGTAAAAAAAATCGAATTTCTAAAAATACAAATCGATTTGACCTCCAAATTCGATTAATCGATTAAATCGATTTTTTGCCCAGCCCTACTCTTTATACTCAACAGAAGAGATACTCTGTTTGTGAACTGCTTATGAGAGCGAGGCACAGAAAAGGGCGCCGCTGCAGCAGAGTGGGGCACTTTCATTCATGTGTCGCGTGACCTGCGTTAATGCCCCCCTAAACGGGTGCAGAAACTTTAAAAAAGCACTGACTTAATGTGATTGACATTTCGAACATTCTGACTCATATCAGCCATCAAAAATTCTCAAAAAAAAGATACTCTTTTATCGATTGATGTTGATATTTGATTCTAATCTGTGCATCGCTAATACATTTTTTTATCCTCATTTATGTCAGTATGCTCATTCCCAGATGAATCCTGCTTTGCCGTCTTAGAAATATATTCACCTGATTTATGTATACCATTAGTATTTTTTATAAAATATAAGGTTCAAGAAATGTATTCACCATTTGAGCACACATAGAACTTTGTACACATTGGAATTCTTGCGCAGGGTTCTCAGGAATTCAATTATATTTTAAAAAATATTTTAATAAGATATTTTGTGGCTTTATGTTGAAAAGAGGTTGAGAGAGGGAAAGACATACCTACTTGATCATCAAGCAAATTTTATTTACTTATTTACTATTTACTTATTATATATTATAATATCACATAAACCTGATGAAAAAGGTGGTTGATGAAATCCAATGTATAGCACCCTTCCTCTGCCGTTGCAATGTCTTTTATTGACGCAGTGAGACCACCTCCGCAATGCACTGAGACTATTGCATTTCACACATCAAAAACAAATCAGTATTGTCATCAATCAGCCTGTCAGGCTCTGCAGATCTGTTCGGACAAAAAACCTAATTGAAAGGACAGGAAGTATCTATCTTTCCAACATTTGTCCTTCTAATGCCAATGTGGACCAATTATTAGTTAACTGTCTTTTCAAATGTTCTAAATATTTTCATTTTGGCATACTGTGGACATGAATGCACTGTAGTCTCTAAATACTGTATATAGAAATCATAGGGGCTCTTTTAAAGAGCACAATCATGATCGAGTACTCATCTTCTACTTTTTATTACCGTATTATATCTTTCTGGAAAGGGTTAGGGTGACATTATCCCTGTATTAAAAACCTTTGCTTTAACCTTTTGACCTCATACACATTCCAACCTTCCTGGTTTGATGATGAAGTGCTTCCTTTTGGCTGCTCTTCTGTCTCCTCACTAATGTCTGCTGCCCACTTTCACCCACTTCTCCCACGACTCCAGTCTTTATTGAGACATCAGGCTTGTTAGCCAGCTGTCCACCAGAATATTGGAGCTAGCAGATCAATAACGGTCCTGCCAGTCCCCCTGAGCTGCCGCGGCACTGAGAAAACCTGTGTTTCTCTGGAGCCCTTTAGCCATTAACAGGAGCTGATGTGGCGCTGACCAGAGTTCACCTGCCCCTGGGTATGTGCAGGGTCCACTTCTCTGTGTTCTCATTCTAGCTTTATTGAGTTTTGTGTTTGTTTGTTTTTGAATTTCACTAATGGAAAGTGGTTCAGTTGTCGCTGTGTTGTAAAGGGCAATAAAAATTAAGTTTGATTGATCCAAATGATCTTTGGCACTGATGCTCTCTGTTGCTGTCACAATTGTATTTCTCTTGTAATTTTGTTGAAGAGCTACCAAGGGTGTGCTATGCTCTAATTATTCTACATACTCAATTATAGTACATTATTCTTTGGAATAGGAGTGGGCCAGTTTCGATTAGTTTTCCTTTTGTCTTTGAAGTAAATAAAATAAATCTTGTATTTTCTAGGGTTAAGGGAAGCCCAGCGTTGATCGCCACTTACGAAATGTGAACACTCAAAGTTACTTTATTGTGGTTGCATGTTCTGAGACGCAGCTTGTTCAATATCCATGACTTGCAAGTGGAAGGGCCACCGTCAAATGGTCTTGTAGACTTTTGTGTGAACAGACCACAGATGTGAGTTTTATTCCAGGCTTTTACAGCTGAACAAAAAAGTCTACAAAAACACTTACATATTTACTTTTTTTATTCTTTTTTTTTATTATTATTATTACTTCTTCAGGAGAATTAACAATGATAAAGGAGTATTAAAACATAAGAAAGAAGAAGAAAAACAAACAAATGGGAGACATACGTGTCAATTATAAACACACACATAACAATATATGAAACAATAAGAATAAGAAGCAATAATAAGAGTAGGAGAAAGTAAATGAAGAATAAGTAGAAGAAAATTAAAAGGAGAAAAAAAGAATAAGAATAATAAGAAAAGTTAGAAATAAAGAAAAAAAAAGAAGAACAAGATAATAAAAGACACATTTAACTTTTATAACCCTTGCTGTTGGACACAATATTATCGTTTGAAAATGTAAAGGTCTAAATGTACTTTGTCAGTATATACAGTGCAGAAATGAATCAAGCTTGCATTTATGGGCCATGAGAGCTAAAACCTCAGGCCACAGTCATGTTTGAATCACAGTATGATCCTCGTTCAGTTGTTTTAAAGCCTTTTCAAATGCGGAGATCACGTTTGTTTTGCCATGTGTATAGAGTGTATTTGTTGTATTAAATGACATAACAGCCTCTAGTTTTGTTGTAAAAATTGTAGAATTACATGAATTATGGAGACTGACAGCGCAAATAGATTTAAGGAATCTCGGAACTAAACATAATGAATACAAGTTTTCTTCCTTTGTTGGGTCACAGTCACAAATGTTCCTTGTTCTTTTATGTTTCTGAAGTATTTGATTAGAGTAGATTATTCACTCAGAAGTCTGTTCATGTTGAAATCCTGAAGCCCTGGTCGTTCTGAGCCACTCTTCACTCTCTGTTCTCACGTGTTGGTCGCCCTTTGACGCTCATCTCATTCACCTCTCAGCTGAATTTACAGCGTCCATGTGATTCGCAACGCACCTCTTAGCAAAACAGTTTTGTTTCCAGTGTAAACACACCATTTGGCAGTTAGGTCTGAATCACATTAGTTTTGGCATATTTGGGGTATTTCTGTTCAAAAGCCGAAACTTTTTGTCTTATAACTTAAAACTTTAAGTTATAACAAAAAAAAAAAGATAATAATTTTAGACAGCGCTCATTAAAAAGACTTAACTTTTTTTGTGTGTGTAGGCTTAGAGTACAAACTGACTCTGAATCATCCCAAATTACTGAACTGATTCTAAATAAGAGAGTTTGAACTTTCCTCTTATCTTTTGCATTCACAGGAGTTTAATAGTTGTTTCTTATCAGATGGTAGACAAAACGGAATTAAGAAAAAGAGAGAATCCACACTGTTGAGCCCTCTACCTCGTAAGGGGTTTTAATATAATTTATTAGCATATTTAGCAATGTTTAACCTAATATTTATTAGATACAGAACATTTAGATTCTGAACCCTATTATCTAAATCCTAGTATGGCAGAAGTGGAGCTCTGGATCAACCTGGCATGTTGGAGCTGGCCTTAGGGGACACAGACAGTATAGTGTTTGACAGCTCTATAATAGCCTGTGTAGTGGCACTGTTAGCACATCCCTCCTGAAAAGAGATCTCTATGATGTTCCCTTCATATGAACTGATGAGTGATGGGAGATGTGGAACAGTAGCATGTGTGTGATACAGACTTAAAGAGAGTAAGAGAGATGCTTAAGAAAACAGGAGGAAAACAAGAGGAAACTCTTTTGTGGAGAGGGGAGAGTGTGTGTGTGTGTGGGGCGGGGGCGGGGGGGTGGGGGGGCTCAGAACTCCCATCTGAGGTGCCTTTATCAACAAGAGCCTATAGCCACACGCTGATAATTTGCTGCACTCAATTCCTTTCAATCCATTAAAGGATTTAAATGTTCATTAAGTTTGATGGAGGCCCAGTGAAGGTGTATTATGCTCTGATGAACGCACCCAAACTGGCGCCTTGTGCAATCTCTGCGGCAGCAGACCACTGTAATAAGGTCAAAGAAGTTTGTCTTTCACTTCATAACACGCAGTGAAAGGGGCTTCCTCAGTGGATCTGTTTCTTGTGGGTCTCTTTTGTCCTGGCAAAACACTAAAGTTGTGCTGCAGGGCTGAAGTGTAGAAACTCTCTTCAGCACACTATATAACACCAGACCACTTTGTGCAAACTTTTTCATTTCATCACATCCACTATAAGTCAGAGCACCCGACTTCTTACCTCTATAAATAGCTGCGTTTCAGTGACCTTTATGAGCCAGATTTAATCTGTGTGTGTTTCATCTTTGATGTTTTGTAATGGTGCACATGAAGAAAACTTTAAAAATTATTATTTTTTTCATTTTGACACTGCACATGATCACGTAACACTCACACTCTGCTTGTAGAAAATGGCTACTGAATGTGGTTGAGTCGTGTATTGGATGTGACTGAGAAAAAAAAAAGAATATTCTTATGATTGTGGCCTATGCTGTTTGTGATGTGACTAAAATCGTGAAAGATTAGAAACTCCACTAGTGTGCATCAAGCTTTAGAATAGTATCTTAATGTTGTGCCTACACTTTTCACTGAGCAGTTCAATGCTGTTTTCAGTGCTGACTTAAAGAACTTTGTCTCCATTGCTTTACAGGTCTGACTTATGTAAGATTCATCCTTAGCCTGTTCACTTCGAGGTCACTTTCTCTGGCTGCTTGAATGAAGCTGTCTAGACAGCTTAGAAAGGCATCTTTTATACCAAGGCTGTTTGTTTCTGCAAGGTAGTTTGAGTTTTTTTTTTTGTGAAAGCAGCTCATACATCAATATAAAAAAGGAATTTAAATACAGAACATTGTAAAGAGTTATGATATTGTATTATAAATAACAACTTCAACAATTTGAGTTTGTGTTTGTTTTCTTGCTTTCTTGGTCTAAGTTATTGTATAATCTTGGAGCCTGGAGATTAGGGTTGCACAATATATCGAAAAAATATCGATATCGCAATATTGACACGTGCAATATCCATATCGCAAGGATGTGCAATTATTTATTAAATTTTTATGCATTATTCATCCGTTTTTAGCGCCGAGTGATTTGACTCCGTTCTCGTCTTCTCCTCTTAAGAACAACTCTTGTGATTTGTGTTGGTTTAAAACAAGATTGAAAAGGCACAAAAACTAGTTGTGATAAAGCTGTGACCTGTCAGGCATAACGTGTGTAGGGGTACCGACTGCGGTTGCCAGATTTTCAGAGCAACCAGCAACTAAGCCGTGTAAAAAATCGTCCTAAAACATGACTCAATAAAAATAAGTTAATAAAATGATTAAGCAATTTCTAAGCCACAGAACTGTGCGGTTTATACGCACATCGTTTTAATAGTGTAATAACGACTTTAAATAAATGTACAGAGAAATTCTTAATTGAAAAATAAATATCGCAAAAATATCGAATATCGCAATCTCATAGCCCATATCGCAGAAATTTTCAATATTGTGCAGCCCTACTGGAGATATTTGTTTTTCATTTTCATAAATTACATTTTTTGATAGAATTCTTTTCTGACTGAACTTTTGACCAGTCATCAATATTTAACCTTTTATGAGTTTTTTTGTTTTTTGATGAATCAGTTTTGTTTGTTTTACTGATTTTCCACTGTACAGCTCTTGTTCTCACTTAAACAGTGATGTGAAAAATGTTCTAAAGCTTTGGGACTCCAGTGAACCCCAATGAAAGCCATTATCCACAAATGGCCCAAACATTTAACAGTGGTGAACATTCAGGTCATTGTTCATGACTGCATCATCAGAAACATACTGGGCAAAAATAGTTCCAGAATGAAAACCAGTGCTGAGCAAAAAGAACATTGATGCTTGTTCCCACACTTTTGGGAAAATACTCTGTGGTCTGACGAGACAAAAGGTGACATTTTTGGATGGTCCCATGACAACTTGTATAAAATCAGAGATCATAACAGCAGCAAAATATGGACGTTGTGATGGTCTGATTCTGTTTTGCAACTTCTGGACCCGTAAAGTTCTGAAACGTACTTGGGTTCTGCAGCAGGACAATTATCTAAAACACAGCTACACCTCTGAATGGCTGAAGAAAAGCTAAATCCAGACCTCCATCCTTCTGAGATGGCCGTTCAGAAACCTGGATGAATTACAGAGAAGTCTTCAAAGTAGTCATCTGGACAGTGTTTCCGAAGATCAAGACGTTTCGACTCTCATCCGAAAGTCATTTTCAATCTGAAATTCCTCCACAGTGACTCATTACAAGTTAAGTTAGTTTTTTTTCTTTTTACTTGTGTTACTAGTTTTACTTATATTTAAATATGTTTAAGAATTTAGGCAAAAATGACAAAAAAGAAAAGAAATCAGAAAAGAAAAGAAATAGGATAAGAAATATAAAAGAAAAGAAATCAGAAAGACAAGACTTTTTTTTTTTTTTTTACACTGTAGTCAGAGTAAATCTGGCATTATAGAGGCAAATTCTCTGCAGATTCAGTTTTAAAGTTTGGTTATTGGCTTCACTTTTAGTTTACAGCGGATCACAGCACAGTTTTAGTTTTAGTGTGCTATGTTTTGTGTCTTTGTAATAACATAATACACCAAAACCACAGCTCTACAATTGTTTCTACCGCAGTCCCACAATGTAAAGTGTCCTGTTGAATGGGACAGGTACTCATGAGACACTGATCTTTAAAGTGATTTGAATCCCTGTTGATGAATCTCCCCTTCAGCCTGTTTCTATGAGCAAATAATGCACTTTAGTGCCACTAATCTGTCCATTTATCACCCAGCTGATGTAATTAATATGTGGAATGGCCATACAGAAGTCATTGCTCATGCAATGGTAATGGTTATTCCTGTGCACGCAGACAGATATGTACTGTGTATCTTCCATTATCCTCTATGGGGATGGTATTATTCTGGTAATCGTGCGCTGTTAGTCTCTAGGTGGCAGATCAAGTGTAATCTCAGGTCCTACACATAAGAACTGTGCATGTGGAAGCAAAGGTGAGGTGAATAAATCATATGAAAGGTACGGTATTTGGGAAAAAGGTGTGTAGTAGTAAGTTTCAGAGTCTTGCATCAGCGCATAGCCTCGGAGTTCCTTCACTTAAGACAACAGTGGTATTTAGGCTCCCATGTAGGGAGGACACGAACGTTTACCAGCTAATAGAACCTGAAAAGAGTCTATTCCTGCTCTGACCTCTCAACTTCTACAGAAGAATGTCTCTATTATTGTACACAACACCACATTCATGTCAATTCTTTTGGACAGTTTACATTCTCAAAAAATACTTTCATGTGGGAACAAAATCTATTTTATAATTACATTCATAGTCTTGTTTTTATTAAATGCTGTGTTCAACTTTAGTTTAATTTGTTAACAGAATATTTTCCCCAAAGTTTTGAGGTGAGGCAAGCTTTTATTATTATTTTTTTTCATCTTTGTCCTTCACCTTGGAACTCTACTATGCTGGCCTTTTTAACCCCGCGTTTTTCTTATGATTGAGTCATGAATACTGACCTAAACTGAGGCAATGAGGCCTGGAATTTTGCTCGGCCGTGTACTCATACAGAACTTAACCACTGTACTGAATGGCTCTTACTCTGGTTTGCTGGATCCACAAAGATTTAAAAATGCTTTAAAACATTTTCCATACTAATAGATCCCAATTACTTTTTTTCTAATTCTTTCATGATTTTTTTTTTAGATATCTGCATGATGTCAAGCTTTTGAGGAACTTGTTCTTTTTCACCATTTAAAGGGGACCTATTGTGTGTGTGTGTGTGTGTGTTTTTTAAATATTCTACTAAATATACTCTTCATTTTAAAATGTAACCGTAAAAAGTAACAGATTTTTAAAAAATATTTTCTATTGTTGGAAAGTGGATATGGGGCAGTTTTGAACCATACATACTTCACTTTGAGTATTAATCTTTTGAATGATATCAAGTGTGTGTGTGTGTATGCGTGTTGGGAAAGGGGGGTAGGGTATGGTGGGGAGGAGGGGTGGAGGGTATGTACACGTATGGGGGTTGTCTCGGGGGTGGGGGGTGGAGGCATGTGGGATTGTTTTTAATGCACTGTTGTGTTGGATTTTATGTATGAAAAGCGCTTTATAAATAAAGTTTGATTTGATTTGAAGTAAATACAGACAAGTGGGAGGGGATAGGTGGTAGGGGAGAATGAGGATTTCTGAGCACTTGAGCTCCAACTGAAGAACAATACAAGATTACTCAAACATGCATGAATCAATTCAAATATAACTTTGAGTAAACTAATGATGAATGAAGGCCATCATAATAAGGCTAAAAACTTAGAAAAGGGAATTTGACATAATAGGTCCCCTTTAAGTGCTTTCATGTGGCAGTATTTGGCTTTGTCTAACGGAGTCGGCATGTTAATCTTACTTGCATTGTGGATGTGATAAAAGTTAATAGTTTGTGACTAATGTAAAAAAAAAAAAAAAAAAATAGGATTTAAGGATTTGTTTGTTTTTAGGGAAATAAAATAATGCGTATATCACTTTTTTTTTTTTTAATACAAGTGACTCACAAGTCCACATTCACTTCCAAAAGCGCTTTGCCCTAAAACCTACCTCAGTACCAGTTTACAAGCAGGAATACATTACAGAGGCTAGGAGAGTTTCAGTTTAGCAATAACACTAAAACTGTGTAGCTGTAATTGTTAATAAAACAGTCATTGTACATATAACTGCAGTGTTGGGAACCATCAACTCATTTACATTGACGAGTGCAAACAAACAGATTGAAGCTCTGGTAGTTTTTACTTGAAAACAGTAGACCAAATGAAAACAATCTTCACATTCAAACACATTTTCTTGGCTGTTTCTCACCTGGTGCAGTTGAATCTCTTTACAAGTCAGTTGTTCTGTTTATGGAACTGTTACAGCAGGAATGTGATTACACACGGACTTCTCTAAACGTGTTATTGGAGTCTTTCTGTCAGTATATTGGTTGGCTTTCACGTGGAAACCAGTAAATTGTCCTGTTCTCTTCTAAACATTTATTTGAATTACAGGGTGTGGTCTTAAGCAATCATCAGGGAAACAAATATTAGTCGACTGCAGCTCTATAATGTGACAATCATTTGAGTTCTACACATTATCAGTCTGGACAATCTTTTGCTGAAAGCTGTCGGTAAATTGAACATCATGACAAATATTTGAAACTGGTTGGTCAAAATGTCACATCAGCAGAAGAAGCAGAAAAATCACATTGTTTTGTTTAATCCAGTTGAGAAAAAATCTCCGACGTGTTTCTTGGCACACATTAGCTCTTTGTGTACATTTTCTGAACCCAAAGTAGTCTATAGTTTAGTTAGAATAGACCCGAAATACTTGTCGGCGGCGCCATGTTTGTTTCAGTTCGTTTGAGCGCTGTAATTGTTTAGATCAACCCGTCACTGACTCACTCAGAGCATCACAAATGCTGACAGACAGACTGTGTGAAAAAGAGTAGTTTCTAAGCATTGAACTGCATTAAACAGACTGAACTGAATCATAATAGAGATTTCTCAAGAAAGCATACTGCTACAGAATCAACTCAAAATTCAATTTTCATCGCCATATCACCCAGCACTAGGAGAGGGTATTACATTATGTCAATTTATTTTTCATTCTGTTTTGCAAAATAGGTTTGTACAATACATGGAAACATTTGTGCATTTTGTAGATACATTTTATAGACAACGAGAGAAGAAAAATGGTGCTCCACAACTAAAAACGTCTCCAAATGTTTTTTTTTTTTGTTATTGAGAGCCCTGTTTAGTGGCTCTGAGTTGAATCTTTCTGGGGTGTTGGTGGATGTGAAGTGTGTTTATCCCAGAGAGGCCCACGGCTGAGACTGCGCTGACGATGAGGAAGAGGAGGCGGGCTCTGGATCTGTGACATGAGCTTCTGTGGGCAAAGCTAACACATACATATACAACAGCTTGTCATCACATCGAGATGGAACACATGCTTGGATTCATCTCACCTTCGTGTGTAGCGTTACTCCTGTGTCCTGGTCTTTCTCTGGCATTACACCATTTTCCCTCTAGATATTGCTTTTTAGGTATAATTTGTGAAATCTTCGTTATGTATTTGTAAGTTGAATGCATTTTTTACCTGCTGTTTACCATTCTGGCCCAATAATATCCTTAGATAGAGCTTTATTTCAAGTCTAAATACTGAGTGTGTTTACACATTCTCATCCAAGTTATGAGCAGCATGCCATAATTGTGAATTTACAGTCAAACTCTGATCTGTTTGGTTGGATATGTTTATGAGTTGTGTGTGTAGTTGTGTGTGAACGGGTATGAAAACACAACATGAGTGGCTATTCATCACACTGTGAGGACCAAAAGTTGTATACACACTCAGTTTACGGGGACCATCAGGCTAGTTCTGATGAGAGACATGCTGAGATGCTTGTGAGGCTTAGAATCAAAATAAGTTAATGTGCGGAGATTGATAATAGGACAAATAACGCAGAAAGGCATGAGCATAGCACAATGTTGTAAATCCAAATATGCAAAATGAAAATGAAAGCAGATGTGTGCTCTCTAGCGCTTCAGCGGTGGCTCACACTGTGAGGCATGTTTGTAGGACACCTCTCTACTTCTGAAAACAAGAGGGGGTTGTGTTTTACTGTCTTGATTTGACTGGTAAAAATGCATTGTGACGGCAACTGGCTCCGGTTCAGAGAAAGTTACAATGTTGCAACTTTGATCCCTAAACAAACTAAACCCAGGTCAGTACAGATTTTGAATGCAGCCTTACAGTGGCTTTCATATCCTGTACCACTGCCCCTCAGAACATTTCAGATTTTGGACGCAGAGCTTTGGCAACTTGCTGCATTTTGTCACCGTCAGGTTGCGCTCCGCTGGGCTGCAGAGCCACGAAGAGCCTGAGGAGAACATCATTGGGGATGTAGTTTGTGAATTAAAAATTCTCAAAGTAATGATTTATTTTAAAGCAAGAGTGCAGATAACTCTTTATCTTACATTACATGTGTTTTCTCACCCACAGGGGTAATTAGACTGTTTCAGTGACATAAAGTGAAATTTAACAGCCTATTGAGTTATCCTACTAAAGTTTTTGGGTTTTTGCTTTGTTACTTCCTATTTATTGTCCCCTTGTCGCAGATTAGGATAAAAATTCAAATAAAATGGAGGAAAAACATAATTCTTTGATGCATTTTTTCTACACCATTTTAACTCCTGATTTTTAAACAATCAATCAAGGTGTTGCATTAATAGAAATTATATCTTTAAGATTACAGCTTGCAGAAACAATTCTTATCTACCATTAATCTTCAGACTTTGCCGCAAGTATGTTTCTGAAGACAACATTTTAGTTGAGCCCTGATTAGTTCCATTGACATCTTCGCAGGATGATCAGAGCTTTTTCAGAAGACTATCAGCTCACGCGATGATTGAGTTGTTGAGAGATGCGTACATGCTGTTTGAGGCCTGGCTGCGTGGGGCCTGCGGGTGGGAAGAGTCGGGGAATAGATAAAGACGTTTATTTATTCAGAAGCAGCAGCAGTGGGGTGGTGGGGGGAGGTGGGGGTGTGCTGAAAACATCCCAAAGATCTCAAGGCTGCTGCCCGCTTCTTATTGATAAAATATCACTGTCGTCTTGACTATTCTTTCTCTTCCAGTGGATGCAACTAACCTCTGCCTGAACTCTCTCTATCATAAATCAATAAGCTGAGGCAGACTTTTTAGCTTGTGCAGTTGCGGTCATTACTGTGTTCAGGTGTTGCACAATGCAAGCTGCACAAAAGCACTTTGTCATCTGTTCATCTGTTTCTCTGTTCTGCGTCAGATGTAATCCTTCTTCCAGTTGTATTATTTCACATAAAGCTGCCAAAAGCCACAGTACACACAGTACCTTTTATATCCTCTACAAAAGTGTTTTCAGGCTGTTAGGAAAAGTTGCGCATTTTAGGATTGTTGATGGGTGAACATTTTACTCAAATCAACCTACTTTCTGCAGTTTCACAGGCCATGCACAGCTAAACAGCTGTTATAAATACAGACTTAAGCACTGCCTATTGGAGACTTGTCTCAAAAAGGTAGTACCTGTGAGACAATGTTTCAGAATTTTGCTCTATAAAACTGGAGCTCAGATGTTTGGTCCGCACTCTTGGTAGTAGCAAGAGATGGTTCATTTGACACATGTCTGTTATATTTTAGGTGTTATGGAGAGACTTAAACACAAGCAGAGCTGCTTTAAAGTCTGTTCACTGAGCTATAGGGGAATTTTCTCTTGCTCTCACTAAAGCCTGTAGTTTCCAAAGTTGGGGTTGGAACCCCCTTGGGGGGTCGCTAAGCCAAAAAAGTTGGCAGTTGGTTTCAAGTTTTTTTTTTTACAGTTAATACTTATCTGTGTTTTTTTCATATTTGAGTCAATTTGGGAAACATATTGTAATAACATACAAAAATGAATGCAGTTTATCAAAATGTATCGTGCAGGTTGTGAGTCGATGGCAGTTTGAAAAATTTGGGAACTTAAAGGTTGTATGGAGGATTTTTCAAATCCAACAGCTGCTTGCTGTTTTTCAAACGATGCACATGTGTTTCTCCTGCCAAGGCCACGCCCTGCACTGCAACTGGGCCAATGAGTTACTTAGGAACACTGAGGGTTTGCTTGACAGGTTCACAAGCAAATAGATAACGAGGTACCTCGTTATCTATTGGTCAACGTTTTACTGGCCTCATCATGTCCACAGTTTATATATTTTTATAATTATTTTTTTTGTTTAGCATAAGTCCAAGGCTGTTACAAATCTATGCAACTGTTTTTGACCAAGACTGACAACAAACATTTTTTTTAAAAATCCTCCATACAACCTTTAAGTTAAAAGAATTCCTGTTTATTTAGAAATGTCATCAATACGGCAGTGCTGAATCCAAAAAGAGGCAAAAGTGATAAGGTAAATAGTGTTAACTGTTTTATTTCTTTTTTTAGTATCAGTTAGGCCCCTGGAGTAGAGGTTACACTACTGCAGTAGATAGAAAGTTAATGTGGCTTAGTGTATTTTTTATTTAATCACTTAATATACATTTTTCTACATGCAGTACTGTAGTAGAAGAGAATATTGTTTGCAGTGTAAACAAAATGTGACTGATGTAAAAGTTTTCCAGTGTAATAACACCATAGAGCTTCTTCTTTAACTGTTCTGTTTTTATGTACTGTAGCCGTTTAGAAAAAGACCCTGAAGTAGAGGTTGCATTGCAGTATTGTACATACACAAGAAGGTATAGTTTTGTTGCTCAATGACACAACAACAGCATGGACTAGTTCTTTAAGTAGCTGCTGTCATCAAACTGTGCACTATCTGACCATATGCATCCCTGCTTTGCTTTACAAATAACATCTATCAATATTAAGTTTCTTCAGTGGAGTGACTGCGTTGTCGAAAAACTATTTAAATCATAGTTCTAGATATTTATAATTTACCATGGTATAATTTAACCCGACAAAAAGCTTGAATTACCCTCAAACCCCTCGATACAAGGAGGATATGTGTTCGAGTGCTGTTTTCTGCATGTTACAGTGCTTTTATACGTGTAATTTGACTGTTTACATGCTTATTGAATGCTGTGATAAGCCATTTGCCTTTTTTGTGCCTGTTTGATTTGAATTTGTCAGATGGCAGACACAAGAGATAAGCGTCAAGCTGAATTCTAATAGTTGTGTTGACTTTGTTGTTGCTGTAGGGAGCCAAAAAGACACTGAGGCAACAACTGCACATCCTTCAGATCTTCACTCAAAATGAGAACATCTGTCAACATGGACCAGGGACGTTGTCGCGTCTAATGCTCTGACAGTTATTGATTAGGGACCCATCATGTTACGGGTTTTCCTGTACTCTCAGCCTTTTTGTGCTATAGTTTTACACGTGAACATTTGTAATTGTCTTTCTGGGCCTATGTGCTTTGAGTTGCATCTAGGAATGGGGGTACTCAAAAAATCTTGAAAATGAGTTTCCTGACAATTATTAGCAATTTGATCACTTCCCATGTGGCCTAAGCCCATCTTGCGAGCATTTTTTGTTAAGTTTCTCATATGCCATTTGTGTATTGCTTGTGTTAATTTAAAGACACAATTCCATTTCTAATTATTTATGTATATATATATTTTTTTACCTTAAAGCTAATTTTCTTTCCACAAAAAATGACAATTTGGGTGAAAATGACTTTGCAACGCTCTGTGTAACAAAGCTAAAAAAAAAAATCAAATCAAATCAAACCTCCACAAACTTCTGTTGTAGCAGAAAATCATGCAAAGGTAATAATCAATATGTTTTGAATATCATTTCAAAGTCATTTTCCCTCTAACTGAACATGTCCAATGTCCACATAACTGCCTTTGAAACTTTGTAGATCACATTATTTTCGTCTAGTAATTAATTTTGTGCACTGAAATCAGTTGGCTTATTTTTTATTTTATTTTTTATTTTTCAAAAATGCTAACATCTTGCCCGCAGGTTAATTTCCTGTTTAGTTCATTGTTCCTATGAGGTTTTCACCACCTCAGCCTAAAGATCGGGCAGTGAACAGTGAGTTGTTGTTGGTTTTCTCTAAAAACATGTTAAATACTTTACAAATGAAGAGAATATTTCACCAAAGGGCCAAAGTGTGTTTATAAAAAGATGAGTTCTGAGTCTGTCAATGCTAACGCTAAAGTTAGCAGGAAATGAACCTGCCGGCAAAATGTTTGCATTTTTGAAAATAAATACTCTTGTGCACAGAGCCAATTAGGCTTGGGAAGCATCTGCAATTACTATCACTCTGTAATGTCAGGACATGATTTATTTAACACCATTTTCAGTATTTAGCCATTTAAAATCTCCATTGGTTTAACATTAGACCAACTGAACATTCTAATGATGTATTAGACTAAGCTAAGCTAAGCTAAGCTAAGCTAAGCTAAGCATTTTATTGTCGTGGCAGCAGTTAAACAAGAGAATTCACTACAAGACTTTTTAAGATTATGATTGGCTGTGCAGCGTGTGTTAAGCCTGCTTCACTTTCGTGTCTGAAAGATTAAAATACTTATTTTCTCACTGTTTAGAATGTGGGTACTTGTTCAGTCCTGCTGCACACTTTGTCCTTTCTCAAGGTATCCTCATTTTGTCTTCTTCATACACACGATTGCCAACCACACACTTCTGAAATCATTACAACTTTTTCATAATATAAACACCCACTTCACCGGAGACAGCGTTTTTGCTTAGATGAAACTAAAATGCGCCGTAAACATGCCCCATTTGAGCCTTTTTCTAAAATGAGATGGCGATGGGGTCAGAGCGAGTGGGCAGTGGAGTGGTGACAGCTGATTGGACGCATATTCTCATATCTTATTTTAGCAGGCGCTCCGTATGGCCGTGTATGACTGCCAGGCCTAGTGTACGCTGCATGATGGAGGGTGGAGGCGCTGTGGGGACTGGCGAGCCTCGTCTTATCCCAGGGGAGCGGTGTGAATTGCTGGCTACAGTGGTGCTGAAGCCTCCCCTGGCTCTCGTGGGACTGCACTCAGAAGGGTATAGACGTGTGGCTATTTATAGAGCCGGTAAAGAGGGAAGGTGAGCATGAGCAGGAGAGAAGATGAGTGGAACAGAAAAGTGTGAATGCAGATGACAGAGTGGTGTTGTGTACATGGAGTGTTTGGCTGTGTCTCTGTGAAGTTATACTAGAAAGAAAAGTTCTGGTCTGGCCATTGTTTGTTTGTTTGTTTTTTAGCCACAAATATAGCTGTGCGATACTGATGAAAAATGAAAATCTCAAAGAAAAACATAAACAAATGTTGGCGCATTCCGATAAGTGCTTTAGAGATATCAAAGTTACACTCTGCAACTAGTGATTAAAAGTCACTTACATGATTCTATGGAAGCAGAATTCTAAAGAGAAAGTAACCCATAGTGCGGCAGAAACATCAAATTTGAATTCATCTGTGTGTTTTGGCTAAAAACTTACGTGGACCTTTTAGGTGAATCAAAGTAAAGGTACACTTGTCTTTGTAAGTAAAATTGTTTTCTGCATTTGACCCGTCAGCCTCTTCATTAGAAGTGAGCGCAAAAGCATTGTCTGTCTGATTAGAATAGTAATCAACCAGGGTGCCCAGTGGAAACCTCCTCAGATACAGGGACAAACATGCAAATTCCACTGAAACTGAGCTGAAGTGAAAGTGCTAGTCACTGTGTCGCCAATCAGGCTGAAATGTGCAAAGATATATGTCTTTATATGCGTTTGTCAAGGTTTGATTATCAAGTAAATAGAAAGTGTCTGTAATAGGCCTGTCACAATAATATATTGTACAATAATATATTGTACAATAATTATTGTGCGATATATCAAAAACGTCCAGGATAGCATTTTGAGACTCGATGTGTATGCGCATACACAGCGCAAAAGCAATTCAGCTGCGGCAAAACATTACGCAGAATCCAAGCAACTACCGTAATCACCGTTAACACCACGCTTTCAGCTCTGGGAAAGAGGAGAGAAAGAAACACGGCAGCGTGCACGGAGGTCAGGGGGAAAAGTCAACGCGGCTCAAATCCAGTAGAGAAATTAACTGAAATGACCACGAGGCTCAGGCGAGCGCGTGTTGCCCACGAAGACAGAAACAGACAAAAGAGGTCAGTGCAGGTGTTTGTGTGTTACCTCTGTGCGTCCCGCTCCTCGCACTCATGTCCCACTCATCTTCCTCTTGAGCTGCTCCTCCTGCTTCATCGCTCCGTCGGTCCAAAAGTTAAACTTTCCAAGCGCCACAGCGCGTAGAAGAGAAAACACAGGTCATTAAAGTATCAGCGGCTCGTTGTGGCATAAATTATTCGTTTTCCGTTTATCTGGAACTCAAGCTTTTATAAAGACGTGATTAGCGATATCCTTGACTTAAAACAAAGACACCTGCTCCTCCAAGCTCTTCATCCACTGCAGGTTTTACGAGCAGAGGCTGAAATCGATGTGCACACTTGCTGAGCTGCTGATGGCACAGAGCAGCTTGGACTTGTGACTCGCCCCTTGTGAAGAGCCGCGGAAAATGTATGCGCCAAACTGTATTTTTAAGCAGATCATTTTGCACTCATACATGCTACAACAGGCACAATATTTTTTAATAAATGTGCATTACATGAAGTGCCATGGAATGAGCAGCTAATAGACCTGCATTATTTGACCATCCAGTTGGCTGAGTTTAAAACGAATACATAAAATAAAAATAGTGAAAGCATTATAATGCAAAAAAGCCCATAGTCTTGGGTTTGCAGATGTGAAATTATTAGACCTATTATTATTCTTTAGTTTCTGACTGTGGCCATCAAACACATCAATTAACTAAGTGCACACAATATAAGTAAGAAGTAGCCTCACAGCATGTCTACTTTACTATTAACATTTGTGTTAAAGAAAAACGATTTTTATAACCACTGTTGTGTTGTTTAATTGATACAAGACAAAAAAACAGAACCCTGCCAATGTTACATTTTTAATGACAATTATATTTTAGATCTATAAGGATATTGCCTTGAATTATTTCATTTTTCAGTTTAAAACGCCGTCAACAATAATATTGATTATCGAGATATTTTTTAGAGACAATGTATCTTCTGGTATAAATATTTAGCGTGACAGGCCTAGTCTGTAATCATATACAGTAGTGAAGTTTGATACTCTCGTTTTACATAAATGTAGATTTATTTTTATAATTTTTTTTATTAGCACACTTATTGCATAAATCAACATTCACAAACGTATCTACAATCTGACATATCAGCCACAAATACATGTTGTCTTTAGCACTTTCTTACTTACAAAAAAAGAACAAGAAAAGTTGTAGTCTAATGGGTAGAGATAGTATGATTTACCAATTGGCCATTAAATCAAGTTGATAATTGCATCTTTTAGTGCATGGGCTACCAGCCTTATTTCTCCAATTAAAGTTAATGTTTTTTGTCAACCTGCTGCCTAAAGAACACCCGTAAAGCTTAATTTTAACACTTGCGTGTAAAGAAAATATGTTTGTGGTAAACAGGGCTGAGTGGTTTTTAGTCAATTTCAAGATGAGTTAGCTGATTTTCACACTACAAACACAATTTAGGTTTATATCTGATAACTTCCTCTCATAAATCCTTCAAAGCATGGTTAATATCGACATGCATTCCTTTTAGTTGCATTTTTAGCCTAAAAACGTCTTTTTACAAACAACAAAGTGAAACTAAAGTGAACCACCCGAGCACAGCATTTGTCTCCTGATTAGAACTAAAATTCTTTATTTGTTTTGGACAGTACACAGTGGTCTAATTTTTGTGCTGCATTTGTTATAGACTTTTTAGTAGAAAACAAAGTTTAGTAATTTACAACTAAAATAGTTTGTTATCTCAACTTTAAATGATTAACCTTCGAGAAAATGTTAAGAATTGGCATAAAAAATCGACTGAGCTTATCAATCATTGTTTATATTGTATTGTCGATCGGCATGAAGTGTTTAGCACTTTTATTTGCCAGAAATTACCTCTTCACTTTTTATTTACTTAACTTTCTTTCACCAGAAAATCCTTTGAGATAAACTCTCTTTTTCGAGAGAGATCTGCTACATGAAAATCTAATTCTTGTCGCCTACAGAAAAAAAGCATCTGTGTTGAGAGGTAAGATGAAACGTCCCTCTGCTTTCACTGCACCAAGGACAGACTGCTTATGCACCACAGAGGGACAGAGGAGGAGACCAAAGGCCCAAGGGAGAACAAGTTGAGGGAGACTTTGTAGGAGATGAGACAGCGAGGAGGTTAGTGTAGGTGGAGAGGCAAGGAGGCAACACTCTAATGATCCCTGTGGGGAAAATAGGCCACTGTTGCAACAAACACAGCAGAGGATATGGCACAGAGAGAGAAGGAACAAAACAGAGAACGTGGGTGAAGATCTTACTGCTTTATTACATCAGTGACCAGATGTTGTAGTTGTTAGCCAGCTACTCTCAATGTAAATTAGATAATCAAATCTGTAAAAGAGATTCTTATGTTTTATTTGCTGGCAAAATAGATGCTCTTTATGAAAGTGCAGTTGGAATTGTGTCTATTCAAATTGTGATAACATTTTGATTGTGATTGTTCTAGCAGCCCTAAATGTAAATTGTGCCTTAGTTCTCCTTTAAGAATAAGATCACATACCACTGGGCACAACCTAAACTAGACCAGCGCAGCATTCAGACTTCATTCATTCATGCATGCTTGTTTGTGTAGGGGTCGTCGGTAACTGGAGCTTATCTGATTGACTTTGGGCCTTAGGCGGGGAAACACCCTGGACAGTGGCCCACTTATTGCAGGGTTTACACAGACATTCATTCATTCACTCACTCACTCACTCACTCTCTCATTCATTCACTCAGGGAAATTTACCTAATAACTTTTACATGCATGTTTTTGGAGGTAGGGGGAATCCGGAGAGAAACCACTGTAACACGGGAGAACATGCAAATTCCACCTAGAGAGATCATAAGATGTTGACTTGGCTTGACCCGGAAGTCGAACCCACAATCCTCTTATTGGGAAGCCAGAACTCTAAGCACTGCGATCGTACACGCGCCAGACTTTCCACAGCTTATAAATGCTTGGCTAAGGTTGTGCTTAATAGCTGTAATTAATCATGCTCTTGTGAGCATTGTCTGTACAATCTAATACACTGTATCTGTTGGCTCTGTTCATAGCTCCGCTTTGAGAGCCATCAGTGGGCCACTTGAATGTACCGTGTGTGACACACACTGCTTTACCAAGAACACACACTGTAATTCATTTCAGTCTGTCCCATTTTCACAGCCTGAAATACTTGCTGTGGAGGCAAATGTGCAAACAAATTCAACATTTGTTCCTGCAGCTGTTAAAGGGACATTGTGTACAATGGTAAACACTTCATTAATATGTCAGCTCTGACATCATTTTAACTGAGCACTTTGTAAATAGAAAATAATAGAGCAGTTGAGATGAAAGTGGGTTTTATGGTGACAAAAAGCAGCAGGTGCGAGTTTAATCACATTTTTTACTGTGGGGAAAAACTATTTGGACCCTTTCTGCATGATTTGGTCACAAACGTGGTCTTATCTTCATGTAAGTCACAAAAATAGACACACTTTGCTTAAGCAAATGTTTTGAAACTGGCAATATAAAGAAGCATTACTTCATGTTGCATTACTTCAGCTCAAATATACTGTAGATAAGTGATGTGACAGGAAAACATAAAAAACACAGAAGCAAATCAACACGAGAATCAAAGAAAACAAACCTAGAGTGGCTCTGACAGAGTCCTTATCTCAGTCCAACTGAGATGCTGCTTGACCTCAAATGACCAAACATGCTAAGAATATGGCTCCTATTCCTCCTGAGATCTGTGCAGGTCTGATCTGCAACTACAGATGTTATCACTAGGATATAATAGTTGTTAAAAGAAAATGCCTGAAATATTTTTCTACACTGTGCTGTGAATCTTCACATAAAAAGAAGTGAACAAAAATCTATTAGACAGAAATAATAAGTTTTAATTTGCAAGTGATGCACCAATGCTGTTCTGACATGCGTGTACTAGGGCTGGGCGATTAATCGAATTAATTTGATTAATTCGGAACTTTGAAAATCGACGATGTGAAAAATGGCCAAATCGTAAAATCGAGCTCAGTCCGCTGTGATCCAGCTGCGCGCCCTGGACACCTTCAGCGGCTTTGCAGAACTCTCCCTCGACTCTCTCAAAGAACAGACGAACAGAAACCTTGCGCCTGTTTAGCGAACCTTTTAATCACTTAATAACAGCCACGAGTAACCTTCCGGAGGTGGTGTATATAGCTTAATCTCTACAAGTTACGAGTTTGTTATTTCTCCTCGGGTGATTCAGCCGCTTTCAGCGCTTTAGACTCGCGGTAAATTTCTAGAAAAGTCCCGCGCAAAATCTAGCGTCTTTTTGATTCGTCTTTGCTGTTACACGAGCTGCTGCATATGCTTTCTGTGAGGTTTTCTCCGATAAAGTTAAAGCACAGCGTCTCTCTCCCAAGGCAGCAGCCAGCAGGCTCCGCCCCTTTCCCCTCCGTGTGTGGGTAACCATGGCGACACAGTTTGAGTGACAGGAGTGAGAGACGAACACTCGCAAACTTAAAACTTTTAGATAGGAAACAGCAAAATCATAATGATGATCTCAACAGGGCCTAGTACAAATGCTAATAACAGTAGGCCAGGCCTATGCATTAGATGCAGCAGCAAACACTTATTAGTTTTAATATGACATAAAACAAGTTAATCTCATTGGCTCATTCTTGCTTTAAGATGCTTTAAAATATTATGAGCTCATAATAAAAAGAAGCAGTCATCGATGACGTCGAATAAAATCGATTAAAATCGAAATCGTGCAAAGTGGTCCAAAAAATCGAGATTTTATTTTTTGGCCATATCGCCCAGCCCTAGCGTGTACTACAAAAGGCCTGATCCATGTAAGGTATCCTGTGTGTGCAGTGTGGAGTACCTGTTGTAGTAATGAGAGTAGCTGTGCTCAGAGGTGAGGTAGGAGGGGGGCACAGACTGTCCCTGATGAGGAGCTAGTGATCTGTGAAAGAGGAGCTAACGGGAGGGGCAGGCTTCACGCACTGATTGTGTGACTTTGTCTGAAACTGTGAACTTTCCACAACCTGAAACTTTACAATAGAAGGTGCAGATGTGGATATCTTTGCTTTATCATTGTTGTTTTGTACACATTATGTGTGTACAATACTTATTGTATGTGAGCACTTATAATCGCTTAAACTGTTACCACCATTCAAGCCATTCAATAAGGAAAAAGTTTAAAGCCCAGACCAGCCTAACATAGGTTCAAACTGAGTGCTGCTATTAGATTAGTTTCATATAGAAAATACAGTTCCGGTCATTTATAAATACAGTAGTTGGCTATGCAGGGGCACCTAAAGCTATTTTGTTACATGATATACACTTATTTAATCATTTTCACAACATTTGCGTATTGATGAGTATAGGCTTCAGTAAATTTGATTTTATATATGTCATATAACAACAACAAAAAACAACTCTAAATAAATGTGTGTGTTCTTTCTAAACCTTTGTCATGTCTGCTTTTACTCCTGGAGCCCATTCCCGTCTCTAACTCCCTGAATCCCATTTTAGAGCCACCAAATAAACAATTTGCAAATCAGCAGAGTCAATGAAACCCCTTAATTCTCTTTTGCACCTTTCATTTCACACACCTCATTTTGCTGCGGCACACCTCCTTAAATCTACTCCTCTAAAAGTGCTGAATGCTGATGAGCATGTGCGGGGAGGAGAGTGGAACACCCTGATGATTATTGTGAGTCATTTCATGTTGGTTCGGTTGCCTTCTTGAATGAGAAAAGACTGTTTGTTGAGAGTGGGTAATTTACTAGCTCCTGTAATGGGGGAGTGGGGAATTGTATGTTTGCAAGGCTTATGCAAAGTAGAGAAGAAAGAAGATGGCTGTCGCGAGAAGTGGGGTCTGGTGGTAAAAGTCCTCTTATCTTCACCAACCCTTTTATCACTAGTTTCCGGTCGTGGCGTTGATGAGACGAGCTCCACGGGCAGCGACAGGAGAAGATGCTTGTTAGAGGAAGAGAGGTGTTGATGAGATAATTACGCAGCTGTCAGCCGGCACAGTCTGGTTCGGGCGCAGACACATATGCATCAAGTGTTTAAAAAGTCCATGGGCACAATAACGCTACAGTGAGCATTTGTGACGCTGTCTGCAGACTTTGTGAATGCCTCTACAATAGTGTCTTGTGTGGTATGACACTTTTGTACAGTAATGTAATGTTTTGCAGAGTAGTAACGCAAAAAATAGTGGGAGAGAATTGTGAGACATGAAGAGACATTGGACATGCTGACAATGAGATTAAATCTGGGATGTTGAATGTTTTCAAAATGGGAGTCATAGCCTTGTTTAAGCAGAGGTAATGTGTAACTGGGAGAAGAGGAAACAATTTTCACAAGACGAGCCACAAGATGATTTTGACGCAACTTACATTTATTTATTCAGTTCAGAATTTTGCAAAGCAATGTACAAAATTGAGTAATTTTTACTTTTCAGGTATCCCAGATTTAATGAAACTTTTTTGAAATTTTTTGAGTCAGCTTTGAGTGTTTCTTAACCCTAATGGGCATAGCACATAAGGTTAAAGGAGCTGTGTCTAATTTTTAGAGTGCTAATCTACTAGGGATTTTTTTTTTTTTTTTTTGCCGATAACCGATATTTGGCCCCCTGCCGTGGCCGATAACCGGTTCTTGTCAATACCAATATTTTTTTTTAAAAAGCCAGGTCATCGTAACATTTAGATTTTTTTAAATGTCTTAGTTAGTCTATGTCAGTGCTTCTCAATTATTTTTTGCCGCGCCCCCCCTGGGAAAGAGAAAATGTTTCGCGCCCCCTCTACTCACCGTGGTGACTAAAAATCAGATTATTATCTATAAAAAGTGTATAAGTATATCTAAAAGTGTATCCTTTTTAACATTAACAAAAAAAAAAAAAAAATCAATATCAACTTGAAACAAAGTTCAACAAATATTAATTTTATTTTGTACGTTTACACTTTGTTAGTTTATTTTTTTTTTTATTCATATTTTTTGCAGTGTTATTTTTACAGTGTAGTCAGCTCCACAGGCTGAATAGAAAAGGCTTTGAAAGCGGCGCTGGGCGCTGTTTATTCCACAAGTGATCAGAGCCGTACCGTTTGTGTGGAGTAAAGTTGGTGAAATGATGTGGCAGATCAGGCGTTTTACCGCGGACACGCGACCTCGGACTTGATGACGCTGCTCTGTCCCGGTTGAGAGAGCGCACGGTGCCGGGGCCGTTCTTTCCACACGTGTGTATCTGGCGCGGTGCGCGAGAAGCCCGGACCACTGCACACAAACACAAGCTGAGAGATGCAAACAAGGAAATGTACAGACACCGGCACCACGATCAAAGCAGGACAGACAAGGCGCGTGAACGGGACAGATTTTATGAAACGCGCTGATTCAGGACCGATAGGGCTGGAGCTTATTGATCTAGTGGACTGTTACGCGCCCCCCCTGGCATCGCATCACGCCCCCCCAGGGGGGCGCGCCCCACTATTTGAGAAATACTGGTCTATGTGATGGTCACGTGTGTATTTTCTGGACATTAGAAACAAACATCTGCTCTCTACTGCGTTCTGCTGGAAAACTTACTCTTATAATTTCTGTCGACAGCGAGAAACACTGGCTCTTAATTTTACATTTAACAGTGTCAGATGTTTTTAATAGACTTTTATTTGCCTTATTTGATTGATGAATAAATAAATAAGAAAAGTCTATGTACTGGTATTTGCACAAGAGAACTGTAGGGACTGAAATTCCTTAGTTGTATTTTAAAATCTACAGCCCAACTCATAAGATCACCAATCTATAAACATATTTTTATCTGGGGTCAAAAATATTTTGTGCCGTTAATATGTAAATATGGGGTTAACTACTAAGTAATATCATTTTTCTTCTTTAGTCTGTTTAAAATGCCAAATGTGATGCTCTCAGGACAAATTGAGACTGGTAAATGTGCACAGAGAGACAAGAGAACCCCAGTAAAAATATTGGCACCAAATATTGATAGTTTTTTTCCAATATCAGTCCAATACATATATCACACACAAAAAAACATTAATATCGGCCGATACTGATACCAATATCATCCATTCCTAATAGCTTCTTATTATCTAAGTTTTAATACAGTTATTTTTTTTTCACTCACTCACTGTAATGCATTCAAAATCTGCTAATTATTTGCCTCAATGAGTTAAGAAGTTTCCATCGTGGTAAATAATACAACATAGCACGCTAACAGTGCACTTGAACAACTCAACAAGAATTAGATATAGACAGCATACTGTATTGCCAGCTTAATTTCTTCCAAATATATTTGTTTGCAAAAGAAAAAACTTTTTTATCAACAATAAAATGTATTAAAAAATTTAAATAAATACATTTTCAAAATAAGTAAAAGATATAATTTTTTGTATCTGTTTTTGGCTGCACTGGCTCAGTTAGATATAATTAACTTTACTCTATAATGCCTTGTCTTTTTGTGTGTGTCCGTCGCTGCAGATCTGTGCCAAAATGAATGCAACCCATGTCAGTCTTGTCCCCAACGCTACAGTGCACATTTTTGATTGCTGTCTGAGTATTTGAATGCAGACATAGGACTCGTGTGACACTTTCTGGAGAATAATGGCCCTATTCCTTGTTCAAATGCATGTCTGTGTGTTTTGGGGTAGAAATTCCTCAGGCACTGAAGCATTTTCTCCCAACTTGGTTCGGAAATGCCACCAAACTATGAATAGTGCAGTAAAATATTGTAAATGCCAATAATACAATTTTCTTTTTTTGCTTTCTCTTCTGTTTGTTTCGGTATTCTTGGAATGAATTATTACAAACATTTGGTCAATGCTAGGCTAATTAGAAATTTTGAAACGGAGAATAATTTGTGTACATCTAAACCCCACAGCCATCACACGTTCTGCCACATGTCGACTGTTATTTAAACCAGGACCCCAAAACAACCATGTCAGTGACTCACAACTCCATCAGCAAAATAGATGTTTGCAAAAGATTCAAGTTGCAAAACCATGAAAAAGTCTGTTTAAATTGTATCAGTTTCAGCTTAAATTGCTGATGCATCATGGCTTAAAATGAAAATGAAAAAAGAATAAGAGTCCCAATTGTAAAATTAAATCTTGACATCATCTCGGGATGCACAGCTTCAAATAAACCACAAAAGATAAGAAAAAGAACGAGAAAAATAGTGATTATACCAAATGATATTTTTGTTAAATAAGTCTACACAATCCAACAAAATAATGCAAGAAAAATTTTATCTAGTGCTCATTACAGCCGTGACATTTCTAAGTGGCGCTATGGCTCAAAAGGATAGCCAGACGGGTGCCACCTAGTGCCTCTACTCAATTTAATTTCATTCCAATCTAGGTTAGGTAACGCAGAACTAGTACATTTGTCCATTCAACAAAGTGAAGTGGTGTGTTGGTCAGAACCAAGCTAACAAACATGTTTATGCTCTGCTTCGTGGGTTACATTGATGCGTTGAGGAGCAGCGATTGGTTAAAGCAATAAAGCATTGACTGATGCATCAGGCTTGCAAAAGGATTCAATGCCCTTTCATTTAAAAGTGTTTAAAAGATTTGCACCACTGTGAAACTCAAACCTGACCTCTCTCTCACAAAGTCAAAACTATACGGTACAGGTGCTGTGTTGTTCAGGTCTACTTTTTTTGTTTGTTTTCAATTTTTAGGAGACTACACTAGACACGCCTCATTTTGAAGGAATTTTAGGGTTAGGGAATCAATTTAACACTTTGTCCAGATCTCTAAAACAACAATGGTAATATCAACATCGTTTGCCTCTCTTCATGCGCTGCAGGCACAAAGGCACAGCCATGATTCTTCCTTGTCATCTTGACACACTCTGTATGCGCATGTCTTTTGATACTTACTGGGGACATGAGTTGTAGCCACGCTGCAGGCACCCATTCCATTGAACCTCTGGTCAGATTGAGTGGATGTAGTGTAGGAACACTGAACGGCAACATGGGAAATATGAGACGTGCCACAAAACAAGCAGTTCATCTGGGAGTAGCTTTTTCATTTGTAGGGCATGTGGTGAAGGAAGGGTGCAAAGGGCTAGGCTGAGACTGGTGGAATATTGTGATTGGTCTTTTATAAAGTGAATGATGTGAAACAGGTCATGAGTCCTGTTTTATATACAGTAGTCATACTTTGAGATAGTAGACAAAACGAGACCACAATATTCTAAAATGTACACACTCTAACAAATTCTATTTCCATATTTAAACCTACTTCAGTCCCACTGCACAAACCATTTTAGTTTGCACTCACATGTGTTTTACACGTACATCTGCCTGAAGTACATCCAGTTAATTTTTTGAAAAAGTGGGATCCTTACAAACTTTAAATTTATCCAACGATCCAAGTGTAAATTGTGTAGCTAAATGTCTGAATGTCATTATCCTTTAGAGTTGAAAATGGGTGTGTCATGAATGATGGACCAGTCACAGGTGATGATACATGTAAGAAGAAAACAAGGTACCCAGTAGCAGGTGCTTATAATTTTAAACCAGATTATTTCCACACAGAGCTATCTGTGTGTGTTGTCATATTCAAACCACAGCCTTAATTGAAAACACGGTGTACCGTGAGTCATCACTTAGACCACATGGGCAAATTAGGTAGATGACTCCCGCAGCTTACAAAGACACTGGGATTTCTCTTTTGAGTGGAAATTAAATTAATACCAAAGGGATGAGCTGGCAAATCTTCATTGCTAATACACATGGCACAGAGTATGATCTCACATTTTAGACAAGGGATATATTTGTCTGCTTTTTTAATAATAACAATGTAGCAGAGCATCATTCCCTGGTGTGGAGGAGAATTATTAAATCCACTTGCACCTGAATGCAGCTTTCATTATGTCACTTTGGTGGTGGGGTGGTGAGGGCCAGACAAGAGCGCAGCAGAGGCATCCATTTGTGACCTGGGTTATAGCGAGGGGCCACTGGGTCGCACTCAGATGGAGGGATATTGAGAAGAGGTTGATGGGTGAAGGGATTATAGCAGTGTCCTCATATGGTTCTGGATAATCATGGGAAAATAATGTACTATTTCAGCGCAGGACTTTCTTCATTTTTGGAGAAAAATCTATCATATTTATTAAATTTTGTTTGTTTAAATGTGTTTCTTTGACGGATGTATTTTGCTAATTGAGTAATCAAGTGAATATTTGATCTGATGAAACTGAAGTGAAAATAACCCTAACACTTGTTAGGGTTACTGTTACTGTTCAATTTGAGTCTCAAATACTTTTTTCCTCCAGTCATTGCATGTTTTGAAACTTCCTTATAGACCAGTTAACCAATAATCAATCAAATTAGTTAAACAGACAGTTGCTTCGTACATCATTTAAGGAGCAGGTGCGTTGGAGATGACATGCACAATGTTTGTAAAAAAAACATTGTGCATTGTGCTATATGTCCACAAAGCTTTACAATTATTTACAGATGACAGGGCAATGTTTTTTATTTTAATTTTACATTTTAAGAGCCACTGTCACAAGGCAGCTGTTGTAAAGGTCCTCGTGCAGCAAATGAACCTCCTGATTATGCTCCCTGACAAATAGTCGCAGTGTCGCACAAACAAAAGTAGAGAAACGACAAAAAATGTCCTCCCTGAACTTGTAGAGGGGCACATTGGGGTTTAAATCGGGACAAAACTCCTGTAGTGTGCAGAAGCCTTAACCTATGACATCTTGCATGTAGTATGTCAGAATGTAAGCCTAGGCAAGAAGGTATTTTCTTTTGTGCATTAATTATCTGTAAATTGTATGTTTTAAATGTTAATTTTGTCTTGATTGATTGAGATTTGATTGATTTATAGAAATCCATAAGGGAATCTGAACTTACTCCAAATCAGTGTTGTTTTGTTGTCTTGTGTCCTCAGTGCTCATGGCCAAGTGTCTGTCTGCTCCTGGCCCCTCTCTCCACAACGGTGTGGTGCTGGCTGCGCAGGAGAGACACACAGAGATGGATGGAGCGGGGGCGGTGGTGGCACTGCCATCTGTCTCAGTGTCCTGACCCACTGGCCTCATGTGCCCCTCCCCTGGCCCAAATCAGAAGCAGACACACGCTAGGCTAATTATGGCCCGCCTGTATTAGTGTGGCGGGCAGCAGAGGAATGACCACCTCGCCCTGGACCAGTTGGTAACAGTTTAGTGAAAAAATATTCCCATCTTATTAGACGCAATGATGTGGGAAAGGAGAGGTTGAAAGTGCCATGATCTTTGAATTCTGCTTAGCACTGAGAGAAGTACTGTTGTACTAAAGCATTATTGCTACAATTTAGAACAAACAAGAAAATCTTTTTAATAAGACCTTTGAGAGACTTGTGGAAGTGGATGAGATGGAGGAGTTGAAGCTATTCAACTTTACGACTTTACCTGGCATGCTGTTTTTTCATCTGTGAGCTGACTATGGCATAACTACTTTATATTAAATAGTTGGTCTATACATTTTTTTTTATTAAAATGGCATATTGGCGTATGTATGCATATGATCTGTATGCTATGGAATCATAATATTGTAATAATAAATGTTGTTATTGCGTTGAACATGTTTTGGCTCGTAGAGGCTAATATCAAATCAGGCCAGATCTAAAGAAACTTTTCCGTGTCTGCTGTACGCATCTTCTCAAAGCTCATTATTTTACATTTTGCTGACGGGAACTTTCGGAGGCCACCAATGAGCTAAATTACCTAGTTTAATAAAGAGTAGTGCTACATCAGTGTTTTTACACAGCATTTGTGTTGACCAAACGGCACACAAAGGTGTCTGCTGGACTTCAGGTTGTTAACCTTATTTGAAGGCTTCTGGGTTTAACTTATGTCAACTCCCAGGGCTCTGTAATTATCATGCTTTATTAACAGTAACCAGCTGAGATTTACACGCATCACATGCAGTTTGCTCAGTCGTTAGCTGATGGAAGAAAAGTGCTTTGATAGATTCAGCACTTATGCATTTAAACAGAACGCAAGCTCATGATAGAGATGTTTTAAAATGTTAAACACAACGTTTAAAGCATTATTTCAGTCCTTGCTTTTCTAAAACCAGAGTAGCTCAGAAGCACCGTACATTCTACATTTTGTACCTGAATGCTTTCTGATGTGTATTCCTCTGCCAGCAGCAGTATCAAACTGCCGGCCTTGGCTACTGAGTGAGAATGAGCCACTTTCCAGAACGATTCTGCCAATATGCAGTTAAACTGAATATAATTAAAGTAATAGGTCAACATAATGAGTGCCGTCTGTTGATACGTGCATGTGTTAGTCTGAAACAAGACTCATCTTCTCACATTACATGTAACAAAGATTCCCACTTGTTTGTAATTGCACTGTGGATTGGGGTCACTTTCCTGCTATTCTCATGAAGGCTACTAAGTGACTGTGGGTGGTCCCAGAGTGAGGCTGAGTGGGTGTCCCGGGTCAGTGAGATGTTCTAGAATCTGACATGTTATTTTGGGTTGTCATGAGAACTGTGCCCCCTCATTAGTCTCACCTGTCACGCCGATGGAGTGTATGTATGTGTGTATAGGAGACACTATAGGGTTTGGGGGGGTTAGAAGGTGTAGATAACATTTACTGACGTGTGTTTTCTCCACAGTGAATCTGCTGGACACGACCACGTTCACTGGAGACTGGGGCTGGGCGTCGTATCCTGCACATGGGGTAAGCAAACACAACACACATACAGTGAAATGCTTCACAGAAAGTTAGTTTCAACACTGTTAAAATCAACCGAATGGGTTATGTTAATGGTAGCACCAGCATTTTGTATCAAAGGTCCAAAACTTGTGTCAGCCCTCTATTGACATTTTTTTTTAGGCTTCACAGTCAGATTTTTTTGTACACCTTTGTAATACCAAACCAAATGTGTTTTCTCTAATATTTTTTAATAGATTATGGTTATAATCCAAAAACATAACAAGAAGAAATGATGTCTCAGTTATAGGTGTGTAAAGATTTCTTAGGGAAAGACATGCTTTGTTTCCTGTTAGCAAAAAAAAAAAAAAAAAGTGCCTGAAATGTTCACTTTGTATATTCAATTACTGCCTTTTTTATTGTCAAGTGAAACCATAGCAAAAAATCAGCCTATAAACTTCCCTCTGCCTCATCTGCTTCACTCACTTTCACTGTTTTGTTTTGCTTTCATAAACTCAGGCCTGTCACCACTCAGCTAACATACCTCTACATAATATGGCTCAAGTAAAAGTAAAAAATAGTGCCCCCAAATGACTCATTTAAGAGGTTTTTAGGAAACAAGTACTCAAGTAACAGAAACTCAGACTGCTGTGTTGCAGCAGTCTTCTGACATAGGAGGATCTTGCGTTGCTGTTGCTGTCACCACCTTTGCCAGGCACTTGCGAGAGCACATACTTTCACTATAAGTGTTTATTTGAGAAGAGAAAAAGGTTACAGCAGGTTGCAGTGATATGGTGAAAGTGCTGTATGAGCTCCTTTCACATAGTGACTACACCGGAGCTGAAAAATGTCCAGTCTGATCCCAGAGTAAGAGTAAGGTCCTGAACGTAACATTGGGTTTTTAATATGAAGCTTGATCTAATTAGAATAATAACACAATAAAAAAATCTGTAAATTGGGTAAATTTTAAAAAATAATAACAACAGTAAGCTAAAGAAACACAGCATTTTAAATTTTCTGCTTATTTTTGTTATTTGAATTTACTCTGAGTTGAAGCTTAACTATAGCCTTTATTCTAATAAAAGTACTGTTACATCAAAATACATTTTAATAATGTAAAAAACAAAACAAAACATATCCCTCTAGAAAAGTTATTTAAAAAGTACAGTTTCTCCACAATGGCTAACAGTAATTGTAGCTGAATACTACCTCATCTCTAATAACACACTTCCTGGTTCTCAGATCAGCGCTCCACTAGGTTGCTTTGCTCACGACTCACTCAATCATAATATGGTCAATCATTTTGACCATATTAGCTCTTTTAGGATGTATGTATCTGTTCTGGAGTCAAAAACAGTTTGCCCTACATGGACAAAAGTACAGCCACCTTAATTAGAGCTTTTTAATAAGGAACCCAAAATCTGTATGCAGCTCCCCTCCCCTTGCACCTGCTGTAGAGTTTTTCCCAGGGAAGACATGTTTGACAGGCCTTTATAAGAGCGGGAAGTGTTGAATGAGTTGTAAAGGTGACACCACAGTCTAATTACATGTTCACCCATTCGGCTAGACGTCTATATGCAACACCCAACTAATTCAGACATCAGCCCTGACACTTTTCCTTGAAATTTGGCCTGCGAGGTGTAAGCTCAATCTGTGTGCACGGCCTCTAGAGGAGCGATACAGGCGGGAGGGACAGCCAGATGAAAGCCCGAGGAAGAGGTGACAGCCGGGGCACGACGCTTGGCCACATTAGCATATTGTAATGCCACCGATAATGCCCGCGGTGATGAATTAGGACTCCCGCTGTGATCTTTATGGCAACGAAGCGCCACTGTGTCCCCCGCTCCCCTGGCTGTCACTGAGGAGACTGGAGGAACATTTTACCTGCAGCCCACTCTGCACCGCGAGCAGGACTTCAGAAACACAGGGACTTGAAATCGGTAGCAATAAGAAGGCAAAAGCAAAAGAAAGAAAAGCTGGTAATCACACAAAAAAAATCAGTCTATATTCCCTTAAAGAAGTTATGGCCGGAAAAGCACAATTACAGGAAAAGACATCATAACAAAATTAGACAGTGTAAAATCAACTGTCTACTGAACAAAATGGCAAATGTTATGTTTTTAGTGACTTTTAGTTGTGCTTTAATTTGAAATACTGTATCTAAAATGTATCTTAAAATGTTCAATCTGGTGATTTCTATTAATGACTAAAGCCATTAACCTTTTGTATTACCACATAAAGCTTTTAAAATATTATTTTTAGCTGCTCTCTGGGTTGAATATAATCGTCTTGTAGACTTTTGCGGTGTCACTTGAATGGAATTCATTGTTTTCTCTGTGAACAATAACAAATATTTCCCAATTGCTTTTGAGGAGTAATTTTCATGGATATTTTTGGGGTTCTTCTACTTTTTAGTGAGTTTGGCATCATGGCAAAAGACTTCTTCTGTTGTATAAATTCCAGTCTGGATGTCGACAAGATCCCCTGAGCAGTATTTTAGTGTGTTGGTGTGAGCTGTGACATTTCAGCGTTTGGTTATACTAGACTCGGTGCAGTTCTGGAGCTGCTGCTGTCTGCTACAGGAGTGATACAGCCTGAGTCAAACTTTAAGT
This sequence comes from Mugilogobius chulae, assembly GCA_038363315.1. NCBI lineage: Eukaryota > Metazoa > Chordata > Actinopteri > Gobiiformes > Gobiidae > Mugilogobius > Mugilogobius chulae. The sequence continues at coordinate 29,491,713 of CM076405.1, read as the reverse complement.
TTCAGCTCCACTACTATAGTTACAGTCAAGGACACTGAGGGAGTTATATACAGGCCTGTGAGCACTAGTGGCCATGGATTATTGACACATACAATATAAGTTGTATTCAGGCATACCCCATGACACTCTTCAAATTGAGTTTGGTCTTTCTATTGAAAATATATTACTCTGTGGGATCCACAAAATTCTCTTTTAATTTGATGTATGACAATTACACAGATATTGTCTTTTGGATCAATCTAAACAATATTTTACTAGTGGATGTGAGACAGTTCTTAAGGGGAAAATTTGTATTAAGTGTATTATTTCAGGTGAACACCCATGTTCACATTCTGCATCACATAATTTTACAGTAATTTACAGTATGTTAATTTGAAAAGCATAATGTGTATACACATATAAACATGCATACATGCATATCTGTATATATTTGTGTGTCTGTGGTAAAGACAATATTGGGTTGTGGTGGGTTTCTTGATAAATGGATGTTTTGACAGTTCCAAACGCTCCTGCTCCCGGCTTGTCACACACACGTCACATATAGTAGCCTATAAGGCCATTCTTTGCCATTTTGACAGCTGGTAGTGTTGGAATTGTGCAAGATTTTTTACTGATGGGTTCTACTGTACCAATCAAAAAAATAAAGTAAAACAATTATATATAATAATGTAAATACATTAGTAAATTGAATCTCTCAATCACTTTTCAGATGTGAAAGGGTACTTTGCTTGTGCCAGTGTGCTTTTGGAAGAATGATACAGTGTTACATAAGAGATGCTCAAGTTTGATTGGTGAGTGTTATTTTTACATTGAGGTATTAGTCAGGCACTGACCCTTGTGTCGCTGTGAGCCAAAGCTGACAGAGTTGAAGCAGAGACAGAGCAGATAGATGGAGCGGTCCCCGAAGGGAATACAAGAGGAACGAGGGCCCGTCCCGCCTCAGGAAGATGGATTCAGAGAGTCAGACACTTTCCTGAATGGGTTTTCATTCAGTGACAGTAACAAAATGCTTTTACCAACTGACAAGATTCAAATACCGATGTTAAAGCAAAACTAAGCAGCTTCAGCGGTGGTGCTCCTCCTACAGCTCTCTTGTGTAATTAAACTAGCAAACTGATACGAAACTCAACATTATTTATTTATTTTTCTCATTTTTGTGTAACTTTAAGATTTAAAAAAGGGTAGCAAAGACACATCTAAACACATATACACTGCTAAATAAAAAATAAATAAAAGCTCAAAGAGCCAGGGTTTCTCAAGAGAGAATGAGTGAGTCGGGAATGTGTCAGAAAAGGTGGTGGGGTTAGTTGCCGTATTTCCAACGGGACACCACTGTGTGAGTCGACACATGAAACAAATGTCCCAAAATACATATGTAACCATCATCACATCATCAACCCTTTAACAAGGTAAAAATGTTACATAGTTCTGCTTTAAGATAAAGAACTCAAAGATCATAAACAATTTGTATTGTAAGATAGCTTATAAAAACATAAATAGTCACAGAGGTCAGAAAGTCTGAAAATGATTGACAAAAATGCAGAAATGAAGACTATAGTTCTATATTTAAAAGCTGCACCTTAGACAGTTGAGCAAAGTGGAGTTTTTCTACTTCACTTCCACCCAGATTAAAATGTTTCCAGCCAAATAGATGTGGATTGTCAGCTTGCACTTACCGTTCAATCGATGCTGGTGTCAGCGAGTGTGTGCCAGCCACAGACTTAGGTCTTTATTAGCACCCTGACCTCTCCAGCTATTTGAGTCTCGTTTGGATGACATCATGACAGATCACGTCTTCGGCTCAAGGGGCTTCTTTCCATCCAATTTATTCAGGCAATGGTTAGGACGCCCGTGGGCTGTCCCAGGAGCATCTGCACTCTTTTCCCTTGCTTGCTCTCCCTCTTCCTCTCGCACACACACTCAGAGCTTGTCAGACAGGGCAGGAAGACTTCATTATCCTCCAGTCCGATCTATGTTGGCCATGACAGGTTCATCCACCGGCCACCACACAATCGATATGGCTGACAGGACGTGCCCGGCGCTGGAGGTGAGTTTGTGCGTCGTGATTAACGTAGGCCTGATGCGGATGAGCGCAAGTGTCAAGAGTGTGTAGTCCAAAGTACTTTTTTCTTTCACACACACAAACGTATAGGATTTTTTTTACATAGTTATTATCTATACCATCCAGCAGGTCTCCAGAGCTACTTAAAGACCTAATGTGATGGCTCAGTGGGCTGTTGCGGGACAACAGGTGAGCTGCAGGCCAGAGGGGAATATATAGTGGCTTATGCAGAGGATGGCAGAGTAGTGGAAGCATTTAAATGATCATGATAAATCTCTCACAACTTGTAAATGACTGGGGCGAGGTGTGCAACTGCAACTTTTATAAGGCAGATTAAGTTTTTGTATTTTTTCCCCAATATTATTTGACACCAAGTTGGCACGTTAAAAACAATGAAACTTTTTGTTTGTTTTTTTTACAGAGACACAAGTTAATTATTTCACCTTACCTGTCAAAACATATTTACAATGGTGGGATATATTTGGATTGTTTGTGAGTCTTTTATGATTTTTTTTTATTATTGTATTTTTTTTTTGCCTAAAAATTTTCTTGTCCTGACCACATAGCACATGTGTGTATAAATGTAAAAAGTTCAAGGTTTAAATGTAGCCTTTTTTTTTTTTTAATTTTATAAGTTTCTGTTTGCTTGTAGTCTTTGATATTATGATAAGTTACCAAGAACCTCAGCAAAATACATAAAGGCCACACCTGCTGGCCAGTGCTCATTTACTATTATTATTTAGCTTTATTTTGCCAGGCAAAACATTAAGAACAAAATTCAAGGCTTGGTTAGTACTTTGGACACCATTGGAACACAAGGTGCCACAATGAAGCGACTCTAGTGCAAACGGTCGTTATGTCAATATAGACGAGTCATTCTATTCAGTGCGACTAAAGCATTATTGGCTAAACAATCACTAGATTGATTCATTACTTAACAACAACTGACAGTAGAATAACACATTTTGAAGGTTAAAATATATTTATATACCATAATATTAAAAATTCAGAACTGTACAAGGAAAATTAATCAAATGTAGTAAATGTCAGCAGATTACACATGCAACAATACATAAAGTTAATAAAGTCAAATTCAGTCTGTTTTGAACATGGCACAACAGTAGAAGTGTATGTACAGTTTTCGCTGGTGGTGATAAGCAGGAAAATGTCATGTTAGACTCCATAGGGCACCATTAAGTAAACTTTCCTATAGAATCCAGAGGTATGAGAATGTCTCTATGCAATGTATATCACATAGTATCATCATTTTAGTAACCTAATTATGTCAGTATTGGATGGTATCCCACAGTCTGCCTTGGGGGATTAATGCAGCAGAATCCATGGGGACTTCACATGGGCAGACTTCCACACTTATCAGGATGATGTCTGCTGCTTATGGACGCGCCACAGTGCTGTATAGATTTATTTGGACAGCACTCGACAAGGGCAGGCGGTCATGAAAACTGCAAGGATGAGTTTAGAGGCATAGGAAAACCTTGTTTGTCTTCTAAGATTGTGCCACGTGACTGATTGATTTGAAGCTGGATTTTTATGGATAATTTTTACTATAAATCATTGTCATTCTTTTATTTATTTTGCGTGGCATCTGAGTGAATAACATACTACTATATTATTACCCCCTTGTTAATGCACAATCTCATCTGACCACAGAAGCTAAGCAGGTTTGTGTCTGGTTAGTACTTAGATGGGAGACCACTGGGAACATCTGGAACTGTAATGCGACTCTGTCCTCAGGCAAGACTCTTCACCTGTTTTTCTTAGAGTGAATGTGTAATACTGTACTGTACGTGCGTGAAAGACTGCTTGTGATTGGAGGAGTTGATAATGCAGATTGGCAGCTTTGCTTCTGTCAGTCCCAGGGCTTCTGTTACTATAAAACTATCTTCTACAATGGATGTATAAAATTGTTAAATAATTTGGAATCTCGAGAAAATGGTTTAATAATTTTAAATTATTAGTTGCATCAATTTGATTTTGCTGTTGGGGTGTATCACTAATTGAAATACCAGGTTACAAGTTTTTTAATAACATTGTGATAATATATAAATTACAAATTTCATTATTCACATTCATTGTTTTGCTGCAGTGACAGCTAAATTATAGGGAACTACATAGACAATTACGCTCTGCTACATTTAAGTTTGAACAACATGAAGAAATAATGATTTAAACCACTTTTATAAATGTATTCTACACATGATTGTCAAGTTTACCTCTGCACAATATCAACATAAATATTTGACTGTAAGATATTGCGATTCTATCGTTTTATGAGATTTGTATATTGTTACATCCCTAGACTTTGAGAATCGCTGGGTTTTTGATTTTGAAAAGGTTTTGACTATGTAATCCTTTTTCTAACATTGCCTCCTTATCAAAAACACAGTTTGAGTTTTGTCTGTGAGATATTATTCTTTCCTTTCTGAGCCTCAGAAAACACTGTTTCAAATTTTCCAGATTTGTGGGATGATTTTGAACATTTCTGAAGCATAAAGGCAAAATCGGTTTGATTATTTCCCCTATGTAGTTTCTTTTGCAGCCAGGGGTTAGACTGCTAATGTAATTACTGATGAGGGAATTGAATTATAGCACTTTCAAATGGCTATTACATGAAATGCATAATATTTGTCCTTAAAACCAATAGGATAGGATTAAAACAATGACATTATAAGGTCCCCAGGGGCATCTTGCTATAGGCACTTACTGTATTGTAATGACTGCCATAAATGGCTGGTAAATAGTAATTTCACTTATCTTTGCATGAGCATTTGTGCAGACTTTTGACAGTGTCCACGATGGCAATTACATGACTTTCCCACTGATACCAGACCAGTGCAATTAACGCTCATATCCCTGAAAGGTTAGCGCTGTCACACATACACACCATGCAGGAGCGCAGTTATTAAGTCTGCCATGTGGGGCTGATAGTCTGAACGATAGAAAGGTGTTGGCTACAGCCTGGTATTTTCACTCAGTTAATATGCAGACCTGTTACTTCACATGGCGCTCTGCATTAGTCTGCAAATGCCACCAGCCAATACAGGCCTCACACCCCGCTGACTCCATCTTCATCAGACTGTCACCCCCCACCGTCGCCCTCTGTCTGTCTGTCTGTCTGAGACTTCTAACGAAACATCTATCAAACGCAAAACTGAATCTCTAAAACAGGGAGACAGCTGACTTTTAAAAATGAAAAACTTTATGCTCTATGCAAAGAGAAAAAAACTGTTCTAAAAGTTTGTTTGTGATTCAAATTGGTAATACAAAATGTGTTGATGTGATTCTGTGATGCTATGCAGTTTTATGATAAATTTGTTCTTCTCCACTATGCCTAAACACAGAGATTGTTCCCCACTACTCCTATTAACTTTTAGAAGAAGCAGAATGTTTATTTATCTCAAGATACTAAATGTACAAGAATTAAGATACAGCTAAACTGACACCTTTAAAAGCGGTGTTATGATAGTACACGTCCTGGAAAACTTGAAAACTGTGGAAAATGATTAGCCCATTTTCCAGTCATTGAAAACAAATGGAAAATGAGAAAAACAGCCAAATGTTATTGGAAAAATATTGGGCCCAATGATAAAATGTATACCAGTGTGCAAGCAAATGAACAAATTTTTTGTAATGTGCACAGATGACTCTAAAAGGCAATATGTGTAACAGTAAAAAAAAAAAAAAAAAAAAAAGAACTGTCTTTGTACTAAAAAAACACCTGAATCTGCAAATCAAGATTACATTACAAAACTTACATCCAAAATCTAATGGGGAAGGACCTCCAGACCCCCTCACATCTCATTTATTGTTTGTTTTTTTCAATTGGCTGTTTACCAGATGTTTTAATTGGAAGCCTTTATTTTTACAAAATAGGCTCAACAGTAGTATTTTTATTTTTAGTTCAATGGACAGAGGTAAAAAGTGTCAAAAACCAATATTATCTTTAGCCGCTGGAAGCTTGTAAAGTGCATCAGGATGCACCAAAATTGACTTAATTTTCAAAAATTAAGTCAAAATTAAGTGAAATTCAGCCGATTCATGTTTTTCTTGCTGTAACTGTGATGCTCATAAAATACTAAAAGAGGCTCTCAAAGGATAAAATTTTGATTGAGAACTAGCCATACGACTGTTATATACTTTAATTGTCATAAATGTGGACTATTGGGTTGTCACAAATGTGGCAAAACGGGTTAAATATTGTTTATGTAGATGTTGTGATTCCATAAAATCCTTTTTGCAAATGTCCTGGAAAATGTTTTTGGGATAAGAGTGGGAACCCTGCTCTTTGCTGCTGGAACGTTCTTGTGGCCTCGGGCTCAGATGGCACACCATGCAGTTTGACGCTCCATGCAGAGGAAACTTTAACTGACCGCCATAGCCCTCTGCAGCCCTTTTCTATTCACAATGAACAGTTCACTTGATACAGAAGCCTGGCAGCACTGCACCGGACCTGGACAACGTGCAAGCTGAGCCCGGGGTAGGAGTTCTGTCAAAGTACATTCCTGTGTATTAATATTCCACAGTTTTTATTTTATTTTTACTTAAAGAAAACAAGACAATATCAGTAACACAGAATAAGCCAGATTGTAGTGAACTGGAGTTGAACTTTCTAAGCCTTCTCCTAGTCCTACATTCATTTCTCCAAACACTGATGTTATCTCAGACCTCATTAGCAGAGTGTGGACTAAGGCACAAACCACAGACAGTTGTGTCTCCACAGTGTGACACACTATTAAGATTTTCACACCTGTGACTGTAAAAAACTTGACTGCAGACTTTTTGAAGGTTGAAAAGCAGAAAATTGTATGTATGTATTCATTTTTTAAACCTTTACACAATCTATTAACATGTGTAGTTTGAGTTACACTTCACAAAACTGTGTGTTGTGGTTACTCATTACTTAATCTTATTCCAACAACTGCAATAGGCAATATGTGAATATGGCCACCTGTTTTCTGTCAAAGGATTTGTTTATCAGTTTTAGTTGAAGCCAGCCCTTAATAGCTGCTCATTTATTTATGTGTTGCAAATTAATGACCATGACAAAGTGATATGAACACTGATTACTGTTGCCAGAATTATCCTATTGCCATAATAAGAATCCATTGCAGTCAGCATTGCATTCTCTCTACTAGCAACCACCACCATTGTTTGTTTGTTTTTTTGTCATGCAACATGCAGACTTATCCCTCAAGCGCTTCAATTTCATAGCCTTGTTACTCAGAGGTAAAATGTCTGATTATGGCTTCTATCATCATTTGAAAGCTATTCATTCAATAAAAGTATTATATGGTGCATTTTTCTATCATTTTATCTAGTCCAAAGATTTTTAAAGATTCTATATTCTAAAATACTTGAATGGCCTATTGTTGAATGTTTTAAATGTGGTTTTAATATCAGGTTCTATTCTCGTCAGTAATATAAAATCATTACAAAACTATTTATACATGTGTTGTATGGCAGAAAGATGAAAGAGGCTTGAATGCTTCAAACAGAGAAAATGCATGACGAGAACTGGACATGGATGTTGAAGAAGTGCGAAGATTTCTTTTTTTTTTTCGCTCACTGACTTTTGCCTAATTTCTTGCACTTTGCTGCTCTGTTTAATACTTTGTATATGAAAGAACCAGAAGCTAGCGTATTTCTGGTTTTATAATGTAGTTTTCAGAGACAGCTTGAAAAAGCTTGAATGTAGATTCTATTTTTTGATAAAGAGATAGCTGAGAGGAAAATGATAAACTGATTATTCAATTTAATTTAATTTAATTTAATTTAAAGAACAAATTCTTCAAACATGCTCCTGAGAACCAACACTTTGGAATCCCCAGCACCAGAACCAGTAAAAAAGGTGTAATAGTCATGTCTTTCCAACAGCAGGATGTGAGTTAGAGCTCCAACTACTGGATGCAAAAGAAACAACTCAGTTCAGTGTTACCTGTAATGCAAATGTAGTGCTCAAAGCAAATCTGGTCAATTTATGAAGTGAAAAGGAAATCATTCAAAACAATGTTTTCTGCAGCTTAGTGGGAAATAATATTTCAAAACTCAAAAAATATGTTTTGCAAATATGTTTTTTAATTCATTATTCATTTTTTCTAGATAGTTTTTAAAATGTGTTTGTTGCCTACCGTAAGTCATACATCTTCCACTGATAGCTTCAACCTGAGGAAAAAAATGCATCAAACCAGATATTTCTGGTTGACTTTACAGGTCATTTTTTTTCTTTTTTAATCAACTCGTGATAAGTCAACTCACAAAAACAAAAACATATTTAAACAATTCAGTTTGAGAGTCTTTAGTTTGGTGTTCACAGCCCAGTTTTGTCTGCTATTAAATAGTTAATTTATGCAGTAAATTCCACACTAGAGGAGGTTATGGCAATGTAAATTTGTTACAATCTGTTAGAAATGCGACCAAAGCATGTCTGGCTAAGAGAATATCAGGCTCTCTTGGTTTAATATGCCACACTTTTTGAAGTTTTGTATAAATACATAAAATTGTTTGCATACTGCGCAAAACTATTCACTTCAGTCATAAAACAGTTCAGAATGAATGAGATATAACAACTTAATGAAGAAAACGTCTTCTCTCCTGTAAAAGTGCACTTTGTGGTTCACATACAACACAAACATTGAATCATTCAGACACAACCCAACAAATGCTATAATCTTTTTGTGTCACTGTGAAACCTTCAAGTCACAGGCGACTACAATCATGCAGTGGACACCCGGCTTTACATAACAGTAAATCTTCTCCATGACTGTTCTATTATTGCAAAAACAGTGAGAAGAGGATCAATAGCAGCTGCACTGTTTACCTCATCAAATCTACGTCCACATTAAAGGCACAGCTATTGTACGAGTATTTAGCTTTGATTGGGATGGACTTGAGCCAAAGATACAAAACATCCCAGTCTTTGACCCTCACAGCTGCGGACTTGTATCTTCATCAACCTAATTTATTCACACCAAAGAAGAAACTTTTTCCAAAACTTAAAAAAAAGTGAAGTGAGTGGCAGATGTTGACTGACAGCCTGTTTCCTCAGTCCACTGCCCGCAGAACACAGTGATGTGTTGGATTACCATTATGAGCATATGTCAGAGTCTTGTCAGAGAGTGTTACATTTGCTTTGTGTGGTAACGAAAGTGATGAGCTGACAGACAGAACAGATGTGCAGTTTGGAGTTAGTTCACTGCTAAACCACTGTCTTTTATGGAAATGCATACAAGTATTTTGTTAACGCCAATCAATTATAGGCCTATAGAATGGGGCAACAACAAGTCTTAAGTGGGTGTCTAAATGTGTTTTGTATTATTAATAAAGGTGAGTAGTATTCAGTATTACATTTACTTCAGTAACTTTTTGATAAGATTATACTTCTGGGAGTATTTCTTGACATTGCACTTTTACTCCTTCTTGAGTAGTATTTTGTTTGAAGTGACAACACTTCTTGAGTACATTGTTTTTCATCTTGCTTCACAATATATTATAAACTGATTTGAATATTTGATTTTGGCCCATTTTTTTCATTTTTTTGTGTGCATAAATTAAGTTTCTGTCCTTCCAATTATATATTTTTTAAATTATAAAACATATTACGTCCTGACAGTTGGGTGTAACATGTTTTACCCGGTTAATATTACTTAGCAGAGTAGTTTCTTCAACCACCACTTTGTACATTTTAGTTGTTGTAAATCACAGACACAAATATAATGCATTGGTACTCAGAATTTTTTAATTATTATTTATCTTTTTCCCAGTACAGATACAGTATATTGTAAATACATCAGTTTAAGAGAATATGAGTTTGGATTGCCGTGAAAACCAGGAAGTGTGCTGCTGTTAGATAGCTGTGTTGTTGTTAGCTTTACTATGAAGAGACACTTTCTTTGGGGGTTTAGAATGCATTTGATAATTAAGTGGAACATGTGACTAATACAAAAAATGTCTACTTTTGTTTTAGTGTAGTTTTTAAAAGGGTGACCTCAAAATTGTCACTCATTTCATTAGACTTGCTTATAACATAATACAAGTGTTCGGCACCTCAATTTCATCAGTAAACTTTGCCACAGAATTAAACTTTAAAACAATACAAAAAACAAGAAACACCATGATTTTTTTTCTCTCTCTTTAATAATATTTCCAAATTGTCCTGATCATGGACTTGCACTTTCCAGGTCGTGATAAAAGCCAGCGAAAGAGTTGTTGGATAGTGCAGCGATGGCAGGACAGAAATAATGAGCAGATCGAGGTTGAACACCCCACTAATTAGCCAGGGTCTTCCCAAGTTCAAGGACGCTTTCAATTTAGCTGATAAAGATGAGAGCAAGGCTGAGACTTCCAACATCTTCATTATCCCAGAGCTGGTTGGCTGGTGGCGCCTCAGGGAGTGTGCGAGAGTATGAGCGGGTAATAGGAGCCAAGGGGGCACAGGGTGATCCGGTGAAGGGACGCCATAAGAAAAGCCTGATGGACTTAACTAGAGACTCGAGTTCAGGTGGGAGGGGCGGGGTCAGCATTTTCCCGTCCAATTACCAAGCAGTGTATGATCTGAGGTCAGTGTGGGTTAAAGAGAGTGAGGGCATTCATACATGTAAACACAGAGATCATTGCAGGTGTAGAAGGCGAGATGATGTGTGCTTTCAAAGACTGGAGAGAAAGAAAGTTTGTTGAGAATGTTGGGAGCAAATTTTCCACTAATAACATGACTGCAGGGCCTCAAGCTGTTTCTATAGAGAATCATATCAGGTAACTCTAGTTTGTGCAGGATAGAAGAAAAACAGACAGTTTTTCTGCTGTGAGGCAGTGAGTCTAACATCAATATTTGAAGGGTAAGTGCTGTCGTATCATAGTATAGCCAGCTCTGGTCAAACTCAAATAAAAGGACGCTGAAATAGGCGTGACTCATATGGGGGGAAAATAATAATAACATCATGATTTTAGATCACTATCAGATTAGATTTTTTGGTTTTAAGTAAAGTAGGCTTCTTCTGAATTTTTTCTCTTCAAAGTGTCAATCGTTGAGGCTAAATGATAGGAGTAGTGGTAAATGGTCTATTTATATAGCACATTTCTACCTTTCAAGGCTCTCAAAGCACTTTACAATCAAGGATCCACTCACCAAGTGTACACAGACACTGAGGCAATGTGGGTTAAGTGTCTTGCCAAAGGACACAATGACAATGCATTCGATCTTGTTGTCCCACTGTGGCACCTGGTGTTCCCCATGGTCTCCCATCCAAGCCCTTACTTGCTTAGCTTAAGACCTGACGGGATCAGGCTTTGACAAGAAGGTATGGCCAAAGTATTGTGAGTATGAATAGGTAATTGTATTTTTCAGAGAGACAGTATTAAAACACAGGTCATCTGCATGAGCTAACAATTTGCTATATTGCTCAACTCTAAGTTGAAAAGATTAGATACAGTTATAAAGATTTCATTTTTGTAGTAGAAAGTCTTAAAAGTTGTCATCTGGACAGTGTTTCCAAAGATCGACACGTTTCGACTCTCATCCGAAAGTCATTTTCAGTCTGATGCTGATCTTCAGATTGAAAATGACTTTCGGATTAGAGTCGAAATGTCTTGATCTTCGGAAACACTGTCCAGATGACAACTTTAAAGACTTTCTACTATGGATCACTCCTGGACGAATGAGGGATTACACCATCTTATTTGAGTTTTGTGTGGCTGAAATCTGAAGCTGTCTTTCAAAAGATGTAAAAGGCTCAACTCAGTTGCGTGCTCTGTGCACATAACTGAAAGGCACCTATTTCTTTTAGCGTTCACCTTGCTTTGGAAGTCAATGATGCAAGACTTTTCCATCTAATTTTTCCAATCTCAGACTTTGCTCAAATGGTAGGTTTGAGCTGGCCTTCATGTGGCTGCACATAGGGCCGATTTTACCAGTATTACTGTACTTTCTGGGTCATTGAGCGCACCTAATTATGAGCCACATCAACTAAATTTAAGAGAAAAAAGGCAAAAAAAGTACATACATTGGTTGTATCTATTTTTAAGTTGCAGAACAGTGTCCTGCTAGGAGCGCTCATGTTCTGACTAACAAGCTACCAGGTGGGAATTTTTGCTGGACTTTTGGACTTGTGGTAAACCTTCAGAAACGAGTGATATCTATATATAAGGCTTCATTTACAGCTTTGGTCTGATTTCACACAGAGGCAGTTTGTTATTTATGGAAGGGGAATATGTTTGTGGTTTTCTCTCACAGGATTTAACAAAAGTTTATTTTTGGCTTCTTTCGCTGTTATAGCATTTTGATCAATGAACTTGGTCAAAAGGTTTACAATATTCTATCTTTGGTGAATGACTTTCAGGTAGAGTTCTTTCAGATAGATAAAATAGCACTCCGTTCAAAGTGAACACATATCAATCAGTGTCCATTTAAAAAAAATACTTTTAACACTCTGTAGAAGAAACTGCAATGACTAATACTGCCCCATAAAACTAGTGCATGTTCTTTATTTTTGTGATCTAATTTTCATATAAAAGCACTGCTGAGATCCATGAAATCCCACCTACTGAGAACAGGTAAAGCTGAACTTTTGACACAAGTCCACTGAGTCACTGTGAAGAAAGCCGCTGACAGGGCATTCGCCCTGCTCCCAGCTCTGAGAGTTTTGTGTGATTAGAGCCACAAAAGGATTTTCTCTCAATGGCGGGTCGAGGCGCCCAGAGACTTTCAATGTTCAGACACATCCTGACTCTGCAATGAAGAAATAATAAAACAGACTATATAATCCTTGCAATTAACAAGCGCTTGAATCTGGCAAAATGAGATCTAGTTAGACCCATGTGAATTCCCACTAATGTTGTATTTATGTTTGTAGAGTTGAGCTGATGGGCTTTTGCGTCGCCATGTGTATGCTCAGAACAACTTTAATCACCTTCTTCTTCACTGTGTGCCAGGCAGCCTAAATATTTCATGTCTCCCGCTGTACCACGTATCGCTCTGTGCATCTGCCCTCGTAGAATCCAGCCGTTTGTTTTAATGGTATATAGGTGCACATAGGTGCACATTTAGGAATACAAACACTGTCTTGTTCTGCTCGTGGCAACCACCAGTGGCATTTAATGAACAATGGGAATGTAATTGCTTACATGAGGGGCTTTGTTATGAGGAAAATGAGTCCCATTGGAATAGTGCTAAATGAGCTGATTAAACATGCAACTGCACACATGCAGGCGCTGCTCATATCAACACAGACTGCCACAGATTGGAGTCATTAGTCATGCATTTAGTTGGACAAATTGAATTGTAGTTTGTGGTTAGCTCTTGTTCCACATGAAGACAGTTTGACAAAAAAGTCCACTGGTTTAAATGGTCTTAAGAAAAATCAACTGTATTTTGTTTCATCTGGGCAGTCAACTGTATTTGAGTCATGTCCGACTGTCAGTTATTTAGTTGATTTGATTGTTTCGTCCATAGTCAATCTTCTGTCCGTTTTCCTAACCCTAGAAATAGGCATGGGACGATATTAAAATTTGCACTCACGATTATTGTGACCAAAATAATCGCGATTAACGATATTATCACGATAATTTACTCAGCGTAAAAGTGTACAGATTCAAAATCACTGAAATATTTATTAGCACACAATATAGGTGTTGTATTTCGGTCTAAGTACAATCAATAATTATTCAAAGTGAACAAATGCTTACAATGTTGAGCAAAAATGTAGTAACTTTGTTTCAGAGTCATTAATTAACTTTAGCACATGAACCTTTTCTTTGTTTAACGATAACACAGCTTTTACTGGGTTCACAGCAGTCAGATTTTAGATGCTCTTATGAAGCCACAAGTGCGCGCATGCTGCTTTAATTGCAATTAATTGCAATTACGATTATCACGATTATGAGAAAACCCCACGATTATTTAATTGCAACCCCTAATAATCGCGATTAACTATAATATCGTATATCGTCCCATCCGTAGAAACAAGTTTGTGGTTTGGAGCAAAAGTCAGACTTTGGAAGAAGAAATTTGATAATCGTCTGCTAAATGGCACAGATTTGAATAGAATTAACCTTATTTTAAATATTATTTTTTCACACCATGACTTTAAAGATCTACTATTACTCAATGAAAAAAGAGAATTGCACTAGACCATAGATTAAAGGTGCGGTAGCTGATTTTTTGTTTTTACTTTTTAGGGGATTTAGGTTTTAAATCTGACAACTACCTGGTTTAATATCAACATGTATTTATTTTTGGTTGCAATTTTGGCTTAAAACCCACTTCTTAAAACAACAAAGTAAAACTGGAGAGTCAGAGAGCTGCAGACAGTATCAGTGGTCTCATTTTTCACAAAGTGCTGCATTTACCATACTTGCCAGTGGAAAACACAAAGCTTCCTAATTTTAAACATGAGGCTGTGACTTTCCATCAGATATTTTCTGTTGTTGCCTATAATGGCCACAGACATACATAACTCCTCGCTCCCTGCTCCTCCCATGCTATTTAACTTATGTGCTCCAGCTGCAATGCTTCAGTATTTGGATAAGCTTCATATACTCTATATATATATATGGTCTCTTTAAGCCAGCCAACTTCCCTGACAAAAACTGTAATTTTATCTGACACAACATGTTTAAATTGCTGTTTGTGTCAAGGGAGTCTGGGGGCTTTGAGTGGAGCACTGGGGCAAAGCTGGAGAAATGCTGAATGCAATATAAAGAGCTTAGCAAAAACGCCTGCATCAAAACACAACAGAATATAAAGGCCTTATGGAAAGACTGCCATGTTGACTGGATATTACTATATTAATATTACCATATGCATTGCAGTTTCCTCCACGTTTATGTGACAGTACTCAAACTTTGTTGAACTTTGTTAAAATACTGAAGCAAGTGTTCAATTAGATCAATTAAATGAATGTACTAAATTATATCAAAGCCGACCGTTCCCTGCCAGGCCTTTTTGAACTTTTTAAACAAAATTCACAGCTTCACAAAAACCTTTGTACAATTGGAATTATGACAGGTTGTCTACCAAAAGAGACCTACAAGTGTCTACTTTCTTTTAGTAATTCTGCATTAATCCTTTTGCTTTTTAAAGACATTTGAAATTCCTTAAAATTCCTTTCTTAAGATTTCAGGGTTTGATGAGAAACTTTGGAGATAACGCCTTTTCTAATACAGACTTCATGTCAGTGATATTTTCCTCAGACCTACACATGTATTTCCTGGTCATGTGACATTCTGTGGGTCCTTGTGCCCACCCAATTCCAGCATCTGCTGGTGAATCTGTGAAATTGCATCATGTACTTGACTGTAGACAAAGTCATCACGTGCCTCAAGGAGCCTTGTATCGCCTTATATAAAAAAGGTCAATGACGGAAATATCCATCCTTGGCAGGCTACGGTTGGGCAATGACAATATTTTTGTAATTGGCAGGGCAAGAGTTGATTAAGTTTTTGCATCTCACCTGTTTTTTTTTTTTTTACCCCACAAAGATAAATAAGTGAACAATGCATTAATTTAAATTCATACAGAAGCTTAATCACTAACTGCTCAACAACTACAGCCGCAACTGTGGACTATATTGTGCCAAATACAGATTCAAATAGTGATAGTTGCAAGTTAAATGCTAACATTTAAACTTGGTTGTGTCTTGACTTGAATTAAATTCACCAGAGAACATCTTAAAAGAGGAAAAAAGTTAATCAACAAGGGGATTGTTCCTTGTGGCACGCCCCCATGCCCCCTAATATAAAGCGTTGTAGACTATATCTACATGGTATAGGCAATTCCAAAACCTACCTAGCAAACATATTGCAGACAAGGACAAACAATATTTAGTAGCACTGTTAGGCAGATAAAAATAATATGGTAGGGTATATTATATACCATATTATATGTGGTATAATATGGTAAATAAGGAATGGCGATATATCAGTATCAGTATTGACATCAATATTGTAACAGCCAATATCAAAAATGTTGGCAGAGATGTTTTTGTGAGCTGTGAAGCTGATTTTAAAATGCAAATATCAGTATCACCGACAGCAGGAGGTAAAAAAAAGTGAATTGGTCTAATCACTATCAAAAATCATTAGATTGAGAATGAGTAAAATGGCCTTTGAGATACAGGAAAAACTACCTGATATTATGGCATCATCACATTCTATGAATGCAACCTATTAAAAATTATTATTGATTAAACTGTAAAAAATGTGCATTTTTTGATACATTGGTGGCAATTTATTTGCTACAAGAACTACCACAACAAACGTCATCAAAATTAAAACATGAGAACTTGTCACATACACTCTTTTTTATCATCATGAACATGCACTATAGGCCTAGTATATAGCTCTATATTTCTTCCTCAACAAACCTAAGAAACTCCTTTTAAAAATTTGTTAGAACATATGTATATACTGATATACTGTATTTCTCTTGCTGCTTGCCTTTAAGACTGAAGTGAATTGAAGTGGCAAGTCCTCTGAGATGTAAACCAAGCATATGATGAAGCTGTCACAGTGTTGTCACATGTGTCATATGAAGACTGAGTTAATAATGCTGTAATGTGGCCAGGGAGCATCATCGTGGAGCCCCAACACTGCTCTGTGGAAGACTGAAGAGTAAAGACACAAACATCAATCTGTCTTTCTTCTTTCTGCAGTGGGACTCCATTAATGAGATGGACGAATACTTTGCCCCCATTCACACATATCAGGTGAGCTATCAAGTTATCAGCTCGATTATTCCATTCATTTAGCCAAACACCATCAATACATACATATAGTACATCAGTACATCTACAGTTTCAAATTAAGTTAGTGTTGAGTGGCATTTAGCAAGAATATTAAATGTAATATTTTTGATTTCATTTATAGTATCTGTTTGATTCATGCAAATCAACTCTTGTAACATGTTAGTCCTTAAAAACTAACAAAGTTGAATGCAGTTTATATTTCTATCTGTATTTTGATAAGAAGACAATAGAGAATAATCAGATTTTTTTTCTCTCTTCTGAAATGCACACATTTGACCTAGTTTCACTTGGTAAAATGGCCTGCCCTGTGTTATTTCACAGCCCATGAAATTCAACATTTCTTCTGTCATTGCCATCACCATTCCCCTGACCAACAGCAGCAGCAGAAACATACAGGCTCATGTAGTGACTGTGCTGTGCTGAACTGTGCAGGTGTGCAATGTGATGAGTCCCAGTCAGAACAACTGGCTGAGGACAGGCTGGATCCCACGGGAAGGAGCCCGGAGGATCTACATCGAGGTCAAATTCACGCTCAGAGACTGCAACAGCATGCCCGGAGTCCTGGGCACCTGCAAGGTAACCAGTGGAGACTAACCACTCATCACACCAGGGACGACAGGGACAGTGTGGCCCATCATTAAGCCTAAATCTGTGCTGCTAAATAAGGACATGCAACATTTTGTTTTAAAGGGGACATTTTATGCTAAATTAACCTTCATGAGCTTTAAACCTGGTCACAACAGAGCTTTCTCACCATTAGTTTTTCTCACTGTATTTTAGATTGATTGATGCATGATTTAACGATCCTTTTTTTGTGTGCTTAGATTTGATAGATACAGTAAAAAAGGCAGTTCTGCTGTTTTGAACAAGAAACCAATGAATCTGTTTCTTTTGCAAAAGTCTTCTCTGCACTAGAGGATTTTGGGTCTAATTTAATCCTGATTTGCCTCTCTACAACTTTAGGCCTGAGTCACATGTCATGTCTGTGGGTTAAGTGCAAATCTGTTACAACTGTTAGATTGTAAGGTTCCAACAAGTTATGAAGAACAGCCATTTAGAGTTTACAAGTAGATTAATCTCATTTGAAGTTCTTCTGCGACTATGAGACATAGACCATAGTCATTACAAAATGTCTCATGGCCTGCACATTTTTTGCAAAAATCATTTAAAATCCTCTCGAGTGCAGCATGCTTATGATATAATATGATTTACAGCAAATTAAATGTAGAATAATAATGTCTACATTTTGTACTTACAGTATGTTGTAGTTCAGTACCTCGTATGTCTTTTTGAAAGATCTCATATTACACATAGCTATGTTATCTCTTCAATGGAAATCCTAACATAAAGGATTATGTTGATCTTCAATTATGTTTACACTTTTGTGTTTGATTTATATTTTAGTTTAAAAAAGCAGCCTAAAAATTAGAGTTTAAAGTTAATTGTGTGATTGAAATAAAAAATAACTCTAAGAATGTGAATATGACAAAGAAGCTTCAGTTAAACTGAAACATAGGTCTTTAAAGTTTTACTTTAAAGATCTATGTCTTTAAAGTAAAACAAGACTTCATGTGTAGGCCTGCAGAAGATATCCATAAAAATAATGAAGATACTATTTTTGTTGCATACAAATTAAAGTTGTGTTTTCCACTAAAAACTATATAATCAATGCAGCACTTTGTGGAAAAAATGAGACCACTGCGTACTGACTGAACTGAATAGTAAAGAATTTTAGTTTTCATCAGGAGCCGAATGCAGCTCTCTGATTGGCTGTGCTTGGGTAGTCTTCCCCAGTTTCACTTTTTGTTTGTAAAAAATTACCATAATTACAACCAAAATGAATAGTACATGTTGATATTAACCATGTGTCAAAGGATTTATGAGAGGAAGTTGATGTATTTCAAACCGTGTTTGCAGTGTAAAAATCAGCTGCTCCACCCTTAAATACAATAATATCATTATTGCAGTGTAATTAATTTGGCATTAACATTAAGCAAAAGATCAAAACTTAACATTGCAAACATGATCCTAATATTTTTGCAGTTTTGTGGCCTTCAGTGAAAGAGTGACCTCTGAATGGCACCACTTTTAGGCTGCAGACTATAACCTTTCTAAACGGACTCTGTTGGAAGGTATAAGAATCATTTTCAGATAACATTTGATCTCACAAAGCTCCACAATCACTCTGATAATGAGTGTTAAGCCTGCGCTGGAGAGAGCAGCTGTGGGTCTATTACAGCACTGCGCAGATGGTGCACTGAAGAACACCTCTTATTAGCTTCAGAGAGTAAACACAAACATGTAAAAAAACAACACTTCACTGCAAAAAATATACAGTGTTTATAGTTTTAGTTAAAAGGACCAGTGTAGAATATATATATTTTTAAATTAGGAAGCATAGTTTGCTTTAAGAAATGCTAGACTTTTTACAAGACAATTTAGCTTGAAACTATTTTGTCAATGAAGTAATAAAAATGTCTGACTTACTCCATTGGCAATTCTTTGGTGTAAAATAAGAACAATTTTATTCAGGCAGAAACACTGTGAAACAAGTAAAATCATCTAGAACCATCAAGTAAATGAAAAATAAATAAATAAAATAAAAAATATATATACAGCCAGATTTTATTTGAACTAGTTTAGAATAACATTTTTGCAGTGCTTCTTTTGCTACAAAAGCCAGGTCATATATTTTGCAGTACAAAGAATGCTATTTCACACAGTTCAATGCATTTGTAATGGGCAGTGTTTGAGAATAATACTTTAAAAATGTATTTAGTTACAGAAAATTTGAATAACTGCATAGAAATGTACTATATACTGGAATACTTAGAGTACACCAATGAATTGGCATTGTTATTTTATAGTGAAGACTTGACAGATGTTACGTTTCACTATAAGTATCAGTTGCTCAGTTACACGTACACTAGTTATGAGTCTGTTAGATGTTTAAATCGGCCATTTTAAAGGAACCGTATGTAAGATTTTGATGTCAGATTTCATAAACATGACCTATATGTGCCCAAAGGTACAAGGTCAACATGTCCAAATATACTATTATTTTTACTGAAAGTCAATGTAATTCTGAGTTATTCTTAATTAAAAAAGCAATGGACATGATGTCCCTTTGTTGATGTTTACATTTATTATCCAATCAGCAAGCAGAATAAGCCTCACATGACTCTCTCATTTGGGTTGCCAGTTTGGTTTCTTAAAAGCTGAAGTTAATTTTGAATCAGTAATCAGTAGCTTCCTATCTTCAATGTATGAGCCATTTCACACTCTGGCAACCCATGTTCATTTGTGATTGTTATACCTTTCTAAAACCACTAGTTGTGGATATTACATACGGTTCCTTTAAGAAAGCGATCCATCATTTTACTGTACTTTGTGTCTTCATGCAGGAGACATTCAACTTGTACTACTATGAGTCGGACCGCGCAGTGGGCTCTACCATCAGAGAAAACCAGTTTATCAAGATCGACACCATTGCAGCAGACGAGAGCTTCACTGGAGTGGACCTCGGAGTGCGGAGACTCAAACTTAACAAAGAGGTACAGTTCACCACACCACACACACACCACTAATGTTTTATAAACTTATTTTCACTGACTCTAACTATAAAAACTACTGAATCTTTTGTTTTTTTGAACAGATCAAGTAACCACAATGTGATGATCATACACACACACAGTTACATACTGTAGTTGCTTAGACATTCAATATATTTTTAAAGAAGAGATATTATGTGAAACCCAATTTTTTAATTACATTGCTTTGCTCGAAGTTGTAATTATATCTCTTTTACAATGTTCATCTTGTCTTCAATAGTATTAGCAGTAAGCGATTTCTTCTATTCAGACAACTTCTTAGTGAGTTGTATTTACCTTTTTGACATGTTTCGGCTGCTAGCTGCAAGCCATCTTCAGAAGCATCAAAAAGGTAACTCAACTCACTAAAAAGTTGTCTGGATAGAAGAAACCGCTTACTGCTAGTTGTATTTATATTGATTCATGCATGTGCGAGTGATCTTCTAAACATTTTCCTTCTGCTGATACTCAGAAAATCCCTATTTAGCTCTGTTATTACCTATCTTCACTCACTTGATTGTATTTAGTTGTTATTACTCAAAAATTCACACTCCAAGTAAAATCTGTATGGTTCAGAATTGTAAAAGTAGTCATCAGAAGTGTGAGCAAAATCTGCTGCTTGCTACACTCAGTTAGCAATGTGTCTGTAATATTGAAAGTTTAGGTCATTATGTTAAAAATGTTGCAACAAAAGTAAATACTAAATTTATCAAAGCTATTTTTTTAGGTTTCTAGTTTTACTTCATGGTTATAGAATATGACATCACAATGCAGCCATGTTTTTCACTAGGCTAAAACTTCTTAAGTCACATGAATTAAATAAACAGCCATGTGAATCAGTAATTTTCCTGAGTATAATAGCCAAAAAGCATTGTTATTTTTTTTTTAGGGGGACAATTTGTACATTTGGAAAGACTACATTAAGTCTACCTAGTTTGTTTTTTCTCTGTCTTTTGTAATCAAAGTGCAACTTCATTACTGTATTTATTTAGAAACGTTATTAAACCACCAAAATAAGTCACGACGAGAAAAAAATAAAAATAAAATGGGCGCTTTGATTGTGTGGTAATTTGAAATGAAAAAGACAAAATACCTGCTGAAGAATGTCAATGATTGTATATCCAGTATGTTGTATCTAATGGCATTCAGCAGCAACACTGCAGGTTTCTTTCCCTCATCAAGCTCATTATTAACAGGAGCACAGAGTGAGGGAAATGGGTAACTTTAGTTCAACTACGTTTTTCCAAGAATGTATTTATATGTGGATGGAAGTTGCAAAAAGCAGTTAATGTAAAAAAATATAAAAAAGTGTAAATGTAAAAAGTGTTTGGAATCTTTCACACTGAGCATATTTTTAGAAACGAGCGCATTTGGATTTGTGCCACCCCAGGATCTTGAAGTCAAAAGGCTGATTAGACATTCATTTCTCTTTTATATACAATGACAAGGCAAGAAAACATTTGAATGAATTTGTGATTTGAACTGAACACATTTGGTTAAAAACACGGCATGTGTTTTTTAGCTGTGACGTATTTCACACAGAGAAGAGAAATAAAGTAAATCATCCTAACAGTGTCTTGTTAAACGACATATGTTTCACTGCTAACGCCGACTCTATAAAGTGATAAAACACTCTGATTAAAACTCGACAGAAGCACACTGCTCATAATAATTAGTTGTCTAATTAACCAAGTTTTCATGCTTTTGGAGAGCAGAGTCAATCTGACAATGAAGAATCTCTTCTATCCATCTTCTTTCCATCAAAGCCGTTTGTACACATTATCTACTGGCGCTGTCTCTTTTGTGCAATAGACTTCAGTGTCCTCAGAAAAACTGAACAAAACCCCTACTTTGTGCCTTTAAGCCACACAGTAACACGACATGTTGTACAAGGTCCACGAAAAATGTTAGATTTACAGCAGCAGTTTGTAGATTATTGTGTTGTCCTTTGCCCTGGATTCTCCAAATGTTTGATAACATCTTCAGTTGGTCCAAAATTTTGCAGCGCCAGCTTTTAAAAGGTACACAAAAAAGCTCATTGTGCCTAAAACAAGACTTCAAACAGGGTTTTTTTTTAATATATATTAATTATAATCTTTTTGATAATTTGACTGCTTTTATTGTTTTGGACTACTAAGTCAAAATTAACACTTAATATCTATTGTGTTTTCTAGTATTTTGTGCACAAATTGGGGAAAATATCTGGTGATTTCAACTCAGTTTGCATTTTGTTTTTAAAAATTTATTCAATTCCAAGTTATCAATGATTATTTTTATGTGTCTAAGAGAATGAACTGACAAAGTAATACAAAACTGACATACGTTTGTACATAGCAGCTAATCTTCTAAGTTAGTTGTTTTAAATGCAGAAGAAAATGGATTTAGTTGTTTGTGGAGTGATGGGAAAGTTGCATAATTTAGTGTTTCCTCAGTGCGTCGATTCAAAGTGTCATTTGGATTTGATTGCAATTTTTCAACCAATAGTTTGTGCAGGATTTCGGAAACTGTATTTCCAAAATGTGCTATATGACCTAGATATGAATTTTGGTTTTAAATTAGTATAAATGACAGCATTTTTGGCATTTAACTTTATTCTAATTAGTTGACATTACAGTATGATCATGAGAAGGCTTCAATAGCTTTGTTTTGTTGATATTTTAGCAGGAAATCAACACTGAGGAAAATTACTGCCGCGTTCCAACAGCAATGCAATGGCTCCATAGAACAAATGTTACAGAAAACAAGATCACACCGAATGTTCTCCCATCTGCCTGTGTGTACAAACGTTTCAGACACTTAAGACAGTTTTCATGTAAAGTTGGCAGCACTAAACAGTACTTTGTAGACATGATTTTGATTACACATATATTATTCTCTCTTAGCAAGCGTCCAAAATGCTCATATTGGACTAGTTGATATAATTTGCACAGATAATGAGAGAGTCAGCTGGGAAGCGATGTAGGGAAGGAGCCTATAGAAATGGAACAAAGTTGTGTTTTGTGTTTTCTTTAGTAGTGAGTGGAGGCTTTGATTAATGACTGCTGCCAAAGCACAGCCAAAACTCTCTCCACAAATTCAATCATTGTTTTCTGTTTTTACTGTGGTGCAAAGGAAACTCCACACCTTTTTACATATAGGTGCTGTGATGTGTGTGCTTGGTTTTTATTTTACAGTAAATAACGAATAAATGCGTTGGTATAAGTGTCAAATACTATTAAAATCTTATTATTTGTGTGATTTAGCAATGTACAGGTGTCTACTGAATTTAGCTTTCAATACACCATTCGAGAACCGGTCTTATACTTTTTATTTTAGCATTGGATCTTAAAAGCAATTATATCATTACTCTCTCCAACTATCTTTTCATACCCATTTTTTATGTTATAACCATTACACTCATTCAGTAGTTACATTAGAGAAGCTGAAGCATATTTATTTAAATATAATCAAATTAGTTATTTGCATCAGATTAATCAAAAATATTATCAAGCCCGCCTCGTTGTCTGTGCCTTTATATATTCTATATTTTTACCTTGGGCCAAGACTTTGAGGCAATTTTGTGAGCAAAAAAGCACAATGTTTTGCCATTTACAGCACTTAGCATTCATTTAAACTGACACTGTGTAGTTGATATATTTATCAGTTAGTATTTTGGGTTGTTCCAAGGCTGTTTTACTTTATGACATTGTTTTGACTCATGTATTCTTTCGAAAGTTTAGCATACTTGTTGCAAACATGGCGGATCTCCATGATAAAAGTTGTTTTTGACATTCCGAACTCTATTAGCATCAAATTAACCCCAAGATGAGATATACATCTCAAACGGTTCAAACAAGGCTGTACAACTCTTTCTGTCATAGAGTCTGTTACAAAAAATCACTGAGGCTTGGTCCGGATTGGAGGTTTTGGTGCTCCAACGACAAAACACTGTAACTTACAATGGCCCAAAGTTTAGGGTGGTGAAAAATAATATTGACAGGCAGTAAATAATAATGTTGGAATAAGCTAGCTCTCGGATTATAACAGACCTTTTATTTTAAAACTGTTGAAACGTCAAAATACAACAAGCGAATAAAAAGCATGCAATTACAAATCATGAAGCTGTAACAAGCTAATAATTAAAGCCTTCAGTCCAATAATTTAAACTATTGCAATGCTTTGTCGCTAATCCTCAATAATTATTTTACAAATGGTCACGACACTAACTTTCCTGATAAGCCATTACCACTGAGTGTTAATAGTGTGTTTGACTGTCTTGTGTTCTAGGTGCGCGGCGTGGGCCCTCTCTCTCGTCGAGGCTTTTATCTGGCCTTCCAGGACATAGGTGCGTGCATCGCCCTCACCTCAGTGCGGGTCTATTACAAGCGCTGTGTGGGAGTGAGCCGAAACCTGGCCGTGTTCACAGACGTGGTGACGGGCGCAGACTCCTCCTCTCTGGTGGAGGTTCGGGGACAGTGTGTGGACCACGCAGAAGAGAGGGACACTCCTAAGATGTACTGCAGCGCTGAGGGGGAGTGGTTAGTGCCCATCGGACGCTGCGTGTGCTCAGCTGGCTTTGAAGAGCACCGAGACTCCTGTGTGGGTGAGTTTGCGAGAGCGTTTTAGAGATGTGCTTGCTTTGTCATTAGCAGTGAGCTGATGGGTTCATAAGCAGTGGTGAAAGAGGATTGCAGATGTGTTCTTTTACACGGCTAAAAGTGTACTCCACTACAAATACTGCAGCTAAAATTGTCCCACTTGACTGTCCCGCTACAAAACAGGAAGTCTAAATATGCCCTACAAGTTTCTAGCCCTCACAAATCCTTTGAGACTTGGCTAATATTCACATACATTCCCTTTTTGGCTGTAACAATTTAAGGTTTTTACCAATGGCGGCTCCTGATTAATTTCTTTGGGGGTATTGTGATCAATACATAGCGATTTTAACCACTATATGGGATTATAGCATGCATAGAAATAGCCAGTAGTCAAATGTCTGTCAAGTTCCAATATACATACATTTAAGCAAATGAGAATGTGGGCTTCATATTTATAATAACATATTTTTGTTGATTTTTAAGGTAATAAAACCAGTGTTCACAGTAAACATGGACGTGGTTGCAAAAATTAATGAAAATATTTAACTTCGAATTCAACTTGGCAAAAATCCAACTTGGCACCCACAAGTACCTTTAGTTTGTATTGTAGAGCTGAAAAAAAAAAAAAAAAGCTCTTTACAACAGATTTAATGGAAACGACAAGTGCAGTTTTAAGCCAGCCTTACATCGCACCAAAAGAGGTGAACTATGTACCAGCAGAGGAAAATAAGCTCTTCTGATTGGACAAGGATTTAGAGCATTTTAATTAGGTTTTGATCAACAAACTTGGACATTTTCTTCCCTTTTGTTGTTGCAGTTCCCCTTACTTATTGCCTTAGTGACCAGCCGTCCCTGCTGTGCAATATTTACAATATACCAAGGCAAAAAACAAACTAATTAAGAAAAATAAAAGGGGTTAAAATAACTTTGTGTAACTTTCTGGAGGCTAAAATGTTCACGCACCGCAAGGAGACATTTTTTTTTCTTTCTTTTTTTTGTTTTTTTGCACAACATAAATTACCAAAAAAAAAAATGTCTGTTTTGTGGCTTAAAGTAACACAATGTTAGGAAAAAGTGACTCAACTAAAAAAAATTCAATTTGTAAAATCTCAGAGCATATATGTTTTTTGAAATAAAAAATATAAGTACACATTTAATACTGCGCACAAAAAATACAATTATCCAAATTACCCAGTAATGTATACATATTTGTAATTATTTACTTTTCACCACTGCTTGTAAGTCTCACTTTTCTTTCACTGCGCCCTCATCTTCAAAGTATTTTAAAAATAATACTGAATGTATTGCTCAATTTGTAAAATTTTCACAACCCACTTGCATTGCCTTGTGAGCTTTACAATTATAATGCAACTGGCTTTTAATAAGTGCCTCTTCTGTTTTAAATTCGTTTGTTGGAAGAACAGTAATGAGAGCAGTTGTGCATAGGAAACACAGCAGAATTGTACATAACAGCCTATGATATGCAAAAGATGTGTTGAGTAAGGACAATTACACATAAGCTGTTTTACTTGATTTGCCTCCCTTCAGTTACTGGTCATTGGCTGTAGTTTAAGTCGAGGGCTGTGTCTATAGATAGAAAAGACTTGGTAGGCTGTTTTCTTTTTTCTAGATTTTTTTTCCCCATTTATTTGTGTGACTCGCTGTACAGTTCACAGATCATAGTCCATTTAGTTTAATATTTTTTCACTATAGCAGTGCTTCTTGGAACTACAGCTTCTCCAAATGTGTAACTCACCAGCATTTGATCCTTTTTGGTGTCCAACCCATAAAACAATCTATCAACATCACTATTGTGGCATTGTATCTTGTGAGGTCTTGTCACATGAAAACTTATGATATGAGATGTTATTCATACTAAGATGTCATTTCATGTTTACTATTTGTAAATGGGAAAAATTGGAAACAGAAATCTGAACTTTTACACCACAATGTCCGTGTTTTTTTTGTCAACATTGCCAGAGGCTTGAAAATATAAGCTCAGCTGGTGTTCTTCACTTAAAAAAAAAAAAAAAACAGATTAGATTACATTTGACGCAGAATTGGGGTAAGCGCTGGGGCAGGACTGTGTGTCGAATGTAAAAAGACGTTTGGAAGGTGCTAA
This sequence comes from Mugilogobius chulae, assembly GCA_038363315.1. Classification (NCBI taxonomy): domain Eukaryota; kingdom Metazoa; phylum Chordata; class Actinopteri; order Gobiiformes; family Gobiidae; genus Mugilogobius; species Mugilogobius chulae. Next base: position 29,464,606 of record CM076405.1, on the reverse strand, counting down.
CCTCAGCGCGGCTACATAAAGAAGTCTGTTTGAAGCTGTTGTCTGGCAGCGCGACCACATCAAAGTGAAAGGAAGAATAAGTTCACTCTCTGGTCAAAAGCTGCTCAGGGTCGGCGAATATCCGCTTAGCCAGACGAGGTTTTTCTGCATACTTCCCCATGCAGCGGACCAACTGACCTCCACGCAGGACCGGGGCATATTTCAGGTTGCCATTGGTTACGGTAATTAAAACCTATTAATCACGCAGCCATGGATAATGAAACGCTAAAAGCAGTTTGTCAGCTAAAGGAGCTGGACTTGACGCTAGAGCGGCTCTATATGCACACACCTGAGTGAGGTCCTACAGGTCCTGAGCCTGACTGTGTGATGTGTGTGTTTATGTGAGTGTGTGTGGCTAAAAAGACTGGCTTTAATTAGTGACAGGTAATTATCATCTGAGCAGGAATGCAAAGCAGGCATTAGGAGCAAAAGTGTGTGGTACTGGAAAAACATGTTGGCTTTACTTTGTAAAACACACAAATCAACACTCCGATTTAATGCACTGCTGACTTGAACGAATAGAACTGACACATAAGTACTGAGTCCAATGTAATGAGCAATATTTAACAATGTATTTGGAAATAATATATTAGTTTTTACATATGTCATATTTGTAATTTCTTTTTTTTCTTTTGTTATTTAGCTGCATCAATTACTTTAAGAGTTTAAATGCTCTGAATGTTGGTTGAAAATGGACTTAAGTACTATGAACAGACCTAATGCATTGTTCTAAAAGGCCACAAGCCTTCTTTATCTACAAGTGTTTTATTTATTTATTTTAATTTTATTATTGCTTTATTTTTTTTCTTCAACACATTTTAAATTTTGCTTTTCTTTTTTTTTTTTTTTTCTACATCTGCACCAGTCCTAAGTAAATAAATATGAATTATGCTGAAAAGAAAACAACACAAGAATGACATGTATGGTTTGTCCAGACCAACTGAACAAACTAGATGAGTTTATGAAAAAGAAATAATATTAATAACACATTGCAAAAAAAATACTGTGTGGCTTGGTTGATGTAAACCCAATCCAATGTATTTATAAAGCACATTTAAAAACAACAAAGTTGACCAAAGTGCTGTACAAACAGATACAAATGCATAAAATACAACAATAATACGATAAATACAAATATTGAAATTGTAGAGCCAGAACCATAAACTAGTTAAAAGCCAAGGAAAACAGATAAGTTTTAAGAAGTGATTTAAAAACAAGAAGTGAGTTAGCTTGGCGAATGTGCAGAGGAACCTCATTATACAAACTAGGACTAACAACCAAAAAAGGCTCTATCTCCTCTAAGTTTTCTCCTGGACTGAGGAACGACGAGTAGACTCTGGTCAACTGATCTGAAAGATGTAAAATGTTTGTTATAGCCTATGCCTACTTATACTACATATATTAAAAGACATCTCCAATGACATTTAAATATACAAAAAAAATAAAGTCATGTGAACTTCTTTTCTCATAAAACATTAAGTAGAAGTTCACCATGTATACGTATATAACATGTCTGCAGAATGCCTGTGTTAGCTCTTCTGCTGCAGGTGAGTGGGCAGTGAGTCCATTTGGCTACAGTTCATAAATGTATGCTAATCCTCAGAATGTGTCCATATCGTCTTTTATTTAGAATCACATTATATAAAATTGAAAGAGCCCAGCTAAATGTGTCTAAGGCCTATGTCTGGTTTCCTCTGGCACAGAACTGGGTCGCTTTGCTAATTCATGCTCACCACAGTCTGCCACAGTCACGCACATGAGCCCACAGCCAACATCACTCACAGAAGTCTGCTCCAGTGTAGTCAGAGTAGTAACTAGAGCTACCAAAACACGCCAGTCCAAAACTTTAACTCTGGAAATAAGTCATTGTCTACGCTTGGTTTTTAAGTCTTTATTGCCCAAACATTCTTTTAAAAGCAAGATTGTGAATAACGTTGCCTAAATCAATTTTGTTGCTTTGAAGATATCAAAAATGTTGTTTGTATTAGATCCATCTGATGGATTGGGTGGGTTGCGAAATATCATTGCTGCTTCCCACTGGGATTCTAAGCATTTTTATTTATTTTTTCTTTTCATTTAGTTTTTTGTAAACCAACATTATTGTTATATCCCTATTAACGAACCTGCTTTCCATTTTCAAATCATCTCTGCTGCCTGTCTCACCTCTTTAAACCAGTAAACCGTTTCAATGTCTAAGAAGTGTATTTAAATATTTAATTTGGTAAATTGGCTGGAGAACATTTTAACTTGTTAATACATATATATTTTAATTATTTTGATTAAATCGTTTTTTTTTACTATTCAAATTGTAAATGCAGATTAATGTACTGAAACCTTACTGAATGAACCAAAATACTCAAGTCAAAAATTGTAAACTAATAAGCAAGCACTATCTTAAAGTAAAAGTTACTGTTGCATTTTTTTTTATCCTTGATGAGCCAAAGTAAGCACACCTATATTTTGCCACCTCTACAGATAGGCAGAACTATAAAGAAGAGTGGATGAAAACAAACACACATCAATTGTTATAACGTTTTTGGAGTTAAGTACAGAGATGTGAGGCCACAGTCATAGAACAGAAGTGTCTGCAAACTCCAATAAAGAAACTGGCATTGTTCTGCTCCATTCAAAATGAGAATCACAATGTGATTTACCTGGTTGTTTGCTGTTTAAGTATTTATCTTGACTAGAAAGCTCTCTCCCTAGATACCAGTCCAGACCAGAGCAGACTTAGATGGAGCATAGTGGGAGCCTAAGTGGGTGAGGCACAGACATGTAGTGTGTATGTAGCAGCAGGCCTAAGTGCTCCTCCCTCACAGAGGTGCAGAGTCGGGCCTAGAGCACGACATCATGTGTGCCAAGGGTTGCGTGACACACCGCTAAAAGTGTCAGAGGGAGGGAGTGGCGGGCGGGACCTCCTCGTCTACTCCACTTTAAATCAAACCCGTGTGTGTGTGGATTGTGTGCATACATGCGCGCTCCCCCAGTGCGGCCGCAGAATGGATTAAAGTGCCCCATACAGTGAGAGCAATGGAGGACACACTGATATGAGACACACACACTTAGCCTGGTCACATCGACTCAGCTCAGTGTGCCCACTGGAGCTCACACACACACCCCCTCGCGCATGTGTGCTGCGCAGGAGGAGGAGGAGGAGGCTGCTCACTGCTCAGTCAATGGAGCAGGGCCCGCCACCGCCAAGCCTGTATCCACAGCACAGGCCCACTGCCCCGGGACGGCTCACAGGAAGTAGGACAGGATTCAGATGGTTCGTTACAACGGCTGCTCGCTTCTGCTGCAATGCAAACTGTATAGACTTTTTGTAGATACATTATTTTGCTTTATAGGAACATTGAATACCAAAAAATATTGGTTATAGGGCTTAGTATTACTAAGTTTAAACGTATCAGTTTGAATCTTCTCTGGTGAACTGAAATATAACAAAAATGCTGAAATAATGTATTTTATTTCCAAAGTGATTTGTGTCATTGAAATCCGAAAAATAGGCAGAACCAGTAGGGATTTTGGATCATATATAGTTTTTGAACTGGACATGACTGAAAATTGGACAAAAAAACTAGATATCAATAAATCTCAAATTTGGTGTGTTTAAGGAGCTTTTTTAAGGGTTGGTCTTTGTCGAGAAATGCCTTTTTCAGAAGAGCATGTACTGCATAAATTTACAACTGCAATTGGATTAATATTAAAGAATAATCTTTTGGAGGATTTTCTCATTTTGCAAAAATAATTAGGGGAGCGCTTTATTTTGTCTTTAGTCCACAGTCACAAATTAAATTTTCACTATTTGCAAATGGCAAAAACTGCAGGTTTTTAAATATTTCACAAACATAAACTAAATGTGTTTTATTTTCATAGAAGCTGGTAGCCCTACTACCATTTTCTGAAATACATTTGTGTTTAATAGTTGAACAAATGTTGACACTCTTTGAAATGTTTTTTTTTTGCCAGAAAAAAATGCATCTAGATAATTCTTATTGCAAAAAAATTATGCTTTCAAATTATTTCATTATTGTCATAATAATTTTTAAATGTCCCCAAATTAAAGTATCCACAGTGTGACAAAAGGAAAGATATCATGAAAACTAGAAAGAAAAAGCTATGTCGTAAATGTCGACTTAACAGAAGAAAAGAAATGTCCACGATTAGATGTTTCTCAAGCGAAGTAAAATAAATTAAAGAAACAGATAATCTCTTTCTTACCAGTTGTAAAGCCAATGCAGCGTGCTCATTTCTCCCTCCTTCATCACTTTGAATGGGAAACCCAACAGGATGAGTTTAGTGTGGTCCCACAGCTCAGACACAATAGGACAGTGTCAGAGGCAGACTCACTGTGTCCCTCACAACCACCAGAGACCAGTTCAACTCCAGCTGAACTCCACTCAAGGTAATCACTTTTCTACAAATCCACTCTTTATAGCAGGATTAAGAAAGCTTTGTGCCTGACCACTGGGAAATATACCTCTGCAACATGATTTTGGGCCTGTTTGGACACTTTTGTGACCGATCGTGCTGTCCAAATCCAGTTACAGGCAGTTAGTGTTTAACAAAGAACCTAATAGTGATTATAGAAATATGATAACATTTGAATTATCTTGTTATTTTAACAGTGTTTCCCAACCTTTTTTGAGTTGCGGCACACTTTTTGGTTGAATTTTTTTCTGCGGAACACCATCTACTCTGATATGTCTAATTTTTTAATGGTTTTATGATTTTGTGGTGCAAGTCAGATCCATGGAGAGCCCACTCTGGTCGCAGCTAGGGTTGTTGAGATTATTAGGTTAATCAATAATTGTGATTATTTCAAGCACAAAATAATCGCAAGAACAAAAGAATAATAATCGCGACAATTTTAGAAACAAAATTATTCGTTTAACTCTTCTGAACCTTGTAATGAATAAAAAAAATTTACTTCCAAAAAAAGGCGATATATTATTACTGCAGATGTGTTTTATTTTAGATAAATACATTTTCTTGCTATAGTAAGTAAATTTGTGATTTTCTGAGCTAGGTTATGGATAAAATCTGTAAATATCTACGGTTAAATAACAAATATTCATATTGGCAAACAAATATACATAAAAGATTTATACATATAAACCTTTCTCTAAGTTTTCAAAATGTCTTTCAAAATATAGAAAAAACTCAATTTTAGAAGCAATTTTACATTATTTTTTCAAATACAAACTTTTTTTCAAACAAGTGCAGCAGAATGTTTTGTCACATTAGGATTACTTAATTCAAAAAGATTAATTTAATAAAAAGTATCATGGTAGACAATGAGAATGATTGTTGTTTGTTGTTTGGTCGTGGCGACAGTAATCGTGAATAAACGCTAAATCGTATATTTTTAATCCCAATAATTGCAATATTGAAATGTGATATCGCGACATCCCAAGTCGCAATAACATTGCTTTTTTTTTTTTTTGAGAAAAAAAATGTTCTACTATTAACAAATACATGATAGATACATTTAATCTTCGTAATGACTGAACATTTTGTTCAAAAATTGCATAGCCTTTGCATTATTCTTTAAATAAGTAAAATGTTTTACTTTTGTTCTTTCTAAAAAGGTTGTTTCAGAATACATGATTCAAATAAATCTGTTCATTCCTGTTTCATGAATTGAATATTGAATATATGACAATCTTGAATTTTTTAAGGCACACTAGTTGAAAAACACTGCTCTCTAAAACTCAATAACTAATAATATATTAAAAAATAATAATAATATTAATCAATCAAAACAGTTATGTTTGAAATAGATTAAATGGCTAAGCATTTTGTCTTTAGCTTTGATTTATCTTTTATTTATATGTGCAGAATTTTCTGCTTAAACTACATGAAATAACTTTGGGAATAACGTGTATTTTTATTTGTCAGAATTAACAAAAAATAAAAAAAATATATTGGTGAAAATACATATTAAAGTGACTTCTCCAAATGTATTTATTTATTTTTGTTTTACAAAAAAAAAAGATCAGTTTCAAATTCCCCCAGATATCTTGTTAATTCATTCATCATCATCATTATTACAGACTCGTGGTCTCTTCAAGTGGAAATTAGTCCACACTGTCGTGACTACATCAAACAATGTCCTATTTGTTCACTAAACTTCACTAAGCTGTCCTGTTGTTGTTGTTGTTGTTGTTGTTTGTAGTTGCTGTTGTTGTTGCTGTTGCATACCGACAAATCTCGCTCTTAACAGCTGTGAAAAAAGCTTAAAACACATCATGATGATCAATGCGGAGGCTCACAATGCATTAGGTGAGCAAAACATTTAGTTTAAAATTAATTATTTGTTTGCTTACATTTTAATTCAATTTCAATTCACAGACAATCAATGCAATACATTTAAAAGCTTGAATTTTTTATTTTTGTTTTCAATTTCAGAACTTTCATCTTTAATTCTGTGTTGTTACTGAGCAGAAAATAACCACACACCATTTTGTATTTCTTCTTTATATCAGAGTAAACAGGCACTGGAATTAAATTGGCAATATAATAGTATTTTTGCACACATCAATATTTTTAATCTATAAGATACATGAGTTTTTGCGCCACATATGAATGTTGAGTCACTTTCAGTTAGATTGATTTACACAGCACATTTAAAAAAAAAAAAAAAACGCATTTGTGGATCAAAAATGTTTTACAAGAAAATACACTTACATTAGACAAGTTCTCTATAAACAGTATCAGACCTAAGACTGATGTTCTCTTCTTCTTCTCTCGATGGTAAGTAGCATGGTGCTGTCACTCCACAGGTCACTTTGAATAAATGTTTAGCTCTCTCTACAAATATTTATTACATTTATTTATGTTTGTGTAATGAGCAGTATTGTTAGGACAGTGTTTTCTCTGCAGACAACACTCAGCTGACAAACTTTACCCCTTAAATGTGAAGAAGGAATATTTACACCATGAGCCACATTAAAATCTTTAGTAACAACGGAGCGTGCAAATAGAAATAATTCAAAATCATAACTGTCAACTTCCTAACCAGATGATTTACCGGCTCAACAGAGTGATGAATGAAATACCAAAACTCAACGTGTCAACAACATCAATCTTTACAAATGCACTCACACATTTTGCCATTTAAAGATAGGCCTATACGTTTAAATTTTCTAGGTTAATTTTGTTGATATATTAGTTACCAAAACATTACCACTCTGTAATAACTACACCTTAATTTGAACTAATTGAGAATTAATGAACAAAAAATGTAATCAACACTTTTATTACGACTATTATCTACTTAATTATTAAGCTATGGTTAGGATTTTGAGTTAGGGAGTAGGATTCAGAGTAGGATTCGAGTAGTTACTAAGCTTTCATACACTTCTTCATCTATGATTTAATCATTTGTTAATGAAGTCTACTTCATAAAAAACGATTAAAGAAACTAATGCTGCGTTCATGTGTCTCGGTGCTCTTGTTTCGATGAGAGATAGTTCCTCTAGTTTGCATTCATGTGTTTTTACTTCGAAATCGGATGTTTTGTTAACATAATAATAATGACACAGCACTATTTAACAGAGTTAATAGAAATAACAGTGAATCTGATGCAGCCTGTCAAAAACTAACGTTAAAGTTGTTAGTGTTATTTTTAACTGATTTTCATCAGTCTCATGTTCATGACGTCAGGTCTGAGCTGGAGCTGTTTCCGATACCGAGCAGTTTACGAGATGGAGCGTCATGGCATTTTCAACTTGGAACAAATTTTCCGATTCCGAGGACACATGAACGCAGCATAATAAAACTAAGTTTATTAAGGCTTTGTTACTACCAACTAAGGTGTAGTAAAATTTTAAAATAAAAATGCATAAAATGTTTTAGATGTCTCTGTTAGTTTTGATCAGATTTAGAATTAAAAATAAAATATTGTAAAGTCGTAACTTTGAGATCGATATGAATGGTTTTTAACATGGTTGCTAAGTAACAGTTGTAGAATTATGTCTTGGCCAATCAGGAGTCTCCAACCTTTTTCCACTTAGATAACATTATGATCTCCACTAAAACATTATATCTACACTTTTAGAGGCCTCAAGAAACTGAGCCAAAAGCCATTACAGTGTTTCCCTTTAATAGACAAGACTCTGGCGGGTCTCCAGAATCTAAAGACAAACTGAGCTGGCAATAATTAGTGATTAAAATACTTAATAGTTGCAGTTGCCTAAATTGTCACAAACATAAGATTGGCCATATTTATTGTATTTTTCTGATCTGTAGAATCAAACACTGTAATATCCAATTGTTATTGGCACTAAGTTTGACATTTGTTGTGTTTTTCCTAATTCCTTGTGGAGTTATTTGGAAGGTAATAGCGAACTACTGTTAACTTTTGAGTTACGGTTGGAGATCACTGCTGTTGACTGTCACATTTACTACTGCTCGTAATTGTCAGACTTCCATAGATATTGTTCTGTTGTGTGATACTTGTGACTATAGCCACTGTTTCTTTCACTTACAATCTCTCTGTCTTTTTCCTTTCACCAAAACATATTATTTTCAGTCTGGTGCTTCTTTGCAGTTTCTTTCCCTTCTTAAATGCACTTCCTTTTACCACACACTTCACACTATCTGTTGTTCTCGATCTGCTGTGAATATGCCCCCTCCCTTCATCAAACTGTGTCTGCCGGTGACAGCCATTCAATTGGATAATTACAATCCGTTTAACGCTCATTTACCAGGATGTATTTGTCGAGTTTGATTTGTAATTGTAGGTTTTTCCACTGTAAAAACACAATGCTAATGTTCCTTTTGTGTTGGCTTTATTGATGGCATTGATTTGAAGGCAGCAGGGAGGCCAGAGGAGGCATGAATCACTGTGGACACAACATTCAGGTGCTCTTTGCACAACTTCTTTGCACACATACTGACAGCTTACATTTAGCTGATGGGCACTGCAACAATGAGGAAGTACTTGGATGAAGCTTAGCTTGTAGTTTTGGGTGGAGTTTGTCAGGTTGTGCTGCTGTTTGACCAAAATGTATGGTATCATTTTCACATCAAACCAGTTAAAAACCTGTATCATTTAAGTTTAAGAATGGTAGTAAAAGGACGTACAGCGTAAAACATATTTAATGATTTATTGTCATCACATGTAAATGGTGACAACTTTACACTTCAATACCTCAAAGTATGAAGAAACATCCGCTCTCTATCTAATTGACTGAGGAAACTTCTTTGATAAAAACAACAGAATGGGACTAGCTGTTTAGGTCTGAACTGGTATGATGGACGTCTGGCTCCTGAAGCTTGAGACGGTGTTTTTCTCTGCGTTTTTGAATCACCTGAATGTGCATGTTGTACAGACACATTTTATTCACAGATTTAGCAGCATGACTTTTGTTTTTGCACAGTAATAAACTCTTGTAGTTAGCTGACAACAGTGTTGCTACTACAGCTTGTATCAATCAGCCGTGACTCTTTCTGCTGCGCGCTCATCCCCCGTGTTGATAAACAAATAACACCTCAAACAATGTTAAAATTAATCTAGCTTCAAATTTTGATGCTTCGAAGCTTTTCTTTTGTGCCAAAATGTAATATTTGTAGATTAAAGTAATAACTCCTGTGGGCTTAACACTTCTCTGAGTATTTGAATCCTATGAAAACATGCATTTATACGTTGTTCATTACAAATGTTTAAAATATTCTCTCTTTTTTAAAATCACAATGTAGAAAAATCCCATGTTAAATGTGTTTAAACGGCCTTGACACATTACTGATATAACTTACATTATGTTGTCTTTTCATTTGGGACTTACGATCTTTTGTTCACACATTTTTAAAGGATGTACTGTAAATGTTGGTTCTATAAATTTTTGCTATTTATCTCGGACTTAGGCCAAAGATTTGAGAAAGTCAGCACAAGTTGAAAAGTAAATATGCTGTACATTCTTACATATGGAATTTTAATGTTAACAAAAAAGAGTCTACTCAGAACAGTCCAAACTTGACAGTCTGGATAAAAACATAGCATCGAATCAAATAGTTTGGACTGAGGTGACCCCACAGGGTCAGGCGTTCCTTCATGCACACATTTGCATAGGGTTTGTCTGAGCTATAGCAGAGTAAAGACACAGTGTGGACAGTGGCCCATTTCCACAGCTGATCAGGAGACATGTTCATCCATCACCACGACAACCCGTGAGCCTCGTTAGTGGCTTCATGTGCTCCCCAGAGACGCCGCCGCCACTAAAGGAGCCGCTGGCTAACTTTGTCGCTATGTTTTGGAATGTGCTCAATTTTTTTTTTTTCTCTCTCTCTTTTTACACAAGGTCAACAGCACGCGGGTCTAGGACATGAGGCGGGATGTGTTCCAGTAACTTTTGATGGGCCCTGTTGACAGATTAGTGCGATGCTCAGGCTAAAAGTAACACTTTTCTAGCAGCTCATTTGCATATGCCCTTTTATAGGGACGAAGGCTGAGATAAACACATTTATTTATATTTTTATTTTAAAATGGTAACGTAGTTTTCTGTGTCAAGACACGTCAAACTCAAACTGCATTTTGCATCAGAAGCAATTTCCTCAAGTTTATTACTGTCGGCAGCCAATAAACGGCATGAAAAAACGTGTAGGTGTCCAAGCTTATTATGACGAAAGGTTGTGTAAATATTTCATCTGCAAGAATTAAGATAAATAAATTCAAATTAGTGAGAGATATTTGTGAGATTCAAAGTAATCATGAAAATTGATTTGTCAATATCTCACTCTAAGCTTGATTTATAAAGTTTTAGGTTAAAAAACTGACAAAAGGTGAAGTTTTAGAACAAGTTTTAGTCATATTTATTTTACTAAAAAGATATTCATATAACCCACCGTAAAGTCAGTTTGCATTTAATATGTCAACAAAATTAACTAATACATTTTCACTTTTTGGTTGTTTAATTTGTACTTGTAAGGTTTTGCAAAGTTTTCACGTTGATAAATTTGAAGGTGTTTTTAATGTCTTAACTTAAAAAAAATATTTTGAAAGCAGAAAACATATTTTGATTTGTATATATTCTCATTTTATAATATAGCATTCATCTGCTGCTTAAAGAGTATTAGTTTGCTTTTTACTAATTATCAATTTTCTTCATCACAGATTATTTCACACTCACATGTAAAAAAATAAATAAGTATAGTCCAACATCAGATCGTCCTCCTTCCTTCCCTTCGTCTCTCTCCACTTGTTTGTGTATTGATGTATCACTTACTCCAGAATAAACCAAAGTCAGCACTCACACCTATTAACATTCATTGTAATGCAAATGCCCATCCTGAGGCGCGGCAGAGCATTGACAGCTCCTGACACAACATGAACACGGCCTGGTGCCTGGTGTGGAGCGCATCACCACCACAATCACCAAACTGTTTCATCATCTTATCTTTACTTTTCCATTACAAACATGGAGAACTTTACATGGCGTGCCCGTCTATTTTTATGGAATAAAAAGCAACAACGCACAAATTATGTACAAATTATGAAGATGTAATGCACAGTATATGGCCAAAGAAATATATTCTTGTACAAAGGATAAAAACAAATCAACAAAAAATGTGTTGCTAACTATCCATCTTTGCAATTTTTATATTATTTTGTCCTTAAGCTTAGCTTTTTTTTTTACAATTTTATTATTCAAATTTTTGGCCATTGTATTTGGTTATAATTGTAGGTTTAAAAAGAAATGCTGGTGGTTATATTGGACTCTGGTGCCCTCAAACATAGCCCATTAAATGTCTTTGTTGTACTAGATAGATATCCGAAATCTGTGTTTTCACTTTAAGTAGGCTTGCATGACCACAGAATGGATTATTTGGCCCCTAGGAGGGCCTCTTGTAAGTTTCCATGGAAAAGCTGTTGCTTTCGCTGTATTTTTTTTATATTACGGCATAAAACGTTTATATCCCCATTGAGAATATCCTAAAGAATAATTTTAACTTTCTATTTCTATTGAATTGTTCAAATGACTTTTCATTTCTAGAAAGTTAGACAAAAAAACAGTATTTAGTCACTGTTGAGGTTCAAAGCATTTTATTTACAAAGAGGCAAATGATACTGCAAATCTTATTTTGTTATTAGTTTTGGCCCGCTAAAGACAATATTTCCAAATAAATATTAATAAATTAATCCTAATGATCATAGGTATAATTCCCAACATACATAATACATTTATATAAAAAAAATATATACGCCACTTGTTTTGAAATATACATTTCAAAACAAGTGGGGAAAAAAATTCTAAATAGCATTCAAACCAAAGAAAATTAAAGCGTAAAATTGAAAATTTATTGTCACAATTCCAAAAAAATTCTTAAGCTGAATAATCTGGCACATTTAGCGATTATTCATAGTTTTGTTTCTTGATGTACGATAATAAATGTCAGTCGATTTGATGAAAATTGCAGTACATAAAAATATGTTCCCAAACTTCATTGGTCAGTCTGTCATTCTCATGTTCTCAGGAAATATCCAAGAGGCACAGTTACACCTCCTGTTTGCTAAAGTTTGGTTATTCTTCATGAGTTCTTTGCGTTCCTCTGTGGCCGTGGTAATGCATCAGCCATAACTCAGTCTGTCAGCACCGGCGCAGGTGTGTGTTTGACTTTACACCTCTCTAAATGTAATTCTCCTGCTCAAATTTTGCAGCGTTTAATGCAAATCAGCCCGTGTCCTTGTTTCTCTAGAGCTAATTGTCAAGTGAATTGATGTGTGTGTGGACTGTGGAGTAAAACGCAGTGGAAACTGTCTGTGAGGCGCTAACATAGAAACCCTATTTCTGTTGTCAAAGATTCTCATTTATTATGTTTTATTTTAGTTTATGTTTTTAATTTTTTTATATACATTACAAACAACAATAAAAACAAACTGTGACATTACACTTTTCTATAGGCCAAATATTGTTTAACGCAGATGTGTGGCAGCTAAGATGAATATTACTTAAATAATTTTTAGGCCTAGATGATGTGTAAATTTACCTTTTCAATATTTCATGGTAAAGAACAATGGATCTTGCCCACCATGTGGCCTTACGACATCATGAACAGAATCTATATTAGAGTGTTGACATTGTGTGAATATTCTGTTTACCCAGATGCTTCTGCACAAACACACTAATGAAGGTCTCTACTCAGCAACACCTGACAAACAAGTATGCGAAAATTATTTTTTATTATTCAAATATTTGTATTTAAAAAGAGCAGAAACGTCAACTGGTTACTTTAGTAACATTTTTCGTTTCTGTTTATATTCAGTCTTATTGTCATAAAAGTAATAAGTAAATAGAAGTTGGTAACCTGGGCCCAACTGTTCTGCCCTGGAAAATTGTTTATGTAATTTGCTGTATTCTAGTAGCCTGGCTCACGCCAGATGGATCTGTGTTGAACTATGATTTGAGTTCTTCCACAGTATCCACCTGGAACTTGACTCGCTGAAAGCGTTCGAGAAAAGGTGGGGCGTTTAGTGAAATACTTCGAGCTGATTGGATGTGGGGCCTACCTTATTTGAGCTAGCCAGTCACAGCAACAACTCGTATTGGTGTATCCAATGTCCGCGTGGGATAAAACAAGTACATGTCACACATACGGCTTTTCTTTAAAAAAAAATGACTCCATATTTCTGCTAAAACGCATCAAAAGCAGCAGAAACACGAACATCCACGAGAGCAGCCATCTTTGTTTAGCTGGAATAAGACTCAGCCGCGCCGCCGGAGCGCTAACAGCCCGTGTTAGCCCGCCCTGCTACAATGTGATTGTTCCTCAAAACCACGCTGCTGTGATGTGAGTGGCCCGAAACACCACTGTTTTGGACTCCCAAACCAATCGGTCGGCTGGAAGGCCAGATGGTTTATCTTAGGGTGTGAATTGCCATGAATCTGGCGATTCGATTCGAATCACGATTAATCCCGATACTGACACAAACGATTATATATTGCAATTAATTGATAATTATTTCTGTTTTTATAGATCTATACTAATAAAGTACACTTAAAAAACTAAATGTTATGAAATAAATTGTGTGCCAAGGGTTAACATTAGATTGTCTTCTTAAAGACAGTGCTGCCCCTACTGTCCTGCTGAATATGCACATTTTGAACCATTATTGACATTGAATTCAGTTGAAATCAAGGTTACAAAGCATCCTCATTAATATGCATGACGTCATCAAAAGAATCGATATCGGAATTTTAGTATCGATTCGAGTATCGCGGGATCAAGTATCGCGATATATCGCCGAATCGATATTTTTGACACCCCTAGTTTATCTTGTGTTTGTGAATTCACAAATATCGCGAGATAAACCATCTGGCTGGCCAGGTTAGTATACTACTGTATATTCTAGTGCATTTTAGAAGTTTTATAGTTAGTTTTTTAGTTGAATGGTGGGCCATTATTAATAACAATCAGAAACTATCCTGGGGGACACATGAGGGTCGTATTTGGCCCCTGAGCTGCCAGTTTGAGACCCTTGATTTAAGTAATGAAAATAAAGTTAAGATAATAGCTATAATGAGTGACTCAAGTTTGCCCTTTCCCCTAAATGCAGCTATGCAATGACACTGTTCGCACCTTCCTGAGCCCTGAAATTAACCAAATTTATTTAACCTAAGATTAATCCTAACCCTAATCATACCTAGATTTCTGGAGTAGATATAATAAAATATAAACATTTGCTAGCATTGCCACCAATGCAAAGTGTTGTGTGACATACTAACTTGGTGGGAGGGTTATACGACTCCAAATGGGTAAATGAAAACAATTGATGAACGAGAACCCTATTATTTAAACTTGAAGAAAATGGACAGTTTTTGAGATATTGCTTGTTCAGTCACTTGTGTTGGTTCTTACTTTATTTTATTTTGCTCTTAATCTTGTTTGCAAAATGTAAAGTAGAGAGACTACGGCATCAATTCACAACAAAATGTAATCTGTGCTGCAAAATACCCAACATTAGAGACATTAGTTTCACTTTTTCTGTAAAACTATTCTTCTGCTGACTCTCTTGTATGTCTGAATAATTAGATAAAGGCCTACAGTTGTGATTGTTGAGTGGTATGAGCTGAATGCTTTGTGGGTGTGGTGTGGACTGACAGTCTGTGACAGAGGCACACTGAACATCTCTCCTCGTCACTGCTAACGAGGCTACATTTTGTCACAATGCAAATCACCACACGCAAGACAGTTTCTTATACAAGTGTTGAAAAGACATTTGGAAATTGTTTAAAAGAAAAGAAAAGGGAGTATAGGAGTTTTTATATTTTGTTAATTTTGTTTATTTCACTCATGGACAAAGTTGTGATGTTGGTTAATATGTCTTAAGTTTTAAGCAAGCAATGCTTAGGCAAATATTCATTTAGATTTAGTTCACTCAAAATCCAAATAAGATATACTGTAATTTCTTGAATATAAGCCGCACCCACTAAATTTAAGTAAGAAAAATGATAAGGTACATACTGTATATTGTCCGCACTTGTTAATAGTAAGTCTATGAGAATCTATAATTTTGCTGCATTGCCGTATAAGCCGCAGAGTTCAAAGCTCGTGAAAAAAGTAGCGGCTTATAATCCAGAAATTACGGTATTAGTTTTTTGTATGTATGTATTAGAGTTTAGATTCTGGGCCCAAGCGGGCCGGGCCCGGGCCCACATTTCTCACATAGTTGTCGGGTTCGGGCTAAGACGCAGAGCCGCACTAAACACGTGCGCTCCGCGGGATGATTGATAGCCGCGTTAGAACACAGCGCAAAACCACCGCGGGGACATAAAGTGAGTGTTTAAGTGGCCAACTATACGACGTGAGTTTGATGCACCGCCGGAGCGAGGAGAGAGACAGAAGGCTTGTGTAAGCGCGGAGCAGGTAAAAGAGGAAGAGAGACAGGGAAGGCACTTTCATTCACGCGGACCCAGGAAAAGGTGAGGAGGAAGAGAGAAAGCACGCACATGTACGTGGTGAGAAAAGAAGGAAGAGGGAGAGAGTGAGAGAGAGAGAGAGAGGGAGAAATGTGCGGTGGAGGAAGCGCTTTTGTAACGTATGGGACACCAAGGAGCTTTTTCTGTCATTAAAATGCCACAGTTCAGTGAGTGGGCGGGGCAGGCTCACTTCGGGCTCGGGCTCAGACACACAGAGACTGACTCGGGTCCCGGTCGGGTTCGGACACGATGTGCGCGGGCTTGGGCTGGGTCGGGCTGCATTTTTTGGGCCCGATCTAAACTCTAGTATGTATGTATGTATGTATGTATGTACTTGTTTTTGCATCTTTGTGAGAACCGTTTTGAGTTTTTAACAAACAGAGTGAGGACATTTTTGGGAAGTGAGAACATTTTGGCCGGTCCTCACTTTGCGAAGGGCCTGTTTGAGGGTCAAGATGTGGTTTTAGAATTGAATTGGGTTAAGGTTAGGATTAAAGCTAGGGGTAGGGCTAAGGGGTTAGTTTAGATGGTTAAGGTTAGGTTAAGGGGCTGGGTAATACATTATGCCTATGAAGGTCCTCACTAAGATAGAAAAACAAGTATGTATGTATGTATGTATTTATTTATGAAAAAAATTAGATGTAAGAATTTTTTGTTGCTTCTCGCCTTAATTAAACAAATACTTTGTTCTTTTCATTAATATATCTGTCAAATTAACTTCTATTGGCAGCAAAGTTCAGTTAATCTTACAATCACACCACTCATTTCATTAATCTGTTCCCGTTAGACCTTTCCAAACTGATATATAATTACTGTCGTGGTAACCGTGGAGACCAGATGAAAGTTGGACTAGCTTTTTTAGATTTGGTCTCAAATTTGAGTGCACTGTTGCTACTCCCTCAGAGCGCCCCAGTACAGACCCTCTGATCCCCATTCACTTTTAACTCTGCACTGATTAATAATAGAAGCACTGCAGATAAATATATTCTGTTTCCGATAGACTTCTGGACTGTAAATGGGGCATACATTCAGAAAGCTGTGAGAAGAGTCGTGTTTGGGCTTTGCTGTGGGTAATTTATGCCACAGAGCGTTGTGTTTCCATAACCTTTACTTCTTCAAATGGCGCAGGCCTCAGAGATGGAAATGTGCTAAAGGAACATGAAACAGAATAGTCAATGAGAAGTTTTCAGGTTAAATAGATGTGACTGTGATGTTTCAATGGATGCTCTTTGCAGCTGGTTTTATCAACACCGCAAACTGAGCATGTGGCTGCTTGTCTTGGAAAACATATCTAACTAACATGTTCCATTCATATCATGGATGTACTGTATTCATGCATGTTATTTCACCAAATAACACACTGTAGGACAAGAACATTTAATGCAGATTGTAGGCAACTAAAAGGATTATTAGTATTTGTTGTAATGCAATAAGTGAATGAATCTAGTCAATAATAGAACCCACCAGATTAAAAATGTGCTAAATGACCTTTTAGATACTCCCTAGTTTGGAAACTGGCAGTTCTGACAGGGATCAAGACTATGCCAAAACTATTCAGGAAAGGTCCAATTAATGTGGCCCTACCAGCTTGCCAAAACCTGATCCTATCAGATCTCAGAAGCTAAGCATGCTGGGCCTGGGCAGTACTTAGATGGGAGATGCTGGAGGTGCCACAATGGGACAAACAAAGGAGAAACTTCACCCACATTGCCCAGTTTGGATCTGGTGTGAGTGTGAATGGTAGTGGTTAGGGACGCTGATGGCTCAAAATAACAGCCTCGCTTCTGTCAGTCTGCCCCAGGGCAGCTGTAGCAGCTTATCAGTATTGAGTGTGGAATGAATGAATAAAGCATAATGTGTCGTGTCTTTGGGTGTCATGAAAAGTGCTATTTAAATCTAGTGCACTCATTATTTTTTATTTTTAATAATATTATTAGTATCATTATTATTTATTTAACTTTTTCTGAGTATCTGTTTTTTGTACCAAGGTTTGTGTGTGTATTGATGATTAATTTTTATTACTATTAGGGAGGGGACAAGATCTTGTGTCACAACATCTCTTGAGATAACTACCACAAAATAGGTGAAAATGTTTTTTTGTCAAGCCAATTTTGCAATTAACTTAAGCATACACAAAAAAGGATCAAAGTTATTTGGTGAGTCAATACTATGAGAAGCTGTTGTTCTAAAAACAGGCCTATGAACAACAACAAAAAAAATAAAGTAAAGCTGTATAGCAACTTCACTGTTGATTAATCTTGTTTTATTTTCATGAATCAATTCTCATGGCGTGCCCCATCTCTCAGTGTTATTGTTCTATTTATTTTATATTATTAAAGATTGCTGTATATACTCTGTCTTTTGTGCAGCGTGTGAGGTGGGCTTCTACAAACCAGTGGCAGGCGACGGCTTGTGTGGGAAGTGTCCTCAGCACAGTCACTCAGAGACCAGAGCTGCAGTGACCTGTCCCTGTGACTCCAACTACTACAGAGCAGCAGACGACCCTCCTGCGGCCCCATGCTCACGTAAAAACACACGCCAGACTGCACACCCATACAATAGTTTAGAACATAGTGATTTCTGTTTCCTTGATGTTAATACAAACTGGATAGACTCAGACTGTCTATTGTAAGTGCATATGAGTTAGATCTGCAGAGTGGTATTTGAAAATGGGTCAAAGGAACAAACATGAATACAATAAAGCGTAGCATAACCCTATATATAATTTATATGAGTTTACATTTGTCAATCTTGGAT
The DNA here is from genome assembly GCA_038363315.1 of Mugilogobius chulae. Classification (NCBI taxonomy): domain Eukaryota; kingdom Metazoa; phylum Chordata; class Actinopteri; order Gobiiformes; family Gobiidae; genus Mugilogobius; species Mugilogobius chulae. The sequence continues at coordinate 29,445,890 of CM076405.1, read as the reverse complement.
ATTTGTTTGAAATAACAGTTCTCAGTAGTGTGACAAATAGAAAATCATGTATATACAGTATATATATACTTCATAAGACATGTCAAAGACAAGGATCCACTTAGATACCTATACATTTGGCCTATACATTTGTACATACAGTAAGAGTATTTCAGAAAACGCCAAAGCTCGATTTAATGTGATTTTGAAAAAGTCTTATTCTTACAGCCTTGTTTTTGTTTTTGTGATTATTTGAATTGACTGTAGCGGAGAGTGGGTAGCACTCTGGCCTCGCAGCAAGAAGGTTGTGGAGTTAGCAAGTTTCACGCCGTTTCTGGTCTGTCTGTGAAAATGTGCTTTATAAATAAAACCATCATCATCTACAAAACATTTACTATTCTATTAGAAAACTACTATCCTTTATATCGATTTTGGAACCCCAAAATCTATAAAATATAATATAATCCATTTGGTTTGCCCTACACACATTTTTATCAAGTTGGTTTGTGCAATTGTTTTTTCTCATTTGTAAATTAAAATTCTGTTTGTTCTTTGAGAAAGCAGAACTTTGTTAAAAACTTTTGCATGTAGTTTTTATCTAATTATTAAACATATCTTAGATAGTGACTCACATTAGATGGGAGTCACTATATGACAATATTTGGGATGAGAGCTTGTTCTAAGGCTGTGTTTGTGGCGATAAAAATCCATGCATGTGTAAACTTAAAGGGGACCTATTATGTCAAATTCACTTTTCTAAGTTTTTAACCTTGTTACAATGGCCTTCCTTCATCATTAGTTTGCTCAAAGTTATATTTGAATTGATTCATGTTGGAGTAATCTTGTATTGTTCTTCAACTGGAGCTCATGTGCACAGAAATCCCCGTTCTTACCTACCACCTATCCCCTCCCACTTGTCTGTATTTACTTGTTATAATTCAAAAGATTAATACTCAAAGTGAAGCTTATATGGTTCAAAACTGTCCCAGAGCCACTTTCCAACAATAATAATTTGTTATTTTAAATCTGTTGCTTCTTACAATTAAGGCGGGGCTTATCAGTTCTGCAGTTTTGAACAGGCAGTCAGTAGAGCTGTTCTTATTTGTAAGTTGTTTTAGATGAACTTTGTGTTCTACAATTAACAAAAGGTAAATTACGGATCTGTATATATTCTAGTTTCTTACTAAATATAAAAAAAAACACAATAGGACCCCTTTAATGTGCCAATATTTTTCCTTTTTTAATGAGGTCCCCCAGTCTTAATAACAACCACTTGTTATTTGTTCTACTGAAGCATGTATTATCTCTTTTGTCCAGGCCCTCCATCTGCACCAGTAAACCCCATCTCCTCTGTCAATGGCACGTCTGTCAACCTGGAGTGGGACCGCCCTCTGGACACTGGGGGGCGCTCTGACCTGCAGTACAGTGTGCAGTGTCTGAGGTGCTCTGGAGAGGGCCCCTGTGAGGACTGTGCCTCCTCTCCAGGCGGTGGAGGAGGAGGAGGTGGAGGAGGCAAGCCCGGTGGAGCTGCTGCAGGCTTGGGGGCAGCTGGGGTCGGGGGAAGGTGGAGCGCTCTGGACAGCAGTTGTTCGCTTCATCCCTCGGCAGACAGGACTTACAGAGCCTTGGGTCACTGTGCTCAACCTGGCGGCACATAGCAACTACTCTTTCCGCATCGTGGCCTCCAATGCAGTGAGCCACCTGAGTAACGAGCCTGTGCAGTTCTCTGTGGTCAACATCACCACGAACCAGGCAGGTAGGGTTTGGAAGAGCTCCCTGTCTTGTCTGCTGCTTTTATGGGCCTAATACTGTGCAGGCATTTTTTTAGCTGGATTATGGTGTTGGTTCCTTGTCAAAATAAAATTGGAGTTGTCCTTTGTTTCATTCAGACATGTTTAAAACACATTTTTTTAGGCTGCATCTCCCAAACTGTCCCATCCTGGGTTGTATATAAAGACACTTACTGTAGCCTATTTTAATCCTAAATTTGAAGAGTTCCAAAATCTAAAATGAAATGAACTTGTCAGTTTAAATAGTTTTGTATCATGTTTTGCTCATTTCCGCAGTGCAAGTGAGCTGTAAAGCCAACAACAACTAGCCATGCTAACAGCAACATGCACACTCCCTGGGTTTTGGGAAACAAAATGCTTGGATGCACAAAAACAATACAATGTCAAATAGTTTCCACCCCCTAAAAATGCTTAAAATACATTTGATTTTAGGTTATTAAATATATACATACAATAAGAAAAAAATCAAATACAAGGTTTTTTATGTGATAATTCAAGAAGTGTGTGTGTGTGTGATTAAAATTGAATACATATTCTTTATCTTTTGAACTATTTCCGCGCTGGAATATCCTAACTTTGAAGCTACAGCTATAGCCTTGTTTAAATATTTTCACAGCTCACTGAGCCAGAAGCTGTTAGAGATTTTTTGTTGCAATTTCATCAGAAAAAATGGCCATCGAAAAACTACCTGCTACCAAAAAGACTCAAGGTTATTCTACACTGTACTCTGTAGAGTAAAACAGTTCAATTGAGGCTGAAAATATGCGCCTAATGACATCACAAGGTGCAACAGAGCAATTGCTGCAGGGTTACTTGCCATGGCTATGTCTTTGATAAGAAAACAACATTCTTTGGCTAAAAGTTCACAAGCTCATTATTGTGTCATGTATTACTTTTACCTGTTCACATATGATCGGGAAATGCATTTAATTTTATAACAATGATTTTAATAATGATGAAGATCTGTTTTCTCATCCATCTTAGAGTTGACAGCTGTTTTTTTTTATTGTTTTTTACTTCTTATGTTTCTTATTATTAAGTTTAAATGGGACCTATTGTTTTTTATATTTAGTAAGAAACTAGAACATTTGCAGATAATTTACCTTTTGTTCATTGTAAAACACAAAATTGCAGTGGCGGGCCGTGCATTTCTTGCCTAGGCCTTCAGTGGTGCTCCTTTTAAATATATTCACTTGTAAATAACCTTCAAGAGGGCCTTGGCGTCGTTGACGTAAAATCTGATTGGTTGAAGCAACAGTTTGATATGCGCTAATTCTACGATACGGTGCCTTCAAAACTGATTGTGAAGGCCTCGGGCAGATTTCACTGACCCTGACAACAACTGATGGCTGAAATATGATTGGTTAAAACAATATATTTTGAAGTTAATATGGGAAGTTAATATGGGACACTTCTGAACCATATATACTTCAAATGGGAGGGGATAGAACAGGGATTTCTGAGCACTTGAGCTGCAGCTGAAGAACAATACAAGATTACCCAAACATACTGTACATGAATCAATTCAAATATAACTTTAAGTAAACAAGGAAAGAAGGCCATCATAACAAGGCAACTAACTTGGAAAAGTAAATTTGACATAATAGGTCTCCTTTAAGTTAAAATGTAACTTTTCAAGTACTTTCCTTTCTCTTTGTTTTGTCAGGTAACCAGAGTGTGCCTGCTGCTGAACATAAGACATAATCTTTTTTGTACTTGTAACATTACAGTTTAACTCTGGCCTTGAAACTCTTACCCAGTCTGGCCTAAAATGTCGCAAACTTTCTAAAAAACTGTGTGAAAAGATGGTTTTGCCCTTGAGCATGCTGGTGGCTAACATTCACCACCAGCTTAGGTTAGAAAGTGAAGACATCTTTGTCTGCACTCTGTTTCTCTGCTGTCAGATTACACAAGAGTGTCAAAAATACACAGGTCTTAAAATGCTGTCGCGGACAGATTTTTGCTGATAATAAAATAAAATAAAAATCATTCTATATGGTATCTATAAGCAACTGTACTGTTACTGTCAGCAACACCGCGTCTCAATAGTGGACAGAACAGAACCAGGTTTAGAAGTGCTCTGCAGTGAAAAAGAGACTGATAATGTTTTTACGGCGCAGTGTAAGATGTACAATATGATCTCAGATTGAATCCACATATTATCTTGAAACATCTTTCCAAGTAAAGCAGACTTAAAATTTTACCTAAACTTAATAATGTGTGACAAGGGCAACTTCTAAAAATGCTTCAAGGACTGGAACAATGGCAATTATGCAACTTATGATATAATTCCACAACCTCTATTGCAAAATCATGCTTTTTAAAGAGGAACTAACTCTAATCCTAACACTAACTCTTCTTCTTTTTTTTGCAATTAATATGTGTATAGTGTGTGTAAATAGCTTTTTTTTCTTCTATGTATTCATTTAGTTTTTTGCAATTTATGTGCAAACTAACCCTAATTTAGTTAACACTAAAATGGTCAAAAGCTGCCTGCCTCCTTTTTAATATTAACCTGTGTTTTGCTTCCTATAAGACCATTGTAATAAACTTTTTATCTCATTTCCCTGACAAAGAAAAACACAAGTTAATGTATGCATTAATAATTATTATAAAACACGCGCTGTGACAAATAGACTATTTAATTCATTTTTTAATTTATTATTTTGTAATCTTTAGGACACAAGTGCACTGTAGTATAAAAATGATTGTTCACAAAAAATTGTGAATGACCAGATTAATTTCTCTTGCAAATTGTATTAATAGTGTCCTGTGTGCCCTTTTAGCCCCATCTGAGGTCATGGCAGTGCGTCAGGAGAACACCAGTCAGAACAGTGTGACTCTCATGTGGCACGAACCCGACCAGCCAAACGGAGTCATCCTCGAGTATGACATCAAATACTATGAGAAGGTATGGCTCTTTTCACATGCACACAAAGAATTTAAAGCTTTTAGTCTGTTGCATGAGTCGGTTACTTTGTGGAAAGTGTCTGGCATTGCACCATTGGGTTTTGTTCACGATTTTTTTTTTTTTTTTTTTTTTTTTTTTACTTTAGCCCATCGCTTCGCCTGAACACATCAGTGTAGTTCAGGAAGTAGTCAGCAAATATACGTTAACAGAAGAAGAATGTATACAGTGTGCTATCTCGAATGGGGTTGTGCAACACACTTCATCTCTGTTTGCCGATTGGACGATTGTACTTCCTGGTTATTGGGGAACCATTTGCAGTTCTGCGATGCCTGACCTAGTAACTGATATGAAATTAAATTGAGCGGAGGCACTGTAGGTCCAACATTTATCAGTAATCAGCAAACTACATTTCCAAAGCGGTGGGACCTCATGTGAGCGACTGCACTGCTAAATATTGAAAAAAAAAAAAAAGTGCTGTCATTGCTGTTGTGACAAATATTTAATTTTCTCTCTTTATTTCTTTATTTCTTTTGTTTTTTTAGACCGTAAAATGAAACTGGAGTTCACCACCAAAGCACAGCCAACAAAATACTGAAGTCTGATTTTTTAACACAATGCAGCATTTACAATATACGTGTTGGTGAAAAAGGTTACTAAATAGTCAGGTACTCCTACTTTACAATATAAGAATATGGCGTTTTGCAGTAATTACCAAAGTACTGCTTCAAAATCTAAGAAAATATTTTCCCAGCAAGTAATCTTTTGGTTTTCAATGATCAGTCAGACTACAAATATAATGAGGGAAGGTGTAGTTATTATGTGCTGTTTTTTATATAGGCATACGGGACATACAACATTGTTATACATTCTGGAAATCTAGCATATATACTATATAGCATGCCATCATTTACTTGAACACGGGCCCACCTTTAACGTGTTGGTGAGTATGGTTGGACGACTTAATCGGAGTGCAGGATTGTGGTGGTGCCGCTAATTGAAAAGAAATGGGGGTCGGAAGAAGGAACAGGAGAAGGATGAGCCCGAGTCAAATCCGGCTCAGTGAAAGTGACAGTGACAGCGAGCGGCTGGTGGTGGCTTTAGCTTAGCGACGGGCTAATTGGTGCCAGTCTGTGTGAGTGTGTTCATTGGGTTCAGTGTGTTTGTGATGTGTAGTGCACTTCTCACATCAACTGCATTCTCAATAGGAAATAACCAGGACAATGGAGCAACAGTTATTTATACACAAGGATTTATTTATGTTATTTGTTTGTTTATTTATTTTGTAAAGTTTTCACTCATATCAAGTTTTCACAAAAAATCCTTCTTTCTGTATTAAAACATTCTATGGTTAAAAAAAGGGCTAAACTGTATATTTTTTGAACAATTAATCCACAGGAGTAGTTTCAATTTCAGGTTTCTAAATGTAAGATTTTTTTTCTCTTCACCCCTTGCCTGACCCTTCATTATAACTTGGACACTTATTCACAAAAATTCAATGTTCATTTGTTCATCTGAAAACTAGAGTGACCCTTGTGCTGACATTTGCTTGTGTTGATGATAATAGCGATGAGGTCCGTGGGCAATCTGGGAGCAGCCGGGCTCATAGTGTAGCAGCCAGACTGCTGTAGCAGAAGGATTAGCCTCTTTCTCTCTTTCCTCTGGTGCTGCTGTTTTAATCTGGCCTCTCGCTCTGGGCCAGACGTCTGCTGGGGATTCAAGTGGACAACTCAGCAATATGCTCCAATGAGGCGCTGCTGCCTCTCAGACACATTACACTGAGCCATGGTTAGGGCGCCACCGCTGCCACAGCTAACTATAGCCAATGTGATAATGAGGACAAATTGGCCTGTCACAGCCTTCCTCATCCCACATCAAAGCAAAACCCTGCTTTACATTGAATTCAAATCACCAAGGAGTGTAGTTGTCCTACAGCTCTACTACATCTCTAGTTATAATCTTGGCGGCTCGGTGGCGGTACTTGGTGGTACTTGATAGCGCTCTTGCCTCTCAGCTAGTAGGTTGTGGGTTCGACTCCTGCTCAGCTCAGGCCTTTCTGTGTGGAGTTTGCATGTTTCTCCCTGTGTCTGGGTGACTACCTCCGGGACTCTGGTTTCCCCACCAACCAATAACATGCAGATTAGGGAACGTATGGTGATGATCGGAGGCTGAGGCGCTGTCACCGAATGGGAAGAGGGTCTCACTGTGAAGCTCTTTGTGACTCCTGTGAAAAGCGCTATACTAATGCAATCTGTCACCTACAACTACGAGGGCAAAACTAAAGGCAGTGTTTTCAATAAACAATTTAATTTACTCAAAAAATTCTTGAGTAAAATGAATAAACAACTGGGTTATAGTTTTAGCACTTTGCCACCAGTAAAGAATGGCATGCGATGAGACTGCTCTCATCGCATGCCATTGGCAATTCTACTGCGAAGGTGGTGCTGGGGTGGAGGTGGTCTATGTGAGATGAAGAGCTGACCGAAAGAGAAAAATCAAAGTTTAAAAATGTTGGTGGAGTGCTTTTAGGCTGAAATGAGCTTCTGCAGATTGTAATTCTTGTTAAGGCAATTTTCTAGTCTAGGTTTTCGCTAATGCTTCATTCCTTTAATTAGAACCAACAAAGAAGGAGGAGCTAAACACTTGACAAAAGTGAAAGGTAATGCTTTAGTAGAATGGGACTCTTCAAATGTGCTGTTGTAGCTGTATCTGCTGATAGCAGCAGATCAAAAGATGTCGGTGGTAATTACGAGGCTCAGAGACAGATAACGTCTTTACTTAGAACAACACGCTACAGGATGAACTCAAAATTATATTACATTTATATTTGAATCAAATTACTTGCGAAAACTGGATACTAACAATTTTATAACAAATCACTCACCATCATTTATAATAATAAAGACTCCATGTGTGTGTTATGTGTCCAGGATCACGAGGATCAGACATATTCTACTCTCAAGTCCAAGAATACCAGTGCACTGGTGTCAGGGCTCAAGCCGGGCACTAAGTACATCTTCCAGGTGAGAGCTCGTACTCAGCCGGCTGTGGACGCTTCAGCCAGAATGTGGAGATCCAGACTGGGAAAGCAGGTGAGATGCCTTTTAAATATTATAGTCTTTAGTGATGGTCCTGTAAAGTAAAACACATTGGGCATTTGTTAAAAAAAAAAAGCAAATTGTCATATAAGTAACAAGAATTCTTTTGTATATACATGAAGATAATACAACAAATAGAGTCAGTTTTACTCTACTTTAAATCAACAAAACATTCATAGCAAATATGTAGAAATTAAATCAGCCAGCTCATGCATTTTTTCAAATAATCATTTTGGTGCACATGGACATGTGTTTGTTCAGTTAAAGACATAGCAACAGGACACTGTATTAGACCCAGCCAGGCAGCTCAGCAGGGCTCTACACTAAAAAGGCGCTGCGTCTGTGAAGGCCAGTGCACCACCTCTGATCCATTGATCCGTTGGTTGTTAGAGGGTCACCCCTGTCAGCAAAACCCGACCCGGTCTCCTTGCACACTGCTGCTTACAATACACCTGAGAAAAACACAACACTCCAAGTGGAAAGAAAACTCTTATTGCTATATTTTTCTTGCTTAATAGGGGCTTTGGCACATAAGTAGCTGGTGGTCCGCAGAGCTCGCCTCCGCCCTGCCCGCCGTCGTCTCCCTTTGCTGTTTGCCTGACTAATAGTGGTTTGCGTTCATCGGACCCCACCCACACACACTCCTCTCATTCTAATTCATTATCCAAGCAAACCAAGAGCTGTACACAGGTCCCACAACAACCCTCATGCTGACTAATCAATATGTCTTAAGTTTGGGAGAGCATCTTCGTTCTGTTCTGCTGCCCTCTATGGGAAACTCTGGCGACTCCAGAGGTTCAAGTAATAGTTTATGTGCTGGGGCAGTGCTAAATGGTCAGCCAGGTGTGTCCAATATTTCATCCTCTTTATATACCGCATTCAAGCTTTGCATAAATACATAGCCAAAGCTTAAGTGTTTTTCACTCCTGGGACAAAGTGCAGCAGATGTTAGCTATTTGATTGTAAGGATGGGGTTTGTGTGCTCCTAGTGTTTTAATGCCATTAGCCATTTGGAAAAGGCAAAACAGCAGCCACCTGGTACACTATGTTTTTTATAATAATGATTTCTGCATCTATTTTTAGGGTGCTTTTAATAATGTACAGGTAATTGCTGCAAAATAGAGAAAACATAGAACACTAAGTACATGCAGTTGTCACTAGCTCAGCCCAAATCCACTGACCCAGTTACATTCAAATATGATTATAGAGCACATTTGTGAAGTTGTTTTTTAGGCAAACATTTATTTAGTTTTCAAATGTAGGAGGATACAAAAATGAGTGATCTTCATCCCCATTATCATTGTACCTAACAGGTCCTGGCATTTACAGATGGACATACAACTTCTTCAGAAACAGCAATAAATTTTCTCTGTGGAAATCCTGTTTAATAGTGGTTACATTTTTACTTTTGTTTAATATGGTATTGATTACAGCAGATTATTTTGTTAAATATAGTTTGTAACTTTATATGTGTAAAATAAGTGTGTTTATTAGACATCTGACTTCTCTTTCAGATAATGTGACTGTGTAGTATTCTGTTAAAGTTTTTTTTAAAGCAATTTATATGTAATGGTGTATTGTGTCATAATTCACTTTTATGCTAAAAAATATATCAGAAGAATACATTTTTTCTTTGAGCTGGAGACAGTACACTGTCTATAGGACTTTTGTGAAATAAATCTGTTATCACTGTTATTAATTTATTTGAATGTACAAAAAAGATGAAAGCTACACTGGAATACGGAGTATGTTCAACTAAAGATCAGAAAAGTACCTATAATAATAGATCATTAACACATGTTTTATATGTTGTGCCCACAGTTCCCCTGCGCTACAACACCATGACCATAACATGGATCTGCATGGCCCTGGTGTCCGGCCTGATCGCTTTTCTGGCCATCATCGTCTGCAGGAAACGGCAAGGCTACACTTTACCACACTACCCATCGCTGCTGTGTGTGGAACACTTTCTTAAGCTACTTTATCTTAACCTGTCTAATATCTTTGTGATAGACTTAGCTTCCTAATCCAGGCTAAGGCTATATTGAAACTATTTACAATAAACTGTCAACTGCTTGACTAAATAGTACATTCCTAATGCCGAAACGAGTTTGTTTCCCAAGACATTTAAAATGCTACTGCATTAAAGTAATTTTTATGTCAGACACTTAAAAAAATCTAACACTTAGACATGTAAATGAATATATTTGACAATAGTTACATTTTACACAATGAGCATTATAATACTATTGTATTATAGGCTCACAAAAAATAATGTACATGTGTCTTTATAAGAACACGCTCTGAGTTATCCTCTGAGTCCTCTCTGCTTTTAGCTCGTGTGCCGTTTTAATGATGTTGATTCATGTCTTGAGCCAAATGCCTCTTATGGGCCTGTCTTACCATCACCCCCCTTTTCTTTTGATCTCTCACTTATACGTAGCAAAATTACAAAGATGACTTAATTCTGTTCGTAGAATTAATCTCTACTTCAATGCATACTCTGTATTTCATTAGCATTATGTTTGAGGGTAAAATTAACTTAAGGATTAAAGATGATATCACACAAGTCGTGCTGTCATGACTACAAAGCAGTGTGCTACATAAATGAAAAACTTATTCTTAACCATAAAGGCAAGTTGTGCCACAAACACCTCTTTAAGGAGAACACTGTCAATTAAAAATCTGGGCTTCAAGGGCAAAAAGGGCTAAGGCCCTCTGGTCTAAAGAACAAATACCGTACATGTTAACTATAATATAATCAGTTGTTAAAACATGTATACAAACAGGCAAGATATTGAAGAAGATCCTGCGTTTGATATCTTACAATAGTCACACATGAAAAGTTTCCTTGCAGGTTCACCAGGTCACACCATCAGTGAACAAAATATCATCATCCAGCTCTAGCCTCTGCACTGTTGTTAAGCACTGACAGGTTGCCAACAACTCCTAATACTCTCAAAACTGTAGTAGAGTTATACTGGCCTGGAAAAGGAATTTCAGTACTGTATTGTTAAATTACAAAATACAGAACAAAACAAAAGACAGAATTATGGAACAAATACACATACACTACTGTAGACACGTTTTGACAGTTGCAGACATATGCGACAAATGTCTTTTTGCTCAGGCTATTATTCTGCAGCCTGGGTGACTTGAAAAGATCACATGATAACCTGCCCTGCATCAAGCCTAGTGCTTTTTTTGGCAGCAATTAAGATTAATTTACAAAACAAATTTGATACAATGTCAAGTCCTGAAATATTCTGATTTGAACTGGAACAGGATCAGTAGGTGCTCACTTTTTGTTATGTCCAATGTCTTGAGACACAGACTCGGTTCTCTCATTGCACTTCATTTTAACCTGCATGTATCTCCCCAGCCTTTCCTAAAATGATTACAAATGAGGCTCACATTACCTTTAAAGCCTCTCATTACCACAATGACCGCCTGTTCCCTGTAATAACAAACTGCTAATGTGTGATGAATAGCCAAAGCCTGATGAATTTTTCTTATGATAAAAAATTGATAAATGCATTAACTGTGATGATTGAGCAGAAGAATTTGGTAGTAAAAATGTCTTCTGTGTTGTCCTGTATTCATGCCTCTGTCTGTCTGTCTGTATGTCTGTCTGTCTGTCTGTCCTTCTGTCCTTATATGGGTATGTCCATGTCCATATATGGGTGTGTGCGTGCGTGCTTGTTGTGCGTGTTTATGTGTGTATTTGTACAGACATTGTGGCTACAGCAAAGCGTTCCAGGACTCGGATGAGGAGAAGATGCATTACCAGAACGGTCACGGTATGTTTAGCTCAGTCCTCTGTTATGACCGTAATAGATGAGATCACATTTCTTTTTATCCCCATGTAATACAGTTCATCCTCAGAGCAAACCATTTTCATCAGTTATTATTACAGCACACAGGCTCCCTCAGAGGTGCATTCATGAGCCTCGCAGCTGAAATGACAGCTTGCTCTAAAATCAATTGGCCATCTAAGATTATAAAAATAATTTAAAGAGTTTAAGACTTTTTTTCTTACTAATTACATAACATTCAACCCCAAAATGTTGTGATCAAATAGACATTTAACTGTTCCAAATACCACAAAAGAAAAAAAATCAAAACAAGTATTCCAGAAAAAAAAAAATACATATATATTGTTTTGAGCACATGTATTCAGGTACTTTTCAACAGCAGTTTGGACTTGCAAGTTGTGATACATTTTTGGAGACACTTTACTTTTGTCTGATAATTAATAAACTTAGACTAATGCATTTAAAGTAATGTTTTAGCCCTTTCTGTTAGACTAACTATCAGTATATTCCAAAGAAAATCAAGATATCATCCACTTCAAGTTGAAAGTACCACACAAACTCTTAAATTCTTTTAGTGACATTTTCTACATTTACAACGTAGATTGAGTCAAATACATAGTTTTATCTTAGCTTTTTTGCAACTGTAGCAGTAATTTGTATGTGTATTGTCAAAAGCAGGAAACACATTATTTCTCTTGTAGTAGTTTAGCATTCCTCCACAAAATGTATACATTCTGCAAACTTCACCTGACAAAGTCCTGTCTGTGTAGCTCTGTGAAAGAGGGGTCACTGTCTGTGTGCTGTTTACTAGATTCTTCTCATCATGGTCGTCCTCCGCATGGCACTGACAAGGCTCAGATGTGACGCTTTTTCATTCTTTGCTATGTGACCAAATGCTAATGTTGTTTATCTTAGTGTCATTCCCCGATGCAAGGTTCTATATCGACCCACACACCTACGAGGACCCCTGCCAGGCAGTGCATGAGTTCGCCCGAGAAATTGAAGCTTCCCGGATCAAAATCGAAAAAATCATTGGCTCAGGTAAAACCATAACACTGCTGTACATCCACAGCCACACACACAGTCATTGGATGAGCTAACATTAGATGATTGGTCGGTGTAAAGACGGTACAGAGAAGAATCTGTCTGTCACTGCTCCTTAGGCAAGCGAAGAATACTAATTCTGCTGCACCCACATGAACCAGGTCATTGTGGGGAGAGCTGCTTCTACACAACTAAAGTGGAAGTGAGGGGGATACGTGGGTAACAGTTAAATACAGGGTTCTTTAGTAAGCTATTTATAATGAAACAATAGGCATTAGTTATTTCTTTATACTTACAAAGCATTTATCGAGAAGAATGAATCTGCAGATCCAGAGACTGCAGTCTTATGAAGCAAAATGAAAGAGGTACCTTCTGCTTCTCCTTTATTCTCAATCTATCCTTTTATTTATACATGTTAAAACAAATGTTTTTTGCAAAAGAATATAGTAATTAAATATAACACACAAGTGTTAGAAGACAATAGTAAGTATTAACTTACTCTTAACCTTTATGATAAATCAACTCACTCAGTGCATCATATAAAAACAATGACTGGAATTAACAGTTAAATCAAATATCACTGAAATACTTCTACAAAATCAATAAGTAAAGGAAAATTTTAATTGTTCCAAATGACAGATGACCAATGAGCTGTGTTTCAGGTTCTTCTGTTTAGTGTTCCTATTTTATGTGCAAATAAACTCAGTCTACCTTGTGGAGATGATTTGAGACGCAGTGAGGAGAGTGGGTCTGGTCACCTCTCTGGAGGGTAACTCCAGATCCACTTCGTGAAAAGAGTTGCAGAAACGTGTGCTCTGGTTCTGAGGGAAACTTTCAACTAACTTTAACTAACTTCTGGGTCTGCAGATTCATACTAATGCATTTATCACTTGTTTATTAAACCATTTAGCTAATGCTCTTCAGATTACTTGGTGGTTTTCCATCTGTTTGTAGTGTGTTTACATCGATTTGATGTACTGTAAATTTACTCTGGATAACGCTTTCTCTCTTGACACAAATGAGGAAGACACAGCTCGAAGCAATTCAACTCAATGCAGTCTTTAATGTCCATTTTAAAACTTAATCCATGACAAAATATATGATCAAATTGGTGCGCAGACCAATCACCCAAAGTTTTTCTGCCCCATGTCCCACATCATGGCTCAAACCCTCAAGAGAGTTTTGCTTGAAGAAAAATCCCCTGAAGACGCAGCCCAGACAAAGGAATACAGGGCATTTTATACCCTTCCATGGCTTCTCAAATTTCAGGCCTTACGTAACTTGACCCTGTCCTATAGATTTGTGGCACGTGCCAACTTAATTAATATTCAGACCTTCCCCTTTTCTTCTTTGGCAAAGTTCCCAATTTTATCCCCTGCACCTGCACTTAGGGATTTTCCCACTTGGACTTTCCCAACTTGGCCTCTCAAGGCCAGTGCATAAGTCCTGTATTCCTACTGTCTCTGCTTCTTGCTTTATGTACATGCCCATTCTACATTGGTTTTGTAGCTCATATAGTTTTGGATAATACAGAAAGAAAATATTAAGGCTAAGTAAATTCACAAAGCTAAGTAAAATAGAATACAATAACAACAACATGTAGACCTTTAAATCTAACACTAGTCCTTTAAAGATAGTACAGGATTTTGACTGTGATTCATCAGATTAAATATTAGTTGCTTCAAAAAATGTCAGAGGAGATTTCAAATATAGAATTTTTTTCTTAAGACAAGTGAATGAAAGCTTTTCTTACTGTCTACCTTTTACAATCCAGAAATGATGAAAACAAAAAACACCAGTATATTTTAGGAGTTCTCACAAGCCAAAAGATAAGAATTAATGAGTTGGAGGATGATCGATGACAAGCCTAGTATGCACACAGATGTGGACTTGCAACCGATAAATGGATTTGTTTTTCTTATCTAACCTCACAAATTAACTCCACATTCTCGTTGATAGGTTGTGTGTAGGTGTAAGTTGTGTTACACTACGTAGGAGAATTGTTTTTCTTTCCTTTATAATGTCACCTTGTTTGCTGATGTGGTGCTTTCAGGGGAGTTTGGAGAGGTGTGCTATGGCCGGATGAGGCTGCCTGGTAAACGAGATATTCCCGTGGCCCTGAAGACACTGAAGGCGGGCTACACTGAGAAGCAGAAGAGAGACTTTTTGGCTGAAGCATCTATCATGGCACAGTTTGACCACCCAAATGTTATCCGCTTGGAAGGAGTGGTCACACAGAGTAAGCACAACTCCACATGCTCATAAAAAAAAAAACTGATTATGAAGACTAATGCTGATTGATTTATATTTTCTTATCTGTATATCTCTGTCGCCATGTGCTTGTGGGTTTATCTACAGGGACACAGTAGATTGATGCATTTCAAATGAAGCTAGACACTGTTACTGTATGTAGGTTTTAAGGCTGTAGTCAACTAAAGAAATTCTTCCACTAAAGACCCTAACGACTGATCAGTCAATTAAAAATTCTAATCTAGATGTACTAGTGATCTGACCAAATATCTAACCCAATCCACATTCACCAAATCTATAGGCAACAATATCTATTTGTATAGGAAATGGAACTTCATGTGTTTTGAAAAGTCAGAATGGACTCACAATGTATGTGTCCCCAAATCTTGTAAATGAATTAGTTAATAAATAAAAACTCAAGTCACTAATTAATTGACCTAAACAATAAAATATTTACATTACTGGTAGGTTTATTTGTTTTTTATTAGTAGAAGCTGCAACAAACTGTCCAGGAACGTATTTATTCATTTTTCCATTTGATGTGAATGGAATCTATTGAATTCACTTTAGATAAAGCAACGTTCTTTCCCACTGCATGGTGGGAAGATGCTTTTCTTTATTAAATGTTACAGAATAAATGAAGTCTGCATTTCAGAAACATTTCTAATAAAAGCAAGAAAACAGCAGCCGGTTCTTCAGAAAAGCTGTTTAAGTCTTTATGCAGTTGCTTGACATTTGCTCTACATTTCTTTTTTAGCACTACGCCTATTTGTTTTTTAATCTGAACCTAAATGACTTCTTGCAGAGTTAATTAGGTATCTGCACTTACAGTACATAGAGTTTTATGGCAAAAACAGACTTGCAAGAAAAACATTTTATACAATTTAATATGATTGCACTGTTATTTCCAATTGCAACACTGATGCAATATGGTGTATGATTCTGAAATACAATAACCCAGCAGTTCTCAGGCTGTGTGCTTTTCGGAGTTTGGACAGTGATTTTATCAATATTTTTGTGTGTTTGTAGGTAAACCTGTAATGATCATCACAGAATACATGGAGAACGGCTCACTCGACTCTTTCCTCAGGGTAAAACCGCATCAGATCAGATGCCACTCATTTCTATATCTTTATTCATCATTGGGACTTTGTTTAGCCTCTTTATGGAAATTACTATCATAATAATAATAGACTCGATCAGAGCCTAGGTCATTAAGGGGCATGCCGCACTGGTGCCCTATGCATAGTTTCCCCATAACTTTGTAGTACTAAAGACACTAAACAGTTAGAAAACTCCACAATGACTTCTAACGAGGCTCTGACCTCTCCTTATGTGTTCCAAAGGTTTGCATCTTTATAACTTGTGATTTCTGCATTCTAATTAGCTAGCTGCTAAAGGCTATAGGAACAGTGAGGGATCAAAAACAAAACAAATACATCGCCCCAGAGTCATGGAAGTATATGCCTTTCATACAATACAGTATAATGCCACAGGTGCAGTTTGCTGTGAGTCTGTTATTCTCCACTTTGTTGATAATTAATTAATACAAAGTGCACAAAAATCTTTCCGCAAATTAGGTAGTCAAACATTTTGTAACTGCTTGTAGCTTTTCTCTTGTGTACACGAAATATTCCTCCCAAAAACAAGTAAATATGAGGACTCTGAATATCGGGACACAGCTTGCTAACATTCAGTAGATAACTGTACATGGATCTGGAGTCGCTTGCCGTTCTTTAAATTTAGTTTTTTTTAAAGAGAGTTTTGCAGTCTTTAACTGCACCTGTGTAACTTGAAAAGCCTCAGATTCCCGTGCTACTCAGGGCACCAGTTTGTGCGCGGAACCGTCTTTGTTTACTAACAGTAAATGGGTCTATAAGTGGCAGTTAACGAGGGCCGGGAATTGATAAAACAAAAAAACAAAAAAGTCACTAAAATAAAAAAAATGTGATTAATTAAATTTACTTACATTAATTAAGTAAATAATTTTAAACACATCCATACATAACACGTCATCAATAAAACCAATAATTGATCTGGAGAAAACATGTTTATGTTTATGAAATTTGAAATTCATAAACATAAACATGTTTTCTACCTCAAAGCCACTTCTTAATGATTTGATCCACAGCAGTGACTAAGAATTGTAATAAACTTCAACATTTTAGCTGTTTGCTCATGTACAGTATTGCCATATCCCATATCTCATTATCTTTTCATCTCACCCTATCTATATTAAAATCTTATCTAACATCGTCTGTTCTGTCTTGTACAATTTGTTTGAAGCATATTCTCTTTTCTGTCAGCGGCATGATGGACAGTTCACAGTGATCCAGTTGGTGGGGCTTCTGCGGGGCATTGCGGCTGGGATGACCTACCTCTCAGACCTGGGCTACATCCACAGAGACCTGGCGGCGCGAAACATCCTGGTCAACAGTAACCTGGTGTGTAAGGTGTCTGACTTTGGCCTTTCCCGGGTCCTGGAGGACGACCCTGACGCGGCCTATACCACCAGTGTGAGTTTCCATGTCGAGGCAAGCAAATTTCACACACACACCCACACTCATATTCACAAAGTCTGTTTTGACTGAGGGGTACAGGAGAGCTGATATGGACCGGCATTGTCCACGCAACTGTACAACAATATTTAAGCGTTTGGTCCTTTTTAAATGTTAGATTTATTTTTAATCATTCTTAGGAGTGATTAAATTAACACTGCTCTAGGAGTGTCAAGTGTACAAGCTTGTCCTTAAATGCCCAGTATGTAGCTTTTCAGCCCTAAAGAGGGTCATGTTAGGGGTCTGCTTGAGGGCCCTCTTGAATTTTTCCTATTGTCTTCTATGAAAATGCCTCTGGATATTTAAAAAAATAAAAATATATTCATAACCTTCTCATTTATAGGCAAATAAACTATTATGAGATGAATCAGGATTAGTTTGTACTCTAAACCTACTCCTACCTACTCAATACCTTGAACTTTTGAAGGGAAACTGTCAAAACCCAAATTATGTTCAAACTAGTCTCATTGTTCCCTAACTGCAAACACCAGCGTAATTTCTTCTTTACAGAAGAAAATGCAAAAATTTTGGCTTTTCTCTTTATAGGTCAATAATTTTTAGTACAGCATAACATACATTTTTTGTTGTAATACACCAAGGTAATGGTTTAGACACTAGCAGAAGTTACCATACTAATAGGAAAAACTGTCTCTTACCCACTATCTGGGCTTTCCAGAACAGAACATTGTTTCAGGAACATTTACTTACTTCTGTATATCAGACTTACCCAGCTTCTACTTGGGGACACTTTGCCATATCAGCTCAACCTGTACCATTCAGGGGAATATGTTTAAATGCATTACATACTTCAATTTGCCTTGTTGTCAATTAATGGTTTTAGTATAATTAAAATACTCCTAAAAGTAGTGGATGTGGTAACTGCATTACAATCATTGTAAGGGCTGTTAGGGATGGAAAATCGATCGAAAACATCGAAAATCGATCGAAGTTCGCAGAAATCGAATCGTAAGGCCAGAATCGATTCGTTTTTTCATGCAGCCACTGACTTACAAACAGATTCTGTATTTGTATAATACACACAATAATACAAAAATAGTCACAATGTTTGAAAAACAAAGCCTGAACTTGTGCCAGACCTGACTGAATGTGTATTATTATGTGAGTAACAACTGATGGTGGACGAACCTCTAAATATGGACACTAAATATGACTGTTTGATATTTACTGTTTGAATGTTGACAAAAAACACTAGTTCTAAGCTCTACCAACGGTGGCTTTGTTTTAAATGTCATGTATTATGGTTATTTTGTGTCTTAAGAAAAAAAAAAGTTAATATAGATAAACTAACAAAATCGAACAAAATCGAAAATCGTGGCTACAAAATCGAAAACTGAATCGAATCGTGACTTAAGTGAATCGTCCCATCCCTAGTTAGCAGTAAAAAAAAAAGACCTTCACTATCAAATGCAACATTTGCAGAACAAAATGCATTCCAGAGAAAATGATTGTTTTGTTTGCTCTATCCAGTCCTGTACATCAGCAGCTGTGAGCCAGACATAAAAGTTAAATGCAGCTACAGCGAAGCAATACAAATCCAATCAGAGAGGTATAGGAGCGAGATAGAAGGTGTGGGTAAATATAGGCCTATATTAAAAGTGCAGTCTGCTGGGATGGAAGGAGAAGTCAGTGCACAAAACAGCTCCTTTCATTCTGCGATGCTATCAGCTTCATGCACTCTGTGGAAATCAGCGCATGACGCACTTGTCTGTTCCACTGACTCTGAGCTCAACTGTCAAATTATAGACGTAAGATTATTACATGAGCGTGTTCAAATCTTCTGTAAAGATTGGAATATAGTGATAGTGAGTTATTTGATGAAAGCTAAACAACATTGTGAGTCATAAATAATAAAGCAATATGTAGATTGAGTTAGCCCATTTCTATTCATGTTCTCTGAAACATGGTGACAAGGAAAGGCATAAGTGTCCAAGTTGAATAGATTTTGTCCATGTTTAAGAACTGTCAGATGTCTAGATGGAGGGCAAGAGCCATTTTTTCTTATTGTTAACATTGTACTTTGCCATGAAATATCTAAAAAGGTCTTTCACAAATATTTAATCTGGTGATTTCTTTAATTGACAAGGAATGCCCAGTTTTTATTTTACTGGGTCAAATTAT
Source organism: Mugilogobius chulae (assembly GCA_038363315.1). Classification (NCBI taxonomy): domain Eukaryota; kingdom Metazoa; phylum Chordata; class Actinopteri; order Gobiiformes; family Gobiidae; genus Mugilogobius; species Mugilogobius chulae. The sequence continues at coordinate 29,426,309 of CM076405.1, read as the reverse complement.
TTTTTCCTCTCTAAATAAATTGTGCTGTAGATTTGCAAGCTAAACTAGATACCCGTTGGCCCTATTTTGGGCACCACTCTATTAAAATCAATTTTTTTTCCTGAACACATCTAGAAAACAGCATTTATTGGCTGCCTTCCATCTTTTATATTGCGCTATAGAATGTGTTGATGTGAACAGAACATACAAAAATATATTGACTTTGTGCTTTTTTTGGTTATTTACTTAACATTGTGCTTGGCAGCATGTATAATTTGCATGTACAATAACAGGATGATGCTTCATTGTAAAACTCTTATTTTTGTTCTTCAGGGAGGAAAAATCCCAATTCGTTGGACAGCTCCAGAGGCCATCACATATAGAAAGTTCTCTTCCTCAAGCGACGTATGGAGCTATGGCGTTGTCATGTGGGAGGTGATGTCCTATGGAGAGCGACCATATTGGAACCTCACCAACAGAGATGTAAAAGCAAACACCAGTCTGTCTATGTTCAAGCATCCTCTTTTCATTGCTGTAAATTCTTGGTACATTTCGGCCTCGTAGGTGATCAAATCCGTGGAGGAGGGCTACAGGCTGCCGGCTCCCATGGGCTGTCCTGCTGCTCTGCATACGCTCATGCTGGACTGCTGGCAGAAGGATCGCAACGAGAGGCCGCGCTTCTGCCAGATAGTCACTGTTCTGGACAAGCTAATCCGCAACCCAGAGAACCTCAAGTCCATGGACACGCTCTGCAGGTAGGTGTGCGCACAATACTCTCATTTAGCAAACAAAGCTACATGGGTGCTTTGTTTCGCCCACTCTCCAAAATGAGAAGTCTTTTCATTTCATTTGCACCCACTGTTTGCAAACATTTAAGCAAATATTGGTTTAAGTGATTAACAGATTTGGCAGGAAATCAAAAATAGTCACTTGCTGTGTGAAGGCTCACTGGGAAAAAAAAATCCTAGATTAGCTCATTGTCTTGGAATTAGGATATTTATCTTAAAGTACATAAAACTAGTCATTTACCTAAAACGCAATTAAGATCGATATATTTAGAGATTTTTATCATTTTATTATTATTGCTGTTTACGTATTTTCCTTTTACAATTTTCATCCCAGTTTAGTCATTTTTCTGATTACTACTTCCTCATAATAATTTTTTTTTTTAAGTAATGTAAAGCAAATGTGTGTCTAGCTAAATACTCTTGTAAACTATCAGAAAAGTCTTAAAACAAGTGAAATATGTCACTAATGTGATTCAAACAATCTGGTCAAAACTACCTAAAGTAACATTCTTAACATTCTTACATTTTTTTTTAAACCACAACGATAAAGTCCTTTTGGCAGTGCTCAGAAGAACATTCCTTGACATTACCTTGTGCTCTGCTTGTTGTAAAAAATAGTATGGCTTGATAAAGTTACCAAGTTTCTCTCAAAGTTGGAGTGAGCCATCGTTTTCCAATCATCTGTGATAGTGTCTGCGATATTGACTTTGATCTATGTTGGGTCTGCAGGGGGCTTGTAAGGGACAGTGAGCTACATTGTTCTGTTGAGATCTCCGGGTTTTGAGGCAGCAGAGCATGACGAGGAACACCTTCGGGTGCTGGGAACGCTGGGCAAGAGGCCTTTTAAGGATTTCTCCCAGCATTAATCTAGCTAAAGCAGCCATCCCGCAGCCACCCCCTTCACCTCTTCTCTATCATTTTAACCGTTATTGATTTTCTGCCTTCGTTACTAGCACAATTCAAGCCTCTCTGTGCTCTCTTCTCCTGCTGCTCAGTGCTTGCTTACTGACTTCTCCCTTGTTTTCTGACTAATCTGTTTGTCTTTCTATCCATCTTCCACCCTCTGCTTCTATGTGTGGTCATCTGTCTCTCAGTCGCAGTCTAAACAGCCCTCCTCTGATGGAGAGGGCTGCCCCTGACATCAGTAGCTGTAACTCAGTAGATGATTGGTTGGACACCATAAAGATGGGTCGCTACAAAGAACACTTTGCAGCAGGAGGGTATCACACTTTGGGACATGTCGTAAGCATGAACCAAGGGTAAGTGTTTGTTGAGGCTGATTAAGAATATACTGTATGTCTCAGTACTCACTGTTTTCTGTTAGAAATGATTTATGTCAATTGTATCAAGATAAAACTATGTTCTCAAGTGACATCTCTACAACTTACTTCTCTTTTGCATTCTAAACTACCTGTTGTTTTTAAATGAAAGAAATTAGATTAATCAGCCACCGAAATACAGTATGTGTTAGCTGCAAGCCTGCATTGAAAATATGAGCTGCTACCTGTCCCAGTTTCAAGACATTTTTCAAACACATCAAACCGATTCATATAAATTTTCTTTTTCTAAAATCATTAATGTTGCACACAATCACACGTTGGGTTTCCATGGTTTTTAAATAGAAGCATCACAGTGCGGAAGAAGGAGTTTGAATGTATTTATAATCTTATTTTTATAAATTTCAATATATTTTGTGTTCTTCACAGTATTTTGATGCTTTTGTAATATTGATGTTAATATTTTATCGAGAATAGGAAGAGGTATTAGAAGATAAACCAGATTTTTAGAGTGGCACATACAGGTCAGAGATCAATTCTCAACACAGATCCCTAAAACTTTTGAGTTTGAGGAAGGCATGTTCATAAGAAGTGCTACATATCTCTCTACACAGAAAACAGTACTATATACAGTAAACCCCCAGTTTAATCATCTGTATATGTGTGTGTGGCAGGGACATCCAGAGGCTGGGAGTGACGCTCATGGGACACCAGAAGAAGATCATGAGCAGTGTGCAGCTAATGAGAGCACAGGTCCTGAACAAGAGTGTCCCCTCTGTGCATGTATAACTGCAGAGCAAACACCCAGGCCTGACCACACCTGGGGAACTGTGCCCAAACTCAACATGAAAGAACTGGTCATGACTCTTACCTTCAAAGCTCAAATGTTTTAACGACAGAGAATATAGAGAAAGAAGACTTCCTATGGACATATGCCTTTTTGGTACATCTTTTTTTTTTCTTTTCTTTCTTTTCTTTTTTTTTTTTTTACAGAAAAGACTGCCTTAACAACCACAAAGATTTTACGTTTGTTGTAAGAGAGAACATTATGAATGAAAATCAAATCTGTGGCGTGAACATGGGATTATTTTCTAAGATCCAGAAAGAAGGCTGAAGTTATACAAAGTGAATGGGGAAAGTGAGATAGGGCTCACCCAAGTTGCCAGATAGTCTTCATAGTGGAGAAGACCTTGTTCACCCCAGGCTATTAATACCAACAACAGGCAGCACACCTCTGCAGCGTCCACATGTGATGGACGACCCGAGCAGAGCCCCTGGAGCCCTCTGCCCAGTGTAAAACTGAACAACGCACAACTGCTGTACACAGACTCCATGAACGGCGCACTTTATTCTACAGTAGGTTACTATCTGTCTGCAGAGCAATGGGAAACACATCTCAAGAGTCTTTTACTACTCCAGCTAAAAAGGTTGAAAGTGTATTTTAATATGTATTTAGAAATTATAGCATAAGGTCAGAGGGCTTGTTTGAGTTTGGATATATAAGGGAAAGACTTTTGAAAGGGACTGCAACAAATAGGGAAGATAATACATATTTCAATCTACATTTAAAACCATACATAGACTATTTTCTCTGAAGAGATTTTAGAGTCATATCTGGAAAAAACAGTTGCCTGGGATCCAGAATCCACACAAAGAGTGGGACTGGTCACCACGCTCTCCTTTGCATTTCCTTATTCTACACGCATGGGACTAAGGAACTCATTGGTCTTCCGTCATTTAGAACAAAATCAAACATTTCTAACCTCTCATTACAATAGATACAGATGTAGTTTGAGCAGTTCTGATTAGCTAATCCATCTGTCAATCACATCCCATGAATCTCAGGGAGATGAACGTAGTGACCAGATTACATCTTTCTGTATTAAAATACAAAGGTGTTATTCTGGATTTTCCAGGCAAGAAAACCTGTGCAGCTACATTTGAGTAACGTTGCTTTTTAGTGCTTAAAAAAGCTTTATAGTTTTTAAGATGGACCCGAGTTTTCTGTTTGACGAGGTTTCATGTGCAATTCAGTTTAATGCTCATCCTGGCCGATTTGTGCAATTATATTGTTTTTAACTGTTTACCCTGACACTACTGACTGCCAAGTCGAGCATTATGAAGGAAACATCAGCTAAGTGACTCATCTCAATTCTAAAGCACAACTGAAAACGTGACAATAGATTTAATTTACTCCAAATAATGATAAATCATCTTTGTCACAAAGTGTGATATGCACTGTGTCGAAACAGGGTATATTATTGCCAAATGTTTTTTAAATATTGTAGCTAATGCAGAGCCTTGTCATTTGCCAATGACTATTTTTGATGCCTGTTATCATTATATTCACTACTTCCGATACATTCTGGAGGAGCTGCCCCAAAAACCCACTGCTTTCCAGAATCCAGTGCAATGATTGAGTAGACAGTGCAGACGTCTGCACATTTCCTCTAGTACATGGTGCCACACAAACTGCACAATAAGCTTCTTTACAGTCATGTGAATTCACTGATAGTTCAGTGTTGATGAAAGACATTTTAGAGTGAATGTTTATCACGTAAAATCTACCTACATACAGCTATGTCCACACCAACTTATAAAATGACTTTATTTTTGTTCAATGGGGAAATGGACCACTACCAGAAGATCTGCTCTTTTTCTAATGTGGAGGCATGTTTCAGTGTGGACAGAGCGCTGGATCTTTTTGTACCCTCCAGAGAATGTCTTCTGTGCACTGCACTTGGTTGTCTGTAATTCAGTGTCTGAATGAATGACTGAATTTAAGGAGATAACCTTTTTCTTCTGGACCATGTAAAATAGAGACAATTCACAATTAATTCTCCAAGATGCTTTTAAAGACACTGGACTTTAACAAAAAAAAAAAAAGAATACTTTTTTATAAAATTAGGGTGTGTTTTTGCTAGATGATTTATAATGTACACAGCAAGTTCAGTCACTGCAAGAGAAGAGGAAAACAGACTTCACATTTTATTTATTTATGCCCTTTGGTTTTCAAATATCATAACTTGGAAAGTTTTTTTTTTTTTACCGTTGATGAATCAACCATGTTGCTAATGATAAATCATACATGTGCAAACTGTCCATTAATTCACAATAAAGGAATGTTTGTGTGTGACTGCAACAGTGATTTGGTGCCTATTTATAAAACAATAGAGAGGCCAAATCCCCGAGCTCTCTTCCACTGGCGGTGTAGTTAATGTATGCATGCTCCAATCCTCCGGGGAGCTGTAACCGCTGACTGTTAACAAAATACTTCAGCGTTTTATGTTCATTTAAAGTGCCACTAACCATTTCTGTCCATGAACACATGACTGTGGGCTAGAGACTGGTGGCAACTAGAAAGGTAACCATTTGGGAGAAAAAAAAGAGCAGTTTTACATCAAATAATACTTTGTTCAATCATCATGATAAACCTTAGCGTTTATCATGCGACAATTATCTTGCCTTACAAGAGAAAGATTCTGGGTTGAAATTGTTTAGGATAATTCATAGAAGAATTTTTAACATTCAAGTGAAAAAGTGCTTTAATTCAAGTGTTTATTATAGTTTGAATCGGGAGCGATATGGCAAAAAAGAATAAAGCAATTTTCCTGTTGCTTCTGAGGTTAATAAAATCTGCTTCATTAGAAAGTTCACATTTCACTGTTATTTGTGAAATGTGAACTTTGTTCTTCACTCAGAGCATGACAACGGCCAGAAAGGAAAAAAGGTGGAAATGAGTTTGCATGTTCTGCCCCCTGTCTGGGTGGTTTCCTCAGGGCACACTGGTTTCCCCACCAACCAATAAATGCAGGTTTAGGGGACGCTTGGTGGCTGAGGTTGAGGCGCCAGGTATTTAGGCGACTCGCCTCTGCTGAGCTGCCCCAGGGCTGCTTACTATCACTACATAAGTTGGGAGGGAGGGGTGTAACCATCACTGTGAAGCGCTTTGTGACTCTGAGTCTGTGAAATACAAATAAAGCTTACTTACTTAATTGTCAATGCTGAAACTGATATCTTGCTCATCTTACTAATATGCTTCCTTACTGTAAGCAAGCTTTCCTCTTCCTAATATAATGTCTTACATTCTGAAGAATCTGTAAGAAGTAAATAGAATTAAATAATAAGACATCTTTGGTGCAGAATGGAAAATAGTTTCCACAGGAAAGTCTATATGCTAAGAGAGCAAACTGACCAAAAAACTGAAGAGGGGAAATTGCTCTTCATTTTATATTTAGTTTTTTTGCACAGGGTTAATTTATTCACTAAAGGTGTTCCTCTCTCACCAATCCTTCAGCACATGATAATATAACTAAATTTTTTGTTTGCAATTAAACCTTAAAAACATTTTTACAGAGCAAAGACTGGAGTTGACAACTCAAACACAGCCATTCAGAGCGCTGCAATGGCTCTTAAAGAGAAATAAAAGGCTTTTTATTTTGATTTAGGCACACAGAGATCTCATTTTGTCACAATCTGCTGCTTATGCAATTTACTTTTTGGCAGAAAAGACAAAGTTTATTAATTTACAACTAAGGAAGGTCCTTTGAGATGCATCATCTTTTTTCAAGGGGTGCTAATAGGTTCTTTGAGCAGGGGACAGATTTATCAAAAAGAACACAGGGATAATGTTACTCAACCTATTGACTATGTAACAGCTTCCCTGACTGATCTAAATAAATGCATAAAATATAATCAGGGGGTGTAATGTGCTGTTCTCATAGTGTGGATTCTCAAACACACACATCCTCATTATTCAGCCAAAACACATAGTATTTAAATTCACCTTGCGACGGCTGCGTGATCCGTTTTGTGCACCATTCACTCAAGTTGATATCAATTGGCTCTGACGGCCTTAATGTCTGTTGCTAAGATTTTGAGTAAATTGCTTCTTTTCTTCCACTGTTGGGAATGAGTTGTGGAACACCATTCGAAGCCGAGTAATTGTCCTCTCCTTCACCTTAGGAGTGCTGTCCGTGCGTAATCTGCTCCTCGCTGAAACAACACCTATACAACATCATTAATCTCATTACTAAAGTCATCTAGTCGCACGCCCAACTATCAGCTGCGACCCCTTCTCCAGTGGGTCTTACCACTATTTGTGCTGTCCCTTGGTTGACTTCTTTGCCACAGAAATCCGCTCTCTGTACGGCTATCTGCTGCTTTGAACGTGTCCTCGGATGTCCCGTACTCAAATACAATGTCAAAGCAGCGTTTGGCCGTCTCTTATCACCTCATTGCAGGTCCAACTGCACCGTCCCAGACGATTCAAGGAGGGTTTAAAACATGCCATCGTCAACTTGATTCAGACTGAAGACAATGCTGATATGTGTAAAGTGGAAACATCAATCAACCAAGAAAAAAATACCACTTGAAATCCCATACAGCATAGAAATGTTCAAACAAGATAGAAGCATTTTTAATGATACACTGACTTATATGAATGGCGGCACGGTGGCAGCGCAGATAGCGATCTTGCCTCACAGTAAGAAGGTTGTGAGTTTGCCCGGCTTTTCCGTGTGGAGTTTCCATGTTTCTTCTGGTGTCTGGGTGGGTTTCCTCTGAGGGCTCCGGTTTCTCCCACCAAACAAAACATGCATAGGGTAATATCCTCCAGCTACGGGAGTCCTGACCAAAGAAGATTTGGAGATGGATTCCTGAGCGCTGCACTGTGGCACCTCTGTTTTTGACCTAATACAAACTTCAGAAAAAGCATGTTTTTGTCATTTTAATTTCTTTGTTGCACTGCATAAATAAAATATTTGTCTTTACTTTGAGCAGGCTTGTAAGGCCACAAAAGGATAGCCTCCTTTTGTATGTTTCTATAGAAAAGCTGTTCCTTTAGTTCATATTATGCCACAAAACATATCTTTAATTCAAAATGTCCCAAAGTGGTTTTAGCTGTCTATTTTCACTTTTTTAATTGTGTCATTGAATTGTCACCTCCAGTAAGTTACACTGTGCACATTTCAAATCAAATCAAATCAATTTATTTTTGTATAGCCCAAAATCACAACAACAGTCGTCTATGAGGACTTCCCAAGATTATTAAAATCAAAATAAAACAATACATATTCAATGAAACAATACACATTCAATGAAACATTTGATCAAGCAAGTCAAAGCAGACTATCAGTAGAGCAAATTAATGATTGTCCAGAGCATCCCCTGTTCTTAGACCCTCCTTCTCGGCAAGGAAAAACTCAAAAAAACCCTAAGGGAAAAAGAGAAACCTCGAGGAGAACCACAGTGAAGAAGGGATCCACCCCCATGGATGGACAGGCTGTAGACTAAGACTAAAGTTATACAGCCCGATCTTGCCCTTTTGTCTTAGCCGATCTTAGCCTTGGTCTTAAGTATTCCTCTGTTGGCCACTAGTGGCTCTCTCCAAGCTCTTACACTGTCAGTATAGAAGGTGTGGCTCCAGCCAGATGTGAGGGGGTGCAGTTTTTTTCATTGAACCTGACACATGCTCACGCCTGTGACAAGTGAGCAGCTGCTTTAGGATCACAGGCAAAAGAGAACTGTAGCAGCAACTTCGTTTGAAAAAAAAAACTGCAATAATAGAAATCTATTGGTGAAAGTCTATTTACTTGACAGACTTTAACAACTTTGTCTAAAAATGAGGCCAACATTTTTTTAACGCGTTGACACATAAAAAATGGTTTTAAAAAATACATGATGGCCTCTTTGGCCTTTCCATAGCATTCACACTGACCCATGTTCACTCTCACATCTGATTATCTTTTTTATTAAGTCAACAAGCTTTATGTAAAAGAAAAGACACATTTTTAGACAAAGTTGTTAAAGTCTGTCAAGACTTTCACCAAATAGATTTCTATTATTACAGTTTTTTTCCAAACTGAAGCTGCTGCTACAGTTCTCTTTTGCCTGTGATAAAGCAGCTGCTCACTTGTCACAGGCGTGAGCATGTGTCAAGTTCAATGAAAAAAACTGCACCCTCACATCTGGCTGGAGCCACACCTTCTATACTGACAGTGTATAGAGCTTGGAGAGAGCCACTAGTGGCCAACAGAGGAATAATTAAGACCAAGGCTAAGACCGGCTAAGACAAAAGGGCAAGATCGGGCTGATAGAGTTTATGTTTGTGGAGCCAGAGTCCATAAGCAGAGGGAAACGACTCATCTAGCAGGACCAGGACAGGCTAATCCTGGAGAGGGAGGTGGGGCGGATGTCCAGAAAGAGGAGGAAATCCGGCATCAGTGGTCCGGCCCACGTCACAGGAACAGCAACGATCTGAAACAGGGGACAGCGAGTGAATAGCAAACAACAGACTTGAGATGAACTGTAATTTATTATTCTTTACAAGAAAGGCAGAAGTGAGAGGATAGTGCTCAAGTTGCCATACTTTCCCCAGTATATTTGCTCAGAGTCTGTTCCTAACTGACCTGACCATAAGCTAATCCGAAGAGGAACGTTTTGAGCCTAATCTTAAATGTAGAGACTGTGTCTGCTTCTTTGACATGAGCAGAGAGCTGATTCCAGAACCAGGGAGCTTGATAGCTAAATGCTCTGCCTCCTATTGTGCTTTTAGAGACTCTAGGAACCACCAAAAGTCCAGCATCTTGAGAGCGAAGTGAACGGTTAGGATGATAAGGAGTTATTTCATCTTTGATATATTTAATATTAGAAAGACTAACTTTTGGGACAAATTTTATGTATCATTTATCATTTTACTTTAAAGTCTTTTCACTTTCTCATCCAAACAGCTGGTCTGAACAGTGTTACTACAATAGCTGTTTTAATACTTGGCCTTGTTGTCCATCATCTATAAAGTGACAGCACAAACACGCTCTGTGTGCCGTAAGCACTGTGCAAATGTTTGTGCTAACTAACTCATCTAAACACAGAATTAATTCATGTGTTTGATCAGCATTGCACTGCTTTGCTGACAATGGGATTTCAATTCAGACTTTGGTGATGTGTACCTGACCTTAACTGTTTGACACCTCTGTCAGCCAAAAGGAAAGGTACCTACGAAGTAAAGTGACAAAACACAGAGGTTTGCATACATAACAAAATTAATGATAATATTGATTATTTCAGCTTTCTTTAAAGGTGCACAGTGTAACTTTTCTCTTTGTCTTGATAAACCTTGTATTGTTTTGCCTTGATTGGAATTGTGAGGCTGGAGCTGTGTTGCTTTTGGAGCTTTCATGTAGCCAGGCTGGCGCCACCTAGTGCCTTCACTCAATTTTCTTTCACTCCAGCTACTAAATAAGGTATTACAGGACTGCATGCCGCAAACTGTTCCCAAAAAGCAGAAAGTACAGTTGTCCAATCAGCAAGAAGGAGCTGAGTGGTGCGCTAGCCAGAATAACCAACTCGAGTTGAGATAGTAGACTTTATGTGTTCTCCTCCTTTTACCTTGTGTCAAATATTCACTTTGAAAATGTTAATGTATCTTTTAATTTGCAAGTCTACCACATAGAAACAGTAACAATCACTGACACATATGTTTATGCTCTACTTCCTGAACGACAAAACGACCAAAAAGCAGTCATTGGTTAAATTTAAAGAAGTCCCTGTTTTCTGTGAAGTGAACGAGCCCAAACGATGCAATGTCAGACAGTTTCCACAAAGTGAAATGAAACCGGCTGATGCATCAGTCTAGCTTTCATGTTAATTCAGTCGACAAAAAAGAGGGTCTTGTAAACTTGAGCAGAAGTATTGGACTCTAAGTGTGATGCAAATCAAGAGGTACTGTCAAGAAAATGGCAAATCTCATCAGATCTCAAAGCCTTATTTTGGATTGGACTTAAAATGTACTACTACTAGTGCGGCAGTAGTAGCCTGATGCATCAGATGATTTGCACTTCGCGGAAACCGTCTGACATCGCATCATTGGAGTTTGTTTGCTTCACAGTAGGTAGGATTTTTCTAAAATTTAACCAATCACTTCGTTTTGGTCATTTTGTCGTCCAGGAAGTAGAGCAAAAATACTGTATGTGTCAGTGATTGTTGCCATTTTTATGTGGTAAGCTTGCAAATTAAAAGGTACAATATAGTTCAACAAAGGAGAACACAGTCTGTTATCTCAACTCAGGTTGGATCTGGCTAACGCACCACTCTGCTCCTGCTAAATTATTGGACGACCGTAATTCCTGCTTTTTGAAAACTGTTAGCAGTCCTGTGATACCTGACTTGGTAGCTGGAGTGAAATGAAATTGAGAGGAGGCACTAGGTGGCGCCAGTTTGGCTAGGGCAGCAGTGGCCGAAGTGCATGATTGTGTACTTGAGAAAGACACTTCACCCACATTGGCTTCAGTACATATGCAGTGGTATGTCTGTGAGAGTGAATATGGGACAAATTTATGGAAATTAGTCTGCGACTATAATCTTGTTTACAGCAGCAGCAGTAGGACTTATGTGTGTATTGTGTGATCGATCATATTCACAACTACCCCACACACAAAATAGGTCTATCCTTATGTGTGTCTCCAAAAGTGATAAACAGTGTAATTTCTGACACAAGTCACACCATGACAACATACAGAGGATATGTTGGCGACATACAGATTACACAGTCATCCTTGAACTGTCAACATTCCACGTTTGGTGCATCACTGCAGCATACTATGTTCCACAATGTGGTAGTTTTTTATCTATCTAATGTGACATTTATTTATCTTGCCCATAAATTAACATCAATCAATCAATCAATCAATCATTTATTTATGATGATCATTCCAGGCAAAGCTGAAAGATCTCCATGGGACGAGGTGGTGAACCTTAACCAGAGCAGTCTGTACACCTTCCACCATCAACAGCTACATTTTTAACACCACAAAGACATCAGCTCTCCAAAAGTGAGCAGTGATATCTCTCTCTCGCTTTACTACAAAATTTATAATCCTGCTCCTGGCCTTGAAGCCTTGATGTGCAATGTTGACAATCAATAGGACAGAAGAAACAGAATATCGGAGAGCTGAATTAAACTTTTGGCACTCCCACAGAAAATATCCCAATTTCAAAATGTGCTAAATAAAAAAGAACCCTGCTGTGTGGTGTTTGGAACACATTCATGTCTGAGCGAGGCAAAAAGGAGGATGTGAAGAAGCACTACTCATCAAAAGAACGTCTGTAAAACTTAGAAAGGCTTTTTAAAGCTTCTGGTTTTCTGCATTTTTCATACCTTTGAACTACACCAGGACACTTCTGCATGTTGGACAACTTAAAATAATGTATATGTCTGGAAAAACAGGCACAAATGCAGGTAGTCTACTGAAAAATATTATTTTGTAGTCAAGTCATTAAAAGCAGCTGCATTACTTCGACCTTATTCAAACTTACATCATACATGTGTCTTACGATGCATGTTTACAATACTTCACAAAAACATAATGAAACCATTATTCTGTCTACTATGTCCAATGGGCACAAACAGCCATTAGTTACATTAGGTTTAAGTTAGATCATGACATTAGGGTTGGGGTTAGACTGTGAAACTAGGGTTATCATATATTTATGTGTTTTGTAATAAATTCAATTATGGCATTTGTTTTACCACAAAACAAACAATAAAACATGTTTGCATATCAATAGACTTTAGTAGAAGAAGAAGCAGGTACCTTTGAGAGCAGTTTGTGTCACTGCGGTTCATAAGAACGCTGTCTCCATCATCCTTCTGTAAAGCACAGAAGTGTAAGCCTGCTGTAAAAGAACAGACACTCTGAAATTTGGAAGATGTTTGTCCCATTTGCGAGATGCACACCTCAAAATAAGCTACTGTGTTTCATGTGGATTGCATAGCTCCTCCAACATAAGCAACATAAGAAGAACTGATAATAAATCATCAAAACTACAGCAGTAATATTGTGTTTTGTTGTTGTAGAACTCAAAGTTTAAGGGTTCATAAGTTCAACTCTAACAAAGACATGCTGCCCTGTTTTTGACTGTCTGCATGTCCTCACTGAGCCTGCAGCGCCCCTAAGGGAACAGTTGTCCCCGCAGCGCTCATGGGTCTGTTCAGTCTGAAAGATCCTCTGAGACATGCTTGAGGATGGCTTAATCACACCTTATCTGCTGTGGAGCCTGGAGAGCAGTAAACACCTGTCTGTATGAGGGGCAAAAGTTTATGTCAACAGATTCACTCGTGATGGAAAACAAACTCTTGTTTATCTACTTGGTTGTAGGGCTTGTGTAAATTATTCTCAAACAATTAAAGATGTATGTACTGTCTATAAACTAGTCTAACTCTCTCACAAGCGCTTTGGCACATCATTAGTTATTACATGCATGGACTTTCTGTGCACCAGCCTGCACAGCTCTATCCCAAAGAGTCACTGGACTTTTTCTTACAAGTTTGAAAAGATCAAATAGTTAGGTAATACGGAAGTCCAGAGCTGCCAGTGTGGAGTAAATATTTTTTCCAGCTTTTCTCGTTATAACGACTTTATATTTACGTTCAAACGACAATATTCTCGTTATTACGACTTTTATTTACGTTCAAACGACTTTTTTTTACGTTCAAACGAGAATATAATGTCGTCATAACGACTTTTTATTTACGTTAAAACGAAAATATATTCTCGTTAAAACGACTTTTAATGAAAAATAGACAGCCCTTCCCATGATGCTCCGTTTATTAATCATTACACAGATTAAACAGGATTCTTCCAGTGTTACTGCTACATATAAGATCTCATGGCTCCTTTTTATAAATACGTGTGTATCGATATAAAATACGCCGACTTTCGTCTTTCCTCATTTCTCCCCCCCCCCCCCCCCCCACCCCCACCCTTCTTCGCAAAGGCCTAAATTCTCGATCGTTTCTGATTGGCCAGCGCCTCGACTTTTTAACTTATTCAGAACTCTGGTCCGGAGGTCCGGAGCAGGTTATGAGTTTGCCGCATGTTGCCATAGAGATCTGCCCCGATAGGAAGTGATCCAGTTTCATAGGACCGCCAGACCAGGTTTAACCCAGAACTGACCTCGCTAAACCCAAATCTAGCTTCGTAGTACATGGCTCTGAGCCATCCAGATTGTGGCGCATCATGGGAAGAGCAGTCTGTTTATAAAAAAAAAAAAAAGTCGTTCGAACGAGAATATATTTTTGTTTTAACGTAAATAAAAATTCGTTATGACGACATTATATTCTCGTTTAAACGTAAAAAAAAAGTCGTTTGAACGTAAATAAAAAGTCGTAATAACGAGAATATTGTCGTTTGAACGTAAATATAAAGTCGTTACAACGAGAAAAGCTGGAAAAAATGTTTACTCCACACTGGCAGCTCTGGACTTCCGTAATACAAGGATAGCAGGCCTGTTTTTTTCCCTTCATAATAAACTGGAAACAGAATGAAAATAAAAGGTGAATGTCCAAGCATGAAATAATTTGAAACAAGCCCATACTATGGACAATTATACACAGCAACAGTTGTTTTTTTATTTAAAATGTGTGTTTATGCAAATGCCATGTTCTAAAAAATTAGCCTGTGGTGAATTAACTCACTGAACTTGTGGTAGTTGTGGGTGAGAATGAGAACTTGAGCAATCAGCCGACTTTGAGAATAATTAAGTTTGAATAATTACTTCAAATAAGCTAAAAGTTAGCATTGTTTAGTGAGGAGAAGAAGCAGGTAAACTCCAAACATGATCTGTTATGAATGATGCATTTAATATCAAGGATCCGTCTGCTGCCACTGTGCAAATGAAATGATCCGCTCACTGGACAAAAAAGACATGATGAAAGATCTTTGATAGTGCTAATGTGCTTTGTTTGTCACGGCCTGTGCAAATGTTCCAGCAGTTAGTCCGGATCAAAGACACTTAAGCTGTGATCATAACCAGTAAACAGTCACATGAGAAAAATATGAAACGTTTGTTATGGAGTTTAACGGATGATAAAAGAAAGAATAATTATTGCCGCCTGAAACTTTGAATTGAAATAGGAAGAGTAAAATAGAAAATAATAACAGAGATTAACTTGGGCAAATAATAAACCCAAATGAAAGCACAGTGAACTAATCCTCAGGTTTGGGATAAGCAGTGTTTTTCAATCATTTGTGAGTCATGGCAAAAGGATGTTTGTTACAATTATTCTTTAGAAGCACATCAGTAACTAAAATATTATCAAACACACCATTTATAGATAAAAAATATAGTGAATAATTCTGCAGATATTACCTCTGGCACTGCTGGTTATTTCATTATAACAATGGTGATGGTTTTGCTTTCTTCAGTCAATTACAAGTTTGCCCAGACATTCCAAAATATTTTTCCTAGTTAGGTTTATGTGCTAACTCAAACTGGACATTTTATCACAAAACACTATTCCTTTGTGCACCCACTGATATTCAAGAGTCTTAGCTCTGGTTCTACAAATCTATAGACAGGTTCAAAAGCTCTGCACTGCACTTAAATTAAGTTTCTCTACGAAAGATGAAGATGGAGGAGCAGGACTCAATTTTGCAACGTAAGAAAAATGGTATTAAAACTTTTTAGAACAAGATTTGGCTTTTCAAGTGGCACCAAATCTAAGCTTTCAATTAAATCTGGTCTAAAAGAATAATTCTAAAATATAAATTGTTAAATAATAGGCTGTATGTAAAGGGTAAATTTATGCTGTGAGGTACAATGTCTAGTGAATCTTCAACTTGTCTATATTGAGCACAAAGATTTGTATAAATTTATGTCTTAAATGGAAGTAATGTATTACACAAAAAGGTACTTTTACTAATAGAATCTTGTGTAGACAGTACATTGCATACATCTGTGCCCCTGACTGCACACACAGACTTCAGCTTCTGTGGAGCAGAGATGTTTCAGACAGTCTCACTGCTTTATGTTCATGAAGAACATCCTCTTTTCAGGGTACAACTTGGTATACTTGTAGGTGCTGCCACAAGCCGTGTTCTCATGGTTTGCGTGTTTAAACCACGCCATGACAAATTGCGTGTCATGACTATTACAGGTCCATTTTCTTGGCCTGCATGGTCTACACATGCGATTTGGTTGAGGACAAACAGGAGGCTTTATTTGGGGTTAACGGCTAAGTTCAGGTCTGAAGTTACAAAAATGGGTAGGTTTAGGTCGGAGGCTTGGAGTTGGTTAGGACTATGATGGTGTTTGTAACTATTCATGAATATCAACACATCTTTACATCCACCATAGATTAACTCGGGCAGCAATGCGTGAAATACACAGTGGAAGTTCTGGGGAAGGGAGAGAAGTAGGGCCTATTAATACATGTTTTTTAGTGATATAGGAAAACAGGAATACCTGGAGGGACCTGCACAGACACAGGGAGAACATGCAAACTTCACATTCAAAAAGCACTTGTAGATTTGCCTGTAAACTGAACAAATAACCAAACAGTAGAAGCTTCTGCATTCCCCAAGTGTTACATTTTCTACAAGGACAAAACCGTAAGTTGCATAGGATCAAAGAAAGTTTTTGTTTACTTGTCTGACATGATTTGACACATTTTTGTTTTCTATTGTTCAAAGATGTATACATACTATTTGAGCTCAAATAGCATTTGACTATGGTTTGTACCGTTTGATGTGACCCAGTTCCCATGGCTGTAAACCGAATCGTCTGCGAGTAATAATGTTAGCAGAAACATCAAGGTTTTATCTCCAAATCAAACGCCTCTTTCATAGCAGCCCCGACATGCACGGTGGCGTCAAATCAATTGTGTTCTACAGTTGGTGTGGGCAGCAAAAACAATGTCTATAGAAAAATACACACTTCTTTTCACCCCCTGGAGCAGTTGTCCAACCTAGCCTTCGAGACAGGACAGCTCTGTGCGTCTCCGCTACAATAACAAGAGCACCATTAACATATATGGAAATGTGCGAGCAAACAAGGAGCCCTCCCCTTTTGCCCGCCGTTTGCACCCGAGTGTGTGTGTGTGTGCGTATTTTTTGGCATGCCCGCTGAGTGCACCCAGATTCAGCGTTCAGAGGGAATTGCTGGCTTTGATGTTCTCTGATGCAAGCAGTTGCTGATACCCTATTAGCTTGCGCAGAGCTGATGCTAGCCCCCTCCAAAAAAAGAAGAAAAAAATCTGTTCTTTCCAAAGCAAAAGTAGAGCAAGATAGAAACGTTCAGCCCAGGGATGGCAGCACAAGACTGCAGTCGGTTTAGTCAGATATGAAAGGTGAATTAATTCTGTAAATGATTAGTAATGGGGATCAATGGAAAAGATGACAATGTGGTAAAAAGTGCATTATCAGAACAGATGTGATGAGTGAAGGCTGTACAGTGAAGTTGGACAAGTGCAAAGTGCTGCTGACAGAGAAAAATATACTTTTCAAGAACTGCATAAACTTTAATGAATCTAAAGTTAACGCATTTGATCATTTTCCCTCACACATGTTGGAATGATAAAGGAATGACTCAAATAAGTTAAGAATAGAAACAACTTTGTTTATTTGAGTAAAAGATGTATGTTAAAAAACTCCAAAACACTCAAAAAATTTACTGCAGAAAACCTTACAAGTTTTTTTAGCTGATAACATAATATATACATCTGTGCTTTTCTTAAAAGCATTTTATTTATGAAATTCTTTAGATTTGATGTCAGGGTTTGCAAGATAAGCAAATACTGAAAATCTTCTGCATGATCTTGTTGGAGACGAGTGTTGTCAGGACCTTCTTGTCTTGACGCTCATGAAATGAATGAGCTCATTGGTTGTCTGTCATTTACAACAAAATCTCATATCAAATTCATATATTTTTCAGTCCCTTGTTTTATTTTATCAATGTATTTTTCCCTTATAATCAAATGTTTGTTTTCATATATTAGGCGATGCATGTACCTGACTGGCAAATTTATCTGCCAAGTTATCCTACTGAAACTCAGAACAGAACCACAGTGACCAGATGTTATATTTCCATCATCTGGCCAGAATGTTGTGGGGAAAGACCGTCTGCTCTGAGCACAGTTAGTGAAGGTCTGCAGGATTACACCACCTGAAGTGTTGCCCTGGATTTGAGTGTGGATGTCTGAAAAAGCTGAGATAAGAATTCTGTCAGACACTTTGATGTGAACATTTGTACGGCTTGTGCACTGGTGGTAACACACTGACTCCAGCACTTACCCGGGTCAGTGGTCTGCAGGAAATCTCAGCTCCTCTAACATCTGTACACCACCAGCTACAGCCCACAACACCTGGCTAAAGACTTGAAGATAGAACATTGAGAGTACAATCAAAAGTTCCAGTTGAGTTGTATCGCAGCGCCTCGTAGGTATGTGTAATTCTCAGCTTCACACTATCACCCAAATACTACACACACTTCTTACATGGCCCCAGATTCAACTTTCCAGAGCTTAATGGGGAAACTGATTTTCCAGCGGCGCCGAAGGCATGTGGCCCTGACTCAACTCACTTCCCAGTAGGGTGTGAGTGGAGAGGGTGAACGGAGGATAAGCAAGCCCTTCACCAGAGAAGACCCATACCCAAAGAGAGCTCAGCATGATCCCACAGTATAATGAATCCAGGGAGGAGTCGTGCTGGATTTCTAGGTCAGTGAGTGGCATGTCTCATATCCTGCACCGCCCCAGAGAAAAGCAGCTCATTTGTAACGCATAGGCCTCGCGGCGCTTCACAGGAAAACATGTTTTTATTTACTCCGAGTCAAATTAGTGCTCTTTATTATGACTAACAAATTATTATGTATGTATGAAGGTGAGCAAGCAGCAAATTATAGTGCCTGTGCCAAATTGAAATACACATTTAAAATACAAGTGGGATAATAAGGTTTTGCCGCATTTTGGTCCCAAATTTTATTCAAATGTTTACAGTTATAGTTTTCATTGTGCGCTGGGCTAGAGCCAATTTTTTTTGACAATTAAAAACAATACAGTATATTAACAGTATATTAACATTGAATAAAAAGTAAAAAAAAGTTTCATGTATGATTTATGTATAATATTTTTCTTTTGTTTTGGTTATATATATATACAGTATATATAAATATATTTTCTTTGTTTATTTGTATTTTATATATATATATATATATAATATATATATAATATATATATATAATATATATATATATATATATATATATATATATATATATATATATAATATATATATATATATATATATATATATATATATTATATAATAGTATTTTTAATTTGTTTGTGTGTTTTTGTATTTATGTGCGTGCTTGGCCCTACAGAACCATACTAGTTCCTAAATAGGTAACAAGTTTTAGTGCTTGCTAAATGTCCAGCAGCTTAAAAAGTGGTACACTCAAAATTTCATACCAATGCAGCAGATGAGCAATCCGAAATGACCATCACAGACAAAAAAATTGAATTAGTAAAACAAGAATGAGATACAGATTTTTTTTATTTCATTTAATTTTTTTTGCAAATATTTAGGCAGCCAACATTGTGCTTTGCCTTCGTAACTGTTATTGTGTTCTTGAAACAGATAAAAACACTTCCTTCAGACTTTTCAGTCAAATAATTCCAATATAATAAAACAGAGCAGCTCGTTTTCTCTGGAGCTACGACAGAACGTTGCCTATACGATGCAAATGCTGTAGTACTTGTTCTCACACATTTGCTTCAACAGAAAGTTAACTTTTACCTCACTATCTATGCAGCAAAGTTTGCCTAAGCAGTTGAGCGAAGTAAACAAAAGAGATGCTTATGATGGAGGAGGCTTTAGTCGCAGAAGCACAAGCTGTACATAAGAGAGGACATAATGTTGGTACAAAAGCAGGAGAAGAGACTTGTGTGTGGACAGGAAGACAAACACAGACAGTCTTCCTCTCTCAGCACTTTTCATGTCTTACAGTAGACTACTATGTGCAGGTGTGTCTCATGTCTGTGTGCTGCTGCGTGACTCCCATTTGTCCCAGTTTAGCAGCCGGCTCTGTACTGGTTTTTGCTCTCAGCATGTGAGGCTCTCCCGCTGTGACGGTGAGGAACGCTGTGGGAAAAGGCTTTGTTATGAAGTGGCTTGATACGACGGCTACAATATAATGATGTAGAGGGTTTTTTTTGTTTGTTTGTTATGCCCTGCCCTCTTCGCTGGACAAGTAAGTCTAACACAGTACAAAATTGTGATGAGACATTACTGTAAACAAGTACATTTTTACATTTTTGTATACCTAAATGACAATAAGTTTAGCCAAGTAGTAAATTATGTGTATTCTTACAACACTGGAGCCAATTATAAAAAGCAATACTGAATTCACAAAGCTACTATCAACTAAAACATCAAACTGATGTAATATTAATATAATTGCATCATGTAAAAAGTGATTTTAAATATATCAGCTGGCCGATATTTTAGATTTTTTGTAAATCAGCCATATCAGCTATTGGCCTCAATTTTGTCCTATATCTGATCAGGCAGTTGTTTGGACTTTTCCTGGGAAAGCTGCACTCACAGTGATCAGCTGAGTCTGAGTTGATCTGGAAAGAAACAATAAAATGTCTTTTATTTCTCCATTCCTAAGTCTGCGGTTTTGATTTTATCATTCTTTAAGCTTGAGTCTTGTTCTATGACTTTGCTGTAGCACAAGCTTTAATAAGCGCTTACTTGTTTGTCAATATGAACAATGTGCATGTCTTTTATGATGCTATGAAATGATTGTTTCTTTGGCCAAAAAAAAAAAAAACATTGAAAGCGATGAATAATAGTGTAGGTTATCTCACCCCAGTTATGCTTTTAAAATAAGAAAATTGGCCACAGAAATCAGCCTTAAAAATTGGCCATTGATATTGGCATCGACAGACAAAATTTTGAAATACCAGTATCGGCATCGGCCAAAGAAAAAACATATCAGTCGATCTCTAATTTTAAATAAACCCATCACAGATTTCCCAAGACTATCAGTTTAAACTGGAAACATTCTTGTGAAGATTGGTCACATCCAAATTGAAAATAGGATTCTCTAGGATAGAATTGTTTTTTGTCATAGAAAATTGATGTGAAAGCATAGCTTCTGCACTCTTCTTTTTTGCTAAACATTATGTTACTCTTTTGAATGAGAGCTGATTGCAAAGAAAGTGGTAACTAAGCCTGCCTCACTTTTTGATTTTAAAATCTATTGGAAATCTGTGCCAGTGGACAATCCATACAAAAGTCAGAGAGGTGCCAAAGGATTTGTGATTTGGTTTTTACTCTTTGAAAATAAGTACTCCACTTTCAGATATTTGAGTCAAATATAAGTGTTCTGTGTCTTGGATAAACTGAGAGTTTCTTTTGGACCATTAATGAAGCGTCCCCCTCACTATTCTGTTTGGATGTCCTGTATGTTAGAGCAGGTGCCATGGCCTGCTTTACTGTGGGTCGTGCAGTCACATGGGACTTGCTCCTGCAGTTTCACTCACAGTGGACTGTGTGACTGCAGGAGGTGACAAAGACCCCTCCAGAGACCAGCCGCTGTGCTGACAAGAGCCAGCACAGCTCAGAGCAAGCAGAGGAAACACAGGATTTAAATACTGAAAAAGTGGAATGATATGCGCAGTGGCTTTTTTGTTTGTACTAATCATAATATAATTTTTTCAGGCTGGTTGATCATGATCTTATCTGAAGTGTTTTCCATAACATGTACTTTCTGCTCAAACCTCAGGAGATCAGTGAGAAGCTTTTTTAATTCTCAAACTTCATTGACCCATTCTTTTCATGTCCCACTCCACAATTCATTTGGAATTCAAATCAAGTGTAATAAAAGACCTTTGTGCTTAAATTCTCACATTCAACACAAGCAGCACCACAATCTGAAGGTGTTTTATGTTGTTTTGGATTGCCCGCAGAAAAAAAAAGATATATTATTCATCTCCAGATGTGTTGCATATGGATGAATGAACGACTGCGAGGGAGATACCAGTATGCAAATGCTGAAGACTAATCGTTCCCAAAACAAAATGACCACCATCAGCAGTCTTGGCTTCCTGCAAAAACACAGCTGAGCACAGAGATCTGCTATAAAGAGCTTCAGAGGCCCGACCGCTCGAGCTGCACATTTATACTTCCTGACAGGCACAACTATCTGTGAATACTTCTGTTGTGACGCCACCATTAGGTTTATCTACTCTATGTCATTAATTAGGCACAATGCAGTTGTTATTTCTGCTTTTGTAGGTATAAATTTTAGACTGCTTGTTTCCACTTCAACAAATTATTCATAAACATACAGCTAAAAAGTCAAAGCAAAAATCAAGACAAAGTGACAAAACAGAGCGGAAATCAGCATTGGTCCAGTGGTGTCAGACTTGCTTGGTGTAAATTCTCCTTCCTAAAAATCAGTGTTTCCAAGACTGAAGAGATGCAAGTTTATTTTTGGAAGTTTCCTCCTTCTTTCACACAAGCTTCTTTTAACTCTCAGTCTGTCGAAGTTGTGTACCAATATAATTACTTGAATACCATTACTGACGATAAACTGACATTTGAAGCCCAGACGGATGCTCTATAAGGCCCACCAACACAATGTACTTTTATCGTAAACTGAGGAATTTTAATGTTGACAGCACTTTTGTGAGAATGTTTTATTCACACTTTTATGAGTCTGTTTATTTTTTCTTTTATATGATGGTTTGGAACACTATCTCTTCAAAGTAAGAAGCACTTGCAAAGCATTGTGCAGTCATGTGGAAACATTGCAGAGGTTTCATAGATTTTTAAGTGAGCCCAACATACAGTATCTTAGGGTCGAGTTCAAGCTGCTCCCCTCTGGTCACAGATATTTAACCCTAAAATCTTGTTTATTCATTCCCCATTGGCATTTTGAACCAGTCACTTTAACTGTAGTGTCTTTTTGCTTTGTCTGTGCTTTTGCTTTCTACTGCTGGGAATGTATTTGCTCCTGCAAACCAAACTGCCCCACAGGACAATAAAGATTACAATGAACCTTGATAGTCTCACCAATTTAGGTCTGGACTGGTTGAAACTTTGTGTCCTTCACTTGAATAGATCACTGTGAGTAGACACTACAGTCAAAGTTCTCCGCATTTATTAACTTTGAACAGATATAAACACAACACTTTAGTTTTTGCTCCCATTTTCATACACACAAAAATATTTCTTTCAAATATTGTTCACAAATTTTTGCTGGTGAGAACTTCTCCTTTGCAGAGATAATCCATCCCACCCACAGATGTGATAAATCAGGATGCTGATTATACCGCATAATAAAGTCATAATAAAGTCAATCAATAAAGTATCTATCTATCTATCTATCTATCTAAAGGTGTACCTTATGCTGCACAACAAAATGTTCAGCTTATAGCACAAAGCCACAGATGTTGCAAAATTTGAGGGAGTGTACAATGTTCACCTGAGTTCTTGTCCTATACTCATAAGACTTGTCCAAAGGTGTAAATCTTCAACAATAGATCTGCACAATATTGAAATCCAGATCTGAAGGCTGCCTGTTTAAATGGAACCAAAATTATTTTATAGACTAATTGTATTGTTGAAACAAAGAATAAAAGTGTTTTTTGTTTCCATATTTCATCTCTTAATTGAGGTGATATAAGTAACATTCAGTAACATAAAAGTTAGCGTTCTTCCAGGCCCTGTGGTGAGCGAGAGGCACAGATGCCACTGTTTGTCCTAATGCCACCACTGTGTGATTGTTTATTGGTTCTTGTTTAGCATTGCACCAGATGCCTGTTTTTGAGCTGTCCTTGAAATGTTGCCCCAACCACCAATTAGTGCTGCCTTATTTGCCCACCTCAATACCTCCCAATTAGCATCAAGCCAATAGTGGTAATGACCTGCTAACACACAGCACACCTCTGCTCTGCCACTTTAGGCTTCAGACCCTGGGTCAGTGCAGCTAAATGACTGTCACCAAGCATTTCATTATACAACACCCTTCACATAATGAAGTGGACACTTTTCTCACTAAAGGTGGCTACAAATTGGATCCCATCCGCTTTAATTGCTGCTTTGTCCACTCATCTGGCCTGGGTCATTCAGTCAACACTGGTCCTGGACTGAAATGGCTGTTTGCCTGTGGCACATAGAAAATAATTAAAACTAAATTAGGATGGTAACACTTTATATGTGGTAAACTTATTAAGCAATGTAAGGCAAGGCAAATTTATTTCTATCGCACACTTCACACACAAAGTGGTTTACAAGGCAGGAAAAGTACAAAATCATCATAAAACTTACTTTAAAAGAAATAAAGAGTGCAGCCAAAGATAAACAAAAATATTTTGAGCCTAGATTTAAACATTGTCACGGTGGAGGCCTGTTACATCGTCAGGAAGACTGTTCCAGATCTTAGCTTGATTGGCCAATCAAAGTGCAGTTCTTTGGTTCATTCAGAAACTTTTGCGCCTCCAGACGCTCTCTCTCTTTTCGTCTCGCAACTGTCGGTGTGTCAAAGCAGTGTGTGAGATGCTGTACAACACAATCACCTTCAGCTGCCCCGTGCAGTCTGTAGACTCTCCTTCATTCTTACCACATTGTCTGTTCTGCGCCCCCAGACTCATATGTGGGTTTGTTCCACTCCCAGCTCCTTATCACTGGCCTGACATCACTTACATGAGTGAGAGAGAGCCGCATGTGCGTAAAGCTGCTGTGCTGCTTAGCCGAAGCTAAAACATAGAAATCCTGAACCCTGTGAGTGTTTTAAAGTCCATAGCAACACTCTACTCCTCACAAGCTTTCAGCCGCTCTTTATTTCACGAAGATAGCCCTCAGATTCACGGAGTTATTATTGTTTTCGCCTTTACTGAAAAATGCCATTCATTTCGATGGAGCGCGCGTGCGGCGTTTTGACGGGAAACTTAGGAGAATTCATTCATTGTCCCAGAACACGGGAGATGTAAAAGTGATACTAAGCATGAGTTCAAACGTCCTGATCCAAATTTGTGAAGTCTGTGTAGTTTTTAGAGCCTCTACAGCTCCTGCTTCACTCAGTGCGTATACATGCAGCTCATAAACCGTTTAAAAACGGAATATTAGCAATAAACCCATTGTGCATGGTCATGTAAACACCTGCAAAAACCCGAATATGCTCATATTCCGTTTGTTAATAAACCGAATATGAGCCCTGGCTTATTCCTTTTCCAACCTGAATATCTGCTCATGTAGACGCCAATCGGAATATTCCGATGTAAAAGGAATATTCAGGACTCGCTGATGTGCTCCTCGCTTATGAACTAAACACAAACTGCTGAAACAAACACTGAAAACGAGTAAAGAGAGACAACACAGGGTCGCTGAGGGTTCATGTGTAAGCACTGAACAGATTATAACGCAACGAAAGTGCAAAAGATTAAAAATCCTGCGTATTTTTGGCTTTCGGCTGTTTGTGGTTTACTTTCCTCTGAAGATGTGGCAAAAACTAAACAGTTTAAGCTGTTCTGGCGTTTGTGTCTTTCAGTCTAAACACCTTTCATTCTCACAAGTAAGCCAGCCACAGCAAAACAGTGTCCAGTGTCTTACCTGCGTCGTAGAGGAGGAGACACGCACAGCAAAACTTCGTCTTTGGTGTTGAGGATTTTGTATAGGCTATCCATTAAAACTCGGTGTTCAGAAAAAAGAATTTAAGCATCCACAACAAGATATCCACATGAACGTGCAGGATGCTCCCAAGTGTTCGCCTGCGTAAGCGAGTGTCTCGTGTTTGTGTCCAGCTGTAGACTATCTACGTTGTCCCGCGCTGGTCCTCGGTCCACGCCGTGTTTGTATCAGGCGATCTGCGTTTCGTCTAGCGCTCCGGGTCCGTCTTCAGCACATATCGCCTCTCCTCGGCCCTCGCATGGCTCCACTGCTCTCGCAGAGCTGCGTCCACTTTCCATCTCCCGCACTGACATGCTACATAGGCTTACTCTTACGCGGTATTCGGCAGTTTATCACAGTCCACATGGACTGATTTCTTAGCATTTAACCTGTTTCTCACACATTTAGGCTCTCATAAGCTATGCCTCTGGTTTGCCCCGCCTCCACGTCAGATCTGTCCAATGTGAGCGCTGAGTTTCACACATGTACGTCAGTTGACGTATAGTTGCACACCGAACCAAAAAGAATAAATTAGGGTCAGAATCCAGTCCGTGCATCTGTGTGCGTCGAGACGTTGTTTTTGATTATATATTTGATTATATTTCGAATGATTACACTTAGCATGACAGTTAATTCAGAATATTTCAGAAAACGGAATATTGACAGTAAACCGAATATTAAGCACATGTAAATGTGCAGCATTTACATGCATTCACATGGGAAGAGCAGGGCCGGTTTAAAAAAAAAAATGAGGACCTTTAAAGGGGGGGGGGGGGCTCATCTAACATGAACAATTTTAAACTGATATTAGAATTTGATAATAATTATATTTTTGATTAACTTATCATGTCTTTTTAATTCTAGTAAAATTACATACTAACATAATAAGAATATCACATCTAAAACTCACCAAAAAAGCAGGAAATTGTAGTCAGTAATTTCAAAAAAATTCTTCCCTTGTATGTTGTTGCTAGTGACCTGACTAAGTGTATCGTAATAGTGTTGCCTTAAAAAAAATAAAACTCTTGTGGACATGGCATTGCATTTTGTACTATATTTCAAAGCGTTATAAACATTTGCATGACTAACATTTTTGCGTTTTTTTTTCTGAGAATCAACATCAACATAAACAGACCATCTTCTCTTACCATAAAAAATCTTGAGCTTTTTGTCCCATGTAAAATCTCTTCTTGATTTAAAAGTGTGCACAATAGATCAAATCTAAGTTGTGATTCATACCTTCTTTGTCAAGTATGTAGTTCAGTGGTCCATTTTATTTCAACGATGCAATTTTCTCATCACTCTGATAGCACCCTGTGCAAGTGCACATTCACTTAAGGAAATGGACTCCAATCTATTCGATGGATTTTAAATGTCCTTTACTGCCATTTTGTGCCAACAACAACTACACTCAACTTTTTAGATTGTTTATCAGCCCACGATGGATGTATGCTCACTCCAGGGCGGTGGTGGTTCAGGACCTGCGCAGGTCCTGCAGGCCTGATAAAGTGTGCCCTGGTAAACTGACCTTCAAATCTAAATCTGAGTCAATGAACATTTAGATTGGAAAAGGAAATGTGGTGCTAATATCAAAAATGAGAGTTTTTCTCCCCTCTTTATGAACTTTGCATGCGTTTTTAACTGTTTTATGCCAATGTTCCTAATTCATACAAATCTTGATAGTGTGCTTCAGTGTTAAAAATGTAATCAAATGCAGAATTTGACCAAATTGGTTTAAGTCCTACCAGGTCAAATTCTGCATTTGATCGAAAACAAAGCACAAATAAATAAACTCAAGCTTTTAGCTTAGTTTCACATACCAAAGTCAACAAAGTTCTGTAGGCCTACAACCCAACTTGTGTAAGATGGACTCAAATATATTGTAATCTTGACCGAGGTTTATACATTGACTAGAGTGTTGTGATCTTTCTCTTCTCTCTGGGGTCATTTGACTCTCACGCCACTACATGTCTGACCGCACCCTGGGCATGACTGATTTTCCAGTCTGAAAAGTCACTGTGGTCCACTTGGCCGGGTCTCCTCCCTGCTCCGTCCACACCACGCCTGGCTGGGCAAAGACTCTCTGAGCCTGCTCCTCCTGCGTGTGCGAGACAGAGCCCGAGACAGCCTGCCCGCCCCTGGGAAGTCGGATGGCGCGATAACACTCAGAAATGATAGTTTAGCCCTGGAGAGCACTTGACACGCAATATCTCCTTCCTCAGATCGACACACACACACAAAGGCCTACATACACAGCTGTCACAGTGAAGGGTAAACAAGCAGCGCCAAGGGCTTTGAGCGCAGGCAGCAAAACCAGCACGGCCTCATCTGTATGTGGATGTGGAGCGCGTGGTGGGAGGGGCGTCTGAGTGAATGTCTGTGTGAAACATAGCTAAAGTGGACCAAATTGAGTATATTGCCACTCAAACAAGAGACAGTGAGAGGCCAGAGGAGGAGAAAAAAAAGTCAGCAGTCAAAGCAGACAAGCAGCCCAAAACTCATCTCAACTGCTGTCGGAGTGCTCCCAATTCCCCTCCCACCTTTCACCGGCACACTGTGATGGAACACACAGATGTCAGATGGGAACACACAGCTACAGACAGGTGCTACATCCAGTGTATACAGGCTATGCCCTAAAGAAGCAATGGGGGCCTAATTTCAAAGGGATAAAACAACAGCAAGTCAAAATATTTCAGTCTATGTAATAACACTTTTTCAAAGTCTAGTCTTAAGAGTTGAAATGTCTCTGTCTGAACAAAATGGTTTTGACATAAAAAGCTTTGACAATTTGGTGGTTCAATTGTAGTTCATTTGCTTGTGACAAAAAGAAACAGGTGGAATTGGAAACATCTGTTTTCAGTCTGTGACTGTCCCTGAACAGCATAATCACTGGGCTGACAGCTTGGCTTTCCACAGCTGCAGTAAGAAGTTCATCCTCTGCTGAGCATGGTCTGCTGAAGCTCGTGATCTAGGTATGCTATTTGTGTGTCCGACAGGGGGTGCAGGTGGTGGAGCAGGTATTACTTTCCTAAGTCCACAATCATCTCTGTCTCCTGGACATCTGTTCCACAGACTTCTTGCCTTCAGAGATAAGCCTGCCGAAGGAGGTGCTTTTCTCAAACTTGATCATTTTATGGCAGCAGGATCAGCAGTTGGTCTAAAGGAGAAGAGTGGGGGAGAAAGTACACAGCCCTGTGGAAATCCCGTCAGAGACATTCTTTCTCAATCGCAAGCACATAGGCAAATTGTAGAAGACCCAGAGAGACTAGATAAACGTCATTAAGTCTTTTTTGTATAGCACAATTCAATTTAAAGTGCTCTACAAAGCAGGAAGAGATACAGCAAAATCACAATACAAAACAAACATTATTAAGATTATAAATAATCATCAGAAAATTGCAGTTGTGTGCGTTCTTTATCTTTTTGTTTTGAAAATGTGAGTTGATTAGTCTGTTTTATGTAAAACTTTTGTGCCTAAAGAATATTTGGAAGGAGGCTGACCTGCAATAAATGTGTAATTTTAAACAAGCACTTACTGTATTATCACCCAATAAACTGAAACCAACTAAATGGACTAATTAATGACATGATTACTTTTGCAGGTTGACTCTGCCAGGTTATGAAACTACAGCCAATTCAATACACTGTTTTAATTTATTGACAAATAAACGTTTTTTTGTTCATTTAACTCTTCCTGTTCTTCACTTAAAGTAATAGTGTTGATATTCTAAAATAAAAACATATACAGTATGTATTTGACATGAAAACATTAATTCCACTATTCAACTTTAATTTAATGGAGTAACTTACATCTATTTCGCAACAACACAAACCAATGTCAAAATTTAATGTCAAAACATGTAAAACTGTTCACATCCAGTGTCTACTAATCTAATTTGTTTCATAATATTCAGAAGTTGCCCTTGTTTATATCGTTAGCTTCTATACAGTTAACATCTGTTAGCCTACAACTCAACTCTCATTGGTTTAGTGTAAAACACTTCTAAACACATGATGGTCAATGATCATAAAGGCTCAGAATGTGTTTGGTAAGTTTGTAAAAATGTCTTCTGAAAAGTTATAAATGGCATACCTCTGTTTGTTAACTTTTTACAACTCCATTCAAATCAATATTTATTGATCAACAAAAGAGAAAAACTAACATCAAACATCATTGCATGAGTACTACTTTTAACTGCTTTGGAATCTGAAAAGGTGAAGCCAATTACACAACATTAAGAGAACATTACTTTATTTTCCCCAATTGGATCCAATGACATCTAATCTAATTTAAAAAGCTCGCACACAACGCGCTGGAGCTTTGTTCTATATCATGCCCGCTGTACCATAAAGCCCTGGCCCACACCGCTCCACACTCCACCTCTGGGGCAGCCTTTATTTCACCATCCGTCATGAGGTGTCCGGAGTTAGTGGTCTTTTTCTGGATCCACATGACATCGTGCTGACTGTGCAGACTGCACAGGGCAACAGGGGGCCAAGAACCACTCTGCTGTTGATACAATGAAGATCTTTGCTAAAGTTACATGACAAGCGTATCCTCCTGTTGCTGTCTGAGCTGGGGAGCCAGCTTTTCAGGTGAAAAAAAGAGAAAGGAAAAAAAGTTATATAAAAACATTGTCAAAAACTTTTGAAAAGTTAAGTGTTTCAGTTTTGACCATGGTCAAGCAATCATTAAATATTTAATACAATTTACTAGACTGTAGAGAAAAGGAAGATGTTTTGTCTGTCAAAAGGAAATGTTTCCTCACCAAATATCTTCACTGATCTCTAATTTGAAATTTTAATCAAAATCACTTAAAAATAAATTTGAAAATTTGAAGATGCAAAAGCATCTTCATATTTTAATTTTGTAGTGAGTGTCACGAGTTGCATTTTCCTTTAGGGGTTTTGCTCTGAAAGGTTGAGAACCTCTGATCTCTCTCCCAGACTATAAGTTTGCTTGCCTCTTCACGGATCTGACCTGTTATTTGGTCTAGAAATAGTATCACTGCCTTGTCTCCATGCAGCTAAATAAGTTTAATGTTTTAAAGTGGAATATTTCAGGCAAAACTATAATATCTTCATGGAAAAAAACAGGTGGACTCTAACTAGGGCATCTTTAAAAGTAAACATCATTACTCATTTATGTGACTAATTTTATTTTCTGTGTGTTTATATGTTTATATATATACAAAGTACAACTACAATACCTGTGCTTACTGTGGACCACAAGCTTATGACTCTCTTAGACAAAGTATGGCTGCTCTCTCTTCTTAACTATTCTCTATACGCCTCGGTGGCTTGTACACTTACACAACACTGCATGGACTTACATATGCTTAAACAAAACAGCATGAATCCATCCTCACAAACTGCTGCTGAGGCTGATCACAATGAATTAGCATATATAGCTAAATGTAAGCACTGAACTCCATAATGATGGCTGCCCCGGGTGTGTTTGATATAGACCGTTCCCATCATTGTTTGTGTACGAGGAGAAAGAGGGGGCATGTTGTGAGCGCCAATGAAGAGGCGGTGCCCTCGCTCAACGCGGGCCCTCAAGCAGCTGTCTCACACAGCTGTGGCAATTCATAAAAGATACACCAACGCATAGGCAACTCACAGCGCCCCCTGGGGACCATACCTTCCTCTTCATGTTTCTGTGACACAGGCGATGATAATTAGACTAATTCAAAGTCTCCTCAGAGCAAGATGGGGAGATGAGGAGAAGGCAGACACTGTGCACAGACTTGCACACATTTCAGGGTGAAGCAGAGTTCAGCCTGCAAACTGCCATATTGTTGCAGAACCTTTATTGCGCCAGGAGATCCATACCTTAACTGGGGCAAGGTGGTGGTGGATAAGGATCTCAGGGGGTTCTTTCCACCATGACCACACAAAGGGACTGCAGGGCCAAGCAATATTCTCCAAATCTCCACAGAACTGCTGCTATGCCTCAAACTTAGATCATGTTCTTGTGTTGTATTCTGTACTGCAAAGGGCAGCAGTTTTGAACACACTTCACCTCAGGCTCATTTTTTCATGTGGAGTGGAACAAAACTCCCAAAAAAATTCCAAACTGTTGCAAAGTATGCCATCATGTGAACCCAAACAACAAGATTAAAGGTGCACTTGATTTTTACTAGCTTAAAAAAACATGAACAAAATAACAACAGTATAGCCTATTTATTTGATAGTTTTTACACACATACAATGTAGCACAAAGTACTTTACAGTGCATTAAAAACAATTTTGCCTGCTCTTAAAAATCTGAATGTTCTCTGCGTCCTCCAGCAGACAGTCAGGGGCCGTAGAATTGGAAAGACACCTCGCTGTGAGTGAGTGTGTGTCCTGACCTGGGAATGATAGGAGCAGTTTTACAGCAGTCATGTTTTATTTTCTCTATCGTCTGGCTTAGGTTCCTCTCCCGAGCTAAAAGGTGCTCTGTGTAAGTGAGTGGTTGACACCATAGGTGGTAAATCAGTGAAACGTGGGCTGATGGACCTATGGGATCTTGTCTGCAGGAGAATAAAGATTACAGAAATACAACTTTAAATGGTTACATGAGAAAATAACTTAAAACTCCTAAAAGTAGATTTTGTATAATAGATTCCATTTAAACTTTTCCAATTCGCTGTGCAACTGTCAGAAGCAGAATTAAATAGACAAATGAGATGACAATACAGTACGTACAAGGAAATGGAAAAAAAAAAAAAACAAAAAAAAAAAAAAAAAGGAGAACTTATGAGCGATGCCACCAACTGCCACAATGCCCAATCACTGACTTTCTCCTTGTAGATTTTCATTTCCTCTGTGCTGTCTTATTCTTATCTTGTTTCTGGGCAGTGTGACTGGGGATTGTCATTCATGCTGACACAGGACAAACAGAGGACTCACCTTGGCCTGAGTTGGTGTTTAGGGCCAGATATAGCTATAATCATACCAATCCACAAACCCCCTCTGTCTGCGACGAGGAGAACACACATTACCACAAAAACTTGCACACTGCAGACTATTTGTTTATGGTCCTGGTGAGTGCAGTGGTCTGTGGCTCCTCAGTGGTCCCCTGGGAGGAGAGACTGTTGGAGATCTTTACTCACACATGAATGTATCATTTAGAACTGTTTTCTTGCTCAAACGCTTTTACAAAACGTTCCTTACAGAGACAAAATGCAAATCAATATTCAATATCACCATTTTGATCGAGGAAAGTTTTTCATATGAAATGTTTAGGTTTTTTTTTTTACTGAATTAATTATTCCAAATTAAACAGTTCGGAATCGAAATAATTTCCTTCAAGTTTACATGGAAATTATAATTCCGAATGAAGGTGTATGGAAAACATGATAAAATGTCTTTATTTGATTCCCCTTTAATTAAAAACACACATTGGCTGGATAGTGGCTTTTTATCACCTGGGATTGTTGTAATGCCATGGAAGCAAACATTGTATTAACTTTTTTAGAAGTTTTTCCGATGATCAAGCAGCAGGAGAATCATATTCTTCACGTCATGTTCTGTGAGCTGATAGCAATAGTTGTAGTCCAGTTTCCACTTGTTTCGGATCAGCGCAGTGTCTCTATCCGCATCCACTCCTTGTTCCAAACTTTTTGAAAAGGTTAGTGTTTTCTGCCATCCACTCTTTTCATTATTTGTTGCATTTTGGTTTGTGAATTTTGCAATGCCTCACTGGGTAAGAAAGACAAAGCAACAAGCATGAGTAAAAATAATTTTTAAGAGAATTAACGGTTACATGATAAAGGAATAAAGTAATTCAACATAAAAGTTTAAATCCAAATAATAATTTTCTTTAAGAATTAAGTGCTTACATGGTCTTGTTAAAGCAATTTTTTTTTGTTAATTCATTCATTCATTTTCTATCGCTTAATCCCGTTAAGGGTCGCGGGTGACTGGAGCCTATCCCAGTAACTTTGGGCCTTAGGCGGGGGAACACCCTGGACAGTGACTAACTTGTCGCAGGTGTTAAATATTCAGAATTAAATTATCTTTATTCAGAATAAAAGCTTTTATGTAAACCAAGTCACTGTCAAAGTTTTGCTAAATCAGAAGTGCCATGCAGCTTTAACTATTTAAAAATACTTATTGACTTAATTGTGTTTATTTTTCAAACAATGAATTATTGTAACCTGGTGATGTGCCAAACCCATCACTAATTTTCTCAGTTATGAATTTGTCGGCCAGCGCATCTTTAGAGCATCTTTTTTTTTTTTTTTTTTTTTTTTTTAAGACAAAAATAGTAATACAGGCTTACCAGCTTCTACTCACATGGCTTTTTCTTTATCGCTTAAAAAACAATTAGCCTAACTAGATGAAGACATTGTGTAAAGCCCTGTTTTCTTGTTAGAAACCATCCTAGTGCTGCAGAAGAAGTGCTCTCTCTGTGGTAGACTTGGACTTCTGTAGCATGTGCATGTTTTGATTAATGAAAACTTGCCCCGATACAGAGAGAAACATGTAAACTCCACACTGGCAGAAGCCGTAACTGTCTTGTAGTGAGGTGAGAGTGCTAATGTCAATGTGGTTTGAACTATAACCATGTTGTTTTTATCTGTTCATTCAACAGTTCCTCCTGACCTCATCAAAAGTTCAAAGTTCAGCCCTAGGTAATCCCCGCTAGCCTCTTAATGCATTAATCAGCCATTTAATTACAGATGCTATTTTTACACTGTCTCTGGCCACGACTGTGAAATACATTTCCTCCATGGCCTCCTGGGTCCTCCTTAGTCTTCATCAGAGAGTTGTCCATATTAATTGAACTTAAATGTAATTTTTCAAAGACTTGAGAGTATATGGAAAGTGTGCACTACCGTAGGCATTGTGTGAAGTAGATTACCCTTGACTAGCCTCGCGGAAGTCTGGACACTCGCCGCCTAGCTGGCACAAGGCAGTGTGTCGGCGGCAAGGTGAAAAAGTAGCAATTACATAAAAGGGAGCAAACCGGAGTATGTGTCTCCTTGCTTCCTTTCCTCTGGGTTAAACTGCTGAGATCAATGTGGAGCTGTGAAGTAGGGAGGGCACCTTGAAAATGCTGCTATTTATTTGTTTGAAACCATCTCTTTTCCTTTCTACTGCTCTTATTGCCACTGGGGAGTCAGGCATTGATTTTCACTTCAATACGTCCACCTGTGACCCCCAGTGGGACGTGACTTCCCTTAGCCCAGTTAGCTTGCTAGCTGTCAGGCGTGACGAAAATACAGTAACCCCAAACGCACGCTGCTTCATTATAAAGGAAGGCTATTTAATTTGGCTCTACAAGTCTTTTTTGCTTGTTTGTTTGTTTGTTTGTTTGTTTTTTTTGCTTTTTTGGTTCGACTGTGTTAAAAGCACATTTTATGTCAAACACAATCAAACACAACAAATCAAATGGAAAGTTTTATTTTATGGTATTGCGGGATACATCTTGAGTATAATTTACACTGCTAACCCATGAGTCCTATTATCACATTTTCTAAATCTGTGTTAGTGAGCACTTTTTTGTCGAGACAGTCCATCTAATCTCACGTATGTGGCACATTAAAACCTGGCTCCAGACGGATTCTGGTGATTTATGATTTTTACAAAGTCTGAAGAATCCTCCGGAGTGACCTTGTACGGTTAAAGACGCATATGACAGCGCACCATTGTCCTGTGGATAGAATGGTGGTGCTGACATACATATTTTGGATGATTTTAGCAGAGTAATTAACTATTTTGACTTTAAAAAACCTGCCCACAGATAGTTGTGCATTTTTGGATGGGATGCCTGTGCTTTCTCTCAATTGTATTTAACAAAAAAAAAAAAAGATTTCTCAGCTACTTTTGGGGTGTAGTTGCTTCGACCATACAGATTGAAATATTGCCATGACGTTATGTTTTTTCTCCACGACTTTCTGTGACAACACAGTCTCACAAGAAGGCGTACATATAGCACAAAACAAAAATAGCGTATTTTTAGCACGATATCATTCCTTTTTTGCGTACTTAGGCCGTACATATAGCACGATATGAAAAAGTGTAAAAATGACACGAGATTTCACAGAGTAAAAATGCCACGAGTTTTGGTTGAAGCGACGTGGGGACGTTTTCCTTAAGTGAAACGGTAAGTTTAGGCATAAAGTTACTAAAATTGGTAAGATTAGGGTTGGGCATGGGGTAGGTTAAGATTAGATGTAGAATTTTGTTAATTTTCATAAAGAACACATCTCAACAACCACCATTGAAATGAACAGGGACTGTGACGCGTACTATAATTACGCAAAAGAGCCGTAAACTCGTGCTAATCATACGTAATTTACATGTTGCGTTATGTCGTGGTATATGTACGCTTTCTTGTGAGATCGGGTTGCTTAGGCTGGTCACCGCAAAGGGTCATTCTGAAATGTTCAGTTTAAAGACACAACACAATAACACAGATGTTACAAAATTTGAGAGAGCCTGCATTTGTCCTCAGACTGCAGCCAGGAATGTCCAGTAGAGCTGTTGCCCTGCGTTTAATGTTCATTGTTGCAGTCTTCAAAGAAATTTGAGCAGTATATCTAGCTGGATGTAATGTTATGTGTCATGTTTCTCTTTTTGTTCAGTGTTTAACAATGTAAATATTGAATACATTTTTAACTGCATGTATTCAGAGAACGGGTTTCTATAGAGTGATCTGATATTACTTGGTGAGACTGTGGAGCGCATATGGCCAGGACTATAGAAGACCGTGGTGTTTGCTCATGGCCTGGCTGTCTGTAATGATGTCTGGACCACCTGCAGAGGAGCTGTCAGCTGCAGCAGGGGCAGCCGCAGGATTCTCTGCGCTCTGCAATCTTGGACAAGTGTGATGGAGCATATGCACCTCAAGATCACAGCAGATTACAGAGACACATCGATCAATATTGTTCTAATTACACAGAAAAGCTGCATTCCGGCTGCGGTGGGATCACACACCCAACAAACGACATTCATTTGGAAAAGTTTTTGTTGTCTCTACCAAGAATACACTGTAAATTATGCAGTATAGCAACAATGATGCCTCCACATTTTTGGTAGAAAGTTTTCCAAATTCCTGTTGCTATCTTTGTGTATTTAGTAACTATATTTCTTTGTATAACTTTGTGTTCATGCATATTGCTCCCCTGTTGTAATTTAGTCATTTTTGAGTGACTTTTGGAGTCTTGTTTATTGTTTTATCTTTGTTTATTTTAATGCAAAAACTTAAAGTCAGTTTTGCGTCAGTAAAAGGATCTATTTCTATCTACATCTCATTTTAGAGCCTTTAAATAAAACTAGACAGACCTAGTTTCAAAAGTACAGTGCCCAATCTAAACCACATAGAGATTTCTTAAAATTCAAACATTAATAAAGGCATGTCACGAGCTAGCTATGTGCTAACTCAGAACTATAACGTTTAACTATAGGTCTGTATCAGAACTGAATAGCCCAGAGAACTTTTTCTATGGTGGCTTATGTCTGTACTTCCGGAACCATGGGCGGGTGGTCACTGTGTGATACTTTGGCAAGATACAGAGCAGTGCACACTTGTGTAAGAAGACAGTGCTCTATGTCATGGAGCAGGTCTGGAGCTGCATCAGGTGGACAACGCATTGAACTATGTGAGTAAAACCAGGTACCTATAAAGAATATAGTTGGTCTTCATGTGTGCTGAGCTGTGCCTAATCTGTGGCTACAAGGCTCATACAATAGAGACATCATGCTGTCAGGTGGTAATAGCTTACAAAGTACTCCAATGTGGGTTAAAACTCCCTTTACTGTAATTATTTTAACATTTCAGCCATGAAATATTCTGTTCTATGCTATGCAGAGTAGCCTAAATTGGTTAAGTTTATGATAAGCTATTTGTTAATGTCAAAACTACCACCAGAGACTCTATGAGATATTCCAGAGAAATGTCTTTTGATTGTAAATGTATGCTAGTTAAGCCTAATTGTAA
This sequence comes from Mugilogobius chulae, assembly GCA_038363315.1. Lineage (NCBI taxonomy): Eukaryota > Metazoa > Chordata > Actinopteri > Gobiiformes > Gobiidae > Mugilogobius > Mugilogobius chulae. Next base: position 29,388,871 of record CM076405.1, on the reverse strand, counting down.
CTTCAAAAGATGGTTCTTGTAATGAAGGTCCACAAATAGACTCTAAAATCTATTCAAATATTGAAAATTACATTGTTACTCTTTAAGCTATATGACGAGTTTATGTTCAAAGTGTTTTTATCAAAATTCTTTTACTGAATGGCTATAAACTTCTGAGACTCGAGCACTACACCTTGGATATTGAAACAATGGCTCAGATGGAACTGTTGTATTACCAGACAGTTTTATGCCGCTGTTGAGTTCCACAGGACAAGAGGCTTCTAGTCTTTCTATCCAAAACCACATTGGTGATCATTAATAATTTTTCCAAAACCTGTAAAAGCGTAGAGGCTTTAGCCTACTCTTACTTGGATATAGAATGATTTTACATCATCAGAGCGGGGAAGCTTGGAGAGTATGACACGTTTGCACCTGGAGTCTGATGCAATGCACGCTGATGAGATGATGAGCGGATATTTGCGATGATAGCGGAAGGAGAAGTGACATCTAAAACCTCCATAATCGTGTCTGGGTCTCAGCAGGGAGCACAATTCAGCTGGCTCACTCAATAGACAGTTTAATCGGCCAAATAAGAACCAGTCAGCACAGCCCTTCACGCCTGTCCTGAAAGGATTTGAAAGGAAGAGTGAGGTAACCTGCCACTTCATTGGAGCAAGCATGCACTCAGCTTCCACTATAAACACTTGAATGCTGCCTCCTGGCTGGTCGCCTAAGAGGGGTCAATGCAAGGCCATTTGAACGGGCAATTTTGGCACTTTGAAAATCTCTCACCCCACTCTTTTCTGCGTCATATCTTACATGCACACACTGGGAGGCTATCTGCAAACTGCTAATCACCGTAGCAGGGTGCATGATGTAGAGCCAAGGAGTATGGGCTATTTCTGCCAGTCAACAAATAGAGTTGGGCGGACAAGCCATATTTTGAGAAGACATTCCTTTGAGTTGCATTTTTAGGAAACTCATTCAAAGTGGATGGTAGCTGGAAAAGAATATGCCTAAAGAGAGTTTAGTGTTCAACTTGACTTATATGTATGTGCACAGTTTGTAGGATAGTGAAATTTGTAGAAATGTCTGTTGGGGAAATCCCAAGATTGCAAGAAACGGTAACTAGTTAAGTTTGTTAAGTCATATTGTTTCTAGTTTTGCTACAGAAAATATTAACTTTGGAGTAACAATGGCATGCTTCATAGTCTAAATGTTACTGTAACAGAAACAATAACTAAAGCATAAAAGTATTCAGCAAGCTAGCAGATGAGATCGCTCAAGTTAGCATTACACAGCAAAACAATTCTGCAAGAAACACCAGAAGATCTATACAAAATCACGTACCACAACTGCTGACACAGCTGACATCATCACATATCCTTTTTGGGGATGTGAATGCAAGCAGTCAAAAGACTCAAATTACAGAAAGAAGGTAAGAGTATTCTTACTGTTTGATCCTCTGTACTGTCATGTGTTCCAGTCGCAGACATATAGGTTTCTGACTGTCCTCTGTGTTATTAGGTCCTTCATTTTGTTTGTTTGTTTGTTTGTTCACGGCTCATGGAAGCATGGCAACAAACCTGTTTGCGCTGGAGGCGGGAAACCGTACTGAGAACAGAGCAACAGCTGAAATCTGTAAGTTACAAAAACTCAGTAACTTCACAGTAATAATCAAATGGACTTACAGTATTTCCAACAAATTAGTTTTTCGTGTTGTTTTTTTTTCATGTACCTTTTCCACTACACAAAAACTGTGTATTATGACAACAATTTCACGCCTTTTTTTGCGTACTTATGTTACGCCGTACATTTAGCACAATATGAAAAAGCAAAAAAATACCGAGTTTTGGTTGAAGCCAGGTGGGGCCATTTTCTTTAGGTGAAAAGGATACATTTAGCCATCAACTTACTAAAATGGGTAAATTTAGGGCTGGAGCTTGGATTAGGTTAAGATTAGGATATGGATTTTGTTAATATTCATAAATAAGAACATGTCTTAACAACCACCATTGAAATTACCTGGGACTGCGACGCGTAGCATAATTACGCAAAACAGCTGTGAACTCGTACTAACCAAATGCAATTTACATGTCCTGTAATGTCGTGGTAAATGTACGCTTTCTTGTGAGATCGGGGATGTGTACAAAATGAAGCACAAATGAACAATTAAGTTGTATTTTTTATTTAAATATTTTAAAACATGTTTTGCACTAGTACAGTCATATTGTCAAACTCTGTCATCTAGCTTTTCTAAACTCATGGTGAACAGCTACAAAAGATTACATTTAAATAGCTCATGCTGCCTTTAACGCTCAGATTTTTATTTCTGTGCACTGTGTCCGAGTGAAAAGATATCACTCCAAGTCCGTGGTCCAAGGGGCAGGTTTTGAAGGGTCAATCCGCTGTCAGCCAATCCTTTAGTCCATCTCTCCACTTACAATCTGGTGTGTTTAATGGCTGCTGTTTGAAACTCGAACAGAGGAGCACATCAAAGCTGCGGCTGCCTCCCATCTTTCTCTGCTGATCTGTCTCCCATCATCTGGCTCTGACTCTGTGAAGTGTGTGGATCCAGTGTGTGAACCGGGGCGCAGACAGGAGGGGTGTTGCCCCGGAGGCTCGGCCCTGATCAAAGCACAGTCTGTCAGTTTGCAGGTACACAAACAGCCAGGCAGTGCAGAGGGAAAGAGATGAGCCCAAATGCACTGACTCTGAAGAGCATCGGGAGGCAGAGGTGGAGCAGGGCAGATCACAGTCACTGACTCTCTTATGAGGGTTATGTGGAGGTCAGGAACTCCTCACTCTCCTCACTGCTCAACACTATGATGATGTTAAAGGCTAGATACTTACTTTATGAAGACAGATTTCTGCTCAAATGGTTCGTGCCAGCCACTCTAAATCAAATCATTGTGTTATACAGTAACCAAAGAGGCTTGATTTGTCTCCTCGAGTTTAGATAGATGTGATTGACAGGTGGATTAGCTAATCAAAGACACACATCCATTCATGACAAACAAGGCTGCTTTCAAAAGAAAAGAAATATCTCAGGGATTGACAAGCTTCTGCAGAATCAAACCAAAATGTTTTATGATTTATTATTTTCTAAACTATAAAAGACAGTTAAGTTAATCTGTTTCACATGACAGGTTCATCTGCTGTCCCTGCTGTTTGAGTTTGACTTGAGGCATGATGGAGGAAGTGGTCACAAGACGTAAACAAATGAGGCATGTATTCAGGGTCAGAGGAAAAAATTTTAAAAATATTATTAAAACGATACTCACATTTGTATATTTTCTCACAAATTGTTTTGAACTTTCTGAGATATTGTACATTATCTATAGAATGTCACCTAATCTCACTCTTTTTCTTTTCTTTCTTTTTTAACATACAATTGTTCATATTAGCACGTTTGTTAGATAACTGGTTACTGCTGGTTTTACGTATGCTCCCAGGTCTGTGTAAAGTTAACGTGACCAAAATCTGGAAAGGTTTTCTTGTTTTGTATCACTGTAAGATTCCAAAAAGTTTCCCTTAGGGTTTTAAATGCAGACAATCTTTTACTGTCTTTTTGTGTCTTTATACCTTTGTCTGTTTTCATCAGACACTTGCTCTAAAGTGACTTGTTCTTGCGCCAAAGTTCCTCCTCTGCATGACTCTGAAATGACACCTGCCACCTGGTAGTCTCACTGAGATTCTTAAACAAAACCTCACATTCAAGGCAGGCTAAAAGGTTGTTTAGATGAATTAAATGATTGAAAATGCCTACCACGTACCTCTAGACTTTGTGTGCTTCACTTTTTAGATGAAGGGTAAAAAGTTAGGAGAAAAGGAGAACAGAACATCAATCGACTTGGAAAATGGGAAAGTTTGTCCTGTATGCCCCTGTCAAAATGAACGATTAAGAAATCTGATATGATGTTTAAAGCTTAGAGGCAGGTACGCTGATAACAACATGATAAGACTCTCATATAGCGCACTAATTAGCTTTTTGCTTTTTCACATTTCCGCGCATGGGATTTATCTATTCAAAACGACTGAATGAAAGAGAGAGAAGCACCTGCATCAATCATAATTATTTTCCTTGCGCTAAAATTAGCCAAAAGAACACAGTCTCCTTCAGAAACAAACAACGGGAGGCGGGAATGAAGGGAATCAATAAATATCACTCCAGCTGATTGGACCTAATTACAAACATAGAGAGCTGGAATGGAGCTGGCCAGATTGTCAGAGCCAATTAGGCCGTAGTATTATAGCTGAAAACCCACAGACGGCGGGTGTGTGCAAGGTGCTTCCAGGAGAGGCACAAGCAGGTGAGTGCAAGTTTCCTCCATAAAATACAACAGAGCTTCGCTGATAATGGGCTCCAGTTTTGTGTCTGACAAAGTGTGTCTGCCTGAGTTTGGATCACACAGCTGTCAGGTGTGGGCTGTGCAGCTGCAGGAGCACTTAGCGGTGCTTATCACTGCCCATTGTAATGTAATGTTTGTATTGCTGGGTTACTGGCAAGTGTACATTCAGACTGTGCCAGTATCTGATGGTGATTGCGGCAAAGCCAGAATTTTGGGCTGTTAATATGATGAAGTCAAAACTACAGGCTTGTTTTACGGCTTGTAGATTTTGCTATGTCAAAGAAAATATATATACTGTAAACAACTGATGCTCCTCTCAGCATATTCACTTCATATTTTTGATTCTATGCAGATTTGCCGAGGAACCAGAGTGGAGTGTTAAGAGTGAGTCTGGTCACCACTCCCCGTGCCTGCATATCAGATCAACTCCCGTGCAATCAGATTAGTTTATTTGTGTGAAGCACATGAAACAATGTTCATAGGTCGTCTGTCATTTAGACCAAAATCTAACTTCACTCACCTCACAATAAAAACGTTTTTTGCTTGCTCATTCTACAGAAGTCTGCAATGTTTTTCAGTTCTACGTGATATTTTTATTTCATACTTTTCCATAATATTTTTTTCTGTCGTGAGACGATTCGTGTCCCTGATTGGCTAATTGATCTGTTAATCGCACCCACTGAAATTTGAAAGCAGGACACAGTGGTGGATTTTCTAATATTCATGTACAAGTGGTCAAATGATTCTCGCTGTACCCTGGGAAGATGTGTATGTGCAGACAGACATTTGGAAACCTTAAACCAGGGGTGTCAAACTCATTTTGGTCCGTGGGCCGCATACAGCTATATGTGAGCTCAAGTGGGCCGGAGCATAAAAATCACGACATAAATTTGAAAATATAAAACAAATGTACAGATAAAAATGTGCTAAAAACAAGTGCAATACAGAATAATAGACATTTTCTTCAATAAAAAGATAGTAACAAGCTGAGGCTTAAGTAATTCAAGTTGTGCAATAACACATCACAATAGTTGACAAAATATGCGCAAAAAAAGCTCAAACAATGTTTGTCATGTCTCACAGCAGAGCTCATAGCAGAGCAGATGACATGGAAGGCTTGAGCTTGGACTATTTTAACAATATAGCTTTGAACAATAAAGAAAACATACTGTATGTAAGAAATGTTCCAGGTCACATCAATGACAAATCAAAGCCAAGTTAGACCTCCAGTTTAACCAGGAAAACAAGACTCTCGTGGCAACTTGCTGATCAAGTCAACACCTTAATAAAACAGTAACTACGTGATTAATTTTCACAGACTTGCAGCACAATGCTTCTTGGTGCAATAAACAGTGAAATGTCCAAAAATCACCTCCTCCTGCGGCTGAAACTGTCTGCCTGAACAGCGCCACAACACCTGACTTTCCCCGAGCATCAAGGGTTCTCCTGCATAATACTCAAACTCTCATCAACGCCACAAGTAAATATTTCAGCTGTGCTACGTGTGTATCGTCAGTGCTCTCATCCACGACAACAGAACATGTCACAAATTATTCTACTTTGCGTTTCAATTGATCGTCTAAATCTGGTGCTAACTCTGAAACTCTCTCTGAAACACAAGTCCTCGACAGGCTGATGTTAGGGAACGTCTGTCGTTTATGGGGCACACGACTTCTGCAGCCGTACGTATGCAACTTTTCACAAACTCACACTCACAGAATGGTTTTGATGCAGAGCCGATGTTGCTATCGATCAGCTAACCAGCTTTTACGGCGGTATAACCTCCCGAGTCCGTTCAGTCCCAGTAGCAGTTAGTAAATCTTCTGTCTTTTCAGTTCGCCGCTCAAGTGGCTGTATTTGTAGTTATCCCGGCTCTCGTAGTGGCGTTTAAGATCGTATTCCTTCCGTTAGCACAGCCACTTGCTGCTTGCACACACTTAAGTTTCCCATTCATCTCCGTGAAAAAATACGAATAAGTCTATTTTCCTGGAAGATCCGACACTCGACGTTCACCTTTCTCTTTTTCGACAGCGACAGTTGTCCAACGAGGGTTGAAAAAAGGTGTCCGCTACCTGTTTTCAAAGAACCAAGCCTTCACTTGCGGCCGCTCTAGTGAGACGCATTTACGCTACCGGCGCGCACAGAAGCGCAGCGTCGCGTCGCGCAGCGGTGCGTCACGAGGAAAAATAAATAAATAAAATTATATTTTATTAAAAATGGGCCGCGGGCCGGATGAAAAGGCTATTTGGGCCGGATGTGGCCCGCGGGCCGTACGCTTGACACCCCTGCCTTAAACAAATGCTCGCTGTTGTTCCAGGTGCCACAGTGCAACTGTTTTTATGTCTTTAGGCAAGGCACTTACACATGGCTAAGTTTGAAGCTGTTGTGTGTAAAAGTGGTGGTGGTCATAGGAGCTGCTGGCACAGAATGGCAGCCTCACTTCTGTTTTTCAGCTCCAGGGCAGTTGTGACTATACATGCTTCCCACGTGACGTAACATCCGGGAAAATTTTAAGGGATCCGCCATTTTGGAAGGTTCGCTGCGGTACGCTATTTGGACAGGGATCTTAGCCATATTCTCATGTAAACATGCCGAATACGTGTTAGGTAAAATGCTGTTCAAATAAAGCCAGCGGAAAGGCAAAACTCGCTTTCTTTAAAATTCCAAAAGTCAGGCTTGCAGAGGGAAAAGAAACAAAGAAACTGGCGGAGGAAAGGAGACGTATGTGGTCAGCTAACATCAACCACAAAGACGCACACTCACGGACTTCAAGGATCTGTTCTGCACATTTTCTTACCGGTATGTTAAATCTTTTATAGCGTGTTTATTTCGAGTAAATACCTACTTGTTGGAGCTATTCCATGAAGTGAAGTAAAGCCAAAGCTTGGCTTAATTTGGGCCAGCCTACTCATGAGCTTACTTCTTTCTAACTTAACTAACAAAAATAACTAGTTACTGTAATAGATTCCCCTTTTCAGTAACTAAGTAGTGTAACTCATTACTTATAAAAATGTTGACAATATATTACTAGTTACAATCTCAAGTTACTTGCATAGAAATTAATTGCTTTTATACTCTATTGAAAACTACACTTCAGGACCAAAACACCAGTAAAATACTGAGTTGGCTTAAAGGTGGATAAAATATTATGAGGAAAAATTTGTTGTGACATCACATTTCAATCAATTAAATCAGAAATAAATGTAACATGATTAGTATGGTTTAATAAATGTGTGCTTAGCTTAAAGTAACTCACAGTAGTATAACATTTTTGAGACAGTAATATTGTAATACAAATATGTATTCATTTTTTAAATTTTTTCGTTTTTTTCCCTGTAACTAGTAAAAAATCATGTATTACAATTTTACAGTAACTTACCAAACATTGGATATAGATAGAAGCAGTTTATTTGAAAAAATATAGTATTTGTAAATGTTTTAAAATAATAAAATCCTAATTATGATTATGAGTAATGAATACCGTAATACACTATTTTATTTTTACTTTCCATAGCAATTGTGTGATCTGATGACAGGGTTCACCTCTTGTCTGAAATGCCTGAAATTGTTTTGTATTCCAGGTATAACCAAAGGAAGAAAGGACATTCCACAAAAAAGAAACACACTGCTGTAAGAACCAGATTGAATTGACTTCATGAACCCCAGCCGTCTCAGACTGAACCTTGGCTAAATCTTGAACATGATCCATATTAGTTTGTGAAACTAGGAACAACTCAGAAGTTACCATCACCTACCACTTTATTCATCTTTGCACTGACAGATTGCACTATTGTTCTGATGACTGTGTACATTTTTTATTGCCTAACTTTATTGGCCATGCTTGCATGCCCTTACTTTTGATTTTGTATATCTTAAATATTTTATTATAGTTGATATTTTTTATATAGTTTTTCTTCTTTATTTGTGTTTTCTGTGTTATATGTTGCACATTAGCACTGCAGCAAGTTCCTAGTTTGTGAATTGTTTGTTCACTGACAATGGCAATAAAAATCTTTCTGATTCTGAAATAATGAAGTTTCTACAGTTGAAAATACACTGTGTGAAAAATCCAGTCAGATTGAAAGGAAGGCCAACATCACAACTGTCACCTCTTGAAGATAAGACAGTTCTACCCTTTAAAAACAGAAAGACATGAATATTGTAATATTTTATTGCAAATCTGAACATTGTTATCCATGAGGAGGTAGTATCCAAAGAAGTAACAAGCAAATGGTTGTGGCTTTACTGAATGCATTTTGTCATTGATATCTGTAATAAAGCAATAAAGGAATATAACATTGTGCACAACTTTTGTTTTTCTAGTACACAATAACATTTCTATGGTCTGATACATATCAGATGCAGCAAGTCTATAAAAGTACTCTGCAAATAGAAATTCTATTTCCATTTGCACATTTGTATAACATAAAACATTACTTATATTTTAAAATTGACAGAAATTACACATTATTTTGATCCATGGTCTACGCACTTACTGTTGACAAAAAAAAATCTGTCCTGTTATAAGTTAAGTCACAGTAGACAGGCATCACAGAGGACGTTCCCATTTCATATGGATCACCTTTTCCTATTTAGCCACATTTTTGTTCATATCTTGACTGAGTGACATTACTCTCTTGATTACGCTGACGAGACGTTTGTTTACTCACGAGGCACACTGCAGATAAAGAGCAATATTAAAACTTTTCCACAAATATTCACGCACTACACGCTAACGCTAAAAAAAAAAAAAAAACAAAACACGCTAACCTTCCAAAATGGCCGACTTCCGGTTTTTGCGAACTGGGTGAAAGGTCGCGGGAACTATCTATAATAATGAAAGAATAGTGACTAAAGTGTAGCACTTTGTGAGACTTCAAGACAGTAAAGTGCTTAACAGCTCCAAGGCATTGCCATTTTTAATTACATAGTAAATCTGCATTTATGGTTTGGCCTAAATAGAGCCTATAAACTTGTCGCCACCGTTGCCTCTAAACATTACCTGACATTGTCTACATGAGCCAGCATCATTTATGTACAAAAGATTGGCAGCCTCACTTCCATCAGTCTGCCCCAGTTTAGCTGTGACTATTATCACAAGTATGGTGCAACTGCATAAAGCCTGGAGGGAATGTTAATAATAAAATAGAAAGCATCCAGTTATGAATTAAATCAAACAATTGTGTAGGCTACGTATGTAAGCAATACTAAGATACAATAATCATTCCAGGTGTGTTCTTCTCTCAACATGGATGCTGCAGAGAGAAATGTTCTCTGCTCTCTTACATTGGATAGTGTGTTCCATTCTTTGTGCTACCACCACCAACTGAGGAGAGATTTAGCTAATTATTCCCATCCTCGGGCTGTTTTGAATTGTATAGGTGTGTGTTGCTCCACAAAATAATGAACAAGATCCCTGGAATGACTTGAAGCACAAACTGAGGTATAAACCCAAAGAGTTTCAAGCATTTAATTGCGTTTCAGTAGAAAGACTTCAAAGATGAGCGAGGCCAGAAAAGATACACAGACAGACGACTTCATTTGTAATGCTGCCCAAGGCAACATGGCTGTCAGCAGTGACACGTCTTGTCTGCTCCACTGTTCTGAAGGACCATGCTTTACACACGCTTCAATCCTCTAATTGTTTTCTTCGGGCTGATGGGCAGAGTCCGACAGGAGAGAAGAAGAAAAGCTTTTTTCCACTGATACAAAGTAATGTTCTGAGTTTTAGTCTTTGACCTTTGACCTTCTAAGTCTTATCCACTTCAAGGTAAATACTATTTTCTCAGGTAAACATAAAGCACATGTGCATATTTTAACTGTCAAAATCAAACTTATTCACCACTGTCTTCGATTATGATGTGCTTTTTGGCTTTTTCACGTTTGACTGTGACGACAGTGATTTCACTCAACACTAACAACTGATTCTTTTTCTTTCTGTAAAAGAAAAAAACTTTTTCTCCTTTAATAAATGTTAAAATATTAATAGACGAAACACACTATCTCTCTGCACAAACCACAGTTGTACATATTGTGTTTGTGTTGATACAAAAATACCCTTTGTTGTACGATGGCTCAATGCTTTCTGAATTCAAAAGTCTAAATGAAAACAGTGCATTGACACTTCATCTGCAATATACTTCTGCTTTCTTCTTTTTTCTTTTTAATGACTATGATCTGGGATCAGGTCAAATAAGTTGTAAATATGTACAGCGCACACACGTGTGGCTTTTATCAAGCTCCTTTTGCAATATTTGATGTGTTATCATGGACAGACTCTGATGTGAGCTGAATAAAGAATGATTTGTTTTATGTGTGGTCTGACATGTTAGAAGCTTCAGGCAGTGGAACTGTTGTTTCTGAAAACAAAGTATCTGAATCAAAGCGATGGATTCTCCTGACCTTGTTGTAATCAGAGCGCTGTGATGGTCCTCCTCTGCACATCAGCCGTACACTGGATTTATGCAGCTAATGATAATGAGCAATCAATAAGAGATTAGGAGGATTTAAGGACAGAGGACACAGATCAGGACATACAAATTCAACATAATTTAACATAAGATATCCTTTTTCTGTCTCACAATTAAACTTTATTTGTTTAATGCTTTTCAAAGACAAGAAGTTACATAGTGATACATGAAATATCAAAAAACATAGACCTAATAGTCCAGCATGAAAGTCTGAAGCATTTAAACAGAATAAACAGATAAAAAGGATATTCAAGGCAAAAAAATTGAAGTCAACAACTTACAGATTATAATTTTATGACAATAACACAAAAACGTGAAAAAAACAAGTTTTCCCTTCGAGTTAGAGAAGTCCTTGTACTTTCAATGCTTTTCTGAGTTTTTTCCCGTCAGAATCAGAGCTCCCAATAATGCACAACAGCTCCCCTTTGAAGTTTAAAGTTCACGTAGAGTTCAAGTGAAGATAAAATATATGAAAAATCTGGGTGCTGCGCGTCATTTTCAGCTCACAAAAGAAGAGTTTCACAGTTGATTCTTTGAGAAGTCAGCATATTGACCTTCACTGACAGCAGTATGTTTACACACTACCTGATGCTTTTAGAGGAGGGACGTCCTGTCTGTCAGAGTCTGCGGCTAATTACACCACTGACTCAACAACATGACAGCAACACTTTGTATGTGCTAAGTGCTTGTTTCTTTCATTTTACTGTGGATTAAGTCTTTATTACACCTTCACATCATGTTCCAAAGCTAATATATTAAAGGGGATTTTAATAATCCTTGAAGACACATATGCAAAATACATTTCTTTAATATAAAAAAGTCAGTTTAAACATTGCTTTCTCATCCAAAGGCACTTGGCGTTCTGTCTGTGAGATACTTTTCTGTCACCTCTGAGCCTCAAAAACACTATTCTGACTGTCCCACTTTTTGTCTTTTTTTAATTCATAAATCATCCAGACTTTTAGCATATCAAGCACCTTTGAAGCAGCTCTAATTCAATTCCTACTGTTCTCTCTCACTCTTTTTGACTTCAGTGCAAAGGTAAAAGCAGCAGCAATGAAGTAAATGCACTTTATTTGTCCTTTAATAAAGTTAATCATGAAAAATTTTGTGAAACATTAAATGAAAATGATTATTAAGCTTAATATCTATACTTAATTGATGAGTTTGTGAACAAGTTACTTAATTATTTTATTTTATGTATTTATGTATTTTTATTTATTTATTTATTATTTATTTATTTATTTATTTATTTATTTATTTATTTATTTATTTATTTATTAGGGTTACGGTAAATACTAGTTCCAGTTACAATAAATTAAGGCAACCTGCTTATTCAAACACCTAGTTGTACTGGTGTTATGTAAATATTTTTGGAGATTTTTAAATACTATATTTAAAAAGCGTTGGGAAATGTCATTTGTGATAATTGCTAATACAATATAAAGTCATTTTAATGATTTCACAAATAGCCTATTCGGAACAGCCTATTGTTTTACAGGCTTATGCCAATTAAGGTACAAATATTTTTAATTGGCGATTGAATTAAACAATATTATCTGATGCAGGCCGACCTTCGTTATCTTAAACAAATATCTTTATCTTTACATTTAGAAGCAGCAGTAGGCTGTTCTTCTGAAGTAGGCCAAATGTGAGTGGGTGGTCAAACAGTGCTCTCTAGAGGTCATTGGCAGCACCACAACACAGCCCGACTGCCTTTTAACATTTTCATCACTAATAATCCTGAATCAGATCTGATCTCTGTGTCTGTGCCTGTCTCTGATAAAATGTTACCTTTGTCATCTCAAAGTCAGTATCTCTGCACAAATCTGTGTGGATTTAAATTGCATTTATGTCAGCAAATTAGGCCCGTTTATCAGAAGAAAGTTAGATAAAACCATTTTCTTTTGAACTTACTCAACATGATGATTTTATCCAGGCTCTATCCCACAGTGATTATTTGGCAGCTTGTGTGATCAAATGGCAATAAGATTAACATTTAACATTAAATAAGTTACTAAATTCATCTGTTATGACCTATTGTGATGTGATCCATCTTTAGATATAAATGATAAAAATCCGTTCATCATGTTCAGCTGACTGGAATAGGCTCCTTGATACGTCAATGCTCGACAGAGAACTTAATCTTTTATTTAAACTACAAAATACTATTCCCAAGCTCGTGCCTCAGTCTCTGGCTCCCTCTGTCAGATCCTGCTTTCACTGCAGTCTCGCCTGAATCTAATCCCTGAGGCCTAATCACATCCAGCAGCAGAAATGTGGTTTGCGGTCTGTTTTTTTTTTTTTTTTTTTTTTTGCCTTGACCCACATTCACAACATTTTATCTCTCTAAACTCAATGACTCTATAGTATTTGTCTTGTTTTTTCACTGATACTTCACTGTGGTAATGCTTTTTTGAATTTATAGAAACAAACACTTAATGGATTTATTATCATACTAAATATTTCCCTAAAGCAGGAGTGTTATGTTATGGACCGGGGGCTGTTGAAGTGGCTCACATCACTTTACTGTATTTGTGTTTGCAGTACTTTTTAATGCAAAGTCACAGCACATACAGCAAGGTTTTATGTTTTTCTAATTTGTCCATTATTTTGTTAGACATCATCAGCTCATTTATTTTCAATTGCGTATTTCCATAAGGTATGGGGGGTGCCTGGATCCTAGTGACTTTGGATCTTTGGACTTTGGGTTGAGGGAGAAAACCCTGGACAGTAACCAGCTCATAGCAGGACACAAACAGTCATTAACTCTCTCATTTGTTCACATGAAGATTTTTAGTGTTGCCAATTAATCTATCTATGCATTTGGGGGTGGGAGGAAGCTGAAGTTCCTAAAGAGAAAACACAATCACACAGGAAGAACTTGCAAAGGGTTAAGATGTTGATATAGTTCGACTTGGGAGTAGAACTGACCATCTCTTTTTTGAGAAGCAAAGAAGCTGTGCTCTACTAATATCATCAGTTGTTAAAATAAATCATTTTATATTATTTAGTGCATCGAAAACATTAAAATTATAAATACTTTTGTTCTGGTCTATTTTGGTCAAAAGAATTACACAGTGCAGCTTCACAACCACTAAATTTGCGTTGACTTGCCATATTTACTTGTTTTACTTAGGGTTTGTTTAATTTGTGGCCCTTGAACAAAAGTTTGTGACAAAAGAGATTAGAACACAGCTGAACTAAAGACTTGAACAAGTCAGGTAATTTCTTATAAATTCATAAAAATACTAATGTAAGTCAGCAGCACAACACCAAATTATTTTTTTAACTCCAGATCTGACAAAGTGACTGTAAATGTTAAGAGCTGTTACTTTGTATATCTAAAATGGTAACTGGTCTATTTATATAGAACTTTTCTACCTTTCCAGGTACTCAAAGCGCTTTACAGACAGGGATCTACTCACCCAGTGTACACAGACACTGATGCAATGTGGTTAAGTGTCATGCCCAAGGACCTAACGACAATCCACTTTTGACGTCCTACTGTTGTGCCTGGTGTTCTAGCAGTCTCCCATCCAAGTACTAACCAGGCCCTAAATTACTTAGCTTCTGAGATCTGACAGGATCAGGCTTTGATGGCGGCACACCAAAAGCATCACTGTTGCATAAATGAGAAAAAAACAGGCATTTGCAATGTTGATACAAATAAGTCCATAGGGGAAGTCATATACTAGCATATACTAGTGTAAAATATCATCTGGAATGAAGTGGAGATCATACAATGAAAACTGAGTGTGCACAACTGTAACCTATATAAGTGTGTTGCATTTTCATAATTTATGTCAAGCCAGTGTGATCTTAGTCCAGAAGTGCTGTAAACACCTTGTGTGTGTTTCTGTGCTCATAAACTCCTTTTACAAATACGTGACACAGCAGTCTTCATCCTGACATAACAGATAAGTTGTCTGCAGGGCAAATGTTTATTGTGTGTTCTACAGTGGGCCATATGTAGTGTGTTCGTACATGTCAGCTCTGTGACACATTTCACATCCTCTCTCTGTTCCCACCACTTCAGCTGCAGGACGTCCTCATAACAACATTTGTTAAAACACATTCACATTCGCTTTCTCCCACACCACTCTTTTGTTAACTGCTTGAGTTTGTAATGTTAGTCTGTAATGTTAATGAACCAGAAAATGTGTCATGGTAAATCATGTTATGAAATGGGATTAGGCATGTCTTTGACTTAAAGCTGGAAAACCCAACATTTTTTCGTCCCAATGATTAGTACATTCTTTATTTCTCCCAGAAAGAAAAAAAAACAAAAAACAATTGTGGAATTGAAGTTGTATTCATGCATTTACTAGTTGAACTTTTAAATGAGAACTGTCTGTGCACAGAATTGTAAGCCTGTTTCAAGTTTGTGTCTGGAAAAATGGACAAAAATGCATGTGTAAAGAAGTGAAACGTCCATAGTTTTAAATTATAAAACCAATAATAAAATATTTTTTATGTTTTGAGAAAAGAGAAATTTAAATTATTAGTACAACGTTTTAAGCTAATAATCCATTGGTAGCAACAAGAGTCTTGATGGCCAGGCAGGTCTGTACTGCCCCCATTGCTATTGTTATCTGTTGTGTTATTTCATGCCCCATGGAAACTGTAGGAGCGTCCGGTTCAGTTCAGGACACAGGTCCGCTGATGGAGAATGTGCCACAACCCACTAGAGCAGAAATGGAATTTCACGTCTGCAATTATTGCACTGCAGGAGGCAGGTGAGATTTGAGTAACACTGGAAAAAAGAAGGAATGCCAATCCAGAGAGAAAAAAACAAAGCAAATACAGGTGTTCTTCTGTTTACTTTATTTGAAAAGAAACATACAGGGGTAAATGAACTGGTACGCAACAAGGTGGCAAATATTAAACATAAGGCATGGTCAATGCAAGTGATGACATTTATATTAAAAAAGACAGAATGGTACAGTACATGTTGACAGTCTAATGTTATAACTGCTGTCGTAATGATTTAAGAAATATTCACTGTTCGTGTTTAGAAGCGCTTTTGTATACATGGAATTAAACTGACTTCCAAAACTTTAAACTAAATGTGACAAAAGCCAAAGTATTTCTCTTCACCTTAAGCTTATCCAAGTGGTGCTGCTTGCAGAACTGTAAAAGTTTATGTTTGCTAAGAAGTACCACACTCTTCATTTATTGCCCATTCAACTCAAATTTGGATCTTTTAGCTTATGGTGGAATTTGAGTAACAAAGGTAAGCTAACACAGGACCAAATAGTGGGGATCCTCCTGCTGCAGAGCCATGGAGCAGTCACTACTCCAACCACAAGAGGAGGTAGGTCCAATCCAGATAGAGCTGCAAAAGCTTGTTTTCGCCTCCAGTAATTAGTGATTTGTTCCATTTGTTTCAGTCAGTACTTTCCTTCTAAACATGGTGGCCAAAATTTAATTCCACAGTACTTCACATTCATCTCAGTTTTAGAAAAGACATATATGCTGGCTGTCAAAGTACAAAGAATCCTTCTAGTCAAAGACACATACGTTATAAGGCACTGTAGTTAAAAGTAGCACAAAAGGAAGGATATTGGTATATACACCTGGGCATTGGAACAGGTTACACAAAACATACCCTGAATGACAGATTCTCCCGAAACTACAAAACAGACAGAGTAAATTTTAGATTGTTGTGAAGTCAATGTTACTGCTGTGTTTGTCTGTTTTGTGCACTTCAGTGAGATGGTTTTGAAACACAAATTTAAAAATGGAAAGGCCAGTAGACTCTCCCAAACTACAAGTACTGCTCCCTTTTCTCTGGTGGGGTAGTTTTAACATTTGCTCTGCAATTCAAAAGGAAAAAGACATGTTTCAGTAAAAGTACATCAAATAGTACAAAATAAACTACAACCAAACACATTTACGAATCCAAAGGAGAAACAGTAAATCAACACAACAAAAGACACATGGTGCAACCAAGGTTAGCTTGCAGACAATAGGAAGTGCTTGTTCTACAGACATGGTCTGAGGAGAGGAGAGTCCATTTTACAAGTAATCTGAAATAAGGGGATCCATCTAACTCCGTAGAATATAAATAGAGCATGTCCAAATATGGCTTTAAAAGGACAGCACAGGGGTAGATTCTGGTGGGACAGTCCAGGATAAAAGGGCCGGGCTGATCATTCATGGAAACTAGTCTCACTCAACAACTCTGCCCTGAATTAGAGAAGAGAAGAAGACAGCCAGAGAGACAGGTTAGAGGACTGGAGGACCAGATAAGCTTTTACATATGTCATGAGACATACATATGTGATGGTGGTTAGACAAGCAGGTTAAAATTGGGAGATGAAGGCATAAAGCATGAAAACTAATCCAGCATGAAAGTCTTCTGCAAATGAACTAACTCCACTAACTTATTCCAAGATCAGAGAGAAAGCATGTCTTCCCAGGGGTAAAAACAACTCTGAACCTGCTTATTTTTTAGCAGTTTTAATGGGACAGCTGTGGCTTTCAGCCCAGTGATGTCCAAAGACCTTACTCAAAGAAACTAAAGGTTTTGAAAGACCTACATTCTCCAATTAGGGAACAACAATAAGGTCCTCTACTAACAAGTGATTGCAAAGAAGAGGCTTTCCTAGGAAACTAATGTCTTTTCTTTGAAAGAAAAAGCAGTTGAATAGAAGCCCTAATGTTGAGGTAGAAGGAAACTCATGAGTTAATTTAGACCTGCTGTAGTGTTAGAGCTTTTGAATGACCATTTAAATGTATTTAAACATGAAACAGTTTTGATTAGCTTAGTGATCGCTTTTTACGGTGTTTAGCTGCATGGAAAACATAGCTTGCACTGACTATTTGAGTTTGTGGCACAATGTATGAGTAACTAGTGATTGTGTTAAAACATATCAATGACAGTTAACAACAACATACATTCCTTTTCAATTAGACAGCTGCATATCATATAAAACACTGACGAGTATCCGCACTGTTGCAATGGTGGCTGTTATAAGCACTACAGGTCCTCCCACTTTAAGCCAGATATTTATATCGCCCATAATGATTGAAATGATCCTTTAATTTCTATAGTATTATACTGCTTTCTCATCCTCATTGCAGCAGTGGGCAGTGAATACAAATTGAATCAAAGTTATGTGAGACAGCTCCAAACAAAAAGCATAGGACAAGTTATGGACAGTGCATGCATGAAAGATTTTTTGTTTATTAGCAATAGAATAAAAGTGCTTGAGGTAAGTTGTTTGGATATAAAAAAATGTGTTTCAAAATACTGCATAGGAACGAGGTCTGCAGATGTAACAAAAAAGAAGCGTGAACTGTGCAAAATCAAAATAAAAATGTATATATGATTTTTTTTTTTTTTAGTCTTTGGTGTACTTTTGCGTAGCACACATATGGATGTGTGAAACATGCCCTGTGCTGTCTGTTTGGGTGCTGCTCTTGAAGGACGGGGGTTACACGTACTCCCTGGTCGTGGAAGGTTGTGATTGGCGGTAATATTGCTGCCCTCGCATTTCTTCTTTGGAGCAGGAGCAGCACAGGAGCGAGCCACCCAGGATGGTTAGACTGGCAGCTGCCCAGCCAACGAACAGGGCTGAACCAAACTCGAACCTGCAGAGATGAAGGGTCAAACCAGTCCAATTCGGTCATGGCAAAAGACATACTGTATATTCTACATACGCTGTTAGAGATACTGTATATAAGCCAAAGGAGGAACAAAAAAGATGAAAAAAGTACCTGGCATTGATCGGGGTGTTGGGGTTGAAGAACTGATAGGACACCTGAGTGGCATACCAGGACACAGACACCAGAGTGCATAGGCCTAAGAAAGTTGAACAGTAACTTTAAATCGCAATTCAATTTTGATCACGCCTTGTTTAGAGCTACTGCAATTTTTGCAACTGGAAAACACACATACAAGACCAGACAGCTCCAGTATATCTTCAGGGCCAGAGGGGTTAAAAATATATGATATACACTAAAATGCAGGATAGAAAAGCTTCAAAAACAGAGATTGTCCTCAGTACCTAGGTCATATCAGAATACAATGCCTATCAGGTACTCAGTAATGACTAGTTCTTTAAAAACAAGTTTCTTATTGCAATTTCATGTTTAAACTCCTTCTTGTGGGCAGGGTAAATCCAACTCAGGACAGTATAAAACTAAGACTGTTTCCACCAGATAGAAAATTACTTCCGGATGAAAGACAAACCATCTTGATCCTTAAAAGAAATGTACAGATGACTTGCTTTGAAGCCTTATGTATACTTGGGTCACTCTTGGACGAATAAGGGAATACACAGACTATAAAATGCATTTTTCCCTCTCTAAATACATTTATACCAATCATTTAAAGGCTCCAACATTTCTTTAAAAATGTACAAATATAAATTATTGGTAAGTGAAATGTAGAGACCACTGAGTGTATAATGTGCTATAACAGTAATGACTCAGGCCATGCTTCTGGCTATTCTCTGACAAAGCCTTCCACCAAACATGATGTTTTTGGTGAGCTTTCCTAAAAGGGCAGAATCTCTATCACAAGATCAAGCCAAGACCTATCATGAGCTCGAAGCACAGTAGAGCCTCACCTGCCAGCAGAAAGAGTGCTCCTCCAGTGACAGCGATGCGTGTTTTAGTGGCGGGGTTGTTGTCGCCCACCTTAGTACATTTCATGCCCACCACACTGATGATGATGCCCATGAAGCCCAGGAGCACAGCGATTACCATGAGGGCCCGACATGTCTGAATGTGAACTAGGGACAAGAGAAAACAGATAAAAAAATTATGGCAAATACTGAAGAAAAAGTAATTAGACGAAAATGAAGCTATGCAAATGGGAGACCACTTTCAGACCACCACTGTCCTGACCAAGAATGTAAAAAACAACATTTGTGAAGGAACAGATGACCAAAGTACTCTAAATATCAAAGTCTGGAGATTAAACAGATTGTAATTGTAAGAAAGGATATAGTTATGTGCGCTATTTTCTTTCTCCCTAACTGTTTACTTCACAACGCTTTAGGAATTCTAGGATGCAATTACTGCATCAGTAATTTTGCCCACAAAAAGTCAACTTCAGCTCAAATGGTGTTTGACTTAGTTCTTGGGTTTTCGATTCTCTCTTTTATATTGTAGTGTTTCGATCAGATGACGCTATTGAGAGTTAGTTCAATTTTATATCTCCCTCCACTGGATTCATGGCCAAATATTCAGACCTCGAATGCTCCTCCTAATCTTGCGGCTCATTCCACAGCACTTCTGTCGTCATAAATCTAATGATCGACCTACACTAGCCCTCACACATACATAACTCTGTGGGCTGACATACTTACACACACACACATGTAAGTACTAGGACACACAGCAGCACAATGACAGTAGGTGGAGCGGCCCAGATGGAGTCATGCTGCTGCTGTAGGAGGCCTGCTCCACATGTTGGACACAGTGCTATCAGTGTGGACTTCACAGAGAGCTTTATTGTTTTCATTTGCAAGTCATAATGAGGTTAACGCTAACTGCTTCAAACTTAGTCCAGTTTTTAGCATCACAGGATGGGATTCCCCCCATTAGTGTCAGACATTTTGGTGCAAAGTTTAGTTTAGTTGACTTTTTACCTCCAAAAAGTTACAGTGCCCTTTTGTCCATGTCTTCAATCTCTGTTTCTGGTTATTACAAGTAACATTAAACACAAAGCATGACACATGATCTCAGAAAGAAATGACATTAAAAATATCAAGCTGAAATTTAGAAAAATAATTAGAACTACACAGTCATATGTTTAGAGATGGACATGTATATGTTATATAATTAACATCATAATCATAATTTTGATGCTGCTTATCTCTAACTTGCAAGTGAATGCTGGACAATTGGCTCCTGCATTATTGACCAATGTCATTTATTGCTTGATTTTCTTACATCTCTGTTTGCTAAGTCAACAGTTGTGTGAATGCTTTAGAGGTGTAGAGTTAAAAATAGATAAACTTAATGTGATTTAATAAAAGAAACATATGAGAAACATATCAATCTGTGACCCCCTATATATAAAATTAAACTTATTACTGTATTTACTAGCTGTATTTACTGACTCTACAAATACATGAAAGCCTTAACTTTGTGACATTTGGTCTAGTAACCACATAATTCAAACAGAAAGAACAGCCCACATTTGAAGTGTGATTTATGGAGCTCCAACACTGCGTTTGATGAAGTTTGTGAATGGTTTACAGCAGAAAGAAGTCCTTTTATCCACTCTCTTCACACAGAGAGTGCGAGGGCTCAGCATGTTAAATGACACTATCCTCTGACCGGGAGGTGACAAATCAGCAGACTTTGGGGGTCTTTGGGGGAAACTGAGGCTAAAGGAGTTGCACGAGCTAAAACAGAGCTCTTTCGTCTCAGAGTCAAGCTTGGTGGTGCCAGTCTTAGCTCTGAATGAGTTTGTGTGCAGGAACTCAGAGAGCTATTGTGAGCTCATTGTGACTGTAGCACAGAGCAGCACATCCTTTCACTTTGATATGTTTCCTTTGAACCTAACAATATGCTGTTATGTAAGATGGGTGGCAAGAGGCTATCAAAATGTTAAAGTAAGAAGTGGTATATTTGAGAAATATTCAGTATCAAAGAAATATGAACTTTCACATGAGCATACGGATTCTTTAGGCACCGCAATGGTCATTTGTAATTAAAATCCAGTAAATATAGTAGGTTTGAAATATTAGTTTGCAAAATCCCAACTGATAGCTCTCTTCTGCCTGATGCAGAGTTGAGTGTGAATTGCTACTTACTTCAAAGGCTAATACTTAAAACTGAGGTAATCGACTTTTCCTAATAATCAGTAAATTTGTAAAAGCAGAAGGCTGGTGAGCTCTAAAGCTGCTCTAATGACCAAAATCTATGCATGTGAAACTAGGGATTTGAAAGTTTTGTAAGAACAAGGGACATTTTTTTGTACATTCTGTTTTTATTGCTACAAAGAACTCCTGCTTTAAGGCAGAAACGGGACAGATTGACCTTCAAATTACTCAGAACACAGCTCTAGTCCAAAGCTTTGAAACCAAGTGTCTCAAAAAGGGTCACAAAAGAGACATCCACAGCTTTTTGCCTTAGAACTATCCTTTCAGCACCACTATCACCACCATCGACAACAAACCAAACCACACGAGTGAGTAAACTAATTACTAGCAAATGTTTGAAGTCAGAAATTCAAGCAGCAGTTCCTGGCAACATCAGGTGAGTGAACAGTCTGGTGAACAATTTCACAGCTCCATTACATGCTCCTCCAACTGCACCAATTTCAAGCTAGTCAAAGAAAAAAGATTAGTAACTGGAAGATGAAATGTGCACTACACTGCAGATACATTTTAATAAAAGAAAAGTTAATGTCGAACTACATTTGGTGGTTTGGGTAATAAAATTATGATGTGTGGAACTTTGGTGTTTAAATACCAACTCAGTCTAAATATTTTCATTGATCAGGTCAATGATTTTGTTATCTGAGTGACTATTTTTCTATCTTCTGTCTCTGAAAGAAACAATACGGAGAAATAATCAAACCAATCCTGACAGATATGCTGCTGAAATGCTTAAAATTAGTTTGGATGAATTTTGAATTTATGAAGCTCACAGAGATTTATCTATGACATCACTAATCTGGGAAATTTAATTTCCTGAAGATCAGACTAGAAAGAATAGTATCTCACAAACAGAACAGCTGTGTTTTTGATGAGAAAGCAAAGTTGGAACAGAATTAAAGTTGCAAAAAGGTTAGTTTTGTATAATATGTGTTTTAATTGCCCTGTAGTAATTTTAAGATTATCTGTGTCAAGTCTGAACAATGTGCGCGTGTGGGGATAAGAGAGCACATTCTGGGAATATCTCTGCTGTTCGGCTCAACACTGGCCTTTTCTTCTGTTAACAGTCACTATTCATCTGACAGGACAATACACTGTCTTTATCCAAGACATAAAGCCAAAGAGATGGCAGATCAGTTAGGGCAGCCGCTAACAAAACGCCACAAGTTGTTTTGATATGATTTACCAAGTGGAATTTTATTTGCCACTTAAAAACATCTCAAATCAAGGATTTGTTCTTTCTCCATATATTTTGTACTGTCATTTATAATGGTGATTTCGACAGACAGAAAAATTATCACAGTGTCATTAATTATGAGTCGCTACATTTTAGTTACAGATTCAGGATGACAGAGAGCAGATTTATGTCCAAAGCCCACATTCCAGCCCACTCCCACCCTCACGCATTAGCACTTTTACTCACTGAGTTCATTAAATAAACTCATAACACTGTTGTTGTGCCCCACACTGAGAGAAAATGGATGGTTGTTTTGTCTGTGCACATTATTACTTTTCCAATGACTGACACCACAAGAAAGTGCCAAAGCAAAACCCTAAATCTTCTTGTGAATTTGAATCTAAATGTTTGGTGCATATGAATCAGTGCCAAGCCTATTATTGCATTTAACATCCAGTATAAAATTTAAAGAGTGATGGGAGTTAAAGGTGCACTAGGCAACTTTTTCGTGGATGGTCGATGTGTAACAATGCTATCAATGCTGTAGTGCTGAACCAGTATCTATCTCTGAGGACACAAAAACGTTAGAAAAGTTACAGGTCATATCTGTGGAGGAGCAAGCCTTCTCATAGTATGAATGCAGGTTTCCAATTAAATCAATGCAAGATAGATGCATCGAACACCACAAAGTTGAATATTCCAATTCCAAAAATACCTCCATCCAGAATTACAGACTACACATTTAACTTATCAAAACTTGTTCCTGCACACTAGATAACTTAACAGACAGACAAGAAGTGTATGGCAACAACTTTGTTCAAAGTACTCATATTACTGCTACTTGCTAACATGCAACCTTTGAAATTGTATAGGAAAAAGTCATGTGAGTCAGTATATATGGCACTTTGGGACTAGAGCTCATGGGCTGTTTTAGGAAATACATCTGCTTCACTTTTCTAAATCTGTACTTGTGGCCAAATAATGAATTCATGACTCAAAAAAGCTAAGAATTTGTTAGAAAAGCTTAAATGCTCCTTCTACAGTTGGAAAATAAGGTACACAAGCATTAACTCTAGTGTGTAATACGTACAAGAAGCTGAATACAAGAGTAAAACCAGCATCATTCTATGCTCATCACCAGAGTACAATTTGATGCCATAATTCAATCATCTTAACCTTTAGTCTTTTAGGACATGCAGCCCTCTGGATAAAGTGTGTTGAGGAGATGGTACTCACTGTCCAGGGAGAGCATGGAGTCAAAGATCTTGCACTGCACCTGTCCCGTGCTCTGAGAGGCACAGCTCATCCACAAGCCCTCGTACAGCCCCACAGCTGTGATGATGGCATCTCCTGCGTACGACGACTGCTTCCACTGGGGCAAAGCGGTGGTGGAGATGACCCAATCCAACCACCCAAAGCCAAGAAGTAACCAAGCAGCTGTAGACCTGAGTTGCCATGCTTTCTTATGTCACACTTTGTATATACTTTTGCAACAGTCTTAACAAAAAACTCTAGAAATCCTTTCCTTTGTGCTACTCACTTATTGGTCCGTTTAAGCATCTCCTGCTCCTACTCTCATCTCTAGTTCTTTTAGTTTGTTTAGATCCTGATGAGTTGAAGTTTGAGTTTGACACGTTTCCGGTCAGGCTGTCCTGGGTTAGTCTCCAAAAAGTGTTATGAAGGCTTAGAAATGGTCAGCTGCGGCTTCACACTCTGCATGGCTTCATCCAATCCTTGTGCTTCTCTCTCACAGCAATCTTTCCATCTGCTGCAGCCTCAAGTGGCTCAATGACGACGGGGAAGAGAGAAAAAAATGTTTGAATAGAAAAAAAAGCTTAATAAGCAGCCCACAAAGGGCTGGGGTAAAGGGTCAGCACATCATTGGCGCTTTATATTCCAGGGGAACGCCTACTGGGAGGGATCATAGATGGGTCAGGTGGAAAGAATGATCCGGATTAAGCTACAAAAAGTTAAAAAGACCATTGGAATAGTGAAAGTTATATTTAGTTTGTTGGCTTTACTTGCAGCACAACAATTGAAGTGGGAAGAAAGAATAAGGAAAGACATTCAGCAAACTGCAGATGACAGGGCTCAAACTCAAAATTTAAGATACAAGAGATGCATTTTTTCTGCAAAAACTATATTGGTTGTAAATTTGTAGATGATAGTAACACAGTTGAATAGGTCCTTTGAATGCATGATCAACATGAGTGAGCGACTGTATGTTATGCCATATGTGCATATCAAACAACTCACAATGATCATGAAAGAGTCTGATGGCCAGATGGTTTAGACATTATAAAGGTGACTGAGATAAAACGCACACAACCATTTTTTCTTTGATCCAGTCTAAATTGTGCACTTAAGATGTCCAGTATGTACAAGTAAATCAGCTTCCAGACAAAGGTAGACTGAAAAGGACATGTCACATCCAGGCAGGCTGAGGGTAAGTTATGGGCTGCTGTGGCAAGCCCCTCTCATCGCCATGGTGATGGTGGGGAATGAAGGCATAGTCAGAGTGGGTTGAGTTGTGCAGACTCATCTTAACAGACACACACGTCCGGCTCTGTGTTGTCACAGCACTGCACACGCCTGGACTTCATCCACTCTCATCATTCAATTACTCACTCAATATGATCAGTCAATTAGCCCCGGTACACTTGAGCTACAAGGCGGTTTTCTCACATCGGTAAGAGACATGTCTCACCCAAGACTGCACAAACACACACGCACACAAACTCATGTGCTGGGTTTCGGTGCTTTTGGGGGACACTGAACTGTATATCAATAAGATCTAATGAGATTAACGTCAGGGAGACTCGAAACAATTGGATGATAAACAAGCCATGAGGATTGTTGTATATTCACTTTTTGAAACAAATAACTAGTTTGACTTTACTGCTTACTAAACAACTTTCAAACAATATTTAAATATCTTTATGAACCTTGAACTTGAACCGTGTGCAAAAAAATATTGAAAATTGCAGGCCACATGGAAATGCTAGTGAATGCAATCAGAATCTGGAGGCTAAATGTGGAAAAAATACTTGCATATGTAATGATGATGATGATATGATGATGATGATGAGAATATACTATGTAATAATTCTTTGTTGAATATCTGCTTCACGCCCCACTCACCTCATGCTCAGGGCTGCGAGGTCTAAGTAGCTGCACCAACAGTGGTAAAAGGGTCTAGACACAGAGGTCAGCTGATCCAGACACAGGGGAGCAAAAAGGAGAAAAACAAGTGTTCAGAACAGGCAAAAAATGGACATTCGAATCAAAACAGGGTTGTTCAGCTAAGATAAATATTATTTGATTGTAGATTTCTGTTAGAAAACGTTAATGGATATAGTCACTGATAAGAATCAGCAGGTTGAAATACATAAAAAGTAATACGTTTTTTGCTCACTGACTTTATGGCATAATCACATTCTATCTAAAACATAAACATAACTCAGTAAGCATCACTGGTTTAGTGACTGAGTTGACTCTATTTTAATGTTATCTTGTGTGACCAAAGAGTAAAACAGCCAATGGTATTATCTCCTGGCCACACTCACATAGACACACATAATGAAGATGTCAAGAGCCTTGCGGATTAGTCAGTGTTGCCTTGGTAACTGTGGAAAACATGTGGACATGTAAACAGCAGTGGAGAAAAAGAACATACCTAACATAGCGTATAGATCATTTTATTTTTTGTTTTTACTTAAGCAACAATGTTCACTTTGTTGCCAAATAATCCTGTGGTCATGAGAACACCTGCACTGCAGCTCACTTTAAGGGCTTAGTGACCTATCATTACAGAATGTCAAGGGCTTTTACACAGGAAATACAGTGTTTTTAAGCAAGCTAATGACCAAAAATGAATAATTTATGCTAGTACCCCCTCTTGTCCAGCACAAGAGCTCCTCAAAAGAGAAATGAGTTTGCGTTTGTGGAGCTGTGGGCTTTAGGACTGAAATAGCAAGTTCCAAAGGATAGTAAGAATGCACTTTTGAAGAACTAAAGATGAAGGGAGCATGTGCATGTAATTGTAGACTAATGGTACTTTTGAATGGATTTGTTAGCTTTAAAGTGTCAGGTCTATTGAAGCACATTTTGTAATTATTTAGCAGACATTGTTCATTCTGCTAACTCCTTTCATCGTCGTGTTTGCTAAACTGACTATATGACCCAGTGTTCATGGCTGACCTCCTGATGCTGCTGCTCAGTGAGCAGTATGGTGAGAAGCTGAGAGTTACGTGCTGTAGCTCCATCCTATTCCTCTCTCCCCTCTTATTTTCCAGACCCCTTGAACTAAGCACAGCTTAGGAGTCAGCTGAGCTGATCAAAGACCACAGTGTAAAAGTGACTAACAAGAGACGAGAGTTCCCAAAGATACAGGACCTCCCAGGACTGTTCATGACCAAAGACCTACTGTGATTTGAACTAACAGAAAGTGACAACCATAAGCAATCTTTCTGTGTAGGACCACAAATCTTTAGGTTTAGATTAAGACTTTTCAAGTAGGACTCACACCTCGTACAGTGTACAGTGTATTTCGACTTGGCTTTGAGTCTCTGTCCTTAGACCTACTCTGGTTCCCAGCACTGTGGAGTCGCTTACCCCTATCTTTCCTCCATGTACCACTGTCACTATTGCCATTGCTAGCCCCTTTTATAACTCTAATTAGCTCCAACAGGCTTCCCTCCTCGTTCTCAGTTTGTCTTTGTCCTCCTTGACCTTCTTTTGAAATGAAATTACAATTTTAATGCACATACTGTGTTAGTGCTAGAAAAAAATAAAATACTTCTGATCAAGGTATCGAATGAATCACTTAGGTAAAACAATGCTAGGGAAAAGAACACATCCTTCCTCAACAAGAAGCACGTGGAAACCCCATGCACAAACATTTTTTGGCTGCTTTGTCTTGCCTCCTCTTCCTCCTCCTGCTTCTACCTCCGAGAAAACCCCGACCTGTCATGCATTTTCAGGGACCAAATGTTCTGCACCTGCTTGCCCCTCTCTATCCTCTTTCTTGAATTCCTCAAAGCACTGATGTGGTCCTCAAAGAAAACCGGAGAGGAAGAGGGGAACAAGAGGGAACAGAATAAAGCAGGAAATCTTCTAGTGCCACTGCCGACTCAAGGGTTTTTCTAAACAAAAGAGTTTAAGACTCACACACACACACAACTCTTGTACTAAACCCTTTAGATATATGTGCAGTTTTTTCAGCAAAATGGCATATTTCTGCACACCTCACACACACACAAACAAACAAACAAACAAACAATACAAGTCCTAGAATTTATAGTAGGGTACATAGATTTTTAATTTTCTATTTCATAACTTATGTGTCCCCAGATGCAAGGTAAATACGTTCAAAACCAATTGATTTGTTAAATAATGAAGAAGAGAGAGCAAAAAAGTGATGACTGAAAAAAATTTCAAAGGAAACACATAGAAGGAAGTATCAAGGCCATGTCAAAGAGCCTTGGTGGTTCTCGCAGTCACTTCTCTTGATTTGTTCTTCTTTTTCATGAGAACTAGGTCAAATTCCAACTGCATACTTCTGTTATGTGCCACCTGCCTGATATCCACCTGAGTGTGTGAAAGTCTGTCATATTGGACAGTTTGATACCTCAATTTCATTGTAGGTTTCATCTTAGTCCAGTGGGTGGCCTGGGTTTCCTGGCTGGAAAACCAAAAAGACAAGATCTCAGATAAGTAATCAAAATGGTTCCTGCACTAGACAGGCAGAGCTATGCAAGGCTTTGAGTAGAGGTGCTGCTCCTCCACATGGAGCCAGCTGACGTGGCCAATGTTTTTCATTGATAGGCCATAGGGAGATCTTCTGAGCATGGAAGGAGACCGTACAAATTTACAAATGTATTTAGGGATTTACTGGTATTCATGCGATTCAGTCATATTCATTTTTGAAAGTTTCTTTTGAGAACCATTCAAAAATTAGAAAAACAGTTATCACTGAACAGCCCACAATTATTTTTACATCACTTAATTGGTGTTATTCGAATGTGCCGAAAAGAGCAGTTCATATGTGGGTGTCTGGTCAACCTTTCTCACACTCTTTGACACCTTTTTATGGTTGCAATTCCAAAAATGTGTCATGTATGTGCTGTCTCGTGAGGAAGAAGCTATGTCTATTTTTCCCACCACTTTCTGACTAGTGTTTGGATCTCCCCACATGCATGCAACAACACTTCAACAACTTTATCTTAAAATTAAGATTTTTAAATGAGCCATACATGTTGGGTGTGTCTGGACCTCTGCTCAACTCAGCGATGGTTCCAAGCCCAGGCCGGCACCACTGTGGTCCATCCTATAAGAGGATAAGGGGACAGTTCATGACACAATGAAGTCATCAGTAAGACATCCATCAGAGCAGCAGCACAACAATACAGGCCTCTGTCTGACTAACACAAGGTTAGTTTTCCACACTAGCAAAAGCACAGCAGAGATGAACAAACACTAAAGGCAGCAGTGACTTTAAGTATTACATCTTCTTGTTCCTTCAATGTTCAGTGTAAAGGAGGTTAAGGTTTATATGGACAATGTATAATTACATTAGGCACAAGGGCAGAGATAATCTGTAGTCCTTTGAAGGGGAGGGGGACATGAAGGACATGTTTTTGGTGGTAAGGGAAACTGGACCTCGACAAGGCCCAGGTCTGACTGAGAGTCGATCCCATGACTTTTTTTTTTTTAACAAAGATTCCAGAGCCCTAACCACTGTGCCACTATGTCGCCAAATGTGTCAGGTATTAAATTACTCATGTACAGTCAGGAGATGAAATTTTTTTTTTTTTCAAAATCTCTATGAGAGTTTATAATGGGAGCATGTTCTCAAGAAACCCACGAGTGAACAAGCACTGGGCTTCATTACCTTCTCTTTGATCAGTTTTATTTGTGCCTAAAACCTGATCACCCCATAAACGTATCCTGATCTTTGAAGTCTTTTACATGTTGTTATTCACAACCAGCCTCAGGTCAGTGTTAGGGTATAATAATAGTTTGCATTCATATAACATCACAACATTCTATAGCCCAGTAGTATCTAACACAGATGAAAGACAGCTAAAATGATTGTAATACAAAATGTAATAGGTCTAGTCAACAGTATGGATCTGTTGTGAGTGTGAATGGTTGGTGGTGGTCAGAAGGGCCGATGGCGCAAAATGGCAGCCTTGCTTCTGTCAGTCTGCCCAGGGTAGCTATGTGGCACATATCAAAGTACAGTGTTATTACAAATGTGGCTCTTGCATGGACATGGACTTCACCACAATCTAGAAAATGAAACCACTTAAATCTCCCACAGAGAGATAGAATGAGTTGTAATTTCACACATTTTGTGCATGTAGACTTATCACTTTTTGCATTACAATGTCGTGTTTACAGGGCATATTAGACAGGAAGTACTGACACTAACCTAACACTGAGCTATAACAAGTTGGCCTCGTGCACAGAGCCGGTTGTCACAGAGGTCAGGTCAGTTCTCTAACAATTCTCTATTTTCTAAACTCAACAAAGTCACAGAGTTAATCTGAGCTTTACACCCTGATGTGGCCCACCCCGACTTTCTGTTTCCTTGACAACTGGCTCCAAATATATGGATGATTGTGGAGATGAAACTAAAGAACTTTTGATAGTTATGAAAATGTGTTGAAATGGCTAGTGGGCTGAAGAGTGAGAGAATGGCGTACCAATCGCAGCTCAGTCCTCTGTTGTCTACTGTACTCCCCATCACCAGCACACACTCCCACACACTGCACAAACAATGAGCAAATCCAGAGGCACAGACACACAGCCAAACAAAGTGGCCACTGTTGCGTCTCAATCTCTCAGTTAAAGCTGAAGAAGGGGCTACAAAGACAGCACTGATGGTTTACCACACACACTTTTACACAGAACAGAGGAAACTACGGTCCCACCCAAACTTTTTAGAGCATTAGATATGATCTTTCTAATACTATACCACTTGAACTGAAGAGTTGGTCAGGAGGGTCTCTGTCTAAAATAACACTGGAAGTAGCAAGGACAACTTTGGGTCAGTGGATCACTGCAAACTCTGCTACTCATGTTAAGTGATACAGTATGCAGGCCTATGTGTTTGTGACTAACTAGACTGTATAATGTCTCCAAAAAAACACTTCTATGACAGACCTTTTTTTTAACTATCACATCAACTTGTTGTGCAGAATAATACGTTGTTGTTCACATTAGCTGTGAAAAGAACTTGGCAATATTTTGTACAAAGTTTTGAAAATTAAGTCATTTGAGCTTTTATCCAAAAGTCATTTGATGTCCGTGTCAACTACTTCCAGTCCAAAGCTCTGCTTTATTTATTTATTTTTTTGACACTCCGCTTGCAACTAGGGCTGAGAAAAAATATAATCACAATTTTTTTTTCTCATATTGATCGATCTCGATTTTCAGTTCAGTTTTGTTTAACCTTTTCAAAAACACATGAAAAATGTCATTCATGAACATAAACAATAAAAACTTAATATGTCCCATTCATTAATTTTTTTTTAAACTACACAGTATATCATTATTCTGCCTCAAAGTTTAACTTTTGCTCCAAATAACACATTATTTTTTTTTTTTTCAAATAATTGACAATTTGATTCAATTTGATTTCTCAATTTTTCAATTAATGCCCCAGCCCTACTTGTAATAGATTTAAAATAACTGAAAGTCAACATTTCTTGATCGTTAAAACTTTGTCCAGATAACTGCCTTTGAAGCCTTGCTACTAAACAAGTATTTAGTGTATTTACTCCTTAGTCACATCTCATGCAGAGGCTGTATAATCTGAGAAACTTGTGTCTGTTCAGCAAATGAGGGCATTTTTGTGTTCTGATCCATTTTCAAACACAGCTTTCTGTCTCTGTATTCCTGTATTTACTTTAAGCTTGCATCAAATCGGAAAAACATTTACTGGAACATGTGACACAAGGCTTAAAACAAGGACTTTTCGGGGTAAAGAGGGATGCCTGTTCAAATATTTTCAATGTGCAATACTTAGAAAAGTTCAGATGATACCATGAAATGCTTACTGCACAAATATAGCATGAATATTGTGTAAAAAGTATGTTGTCAAGGTTTACATTTTAATTTTTCCTCTCTGTAAACAGAAACAGAAAAGTTACATCAACCACACACCCGAATAAAATGAATAATTTCTGTAAACAGTGGTACACTGGAAGATCCGAGTGGCATCATTCATACAGCAGTCCTCCGATTGTCTCGCCTCTTTTTAGTAACAAACAACAGACAAAACGAAACTAGAGCAGACAAATATCACAGTTCGTCTTTGCCTTGTGAAGACGTTTTACCTTTAGTTGATTTTGCAGTCTGTTTTGCAGTAGATTTGGAATTCTGTTTATCTCCTTGTTTTTTTGGTGATTTTGTGGTTTCTTTGCCTTTTGCTTTGGTTTTAATGTTCTTATCAGCTGCTTTACTCTTGTCTCCACTTTTGCCCTTCGCTTTTGATTTATCATTTGTGTCTGCTTTTTTTGTCTTCTTAACTGCTTGTGCCTTTTGTTCTTTTGGCGAGTCTTTAAGTTCTTTAGCTGTGCCCACTTCATCAACATGTTTAGTGTCTGCTGCCACCTGCTGGGGTGGAGTGGGGCTGGCTGGCTCTGTAGTTGCAGCGTCCTTTTGGATGAATTCAGCATTCACAGGTGTGGCAAACATCTTCAGCATTTCACCAGCTTGTATTCTTTCCTGTCATCAAAAGAAGAATGTGTGATTTGCCAAGGCATTTAAAGAACTGTTTGTTTTTTTTTTTCATGCATTTAGGAATAAACTATTTAGATCAGTAATTTCCTACCGATCTAAAACAGCTTAGAAATATACTTGTTCATTGACCTTCTATTCAAAACTGCACCACTTCTTCATTGTAAAAGTGAACTATACAAGCAGCAGAATTGTACTACTGTGTATTATATGAAAGTGGCTACATGGTAGTTTTGAACTCCAAGTCTTTACTTGGAATTTGACTGTTTTACAAACATGCATGAATCAATTGATCCAAATACAACTGAACAAAATTATGTCGAGCGAGCAGTGTTTTGACATGGTTATAAACCAATATATTAATATGTCCCCTTTAATTGTTTTTGGTGACTTTACACTGTTGGACCATTGGAAAAGGTTGTTAGTAAAATACCAACTTCTTTTTGATATTTACAGACTTTAGTAACATTACGAGTTATAATTTGTGGCAGTATAATTTGGTAAACAAAATGAACAAAAGTGAAAGTGAAACTAACCCAAGCCCAATTAAAGATAGGGTAACTAACTTTTTTAGTTGCGAATTAGCAAACTCTGTGTTTACCACAAAATGTGCCTGGTAAATGCCGCACTTAGTGAACAAATTAGACCACTAAGTACTGCCTGAACTGAATAATAAAGATTTTTAGTTCTAATCAGGAGCCGAATCCTGCGCTCTGATTGGCAGCATGGATGGTCCTCTCCAGTTTTACTTTGTTGTTTGTAAAAAGAGGTTTATTGACCATAACTGTAACCAAAAATAATACATGTCAATATTACCCAACATGATGAAAGATTTATGAGAGGAAGTTGTCAGATTTAAAACCCAAATCATGTTTGCAGTGTAAAAATCAGCTACCCCACCTTTAACTTGTTCTTATGAAAGTACCTTTTCCTCATGAGCAGGATCCAAGGTAAACCACAGCGCCACAGCACACCTCTGTCCTTTAGTGACAGCTCTAACTCCGTGAGGATTCTCCTTCCCCGATCCAAACCCAACCACACGGCCGCACTTGGGCCTGACTTCAGCCTGGAATTAAATTAACACAGAAGAATAACAATGATTGCATGCTCACATATAAATCTATGTATAGATTAGCGTAATCTATCTTTTATTAGCCCAATAAATATAAGTAAAGACTGTGCACTTATTTAAAACATGTAAAATTGTGATTATTCTGACGATTTATACTGTATGTGCACACACCGTAACAGTTTTGGCGTCTAGTTCAGTGAAGATGAAGTCTCCTCCTTCAAAGTCCTCATTGAGATAAAGAATGGCGCTAAAGAGAATATATCAAAATTATTGGACCTTTGTTGCTAAACAGTGTAAACTTTTGAGCATCAGCCCTATTTCACCTGTAGTCTCGGTGTGTGTATGCTGGGGGCTCTTTGATGCACTCATTGAGCTCAGAGACCAGCACACAGTTGTCCACATGCACAGGATGGCTCAGGTCACTGCGGTTCTCCTGGTTTTCTAAACAAACAAAATTAATGTGTTTTTTTTAATAAGACCAGAGTTTTTTTAATCTAGATTTTAACATGTCGACAATACAAAAACTAAACCTTGCTGTATTTAGGTAGCATGAACAAGAACTAACCCACAGAAAGAGCATATACATAGTTTTGTGTAACAGGGACAAATTAAACATACTCTTAAAATTGTCATCAAAATGACCAAAAGGAGGCACACGATGAAGGTGACAAAATCACAATATTTGGGTTATTGTTACATCCCTAACATTGTTTCTCTGCGTTGCAAGCAGCATGAGTAATTTGAAAAGTAGTTAATTTCTTTATGAGTACGTAATCTAACTTATTACTGTTGACAATATATTACTAGTTACTAGTTACAACTTAAGAAATTCAAGTTACTTGAAAGAATTGCATTGATATTCTAATAAAAAGCATACTTCAGGATGAAAACAACTTTTAACACCACTTAAAAGGTGAAACAGTTTGGCATCTGTGACTTGATCTAACTGGTAATAAAAATTTAATTTTGAATCATTTTAGATACTGTATTTAAATTTGCTACATTTTTTTTATTTCAAGGGTAGAAACGTCAATAACATCATTGTTTCGAGATGCTAAATTGCGAGAACAAACTGAAAAAAAATCCACATTTTGTTAGAAAGTTATTGTTGGTTTCTTCACTCAAATCACATTACGTTGCACCATTGTCTTCATTCTAGAAAATGTGTTGTGGGATCTATACATTTGGGTTTGTGTTTAGAACGAACCATCAATAGCAGAACGGCAGACCAAGTGAGAGTATGAGAAGTACAACGGGGTCTTCAGTTGGAAATAGCTCTCTACAGCTTTCCGCACTTTCTCACTCAGATCGTAAAACAAACGAGCACTCTTCAGGGGGACCTTTCCCTCCTGTCCAAGCTGTAGGATCAGACAGAAACAGTCAGCTGAGACAAATATTCAAGAGATAAACATTATGTTAGATTAAAAACTACAAACCTTTACAGCCTTCATAACTGTAACTCCTTGGAAAGTCTCACTAGGGGAGTGCGGTGAAGGGCGCCCCTGTAGCCATCACTTTTCAGAGCAGCTGCCTAGAAATGGATTAGAAACCACAAAGTCAGTCCATCCATTAGCTAAAGAAGCGTACAGGTCAAATGGTGATATAAGGAACCAGGTCACTGTAATACTAATCTGAATCTGAATCTGAATATTAATATGAATATGAATACACACACATGTACAGTTCCTTAAAACTCTTTGTGTCTTTTTTACCCAAAAGAAACAATACTTTCTAAAATGAGATTCAAGAAACGCTTAATGTAAGAGGTCAGTCAACTACTTTATTGTCTTTATGGTCCCTTATACCTGTACACCTTCTGGTTTTATGGTCCCTTATACCTGTACACCTTCTGGTTTTAGTAGGGATAAACCTCACAGGACAGACCAAAGTTTTATAGATCCCAGTAAAATAATGGTTGTTAAGAGACAAGACCCTTAGTCAGTTTTAGGTCATCAGCTGTTCTGCTATCCAGCTGTTGCTAGTTTTTTCTCCTCTCTATTGTTGGCCTCTCTTCTGTGTAACAACATATGCATAAAATGTATTACCAATATGGACCATTTCTCCTTCTCACCTGGCACCAAAAAGGAACAGAATGGGCTCTTGACCCGTTAAAGACCCAGTACATTTAACTTATTGTGTATGCAAATTATATGCAAATTAATTGTTCTGCAATTATTTTTAGGGTTCAATTGATAAAACAAAAAAACAAACAAACAAAAAAACAGCAATCAAATATTGAATATCTGGGAAAGATTAGGCATTAAAATGAACAAATACTGTAATTTCTGCCCTATTGAGCGCACCTGAATATAAGCCGCACCCACTAGATTTAAGTAAGAAAAATTATAAAGTACATATATAAGCCGCACTTGTTAATAGTAAGTCTAAGAGAATCTATAATTTTGCAGCATTGTCTTATAAGCCGCATGGTTCAAAGCTCATGAAAAAAGTAGCGGCTTATAATCCAGAAATTACGGTAATAGTGTAGAAATTGTTTACCACCCTTCATACTGTAAGAACAGCTGCCTTAAACATAGGGTGAGGAAATGTCTAGCCTAGTCCTTCTCAAATAGTGGGGTGTGCCCTCCTTGGGGGGCGTGATGCGATGCCAGGAGGGGCGGTATGACCCCGGGGCACAGGCTTTGCTTTTGTTGTGTAGTTGTGAAAGTGTAAATGCAGAAATTATAGTTAATATTTGTTGATTTATTTAGCTTTTTTTTTTTTGTTTAAAACGATACAATTTTAGATATAATTAGACCATTTTTATAGATAATAACCTGATTTTTAGTCACCGCTGCAAGTGGATGGGGGGCACGAAATAAAAAAAAAAATTGAGAACACTGGTCTAGCCCAAGAACACACCATGTATAAATTAGACATACGTGTAAAGACATAGATCTTACAAAATTAAAGGAAATTTGTTTTATTTACTTACATTTGAGAGGCGTTGCAGCTCCCTACACTCATCATCAGAGACGACTCCGTCTAGTAGCACGCGCTCTGAGCCGTTTAGCTGCTTGGACGTCATGCTAATCTTGATGTTATCATAGAGCACAGCATCACCAGGAGCTGAAACGTGCCAACAATTAGGAATAATTTAGCAACACCTCTGAAAACTGAAGTGTTATTATTTAATGCCAACCATCCAGGGGCGCAATAATCTTGGCCAAATCTGAGGAGTCCTTCTTCTTCTCCTCCACTAATGTTTCGATTTCTTTCATGAGGTTTCCAATTTCCTCTGTGATTCTTGCAGCAGCTTCTTTTTCAGCCCTGAAACAAACACGATCAGAGAGGCCTGTTACCTTCTCGTGCCAACCCTAAGCAGAACACTGTGAGGTTTTTGTTAGATGTGGTAATTTAGTAATTCAGAGAAAACTCAGCCAGGACTGGTTAGAAAAAAATATATTGAAAAAAAAAAAAAAATTAGGTATGTGGATCTCCAGATTAGATTTGACATTACTGACACTACTACGAATAAAAATCAATCAATCAATCAATCAATCAATCAATCAATAATCTTACTTCTGCTTATCTCTCAGCTTTTTGGGCATAACATCTTCAGGAGTCCAAGAATCCTAAATAGAAAACAAGTTATATTAAACAGCAAATGTACACTGTGCAGACAGAATTACTGGTACTTTACATACAGGATCCACAAAGGTGATACCAAAGGCTTCATAACCAAAGTAGAGCAGCTGCTTCTCTA
The DNA here is from genome assembly GCA_038363315.1 of Mugilogobius chulae. Taxonomy (NCBI): domain Eukaryota; kingdom Metazoa; phylum Chordata; class Actinopteri; order Gobiiformes; family Gobiidae; genus Mugilogobius; species Mugilogobius chulae. The sequence goes on along the minus strand of CM076405.1, from coordinate 29,351,524 downwards.
GGATGGACTGTTGGATGTACTGCTTTACAACCTAGACAGTGATTAAAAGAACATTATTTACATAACCTATTTGATTTTTATATTAGGAGACAATGCACATTAACTAGAATTAGCAGGTAAATATGCCAGAATTAGCTAGACGGCTAAAATGTTATGTATAATTTTCATGCATCATTTTTTTACTTCAATTTTGGCAGCTAATATTTTAGTTTTAATTTTCATATATTATTCTTTTTACTTCATTTTCTTTCTTTCTTTCTTTTACAGCCTGTACATAGGAAACTACTCAAGGGAAATTACTGGATCATCAGCGCTAATCTCCACCATCATAACTGAATGTCATGGACGAACTGTGATTTGAAGCTCAGCTAATGTTTGTCTGGGGAACTCTAAATGTCTGTTACTTAATTCTAATGTCTTCATTTTAAGCTTGGAACATCACTGAGCTCATTGAAGCTAAATTACTGCTGGTCCTAATGGACATAGGAAATGCAATCAGCCTTTTGCAGACTGGGAAATGAACATTTTTTATCCTAAGTTATAATTATTATGTGTAGTAATAATAATTTTGCTTTAAGTTTTTATAAAGAGTTGTATGTAATTCATGCACTCAAAGCAAAAGCAAACCTGCCAGTATGTGCCAATGCCTCTAACACATGCGCAAACAAGTGGCTGGAAAGTCTTGCCTTAGAACAGAACAAATTGGTTCAACACAGACTTTGAGTATAGTTTTCTTTGCCTTTTTTTTTTTTTTTTTTTTTTTTTTTTTTTTTTTTTTTTTTTTTTTTTTTTTTTTTCACCTACCTGTCTTATGTTTATATCATTTTAGTATAGATACTGAACGATATAGATACAAAAAAAAATTATAGTTTTAATATGCCTATAACATAGACCTAATGTCTTAATCTTAAGCTAAATATAAAAAGAACTAAAACAAATGTTGAAATGCATGTAATTGCATAAAGTAAGCATAATCAACATACCTGCCTGGCTGAAATGGCCTCTGCTTTATCCTCCCCCAGCACAACAGAATAGTAGGCCAGGTTCTGATTCATTACTTCATCTTTAGGGTGGAACAGTAAAAAGGTCTTTGCACATTCTATGGCTTTTGCATAGTTTTCACCTGAGTACAAACAAAAGAAACAAGGACATGAATCATTCACTGTGCATATGAAAAGTAAATACCATAAACAAGATACACGCATCACTTTAGGGGTTTATCAAAGCTGCAACAAGGTAATGTGAGGTAATCAAAGTCGTGTAAAAGCAGGAAGCCTCAAGTGAAATTTAATACTAATTTATATCAAGACGTTTGAACACTTTCTAGAACAGGGGTCTAAAACTGGCAGCCCGGGGGCACATGCGGCCCCTGAGAGGATTCCGTGCGGCCCCCAGAATGATTTTTGACAAGTAATGATTCTGGTTTGCCATTACACTCACAGAACAATTTGAGCCGAATTTGTTTTATAGCATATTGTTTGTTTGTTTTTTCTACTGTTACAACCCTAGCGTCTATAAAACCTAAAGTTTACTGAGTCTACTGAGTTTTCTGGGAAGGACAGTCCAGTAGTAACCTAGTTACCCACTTTTATTCACTTTTTCTTTATCACATGGAGGCCTAAGTAATAGAAAACTATATAAAGAATGAATGTGAACATTATTACATTATATAAGATAGTCAGAGCTATATTTTAAATTGCGGCCCTTGACCAATTCTGAATTTGATAATTTTGGTCCCAGCTCCATTTGAGTTTGAGACTTCTGTTCTAGAAAGTCTCAATTTGGGAGCATTTTAAGAACCTAAATTTCAGTTAATTTAATTGATCTACTGAATACTTTTTAAGACCCCGTAGACATTAAGACTCACTGTTGTAATATGAAAACTGGAGGTAGTTAAAGTGCGATGGGAGGAAATCCTCAAAGGGTTTGTCCATTCCAGCATTGGAGGCAAGTTCTACAGAGCAGCGCTGCTTACAGTTCAGCACCTGTGTGTAATGATCTAATACAAACAAACACAGACATTTCAAATAAACAAGTTGTCTTTCATTCTCTTTATAGAACTTCTATTTTCTCACCAGTCATGGTTTGGAAAAGGTCTGCACTGTACTCCATGTAGTTGTACCCATCGTAGTTATAAGATCCTTCACAAAGAGCTCGGCATTCTTTATCAGCTGTGAAGTACTCTTCTAGGGCTGCTTCAAAATAATCTGCAGCCAAACCAAAAGAGTCGTGGCTGTAATAGCGTTTTCCCAGCAAAAACTCAGCCTGAAATGACAGAATTTTTTTAGTCATATCACAGTGATATTTAAGGCTAGAACCAAAAGTTTGCTCACCATATGTGGCTTAATCTCCAAATCTTTAAAATCCTCTTCTTTGACTCCAGCCATCATTCTGTAGTAGTCCAGATTCTGCTTCATCTCCATGTGGTTAGGATTGGCTTGGAAAAAGGTGTTTGCTGCTGCTACTGCCTTGTCCAGTTTATTGATCTAAGAGAAAGAAAAAAAAGGGCATAACAATATAATAATAGTTCCAATAATCCAGAGCAAATAGTAGTTTAATGGAAACTGGTTGAAGAATTGTTATTGTATTTTGTTAATTGCAGGGTAACTGTGACAAAAGCAAGATAATTTATACAAGGTTTAGACAAAAAAAAATTAAGTAGGATATTCATACTCAGCTCTAAGCAATTGGTTTGGTAGTTTACAAAACAGAGTATCTTTTTTTATTCATTATTACAAGGTAGGTTCAGTAGTGTCACTTTTTATTTCTTCTGTCTCAAAGAGTAGATCAATAAAGTTTGTCTAAGTAATCAAGTTATCACAGTCAACGCAGTCCAAATCAAACAGGGTGCAGTGTAAATGAATGAAACTTGAGGCCACAGTCTTAGGCCTGTGGTGCATCCTGAGACTGCACAGCTGACTCCACCTATAAGGCTCAGACGTGGCATGGCAGCCTCCACTTTGGGGGCTGGGGCTCCACTGTACGAGTAAGTTTAGTTAAAAGTTATTTAACAATTACAACGTGCTTGGACTTTTTTCTCAAATGTGTTGCATGCAGTCCAGTCTTCTTGTCATTATATTTTACCTTGAAATAAGCCACTTGTAAGTAATTGTACGGCGTTCTCTTCTTGAACTCCAGTTCTGTTTCTGCACTCGCAAGATGCATAGTCCGTGGACCCAGTTTCTCATTTTCGCAGGAATTCACACAATCTGCTCTTCTGAGAATTTTCTGAAAGAAGCCTAGATCATCCACTGAGCCTGCCCCCGGGATAGGAACTCCCAAGCCCGCCAGGGGCTCACTAAAAGCGCTCTGGTTCGCGCAGCTCAGCCGGCAGTCAGCTTTGACTCTCTGGACCGCAGCTTTATTCCTGAGAGCCTTCTCCATGTTGAGGATGACTGCGAGCCAGTCCCCCCTGTTGTAGGCTTCCACTGCGGTGTCAAACAGAAAATCATAGGGCTCCAGGAAGGGCCGACTGTCGGGAGAAGTGTCCGGAGAGCTAAAAGCAGGACAGAAAAGGCACAAAATTAAGAGACAATGGAGCTCCATGGTTTGATCTGCTGAGCCCAGGAGCCCGGCTGGAGGCTGGATAGTTTCACACAAGCCGGGGCAAGAAACACTCTGCACTGGAGGCGGAGTTATAGAGGATTTTTACACCCTTGCCCAAAATTTCAACCAAACATTTGCGATAAGCAATCAATAACAACAACTATCTTTTCAGATAATCAAAAATACTGTTGCAATTATTACTTCACATAAATAGAATGGACAAACAGTCAGTCTACAAGTGGAGAATGTGTAACTTTCTGGAGGTGAAAATACACAGCTTGCTAGAATTAGAAAGTTAAAACCATAATTGAGACATTCTGAATGGGTTCAAAAAATACTACACTTACCACTTTTCTATCTAAATAAAGATTGGCCAAACGTGTTCAAAGTAAAGATGCAGATTTGTATTATTATTATTTTTTAGCACAACAAAGACAATAAACAAAAATATTATTTTTATCACCTTGAAGGTAAAAACTGTTCTTGCTTGAATATACAGAGATGCACAATTGTTAAAATAATATATTAGGCCTATTGTAAATAAAGTGAAACCTATTTATTTTTATTATTTATTTATTTTTTATGTTGAGTAATTTTAAGCAAACATATGGAAGCCAAACACGCTTATATAATAAAACTTTTTTCATAATACTTTTTTTCCACTAAACACAAATCTATACATAACACCTCTGGGCTCCTCACAGGCGCCGAGAGCAATTATTTAAACTCTGAAGTTAAACGCTGTCGCACTTTATGCTCAACATTTAGGGATTGTAAAAAACACACGTCTAGAACAAGCAAACAAAATTAAAGGTTTATATTGTCATTTTTTTCATGTTACTGTTTTAGTTCTGTTCAGGCACAGATGAAGCCAGCCCTGAATGTTTTGGAGGAGGAGTATTAGGACCCTTAGTGCAACCTGTCTATTTGCTCAGAAAAAGAACAACAAAGTTACAAAATCTGAGTGATATAAGAGCTTTTTCTCAGGGACATTGCGTTTCAACCATCTGAGACTTTCACAGAACAGAAAATGGACCGAGCGGTGAGCCTTTCGAACCAGCCTGACAGAACCACCAGGGGTAAATAAATACTAATACTAAACAAATTTATGAACCAGTAACCTTATGTACGCGTGTTTAGTGAGCTGCGTGTTCCTCTTTATCTTTGCTGTTGAAATGTTCTTTTGCTTTGCTACAATCAATACTCAGACAGTTCCTCTATTTAACTACGTCTTTATTACGGAGCATTGTAACAATTATCAATTTAGTTGTGACATTACCAACTATATAATGTATTAAAAACAGATCTCACCTTATGTTTACCTTTTCAACATGACTAATAAATAGAAAAAACTATTTTATCTTTGCTGCAGCCCTTATTCTCATTTTTTACACGTTGTTCCCTTGTGTGATCAGTGACTCTGGTTGAACACAGCCCTAACCCCAGTGGTCTGGAGCTGGTCAGTTCATACCAAACCATGAGAGCAGGAGACCCAATGGACCTGGTGGCTTTAGCTTCCCAAGTGCAAAAGGTAGCATACACATATTCCAAAACATCTTCTCTGTTTATGTGAAATAATCAAATATATTATTGTTCTGTTCTTTTAAAGGGAGATGATTTCATCAGAGCAAATGCATGCAACAAGCTGACAGTTATAGCTGACCAGATCAGATATCTTCAAGAACAGGCCAGAAAGGTAAATTGTATTCATTGTAACAAACACTCAAGTCACATAAATGTAATAACACCACAAACCTTTGTTTTAGGTTTTGGAAGAAGCTAAGCGAGACGCAGATCTCCACCACGCTGCCTGTAACATAGTGAAGAAACCAGGAAACATGTACTACCTCTATGAACGACCTTCTGGACAGAAGTATTTCTCTATTATCTCTCCTAAGGTGTGTTTAATCAGTAGTGTTTAATGTGAGCTTTATTGCTGTACTTTACCTTAGGACTCCACATTTTGGAAAAAAAAATCTAATCACAATTTTCCTGACTAGTATTGAGATTGTAATTTTAATTATGGCAATCTGTTCAAAGTTCATATTTTAAGCATGTCTTGGAGAACTGACAAAACAAGTTAGGTCTACAAAAATGGTGTTTTTCTGAAAATGTTTGTAGTATATCTAAACTACAGGATCAACAATTTAATGCAGAAAATCACAGGATATTTGGTAGTTTAGGAAGGAAATGATGGTATTTCAAAATTGCAGCTTTTGCAATTTGCTAATTACGTCCATTATTCCAGTCCATTTTGAATAATTGTGCAGCTCTTCTTTAGCTGGGAAATAATAACTGACAAGAAAGAATGAATTCTGAATCTTCTGTTTTCTGTTTTCTTTAGGAATGGGGTTCTAGCTGTCCTCATGCGTTTATTGGCGCATTTAAGCTTCAACATGACATGTCCTGGACCCCTGTAGAAGACGTGGAGAAAAAGGACGCAGAAATTGCAATTATGGACAAGCTTTTAAGTCAGCGGATAGCCATACCATCCAACGCAGAGCCTATCTTCAAAGGCCTTTCTGAGTGAATGGTAGACTGAAGTTTTACATGGACAGTAATTTTGGACATGGCTCTTAATTACAATATCAACTATCCAATTTGGGAAACTTGACATAAACCTAGGCAGTGCATATTTATTTATTTTATTTTTTAATTCAAGATCTTTAGGATGGGTACAAATGTGAAAAGGCAGTAGTGGACAGAGGTTCATCATGTAGTTTGAGTTAGTAATTTAAAGTTACACTGTGTAACTTTAGTGAAGTGAAAATTCAACTTCAACAGGAACTTAGTGTAACAAAGTTTATTAAAATGTGATTTTAGTTTTTATTGGTCAATAAGTTACACAGTGGACCTTTAAGTCACAGTGTGCTGATTCCCGGCATATTCACTTTTATTTGTATAAAGCTTACAGATTAAGGTATTATTGTCTTAACTGTCATAAAAGCTTTAAATTTACTTCTCAGATCACTCATTGTGGGCACTGGAGATGTGGAGCTTGCATAATATTGTATTGTCTGTGACATATTAAAATGATTCCCTGGTTTTCTTTACACATGTATTGTTTTCAAAAATTATAGTTGGCACACAGAAATCACACATACAGTTTATTGCAAATCCACAAACTTCACAACATTAATTTGGATCTTCTTCGTTAAGTTCTCTATACAATAAACATTAAACATCAAATCACTATTTAGCTTTCTTTGAAAAGCCAAAATACAAAACATACAACTATGATTTTAAAATACCACTAAAAATCAAACACTCAAGGAAACCAATAACAAAAACTTATCTTGAAAATAATACTGTACTCTACGTCATATATTTCCAATGCCATTGAATAGAAATTGTTTATTCTTCTAAGAATGATTCATTTAATGTAATATTTTGTTAAAATTGCGGATAAAAATCTGCAACAGGCTGTCATCTGACAGACAGTTCCTGTGATGTTATTTGCCGTAAAAATGAACTTATGTGTGGCAGGAGTCGCCAGTTGTCTGTTGCTATGTCAAAGTTTACTGCATCCTCTTCACGTCTGATCTTCAACAGCATATGAGATAATGGTGGCAAAAACACCCAAACACTGAGCTTTTCCTGGTCATCATAATCCTCCACGAGGAAAGGTTTGAAATGTTTGTTCACCAGTGTTTGCAATTCTTCTTTTTCTAACTGACAGCAAAACAGGCTCTTAGCAGACTCCACCACATCTTCAGATTCTGTGCAGATCTCCTGCCACAGAGTGTTGAACAGTTTAAGTGTGTAGGTTGACCCCAGGTGGTGGAACAGGCACTGGACAAAAGGTCTGCTGAAAAGAGATGTGGATTTCTGGAAGCTCGGAGTACCATGTGAGTCCGTCTTGTGTGGTGAAAACAGCGCTTGCACGAAGAAAGGTGGGGTATGGATGCCTTGGCTTTAACTTCAGTTTTACAATGGGAGGAGATTTTTCCCTGAAGAGACAAGGCACAGTGATATCTCCTAGCTCCTCATAATGCTCATCTGTAAGGCTCAAATGAAGGCAAATACTAAAAAGGTGATCAAAGTGAGAGGCCTTTTTCTCATTGTGAACTAGCTGGTAGTTAAGGGTCACTTCTGATGCAAAGTCAGGGATGTCAAACTGAGCTCTATAAGCCCCTACAGCATCTGTGGAATTACATAGCCAGTTCTTCCCATCTTCTGGAAGCTCCTGCGGTTCGGTTGTCTTCAGTTCTACAAGTTTTAAAACTGCTTCCTCTACTTTTTTAATTGTTAAAATGCTGGCATGACCCTCGCTCTCAGCTACAATGCAAGACAGCGTTCTTTTCTTAACTTGATCTCCCTCTGTAGCAGTGCCCCTTTCTAACACCCCAGCCAGCTTCTCTTTAGACAGGTTGGTGAGAAGAGTATAGTACAGGCGACTGTGGTCCCGGATGTCTGTATCTCTATAGCTGGTGGCCATGTGCTGGAGGACATCAGCTAAAGTTATAAGTAATGTGTCCAGGCCTGGGTGGGTTAGCAAACGGCGACAAACTGCTAATATACCATTGCCAAGTCGCCAGTTTCCAAGCAAAGATGAAGATGATGCTATGACGACAGCAGATAAGAAGAGGAGTGTTTTGTGTTGTGGGATGTCCTTCTCCTCAGCCACTCGGGCCATAATTTTAAGATGGCTGTTGAGTTCTTGAGATGTTAGCTTTGTGAGTGATACATTACTTATAGTATTTTGGAATCCTTGGAGTAGTGCCACTGTCCAGCTTGAGTTCTGGAGCTTATTTTGAGTCTCATCTGCTAATTGATAAGCTGAGGAGCCAAGTGGGTGTGACTGAGATAGAGTTCACACAGTTGTTTAATCAATTGACTTGCATAGTTTTCTGCATGACCAAAATGAAAAAGAAAAAGAAAGGAGGCTCTAAAAAAGGTAGTAATAATTTCACGGTTGCCCCCATTTCCCACAATGCCAAGCAGAGTAACCAGATGCTCATACAAGTAGGTAAGGCCTCTCCCTTCCTCATCCTCTCCACCCCATTCTCCAGATACACCATAGACAGCAGGTTGAAGCGAGTAAGCATGGTAACACTGTCATTGAACACTGTTGGCACTACTGCTGTTGCTAACTGTGGTGTTAAGAGCACTGGCAGTGTTTCATCCCCACAGCCAATGGGGCGGTTCTCAGGAAAATGCAGGAGGCAGTCCATATAAAAGAGTTTTTCAGGTGTGTTGAGCAATGGATGCTGGGAAAGCACAACCAGGCGTTTTAAGAGAAATGCTTCATCTTCTGCACTAAATAGGCTGTCTGTGAAGGCACTTTTCATCAGAAGACTTGTGTGAAGAAGGGAAACCTGAAACAAATAATGTCTTAGATGTTACACAAGCAAATAATAATAGAGCTTAAACAGTGTTAGTATTAGTCTTGTGCTAATGCAGTCAAAGTCACAATAAACACATTATGTAAGTTCTCCCTGATTCAATCTTCAGTGAGTCAATCATTTTAGTTTGAACCTAGATAACACAGGAATTTAAGTATTCAAATAAGAAAAATAGAATAAAAAAAGTTTGGCTCAAAACTGACACTGCTAGCACTGCCAGTTGTCCCCATGTAATAAATAACTGTAATAAAGATTTTAGTAGCACATACCTCAATAGTTCCCAACAGCCGCAGGAGCTGCGCTCTGAAAATTGTCGGTGGGACTCCTGGAACCATGGCCACTAGCTCAATAAGTTTGTGGAGCAGATCTGCCTGAGCCAAAGGTGTGAGCAAGTATGAGTCTTCAAGTAAAGAAGACAGCACAGAGCGCAGCTCTTTACAGTCAAGACCTGTGTGAAGGGTGGGCACAGCACCCATAGGACCCAGAACCAAAGAGGACAGAGCACTAAAGTCTTTAGTATTCATCAAATCTGAGTCTTGTGTAACTTCGCATGCTACAGAAGTATCGCCTTCAAGAAGTGCTTTCAGGTCATCTGGTCCTGCTCCAGTGTCCTGTGCAAGCTGATACACACCATTTCTCATCACCAGAGTGTACAGTTCACTGTAAGCCTGATGCAGTCTGGAGCTTTCTCTTTGGCGTAGAACTCCGAGGAGCTCCAAATGCTGAGACAAAAGGCCAGGACAACAAGCCTCCAGCTCTCTAAGGCAGTCACAAGCAGTGGCCCGCAAAGAACGAGACGTACTGTCTGAATGAAGCTCACTTGTGTCTTGGACAATCTGAAAAAGCAACTCCAGGAAGTCCTGGGCCGTGTTGGAGCGACGACGAACACAGTCTGTGCACACCAACACGGAGGTGATGGCCAGGAGAAGGTGACAGCGCAGAGTGAGGGCTTTGGGAGAGCACTGGGAATAGACCGACATGAGCTCCAGGGAAGTCTCTTCACCCACAGAGTGTGAGGGGCACAGCACCAGGGGCTGCTCACAGAAAGGGCTCAGCAGGAGAACCTGATAAAACAAAGAATTCATAATGGATCATATAAGTCACACTGCAGTGAACCAAGGATGTCATTAACAAAGAACAATCAATACACTGATCTATTGTGGTGTAAGTAGCCTTATAGTATTTGTTTGGGTCACTATTTGGGTCAGTATTTGTTTGGAAAATGGGTTCAAAACATATGCCCCCTTATACTGTGCTACTATGTTCCACATGCTACTTATTTTTGTCCAACAATAATGTTTTGTAGCAGTCTACCTTGACATGAGCAGGGGCTCGGTCCTCTCGCAACTCTCTCAGAAGCTCCGCCAGGACAGTCTCTGCAGTTGTCCCTGACGAGGAGAGAAAACGTGCTGGGCTTCGGCAGAAAAGGCCCATCTTCTCGGACCAATGCTCGCTCATATTGTTTTTTGTCTGGTTAAGTTCTTATAGCCAGACACTCCGACGCAAAACTACTGATCTGTGATTTTGTTTTGTGATAACATAACTTCCTTGTTGTGTCACGTGCACTCCTGTCAGCTGACGAAAAATATCGCCCTCTAGTGTAAAACCAGTGTGTGAAACCAAGTGCAAATTAAAATAATAAGCAGTGCAGCAATTAAAAATAGAGTGCTTTTCTTTATTTTTGTTTTTGTATTCATGAATGTGCGTTCAATACACCTAACAAGCAGAGTATACAATGAATTCTGAATGTAATGTATGTATTTTCCGCAGCAGAGGGCAATAGTGCGCAAGATGTTCGAACGTAAAGAACTGAAGAAGAAATGGTCCAATCGGGAGCCTTGTTTCAGATCAAACAGGAAGACGCTTTAAGGCGCCACTTTTGAGTCTGTTTTTGAGAAAGTCGTTTGTTTTTATTTCTAAGCTACAGCAGAAATGTCTGAGAACACGTTCCCAGTGTATACTGTGGATGCTATTGTTAATTTTTATCGAACAGAAGTTTTGACTGGACAAGAGGCGAAGCACTTAACCAAGAGCGATCTTACTCCCACTCCAAAGGTACAAAGAAGGAGGGTCACAACTAAAGCGATCTCGTTTACATAGTCTCTGAGTCTAAATTAAAGAAATTACCTATTTGAAGCTCAGATGTATAAATTAATGACCAGGTCTTTTATTCCTTTGCACGTAGTTTATGTTTATTACTGGTTTTCAGTCTCGTCTTCAGTCCTGTTCCTGCTACAACAACTAACTTAAGTCCTGTTAAGTCTTTTTTAAGCATCTTTTAGTTAGTATTTATAAACCTAGATTATTTTCTATATTTCTATTTGCCCAGCTCTGTATTGACTTCGTTGAGTAGTGAATCAGACATCACAAAATGCTTGTTCCCTCAAAATGTAACCGTTGTTAAATAAACTCTAGATAGAACATACAACCCAACTGTTTAATTACTTGTTTACACTAACTAAATGTTTTCTATTACAGCCTGAGGCAGTTCAGACTTTATACATGAGAGTGCTGCACTTCCTCTATCGTTTCAGACCAGAGTGTCACTCTATGGTACGGCCACATCTTTTTAAATATTTGTTCTTTAATGTTTACAGGAGGACTGGGCAATGAATTGAAAAATTGATAGATCGAACTCAATTGTCAATCATTTGGCTGTTGATTTTAAAGCAAAAGCTCAAAAACCTACCCTTTGTCAGTAAAAACGTGTGGTTGGGAAACTTTGAGGCAAAATATTGATATGTAATTTTAAAAATAATATTAAATGGGACAAATTAAAAGTTTATGTTGACAAATGCCATTTTCGAATCGGAAAAAAATGTGATAATATTTTTTTCCCAGATTGCCCAGCCCTAGTTGAACTTTGCATAACAGTGACTTAGTACATTGTTTATGATTTGAACAGCTGCCACTTCTTGAAAACATCCAGTACCCTCAGTACCATGAAGGGGCCACCTCTATTGTGAGCGTGTACATTCGCATGTAAGCTTTCTTATATTTGCTTATTTCTAAATACAACATCTTTTATTTTCATTAATAAACTAACGCTTGCTTTGTGCCATGTAGGCGTCAGTTTCTGCCCAGCTGCTTGTTTTTTGATTTCTCTTTGAATGACCTTCTAGCTCCAAGTAAGTATATACTTTATTGTTTTTATATTCACACGATGTTATGCACAGATGTTATCATTTAGTAAACACATACATTTTATTTTATTTTGCAGAGAAACAAAAAACCTTGACAATTCTGAGTGCCATTATGAACTTTCTTCACTTCAGAAATCAGAGGAGGGAGGTGGTTTTGGAGAAACAAGCTAAATTTGTATGTCACATACCATTACTTTATGAACATTCATAGCATTGTGTTCTAACTAATGACTGTATTTTGTATTTCTAGAGAGCAGATATGGACAGATTGCAGTCTTATGTAAATTTTAATAAAGAGGCTGAGAGAAAGATTGAGATCTTGACGTAAGTACTGTGTGACTGCATAGATGTGTTTTTTATGATTGTGGATATAATCATCATCATGAGTTAGAATGCTCCTGTTGTAGAATATAGCAACAGATTGCGTAAAGTGCCCAATATTTTACAGTACTACTGCATCTTTGTGGTATAATTCTGTTTGTATTCAGGACCATCCCTCCAGAGCAGCAGGCTGAGGCTGACGAACTTGCTGCAGCTCTTTCTGAACTACAGGCTACCACAGTTCATGAGTATCAGGAAGTTGTAAGTAATAGACAAAGTCAAGAAGCCAATTTATGGATGGGTTTTTAGGGCAAAAAAGATATTCTAGATTGAGCAAAAATAATATTTTTATACAGACAATATATTTTTATTGATATTTTTGTATAATCACAGAACATGAAGAATGAAAGCATTGCTGAGTGGAAAACAAAAATTGCAGAGAAAACTCAGAAACTGGTAAGTGATTTAACAATCGTATTTTATTATCATTTTTAACGTGCAAAGCTGCATTAGCACAGGAGGCCTCTAATCATTGTCTCTCACACTCAGATTATATTTATATATAATGTATAACATTACATCCTATTGTTTTTTATGTGGGAGCATGTGTAAAGGTCAATAATGTGCAGCAAAGAACATTTTGTACATTTAAATACACCTGTATTTTAAATTTGAAAGCAAATCATTACTTTCTCTGGCAAGTGCTCGTCTATCCAAGAAGTTCCCATATTCCTAGGTTCAGAAAACTTTATTCATCCCCAAAGGCTATTCATTTTTTTTTCATGAATTTGTCCACAAGAGCAATTCACCATAACCTGGGTTAGGAAACACATGGTGTCTTTGTAAGAACTTTTTATGGTAGGACTTTTTATGATGTACCTTTTGAAATAAATATCTATATCTATTTTTTTTAACAGGCCCAAATCAAGGTGGAAGTCACAAACTTGAGAGACGACATTAGCAAGCTCAAGTCTCAGATTGTTGAGTCTCCTGAGGAACTCAAGAGCCAAATGGAGAAGATGAGGGACAATGTCAAGAACATAAAAATCGCCATTGTATGCATTTGCTCATTTGTTTGGAAAACGTGTATTGCATTGATTTGGACCTTTTCCCTGGAGTTGTCTTTGGTTGTATTACAGGAACAAGCAGATGAGTATGTGGTGGAGCTGCAGAGCATGGTGCAGGCTGTGGGTCTCACTGAAGCTGAGACTCAGCAGACCTATGGGCTGCTGCTGGAGCTGGAGGACAGCATAAACAACACCAAGCAGCTACAGGAGGAGGTAACTCTGTATCCTACCGCTTGAACGCAGTTCTCTGTCTCTCAGCTCAGAAAAAAAAAAACACCTAGAGAAATGTTTAACCACAATACAGAGTTTTCTTCAGCAGATTAGATTTTTATCGCCATAGGGTCTTGCGCTACCTATTTTATGTTTGCTGGCATGATCAACCAGGAAGTACAATTCTAAACAAATTGCCAAACTGCAAAAGGTTTAGTAAAATCTTAAATATAATCTGATGATAATCATCTTAATTATAATGTTCACTACGTTTGATTGAAAAGTAGCACTATTAACTTTAAAATGCTCTAGACTTTAAGTGTTGAATTGATTAGGATGCTACAAACAGCAAAGACTAATTGTCATTTTTAAAAATAATAATACGTTTTTAAATAGGGTACAATTTAAACAGTTTCAATGGTCATAATTTGCCTATGCTATTTTTCCAAAAAGAAGCTCAAATTGCATTAAAAAGTAATTAATTTAGGTAGTATTGTTTATTTGTATAGTTTACTTTTACTTAATGGTGCAATATGCAACTTTTTTTGTAGTGAGTCCACGTGCTGCTATAGCACAGCATGATGTTCCCTTGTATGACATTTAAGATATGTCAAAAAAAGTCACTATGGGTGTATTTATTGCTGAAAATGGCTTGAAAAACATGTTTGCTTGTTTTTTACTGTGAGCAGTTACCTCTCCACACATCTGACTTTTAGCTTGAGAGAAAGAAGAGAGAAAAGAATAAAGAAACATTGCTAAACAAGGCTAAATGTGTGTGCAGGACCAGGAGCTGACGGCACAGTATGAGAAGAAGCAGAAGGAACTGAAAAACCTGTGTCTGGAGGAAGGTCAGCTGAAGCGAGCGCTGGGGATGAAGCAGGACAAGGAGTCTAAGCAGAACATTCGCAGACAGAAACAAAGCGAGATGAAGGAGCGGCACAGACAGGATGTGTTGGGGTATACATCTTGTTCTACTCATTCATTGTACTCTCACACTGAAAATGGTTTGGCTAATCTAAACTCATCAGCCCAAGCCAAAATACTTGTTGCAGTTGAATTTTTGTAAAACCTAAATATTAGGAATTAAAAGGCACAGTAGAGTTAACAGTGGTAATTATTGTACACAGTGCAGTATTTTTCAGTAAAAAAAAGAGATTCTTCTATATGATTGATAACTTACTATAGAAAAATTCAGTTATGTGAATTTCAATTATTTAAAATCTAGTTAGCTTGTTTGGGGCTGATCTAATCAGTAATGTGCAATCAAACTTTATCAGTTATATTCAGAAATATGGGAGAAAGTTGTGTAATTTCTGAAACTCTTTGAGTTGTGATCCATCTCTTTTGAGCTCCCTTATTTCTTACACAAACATGTGTCGGTAACACTTTAGAATAACTACAAAATATTTAGGCATAATAAATCATTAATAACACCTTAATAAAGACGTAATTCAATATGAAGAAATGATTGATTAATGAATAGATGAAACAGCATTTTAATGCTTAGTAACTACTTAATTACTCAGAATCCTGCCCCCTAACCCTAAATCCTAACCTTAGCTCCTTAGTTAAGTAGTTACTAAGCATTAATAAACGTTTTTATTCATTTATTCACTATTAGTTCATGAATAAGTTAGGCTTTATTTATGCTTTATTCATGGTTTACTAAGGCCAATTAAGGTGTAGTTAATATAAAGTGGTACCCATGTGTCATCTCCCAGACAATGCAACCAAATCCATCAGAAGCGTGAAGAAATGGCCAGCAAAATTCAGGAGATAACAAATGAGACCCAGCATGTGAAGGCCAAAATCCAGAGTCTGAGGGATGTGTGCAGCAAAGAGACAATGAAGGCCCAGGTTTGTGTCAAGATACACACATGTAACTATGTTTAGGATTATTTATTCTCACCTCTGTTTTTGTGTCTAGGCTCTTTTTGACACACTTTCTGCATCAATGGATAATCTGCATCGGCAAATAGACTTGAACATTGCAGACCTCAACCAAGACCTCTCCAGAATGTCTGCTAATTTTTAAAAGTATTTTATTACTTTTACTTTATCTGTCTGTTTATTTTAAAGTATTCTCATATGTCATGCTTTGTTTGTTTTTGTTTTAAGTGTTTCTATTTGTAGTGTGTCCTGTATATTGAAAAGGTAAATAAATTATGCCTTTTTCCCCTCCTCAAAACATGATGAATACATTGCATAAAACAATTTGCAAATCAACTAACAATTGTTTCTCTTAATATACTAAACCAAAACAGCATGATTATGGCTACCAAATAGTAGATGTGACTAAACATTTAAAAGAGAATCTTCACATGATGGTTTGTCTTGCCCTCCTGTACTTGGACGTGATCGGCTGGACTTCTTTCTTATGGCTCGGATTGTTTTAGCCTTTGACTTTGATATGATTAGCTCTTTTCGTAGTTCATTTATTTCACCAATCAAGGACACATTCTCCTGTAGATTAGACAAACAGTCAGGAGTCTGATATGCGTTTGATCAAATTTCTATACTAAATGAAAAGTGCTTTACTTTCATGAGCTTTGTGTAGGTCTTTTCATGCTCCTCAGCTGACTTTACCAATCTTTGCTTTAAACTAGCGACAGTCCTCTCCAGGTGACCCCGATGAAGACCAAATACCTGCTGGATCTCCTCCTCAAAACTGCTCTTGTCCACCTTAAAAACAACACATTGAGTTCTTTACTATTTACTATAATATTTACAATGCACAAATGTACTGCCTGTTGTTGTATTAAATAACTAATTGTGTTATGTATTTTATCACTGTGTCTGCGTAAAACATATAAAGTAGAACACATTATGTCATGGCCTAAAATAACTTGGTTTCAAATACACTGTGCTCTGTATTCAAGTGTAACTATGATATCTCACCATGTCCGTGGGCTGTACATATCGAACATAGATCATTTGCACACAGTCTTTTAGTTTCTTTGGCTCCTGGATAAAACCAGCACAGTCATGGAGCTCAGACTTCAGTCGCTGTAGATGAGTCTCTAAATCCTTCATCTGTTTTTAGGACAAAAAAAAAAAGATGAGTGAAGTTTTTTTGGCATCTGTATTTTGACTCTACAAACAACATTTAAGAAAACGCTGCTAGTAGTTGGTCTTTGTATTAGTGTTGAATAATCACTGGTATATAAAAATCGTTGATCCTAATTTTTCTATTTCACTTTGTGTACTCCATTTAACAAGTAAAAATGGCTATTAGTATTATTTAATTTTTTAAAGTAGCTTAGAAAAGAGCTTCAAAGTTATATTTTTGCAGTTTTTAAAGGATCTCAATCTTCTAAAACTGACCAGATAGCTAGATTATACATACATGCTGCACTATTCTCTTAGACAATTCATGTCTAGACAAAAAACATTTAACTCAAGTACATAATTACACAACATTGATCAATGGATTGGAAAGTTCAGTTTTTGTACAGTGGTACAAACAATCTTTTAAACTTCTCTGTTCTGCAGCGCAGTGAGAGGAGTCTGTTGCTTTAGTTGACTTTAGCTTTAACTGTACATTTATTCTAAAAAGTGATCACACTACAAAATCAAATTTTAGTGACAGAAATGTCTGTATATTAAAAAACAACAACCCAAGGACAGATAGTTAGTAGTTAGATATAACTACTTCGCCCTTGAATCAGAGGCACTGGCATACAGAGTAGCCCAACCAGGCTTGGGTCTACAGGGGTGCAAAAGTGTGCATTACATCTTCATTTAAAAGTGTTTGCCCCTTGCATTTCAAACCACTTGGGAAAAAACAAATAGAAAAAGAAATATACTTTGCTGGATTCAGTCTAACCTTCTGCATTTCTTTGTGCATCTCCTTGTCTTTGGTTCTCAGTCTAAGCCTCAGTTGAGAAGTCATGATCTTCATTTGGGTGTTCAGCTTACCACTCTGCAACAACTCATCCTCCAACTGTCAAACCAGAGGAAAGAAAGAGGACTGCATCAGTAAATAGATGACAACAAATCCTGACGTGACAAACATCCTTACTTTGTGGATCCGCTCCTTCTTTGCTTGTATCTCCTCTTGTTGAGGCTCAGTCAGATTCTCCAGCTCTTGTATACGGAATCAAGCACAAACTTAAGTTTCTCTAGGTCTTGGTTCTTCTTCTTCAGACTGGTTATAGTATTATCCTAGACAAACATGGACATAGTTTTAGTCTATGCTTTCATGCTCATTAAAGATGGGGTACCTGATTTTCACACTGCAAACATGATTTAGGTGTTAAATCTAACAACTTCCTCTCATAAATCCTTCGACACATGGCTAATATTGACAGTGTTCATTTTGGTTGCAAGTGCGGCTTATAAACTTCTTTTTACAGACAAAGTGAAACTTCAGAGGACCACCAAACACAGCCAATCAGAGAGCTGCATTCAGCTTCTGATCAGAACAAAAATTTCTTTGTTATTCAATTCGAATACTAGTCAGTGGTCTAATTTTTTTTACAAAGTGCTGCATTTATCATATGCCTCATAATGGAAAACACAAAGTTAACTAATTTACAACCAAAAAAAGTTAGTTATCCCAACTTTAAGAATTGTCTTAAAATCTTTTAGGTTTCACTTTAGATTTTGCTTGACAAAACCATAATATTGGTTGGATTAATACAATGTTTAACAGTTTAGGACTAAACTCTAATTATTTGATTAACATTAACAGAGTTGTGTGTCCTTAACCTTGTCCTGATTGGTCTTCTCTAATCCAGAGATCTTCCTCTTCAGGTCGCTGATGTCTCCTTCTTGGGAGCGGACAAGGCCTTGTAGATCCTGCCGCTCCTGCTTTAGTGCGTTTATGTCATTGTTGCGATCGTCTATTTGCCTTTGCAGGCTGTAGAACTGCTCAGCACCATCAAGCACAAAACAGGCAAAACAGTTTAGTTTACATACTTCTATTCACCATCATAATATCTTCAGATCAATTTGGCTTACTTTTTGTGTCAAAATGCCAGTTTCTCCTTTCAGATTCTTGTTGGTCTCTTTCTCTGTGTGCAGTTTCTTCTCGTACTGAATTTGCATTTCACGAATTGTCTTCTCTTCATCCTCTTCAATTTGTTTGATCATCTCTTATAGTCCGCAATCTGTTCTTTAGTTTGGTCTTGCGTCTATTAAAAAACAAAAAGTGTAAAACATTTTTTTTTTTTTTTGGTGAAATAATGATACTAATCTTTTTCCCTTTAACTCTAGCTTCTGTTATTATGCTGAGTTAATTAGACTTCCAGTCATACTTTGCCATTGTACATCTCTTTTTGTATCATTCTTCAGAAAGTAATTATTTCATTTGGGTATTTGGAACATAAAGATGATCTGGACCTGTGCCAGTAGGTGGTTCCTCTCCTGTAACTGTGCCTCATACGTGTGCTTCTGTTCCTCCAGGGCCTGACTGCTGCTCTCTGCGGCCGCCTGCAGCTTCAGCTCATAGTCTTGTGTTATTTTCTCAAACTGACACTGGAGATCCATGAAGCGCTCATGTTCCACTATAAGCTTCTGACTGTATGATTTTTCTGTTAGACACAAAACACTGGTTAAGTAGAAGTAGAACTGATTTGCATGTTTAAAACACCAGTGGTATTTATAATTACCTAGCTCTTTAACTTCTTTTGAATGTTTTTCCAATACTTCGGCAGAGTTCTCATGGTACTCAAACTCCTGTTTTTCCATCTCAGACTTCAAGGCCTGTAAGAATAAAAGACTTTGGGAAGTATACTACATTGATACTTCAAACAATTCCTTTAAAAGTATATACCAGAGCTCTTAAAATAACCTGAATATAATTGTATACCACAAATTATTAGGAATTTTTTACTCATGCTTTTCTATTGCATGATGGCTGGATAATTGTGTCTGCTGACCTGCTGAGTTTTCTCCAGAGATTCAATTTGTTGGGTAAAGCTCTCAGAGAGTGCTTTGATTTTCTCATTGTAGTTGATGTCTTTGAGACGCAGTTGATACTCATTTTCCATTTGCATCTCCTCCAGTCGCATCTTCAGCTCGAGCATAGTCTGATTCTAAAACACAGACACAAATGATTAGTTGGTTAACATCGAGGACAACTGAGAGTTTGTGGGCTTTAAATTTGGCATGCCTTCTCCTCCAGGTCAGACTTTGTAACCAGGACTTCCTCAGTGTGGATAATCTGCCTGTTTGTCTTCAGTCTACGACCTTCTTTGTCAATGATCTTTGAGATTAGCAAGCAGCCATCTTCAGACACAGTCACAAGGAACTGCTCATCCAATGTAATTATCATCTAAACCAACAGAGGATTGTTTTCAGAGGTTCTATAGTCAGAATGTAACTTGTGTAGATTTTACCTTGGTGACTGGAGCACAATGAGCTTGAAACATAACCCACTCCTTCTGCGTTGGTAATGGGTACTTTACAGCTCTTATGGCCCCTTGCTTGTCCCAGTGAAGACCACTCGTCCAGTTCGGGACACTGCCACGGCACTGTGAGCCACTTCATCTGCAGGGACCTCCCTCAAAACCTGTGTCAAATGTAGAGGATTCATTACAAATTTTGACACAAGATGTGGGCATACAAGCTTGCTTAAAAGGTGCACTGTTTTAACTTTCTATTTCTACTGAATTATGTAGATGACTTTTCACCTCCAGGAAGTTAAACTATATTTTGGGACTTTCTGAATGAAGATGAATATATTTTATGCCATAATATGAAAAAAAAATAGCTAAAGGAATCACTTTTCTGCGGAAACAGACGTGTTCAGGCCATCCTTCAAGCCAAATAATAGACTACTGTGGCCATGCAAGCACACTCAAAGTAAAAGTTTGGATTTTTATTAATTATTTGGTGTAACAAAGGCATTTAAATGACAAAAATCTGCATTTATTCAATTTTATTTTTAGCCAAAAAGTTGCACAGTGCACCTTTAATGTAATTGTCGCTGTAGTCCTTAATCGGTCCATGGATACTTCGTTAACCAAAGTTTGAGTTAGTTGGCTGCAGTAATTGCTCTACTTAGATTTATAGGATTAACAAAGGAATAGCAACAAAAATAAGAGTGAAATAGTTGAGAATCTGGGACCAAATCATTGGTCTAATGTGTTATTTTCTATATACATGCCTGGGATTTTTTGTCTTTTCACTTTTGACTAAGAAGCTGTTTTTGATGAACGTACATACAGTATCTTATGTAAATCCAAACAGAGTAATATTAGGCCATGTGATATTGAAGTAGTCTTGGTCGAAAATATCACCAATTAAAAAAAAAAATCTTTTCACATGAACTTACAAACCTGGCAGTCTTGGATCTCCTTCAACATGTGATCTGTTCCCACGGCGATAATAGTTTTGTAGTCGGAGGAGAAACTCATGCCTGTGTAGCTGCATGTTTTGACAACACTCTCTGACTCCCTTTTGCCTGTTTGTATGTTCCACTCGTACACAGCACCATCCATCCACAGGACACCAGTCGCTTATCATCGGGACCCCACTCAATCCCTCGCACCTGTAAAACAAACAAATAAACACATGAATAAAGCTGATTATGCAAGTGTTTTTATTATTTCAGGTTCTTACTTTCCCATTGTGTCCCTTCAAGTTGATGATGTTCTCAAAAGATGTGACAGAATAAACGGAGATGACATTTCCACTGACAGCAGCAAACATGTGTCCGCCATGGCTAAACGCACACTGTAGTTAAACAACAAAAGAACTGTTACTATTCATCTCATATTGTACAAAATCTCAACACATGTTTAGACAACTCACTTCTCTGCAGCCTCGCACAGCAAACTCTTTAAATGTACGAATGTCATCGACAATTAGGTTCATGAGCCTTAGTTTGTCTGAAAAACCCACCAGGATCAAATGTCCGGTGGGATGAAGTGCCACACTGTAGGCCTCCTCCTGGAACTCCTTGTACAGCTCCAGCGACCTAATACATTATAACACAATTAGTCTTGCCTTTGGTTTAGTTTATTTACTTGAGCAACATAAAATAAACATATGGCATTTACATAGATTAAACAGTACATGCCATAACATAGAATTAAAAAACAACAACAGTATAAAAGCGCTCAAAAGGAATAGAAAGAAGTACAAGTACATTTTGAAAACCTACATTTTTGACATTGTTAAATTAAAATAATTTAATGAAAGAAGACATACTATGCTGTTTTCAATTACTTAGTTAATAATACCGCAAGTAGATGAAACCTGCACTTTATTGTGAAGTGCAATATAGTTTTAAAATGCTGAATATTATCTGAAATAAGTCTGAAACTGCAGTTCCATACCTCATAGTTACATTTAAGTCGTTAAATGGGTCTTTATTTGTTCTAATCATTTAGTTACAAAGTACAAGAAGTGATCGGGGATAGGTAAAAAACAGCCTGAGTTACTGGACAACACACAAATACTGAAACATGCAAGGACCAAACATTTAGTACAATATAGATGAGATGACATTGTTGTGACGAGGTTAAAATCTGGTTCAACTTAATTTTGCACGATATGTCTGCTTTAGCAATCAATTACTTCATAATTAATTACATAAATGCATAGGCCCTTACTTGTTTTCATAGTTCCAAATACGCACAGAGCGGTCCAAAGAGCAGGTAGCAACTATAGGTTTGCGTAGACAGGCGGACAAACCAGTGATGGGCTTAGAATGAAAAGACTGGTTCAGGAACTCAAAATGTGCCTCTCCTTCCTGAAAGATACAGTTAGTGCAATTAACTGTTCTGACAATGATACTTTGGAATACTAGTGTTTCGGTTGATATATCGACTGAGTATGTTCTTTTAAAAACATAAGAAATTTTATCATATTGTGGTATGTAACTTATTTATAGTGCAAGTCACAACTAAACAACTGACTGAATAAAATGTCAAACATTATGAGATGTTCTGGATCAACATCAGTCAGTAAATAAGTCTCATTATGTCCTATTAAAGACACAACTATCCGCTGAACTGATTTCATGGAGTTGATACCTGATCCAGCAAAATCCTGGTATCAGATCGGTGCATTTCTAATTATAAGTTTATGTATTTATACATATGTGAGAGAGAATATAAGTTTAATAATATACATGAACATCCTAGGTATTCAAAATACAAATTAAAAAGATTAACATGAATGATCATCTTGGCTTGTCTTAATAGGATTTTTCAGTCACCTTGTTTTTGTGAGTGGAGGACAGAGTGGCACTGTAGAGCTGTCCTCTGTCCGTGCTGATAACTATTGTTTCCTCAGCAGGACTTATGCACAAGCTGTGGATCTCCTGGGAATCAGCAGGGACCAGCTCAGTGCCCCAAGCATCAGAGGGAATCTAAGACATGTGAAAAGAAAAAAAAAATATTGTATAGCACCTATTTGTACTAATTAACACAGTTTTACCTATACACACATTACACATTAAAATGCCTTTCAGACAGACCATTTCTGTGCAGAATAAGTTACCAGTATTACCAGTATGTCATTTCTCTTCTTATATCCATCATCCTTAATTCTGTCAAACAGGGTCACAGTGCCTGGCCTGCAGAACAAGCAAAGCCTTTGGACAGTGGGGCAACAGCTGTGATCTTGAGCGGCGCAGAGCTTTCATCCACATCACCTTCTTTGAACTTTTTCATCTCTACAGGCCTGTACAACATTCAAGTAAAGGTTGTAAAGAAAATTGTATTTTACACGGCTATAGCTTGATGAACAATTTTTTTACCTATCAGCTCGCTCTTTGGAGGTAATGTTGCGAAGATTGATTTCTCTTCGCAATTCCCCAGATTCAAAAATCAGAATGTGGCCTGAGTCTGTCCCTGCCACCACACGATCTTGAGTCAACCAAGTGTGGCACAGGAAGATACAGACTCTACTTTGGGACAACTGGTCTGTTTTAAGGAGCCTTCTGTGTATCGAAACACTTTAAGAATGCCACTGCCACTGACACAGAGCTGTGTGTTGTTGAATGGATTAAAACTAACCTGTTGAAAAATATATTATAAAAATCAATACTTGAATAAGCCTCTATGTTTCAATGCATACCACTCATGATACTATTTGCTTGCTACAATAAAACCAACACTAGCACATGTTTTAAGCTTGTAGTGGTTTTAAGTTTCCCCACAGAACTTTAGGATGCTTGGATGTATGTAAAGACCAGTCCAAAAATGTAACTACTATGCCTCAAGGTTTCTGAAATAAAGGACAAAAATTGAAGTGTTTTGCAATTCCTCATTGTGGGGCAAATAAAGGTCAAACGAAGAGTTGTAGTACATTCACAAAACTTACACATGTATACTTTTTTGCTTTGTCAACACTGTAGCAATGACGTTTCTCATGCTTTGTCATTAAAGAACTTACCCTAGTAACTGGATTGATTGAGCTCCTGTTGTCACAGTAGCCAGGACCTTCTGCTTTTCCCAGAGCCAAAGGATAAGCACCCAGTCAGGGCCTCCAGTTTGACCAATGAGGAACTTGGTATCCGGAGAAAAGGCCATGCAGATGAACTCCTGGACATGAAAGTCTCCAGGAGTGAGGATCTTTCTCTTCCTGCCCTGCTCATGCTGCAGGTCAAATACTGTGATGGTTGCCTCTCTCCACTCTCTGATGCTGCCAGGTATCTGCGGTCAGCGCTGATGGTCAGAGCTTTTAGGCTTTTGTCTGAAACTGTGGTCAAATCAGAGTGCAGTCAGACATGTGCTTGACATTCTTTCAAACAACAATAAATAAACAATACATAATAATAAATTACAGCAAAAATAGGATGAATGAATGGGCAAAAACAGTGTAGGTCTACTAATAATAATAATTAAAACTTATTTTTATTATTTATTTGTTTGTTTATTTATTTATTTTACATTCAGGCTTACGCTTTAATATGTTGACGGTAATGGTGACAAAAGTCATTAGCACACAATACCTGGAATAAACCTTTGGCAGCGTTGGGTGAGTTGTAGCAAACACAGTTGTTGCCGCTGGGGAAAACTACGGTGTCTTCATCAAAGAAACACACGTTGTTTGTAACAGAAGTCCTGAGCCCGAAGATAAAGTGAGGCTGAGCCACTACAGTAGCCATCTTTCAAGAGAAGGAGAAAGTCTTAAAAGTACAACCGAGCGCGCGCAGCACGCAAAATAAAATATAAACGGAGTGTAAACTTCGCGACCATAGACTTCAAAGACTTCAAAGGTTAGCGTCAGGTCGCTAAGCAACGTGTGTCCCGAGATGCTTTTCATTTGTTAAGATTATCGCGAGAGTAGAGAAAAGTTCTAGACATAGCCAATCAGACAGTTCGTGAATTAAAGTTGGGGTAACGAACTTTTTTAGTTGTGAATTAGTAAACTTTGTGTTTTCCACTACAACGTATATTATAAAAGCAGCACTCTGTCACAAAATGAGACCACTGAGTAGTACTGTCGGAACTGAATAATAAAGAACTGCGCTGATTGGCTGTGCTTAGATGGTCCTCTCCAATTTCCCTTTGTTGTTTGTGAAAAGACGCTTATTGACCAAATTAATATATGTCAATATTAATCATGTGTCGAAGGATTTAGAAAAAGAAAGTTGTTGTTTGTTTTTTTAAGTCCAGTTTTATAATTTTCAATGTAATTTTCTCCAGTAGATGGGGCTGTAACGCAATTCTGACTTTATTACACATTTTTAAAAATTCTAATACAAAAAAAAAAAAAGCAAAGTAAAGCATGTTTTAAACACACGAATATTACAAATAATATATCATCAGGTCTTATTTTAAAACATTCAATTTCTTATTTGCAGCAGATTGTTCCAATTAATATTTATTTGCATTTGATTTATAATCGTGTTCATATGTACATTAGACAAAACAGGCTACAAAGATTAGAAGCAATAGCTATAGCCTACATTTAATTTTGGAAAAGAAAGCTTATATTTCGTCATTGTAGTGTAACTAGGTCTTTATGAATACATTTTACATTATTTACAAATCTACATATTAGTCGTGTTTGATGGAGTTACTGTGACACAAAAGTCCAATAAAATAAAAAGTCAGTTCAAATAGACATGTTGATGCATCCTTGGTCCACTAGGAGGTAATGCAGATCAGCATGTAATGACGAGGGCATTCAGAGACTGTTGACTTTGGGTTCTTGCCAGGGGCCCCCCTGTAGACAGAACCTCACAAGCTGCCAGTTCATGGTAGAGAGCGTTCAGCACCTCCAGGATGTGAGCTTTTCCTATTCAAAAACACACAGGATGTTTTAGCAAATACATTCAAGCTAGTGCCTTAAATTAAAGTAAATTCTAATTAAGTGATCACAAGACCCTAACTTGACTTTATTGGGTGTGAGAGCTGCACATACCGTGTTGTGGGTCGCTACAAGACCCCAAAGTGCTGAGCAGGATTTTCCCAAGAGAGCGCCGGGACACATTCTGAAACAAAGGAGCGCTATTCTCAGATGTCAAGAACTTTATAGGCAATGAAAAAAAAAACATTGGGGCTCCTACATAATGTACAACAGAGGAATTTTATAAGGGTTTAAAAAAACATTGCCTGGGGGTAGCTTGTGAAACAGACCTATTTGTTCGCTCCTAAAACTGCATGTAAACGGATAAGCCTATGTAATTATATGTATTTGAGCCTCACTAGTTCTCGAAGCTGTTGGAGGAGCTTAAGAATATCCATAAGTTTGTCCTCAACCAGCGACAGGCGCACTCTCTCTGTTTCCAGCATCTGCAGCTCCATCTGAAGTAGTTCTGTCTCCTCCGCCTTCTGCTGCAGCTCTTCCAACAAGGATTCCTGCAACTTCAAAACATACGCAGTTCACCACAAGGCTTGTACAAGGAAATTAGGATTAAACTAAATGTAATGTATATATGAACTCATTATATTTAAAAATCAGACTACAAATATACGTGTTTTTTTCTTTATTCTGTGAGACATAGAAAGCCTACTTTAGTCTTTAACACAGAATGATCTCACAGTGTAATGTACTTTTCTGTCAAGAAAGTTTAAACTTTGCAGGGGAGAATCTGACAAAACTGTCTTTCAATTATAAAGCATTTTATCTTTTCAAACTTGTATGAAGAAGCCATGTGAGTAAGTATATAATTCTTCAGGATAATAGTTGATTGGCTGAGCAGAGAATGATACGACTGGTTCACTTTTTTGTGTGAAAAAGCTGTTCTAAAAGCTGTGCTAGTGATGAAACTAGTAATGAACCAACGAGTTTCAGGAAGCTAGTGATAAGAAAGGTTTGAATACCTACGTGCATTTTTCACAGTTTTAGATACAGCAGCTTTAACAGTGATATTCATAAAGACAAATCCAGCAACTGTTCCAAATTATGCCCGTGTTTCACTGCCCCGTGCCACATTCTCCACTGTTTAGGAGGTTAAAGTTAAGGTATACTTTATTGTTTGTCCTCTGCATTTGACCCATTCTTCAATGCCTCTGGGGCATCTCCTCAGGAGCAGTGATCGCCACAGTGCAGCGCTCGGGGACCCATCCCCAGATGTTCTGCTAGGCTTGGTCAGGACTACCATAGCTGGAGGATATTACCCTAACGTGCATGTTATACAGGAATACAGTAAGCTCCACCATTTACACAGTATGGGTTTTTATTATTATTGTTATTTTATTTGCCATAAGTACAAGGTTGTTACAAATCTATAAATCTTTTAAGTTACACTCTACATCCATGTGGCAGGCAAACCTTGCACAAAGCCTTGCACACACCTTTACGTCATGTGGCGCTGCGACACAAAGGTCTCACCTCTCACATCCTACATATAAACAAAGCCCGACAGTCTTGACTTTGTTTAGTTTGAACTTGTGGAACACATTACATCACAGCTCCCCTCAGCCTGTCCTCTTCCTGTGTATTTTAAAAACTCTACATTGCTGAAACAGAGATCTTTAATTCCTACTAAGTGTCAAATGGAACGAGGGGGTGTATTTTGTGGCGAGAAACAGCTGTGAACACACCCAAGCATAGATCTGGAGCTGGTCCTGGTGGTTTGGTCCGACCAGAGCTTCAAAATTGTATTATATGGTTGCGGTTTCTCATGGAAGCTGTCTAGTTTCATAACAACACTCACTAGTCCCCTCTAATCAAGTTGAACACCCTCCACTCAGCCACAGAGGGCTTGTGATGTCAGGCAAGGCACAACATTGTCCGCAATGGACTGTTTAAAGAGTGCAGCAGGCCACCCTGGTGCAAAGGAGCCGACTTCACTGCAGCCAAGGCAAAATGGACACTTGGGAGACAATACTGCTGTATAGGCGAAGCAAGTTAGGACATAACATATTCCACCTGTTCTTACTTCTGAGTCTTTCCTAAGACGAGACATTCCAGGTGAATAGGAAAAAAATCTTAAAGGGGACCTGTTATATAAAATCCACAGTTCTGGATTTGTAACAATGTTATAACAGAGTTGTAACTCGATTAAGACATCTTGTATTGTCCTGCATCTGATACACACACAAAAATCTGATTCTGAGCAAAACATGTACAACTCAACGCCTTCATCATTTCAGCAGTCAATAGACTTAAAAATAAAAATGTAAATGTCTTAAATCCATTTAGTATTTAATAATGAGCAAAATGTAAGGTAATAATCTAAATGTGATTTTATTTAATGCTAAATACAAGGAAAAAACACAATACTATGTCGACTTTGAATTTGAAGCTATAAATGTGAAACTTCTTCTGTAGTTTACTCACACAGATGTAAGAGAAAAAAATAATTTTTCATCATGTAGCCTAATGTTTTTTATATAAAAATTGTGTATTTTATCTGTAAAAATAGCCATACATTTATACATGCAGGGGCAACTAAGAACTAATTATTTGGTTGTTGTGTCGTATTGAAATTTTCTATTAAAACTGATTCAATACCCTTCGCTCCAGTACCTGCGTCTGCTTGCTGCTGTTGTCAGATCTGTAAATCCCACCTCCTTTCTGTAGAGATGCCTTTTGATTGGTACAGGCATTCAGTACTCTGTTTGAATCATTGGGCAGGAGCCCTTCAAGATGTTTTCTTGTGGATGCTGCGCAAAGTTAGATCTTTATGTCTTTGTTGAAGAAAGCATTTTGACACAATGGAATTTTTTACAAAAAAAAAAAAGTTTTGCCTGTGGATTAAACTACTACTCTCACCATTTCCTTTCACTTTTTCTGTCTGAATTCAAGCATTACTTTTCAGGGTGTATACATAGGTGCTTAATACCTGGTCCATGTGGAGTTGAGTCTGGCTCTCCTTCTCCTCCAGCTGTTTGTGTAACTTGGTCACTCTCTGGAGGAGCTCTGCCACAGCGCTGCAACTCTTCTCACTCCTCACACTCCCAAAGTTAGACATGAACTTTCTGAAAGCCTTGTCATCACACCTGAACAAGCATGTTTTCAAAAATAAAGTCAGTTAACAAAACACTACACTTTGGTTTTTAATTGTTGAGCCATTAACTATATGGCTCTATAGTGATGTACTTATACATAACCAATAAAACTGGAAAAAAAATATATAAACAAACAAAAATGTGACATGAAATGTTTCCATATGAATTGCCCTACCTTTCTCGACAGCAAGAGAGTCTGGTCAGGATCTTCTTGACTTCGTCCACTTGTTTCTGCTGGTCTCCTGTCCATTTATCATCTTCTTCATCTGATGCTGCCTGACCCTCCACAGATCGAAACAGCTGCTCTTCCACTGAAAAACACAAATATATAAATAAAATATGCATTGTTGTGTAATTTGTTAACAAACAACAATTTTTTTAAGTACAGCAGACAGTGAACAATGGTGGATGGGAACTACACTAACTGTACTGTATTGGCTCAAAGCATAGTTAACGTTTCGTTAATTGAGTTTCTTATTCCAGTTCATGGTCGCATCTCAGTTTGACTGTGCGCCACTCTTCCACTGACATATTATTTTTGTTTTTGAGCCTCCAAACTTAATCTGTCTCTCTCTCCTTGAGTGGAAAATCACCTGCAATGTAAGTGCAATTTCTTTAGCATTCTAAGTTGCATTCCTATCCACATGTATGACAATGCACAATAAACAATATGATATTGTTAAACCCTAATAGAAACTGAGTGTAGGTCATGCAACACACATTCCCAGTCTCCTCATCTGTGTTTTCTACAATCACAAGAGTCCAAGATTTCTGATCTGTCCATACGTACGTATAAGTCAACATCTTCCATGCCGTTCTACACCAAAGATGTACTTGGTCAACAAAGCTCTTCAAAAGTGTGTGTTTCCAGTTTGAAATGGGTATCTTACTTTTATCAGGTGTGGTCACGGCTCGTCCAGTTGGTGAACACCGGTCATGTTGAAGGTCCAAACAGCACCTCTGTTCTGGCCGGGTCTCATTTTGCTGCAGCTCTGTCTGGGGGAGATTTGGCAACTTCGGCACTCCTGCTCTGTAAGACAAATTAGTTCTATTGAAATTATTGATGTGGCATGTGCTTTTACAACATTTAGTAATTAACTGATTAAAGTATGCACAGATGAGAACAATTCACTCCAACCATTTTGGCAGCTCAGAAAGAACGTATCAAGTAACACTGGACCACATCTACAACTGCCATGATCATTTTATAGAAGCCTGTGATGTTGTATGCCAGATTTGGGTGGAGTAATTGAAGCCAGATTGTATCTCTGAGGCATTTTCTACAGTAAAGTGGGTCAATGACAAAACATGCCATTACAATACAACTTCAATCAAAACTTTGTATTATCTGTAGAAGAAAGCAGAAAACTGCCAACAAAGAAAATCAAGTTATATACTCCAATGTGCCAATCAGAAACAATTTGAATATTTCTCAAACAATGCAGAATGATTTGGTAATAGACCAAATATAAGAGCTTATTTTCTAAAGTATACATGTGCAGTGCTCTTGGTGTTGGGGTAAATCCAATAGGGGGCTGCATACATCACATAATAAATGTTTCCAGATGATGTCTTGAAGAAAGAACAATTTAGGCGCACTTAGAGGTTTTTTTTTTTGTTTTGTTTTTTTTAATAAATTGCCGTGCACTCATGCTTGTATCCTGTACACACAAGGCCGACCCTGGGACAACATTAGGCTGTGCTGCTTTTCTGGAGTAACAGTTAAGAATGCAATTACTTTAAAGGGGATCTATTTTGCAAAAGCTACAGTGTTCTTTGATCATTTGTTTAACACGCTGATTGGTGTATGTTTGAGAAATCA
Source organism: Mugilogobius chulae (assembly GCA_038363315.1). Taxonomy (NCBI): domain Eukaryota; kingdom Metazoa; phylum Chordata; class Actinopteri; order Gobiiformes; family Gobiidae; genus Mugilogobius; species Mugilogobius chulae. The sequence goes on along the minus strand of CM076405.1, from coordinate 29,320,708 downwards.
TGTAGTGTGATTCAGCTGATGGTCAATTGCTCAAAAAATTCTGTTTTTTCCTATTCTCCAGCCCCACTTGTCTGTATTTACTTTATTCAAAACAATGCAGGTTCAGAGAAAAACATGCAAGGTTCAAATTGTCTCATAGTAGAAGGAAAGAAAAAGTAAGTTAAAATCTGCTGCTACTTAGTTAAATTTTAACAGAAGAGAGGTTTGGCTTATTAATAGGTTGGTTTCACATTCTACAGTATAATTTAGTTCTAGTCAGTTATAAGCAAAGTGGAGGCAAGAGGCAGTTTTTTTCCTACGAATAACATTGGACTTTGCGAATATTTAATAAAATATCTCACTACACTACACCCATTAATCTTTCTATTACTAAAATAAACTGCATTTAGACAATATTCATTTTAGCTGCCCTCCACCTGATTGAAATAACATTGGCCTGTAGAATGTCATGTCAGTTTTGACCGATCTTAAATAAATTTTGTGTTTTACAATGAACAAAATGCAAAAATAGCAAATATCTATATCTATATATATAATATATATATATATATAATATATATAATATATATATATATATATATATAGATACACATGTCATAGTTTATCACTAAACTGGAAAAACATAAATTTTCTCCTTTAGTTAACTTATGACTGCATTATGGTCTGACACCATTCTGAAAAAGCTGTAGTGTTATTGGTTTGTCAGATACAGGGTGGCAAAAGAGCACATTCCTGTTACCGTGGTGATTAAGAAAGGGCTGAAGAAACGACTTTTTAATGCAGGCACTGCTCCATACCCAATTACATTTTAACCGACTGTTGGTTAAAGTAAGATAACCATGGGTTTCAGAATGACAAAAAATAAGCTATAGCCTTTTTGAAATGTAAAAACTTCTCAAAATGTTGTAGATGGAGCTGTTAAGTGATGAATGATTAAAGATTAATAAAGTAATGACTATTGTGTCTTACAATCTAGTACTTTTGGCAACAAGGTTGCCTTTTCTAGTGAGAAAGTGTACCCAAACTTACTTTTCGTAACTGACTAAAATTAGTTTGTCTTTATTCTTTAATCTAGGGGGTTCCGGATTGTTTGGTACACTCTCAAAACTTCTGATAATGACTAATGCTGCCTAATCAAGCATGAGCTCAAACAGTGATTTTGATTGTACAGTGTGTCTGTGTGTTTTTATGTTTTGACACCAAGGAATACTATGGGTTGGACACAGGGTCTTGGTGCTTTCCTCCTCATCAAGGTCCTTCAGTGAAAGTTTTTTGCTTTGGGCTGTGCTGTGGGAGGTAAAGCCCAGATGCTGTTGTTAAGATCCCCCTTGTGTTTAATAAGAGGCGCTTCCATCTACGCCCCTTTCCTTCCCCCTCTCCCTGAAGAGCTGTTCCTCTCTCCTCAGGTGTCCTCACACACCACAGCTCTGTCTTCTACGGAGGTACAAAATGAGACAACCTGAGCTTGAACTTGCTGCAGACTGCCTTTTTGAGCTCTGCAGCATGACAAGGTCAGAGGTCATATTTATATAGCTGAGGTTATTAATCAGGACTGCAGGGGTCACGTCGGGGGATGGGGGGAGGGGTCTATGGCTTCGGACCTGGTTACTTTGTTGAATTGTCTGCAGTTACAGTTCCTCCTGTTTCATCATTTTAAATGGTGTATTTTCATGCACTGAAGCTGATCTGTTTTTTTTGTGACCACACCAACTTTTTTAGGTCTTGACATCAGTTCCCTTCTCAAATGTAGTTGTTCAAATTTAATTTTATAAAATGAACCATTCCCTTAATTTCCAAAAGTTTTGAAGAAAATAAAAAAGTATTCTTTGCCTTAAGCTGAAGCTTACTGGACAAGGATGTTGTTAACATTCCAATAGAGGTTGTTCCGTTAACAATCCTCAATTTAGAATGAAGATTTGGGGGCTTTATTAAAGGCATTGTATGTCTGCTAATGTCAGCATTCTGTAGGTCTGAAGTAGACTGGGGCTGCAGTTCAGGAAAATTACTTTATCAAATAAAGCTAACACCACCTCCCACAGAACATAGAGAGTTCAGATTTTTTACTTTTCACTTTAGCAGAACAGCTCAGCAGCACCTGCTCCACACAATGCTGCAGGCAGATAAATGGTCCTGACCCCCTCTTCCCTTCACTTTGAGGCGACACGCTGCTAGCATGAAAAGGCCAGCAGATTATGCCTCCCCTGAGGCCGGCTGCTCAGAGCCAGGATAAGGGGACACAGTGGGACCCTGCTGTAGCACTGTTGTAGCCAAAAAAGATACTATGCATATTAGGATTAGAAGCAGGTCACTGTGAGAGAGTGAACCTTTTAGAGTTAAGCAAAAATCATTCTTCACATAAACTGTGCGAATACTTCAGATTTGAAGTGGAAGGCCTTTTATGAGATAATGTACTCAAAAATAATACATAGAACACTATATTTGCACAGTAGGAATTAGATAAAAAGTGTTTGTTTGTTTGTTACATTCTAACTAAAACCAAACAAACAAAACGTTCCATAAAAACCTGGTGTTGAGCACAATTAAGGGGCTTCTGAACAGCTGCTTCTTCCTCCAGATGGTCGTTCCACCTCCACATATATTCTGTTCCCTAATGGGCTGCTTTAAATGGATAAAGGTAAAGGTCTTTAAACAGATTTAAAACAACTACTCTTTGTCAGAACAAGGTTTGGATTTTATTGAAAAGTTCTTGACACTCCCATCTTTCTATTCCAGTCCAAGGAAATCACAGACAAGTTATGCAACATCACCCACACATCTAGGATTTCATTCTGCTGGAAATTCAGATGGAAAATAAAGTGGAATTTAGATATGATTAAAGACATGTGTTTGCAAAAACGGGATAGTTAAAACTATTTTTTTGGTTTGTTTTGCTTTTACAATGCAAGAAGATTTAAAACGTTTTATCAGCACCAAAAAACATGATTGAGCAAACACTGGGGCATTCTGTGGGTCAATTCAAAAGCTTCGTTGCTAAGATCTATAGGTTGGGGTTCCTATGTGCTATTATACTCTCACTGAAAGCAGCGGGATTGATGGGTATAGCCAGTCTGTTGAGCCTCTTTGTCACTGCAGCTCTGCTAGACCAGTCACTTCTTTTGTGGAGGTGAATTATTTGCCACTGGGGCATCTTGGGGGTTACAGGAAAGATTGAAGATCACTATATCAGACATTTTGTAACTCAAAATAATCATCTAAAAATGATCATCTAAATTAAATTAAGATTACAAACTAAAGTAGAATAATAGGTGCATGTTCCTTTTCAAGTTAACTTTGACAAAATACATGAACAATTGATCTATTACTTAAGAGTATTGTAAATAATGTTGTATTTTTTTGGTTCAAATCTTTTGGTACAACCCGCATGGCAATGTTGAAATAATTGGCATTTGCAAAGTGGATAGTGTGTGGACACGTATTTTAAAGAAACATTAAAACCCAACTACTCTGTAGTTTGCAGAGCAATTACTGAAATCCCAAAGTTCCAGTAGCAGCTGCCACACACGATGACAAACCATGAAAAACCACATGAAAGCTCTCTGAGAGCACCAAATCTAAGTATTATTTTGGGCATGAGGTGAATGTAAACAGACAACCACTGTGGGCGTTAACACTGGTTGTGACTTGGTTGTAGACTAAATAGATAATGGAAGATATGAGGTGCTATTTCAATTTAGCCAAAACATTTGTGTGCATATGTGGCAGTATGAAAGAAATGGTAGCTGAATTGCATGAATCTGCTCACATACTGTAACATGTGTTTACCTGTAGTATTGCAGCTCTGTCTGTAGTTGGGTGACATGTCCCTTCAGCACTTGCAGATGACTGGCTTGAGACTCAAGTTCTTTGACTTTACTGAGGGCACTGAGCAATGCGTGTCGGGCCTCCTCCACCTTCCTCCTCATTGCCCCCTGTTCTCTCTTCAGAGCCCGGTTACAGTCTTCCAGTGCAGCCACTGTCTCCCTGCAGCTCCACAGCTCCTGCTCCAGTTTGTGGGCACTCAGTCGAGCCTCCTCCACCTGCTGTTCTTTAGCGTTTCGCAGCAGCTCCATCTCATGAATGATGCTTTTGAGGGTGGCTATGTTGTTCCTCACACTGCTGTTTTGGAAAGTTTGTTTCTGTTGGGCAACAAAACAGCCTTCCTCAAGCTTGTGGCTGGAGTGACTTTTCCATAGTCCCACCTAAAACGATGTTCACACAAGACACAGTTACACAGGAGTAAGACAAGATTGAAATGAAATAAAATTACATTGGTGCAAAAAGTCCAGGCAAAGCTAACAAAGCATATGTTATGGTGAATAGTTTGATCTGACAAGGGTAACAAAAAGAGAAAAACTTCTGGCCTCTTCAGAAACCTGTAACTTGGCTTGGTGTCCCCTGCTGGTCTCCAATGAAGTTTCTAGCCATATGACCTACAGGGAAACATTCCTGGAAAGGTAATGTTTCCATGGAGGAGACAAGCAATTGGTGGACAAGGTAAATGAAAAGTTACACAGTGCACCTTTAAATAAAAAACAAAAACATAGGAAATCATCTGTGCTATCGCAACATTGTTTGTTTAAACTAATAATAAACAGATTCACAAACGTCAGTGACCTGTAGCGCCAGACAGCGAGCATCACTGCTCTGTAGGGCAGCTCTCATGTCCTCGATAAGTTCTCTCAAATTGGCGTTTTCATCCTCTAGCTTGGCAATGCGGTCCTCTGCTTCCTCCAAAGCCACTATCTCCTCGTAGCATTCCCGGGTACAGGAGCCCGGTTTGCAGCCAGAGGCGTGACGCTCCGTGGAGCAAGACGCACTCGCTTCCACAGACAGCCGCTTCCCCCTGCGCTTTAGTGGGCTTCTGAGACGTATCTGAGTCTCAATGTGCTCACTGTCTTTACCCACAAGCAACCGACCGTTCTCATACTGGCAACCAGCCTTATTGCTGAAATAGCCACAAAGTTTGGCGTGAAAATGTCTAAAAGTGAGCTCCTTGGACAAACTGTCCAAAACTCTGAGTTCAGAATCTTCGCTCAAGCCTAAAACTTCACACAAGATTCGGTAGTCTTCTACGTAATTTTACCAGCCCCCTGATAGTCCAAGTGATGAAAAATCTCTTGCAGGTACTGATCTAATCCTGTGGCCAAAACAATGATCTCGTTCTCTACTCCCCGGTCCAGTCCATAGTGGTACGCCAGAGTGCTGACTATCCATTGTGTTCTGCGAGCGGGGCGGCTGTACGGGTCAGCGGAGTCCGTTAAATCCATCCTGAAATCTGACAAGCAACATCATACTCCTCTCAAAATGTGCGACTCTTATCTCCATGCCCTAGCTGCCGTACATCACGACGTCAGCCAGTCTACTGGTGTTCACTTCACTTTGCGTAGCTCGACGAGGCGTATGCGCCACAGAACAACTTGCAGCAGCACTGCCCCCAAACGCGAGCTTCTCCAGTGCTGCGCCTGCGAGGCTCTAGCGGACTCTAGTCTCTAATCACAACCAGGTGTCTAAACTTTAGACTCATTCATTCTTGTTCGACCTTGTTCACATACAGCTAGGCTACATTTTGTGTTCAACTCAGGGCAAGCTGCACGCGCCTTTAGGGTTTGCTTAGTTCTCTTGTTATAAAGAGAACTCAACATAACCTTAGTTAAAAAATATAATGTGGGTGGAGGGGCTCAAGTCAAGTCCAAGTCACTGATAAACAAACCAGGTAGGCTATTTCTAATACAGTATCTCCGCTAGAATAACACTCACTCATCAGGTCAAAGGCATTAGACCTGCGTGTACAATACATTATATGGGTGTATAATGATTACTTGTAGTAGTCTTGTGAGCAAGCAAAGGTACATCCGTGCGCCGTGGAGCACACCTCATGTCACGTGACAGGGTTCCTATGACGACGCGTAGCGCCTAAACTTCACTTTTCGGATTTTACGGACTTCATATGGACAAAGAATGGTGGATAACAGTGAGTTGTGGTTGTGAGAGATTTTCTCTAAGTTACTTTACAAAGCAGAATGCTTCACCAAAGGACCAAAGTGTTTTTCTGTCAATGCAAACGCTAAGTTAACTTATAACCAGTATAACCTCTCAACTCGACTCTTTTCACAGATTAGTCATGTTTTTTATCTGGTCATCTGTTGTGCTTGCTGCTATTTATTTCGTGTATTTTGACGTACACTTTTTGTTAAAAAGTTAATCTTCTAAAATATTAGTTTTTAATGACATGTTCGATGGAATAACAATGAACTAACATGTATCTTTACTAACTTTATATGCTGAAGTAATGGAGTGTGCCTCTAAATCCGTGGAAATAGAAAGAAATATGGAAAACGATGACATTTCAGAAGATAGCTTACCTTTCAGTGAGAAAACGTTTGAAGACGACATACCTTATTACATTACATGGACAGTATGTATTGCTCTTGCATTTCCACAAGGTAAAATTATCAGTTAAATTATCTATCTTACTACATTGCATTTATGTTAACCATTAAAACTTCTTCAGAGGAGGCTGAAGTCTGCAAAGTCAATGAGAGAAAAAAGAACTTCCAACCTTGCCAGGGCTGCTACCACATTGAGTATAAGTTGTTGCCAGGTGACGCAGAGGCTGTCAAATTGGACCTTTTGTTATTTGGGCCTGTGGCAAAGCTGTACAAAGAGGACGAATCCAAGGTAAACATGACCCTAATGGTGTGGGAGAGTTCCACTTATAAAAAATGCATCAACATCCACAAAGAACAACAATAAAACAGTCACATATGGGTGGATTGAGTTACTTGGACAATAGTTGTTCTACTGAATGTGTTTATACTTAACATACACTATATATGCATGCTTCAATATATAGTAAGTATTATAAAGGTTAATTAGGATGATTACTTTTACTTTGGTAAGACTATTAGAAAAAAGACAGCCATGTGTTTTCCCATGTCAAGAATGAGTTAGAGCTCCATCTACTGGTTGCAAACACAAATACAGAGTGGAAATATTGAACCGATCATGCCTGTAATGCTGAAAGTGTGTTGGGTGGTTACTAGACTTAAAAACAGTGCTGAAGCTGTGAGAGATCTATCTATGGCGTCACAAGTCTGAGTTTCAGAACAATATTAGTGCTGACATCGGAACTCTGTCTAATGTTTATTAAAAATTACTCACTACAGTTTTCTTAAGATGTAAAACCTAAAATGAATCATATAAGCCTACATGAGGGCTTCTGCTAACAATGATTTTGCCAATTGATTACACAGTTATGCTATTATTGCGATTGTTTGTTTGTTTAAGTGATTAGTTGTCTAATGTGAGCAATACTTGTAAGCATAAGATTTTAATTTGGCTCAGATGAAGGAAAAAGTTATGATGTGAAGACATCATCAAGTTTACATTTCCTGTGACTTTTTGAAATAATTTTTGCTCTGTCTGAGTCATAAAACATTACTTTTTTTTGCAGATGGTGCGTTTTACAGTCTGTGCATAGTCCAGATATCATTTATTTAATTGCTAAATTATTTGACATTTATCTCAATAACTGTTTAGATGTGATTTTTTTTAATGTATGTATTATTATTTTTTTATAGATTATCCAAACTTGGACTGAAGAAGGTCAAACATGGGTGGGATGGATCCAGGATTTCAATATAAAAGTCCACAGAGATATGGCCATTCACCTTCTGCACCATAAGATCACTGTCCACATATGGAACCACAAAAAGAAGCCGTTCAACCAGACAGACTTTGACAGACAGAAGCCTCTGAAACTGACCCAGGATCTGATTGAGGATACTGAGACATGTGGTGAGCTCTCATTATTAAATTGTGCATTCTAAATGTTCTAAATCTGATTTGCTTTAGGTGATGTGAAGTCTATTGTTACCAAAATAAGATTGTTGGGTCAAAAAACAGAAGCCACGAGGCAGCACTTTCATTCTACTTTAGTGCTTAAACTAAAAGGTAGTTTATATATCAAATCTTTATCATCTTAGAGCAATCATTTTCTAGTTTGCCATGTTCTCAAATCACATTTTATAGACAAACACATAACAGTGCCTGAAACAGCAGCAGACGACCAAGCCAGCGAAGTCGGTATAGCATCAGTTCAGCTCAGCCCAATGACCTTTTTGGCAGGTGGGTCAAAAATATTTACACTTTTAGGGGAGACACTGCAGGTGAATACAGAAAAGTTAACCTGTCTAATTTTGTTCACCAGGCGAACAGTCTTTGACAAACTGGGGTTTGGTTGGCTCCTGTGGTGTTGATGAGTGTATGATCCACATTTCCCTTGAAAAACCTCTGTTGTCAGACGAGCTAAAAGCTGAACTCAACCCTTTGGCCATCACTATTTTATCAGCCTCCTCCATGCCTTTCACCCCTCTGCCTTTTCATGTTCTTGAGGTATGTGTACATAACATTTGCATGTCACACATTTTTATACAGTATCATATACATCTTCTATTTTCCTCAGGAGAAGTGCATGCCTGTATATTGCCAGTATAAATTCCACAATCTCCAAATGCACAAGACCAATTATGCAACCCATGGCCACAAAATCAGTTTCAGAGATGTCAATGTCATCTTTGCTGGCTTGATGAATCCCCAAGACCTTTACGAGTTTCTTTCTGGACCACCAATGACGATAGAGATTCACGACCGGGACAGGAAGCAAGATGATAAAACTCCAGATAGGTTGTTGAGCTGTGGTTTCAATGGTATTTCCAGTGGCGTAACTTCGAAGTGCAAAACAGAAGATTTTAATTACCACGGTGTTGCAAGGCTTAGCTTTTCCAAACTGCTACTTGGCACAACAAATGCTAAAGTTAGTCTACCAATCAAATGCTGCACACCACCTCCGGGTATGGACATAGCAAGGGATCTGACAGTTCTGCCTGGCCACTACATTGATTCAAATTCAGAACTCAAAGTAAGCTTTACACTAGCTTGCCCTCTTAAGTTGGACTTGTGTGAAGCTCTGTTTGGGCGAGTTGTCTGTATGTTTAACAATAACAACTTTGCAATGATGGACAAGCTTAGATTGGAGATCTTGAAGAGCAATAAAGAATCATTTAAGCTGGAAACAGAAAATGCTTTATCAAACTACACAGCTTATTACAAACACAGCCATAGCTCGGATCTGGATTACGTTACAGGATTCCATTTGGTAGATAAGACGAAACAAATCCTTGTAGTTGAAGGGCTGAGATATAAGGCAGTGCGGAGAATCTGGGAATTTGTTTCTATGAAGTAAGCACATGACCACCATCTTGTTGTAACACTTTTCAGCTGCTGGTCTGAGGAGTGTTTGGATTTCATTGAGTCTGCTGTGTTTGCGATGGTTTCAGGCTAAGTGGGAGTAAAGAGGAGCAGGTGGTGGTGCTCTACAGTTCAAGCCTGGCTTTCTTCAAACGCATCTACGACACACTGGATCTGAGCTTGACTCCGATCATTCTCCCGGAGTCATTGGAGATCATCATGAAAGAGCCACTCATCTATGTTAAAGGCACAATTCCCCCGTTGTGTTTGCAAGGGTTGTTAAGGTACTGCAGGTCTACAAGTCATCATGCTCTTTTTTAAGGTTTAGTATGTAACTTGGCATACTATTACCTGGCCTAATTGTCTGATGGCATGCATTCTGTAAGCTCAAAGAAACACATATATAAGGTTATTAATCATGATTGTTCAAGAACACAATTTTTGGAATCTTTTAGAACAATAATCATAGTCATAGACCAATAGTTTCTGTTCACTGTAGGCCAATAATATTACAGATGTTTGGCAGCTACAAGGAATACATGTAAATGTAGTTTTATGTTGTTACAAAAAGTGAATCGGTCTAGTCACTTAAAAGTCAGATAAAAATCTCTAGATTGAAAATGTGTGAAATTACTATTAGATATTTCATGGCAAAGTACTGTATTATTAATAGAATGATAATATTTGGGCATATGTAATTGATCTATTACTCCGCCCACTTTTCTTGCACTTCCTGTATAGCTGTATTTAGCTTTAGAATTCAGTTGCTGGGTTTATTTTAGCTGTTTATTGGCTATATCTGTTTGAGATTGCCCCTCAAGACAAACAATCTAATATGTTAACCAGCTTAACAGGTAAACCAGGAAGTTCACTCCCAAGAAAAGTGGGCGGAGTGAAATAAGGTAAATAGGGGAAGTAGTGGAGAAACATTGTGTAGCTTATATTTGGAAGGACAGTGATATCAGATTTCACAAAAAACATATTGTCACAGGGATTAGGTCACAATTGAGTTTTCATTAGATTTTTGCTCTCTCCACCTGAAATGACCTATTAGAACTTTGCTGTTTCAGTGTAATCTTGTGCGATTATTGTACCTGAAAGTAAAAGCGCAGTGGAGAAAAGAGATTCTTAATTTTCACAGAGAGAAACAGTCCAGATGGGAGTGATGTTTGTTTAAAATGTCAGCCTAATGTTTCTATGACGGATAGCGGTGTGAGAAAATATCCTGTCCAAAGCTATTACGGCCGATTTAAATAATGATGTCATGTATTTTTCCCAGGCTATCACAGCTGTGCCAGACGAGGTGCCTCGAAAACGCGCTGCAGTACAATCTCTTTCCCTCCGCAGAAATGATTCAGTGCTTGAGAAGACAATATGAAACACCTGCACAACACTGGAGACAAGTCCTTGGAGTGATGGAGGGCCAGGAGGGCGAGCAGACTCCTGTTGTTCTTACAAGTCAATCCACAAGACAAAAATCAAACATAAAAGAAAATAGCCATATCATTAAAGACATGGGACGTTCAGGAAGCCCAAAGACTTTATCCAGGTATGAAGGAAATAGTTAGACTTTAACCTTTCTAGAATAAATAGACTGCTAACTACTAATTGTCATCTGCAGAATAATATAAGGAAAGTGCATGAAGACAGTGCTTGTCTACAGAAGCCAGTGAAAACTATAAAGTTAAAAACAGCTGATGATAGGCCAGCGCAGAACTACAGCATCCAGACTTTCAATACAAATGAACTCAACAAGGAATGGCTTCAGCGACAAATGGCAAAGGTCAGTCAGGGGATACGGTAAACAGCACTGAGATCTACTTGAGGTGAGCTAAACAAGATGACGATTTAACTAATGTGAGCAAAAGTAAGGAAGCAAAAAGACCAGATGGAACATGCACAAAAAAAGCAAAGCAAAAAACCCTCACTGAGCAGTTTAAAATAATTTTGATTAGAAAAAGTACAAAACTAAATAGTTTGGTGTATCATATTAATGTATTCTCACACCCATAAGGCTTTGGGGTTTGGAGGTGTGGTTTGTTCTATTATTCTAGCTCTATTCTAGATGTCTCTTCTATAGTAGTGTTCTGTATTGAACCCTTCTTTGTCAAAAAGACTCAAAATTTTATCTGCTTGAGATTAATATTTTGCAGATAAGTTGTAGTTGTAGACTATGGCTTCTTTACATTTTCACCCCTCACTGCTGACATTTAGATTGCTGTGATGTCATCTACATAACCTCTATGCTCCATCCAAGGATTTATTATCATTGTGAAACAAAACAAGACAAAAATATTGAGCCTATTATTTTGAATCAAAGTTTGATATTTGAGTCTCATAACAATAACACAATATCCTCAAATATTAAAATGTCATCTTTGCTCAGTTTCCAGGTCGAAGGTTCACTTACAGTCAGGAGTACTGCAGCGCCACTGTAGAACCTGGAGAGTACACTGTGACCAAAGACGTCCTCCAGACCCATCGCAGGTGTTCACACTCGGAGGCCAGGTGATGTAGCAAATGCACTTCTCTCCTAAGCAACAAAACAAAACAGATTTCCTACTGACCTATGCTTTTTAAGATACATATTCCCTTTACAGGCAACATTTGAGGTCAAAGTTACAAAACCAGTTTATTATAAGACTTGGGACACGAGTTTAAACAGGCCGGACGTGCATCCCAAAACCCCAGATCAAGCACGTGCGGAAGAGTTAAGAAAGGTGAGCAACACAGACATGAGGGAGAATGGGTTTTTATAAGGTCCTGTGCAACTTGCTCCTAAATGGGGACAAAAATGTATGTTAATAATACACCAACTTATTGGTTAAAGTGGGATGGCAATCGGTATTGTTACAAGCCGATATTGAGCCATTTTTAAGATGACAGTAAAGTTAGGTTAAGCAAATGGTAACAATAATTACAGTTTGAATTAGTTTTAATTAAATGATAGAAACCCACCATTGTTAAAGTTGTTTTTTTTTGACCAATGGCATTTACTTTATAGCCTGTATGTTATTACGACTGTATTATAATTGTTTTTTTTATTTTTTTGACACAATTTAGCCGTGGAGGGAGAATATTCTGCATGACAACATCCTAAGGCCTCCTCTTTCCCGGAATCCTTGGAGCTGGAGTCAGCGAGCTCAAGATTTCCAACTATACCGAAAACCTTCACCTTTCTTCAGTATATTCCCAGAGAGTGACCGATTGGATGGTGTGTGTGTTCTTTACTCAAGGCTATCTCTACACTACTTTTTCAATACCTCAACAAGCTGTAAATGTAAGAAAATTAGTATACTGTATGTTGCAAAAAAAATAGAAAATATCAACTAAAAAGAGAGAATTTAGGATTAATTAAATTAAATTATAATGATTACTGGTAGTCACTGTAATTTACTTACAGTTTATGCATCAATCTATCCTTGGTGGAAATATTTACTAACTTAATGGATGAACACCCTTTTGGCTTTTCCTGTTTATCTAATGTAATAAACTAACCACTTTTCTTTGAAATTGGCTAGCACACATCTTTGTTGATACATATCTAATATCTGAGCTATGTAGGATATTCTGGTTGTGAGTCCCAACTCAGCAAAGTTTAAAGAGTTCAATTTTGAAAGTGAACGCCAGTAGCAGTAAAACAACCAGTATCGTTTCACGTTCTGCTGAATTATTTTGTCTTTGTGTACTTGTTTCCAGGAGAATGTCTGCAGGAGAAGACATTAGCAGCCAAAGCTCAGCACAGACATGTGAGGAAAAGAGCAACACTGGTCCTGCACCAAAGTTCAAGTTCCACATGACAAACACAGACAAGTTTCACAACCTTTTGAAAGATGAACCTCAAAAGTATTCTCTGAGGAAACCTGGCATGTTGTTAAAGGTATTTCAATTTAAATATACTAAAATATGTTCACAATGTACCACCATAATGATCTTATTTCAACACTGCAGCCAATTCCTCATCTGTCTGTGCTCAGCTTGGGTGAAGATGTCACAGATGTACAAAGGAGCTCTGCTCTAGCCCCAGGGCCCTGTGTGGACTATAGTCTGAGCAGCAGGAACAATGCTATTCCCAGACACAGCACAGAGTTTTACAAGTACCATTACCTGTAAGTACAAGCGGACAATGATTAGTGAATGGCAAACTACACACACATGTATGTGTACTTGTATTATTACTTTAATTTTAAATTATAGGAGATTTGATAAGAAATCCTCATTTCTGTACAAAAGAGCAGCTCCACCTCTGACAGATGAAGAAAAGGACATTTTCAATTGTGCAGTTGTTAACTGAAGAATTATTACTGAAGAGTTGTATTTAACAGTAGAAACTGTCAGCAGGTATGTGTTATCAAAAATAAGGAACACTTTGACAGGTGACATTTTATATTACATCACACTAACATTAGAAACTCATTAAGGCTATAAATCAGAAGTTTTCAGAACACAAACATTACACATTGTCATCAGCTGTTGAAGGAGTGGACGAGGTGTAGTTTGAGATATAGTTTTCTTTGATATATTATCCAAGTGTAGCTTTTTCATCGATTACAGTTTGGCTCTAAACTAAAAACACCACAAATCATTTGTCCACAGTAGTTTACTGTCAAAAGTCAGACACATTAAATGTAAATGTATTATTATTTGCACACTATGAAAAACTAGAGGTTCAGAAAGTTCTTTCTAAAGGATGAGAGCAGATGTAGGCTCTGTTGTCTAAAACCTGTTTTGCAATCTTCTTGATGTTAGAGTCATTGTTCTCCGGAGAGTCTGGAATGAAAGGAAAAAAGTACGTACTCAAATACCATACGAGACAAATCTTTTGTATTTACGCAAAAAATATCAGTATCATGTTTTGGTCTGTGTGATTTTTATTCTGTTTTCAATTACAATTTTAACATGTACTTACGTTTTTGTAACTGAACCATCGTGTAATTGTTCTTAAAATGCGCCTCACTGCAAAATGTGTTTGCGAGCAGGACCTAAAAACATCAAAAAGTAAGAGTTTAGAGGCCAGTCCACAAATGAGAGTAAAATCTAATGCAGGTGTTGTTGATGCCAAAGGAAGACTTGGGACAGCACAGAACCGCATTCTTATGTTTTAGACAAAGCATTTCTACAACGTAGCAAACGTTTAACTGTACAAGCATTGTTTGTTTTTGCTTTTATTTACGCCTTAAGTCAGACGCATCTTCAAAAACGAAATTCACATAAATTCAAACCCTTCTCGTTTTAGATTTGGTTTGGTCTGCTTCATGGTCCTGATTATAAACAGCACTGCATCACAGACACAGTGTTTAGACCAGCCATGTGGCACGCTTTATAGAAAACATGTCAAAGTGGCCTTTTTGTAGTTTATGTGTGGATAAAATCATGTTCAGTTTTTTGAGCTACAGCCAAAATATGTTTGTGCCCTGGAATCATTTTTTTTTTAAAAATTCCAGTTGACAATGTCCTTCTATGTAACTACATTTTTCCAAAGTATTATCCATGTACAGATAATTTGATGTGTACAGTAATTAAACAGTCAAAAACACTTACTGGTAAACTTTTAGTTGAATTTAAATTGTTAATACAGGTTGTAACTTAAAGAAATACTAAAGTGTGCCGTGGTCTAAAGTTAGAATTCTGAATGTTCTCAGCAGTTACCTCCAGTAATCAACCATAGCACGTTAAGTATCATAAAAGCTGCTTTGATTGCTAACAGAAGCCCAAGCCCCTTGTGTGCTTTTTATTAGGGCACATAAAACTATTCATTTTAATTATAATGTGAGCTGTTGGTCTGGCAAATCAGACGCATAATAAGACCATCAAAGCAAGCTAGGTCTTATTATTTGTTTTGTCTCACTTGGTTGTATGTATCTTTTAACAATAAAATCCAGAATCCCTGACTGATAATTACAATACAAATAAGTTACAAGTTGCCAAATGTAAGATTTGGAGACAAGCAGGTGGTTCGTTTCACCACAAAAATTACATAGTATGTCGTTAACAAGAGGTGAATATTTTGTTAAAATATACAGTGTCTGGGGAATTACCTCGTGATCATGGTTGCGCAGTCCAATGCTGATGGAGCGACTGGTCCTGGACAGAACCGCGGTCATGGCGTACAGGTTGATCAGCACGTCTGCCACTCTCTTCAGAATGAGCTGTTCATCCACTATAGTCTGCCAACACAAACAGAATCTCCTCTTATTTTCAGTCTTTAGATGCGTCCATCTGCTACTGTGGGTTTGTCAGATCTGAGAAATTGTAAGGGTTTTGTAATTCAAAGATCCCAATTACACACTAAAAACACAAAAACTTGGTCAGAGAATTGTAGTGCTGCTTTTACTAACCAAACATTAAGCATTTCTAGACATATTGAACTGAGCTATTCACAGATGTAGAGTACAATGCATTAAAGCTCTCTGAGGACACTTCCCAAGTTTTGATTTACATCATACAGGAAGTCTGGAAAGCTGACCCCTTTCCAAAAGGTTTACAGTTTCTTTTGGAAAGTGTTGGACTCCAAAAGTACAGCTAACTCGGGAGGGAAAACAGGACAGAGGGAGGAGAGGGCAGCAATATCCAACACAATGTCACATCAGGAACCCAGACTGGAACATGTGAGTGAGCTGACACCAAAGTCGTTACAGAGATGGACGTTCATGTCATACCTTTTTTGTTGGATTTAGTTGAAAGGAAATGGAAAACAAAATACCTTGCCATATCTGTACAGCAGACTTTCCACCGTTGACCCAAAAAGTGACACATTCTGCTCAAGTTTCTTAGCACTGTCCTAAAAACAAGATTGAATTGTTTAGGTTTTTGATAAGATCACTATTACATTTTTGAATAAATAACAGGAAAGTGACTTAAGAATATATAAACAAATTTTGGGCAAAGAACTGTTGTTTATTTTAAAAATTACAACATTACAAAAAAATTATTTAGTTGGTGCCTCAAAACAAAAAAGGATTAGTAATGTTCATGTGCCTTACCGCTAAACTGGGATGCACCACGCCATCTTTTCCAGTTAGACCGTAGTCTACAGTGCCACCAAGTGCAGTTCTTAGTTTCCGGCCGGCCATTCCCAAAGCAAGCCCAATGTTACCTTTTTTCATTTCTCTAAAGCAAAAACACATACCTTTAGAAAATACACACTCTTCACTTACAAACACGAATGCATTAGCAAAATGAATGAATGATGAGCCCATTAGATGATTTCCTTACTTGATTTTTGCTGTTAGTGTTTTTCCAGCATACTGCATCCCAGTAAGAGAAATGTACATTCTCAGGATCTCATTGGTCCCCTGACAACAGAATATTATGAAACAGCAAAGACAGTCTATGAGAGATCAGCTGAAAATCTGTTCAGTCCATTACTTCAAAGAGTCTGCTTATGTCTTATTCCACACATGCTTCACAATAAAGCCCTCTGCTGGAATAGTCTAGAAATGCATGTGCTTCAAAGGGAATGATATTTTCACAAAACAGATGCATTTTAACTAATCAAAGATATTACACAACATTTAAAAAAACCCTTCTACTATTGTTTTTAAAGTAACATAATACATAAAAAAAATAAAATAAATACAAATAGGAAAATACCTCAAAAATGGGCAGGATTCGACAGTCTCTGACATAGCGCTCAAAAGGGTAGTTCTTGGTGTAACCCAGACCCCCGAGAACTTGCAAAGCTTCACTGACACAAATCCAGCCTCCTTCTGAACTGAAGATCTGCACACACATAGTTTATTGTGTAATCTGACTGAAGCAGGAAAGGTCATTTGTGATTGGCTCTGGGACTCACCTTCACAATTGCAGCTTCAACAGAACAGTCAGGAAGCCCTGGTTTGTCCATCATCCCTGCTGTTAGGTAAGCCATGCTCTCCATCACGTAGGCATTCATGGCCATCAGAGCAAACTTCTCCTGCAGCATTACACACACTTTAAAGACTTTTGAACAGCAGTGCCATCTTCTCATTCAAATGTTGTACCTGGACCATTCCAAATTCACTTAGGCTCTTGTTGAATTGCTTCCGTGAAGCAGCGTATTCAGACGTCATTTCTGTATAAGACAGGGAACATAGTCAAACAACAGGAAACTGATTTCTGCTGCAATAAATACAAATACATGACAAATGTACATACATACTATACAATAATAAAATGCAGTGACAAAAATCAGCAACTCCATAGATGGTGTAGGGCAGGACTATTCAATTATATTAACCAGCGGGCCAAATTTGTTGAAGAGCTGTGGTCTGAGGGCCTGCCGGACTACAAAGTGAACTACAAATGTGTTTTACATCTTTTACTACTATTCCACAAGCAACTCACATCAATAACATTTACTAAAAATCTAATGTTTTCACAGAAATAAAAACAGAAACAATACTAAGCCAAACAAACTCAATCTCAATCAACAACCAGACTTGAATCAGCGCAGCAATGGGATTATACAGAAAAGCACAACTAAACTGAGTCTACATTTGGTTTACGTCAAAAGACACTTGTCATCTTGAACAGGACTAGACCACAGAACCTGAACTCGGACTAAACCAGGACTATAAGGTTTTAACTATTTAAATTGCATAACAGAACCTACAGTACAGTAAACTATTGAAAAACAGCTATATAGTGCAAAAACAACATAGTGGACCATAGTGCCTATCAAGAAATATGGTCCTGACCATGGTTTGTTTTTCCTGCTGGACCAAAACATACAGCTTAGTGGGCTACATTTGGCCCTGGGCAGCCATTTGAATAGTATGTTTAAAAATAGTAAGGACACAATAAGATTCCATTCACTTTTTTTTTTTACTAAAACAGTAACAGTGTATAAGTGTGAGGCATTTACCTATAAGTTTCTTTATCATTCCAGCTGATGAACTGCCCATACTGAACCTTCCAGAATTCAAAATATTCATAGCTACCTGAAAAACACAATGAGCTTAATGACTGGATTTGAGCATTTAGCTGCTAACAACAAAAAGTTTCAAAAGTACCTTAAATCCACCCCCGACTTCTCCAATGACATTCTCTACTGGCACAGGAACATTGTCAAAGGCAACTTCACAAGCTAAAAAAGAATTGTTAAAAAAAGTGAAGTAAAAAGACAAAACTCTTAATATTATATCAGGTACACCACAGGAGAGGAGATCAGTGAGGCTTACTGTTAGAGCCCCGGATTCCCAGTTTGTCTTCAGGCTTTCCACTGGTGATGCCCCCATAGGCCCTCTCCACTATAAAAGCCGTTATCTTATCCTTCTTCACACCACTGTCTTCTACCTCTGTGCGGGCAAATACTGTCATGATGTCTGCAAACCCTCCGTTAGATATCCATATCTGGTGAGACAGAAACAATTGAGAATACAGCAGAACTAAGGCAGCCAGTGCACACGCAGAACCCACCTTAGAGCCGTTGATCAGGTAATGTGTACCATCTTCTGACAGCGTAGCTCGTGTCTGAATAGAGGCAGCATCACTTCCACTAAAAACACATTTGAAATACTTTATTATTTGTTTAACGGGTGTTTTAAATCACTTGTTAAAGGTATGGCCACTTGCATACTTAATTTGGCACTAAAGTAAAAAAGCAAGTTTAACACATCTCTGTTGAATATGCTTTTAGTAACAACTGAGCAATAAAAATTCATGCATAACTTTCATACTTGTAAATTTCCAATGAAAAAAATTACCTTCCGGGCTCAGTAAGACAGAAAGCTGCTACATGTTCTCCGGTGGCCAGTTTGGGCAAATACTTCTTTTTCTGTTCTTCATTTCCAGCTATAAGGATCCCCTATTCACAAGGTAAAAAAGTGTGAATTGAACAGTTTCTTGCTGCATAGTATGATGACTATTTTACCTTGAGACCAATGGCTTGATGTGCGGCCAGTGTAACCGCAATGGAGCCGTCTAAAGCAGTGATCTCAGCGAGTCGTGCATACATAGTGTTCGACAACCCAAGACCACCTTGGGAAAACAACAGCAGCCATTATTTAAAATGCAAACATTATTCTGTGCCTCCCAAATAGATGTAGGGCACTTCTCACCATACTCTTCAGGAATTTGCATTCCAAACAGGCCCAATTCTTTGAGTCCATTAAGTGTTTCTGGGGGGATTTTGGCTTCTCTGTCAATCTTCGCAGAGTCCACTGTTGACACAGCAACACTTTATTGTATTTAGTTGTATGCAAAACATAAGAATACTCAACATTAGAAATCCCTACCTTCCTCACTAAAGAATTTCTCTACAGGAGCAACAAGCTGACTAATCTCTTCAACTTCATCATTGGAGATTTCTGGATAAGGGAAAACTTCTTTCTGTAAAGCATAAAGATAAAGAAAAATATCAATTAGTGTAGCACTTTTCTGGTTAAAGAACAAACTGATACAAATCAGGTGGCTGAATGACACATTTCCAATCAAGGTAGTGAAGTAGTAATTAAAAACAATCCTTGGATAGCCAAAGTGTATTTTTATTATATTTATATACATATTCTGAAACATGTCCAATGTGCTTCCCTCCCCAGGACTACAGATGGAAATTAGCTGTAAGCTACAATCTGGTACAAGCATCTCTGCCATTGTGCTTAATGTAATGTACATTGTCCTTAATAAACATTACCTTATCCAAATCCTTCTACTTGTTTCTGGTTTGAACGTTCAATAGGA
The DNA here is from genome assembly GCA_038363315.1 of Mugilogobius chulae. Lineage (NCBI taxonomy): Eukaryota > Metazoa > Chordata > Actinopteri > Gobiiformes > Gobiidae > Mugilogobius > Mugilogobius chulae. The sequence goes on along the minus strand of CM076405.1, from coordinate 29,300,797 downwards.
CTGAGATCAGGGCTCACAGGGCCACCTCAGGAGGACAGACCAGTGTTTTGTTTTCTCTTTGCCATTCTTGGGTCTTTCAACTGTTTGATTCATTACTCTGTTGGAAAACCTCTTCTTTATTTTTGCATCCGTGAACGTAGAGTTCAGTTTTGACTCATGTGTACAGGAGAAGGTACTTTGGACAGATCAGAATTTAACGGACAGTAAAATTTTAAAGGGCAGTAAAGTATGTATTGACCAAATGGAAAATTGTATTTTAAATCGTGGTGAATAGATACTAGTCTAGTTTTCTCTGTTTACACTGGGCTGTTTTTGGTGGTGAAAGCTTGAGAGCAAAGGAAAAACATTAAATAACTAGTTTGTTAGTTAATGTTTGTTAATTGTCAAAAGGTGTTTTATTTACGCTCCCCGGATCCCGGAAAGTTAAGGAAATATGAGGATATTATACATTGTGTAGATCAGTAATAATTTACACACCATTGATGACATTTATGAACAACAAATGTTCATGTATACTAATGTGTCTAGAGACTTGTTAAATACATATTAGATTACATTTCTTTTTGTCTTCCAGTGTCCTACCTTATTTACTTGTCCCAAAAACAAATCCTTGGCGTATGCAAGGTTTCGTGAATGAAACCTGAAGGACCTTCGTTGTTGTTGAAGCTGTAACGCTTCTTTTCCGGCATGACTGGCGAGAAAGCTTTTCCCAGCTTGTTTTACAGACTTGGATAAAGAAAAATCCTGTTCACATTCATTATATTTCAGACAGAAAGCAACCTAATTTGTAAACACAGGATTGAAGCTCACTCGTCCACCTTTCACCTCTTTCTGTCGCAGAGATATGACGTAGGACGTCCAAAAAGCGGTTCAAGCTTCAAAGAAAATCGTAATTCTGAGTTTAAGCATTACTTATGACATAGTTTGCACAACGTAACGTAACATTTATTTAGTGTTGAACGCATGGTTTTGGCTCTCTTCACTAAAAGTTTATGTTTGGGTTAGACCGGTTCTGACTTTAACTAAACATTTTTATCTAAGAACGAAATAACGATACAACATAATACTGCAGCAAATTTCAAAAACATAAAACAAAAATACAGCATTTTTGATAACATTTAAACGCACCTTTTACTAAGCAGATCAGTACCTCTCTGCAAACACTAGATGGTGCCAAAAGCATTTTAGAACTTTCTCAGGACCAATTTATGGTCTCTCTCAAACTTAGTCTTTTTCAGTGTTTATGTGATCTTTACTCAGGCAATTATTTTTATCCAAGATATTGCCTTTTTTTTCTTTTCAGGTGTTTAGTACTAAACTATGATGCGTGTATATCTATTTAAACCTTTTGTTTATTGTAAAACACAAGATTTTAAACATTTGCATAAACATAATCACTGATTTCCTGTTCAAAACTGCAGAAGCCCCGCCTCTTCAGAGTAAAACTTTACCAGTGCACTGTGCAACTTTATTAATTATCGTTAGTAGTAATTGTTATGTCATAACTAGTAAAATATGATTAAATGAACATCATTTCCATGGAAACAACAGGCCAAATAAGTCTATTTTACGGTTTTCCAAGTTTGCAGAGGTTAGCTGTGACGGGACCAACTGCTCTATCTGAATAATAATGCAAATAATATAAGAAAGTCTACAATGCAATGATTATTTCTGACTGTATGGGTGACAGAGAGGATGATGTTTATCTCAACACAACCTGGGTCTCCTCCTCCTTGATGACGTCTGGTGGAGGATGTGACCCCCCCTTATCCTCCTATTTTAAAGCTGTCAGCTATTTTTAGCACCAGGAGCTCAAGGGCCAGACAAACACAGCAGCCAGGGTAAGCTGTCAGTCAGACCACCTGCTACAGTCGGGCAGCCAGCCAAGCACTTTTACTGAGCAAGAGCTGAATTAAAAATGAGTGCACTGCTGCTTTGCCCTTCATTATCTCAGAAAACATCCACAGGCATTCCTTTGGTGTTGCAAGAGGAAAACAGCAGCAGAGTTTAGGTCAATTTAGTTTATGGATTTCTATGGTTTCAAGCACTGTTTAAGTAATTCATAGCTTGCATATAAAGGTAAATTGGTCAATATAACCATCGTCAATTCTAAATGATCGTAAAGCCAAAATGTATTCTATTCATCAAAGGACAACTATGAAAATTTGGGATTGTTCTTGTGCTTTTAAACATGTTCTTGAGCACAAACAAGCAAAAATGTGTAATAAACCACTGACTGAATGCAAATAATACTCAGTAATCTTGACCAAACTCCAGTTTGTCAGATTGGAGTGGAAGCAATGTTAAAACAGGAATAAAAACCAACACAAAGCATAGTTTGCATAGTAATTCATCTTAGTCCAGCTGATAAGAGATAAGTCTACTAACTCTGTATAAACACTAAATGCTTTGTGCAGAAATAACAGAGGCAAGAATATAACCGTATAATTGACTTTATTTCGTGTTCTCAACATTGTCACAGTACTAGTTTTACATCAATAGGATTTTGTCTACTTTAGAAACAGAATGCATAATAAAATATCTGCACTCACCCCTCCCCTTTGACTTTTAACAGTGAGTAGTTTTGTGGTACAGAAGAGTTGTTCCTATGATATTTCAGAGGCTGACAAAAGCAGTGATGATTATGTCAAATATCAAGGGGAGCTGGACGCACATTCAATGTAACTGCACACTGAGTAGTAATATAATCGTTATAATAATAATCATTTACAAATATTTACATATATTCTCCCACCCAACATTTAAAATCCCCTTTACATATGTCCACACGGATTTTTATTTACAATGTTACTGTACAATGGAGGCGTAGCATGCTGGAGAAGAACACAACTTTTGAATGGAAAAAATAAAAATGCTGGGACGGGCTGGATGTTTTCTAAATGTAAACAAGCATTGCTGAAGTTTTAAGGTAGGCATGCCCGCCACTTGGTAAAATAATAAGAATAAATAAAAAAAGACAAACGAGAAATACAATAGGCATCAATGGCATGCAACAAAGCACCTCACATGGATTCTATATGGAAATAGTTGAGCTCACAAGTGTGTTTTTAACTAAGGCTACATAAAGTACAGGTAAAAGCTCACAGAGTAATAGTGTTTCTAAACTGTTTTCTGTATATCCTCTGCTCAAGTCAAATTTTGTCTCATATAAAGCCTTCACGTGGAGTTCTCACTTGTGTGTGTGTAGGCTGATAATAAATGTCTGTCACTGCTACAATGTGGAACAGCATTCTCCTAGTAGGAACATGTTTTTGTTTATCATAACGCTACCTAATTGTATTGTAAGATGATTTGGAAGTCTTCCTTGAGAATAGCTACAGTAGGAAGTAATAAAAAAGTCTCTTTAAATCCATGTGGACACTTCATTGAAAAACAAAAGGGGAAAAAAAACATATAGGGCCTACAAATAAAAATGCAAACAGACAACATAAAACATAACAAAATAATATACATGTATTGCACATACAAAACAACTCCATCTTATAGTGTTCAAGCAGGTTGGATTACAGTCGAGTGCTGTGTAAAAGCTGTTTAAAAGCTGACATTTGCCCAGTTTCCTGCATGCACACAATACCAAATATGTCAAACTGATATTAAAAACTGTCATTTGGGATGAGTGCAGGGAGCAGCGCCATCGCCGTCACAGTATGATAATTATCGATCTTGTCCAACTGTCCATTTTAGATGCACAGTGAATCTTGGAGTTCACAAACTCAGCCAGCTGAGACAATTATTTAGAGACCATTTGAACTTCTGCTGCTACAGTGTTTATCTTTTGCATTGTCCATAGCAAAAATAAATAAATAAAATGTAGGACAAACAATTCTAAAGGGTTAACATTCAGTGAAGTCCTTTAATAATTGCTGCTACTTCAAAGCTTGTAATATACCAAAATACTGTAGTTGACTTCTTCTGTCAGACACTGTAACCTTCTGTGAAACGAACATACAGTATGAGTACAATCCTACTACTTCCAATGCCTTTGTTCAGAACAGGATAATAATACTTGATTTTAGTTCATAAAGTTCTATGCACAATATACAGAAAGCAATTTCTTTAGACTAAATTATTAAATGCTTGAATAATTGGCACATTGATCACTGCTAACAGATATCACAGTGCACTTTGAGCTAAGGCTACATTAAATACGTCTACATTTCCAGGTAAAGGTTTTCAACTGTTTTTAAAGGTGAGCAAGCCACCGCTAAAACCATCTTGCAGTCTTGTGCAGTGGGTGACTCTAGTTATAATTAGAAGGTTAAAATAATGAGCAATGTGAGGATACCTTGTAGTGTTTCAAAGGGAGCTAGATGGGAATACTCAAAAATTTAAGAATGAAGTCATCATTTGCAACACTGGCAAAAAATCCCCAAAAGTGGCACTGCATCATCTTTATAAACAGTGTTTTGTATTACATCCATTTCTTTCATGAAACCTTCTCCTGTTTAGATAAAGTCGTACACAGCAAGTTATTTTGTGAAAAAAAATAGTAATATATTTCTTCATATTACTGAGAAAAACAGTACTCATGGTCTTGTGCATGCTATAGCAGTAGAGAAACTTCCTGACTTAACACCTGAAATGACAATTGGGAGGATCATGAAACACTGAAGGAGGCACTGGATCTCATCTCATCAATTGCCAGCAATGTTCAGTGTCCAACAGTCTGATCACAGCTCAGCCTGAGGCCTCAAATCAGCAAAAAGGAACCGACAAGTCAGTGGTACTTGGGACTTTTTCATATTTGTATGTTAATAACAGACGCTGCGGGAAAAAAAATCCTTCTGTTACTTATATTAACAAAATAATGCTCATGTGTTAAATATATAAAGAGTTCATTTGGAAAGTTATCAATGGTATATGCAGGTTGCTCTTTGTAAAACTGTTTAAATTAAGAAAGCTAAAAAAGGGTCCACATTTGACAGCAGTCAAATTCAAAATTTATTTCAACCTTCTTGATAAAATCCACTCATCATTATTTTTATATTGTTTAGATAATACTGGCTGTAGATGCGGAAACAACACACAAACAAAACTTTTTGATTTAGTTTTTTTTTCCAAATTGAGTTGTTTTTTTTCCAGTTGAACTGTATTGGCACAACAATGGCTACTGGTGTTTACATTCTCTTTTAGCTCACCCAGATCTTAGTCTGAGTTGTACCAGCTGCTGACTCTGTCCACTCCTCTTTCCTGTCTCTGGCCTCACACCACTGTGCTGATGCCGCTGTGCTTGGGCTTTGTGCTGCCGGAGCCCTGTGAAGAGCTGGGAGGTGGGCCATGATGGTGGGGGTGTGCTTGTAGCCCCCATGGCTGTGTTGGCCGTGCGGGTGTGGCGGGTGACTGGTGTGGTGGGTGCTGCAGGTGCGGAGGGGGTGGAAGTGGTGATGGTGGTGATAAGGCGGAGGGTTCTGGGGCGTCACATGGAAAACTGAGCGTGGTGAGGATGCACAGGGGCTGCTGCCTCTGAGTCTCCCCGAGCTGTGTGGTGCAGGTTCCTGGGTGCGGCGTGTGAGAGATGAGGGTGGGGTGCGGGCTCTGAGGCGTAGGACTGGGAGACTGCACACGTCTGGTCCCAAAAAGAGATCCAGCAGGGAGGCAGAGTTGGGCAGGGACTGTCCGCTGTGGCGGGAGGGGCAGTCTCGACTGGAGGGAGGTCTTCTACGCATGTGAGGACTGCTAATGATGGACCCTACAGGAAAAGAACAGTCAGGGCACAGCAGCAGTGTGTGACAAAACACTTGTCCTTTCTTTATATGAAAGCTCTGAACTGAGTAGTACACTTCCATTTTCCTCTCACCAAGCATGATTTCCCTGATGTGTCTCACTGATGTTCTAACTCACTTTTATTTTGAACTTAAATATATCTACTTAGTTGTAAATTTCATCAATTGATTCGAGTAATATACATAGCTGTAAACAATATTAAATGAATTGTTTCTTCTACAGTTAGAGACAGTATGTGATCCAATTCATGCAAGAGTATGGTTGATTCAAATATAATACTACACAAAAAGTGTCCCTTTTACACAGACATTATATAGTGATGTGCAATTAGGAATTGAAACTGGAAGCCACAATGAAGCATCAAATTAAGGTACTAAGAAGATAAGACTTTTCATGCAATACAGCAAACAGTGTGAAACTGTGTGAAAGGGTCACAGTAGTTTCCAGGTCATGCTACAAACTTTTCTACATATTTCTAGAACATGCAGGTCACCAAAACCTCTAAAAGCAGAAAACTACAGACAGGCAAAATAGGCATGCACGCTAAGGTCAAAGGTCACCTCAGTATTGACTTTACCACTTACTTCCAAATTGCTGTCTAGTGATCCTGCACTGCTGCGTCTCCCACGCTTGCCTGTCCAGAACACCATACATCACTTTTTAAATACAGTAAATACAGAGTACATGTCTATGGGAGACTAGCACCCTGGGAGGACACAACAATGTGTCAGGAGACAAACTATAGGAAGGAAAATAAGACTAGAGTTTGGTCACTACTCAACATCTGACAGGACAGTTTCACAAATTATATTTTCTTTTTGGACAGTGACTGAGCTGCAACCTTAGTTTGTCTTTTCCTGGCTGCCTTCATTCACCAAATCCTGCACAGTTCAGTTGATCAATTATTATTTTCCCTTGAGATTGATAACATGAGTGTGTCCCTGTAAAAATGGCAGACGCGTGTCTGTGGAGCACTCTCCTTGCTCCTTGGGCAGGATTCTTCCTCTTCTCCCTGATACCCCTAATGTAATTAAGCTGCCCTACACAGTGCTATATTCATTATTAACGTAAAATAATTCCTTTAGTTGCCAAGGTCGTTCTGTGTTTTTGTGTGGGTCTTCCCTCCACAGTGCACCCAGTAATACATCTTACCACAAAGACATTCAAATTGATTGCTGTGACCTACATTAGCCCTGTCTCCTCCCACTGCCACTGTTAAGGATTATTATTCTGATCGCCTGAAGTATATTACACCTGCCACTCATTACAGAACAGCCATCTTAATCTGTGTGCTTCAGCTGACGCACAGGAGACCTTCACAGGGAAGATCTCAGTGTTTCTATCCAATTTGTAGCCAATTTTTTAATTTAAAACAGACTTTACAGCTGGAGGTCAGAAACTTATTTATGTTATTTATAAATGTTTTGATTTGTTGTACGTATATTGTATATTGGCAAAGATATATATATTAGTATATATATATAAATATATATATATATATATATAATATATATAGGAGGTATATAATATAATATATAAATATAGGTATATATGTATAAAAAGTATATATTATATATATATATAATTAATAGAGCAAATACACTCTCTCAAGCCCATTTAGTGAACTACCAAAGTGTTTGAGGTTGACCTGATTATTTATGTACAACAAATTTGCATAATAATGATTATGTGCCATTACTAATGAGTTTATTCATTACATTTTAACACAGGCCAATACATGCCATGCAAGCTAATCTGTTTGGCAACAGACAATATTAGTAGAAAACCATTGCATATGGCACAAACAATCGCCTAAATGAAGTCATTTTTTTGCAACATCTTAGCTGCTTCAGACTAAAAAGTCAATATGTATAGTTCCATATCAGGGGTGTGTGCTTTTGATGTTTTGATTCATACTGATAGATTGATGTTTAAAATGGTAACCTCTAGTGTAAAGTTGTCAGTTTGACTTTCCACATACCTGCATCAGAGAGGTCCCGCAGAGAACTGCTCAGGGCACTCCTCTTTAGCCCTTCTCCAATGGCGTAGCTGTCATCCAGGCTGGCCCGACTTAGATTACCATTTCCTGTGTCTTTTTCAGCCCTGAACACTGGGACATACTGACTCGTACCACCCCTTCTGCTTCTCCAGTTCAGCTGTTCAACAAGACCAGTCACAATAAGACACGAATCAAGTTGTTGTTTTTTTCATTGTGACCAATATTCTAAATACTTACATTCTATCCTGTACTTCTCCATCTCCTGTACCTCTGCGATAGATTCTCGCAGATCGTCTGTAAACTTTTTGCGGTCCTGAGGGTTGGGAGCAAGTTTATGAGGACTTTGATGTCTGCTCCGGGTATAGCTGATGTTAAACGCACTCCATTGGGGTAATCTAGAGGATATAAATTTAAACATGCATAAAATAACCTACAAACCCAAATTACAACAAAAAAAATAATATTTGTTGGCTAGTATGGGTATATCATATTTAGTAAGTCAAAGAAAGGTAAAAACAGTACCANCTGCGGTAGTGCTTAAGCTGGTCATGATGAACGACTTTCACCTTAGATCTGGGGCTCTTCTGGATCCTGTAGACCAGATCGTCCAACTGTCCAAGAACAAAGAATGGTCCTTCATAGGAGGGCAGGAACTTTTTGACTTTGTTTTTGACGTGCCGGTTCCTTTGATGAGGTACCACACAGCATCTCCGACTTTGTACTGTGTGTGGCAAGCGTTTTTGTCATATTGTCTTTTTGCACGTGTGACTGACTCACCAAGAGCTTCTCGAGTGATCTGATGGGCCAGCTCCAGCCGCTCGCGCATTTGTTGCACATACTCAGGGGCTGAAAGTGTGTCAGTGTCCGGGGGCAGACCAGCTACGAGGTCCACTGGTTCACTTATTTCACGTCCGAACATCATAAAGTTTGGTGTGAAACCAGTTGCACTGTGCTTGGTTGCTCTGTAGGCCATAACAGCATATGGGATCATCAAGTCCCAATCCCAGTGGCAACGTTCTGCAGTAGAGGCCAGGATCTTTTGGAGTGTGGCATTGAAACGTTCTACTTGGCCGTCGGACTGGGGTCTGAAAGGCGTAGTGTGAGTTTTGTCGATGCCAAACAAACGACACATTTCTTGGAACACTTCTGATTCGAAATTGCGTCCTTGGTCACTGTGCATGGAGTGGGGCATTCCGTAGCGACACACCCACTCTGTTGCCACAACCTGCGCCACAGTGACAGCTTTCTCATCAGGAATTGGAAACGCTTCAGTCCATTTTGTGAAGTACTCTTGTATCACGAGCACATAGCGATTTTGCGATCTGTCTCACTGAGCGGGCCCATAATGTCCAGTGCGATGCGTTCCATCGGGGCTCCAACTCTGACAGTACCCATGGGGGCTTGTGGAGTCTTGTGGGGTCTGGCTCTGCACGCACAGTTGGTACAAGTCCGGCACCAGAGGGCCACGTCCTCTCTCATGTGGTACCAGTAGTATCTGCTTTGAAGTCTGACTACTGTACGCTCGACACCAAAATGTCCGCCTACTGGCCCCTCGTGCATCTGGCGCATAACATCAGGCCGTAGTTTGCGTGGCAGGACTATTTGTGGATAGAACTGGGTGTCGTCTAAGCAGTAAAAGCGTCGGACAAGGACTCCATCTCTGAAATACAGTCTTTTCCATTGACTCCAATATGTTTTGGTGGCTGGGCTGCATGGGGAAACTGTGGTCCATGGGGGCGCTCTGTGCTGGCCTCCAACCACGCTCGATAGGCGCAATGTCTGGGTCGGTGGCTTGGGCTTCGCAGAGCTCTTCCATGGTCCAGCCAGGAAACAGTGTAGTCTCGTTTGTGTTTGTCACATAGATTGTCTCTTTCAGTTTCAAAGTGTCTGTTACAGTCTCTGTGTTTGCGCTTACCCCCACCGGACTCACAGCTGTGGTAGTAGTCGGGCGTGTCTCTACCCCCACCGGACTCAGCGACAGGGATCTGGCGTCGGAGTCCATGTCACACTGAATCGCCTGATGACTCGTGTGTCCGGGCTGTGAGGAGGGTCATGCAGATTACAAGGCATGACTGACGGCAGGGCCTGCGGGAGAGACTGTCAGCGTTAGGTGCAAGCGACCTGGACGGTGGATTATCTCAAAGTCGTACTCCGCTAGCTTCTCCAGCCACCGGGCTAACTGACCTTCTGGCTCTTTCATTCGCGTCAGCCAGCGCAGGCTGCTGTGGTCCGTACGTACTTTGAATGGTCGCCCGAGGAGATACTGCCGGAAATGCGATGTGAAGTCAACAATAGCTAGCAGCTCTCTTCTTGTAGTGCAATAGTTCTGTTCAGCTTTGGCTAGTTTGCGGCTGCCGTAGGCCAACACACGTTCCGCACCATCCTGCATTTGGCGACAGGACAGCGCCGATGCCTGTATCGCTGGCATCTGTGTCAAGGATCATCTCGCCATTGTCCAGCGGATAACCCAAGACAGGGCCGTGGTTAGTCGGTGCTTGAGAGTCTCAAAGGAGGCTTGGTGGTCAGGGCCCCACTGGAAGTGTGCGTTTTTCTTAGTCAGATTGTGCAATGGCTCGGCAACAGAGGCAAAGTCTTTCATGAACCTGCGATAGTACGAGGCAGGCCAATAAAACGTCTTACATCATGGACAGAAGTGGGAGTGGGCCATGCCTGGACTTTGTGAACTTTGTTGGGGTCGGTGGCCACACCATGCTCCGACACTATGTGACCAAGGTAGGCGACTTGGCGGCGAAAGAGGCAGCATTTGGCGGTTTAGTTTTAGGTTGGCTTGTTTGAGTCTCTGGAACACTTGACCCAGCCGCTGCAGCATCTCGGGAACATCTCTGGCAAGCACAATGACGTCGTCAAGGTAGACAAGGCAGGTCTCCCACTGCATGCCAGCCAGGACACGATCCATTAAGCGCTGGAACGTTGCCGGCGCATTGCACAGGCCAAACGGCATAACGTTCCATTCGAATAGGCCATTCCGAGTGCAAAAAGGCGGCTGCGCGGCGGGCCCGTGGCGAGAGTTCGACTTGCCAGTAGCCTGAAGCAAGATCCAGGGTGCTGAACCATTTGGCGGAGGCGAGAGTGTCCAAAGTGTCTTGGATGCGGGGCAGCGGGTACGCATCTTTGATGGTGCGGTCGTTAAGTGCCCTGTAATCAATGCACAGACGGTAAGTTCCATCTTTTTTACGCACCATTACGATGGGAGACGCCCAGCTGCTGTGGCTGCGGGTGGCAAGACCGCTGTGCAGGCTCTCTTGATCTGTTGGTCTGCACACTGCTGCTTTTCCCCAGCCATCCGACGAGGGGGCTGCTTGACTGGAGCACCTGGCCGGGTGATGATGTCGTGCTGGATCAGGCTGGTCCGGCCCAGGTCACCAGGTCCCCTGGAAAAGACACTTTCATAGTACACAACAGGTTAGTTAACTGGATCTTTTCAGAGTCATTAGGTCACAGGAACTCTGGGCATAGAGCTCCTGGAGGTGCTCTGGGACTGCAGGCGGGCTGACCCAGGAGGCAGTGGGGTCACTGGCTGGTGGGACAGTCTCTGCGGGCTGGAGGAGGCCTGCAATGGCACCCTCTTTAATAGTAACAGGTTGGTTGCCGGGGTTAAAGAGGCGTAGCGGACAAATTGGTGGGCTGCGCTTGACAAGGACTCTGGCGATGAGAACTTTGTGTTTTCAACAAAGCCTTTGGTGGACTAAGCATCATGTCTCCCTTTGCTGCTTCTCCAAAGTTCACAGTGCCCTTGACTAGATACTCTTGACCAGGCTCTACCACGACAGTTCTGGCTACTCTCACAGCATGTGACTTGGACACAGTCTCTGGTTGGAAATAAGGCACTCTTCACCAAAGAGAACAATGCGGTTTTTACCAAAGTCAAGGCGGGCCTCGGCTTGTGTGAGGAAGGGGTGACCAAGCAGTACCTCATTGCCAGCTATGTCTGCCACGAGAAAGTTTACTTCCACCTGCCGATTGTGAATGTTGACAGGAAGTTTGGCCTCGCCTAGGACAGGCACATCACCAGGTCCCACACCGAGCAAAGTCTCTACAACAGATGAAGTTAGTGGGGGTCTCATGTCCGGGTGAATAGTGTTGTAAAGGGACAAGGGCAAAACACTTCTCCGCGCTCCACTGTCCAACACAGCACACACCACCAGTTCATAGATGCTCATGTGGATGCTCATTCACGACTTTGGGCCTTAATGTGAAGCACAGAGGGTGGTGGGCTTTTGATGGGAGTGCTTGGCATGAGTGGACTGACAGTTCTTTGAGGGGACGAGCACTGGTCACGTTTGTGGCCCCAACCATTGCAGTTGTAACAGCGAATGTCACCCTTTTTAAAGTTTTTGCGGTGCTTTGGTGTTTTGGTTGGTGTGCTTGGAGCAAACTGAGTTGGCGAGGGCTCATAACTGGTGCAACAGGAACAGCAACAGTCTCTTGTTTCTCCCTGACAACAGCAGTGCGGGGCTTACGTTCAGGTGGGATGCGGGCCCCTGGCTGCATTACACTTGTGACATAAGATGCAGCTCTTTTTGTTGTTTCATAACGGTTTGCTATTTCATAAGCTCTGGCCAGGGTGGAGGGGCGTTTTTCTAACAGTTTTTGTACTATTTCTGCATCGCCCAGGCCATTTGTGAAAACTTCAACAGCTATAGCATCTTGCTCTGACTCTGACCAATCACCATAAGCTACAGCTACTTGCCGTAAATGTCATCTCTGAACACGTGAAGAGCCTCACCGGTTTTGCGCACCCTCTGTCTCAACTCCACTGCCACCGGCAGCTGCGTGATCTGAAGAAGGGCCATATGCAGTTTCTAGTTCCTCCAGCAGGCGGCGGTAGTTCCATTTGGATGAGCGAGGATTTCTATGGACGATGGCTCCTGCTGCTCCAACCAGGCAAAACTTTAACTGGACTGCCATTGTCTTTTCTGACCAGTGGTTGGCCTCAGCACAGCTCTCAAACTTGTGTAGAAACTCTCTCCAAGGTGTATTGCCGTCATACTGGCCAGGACGCAGAGTAGGAACTCTCTCTTTGACCTCATACTCCTCCTCACTGTCTGATGGAGGCTGCAGCCGGGCAACGGAGCTGCTCTTGCGTGGACGTGAGCGGATGGGTCGGCTTTCTGGAAAATGTTCATCTTTGACAGTTTGTTGTGGATTGATGTAAAGATATTGCATGGGAAGTGTACATGCGGCTGGTTTGGACTGGGCAGGCGTGCTATGTACAAAACGTCCCATATACACGGGTGAAAATGGATTGGTGTCTGGATATTGTCCTTCAAATGTCACTGCGGGAGCTGGATACTGGGGCACGTACCCGTCGGGACTCTCATCGGAGCCGTGACTTTGGCTTTCGACGTGAAGAAAAGGGTTTGTGCTGGAAAACTGAGCGGGGCTGCGGAGCGGCGCGAACAAGTCTTCTCCCTCGGTAAGTGAGTTAGCATTAGCAGCACAGCTCTCATCACACAGAAAGGGGTTGTAATGTTCACATTTTGTCCGAGCTCTGTTCTCATTAGCCTCCACAGTACCTTGTCCTTCGTCCTGCATGTTGGTTAGCGACATAAACGGATTTGAGTAGTTTGTTTCGAGTCCGTAGTTATCACGGGGGTAGCGAGCGGCCGCCATCTTGTGCTAGTTAGCTTCTCCGGTGCTATTACAGCGATATTACAGTCACTTGGCTTTACTTTTTATTGTCCGTTTTCTTTTCCGGTGCTCACCACTTCTTTAACAACTGAGGGTCCCTTCGTGGTCGCCAGTGTTAAACCTTTCCTGTCTCGGTCCCCTGACCGTGGTCGGAGGACACAGGGGAGAGCCGTCTTCTCCAGGGCCGAAGGGTCGCGCTTCCTCCGGGGTTTAACTCCCTATTCTGGACCTCAAAGTTGTTAAGAGTGTCGAGTACGTTGAATGACCACTCCAGTTTGTTGCTCAAGAGTTGTGGCTTTATTTTGCCGTACTGCACTGTAATTACACATCTGCCCTGACTAACACTGATAGCTGCCCTCATGCAGGTACATCAGCAGACACACACAGACTGAACACACACCCGCTGCAACCTCCGTGAAGTTGGCCCCCCATTAAACGCACATCTAAACAAAAACTATGTCAATCGTTTGTGCTTCGTTTGTGCTGTTTTGTGCTGCAAAAAGTTTCGTTTGTGCTGCTTTAGTTTTTGAGTTATTAATGATTCTTTTATAGGTCAAATTAGGGTCACGCAGCCCCCCATTTAGCTTAAATAAGCACCAAAACAGCTCAAAATGGTGTCATTCGTTAGTGCTTCGTTTGTGCTGGTTTGTGCCGTTAAAAGTTTCGTTTGTGCTGCTATGATTTTAAAAATATGAGCAATTATATTTTCGGCCGATGACGTCATTCTGCCTCCACATTAATCACGTTTACATGTGCTTAATATTCGGTTTATTGTCAATATTCCGTTTTCTGAAATATTCGGAATAACCTGTCTACATGTGTGAGCAAATAGGGTTAATCCTGTATACATGCCAAGTGTAATCAATCGGAATATTCCGATTCAAACGGCTACGCACAGACAACGTCTCGACGCACACAGACGCACGGACTGGATTCTGATCCTAATTTATTCTTTTTTGGATTGTACCGTATCTCTTGCTGCCCTGTGTGCAACTGGACTTTAAAACGTAAACAGACGTACATGTGTGAAACCCAGCGCTCACATTGGACAGATCTGACGTGGAGGCGGGGCAAACCAGAGGTATTAGGCTCGGGATCGTGACATCATACAGCTGTAGAATGTTCAGTTGGTCTAATGTTAAACCAATGGAGATTTTAAAAAGCTAAATACCGAAAATAGCGTTTATTAAATCACATTTTGACATTATATATTGATAGATAAACTTACCAGTATTGACCCAGCAGCTTGTTGGGCTGCTCCATGGCTGTTTTGTTTACTTTTTTAAATCGTTTTGTCTAATGTATTCCTATGGAAGTTCTGCTAAACTGTCAACAAACATGGCGGATTTGCCATTATTTCCATAGTAACCACAGACGCTTCCCGAGCCTAATAGCTTATGATAGCCTAAATGTGTGGGAAACGGGTTAAATGGTAAGAAATCAGTCCATGTGGACTGTGATAAACTGCCGGATACCGCGTAAGAGTAACCCCAGGGACACACTGCAAGCGTATTTCGCGCTACGCAAGCCCTACGCGCGTTAAAAATAGCCCAACGATGCACGCGTATCATTTAGAAAACATGTAAAGTCAATGAGACCGGCCACACACCCGGCGCTTGACGCGCGTAGCGAGCGTGACGTCGTGCGAGCGTTGGGCGCGTGAGAATCGGGAGCGAAAGAATCCAACCTATTTTTTTTGTCGCTTGACGCTGGCGTAGTTGCGTAGAAGCGTAGAATACAGAGAATACAGAGAAATCAGGCCTCTACAGTTGTATGTGTGTACTTGCCATCAGCACCACACGTCCTGGGACAGACCTGGACTGTGTGACGGAGCCCTGCTTCAATAGGACTGCCTGCTTGAGTTTTCATATTTACTATTGAAAACCTCGCGTTTGCCGTGATCAGCCGGTCCAGAGGGGAAATAGAAGCCTATTCATGTGATTATTTTCACTATAGACGGGATACATGAGCAGAAACACAGACAGACAAACTTGAACAGCTTTCCCATTGAAAAACACAGGGTGAGTGGCTCGCGTTGACGCACCACAGGCGCGCAGGGGGCATCTGCTGCGATTGGCGGTGTGGCCACCCATGCGTGGACGCACGGCTGTAGTTTCGCTTGTTCACGCACGTCATTTTTGTCGCTTGCTGTGTGTCTGGGCCCTAAGCCTGTGTAGCTTGTCAGTGCAGGAGAGGGAAAGGGAAAGAAGACGCAGCTCTACGAGAGCAACGACAGAAGCCCATGCCATGCGAGGGCCAAGGAGAAGCGGCGGCATGTGCTGAAGACGGGCCCGGAGCGCGAGACGAAAACGCAGATCGCCTGATACAAACACGGCCGTGGACCAGCGCGGGGACTACGTAGATCGTCTACAGCCGGACACAAACACGAGGACAGCTCGCTTTACGCTGGCGGAGACACTTGGGGAGCAGTCCTGCATGTTCACGGTGGAATATCTTGTTGTGGAGCGCTTCTTTTCTTCTGAACACACAAGTTTTAATGGATATACAAAATCTTCAACACCCGGAGACGCGTTGGAAGTTCTGCTTTGCATGTCTCCTCCTCTACAACACAGGTAAGACACTGCTGTTTTGCTGTGGCTGGCTAAGTTACTTTGTGAGAATGAAAAGTGTTTAGACTGAAAGATACAAACGCCAGAACAGCTTAAACTGTTTAGTTTTTACCACATCTTCAGAGGAAAGTAAACCACAAACAGCCTTAAGCCAGAAATACGCAGGCTTTTTATTCTTTTGCACTTTCGTAGCGTTATAATCTGTTCAGTGCTTACACATGAACCCTCAGCGACCCTGTGTTGTCTCTTTACGCGTTTTCCGTGTTTGTTTCGGCAGTTTGTGTTTAGTTCATAAGCGAGGAGCACATCAGCGAGTCCTGAATATTCCGTTTACATTGGAATATTCCGATTGGCGTCTACATGAGCAGATATTCGGGTTGGAAAAGGAATAAGCCAGGGCTCATATTCGGTTTATTAATAAACGGAATATGAGCATATTCGGGTTTTTGCAGGTGTTTACATGACCGTGTGCAATCGGGTTATTGCTAATATTCCGTTTATAAACGGTTTATTAAGCTGCATGTATACGCAGTGAATGTTAAATATTGCTCAAAAAACACCAACAAATTATATAAATCATTTGTTTTTCGTTTGTACTGTTTTGTGCTGGGCGTATTTAGTTTTTTATTAGCAAATTTAAAAAATAAATAAACATATTTTTTCCGGCAATAGCGGGACGTCACTTCCGGCTGCAACAGCGCGAGGAAAACGTAAATGCTAGATAGTAGGGTCCAGAGGGACGACGAATAAGTTTAGAAGAACGGTTAAGTTTAGGAAAAGGGTTAGGGTGATGGGTAAGTTTAGAAAAAAGGTTTGGGTAAAGGTTAAAACAAAAAAATCTATAACAATTTAGGCCCGATTAGCAACAGAAATAAACTCATTACCATGGCAACCAGCTCACTTACGTCCCTCCGGACCAGACTATCTCGCACTAACCCGACGAAAACTTGTGGAAATCTCATTCAAAGCAGCGGTATACATCAAAAACGGTCATATACGTCTGGTACATACTTTTAGTTCACCTGTGATGGTCACACTTGTTGTTTTGCTTAGATTTCCACGAGTTTTCCTCACGCTGCTGCGAACAGCTGGCCGGAAGTGACGTCATACTATTGCCGCAAAAAATATATATTTCTTTATTTTTTAAATAAGCTAATAAAAAGTAAATATGCACAGTACAAACGAAAAACAATTGATTTATATATTTTTTGCTGTTTTTGAGCGATATTTAACATTCTGGAGTCTGAATGACGTCATCGGCCCTAAATATAATTGCTCATATTTTTAAAACCATAACAGCACAAACAAAACTTTTAACGGCACAAACCAGCACAAACGAAGCACTAACGAATGACACCATTTTGAGCTGTTTTGGTGCTTATTTAAGCTAAATGGGGGGCTGGGTGACCCTAATTTGACCTATAAAAGAATCGTTAATAACTCAAAAACTAAAGCAGCACAAACGAAACTTTTTGCAGCACAAAACAGCACAAACGAAGCACAAACGATTGACATAGTTTTTGTGTATATTTGCGTTTAATGGGGGGCCAACTTCACGCAGGTCCCGCTGCACGCTGTCCGGCTCAAGAACAACAGCGTGCGCCACGGGCACGCGCACGTAACCACGCACTCACGCACACGCACCACACTGAACTCTATATCACATAGGAGCTAGACATACAGGTACATCTCACAACACCGCCTCTTCAGAGTAAAACTTTACCAGTGCACTGTGCAACTTTATTATTATCGTTAGTAGTAATTGTTATGTCATAACTAGTAAAATATGATTAAATGAACATCATTTCCATGGAAACAAACAGGCCAAATGAGTCTATTTTACGGTTTTCCAAGTTTGCAGAGGTTAGCTGTGACGGGACCAACTGCTCTATCTGAATAATAATGTAAATAATATAAGAAAGTCTACAATGCAATGATTATTTCTGACTGTAGGATGACAGAGAGGATGATGTTTATCTCAACACAACCTGGGTCTCCTCCTCCTTGATGACGTCTGGTGGAGGATGTGACCCCCCTTATCCTCCTATTTTAAAGCTGTCAGCTATTTTTAGCACCAGGAGCTCAAGGGCCAGACAAACACAGCAGCCAGGGTAAGCTGTCAGTCAGACCACCTGCTACAGTCGGGCAGCCAGCCAAGCACTTTTACTGAGCAAGAGCTGAATTAAAAATGAGTGCACTGCTGCTTTGCCCTTCATTATCTCAGAAAACATCCACAGGCATTCCTTTGGTGTTGCAAGAGGAAAACAGCAGCAGAGTTTAGGTCAATTTAGTTTATGGATTTCTATGGTTTCAAGCACTGTTTAAGTAGTAATTCATAGCTTGCATATACAAGTAAAGGTAAATTGGTCAATATAGCCATCGTCAATTCTAAATGATCGTAAAGCCAAAATGTATTCTATTCATTAAAGGACAACTATGAATATTTGAGATCGTTCTTGTCCTTTTAAACATGTTCTTGAGCACAAACAAGCAAAAATGTGTAATAAACCACTGACTGATAAACTGAATGCGAATAATACTATTGACCAAACTCCAGTTGGTCAAGATTGGAGTGGAAGCAATGTTAAAACAGGAATAAAAACCAACACAAAGCATAGTTTGCATTGTAATTCATCTTAGTCCAGCTGATAAGAGATAAGTCTACTAACTCTGTAACACACACTAAATGCTTTGCGCAGAAATAACAGAGGCAGGAATATAACCGTATAATTGACTTTATTTCGTGTTCTCAACATTGTCACAGTACTAGTTTTACATCAATAGGATTTTGTCTACTTTAGAAACAGAATGCATAATAAAATATCTGCACTCACCCCTCCCCTTTGACTTTTAACAGTGAGTAGTTTTGTGGTACAGAAGAGTTGTTCCTATGATATTTCAGAGGCTGACAAAAGCAGTGATGATTATGTCAAATATCAAAGGGGAGCTGGACGCACATTCAATGTAACTGCACACTGAGTAGTAATATAATCGTTATAATAATAATCATTTACAAATATTTACATATATTCTCCCCACCCAACATTTAAAATCCCCCTTTACATATGTCCACACGGATTTTTATTTACAATGTTACTGTACAATGGAGGCGTAGCATGCTGGAGAAGAACACAACTTTTGAATGGAAAAATAAAAATGCTGGGACGGGCTGGATGTTTTCTAAATGTAAACAAGCATTGCTGAAGTTTTAAGGTAGGCATGCCCGCCACTTGGTAAAATAATAAGAATAAATAAAAAAAGACAAACGAGAAAATACAATAGGCATCAATGGCATGCAACAAAGCACCTCACATGGATTCTATATGAAAATAGTTGAGCTCACAAGTGTGTTGTTAACTAAGGCTACATAAAGTACAGGTAAAAGCTCACAGAGTAATAGTGTTTCTAAACTGTTTTCTGTATATCCTCTGCTCAAGTCAAATTTTGTCTCATATAAAGCCTTCACATGGAGTTCTCACTTGTGTGTGTGTAGGCTGATAATAAATGTCTGTCACTGCTACAATGTGGAACAGCATTCTCCTAGTAGGAACATGTTTTTGTTTTATCATAACCGCTACCTAATAGTATTGTAAGATGATTTGGAAGTCTTCCTTGAGAATAGCTACAGTAGGAAGTAATAAAAAAGTCTCTCTAAATCCATGTGGACACTTCATTGAAAAACAAAAGGGGAAAAAAACATATAGGGCCTACAAATAAAAATGCAAACAGACAACATAAAACATAACAAAATAATATACATGTATTGCACATACAAAACAACTCCATCTTATAGTGTTCAAGCAGGTTGGATTACAGTCGAGTGCTGTGTAAAAGCTGTTTAAAAGCTGACATTTGCCCAGTTTCCTGCATGCACACAATACCAAAATATGTCAAACTGATATTAAAAACTGTCATTTGGGATGAGTGCAGGGAGCAGCGCCATCGCCGTCACAGTATGATAATTATCGATCTTGTCCAACTGTCCATTTTAGATGCACAGTGAATCTTGGAGTTCACAAACTCAGCCAGCTGAGACAATTATTTAGAGACCATTTGAACTTCTGCTGCTACAGTGTTTATCTTTTGCATTGTCCATAGCAAAAATAAATAAATAAAATGTAGGACAAACAATTCTAAAGGGTTAACATTCAGTGAAGTCCTTTAATAATTGCTGCTACTTCAAAGCTTGTAATATACCAAAAATACTGTAGTTGACTTCTTCTGTCAGACACTGTAAACCTTCTGTGAAACGAACATACAGTATGAGTACAATCCTACTACTTCCAATGCCCTTTGTTCAGAACAGGATAATAATACTTGATTTTAGTTCATAAAGTTCTATGCACAAATATACAGAAAGCAATTTCTTTAGACTAAATTATTAAATGCTTGAATAATTGGCACATTGATCACTGCTAACAGATATCACAGTGCACTTTGAGCTAAGGCTACATTAAATACGTCTACATTTTCAGGTAAAGGTTTTCAACTGTTTTTAAAGGTGAGCAAGCCACCGCTAAAACCATCTTGCAGTCTTGTGCAGTGGGTGACTCTAGTTATAATTAGAAGGTTAAAATAATGAGTAATGTGAGGATATCTTGTAGTGTTTCAAAGGGAGCTAG
The DNA here is from genome assembly GCA_038363315.1 of Mugilogobius chulae. Classification (NCBI taxonomy): domain Eukaryota; kingdom Metazoa; phylum Chordata; class Actinopteri; order Gobiiformes; family Gobiidae; genus Mugilogobius; species Mugilogobius chulae. The sequence continues at coordinate 29,280,209 of CM076405.1, read as the reverse complement.
ATGGGAAATACTCAAAAATTTAAGAATGAAGTCATCATTTGCAACACTGGCAAAAAATCCCCAAAAGTGGCACTGCATCATCTTTATAAACAGTGTTTTGTATTACATCCATTTCTTTCATGAAACCTTCTCCTGTTTAGATAAAGTCGTACACAGCAAGTTATTTTGTGAAAAAATAGTAATATATTTCTTCATATTACTGAGAAAAACAGTACTCATGGTCTTGTGCATGCTATAGCAGTAGAGAAACTTCCTGACTTAACACCTGAAATGACAATTGGGAGGATCATGAAAACACTGAAGGAGGCACTGGATCTCATCTCATCAATTGCCAGCAATGTTCAGTGTCCAACAGTCTGATCACAGCTCAGCCTGAGGCCCTCAAATCAGCAAAAAGGAACCGACAAGTCCAGTGGTACTTGGGACTTTTTCATATTTGTATGTTAATAACAGGACGCTGCGGGAAAAAAATCCTTCTGTTCACTTATATTAACTAAATAATGCTCATGTGTTAATATATATAAAGAGTTCATTTGGAAAGTTATCAATGGTATATGCAGTTTGCTCTTTGTAAAACCGTTTAAATTAAGAAAGCTAAAAAAGGGTCCACATTTGACAGCAGTCAAAGTTCAAAATATTATTTCAACTCTTCTTGATAAAATCCACTCAGCATTATTTTTATATTGTTTAGATAATACTGGCTGTAGATGCGGAAACAACACACAAACAAAACTTTTTGATTTAGTTTTTTTTTCCAAATTGAGTTGTTTTTTTTTCCAGTTGAACTGTATTGGCACAACAATGGCTACTGTGTTTACATTCTCTTTTAGCTCACCCCAGATCTTAGTCTGAGTTGTACCAGCTGCTGACTCTGTCCACTCCTCTTTCCTGTCTCTGGCCTCACACCACTGTGCTGATGCCGCTGTGCTTGGGCTTTGTGCTGCCGGAGCCCTGTGAAGAGCTGGGAGGTGGGCCATGATGGTGGGGGTGTGCTTGTAGCCCCCCATGGCTGTGCTGGCCGTGCGGGTGTGGCGGGTGGAACTGGTGTGGCGGGTGCTGCAGATGCGGAGGGGGGTGGAAGTGGTGATGGTGGTGATAAGGCGGAGGGTTCTGGGGCGTCACATGGCAAAACTGAGCGTGGTGAGGATGCACAGGGGCTGCTGCCTCTGAGTCTCCCCGAGCTGTGTGGTGCAGGTTCCCTGGGTGCGGCGTGTGAGAGATGAGGGTGGGGTGCGGGCTCTGAGGCGTAGGACTGGGAGACTTCACACGTCTGGTCCCAAAAAGAGATCCCAGCAGGGATGCAGAGTTGGGCAGGGACTGTCCGCTGTGGCGGGAGGGGCAGTCTCGACTGGAGGGAGGTCTTCTACGCATGTGAGGACTGCTAATGATGGACCCCTACAGGAGAAAGAACAGTCAGGGCACAGCAGCAGTGTGTGACAAAACACTTGTCCTTTCTTTATATGAAGCTCTGAACTGAGTAGCTACACTTCCATTTTCTCTCACCAAGCATGATTTCCCTGATGTGTCTCACTGATGTTCTAACTCACTTTTATTTTGAACTTAAATATATCTACTTAGTTGTAAATTTCATCAATTGATTCGAAGTAATATACATAGCTGTAAACAATATCTAAATGAATTGTTTCTTCTACAGTTAGAGAACAGCTATGTGATCCAATTCATGCAAGAGTATGGTTGATTCAAATATAATACTACACAAAAAGTGTCCCTTTTACACAGACATTATATAGTGATGTGCAATTAGGAAATTGAAACTGGAAGCCACAATGAACATCAATTAAGGTACTAAGAAAGATAAGACTTTTCATGCAAATACAGCAAACAGTGTGAAACTGTGTGAAAGGGTCACAGTAGTTTCCAGGTCATGCTACAAACTTTTCTACATATTTCTAGAACATGCAGGTCACCAAAACCTCTAAAAGCAGAAAACTACAGACAGGCAACATAGGCATGCACGCTAAGGTCAAAGGTCACCTCAGTATTGACTTTACCACTTACTTCCAAATTGCTGTCTAGTGATCCTGCACTGCTGCGTCTCCCACGCTTGCCTGTCCAGAACACCATACATCACTTTTTAAATACAGTAAATACAGAGTACATGTCTATGGGAGACTAGCACCCTGGGAGGACACAACAATGTGTCAGGAGACAAACTATAGGAAGGAAAATAAGACTAGAGTTTGGTCACTACTCAAATCTGACAGGACAGTTTCACAAATTATATTTTCTTTTTGGACAGTGACTGAGCGCAACCTTAGTTTGTCTTTTCCTGGCTGCCTTTCATTCACCCAAATCCTGCACAGTTCAGTTGATCAATTATTATTTTCCCTTGAGATTGATAACATGAGTGTGTCCCTGTAAAAAGGCAGACGCGTGTCTGTGGAGCCCTCTCCTTGCTCCTTGGGCAGGATTCTTCCTCTTCTCCCTGATACCCCTAATGTAATTAAGCTGCCCTACACAGTGCTATATGTCATTATTAACGGTAAAATAATTCCTTTAGTTGCCAAGGTCATTCTGTGTTTTTGTGTGGGTCTTCCCTCCACAGTGCACCAGTAATACATCTTACCACAAAGACATTCAAATTGATTGCTGTGACCTACATTAGCCCTGTCTCCTCCCACTGCCACTGTTAAGGATTATTATTCTGATCGCCTGAAGTATATTACACCTGCACTCATTACAGAACACGCCATCTTAATCTGTGTGCTTCAGCTGACGCACAGAGACCCTTCACAGGGCAGAGCTCAGTGTTCTATCCAATTTGTAGCATATTTTAATTTAAAACAGACTTTACAGCTGGAGGTCAGAACACTTATTTTATGTTATTTATAAATGTTTTGATTTGTTGTACGTATATTGTATATTGGCAAAGATATATATATATATATATATATATATATATATATATATATATATATATATATATTATATATATATATATATATATATATATAAATATATTTATTTATATATATATTAATAGGAGCAACTACACTCTCTCAAGCCCATTTAGTGAACTACCACAGTGTTTGAGGTTGACCTGATTATTTATGTACAACAAATTTGCATAATAATGATTAATGTGCCATTACTAATGAGTTTATTCATTACATTTTAACACAGCCAATACATGCCATGCAAGCTAATCTGTTTGGCAACAGACAATAATTAGTAGAAAGACCATTGCATATGGCACAAACAATCGCCTAAATGAAGTCATTCTTTTTGCAATATCTTAGCTGCTTCAGACTAAAAAGTCAATATGTATAGTTCCATATCAGGGGTGTGTGCTTTTGATGTTTTGATTCATACTGATAGATTGATGTTTAAAATGGTAACCTCTAGTGTAAAGTTGTCAGTTTGACTTTCCACATACCTGCATCAGAGAGGTCCCGCAGAGAACTGCTCAGGGCACTCCTCTTTAGCCCTTCTCCAATGGCGTAGCTGTCATCCAGGCTGGCCCGACTTAGATTACCATTTCCTGTGTCTTTTTTCAGCCCTGAACACTGGGACATACTGACTCGTACCACCCCTTCTGCTTCTCCAGTTCAGCTGTTCAACAAGACCAGTCACAATAAGACACGAATCAAGTTGTTGTTTTTTTCATTGTGACCAATATTCTAAATACTTACATTCTATCCTGTACTTCTCCATCTCCTGTACCTCTGCGATAGATTCTCGCAGATCGTCTGTAAACTTTTTGCGGTCCTGAGGGTTGGGAGCATTAAAGTTTATGAGGACTTTGATGTCTGCTCCGGGTATAGCTGATGTTAAACGCACTCCATTGGGGTAATCTAGAAGGATAAAATTTAAACATGCATAAAATAACCTACAAACCCAAATTACAAACAAAAAAATAATATTTGTTGGCTAGTATGGGATATCATATTTAGTAAGGTCAAAGAAAAGGTAAAAACAGTACCAATGGCAATTAACAAAATTCTAGGCTTAGTTGTAGAGTTATTCTACTTACACTGGTTCTCAAAGAGCAGCACTTGCATGCCATAAAGAGAAAACGACTGACGAAAGCTGTAAGTGACTGAGTTTTTCTTTTTCTGGAAGATCTTCGTTACCTATGAACAAAGACAAGAGACATGCTCTTGAGACACAGTACATTTCAATGCCAAGCTGCTGATGCTGCGCGAGATGGAAAAAAATGTCATCCATACCACAAGCAGATCATTGAAAAGAAAAATCTCTCTTTGATGCAGGCCCAGTTTCTGTGGTTTGTTGGGATCAGGAACTTCAAAGAGTCGGCAGTAGCACACCAGTCTGCGATGGGGTAATGAGAGTACCTACAACAGATCCAATAATACCGTCAGGTCAGAACTGAGAGAATAGTATCCCTTAAAATAAAGATCTGTATTTATTTTTCCTGCAGCTAAACGCTTTCAAAACATTATTAAAAAATACAGTTGTACAAATGTACAGTGGTCAATACTTACACATCCAAGTCCATGGTGTAAAGAGCCAATCTGAGAAAAAAAAGTGCATTTGTAAAATGATTATTTTACTATGTATTGTAATTAAGTGCTTAGTAAAAAATAACAAATAAATTAACAAATAAATATATACATAAAGAAAAATATAATCAAAAAGTAATGAATAATCTATATCGGGCATGTTCAAACTACAAAACTACATTTTTTTGGCCTTAAGACCTTTCAAAGAATTATCCCAAACAGCAATAATAAATGCAGTGTAAAAATCTGCATTTTAAAGCCAATATGAAGAAGTTTTACTACATTCTATTGTTATTTTAAGCCCAATTTAACTCAATGTAACTTGTTCTTTATGCATCCTTAACTTTTCACTGCTTGGCCACTTTTCTATTGCCAAGATCGGGCATCTGTTTAGTCTGTGTTTCAACACTGATAAATTAAAAAATGTGGACAAAATGTATATACTTAGCTGGCTAAAACTGACTATAAAACCGGTGTGCAGTGTTTAAAGTAGTGCTGACAAGTGATTAAAAAATTGAAGAAATTAATTAATTAATTATGATCTCACTTAAAATTGCTGAGAAAAACACTCAACTTAAGAGTTTTTGTTTTGTTTTTATCCAATTTAATTATTTACATTATTGTTGCAGATGAAAATATTAATATATTGCAAAAAATGAAGACTTTAGGAAGTCTTTTGTTGCCAAGTTGTCAAGTTGAACAACCCTTATGTCCACTTTGCAACTCACATATGGAAACAAAGAAGTTAAAGATTTCAAAATACATCAATGTGATTAAAAAAACGAACTCGATTAAAATGTCTGTCATTTATTAATCGCAATTAATGCACTAATTTGACATCCCTAGTTTAAAGTATCATGACTCAACCATGAACAAATGACAGTGTGCGTGTATACTTTGGATTGTAGGTGCTGCTTTTTTCATTTGTGTGAACTTAATATAATGTGTCCTTCATTGCAACAGGAAGAATTGTATCTGTTCACGATGTTCTCCTGAATACATTAAAGATGGCAGCTGTGTGTGGCCCTGAGCTACATTCAAACGTACCGGCTTTTTCCCAACTATTAGCTTCTCCACCTTCTGAACCTGTGACACATGGTCCTCATTGGTCTTTAGTTCTCTCTTCCTGATGCGCTCATAGATTCCAACCAGCATTTCACGGGGGATGCTCTCCATCGTCCACTCCTGTGCAATGCACATGATAATAGAACTTATGTGAAAAACCAATGTCGTTTTTGTTGGCTGGAAGGAAATCTTTCTTTCTTACAGCATGCTCATAAATTACTAAAATAGGACTGTTGATGATTTTTAAAGGACACTAAGAGTGATTGATTGCTGTCAGTGAAACAAAAGGCACAAATATGTGAATCAAAAATTTAGAATACGATTAAAAGACGTACCTACCTCATGTTTTTAACATCATGCAGTATTACTATGTGCACTTCATGTTATTACATAGTAACATGTACTGTACAAATGTGTGGCTGATTTTAATTAAGCAATGTCAGAAAGCTGTTAGTTTCTCCTTGTCCCTAATACCATTTTTAAATTACACTTATATGCCCCAAGAAATGAGTTAACCAAAACCCGTGCTAATACCCCCATAATCCGCTGAGAGCAACTATAAAAAGTGCTTGGCTTTAGCTACTGAGATTCTTTGACCATGACATCCAAAAATAGTGTGATGACAAGGCCATTAATCAAAGCAAGGAGCAAGCACAAAAGTCAACTGGAGATGACTGTTTATCCCCATGGCCGCAGTGATGCATCCTGGGAGGTGGTGCGAAGGATTGTGGACATAATAAGGTGAAGGGTACCTCGAAGGTTCTTGACAAAGTCCTCCAGTTTCATCTTCCTCTCTGGTTTGACGTTAGGGCTGTACATGTCTGTGTTGAGGAGGATGATCGCAAAAGCCAGGATGAAGATGGTGTCTGGATTTCGAAACTGTCGAACCACACCGGGGTTACATATGCAGTACCGCTGACTGTGAAAAAATATTACACCAATCAATGAGAATGTAGATATTGTGTCACTTATGATGAGACCCTACAGACTTTTTTCTTTTTTCAATTTGGTCCTTAATGTGTGTAGAAAAGATTCACGTTAACAGTTTCCAATTTCATTCAGTTTAATTCACCTTTAATAAACTTAAATCAAGTTTTTATCTTTTTTTTTTATTATTATGAGATGACCTGAATCTTGTCAAACTGGCCTCATGTTTCCACCAAAGTTGGGCTCTTTTAGCTACAATACTCCAGAGCAGCGGTCCCCAACCTTTTTTCTTGCAAGGACCGGTACAGTCACAATTTTCTTTTCCAGTGCCTGGTTGAGGTTGGGTAGCGCCAATAACAACAACGTAAAATGCATTTAAGTGACTATTGTGCATATTTTTAGTTCTTATTGCTTTAATTTGCAGTTTATTTAGTTAAATGGCACAATATTTTCATAGTAAAGCACAAGGAATTAGTGATAAACTAACAAGTAAAAAATGAAATACATCTTAAAAGATCCTCTGGGCCCAGTAGCAGATGGCTCGCGGACCGGTTTTGAGCCCCGGACCGGTGGTTGGGGACCCCTGCTCCAGAGTATGAGGATAAACCTAAATCTTTAAAATTAATCTATATCAGTGAAGTATCTCTCAAGGTATTGGTTTAGTTTCTATTTTAGTTGGATTGTGCAGATGATTTTTCACCTCCTAAAAGTTGCACAGTGTCACTTAAAAAACCACACACACAAACATACAGAAAACATTTTACAAACACACTGTATTATACTGAACTGTCACACAACATTGAATCCCACTGTGCTCTGAGGATCACAACAGCAGCTGATCCACAGGGCTGCTCCTAATCTAAAGGCCTCTAGAATGGTCTGTCTTTGGTCCTCGCTGAAGGAGCACATTCTCTCGGCCATTAAAGCACTATTCTACCTCTAGTATGTACTAAAAAGGTTGTGAGGGTGAGGGGTAAATGTCTACATTATTTGATCTGTCCAAGAAGGTCCAAGCGTTATATCTTAAGTTCAAAAGGCAGTAACAGTTCTTTAGTCAGGATTTGTGTCAAAGTACGTCAAAAACCAGTGAGTTAGCTGAAGATTTAGAAGTTAATTGTTGGGCTAATCTGTCTTTTTAAACATACTACATAAACTGTTTTCTATTAATTGTCAGCATATATTTGTTTGTTTTTTTGCATAGACTTCCTTTAATTTTTAGTATTTTCAAAGATCAGAGATACTTTTTAGTTTGAAAGCATTTGCCACACCCACTTTTTAATGAACCAGTTGTTCGACAGGACTTATCTTTACCCGATCAAAACATTCGGTGTTTTGTGACTGAGTGTAATCGGTGACTGTGCTGAGTATGGTGAGTAAAATAATGTGGTGTTACCTGAAGGCCTCGATGAGTCGCTCCACCTTCTGAGCCTCTCCCTGAACTCGGATGTGAGCCTGAAACTTCCTCAATGCTTCGTCCAACTCCATCACAGAGAAGTCCATCTCATCCACCACACAGCTGGAGACACACCACATACTACGATTACATTTGTGTATTTTGCACAAAAATACTAGACTGTTATTACAATTCCAGCTAATTTTATAGAAGTCTGAAGTTAAAGGTACACTATGTAAGTTTTCTTGTTTCCATGGAGATGTTTATGCTTTGCCTGGAATAATTCACAGTAAGACAGAAAGCTCAAGCCTCGAGTAAAATCACTAGAGTGAATTACAGGTCAGAACCGTTCTGAGATGAGCCCACTTACAGTAAGAATAAATGTTTTACATTAGATTTTTAGACACAAATTAAATATACTGAGCAAATTCAACATACTGTAGATTCTATGGATGGGACGATTCACTGAAGTCACAACTCGATTCAGTTTACAATTTTGCAGCCACAATTTTCAATTTAGTTTAATTTTGTTTGTTTATCGGCACTTTGTTTGTTCATACATCATCGCTAATGTTTTGGTATTATTGGCACATACAACTTTAGTTTTCTAACTCTTCTCCATCCCTAGTGGATACATTTAAAATCTACTATCAACTTGTATAGTGTGCCTTTCAATTAGACTTTATTGTTGTCAGAAGAAAAAAAAATCTGACAAAAGAATTCTATGACAAAAGAATTATGATGTTTGATAAAAGCTCTTCTAAGGTGTATTTTTTTGCTTCCTTTTTAATCTGGAAATGATCATAAGATAAGATAAGAGATAAGATAATACTTTATTGATCCCTCAGAGGGAAATTATTCTCTGCATTTGACCCATCCTGCAGAGCCGCTGGGGCGTCTGTCAGGAGCAGTGTGCTGCTGCTGAACGGCGCTCGGGGACAATCTCCATGATGTTGTGCATGGCTTAGTCAGGGCCTTAGCTGGAGGAGCAGGTGCAGTTGGAGGTGGGAGTTGGAGGAGTGAGAGACAGATGACAGTCTGGTGCAGCAGGTGGAGCAAGTAGATTCTGTAGACACATCACAGTCAGGTCCAGGTGGAGCAGGTGAACTTCTGTTGTTTCAGTCGGTGATAAGACAATCCCCACAAAATCTTCCTCTGCAAAAGCTTGCTGCATCAGATGTAAAAGTTCTGTAGCATTTCAGTCCAAAGCTAGCAAAGTTAGCTTTCATAGCTTCATGTACCATCTCCATGGTTACAAGACAAACAAACAACTCCATTCACTAAATCCTAACTTGTCTGTTGAACGTCACAGGGTGGATGAAATCCCAAGAATCAAACTATTTTCACTGCACGTCCTCTGCTGCTTCAGGTGTGAAAGTTGCCATTTCAGAAGTCCAAAGCTAGCGTAGGTAGCATTAGCTTTTGCATGGTATCCATGGTAACGAGAAAAACAGATGTCTTCTTTTCACAAATCTGACAGTACTTAACTCCTGTTTGTTGAACATCAGACCACATGTCTTAGTTGGTTGAAGTCAACAGTTGTCTTGCCAAAAACTGAGCTAAAATCCAAAAAAGTTTCAAAAAGAGCTCAGTGCCTCCGGAGAGACAGCAAGAGAGCAGCCAACCACTCCAAAATCATGATCATGGACAGTTGTTTGTTGTGATACTACATAGCTTTGCCCCACCATCTCGCAAATAACTTATATAAAACAGTCAAGTGCAGTTTGGAAAGTGTGCTATATTGTTTTGATAAACAAAACAAAACCATAAGGAGATTTATTTTGACCCATCCATCCTTCAGTTTCCCTGAGGCCAATTTTCAGGATCTAGAAAGCCTAATCACAGACTGTGTAAGAACCAGGACTCAGTCAATTTGCAATAACCTTGCAATGTACTCTAATCATGTGTTTAGTTATGTTGCATTGCGAAGAGACTTTGGGAATTTCTACTTTGTTTACAATAATCACCTTGACAAAAAGGATCTAAGGGTGTCTCCAGTGATAAATGGAGTGTGTCTAGATCTGAAGATGTTTTCCTCAGAACTCTATAGATTTGCCTGTCAGACTGATGCTTATCCTGCACTTCATCCCAGCACGCTCTGAATACACCGGCATCTACTAAATGAAACTTTATTTCATTCACTGCATGAATCACAACTGGTGAAAGTTCCTGAATACATTTAAAGTGAACTCTTTCACATCACTTCCTAAGTAGATATACAGGCAGTTCTGAGCCATTTCAGTAACTTTAGATTAAACTGAATGATAGAGTGCTGGGATATCAAAAGTGACATTTATATTTTAAATTAATGCTTATAAAACTGATTTCTGCACTTGTTATATGAGTTGAATGAGCCAACAAGCAACATTTGCAATGTAATCAAACCTGTATTATTTGGAAATGTATTAAAGCACATAAACAGTTAGACAAAACTAACACACTGATGTTTGTATGACTTACTCCAGGACATCTCTGTTGAACTGCTTCTGTCTGTTGCCTAGAAACTCTCCGATCATTTGCCGACTCAGGCCTTTCCTCTGCAGCAGGAAGTGGGCCACTCCCACTGGTGTGTCCGGGACAAAGTTCCTCTCGATCAGATACTGGGTGCCTTTTTCGGGTTTCCTGGAGTGACATGTGACGAGTGCAGAGATTAGAGTCACAATCCAAATCTGTGCTTATCCCACTGCACCAGTACCCTCGCCAAATTTGTGTCAAATCATGCACAGGATTTAGGAAAGAGGGGACAGTAAGAGATGTGAGAGAAAAGACTGATTAAATTGAAAAAAAAAAAACTGGAGCAGAATAGTCACAGATTCACAGTACAATCAGAAAACAATTTAATAAAGGTTCACGATAAATCCCAAAGCACTGTAGAAACAAGATGATCGTGTGATATTCGATTAGAATATTAAGACAACACTCAGTTCAAAACATGAATGAACAATAAATAGAAATGTCACTTTAGGTTCTTTGGGAGATTACACAAGACACTTATTTTCTTTTTCTGTTTTTAAATAGATTTAACAATTTACTCAGTGTTTGTATCTGTTATCTCTGTAGAACCATTAGAGCAATATTTCGTTTTTTTTTTTAGTTTCTTCCAACTGTAATATGCATGTTGTCTTTATAATTATTTATTTTTATAGTTTATAAGATTCAATTTAACTAAAGGACCAACAAACCATTGGCTTCATCTGGGTTCAGGTAAATTATGGTCTTTAGTGGCAATGGTTTCCACATAAACACTGATTACTTACTTATTGAAGAGGTTAAGTCCAATACGATAGTGCCTTTTCCGGATGATGTCGTTGCTGAAGGCAGGTGAGTCCCAGCTGTTGCGTGTCTCTTTGTGATACGTCTGCTTGCTGAGGGTCTGCTCCCGGAGACTGTCCCTGGAGCTGGATTCAGAGCTACAGTTAATGGTGTCGTTGGAGTTTGAGGTGCTGTTTATGCTGTCATTGTCTCCGTCTGAAAAATCCGACTCCGACTTGCTCTGTCTGTTGGCTGTGCCGTTGATGGCATGGTGCGGCTCCAGCTGCCTCGGACGCTCTTCTCTTGAGGGCCCTCTCGGCGGAAGTCCGTGGCCGATATTTTTGGGACTACTTTGCTGATTGCTCAAACTGCGTTCATAAGCGTTCTGCCTCTTTAGAGAACTCCGGTCGGAGCGGTCGCTGAGTTCCACTGAGCTGTCACTGGGCGGCTCTATAGTGAGTAAAGGTAAGTGGTCCATTCTTAGACGCTGCTCTTGGCATTCTAAAGATGGAGTACTCCGGCAGCTTGTGTCTGTATCTCCTTTTTCGTCTTTATGAACGTGAGACCAGTAGTCCTGTGAGGAGGTGAGGGAGCGCTGATGAAGAGTAGATTCAGTACTTGAGGGTCGGTCTACAGATTGACACAAAGGAGGCGACAACTCATCTTCATCAATGTATAAAGTAACGTCACTGTACGAAGCGCTCATTTCATCTAGTTTCCTACGATCGGAGCTGCTCAGAGGGGCTTTGACCTGGCAGCTGGCCTCTCTCTCCTGGTGCCCTCTGCTGGGCTCTAGCTGACCATCTTCCCCATGCAGCTGCGACAGTTCAATGCATCATCTATAGACTCAGCCAGAGATTTTACCTGTCTCGAAAAAGCATCCTCCAACTCTGTAATAGCGTCTGAAAAGTCATTCTGTGCTGTCGGGGTTTTGGCCTGAACACCCATTTCCCCCGATCGCTCAGACTGCACCAGTGGGCCCATTTTTGTACCGTCGTCTGTCAGCGAAACCTGCTTTCCTTCAAAATATGAGCTGTGGACTTTTTCAGGTCCTTCAAAGGAAAACTGCATTCTCATATTGGACAGAACAATTCGTCTTGACATGCGATTTTCAGACATAGAACTTCTGAGGCGCTCAAAGTTCTTGTTCATTTGGTACTGGCGGAAAGCTGTCTGGATGGTGCGAGCGGCATGTCGAGTTATGAAACGCCCCCGTATTTGCGCTCTAGCATCTCCACCTGCAAGAAAGAGAGCAAATGCAAATCAATTTAAGTCAGAATTTATACGATTTTGCTGGGTTTGCCCAACAAAAACAATATTCAACAAGTTCAAGTCAAGTTGAAGAAAGACGATGTCATGAGGCATATGTAGGGCTAGATAGGGTTAGGTTATAACATTGTACTTGACATTAATTGACTAGCGTGGGTTAGATATATTCACTCATTATCTGGTGATTTCTATTTGTGACTAAACCCGATCACTCTCTTTTTATTACAACTGAACTAAATTTAACAACATTCATTTATCTGCCCTCCATCTGTCTTAAGTTCTATTAGTATAGAATTATAAAAAGTTGTGATGTCACCTTCTCCTGTGCTTTTCCAGCAGTTAGCTCTGTTTGAAATGTGTTTGTGGGTGAAGCTTAGGGGTTTAAGATCACTTTAAATCAGGGGCTCAAACTGGCAGATGGTTTCATGAGGCCCCCAGGATGATTTTGATTATTATGATAGTGGCCCACCAATCAAATATAGTATATTGTTGAGATGTGGTTATAAGACTTCTAAAACACACTAGAATACAGGAAGTTACTTACAATTTGTCCAAAAAAGGGCAAAACAGGGCAGAACAGTTGGACCCTGGTTGCTGACTTTTATTCACTTTATCACTTGTGTGATGTAAAATGTAAAACTAGGCTTTACATTGCTTAAAATGCTGATTTATATAGAATATAACATAGTGAGTCCCGTATTTTAAAATGTGGCCCTCGACAAACTCTGACTTTGATCATTTTGGCCCCAGCTTCTTTTTAGTTTGAGACCACGCTTTAAATAAAACCTAAAACAAAAAAAGTCACATTTATTAATTATTGTTTTTGTTGTCTGCCGTGAAATGCTTTCGGTGTAATCAGTGATAAGTGGATCTTACTTTACATTTGATAAAGCTGGAATTCAAAAACACATACAATGTTTGTGATGGTACTTTGCAATATAAATCTATAAAAGTAAGTAGAAGTTTGACAATTGACCAGTGCAACTTTGCTCAGGTCAGACAAAGTGCTGTGACCTACTTTCCCCCCTTTGGTTTGGAGTCAGGGCATGGAATAGTCCTAATCATGTTTCCCTTGGCTATGGGAGAGCCCAGCAGCCTAAACACTACAGCGTGGACCGCCAACCATGACAGTGAGTCTCACTTGGACAGGCAACCACCTCCCTGCCTAACAAGAGGCCAATACACTCTCATAGTAAAATCCACACTCCACTGCTGTTGTATGACCTGCTTTTCACTGCTGTAAGGGTCGGCAGCCTGACAGCAGCCCACAGTCATAACCTTCAACTGCTCAGCTGTGTGGGGCACTAAAGTATGCTCTGTGTGCAGCTTAACTAACTTCTCACGATCAGAGTTTCAAGTCTGGGCTTTTTTCGTTAATGTCACAGCTGTAAATGCTCTTGGTTATTACTTGCGGTTAACTTCAAGTGCACAGCAAGTTCTAATGTTTTATACTCATGACTTGTTTTTTTCCTCTTGAAAATGCAGGAACCGAGTTTACAGTAAAAAGTACACATACAATTGAGGCATTTTTTTAAAAGCTTGAACAATAATTTAACAACATAGAGGTTTTACTAGGTATTATTTTTACTATTGAGTAAATTTACAGATATAGTCCTTTTTTACAATATTGTTGCTAGGAACAGTTCATACTCAACCAAGAAGTAACATTGTAAACCAAAGTTGTCGAACAGGAAACAAAAATAATAGTAATAAATATAATGATGTTTAAAGCAATTCATCATAAACTATAGAAAAAGCCTAAATCTCCATGTTATTTTAAGCTAAATGTTTACTAAAGATCTAAAATTACATTTAATCATACTTAATAAAGCACAAACTTAAGACATAACTGATCATGTTTATTAAGAATGAGTCCAGTTAAAGTCACAGGATATAAATTCTGATAAAACAACCAAAAGTGAATAGTGTATTTTGAAGTATTAGACAGTATCTGAGCTGCTTATCCTGGAGGTCTGATGATAAACAACTTAAAGTGAATAATGTATTTTGGAGTATTAGACAGTATCTGACCTGCTTGTCCTGGAGGTCTGATGACAGCTCATAGCTTTCTGACAGCGAGCGGGAGCGTTTGATGGCCTCCTCCTCAGCTTGCTTGCGAGGATGGACTGTGAGTGCTGCAGTTTGGACCGGCGCGGTCTCTGGTGTCCCGGCAGGAGGATGTGTCCGTAGATGTGACTGTCCAGGTGCTCCTGAGCCAGCCCCCTGCTATGGGTCACTGGAACACAGGAGTACCCAGCGCAGGGGTCCACTGAGCCCACCTCACCCCCTGGAGCATCAGCTTCCACACTGCAAAAGACATACACACACTGGGTCAATGCTGAGTCACTTTCCCTAGGCTCACTTGCTTTGCTGTTTCCTGTAGCGCTCACAACAGTCATGTGACCAGCTGGGACGTGAACTTTGATACTGCTGCCTGGTATAAATACGACAAAAGACATTTATAGCAGCAGTCAGTCCCACTGGCTTCAGGAACATGTCAGCTTCTACTGCGGAGCGTTTTTCAATCTATAGCCCTCCAGCACTGAGTGTGTAGGCCAGGGATTAGGTGTCAAAATGACAAGTAGTACAATGAAAACTTGTACACTGCACTGTGACAAAGCAAACAAAAACACCAACTCAAAATTGTACATTCAACTGGAGTGAAAAATAGGTTACGTGCTTTTTTTTTTTTACAATTTCTGTTTGTTGAGGCGTCAAAACTGAATATGCTTGATGACTTCTACTAGATTTAAGTTATATACTGTATGACAGCTTAAAAGTACACCTTGTAATTAGCAAAAAAAATAGAGTAAAGCATTTTTTTTCTTGAACTAAAATACCGTATATAATATATGATAATAAGATTTTACCAAACAATTTGCTAGTTTTCCTATTTGGCAGTACAAAAACATTTACAATTTTATTTCCTGGTTGAAAATAGACGTATATTCTACCTAGACTAGCTGACTGAAAATTGTAACTAAGTACAAGATTACCTAGTAAAACTAATGTGCAAAGATACATGTTACCCCTAGAAAGTGATTTAAGTAGTGTGTTACCAACAAACGCATTACCTTTCCAACACTAAGGATGATTTAATGATAAACTATTCAATAAACTAGAGCAAGTAATGTTTCAATATTCAAATCAAAAGTTGTCCGTGGCACATATTATTTACAAGTATCTTTTGAAGACTGGAACATGTAATTCACTTTTTTTCTCTCTCTAAACAGCTCAGACTAATGTGAACCGAGTACAACTCTGGTCTCAACAACTATATCAGCCACATTCAGAGTAATCTCCACAACCTCTTCACTTTAATTGCAACCATCTATCCCCTTCAGCCATGTGGGCCCGTGACAGCGCATCCAGCAGCTCCATGGGATTTTAATTCTGTTTTGGTGGAAGGAGTCTGTTGTGCAATTAAGGGGGTGATGTG
This sequence comes from Mugilogobius chulae, assembly GCA_038363315.1. Classification (NCBI taxonomy): domain Eukaryota; kingdom Metazoa; phylum Chordata; class Actinopteri; order Gobiiformes; family Gobiidae; genus Mugilogobius; species Mugilogobius chulae. The sequence continues at coordinate 29,264,380 of CM076405.1, read as the reverse complement.
AGGTAGCCCTGTTGAAAAACCTGTAGTGAGAACTGCGGATGTGTTCATGTATTTACGGCAAAATGTGGCCACAAGAGCATTAATCCTGTATTGTCCTGCAGCTAATGCTTGAATATAGTTTGATTTTCAAACACCCCCCATCCATGCCCACTGTCTGTACTCACCTTTGATTACTCAAAAGAAACATGAGTTCGAAATTGTCAAAATAGTTAAAATATTCTTCTTGTTACATTCAAATTTCACAATAAACTTTACAGTCATAAAGAACAGATGCAACATAGCCTACTGTGTGATATTTTGCTTATATATACAATTTAATAGACATTTTAGTATTCCTCACTTAAAGATTATTCTTAACAAAAAAGAAAAATCTAACTTAGATAATATGACTTCAATTAAGCATATTAACCCTAAATTGTAAGATTTTCTCACTTAATAAGGCCAATCTTGGTAAGATTATTTGACTTGTTTTAAAATATTCTATCCTGATCTACCTTATCTAGATATAAAAACTTTTTTAAGCAAATATGTATCTGTTTTAAGCCATAATTGCTTGAATCAGGAATAGATTTGCTTAAAAATATTGTCAAGAGAACTTGAAACTAGCATTTTCTGCTCAAAACAACTAGGTTAGTCAAATTTTCTTACTGCACTGGCAGATTTTTCACTTAAAATAAGACATTTTTATATTCAAATAAGCAACATTTTCTTATTTTTTAAGGTCTTTTTTTGCAGTGTAAAGGTAAAAAATCAGGTACACAGTGTCAAACATCTTACATACGCTTAAAGTGACATTACAACATTCTGCAGGCCAATAATATTTATGTCAGGTGTAGAGCAGCTCAAATATGCTAATACTGCATAAATAACAAAAAGTTTGTTGGTCTAGTCACAAATAGATTAAAAATGTGTGAAATAACCTTAGTGAATATTTCATGGGAAAGTACAATCCTGGTCTCATGACATCATCACACGCTAGAACAGAAACAGAACCTATTAGATTACACAAAATCACCAAAAAAGCAGCAACCAGTATTTTTTCATTACAAAAACATAGACCTTATAGTTTTGAACGTCAAACTGCAGACACAGTACAATCTGATCAAGCGTTGCCATTGAAGACAGCATGATTTCACCTCACAAACATGTATCTCTCTCTTACCAGCTCTGAGTGTCCAGCTCCAGAAGTGACTGGGTTCTGTGCGAGGTACACCGCAGACACCACATGCTCCCTTCTTCTGACCGAAACACTATAATCATCGCCTCATCCCGACTATCTACACAACTATTCTAACTTCTCTGCCCTGGGACGCCTTTCCACTGTGGTCTTTTGAGGAGAGGCTGGGAGCGCTCAGGAAGAGGTGGGGAATTCCTCCGAGGCACTTGGGAAGACGCATACAGCTGCCCTTTTCAAAGAGAAAGGGTCAGACAAGTGTGGTGAGAAGGACGGACTAATAGCAGAGGATTTATATTTACATATATGTAATGCATTTTTTATTGTAAACTGTACTGCTAACAGTTAAAGATGGGGTAGGTGATTTTCACACTGCAAACACAATGTATTTTTAACAACTTCCTCTCATAAAACCTTCCACATATGTTTAATATCGACATGTATAAATTTTGGTTGCCATTATGGTCTATAAATATCTTTTTACAACAAAGTGAAACTGGAGAGGGCCACCCAAACACAGCCAATCAGAGCGCAGCATTCAGGTCCTGGTGAGAACTAAAATTCTTTATTATTCAATTGAGACAGTACTAAGTGGTCTAATTTTTTCACAAAGTGCTACATTTAACATTTACTAATTTACTAATTTACCACTAAAAAAGTTAGTTACCTCAACTTTAATAATGGAAAACATAGTACAGGACAAAAGTAGAATAAGTGGAACACATTCCTTCATTCACACGTGTTAACTAAGTTATAAAGACAAATCTAATATCTCAGACAATTTACAATAGTGAACAAAGATGTTTCTGACCTGATAAACAAATCCAAACACTCCACTCTGCTCATAATATTAGGTTAATTGCTATTAAGATCATCTCTCCAAACTAAAAAAAAAAAAATCAAAGGTCAAGAGCTGTCCAAATTCAACAATATGTGTGTCATATTCACTCAAACTGTGTCCTCAAAGCTGCATATTACAGTTTGTCCTAAAAGTTCAAACAGTTCCAAATGGATGCAGGGCCTGAGTCAGACCTCCGCCCTGCTCATGTTTAGGCTGATTCCCACTTCAGGCCAGTTCCTGCTTCATGACATCACAAACTAAACAAGGCCAGCTTTAAAATGCTATCTGATGTAGACGATAATCTGCTATCAGCCCTGCACAGTGAGCATGGCTTGTTCATGAACACTCCTGCTGATAGCTGCGCACTGTTAGCCGCAATTAGAATATATACGTACGTATTATATAAATGAATGAGCAGGCAAAGTCATGGTGCTTCTGCGAGCCCCGAGTATGCTTTTAAAATAAATGATTTGTGGAAAGTCCTAAATAAAGAGTTGGTTACATAGATGATGAGCTTAATAATAGTTCATTAAAAACTGAGCTAGGATAATTGGGCCAAATCTAATCCAATCCAACTTTTTTTATATAGCAAAACAAAATAAATAGGGTACAAACAAGCAAGATAAAAACTAAATATAGTTAACAAAATAAACAACAATTTTTAGTTAAAAGAAATCTTTTAAAGAGACTTAACAAGATTTAGTGACACGGCCTGTGTTATGTACAAAGGTAAACTGTTCCAGAGGCGAGGGTCGGTCACAGAAAAGGCCCAGGATCAGCTGATCAGTCGGCCTCAGACCACAAACGGGTGTTTACAGCTGGATTAGGTCAAACAAATACTTAGACGCAAGAACATTAAGAAAAAAAAAAAACTATTTAAAAAGAAGTTTGAAACCACACGGCAGCCAGAATGGGAGAAATGTGGTCCTGGCCCTTTTGGCGCCATAGGCTATTTGGACACCACTTTATTTTTATTACATTTTTGTGGATATAATTATGTATATAGGCCTTTTATCTATTAGTGTTGAAGGCAAGCTAATGTTTTAATCTATGAAGAAAATAGACACAATTTCCAACTAGCTGTAATATTTTTATCCATTAATGCATCTCTTACAATTGTTAAGTTCTGCATAATTTTGTTCTCTGATATATATCCTCACAAGTACTTTAATTGTTTGGGGTCCTAAATTATATGGCCCCAGCCCTCTCCCCTCCGCTACTGCTCCCTCTTCAGGCCACACAGCTTCATCCTCAGGCTAGATTTTGTGAACAGAAATACTGAAATCTGCATTTTTTTTTCAGAACAAAAAGTCTAATGTTTTATAAGACTTCTACCACCACGGTAGTTTGCGTGATTAAATCTGCCGTTCATTAGCTTTTTGTGGTTATAACTTAATAAATATGTGTCCTATTGAGACTAAAATAAAACTGGCTAATAGCTTATGACGGCTAGAACTTGATTTTCCTTTTTTAGAGCAGCAATTTTGAGATCTCAACACCAGACAACGCCCTAGGCAACCACCTAGTTTGCCGATGCTCAGGGCCGGCCCTGTGACCATGCTTTCTTGTGCCAGTTAAGAACTGTGTTGTTGCATTGTACACTACTTTTAATCAAACTTCAATCACTTCACATTACAACATATTTATTTGCTTTGCTCAATCAACAAATGGTTGTCAGTCCTTTGTGATATTTTTAAATGAATGTTTTTGTCATAAGGAGAGTTTGTGTTGGTAGACAACGCACATCCCTGATTGGTTAATTCTTCTTTCAACCTGACCAGTCACATTTAGAAAGTAATTTTGATAAAGTGTGCAAACATAATTATTATACTGCAGTATAGTATAGTATAGTAGTATAGTGCAGTATTACAGAATTCTGCACAAGCTGCAGACACTCAAGGGTGGCATGATTGACATCAGTACAGAGCATAAAAAAACAAGTGGTTATTAAAGCATGGAACAGTACCAGTGTCTGGAAACATTGAGCTTAATCTTGGTGCTTTAAACTTAGAAACATTGTTTATTTTTATTCCTAAATTAGTGTACCGTAGGTTTCACAAGCTTGTCTTAAAGCCCAAATCAAAAGGAAGGTCTTCAGGAAAGTCAAATATCTGTCACATCATGTTACGTTTTAGAGAAAGATAAATATATAAATAAAGTGTTGTCATCATAAATTACATCAATAGTAATAAAGTGGACAAGCATCTAGCAGATTTAGCAGAATATAGAGTCCACTCACAGGCACTTATAGCCTTTAATCTGTCTGTGACTTCTGAATGCACAACACAGGCCCAAATCCAACAGTTGGCTCCCTTTGTGTAGCAGCATAAGTCCATCAGGGTGCTCTGAAGGGCTGGGTGAGTTTGTGGTGGTACTTTTCAATAGAAGACGGCTCTTTACAAGGCTAAAGTTACAGACCACCTGCCCCTTCCTGTCTGAGCCACTGAGTAGAGAGATGCCGGAACGCGCACCACTGCAACTTCCATGAGTCTGGACTGTAAACCTTTCAGACACCTGTAAGCAAGTCTGTCATTAGGAAAACTGCATATTGTTACATTCTCCCCAAAACATTAAAACCAGATAATGAATTTGTACTTTTTTATCCAGGCTAAAAACAACATTAATGGGCAATTGACTGTAACTACACACAATTTAGCAGGTTTGAAAGTTTATAGTAAGAATTGACTTCATACGAACACATGTGGATGTTGTTACACAATGCCACAGTCAACATTAAAATAAATGTTATAAACCCTGCATGCGTAAGTGTAAGATATAGGTCATAGGAGACTTAAGACACCTCCTCTCGTGTACAGCGTGTAGAATTTGATTGATTGCATGACAGCACTTCTCATTCAGCGTTTGGAGATAAAAATAGACAAAGACTGTTTTTTTGCAATATAAATTTACTTGGCTATATATGTCTGTTCCTCCACTATTCCAGATGGGTAAATTACAGTGGACGACATATTCAACAAGAATATTTTTCTCTCTATGCTCTTTATTAGTAGAGTAGAAAACTGATTAATCCACAACACGTTTTGAATCTTTTGCAGACAAAGTTAATCTAATTACCACACTTACAAGCCACAAATAGACCTGTTGTTTACAAAAACTTTTATTGTGGCAGTAAATGTTTTCCATTACAACACACTTAATAAGAGCAATAAACATATTTTTCTTGCAGTTTAGTATATTCCCTAAGCTTTATGGCTTCACTTCCACCTTTTGTCCATTAAAACTGTATTTTTTAGTTATTTATTATAAAATGTTTGGATAGAACTTGAGGTGTTGTTGTTCTTCTTCCTGTAGTAATAATATTATTGTACACCACAAAAACTATACTCTGTCGTTGGTAAAGCTGATATTGTGTGAGCATATGTTGTCAGTCATGATGTCACAGTGCACTGCTACAGCCCAGTTCGAAGCGCACCATGCAGTTATTCAGATTATCTGTAATCTTCCTACAGTAGCTCTGTCCCTGCCTCTGAGCCGCCTCTAAGCTCCAGTCCACACCAGCTCCAACACAACAAAAACATGGACGCACGCCGGGCAAGCTCTGACAAGGATCGGTCTTATGGTGGGGAATGGGACAACTGCACAATACGGTATAAGGATGAGTCACACATCTACAAGTGAAACTTAAAACGAATGCTTTTACGGTTAACATTATTGCGCAGTGCTTATAATTTAGTTTTTATAACGCAAATAAAGATTCTTGCTTTAGAAATAGCAATACATTTTATACAAACAGCTTTCAGAAGGGCAACTTTTGTAGGCTGTAAAAGTTGGATCTATAAGATAAGATATCTTTTATTTCTTCCACAATGGGGAAATTCCAGCGTTGCAATGCACAGATCAAGAACAGCAGGGAAACAGAAGCATGTAATCACGATAATAAGATATAATTTTGAAACAAGCCAAAAAACAAAAAAAGATGTCAAGATGTCTAGTACATCTTGCCTGACCTTGCCTGTGATCCACAACCCACACTTTCCACTCAACACAGTTTCTCAAGAAAGCGTACATTTACCACGACACAAAAACAGCGTATTATGACCACGATGTCAGGCCTTTTTTGTGACTTGTGTTACGCCGTACATTGAGCATGATAAATGACACTGGACTCAAGACACAAGAGTTTTGGTTTGAAGCCATGTGGGGACATTTTCTTTAGGTGAAACAGGTAAGTTTAGGCTTCAAGTTTCTAAAAAGTGTACGTTTAGGGCTGGGGTAGGTTAAGATTAGGTATAGGATTTTGTTCATTTTCATAAAAAAAGAACACTTAAAAACCACCGTAATAATGAACTGGGACTGCCACACATACCATAATTACGCAAAACAGCTGTGATCTCGTGTTAATCATACGTAATTTACATGTCCTGTAATGTCGTGGTAAATGTACGCTTTCTTGTGAGATCAGGCTCCAACACTGCAATACTTTGTGAAAGGTCTGGTCAGGTCTGCTTGACTTCGGGCACAGTGGAACTGTTTCTGAATTAATCACAAACTCAACAAAAGGTTGAGTTCATGATCCCAAAGCGATTATTTAACACTGCACAACAGACCCACAACATTTTATTTGACATCACTTTTGCTGCACAATGATCAATCCCTTCTTTGGCTTTTCATTCTTCAGTAAACTATCACACTAAACTGAAGGCTGAAACACAGGCATATAGGTAGTCTGTTTTCTCACTGCATTCAAGGGCGTTCTTTCCGAAAAGGGGACAGACATGAAAGACTCTGTCCTGCGGTTCTATATTTTACCTATGAAGAGTGATGCTTAAACACAAAGTCACTTCATATGCACATTGCTATAGGGCCCATCTGGCTCAGGAAAAATTCTATTCCACAATGGCACGAAAAAGCAAATAAAGTTCACAGCTTGTTGTTGAGCAAATCCATTAAACAATTACATATTACATTAGTGTCTTATAGTCAACAATTCCTTTTATAATGCACTAATAAATGATTTCCTTGTGATATAGCTGCATAACTTAGTTTGACCAGTCAACACGTTCATTCTTAATCCTTTCTTCAAGAATGACACACCACATTGACATGTATCATAAACATCTTTGTGATAAGATGTAGGAAAGTCCAGAACTAAAATGTTAAAATAAACATACCTTAATTAAGAGCAGGCATAAACTACCACTCAGAAGGAAGTCCAAAAAGGTGGTGACTTCAAATGTGCTCTCTCTTCTTTCTTTGCCTGCCTTTACTTCTTCTTATGCCCATGCACGCGCTGGCCCAGATAGTTTTCCACTGCCAGCTCAGTGTCTGCTTTGCCGGTGGGCGTGTTGACATTGGCATGTAAAATAAAGGCAGTTTTTTTCTCTTTTCCTGGACGCTCACCTCTGCCAAGGAGAGAGCTGTGCGTTCTTGTTCGTCAGGGGAAAGGAGGAGGGCGTGGCTACAGCTTGGTGTCACACTTGATTAGCACTGCCTGATTGGGGATTATTTTTGGCAGACGGCTAAAACTGAAACGCCACACTATGTTTTGCCTTCAGTGTTGTCACCCATTTCCCTGCAGTCATGGCATCAGACTGTCTCCTGTGTGAAACTTCAGTCAGACTGTTTCATGTGTGTGACACCGGCCTCCTGTCAGCTGACACCCCTTAGACTTCAAAGACCAATACAGTGCAATATGTCAAGGGCCAAATATAACTCAAGGGCCAATGGCACATACCAAAATCAAATGTGTGTTAATGTCCAGTTCAAGTTTCTGAGTTGATTATTGGGATTATAAGGTTTTCAAGGCAAACCATATACTGAACTGATTTATTGAATTCGTTTCTGAAATGCTCACAATGAAAGTGATGAATTATTACATTGCAGCATTAGCAGAAGTGCAGAAACATATGACAGTCATTGTGCAGTATAACTCTTTTTAAAGTTCTAAAACACAACAATGACTTTTTGAATGAAAATTTGAATAAAAGCATGTTTTTGTCATTTAGGTTAGGTCACAAAATGAACAATTTTTCTGGCCTAGACGAGGGACTCCTCTGCTGTTTGTTTTTTCACTCTATGACAAGAATCTATTCATTCTCATTCAGTGTGTCCCAAAGTAAGCTTTTTAACTTTGTACTTCTACAGAACTGTGGTTGACGTTTCATCTTCAGGAAATTACACAATGCACCTTAAGTTGGTTCTTTTTGTAGAGATCTGCTACAATTTTAATGATATTATCTAAAATTCAATATACTGTATTGAGCACCTCTAATCCCACCCATTCATATCATTCCTTTTCCTTTGCTCAAACCTTGCCCATAACCAAAAATTCCATCATGTGACACGTGTACAGTGTCTTGTTTATGTGCTGTTATACTACTGTAGCGTATCTGTATTTCAATTTCCAAAGCACCTGTTATGGCACTATTGAATAGCTGCAGCCTCTGGACTCAAAATCAATTTGCCCATCCCTTTGGAAAGAACTTTGTTGATTTTAACATCGGTGAAAAGTGCTATATAAACAAAGAATACTTAACTATTCACCCAGTCAATATGTTCATCTGAACTAATTTATTTTACTAAACAAAATCAATCATGATCCAGAGGTTTGGACTTGAGGCTACAATGATTTCTCTTTTTAAAATGAATAATTACAGGCACGTCCTTTTGTAAGGACACATGGCTGGAGAACTTTTCCGTAGAGTTAGGGTCAACGTAGTATTCTCCAAATGCTGCTTTGGACTGGGGACACCTTATTGTGTCATCTCCTAGAATTTCAAAAACTCTTTTCCAAATATCTTGTGTCTAGTCACTCGCTGGAGCATAAGTAACAAGTCTAATTGTCAGTTCCATCTGGCACAGCGTTCAGCATTAGTAAACTGCACAAACCAGTGAATCGCTTGAATTTCAACAGGAAGCCACCTGGCTCCAGCACAAAGCAGACAAACACTATTTACAACGACAACACATTTGAGTTATTAAGCTCGTTTAGATGCTGAAAGATGTTTGGCATGTATGGCCAATTCTGAACATTCTTAAAAATGCCATGTTATTCCAGCTGCTTTTATCGCAAAGACCAGGTTTATGCAATCCTTGTAACAAATTAGAACCAGAACAAATTGAGCTGCAGAAGACAAATGAATTCTGTTGGCCAAGTCACAAATTGGAACTCAAATCGACAACTAACCTGAAGCAAAAACTAAAAAGAATCACATTTACAAAACAAGACAAATAGTATTTCCTTTTTTTTGATTATATGTATATCATGACTTTCAAAAACATCTAATATTGCTGAAGTTTGTATACCTTTTGACAAGCTAAAAAGAGAAGAAGTGATCAAAGTTTGTCAGCATTTCCAGAAGCTTGTTAAACTCAAATAAATTCAGTTATCTTCTGACAGGCCATCAGAGAAAGCAGAAACAGTTCAGACAAAATAATGAGCAGTTCAGTCCAATTTTAAAGAAGGAAACTTGACCCAAAAGTGTAAAAGCCAGGTTACAGAATAGACACTGGCACCACATGAGATTTCAGTCAGTCAAGAACAGGTCACTAAAATGCTTACTCAGTGCCTTACATCCTCAGCTCACATAATAACAAGAGCAAAGGTTAGGTCCCGTCGACCCCTCAGTTCCACTTCCTTCTCTTACACTTGTGTCTCATACTTGACCCATGTTAAACTTTACAAGCACCCCAGCACAGTCTGGAGTCTCCAGTATCTCCACTTTTTTGTCCTAACCTGTTATTCAAAACCATTACCTACCAGAATGACACGTGTGGGAGAAATGCCCCGACATGTTGACCACTGCGATAACAACTGACTCATGAAAATAAATGAATCATCTAACTCTCAAAAGGAAATAAAGAGAAAATCACTGTTTTTTTTTTTAAAGAAAATAGAGCAATTAAACCATAGACCACTGTTTGAGTCATACATTATGAACGCAAGCAACAGGTAAAAACAAATACAAAAGTCTTGTACGAAGTCTTGTACAAGCAAATGTTTCTTTATTCACCAAACTAATTTAATTATGGCAATTGGGAAAAATAAAATCCATATTGTGACTAAAGATAACAATGGCACATGATTCAAAATAAAGTCAATGACATTAAATCATTGAGGGTGGAAAATGGCAACAAATATCACAATTTACATGACACTAGATCACATTTATTTATTTATTTTCCTTCAAAAAAGAAATAAAGTAATGTTGCTTTTTAAAGTTCACTTTTAACTGTGATTGGCTGAATCCAGTCGCCACACAAAGATTTACAGAAGCTGACCAAAACGAGATGTGAGAGAATAAAACCAACGTGTTTGAATAGAGCTCAAACACATTGAGATGGCAGTACATACTGTATATGAGCTGCTCTAAACAGAAAAATGAACTTCAATTTCACCCAAAAAGTCAATGACCTTATACCTTTAAATGTTTCCATATTGTCCAAATCTGTGAAGGTTCTTTGAAAACTTGTATTTTCCTGTCTTAACAAAGATCGTTCCGTAACCTTTAAATGAAGAACTCCTTTCTATAAAGGACACATCTGCTTGGACATGATATACAGGGTTCAAAGCTGGAACTGTCTCGAGTAAATAGGGACATCTGCTCACCCTAACTTTAAAGCTTAAACAGTTAAGTCTTGGACATACAACAGGTCTGAATGGGGATGAGGATGACTCACCTAAAAGTCATTCCCACTGCAGTCCCAAACCTCTGTTATAGACCCATGAGTTATTTAAGAAATGTTGATGTGTTTTGCAGGAAACAGGGCTACACACTTTAGCTGTGCATTGCTCTGCCAGCTGGACAGCACCAAAATCAAAGTCTTATCGTTTTCTGCTCGCACCATCCGTTTAGTTTTGCTCTGGAGAAAATAAATCAAAGCGACCGGAAAATGTCGTACACGAAGACAAATTGGAAGCAGTTTCTCAGCTGTGAGATACCGTGACACTGCAACACTACAGAGGAATTCTTCATTAAAACAGACGCCCATTCTAATTCATAACCTCACAGGATTTCATCATTGTAGAATTATCTGATACCAAGCAGCTTAATGCAGCATAATCTATCCAACCTTAAAATCCCACCCCAGAGGACACAACCAGGAACCAAAAACAGATCTGGCCTCAGAGATGGAATTATGCACATGGAGATCACACCCGCTCTATAATCCTCTGCTCCAGACTCATTATTGTTCAAATGACTGTGCTTTTAGGAACGCATGGGACTGAAAGACTGTACATATGTGTGCTAAAACATGTTATTGTGGAGGGAAAAAAGGGTATTGTAAAAATTCAAAAATAAATCATTTGCATTTTGTTAGGGCATTTATGAATTTTAATTACTGATGAGATGCTGTTTGTTGTAACGTAGTGTATCCTTGCTGCTAAGACTGACAGTCAGTTGACTCTGAGTTATCCAAATGTATGTGCTAAGCTGTCTGAAATCAGGGAAGCGCAATATTTCACTGTAACATGGGACAAGACATACTTTCTCACAAGCTTCAGCTGTGTGTTATTCTGGACTGAAAGACAAATGTACAGTCAATCGAATTTGTAAAGAAAATTTTCTTCAATATTTTTGCCTGCCCCTTCACAGTACGTCTCAGTGAACACTACATGGGCTGCTAACTGCTCTCTGTCTTCTGGAATACAGGAATATGTTAAGACAAGGCAACAATTCATTGACTTAAATAAGGTCTTTCAAACTTAAGAGTGAACTAATAGAATCATCTTAGAAAAGCTATTATTTGGGATGCACAGTAACAGATTAGAGATTTGACTTCTCAAGAAGGAAATTGTGGGTTTGAATTTGTGCTCGGACAAAATCAACATCTCATAATCTCTATGGATGGAGGTATTATGTTATTGTGGTTTCTCTCCATTCACTCAGACTCCTTCAAAATGCATGTATAGATTAATTGGCAACAGTGTAAAAATTGAGAGAGTGAATGATTGTCTGTCTGTGTCAGATGTGTTAACCCTGCTACAAGTTAGTCGTTGTCCAGGGTGTTCTCTGCCTAAGGCCCAAAGTTAGGCTCCATCACTGGCAACACCAAATAGAATAAATTAAGATAGATATGAAAACATAGATTACACATGTAATAATATGTTATAAGTACTGGCAATGATAGCCTGAGCCAACTCAACAGAGAGAATGAGAACACACAAAAAATAAAAAAGGCCGCATTTGGCCCCCGAGCCATGGCATGGATTTGACCTAAGTAATTAAGATTCAAAACACATTACTATTGATAAGAACGCAGGTGAATTTATTGGTTGTTGTTTAATGCTTGAACCTAAATAGCTCAACAGCCTTTATTAACAATGCCAAAACGTCACTTTCACATGCAGATACACAAAAGCAGAATAAGGTCAATGAAAAGCTCCAACAATGACCTGTGATATTAGTAAAAGCATGACTGGCTAACAAACATAAATGACTTACACAAGATTAAACATAATTTAGTTGCAGCAAAGTGCACAGTCTAGTTTGTAATGTTGTTGAGGTCAGCAAACAGCATGCCTGATGTCATCAACTATTCCTGCTCTGTTCAAACAATCAATAGAGATTCATCAGAGAGCCCAGAGGAAAAGGACGCAGCAAAACAACAGGCAGGCCCGGGACAAGGGAGAGAGCGAGGGGACAGGCCGTCAAACAACAACAACAGTCCTGCCTCTGTCTGACAACTTGAACTATAGACGTCCCCGAGCCTCAGCTGTAATGACATCAGAGTGTGGAGGAGAGAGAGTGCATGCCGGTACAGCTAATGCATTCCCAAAGCATTCCTGACGTCCCAAAAAGAGCTCAGCCAATCCCAGCGATGGTAAATATCCTACCGTAGTGTGGAGACAGACAGTGACCAAGGACAAATGTTCCACAGTAGACAATGAGAACAGCATCTTCAGACACACTGCTCTAGCTTAAACAAACAACCAGCCCGGGCCTCTCTCCTGTCTGATCAAGTGTCTCTCTCTCTCCCAGCTGACACGTCCCTGCCCACTTTTATTAGCCCCTCCCCTTTCCCAGTGGAGCTCAGCCGTCCCACCTCCAGGGGCTGCAGCAAGGTCAAGGTCTGGACCAGCATTTAACATTTCACTTAATGCTGTTTGTAACTATAAGAGTCTACGTAAAACAGTTTCACAAATCTGCACAGATAATGACACTTGATTAAAAAAAGAAAAAGAATTTTAGAACAGGCTAAAGTGATAAAGAAATCAAGCATTCATCATTTATTTTCAACTGCTTGTTCCTATTAGGAGTTGCAGGTGACTGGAACCTATCCTAGTGACTTTGGGCCTTAGGCGGGAAAAGACAGTGGCCAAATTTTCGCAGGGTTAGATAAACAACCATCCACGCTCTCATTGATTTTCCAGGGGAAATTTACAGTGTTGCCCAATTTACTCGAAGCATGTTTTTTGGAGATGGAAAGAAAGTACACTGTGAACACCACCCAGAAAGATCATGAGATGATGATACTGTCCCACCCCACGATCTTCTTCATAGGAAGCCGAAGCTAACCACTCTGCTACCTTGGACCACATGTAATATTCAAGCATTTTATAACCAAATGGAAACATATTGACTGGCAAACAGCAGTGTTTTATCCAAAATCTAAAACCAAAAGTCACTTGAACTGTGTTAAATAAGGCACCAGAAATGACAATGATTAATGTCTTTGCCTCAAAGTTAATATGTAAAGAAAATAGTTTTGTCAGAAGAGAGTTCTGTTTGCAAATGTTTTGCAGGTCAGTCATTATCTGTATTTCACGGCACCATGAGTCTGGTTCAGAAATAACAAGATTGTCAAAACCTTTAGTCGGATATGCCTAAGTAACTTTGCAACATTAGCTAAAGCTATCATTAGCTCAGTTTATTATTTAGTTAAGGCAGACTAATAAGAGACCCAGAGGTATCCCCAAGGGTAAGACGTAAACATAGAATTAATACTAAAAATGAGTCAAACCTGACAACTGAGGACAGTAATAAAAAGCAAAATGCCTTATCAAAATGAAATAAAAAGTTTGAATCTTACTGCGCACTGTTGCGGGCATGTAGCGGCATGGATATCCAGCCTATAAATCCACCTGAATGAAGTGTGCCAGGGGTCGTGCCCCTGCAGCGTGGCACCTAGACCTGTCACCAAGGCAACAGCTGAGGAACAAGTGGTGCCAGCCCTGACAAACACAAAGACTGGTCCGTATGGGCTGGTGTGCCCGGCCTATAGGATTACTGATAATGGGATTTCCCTTCCTCTAATGGCTGCTTCTAACAGGTGACTCTCTGTTTAGCTCAGCTTCAGCTCGAGCTGTAGAAGTAAGACAGAGGTTACCACTTAACTTCTGTGACAAAAATATCCACAAGCCTGTTATATCAGTAGCAAGGCTTATAATGCACAGTCCTCACAACAAGCACCAAAATAACTCATTGGACAGGAGATCTTTGAAAGTGTGGCTTTTATAGCTTTTAGCTATGTTGACAATTAAGAATTATTCCTCTCCACCCATCTTTGACTGTATTTATAGCTAATTAAAGCTAAAGTAAGTAATTCCTCACACTTTGAGTCATTGTTTACACTGTTGTTTTGTCACTTTCAGAAGCTTTTCTTAAGCTAGTGAGACCAAAAAGTATACAAATGGCAAAGGTGAACCACAAGACAACCCGGACATTAAGAGGTACGGTAAGATGATCATTACCTTAGTAAATATGAATTTTAAGAGTGGAACTAGAACATGCATATGTGCAATAAACATGTAAAAAAGAAAATCTATATTTTAAAAGAGCCTTTCAGTCAGACTTATTACATTGATTTTCTCCTGATGCTTCTGTAAGTGCATTTGAACCATTTTCCAACCTTTCTAGATGTCGTTTATTGCAGCACATGATGCCGTTTCCTCAGCAACACAGGGAAAAGCAGTGAACGCACCGACAAGGGTCACGTCACAGTGTAACTAATGATGCTCATGAGGTTAAGCAGCTCGTCACCTTTGTTTTTAAGCTTGGAGAATCTCTCTTTACTACTACACAACTCGCACAAAACAACAAGAGGCTGGTGCTGTTTACACTATACTGAATAGGCTTAGGAAATATGTTTTTTTTTTTTTTTTTTTTTTTTTTAGGTTTGTAGTTGTCATTATTTTTTGTTATTGTTTTTTTGTTGTTGTTGTTGTTGTTGTTATTGTGGTTATTTACTTATACACTGCTGTAAGCTAAATGAACAATCATGTTCTTAACCTTCCGGTACCCCCTTAACTTTGCACCATAGTAGAACTTGAGTGAGCATTTTATGCACAGCAGCAAAAATGGCTGTAAAATCGTCGGTGTAACACCGATTTGAAAAATTTTTAGTGTTACACATTCAGCAACTCCTCCTCTTCAAAACCATGCCAAACATCCCCCAAAAAAATTTAAATTTAACCCCTTAAATGCCATGTTTTCCATATGAGTGCAAATTTGTACAATGGCAAAAAAGTGACAAAATGCTTTTTCTGCAGAGTGGTGAATGACACTATGATCACTTGTGGATTATTTAATGTATTTTGACATTTGTGAAAATTTGACACCACATTTGTAGAAAATGCATTATTATTGTTTGAGTTCTGTTATAAACTGACACCTGAGCTCTGAGGCGCACATTCTGCACACCTATTTTCAACATCCAAGAAATTTTTATTGAACAATTTTTTCCCACAAAACCTTATATTTTCGGAAAGCTCTCGATGAGCTCTTTCTGTTGATATCAAAATTATATGGATTTTATAATGTTTAACCCTTTCAGTGCCGTGTTATTTTCTCAAAGTCACTGGTTCTGTTGCCAAAAAAACACTAAATTATGAGTTTTTCCAAAACTGAGAATGGAAATGTAATTATTTGTGGATTATTTAATGTATTTTGACATTTGTGAAAATTTGACACCAAATTTGTAGAAAATGCATTATTATTGTTTGAGTTGTGTTCTAAACTGACACCTGAGCTCTGAGGCGCACATTCTGCTCACCTATTTTCAACATCCAGGAATTTTTTTATAAAACAATATTTTCCAATAAACCCTTATATTTTTGGAAAGCTCTTGATGAGCTCTATCGATTTATACCAAAATTAAATTGATTTTATAATATTTAACCCTTTCAGTGCCATATTATGCTCTCAAAGTCACTGCTTTTGATGCCAAAAAAAACACTAAATGATAGATTTTTTTCAAAATCGAAAATAGAAATTTGATCATTTTTAGATTATTTGGTGCATTATGAAGTTTGTGAAAATTTGACACCACATTTGTAGAAAATGCATTATTATTGTTTGAGTTGTGTTATAAACTGACACCTGAGCTCTGAGGCGCACATTCTGCACACCTATTTTCACATCCAGGACATTTTTAACAGAACATTATTTTCACACAAACCCTTATATTTTCGGAAAGCTCTAGATGAGCTCTATCGATTTATATCAAAATTAAATTGATTTTATAATGTTTAACTCTTTCAGTGCCATGTTATGTTCTCAAAGTCACTATATTTGGTGCAAAAAAACCCCACAAAATTACGAGGTTTATGAGTTTTTCCAAAACTGAAATGGAAATTCAATTTTTTGTGGATTATTTGATGGATTTTGACATTTGTGAAAATTTTACATCAAATTTGTTGAAAATGCATTATTATTTTGTGAGTTGTGTTATAAACTGACACCTGAGCTCTGAGGCGCACATTCTGCACACCTATTTTCAACATCCAAGAAAATTTTTAATAAAACAATATTTTCCAGTAAACCCTTATATTTCCGGAAAGCTCTAGATAAGCTCTATCTGTTTTGCCAAAAAATATATTGATTTTGTAATGTTTAACCCTATCACTGCCATGTTATGTTCTCAAAGTCACTATATTTTATACTGAAAAACTATGGAGACAAATCACCGTCACATGTATTAGCAAAAAAATTCTACATTTTGCAAATATAAAAATGTTTTGTAAAGAATAAATACAGTTTTGCAAAAAATAAATTCGTTTTGCAAAAATAAAATTTGTTTTGCAAAAAAAAAAAATGGTTTTGCAAAAATAAAAATGGTTTTGCAAAAATAAAAATGGTTTTGCAAAAATAAATTTTGTTTTGCAAAAATAAATTTTGTTTTGTAAAGAAAAATCTGTTTTGTAAAACAAAAAACAATGCTGCAACACAACTTGTCTTATTCTTCTCATTAATTGATTTGTAACGCCCTCTTGTGGCTTTGCAAATCTTTTTTTCTTTGCGCTGCATTTTTTTTTGCATCTTGAGTTCTGTCGCAGTTTTGACATGGGGGCGGAGTCTGGTGATTGACAGTTTAAGGGGTGGAACAAGCGGGCCTCGGATCCATGCTGCATGCGCCAACCGGAAGTTTTGTTAAATGTCTTTTTAAAATATAGGAAAACCATTATTTCGTAATGTAGTGTTTGATTTAATGTCCGTTATTGAAGTTATTGATTATAGCACAACAATTTAGGAAAATACAGGCTATGTATAAGACTAAAGATGAATCAATATAAACGATATGATTTTATTAGCCTATGAATAATTGATTATCCGGTGTACTGGCATGCTGTTCCCACTGTTGCACATTTTAAGAGCACTTGTGGCACAGACAACTTTTTCAGTGTAAATGTAGAATATGGCACGTTGTGTCCACAAACTGACGATTTGGCTCAGATAGCGCTCAGGATCAGGCGTAATGATCTCGCGCACCGGGCTGCCAGGTCACAGCCTGAGATAGCTCCAGAGATCTGGGGCTATGTTCTTCGTGAATCCTCGCATGGTCCCGTGTTTGTGATGCAGAGTGACATATCAGACTGGACACCCCTATCTCTGGCTACAGATCATACGCTGCCCACATCATCGCGGCTCAGTCTGGCACGGGGACTTATAACTCACCACCACGAATAGATCGGAGGTCTGGGTATGTGTGCGCTTCACAGTGGTGAAAGCGAGCTCACCCAGGGCGCAGCTGTACGTCTCTTTTGCTGGACACCGACCTAATAGCGGGCAGATCTTCTGCTGGACATTTCACCTCCAGTACAGTACCACCTCTGCCAAATGTTCTGAACCTACTGCGTGCTCTGGGTCAGCCGGACTGTGGTGTCATGGAGAGGTCACTCACCCTACGGTTGGGGAATGCCCAGACTAGCGTGTCCACAGGAAGATTGAGCTGGCTGTGTCTGTAGTGCACATATCTCTGCGTCTGTCTTTGACCTCCATAAACGGAGATGGAAGTGTATCAGGCAGCATCAGAAACGCGTACGGGAGTGGAGGATATGCGAAGCGCACACACTACCCGCCAGACCTCCGGATCTATTCGTGGTGGTGAGTTATAAGTCCCGTGCCAGACTGAGCCGCGATGATGTGGGCAGCGTATGATCTGTAGCCAGAGATAGGGGTGTCCAGTCTGATATGTCACTCTGCATCACAAACACGGGACCATGCGAGGATTCACGAAGAACATAGCCCCAGATCTCTGGAGCTATCTCAGGCTGTGACCTGGCAGCCCGGTGCGCGAGATCATTACGCCTGATCCTGAGCGCTATCTGAGCCAAATCGTCAGTTTGTGGACACAACGTGCCATATTCTACATTTACACTGAAAAGTTGTCTGTGCCACAAGTGCTCTTAAAATGTGCAACAGTGGGAACAGCATGCCAGTACACCGGATAATCAATTATTCATAGGCTAATAAAATCATATCGTTTATATTGATTCATCTTTAGTCTTATACATAGCCTGTATTTTCCTAAATTGTTGTGCTATAATCAATAACTTCAATAACGGACATTAAATCAAACACTACATTACGAAATAATGGTTTTCCTATATTTTAAAAAGACATTTAACAAAACTTCCGGTTGGCGCATGCAGCATGGATCCGAGGCCCGCTTGTTCCACCCCTTAAACTGTCAATCACCAGACTCCGCCCCCATGTCAAAACTGCGACAGAACTCAAGATGCAAAAAAAAATGCAGCGCAAAGAAAAAAAGATTTGCAAAGCCACAAGAGGGCGTTACAAATCAATTAATGAGAAGAATAAAGACAAGTTGTGTTGCAGCATTGTTTTTTGTTTTACAAAACAGATTTTTTCTTTACAAAACAAAATTTATTTTTGCAAAACAAATTTATTTTTGCAAAACCATTTTTATTTTTGCAAAACCATTTTTTTTTTTTGCAAAACAAATTTTATTTTTGCAAAACGAATTTATTTTTTGCAAAACTGTATTTATTCTTTACAAAACATTTTTATATTTGCAAATGTAGAATTTTTTTGCTAATACATGTGACGGTGATTTGTCTCCATAAAAAACCACAAAACTGAGCTTTTCCAAAACTTAAAATGGAATATTGTTTTTTTGTGCATGTGTGTGGACGTTTTGATTTATTTTGACATTTGTGAATTTTGACACCAACTTTGGTAAAAATCCATTCTAATTGTTCATCTTATGTCAGAAAACATTCCCTCCCACATCACAGCCAGCACAGACACATCAGTGCTTTAGCCGTCATTGGTTATTATATACATGGAGTTTTACCCAAACCCACAGATATTCTTGAAGGCCTTTGTCAGTCCTAGCTGGAAACAGCAAATGCACATTTATTTTAATTATTTAATCCTTTCAGTCCTTTCATTTTTGACTCTAAAGTCTGTTATATACATTAGTTGTGTCTCACATGATCTGTCACTCACAGAATTTGGAAATTTACATTTCTCCAGTATTGATGAGTTATTATGTCAAGTTATATTTTATATTGTTTATTACATGCGTATCCTGCGGCAAGAATATAAATGTCCTTTATTGTTTGTCAGAATTGGATTTGTGATGTTTGTACAAACTAGAAAAGGATTGTGTCTCTGAGGCGTCTGAGGCTGAATCTGAGGTTGATCTTGAACTGAATGTTTTCCCGGTTTCACTAAAGGAGAAACTTTGGACTCTATTTTCTAAAACAACTACATATTAGCTCCAAAAAAATTACAAAATATTTGATCTGGATGACTTGTACTAAAAACAGAACAGAGTTTATGTTGAGGATGGTAATTGTGGAGAAGCTGTCACACTCATATCTGTGAGACTCTCCTCAGAGGAGGAGCCTGAGCTGATCACATGACACACCCTCCAGGGTCAGGGCTTTGACTGTGACACTACTGAGGAGGATAGTGGTCTAGCAACACAAACATATCAAATAAAAACCATTATTTTGAAATTAGTCTGAAGAAAAATACAAGTTAGAAGTAATCCTCACAGAATTGTTCTAAACTTCACACACAACACACAATGTTTACAAACTCTGTCAGTTGTTTGTAAAATTCCTTTCATTTGTAATAGTTTCAGGTCAAAGCACACAACACATGCAGCAGGTGCTCTCACAATATTCCTGAAGTAGTTTCAGCACATTTAGACCAGAGTTGTTGAAAAATCCTCTGAAATCCAAGAACAAAAAAATCCTCTTCACACACATGATCATACATGTGCATGTGCCACACACATGTACATGTATGTGCTCTTGTGCACACTCGTGCACGCACATGCATGCTCACATGCACGCTCACATACACTCACACACACATGTGCATGTCCACACACACATACAGACCCTCAATGTGCCTCTCAGAGTTACACAGACCCACCCAGACAGGTAAAAGTAAAAAGTGTCATTTTGTGGAAAAAACATGAATATTAGGCCCCTCCCCCAAATTTGAATACATGAGTCATATGTTAAAAAACATATTTGCGTGAAATTTGAAGCATACTTTCAAACAAACCCAAAAAGTCCGAAATCGGACAAAGTATGTGTTGGTGGCGGCCAAATGAAAAGTGGTAGTTTGTATGGGAGTCTATGCGCGTTTTCTGCGCTTTTCGGAAACAGGTGCTAGTCTAGTTCATTTCTCTGTTTACACTGGGCTGATTTGGGCCAAATTTTGAGAGAGCAAAGGAAACATACCAGGAACAACTTTTGAATTGACACCTTATTTAAATTATCACAAATAAAAAAAAATTCTAGAGCGAAGCGTCAAAAGCGCAGAATTTACGCTCTCGGATACCGGAAGGTTAATATGGGTTATTTAATAACTAGAATTGTTTAGACCTAAAAAGCATGGTTCTATTCTTCAGCAGAGATTAGTTGTGTTT
Source organism: Mugilogobius chulae (assembly GCA_038363315.1). Taxonomy (NCBI): domain Eukaryota; kingdom Metazoa; phylum Chordata; class Actinopteri; order Gobiiformes; family Gobiidae; genus Mugilogobius; species Mugilogobius chulae. The sequence continues at coordinate 29,243,270 of CM076405.1, read as the reverse complement.
TGATTCAGAACAGTGACATCTTCTGGAACTTTAAGGTATATCAAGCCACTTGCAATAAGAAACGATTAAAGGAGGGATAGGGGGTAGGTGAAAAGAGGACTTTTGTGAGGGCTGGAGCATCCCCTGCAGACAGTAGATTACTCATAAATGCCTGAAACAATTTTAATTCCAACTTTCAGTAAACTACTATTGAGAGAACCCTGTTACAACATAGTAATAAATTCATAAAAGTGGATTATATATTATGTTTTTTTTTAAAGAAGCAAATATCTATACACTTAGAATCAGGGTAAAGCTGTCTCAAACTTCCTTGCAGCATGTATTTTAACCTCGATAGTTGTTAAACAGACTAAACTAAGTTCAAAAAGCTTGAGCTTATTCTTGAGTTTATTTTAACTAAACAATTCTTGAAATGCAGTATCAAATGAATCTGCATTTATTTCATAAAATAAGAGTAGGCCTATGCCTTTTTTTGTTAATTTTCTATTATGTCCAACTTCAACAGAAGAACAATAAGATGGTCCTAAAAACTGACATCGTAAGTTGCTTCTATTTGCCAGTATTGATAAATCATTAGTCATTAGTTTCCGACTCTGGCCAAGCAGTGATTTCATAAACCACTAGAGGAGGCTATTATTCCAGACACAACTAAGCAGCTGTTTGGAAAGCACAGACTGTCTTAGATGAACAGGACCATAAGGCCGTCCTCTTCTACTTTTTAAAATGCTATAGCCTAATTATCCAGAATCATCTAACTTTACCTTAAAAGTGTGTTGCGATCCATCTCCAATAATTAAGGCTGGTCTGTGTGAATGCGAAAGAAGAAGAGGGACACAGGGCAATCTCCGCCAGTCTGCGGCCCTCAGGGGATCTCATTACACCAGCTTGGGCCCCTGCACTACCATGTGCTGGCACTAGTTCTGACAGATCCCACACAGGGAGCTTTCAGCCATCCGTCACAGCTGCACAAGACAAGAAATGTAAAGTGCTTCTCATCAAATAGAGCTAACTGTATCAAAGCTGTAGTCAAGCCCCAAAATCTGCCATGAACTAGCTCACATTATAGGCACAAGGTGGAAGTACATTTGAGTCACAAAAAAGTCATTTACTAACTCTCATCCACTTTTGACAGAAGAGAAACACTCATACGTTATAAAGTGATGATACGGGCTACACAAAGTAATTGAAACTCTTTGTGTGAGAGGAAGCACAAAGAAACCTGAAGAGGCAGTATTTACCATCTGTGCAGCCTGATCATGATAAATGTAGTATCCTTCTGGACCATCATTCAAATAATTAAAAACTGTGTCAGCACATACAACCCTGCATACAATATCTGAATGAATGCGTCCTCTGTGTTGGGAATGAATGCACCAAAATACTTCTTTTGAGTAACTGTATTTAGTAACTTTTTTCTTTGGTACTGTTCAAGAGTTACTTCTCTAAAATCAGAGGAGTACATTTTGATATTTGATCAGACAGTTTAGTAGAGCTGTGCAATTAATCAAATTTCAATCTCAAATACAATTATTGCTGAAATTGTTTGCAAAAATTGTGCAATGGAGCAATCAAGATTATTGATCATAACCTATAACCAATATACATTTCCTTAATGTGGAAAATAGGTGGTTTCTTTACAGTTGTAGAATACATTTACATTTATTTCTGTTACATATTTAATTTTATCTCTTCACTCTCATGTAATTGACACTAGCGCTTCTCAGTCTTGCAAAGCAAAAAATCGCTTGAATAATTGTGATTTCAATTATGAATTAAATAATTATTATTTTCATCATATCCAGCCCTACAATTTAGTGTGCACAAAACACACATCCAGTTTGTGCTAGACCTGGATGCTCCAGCAGGTGTTTCTACTTGTGTTGAGATTTCTCATAAATTCCATTAACATTCAGTACATTCCACACTCAGAGGTTAGACCTTAATCAGTGCCAGCGGAGTGCACCATGCACCCTGTCCAAACATTCTTTAAAAAGGAAAAGTTACTTTTCCATAAAAACAAGTTATTGCAAGTGTTATTAGGTGTTGATATTAGACCTGTCAAAAGTCTTGAAAATACAACACTAATTGTGAGTAAAACTACAGTGTTGAAACTAGATTTGAAAAAAGTAAAACATGACATAAACCGAACAAAATGTGACCTTTCCTGACATTGCTCAAAATAATTTCTTGAAGTTTTGTCTGAACTAGATTAAAAATACGTGGAGAATTGCCAAATTTATCACAAAAATATCAACATTGTCGACACTGGAATATTACTTTTGACTTTTAGTTTAATTTTAATGAATCACTTATTCAATCAATCAATCAATCAATCAATCAATCAATCAATCAATCAATCAATCACTCATTCGAGTTATTTGCTATTTAGTTATTTATTAGTACATATATTTGCTCAAAATGAAACTACTACACTACCAGAACAGTTTCATATTGTGGTATCAAGTATTTTCTATCGTAAGTTTGAAATGTCCCGCTGCTAGTTGTGTTGTAATCAGTGTGCATATGAACACAGTACCGCTGCAGGGGCCAGGGCAGACTCACATGTGCGTGTAAAAAGCATATGCAGTGTCATATGTGTCACAGCAGCAGCAGGTCTCCTCTTCACACAGCTCCAGGAGGTGTGACTGCTCTGTGCAGGGAGACACAGACCGTCTGACTGCTGCTGTGTTCAGTCTGTGTTTTATTTCTGCTTATAATGAGAGTGTCCCGCCCGGAGCGCACACACAGACACACTGCTGTCAAGAGAAGACAGACCCACTTCATTCTTAAGGCTGCACAGATAACGATTTTAGCTCAAGCAAACGCACACACATCAGTGTTCAGTATGTAATGGGGAAATGTGATACCAGCTTTATCACTGTTGAGTTGATTTCAATTGATTCTAAGCCTGGGATTGGCACTACTTATAGCTATTACAACACATACATTTAGTATTGTGTGAGCAAACTTAGACACACAGATAGTAATGTCATTAAAGGAGAATTTTCCAAGGAAAGACAAATGTAAGAACTTTTTTCCAAAGGATGCACGTGTTTTTTCCCGCCCAAAGTCATGACTTCATAGACATTAAATTAGTAGACGCGCAATCAGCAGCTCTGCTCTGTTGCTACAACTCGAACTCCGAGACGCCATATTCCTCCGGTAGAGGTGATGACGCAAATCAACTGAATACAATGGCAGAAGTTGCACTTTTATGGATAAAAAAAAAGCTTAAACAAGTGATTTCAGCAAAACCATGAGCAAAACGGACTGATTTGTGTCTTATGAAGCTTTTTTAAACAACTTTGGCGATGTGAGATTGTATTTCTCAAACTATATATTCTTAGACTGGAAATGCTCCATCACTTGTCAATGCGACAGACGCGCCTCCACAGATAAGTGAAGCTATAACTTTGTTTGGTGTTATTTATGTAATTTGTCTGCTTTTCTCTCTAGTAACATGTAAAAGCAGACGTTTGATGGTCACTAGAGCCTTAAAAGATGCATACGTTCGCTAGCCGTTAGCACTTTTATACACAATTTTTATCTACAATAAAATACTAAAAGGTTTGTAAACCCAACAATAACTTGTAAAAAGGCTCTGACTTTTGCTAAATGTGGTCGGTAGGTTTGTACCAACTGACACTCTCTGGATCTTTCATAACTTGAGTTTTTTTGGCGGGCTAATGCTAACAGCTATAAGGAAAATAAACAGTAGAACGCTTCCGGACTAGCTTAAATCTTACACGGACTAGCTCAGATGCTAAGTGTTTCAATAGCATCAGACTGCGGCCTTCCTACTAATTATATGTCTTTGGTCCATGACTGACCAGCTCCATGTTACTGCACAGTTTATATATGTTTTCTTTTTCCTGTTTATTATATGTACAGAGGGTTGTTACACAAATTTATATATAAGAACACCTGGAAAATCTGGCAAGTTTTTTACTACTTGTACACAGAAATATTAGAATGTAGTTATGTTTACTAGGTAAATGTTAAATATAAAATAGATCCTATCGACCAATAAAATCATAATAGCACATATGTATGTATAATATCTATTGTATACTGTTGTATATCTGGCATCATACATCATGACCAACATAAAGAATCGAAGCATTAAAAAAGCACAGAATCCTCAGATGTTCTCTCACTACAAACTGAGAATGTGCAGAGTGTAGACAGAAAAAAAGAGCAAATTTTCTTGACACTTTCGCAGCGAGACAGGCTTTGTTCAAAGAGAAGCCCTGGCTGCAGAAAGCGAGCTGTGGACTTGATGGTAGGGCTGTGCTGAAAGCTGCTAGCGTAATGCTCAAACACAATGTGACTGTTAACGGATTGTTTTCAAGGCAGAAGAGAAAGTGCTGAGGCCATTTGAAATAAGCGCAGGACTTGAGTGTGAGCGGTGGAAAATGCCGCTGACAGCCGTACGTCCCCCGCGTCGACTATCATTTGCTTTTTGAAGATAACTTGCCATGAATTTCTAACGGGCCTATTTGTGTCATCATTATCAGCGCGTAATCGTGATCTAACACTTCTTTGAGGTAAGACGGGCGTGAAGCATATCCCGGGAATGACCCACTTTAGGAGATGCTAAGTCCTGGTGCTGCATTTTAGAGACAGAAAAAACATTCATGTACTTAAAGCTTGGTTACCTGACTTTAATTTAAAAACTTATGTCACTTCCATAAAAAAAATTATCTTTTAAATGCATCAGTTTGTGACAAAATCAGGCACTCTGTACAGTCTGACTCAAATAATTAGGTGTTTTAGATCTCGTTAGGAGCTAAAAGCAGCATTCTGATTGGCTCCTTGGGTGGTCCACTCCAGTTTCACTTGAAATCAGATTTGAAGACTGTTTTGCAGCGTAAAAATCAGGTACACCAGCTTTAATTTTGGAGCTTAGAGTTTAAAGGTTAATATGTTGGGGCATGATTTGTTGTTTGGATTTTGTGTTTTATGACTTGCATGTATACATTATCAGGTAACTGAGATAAGTATGTGCATACAAGTATACCGTTTCTATATGCTATAAATATAGAAAATGATTACGTAAATATTGTTAATGAACAAAAGAGGTAGCAGTTAATAAGTTTTTCAACTACTTCTTTTGAGCATCATTTAAGTGTATTATGAAATAAATCCATATTGTGTGTAATGTGTATCAATATGTTCAGTCAGGTATATTTTCATTTTTACTGATGCTCAACTATAACTAAATAAAAATGTGTAAATTAATATTAATATTAATACGTTTCTAATGTATTAGAAACGTAAACGCATAACTATAGCATACCGCAAATGCCACATATTTCCCCCTAAAACGCCCTCTTGTCTTTGTAACTTACTTTTGAGCCCATACAAATGTAAACTGGATGTAAAAGTCTATTCCTTTTGGCAAACTACGTTCACAAAGTTATAAATTATACATGAAAAACCTTTTCATTATGCTTGACAGAAAATGGATTGGTCTTCAGAGAGCAGCACTAAAGATCCTGCAGCTGCTCCCAGTGCGTCCAATCAGACCCATGCTGCGTGCACTGTTTTTTACTGCGCTGTCAATACTCCATCAATACTTTTGAAGGAGTTCTGCTGTTTGTACAATCAAGTCTGATCAACTGTGGCACAGGATTCAAGCCAATCGAGTTTGAAAAGCACATCATCAATAAAGTGATCCAGCACCTCCAGAATATTAAAAAGATGTGTATCAATTATGAAGTTAAAAGTGATAATAAATGACTAAAGAGGTTCATAAAAAGTGAACCTGATGTCACAGCTAACACATGATATGCTAATATGTTTTATTCTTGTTCCTTTGTGTTGCTGATATAAAGTGTTAGAAGCAAAACCCATTCACTTTCTCAAAAAACAAAAACAAAAAAACATACAAACAACAAAAAACTACAACATTGAAGCCAAGCTCACTACATATTCATAATCTATGGGCTGCTGCTGCTGGATGTTTTCCCAGAACACAGACCAAGAGTGGCAGGACTCCAGAAGCAATTACTTCAGTTATTATGTTTATTATAACCAACTAGCCTCCAATACAAAAATCAATGCAGCAGTTTTGTTTTACAATCGTGTTAGGTCTGAATATATCTGTGATGCTTTGTTTTAATAATATTGATGCTTTATTTTATTTATTGGTTTATGATCGTTTAGAAATCAAACATAATATTTGCTCAGATGAGGCTGTTGAGTTACATTGTGAATATACGTTGTCAATACGTTTTTGTTTTTTTGTTTGTTTTTTCTGCATATAATAGTTCTGAGTATTTATTCACTTGTCATTTATCAAACTATCCAAAATTTGCACCTCTCAGAATCAAACTGAAAACATGCGCTACACTTACGTATTCAAACCCATCACACTGGCCTTCAGAGACCTTTAGACTCCACCCGTCTCTCTCATTTTTAGTTCTCCTGCATTGCCTAGTTTGCCATTTCTGTTCAACATTTTTTGCAATGTTTTGGCAGATTTGAGCGGTTTAGTGTCACATTATGGCTTGAGGATGAGCTGAGCGTCCAAAAAGTCTAACTAGTCTAACTCTGATACAAATTTCATTTAAACTGACACTACTTGAGGCCACAAGACAGAGCTAAAACTGTTTCATTTGGGCATTGACAGACACGCAAATACGAAAACAAAAATCTATATAAATTTCTTTCATTGACAAACAAATAAAAAGTAAAACTGTCCAAAATGACTAATCCTTGCAGATGATTTGATGACATAAGGTAGATCTTAGGTCACTGCGGTGCCACCTCAGAAACATGAATGTTGTATGAGCTTCTCAGATGCATTAACCATAGAGCGTGACCCCAGGTGGTGGCCCCGTGTCCCGGAGCACTCTCCCCTCACACCAGCACTGTTATTGACCGCTCTGTGGGTCACTGCTGTGGTACAAGCCAGCTAATTATCAAAGCCCACAGTGATGTAAAGGTTGCCCAAGCTCTACAGTCATTACCATCACGTTTTTTCATTTTTATTGCTTCTCCACTCTATTACAGATCCAACCACTCACAAATGTGCTTCTATAAAAACACACATGCATTCTTCACCTTCCTATGATTACTGGCAATATAAGCACACACTTTCAAAATGGTTTAGAACTAAATAAGAAGACGTTTCAAACTCACTTTTGATAAGAAATCAAAGGTCTAATACTCTATTGCTGGGTTTCAGATGGCATCATAGGTCAGGAGAGTTTATAACAGATGAGGCTAAGTAAAATATTGTTGTTAAATCTTTCTTTTTGTTGCTGTGAGTTCTATATTCAAAATGCAATCAATCGTGAAAAACAGCCCTTGCCTCATCTGACCTTACGACATCGTCACATAAGGTTAAACAGATGACATCATAACAGTGTGAAGCAATGAGGATTAAGGATCATGAGTGAAGAGAGAGAAAGGACATTTTCTCACGTAAAGTTTAAAACACAACTAAAATTTAAAAAAGCACGTACAGACTTAAAGCAAATACAACAAACTACTAAATACTGAGCTTGTATCTGACATATAAAAGGAAAAAAAAAAAAAGTAAAGAAGCAGAAAACAAAACACAATCTGTCATAATCTACACTGGCAGACTTAGTAATCACATAGTTGAACTCAATAGGTTTCTCTCCTTAAATACTGTAAGTATCTGTTTGATGACAAAAATCTCCAATTGCAACAAGCAAACAAGCTTCTTAAGCTCTGTACAGTCACTATGACAACACAAAAGTTAATTTAATTTGAAACAAAAGCTTCACGGACAAAAATTAGGCAAAGAAAGTAAGAGTTTTTCCAGTCAGTTGTGTGTTCAGTCAAGACTCCTTTAACGCATCTTGCCCCATTATCTACACACTGTTGTGAATGTGTGTGTCTGAGTCGTTCCTTGTGGGCAGAATTTGCTCATTTGAGGGGAAAAAGTTATGTTCGCCAACTTTTGTCTTCCACCAATTAGTGACGAGAAATGTGTTGTTCTTTGTTTAATAAGTAATGAGAAGCAAGCAGCTGTTGTGAAGACACGGTAACACTGTGTAGGAGAGGCAGATACAGCTAAATGTTCTAATTACTTGTTTAGAGCTGAATTTGATACACGTGCACATCTCCACCCAAAAACAGACTCTTCATCTTCTAGTCCTGCTTGTTTTATTATTTCTGTGTGGGTGATAAAGACTAAATGGTAAAGACAATTATTGAACTGACCTTCAAAGTTAATATAAAGCTTAAAGGTGAGATACAAAGGTGCCTGGTTGAACTGCACATTTCACTAATAATAATTATTATTACTATATTTAAGATTTTACCGAACATTTTACAAATTTCATCCCAGTTTAGACATTTTTAGGATTAAATGTTTAATTCCTGTTCATAACTGATGACATCATACTAGGCAGTTCCTTAGCAACCATGAAATAAATTGGGCCAAAACTCTTCAAATGCAACAGAGTTTTAAAATTTTAGAAAAATTTGTTAAGTTCATGTTTAAGAGGCAATAAAAATGTGTTTCATGTAAGCAAGACTGTCTCCCTTTATCTACTTCCTGTTCTTGTTTCATATAAAACTTTTTTTTTTATATATATATAAGCGGTATTAATCTTCCAAATCAAGATAAAATGTGAAAATTAGAAAAAAAACTGTCATATGCAAAATTTAAGGAGAAGCATATCTGTTTTGAGTAAGATACTATATGCGCCTCTTCCAATAGTAAATTGAGTGCTAATTGCATAGTACACATCTTTTTTAGTTTATATCCACCATTTGGAACTCGGCTTGAAAAATCAAGCTTTTTAAAAAGATAAAAAGCAATGCTCCAATTGGCTGTGCTTGGGTGGTCCACTTCAGTTTCACTTTGCAGATGAAAATGAATTCATGTAGATTGTAAATGTGCTGAGGGGGTTTGTGAGAGCTGTGGAGTTGTTGGACAGTTTTAAATACCTACTTCCTGTTTTGAAATTAGGCATCCCAGCTTTAATGCTCCGAACATTCCTCAGCGAAACAACAGATTTATGAAGGCACAGGTCCAAAGAGTGTGGGAGTCACGCCTGATGTCCAACACTACACAGACACAGTCAAGGTGCATTACTTTTGAGACAACAAGTCCAGATGTGATAGAGCTAATGAGGATCAAAGCATTCTTCCCACTGGGAGAAGAGACGCTGTGAAATCACAATGGAATGTCCCATCCAGGACCCGCTCATGTGCACAAAGATGTTCCCATACGTGTCCTCACATTATTGATGTAGAGAAAAATGCCTTGAGTAAACGATGGAAAGTAATAGCTTAAAGTGCCTATGACAGGTCTTAACTATTTTAAATAAAACATAGTCTCGCACCAAGTTGCAGCTTGGGAGGAAAAGATGAGAGTTGATTGGAATTACAGGAAGTGAAAAAACAGATGAAAACTAACAACAAAAATTCACAGACAAAACTAAAGTTTTTGACCTATTATAACAAAAATAATTTAATAAAAAATTGTAATGAAAATGTTTCAAAATCTTATATCAAACATACATAATATAATGTTCATTTTCACTGTGAAAAAAAGGCAAAGCAAGTAGTCCAGCCTGCCACGTACCCATAATAAACAAGAACATCACTTACCTTCAGGTCTTCCATTGATTTGTGTTTAAAATGCGTTCAAGCCAAATTGTTATGATTCCTTTACTTTATAATGCTAAATAATAAGTCTTTTAATTGCTAAAATATCTTTTCACCTACAGCCCAAACTGAAAGCTGGAGTGTTCTGCCAAAGAGAGAATAAGAACAAGCAAATGGACACGTATAGTGCACCTGAGTCAGTGCATGAATAAATAATGATGTACTTTTGGTGAGGCAGATCAGGTGGGCTTCTACTGTTACACTGCTCAATGGGCCCATTGCTACCCAGCCTTGGCGATAAGTGATGTCGTCTTTACCCAACTTTATAATACAGCAATGCAAAAAGTCCTAATAGAGCTGGGAACTCATTTGAATAAAATTCTACTTGGAAATAAGCATATAATAACATGTAATTTTCATCTCAGTTGTAAGTGCAAACACACAAAGATTGTAACAGGTATTGGCTACAATCTCCTACAATGTAATCCAAAGGCAAAGGCAAAAGCAATAATAATGACATAAATAAAGACATGAAAAAATGAAGGCAGAATTTAAAGAAACAAGAACAATCATTATAAAAACACACTTAAGTAGCCTTACTTGGGTGCACAGTTAATTAAAACCAAATTGAAATAAGGGTTGCAAATAGCAATTCACAAAGACTGTAATTCTGAGGTAAAATTTCCTTCACAAACAACAGTTGTCATACTTTAACTCTGATGCTTGTGTTTGGGCAAACATGTTTTATTAAAGTACAGACAATTTTTATCAACAGTTTGTCATTACTTTTGCCTATTTCAATCTTTTTGTCAATTCTTCATGACGTTTAACGGGCAAATAAAAGCGTAATAATTACAAATAAAAACAATGCAATATTTTTTTCCCAAATCGTGCAACCTCAGCCTTAAATATTATGTCCATTAAGGTTAAGGTTATTACAACAAATGAACCTCTTAAATATTGATCATCCTGAGGATAGTTTTTGCTCCTCCTAGTGGTCAGAAACTGGGATGGCAAAGGTTTATGTCAACTCAAGCTAAATATGCAAATCTGACAGAGAAAACAATGTACATAAAAACTATGAAAATATAGCTAATCAAATAGGGTTGTTTGAAGTTCTTGTTATGTAAAAAAGTTAAGAATAAATGGGTATTGAGCCAAACAGAAATGCTATTTTGTAAGAGATCACAAAGCATGATGCAGTTGCTCCAGTTTCTACCTCTAAACAGTAGAACGAGGAGCCAGAGCTGCACGAGAAGGAAAAGTGAGCTGGACAATGACCGCTGTCTTCAGGAATGTGGTTTATATGCAGATGACACGGCTTGTTCCCCATGTATGAGACAGGGCCATCTGTGGGTCAACCTGTCAGCCCAACAATAACACAGAGAGGTGTGGGGAGCTATCAAAAATACTCTGGGCCTGTCATTGTTAGGAATTTTTCACAGATAAAATACATCTAATAATTGTTTTTAAATGTCTTCATGGTCTTGCCCCACAGTATCTGTCTGACCTGCTGTAGCCTTATGTTCCTACTCTCAGGTCAGATGATCAGTGTTTACTTGTTGTGTCCAAAACAAAAAGAAAAAACAGGAGTAGCGGGCCCAAAGCTCTAGAATGAGCTCCCTTTGAGCCTCAGACAAACAGAGTCACTGTCTGATTTAAAAACGCACCTTTTTAGTTTGAAATATTGACTTTGGTTGTTTTTATCTTTGTTCTTGTTTTATTGTTTGTTTAGTTTTACATTGCTTAGTGATTATTTCTGTGTAAAACACTTTGGTTGACTTTGTTGTTTGAAAAGTATTACATAAATAAAGTTTGATTGAATGAACTTGCCTCTTTCATGACAAAAATAGGATTGTTTTAGAACACTTTCAAAGAATGAGTCATATTATGAGATATAACTGAGTAACTATTTACCACACAGAGATTGTCACAACAAACAGCTATAATAAGAAAAACATGAAAAGATGTCACATGCAAAAAGATGCACAATGTAATACAATAGGACTTGAGAAATAATATTGTTTCTTGCATGTTTAGTTCCAAATGTGGTATTGTAAAATTCAATAACTGAGACGAGCATCATAGTGGAGAGTTACATTTACTGTTCTAATGTCTAATGTTTCAATGCAACTTTGCCACAGGCGAAATAGAAAATATTGCCAGCACTAAACGATCCCCATACATTCTATGATGAACTAAGCCCCTGCATGCTCTGTGCCCACGTGAGTGTGTACGACCAAAGCAGCAGACAATCCATGTCAAATTGCCGTGTTCATTGTGAATCAGCAGTGGAAAATAACAGTATTGGACGCCACACGACACGGTCCAACAGATTTCAGACTTCTATTAAAACACACTGGGAAAACACTTTGCTATTAGAGCCTGAACGCGGATCAGTGGGAGGTTTGTGGAGAGTAGAATTACAGAGCGGAGCAGTTCGTTGATTGGTTGATGCTCCTCTCAAGGCTCCAGCCGCAGTAACCACTAATAGTAGCTTTAGTAAAATCACTGTTTGGAGCAAATAATGCTTTAACATGGCCACTTCAGGACCCCAATTTGACTGAATTGCTTTTGTTTAAGATTGCTCCACCAATCTGGCTCAGATTCACACAGTCTAAATGCATTCTCACTATGTACTGCACTGTTTACTCTATGTTAACCCATTCATTCAATTTTTGCATAGAAAACTACACTTTTGATAAATGTGTTATACTGCCACATATATGGAATCAGAAATAAAACCTTACAAAGTCTCATATTATTCATCCTGTTTCTATAGTTGAACTTGTAACCACCACAGAATCTAATTTAGCATTCAATGAAACATCTACAGCTCATAAAACCAAACCAATGCACCAGCGCAGACCACAGTGTTAGTGAGAGACTCTTACCTTATGGTCCGCACTGATATGCAGTACTTCCACATCAGACTCCATATGGCGCTTGCATCTACAGTGGGAAATAGGAGCCCGCACAGGCCAGGAAAGAAGTCCTCCTCTGTGTTGTCTTAAGAGTTCAACCACGAGCTGCAAACTGGGTCTTGCCCATGCCACTCCTCCTTTCCTCCACTGGCTCCACCGCACAGAAGCTCACTGCTCTTGTAGTGTGGTCAACTTGAGTGTTTCTACTCTAAAAGACTGGATTACATTAGTTATCGCGACAAAAGAATATAAAATACGATAAATATACAGAAAATACACATCAGGAAAGAGTGCTATATCAATGTTTTTTTTCCAAATGCTTTTTTTTTTCCAATATTAGCCTTTGCATAGCATAACTAGTCCCCAGGGCAGCTGTGGCTACAAAAGTAGCTTACCACCACCCAGTATGGAATGAATGAATAATGCAGAATGTGAAGCGTCTTTGGGTGTCTTGAAAAGCGCTATATAAATCCAATGCATTATTATTATTATAACTAGAAAAAGGATGTAAAACAAACTAAATACTTGATGACAAGCAAAGACAAACCAAGTCCTCAGACTTGCTTTCCTCACTTCCTTAAAGCCACGCAACTGTGTCTGCTTCGGCTCTTTCAAAGCAAAAGCTTAAGTGTTACCAAGTAAGGCCATTTGCCAGAGGAACAGACCAGTCCACAGCTCTGGTCTGTTCACATTCCCTTTCACCTCTTAACACAAATCATTGATTCTGCTTACAACCTTCAAGCAGGCATTCTTGGCCTTATTAACATATTAGAACTGTTGTTTTAAGAAGTTTAATAAACACATTATACACAACCTAACACTCTCACCTTTATGTGACTTTTTAATATAAAATATATAAAAAAGTCTCCTTCAGGGCAAAGACTAAAAAAAAGAAAAAGGCATCAGTTGGCCTTATAATCAAGGCCAACTGATGCCTTTCCCATCTCGTGAAAACAAGCAATCACCCCTGGGGCAGAAAGTGAATGTAAATATTGTGTATATGGCATTTTTCCACCCTTCAAGACACATTAGACATATACATATAAATTATTAAACTGAGATGAAGGATTAAGCCAAGATTATATACATTGCAGGCAGCACAATTAACTTCACTGGTTGAATAACTGATACTTCTACTACAGTCTTAATGAGAAAAATTATATGACTGTCCAAAAAGATTTTTTTTTATTTACATGAGTGCCGACAATAGGGTATATTGTATAATGTAATGTCTAAATCACAGAAGAAGAAACCACGGGCGCTGCCAGGGACTGTCATTGTATGATGCACTCGCATAGAAAATAATGGAGGTACCCAAAATTGTGCGCAGCAGAGCGTCCCGGTGTGCGTTGGCATTTACGAAGCCAAAACTTGTGCCAGAGCAATCCCACTGTAGGCGGTATCAATGTGCTGCCTTTCACTTATGAGACAAAATCTATGCATTAGATCTTGCAGCAGGTTTACACTCACATCATCCTTTTATGGATCTGCTCTGGTCTCTTTCATACATAATAAATGGCTTGAAATCTGTAGCTACAGAAATCATGAAGCATGGAGAAAAATAATAGCCCTTTTTCAGACAGCTCTTTCAGACTCTTCACAAACTGGAGACTAGACAGTGTTTCATGAATAAGTCAGTTTTCAAAACAGAAGAGAAAAAACATCTGCCAGGTACTGACTCAGCACAGGGGAATGTTAGGTATCTCCTTGTGAGATATGAGAAGGTGAGGCTAGGAAAAAAAAGACAATTCAAGTAGCAAGATTCCTCAACATCTGTAAATCATTGTTGTTGTTTTTTTTGTTGTTTTTTTTGCCCAGCATATCAAACATTCATCCATGTTTACACAATCCTATTATTTCACGCCCAAGGTGTTTCTAAATGATTAGGAAATGTAGATAAGTGACATGTTTTGGCTGCCAGCTGTTGGCCATCCTCAGAAGAACCTTGGTGACATCTCACATTTCAGCTGTTGTCACCAGGAAACACTCAAAACACTTAAAAAACAAAACAAAAAACACTGTTTTTGGACCAATCACTGCATCTTATTTGTATTGTTTAGTATCAACAGATTGAAATAAACATACCTTTTCTTTGTTAGCCACTTATGCAAACTACTGGAGATGCCATTATAACGTGTCAAAACTGTGGCAGAGGAAACAACAGTGAATAAAGTGAATGAAGTTTAGTGCTTTGCTCATTGATTATTTTTTTCTTGCAGAGTACCATAGTTGTGTTAACAGACCAATGTGCTTCTGTAAATGCATACAGTTTAATTCCCTCCTTTTCTCTTCTGAACATGGTCTAACGAATGACATATTTGCACAAGGCAGCAGTTGAAGCCTGAATCTTGATCTGCAGGACTCACAATGTTATGGCTTTAGTCCATGAGAGGTCCAGCTGTCCCTAAGGCGCCTGGCACGAGTGGAAAAAGATCACTGTTGCTGCACCATCTCAAGTAGTAAGAGTCCAGTAAACATCATACACCGGAAACTTACATTTAGTATTTACTCTTGTATTAGAATTATGTGTGAAAAAATGTATCAATAATCCCATACTGTATTATTGCATTATCCCAAATAAATTGGAGACTGACACACAAAGCTCCTTTACACATTAATTGTTTTGTTGCAATGATTTCAGTGCAGACAACATGAAGAATATGTAAACTATTGACTATAACAACAGTATTTCAGCAGTTACTATAGTATTTTTATGCTCACCCTACACTCTCAGTCACGTCACTACTGTCGCGGCGGAGGAAGGAAACGCTGAAGCCCAGTAATGCTAATCCATACATCCACCATGCACTTTTGTTATTCTAGACGGTTAAGAATAACCAGCTATTTTCTGTCCCCGAGGGATGCAGTGGCCTTCTTCAGAGCAGCTGCCAAACACTATCGACAGTCCATCCACATGAACACACTCCTATATAAAGCATTATTCTGCCTAATTGATGTGCCTTATCCTTGTTTGAACATTTTATAGTGATACATTGTTGAAGGACTGATGTACACTGAGGAGAAATATTGTCTATAAATTAAATCAAGAATAAGGTAAGACATTCCAGCTGAATAGGAAAATCTTAAACTTAACTTCTTCTGCACGTTGCTTACATACATCTAAGGAATAAATGCATTACAAGTTTTTCATTATGTAATATTTATGTACTAAAATAGGCATTTTATCAGTACAAAATAGCACTTAGTTAGGAGACAAGTTTAAACTACATTGTTAACATACTAAACTAGTTACAAAAAATGCAACTGGGATCTATATAAAACTTTTTTTTGACATCAAGTTCATCTTACACAGTCCACAAACTGTAATTTGGACTAGAACATGCTCCAACAACACAACAGAACTCTGAGAAGATCCAGAAAATGAGTGGCCCATATCAAAGTGGTTTTATTGCCAGGCGGCAGGTAAAGAGCGAGCAGGAGCAGGCAGGAGAAGAACAGAGAATTGGAAGAAGCATCATAACGCCCGTAGTGACAGAGCTGCTGAGTCCACTGTGTCTGCACAGTCTGGTGTCCTAATGAATGCAATTAGACACACAGCAGACATTTCACACATTCCAAACTCTGACTGTTTATTTACTACTGTGGAAAATGTGATTGGTAATTTACTATTTATTCTTCTTCCATTTCTCAGACTGTACTAATCATAGTAGAAATATTGATAGGATGTGTAACTATTCAGAGGTCAAGGAAGGGAGTGTGTATTCTGTGATATGCATACAAAACTCCCACTTGCTAAATCAGTCTAACAAGATGCCATGCTCCAATCCCATTTTAACTGAAGTAGAATGAATGTAAGGGGTATTTAGTGTGGAGCGCCCCCAGAGAGAGGGCTGTATGGATGGAGCGGGGGAGGAGTAAGTTTATGAATAAATATGAGTTAAAGATGTGAGAAGCTCTATGGAACAGTGCCCTTATGGATCCTTTTCATCACTCATATACCTTATTTACTTTGCTTTTCAAACATAAATATGTAAGCTATGTAACCTTAAGACGCTCTTCTTAAACATCAGCAGTTCACATGTTATGCTCACTAATGCTTTTTGAGCCTCTGATTTCTTGACCACAAGGCTTTTTAAAGTACTTTTCATATTTTCAAACGACAGGTTGAGTCCTGTCAATATGGTAATAAATGCTACAACAGCATAAACAAGCGTTCTTCCTGGATGTGGGAGACTTTTTTGACTGATTTCATTTTATTCATTTATTTTTTTTTAGCTTTAATGCCACACAATGTACAATTAGAGCTGGGCGATATATCGAATTTTAGATAATAACGTGAATGTTGTTTTGAAGATCGAGTATATTGTGCAGTAAAAAAATGCAACAAAAAAGCTCATTTACAAAAATAAGTAATGCTGTACTTTCTTAAAGACAAGACGAGTTTAAATGTAAACCATATCAGAAATTGTACATTCATAAAACAGGAAAATTAGTTCATAATGAGAGATTTCTGCACTCTTGTGAATATTTTGACAAATATTTGTTTGATTGTTAAACACACTGACCATCGTAAATGAGAAAACAAGGGACAATGTGTGTCTAATTAGCAGTATTATACATGTTTTGAGTAGATTTTGCCAACAGAACAAGTTTAAAATATCTTATTTTACTTGAAGAAAAATACTCACTAATTTGAAATTATGAAACAAATCTTGTGGTCTTGGGATAATAACTAAGTTTACTTGTTCTACTTTATTTAAGACAGACAAACCTGCTCGAATGAAAGATAAACACTACAACATTCAATCAATTTTAAACTTGTTAGAATATTTAAGGTTTTCATTTTTCCAGTGAAGCTAATTTAAAACAGGTTTTAGCACATTTGTGTTGAACTGACAGAATATTGTCCAAATATCTTTTTCGAGATTTGGCAAAAAATGATGAGATATTCATTTTTGCCAATATCGCCCAGCCCTATGTCCAACAACTTTGGGTCTACTGTGGTCAAATGTACTACTTTAATTTTGATGTTGTAGTATAAATCTTTTTCCATGCATTTCTCTGAGCAGTCTGTACACACACAGTGCACCACGTGTCTCTTCATGTTCCAGTCCGGCTTCTGGACCAGGCACAATAAACCGGAGCTTTGTCAGGGCCACAGCACAACAATAGAACCTCCCCTCACATGACCTTTTCAACACATACACAATTCATGCGGATTATTCAACTCCTCTTAGCGCCACCATCACCACATAAAGAGCAGAGAGAGCTGTCTGTCACTCAGCCTCACTTCAGTCATCATGCCTGCACACACAAAGATGCCACCAAACAACACAATATAGAGTGGGTCTAACCAGATGAATTGGTTTAGATCATCAAAGCTGGAATACTTGAGTTAAGCTGCAAAACAGGAAGTAAATTTAAACCTGTCCAACTATTTCCTCACTTGAAAGAATACTGGCATTAGAGAGAAATAAAATACTTAATTATTCAATGCAGACAGTACACGGCGCTATGATTATGTCACAGGTTGAACTTGAATTGCTGCATTTAGACCTCACCTTTTGCTGGAAAAACAAACTTCAGCTTGCAAAAAACAAGTCAGGTACCTTTCCTTTAATAAAACTTTCCTATTAATGCATTAGTAAATTAAAGAAAAGAAACATCACACTCACATCAGCACCAACACAAAATGCACAAGCTTTGGCCAAACAAAACAACATAATAAAAGATTAATCACAGTAATGGGTGATATTAATCTCTGTCTGACGTTACCAATAATGTCAAGTTTATGAGCTGTTCTAATTTGACCTTATCTACAGTGGAAGAGATTATTGTCACATTACAAAAGTGCATTGCTCAATATTCTTTGCAGGATGCATCTGTATCAGCTCGGGTTAAACTCTAAAGTCTCATTTTGGTGATATGAGACTGAATCTTTGGGACAATTGAATTTTGTCTTATTAGATTTATTATGAACTCCATGCTTTATAGTCTTTTAAGTACAGTTTTATCAGATTTATGGTCAGATCAAAAAGCTTATGAGTTTGAGATCATGAAGACATGTCTTTAGTCTACCAAGAACTTCCAGCTTTATTACCGGTGGTACTTGATGTGAAAAGTTTCAGAATCACTGACTAGAAGCAAGATATAATTCATTGTACAAATTAGTGCTTAACCATGTTACGGTGACAGATACAGACTGTGACTGCTGTAAATTCTCTGCAGAGTTTGTAAGTCTCATAAAGCAGTCCATAGTCAAACGGTTCTCACACTCATGTAAAACACACTTGCTCTGTGTAGAACATCCCTGTACACCTTACCTTTTATAGAAGCTGTTCAGAGGCTGCAGACACAGGAACTGCCAGTAATCCAAACAAAAGGTTTTAAGCTTCAACATTTCGTCAGTCTTTTTACAATCAGAGCATTTTGCAAAAGTCCGGTTCAAAATGCTTGTCCAAACAGAAGGATTACATTATGAAGAAGAACAAAGCAGATCCATTCTGGGCTGTCCCATCACAGAATGAGACAGTGTGCAGAGGCCCACGTGGAGGAGGGGGCGGGACTTCCATCACTTCTCACTGGAAATCTTCATCTTCTTTATAGGTACACATCTCCTTTTGGGACACATCCGATTGTCCGGCTGGTTCCTGTACTCCCTGTTGGCCGGTCAGTCAATAGAGGAGGGTCCCGTCTCAATCAGGAGTGAGCTACAGCTGCTCCCATTGTCTGCGCCCGCACGCTGACAAGGTCTGAGTGTGCCGGGCCAACAAAGAGCACAAGGCCTCCCCCTGTGGTTCCATCAATTAGGGTTTATCATAGACAGCACGCGCCATGGAGCAGGGAGCAGCCACTCTCCCACCATCCCCCTCATAATCATAAATAAATGAATGTGCCATAGGAAGGATTAAGAGTAAAAGGCTTCCATCAGTGTGCTAATGAAATGTTTAGATGAAAAGACAAGTAGGAATAGTTAATTTTATTATTTTTTTTTTTATATTAAATCAGCATTGTGTTGCAAATATGTGACATTGCTCTGTATAACATATTGTTGTAAGTCTTTGTTTGATTTCTCTGTATGTATTAAATCTTCCATTGATGTGGCATTGATTTCATGTCAAATTATATAAGTATATACCTTTTATTAGTGTGTGAGTGACAAATGTTTATGTCTGGTAATCCTAACAAATCCTGTGATGTATTTAGGCCTGGGCGATATTGACAAAAATTAATATCTCGATAATTTTTTGGCAAATCTCGAGAACGATATTTGGACGATATTCTGTCAGTTTAACATAAAAGTGTTAAAATCTATGTTCAAATTAGTTCCACTGGAAAAAAGACAAACCTAAATATTCTAATCAGTTTAAAATGTATTGAATGGCGTCGTGTTTATCGTCATTCAAGAAGGTTTGACTGTCTTAATAATAATAATAAATATATACATATTTTTTTTCATAATTTCAAATGAGTGTGTTGGGGTTTTTTTAAGCAAAATTCAATATTTTATATTTGTTCTGTTGACAATTAGGTTCAAACCAACCAAAATCTACTCTAAACATGTAAAATATAAATTCTTGGCACACATAGTCCCTTGTTTTCTCGATTTAGAATGGTAATTTTTTTCTAGTGTGTTTAATTATTAAACAACTATTTGTCAAATTAATCACAAAAGTGCAGCATATGCCACTATAAACGAATTTTCCTGCTTTAAAAAAGCTATTTGAATTGATTAATGTACAAATTATGATACAATATACTGTATATTTAAACTTGCCTTGTCTTTAAGAAAGTACAGCATTATTATTATGTATTAATGTAAATGAGCGCTTTTGCAGCATGGTTTTACTGCACGATATACTCGATATTTAATTTTGGATATCCTCAAAACAACATTCACGATATTATCTAAAATTCGATATATTGCACAGCTCTAGATTATTCCTTAAATTTCTTCATGATTATTTCAAAGGCAGCGCCAAGGCCGCTCATATCTGCATTTCAGCACCAGCACATGGTCCACACTGGACAGGTCCAACCCTACGGACCCCTACCGAGTCCCACTATAGTCCATAATGATGGTTACCAAGGCAACTGTAATCATAGTATCACCAGGCTTTGCTGATTGACTGCAGACTGACTGGATGATGAACAATAGGTAGAAAGCACAATCAAATGTAATTTAAGATAAATATACAGTAAATATATATACAATACAATACAATAGCTATATATACTGTATATATACCGGTATTTATATTTATACAAAATAGGACTTGGACTGGTTGCAAACATGAACAGATTTCACTACGCCTTGCAGTCCTCCACAGAAATGTACAGTATACATGATTAGTTAGTCCAGTATTCAAAGCCTGTGGCTGTGAAAAGCACATGCTTTTTGCACCTTTGCTGTAAGTGGCGTCTGCTATCTGCTCTGTGATCAACAGAAGCACTCACTCCTGTCTCTCTTATGCAGGAAAACCCAGTAAACTCAATACAGCAGCATGTTTTCAAACAGACTTCACACAGTCCTTTTCTCTGTGTTCATATGTTTTGCTCCATGTATGCTATGGCCTTCATACTTCTGAACAGAAACACTTCTATGCTTGTTTCCAGATAACAAATAGAAGGAAGTTGGGCACTCTTCAGATCATGAAAACATGATTGAGCAGTGATACAGCAGATCTGCACATAACAGACCGACAAACACGAGAAGACGGCTTTGAGGTGAGAACAGACAGCATTTCCAAAGAGGCTTGAAATCATGTAAAAAACAACATGAAAGTGGGAAGGAGCTGCCAGGTAGCATCGATGCCAGTGAACACATGTATTACCACTACCTCGCTGATTATGATCTAAATGTGCTAATTCATACTTCTGTAGGGATTTTTCTGCCATATAATGATGACACGAAACATAAAGCAAAACTAAGAGGCCAATTACATATGCTGCTTCAGAGTCAAATGCTCTTTTAGTGAGCCTGATCTACATGTGCAGCCGTAAACTGCAGTCCATTTGTCTTGAGAATGATAGGGCCTTGGTTCCAGCTGAGCCCGGCTGTAACTCACACAATGTAATGGACTGTTGTGAACCTGACAGGATAACAGCTCCCTTTTACACAAAATAAAAACACTGAATCTAACTAGACTCAGGAGACGAGAGCAGAGTAAAACACTGTTATTTCACTGACTGGAGACAGACACATCTTCAGCAATCAAATGTGAGCTAGATTCAATACATAATCTCTGAAGATCAGCCAGTTTGTATTTATATCCTGACTTTAATCACAACAAAAAGTAGAGGCAGATTTAATACAACCTGTGAAGTGTTAAAGCAATCAAGCATCACACAACTCAAACACAGCAGTGTTTTACATAAAGGTGCTCACAGCAGTGAAGAAGGCAGAGGAAGCGCTGGCATAGTGATGATGGTGTCATTTTGTGCTGAATCAGAGCCCATTATCTTGTTTATTCTTGTGGAAATTGAAGTGTTTGCATGTGACCTACATTTCTCCCCGTCTTACTTTGTGGAGAGTGAGAATGTGAGAGGTTTATGCATGTCTCCAGGCTCACAAAAGTCTATGTGATTAGAATGAGAAAAGTGTTTGAATGGATTTGATCAGTGAGGCGGGGTTTTTCACGAGTTTAATTCAATTCAGGAAATGAGAATTAGAAGCATTTTAACAGACACTATATTTGGAAGCACATCATAGATGATGCAGGTGTGCCATAGTGATGAGAATAATGTTAATCAAAACATTTTTGTATGTTGAATGATGAGTGCAAAAAACAGAGTCTTGAGACGGTCTTGAAAGAGGAAAATGAATACCATGGCTGGATACAAATGCAAGAATATGAATTGATATATGTTGATTTTAAAATTGTATTTAAAGCATGCAACACTGTAAATCTGTTTCTTTTATTTATTCTATACTGTATCTAATCTGTATTTGCACTGCTTAAACTTGCATAGGGAGAATAGAAGTAAACTATCACTTATGCAATAACCAGACAGCAGCATCTTTCCTGACTTTTGTCTTGGTTAACATGCACTGTTCATGCACATACAGTATGCATACCCTGTCTATTCCCATACTGTCCTCACACTCTGAGACAATGCAGTGCTGCCACTGGTTAGATGTGAACACTATGTGTCAGGTTTGGACAGTGGTGATAAGCACTCCTCTTATCAGTTCACAGAGCCTTGGTTCAGAGGCCTAAAGCTGCCAGTATTGACTGTGCTGGGCTGTAAGTGTCCCCGCGAGCCTGCAGCACCCCGGGGACACAGCCGTGTAATTGCAGCCATTGTGAGGGCACACGCCGCCAGCTGAGCTCTGAGCAGCACGGATCAGAGGAGAGGAAAGGGCTGAGACACCCACTGATGCTTGTCTGCAGCAGCTCTCACCCACCACACAGAGTCCACAGGCCTCACCTGCAGCAGACACATGTTCAGCTCATTGTGTTAGTCATTATTAGTTTTGCTCTAAATTGTTAAATCTCTACTACATTGCACTCATATCATCCAGTCTGGGATCAAAATATGATTTTACGTTTCACTTCCTGCTTTTATACTTTTATTTATGTGCCACATTTGGAATAAAGACTCCTAGAGTGAGTTTGGTCTACATTCCCAAATCCAAGTCCCAAAGCCTGAGTGCTCCCTCTAGTGGACATGAACAATCAAGAGAGATCAAGACTTCTATTCAATAACTGATGAAAAACTTTATGATGACTAGCAGTAGTAACGGTATAGGTTTTCAATACTATTTAAAAACAAACTTGATACATATAAACTAAATGTGTATCAAGGTAAAAAAAAGTAACAGTTACATAACACAATTTGACGATTTTTTTCTAATAAAATCACTGTGTTTTGAAAAGAGACTCTTTCAGTCACTACCCAAAATTTGGTGGATATTAATTAACAGCAAATTATCCAAGCTCAATCATCATTATTGGTAGTGTGACTAAATAAAGCTAAATCATTTTATTTTGGTTAAAGCAAGTAACCAAGACCAACCTGCTCAGTAAGTAAAGCACTTTCAAGCTGCAGGTGACGATACAAGAAAAAAAAGTGTACTCTCTCTCCTCGCTCCCTCTGTGTCACACACACACACACACAGTAAAGATGGAGCTAAATGTCAGTGCCACAGACTATTGGGCCGCTCCTCTGCTTTAGAGGATGGACTGCGACAATTCACTATAAATACAAAATACATACCTGGATGTCATACATTTACTATATACATTTACTACTACTACACACACACAATAAATTGATGAATAAGCAGCTCCTGGCTCTCTCATGTCCGTCACAACACAAAGGTTTGAGCATGTCAGAGTGCACTGGCTGCATTAGCCTGTCTGTAAATGCAGATTTGTGGAGAATACGACAGCTTTGATCAGGCAGTTGCGCTTGGTGCGATGCCATGAAAGAGACTTTACAATGAGATCGATTCTGCACAATCAGCTGTGGCAGCCGTGCATGCAAAACGAGTTTATTTATAGTCACTGTACACTGGCTGATATGAGCGTACACTTCATTAGTTGCAGTGTCTGTAGCTTTATGTGACAGATGAAAACTTCCACATGTAATTGGCGAGACGTACTAAACCAACACCAAGTCCGTAATAGTTCTGACCTGCTGTGACAAACTGCAGAGATGTTTCCTTAGCTTAATAACTAAAAGAAAGCTTCAAAGCAGCATGGTAGTGACATTATTCTGCTGCTTTTACTATATTTTGTACAAAGCGAAGAAATAATAAACTCAAGCTAATCTACCCTTAACATTAACAAAAAAGTAACACTTTTGTTTTTTGCTCTCATTAATCATGAGTTTAATTCAGTCTATACAACATTTTAACTAACATGTCTAAATCTGTGTTAGTGAGCAGCACATCTTTGCTGAGATAATCCATCTCACCTCATCGATGTGGTATAACAAGATGCTGATTAGACAGAAAGAACATTGCACTGTGCCTTAACTTGGCCACAATGTTGTCATGTGACACAGAAATGTCCATCAGAGCTGTTGTTCTGCACTGAATGTTGTTTTCACTACCATAAGCCTTCTATGGTCGAGACAGGTGGCACAGCGGTTAGCGCTCTGGCCTAATAGCAAAAAGGTCCTGGGTTGGACTCCAGGGCCTCTATGTGGAGATTGCATATTCTCCCTGTGTCTGCGTAGGTTTCCTCCAGCTAATCCGGTTTCCTCCTACATCTAAAAACATGTCCAATGTGCCTCCCCTCTCCCCTCCCCAGGACAACAGATGGAAATTAGCTGTAAAAAGCTAGAATCTGGCACAAGAATCTCTGCCATTGTGCTTAATGTATTTGTACATTGTCCTTAATAAACATTACCTTTAGAGGTGTTTCAAAGAGCTGAATGTAGAAATTTAACAATACATCCAAATGATGTGCTGATGCACATTTTTAGCATTTTTCTGTTTCCTACACCCAGTAGTTTTCAATTCAGTGATTCTTTATAAAGCCTCAGAGCGAGTTACTTAAGTTTATTGATTTAGCAAACAAAAGGTTGAAAGATCAAACAATGGAACAATCATTGATCATCTTAAACAGCAATGTAGACTTTCCTTCTCGGCAAGAAAAAACTCCCAAACCCCATTGACAAAAAGAGAAAAACCACAATGATGGTGAGATCTAGTCCCATAGAAAAAAAGGAGTACATATTGTATTAACTCCGGTGTGGTTGTGGTCTTGTGAGAGCACAAAGACCAAACATATGGCCAGAAATAAGTTTGGTCCATTATCATTGCTTAATCAATCAGGAATTTCTTTTGTTAGCCAAGAATTTCTTTGCTTAACTACATAATTAAACCAACTATAACTTGAGGATCATTATTCATTTTTTCTGCATCATGGTTTCTACTTGATAAAAAGATCCAGTCATTAGACACTACAAGTGATAATATAACATTCACACTGTTGACATGATTGAGTCTCGTGATGTATGACCCTATCCTCATCCTGTCTGTCCTCCTCTGACGTCTGTCCTAACCTGACCTGCTGAGTAAACCAGTGGGAGTTGTTCAGCAGACAGTTTACCCAGGCCATCTCTCCCTGTTTAAAAAGCCCGAGTGAATACACCATCAAACATTTAGCACACTTTCTTCAATATTTCATCCTCCTATTTATAATACACAAGCAGAGAGGATACAGCCTAAGATTGACTTTTGGGAGGCTGTGTATAACGCGCCGAACATGCTGACGGAGAACTTTGCTTTAGCCCAATCAATCAATCAGGAGCAGTGTTGGTGCTAGAGCTGCTTTATTTGACAGAAGTGCCACAGAGGTGATATACAGCCCAACATTAGCTCTCAGTAAATGCTCACACGGAGCAGGGAGAGAGAAAGCAGCACGCGTGTTAACTACAAACCCACCATCCATTCAGTAATTAGCATCCATTTGCATCGGAGAGCTCTGGAGAGGCAATTATGCTATCACTTTGTGTGCAAATGTGTAGTAGCTTTGGTACAGTGTTACACGGTCTGAACCCAAACATTTATGTGGTTATTGTAGGTGACTTTCAGTAATAAGTGAAAGCAGTGCAAGCAGAGTACATGGTGAAGGGCAGAGGTCAGCTCGCAGCATAAACTTGGATATTTGTGTAACAGTTTGTAGGCAATTGGTTTTGAACTGTCTTGAAAATACTGTTTTGTGGTTTTGTCCTACCCCACACACATTAGCTCATGTAAAACAATGCTACAAATAAATAAAAATAGAAAACAGTTGTAGATACGATGGTATAGACTCAGGATTTCATCCAATAACAGATTTTTTTTTTCTTGTTAAAATGTTTTTTCATCATGAAAATCTCAGCTGGAGTTGAGTTTTGTTTTAGTATCACACGCTTAGCATAAATCCCACATATTATAAAGGCAGGATTCTTCTGTCAATCTGAACAAGCTCAACAAAAGGAAAAAAAAAAATACTTTTAAAAAACAAAAACGACTAAAATGACTATTAACAATAAAACTACCACATAATTACATCATAAGATGGAACGAAGCAGAGACAGCAGGACAACTTTGGGGGTGTTTTTCGTGAGGAAACTAGAAGCGCACAATAGGTCAAATTTGCAGTTAATCGGACTTTCAAAGGACAATAATGATGCATTTGTGTTTTCCTGTCCCTAAACATGCTTCTGAGCACCTCCACTTCGGAATCCCATGCACCAGAACCAATAAAAACAGTGTAGTAAAGCACACGTGAAGTCATGTGTTTCCTACATCAACAGTTGAGTTGGAGCTCTACTACAAAGAAAATAACAGCTTAAACTATTAATACTAATGCTGCAAAATGGTCAAAAGAAGTGTGGCTGGTTTATGGACTTACAAACAGTGCAGCAGATCACAGAATGCCATCACAGACCGGGACATTCAGAATGGTGTTTTGGGGGGGGGGGGCGAAAAGCATCTAACAGACAAAATCACAGCAGTGTTTTTGATAAAGAAGCCATTAGGATTGGATTCAAAAACTCAAAAAGTCAATTTTGTTTATTCCGAGCCCAATAAGGTGACCTATTGTGTTTTATCTTTTTATTTAGCGATTGTCAAATATGGATCAGTAGTCTATATTGTGTTCACTGTAAAACACAAAATTCACCTAGAAATATAAACAGATTTGTTGACATTCTGTTATTATTTTTGTTTGTTTTTGAGTCAGCAAGTTCTTTGTGTGTCCTCCCCAATTCCAGGTTAGCTTTTCTACCTAAAACTATATACTGTATAATAATCATTGACCAGCAGTGAAGGAAGGCTCATTTCTTTAAAGAGCATTATAAAGTCCTCTTGCACATGGATTATATCTGCACATGCCTTACTAAAAACTGTAAGAGCAGACTGTTTTAGTGCTCTTTGGATAGGACTACTCTTCCCATAAGAATTTGAATGTGTTGTGTTCCTGTACATATCAAACTCCCAGCGGAAGACCTTGAACCCAGAGTGTGGCTCAAACCCCATCCTTCCTCAGGACGTGGCCTCGCTTTGCAGCAGTTTGTGGTAACATGATGAGCTTTTCTGTGGGCCAGCCTGGACTACAACAGATGGAGGACTTTCTTATGCAATCCTTGTCTAGTCAAGCAGAATGTATGACTCTTTAGTGACCCTGGAATGTGCGCTGAAAAGGAATCTAATGAACTTCCCGCCATGAAATATGTAGTTAACACGGAACATCTTGCTTGTGGTCAAGGAGAAAAAAGTTCATTGACGTGTGTTGTGCATTCATTTGCAATAGAAACTAGTGGATTCAGTGAAAAAGTCTGTGGCTTTTATGGCATAACCTTAAAAGAAGGCAATTTAGGTTTGTTGAAAGCAACAGATTATTACACATTATGTTAAATTATGACACATTAGACATATTCTGTTAAGTCCACTTTTCTAACTTTTTAAAACAGTGTTCTTTCATCATCATCATCATTCATCATCATCATCATCATCATCATCATCATCATGTTTATATTAGTCAGTTGATGCTCAAGTGTTTAGAAAACTCCTGTTTTCACCTACCACCTATCCCCTCCACTTGTTGCATTTACTTGTAATTAGTAAAAAAAAAAAAGTCCAAAAACATGCATGTTTAGGTAAGGCATACTTAATTTCCCTTAGTGAGTGAATGAGATAGTGAATAGATGTCTGTGAATGAGAGAGTGAATGGTTGTCTGTCTAATCCTGCGGCAAGTTGGCCACTGTCCAGGATTTCCCCGCCTAAGGCCCAAAGTCACTGGGATAGGCTCCAGTCACCCGCGACCCCTAACGAAATTAAGTGGAAGAAAATGAATAAATAGTAAAAAAAAATCTAATTTGGAGTAAAAAAAAGTCATGTAGCCACTTTCTATCAAAAAGTACTAAATTAAAAGCTGTTGCTTGCTTGAGTAAAATTTTACAATGAAGAGGCGGGGCTTATCACTAGAAATAGGTGGGGCTTTGAGCAGGACGTTTTACAATGAAGAAAGTGTAAATTACAGATCTGCACTGATCATAGTTTTATTAAACACATGAGAGAACATACTACTATGAAAGAGAATCTCTAGATTATGTTCACTTGACATCACAACATTTCAGAACGTGATTTTTTCATACGGCCAAATGGTGCGCAAGACACAGATTTATAACATGGACGTTGCCATGAAAAATCTAAAAGGTCATTTCACAAATTTCAGTCTGATTATTTGTATTAGTGACTAGATCTAGTCACATTTGCAATACAACAAATATTGCATTAAAACCATAATAATTTTAGCTGCCAAACATCTGTCATGTGAAGTGAACTTACCGAGTGGTTCTATGGTAGAATTTACTGTCAGATTGGCCTTATGATTATATGTTTTACTGGATATATATTTACTGGATACAACATCTTTTCTATCAATATACAGTAAATAAAAAAATGTGAAATAATTGGTTTACAACAATCTGTGGTGTGTCATTATCAGCGTCAAAGTTAGAATGGAGTGAGTGTAAAGTGCTTTGTGTGTCTTGACAGGCACTCTGTAGATCAAAGTATTATTTGTTCAGCTTTAAGACAACACAGTGCAATTCCAAGATTAGAAGAGGCACGTCAATCAATTTCTTTTCATGCATGATGAAAGAAAATCTTATTTATACATATTTAAATATATAAGCAAACAGAAAAGGTTTCTAATATCTCTACAGTTTCATTTTATATTAGTTTATTTTTAGGTTGTTAACGGTCACATTGAGGAGTTGTAAATGAATGACTTTGCTGCTGAGTGCTGATAATAACTTGTCTGCACCATCACATCAATAAACTCACATGAAGCTTCATCATTTATTTGTGAGAGTTGTTACTGATGATTCTTCCATAGATGTTTTCCTCATGCATATTCATCGCTATCATAAATATTCTCATAGTCAGTCAAGCTACAGTCATGAATCCATGAAGTCGGCTGGAGTCAAACGTTACGGACTCATAAGACAGCTGCTTATTCAATAAATCTTTCTAAAGAGAAGCTTGATCCTCTTTTTATGGTGTAATTACATTTTCAAGAATCTATTTAGTGATGTGTGTGAGACCATGGAAATGGTAAGAGCAGACTGAGGTTAAAAAGGCTGAGCTGAAAAAGCACTGATTATTAACAGGAGCGGAGAAAGTCGTCCCTCTTTAGACCCTTTCTATAAATAGTCTGTGACATCACCAGCACTACGCAAACACCCTCCACCTTTTCACTTGTGTTGCAGAAGCTAAGGAGAAAATTCTTTGTGAAGTCTTCCTCCAGCTGACGGAAGCATAGTAATTGTAATGTTCAGGTCACAGAGAGAGGCGCGGACAAAACTCACTGTACTATTTCTATCTATTGTAATATTTTGTAAAAGCCGTGAATAAATGGATTATTGTTCAGCCAAGTGGGAAATTGCCTTTCTGTCACTATCACAGTAAACACAACAGGTGCAAGAGTCATGGTATCACTTGAAAAATAAAACATAAACCTTACTTTGTTCTCCAAACATGTAAATTTCATTCATTAAAACAGATACTCCGCTGGTTTTGAGTTTCTGGACTTTTCACACACACACATTAAGATTCTCAAGTATGTCTCACATCCACACACATCCTTTTATCCATTTTATTATAATTTGAGGCCAACAACAATGCTGTTATAAAATACAAACTCTTTGAGATGACATCTGACTAAAGAGTGCATATAATTATTTTTTTTTTTTTTTTGACAAATAGATTCATATAATGCAGTAACTGCTTTTGACAGACTAAAGCAAACTACAAAACTAGAA
Source organism: Mugilogobius chulae (assembly GCA_038363315.1). Classification (NCBI taxonomy): domain Eukaryota; kingdom Metazoa; phylum Chordata; class Actinopteri; order Gobiiformes; family Gobiidae; genus Mugilogobius; species Mugilogobius chulae. Next base: position 29,213,021 of record CM076405.1, on the reverse strand, counting down.
TTGATAGCAAAAAATGTGTATGATTCTCATGTGACCTTATTGCATTCTTCCACTGTCATGTTCTGCAGATGTGTAGGGTTCACTATATTAACTGGGATAAGATAAAACAGCTCATTCAGAGGCCAACACAATTAAAAAAAAACCTCTTTATACCGACGCCAAAGCATAGACCAGGGGCAAGATATCGGCCATACTCTTTAAGAAATTTCTAGATGCAACTTCTTTAGGACAATTCTAATCATTCCAGTACATCATCATCATCATCATCATCATTTATTTATTCAGACTAAGGTCCATAAAAGAACGCACAAGAAATGCTACAAAGCCATTTAATGTAAATGCCTTTTATACTTCAGATTTAGGCCATTTGTCGAGTTTTGTAATATGCAGTAAACATGCTATCTTCAAAAACAACAGCAGCACACGATTGTTACTTTATAAGAATAGAAATGTCATTAATCACATAACAATAGAAAGCATGTAGAACACCACAAGGCTCTTAGACAACTGCATTCAACATTATAATCGTGATTTTGCAAAACACCCACTACATTATTAGTCAAAGCTCAATAGCTAAAGGCAACTTGGAGATTCTCACTATGCAAGTTTAAAATTATATTTGACTGCCTCAGGGTAGAAGAGATGCTGAATTCTAGAGAAGAAATCATAGCCAAAACTAAATAGAGACAGAAAGCTTGAGTTGTTTGCAACCAAATTATGATTGAATGAACATAAACAGGGCTACTTACAAATGCATATGTTGTTGTGTCATGGCTGGTCCTGATCCCAGGAACTCTGCGTCAGGTCTGAAAAGAGAACAACATGGTGATTAGAAACAGTGACATTAATAGACATATAATACGTCCCAACATGATTTAACCAGGGTCACATGATCAACCACAACCAAAGAGCATTTATTATATTTATCTGTACACGCTGGCAAATCATTTAATAAAGTGCATTTGATAATAGTGAGTTTTCCTAATGCTTAACTTCTTGAAGGTTTACCTCACTTACAGCAGTTGTGTAACACAAAGCACTTTGCTAAAATAACCAAATGGAAAAATGACGTGATGTTAGCTCAGCGCAGGTGTGTTCTGAAGCAGAACAGCAGGAGCACCCTGCACAGGAAGTTCAGGTTGATTTACTTGTGGGCCAATAAGTGGAGTGTGTAGACTGGACACTAAAGTAAATCCTTTCACCAGAGAGAGATACTGCTTTAGAAACTCTGAAACCGCACAGATGCTGGGTCAGAGCATGAGAGGGTGTTTAGTTATACGAAGAAACTCGTGACCCAAATGTGGGACTCACGTGAGACTCCTCTGCTTTGCCATGTCCTTGTTTGACAAAGCATCATGCTTGTTTGCCTGAGACTTGGTCGAAGCGTCTTTTGTTATTGATTTATATTTTACATCAAGCCTTTTTCTCTTGCACAAGCAGAATCATGTATGAAATTTAAAACTCTAAATGCTCTGTTAGACTTCATACTTTATTAAATATATGGTGCATAAGTTACATCATTGAATTTGCCAATATAAAAAACTCAGCTCAGAAACATAAAATAAATAATTGTACCGTCAACCATTATACCTAGAAGTGGAAAATACTGTAAGTCTAAAAGTTGTCAAGAAAACTACCCAGCATGGTTCAGCTTGTGTTTGCTCCTATTTGGCCTTTTTCTTTAGCCTTTGAAGACGTCAGGCGGTCGATGTGGGAGAGACAAGTGACAAGCTCCGCGCTCCAGCCGGTATCTGACAAAGCAGCACATTCTGTAACTGTCCGACCATGTCTGCCTAATCACAGACATCCAGCTGTGTCCATCCGTGTGCTCAGGCCATGCTCTGGATCTACACTTTTTCTCTGTGTGTACAGCCGTAGTTATAATGGAAGACACTTTGTTTACAGATGTAACTTGTATAAGGTATTAAGGGCACTTTGGGCTTCAAAGAGTTTAAAAAAGCCCTATCATTCACATTCAATCACAATCTGAACAGTGCAAAAACCTTCCAAAAAAAAAAAAAAGAAAAAGAAAACAAAGCAAAACAAAACAAAATAGTCAAATTTAAAAGATGGAAAAAACTCTCATACACTTGAATGTTCCTATTAAAGTAGCTTGCTCAAAAATAAAAAAATAGACTGGATTGCCGACACGCTGGAGCAAAGATTCTTAAGATCACACCACAGCTAAAACCTTTTTCTTTCTTTAAAATATTGACATGTTACTGTATGTACTGATAGAACTATATCTCTGGCTGTATACCGAAAAGCCTGAACCTCAGGTACATGACAGGAGCTAGGCAGATACACACTTTGACACCATCCATCGTACAGACCTTTGCTGCTGTTGTCATGACGATGGGTGAGAGCAGAGATGGTCTTGTTTTCACAGCTCCAGAGTCTGACAATAGACATTATAGACACAGATACATTAGGCTAGCCTTAGTCAAACCAACTAGACCTGTAGACCAGAGGCTATAAAATCATTGATATCTGACATCAATTTATCTTCTGAGGCTCCAAAGCTCTGCTGAGACAAAGGTATAATTGGATGGATGGATGAACTGACTGTCATAGAGCATGAAACACTCCTGCAGTTATCCCAAAGGCTAAAGGACAGATTATCTGCTTTTGTAAGGCACTTAAAATGCTTGTCAAGAACAGATTGGAATCAACAAATCACTATGGTACCATAATTATTATATATATATATATATATTTTAGCTTGCATTGCTCACAATAATATGTCGATCCTTTTATGCAATATAAGGACTTTAAGGTTTATCTAAGGTCATATGAAGCATTTTTACATTACATCTGACAAACTAACCACATCACAGGATGTGCTTCTAAAAAGTGACATTCAAAAGCCCAAATGTGAGTGTAGTCCCGTCTGGAGGCTCTGACCACAGTGTGTCACTGCTCTAATCTCAGGGCAAAATGAGTCTAATGGAGCATTATGTAACCCATTTAAAACCACACTGACCAGCCGGCTGCTCAAATATGCTGGAAGGCCAAGGTGGGTAAGACCTTGAAATAAATATGCCCAACTTATGTTTATATTCAAAATACAACAAAGTACAATATTTTTTAGAATAAATCCTAATAATTTGTTTTTAGCAGTACATTCACATACTCGTCCAGACAGGATGGGTCAAAAATATGCCATTAAAAGTCAAACTAACTGGTAGTTTTGAAAGAAAATATCTAGCTGAGTACATACTTATCACTTTACTAAACAAAAACCTAAATGAGACTAAACACTGAGTCTTAATTCCTGATGTGTGTGAACATTTTTGGACTCCTAATGTGACGGAGAAGTGCCTATGGAGGAGCAATCCAATCAACACTGAGGAGACAGCATAAAGGCACACGGGACCAAAGCTTTTTGAACTACGTGTGCTAATCACTTGTAGCAGCAGTGTGACTGCTTTTGTTTCTGTGTGAATGGACCATGATTAGCTCCTCCTTTTGAATAGCTTCTTTTCCATTTATTAGAGCTACAACAAGACCACCTCTGGTAACCACTTCTATGAATCTAGTGAAGGTATATTCAGATTGTAACGTGATGGAGCTTTGGTAATGTACATACAGTATATACACGTTTCCATACAAGTTATTTAGTCATATCTTTAAATGTTCTATAGCCTATGTAAAAGTGACTCTCTAGATTTTGGCCTTGGTGAAATAATGTTACTTTATTAAAACTGTAGTTGTGTTTTACTTCTTTGAATCTCTAAGGCTCAAAATGCCCTAGTCTACCTTGAGATGTCATTCAGTGAGATTTTGATCTGGTTTTTAGTTGTGTTTATGTGAATTCAACATTTCTAGAAGGTGAAATTTTCTATAAGATGTATGAAGCTTAAAAACCACAATGTATCACTTGTTTTTTGTTTGACATCACAAGGGTTTAAGAACAGAACGCTGGATTAATAAAACAATAAATAAATACATATTAGTTCCTTAATTATGTTTGCTTTTTTCCCTATAAACTGCATAAAAGTATTAAAACACACCCCACAAAATAATGAATAGCCTTTGCATCTGTGTGCAGTTTGCAATCACATCATACCATGTCCCATTAATCCCACTGACATCTCATTCATGCTGTAATGAAGACCTCTGCACTGCTGTTCAAGGAAAAGTGCCCAATTCATTTTACCTCTCCACTCTCCATCATCTCAGTCATATACATTGGCAACAATTTAATTAACTACAGTATCATTAAGATTCTGTGGCACAATCTGACATTTGTATGTGAAGGTTTATGTACGTACAGTGGGAATAAAAGGTACGGCACTTCCACTAACAGTCTGCTTCCATGAGATCTTTAATCTCTTCTTTCTCTACATCTAGAGGGTTCTATTGGTCTGCACGCTCTCCAAGTACGAAATGGTTTCGTTTAATTTTAAAATTTCATGTAATTTTTTACTTCTGACTTGGTTTTGAAGCTGATTTTTTTTACTGGAAGCATCATATTTGACAGAATATGTGTCATATCAAGGAATAACATATACAAATAAATGCTTCTAAACCAATTTTTGAGGTTTTCCAACTAAAAATTATTACAGACATCAATTTTATTTTGCTGTTGGTTACATGTTTTTTTGGGGGTCCCCAGCCCTAATGGTTCAAGGTTTCAACCACCTGCGAACCTGTCCAGTGCTTTAATAACAACAAAGTTGATGAAAGTACTACAAGTTACATAAAACAGTAAAAAAGAAAAAGCAAGCAAAGTAAATAAACTAAACAGCTTTCTGGATCAAATGCAAAAGACTAAAGTACAGCGATTAGTTGCGGTTAGCAATCTCGCAGTTGCTGTTTGCATTAAGGCTAAACAATTTGGGAAATTTCTCCATTTTTTTTTTTCGGAACCAATTGTCATTTGATTTGTGATGTTTTAGTAATAGAATTTGATTCAGTGATTTTAATTGCATTTAGAGGAAAGGAAATAGGCAAAAGTAATAAGTAAAGGTATACTGACAACATAATAAACATTTATGCTATTTTGTAGACAGATCTATAATAACATATTCTGTTGTTTGTGAAGGAAATAATACTTCAAAATGGGTTATTGTGCAGCCTTATTTAGCAGTCCTAAATATGTGGCAAAGTTGGGCCATTGGATCACCGTTGGTCTGTTTTCGGCAAAATATTTCTTTTTAGGGTAAACACAGTGACATGAGTTAGAAAGATGTAAATACCTTATTACTCCACTGTTTGAAAACAAGGTACACCAGCTTCAGCAGAATGTAAGGCCTTCCTGAAAGCACTGACATCCATTTTACCAGACCAGACTTGTATCTGGCTGTGTAAAGCCAGGGCTGTTCCACTCAATGAATGTCATGTCACAGCCAGACAACACTGTAATGATGATTAAAATCACACTAATCGAAAAAGGAAATGGCTGACATTATGTTTGGAGTTAATTATCTCCCCTTTCACCACGTACAAAGTGTGGCAGAAAGAGCAAAGCAATAACCTGGCTCTGACATAAATGTGGCTCTGCAGGAGGCCCAGAACTGTTCTTCTGATTCTCACAGCAGGGGCCCACATTGATAGTAGTTGTGTGACAGCAGAATCCTCTCTTGTGTTAAGAAAATATGTGTTATACAAGATTCATTAACGTGTAAATAACAGTATGTGTCTCTTTAGTTTCTTGGAGGGATAATATCTGTGAATATGTGCTGACCATTTGTATGAAATGTTGCCACTTGCCAGTGAGTATCAAAATCGCTATAACTGCATGAAAATCACAAAACCTGTGTCCTAGTCAACTCATAAGTCTCCAAGAAGTAGAGCTTCAGTGCAACTACAGTCTTAGTCATGAGTCCTATCCCTGAGTACTGAACGGTCAGCCCTTCTTTGCCCTGAAGACATCGGTTATTGCTAAATGTTTGCAGACATGTTTTTGGAGCTTCAAATTGAATATAGAACAATGCCAAAGGTCAACACAAAGAACCACTTTGTCTCTGAGAAGAAATGATCAAGTTTAATATATCTAATTCATTGCAATCAAACATAAAATCTGTGGACAGCGATCCTCTACATTCTTTTGTACAGAAGAAATAATCTTGATATTTCATATATTCTTTAAAGCGGAAAGATTAAAAGAATCAGAACTGCACTTTCTTGGTACTTCCAAGAGTTTACTGTCAATGTCAGCAGGTGGGTGCACACAGTGGTGCAAGCAAGTCTAAACTGTAAAAAGCCTGTTTAAAGTTTAGCTTCATCATTCTAGCCTGTGATATCTGGGTTTGGTTAGATTTTTGTCCACTTCACTCCAAAGAGTCATAGTAACTGTGCACAGTAAATAATCAGCTCACTCATTATGCATATTCATAATACATACAGCATATGTAATAATGAGCATTGAGACGAGGCACAGAAACATGAGCATGTTCCACATGGGATGAGTCTTTACACAAACAAAAAGAGGTCATGGTTAAGCACAACATCAAAATGAGTTATCTGAAAGTGGGCTAATGAAAGCACCAGAGCCTCACATATGCACACATCTTTCCTCTCTCCTTTCACTCATGTATAGCTCATTATAAATGAGCTCAAAGTTAAAATAGACTTTACCAAACAAGTTACACTGCTGAAGTATTCTCCAAACTTCTAAAAGGGCCCACTTCAGACACAGACAGAACAAGATAAACAAAAATCTTAAAACTAGGATGATCAGGAAAAAACTTACTTTCCACCAAAAATAGACTGTGTGATATCACTTAACACTGTAGTGGTTTTCAAGTGATCTCCTGCTCTTGAGAGCAGGGCACTTTGTAATAAGCTTTTCACAGTAAGAGAAATAAAGTTATGTTTATAGTATCTATTAGATATAGCTTTACTCCTCAGTGCTCCAGCAAGTCCCCAGTCTCATTTGTGTTCTCTTTTTAATCAATGTAACAGCGCTGCTATAATTCTGAGACTGACCCAACTAATCTGCAGCCTGACCATTTTGTGTCTAAAAATCCCTGGACATTGTCCCCAAATATAAACTTGAGTTGTAACCTCACAAACACTTTGTTTAGTATGTTCACGTATGTTCCTTGCAAAAAATGTACAAAAAATAGATTACGCCCACGTAAGTGGGTCGAGTGAAGGCATTTAGTCTAGACTCTACGGGCCGTATTTTGCCCCTGAACTATGTCTTAGTGTTAGCGTTAAGAGATGTTTTTGTGTGATGGCCACTATGAGCTCCAGAGAGCGGCGCCCAGTACGCGGCACAAATGCGCTGTTTTGCCTGATCCCAGTTAATTTAGTGAACCTTATTGCACATCTGAACTAAGTGAACCTTATTGCACATCTGAACTTAGTGAACCTTATTGCACATCTGAACTTAGTGAACCTTATTGCACATCTGAACTAAGTGAACCTTATTGCACATCTGAACTTAGTGAACCTTATTGCACATCTGAACTTAGTGAACCTTATTGCACATCTGAACTTAGTGAACCTTATTGCACATCTGAACTTAGTGAACCTTATGCACATCTGAACTCAGTGAACCTTATTGCACATCTGAACTTAGTGAACCTTATTGCACATCTGAACTTAGTGAAACTTATTGCACATCTGAACTTAGTGAACCTTATTGTACATCTGAACTTAGTGAACCTTATTGCACATCTGAACTTAGTGAACCTTATTGTACATCTGAACTTAGTGAACCTTATTGTACATCTGAACTTAGTGCAAATGTGACCGTGTCAGAACATGATAATGGAGCAGTGCAAGTTCATGAAAAAACATTACAGATTTTTTGTAATCAATAATCAATTCTAATTTTGTTATTTATTTAGTTAGCAATTACTACATTATATTAATATCTATATTTGTCCAAAAAAGTATTCACTCTGAGCCTCAATAAGTTTGTGTTTTTCCTTTAACAACCCTCTGTTACGTCGACCTAAAGCTATAATAAAATGATTATAATCTCTCCACATGAGACGTGGAGAATCTTGATCTGTGTGTGAAAGGTTTAGGAAACTCAAAAGCAGTGACGTGTCCTTGTTATAATCCTTTTGAATGAGCCATAGTGATGCGTGCAGAGGGTCTTTCATGCATGACTGCGTCTACAGTCCCGGTACAGACGAGCTCAGTCTGGTCTCCCGCTGCACATAGTGCACCTTCATGGCCCAGGTAAAGTACAGCAAGGGGCTCTGGACCAGACTGTGCCACACAGTTCCGTGCGCTCTTCCTTGTGCCCACGCACAGTGTTCACCGCTGTAAAGTCAGCAAGCTCTGGTCTAACATCCAGTGGGCCATTATGAGTGCACACAGCCATGGTGATCCAAAAAGCACAGAAGGGATCAGGGCTCACGCAGTACAGCACTCTCCTGGTTTTATCTCAAGTCTGTGCTCTGTCGTGGGGAGAGCTGCATCTGACACTGTCCCATGTTCACTCTCACATCTGATTCTTTTTTATATTAAGCCAAAAGATAAGACAAGACAAGATACATTTTTACACAGAGTTGTTAAAGCCTGTAATGTTAATAGACTTTCACCAAATAGATTTTCATTGTTACACTTTTTTCCTAAATTAAGCTGCTGCTACAGTTAACTTTTGTCTGGGATTTTAATGCGCTGCTCACTTGTCACATCTCCACACAGAATGACATTTTTTAGCATATAGCACTTGAAGAGAGCCCCTTAGCAACAAAAAACTAAGCAAAAAACAAACAAAAAACTAAGACCAGCATCAGTGCTGGTAGGACAATAGGGCCCAAATGTTAAACTTCATCCAGAGTTGGCAGGTTAGAAACTGGTGACCATTTATTGAACAAAAGGTTTATCGTCTGTGATAAGACCTTGAGTGGAAGAAAACTTGAAATCTCAAAATAAAAATATGTGCATCACAGTACAAAGCAAAGCATCATTGTAAGAAAAGAAACAGGCTGGAATATGTAATAGTTTTAGATCAGATGTGCTTTAGTGACATGAGTCTTTTTACCCTGCCAGTGTGAAGCTCAAAATGAAAGCAGTTTCCATGCGAGTTAAGCATTACAGAAATAATAGTTTGCAACAAACATGTCTGAGGTGCACAATTCATAGATGAAACAATCTGCTGTTTGGAATAAATTGAATTCCACTTGCTGTGGATTTTGCTTACAACAGACAAATGAAAACTTGGCTTGACTCCAGCTAAGCAAAATAATATGAGTCGCGGGACGTCCCCAAATAGAGGCAATTATCAAACAGCACCATTCATTTAAAAAGCATGCATCTCCAAAATCTAATTCTGTGCTTAGCTGGGCCATATCAGTGAGGGATAAATTAGCTCCTATTTATCATCTCCATCAAAAGAACAGCTCGACACATCCATGAACAGAGAGAGAATCATTTCTACTGAAGCCTTGGGACAAATGAAAAAAGCTGGCAATGGCTCAAAAGTTGGGACAAAAAGTAAGTACTATTGCAACCCATTAGCAACAATACACAGTATTTCACTCTGTGTGGAATTTTCAACTCAAGATTTCTTTTATGTCTGATTCTACACTGTATTCTGCACCCAAACATATGAACAGTGTAATACTGTGATGTAAGTGTGTGATTTCAGTGGCTGGCTGAGAGCAGATCATGTGTGAGAGTGGAGCGTGTGTGGAGCTCTCATGAGCTCATTACAGTAACAGTAGATAACTGGAGCGTTGCCATGCAAGGCCACAGCAGCACCCTTCAGCCTTTTACTGTGGTGACAGAGCGACGGTCAATAATACACTGGTGAGTGCTCACACAAGACTAGTGTCTAATACATAGGCCTACTACTGTGCTGGACTCATTACATGTGAGTGTGTGAATAAAGTTTATCAAAACAAAACATGTTAAACAACACAGTTTTGACAGTGTATTTGTCTCATCATGGGAATACAATATGGTGCTTTTCATCTGTGTTCAATACAAAATGAAAAAAATAATTACACCATACAGTGTGTACAAATTTGGCCATGGGAACACTTCAACTACGAGAAACAGAATCTAAAAGAGAAAACAGAAAACCTCAAGGTATGACTTTTAAGTTGCTTATTTGTGTATTCTGGTTAAATAGCCTACAAGTTTTTGTCTAAGACCTTGTCCACACAAACACAAAATGAACTATGAATTATAAAAATGAACTGCATAGACACAAAGCTGGCTCAGTTTTATGAGCAGCCTAACACCTCTGCAATATCTGTAAGTGACCAGCGTGTGATGCTGTGACGCTGAAACGCAGTCACAAAACTAGAGGAAGACATGACAATCAGCAGGTACAGAAAAGTTGCTAAAAGTAAACAAAGAATTAGCGGAGATTTAGCAAGTATTCTGAATGAACCACATGGATGTTAAGCCCATGGAAGACACAAAGAAAGTGGATTTTTTGGAATATCATGATAGCTTGAAAACGGACTTAAGAAATGAATGGGTCCTCCTATTGTATTTTTTTAAGTGGGACAACTTGCACAATCAATGGGTGTCCAAATACTTTTTATCCATGGTATCTTTTCCTGCTCTATTGACTAACTGCAGCACACTAATTTAGTTCAAACCACAGCCATATCCTTTAGCCAAAACATAAGCCACAGTTATTGGCTTTCTCTTGTAAAAATTCCACACTTATGAAGTAGGAAACAACACATTAAGTCAGCCTTTCTTTGTCTGCAGTTTGTCTCATTAATATTTATTTCACACTGGTTCACACTCTCAGTATCTAAGTGCTAACTCCTGACCACAAATGTTCTTTTCGCGTTTTCCTCAATGGTTTAACCTCAAGTGCCACCAGAGGCTCCTTCATCCTGAGGGCTACATGTAAGTAATAGAAGCACTGACTGCGCCTAGTCTCTCTCCATCTGTCTCAGTCCTCCATCACACACAGACATATCAGTACTTACAACTACATTCAAAAATAAAAACAGACCTTGAAGTACCTTGCCCTCAGCTCACCATGTGCTTCAGGCAAAATTTAACAAAAAGAAACCCCCATGTCTAATAGAATTATAATAAGACAATCTGCCTTAAGTTGTTTGAAGAATCATAGATCTCAACTGACACCTTGATGACTCACACAGTTGATCATGTGTTTCTTGTAAAGTTCGATTTGATGATTGCTAATTCTCAGTGTTGCTTGAGAAGTGCTTTGAAGAGGTAAAAGACCATGCTTCTTGTGTCAAATCAGATGTCTGCAGTGAGAAACAGAAATGGTATGATTTACAGTATGACACGTGTCCAAATTTATCTGAACTCAAACAAAGAGTCAGTGAAAAGTGAACAGTGCAATAAATTGCATTGTCTTTTAAAATCTACAGTTATAGTGATCAAAATCATATCACATGGGGAATGAAACGTTTTTTTGATGACAGAGCAAGTCATGTTATGGCTATGATGTCAAGTGAGAATAAATAATGACTAGAAAATGATTTCACAAATCTGAACCATCGTTGCCTCACCATCAAAACTAATCAAATAAGTCTTATGCTTAAGCTGCCCTGCTGTTGTTCTGGAGCATTCAGATGAGACATCTACAGTAGATTATAATTATGATGAATGTTAAACATACATGGATCTCATACCTCCTACTGTTAAACTAGGTGAGGGTATAATGTACAGTGGTTAATGAGCATGTCTCCACTGAGTCTCCAGCAGTGACACAGTTCAGGGTTAGTGTGACACCACTCCATTCTCCTTAACAGACTTTTATTAACCTTGACATATGCTTGACATATTCCCTGATCTAGAACTCTTGCTCCTATTATTGTGATCATTAGGGCTTGGCAATATAATTTGCTATATGAAATATTGTCATGTACATTTGCTTGTGCACTAAGATTGGTCCCTTTAGATTCCTCTCAGTTCTGAGAACAGCAGATTTGTAATGACAAAAGCCACCTAAACATACACTGTCGAGGCTCTGCAGAGGATAAATCTCTAATTAAATTAAATAAGATGACAGGAGTGGTTGAGAGAACCTAAATGTAGCTTAAAACAGTACAACTGAAATTCCCTGTTAACTCTTTCCCTGCAAATGACATTAATTTCCATCACTGCGCGGCCAACCGTTGGAAGTCGGTGAGTCTATTTCCGTTATTAGACTTTTATTATTTAAGGTGATAGTGAGCTCTCTTTGTCTACAGTCAAACACATGATGCAGTTTCACAGATTCACCGGCAGAGGGCAGAATTTCATTTTCATTTATTTATTTATTAGGACAGTGTACAATTACATTAAGCTCAATGGCAAAGATGCTTGTACCAGATTCTAGCTTCACAGCTAATTTCCATCTGTAGTCCTCAGGGGGAGGGGTCAACATTATTTACATATGCAGTACACAATACAGTGTTGTGAGCACAAGGACCCAGAGGAGGTCACATGACTGCTCTTTGTTGACATTCCACAGCAGTTGGTTGTGTTTTATGTTATCAGCTGCTTCTTTCTTTTCAAACAGATTACAGGCAAAACATCTTGAACTAAAACATTGTTGAGTAAGTTTAAAGAAGATATTTTATCTTTAAAATGACAAAAAAAAATGAGGAGAAAGGGACATGCAGCAAGTCTAGAAGAGAAAAAAAAATAAACTTCCTTGTCCGTGAGCGATCCAAAAGTGGTCAACAGTCCAAATTACTATATTTTTACTGAGTCCATGTAATCTATTATTCTTAATTAAAAAAATGGACTATGTCTTGTTGATGTTACATTTTATCCATCAGCGAATGCCTCAGTTGGTCCAGTTGGCTAGAACGAGTTATTTTGAATCATATCATATTCCTTTATGTATGCCATTACATCTGGCAATGTTTTTTGTTTTTTTTTTTTTGTTTTAGGTTTTAAATATATCTATGCTCCATGAAAGAGGTTGAATCTATATAATCTGCATCAGAGAGTAGAAAACTGCTGTGCTGCCTTCTCGTCTGAAACACTGTTTTTGTTGGCTTGATGATGAAAAAGACACTCGTCCTCATTGTTTTAATCATGGGGGGGTTTCAAAGTGAAAATAGGGCTGGCAGTGAAAGAGTTGAGAAGTTATTACAAATTTTATGTTTTATATATTTTTCAATATCATCGGCCATACTGTATTGCCCTAGAGATCATTTTACATTGCATGGCATTTAAAATCTGACTTAATTGTGCTTATTTTAGCACATTATTGCATTATTTCATCTAAAGTGCTAAATAGTTTACTGTTGTCAAAATAAGTATCATCCTTTTTACATCATCTCAAAATTCACAGCGTATGTCAATCTCTCACTCTACATTATTTTAAAAGACTTCAGACTCAACAAACAAGTTTCTATGCTTCACAATCAGAACCCAGTCTTTGCTCTTGTGTCAGAAGAATGCATTTTGGAATTGGGAATAGCGCACAATCAAAAATGGCTATGATTGTGGAGCTCATAAACCCCTGACAATGGACACTTAATCACAAATCTGTCAGTGATGTCCAGCACAATTCTTCTCTACAGCGCTGATTGGCTGGTTTCTCTCAACACGTGCAGCTTGTTTGGTTCTGTTGCCCTCCAGAATGAGGACAACGGACTTTCTCTAGAGGCCGCTCTTGTGAGAAGAAGAGAGATTAGTTGTAAAGCAGCTCCGCCCCACTGACGACAAATCCGTCTGGTAGGCCATAGCCTCCCTTGTTTACAATAATTACACTAATGAGTCCAAATTAACATGCTAATGATTTGTTGATGCTCAGGAACCACGTGTCAAACCTTAATGAATATTATGTGCTGAGACCATCGCCACAGCCTCCGCACCTGGGAGGTCTTAAACAGGTGTGAGTTCTAGAGCAGCAAATACATGTCTAACTGGCATTTCAGTCATTTTTATCTCCTGGTCACATCTCAACTGAAGTCTGTGATTTTAAATAAAGTACATCTAGTTAAAATTAATGCACTATAATTATAGTGTGGAGTAATATTATAAATAAACTTAATATTCCACTTTCAGTAATATAATCATATTATAAAAATGTTGATAATATATTAAGTTATAATTATATCAGTTACTTTTATATAATTAATTGTTTTTATTCTATTGAAATGAACTTCAGGACCAAAACACACTAAATAGCGTGCTAAAGTAAAAAATTATGAGAAAACATGTTGACACAATTCACAAATAAAAAAAATTAAAGATAGTGCTGACATGTCTAACAATGTGTGATACTCAAAAAAAAACTAAAGTAAACTCCAGTTATTTAACAGATTAATTGTAATAAAATAAATTACAGAAGTAACTTACCAACACTGTCAATTATTGAGAAGACCGTCAACTAATTTAATTCCGGAAGTACACAGTCACGCCCACTTTTTCCACCTGGAGTTTACACTTCCAGGACGTGGGCTGTGAGTGGGCTGCTTCTGACGCAGATTGAAGCGTGCGCAACACATGGACGAACCACCACGCGCTTCTGAGGCTAAGTTTTATATAGGTGCAACAGATTAGGGTGAAAATGTCATGTAAGTTACTACATGTGCAACAAATCCTGTTTTATTTTGTTGATAACGTTTAGTTGTTCCCGCGATAACAAGCCTACTATATCTGACACAAAAAAACAGACTGACTCCTCCTGTGTACAAGTGCAAAATACAATTCTAACAGACTTCATTGACATATATATACTTAAACAAACTGAGAAAAAAGCAGAAGGGAGCACCAATGCCTTGTTTGTAAAGGGCTTTTGTAATCTAATAATTGCTTACTTGTATTTTATGTTCCACAATGCCATAAGCTGAGAAAAGAACTTTTTATGACACAAACGTATCAACAATTGCACAAAACTGCAACTTTAACGTGGGTCAAATTTAGTAAAATATGACGTGTTTTTGTCTCTGTTTGCGTTCTAATTAGAATAATCAGTTGAAAAATCTAAAATATAGAAATGCTTGTTGCAGCCTAATTGTAAGATTAATATGTCATTCAAACTAAAATATTCTACCCAAACACCTCTTAAATAGTGGATGCAGATTAGGAAAAGCCCCCACGCCTGTTCCCATCCTGCAAGAGGAGAATGGATGTCAGTGTTATCGTCCAACCCAAATGAAAGCACCCCTCTGCCCTCACTCACATGGCTGCCTGCAGAAGAATCCAATATGCTGCGGTCCTGTTCCAAACGCCAAGTGCTGGAGGAGAGTAAGTGAGCAAACGGGCCGGGATTACATTTCACTTCTGCCCACACAGATGCACTCTAATCTCAAATTACAGCCGAGGCCAGACAGCCAGAGAAATGAACAGGCCTCGATTGTCTCCCATTGTTCCTTCAGCCAAAAGAACCGTTGCCATCATCCATCACTAACAGAAGTTTAGTTTGCTTTACCAGCTCCTGCTAATTATGATGGAACTTAAACTTTTAGAGCTGCTGTGGAAAGTGATTGAATTCAAATGTTATAGAAAATGTAAACATGAGAGGGTAAACGCTGAGCTCTGTGGTTGTGCTGTGAGCAGAACTATGCTAATGGTTGAGAACATTAGATTTCATTATGTTTTTTTAGTATTCTGTTCCACCTACTCAAAGAAGCTAAACAACTTACTACATGAGCTCTCACATGTGTCTGCTGAGCAGAAATAAAGACCAACAGAAGAGTCTGTTTTAATACAGAACTCTTGAGAAACTGAAAACTATCTCTCCCCTAGCCCACTCAACTATCGATCGCCGTCTGCTCTTCTTAGTGACAAAGATTGCAATCTCTCCACTTGTACTGCATAGAATGCTTAACATGAGCCCAATAAATCTGTTGTTGTTTTATGCCTTTGCATTAAAACTTATAAATAAACCAAGCATTAAATTCCTATTCTTATTTGTAACGCAGACATGGCCTTACGCAGCATTGAGGTCCGTGTGGTCCAGACCTTGGTATTTTTCTAGACCAACTTTTTTATCTACTTATGAGCCCCAAATGTTTGTGTTGTGTGTTTTTAATTTGATGTTCTACAAAATGTTGCTATGTCAAAAGCCAAAAACATATCCCAGTTCTCTCTTTTAGTAATATAGGAATGTACTAACCTCTATACATTTATTTATTTATTTATTTATTTATTTATTATCATTATATTATTTTTCAACAATTTATAATAGACATGTTGTATTGAATTTGTTTTGGTGAGACATCAGATTATGTTATTAAGGCCAACAAAAGTGTAAGAAGTGTAAGAGTTAGTCTAATAAATTATAAAAAAATCAATCATAATTTAGGTCATGTTATAATTTCGCTAGCTGTTGAGCTGCTGAAAATAGAACAAATATAAAATATCTAAAAAAATGTCTTCAAAATTTCCAGATACCGCAGTGCACCTCAAGTTGCATTGGGGTATCTGGCAACCTAATTGTAGCCAATGGAAAAGTTACAAGAGACTAGGCCTCTTCCATTTTTAGTCAAATATTTTGGACGTTGTTATGTTCAGAATCCTGCGTACGGCCCTGAACGCAGAGCAGTCATGTGATTACCTCCTACCCCAGTTCGCTGCTGATTTTAGAGATTCACTCTGCTCTGAGATACAAATGATTTAGCTATGACTGTTAATGCTGTTTTTGAGGCAACTCTGGAGTTGGGAGCTCCAGGAAAACAAAGTGTTCTAAAATCATGCTGGTCCAGGTCGAAGGTCAGGACTATCAGTCTGTCCAGCAGCAACATGACTATGCCTCGCTCAAAAAATAGAGCTATGAAAGTTTTTAAAAACGTTACTTCATTGCTAAAATAAGTGATTTTACTTGAAGCACAAACAGCGGACAAATACCTTTCAGCAAACGATGAGAAGATTTGATTTGCAGATTGAATTTTTTTTTTTGCATATACCATATTGGCAATCCGCCTCAATTTTGAGCGATTTCTGATCAGGACAGTTGTTTGGACAGTCCTCTGCAAAGGA
This sequence comes from Mugilogobius chulae, assembly GCA_038363315.1. Classification (NCBI taxonomy): domain Eukaryota; kingdom Metazoa; phylum Chordata; class Actinopteri; order Gobiiformes; family Gobiidae; genus Mugilogobius; species Mugilogobius chulae. The sequence goes on along the minus strand of CM076405.1, from coordinate 29,196,185 downwards.
GAGCCGCACTCAGTGATCAGCAAGATATCTTGGAAAGAAACAGCAAGACCTGTTTTATCTCTCTTATTTCTAGGTATGCAGCTTTGATTTTATCATCATCATGTCACTAAGTAAAGTTTTATTCTTGTTCTATTACTTTGGAGAAAGAGAGAAAGCTCTTGAATAAATTATTTGGAGTAATTTTACTTTGTAGAGCAAAAGTAACAATGAGTTTTTTTGACTCCTCCAACCACCTCTGAGTTTCACTGACTGTCTCACTTCTCTGTCTGTCTAGCTCGCAGAAAAAAATCTCATAATTTAGGATTTTCAGAGACAGAGAGCAGGTGCCATGGTTTGGGGCAGAACAGACGGTGAGGATGCCCAGGAGTTGTGCGAGGGCTGATCTAAAGAGAAGACGACACTTTATTCAGTCAGGCCATCAGTGAGAAGAGAAAGCTGTGGAGTTGGAGAGAAGTAAGCGTCCCATTATGTAGATTTATGTGCATTTAGGTGAGGAGTGACTGTACTGCAGCTGCTGTCTGCTCCATGTGACAGAGGAAGAGAGGAGTAAGCAATCAATCACCGTGTATTTGTGTAGCACTTTACAGCATGCTGATACAATATGTTACAATTAGGGAAGGGGAAGAAAATCTGCCAAAATGGGTTCCAAGCGGTGGCTTCTGCTGATGAAAAGAAGTAAAGCCCAAATCACAACAACTAACGTCTCTGAGGACTTTCCAAGACTGTTAATTTAGCAAACATCAGTGTTAGAAAACAAGACAATGAACATTCATTGGTCAACATGAAACAGTAATACAACATTTCAGGAACAAAACATAAACTTATACCCTGCAAGGTAGAACATCAGCTGATGAAATTATGACACTCTAACACTTTGAGGATGCAGCAATTCATGAAGACAATACATAAATAATACACTGTAAAAAAATATATCGTCTGCAGGTCTCTTTGTCTAAAGGTTCTGTTCATATCACATGACAGATGAGAGCTATTTAATACAGACGTTTGGCAAAATGAATCTTGTGTCACAATAGAAATATTCAGATGGAAAAAAAAAACTGAAATTACGTTCTTCCCACCATCTTGAATCCATATAAAAAGTGTTGTATTGTAAATGTATATATGTTAAAAAAAAAACTAAACTTAAACTTTTCTACTTATAAAAAACAGGCAAAGGTGTTTTTCATACGGAAGTAAGACATGGTGTTTGTTTTTGTTGACATATACAAAAAATACTGAGGATTTTGATTTATTTTTGAGTTTTTGAGTGTACTTGATCTAACAAAAAAATTGGCCAAAATAAAAATCAATGATAAAAAAAAAATACTAAATAATTTTACAAATGTAGCCACATTCTTTAAACTCCAGGCTTAGAAATGGACACAAACAAATTGTATAAATCTTGTTTATAAAGATCATCAAGATTATCAAATTTGCTGTATGTGCTACTTTAAGGGACTATCTTGAAAAAAAACTTGCAAGAAAATTGCTGAAATTGCTATGTCCTAAAGAACACTATAGATGAAGTGATTTAAATGAATTAATAAAACACATTAAGAAGCAGAATGGACACATTTGTTATTTCCACTTGAAAGACAAAATGTTGAGACCAAAATGCCCAATAATATCTGACTTTAGTTTGTATAGTTTCTCACCTTAGCACTAAAAAAATGATCACATAATTATACTGCTATTTGGCCCTAGGTTTGTCACCACATTTAAACACATTCTATATGGTTCCAAGTCCACAGTCATTCATTATCACACACTGCATAAGCTTTAAAGACAATTCTATACAAGAGACCATAAAGACATCCAGTATATTTCCACAGCCAGGCCAGCCTTTGTTCAACCCCCACAGTTGACGGAAAGCTAATTAATTTCCTCTTAGACTCAAATTGGTTTTAGGTCCACCACAACTACAACCAAGTCTACAGTGAAAAATGATTCTTGTTCCAGAAGTCCAAAAAAAGATGTTGACTGGTTGGTGCATTGCACTGACAGGGATTTACAATTAAGTTCTATAATTGAGATACAAACAAATCTATTAGTGCTACAGTCCCTAAAGAGTGAAACTGTGTGCGCCTGGTTCTGGAGAATAAACATAAACAGTTCAATAAAGCTTTATATACTGTCCATTGAAGTGCTTTCTGAACTAATGCACTGAGAGAAGTTAGCGGAAGAATAACAATTATTAACTTTAAAGAAAAAATATGCTAAAAGTTAATATTTCAGTCTTTAGTGTGAATTTTAATTTCAGGATCAAACTCTATTTCAATCAATTAAAACTGCCAAAAAGCAGTTATAGTTACAGAGAAAAGTCACAAAGAGAAGGAGAAGATCAGTTTAATTTTCTTTTTGTTGCAATAGTCAAATTATTAACTTAACTAGTTTACTCAGCAAAAGGCACGACTAAAATACATTTATTCAATGAAAATTTACATTTGTACTTTCCAATAAGCAAACTAAAGGCTTAGAAAAAATATTTTGGTTAAAAAAATGAATTTCAAAGATATCGAGATATAGTATCAGTATTTTTGTCAAACTATCCCCACCCCTTTAAGAACCACACTGTAAACATCTTATCCATAGATCGACCAAAACTTTGATTGCATTTTAACAATCTAAATTTAGTTTCTTACTTTAAAATGCAATTAAAACTGATAATCTTACTTTGCAGATTTCAATAGCATTCCTAGTTTCCTGTGCTTTTCCACTGAGCTCATTCACAACAGGCAGGCGTGAGGATTTAGCGCTGGGCCATTGTGAAGCCACAGTCTCTGTTATTGGTTATTGTCTTGTTTGTAATTAAAATCACGTTCAATTTTCCAGTGAGCCGCGAGGAGCTGTGCGTTTGCATCTGTTGATTGTCAAAAATTGTGACGCAGCATTCCGAGCATTTAAAAATAACCACCATGGATGTCATTTCCACAGCAGGAATATTTATACGCTCCTCCACAGTTGAATCAGTTTGTGCACGTCGTCAGTGGCTTTGCTTGGAGTCCATACAGAAGGATAGGCCCATTAACACGTCTTTAGCAGCGCTAAAAGCTAATTAGCTCATGTATGTTTTGTTCTCCATGACGGTTACGCTTTTTCTTCTCACTTCCTCCAGGCTTAGGATTGACTCAAACAAGGAACTGCTTTTAGCCATTGCTCCACTGCTATGTTTGAAACAACCACAGATTTATCTACAATGCTGTAGTGTCTCTAAAATGTACACTTTGACTTTGCTTTGAACTGAAATCAGAACAGAGTCTTGTATATCGTGCATGTGTATGGTTGTGTCTAGAGAAATTGCTAATTTTCTGGAGACTGATTTTATTATTATAGTATGACTAACATGTATAACTAAGTTCAACCTAAATTACAAACTCAAGAAAACTATGTGTACCTACTGTATATTCAGATTACTTAATTTGTGTAGTGTATTCTACTAAATTCTTTCATTTGGTGGCCCACAGAATACAGTTTATTCTAGAAAATAATCATACCCCAAAGAAAACACTATTGTAGTGTGTGCAAATCCTTTTTAAGCAGTTGTAGAAATGGTCTAGAAAGAATTAATCTTTATTCAAAAAGTGTAACAATGTTTTTTTTGTTTTAATCCTATGTCCCTATGTCATGTAACAAGACAGAACTCTCGGAATATGTATACATATGTATGTATAGTATTCCAAATAAAAACGTCTCAACAACACCAAATCAGGTTTAATACTAAAATATCGATCCCTAAAACTTTCCTGACCCAACTTAAAAGAATGATTTTTTTGTTTGTTTGTTTGTTGTTTTTTTTACCAAGCGAGTTAAGCTGCACTTAATAGTGGTGACAGATCTCCTTCACAGCCTCTGCAACTTCTGCAACACAGAAAGTTTAACTTTATTGGGGCAAATTTAATTTTGTGTTTTAAGTTCTAAGCCAGTTTGATTTAGCGTTTAAATATGTAAAAGCAGAACATAGTCTGCTCATTTAAGTAAAGCAGAAAGCATGTAGCATCCACCTAAAATTCTGGTCACACAGTCTGAGAGCAGAGTCATTTGTCTGGGGCTTCATGAGGTAACCAGCCCACGCAAGCAAAAGAAATATTTAGCTGCATCTTACAGTTTGTGAACTTTCTCCTCCAACTTAGGCCTAGCAATAACTTTGTGATTCATTTACAGCTAGCAAAATGAAGAGAGTTCATTCAACAATTAACTATAATAAATAATAGGGATGCACCGATCCGATACTGGGATCGGATATCGGTGCCGATCCAGGCATTTTGCTGGATCGGGTATCGGCTCCATGATAACGGTTCAGTCGATATCATTGTGTGCCTTTAATTGAACATAATGAGACTAATCTAGTGGTTGGTGTTGATTCAGAACATCTATAATGTTTGACATTTTGTTCAGATTAAGTTGTTAAGTTGTGACTTGCACTGTAAATAACAGTTACATAACACTACATAACCAAATGTCTATGCTTTGATAAGAAAATAAGATATTTCAATTCTTACACTGGTATCGGTTGATATCGGGTATCGGCAAATATTTAAGTATCGGAATCGGTATCGGAACAGAAAAAGCTGGATCGGTGCATCCCTAATAAATAATATAAACAATATATTATGTGACTTTGTCTGTCTGAGATATTCTGAATATTGTGGTCAGCAATATTTGTAAATCTCATCTCGAGGGCCTGGATTCGAACTGTAAATATTACACTCATCCACTACAATTATAGATTGGTGGTTTTCTTTAGCATTCACAGTAATGGTATGAGAGAGCTGTAACTGATTAATGTACACTAATGACATTAATGAATGGAAAAACAGCTAAACTAACTCATGCCAGGTCACAGGTCACAGCCTGGCTTAAAAATCTGCCTTCAACTTAACATCTCCAAAGAAGTTTGTATGTACTTTTTTACATAATAAATACTTCACTGACTCAGATCTCACTTTCAAGAATCATATTTAAAAGATATAATTCAGTCTATTCTAATTTCCAGACACTCAACTGATGCAGAACAATCATTCTTTCAAACCTCCCGCATGTTGCATACTTTGTCGTCAGCTGGTCCAACACATCACCCAAAACAATAAAACCCAAAGAATCACTCACACAAAAAACATATAGATAAAACTTCTGCCACATTTTTGCAGGAAGAAATTGAGATAGTTTAATTAATTTGACAAAATATCAGTCTAATGTATAAAACTCAATATGGCTCTGCCTCAGTTACACTGAATGATTTTGTTAGTTTTAGATGTGGTTACGGTAGAGTGACCAGAGGTGCAGTGAGGGAAGACTGTATCATTCCTCAAAGGAAAATGGATTCAGCCAGGCAGTTTTCTCCTTCAGAGCTTCTCAACAGTGGAATACAGCCTGGAGCCTCACTGCTTTTAAAAAGCACTAGATCTGATACAATTTGGCTTTGTAATTTTGTTGTACATTTGTGTTCTGCTTTATGTGTTTTAGGATGCCTTTTTAACACAAAGGGACTCCTGACACAAACTCATCTAACTTGGGCAATAAATAAACGTGTAAAAAGAATTATGAATGCACCAAATGACTTTTTCCAGTTTCAAGACCGATTTCAACACTTGCAAGTTTTTGACGAGTGTAAATGTTTATATTTTCTCAAAACAAAAAAAGTTTTGTCATTATGCAACATCTATAAAACAAACAACTTAAACTTAATGTGAATACAATTTCAATCATTATGCTCTGGATCAACGTCAACAAAGAGTTTGGCTGAACCAATATTATGGAGCCAATACCCAATACAGCAAAATTTCATGGATTGGCGTCGATATGTGATCTCCATATCAGATCTGTGCAACTGTAGAAAGAAAACTCCAGCACATTGTCTAGCTTTTGAAGAATTTATTTCCTTCTTCTTCATTTCGGAAATAAATTCTGCAAGAGTGAGACAGTGTGCAGACATTTCCTTTCAACGTGCTTCTATCAATTATAAATCTTTACAATCTAACTAATATATTAGTCGACTAATACACATTCACCACAGACAACATCGACTAAACAACTAAAGGCAGACAGCTGCAGTAACCATAATGATTGAGGTCTAATGTTTATCTTCACACATTCAACCGTAAGCAGCTCTATGCATTTGTTCCAATGGCAGGAAACATGCCTTCAGAAGTGAACAGAGCAGATAGAGAGTGGAGAATAAAAAGCCTTTGAAATTGCAGTGCAGCGTTTGAAGCTTCTGTCCCACTGCTCAGCGCTCACAAGGTTTTCATCTCTCCCCCATCTGGGCTCATTTGCAGAGCGGCTGTAATGAACTCAGAGGAGAAGAGTCCACAGAGACACACTTGGACACGACAGGGTTCTCACACTGTTAGAGGGACATTTTCTGGGACATTAACTGTGATCACCAACTTGACAACTCCTATAAGTAACATCAAAGGGATGTAATGGTCTGAAATGGGAAAGTAGTCAACAATACAAACAAGATATAAAACGTCCGGTGTCCAAGAGTGTTACTAGTCTAGAAGTAGCACAGTCAGTAGAAAAAACATTACAGCTTACAAATTAAAACCTTGCAAATGTTGATCATAGTTTTACACCACTCAACTTGCTTGGGCATAAATACATTTTACAGGTATATCATAATGAGAAAAAAATATGTAACAAAAGGAACAACTTTTTCATGTAAACACAGGAGAAGACCTTCCTCTAGGCCCAATAATAATCTATTTTTGTGGCCATTCATTATCTGATTAGTAGGGATGCATCAATGCAAGCTTTTCATTTTTTATTTAAAAAGTGTATGTCAATATCTGATATTGATCAATACCCGTGTAAGGACCTTTTTTTTTAAACAAACTCACTTAAATCATTGCAAAACTGGTCATATGTTACGTAGCTGTTTATTGTGCAAATTTACAACTTAACAACTTTATGTGAATAAAAAGTCAACTTTATGAGAGTCTCTAGTATTTAATTTGCTCCAAGTAAAATCACAACAAAGATGCAGTAAAATTGCACAAGTCAGTGCCAGTTAATTACAATACATACTTTTATTTAAGTCTAGTTAGTGTATATTACTATTAGCTAGCCAAGAAGATAAATGTATCTAGGCTCCTGTCTTCAAATAAAACATAAAACTACAAAATTACTTTAGCACTTTGCAGGTAGCCTACGTTTTATGTTTGGGGGTCGCAAAAGGCTACGGTTGTTATTTTGGGGGTAGCGATTGAAAAAGGTTGAGATTGCGACCCTCTAGCCTATGCACTTTCAAGAGGAATGGTAACTTGGTTTTAGGTTATGAACACAAGAACTTGTTGAGTACCAGAAATTCAACTGACAGTACTGCAAAGTATCGTAATTTCTGGACTACAAGCTGCTACTTTTTTCATAAGCTTTGAACTTTGCGGCATACACAACAATGCAGAAAAATTATTGATTCTCATAGACTTACTATTAACAAGTGCGGCCTATACGTACTTTATCACTTCTCTTATTTAGATTTAGTTGGTGCGGCTTATATTCAGGTGAGCTCAGTAGGGCAAAAATTACGGTAGGCAATAATAAATGGTACCTTACCTTTTTATGGTAAGGTACCATAAAAAAGGTACCTTATCTTAAAAAAGAGTGAATCTTTATGCTTGTTTCCTATTAAACCCATGAGACGGTTTGGGCAGGAAGAAGTGTGTTTTCTTCAGTCGAACTCAATTTAAGAAAACATTTGTGAATCATGAAATGGTGATTTGATCAAAATAGCATATTGTCACAGCCGGGAATGAGATTACGATTAGATTTCTAGTGGCGTATTGCCCAACCTAAAATTCACTTTCTAATAAACATGTAAGTGGCAGGACACAACGGCATGCTCCACCACGTCTACCCAAACGTGCCCCCTGCTGTGCTACCCCTCTGTTTGTGCTGGTAATAGGGCTTCATTTTAGATGTGAGAGAGTTTCACAGGCGCACACTGGAATCTTAACAGGTGGAGCGCAGTGGGAGGCGGATGTGTTCGGAAACAAAACAACAAAGTAACAGTACATGAGGCTGTGTGGGAAACTGAAAGGTCAAAGGTCACATGTATAAACGTGCTGTAAAGTCTCTTGTTAAGAATATTTCCTTAAACGCATTTGTATTTCATTCACGCAACACTGACCCCTTCATACGGGCGAGCAGGGTGACGTCTTACCAATGACACAGCAATAAGAAAGTCAAAAGCAGATTCAAACAGCCAACCTTAGAGCGCAAGCATTCATATCGTATGTTAGCCCTTTGCCTGCCAGGAGCAGAAATCTCTATCTTATCAATTTACACATCTAGCAACAGCAACCGAGAGAATATAGCTTTAAACAAATAACATAGGCTGCATTTTAGAACATACCCAAACGATGCAGACTTCCATTTCCGACAGGGGTAACCTCTTCTGCAAGGAGGGGCCATGAGCTTCAAAGGCATCTCAGAGAGTTCTAGGGGCAGTGAAGAATGGTGCCTGCAAAAGAAAGAAAAGAGGGTAAATAAAACAAATACAACTGTTGTACTTGAGAAAATCTGGTTTGGAATAAAAATGACCTAAATTGCACGTGATTTTTGTATCTTGTATTTATTTATTTATTTGTTCAAGTATATACTTTTAAACTGTCACGTTAAGCTCACATACTTGTGTAAAAATTGTAAGCTAACATGTCAGACCTTGTGAAAACATACGTCTATCTATCAGGGGTTTCAAATTGGTGAAAAGGGCATCATTGGCATGAAATGGAACACAAACACATTATTCTATTTTCAGGAAGGCCAAAAGTTGTCAAAATGTCACCTATAAACAGAAATCTAAGAATATGCTCACAAATGTTTGAATCAGCACAGTTATAAGGACACCACAGATGACCCGGCATGGAGAAGACCAGGATGTACCAGGCTGAGTGTAACGTGAGAACATCCTGAAGCCAACACACAACTGATGAGTCACTGAAAGTGACTTTCAGACTGCACCTTCCACTATTACAAATCCCTGCATTGGAGAAGTAAATGTGACAGAAAGCTGCCTGTAGATGTACAGTAAGTCTGTCAGGGGAAACTCCAATTGTTTTTGTCATTAGCGCATTGCTAGATCAGCACATTATTCAAAAGATTGAACTAATACAGCTTATAATTGCGTATAGTTGGATAGATGCATTCATGCAATAATGCTAAAAATTGTAATGTTAAAGTGGTCTCTATCACAAGAGCACACCTGAAACATCCAGTCATAAAAAACAATATCTACCCTGTCTCTTGGGTCACTATTATGTGGTGATTTGCAACATGAGATACCTGACTAACTGATATTTTAAAGGAACCATTGCTTTAAGCGTCTTCTTACTAGTTTACTAGTTTAAGAGTGTGATTAATGCATGTTTGAGTAATCTTGTTTTGTCCAACAACTGATGCATGGGTGCTGAGAAAATCCTTGTTTTCACCTACCACATTTCCCCACCTTCTGCGTCCATGTTGCAATGATTTGGTATTACAATGTTCTTTGGACAAAAGGGTTGCAGTTAACTGGACAAAGTCAAGGTCAGATCTAGCCACAAATATCTAAACATACCCCCCACACATCTGCTCCTGAATTCTTATTATATCACTGGCCTTTGTAATAGAAGACGATATTTGTCATTGAGGCTTTTTCTGGACTTCCTAATGCCAGCTGGATGCCTGTCTGGAACACTTAGGCCTGCTCTGGATGTTATTCCCAAACAACAGTAAAGGATATATCCGCTCATAAGCACAGGCTTAGTTAAATACACAACTCTGTTTCCATAATGCATTGTCTATTGTGTGGTGACAACACAAGTAAAACACACCTGAACACTGCTATTTAAACAAATTAAACAACTGTTTCATTGTCCAGAAAGATCTTGTCTTTGCAGAATGTTAGATTAGATTAACACTAAATTCTATTAAATGTCCTAATTTCACGCTGACTGACATGAAAAAGCAGCTGTTTTTATCCATACTTTGTCAGATCAAATCAAATACAGTCTCACCACTTTGTCTGCCTAAAAAAGAAAAAGCAAAATCCCACAATGCATCAGTTGTCACCTGATTCCCCTGTAGTACTCCTTTGTGTGCTTGTAAAGCGTTGAGGTGGACAGATCAAGAAGCATTCATGTTAAGAGGGCTTTCAATCCTACTATAAAACAAGCCATAACAACACAAGAGTGATTCATGCTGGACAGTGAACTGGGCATCCGTCTGTTTCCAGCTCTGGGGCATCTTTTCAGTTTAGATACGGCGCTTAGGGACAGCTGTAATGTCTGCCTCTGCTTTGTAGCAGCTTCATAAGTCTGAAGATTTATCTACTGCATAAAGGGTGAATTATCCTCTGTGAATGTCTTCTTATCGCTCTTTAATGAGTGGTGACTAAACAAGCAGATCTGGGCAATGTAAACAGTTTTGTGGTGATAGTAAAAGAAAAGTACTGTGGAATTAAAAGTTATAGTTTGGTAAAGGAAAAGGAAATGGCACAGCTGCCCAAACATCAATGACCATGAATTCTATGTTGTATTTTGGTATCGAATAGGTCTACATGTTCATTCAAAATAAGATTGTTTTGTTAGATAAGGGAGGCTGTTCTGAGCTCATACTGGAAAATACTGAAAAAAAAAACTCATGGAGGAACAAGAGCACAGCAACTTTGTAAGTTTAAAATTGTGACTTTAATGGCTCAATGTAAATAATTTCAAAATCCCATCTCGTCTCAATCTCCAGGACCCAATCTCTGCTACAACAAACTGGGATTCCTATATAACTGATAGTTACTGTAATGAAATGCTGGTGTTATTAATAGTGATGTGAAGCGCTGAGTCCCTTCTGGTTAAACCTCAGGGCCAAAGAGTTATACTTGTCGTGACCCACAGCTCCCATAATAATCTCTTTTCCATTGAGTTTGATGGAGATTTTCCCAAAGCTGTCTGTTATCAGCCCAGTGCAGGGTCTCTGCTAACGGAATGAACGAAATGCTGTCAGCAAACTGGAAGTGGCAACAGAGTTTAGTGCTGCTGCTGATATGTGAACACGCACATACATCATGTCAATACATTTGATAATCATAACTATTAGAAGCTCGAGGTATATTTTCAGGTTGATATTTGTATTTTTTTTGCACATGGACCATATCAGCTATTGGTCTTATTTTTGTCTGATATTTGATTAGGCACAGGACTAAGCCTGAAGCTTTGATCACATACTGTACTACACTATTTAAAAATTGGCACCGCATCGGCCAAAGAAAAACCCACATTGGTCGATCTCTATTTCAAACACTTGGAGGATGTTACAGACCAGAGATTTTTGTGCTTTGTGTGATGGGTCATGTCTAATTCAGTTTGGTGTGTGATGTGCTGTCATGAATGCTGCATCAGTATTTGCAACATTGGATCTGGGCCTCGAGGTGTGGAGTTCTGTACAAGACAGATTCAAGCATTAGAGTCTGTACAAAACTGAGAAATGTCAAATAGAGGAAAAAATGGAGGTCAACGAAATATCCAAAATTCTATGTTTTTGTCAAGATAAAGAACACAAACTGATTAGGGCTGGGTGATATTGATAAAACGATAACGATATCCAGACGATTATTCCGTCAATCGGCTGCGTTCAAATTGTAGAATACAATGATGTCATGAATCTAGATGTGAACAAGATTAACAACATAATACTTTGTCATGAAATATCTGAAAGATAATTGCAAGCTGTTTCAATCTGGTGATTTCCATTAGTGACTTAACAAAAACTGACTTAGAACAAGATTTATTTGTGCTGCAAACATCTGTGTGAAGTATTATTGGTCTGGGATGTCACATGAACAATGTGAAATGTTTGTAAATGAATCACAGAAGTGCAGACATACTCATTCATATCCTAAGTTGAAAGTTACTAGATAATTTTATCAATTTTCTATTCTTACAGGGTTCTTTTTGTGGCAATTTTAACTGTAAACGATACTCGATATTCAATTTTTGGATATCTTGAAAACCACATTCACGATATTATCTAAAATGTGATATATTGCACAGCTCTACTGGTGATTGGAAGAATGGATAGCATGTTCATTTGAATAGCTGTGGCAGCTGAAGCTCTCTGAATGCTGCGTGATTTGGCTGCTGGTCATATTCCATGCATTATTACCAAGTTTATCGTTCAACAAAAGGCAACAAAATTACACTTTGTTACTGGGGGCTTTCATTAAATTGCCATGAAGAGGCAGCGCTTGAGTGTGAGAACCAGACATGAGTGCCCGAGTGCAAAAAGAAAACTCGGCAGTGTCAACAAAGAAAGCAAGATTCACATTATCATGCAAGTGAGGAAGCAGGTGGAATTATTTATAAAGAGTTACAAGACAAAATATGAAACCATTTCAGTATGATTTTCAGGTCAAACAGCTTAAACTCTGTGGAATACAATGCTTGAGTCGAGTCACTTTGGTTAGTGCTTTTTTCATTAGAAATGACCATGGGTTAAAGAAGCTGACCGTTTCGCTTTGTAAATACAGTTTGTGTGACAATGACAAAATCAATAAAAGCTAGTGAACTGTGTGCTGATTTTATCATATTAAGTCCCTGTATAATAATAAGAGCATAGCAAATATGGGTTTGCAACATGAAGTCTGTATGATAATGCAATAAGTTTTCCCACTTTCCAGTTAAGTTTAGAGAATAAGTTATGAGGTGGTGCAAGTTTATCTGAGACAGCGACCTGGCAAAGAACCTTCAGCGCCACAATTATAAGTCATACACACATAAAAAAACAACAACTTGTAAAGTGGAAAATCCAAGTATCTTAATGGTTAAGACCTAATTATTAAGAAGGTGGTGCTATGAAGAGGAATTGTTTCTGCATTCGGTTCTTCTTCCATTTTTCTCTTTAATTTGTGTTTTTAAAATGATCTATACTTACAAATAGTTGCCATCACATACATTGTTGGTAAATGAAATCATGTTGTCCACTTTGCAGCTTGTGTGTGTGGGTTAAAACACTGCACTCCAATGTGCAGTGTTTTAAATTTGCTCCACTTGACAAGACCGGGCCCCATGTGTTGTGTATTGTACTTGCTGCCTAATCGCCTTCACAGCACAACCATCAAGCTAAAAGTCAAATTGGAATTTGTCTTGAGCTGAGGACCACATCCCAAACAATTATGTCCTCTCTGGCCAAATGTTACAACATTCCGGATTCCTGTGAAGCATAAGCTCTTTAAAGTCCTGATCCGATATGGAAAGAACGGCTTCAATCTGTCAACAACTCAATCCTGTCATTTTCCTATTTCAAAAGCTGATGAAACTGTTATTCCTTTAGCAGTACTCACTGAGAGAAAAAGTATCTGCCAAATCTGTTGTAGAATAAACTTCCTTCTTAAAGGGGGACTGTAACTTTTGGACCAAAAATAGACATAAAAAAGGCCTGTTTTTCATTGTTGCACCACATAGATAATAAAACTCTTGGTTTATATTGAGTGGGCTTGTGGACAATGAATGAGTGGGACCATTCACTGTGGTTTCCTCCTGTATGTTTCCATGGAAAAGCCGTTCTTGTAGCTGTGTTTTTTCACATTATAGCATAACACATATTTATCCTTCTTCACAATATCACAAAGTATTGTTTTAATCTTCTATTTTCACAGAATTGTGTATTCCAAAAAGTTAAACAGTGCACTTTTTAAAACTTCTAAATGATCAACATTAGCATACCAGATATGTTCAATTATAACAAGAACTTTTTCTTGCTTTTAAGTACAGTATTTCGATCACAGTCACGTTTCATACTTAGCGCTGAAGTACACAACTTTCGACTATTTCATAGTTAAGCACCTGATATTGACAATTACAGCTGGGCAAAATGTATTTCCTTTGATTGAAAAACTAAAAAATATTTTTTATGATGGTTATATGATCATAAACTGGAGATTTACACATCTTTCCACTTGACACAAAAATAATCAAATTTCTTTTTCCAAAGTCTGACTTATAATTTTAATGACTAAAGACTGAGGACATCTCAATTCAAAACACCCAGAGACATAGTTGACATGATTGAGTCTTCATCTCTCTGCAGTCAGTATTAAAGTCACTGAAGTATTTGGTCTCTGTCACAAAACCAGCTGTGGTGTATGCACATTTATATCATGATATTCAAAATTTGATCCCATCCCCATGTTTATTGCCATATTATCACAAATAATATAATACTTAACCCACAAACCACATGGAGTTCACAATGAAAGATCAGCCTTGTTTCAGAAGTACAGACTCCCATCATAAACAATTCAAATATTTGTTCACTGGCAAGCTATGTGCCAACTCATCTCCATAAGATTTTTTTTTTTTTTTTTTCAGTCTAAAAAGCAAATCTATGGCCTGAATTTGGTAAAACGTCGAAAAAACTTTATAGTTTATAAAGCTTCAGAGACAGATTTAAAATATAATGTGCTTTATATAGCTGATTAGCCTTGGGAACTTTAATTTTATTTTATTTTTAAAATCACTATGAGTTTATAATGTGAGCCTGTAGCCTGGGCGGTCACTCTTGAGCTCCATTAACGCATGTTATTATATGCAGAAAAACTGTTAATCCTACAGTCTAGCTCTGTGCAACTCCTGTAGTTTAGATCTGTATCTGTTTGTCAGTTCGCTATTACAATTCTCAATACAACACAATTAGATATTTAGTCTAAATCATGCAGCCTTAAAGAATTTATGGTCACTGTGCAGCGGCCTTGACCTATTATTACAGTAAACATTTAAAAATGACCCTGGTCTGGGTAACCTTGGGCAAAAGTCATGTGTGTAATGACAGATGTGTGTATGACGAAGGTTGAACACTCCCTCCAAGAGCAGTTATGTCAAAACCCCAGGACACATGAACAGATGGATCCTCCAACAGTCGGTGAGAAGTGAAGGAGAGAGCATCTGTCATCCACTAAACTTCAAGGTGCAAATGTAGATTCAGTCTATAATCAGGCTTAGCAAATGTTCATCTTAATGCCACTGTGGGTAAATATGATTGTCCTTTTCCCAAGTCAAGAATGGAAACACTGTTTTACTCAAACTTCAAGTTTCTATGATAAGTACCAGTTGGACAGTAATTGGCTTTTTGAGTATCGCAAGACTAAATTAGGGCTAAAATGAGGCTAAAGTTGGCTGCACGCAGGAGTTTCAAAAATTCCATAATTTTCAATGTTAATAGTAAGAGTTGCTTGACCAGCCAGTCCCCACACGTTTTAACAGATACTTTACAAACTGTGAGGGTCTGGGATCAGAGCGCCGGATTTCAATTTCGTGGGCGGGCTTTCCGAGCGCTGAGGCAACCAATCACAGAAAACCCGGAAATTCCACTAAAACAGTGACACGCTAAAACGGATGTTTTCGTAAACATGTAGCCAAGGATTTTTTCAGTATGAAGCCTCTCAATATGGTTTGCTACTCATGTTTTAAGGAATTGCTAAGTTCATTGTTCAAAACCGAAGCAAGAGCCGAATCAGCTACATTCGCATCTTAAAAAATTTAACGCAACTTCTGACTTTTTTGTGTCACTTCAGAATCGTCAGAATCGTAGTGCTTGATTGGATCGTCCTAGCATTGGACGGAGAAATTATTGGCTGAGGCACCGGTTTCAAACCCTTCTGCATTCAAACAGAATGTAACAGAATGTAGGCGGGGCTGACTGGTCAGGCAATAGAAAGAGCAGACCACAGATATAAAAACAATTAACAACAATTATTATTGTCAAGTCACAGGAAGGAAAGGGACACATTATGCAGAGTTTAGTTCAGACTGCAAAGAAGAGGTAGGCTACACCATAAAGTGCTAGTGCTTGATGTATGCTCTTATTAATAAAATGAAACAAATCAATGATTTGTGTGCATAAACTATGCATGTGGTTCCTGATCTCTCCTGATCTTTACAAACAGAAAACAGAAAAACTGCTTTAGTCTTTTGTACATTCAGAGATAGTATTTTATGACAAAAATGGTTTGGGATTAGGTTAATGAATCCGTCTCAGCAAAACAAAACAAAACAAAACAAAACATGTATGCTCTGGTGCCAGTTTAAACTTAAAACTAAATCTAAAATCAACAAAAATCTACAGTAAGCAAATGCCACAACATGCTGTGAGTTAGTCTGCTCATTGAGTCACATAAGAGCAGGGATAGTCCTTTATACTAGCTTAATAAAAATTGGGCATATCATGGGGCTAAAAGGGCTCTTGTATGAGGAAGTGTATTGAATTCCACTTCCTAAAGGTGTGTTTTTTTTCTGACAAACTCGGTGGCGCGCGTCAAATCCTCTACTAATGACATAATGGTACCCCCGCCAGAACAAAGACGCTGGTGCACTTCTCCTGTTCTACTTTGTCACTGATGCTTTCAGAAGAATAGCATGCAGTGTGACGGGCGGAAGCAAGGACCAACCTGTAAAGCACAACTGATTGAAAACAAAAGCGTCAAGCCCAGAAGAAATCATAGCTGTCAGTTTGAAAGCCAAGAAAGATTAAAGTGTCCTCTGTCAGGAGAAAAATCAATAGTGAATGGTAAACAAAGATAGTGTGTGGTACTGAGCCGACTGGAGGTGCATAGCAGGTAAAGAAACATATTATTGCTAAACTGATCACTCGAGTGCACCAGCAGGGTATCTCTTTGGTCCAAATGTATGCTATGTTATAAAAGAACTACAAATATGGTCCATTTGCGATGCAGGATTGTGAGGAGAGTCTTTAAATGCAATTAGATTTTGAAAGGCGCAGAGATTAAAATCAGAGGTCTAATAACAGGAGCTAATGATATTATCTGTGAAGACAAGATGACAGCTCTTCAGTGAAAATGTGCCCTAAGTTCAGCTGAGCTGAGATTGGAGCAGGCACAACTGGTCCAGATTGTCACATACTGTACTACACTTGCATTCAAGCTTAGCTGATTGTATGGGACTTTAATATGGATGTAATATTCTAGCTTTTTTCCTGTGTCCTGTCCTCTAGAGCTGTAGTCGACTAAACTGCAGGATGGTCAAAACATACTGTTCATCCTTTTCTTGACTAAAAAGATTAAAGCTCTCTTAACTAATAAATGCATTATCTGACGTAGACTACACAAAACATTACAATCACACAGAAGCATGAAAAATGCTTGTAAATTCTCGTTCATTAATAAAATGGCTCAAACCCATTCTTCAGCTAATTCCCTCCATTGTTTCATTTTCAACTATGTATTATTCTTTGGTTGACTAAGTCACCATGAACTGTAAAACTTAACAACTAAGGTCTGAGTGAGGACCAGGTATTCACAATCCAGCTTTTTCAGTACCGATAATATTTTCAATAGTATCGACCGATACAGGTGAAGGGTCTGAAAACTGCATTTCTAATTCTGGAAACTCAGTAAACTCTTTAGAAAGTGGTCATATATAAAACATATTATTATACAAATAACAACTTAACTTTATGTGAGTAAAATTTCAAAACATTTGGACGCTTTAGGTCAAGCCACTAATCCATCAGCCAAAAGTTCTTATTACGTTTATGTTAAAACCACAATTATGAAATATATATAAAAGTCATGGATCAGCGCCAGTATTTGATTTCACTATTGGATCAGTGCATTACTAGAGGGGACCCCATTGTTTCTTGTAAGAAACACCAAACAAAACATCTGAAGGAAGTCTGTGCTGACACTAAACATACTCCAAACAAAAAGGCCTTTGGGCAGAAAACCTGGGGCAGTCTTTTCAAACTAAAAACTTTTGTCACTGAGACCTGAGCCATAAAATGCATGCCATTATATCTTTAGATCTGCTGTTCATGTATTGTCTGCAATGTTTTCTTAAATGTGTTTACTTTGAAACAATTTTGTGGTCACGCAAACTCTTATAAAGTAAAGACTTTTATTATTCATTGTGTGCATCAGAACTTGCTTTTAAAGTGCATTTTGGGAGTTTAGATAGTACATTTTAAAGCTATATAGTCCCCTCTCCTGCAGCTAGTTTAATAAAAGTGCTCTGTGTGAGTGGTGTTTTTGCCACCTTTTTGTTGAAGGTTTGAGGGCAGTCATGAGACACAAGGAGGAAGTGAAGTGACCCCATGGCACCAGCAGCAGCTCCACGGCTGAATAACGCCTGATTAATCTGCCCCAGCAGCAGTCAGAGAGCAGCACACTCGGCCTAATGGACGCAAATTAACAGAGCTGTCGGACACTGTCACAATGTGAGACCACATCAATGACTCGCCAGACCTTCCTCGCTCCACTTCATTTCTCACTTTATAAATTCTGTAGTAATTAGCATCCAACTAAGGGGGAACAAAAGGGTACGTGTGGAGTAAATTTGGCAAATTAGATGCAAATGTATCAGAAAGATTAAATGTCATCCCTTTGCTGTGATGATTACAAAATAAATGTAAACAAAAACTTATGCATGTTAGTAAGTGTGTTCTTTAATTATTAATGTCCAATATTGGAACAGAGTGACATTTTACTTTGGCACAAGTAACTGAGTCTTTTCCAGAAGCAACCAGCTGATTTTGACAATGCTTTGGTAGTACAATAAGAACTACATGAACTACTGTATAAGTATAGCACACAGTCAT
The DNA here is from genome assembly GCA_038363315.1 of Mugilogobius chulae. NCBI lineage: Eukaryota > Metazoa > Chordata > Actinopteri > Gobiiformes > Gobiidae > Mugilogobius > Mugilogobius chulae. The sequence continues at coordinate 29,177,606 of CM076405.1, read as the reverse complement.
CATACAGAGCATCGAACGCAGTGTGAAAATGGATGTAAAAATGTTAAAAATAGCAAACAATAAATACTAAAATGTGTTCTTATGCTAAATCCAGTGTGTAATAATAATGGGGTGGTGTGTTTATTGTATTTAATTTCGTTACAGTAAATAATTTATTCAACATCAGTATGTAACAAAAACAACTAAATATGGTTATCTAAACTAGGGAATATTTGATTTCAGAACTTGAGACAATCCTAACTGAAGTCCCCAGAACAGCAAAATGTCATATGCAGCAGCTGTGCAAACAATGTTCAAAAAGGTCATTTTGTACGTCAGCTGCATTATTTCTCTCTTTTCCAGCTCAAAGCCACCATGTTTTCACCATCGCTCCAAATCAAGGCACACCTAATAAACCTTTTGACAAATGTTCCAATCCAAACACTCCAATCCACACTCTCCACAAATGCAGTTCACTTTGTTAGATAGAGTCCTCATGGTTTGAGTACGGCTTCTTTTGGTGTGACTAAACGACTTGTAATCATCCAAGTCTTTTGTGAAAACTCAGAAGATTGGAACCGCATCTTACAAGGTTTTAGTTAGGGAAAGGATTGTCTTTTATTTTACTCTGTTACTTTATCTAAGTAGGAACAAGACAAATTGATTTTCAAACTGTGAAAAAAATATTAAATTAATTCAACATCAAAGGAGTGATGAAATTACGTAATCTCAAATAAAAGCAGAAACTTTAAGTGCAAAGGTATACTGTAATTGTTGCAAGGGGAAGAATGTGAGGAAAGGCAGTATCCATGTAATATCTATAACACTCTCTCTCTATATATATATATAAACATCACCCTGAAAAATGACTCTGTTCTGGGTGATGTTTTCGTTTTCAGCCCTCAGCTCTGACTTGACCTAATATTTATACCATCAGTAAAGAAAATCCTATCATGTTGCATGGACAGTAGTTTGCTCATGCAAAAGAAACAAAAGCCACACCTTCCACATCCTGCCTGTGTTCAGAGTTACTTTCCATCTCATTTCCATGTGGGAGATTTACACAGTCCATTATGTGGTGCTGCATCCCTGTGTGTGACAAGCACTGTGTCCTGAGAGATATTAGTCTATTACGTGGATCTCCCACATGTGCAGCCGATCATCAGGGTGCAACAACATTGTGTGCCCTTGATTTCACTGTGTGAACTATGAGGAAGACTATTACAATGCATATACATAGACTTGCTTAGAGACATTATTGTATCGTTTTCAAACTAAGAGTACTGTATATTGTTCAAAGTAAATCGTTAGGATCATAAAAATAATACACACAATGAATTTCAACAAGAAAATGTTACTAAATGAAATTTCAATGTAATTCTATATTTTACTGCATATCAAAAACTAAAAATATGTACAATAGACTCTCTTCTTCCCCAAAACTTCTCTAAAGAGATTCCAATGTCAGTGAGGCTCTATTGGCTAAATAAAGATCTATAAACTTACAGCTTTGTGTCTTTGACCTCATATATGACTAAAGTGTTTATTATAATCTTAGAATCAAATGCTTAACTTGAGCGCCTTCATAAGCATGCACTGCAGACATTACAAATGACTGAGAAGGCGCACGCTCCTACAACCTGCTTGACAAGTCACTTAATAGTCTAGCTCTAGAAAGCCTGGCCAAAGCATTTTGATTTTCTTGTGAATAAAAGTCGCCTGTGGCAGAATATCCTCACCATACGGCGCCATGACAGGAGATGCAAACACAAATGTGTAAAGCCTGGAGGAAGAGCATGTTAATATGTACGCCAGCATACTGCACAGATATTCTTCTTCATTACATCTGTGACCAGGGGAAGTCATAAGCACATGAAAGCCCAGAGATGTGTGTCGCTAACGGCTGCAACATTAAAGAACAAGGCTTATGAAAGCGGATGGATGATCTCAATCTATCAGCGCTGAAGCCCACAGAAGACAGCTTCAAACACACCACTGTCTCTTGCACCAAGACACACTAGACAAGAGCTAGGCTGGCTTCATTTACTCTGACAATCAGGGTTTGTTCCTCATAATATTTAGCAGTTCACTTCACCACCTTACTCACCCATATCAATTACAGACAAGACTTTGAGATTATTTATTGATAATGTATGACACACGCTCTATATTCACAGTCTACTTTCCGTAATGCACCACACTAAAACGAGAGCTCTCATTTAGCCCATATTTCTGCCAATCAGCATTCTTTTCTGCAGTGGAGTCGATTGATTCTTATGCAGCTGGGAATAATCCATTAACTAATAAGATATGCAATAAGCAGGAAATTTCATTTTGGGCTTAATCTAATTCAGTATAAAGGAGATCGGTATGGTTACAATCAATACAATTTAGAAGCAATGTTCAAATGAATGCAAAACTTCATAAAAACAGTCTACATCCGGTGTCCACATGTCCATTGTTTTTAAGTGTTATTATTAAGGAGCTGATAATGCATGAGTGCAGAATCATGTCTGAGACTAACCCTGACCTGACACAAGTGCTGGTCTTTCTGGTCCTTTGTGTGCCTGTCCTGTGAGTTCCGGACCTTCTGAGACCTTGTGTGAAGCTGCACAGAGGTGCTTTGACATCACTTCCTGTCTTACTTCCTGCTCCACCAGCGCTTCCACCAGACAAATGTTAACAGTTAAGTCAAAGAGGTCTTTTTTCAGCCTCACACTCAGTCACCGTTTGGCTCTAATCTGTAAACATGTCCATCCTTCAATGTTTTTCTTTCTTTATCTTTTCAACAGTCGTTAAGGTGGGTGAAAGGGGGATGTTCGCTAGTCGGTTTCACAACACAACGGATTCCGGGTTTGGGACTAAGACCAAGTCTGCTCATTTATTTATATTAACCAACCTGTGGAGTGTTGTTTTTCCAAGGTAAAGTCCTAAATACTAGTTCATTCAATAAACGTGCAATGATGAGCGTTCCTTGAGCTCAGACTATTAGCAGTCAGCTCTTCGAGATTGCCAATGTTACTGATGGACATAGATCGCTGGAAGAAAGGGGCCGGTGACCTCCATTACAGAGGATTTGGTATCTGGGAGCTCTTTGTGTGTTTACGATGCTGGCAGGATGCAGATAAATGACTATGTATGAGCTGATGGTACTTTTAAACTATTATTTGCCTGTAGAAGGTTGTGTTGTGAACAGAACATATTAAAAAGCAAAAAGCAAAACAAACTGATTTAAAAAACTTGACTCTGAAGTCTAAGCTTGTTGTCCTGGCAACACAGAATCGAGCAGCATGAAGGTTGTTTGGTAAAGTTAGGGCAAAGCAGTGCGAAGTTTGGATGGGACTTTATCAGTGCCAAAAAATGAAAAGGAAAAAACTCTGCTTGAAAAAAGAAACACAGTATGCTAGTCATAACAATGTAGCAAAGAGTAGATAATTAATGCTAAAAACAAACTTGAATTAAGTCAAACAAATGCCTTAAATAAAATAAAAGGTTATTGTCATACTGCATGTTAAAAGGCACTATACCCAATTTTCGCTTTCTTAAAAAACAAATCGAAATAATTGATTTTAAACATCTTGCTTCAGTCTACCCGGTTTGCTTACTTACCTAATTCATTCTGAGCCTCCAAACTGTTTACCACAATGTGTTTTTTTTTTTTTTGTATGTTTGAAACATGAGTTTTGTTGTCTCTTCATGGTACGTAAAGATACGTACTAGTGATGCGCGGGTCAGCTTTTTTTGTGACTCGCCCCGCCCGATCCGATTTAAAATTCAGCCCGACCCAACCCGGCCCGAAAATGTACTTAAATTTCAGGACCCGGCCCAACCCGAACCCACACACATTAAAACTGCATAAACGTTGTTTTTTTGCGAGCTGCGGCCTCCGTGTGGTACGTTTGTCTGAAATGAGCACATACACTTTTATCTGTACAGAGTAGCTCATCTTCTCGTCACACACGATCTATGTGAGAGGCTGGGTTGTTTACAGTTCAGCAGCGGAAGGAAACATGGATGACTTTCATGGACTTATTTTTGGAGAGAAAGTTGTTTTCGTAGGGCTCAAAACGATAAGATTATGTCAGCAGCAGGAAGCAGCATCTACGGACTTCAGCAGCTGTTTACTGAGCATGTTTTTGGCCGCGGTTCGCAGAACGCAAATGCAAACTGGATTTACTCGTGGATTTAGACAATGCGTCGGGATTTTAAGCGGAAAGAAACAGAACAGCTGACTTTTACCGTGGATCTGCAAAGCCCTGTGATGTGGATACGAACAACTGGATTAATCTCCGTCAGACAGATGTATATTAAGCTTCACCTGGACAGTGGACCTCGTCAGACATTCAAGGTGAGTAAAAAGCTTGTTTGCAAGGGTTATTTAAATGTCAACATGCTCTGGAGTCTGGACGTTAAGTGAGGATTTGACTCTTTCCGTTTAGTTTACAATGATGAAGTTCAGGCTGGAGCATTGTGTAGTTATGTGTTTATGACTGAGTCGAACGTGGCTGCCCCGTCTCCACAGAACGACGTTCTACTTGTAGTTGAACTCTTGTCCATCTTTCTTTCTGTTTTATAGCCAGTTGTAACCTAAATAAACTAAGCTCAGAACGCATAAGTTGCGTCTTATGTTAAACAGAATTAGCGTGCTTAACATGAGGCTTATTGGACTGACGTTCACGTCACTTGAAGCCAAAGCATGATACGAGCGTTTGAACATGGGTTTAGACCCGACCCACCGAACCCAACCCACTTCTTTTAATTGTGCTATCCAACCCGCCCTAACCCGCGGGCTGACCGCGGGTCCCGCGAGTTACGGGTCAACCCGTGCATCACTAATACGTACCATGTGCAATCTCTTAAAATAGAGGTAAGTAATCGCTTTAGTTTAAAATAAGTAAACTTTGTTGTTTCCGCGAAAATGTCTATAAATGCAGCACTATGTGAAATAATGCACTATCTGGATTGATTAAAGAATTTTAGTTCTATTCAGGAGCCACATGCTGCTCTCTGATTGGCTGTGCTTGGGTGGTCCTCTCCAGTTCCACTTTGTTGTTTGTAAAAGAAGTTTGTATGCCGTAATTGCAACAAAAATGAGTACATGTCCATATCAACCATGTGCCGAAGGATTTATGAGAGGAAGTTGTCAGACTGAAAATTTAAAACCTATTTGTAGTGAGAAATCAGCTCCCTCACCTTTAAGGCAGCAGTGCACAACTCTGCTAATCAAAATAGGTTTTAGTTGTTAAAAATAACGTGATAAACCTCCTTGTAATGATATGCAGATTTAAAAGTTACAGATACAAAACAAGTGATGTACTATGAGTGCTTTTTTCACTTTGCTTTTTTAACAGTGTAATTAAATTTTTAACCAGCTATGAGACCAATCCAAACTTTATAAAGTTTATTTTTCTGGTGATATGTAAAAGTGACACACTATAGTTGGGAGACAAAACCATTGGAAGGAATTCAAAGCAACACCACAAAACGAGTCCAGGAGTATGCCCATAAATCACAAAAACATGCCATTACTTGTGTATTTGGCATGATTTCTGCATGCGCTGCACAGTCCTACGGTGATCTACGACTGTCTCACCGCACTGAGCTGCTGGCCAGTGTTTTTCCAGTGGGCAAACTTGTGAGCCGTTGTTAGCAGGTATTCCAAGCAGACAGACAGGCAGGCCCAGCTTGAAGCATTCCCTGGAAGCCTCAGATAAAATCACACAAATAATGAAGCACATTATCAATCACAGGCAGGGGGCAGTCGCTGTGGTGTATGTGCCATCTCTGCCACACACTCCGCACCAGATCATTATGGTGTATTCAGCAGCAGATTAGGCCCCAGTCTGCTGCCATGCTATGTTCACTCAAGATTAGATAAAAGTAAAGAAAGGTCACAGTACAGGGAATAAACACAGCAGCACACTGTCACAATTAAAAGCCATGTAGTGGGAGAAAAGAGTATGGTGTAATCAAGGGGTGAGTGGCAGAAAAAGGTTTAGTCCCTCGCAAATTTCAGTACATTTTGTGCTCTGAAAATCTCCATCAACAAACGCCGCAGAACGGAAATAGAGTTCCAACAGATTTACTTCACACAGTGGTTTCGGAAGTAAAATTTCACTGACTTTCACACAAATACTATAAAGCCGTGGACTAATTATTAACACTTCTTATGCAAAATTGACGTATTTGAGATTTTTAAGCCATGTTCTAACATTGCTTCATCATCAAAAACACAGCTGGAGTTCTGACTGGGAGGTTCTCTTTCCCAACTGAAAACACTGATTTGTGAAGTCACGTATAACTACAAGATCTTTGGAGCATTTCCTCAGAATTAATCTATAATCTATAACTCTAATCTATAAAACAGTGTAAGACTGACAAACTTTTAAAACCATTTCAAATTTTCCATATATATCATGACATAGCAATAAAAAAATTATATATCAAGGTAGATTGTTTGAGCCTTAAATACAAAACATACATTTTCACCCGATCCTATCAATAACATAGGCTGGAGTGATGTTTAAACATGCATTCCTGTCACAATTAGTGATGGAAATCTTGGATCTTTGAGGAAAGAAGAAATGGCGAGAACCAGTGCGCAGAGAAAAACACGCATCGCCTGAAACAAACACGGGCAGGACCGAGGACCAGCGTGCTGGGAAGACGCAGATGATCGGCTAGATTTGGACATAAACACGTGAAGGACAGCTCGCTTTTACCAGGCGCTTAGACAACTGTCCTGCACGTTCACGGTGGAATAATACTAGTTGTGGAGTTCTTTAAACTTCTTTTTCTTCTGAACACATGAATTTGAATGGACTATGCGAAACTTCAACACTCAGAGACGTTTTGGAAGATTTGCTTTGCCTGTGTCCTCCACATTACGCAGGTAAGACACGCTGGACACTGTTGTCCTTACGCAGGCTTTTTGAAAATGAAAGAAGCTTTGACTGAAAGAGACAAACGCCAGAACAGAATGAGCTATTGTTGCTGGCACATCTTCAGATGAAAGTAAACAACACAGCCTACATAAGGAAACACCCAGCGTTTGCAGCAGTGTCAGCTTCAGCTTGTGAGCCAGTGTATGTGTGTCTTTGTAGGAGAACACTTTTGTCAGTGAATCGTGAAGAATCTAGATTGATCGGGGGCAATAGTCCGATAATCCGATGCAGTCTGCTTTTGTCACACGATCTGCATCGATGTAGCTCCATTTCTACCGACGCACTCGCAACGTGCATGTTTACATCGATGTATCAGTGCAAATCTTTCCCATCACTAGTCACAATATAATTACTTCCAAATACAATTGTCATGGCTAAAACAACATTAAAAACATGTTTCTTAAAACACGGCAAAAACTTCATACACGTCTCTGGCACACTTTGTCCCAAAGACCTGTCCCGTTCTTATCTGAGAGCACACAGCACTGCACTGATCTTCTCAATATTTGAACAGTGCTGTAAGTCAGATCATGGAAGATATTGATGTCAACAGCCAAAACTTCACCAGTCCTTTTAGCTAAGTTTATTTTTTGTATTAAGATGATAGCCATAATGTAAGAGAAATATTTGAGATGTTTCAGATCTTAAAGATTCTTACACTAAACATGTCCCTTCATAAAATTAGCCTGTTCATTTCATAGGATCTTTTACAATTCACAAAAGACTATTCAGTGTCTTAATCTGGTGGCAGGGATAAAGAATGTAGTTAGTGGCTGTTTACTCAGAAGCGCATCTTTACACATTCTTTTTGAAACTGAACGTAGAAACTAGACTATTACATAAATACATCTGTGATAATCTCCACTTTGACCATAAAGTCCTGAATGTGGAGCAGCAGTCCAGTGAAAAAGCCCAGGCCCCGCCCCCTGTGCAGAGCGCTGCGTGGAGAGAGGATTAAACACACTCAGAATGAGTACACCACATCTGTGAGACAGTGACGTCAAAACCACCGCACACAGGAGGAGAGAGCTCGTTTTTCCATTTCCGGAACATTTCCTCCTCATGTCCAAAGCACTGATCAAATCCAATTTATTATGGAGGCTAAAACTGACATTCCATAGAGTAAATAGACATGTTATGAAACCTATAATTTACATGATGGACTGTAATGAAAAGGTATTGAAGACTCATATGTTTCTGTTGCATCTGTGTGACTTTTTTCTGATCTATTTCTATGAAAACAAGTGGGGCCTGAGCAAATGTTTTATTTATTTTCCCTCTCATTTTTATCAGTCTTGGTTTCTGATTGGATCTGATTTTATATAAATAATAAAATGGTTTTCGGTAATGATTTCACTAACATAAACAAAACTATTCTGTGTCAATGAATTTGTAAGTTTTGTTCCAAACAGGGATGGGACAATTCTCACTGGTCACGTTTCAAACATAATTTTGATTTTGTAAAGTCTCAATATCAATTTGGAGCTTAAGATTCAAAACATTAGATTTGACATGACAAGCCAGAAAACAATTACCACAAAGCCAAGATACAGGTCAGATCTGTGGAGAGGTGACCGGTGAGCACTAGAAAGCACATCGGTTATTGTCTGAAATTTGGCCAATATTGCATAAGGACATTCTTTTAAAGCTTGGAGCCTCTAGAATACGACTCATTCCAATTTAGATTCAGATTACTGCCTTCATATTTAGCGCAGCAGCAATATTTCTTTGTTTGTTCCTGTATCTGAGATGCCAGACTGCACCAGATGCTTCTTTTTAACAGTGTGCTCTGACTGAGACTGATGTTCTACTGACTTGAAAATAGAAAATAACTTTAGGACTAATATTTTATCAAAGTGTGGAGAAGAGAGAAGATTTTTGTCACACAGAGAAGAACACACGCTCCTGTCAACAACCACCATGCTGGATTATTTTTTCACTTTGGACAATTGGTTAGAAGATGGATAAAAGAAATCTCTTTTGTGAAGTGTTCAGATCTGAGAGGAGTTTATCTGAGCGGTAATTGAAGAAAATATGTTCGCCTTGGGTTTAATTTTAGTTCACTTCAGTTAACAGTTAGCTCATGATGCCATCACAGCATCGAAAACAAATGTTCTGTCATTAAGAGGCAGTATCTGTGTTCACTAGGCATTCATAATCATCCAAGTTAATAATGAAAAGAGGTGACAATGGTTGCCATTTATGCATTCTAATAAACACATAAACTATTTAAAAATCTATTGGTCAGGTCGAAGTAAAAATGCATGTTTTCAAAGTATTGAGCAACAACACACCTGTAAGGGATTACCAGTAAATGTAAAATATCTGGGGAAATTCTAGACAAAGCAGCAACATCTAGATCAGGGCTATTCAACTTTATTTTTCAGAGGGCCAGATTTTATCGAGGACCACGGCTTGGGGGGCCGGGCAGTTGCACAATACATCATAGTTTTTGACGCAAGATTGTGCTCAAACCAGAGTTGTTTCTATAGTGATAATAACTAATGCTGCGTCTGTTTTTATTGCTCTACAGCAGGGCTATTCAATTATATTTTACAGCGGACAGAGGACTATGATCTATGGGCCAAAAACAAAACTGCACCAAGAACTTATGTTTAGTAAACTGAAAATAAGTCTAAATTGCTCTGTCCTATAACAGGCTTACACTAGCAGAGATAAAGTTAAATCTAGAACGTGAGCAAACCAGAACTCAATTTGGAACAGGTCTAGAACAATTTGTGAACCAGAACAAAAGTGAACAAAAAAATATCAGTGGAATTTGGATGAAGTTGATTTAAAAGTACTGCAGGTTACTGAAAACCAGATCTAACCAAGAATGTGGCCCAGTCCCTGGCCCACTTTATTATGATGGGCCAGTCTTTATTTCAAAGCATTATGTTGCTGTATATCCACCACTGTTCACTGTAAACCAGATACGGATTGTTTCCCTGGCTTCTTTACAATGTGGCCAGTCCATGGCCCATTTTACCAAGTTGGGCCACATCAACTGCTTCGCTCGCCGCATTTGGCCCGCGGGCCGCTATTTGAATAGCCTTGGTCTAGATAAACAAGCAACAAACCAACCAGAAAAACTACTTAAGGCACTTTTAAAGCCCATATGACCGATGATCTCATTTTTCTATTTTTGGCTTAGTCTAAGGTTTTAGTCCTTGTGAGTTAAATATTTCTTCTCATAGTTTTACAGCAGTTAAAGGTGGAGTTGCAAACACAATTAGGTTTTAAATCTGACAACTTCCTCTCATAAACCCTTCGACACATGATTAATATTGCATGTACTCATTTTGGTTAATTAGGGTTTATAAAGTTCTTCATGCAAACAACAAAAGGGAAACTGGAGAGGACCACCCAAGCACAGCCAATCAGAGCGCAGCATTTGGTTACAGCATACAACAAAAATGTTGTATTATTCTATTCAGACAGTACACAGTGGTCTCATTTTTTCACAAAGGGTTGAATTTAAACTTTTAGTGGAAAACACAAACGTTACTAATTTACAACTAAAAAAGTTAGTTACCCCAACTTTAAGTTGCAGTTTCCCCATTATGAACCCTTTCTTCACAATTTCCAACAGTGGTATTTCCCCTATGGGACAAATAAGATCTTATCATCAAATATGAAGAAAATAACAATAAAAGCTTATTTTGTCAATTGTAACACCTGTGTCATTTACTGTATGTAAAAGAGCGTATTTCAACCTGGTTACATGTATGTTTTCAATGTTGTTAGGTAACATTGCGGAATGACCTCTATGTCATATTTGCAGGACAAAAGATAACAATAATGATTTCTGTTGTTTAGATCATTATATGTTTAGGTCAAATATTTTTGTATTAAATATCTTTATAAAATATGTGAGTGCCTCAAATTCATTGTAATTTAAAGTGTGTGTTTTTTGTGGACATGAATAAGCAACCAGTATGGAAGCTAATGAGAATCTAAATATAGTTTGTTCACTTGAGGTATGACTAATGTTGACAACAATTGTATAGAGCCTCTTAAAGAAGACAATAAAAAAGATGAATCATTTGTTAACCAGTGACATTTCCCAATCCATTTGTCTAATGTGCTACACTTATAATAAAAAGCAGTTGGGTTGGGTTAAGCTGTATTGTAATGATTTTGGAACAATGTGCTGCTGAAAACCAATTCCTACGAGAACACACTGGGCCTGCACATACTGCCCATAGAGAGCAGTAGAAATCTGACCTCCTACACAAATCTAAACGGCTCTCATTAATCACCGGCTAATCAACACCAGTGGAAATGGCAGGAACTGGAAATGTAGCTGTTAAGTGATTTTCAATTCACCAATACTCTGACAGCGCCATGGCTCCTGACCTTTGCATAAAAAGAGCAGCTACTGTGCCGGAGTCACAATGAGAGACGATAAACAGTCCTTTGATTAGACGAAATCATGACCATACGATAATGACTGAAGCAGGTTTATGTAAGAGTTAGGAAATAAAGCCGCTAACATGATAAATATTTGTCCAGGAAAACTATTATCATGTTTGTTGTTTTATGATGAAGTAGGTTGTGTCCATATTGTAAAAAGACAAAACATAGCTTTTCCTATTATTAACATTGAACTTTTTATGAAATATAGAAAAGATCATTCCATACATTTTCAGTCTGATGATTTCTATTAGTGACTAAACACATTCTTTTTGTATACATACAAAAACAGAAGTAAACAAGATTCATTTTAGCTAAAACCTTCTGATGTCAATTGAATACAATGATCAGCTAAAGGCTTTGACATGCCAACATTAATTTTCTTATGCATGATTTGCTGGACCACAACCAATCTGCTTTCATCCCAAAGTGCAACACAGTGTCACTGCTGCAAAGTGCCATAGAAGGGCTGCACAATTATTCAAAATTGAGTAGAATTTTTAATGGATGCAATCAGAGAACTGCAAATGCTGTCATTTTAAGCACATAAAGGACTTGTGATATTCTGCATGAAAACTAGACCAATATGGGTTTTTCTTTGGCCACTCCCGATGCCAATATTTCAAAATTTGTCAGCCGATGTCGATATCAATGGCTGATGTTCAAGGTCAATTTCTGAGGCCAGTGAATAGTATAACCAAAAAAACCTTCAAAAAACAACCATTATTCCCACGGTATATGTACATCTTTTTCACACAACATAATGACACTCGGTTGATATTAGTTGTCAGTGCCTCAACATAATTCAGTTTGTCCATTTTTCTGTACACATTTACAGTTTGACCTTTGAACAGAATTCTATTATTAAAAAATAAAGTCCAAAAATGTGTCTAGTCACAAAAAATTGCAATTACATATTTTTGACATAGTGACTTTTGTATCAAGTTAGAAGAGATCTATTTTGATTAACACAGCGTTCCGTGTAGTGATCTGATTTCACAAAATTTTGACAATGATTTTTACTGGAAGTGTGAGGTCAAATTTAGAAATTATGAGAAGAAAAAAAATACCTAGAATTTAAACAATACATGCTGCATAACTTTGTAATTGCCTCACTTCAGAAAGTGTGCGTTGGAAGTTAGTATTATCATTAGTGTACAAATGTTGCTGATTAGAAAAGCATGACAGGTGCTTTCATATTTAAATGAATGAAAAGGAATGAGAAGTGAGTCACAGATCCAAAATGAGTCTCTGTTGGGATTTGTGATGTTGATAAGACATTCACAAAGCCTCGGATTCCAGTGAGGTGCAGTTAGACTGCAGCTGCACACCCCACATCGCGGAAGCTCTTTCTCACGCAGGTGGGTCTTATTCTGCATCTCTGTCAGTGATGGCTCCAATTAGATTTCTTTACATGACGAAAGCAGCCTTTGAATGCTTTCTCAACATCTGACTGAAGAATTTTAGGGAAGCAGATTTTAAATGTGCCCGTTTTATTTATTTTTTTCTTCTGATCTCCTTTACAGGCAGTCTTTGTGGAAAAACATTTTGAGAAAAAGTGAGAGAGAGAGCAAATCTTCAATCAATAGAGTCCTTGTACATTGCCTGCATGTTTGCTTGAGTACAGATAGCCATTAGCTCATGCTGCTTGGGCCAAGAGCAGGTCAGTGTTGTACATAATTAGCTCACAGACAGCTTAACCACCATGCATTATAAGTCTGAGTCACCCAATCACAGCATACATCCAGGACTAACGTCTCAGTTTTAGACCTCCTTAGTGCAAACAAATGTCAACTGCATAATGATTAACTATTATCAAACATTATTCAAGAGAAAGAGACAAAATCTAAAGAGACTGTCCACACTCTCAAACAGTCAGACTACAGTGTGTCCACCATGGCCAAACCAGAGAGCTGTCCAAGGACCAGGGACTAACTTAGACCAGCACAAAACCGGGATGAACAACTTTACAATAGCCTTTACAAAAGCAGCTAGGTGAAAAGAGAACTGAACAGAAGAGGACTGGGAGAAGGCTGTGTGGTCAGTAGAGAACTTTTTGGTATAAACTCCACTCTCTTGGACGATGCCTACTGTGAAGCTGTGCAGCTTTTGGGCTGCTTTTCTGCAAAGGGTGCAAAATGACAGATCTGTGTTAAAGAGAGAATGGGACCATGTGATTCGTACAAAAAACTGTGCACAGGACACATCCTATTTCATGTGCAAAGCCTTGCCTGCTGAATGCATTTTGTCTCTGCAGGAGCACGAGAAGAGTATGTGCCAAGAGCACAAGTTTACAAAATGAAAGTTCTCAATTAAGACCAAAAATATCTATTATCATCAGCAGGACTCAGGAGTGCAGAAAACTGCCGTGTTTGATATCTCTTTAGTTCACATCACATGAGTTTACGTTTAGGTTTCACATCTATGAGGGAACAGACATTGAGTGAATGAGTCTGATATTAAGTCTTCTCCCGTCAGTTTTTCTGTGACATGAAGTGAAAGCTAACAGCCTACTAAGTGCGGAGTGTTTTTACTTTGAAATTACGGACACAGTTCACGCTTTGTTTCCTGTTGGGTGCGCTCTGATCTGTGGACCGAACACAGAACATGCAGGTTAGGGAACGCTTGGTGTTGGTCGGTGGTTGAGGCACCAGGTGTTTAGGCGAAATGCTTCCACTGAGCTGTCCAGGGCTGCTTACTATCACTGAGTGAGGGAGGAGGGGTTGGTTTACTGTGTGAAGCACTTTGGAAGACATCTGTCTGTGTAAGTGTGCTATATAAATAAAATCATTCTTTCATTCAGAAGATTTTAGCGTTGGCGGAGCTGAGGTGCAGACCGGCACAGCACATATAGGCGAGATGTGAAAAAGATCTCATTCACTTCTTAAGCTGCGCAATTGCCATGGAGGTTGGGCACAGCGCAGCTCAAATGCAAGATGTGGAATCAGCCTGTTAAAGGACAAACTTTAGCCTGATGTCAGCCAGTAATGTTGCATGTCAAGCTGTTCTACACTTTTCCTGTAACTGCACTGCATCACCCACAACATATGACAATAAAGAAAATGCGCAGTGATCAGATTTTAGGGGATATTTTTAAAAGAAAGTGATCCGTCTCCAGTAAGATCAAGGCAACAGTTTTACTTGAAATATAATACACAGAAGACATTTATTGGACTCAAGAAGGGATCTATTTGAGCAGACACTGCATTCGCACTACAAAACTGAACCGGACATGGTCAATATTCCAGCAATGTTGCATTCACTAAACAAACAAATCGTGCCAGAGCACAATTCAACTGGACCGAAACCGACCTCTCCCTCCGGACCAAATGGTCCAGATGAGAATTAATTTGTGCATTCACATTTACCCAATAAAACCAGGCAAATGAATCCTGATCTGAATCAAATGCACCCTGAAATCCTCTATGTGAAGGTCTAAGGAAGTTCTATGCATGTGCATGTGACTGTTATTGAAAAACATACTGTTTAAATGCTGAAATGAAGTTAATTAAAGTGATTGTCAAAGCGTACATTCACATTAAGAGTTCTAATCATACGTTCACTAACACAAGCCAGAAGGCCTGACTTTGTCCATCCATGACAGCTTGCTTTGTTACGATAGCCATGGGGAGTCTGTGCGGGAACATCTAAGACACAGTTAAACAATGATACGGTCTATAATCTGCCCTGTGGCAAAGACAGAAGCTTCAAAGTCAACACACGAGCTGTCCACCTTAGTTTGTCTGACCAATGTATCTAAGAATGACCTGCATTTTAATGGAACTACAAATTGAACACCATTAATCATGTATACATACTGTATGTACATGTGGTAGAATCCAATCATTCATGTTTTCTTTTTTTTTTTTTTCAATTAACAACTATCGAAAGAGACCCAACCATTCAAGAATAAACACACCCATCTCTCTTCTAATCTTGTAGTAGTTTTGTCTGACTGATCTTGTGTTCTTTTCTCTGCAGGCGAGAGAGTGGACTCACATGCAGTTATGTTATGTTATATTGTCCTTTCTATATAATCAGCAAAGCGTGGCTGTAGCACTACTGTTGATTTAGCTTTTAATCTTAGAAACAGCCCTCACCTTTAGCCTAAGCCAGCAGAAGCAATAAGAGCAGAATGACTGCTTTCAGAGGAGAGGCGTGGTAAGCACAGCCCCCATCGACATGTGGCCTTCACACTGGAGACGAGAACAAGAGGACTCATGTTGGTTCAAATGTTTTCATGCCTCAGGGTTTTAATCTGCACAAAAACAATCTCTGAAAGAAAAGTGTTGCCACCTTCCTCAATGTAGACACTTAAAGAAATATTTGATGCCAATTTCTATACTACCACATAAATAACACATACCAATATACTAAAATTCAACAAATACGCAACTTATGATATATTAATAAATGTTTTAAAGCAATCATTTCAATGTTTGTTTGTTTTTTTCAATAAATAAATGTAATCCTGACCAAACCAAAGACCAACACTAGACTAAATTAGGATGAATTTAGATGTTCTCAAATAAATCCTGCAGTGAAATCCCTTATGTTTACACCTTCAGGGAGATAAACATCACAACACTAATTATGGGACTGCTACACATTGCTAGTGTAACTCTTGTTGTTGATCGTACAGACATGAACCGGCAGCTGAAATACTGGACTAACAAACATGCTCCCAGTAGTGAGTATTGATATGTGGTCAGAGCAGCATTGGATCAATAGGCGGCTCTCTATCTGAACATAGCATGTGGTGAACATCAGCTGTAGTGCTTCTCACAAGACCAACACAACACTGTCCACTGTTTCCTGCAGACACAGCACAGAGAAAATACATCCTTGCTATTCAAAATATTAGTTCTCATAATGGAAAGTCATATTCAACAAATTATCAGCATCCAGAAAGTACACTAAAGGGAAAAGTTCACCAGATCTCATCACTCATGTGCTAAGCTCCTATGAATAAAGTGCTGCATTAAAATGGAACTTCTTCAAAAAGCATTCTGACTTTAAAAGGCAAAAGTGTGAGGTTATAAGAATATTAGATTAGAAGTTACTGTAAGAGCAGACAGCCTGCCGGCACTCTCCGATTGTTTAATGATTGTAGTTTGATGTTGACTGTGATTTTCCATTAGTGGAGTGAGTGCAACAGTGTGTGTGACAGCTTTGAGCAAACATGCATTTTGTCCTTTCTATCACATGTGAGATCACATCACATAGGCTGAGATACAGTGCATTCTAATAATTTATTTCATATTGCCAAATAAACAACCTTGTCAGGTTAGATTAGATTGATTAATCTTAATGTAGTTTTTGAAAGTTGGAGAAATAGTCGTGTTTTATGTGGAAGTCTGGTGCACATTGGCACGCAGCAGTGAAGTTCTGACTGCTAATGTGAAATGTATAAATCAGAACGTATGTTTAGAGGTGATTAATGGCATAGGCCTACAGCGCTGTACAGACTGTCACTGAAGTGAGGAAGAGGAAGTGAGCATAAACAACACAGCTGCCAGGAAGAAAAGAAATGCTCTGTTAAATCCATGTTTCCTGGACTGAGATGATCAAATTTCAAAACGATTTTAAAGAGATTACTTTTACAAATTAATCATTTTCAATATTTGAAAATGATCACACTGTTGTTGCTTGAAGTATTCAGTAATTAAAAAATTAGCACTCATGTAAAACACCACAAGCAAATAGTCAATATGACATCTTAATCTTGCATTGTTGTTGCAGGTGGTGATATTCAATAAAAGTTCCAGAGCATCCTGGGGTTATTTAATTTTGAGTGTTGTAATACAGTAGATGTGACACTGAAAATGACCAATTATTGTCCAGCAGTAGCTGTGAGGTTGGTTTTATCAACCATTTGGTTTATCTTGTAATTCCATTAAGTGAGTGTGCAGGGCCAGTAAAGCTGCAGTGGTTAATAGACCGTGATGTTGCAACTCTGCTATTCAAGGGGAAGTGGCTTACAGAATATTTTGATACACAGTCAGAATAAAATTCATGGTCATTGTGCTGCAATGTTACAAGTATTTGTATGATACAAGCCACAGAATGACAGCTAAATAAGAACTAAAGTTTAGCATATTCTTTTGTATGTGTTTAGGGTCGGAAATCACATAAAATACAACTCATAGAAGTTGAACATTTACCTTCCCTTTGGCATGAGCAGAACCAACCATCTGCTATGGATCACAAGGATAGATTAGAAAGAAGAAGATATACACACAATTTGACTCCAGATTGCGTTGCTTGTCTACCGTCTTTGCTTTGTTAATATCAAGCATCTGTGTATGTCTAGAGCAGCACCAAACAGTTGACTGCAGAATGAATGAAACACAGTCAAAGAGTGCAGCAAAGCAAATACGGTCTCCTTCTGAAAGTTGATGTATTCTTCTCATCTTGTGCATTCAAATGACATTCTGTCGTTCCACGCCTCAGGCTTCAGCTCTAGCATGCGCTCAGTGTGAAATGCTCTTCTACTTTGGCTCATTCCTTCATAAATGCACCACAAATGTACTGAATCCACAAGACTTATGTGCCGTGAGACCTCTGTCTCTTCCTTTACTCGTAATCATTTCTAGCACTATTTTAAAATAGGACAATTCTCTAACAGCACCTTTCTCTAAATCTATACCTAAGATGCTGTGGTTATATACAATTAAAATACAGTAGAAAAGAACTTAGGCATGCTGGGAAGTGTGAACAAGTTTAATGAGAGCACAGTAATGCTCATTAAAGGACGGTACAGTGACCCAATCTCTCACCACTGGGGTATAATTGACCTGCGTTTGCTAAGAGATGACCCACTACATATTTGATAAAGCACGATCTAAAACACCCCAATTCTGGTCAGCACAAACAAAATGCTGACATGGACATATGAGATCCACTGATATCTCAAGGCTTCATATACTACTACATCAATTACATAATAAAGTGAGCCTATAATAACAGGAGTTTGTGCACAATGTGGGACAAATGGTCTCTGAGACAACATTCAAACATGGGGTAGACAGTTGTCAGAAGGTTAACAAAAGAAATTTCTATCGGACAAGATTGGGAAGCACTAGTGTGAGTAGTGGTAATAAGGTTTAAATCCAGTCAGGCCTGACCTGGTCCATGATTCTACACAAAAGAGTCCACAAATCGTCTACACAAAAATCACATTCACATGAGCTGAAATGTTCTGCCTCACAATATTTACCACTAGATCTTCAGAGATCATCACTATTTATAGCCATGCATGAGTGAGCAGAATATACCATTGATGTCATAGGTTAAACCGACACGGTTGCATCAGCACAAATAATCAGGCAGGATAATGCTCTTCACTCAGAAAGACACTGTTGTTTTATGTCTCAACCATGCTAATCAATGCTGAGTCTAAACTAAATATAACAAACATGTGGGTAGCTTATCAAATACAGCCTTGATTTTAAGTTCACTTTGATAAACTGCTCTTGATAGACAATTAGCTTAGACTGTATTTTACAAGTAATAAGTCTACATTTTCTCTTTTTAAATAGCAATTAATTGACAGAAAGAACATTTTTCTGTGACCAGATAGGACTGTCATGACCAGGAAACAGCGCGGGGCTAAGCTGAGCACTATCTTTGCCAGCAGCAGCCAGGTGAGTGGCGCGGGTTGGAGAGGAACGGGGCAGGTGTCCAGACCACACACATCTTTAGCGTGACCATTGTATACAATGACAGGGGTTGAACACTCTTCACTAAATTGTAAATGTAACGCTACGCATGTCAAGTGCACATTACGCAATAGTGTGAGACGTGCGCGCGCTGAGCTCTACTAATCCTTGGCATATACAGAAACATGGAGTCTCTGATCTGTGACGCGCGCTGAGTGGCACGGACACGATGTCAAACTTTGGCAACTTACATGTCACCCATCGCGCTATCACTGACAGCCCCGAGACTTGCGTGGATGCTCGTGTGGGATCCGGGGTGCACTCCTGGGTGCATGCTCTGCTGGGCGAGCCTGCACGTGGCCATGTGCCGCTGGTGTTGCTCCTGGAGCCGTGCGTTTTCCGAGCACAGCTCCGCTACCTGCAGCTCCAGTTCATCGATGCGCATCCGCTGCTTGTCCAGCATTCCCTGTTGGGTTTCTATGATCTTGTTGAGCTCCTGAAGATACTCCGTGGCTTTGTTCGGGTTTTCATTTGAGTTATCCATCCTTAACACACATCCAACCTGTCAAAACACAGGGTATCCACGAGTCAATAGAAGAAGGAAAGACCAGCTGGCGCCCCTCTGTCCACGCCACTTCTTCAGAGATACATGGCTCCACAGAGCCCACAGAGCTCTAACATGTCTTCTCCTCTGCCCACACTTTGATGTCCGTAGTTCTTCATTCACAGTCCGCTGTCAACCACGCTCTTCTGCTGGAGACAGCTCTTCTGTGGCGATGCTGCCGTGGAGGCACACACTCTGTGTGGCGCAGCCGCGTAGAGCCTCTGATAGCCGCTCCACAGTAGTGCGTTAACTCTTTCCGCTCCCAAAGCGCGCTGTCCGTGCGTGAGAACATAAGCGACAACAGGTAGCTCTTAGTACGAATGAAGGTCCTTCAAAAAAGAACAATGTGTTAAACGAGACGACTGGTGAGCTTTGGCATCCAGTCCGACGGAACACGATCATGATGAATAACAAGACAGAACACACAACAGGATTCGTCTCAAAGATAATTGGACTAAACTGAAGAGAAAAAAATAATAATTAAAAAAAAATTGCAGAGTGTCTTTTCCGGTCTGCCACAAAGTAGCCTATTGACTTTCTTTTTCAATACAATCATGGAGGTAATTGTCTGCCTCTAGAACATACTGTAACTTTAAACAGCCAAAAAGGCATTCATACTTAGTGCTACTTAAGTAACATTTTACTATGAAAAAAAAACTTTTACTATGGCAATTGTCAGCTTCTCCCTTTAGCTTCAGATAGGCTACTTGACTTAACAAATGTTAGAAGATCTAGTAGCCTAAAGTCAGCTCGCCTAATGTTAAATCAAGGTGACCAGAGTTTCAAAATTAAAAACTGGGACACACCCAGATGGGGGTTGGCTACAACATGAAATAGTGAAAAGGCTGTCAGCCAAGTCATGGCTCTTTACATCTCTTTCTCAACTAACGTTAAAGCCCAATCCATTACTTTGCTGGGAGTTTAAACAATAATTTAACACAACTTATGTCATAGTCCTGTCAGTTCCTCCTCTCTCCCTCCCCTCTCTGTCTGTTCTGATTTGGAGCTTCCTGGGCGTGGCTGCTGATTCTGGGCTGTGGCACACCTGCTGGAAATCAAGTAATCAACTGCTGCAGCATATGGCCATGGTTGACTCTCCACTCTACCTGCCAGATCGTTCAGTCATCTTATGTGGTGAACACTTAGGCTTTAGCTATTTTTTCTAGTGGCATTTTTTGTACGTATTCATTTGGATTTCTGTTTTTTTGTCTACAGTACAGCCTCAATGTCTGCCTGCCTCACCAGCTCCAGCTAAGTACCCACCTCTGCTCTTCGGTCCAGCCTGCTCCAGCTCTGTACTCACCTCTGCTCCTCGGTCCAGCCTGCTCCAGCTCTGTACCCACCTCTGCTCCTCGGTCCAGCCTGCTCCAGCTCTGTACCCACCTCTGCTCCTCGGTCCGGCCTGCTCCAGGTCTGTACTCACCTCTGCTCCTCGGTCCAGCCTGCTCCAGCTCTGTACTCACCTCTGCTCTTCGGTCCAGCCTGCTCCAGCTCTGTACTCACCTCTGCTCCTCGGTCCAGCCTGCTCCAGCTCTGTACCCACCTCTGCTCCTCGGTCCAGCCTGCTCCAGCCCCGCTCAGCTCTTGACTCTGCTTCAGTCATTCATTGCCAGCACCAGACCTGTCCCACAAGTCTCACCTCTGCCCCAAAGTCTAACCTGCATTAATTTTTTCAATAAACACTTAAAACTTTCCCTTTGTCTGCTTTTGGGTCCAACTCTAGTTTATTCCTGACAACTTAAGTGTTACAAAATATTATCATTTGTCAAATCATAACATCTGTGTCATTTATGTAGGTTTTGGTCCACATTTACACATGTGGTTGTTAGGTAACAGTTGTGGGTTCTACATAAGTCATATTTGCTGGACAGACAAAATCACAACTACAAACTCATAAAAGTAGCCAACGGGTGAAAACAAGCAAAATGTTTGGTGAAATCTTAAATATAATCATGTTCACTGTGTTTTACTGAAAAAAAAACATGCTCTAACCTGTCAAATATGCACTTAACTTGCACAAAATATGCACAAAACTTCAATCAATATTTAATATTGACAAAAGAAACAAGGCAATATATTTTAATTCGCTCAAAGATACATTTCTCCATGGATATTAGAATTAACTTGGGAGAAAAACTAGGAAAAGTACACAGCCTAATCTCAGACCAACTGTGTTTGTAAAAGAAGAAATTGTCTCTAGCATTGGAAAAAGCAAACAAAGTTTCGATAAGATAGCCTAGTGCTAACAGTAAACATGGTCAACTAAGCTAACGCAGCCAAAATACTTAACAAAATTAACAAAGCATAAACCAAAGGAGCCATAAGACTTACTTGAGCAGCTGCAAATGTGTGAAAGTCAGTGGAAGTCCGTGATATCTTCACTGTAGTAAGTTATGTAGATGAGCCTGTGCCCAGTAAAGTCTCGCGCCTGAAGTCTGCTCTTAAGTTTCTTAACTGAACTTCGGTTTCACTCCAGCGCAGTTTTCATTATTAAGTATTTATTCTTGTGAAAATGAGAATTGTTTGTTCAGATGATTGTTTGTTCTCCAAAATCCAGGATATTTATTGTAGCTCCAATTTGGCTAAGTCAGGTTAGCATGCTTGTCACTTTAGCCACTGAAGTATACCTGTTAGCTGAATATGGGGCGTTGAGCTTCAGCTTTCTAGTGGTAAACGTTTATAAGATACCTTGAAATGTAAATACACTGCTTTAGCTGTCGACACGTACAGATAGTTTTAAAAGATGTAATTTTGGTCTGCTCATGTGTAGTTGCAATGTGCAAAGTGGGCAATATGCCAATGCTTACACAGTTCAACTGGGGCTGGCTCTGAAAGTAGTGAAAAGTGCTTCAATCAGAGTCTCAAAATGCATTAGGTAAGTGAGCAGAACATGTGAACATCTGTAAAATGTATACATTCCTAATTAAATAGGCCGACTGTTTGTTTATGTTCTGAAGATGACAGCTCAGTCTATTAAAAAAATAAAAGTCATTGTTTTCTATTTTTCCTAAATCCTAATCTTAAAAATATGTGTCATGACCCCTCTCTCTCTCTCTCTCTCTCTCTCTCTCTCTCTCTCTTATCCAAACCTCCCCTGGTTTGAATAAGATCTTCACAGTAGCCTAGCCTATGACAAAATTTGGAGGCCTAGCATTCTTTTTGTTTTATACCTTTATATAGCTAGTGTTAGGCCTATCATAATACTTCGTATAAGCAGTGAGGAAACACTGTTGTAAAAGCTGGCTGGAGTTGAATTTGCATCATGCCTCCTCCTTTAAGCGCAGACAGGAGAACTTATCATTTTAATTGATGAGACGATCACATCCCTGCCCCCTTGTGGTGAATGTTGGCTTTGCGTTGCCTTGAGTAAAAGTTGTGTGACTTTTTCCGCACACTGAGCAAATAACTTCAGGAGACCAAGGCTGTGGTGGCCTGCTGCAAATGCGTTGTCTGTTTTTTGTCTAATGTGTGGCCATTGTATTGATTGTTTTGAGTAAATCCACGAGTAAATGTGCATATTCAGATTTTTTAAGTTTTTACAGAAAAAGTAAATGTGATTTAATCTTCAAGATGCCAGGCACACCCATAAAGGCTTCAGACTCTTTTCTGAAGTTAGACAGAGCAAAACAAGGCATTGGTAACATATTGCACACAGGATCTCTTTTGTCACAATCATCATCTTCATATTGTTCAGTGTCTTAATTACACTTGCATTATTTTTATTATTTAAGGCATTTTACACAAGATGATTTTTGCTAATACATATTTGTACAGCTTAAGGGAACTAATGAGCACCGCATCAGTGTATTAATTGGCTCTGTGCACGGAACTTCAGTTGGCTTGTGTACGTTCACAAGTGTCCTCTGGTGAAATATTCCTCTAATATGTAAAGTCTTTAACATGTTTTCTGTAACATTCACCACAACAGTTCGATCTATTATTTGTTTTAAACTGATGTAGTGTAAACCTCAGAAATCGAACAGGAAATGCTTGTACGCACAGAATGTATTATTTTGAATGAAAACAAGCCAGCTGCACAGAGCCTTTTGATAACCTTTGGGGCATTTTGATGAAATTATTCTCTTCAGTCCGTTTTCTGTAAATAATCACACATGCAAAATGTTTAGACCTGGTGGAAATGAACAAAGGCAAGAATATAGATTAGGTTTCAGTGCATATTGAAGATCATTAAATACACAATAGATGACAGAGTACAGTGCACAAGGAAAACTTATGAACCTACTTCCTGGTCTGGCTGACATAGCAATTTTGAAATGCCTGAGCTTTCTGTTGAATAATGTACTCATTGCCTGCTCAATATGCCTCCATCAACGAGCAACCGCTCAGTCCAGAGACGGACTCGCAGGAACATACTATCTCTTTACACATACTGGATTCTAAAAAAATTGTGTTCTTTTCAAAGACTGATGAAAAACTTTGGAGTCACATTGCTTCTTTTTAGAGAAATTTAGAATCCCCCAACTCATCTATAGGATATGAGGATTAAGTGTTTTATTTAGTTTTTACTGAATCCTACTTTTGGAATAATTCATTAAAATCTACCTGTTACCTCTTGCAAAGAAAAAAAAGAAGTTTCTATTAAGCAAGTTTCCACACATACTGTTTCCACTCATTGGTAATGGGTGAATGGAAAGAGCTGATGTTTATGCCTTTGCAAATAACTTGTTCTGTTTTTGAAACAGCTCCACAATTGCCAGAGTGACTTAAAGCTATGTTTTCAAAGCCACGTTCCGGGACTTGCATAATGAGAAAGCAAGAGAATAAATGCCACACTTGAAAGCAGTCAGGTATGTCTTGGCATAATGAAACTTTGTAGTTATGCACACATCTCTCTGAGGCACATATTCAAAAAAAATCAAAACAAGTGTGCCCTGCTACAAAACACAACTACAGCAGCAAAGCAATTGGAGAAAGAAATTGATATGGACACAGCTAATTTTTATTTTTTCTTTCTCTTTTTTGTTTCACCTAAAAAGCAAAGCATACTGTGGATTTACAACAGCCAATAGTATATTCACAGTTAGTTATTATCACAATAGTAGTTTTCTTACAGTTATTTCTGTGCTGAATAACCAAAATTACAATAAAGGTATAGTGAAATTTGCAAATTTCCAGATGACAGACAAGAAAGTGGTGGGATCGCTCCAGGTTGATG
This sequence comes from Mugilogobius chulae, assembly GCA_038363315.1. Lineage (NCBI taxonomy): Eukaryota > Metazoa > Chordata > Actinopteri > Gobiiformes > Gobiidae > Mugilogobius > Mugilogobius chulae. The sequence goes on along the minus strand of CM076405.1, from coordinate 29,152,826 downwards.
CAGTCCAGAAACAGGCATTTGTTTGTTTAGTGCAGGTCACAAATGCTGAAGATAAGCTGACCTACAGTCACAGAACTGATCAATGCTACAAAGAGAAAAAAAAATGTGTTCCTCCTGTGGGGATGTTTTTGCATTCAGTCCAGCACAAGCACAAAAGCGACGAAAGTGCTCTGTTTGTGTGTCTTCTGATATCATTATAACATATGTGTATTGTACTAAACTTTTACTGGTAAGGGTTTGTTTTCAGTGTAATGGCACATCCTAATTTATGTTATTTATTTGTGCATTTTCTTTTTGAAATAGGTTCAGACATATACGGTGATCCTTCTGACTCATTACAAAAGTATAAGGTATGACACTTTGACTCTTTTTCTCTTCAGGCCTAATGTATCTCAGGTGAAGAACAAAATACTTAAAACGGGCCTTCCTCTAATGTTTTCTCATTTTACTCACTAATAAAAGCAGCTCAGATGAATGCATTCCAGGTAAATTGACAAAAGCCTGTAATTGTGCAAGATATGCGTGTTAGATCTTGAGTTTTATGTGCCCACAGACATAAAACTTGAAACTCTGTGAATACTGACTTTTTTTTTCTTAAACCTATACAATAATACACTTAAATAAACCATTTTTCTTTAGTTTATGTCTTTGTGACACTAAATAAATAATACAAATATGTGACTTTACTCTTAGCAGGCTTGCATAACTACAAAGGTAACTATTTGACCAAGAGGAGGGCCTCCTTTTGTTTTCATATAATTTTTCACATTATGACATAAAGCCTATTTATACCCTTTAAGAATGTTATAAACAATCTTCCAATTTGTATTCAATTGTGAAGTTGACCTTTCACCCCTAGAAAGTTACACGGTGCTCCTTTAAATAGGATGATGTCTAGGAATCTCTAGGGCAGAGTTTCCCAACCTTTTTTCAGTCATGGCACACTTTTTGGATTGAAATGTTTTCGCGAGACACCTACTCACTCAAATATAACCAAATCAAACTACATTGTAAACAGTTATTTAATTTAGCAATATTGCGCTTTAGAGGGGCACTATCAAGAAGAAGCAGCTTCAGTGGTACAGGTCAGGTCTGAGAAGCATTTTTTATTTATTTTTTTAGCTTTTTGAGAAAACATTATCTATGATTGAATTTTGATTAGATTTTTTTTTTTAAATATTTTTTTAATGTTTTAATGTTTGTTTGTTTTTTACACAGCGCTACAGTATATTGCCGTTTATATAGTTTTCCTAGCAATTTGAAAACAGATATAAACTTCCCTTTTCACTTCTACCATTACACAGTTGTATCTCACCAGTTTCGCGCCAGATAATATTATGGGGGTATAAACTGGATTGAAATGATTCAAAGAATTTTCTCCAGATATATAGTCCATTTTTTAAACGTTGAACATTTATGCAGCAACTTAACTCAAAACTTTCACTAAAAATGAGCCTCTGCTGCATGAAATTCTAATTACACAGGCATCAAAGGGAGTGAGACCTCTGTGTCTTAGCTCTGTATGGTAATGTGTCCTCACGGTGGGCCTCAAGCCAGATTTCTCTTATTTCACATCGAAAAGCACAAGGCTCAAACATGTTTAAAACATGCAGGTTTGGTCGTTTTTCTTTTACGTTGTTGTAATTCAGTAGCATGTAAAAGTAAAATGTGACTTAAGATTATACGGAAGCTTATTGCATTCATTTGAATTAAATTAGTTTCTATTTTAACGTGAAAAGTTTCTGTTTTACATGTGGAGATCTGCTCATTCAGCTCCCACGTCTGAGCTATTTCATTTTACATTGAGCTGAAGGCCTTGGGAGATTTTGTTATCTTTGACTTAGATGACAAGCTTGTCAACTATACGAAGACATCTCAGTCACTGCGCTTGTTCAGACATAAAGACAAGTCTGACCTGCTGAACACAGCCATGTTTCTCCCAAATCAACTCAGCCAATTGTCTGCCCAATGGTTGCAAGATGATGCATCTGAAATGCATCCAGGCAGGACATGTAGTGACACAATCAGGAAGCTTCTTCAGATATTGGATGGTTAGTGCTAGTCTGGTCCGGAGGGACAGAAGTGAGCTGGTTGCCATGGTAATGCTGTTGCTAAAGGGGCGCTGTTATATTTGTTATCTTAGCCTTTACCCAAACCTTTTCCTAATCTTTCCCATCGCAACCCTTACCCGTTCTCCTTAACTTAGTCTCTGTCACTCCGGACCAGACTATCTAGCGTTTATCATGTTGGATAATCCTGGAGTACAACTGTGCTTCAGGAATCTCCTTCACTGTCGCGTTCATAGCAGGACCTGGGTCTGGAACTTCATAAAAACAGAAAACTTTTCTTGTAAAACATAAATTTATATTAGTGCTGTCAAGCGATTAAAAAATTGAAGAGATTAATTAATTATAATCTGTAATTAATTCATCTAATGAATCTGTTTTTAATCTCACCTTAGAATTGCCGGGAAAAACAGTCAATTTAGGTGTTTTGGTTTTGATTTTATCCAATTTAAATAATGACTTTATTGTTGCAGATGGGAAATAATAATATATTGCACAAAATGAAGACTTTAGGAAGTCTTTCGTTACTCAGTTGTCAAGTTGAACAACCCTTATGTCCACTTTGCAACTTGCATATGAAAACAATGAAGTTAAAGATTTCAAAATAGATTAATGTGATTTAAAAAATTAACTCGATTATTATGTCTGTAATTAATTAATCTCAATTAATGCACTAATTTGACAACCCTAATTTATATATGAAAATTGAAACTATAAAATAGAAACTTTTCTGGTTAAAACAGATTATTTTTATTCAAATTAATGCAATATGTCGCCATAAGATGAATCTTAAGGCGAAAAATCCATTTTTTGTTTTACCTTTCCCCTATCTCTGTCACATGTCTATATTTAATTACTCAAAAATTGAGAAAACATGTAGGGTTAAAAAATCATGGTTCTGTTTTATTTTTTAAGTATTTCATTCATTTTGTGTTTTACCATGAACAAAATGTATTAGTCTAATTGATCTATGTCACAAATAATTTAGCTAAATTAAACAAATATACAGTATCCTTGTTTCTTCCATCACACAGGTTTGGTAATGCCTAGGATGACACAAAAGACAACTATTTTTTTTCTGACATCAAGCGTACCCCGTCATTAAATTTACACAAGGAGGCTTGCAGAATAACTGACTGCAGACATGAAGCTGTGTGATAGAGGTGTGTGCAAACTGTAAAAACCCACACCGACATTACCCACACTTCCCCCTGTATAGTCATGATAATGAAGATGAGTTCCCAAAATAAAGTCAGCACTAAAAGCTTTAAACCAAAACACACAAAACTCAAAATTCACAATCCCTTATGTTGTTCACTTGTCAGAACTAATTAGACGCCGTTTTCCAAGCATTATGGCATTTGTACAGCTTGAAACCTTTTGGTACTTTGTACTTCATGCCGCAGCCCAAAGATAAGTATCCAAAAGTGCAACACAGAATGTTGCAACCCCATAGTCATCTTAGGGTCACCTCTGCCAACAGGAAAAATCTTCTGCTGGATCACAGAGGAAACTACTTTGACGCCATTTTCAGAAGTATCCCGCGTCTCATTGGTTTTAAAGAGATGTTAGGAAGTTTGAGTGATCTTTGGGACAGGCCTAGGACTGCATTTTCAGCTTCCCCTGGGACCTAGCCATTCAGAAGGTTTCACTGCAGAAGAAATGATTGTGCAAACTGGCAACCTTGCTTCTGTCAGTCTGCCCCAGGGCAGTATATGGCTTACCAAGTATGGCGTGAAAGAAATAATGCATAAAGGCACTGCATACATTTAATAATTATTCAAATATAATTAATAAATTGCAAATGAATAGTGTGTAAAAATAAGGTATTGTTCAACATTTGTATAAGTGAACGGTGTATTCGAGTTTATCTATAGCAACACATTTCCTTTGTTTCTTTAACTGAAATATTGACTAACCCTGGAGCCTTCTTTACATAATAATTGGACTACAGAGAATAAGAATAGAGAAAAGGCTAATGTATTATTTAAATTTATCATCATCAGGAATATATAACATAGTTCACTACACATCATTTATCTCACTTACCACAGAACGAGGGAGGAGATGAGCATCTCAAACTGTTTCAACAGACAGCGCTTGGTTGGTTATTTTTTCTCCAGGTATTGTATCACACAATTATCTTAAAATAGAGCTACAGACACAGAGAATAAATAGCTTGAAGGTAGAAACATGCTCTATAAAGGACTCTTTATATTATATTTTCACTATTTTCTCTAAGCATTTTGTAAAGATCTTGTTACTCCACAGGTAGCAAAAGATAAACTATGAATCATAAATGAACATTAGAATCTAAGTAAACAAACACAAGACCTCATTGTGTGTCTGCAAACAGCTCATTCAGCATGTTGTTGTAGTCAGGAGCATGCAGTGAGTGACTTGGCTCCACACACAGAGCTCCTCATCTGTCACACTGCAGGCTCTCAACATAAACACATCAGTCACATCAGCACGTCCCGAGCAAACCGGTCACTGACTGATGGATGGAACAGACCCGTTAACATAGCGCTCAGCGCATTATAGATTATTGGGAACAACACCGGCAGCTAATCCCAAAAGCACCAGCCCACTCTGTTATGACTGTTGCCATTGATTTTCATTGTGGATTGTCCTCAGAGAGAACAATGCAACATCCACACATAAGACATTATGGCCTATTCCATTCAAGTTGCACTGTGTAACTTTTTGGTATAGAGACTCCACTTGGTGTCATTGCTTTGCCCAGGCCAGAATGCTCCCTGGCAAAAGTCTAACAGAGCACCTTTGAGACTAACAGTTAGTTTTTTTAATTTGTAGATAAACACAAATTCACCAAGTTATCTTTTTAGCATAAATGTAAAAGTCCATGCCCACCCTTATTATAGAGTTTCCCCATTAAACTCAAATCATTCCTGCAATAAGTTGTGATATACCCTAGTGTAAAGACAGAAAACCTTACAATATAAGCAGCAAACATTTGTGAGGGAGTAACAAATGTTCATTAGTGAAAAACTGCTCCAATTTGAAATAATCTACTCAAGTGCCTCAAACAATGACAAAGCATAGCTCTGGTTAATTGGAATTCAGTTAAAATCATTAATATTTGTGGCTGATTCTGCCTTTGGCCATGATGTTGGACATATGTCATCTTCTGAGTCTAATTGTTCATATTAAATATAGCCAGTAACCATGATGAAGCGATTAAAATGATTGGGTTCTTCCTGGAAATAATATTACTAGACCTGGCCTAGGGTTAATCTAAGATTAGGTTTATTATTCCCATTTATGAAAATTATGTGTAAGTCAAGCATGCTTCCAAATATTAATAGTTATATTTTCTTTTCAATAGTTCCGCTGATCTGCATCAAATTGATTATGCCTCCGGTTTTCTTTGTTTAATAGTATAAATTAGAGACTAAACAGACCAAAGGACAAACTCTGATGCTTTTTATTTCGATAAAGAATTGAACTTGGTAAACATGAGTGTCCCACTTGTTGAATGCTAAATACCAATAAGGAAATGAAATGTTCTCACTTATTTTCTTATATAGGCTATATATTTTTATCTTATTAATCAACCAACACGTAATATTCCCTCTCGAAGGGCAACAACTGGCCATGCCTCTTTCCATTGACCCTGCATGCTCTCTCTGAATGTGTTTGTAGTGCTGTGTGAGGTGCTGTCAGATGTGGCCGGCTGTGTGATGTGACAGGTCCATGTTGTGTCCAGTTCTGCTCCTCTTGGGCTGAGGGGCAGTGGTCACACAAGCATGCTGGGTATACAATTCCCAGACCTCAGGAGATCTGACAAGGCATCACACTGAACAGCAATTTGAGAGACTAAAAATAGCCTAGTGCTTGTAGCAAGATGTTCGGCACTTTCAAAGTCAGCAATAAAGCTTTGTAATAAAGCGTTGCAATGTAAATTGTATTTTCTGCAAAACAAGTCTTATGTGTCTTGTTGACACAGTAGAGGAATCAAAGGCAAGCCGCCAAGTTTTCATTATTTCATCACAGTTCTTAAAAGAAATCAGTTTGATCTCCTTTCTTTTTTTCTTATTTCGCAGCGTACGTCATATTGTTACAACGCGCCATGTTACGCACTTTACGTAGTGTACTTTACGTAGTGCCTAGCCAAAGGATTCTGCACTCAGGCTGTGGCTACTAAAGAACGATAGCCCGCGCACAAAACAGAGAGACTATCCGACATTGGTATAGGCGACAGATGACGTTTCAGGCATCTGTTTGTGAAGGGACGTGAGCAGACTGTCTGCAGTCAAGTCTATTTTACTGACGTGCGTCATTACAGCCAAACTAGCAGGTGAGCGAGACGCGTTTCAGCTACATCTCTATCTACAAAGTGTAAACACACTATAGCTTTTAGCGAAATAATGTATTGCGTTTCTGTTTTCACTAAAGCAACTCGTCTTTCTTCGTTTCGATTAAATAAAATTGTACATTGTTATTGATAGGCTGAGTTGAGATGAGTTCCTAGCTTGTCACAACCACAACATTCCGCTTTTGCTTTTCGTTTTGAACTGCGCATGCGCCAGGCTCTGGTTGAGTAGTATCCGCAGTAGCTTTAGGATTTATTAGTAGCAATAATAGACTGCTTTTTATCATGTTGAAAAGCTTTTATGCTACTGTCTGTATTAATACGAATTAAGTAGTGTTTCAAAATAAAAGCCAGAAGTAAAAAAGATTATTCCTAATTTACTTGTTTAATATTTATGTTTTACAGATGCCATAAATAGCAATGCCTGAAAAACATGTCTTGCAAGAAGACAATGACGAAGAAGGAAGGTATGCCAAACCAAACCAAACCAAACCAAACACTACACAACAAGTCTCTAGTTGTATGTATTCATGTTTGTGCTTTATTCTCTGTTCTTGTGCTTGTAGCCCACACCACACTGATTTGTTTGGAACTGTTCCTAAATCATGTCTGCCCATTGTATATCACTCGAACTATAACATCACCTTTATGGGTATGGAAAAGCTGCACCCCTTTGATGCAGGAAAATGGGGCAAAGTCATTCACTTCTTAAAAGGTAAATCATCAAAGCAGAATGAAAGACACAGAAATATGTTCTTTTTTGTTTGGTGAGATCAGTTATCACGTAAGTAAACATGTTCCACTTTATAAACATGAATAAGTAGCACTGACTTCCAGGTCAAATAGCCTAATATCTCAATTACTGAGGATCAACAGAATGCATACAAAATTATGATTCCAGTAGTACACATTTCTAGTAACACGGCTACTTACTTAAAAAATCATTTAAAGCAAATTACTTGTGGTGTTTTTTTGTTGTTGTTTTTTTTTTTGCCTTACAATAGCTAATCAATATTGTATTATTAGGCACTGTACATCATTATATAGACTGAAGAACTTTTGAACAACAATCAGGATGTGGAAAACCTGTCATTCTCCAATCTGAGTCACTTGCTTAAATTGAGCTAATCATGCTAGTTGTTAGCTTGACTATATTTTCATAATTATGCTGCGTTCCAGGCAACTGGGAACTGGGACATTTCTCACTTGAAAAATACCAGTTCCACTTCAGAGCGTTCCAACGTAATCAACTTGTATGTAAACATTATGGCTAATGGTGCGTTCCAGGCAACTGGGAACTGGTATATGTGCCACTCCCACTTGTAAAATGCGCTGGAACGCCACTCGAACTGGTTAATCCCACTTGTGAACTGGACCTGGTCAAGGAAGCCCCACTTCACATACGAGTTCAACAATAACCACAATAAATTTATTTGAGGGGTTTAACTGACGCAAAAACAATTTAAACATTGATTACAGGTTATTTGCCGTTACTTTTGTTTAGCCTAAAGGTTAGCATTAGCCATAATGTTTACATACGAGTTGATTACGTTGGAACGCTCTGAAGTGGGAACTGGTATTTTTCAAGTGAGAAATGTCCCAGTTCCCAGGTGCCTGGAACGCAGCATTATGCTAACCTTTAGGCTAAACAAAAGTAACGGCAAATAACCTGTAATCAATGTTTAAATTGTTTTTGCGTCAGTTAAACCCCTCAAATAAATTTATTGTGGTTATTGTTGAGCTCGTATGTGAAGTGGGGCTTTCTCGACCAGGTCCCAGTTCACAAGTGGGATTAACCAGTTCGAGTGGCGTTCCAGCGCATTTTTACAAGTGGGAGGTGGCACATATACCAGTTCCCAGTTGCCTGGAACGCACCATTAGCAGCCAGAACTGCGAAAGTGTCATCAGTTGTAGCTTTAGTCACATGAGATAAAAAATAGTCAGCTAAGACAGTCTAATAACATTTATTTTTGATAAAGTCACGTGAAATATTATACTTTCTACACTCAAAAACATTCACTTTAACTCTGACAGTTAAATGTATTTTCACAAACGTTAAGCTTATATTTAATTTAAAATAAGATAATTTAAAAAGTTAAGGATAAATATAGCATATTCTATATGTTTGTCCTCGTACGTGTTGCATTTGTCAAACACTAATGTTTATGCGCCTGCACAGAAGCTTCTGGGCATGCACATATCAACTTTTGACCCAAATTTGGCGCTCACTCCGGTTGGAGAATGACAAAAACTACTGCTTTGCTTCTTAATGTTATTCAGTTTCATGCTTCTAGGTTTGGGTAATTTTATTGTAGTAAATTAATCATGCTTTTACTCAGTACTGTCTTCATGGCATATCAGATTGAATAAAGATATAGTGTAAACGTTTGAAGTATCTCTGAATATAGTCTGAGCGAGCTTGAACAGAGAGGAGCTTATTGTTGGAGCGCACAGCCTGGCACCACTTCGCATGGGGCTACTGAAGTTACTCTCTGTAAGCGCTTTTCTGCAGAAAATGCAAAACACAGCCTAATGATTTCTGAAAGCTTTTTGAAGCTTACAGTAAATAAATATAAAAAGTAGTGCTGACACAGGTAAACATAGACCTTGCTTCTATTTCCAGCTTGTTTTAACTGAACAAAAAGGATGATGTTGCAAATCAAATCACGTTGAAAAATCTGACAAAGTAACAGGAACAAGTCCTATTTGTTTTACACGACACTGATTGTATCTAAATAGAATATAATCACCACCAAGTTTGTTGTACATTCATTTCTGTTATAGCTGTAAAGGTAATGCACTGCCACTTTTTTATTTATATTTATTTATATTTATATTATTTATATTTATTGTCATAATTTAGTGACATGTTTATTTAACATGTCACTAAATTATGACAAGACATGATTCCCAATGCAGTATCACAACAAAAGTATGACACAATAGGCTATACAATGCAAAACAACAAAAAGTCCCTGTCCTAAATATCATATTGTTTAGTTGCTCTATGGCCTACTTTTCTGAATATGTCACTGATGTTCTAACCTTATGCTGTGCCGCCCAAATACTATATAATTTATAAGACTTGTTTCTAGTACAGTTCTAAATGTGTTTTCAGAGGAACAGTTCATCAATGATGAGAGCATTGTGGAAGCTCGTGAAGCCTCTGAGGAGGACTTACTGGTGGTTCACACTAAACGTTACCTCAGCAGACTGAAGGTAATCCTGGAACATCATATGGATAGATTCAAAGTACACACGCTAAACATACACTGCAAAAAAATAAAAAGCAACATAAAAACTGGAAATATAATTTTTAAATTGCTATCAAGATATCAAATATCAATGGCAGTAGTTGAGAGGACATGTAATGTTTTTGATTCATTCATCTCTTTTTTTAATTTTTTTTTTTTTTTTACAGCTTTCTAAGTTTGCTGGCTTTTTGTTTGTTTTTTGTTTTAACAGGAACCACAAACCATACACAGGCTGAGCTTCACAAAATTAAGTGCAAAAAAGGTTTATTGCTACTCTCATGTAATCTTTTTATTTACAAGATGAGCAGTGGAGTGCTTATGCTTACAAGATGAGAGGTGGAGGTTTCGAATTGTTTGCAATCATATTTTATTTTGGAAAGTTTAGATTTCCATGTCACCAATGATAAAATCACTGACACTGAGTCTGCCCTTTAGCTACATTTTTTATAGCTAACCAGTATGATCTTATTATCACTGACTTAAGCTACATGTTTCATTAGTAATATTTGTATCTAGACAATAGGGTTGAGGAAGGCTTGCACAAATCCATTGATTTTACATGAACATTACAACTGTCTGTAAACTCCTAAATAGCTTTTAGTCTTGTATTTTAACGTCAGATGCGAAAGTCAAGTTGAATCTTATGATTGCAGTTTTAAATTTATTTTACAAAACACACGAGTGCAACCAAAAATTCTTCTACGTATGGAGACAAGCAGCAGCAGAACCTCTACCGTAAAAGGTACAGAGAGAATCTTTGCATCTTCTGTATTAATTATGTACTTTTCCTGATTTTGTTTTAGTGGTCCTTTGTGGTGGCAACAATCACAGAAATCCCACCGCTTGTGTTCTTACCTAATTTCCTGGTGCAACGCAAAGTGTTAAAGCCTCTGAGGACGCAGACAGGAGGGACCATAATGGTAAGGGTTATACATCTAAAATTCTCCTGACTAAGTTAGGGTGCAGCACAGGTTATGTCAGTGCAGAGTAAGGAATGCTAAACCTTTGTAGTTATTATTTTGCCTTCATTTAGATGGATTTCCGCTTTCAAGCTGTTTTGTCTTATTTAAACAGACTCATTTGTACAAATAAACTGCAACTGTATTGTTTTGTAGACTTTTACTGTTGGCTAACCAGACAGAAATAAACTTTCGAGTGTCATTTTCTTCCACCACATTGGATCATGTTGGGGTCACCGATGTAGTGAAAGGCAAATGACACTCAAAAAGTGAAGCTTGTTCTCCCCATCTCTGTGTAGTTCCCTCTTCATGCTCCGGTTTCCCTTACCACTGAAAACCCCGGGACTCCCCAGTCCATAATCATTAAAACCACATTTAAACTTTTTTTTTTACAATGTGGATCATAGACAATAAACCATCACACAGATTGAGATATAATTTCAGTTTGTATATACTCATAATGATTTTCCAACACGATAACGTACCCTAGCAACATATCCAGGTGCTCAGCTATATTTGATTCAGTATATGTTGAGCAGCAGACTGTTGAACAGACGGTGTGCATACATGTGTTAGTGGCTGTTATTATATGTACATTTGCCAGTGAGGCATATTGGTATTTACAGCCAATGTCCACCCTGTGTTCGCTCTCGTCAGGCTTAGGCTAGACTACACTGAGAGAGCTAATCTTGACCCACAGTGGAAAGAGAAGTTGTCGCTTTTCAGATTTATTTTCTACTCTTGAATCCAGCTCATACTCTGCAGCAAATGGTCTTTCTGATTATATGTGCTCATCAGTCGCACAGAAACCAACAGGCTTCTTTCAGTGAGGAATAATAGATAAACCACCAGTGACTAGCGCAGATAAGGATGCCCAGTAAAATAAGGAACATTATATGCAGAAGCATGCACAGCAAGATTAGACTAATGAACCTATTCTATAAGAAATGGACGGTGCATGTGTCATGTCTCTTGGAATACAATAAATATGATATTGTATTGGTTATACACAGCTACTAAAGCAATACAAGAGAATAGATACTGTCTTGAATAAATTGCAAAAGCATCAACAGAAAAGTAATTTACAGTATTGTGCATGTTTATCTGCTAAACTCATCTGGTTAATGTTTGTTTGATGTTGAAACTTATTTTAAATAACTATCAAAATGTATATTTTTAATTTTAATTTTCTATTTTTTACTTTTAATTTATTTATTTTTTATTTATTGGTTAAAGTGTGAAAATTATTTTAAGCATTCAAAATGCAGTCGTTGACCAAACAAAAATACAATACACTATACATGTTATTGCACCTCTTAAAGGGATATAATAGACTAACTAAACTTTCTTCTCGGTTTGAATCATTCCTTACTATGGCATTGTAAACAAATTCTGAAATTAAACCGAGTTTATAGCAAATTTCAAATAAAAAAAATAAATATCTTGAAGGTCATTGGTTTAGTTGTTTCTATTAAAAACATGTAATGTTTGGTATTGTATATGATAAGAAACTGTGATATTTAAGTAATGCCCAAGGTTACAAATATTTGCGGGACCCATACTTGACCCAGCACCCCACTTTGAGAATCACTGAACTAGACAAGTTTAGACTAGACCTAAATCATATTAAAACATCCACTTTTTGTATAGTTAAATTAATATATTATTAAGTGTTTCATAGATTTTTTTTATGCTTGTATTGCAGGCTGGAAAATTGGCTGTTGAACGAGGATGGGCCATAAACGTGGGTAAGTTTTAGACACTTTGAAATTCCTTATACTAGTATGTAAATATTTCTTCTACCTGTGGTGAAATGCTCAGTAGATATCCCATATTATTTTGTTTGTGCTAAAGCATCGTTAACACCTACAGCCTGTAGCACCATTTAGATTGTATGGATAGGAATATAAATAGAATACAATTTTATTTATTCATATAAGTTATTTATAGTTACGTGTTTTTACACAGCAGACATCGCCAATAGGGAAAATCTTGTTTCACAGCAGTCTAAACCTAGCTCAGGAACAATCCAATGCTCCCCACCTGCCACTGTCTCTGAGTGAGTCACTCAAAACTACAAAGCTAACTGCAAAGCTACTCTGGAAGTCCTGACCAAGCCTAGCTCACAATCTGAAGATTCACTGTGATGCAACATTAAGAAATAATGCAATAAACGTAAAGCAAAGTATACATAAAGAACCTCAAAGAACCAGTGGTGTAGTATTAAGATGTTGCAGTTTTGTTTTTTTTCCTCGATCATTTGCTGTCCTGCTCCTTGTCACAACAGCTGTGATGTGCAATAAAGCCTTTGAACTAAAAAATGTGACCTGCACTGACTTATGTATAAGTTTTTCTTTTCTTTTCTTTATTTTTTATTGTATTTTTTTTTTTGAAGGAGGAGGCTTCCACCACTGCTCTGGAGATAGAGGAGGGGATTCTGTGCCTATGCCGATATCACACTCGCCATCAAGGTAAGGATAATGCTCCCATTAAGCTCTAAGCTCTCCATAGTCATCCCACTAACAGACATGCAGTACACACAAAGATAATTGGTATATACTGGCTCAGCAACTTAGAACTCATTGGTTTTCGATTGGCCATTGTTATTTGAATGTTAGCTATACAAAGTGATTTTTTCTGAGTATAGTTGTTGTGAGGAACATTGCAGAGAGTCCACTGAGCTTCTTGCTGAATGTGCCTCATCAGGAGTCTGTATGCTGGTGGCTTAGCTGCTACTTGGCTCAGTGGTTGCTGAGAAATGAGAGGATGGAACAGTTATGTACATCAACCTTATTTTTTAAAGTATGACAAAGCTTATTCTTTTCCTCCCATAGTTTCTGTTTGAGAGAGTTGAAGGCATTGCCAGAGCTACCATCATTGATCTGGATGCTCATCAGGTAAGCCAATACTATTGCTTAGAGTGACAATGATGAAAAGATAAGCCCCTTTACCACAGGCACAATCAATGTGGCTCCCTGTGGGCTAAATTGGCCTTTACTGTCATATTCAGTGGAATGTATCTGAAATATCTCTGCTGCCACAGCAGATGCCTCTGCTCTTTGGAACATATTGGTCTAACACCAGGGATAGGCACTGAACCAGCTTATCACTCTATTGCACCAATTATGACTTTGTTCACCCTCTTGTTTTGTTTGGATGAAGCAGTATTAGCTAACTACGCACACCCTACCCCCACCCCACACCGAGCTAGGGCTGTTGTTAACAAATATTTCAGTTGTCAATTAATCAGCGATTATTTTTTCAACAGTTGTTTCTGTTGTGTGTTGAGACTTTTTAAAAATGTTTCAGTCAAGTAAAGGTTTAAAATGTCCAAAAAGGCTTAGTAAATTTTTACAAAGTAAGTGTCCTTTTAATAAAAAACTGCAAACGTTTATTGTTTTATGAGGTTGTTTTAATAATGCATCGGTCTTTGCTTTTAAAAAGGGCGTTTTACATGTATTTTAGTTCATTTAAATATTGTGAATTTCATTAAACAATTACATTAAAAGTCAGAATCACACCTATATTAGAAGCATTTTGGCTTTGGTAGATGATCATTGACAGTATTTTTGACCTGATACTTAGTAATCAGGTCACAGAGTGGACTGAGCTCACCTCGGCTGTAAAGACTAATGACTCACCACTTTCTCAAACTGCTTTCTCACACTTTTGTCTTCATGTATATCCAGCATAACGATTTCTCCTGGACCAATTAGCCCGAGGACTGTGTTAACATTGATACAGTCTCAAGGCTCTGCAGGCAGGCAATACAGCTTTTTCATGTCGGTAATGATGCACCTCCACCTATTGACACAAGCAGGCGATTGATACACATGCTGAGTAAATAATTCATGAAGCTGTTTAAAAGGCAAATCAGCCTGAGAACCTGGGCGCTGGGCCCTAAGTGCCCCTCTCAGCACATCATTAGCTGGCTCAACTATTGGGATCTGCAGGAAAATTCTAATCGCAGCTTTATAACATAATGCCTAAAGAGCTAATACATCCATACTAAAGGAGTTTGTAGTGAAACCACTGTTATTATCTCTCCATTTTACGTAGACTTAAAACTATTCACGAAAATGTCAAAAATGTGTTTAGTTAATTGAATGCTGCTATAAAAACACATTCATTTTTCATTTGTATTTTTGACCCACAGTTTAAATGATCAATATTCTTATTGTCTGTAGCACTTGATACATCAGTTCTGTTTTATTTTTTATCTTTATATACAAGCGCTTTGTGACTCTGTGTCTGTGAAATGCGCAATACAAATAAAGATTACTTACTTACTTACTTACTTACTTACTTACTTACTTACTTACTTACATTTTGTGAATTTTTCTCTGTGACCTTCCCGTCATTTAAACAATGCATTGCTTAGAGCTTTGATTCATTGTCTAATATTTATACAGATGCCCCAATGTGCAAAGGGTAGCTATTTGTTGTAGCGAATAGCACCAGTGACTACGTTCGGTCGACATTAACAAATGGCAGTGAAACATGGGGCTGCGTGTGCAGCAGAGGATAAGACTAATACACTCTTGCTTTGGAGCTCCAGGAGTGAGCCACATGATTTATCGAATATCAAAGCCTTCTCGGAACGAAATCCTCTCCTTTGTTTAGCCAAGGCTACATTTTTAAATAGCAAGGTTTTAGATAAATAAGTTTGTTTGCAATTTTCTAATCACAGTGGAAGATGGCAGATAAGAAGTCGATATATAGAATAATTTGTCCAGCCTTTAGAAAGAAACAACTGTTTGATTTGTTTATCTCATTAATCCTTCCAAACTAAATGAGTGATGTGTTTATAACTTACTCTTATAACTTCAATGTATTTTTAGGGCAATGGACATGAACGAGACTTCTTGGATGATCAACGTGTGTTCATCATGGACATGTACAATCGCCACATCTATCCACGTGATGGATATGCCAAAAGTAAGTTAATCACAAAGTAATTTTTGTCTAAGATATTTATTAACTTGAGCAAATATCAGTTATCCACCAAAACAGCCAAACAAATAGAGAATAATATTGGCTAACAAAAAAAAATACAATGAATAAATGAATAAAGTCAAAAATCAGAATCAATCAATATTATTAAAAGCTTTTAAAATCCGATTTTGCATATGTCCAACATGGGCACTAGGCACATTGTCCTCCAATTGTCATTCAAAAAGCATTTAATTGGCTCTCAGTACAGCCGCTCTGCATCTTGCAGGATTCACACCCCACTGAGGCTTGTGGAACTTTAAATCTAGCTTTTACACAAATGGAAGTGTCAATAGATTTGACGACAGTTTGACAAAAAGTAAATTAATGAGCTGTAGAATAAATGCCTCAACCTCTCCATGAAAGTCTGTCTTAGCTAAGCTTGTGCAGCTATTTTTTTAATTGAATAGTCTTCCCATAAGGCCAGCTGCACGTTCTGCTGTGTTAAAGATAACTGTTAACCAGCTCCAGTTTCTCTTAAACGTTCGCTTCACGTGCATAATCATTTTCTTTGGCTTTACTGGTGTTTGTACTTTACACAAAAAAGGCCCTCCATTAACAGTTATCACTGCAAAATAACATACTCTTTAATTAAATGCATTGCCAGGGTTCATAATAAATTTAGTTTTCTGTGAATTTCTTGTCTCTGGTCAATACCTGGAAAACCCATATCCGTGAAAGCTTTGTATATGGGATGGAATCACATCTGGAAGATGCAGGAAATTTAGCATTTTGCTTTCAAACACAAGGAGGATCATACGAAAACGCTACTTAGTACAGTTGCGTGTTAATCCAGTGCATCTTAAACAGAAGTGATTGTAAAGAGCGGAAATTAAAGCTGTTAGCTGAAGTCAGAAGCTGACACAGGTATGATGGCAGTTGAACCCATTATGGACTTACAGGAGACCATGTAACTCACAGTGATAGGTCCTGAATGAAGCATTTGTTATGAAAGTGCTGAGATACACTGTATCCAGGCTGTGCAGAACAAACAGTTCTTGTGTCTGTAAGAAAGGCTGACAGAAGAACTGTTTTGTTGATTGATTGATTGATTGATTGATTGATAATTGATTGGTTGATTGATTTAATGGAAATTGCTTAATTAGACTTACAGTATAACAACAACAATACAATACAATACAACAAAACAATATTTAACTTTTGAATTAAAGTTTTATCTTATGAAGCCTTGACTGTGTTTTATGGCGAACATACATCTTATGCTGCATTAATGTGGTCCTCCTCGGGTGCTTGTGTTTCTGAGATGAGGGTTGAGGTTCAACCTTGCTTGCATTCATGCGCTTTTACTTCAGAAATCAGGATTTTGTTGTTAACCATAATAAATAATTGTCACAGCACTTTTAACAGAGGTTAATAGGCGTAACAGTGAGATCTGATGCTAGCCTGTCCAAAAACGTCAAAAGTTGCTAGTATTTATTTTCTAGCTGATTTTCTCCATGTCTCAGTGACGTCAAGTGCTATGCTGAGTTTCCGAGCAGTTGTTCCAAGCTGCTCGAGTGTTTTTGTGCATTTTTCAACTCGGAACAACATTTTTCCGAGTTTTGAGGACCGCATGAACGTGGCATTATTATGTGAGCTGACATGGCTTGCTATTTACTTGAGTTGTCTACTTCCATGATGAACATTATTTAAATTAAAACCCATACAATGTTGTTTATGTGGGTGTATGACAGGAGCCATAAAGAGAAGAGTGGAGTTGGACTGGGGCACAGAGGACTCCGAATACCTTCAGAAAGTGGAGCTTCACTGTGAAGGAGCTCTGAACGAGGTCCAGCCTGATATTATCGTCTACAACGCTGGAACAGACATTCTGGACGGAGACCCTTTAGGGGGACTCTCTATTTCACCACATGTACGATCACATTTATTTACCTACATAATCTTCTGCGCATGTTGTTATGTTGATATGTACAAAACAGAGACAGCTACTACAAGCCCACTCCTTCTGTTGTTCCTGGGCAGAGACAAAGTGATTAACAATGTGCAAGTATTCATTCATTACTAATTGTGCTGCCAGTTTAATACTTATCAGTTGAGTAGACACAATTTTCATTAGTGATTATCAAAACAATTAATACAACTTATATCTCTAAAGCATTATTTTAATATTCATATATTATTCGTTTCAAAGAATCAAAAATCACACAAGATTGGCAGCAATAAAATGGATGAGAAGATGTGCAGGGCATATCTCAATGCTGGCTATCAAATAGGTTTAAATGGAAGTCCAAACATGTTTGTCATAAGATGTAAATACACATTCATATTCAGCAATCAGTTGTGCCTTGGACATCTTTTCAAGCATTTTACCAGGTCTCATGATTTACTCTTACACATCACTGTGCGCTCCTGTCTCAGCCCCAATAATGAAGAAAAGATCTTATTTTTTTCTTTGTGCAGGGTATAGTGAAGCGAGATGAGTTGGTGTTCAAAGCTGCCAGGAGGCGGGGTATACCCATTCTTATGGTCACTTCTGGAGGGTACCAAAAGAAAACAGCGCGCATCATTGCAGACTCCATCCTTAACCTGCATCAGCAGGGTCTGATAGGTCCGGAGGGGGAGGGTTCATCCTCTGTGGTGACCAGCATGAAGTCATGCCCAGGATCCTCTGGCTCTGCACTCACAGCTATTTAACTTCAGACCAAAATCTAATGTCTGTAAGATTTACAGATCCTCATCTATTATCACAGTTTGAAATCTGCTTCTTCTTAATCACAAGGCAAGATCCCAGGTGTGTTTACTTTACAGATAGCAATGCATTTTAGTGAAACTAAAAATAACAAAACACTGTAATGCACATGTAACACTTTTAGACCAAAACATAGCAAATAAAGATGATTTGTGAGGTGAGAAAAGAAAACGTTTGTGATAGCAGTATGTCCCATTACTTTTTGGTGACATACCGGTCTTTCTCTCTCTCTTCTCTCTCTTCTTTCTCCTTTCTCTCCTCTGTGTGTATATACAGTATTTATGTAAAACACACACATACATACACATACTGTGTATATAAAATTGTTATTGTAACCAGAGACTCACAGGCACTTTAACATGTTTCTAGTAAGCGTTATAAAGAAATGAAGGGACTAACTGTTGTCACTTTACTGGAGACTACTCCTAATGTACCAGAGCCTTTTTCAGGTATATATAATTTGTTTTATCTCAGGAAATGAACTTGTACTTAAACATGCTTTTACATGTAAAAGTCTTTTTACTGCTACATGAAAATCATTATCAAAATGTTCAACACTAATATGCATTTATTATTATTATTATTATTGATTGGCACTTTATCAACTATAAAATATTTTATAAAGATATTTTTTTGTAACAGCTAAACTTGCTTATCATTTTTGTAAAGTAATAATGTTTACATAAGGCCCTTCTAAAACACTGACATGTAATGAGAGCATTAAAATCTTGTGTGGTGCCATCATATTGACTCAGATCAATGTAGTCTTACGTGTGTGTTATGTATAGATCAGGAGTTTAGTGCTCTCGCAGCACACTCTAATGATGTTTGCTCATGCAGCCATGGTTACTGGACACATTGATTACATCGATTTAATGCAACAACTACAACGGCACGTCTTTCAACTCACACAGCACACTACAGTTAGTTGACTAGGATGGTGTTTTCCTGGTAGAAAGACAACAAAATTAATTCTAGATTTGTGTTTCATACAAAGTAGATTGTCTCTGTGGCTCTATTGTCATGTTGTCACCCCAGCTGGCTATTCATGAAGTATCTGGACAGCCACTGATTGTGCACGTGTTCTAGTCAAAAAGATGGGAAAAGTCTGTAATTTTCATCATAAGTAAACTGTAAAAAATAATAATTTATTAATAATTGGGAAGAATTCTGCCCCTCATAGGCTTGTTGCTATGTTATTTCTTCTTTCAGACGCTCTTCTATCCATGACTCGTATCCACCTCACCCACTTGTTACCTGTATTAATGGCACTTGTTTGACACCTTTAAACCAGTCCAAACTGCAATCTGTCCACCTATTTGCTTTTCTGCAAAGAGGACCAGAATAAGGAGAGGATGAATAGGACCAAGTGAGATTTTGGGCAAAAACCTTTTTTTACCTTGAGGGCACTGAAGATGCAGCCTGACTAGGTCTTCCAGAATGACAATGACCCTAAACACTCTGTCTGGGCAACTAAGGAGTAGGTGTAGGAAGATTTCAAGATTTTAGAGAAGCCTAGCCAATCTCAAGACCAAATTTAAAAAAAAATCTGTGGCGAGAGTTGAGTCCATGTTTCAAAGTGACAGTAACAATACAAGACCTACTGCATTCAAGAGTGTGTCAGAATACCTGCTGCACTGTTTTTTTTGTTTTTTTTGTTTTTTGTTAAGTGTACCTATGATACTATAATGAAGAGGGACAACTTGCACAATTTGTTATTAAATGTGTTGTTTAAATCAAATCCAAACTGAGCCAACACATGCACATTCATTTTTACTTTTAATAAATACATTTTAGGTTTGTGAGTCAATATGTAACATTTCCTCTGCTGACCTTCAGTTAAGAGCAGTAATGAACCCTCTCCAGCAGGGGAGCTAAGATGAAGAGGGTAAATACTAGTGACTTGAACCCTTCTTCCAGACACTCCATTCCCCACATTTTAACTACATTAAGCATATCTTATAAATTCATTTCTATAAGTTATATGAAGAAGTAAGTCATTTATGTAGCTCTATCAAACAAATCCTGGTTGAATTCTTAACATTTGTATTTTGACAGTAGTGTAGTTTTAAAGGTGCACTGTGTAACTTTTTGACCAAAAATAGACTGACGGAAGGTGATTCCTATAGCCATTACTTAAACAATGTTTAAGTCTGAACTTAATTGATTTGTTCACGCTACAGGAAATCTGGACTAAAGTCTTAGGTTGTTCTCTAAATTGAGCACTCATGAGTTATTTTCAGTTAACAAACAAAGTTGGTTTGGTTGTTGTTTACTCTGAAGTCTCTAAATTTAGTCTAAAGTCTAGGCAACAATAAACTGCGAGCTTCATTTTTCACGTGGATTCACTGGCCTCTTTTCATGTCTGTCTGTTTTTATGTTGTTCATTTGAACTCAGACAGTTCTTCCACTTTGTGCCAAAAAGCTGCAGTTCTTCAGGTCTATTACACAGATGGTTTGAATCAGCTCTAGGCGCTGCAGCTGGATGTCTTTGCTTCAGCATAGCAGCTGCATGTGATTCGTTCAGTGTGCCAACCTGCAACCAAGAAAGGTGCAAATTTATGAGTTTAATCATGTTTAATAAGCAGTAATATTTCCAAAGAGATAAGTGAGTGGCGAACCAAAACATTATACATGATTTCATGAAAAAAGTTTGTACAGTGTTCATGTTCATTGTTGGCGTGCCTGATTTGTTTGTAGTAGAAAAATATTGTAAATGTCGCCTTTAAAAAGAAACCCAAACCATTGTGTACTATCTGAATTAAATAATGATGTATTTTGTCTCAGTGCTCTGATTGGTTGTTCTTGGCCTACTCCAGTTTATTTGCTTATTGTAAGATGTTCTTGTGGTACTCACTGCTTGCAAAAATGAATACATTTTGGACAGATTTAATCACCACTGTTTTGAAGTGTAAA
The DNA here is from genome assembly GCA_038363315.1 of Mugilogobius chulae. NCBI lineage: Eukaryota > Metazoa > Chordata > Actinopteri > Gobiiformes > Gobiidae > Mugilogobius > Mugilogobius chulae. The sequence goes on along the minus strand of CM076405.1, from coordinate 29,131,593 downwards.
AATCAGGTAGCCAGCTTTAAGAAAGTCTGATATTGTATTTATTCTTATTTTCACACATCATGTAAAATCACCATCAGCTATCCTGTTCTGCACTCTTCTAATATTAGGAGCACTAATTATGTTTCAGTAATCTTTATTCCTAAAATAGATTTATTCCATAGGCCTTGTAGAAGTGTGAAAGTGTTCCCATTAGAAGTTCTCCACAGATGTTCAGTGTTTTTGCCCCTGGGCTGAGTAGATGGGTATGTCTGCCTGGGGGGCTGTTATGTGATTAGAAAGCACTTTTCATTATCTCATGCAAAAGCAGCACCTGTACAACAGTATGCTTTGTTTATCTCTATTGGTCCTTGGGTGTAATGGAATTAGAGTGTGGGCAGATGTTTCCACTGCAGATCTCTCAGCTCGTATCCATCAGGCCGACATCACTGAGCTATGCCAACTGCACACATCATTAAGCAAAAACAGACTGGAGCTGGCCAATTGGAGCACTCTTGCAGAACATACCTGATTCATTCAACCATACATAGCTATATGAAATAAAACAAAGTTTACAGAACTTTACAGAACTTTCAACATGCAACTTTGGGAGAGAAACTTCTTCCACACATACTGTGATTAGCCTAAAGAAATGGAAACACTCACATTCAGATATTAGCCTATTATGAACACAAACGGCAAAACATAAAAAAAAAAAAGCTCACACATAAGTACAATTTCACGAAAATTAGAGTAGGCCCACAATGCAATGTGTAGTTTTCAACTGAAGCCTTGTAACATACTTTAATACGTGGGTTGATTTCCATTTTGATGTTTATGATGACTAGTGTGTATTTATTCACCTGTTTAATGTTTGTTTGTTTGTTTTTTCTAAAGTACTGTCACAGAATTATTCTGTGTTCTGTGTGAGTGATAACTCTCTCTCTCTTCTCTCTCACTATTTTGTGGCCATGCAATCCTTCTCAATGTAAAATTACACATTTTAATATTTATTTAGTGTCTCAAGGACAAGTAAAAAAGAAAAACATGCTTTTATTATTATTTTATTAGCCTATATTTATTTGTTTGTTTGTTTTTTTGTGGCCAAAAGTTACACAGTGTACCTTTAAAAAAAACTGTGCCAGTGCGTGTTGAATGGTAAATGCTAGATAGTCATGTCCGGAGGGACGGATGAAGTTTTGGAGAACAGGTAAGTTAAGGAAAAAGATTAGGGTAATGGGTAATGTTAGAAAAAAGGTTTAGTAAAAGTTAAAAATATAACAGTTTATGTCAGTTTAGCAAGAGTAACAAACGTATTATCTAGCTAACTTGTAGGTTGAGCTAAGCTAGCAAGCTAACCTAGCAAGACCAATACAAAATCAAAATAAATAAACACAGGTGACAAGGTGACTAATAATTATAACTTCTAACACCTTAATTCAGTTAAATGATTGCTTAAACGCCAGAAAACGATGTCAGTTGTGTGTAAATTGTGTTTGCATTTTGGTGCTTTTTGATTACATGTGGAGGGATTCTTTTTAGAAATTACATTAGGTCCTGTAATTTTCTACTTTTGCTTTATAAATTGCAAATTAACTGCTGTAAAACTATGAGAAATATTTACCACAAAGACTACACCAAACTAAGCTAGCTTACAGAAACTACAACTAGGTAAGACCACAATTGGTGGTGATGATAAGTAACAAAAATCTTATTCTAGACAGTTTAAAATGTTTAAAACATAAAATTAGCTAAGCACAGTGCTTACATGTTTACATGTGCTGTCTCTGTAAATGTTTCCAACTTGGTGGAGAGCTTGCTGAGAGACATACAATTGAGTGCTCCAGGTGTTTGACTAGATTTCCATTTGCAGACAGAGCCTTTGTCTTGAAGATCAGCAGTGACAGGTACAGCCACACACTGAGATGACAGGAGAAAAGTGAAGTCTTCTCCTATTCATCAGCTTCTACAGGAATGTGTGCAGATGTCTCACCGCTGAGGTCAGCAGGAAAGCTTTCCCATGATCATCTGAATACGGGTCAGGTACTACATACACAACAAAAAAGTAGTAGTCCAATGTAGTTTACAATAGGGCTCTGTGCAATAATCAGATTTTAATTTCATTTATGATTACTGCCGTAATTGCTTATAAAAAGTGAGTCATTGTGTAATTATGTAAATTTCTTCTTAATCGCTCATATATTTTCTTGAGTTGGAAAAGTAGGTCCGAGACAGTTTTTTTTTACAATTGTAGAATACATTTACAACAGTATGTTTTGTTAAATATGTCACTTCTTTGCACAGTGGCAAAGCGGTTAGCGCTCTTGCCTCGCAGCAAGAAGGTCGCGGGTTTGATTCCCGCACAGGCTTTTCTGTGTGGAGTTTGCATGTTTCTCTCTGGGTGGGTTTCCCCCGGGCACTCCGGTTTCCCCAACCAACCAATAACATGCATGTTAGGGTAATATCCTCCAGCTATGGTAGTCCTGACCAATCCTAGCAAGAACATCTGGAGAATGGGTCCCCGAGCGCTGCACTGTGGCGATCACTGCTCTTGAGGAGATGCCCCAGAGGCATTGTAGGATGGGTCAAATTCCAGAGGACAAATTTCCCTATGGGGACAATAAAGTATACCTTACCTTTAATTTATTCTCAAATATTTAATTTATGCTCTAATATTCATTTGAATATTAGTGATTTCAGTTATGATTTAAATTATTGTGATTATTATTTTCATCATAATTCAGCAGCTCTAGTTCACATCCATTTGTACAATGACATAATGTTGTGTTATATGTGGCAGAAATATAAGAGTTCTAGCTGGCATTTAATTTAGCAGTAATTGTTTTGTGAGTTGTAAATACTGTATGTGATAAGATTTTGACCTCAAGTCTCATGTCAAAGACAACCAAGTATGAGTTAAGTCCTAAGTCAAAGACGAGCAAGTCCAAGTAACCTAGGAGTGACATTGTATTCTTAACTCTCCTCCAGTGCCTCTATGTAGTATACTGCGATGTATGAGTAAAATATGTGTTGGTTGATGCACTTGAAGTTAACAAAAGTTACACAATTTATCATTACACCCAACGGTTCTTCCTTGTTTCTGTCACTGCCTCCGTACTGTCCATACCCTTTCACTTTAGAGAAAAATGTCATGTCTGATCTTTGCTGCAGTGTAAAAGCTGGAGACACAGGGAGCCAATTTGAGCAGTGCCTAATCTAAATGTCTGCTCATAGTGGAGCTGGATCCCTCAGAGACCAGGGTCCCGCTGAGCACCTGCTGGCACCACATGCATATTTCATGAAATCAGTCGCTGATTAAGCCAATGGGGTGAATAGCTGTTTTTGACAAAACAATCACAGCCAAACTTCTCTTTTTACTTTAAATACAAAGATTTTTGTATAAGATCATAATCACTTTGGGTCAAATGTTTTCAGTTTGATAAGATATTTTGATATACAGGATGTGAAGAACGGTTAGCATGAGGATGCAAAGATGATATTTACTACATAATACTATTTTCTGTTAGGGGTGCACGGTAGCCAGAGCGGTTAGAGCTCTGGCTTCCCAATAAGGAGTGGGTTCGACTCCCGGGTCGGACCATATCAACATCTCACAATCTCTCTGGGTGGAGTTTGCATGTTCTCCCCGTGTCACCATGTGTTTTCTCCGGGTACTCCGGTTTCCTCCCATCTCCAAAAACATGCATGTTCAGGTTAATTAGGCATCACTCTAAATTTCCCTTAGTGAGTGAATGAGAGAGTGAATGGTTGTCTGTCTAGTCTAACCCTGCGACGAGTTGGCCACTGTCCAGGGTGTTCCCCCGCCTAAGACCCAAAGCTACTGCTAGGCTCCAGTCACCGCACCCCTAACGGATTTAATATGAATGAATGAATAAAATGGCAGGCATAACTCACATTTGGGAAGAAAAAACATCTATGCTGTATATACATCAAAGACACTGGTCTATTGGCAAATCGTATTGTAAGACAGTAAAAACAGTTATATATTATATACAATATTTTCTGTTAGCATCTAGCACTGCCAGCTTTAAAGCCTCATTTACTTATAGCAACTTTTCTGCTTTGGCAAACATTTCTGCAAGGTTTTTACTTATGTTTTGAGCTCTATATGTTTTTGCCCTTCCTGTATTTTTATTTACTCTGCTATATCGATATAGAAGTAGTAGTCCAAGAAGTAGCAGAATATAATAGTATTAATGCTTTTGGTATAAGATCAAGAGATGGCTTTCAGAATGCAGTTTTCTTTTTTGTTTAACATGTTTATATTTTTGGCAAAAACTGAGAGCTGTTCCAAAGGCCAGTCATTGTGGTCTCTAATGCACCTTCCACTTTAGTCTCAGATGATCTTGCCACTTCTGCCCTCTCTACATGTTCCTGTCAGGCACGATGACATAATACAAAATTCCCCTTGAGTGTGTTTATTGTTCATGGTCAACATGGAGCTATTAGCCTCCATCAGAGGGCACAAGATGAAAGTGATCATCTGCTTCCTGCAGGCTAGCACAGGGCGAGGCACAGTACTTGTCTGTCAGTGCAAGGACATTTTTCTCCAAAATCTAAAAACTACATTGAGACAAAAAGGTCATCAAATACCACCAACTAAAAGGGCACTTGTCAGTTAATACCAATATGTAGCAACCAAATAGGTCCATATCAAACACCCACTACAAGCACTACCAGATGATTAAGTTTAAACTAGGTTTATCAACAAAAGAGATGGATTAGACAGTAAAAACTCTACTTCATAAGCACCAAATTGGAGCCACAGATGGCTTGGGGTAGGGCTGTTCTCAATGTATCCATATCATATATTGTGACTGACTTGTTGGCAATAAGCGTATCGATACAGGGAGGGGTATTGGAATATGTATCGGGATTTTTAAACTCATAAAAATGTTACACTTCTGACCCTGGACTTCTGCTTTAAGGCTGAAACTTTTGAGCTGAAAGTGACTTATCTATTAGACATTTGTATCAAACATAAAAAACAATTTGAAAATAATTTTTTTTCAGTGTTTTGTCATTCTTTGCATTCTTAACATTGATTTTAAAAAGTCCTGTACTGTACTGTCCCATTGAAACATTTTACAGGTCATATACAATGCTTTTTTATATTTTTTTAATACATTTTCCTCATTTTGGCCTATAAAATAAATCTTTGTGCTTCGTATTGAGATAATTGTATCAAGATATACATGTATCTGGATTAGGGATGGGACGGTAACCGGTTTCACGGTATACCACGGTGTTCAAAGGTCACGGTATCACTACCGTGAGAATTAACAGTTTGACGGTATTAGTGCTTTAAATAAATCCGTGTGCTAGTGCCGCTTCCCCGTGCTCCTTCTTCCGTTCACTACACGACGCTACGCATGACGCTTCCTCAGATTACAGCACAACAACAAGAACCGCCCGTTTCGGCAAGTGACTTCATTCATTTTTTGCATATTCTGCTGGAATCCTGCTTCCTGATTGGTGGATTAATTCCTACTACTGGAGTTGTACACTGACAACGTGCCTGGCCAAGACATGCCCGCGCATGTTTACAACGGGAGGATTCTCTTTGGTGGAGCGCTTGAGCAAAAGCACGTTTTTGGATCGGACAATGCGAGTGGACACGGCTCTGCAAAGACACACGATGGACAGCGTTCGTTTTGTGGATTTATTTCTTCAGGGAGGGCAGGTGTCAAAGCGGGAGATGGCTGTGATTCTCCGTAAGGTAAGTGTCCGCCTGCTTGTGCTTAGCTTCAGACGTGAATTTGTTGTGGTAGTTTTGCGTGGTAAATGTGAGGCTGTGTTTTGGACACAGTGCATTGTTGCTTCAAGCTCAGTCACCGCTGTGCCAGTGCGCTTTTTGCGCAGACAGTCCGACTACGTTGCTGTTTTCGTCTTTAGTTTTTCAGAAAGCTATAAGTGTTCATACCGCTTAAGGTAATAGACTAAATAAATATAAAAGGCTAGTGACTGTAAAACACAAAAATATCCTGTCTTTAGTCCTGTTAAACCTGGTTGAGTTCTCGGTTGGTCCTCGTCGTCCTGCACCAGTTTGCTGCACTAAGCTCCTTCTGTACAGTAACCTACGCCACAGCCTTCTCATGACACATACAAACGCAATAAACCTTTTACATCACGTGTATGTGATCTAAACACAGCGCCTATGCGTGCTGCAGATGCGGGCAGCGATCTCTTCACCGTGCGCCTCCTTCAGAGCCGAACTACAGTCTGCCAGCTTCGTGTTGACTACGGTGACAGCAGCAAAAACCTAATGACACACACTTTCCTCGTGGCAGGTTCAGGCGTCACGGGTAGAAAAAGTATTGGAGAAGCGGGATCTTCAGTCCTGGTTCAATCATGGTTCAGTCTGGGTTTAGTCCTGGTTCAGTCCTAGTTTAGTCCTGGTTTAGTCCTGGTTTATTCCTGGTTCAGTCCTAGTTCAGTCCTGGTTTAGTCCTGGTTTAGTCCTGGTTTAGTCATGGTTCAGTCCTGGTTTAGTCCTGGTTTAGTCCTGGTTCAGTCCTGGTTTAGTCCTGGTTTAGTCCTGGTTTAGTCCTGGTTCAGTCCTGGTTTAGTCCTGGTTTAGTCCTGGTTCAGTATTATGAAGATCATAGTTTAATGTATCTCACATGAGCTTGTGCAAAGCTTTGTGCTGTAAAGTACATTTTTGATAAGAACAGATTTTCTAAATACATTTCCAAGTGCAATGTTTGTTGTTATGAATAGCAAAGCTATTTTATTGTAATATGAAAGTTCTTAGAAAATATATTAATTTTTTTCATTAATAAATGTGTTTTTTGGAAAAAAATAAAAGAAATTCCAGCAATATTTAAAATACCGTGGTATACCGTGATACCGCGGTATTTTTTCTCACGGTTATCATACCGTCAACATTTCATACCGTCCCATCCCTAATCTGGATACGTATCGTATCGTAACTCCTGTATCAAGATATGTATTGTATCAAAAGACTCTTCGATACAATATATACCCAACCCACACCCACACCCACACACATTCATTTTTGGCAAGATGTGTAAAGTATCTTTCTCATGACACAAAAACAGAAGAGCTACTGCTGCCCACCAAGAAAACCGATACAATACACACTAAACTGTAAACTTATATACAGTACATCACACAAAATCTTAACTAACTAACTATTTGATGTGTGACTATACTAACCCGAAAAATGCCTTTTATTTTAAGTTTACACTTTGGAAACCCGTAATATTTCACTACTAAATAAATAACAGAATATCATTTACTAGCATTTAGTTGTAACCCATCTAAAGTTTGGGTTACAGTGGGGCCCAAAATTATTTGTAAAAGACTCTTTAAAAATTTAACAAAGATGCATTTTTGGAGGATGTGAGAACTGTAGGCTGGTTTAAAGTAAATGAGCAAAAAATGTAAATGCTGCACTAAAAATGTTTAACAATGGATTTATGTTCCTTGTGGACAACAAGCACCGCTCCGGAGGTTTAACAGTCAAGAACATCATAACGCCTTGGATAGATGAAGAAATTAAACAGTTAATCAGACAAGAAATCAAGCTAAAGATACGGCTATTTTAACAGGGAATCAAGAAGATTGGATAATCTATCGAAAATTGCGAAATCATGTTACAAAGCTTAATAGATCAAAAGAAAATTGCATTATGAGAGGAAAATTGAAGGCAGTAAAAACGACAGTAAAAAGATGTGGGACAATATCAATGAATTAACGGGTAGAAATCGCAAATCAACCAACTTTTATTGATGTGGATGGTCATTATTTAACAAATTCTGCAGATATTGCAAACTATTTAATAACTACTTTTTAATAAAGTTGAAACTTTGAGAGGGTCAATGTCAAATGACACTGAGGTAACCTATTTTAAAATAAAAAAATGAAATTATGAGTAATAAAAATTATACATTCAAATTTCAAAAAGTAACAGAAAAGGATGTTGAAAATCTGTTAATAAAACTTAAAACTAAACCACCAGGTGTTGATGGTATGGATGCAACTTTCCTGAAGATGGCGGCAGAGATAGTTGCTCCGCCCATTTGCCACATATTAAACCTCAGCCTAACTACAGGTGTGTGCCCACAAGACTGGAAAAAAGCAAAAATTGTTCCTCTAACAAAAGATAAAAAGCAGCCCTTTTCTGGTAAAAATAGTCGACCAATAAGTCTGTTGACTGCAGTAGGAAAAATTATGGAGAACATTGTTCATCAACAACTTATTAATTATTTTATCAACAGTGGACTGTTCACTCCACATCAACATGCTTATAGAAAAGGGCATTCAACAGCCACAGCTTTGACCACAATGACTGATGACTGGTTGACAAACATTGGAGAAAAAAAAATTGTTGGCAGTATCATGTTAGATTTTTCAGCTGCTTTTGACTTAATTGACTATAACATATTAATTGGGAAATTAGCAGCTTATGGATGCCACAAATCAGTCACATCATGGTTTAACAGCTATTTAACAGGACGGACACAAACTGTCTTTTTCAATGGATACTATTCAAGTTGTAGAACTTTACCATGTGGAGTAGCACAGGGAAGCAGTCTGGGCCCTTTACTTTTTAACATCTATACAAATGATTTACCATTGGTTCTGTCAAAAGCTAAGATAGTTATGTATGCGGACGACTCACAGTATATGCATCTGCACCGACTGTTAATGAGTTGAATACAATGCTTAGAAGACTGAGTTTAAATGCAGGTTGGTGGAATGATGCCCCAATCCGAAGAGGGGCATGCGTCGGGAGGATAGGGATTTCGCTGGGCGTCATTTGTTGAAGATACCTTTAGGATTGGGAACTAGTAGACAGGTTGCTCAGCAAGCGTACTCGTAAGTGAATAGGGGTTGGCAGTCGCTTCAGAAGAGGCGCCGTTAGCAGGCCGCCGGTAAATCGGCGCGATAGTAGCAGCGTAGATCGAATGTATAGCTAAGGATGGGGCTGTGAAGCGAGTGAGTCTGGTTGTCTGTAGGCTGAATAGCAGTATGGCAAGTCGAGCTTCGGAAGTCGTCTCGTCCGTGCGAACAGCACGAGTCGAGATCGGCGTTGAGACAACACGCGAAGAGAGGTGATGCATTGAGGGTAGTTGAGTTGAGAACATCTCGCGCGAAAGGGCAGTGACGTAGTGGCAGTAAACAATGGACCCAATCGTACTAATTGTCAGAAAGGAAAAACTCCGATCCACCATTTTATGGCCTAGCTAACGCTTAAATATATGGTAGGAATCACATACGGTCTGGCGAGCGAAAGTGACGGCACTACTTTTTCGAAGGCTCATTGTCACACAACTTGATGTAGCTGCGGGTAGGAGCGAGGGTCATCCGGCCGGCCGTGTCAGTTATGATACAGAACGGAAAGGACGCGTCTTATCGGGGATGGCATAACGAACGTGTTCGCCCACCCGAACAATAGTGATCTGGCAATGGTAGAATAGCAGCGCGACGCTCAACATTGTCCGCCGTCATCCAGTGGGAGGTATGAGGTCCGTTGGCATATCGAGTGGCCCTCTAGTTATTTCACGTTCAACAGATGGCTTACAGATCGAAAACTGTGACTGGCGGAGAGTTGAGTCTAAGTCCGACGGGCGCGCCTCGTCGTAATTTGTATGGGTGACGGCATAGGGAGTGCGGAACACTTAACCACGGTGTTGAGTCATTTCGAGCCGGCCTGCAAGCTGCCGCTGCGGTTAAGTTCACGAGTCTGGTGCCTCGTGCCGGACCGATAATGGCCGGTAAGCTAACTGCCCTGTTACATTAAGGAAAGATATTGCTATCGCTATGTTGCCCTCGGCAAGTGTCTTTAAGCCGCTCAACGCACCCTACGCACGTGCACCGCCTGCTGTGACTTGCGAGAGTGAGGCGAGATAGCCTAGAAGCGACTTTGCTGTAGGTGATATGAAGGGTTTAATGCATTCTACGTCAGCAGGGAGCTATTATATCTATCGGATGATGCTGCGATCTTCCAACACCACCCTCGAGACACTATTACTAGCTCGGCGATGTGCGATGAAAGTGCGGTAGTCGTAAGGAAGTGGTGGGCTGGGAGACAATCGACTCTGCTTCGAGGAGATGTGTTGGATCATTTTACCACGGCGACAATTTTATGTATGCGGGAACGTTCACGATCGCCGATGTGATTCGCCAGTTCACTGCCCCGTAAAATACGTCTGCGCCGGAGGAGGGTAGAGTTGGCTTGCGAATGGCATTGGTGATTTTCCGCTTTGACGCGACCATAGAACGCACGGCTAAAAATGAGACGCGTAGACTTAAGCGGAACGTGTTTTTCGTGCTCTTCNACAAACACGCACCGCTCCGGAGGTTTACAGTCAAGAACATCATAACGCCTTGGATAGATGAAGAAATTAAACAGTTAATCAGACAAAGAAATCAAGCTAAAGATACGGCTATTTTAACAGGGAATCAAGAAGATTGGATAATCTATCGAAAATTGCGAAATCATGTTACAAAGCTTAATAGATCAAAAAGAAAATTGCATTATGAGAGGAAAATTGAAGGCAGTAAAAACGACAGTAAAAAGATGTGGGACAATATCAATGAATTAACGGGTAGAAATCGCAAATCAACACCAACTTTTATTGATGTGGATGGTCATTATTTAACAAATTCTGCAGATATTGCAAACTATTTTAATAACTACTTTTTAAATAAAGTTGAAACTTTGAGAGGGTCAATGTCAAATGACACTGAGGTAACCTATTTTAAAATAAAAAATGAAATTATGAGTAATAAAAATTATACATTCAAATTTCAAAAAGTAACAGAAAAGGATGTTGAAAATCTGTTAATAAAACTTAAAACTAAACCACCAGGTGTTGATGGTATGGATGCAACTTTCCTGAAGATGGCGGCAGAGATAGTTGCTCCGCCCATTTGCCACATATTAAACCTCAGCCTAACTACAGGTGTGTGCCCACAAGACTGGAAAAAGCAAAAATTGTTCCTCTAACAAAAGATAAAAAGCAGCCCTTTTCTGGTAAAAATAGTCGACCAATAAGTCTGTTGACTGCAGTAGGAAAAATTATGGAGAACATTGTTCATCAACAACTTATTAATTATTTTATCAACAGTGGACTGTTCACTCCACATCAACATGCTTATAGAAAAGGGCATTCAACAGCCACAGCTTTGACCACAATGACTGATGATTGGTTGACAAACATTGGAGAAAAAAAAATTGTTGGCAGTATCATGTTAGATTTTTCAGCTGCTTTTGACTTAATTGACTATAACATATTAATTGGGAAATTAGCAGCTTATGGATGCCACAAATCAGTCACATCATGGTTTAACAGCTATTTAACAGGACGGACACAAACTGTCTTTTTCAATGGATACTATTCAAGTTGTAGAACTTTACCATGTGGAGTAGCACAGGGAAGCAGTCTGGGCCCTTTACTTTTTAACATCTATACAAATGATTTACCATTGGTTCTGTCAAAAGCTAAGATAGTTATGTATGCGGACGACTCAACAGTATATGCATCTGCACCGACTGTTAATGAGTTGAATACAATCTTAGAAACTGAGTTAAATGCAGTTGTGGAATGGATAAACAAGAATAAATTAATTTTAAATTTATCAAAAACTCATAGTATGGTATTGGGCTCTAATTATTATTTAAAACAGGTGCCATTACTAAATTGTAAAATCCAAGGTGTTAACATTAAACAAGTCAATGAAACAAAACTTCTCGGAATATATTTAGATAATAAATTATCGTGGTCAGGACATATCAATCGTATGTGTGCCAAAATGGGAAGAACTATCTCGATGATAAAGAGATATGCCTATTTTTTGCCGTGTAGAGCGGTCAAAATAATGGCACAAGCCCTTACAATATCTATCCTTGACTATTGTCCAACTGTATGGGCCAATACCACATCTGAAAATATTAAAAAATTACAAACTGTACAAAATAGGGCAGCACGAATGGTTCTCTGCTGTGATTATTTTACCAGTGCAAAATTAATGCATCAAAAACTAGACTGGTTGTTTGTACAAGATAGACTTTTATATGCCTTACTTGCATTATTTAGAAACATTTCTTGTACAAAAACTCCACAGATCCTATTTGCAAAACTAGTGTTTAGTGAAAATGTTCATTATCATAATACTAGACACGTCTCTGACAAAAAATGTATGCTACCCAAAGTAAATAACAACTACATGAAAAAAACGTTCAGTTATAGAGGAATGTGTGAATGGAATCGGCTTCCTAAGCATCTCATATTCACTAAAAGTCATCTCCAGTTTAAAAGATTATTAAAACAGTTTATAAAGCAAACAAACTTTTAAAGCAAGTTTTAATAAATACATGTCTACTATGTCTTATATATGTCTTTTGCACTGACATTTTACAATTTTGTAACGTATAATTATGAATTCTGACAACTGTTGTAAATTATGCAGTCATGTAAAGGATGATTGTGTAGTGGAAGAACAGATGTTCATGTAGACGAAGTTACAAATTGAACTTTATTATGATGTATTTATGTATTCTGTATATTTATATTGTGAAATTGTATTTTTAAAAGTAAATGGACCCCAGGAAGAATAGCAACAGCTTGCTGTTGCTAATGGGGATCCAATAAATAAACATAAACATTAAGACTCAATTTATCATGACAACAGCTCACTGTCATTTTCATTTTTAAAAGCAGCTTGCTAAGCAGCTTGCTCTACAGTATATTACAATTGTGTATTTTGTCCTCTGCTAGTGGCAGTGTTTTATGTGATTTATAGCATTTGTTATGTTCAATTTTGTAATACCAACCTTAAGCTGCAAGACTTTTGCAAGAGTGAAACTTTGATATAAGGCATGGCTAATGCTGGGGCACGTGCAGCACATTCTCCAACAGATGAAAAAGAGCAGAGTACAGATGGACACAGCATGGGCCCAGCACAAGTAGGTTCACCTGGAGGGCTTGATTTACTGCAAATTCTCCATGCTCTCAGTTTGCTGGGCATTTGGTTACAGTAATGGTGTCAGAAGAGTGAGTGGTGCTGGGCAGGACCACTGTGTCCCCTGCCGTGTTGGCCTAATAGAGATTCCAGAAAAGTGCACCACCCATTTCCTCTATCTTCCCAAAAATGATTTTTGTCCGGAAAAGCCATCAGTCTGCACCATGGAAACAGCCCTATTAGTAAAATTACCAGGCTTGTAGCGTGCCCTATACCAATAATCCAAGTTCAGTTTTCTCCTATAAATCCCCAAAGGCTAATCTGGTATTTTTTTCCAAAACCAAAGCTAAATTAATATATGGCTTTGCACTGTGTCAGACTTAACGATGATTTTTTTTGCTTTGCCCTACAATGTTCTCTTGTACAACAATAAATATCTAAAAATTAATTCACTATTGGTGTTTTTTTTTCTTAAAAAATTACCTTGACAAAGAGCAGGCGCCTCTCCACAGATCTGACTTTAAGCTTTGCATAGCTAGCACCACATGCTCATCTCCATAAAGATAGATGCTAAGTTTAAAACTAGATAGCTGCTTTATTGATCCTGTGGGGTATTCAGATTTTTTAGCTGCTTTACAGCACAAGTAACTGATGACTGCCCGCAGGAGCAGGGCTATCCTGTGTAACATTCAGAATGTTGTAAAACAGAGGTGTCGAACTCATTTTGACCCAGGGCCTCAATGGCACAATGGTTGTTAACAAAGGACCGGATGTAAATGTAGTAAACTTCACTACTGCTTGACATAATGCAATAAGCTTTAAGATAGTAATTGTACATACTTTAAGAAGTCAAACATTTTTACATTATATAGACAAAGCAATAATGTTTACAAGGACAATAAAGGATTGCGACCCTTTATTAAAAATCTTACTCTCTGCACTTTTAAGGGGATGTTGTTATGTTCAGAAAAGTGTTCAAGCTAAGTTCCAGTGTTTTTCCAAGTAATGAAAATCAGCCAGTCCAAAAGAACATGCCTGCTGCAGCCATAGTATAGCTATAGTCCTGTGTGCAGGATGTCTCTTTTTTAACTCTTTGATTTTGGATCCAACTCTTTAATATGCCAGATTTAAATCAATATACAAATACTGATATTAGGCAGGCATTCACTGTCTCCAGTTGTCTTTCTGGGCATTGTTTGCTCAGCCAAATGAGAATCCACTTTTGGGAATGTGCCAAGACATAATTGCAACATGCTGTATTTACTTCTTTAGAACTAAACCACGTTTCTGAAATATCCCAGTGCACTCTACCTTCAAAGCTTAAAGCTGTAGCATGACAGTAAATTGATGCAGTTCATCTAAAATAATGCCATAAACATTTACTGACAGAAAGAAAAAAAACATTATACAATTTGCAAATACCAGGACAAAAAGTATTGAAAAGTTGGATATTTGTTTCCAGATAGAAAAGTAGCATTTGTTTATATTTTTTATACACACATTATGTAGCCAACTTTCTTCATCGGGTTTCTCTGGCACAAGATTTTGACAGGTAGATCATAGCAGCACGTTAACCTAATTATTTATGTTCCATTCATAAAGAGGGATTTTCGGTCAACGTCACTTTCCGCCCTACTGCGCAGGCATTACGCAGAAAGAACCGCTCTCTGTCTGGTTACATGGGGAAACTTCTTTGAATAAGACAACGGAACAGGACGAGAGTTAGCTGTTTTGATTAGGTATGAACCGGTCTCACAGACGTCTGTCTTCTGAAGCTTGAGACAGCATTTTTCTTGCCGTTTTTTCACTCAACCGAATGTAACTTTTAAGGGTCGTAGGATTGAATTTCATTCACAAATGTTGACTTAGCAGCATAACTTTTGTTTTCACATAGTGATAAATTCTTGTAGTTAGCTGATAGCTGTGCTTTTTTGACTTGTTTCTAATGTTTGTGTGTATGAGCGGCGTCTCTTTCTGGAGGCGGGATGCGCGCCCATTGCCCGTGTTGAAAAAAAAATCCCTCTACCTGTATAATGATTAAGCATAATTTTGTCGTGGTATTAGAATTTTCATTTGAATGTTTGAATGATGTTGTAGGATTGTGCGATATGAACATTGCCTGCATTTATGTTTTGCACTGTCTTTATGCTGGACATCCAGTGCAATATATAACACTGGATGTCCAGCTATAACTTTTCAAACTTTTCTGGTCCATGAGCTGGTCTTCTTATCAAGAGCCTACACTTACAAAAAGTGGATCTATTCACTACTGTGTGACCTACATGAAATAAACGCCACTGATCGCCTGTTTACTCTTTCCTGCAAATTGTTCTGTAAAATAAGTGTTTTTCAGCGCCCAAAATTTTTATTTATTTTTTTATTTTTTCTCTCGCATGTTTGTTTTCCAACACAATATCTGAAAAAACATAGATGGACAATGAAATGTCAAAAAAGTACAATAAGCACGTTTTCACGTAAAAATGTTACGAAAAGTCAAAACGTAAAGCAACCACAAATTTTGGTTAAAGCCATTTTCTTTGGGTTTAACGGATGGCTTAAACTGTTTTGGCTGCAACCAAAATTCGTGGTTATTTTACATTTTGGCTTTTGACGTGAAAAAGGCAAGAAAACATACTTATCGTACATTTTTGACAGTTCGATGTATAACTTTTCTGTCTGATGACTGGGCTGTTGTTTTCATACGACAGAGTCTATCGTTGACAATGCCCATCCCTGATTGGCAGATTCATCTGTCAATTATGCCAACTCATTTAGCTTTAATTATTTACAGATGTATTTGCTACATTCAAAACTATGCACGAGCATGCTTGCCTCTACGCTGATTTAGGGTTTGTTTTTTTTAACTCTGAGATGCATGCATGAGCAAAACTTTGACTTTTTGAGTGTTTTGTCTCTTTGAGCACAGATTAAGAATTGTCCCTGAAAGCCACCACATGTTCAGAGTTAGCAGACCAAGCCACAAAAATGCATGGCAAGGTTCTCTTTTTATGAATCACAAACTTCACAATAAAATTTAAGGTGTGTAACTTGGCGAGTGTCCAATGCTGTAGTGGGAAGAGAGTGCAACAGAAGGGAAGAGAGAAAATGAGAAAAGTCATTGAAATATTGATGTCCAGGACAGTTGAGCAAGTACTGTACTGATGCGTAGTTGCTTTTCTGAAGTGGTGCAACGTATCTATAACTTTAAATACGACCTGTGTGAGTGCTGACCCCACATGAAGTAGGCCATTTCAAAGCTTTGTCCCACTCTGCTGTTGTCATTGTTCTCATTTTTTATAGCTCAGCTCATTCTGAATATTTAATAGCACAATTTCAGTTTATTTCCTTTTAAGATTTCAATCAGAGTTTATCATTGTGTTTTGTTTGATAAAGACAATTATTGTTCGTGTATTTACGTTCAAATCCATCAACAGCTAGCCCAACTACAATGAAAATATAGTTACTGATGAGGTGATGAGTAGTTGGTTGTACCATGTTGACTTTGATGTTAAATGAGAACATGAGATTGAACTGGCGAACTTGCTGACATGGACATGTGTGTGCAGCTCCAGTGACCCTGAAGTGAAAAGTTCATGGGAGTCAGGTCTATTGTTTTAGCTCATTTTTCATCAGTTCCTAAAGCAGTCCAGCTCTTATCTGCTCATCTCCACATGACAAAGCTCTGAATCTCAACGTAGTGTTAGGATCTCACCCGGCAGCTGTGAGCATCCCAAACACTGATCAGGGCATTGTGAGAAACTATGATGAGTGATTTTAAAGCATGTTCATGGTAAAACAGCTTATTTTCCATATCAGGTCCAGGTTTAACCTAATAGATGGCAATGTTGGCTGAATACATATATTTATTAATAGATGGTGGCAATTTTAATGTGCAAGTTAATCAGGAGATGCAAAACTCCCGAACCATTGCTAATAACAACATTATCTCATCATCTTGAGTCATCAATCCAATCATTGTAATTGCTGACAGACCATCACTTGCAATCAAACTAATAATAAGAGACAGGCAGAAGAAATATTAGACAAACTGACAGATGCCAGGGCTTTGTGAAACTGTACAATTGTGTTGTTCCATGCAAAGAGCAACAAATAATTTGAATGTGGTTGGAAGGTTTTTGTTTTGTTTTTCAATTTTATGGACTTCCAATGTACATGCAAGACTCTTAAAAGCACAGCAGTGGCTAGCAGCTCAAGTTGTCCCATGAGGCCAATGAAGAAGTGGAAACGGAAATAAAGTGCACTTTCTGGTCTGCAAAGTGTAAAGACAAGCTTGGTACTCCCACTATTAAAAGTAGGTTTGTTTGTTGTTGTTTTTTAATGTATTTGCTTTTTGCCTACATATCTGTTTGAATTGCATTTTTGTTGTTGTAGCGTGCTCTAACATTTGTTTCACACAAGAATGTTAGCTATATAACAACAAACAGACAAAGAAATGTGTGTAAGCACACAACTGTCAAGTGTGAGTAACATGTTGTGTCAAGTGACCAGTTTTTTAGTTTCAACTTTCAATAGCACTAGAGTAAGGCCAGATGTGCATCTTTTGTCTGTAACGGAATATAATACCGTTGAAGTAAAAGAACGCATATGGATTGCAACAGAATTTCTTTTGTGTTCCTTCACAGATTAGTAGACCCAAGAATGTTATCTTTCTTAATTAAAAAAAAAGATGTTACATGTTTTTGCTTGCCTTTTATAGATTTAACACTGGCCATCATCATTATAAACCAAAGATTTGCTTGAACTTTGAAAGCTAAGCTCATTAACAGTTGGAGAACTGTTATATACGAATGGTTTGCACTCTGCATGTGTAATGCGCAGATATAACATGACATGTATGCCAGACCTTAAACTACCTGCTGGAATAGACTGGTACTCTCTGACCCTTTTCTGTAGCCCGCCTGCAGTCTGTGGTGTCCTTCCTGATGGGATTTCCTCCTGCCAGACAGGGAAACTTTGAGCTCCCTCCTCCTCCCTTCCCCCGGTCTCTTGCCTGCCCCCGCCTGTCTTTGCATTGCTGCTGCTGTGCTTGGGACAAAAGGCTCCCACTTTGAGCCTCACAAAACTGACAGACAGCAGACCTCTGAACATCACTTCTCACACCAGGACGCACAAGAAGATGCAACAGTGATGGAGGTTTCCTCTTCTATTAGAGTTTTACAAGATTAAAACAGAAGAAAGACAATTGTTGGACAATTGTGGACACATTTCAGCGAAAAACACATTTGCTATTAATATTTTGAAGTTGGATTTTATTTCATATCTGAAGAAAACTTGTGGTAAGTTGTATAAGTTGATACGTAGAAGCAAAAGAGGATTTAAAGTATATTGTATAGTCTCTCAGCCTAATTTTTACTTTCTCAAAACATGAAATAGGTAAATCTCTCTCTACTTCTTAAGTGTCACAAATCATTCTACACATGCTTAATATCCATGTGTATTCATTTTTGGCTGCAATTATAGCTTAGAACATTTTTACAGATGGTAAAGTGTAACTGGAATGGACCACCCAAGTACAGCCAATCAACACATTTTATTATTTATTATTTATTTTTATTTTATTGTTCCATTCAGACAGTGCACAGTGATTCAGAATTCACAATATAGCTTTTGGTTGAAGAACTAAAGTTTACATCTTTTACAACAAAAAAGTCAAGTACCCCAGCTTTAAGGAATTTGTTACCACAATGTTACTTGTAAGTTCTCCAGTATTCAGTTGAAATTTAGAAATAACACTGCAGCTGAGAGTGAGAAGTCTCCACCACTCTCCTCACT
The DNA here is from genome assembly GCA_038363315.1 of Mugilogobius chulae. Classification (NCBI taxonomy): domain Eukaryota; kingdom Metazoa; phylum Chordata; class Actinopteri; order Gobiiformes; family Gobiidae; genus Mugilogobius; species Mugilogobius chulae. The sequence goes on along the minus strand of CM076405.1, from coordinate 29,112,870 downwards.
TATGACTTTGCACCATTGTTTGCTCTCATGTGGTTTAACAAGCTACATGCCACTTTGACTGACCCACTACATCCTTTTTCTCTTTTACATATACTGCTGAGCTAGTCACAAAATCTGGGAACAATCCAGGGTTACTGTCCCCATGTGGGGCTATTTCAGGAAATGGGAAAGTTTAAAAGTTGTGTACAAAATGAAAATGTCAACACCTGTTCTATTTCCTGTAAGTATACATGTTACAGTGGGACTTGTGGAACTTAACCTTAAAGCTACATGATAAATATTGTGTAGATCTATTGCGTAAATGAAAGAGTTAGTGTGTTACAATGCTAAAATTTCAAAATCAATGTCAATAATAAAGAAAGCATTTGATTCTCAGTGCCAAGTGCTATTTTTAGGTCAAGGTTTTAAAAATTAGAATCTATTTTAAGCGTGTAATGAAATGTTTTTGGGTTGTTTGTTTTTTTTTTGTTTTTTTTTCATTAAACCTTGTGTTCTAACAGTAGTTGTGATAAAGCTTCTAAAACCCTTGAGCAAAGGTAACATTATGTCACATTAATGTGATCATCTTAAGTGTTGATCTTCCTCAAATCAATACCAGTCTTGTTATCAATTAATATCTGATTTTCAAGCTTTTGACTATACTAAGTTGCTTGTAAAAAATATGTTAATTGTAATTTGAAATCTGACCCTGGAAATGTGTTGTATCGTTTAAATGTGTCCTTAACAAATGTCCTGAAAAACATTTGTGCTCATTTAGACCAATGACTTGATTGCTAACAGCATTATAATGAGGCTTGTTGTACTTCAGAAGCATCACGTTTTGACCATGTTCCAAAGTATTTTTCATAATTATTTTGCTGAACTGGTGATTCAAAGGATCTGAATGCAGCTAATGGTAATGAGGACATGCCCTAATGTTTGGCCAGCTACAGCAGTTCAAGATCGTAAAAAAAATTGACTCAATGAGTTTAATGTTGAAGCCAGATGTTGGCCTGCTTATATTATGAGAAATAAATTATGTATGTCTGCTTTTTTTCTCTTTTAGGTAAACCATGGATACAGCATGTCTGGATGATTAAAGGCGGCTCATGCTTTGGACACAAGACTTCTACATTTACCCAACGCAATGGCGACTTTCGCAAAAGCTCTCATAAAGCTTACATTCGTCTTATATATTTCTATTCCAGGATTGTATTGCCAAATAGATTGCACTGACGTGGACTGCCCTGTTTTAAACAACTGCATTGAGGAAGTTCTGGAAGCAGGCGCCTGTTGTGCTTCATGCTCACGTAAAGGCTGCACTTGTGAAGGCTATCAGTACTATGACTGTGTCAGTGCTGGATTCAAGAATGGAAAAGTGCCAGAAGGAGACTCTTACTTTGTGGATTACGGCAGCACTGAGTGCTCGTGTCCAGCAGGGGGTGGAAGAATCAGTTGCCACTATATCAGCTGCCCTGAAATGCCCCCAAACTGCATTGACATGTCTGATCCTGTGGATGGCTGCATGCAGTGTGAGCGGATTGGCTGCATTCATAATGGACAGAAGTTTGAAGCCGGCCACTCTTTCCACATCAATCCCTGCCAGGTTTGCCACTGTCCCAATGAGGGAGGGACACCTATGTGTTACCCCGTACCCAGCTGCCATTCAAAGAACGTCCATTATCCAATGTTAACTGGACCACCACGGGATGAGTCAGAAAATCAACACAACAGCTTTCCCTACACGTTTGACCAGCAAGATCCATGTTCTCCAGAACACGTCACATTCCACCTGAAGGAAATCTACCTCTTTTCAAAGCACCAGACAGAGACAATGAAGAGCTTGAAGACTATGATTATGGGCCTACTGACTTTCCAGACACTTACCCTCATCCTTTGGCTTCGATTGCTCCTTTTAACAAAAACAATAACTTAGTGCCCCAAAATGGATATCAAAACAAAAAGTTAGAACTAAAAGAGCACTCTGCAGTTCATGACTATGATGCACAGATAACAGAGAGACCCACAAGAATCCCAACATCACCTGAAGAAACAACTCCTCAGGTTCTGGAATATGAAGAAATTACAGCTTCATGGAAACCTTCAAGCAGTCCTGCATTCACGGACTTGACAGATTTCAAGTATCCGCTAAACGAGCATAAGCATTTTGGTAGTTTTGTTCTTCCACTAAAGAAAGAACAAGGCAATGCTAAACCGCTACAGGGCTTAGACAACGCAGTGAATCTTTATGAAAGTTCAGAGGCCAAAGACCAAACGTCTTCGGAAAATCAAACCAACTCTCGCCAGATTCAAGAGAATGGAAACAAAGTTTTGAATGAAATACATCTTCCACACACTTTGAAAGCAACGCCTCCACAAACAGATCTGTACACACAGGTAACAACCCCTGTAGGCCAAAAGGAACAGTTACAGGATGAATACTATGATGAGGGTGAAGACATAGTGCCTTTACAGAATAATACTGAGCATCAAGACTACAATGTGCTTTACAACATTAAGCCAGTAATACAAGAACCTGGCAATGAGAAGCCAGAAAGCAGTAATATTTCTCCGACCTATTCTGAGACTACTCCCGAATCTTTGTCTACTCTCTACCCAACAACTACTTCAGCTTATCTAACAACAATGACCAAACCGCTTTTACAGCTCAAACAAAATTCAAGCAACAGCTACGAGAACATTAGAAACAAGACTGTTACTCCTAAAGTGGAAGAACCACAGAAAGGGACATCAGCGCATGTTTCTGATCACTTTGGATTGAGCAGCAGTTTTCCAGGTAAGATAAACAACTGTTTTCCTATTTTCACCTTGGTCACATTAGTTTGTAGTACTTTAATAGTTCTATTTACAGTAAAAAAAAAAAAAAGTTTAAAAATTGTATGTATAAAAAAGTCAAATGTATTGTACCTAAGCCATAAATCTCTTGCTTAGTGTCATGTCAAAAGTGGGAATCGTCCACATCTCTCCAGTGAACATCCTCTTTTAGCAGCTGCACTACCCCTGAGTCTGAGCACTTTTCCCCTCTATGTTTTGCTGCATGTTGCCTCAGAGCTCCCATGGGGGACATACAGAAGTGGTAAAGGTTTAAGTTCATTCATAAATCCTGTCTTGCTCTTACCTCAGCTACTTTGGGAAAATGCAAGAAAATGGCAAGCTGCATTCCATAGAGTATTGCAAAATATCTCATACACTAACAGGCCCCTGCTCAGACATCCCCCATAGTAGATGGGTAATTCCATTAGTTCCACTGGGGTGTGAGCAAATAATAACTAACAGCTAAATAAGTTGCATAATAATGCATTAAAAGTCATGTTGAAAACTCATGCTCATTAGGGCCAATAATTTATTCATCTGTAACTCTGTCTGCCTGCCACTGCTGCTGAAGAAAAGTATTAAATAGATATACTATTTACACTTCAGTATTCCCATATATACATGGTCTTAAAAACAGCATGTAATGTAGTGAAACGAAATAATTTCATTCTTTTTGAGCAGAAGTACCACACTAAAAAGCTGAAACATTTTACAATACAAAACAAACTTTTATCCTTTCATTTTACATTTGTTTATTGTTTTTCTTTTTTGAAAGCTCAGGAGCAAAAGTATACGTATTACATTGAAAGGTATGTCTGCTAAGATCTCCCAACTTGTGTTGAGATGACTAGAATTTATTTGGGTATATTTTGGTTTGCTTTTTGTTTAGCCAGTCATATAATTATTGCAACACCATTTGCATTTTGCATAAAAATACAGAAGGGAACAAGCATTCTGCAAAAAGAGATGCATGGCTGAGAATGTATTACATTAACAGGAGTTATCAGTGTCTATGACAGACTACTTCTGCTCCAGATACAGTGTTTCCTCAGATAGTAACGCTTCACAGACACAGGCAGGTGACGGAGCAGGACATCAGGCCTTTCTTCATGACTGATAATAGTGTTTATCAGAGTCGATGGCACATGAGCTGAGGATAGTAGCAGCAGTGGAGCGTGTGCGATGCGTCTTTAACATCTGTCATAGACATTTTGTTTCAGAAACCTGGCTCTATGCCTGTCTGAGAGATTTCTTTTTCAATAAATGCAATGTTAGATGCTTAGGTTTCACTACAGTTTTTTGCTCCTAGTCAATGCATAATTAAATTATATTTTTAATCTACCCTCCTGAGAGTGCACCCAACTGAATAACTTTCTAGATGCTCTGCTAAGAAGGTGTGAAGAAAGTGCCAATCACTCTCAAATCCTTGGCAGCCGCATTGAATATGCTCATGCAATCTGAATGTTTAGCCGTTCAAACTACTGAATGACATAGCTACATGGAACTCAACAGTGACACCAAGTTAGAGGCTTTAAATATACTGTATATCCCATTCATTCTCCTGTAGATTTTCCGAATGGATCTTATCTATTTTAAAAGCATGCTCAGGGTTAATCAACTTTGTGGTAAACAATTATCTTAATGCTTGTAAATCATTAAAACAGCTGCAATATGAACATTACATACCATATAGCTAGTTAGACCAGTGTCTTTTTGAGGACTTGTGTCTTGTGAAAAGGACCAAGAGACGAAGAAAAAGTGTGTTGACCTCGCTAATATAAGGATACTTGTAAGTCTAAAAATCTGTCTGTTTATTTACGTCTTCAGCAGTATTATCTACGATGACACATGAATAACACAAGATGGAATTGATTTGAATGAGATTATGTAGCATGTGATGTCAGTCTAGGCCAATGGCCGCTGGGGGAAAGCTGGCTCTGAGGCTATTTATCTTCATTTCATCACAATATTTGGAGGCAGCATGTGGGAGCAAAAGATAACACTAACCACATGCTCAGTATAGCCTACCAACTGTTTTCTGATATCACTGCTTACTTTGACATCAAGGAAAAGTCAAATTTTTCAGTTTCTTGTTTAGTAGGACAGAATGCATGAAACGTTTCTTCATCTTATATATAAATTGTATTTATCACAGATTCATCAGTGAATTTGTGAAAGTTGTTATAACTTGGTCCAGTAGTCACAAGATGCAATGCCCGCTTAAAATTTACCTTAAAAAATAATAGTAATAAATCTAATTGTTTCTTTAATACAATTCTTGATTGAGATTTGTTGATGTCTAATGTTATCTTCTGTTGATTTGGCTAATCTCACTGAGTTATAAATGTGTTTTTATTTCTAAAAGCAGAGTGAAGGACACCAGCTGCACGCTGTCTGTAATCAGCACTGTAACCAATACAATTAACCTTTCATTTTCTGAACCCACAAATCAAAACAGTCATTTGTTTTGTTTGTATAGTGATCATCTTCAGACTGGTGGACTGGAGCTTAATATGAATAAAACAGTAATTATTGCATTCAGAAAAAACTTTATTACCTTTGCCAGTGAACAAAATTTATAAAATTGATTCAATGGTAGGTAAAGAGATAAATTAGAAAAGATTAATTAAAAAGCTTGCATAAAATAAGTATAATAATCATGTAAAAATTGACAAACAGACATACATAACTAAAAAGGGCAAAGTGTGCTTTCTCGTGGCAATTATCCAAAAAGGAACCCAATGGTGAAGTTACACCATGACCACATTATGTTTAAAAACTAAACTCGATCCGATGATTTTGGGACATGTATCCTTCTAAATGAAATAGCTGTGATGGGTGCAATAGTGGTCAGGGAGAGTCAGGTCTCCACTATCAGGAAGCCACTAATTACAAGTTGGTAACAAAAAGTGATTCTTTGTGGACTTTGCTGGAGTGTGGAGGTGAGGCTGGTCAGTTATCCGGGGTATGACGGAAACATTACACCTGCTAAAAGCTTTTTCAGCACCAGGATAAGAAAGAGAGGAATTGGAGGAATTTGGTGAAATTGAAAAGCTGTGCCCTGTTGAGGATATTGTATAAGTGTACATGGAATGTAAGAGGATTTCAGAAAAGAGGTGATATTTTGCTCATGTACTGGTCTTCGTAAAGTGTCTGTGTTGAAATAGTAGCTTCAAACATCGTATCATTTAAGCAGATAGCAAAGTCACACGTTCTGTTCTGGGGATCATAGTGTTTCTCATTTGTGCTAAGGGATTTCTGCAGGCATTCTCCATACTGATAGATGTAATAGTTTTTTTTTTTTTTTTATTGCTGTGCCTATTTTTTTGTTACCCAAAGTGATGTAAAAAAAAGAGTGTGACAAAGTTTAATTTATTCGCATCTCAAAGTGCTTTAAAAGTCTGGACCCTGGTGCTATAAACTTCAGTCTAAACTGACTCAGAAGGAGATAAGTGAATGCATTGAAGAAAATGAATGCATTTGGAAGATAATATTGTTGCTTTGGCGATTAGACCTTGACAGGGTGAAGTGCTGGATATGAGATAGACTTATTCCTTTGGGCGTAGGCACTGGTGACGCTGAGAGAGAAAATGCTGGCTGAGAATAATGTTTGCATTAGCAGGTAATGCTGTGTGGATAGACTGCTGCTTAGTGGTGATGGGCAAGGCATAACAGCAGGTTCAAAGAGACATAGTTTCTCTCTACTATGAACTATGACAAAAAATATATTAGTAATATACATTCCATAAATAGTAAAACTGCTTAGACATACTGTATGAACAATTGAACTATTGACAAAACTGGATAGGTCCCGCCTCTATCAAAGCGTCAGATTTTGACTTACTTGTTTTGTTGAAAAGTGCTAGAAAGACAATGTGAGCCATACATTTTTTACTTGGAATTAGATTTTTTTTGTAATCTCAAGTAAACAATTAAAAATTTAAAAAAGTGAATTTTACAACATACAGTATTTACCCTTTAGTGATATGGAGATGACCAGTTAGTGTGGAAACTGAGCTCCGTTGGCTCAGGTAAAGCTGTGAAGGTGAGGGAAACTCTTTCAATCTGAGCTCCACCTAGCAACATTCAATTCTATCCTATCTGTTTCATCTTGTTTTCTTGTAAACAGTGCTTTTGGGAAACTCCTTGACTAACCTAATTTCCCAAATTGCTAAAGTAACCTGGGGAATAGCAAACCATCATTTCTGTTGTGTGTTTTTGGTAGAAAAACATATGTTGGCCTCCTGACATTGTACTGCAGCATTACCCAGGGTTCCTGTTTGTGTTAGCAATGTAATGCTTTCACCTACACAAACACACACGATCATATATATCTTTTTGTGACTTTAACTCTGAAGATTGCTTTTTATTTTAAAGATTGTTTTACACTGGTTAGTGCAGAATACCTTATTTTCAAGCTTTTAAAAAAGAGACATAGTTTTTGGGACATAATTTTTGTCCACTAGCATAGCTTTAGAACAGGTTTTTCAGATACAACTGTGAACCATGGTTTCACAGTTTGTTTGTTTGTTTGTTTGTTTTGCAAGTTTGAAAAGATAAAGTGTCTAATATATAGAAGAAGTGTGAAATGTCAAAAGTTAGCCAACTTTGTTCCCACAAATGCAGTTATAGGGACGTCACTTTTATGACATCAGCTTTATGCAAACTAGGTGCACCAGAGGCTGAAAGAGAAGAAGGGCTATACTTTAGATATTTCAATATTCAGTGCACCTAGGGCTTAGGTGCTTGATTGGTAGTTTTGAAAGAGGGATGCGTAACTATTCATTGCATGGATTTAAGCTAAGACAAGGCAAAAAGAAACAAAAATTAATATCACACTTTTTTATCCACCTAAATCCTTAATAGCCCAGCTCATTTTACAGTTGATTTTACAATCATTGCTTGATATATTCCAATCCAAATAGACAGTAACGTATCAATAAATTCATCGTTTATTGTCCGTTCATAATAGATTCATGTTCCCGGCCCAGCATGAGAGACAGTATGAGATGATCTCCAGATGTGATGCAGATGTGTGCTTATGACCTACTGTATGTCTGAGAGGCAGAAGACAGACTGTGTTTGTCCAGACTGACTAATGAGCTGAGGTGTTCTCTCTCCAGGGCTTCACGTGTGCTTACGTCGCTCTCCAAGTCATGGGAAAGTCACTGAATAAAGAGAAAAGTGTTTAAAGGGAATTTATTTTACAAAATCATCATTCATTAGATTTAGACATGGCTACAATACTGTTTTGTATTGAGTTGCATTTTGATGGATTACAACATGCTATCTTATTGTCCTGCAGCTGATTCCAGTTTTCATCTATTCCCTGCTGTTTTTTTTCTTTTCTTTTTTTCAGTTTTGCTTACCAAGAAGGAGAGTTTAAGACAGGGAATCCTCTAGAACGATCAATGACTGATTTTCTGTATTACTGCTTGGTTTTGTCCAATGAATGTTTATTGTTTTATTTTTTTAATTGATGTTTGCTAAATTAACAACCTTAGGAAGTCCTCTGAGATGACTCTGGGCTACCCAAAATAAATGGATTTGATTTGACTTTTACATCTTTAACTTGGATGCAATTGTTTGAAAAAAAAAAAAAAAGCACTTATTGCTTCGAATCCAGAGCAAAAGTGCAATCAAATTAATTTAGCTACGTGATACATATACTTGTCAGTGAGACAGTCTGCACTACTATGAATAAATTTATTTATTTATTTATTTGGACATGTCTTTGTCTCTCAACCAATTTAGATCAGCATTGCAGTTTACAACAATCAATATGTATATTATGTCTCCTTTAAAGCTTTTTTTCTGTGTATGTATTTTGCTCTTTGGGTCTTTCTGATCTTATTTTTTATGCTTAAGAGATTTTTATTAACCTCAACAGTAAGTAACCTTGACATGTTTCTCACAAAATGTACCTTTACAATAGCCTTGCTTTACGTCACAAAGAAAGATTTTTCTCTTTTTCTGTGTGTGCCTGAACATTCAGTACAACTGGATTTGTGACTTTGAGTACTAATGTAATCATAACGAGTCAAAGGCAAAGTTATAACCTATATGGGCACAATGATGTAGACCAGTGGAACAGAAATTTAAATAACACACATTACTATACGGACTTTGAAAATGTCACATGTTTTGTTCTTAGATTTTTTTTTATGTGAGACCACTGAAGGATATCTTGAACGTGGAATTGGAATTCTTAGTGACTCTCTCGTCTTGAAGTGTCTGGCTCTATGAAAGGCTGCTGTTCTGGGTTTTTAAAGATAAGGTTAGGGTTATATATAATTTTAGCTCTGTTTTCATTGCTCCATATAGGCTATAATCAGTGGACTCACTTTATGCTTTTCTCTTTGCTTCACTATTGACTAGTCATTGTTTTAGACAGTGTTTAAATGTGTTTTTATTCCCCACATGTAGCATGATTAAAATTATCTGAATATTTATTATCACAGATTTTGAAACTACAGCTTTTCTATTAGCCTTGTTTAAACTGAGTCACCTCTCACGTTCTTAATTCTTCACTATGCAACTTTTCAACTAAAAATAAACTTTCATATAATTTAGATGTTTTGATGCACTATGAAGAAAATACCTTTACTTTAGGCAGACTTGCCTTTTTTAATTAACGAAAAAAGGCAAGTCTTAATTAACTATTATTTGGCCTGTTTGCTTCCATGGAAAAGAACTATATTTTACATTATGCTGTTTGATGCACTTATTAGATCATGCTACAAAGTTTGGTCTTAACTTTCTATTTCTACTGAATTGTGTGGTTGACTTTTGACGTCCTAAAGGTTACACAGCTACTCACAAAGTCTAAAAGAGTTTTTCATTTGTACACAATAAATATTATTGAAGAAACACTTTAGATATGGGGTCCCCAACCACTGGCCCAAAACCAGGCCGTGGACCATCTGCTAATGGGCCCCAGAGGATCTTTTAAAATGTATAGTCTATCAATGCTTCTTTTTGCTTTACTATGAAAATGTAGTGCCACTTAAAACAATAAACAGCAAATATAATCAATAAGAGCTAAAATATACACAATAAACAGTTGTATCCAATTTATGTTGGTATTTTGGCTACCCAATCTTGACTGGTCCTTGGTAAAGAAAACTGTGACTGTATCAGTCCTTACAAGAAAAAAGATTGGGGATCAATGCTTTAGAACATTTTAAAAAATAATCTTTTGTCAACCATAAAGTCAGTCAGATTGGCTGTGCACGGAAATAATTATGAGCTGCAAAGGGTTTGTCTGTCTAGGAACAAGTTAAGTGTCACACAGTCACAAGGCAGAACAGAATATTTTGAGTTTGGGAGATTGTAGTAGCATAATAATGACTGTTTTTAATGAGGCCAAACTTTTCCGTCATAACTTAAATTTGTGCCAGTTTTGCCTAATATGGGACATTTAATATCAGTAACTAAGCTATTTTAATATACAGTATTTATGAAGTAATTCAATAACTGTCATCAACATTTAACTGACCAAATTTGTTGTTGTTAAGTATTCATTAAAATTCTTTTCTCTGCTCCATTTGCCATCTCAGGCACATTCCTTCTCCTTCTAGGTCAATAACTTTTATTGCATTTAGTGTTTTTTTCGTAACCTATGTTGAACTTGTGTAACCTAACAAGCTGTTCTTTTAGTCTTGCCCATATTGACTCTGTTTGTTTGAACCGTAGTAACCATGACTTTTTTCCTTGCTAAGATCACAAACAAATTTTAGTTCTTTTCCATAAAAAAGTCACATTCACTTTACTTCAGATGAAGGAGTTTAAAGCACTTTCTGCCATTTGAAAATCACTTAATTGTCCTATATTACATTAAATTGAGTCTTTTGAGACATTAGTCATGTCATAATGTTGCTACCTCATCAAAACAATCAGCATTGTCTAAATACCGAATGTTTGACCTGTTTTAGGCTGACTGCATCTCCAAAATACTCTGTCCCACCTTGTCATGTGTGGTAGTTTTAAAATGTACAGCTGCAGCAGCTTAGACTGCCAAAAGTATGCCAATTTACATCTGCATTACACTAGAATAATTTTGAGTTTCCTTCCATTTTTAGGATTTTTAGTTAGTGTAGTAGCTTCAATGTTAAATAAATAGAATATTATAAATTTTTTAAATGATTCTTGTGTTGGGTGGAACACACCGATTATCACTTAATGACATCACAGGGTTTAACAGTGATCAGTTTAAGTGAAACACACTGGCTAAATGCATCATTTGTGTATTAAACAGGTAGGAATGAAACAAAACACATCTCCATGTTTTTGATGAGAAAACGTCATCGCAATAAGGACAAATAATAATTTACAAACATATACAGTAGGTTATTTTAACGGCTAAGTCATTTTTCCACATTTGAATACAGAGAATTCCTATTATGAATTATGCAGATGAGTGAGCAGAATGAAGTTAGCAAAGTATCAAAGTGGCACGTGAATTGGCGGCATCAAGCACACTTGTGAATGTACACTGTGCTGCATAGATTAACATAGTTTAGGCTTATTCAGATTAAAACAAAGCAAAGAGAATAAAGCATGCAGTTAAATCTGATCTGAGTGAAAGCCATGTGGAGCTAATTCTGCAGTGGCTCTGCGATTCATTAGAGGAAAAAGTCTAAACAGGAAGCTGCATGTTGTAGTTTAATGTTTGCAAATGTGTTCCTTTCCTTGCAATATATTTGGGGATGACATAAATTAGGTTTGTGTTCTCAAATTGGAAGAACAAAGCTCTTTCATTTCACAGTTATAGGAATAGGATGCATATGCAAATGCTGTGGAAGGTTGAAATCTTTATAGAGGGCTGGTGCGTGTACTGTAGATAAAAGCAGTAAAATCACCAGGACATGTGTTTAACAGCCATACCAATGCAGACAGTTACAGATTATTGCTGTAAACGTGTGATTTGTCATTTTCACAGTTAATCACTTAGCATTAACTGGTTAGATTGTGCTGTCTTTGTTTGAACCTTGTGGTTTCTTAACACATGCTGTTTTATGAAAATCTCAAGATATTTGGATTATTAATATGAGTTAAAAACACACATCCTCTGGATGTGTGTTTCCCATCCAGAGGAACAGAAATTAATGTGGGCACACTTTCCAGGGGGTTACTCAGAATGATTTCTGATTTAAAATATTGTGGGATTAATAGGCATTTGAGTATAAGATGTTCTTTGAGTACATGTTTAGGAACACCTAATATTTAATCACATGCAATATTATTAAAGAAATGTATATTTACAAAAGCAAACACCATTCTACAGTCATCAGGGATAAGAGTGTGAGTCAACATTAAGACATTACTCAAGACAAACAAGATTGAGAAGCTATTTAAATAAGTCATAATAACATATTTGAATGTTTGGTTTTCTGATGTTCCTTTTCACAATAATTGTAACAATGAAACTTTATATTGTGACATTCCAGTTGTTCCTTTGTCTTAAAATATCTCTCAAAGTGAAACTAGGTTTTCCACATGCATCATAGCTTCCATTTAAGCGTCATTTATTGTATTGCATATCGTCTTGAATAAAAAAGAACAACTACTCTTTCTTTGTCTGGAGTAGCGTTTAACCTCTGGAGAATGTGATGAAATGTTGAACGTGCCTTAGAGATTTGCATGCGTTTGTGTGAGGGCAGCTCCTGTCGGCTCTGTACAGTTACAATGACTGTATTGTGAACATGTGTGCAGGTGGGCCAGAGGATGACCTGGTGCAGAACTGCTGTGCTGCTGGGCAGAAGTGGGCCAAACAGAATGACCACTGTGTTAATATGCCATTCCTCAGCCATGACAAGGCCTCTGTATGCAGGTGTGTAAGCAGATGGAAAAAAACATCTATTTCAAGTTTATATTCACCTACTATAAGAAAACAGTTTTCACAAATGTAAAAATGCTAACGTAAGAGACATTCCATGCCAGTCCATGAAATTTAGCCATTGGGCTAAGGTTATTTAAAGCCACATTCTCTATATCTTATCAGAACTAGAAAACCTGGATCAGTACATCTGTAATAAGAATGACTGTATACTGTAAGAAGGTAGATCACTTTGACTTCTTGAGCTGTTGTCAACCAAAAAAAATATTGGTCAACTAAAGATCTTTCAAACTAAAAGCTTATAAGAATACGATTGTAATGACTTTGTAAGTACCGTAAATAAGTAAATATTGAAGTCATCCCCAAAATATGGGTTAGACCATAACAGATAACTGGTCAGTCATACTTTTTGCTCTGTCTCTTCTCAATCAGCTCTAATATGAAGATATATTCTTATTCATAAAAGTGTATCTTGTGTTTGCAGTGTGGTTCAGAAGCAGTGCTGCCTGAGCTCAGTGAGGGAGATCCAGTGTGAGTCTGGTCTAACTACAGCCAGAGCAAAGAACTCCTGTGATGTGGACCTGGAAGCCCCATGTCCAGACGACTCCTATCAGGCAAGTCTCAAAGACATTAAGTACCATAGGCAAATACTCTGATGCTGCAGTGCATATGAATGACTCAGCCATATGATTATATAAGAGTTCATAGACATAAAAAGCTAGATTCATTCTCTAACAAAAAAGTTTATAGTTTCTTTATGCTCTCAGCAGGATTTTTAAAGATTGATACATTTAGATTTAGCTAAAATGTTCAGCTAAAAGTAAGTTGGTTGTCGTACATTGAAACTTGCATACTGAATAATCTAAATTCTGACTCAATCATGAGTTTAAAAATGCATCAGAAAATAGCTTCTGTCTGCTTTACATAGTTCTCTGCCCAGAAGACAAGTAGCTTAAAAAAAAAAACATATCCTTGTGATTCTCAAACACATTTCATTTTATTCACAAGCTACAAATAAAAAACTTAAGAAACATTTTTCTAAATTATATTTTTGTAATGCTGTACTGCCTCCATTGGGGACTCAAACAGTTTTACGTCGAGTAACCAGTGGACCGGTGGTTAAATGCTTCCACAGCTGAGCTCATGGCTTGATGCCTGGTACAAAGGGCTTTATTGTAAATGTCAGCAGAATGTGATGTGAAAACTGCATTTGCAAAATCCTTTTTCTATTTCTTTATTGCCATTGTGCAATAAAGGAGAAAAGCAAACTTTTCTGTCCATAGTATATATTTATGAGTAATATCAAACAGGTTGAGAAGTGTCAATACATTCACAAGCAAAAGTGTCCCTCTACCTGCACTGAGGAAGATTATTTTTCCTGGCCACAAGCCCAGCAGGTATTCTACACAGTATGATGCCGTGTCCTCTGGGAGATGTTAAAGTTCCTGTACCTGATTTTTGCTTCCTTACCAATCGAAATTATTAAATTTAAACTTCTTACCTCAGTCTACATGTTTTGCTCACTTACCTAATGCATTCTGAGCCTCCAAATTGATTATCACGTTGTGTTTTAAGCAATTTTCACAGCTGTTTGAAGTGCTGATATGGAAGTTAGCCACAATGCTAAAAACAACAACAGACAACTTAGTGCCAATTAGTGAACATTGTTAATTCATATTCACCTGAATTGATACATTAATAGGGTGTCTGTGCTAGGGAGAATTTTAATTTTAAGTTGTTTTATTGTAAAGATAAAAAAAAAACTTTAAATAAATTATTTGTCTTTAAGAAAGAATATACTCCAATAAGTTTTAATTGAAAACTGTAAACATGGAATACTTTCATGGTTTCCAGTTCATCACTGACAAGCAAATTCATATCTCACCTATTTATTTAACTTCAATTAAGAGCTCACTATTGTGATATAATTGTGTGGCACCTCAGTCGTATTTAAGTATTACCTGAACAATTCTAACACCTGTGTGTACAGGTGTGCTGCAGTTGTTGTGCCCTGGGTCTGCAGGTGCGCCACCAGGGCCTGAGCTGTGACTCTCACCACTTTCTGGGATACCCTTGTGGACATGTCTTTCTGACCTGCTGTGAGGAGGAGCCTGCCCCCAGTCACCCCCTCTTGTGGAGTAAACATGGCCCCAGAGCCACGACAAGACCCAGACAAGGTATCAACTAAAATCAGAAGTAGATTGTCATTTCAGCAAGTATTTATAGCCTACTTAAATAAACACATTTTGAGAAGCGAATTATTCAAGATCAAATTTGAAATTTATCTATTACCAGGTTAATATTTAATTTACATTTTTGCTAAACTGTAAAGAAAAGTAAAGAAAATTTTGCAAAAGATAATTTACTTATTATTATTATTATTATTATTATTTTATTATTATTTTTATTATTATTATTATTATTATTATTATTATTATTATTATTTTATTATTATTATTATTATTATTATTATTATTATTATTATTATTATTATTATTATTATTGGGGGATAATGCCTTAGCTTTTCAAACTGTGGTGTACTGCCACTGGTGGTGCAAGAGCTTCTGACTGTATGGGAGTTATGTACAGTAAGTTCCAACCACTTTTAGGACTTCCTTTGGGTAATTTGGTTAGAGCTACAGTAGCAATGATGTAGACCAATATAGAGACCTGGTTTAGCTCAGTTTAGACCTGGAGAAGAACTATTTTAGATTTTATATAAATCTGGTGATACTCAGAAAGCCAAATGTTTTTTTAGGTGGCAATTGATCATTACTGCCTTAACAAGTGAGTGGTGATGCAAGATTGAAAATGTTTGTTCAAAATCTTGTCCAAAATATCTCCTGACTCGGATGGTTTTGATGTTTGAACACATGTGCCCAAGCACAGTTTGGCTGGTTGGGAGGTAGCGATGAGAATCTTGAAATGCACCAAAGCTGGTTGCAATTGTTGCCAGACTTTGGCTCTGATTGTCTTCTTTCATTCATCTACTCTTGACTTTGACCTCTCAGTGTAGCCCAGAAACAGCACGTACATGAAAGCAACACTCTTTAGAATATGCACCATTTAATAACCTGGTTGTGTGAGTGTGTGTAATTTGGCATTTAACTTGACTTACATTCTGTATTGGTACTTTAAAACAACAATTTGCAGCTACTATGCCACAATTTACAATGTGTATTTCCTTTATTTTAGGGTGAAATATGATGTACAGAGAAGAACATGCAGACAGAACATTCTTCATTCATCTGATAACGATTGCCTTTATTCCCTAAGCCTCTTCCTTGTCCTTTATCCTCCTTCCTTTGATTACTTGCAGCAGATGTCGTTATTCAAGCAGGTTGTTAGCTTAACATCCGAGTTAACACGCCACCTTTGGAACGATTAAAACCATACTCAGCTGGGGAGCTTCTTTGTTTTATGAGAATTAGCTTTGTCTGCGTTTGAGGATGAGGTAAATGTCCTTAACATCATAGCCCTGACAGCTTTTTGAAAAGTTTAATAAGCTTTGCTCTCACCACTGACTGTTGCTGTTTTGTCTCTCTATAAAGTCACGTTCAGATGATGTAATTTTGGTTGGAATGTTATTAACCTGCACAAAGCTGTGAATGCTGTGTGTGTGTAGTCAGTCTTTATAGATGAAAAAAGGATGTAATTATTTCCTATGAGGGGATATGTTCTCAGTCTGTGACTCACTGCCTTTTAATTAAAAAGCAAACATTCAGTGGGCTCGCTCCTTTGAATGTAAACCTCTGACTGAGAAGAAGTAATGCTCCACACAATAGCGTAGTTGTGCCTTTCTTTGTGAGATATAGTTCTGGTGACAGGCGAATGGACTTCTGTCATAGACACGTAGAAAGTAATCAGGGACATGTATATGTCTATTTTAGTGGTTGTATTCAGTGTTTTTTCTGTTTGGATGTTTTTTTAGTAATCAACGTAATCACCAAGTCATTAAACTCATGGCCGCAGTAATCAAGTCATGTTTGTTACACTATGTCCCACCAAATCTAATGACCCATCTCACTTTGAAGACTACTTTCTTATTTATTTATTTATTTATTTGTTTGTTTATTTTTTCATTAGTTCAATAATTCATTTATTCTCAATACATATTTTTAATGTAAAAGTAAAATTGTAAATGGGTATCTACATTAAGATCTTGGACATTGTACTAAGTAAAACTTTTCAACATTGATTGATTTTCCTTTTGTAAAATGTCTGTTAATGTTACAGAGTTGACTTTTCACCTCCAGAAAGTTACATGGTGTGCCTTTAATATTAGGCAAATGGTAAGTGATATTTTTGAATTTTTAAACAATATAAATCTGCTTATTTGCTCAGATAATGACTTTTCTCCGTGCCATGGTTGTGCCACCGTGGACCTGACCACAGCACTTGTGTCTAGTGCTTTTTTTAATGGGGGTAATTTAGAAATGGGGTTGCAGTCAAAGCAAACACACATATGTGAATGCCAGGACGGAGCAGATGCTGCGTTGTCTGTTCATATCAGTTCCACAGAGTTAGAGCACAGATATAACAGGCTTCTGCTGTTGACTCTAATTTGGTTGTTGTCCCTCATGTTGTCCCTCTCTCTCTCTCCTCCCTCTCTCTCTCCTCTTCTCTCTCTCTCACTCTCACACTCTCTCTCTCTCTCTCTCTCCTCTCTCTCTCTCTCTTTCTCTTCTCTCTCTCTCTCTCTGCTCCAGTGTTAGACGGCCCTCTCCCCAGACAGGCTCTCTCCATAACTGCTACAGAGGAGTCAGCTAGTGCACAGCCGGAGACCTTAACATGGACCACTGTCAGTGTATGCGGGCCAGCTGTGCCAGCACACCTGCACCAACACCTGGAACTCGTACCTCTGTGGCTGCCACCACGGGTACTCTCTGCAGCCAGACGGGCACTCTTGTGCACCAGGTTACTCACAATAACATTTGGTATTTCTTTGCTTGTCTGTGACACTTATCACGTTATGCACCAACCAATGTGAAGGAATAGGTTCATTTTTGTTATTGTTGTTTTCAAAAGTAGTGACTATGATGGACTCACACACATAAATGGGTCAATGGTTGTAATTGTGTCCCAAATTATGGAGAAAGTGCTTGTTTGTAGAAATATTCTAATGATAACTCAGCAGTTACACTCCAACTGATTTGTGTGGTGACGCTTTAGTCTGGATCTCAGACAGTAAATGGGCTCATTAAAATTCTTAGTAACCTCAAATAAAACATAATTTATGTGTAGACCTCTCTGCACTTATGACTTTAATAACTTTAATAACAACAAAAACATGGGTCACAAAGCGCTTTGACCTGACTTGACATTTGGATATTCTTTGAATTGAGAACTGTCTTTAACTGACCTAAAGTGAATTCCAATAAAAGTCCAGTGGAACTTTCCAAATTACAGGTGTTTTGTCTTTTCACAGAGAGCCCTGATGAGGACAACAGAGTAACAGAGGATGGCGACCACTTTGAGGATAGCTTCAGTAAAACCACCACCAGCAGCAGTCCACCTGACTTCAACCCATGTGAAGGTAATGTCACAAATGTTGGTTCACAAAATGATCAACCTTTTACTGTCTAAGGATTGTAAAATGATCATACAAAGTAAGTCAGTGATATAACAGGTATTACATATAAATTCAAAATGTTGAACAAACAAAACTACTTTAAAAATTTAGTTTGTCAATTACACTAACTAACCTTGCGCTTTCCTGTGACTGAAGAGGCCCCTCAAAAATATATTGCATTATTCACTGTGTTATATTGTGTTACAGGTAAACAGTGTGGTCACAAGTGCAGTGTGATTGGGGGACGTGCCCTTTGCTCCTGTCTGCCAGGCTTCTCTCTCATGACTGATCGACGCACCTGCCAAGGTATGAGCTCAAAATCCCTTTGACCCATGGTGTGATGTTACACTTATGTTTTGGCTGATTTGTGCAAATCCTGCTGTTATTGTACCACTTTAATTTAGGGAACACTTATAAACATCTAACTAGCTACAAATTTACATACACTTAAGTGAATAGTTCAATGCTAGTGACTTTTTGTGTTCTATAATGTACATTATTACATTTACTAACCTTGTGCTGTGTGTGAATTCCTTATTACTGATAAGTGGTAGTGATGTGATGCTTGGTCATTTTTGCACAGAAATAAAGTTTAGTAAAAATGTAATTTCATTTTGTACAACACACGTATTGCCAAAAGCCAATTAGATATTAATTCATGTACAAATCTGTAATTGTAATGTGCAAAGCAATGTTTTTGAAGGTATACATTTTTTATGGCTAAATAATAAAATAAAAGCATGTTTCTAGTTTAGAAGTCTTTGTGAGACTAAGTAAATAGTAAACATGTATGTCTTTACTCTGAGCAGGCTTGCATGGCCACAAACTTAACCATTATTTGGTCAAGAGGAGAGCCTCGTCCTGGAAAAGTAGCTTCTCTAGCTATATTTTTTCACATTACGCCATAAACATCTTTATCTCCAACAGAATGTTCTCTAGAATGATTTTAACTTGCTATTTTGTATTGAACTGTGGAGTTGACTTTTCACCTCCAGAAAGTTACATGGTGAGGAACTATGTAACTTTTGGGGTGCACTTGTTGCTTGCTTTTTTTATTGCTGTGCTTGTTATGTTCCATTTAACATATTTATACGAATAGCGAGAAGAATGTGATGCTCTCAATAAAATAGCATTGTTTCCTAAGCTATTAGACATAAAATAACCTACAAACAAACACATGTTAAATGTGTTTAATGTTTTATATTGGAACCTTCCAATCAATTAGATCTCCTTAGTGCACCTTTTATTGAAAAGGTTAGAACATCTTTAATATATTCTTTAAATTTGTAAATCGTGATTGGTTTTGCTTTCATTCTTCTGTTAAAGGTTGTTTGAAACACTCCCAAGTGGTAAATAATTTCATTGTATTGAAAACACAGATTTTCAAGGCACACCTGGCAGTATCTCAAGGTACATTACTGTTCCCTGGCAGACTGGTTGAAAAACACTGGTATAAATAAATAAAAATGGCACATTTCTATTTAAAAGTACATATTTTCACTTCACGAATAAGAGTTATTGTACATTTGTCTTCCCTGCAGTGAAGAGAAAATAATGTATTATGGCTTGAGTGATGGAACAAGTGACAAAATTGTGTGAACAGAAAAGAAAATAGCTGTTGTTTGTGACTCCTGAAACGTAATGTTTAACTGAATGTTGTAAATAAATGCAAAACTGTACTCAAAGTTTGAAACCCCATTGTAAAAACTGTGAATTTGAAATCCTAGGTTATCAACAGTTGTGCAGAGAGCTTTACTATGGAAAAAGTCCTTTCTTTTTCTCACAGTGCACCTCAAGAAATCATGTGCTGCTTTACCCTGTAAAGAGTGGAAACTACAGTATATAGCTTTTTCCCCCACCTTTCCAGGCACACAGCCCATTTTGCATTGAGGGACCACTCACCCAGTATATACTACACAGACACTGGGGCAAGGTCAGTTAAGTGTCTTGCACAAGGACACAATGACAACTCTAGCCCTGACCCTAACCCAGCGGTTTCTCATCCAAGTACCAACCAGGCTTAAATTTGTCGAGCTTCATTGATCTTAAAGGAAGCAGGCGTAGACGGACGCTGAAAACACTAGTATATAAAATCTCCCACTTCATCACCTCAAATCAGCTGTAAAATGACTTTTTACTCTCAGCAGCCATGCACACTTGTCAGAAATATTGCAGTGCCAGCCTGTTATTTAGAGCAACACAAAATTATGTGATAAGAAAAAAAACAAAAACGTTGGAAATACTTTCTCATGACATCCAAACTGAGGACTGTTGATTTCATTAGTATCATGAGAGGAGGTAGTATTGTGCAGGCACACTGTCAAAGTGCTGGGTGATTCCAAATCGTTTCCACATGTGGGAGCTGGGTGGGCAATGAGGGTGAGATTTAAGCTGGAAGGAACAATAGATCACCCAAGGTCTTGTCAAGATCGTTTTACTTGTGCATATTTTGTTAAACAGACATTACATTAGAGTGGAATACAAGGTCTTATGTACAACCAGTCTAACACTATGAGTGGAGTAGGCCACCATAATTTGCAAAAACACTTTATCCAAAATAAAACCATTGTTACATTATTATTTTTTTTAATGTTTTTGTAACTTTATTAAGTCCATATGACAAGTTTGTTCTGTTACATTTGTCAAGTTGATTTTGTGAAGAAGAACTCATAAATTAAAATACAAAATGCAGGAACTGTTTTAGAACAGAATTTCCTCATTTATGTCATCAAACAATATTCCCGACAATTTATATGCAGCTGAAATATTTTAAGGTAAAAAGCTTTGAGTGTCTTGACTTGTCTCTCTTATCTTGGAACTTGACTCAGACTTGAAGCTATAGACTGGAGTCTTACTTAGGACTTGCTTAACAATGACTTGGTCCCATTTTTGTTTGGTGCCCAAGTCCAACAAGGAAGTAGCCTACAAAAAAGTAATACAGTTTGCAAACCTGGGGAAAAACAGGCACAATAGTGTTAATAGTTAGTTAGTTTGTTAGTTAGTTAATTATAAGCTCTAATTATAATTACTAGAAAAGTGTTGTGTAGCTTTATTCTCTTTACATTGGTTAGTACAAATCTGCCACAAACTGCTCTCTTTTCCCATCTTAGTTTTTGACTGACCGAATGATCTGGAGGAGTTCTCAGAATCATAGACCATTTCACAGTTAGTTGGTTTTGGATTATTTGAAATGTCCTAATGATGTTCTTCCCACCAAGACCTTCAGTGCTGTCCAACGCCGCAGATTGCAGACAGTCATTACGTTTATTTGCATGGCTGGAATGCTTTTTCCCCTGTTCTGATACTGATCAAACCACGCACCCGCCCTGCTCTTACTGAGGAACATAAGCTAAAAGGTCATTCAAGGCCGCTACAACAAAAACTGACTAATTTTCTTAAATGTCATCGAAAAGTAAAGTCTGTTTATTTGACATACACTTTACGTCATTTGGCCTCTGTTCGGCACAAACAGAGGCCCCTTGTGACTGACTTTGATTTTTTTAAAGGCATTAAACCCAATTATTGAATATTAAATTGTAAATGTTTTTTACAACAGTTCACATGTTTTGTTCACTTACCTAATGCATTCTTAGAATTATTCACAAAGGTGTGTTTTGTTGCCTTTTTCACACACGTCAGAGCCAGTGTGAATTGAGCCATTTTTGGACAAACAATTATTAAACATGGACAAGAATACATTTTTCCTTGAGTAAATACTTTGACATTTGGTCAGTGCTTGGGTTAAAGTATATTTAATATATATATATATATATATTTTTTTAGAGTTGTTGTTGCTGTTGCTGCTGTTGTTGTTGTTGTTGTTGTTATTTACGGAGGTGCCAAAACATTTCCTCAGATGGACAAATAAAAACATAGTAACATGTCAAGGGCGGAATACATTATTATTATTATTTTTTTTTACTTAAATAAATACATAGTTTGTTTGCACTGAGATTTATAATAAAATAATCTTTTAATGGGGGTTTGGGAAAATAGACTTGATATTTGAAAAAATAAACCAAATTGTAAAATGTATTAAAATAAATACTCTAACATCAGCACACCACTGGAGGGCCAAGTTTGGCCCTTGGGCCCTAGTTTAGATTGTGTTTAATTAAAATTGTATGTGTTTTTGTTTGTATGTGTTGATGCTTTGTCAGAGATTATCTACTTTGCCTAAAAGTTGTCAGGCATTCTATAGAATGCCTAGGCATGTATAGGCCTAGCAAGTAGATAACAACACATCTATTTCCTACTTTGCCTGAAAAGACCAGGCATTATAGAATGCCTGGATTATCAACTTTGCCTGTAAAATATATATATAAATATTTTTTTTTAGAGTTGTTGTTGCTGTTGCTGCTGTTGTTGTTGTTGTTGTTGTTATTGTTGTTGTTGTTGTTGTTGTTGTTGTTGCAACACTAAGTAAAAAACTCACATATTAAATTGTAATATTTATTACTTTGAAACTGGCTAGTTATTTAACCAATCACTGCTTTTTGGTTGTTTTGTCATCAAGGAAATAGAGCATAAACATGTGTGTCAGTGATTAAACGTTTCTATGTGGTAAACTTGCAAATTAAGAGGTACAATATGATATTCTAAGTTAATATTTGACTCAAGGTCAAAAGACTATACTGTCTGTCTGCTATTTCAACTCAGGTTGGTTCTGGCCAACACACCACTCTGCTCCTGCTCGCTGATTGGACGATCGTACTTCCTGCTTTTCAGGAACCGTTTGCAGTCCTGCGATACCTGACCTAGTAGCTGGAGCTAATGAATGAAACACTAGGTAGTGGTGCCAGCCTGGCTATTATTTACTAACAAGTTTTTCACTTGTAAATCAAAATTTGGACATATTTGGACAAAGAAATCTGAAAAATTGACAGATTTAAGATAAAAATTAGATACAAACAATGTACAGAGGTCAAAAGAGATCAAAGCACATTTGATGGAACTTTTGTATGTTCCATTAACGTGAAACATTTGGTCCTTATTCTGATTTAAAGGGGCACTGTGTAAAAAAAAATAAAAATAAAGTGATCCCACTTTTGAACACCAGGGGAAGCCTTTCCAATGCATTTTGCCTATCTACCCTGTTGACATCTAGCGTCAATTTATCACATTCCGGCCCGTAATAAAACATTTCAAATAAGTATAAATGTATCACAATTGATGCGGATTGGTTACCAGTGCTCTCTTAAGTATTCATGTTGTAAAGAATCAATATGATTTAAATGTTTGTGGACTATAAGTGATAATTAAAATTCCTCTCAAGCTTACACAGTGCCCCTTTAAATGTCTCAGTGAGAGAAAATGCATTTCGAGAACATATTTTGAAGTATATTAGGAAATAATTAGTTTTGCCTGTTGTACTTTACCTTATCACATTTTCAAAAATACAAATAAAAGGAAACAGCTTAAACATACTTTTTATGTGTCTGTTTGTCTCTCTGAATTGATTGGATGCGGTAGGTCGTTGGAAGGCACCTGTAGTGTTTTAGACAAGGCTTTGAGTCTGAGGTGAAAAATAACCCTTGCTTTATGAACCCTTCTCCTTTCAGCAGGCAATCACGCTTTTTGTCAGGAAAGAGCCTCTTTGTTCCATTTTGGCTCACTTCACTACTCACGGCTGTGTAATGTGGTGGTCCTGAGGGAGCAGGCACTGAATGCAGGAACCTTGAGGCAGTAGGTCTTTTAGTTTTGAATGGTGCAGTGGAAAATGCAGACCACTGGAGCTGAGAGGCGAGCGTGTGATGGTTCTACACGCTACAGATAGAAATTACCACCAAGAAACTTGACTTTTTCATCGAGAAGAGTTCATTCATAACTTGCTTGAATTAGAAATGAGGACATCAAAATGGTGTAAGCTGACTTTAAGCATAAACAGTGTAACATTTGATGGTTTTCTTACTGTGACTCACAAACAGCTTTTTCTGCTGTTCTTGATTCAAAGATTTTGGTTTTGCTCTGGGATTTCTTTTGTTCAGACAGTTTAGATTGACTTCTGCTTTACTTACACTTGTTATTTACAATGTGCCCTGAAATGTCTCTCCCTCAGAGTAAATGCAGCTGAACTTGGTTAGGCAGGTTTTTATAATCTGATTGTATATTGCTAATCTTAGTTTACATTTAGCTCAACCTACAAACCAATGACAGAAGAGAATGGAACAATTAATGTAAGGACAACTGACGAAATAGCAAAAATAGTCTTTGAACTTGTTTTGTCCAGTGGTATTGGCACACACGTTGAAAGGATTAGACTTTGTTGTATTTGATTTAGAATAAATTTGCTTTGTGAGTTAAAATGGTTTAGTCCAAAATGTTGGAAAAACAGAAGCTAGCAGAGTTTACAGCACATTTGCCCAGGGTCAGGACCTGGATGTTTGAGTCAGTTCTTGGACAGGATGTTATGTTGCGTGTTACAACTTTCTGCTCTAATCGCAAAGCTTGTACAGACTGATAGACAGGCCTGGGTCTGTGAGGTGATGCTCCCAGAGGAAAATTTCAGATGTTTCTTTCACACTGCAGCCTCTCTGTGGACTACAGCTCTCTTCAATCAAACTCCCCCAAGCCACAGCGTTTTTAAACCTAGCAGATCCACTCACTGTGCAGCAAAATGTGAAAATATGTTCCATTTTGTTTCTTGTCTCCCTGGGCTTTTTCATAGAGCTGTGTAGCAGTATTTTCTACAACGCTCCCAGTGGAATGTGGTGGATTCTGGGCTGATGCTTAAACCTGGATTAGCGCCATGTGCCAGAATGAACACAGATGCACATGATAGAGTAAACTAACAGCAGTCCTATCGAAGCATCCGGCCAATTGTCCAGTCACTGCTGTGCACGATAAGAAATCCACTCATGCAAAATGAGGCACCAGTGTCGTAAATCAACTGGATGTCATATACAAACTCAGAAGCTTCAACTGTGTGACACTAACTACAAAAACAGCAATATTTTGCCAACACCGAATGATATTAATTAGTATGGGATTTGCAAAGCTGGTCCTGTTCAAAGCTGATATGTATTTCTGTATTTCTGGTCTCCGATGCACAAATAAACATTGTTGATGCAATGATGGGGATTTGAAGATGAATTACAATATAAATTTACACTGGGACCACCACTTGCTATCACTTTTAACTTTTAATGTCATCAACTAAAAATAGTGTATTTATTGATTTGTTTATGTATTTCTTCTTTTTTATTGAATATACATATACTGTATATCACAAAACAATACTGTAGAAAAGAAAAGAATATGCAGAAAGAAGCAAAGAACCTAAAAAGTTTCTATTCAAGCCTCCACCTAATTAAACAATTAACATGTATTCAACATATACAGTAGTATACATTTACATATATATGCACACAAGCTAAATAATTTTAAAGTTTAATAGAAAAAAAAATCAAAACTTGTTTAAAATGATTTTTTGATATTTTGTCACAAGCCAAATGTGAAAATTGGCTCCACGTTTCATAGCCTCTAAATCGCAAGTGAAATTGACCTCTAGAAGTGACACAATTTGATACATGAAAATTACACTTTTGACAAGTGTTATATCGATGAATCTCAGCATTAGATTAAAAGTAAAATGTGAATTGTTCAGGGATAGGAAGAATTGAACAGAAATTTAGACATTAAAATAAAAATCTGACAGACATTAATATCTTGAAGATTAGGGAATATCAAGTTTGAGAAATAAATCCACAGATGAACTGGCTTAGAATGAGTTGCAATTCAAACAAAGTGCTCATGTACAGTAAATGATTTGTTCAGGGTAGATGGGAACGCTTGTCCACATAGTATATAAAACTGTAGCATAAGCAACATTTTGATTGATTTGGATCCCTTTGTCTCTTTTGATCTTGGACAAGAAGACCTTGATCTGTGGTCATGGTGAGGAATTGTGGTTTTGGTTTATAGGGTGAGAACATAGAGGATCCCAGAAGGATATGTTGGATATCTCAGTCACACAGTTCTTCTCTGTTGCAGATGTGGATGAGTGCTTGGACTTCTCTCACACTGTGAAGCAGGTCAGCGCTGCAGGAACACTGTGGGCTCATTTGTGTGTGAGCGCGTCCTCACCTGTGCGCCAGGATACCAGCTCCACAACGGGCGCTGCCAGGGTATGAAAAAGTTCACCCACACTAAATATGAACAGTCTCGTGTATTAACCCAACTGTTGTCACATTTAAAGCACAATTTGCATTGTCCAAAAATCTAAATAAACTTTCTTTTTTTTTACTTTAGAAGTAGTAAACAAAAATATACATACATATTTGTCTTTACTTTGGACTTGTGCATTTTCATTGGAACAAACTTCCAGATACCTTCTTACTCAGATACTGGAAGAGCATTTCAGAGCTGTGTCTTCTATCCTAAAATTTTTGGACCTCCTGCCTTACATTTAAAAGTTGTCCATATAGCTCCACTGCTCACTGCTGGCCTTTTTCTTGACCAATGAGTTACGTTAGAAACATTGTAAGTTTGATAAAAGGCCAATAGGTAACGAGGCAGCCTTGTTTTATAATGCCCCCTTGTTTTCACAATTTGTTTTTTTGTTTTTACCAGAAGTACAAGGCTGCTGAAAATCTATTCAACTATGATGAATCTATGTCGCATTGATGTGCCTTGGGCTGGCCAATAAAAGGACACTCTGAAATGTCCAGCTTAACACAGCAAATTTTGAGGGACAGTGCCATATCCACCAAAGCTGATGTTAAGCATTTGATGTTCTGTACTATGTGCGTTTCAGATAATTTGTCTGTCCTTTTAGCTGGACATTCAAGAAGACCTTGGATTTAGTCTTTAGCATTGTTGGGTTTATATTGTTCCTCACTGTACTTCTACTTGAGGAAGATTGCTTTTAAGTAACAAAGCCCTTACTGGAGTAAAGATTTTACAACTCCTGCCATCTCTGGTGCTAATATTGATTTTTCTGGGTTGCTATATGTGTTGTAATATCAATAATAGCACTGCAGTCGACACCAAACAACCTAAGGCACAGTTGATCAAAGCTCCACAGGGCGTAATCTTATTTGGTGCATCATTTGTGCGGTCATTTTCAGATCCAACTGCACTGTGTCACCCTGAGGCTCATTGTAACACACTGTAGACTGTTCCAACTATATCATTCTGGTCCCTGTGTTGTTTTCATTTAATTTGATCAGAAAATAACTGCAAGTCATTTGTCCTGGAGGATTCCTCACGGACCCATGTTTCTCCATGTGTAAAGGATAATGGTGTTGTCTCAGACTCTAGTGGAATAGCTATGCCACAAACACAGGATGCAATTTGTCGTTATAACTTTTAATGACCTGGAAAAGTCTTGAAAAATGATCTTTAACAACAAATCCATCTTTCAAGCAACAAATGAGGAAAACGGCAAGCATAAAAACCAGTGTACATCCTATGACATTTATCTCAAAAGACCAGATATGAACCGTGAGAAATTGGCTACAACAAAGAAAAAGCAGAAGACAAGTTCTCCAGTAAAACTTCATCCATCCCTTCCAGATTCAATAGCTGTCAAATTACAAGTTTTCTGAGTTAATTGCAGAGTTGGAGGTAGTGCTATTTCTACACATTTTACTCCAATATTGACAGCAGGGAATGATGGGCTATTCATTGGTTTATTCATACGCTGAGCTACAGTGGCACCTACAGGACGGCTAACAAACAGCATGTACAGGAGCTGATAATAACAATAATAGTAATTGTTTTATATTTCAGATATTGACGAGTGCATGTTGCAGACTCATAACTGTGGAGGGAGTTTTGTGTGTGAGAATACACCAGGGTCTTTTCGCTGTCGACCCAAACTCAAATGCATTACTGGATTCACACAGGACTCTCACGGAAACTGTATTGGTAAGATAAATACATGACATTCTTAATAATCATTATAACATGTCAAACTAATAGCATCTTAAGGCAAGACACAACAGGCAATACTCTCAAATAGACTTTAATGTGGAAATTACAAATGAATGAATGAAAAAAATTAATATTCATTAACTTACCGGTAATTACAACACTAACCTAACTCTAACACCAACTTTAACATTCTAATTAAGTAGTTACTAAGCCTTAGACTTTTTCATTTGCTAATTCATCCTTTGTTCATGAATAATTAAGTCTTTCCTTATCAATTAAATTAAATTAATTAAAGTGTAGTTATCATAAAGTGGTGGCAGATCACCTGTGGCTCCTACTCGCAATTGGATTGAAGAAGATTTTTGAAAAACATAAATCATTTAAGTTTGATTTATTACAGTTTTGAGTCTACAAAAGTTATATCGATCAATATGTATTTTTGAAAGATTTTGTAATTACTATGTCAGCTAAATTTACCAGATATTTATTATCATTAGTTTAACTGCTCAGAAAAGTCCAGTTTTAACCTACCGCTTATCCCCACCCACTTCAATGTACTAAAGTGTATTTATTTATTTACAATAAGGAGGACGGCTTAATCATTCTGTTTTTGTTTTTTTTTTCAACATAAACTCTATAATCCCATTTATGTTACTAAGCCATTCTTAGCCGATAATGCGGTTTACTAATAAGTAAGAATTGGTAAAATGTAGTATCTCACCTTCAATGAATGTCTTTAAAGACTTGTGTGTTCACCCTGGTTTGAATTGTCCCTTTTGTCCTTGTTGCACAGATATCAATGAGTGTAGCAGTGGGACAAACCCATGCAGTCCAGGTTCCCGTTGTGTCAACACTGTGGGCTCCTACAACTGCCAGAAAAAGAGCATCACCTGCAGCCACGGTTACCACGCCAACACCCAGGGGGACTCATGTGTTGGTGAGCGGGGGGCTTTGTTCAACCCTTTGACGTTGCCCAAGTTTCACCAGGCGAATCAAATAGAGCTGAGAGTAGCTCCAGAATCAGAAAGAAAGTGGCCAGTTTAAGACCATTTGGCCATAGGACTTTGTAGCTAGTGGAATATAGATAGATATATATACTGTATATGCAGTATATATATGTTTTTTTGTTTTTTGTTTTTTTGACAGGGACAGTGTACGTTAACATACCAGATGTAGTCAGTAAGGTTGTTTTTCATTGTAGTCTTTTTTTTTTCATCTCAAGCACTTATCCTTTAAAGTAACAATAAAAGTTATAGAAAATATTCATTCAAATGTTTAATCAACAGTTGAATACTCTCAGGCATTGTATACATGATGCACACATTACACAATGTACATGACAGGCACATTACAATAGGACACTCAGCACATTTGTGGTCACAATTTGAATGTGTTAGCATATAGTTCTTTGAACAAATCATATGTGGTTATGTCTCTAATGCTGTCAGGGACGGTTGGGGTTAGTCCCACTACTGAGAGCCTCTAACAGAAAAAGCACTTTGGCTAAAAGCACTTTTCCTAAGGGGAACTATGCAGTCCCCATGAGCTGTACCCCGAATGAGGTAAAGTGTGGTGGTGGAGCTGGTGCAGATAAACTGAGATAGTGGAGACTATGACAGACCATGGATGGGTTAGGGTTAAACAAAAATGTTATACTTGCTGAGGCATTCCCATTTTAACAGGTTGTGTTCATGTAGATTATTGTAGTGATTATCTCTGAACATTGTTTTGTGGTTTTAAGGACACATATTAAGCAAAGTTGACTTTTTGGGTTTAAATCCTGTTTTAACATTGCCTCCTCATCACAAACACATCTGGAGTTCTGCCTGTAAGGTATACATTTCTCAGTTTTGTGATGTCAAAGAGAAATCTTTGACGTCTTCTGCGTTGTTCTTAAGGTCATAAATACCTAATGGAGCATTTCTGCTGCATTAGCATGTCAGACAAGATCTATTTAACTGTATCCTGTGTAATTTCCTTTGTAGGCAGTAAACGGAGGACTAGCTTTTGTTTTACAACAGTTCCGCCTGTATTTAAACTTTTTCTAAAACAAAAAATGTCAGAGTGCGTGTTTATAGAAAAGAAAAACACTATTAATACATCATATTTGTCCTTAAAAGACACAATCTTCATTCAGCTATTCTTAGAACTTTGCTGAAGCTATTACCCACAACAACATGACAAACGTCACTCGCTAATCTCGTCTAAACCACTGTTCACAGATGTGGATGAGTGTCAGGTGGGCTCTCATCACTGTGGAGCAGGTCAGATCTGTCATAACCGCCCCGGCTCGTACCGCTGTGAGTGTCCGACAGGATACACGTATGACGCCCTGCACAAGGTTTGTAACGGTGAGTGCCACTGACTTCATATGAAGAACAAATATTTCTTTAGCTTAGGTATAGGACTGTAACAGGAATCAAAACAATAATGACTGTTCAACCATTAAAATAATAATTCGTTAGCATTTACTAATACAGATACAGGTATTTTGCATCAACAATGAGTATTTATTAAATCTATTTTTTGCTATAATACAAAATGTGAATGGGTGTAGTTGTCACCAGATTGAAATATGAAATTACCTTTTAGATATTTCATGACAAAGTAGGAAAAACTGTCTCTTTCCCTATGACATTTTAGAACGTGAGCCTATTGTAAGCATGCCTCTTCTTTGGATTCAATAGGATACTTAGAGTTCTCCTATAATTCTCAGGGACAGTTTAATCTTGTTTAGTTTTCTTTCTTCACTTATCAAGATGCCCCAAAAAAAATACCACTGACATTTTAATTTTTTCATATTTTTAGACTTTTTTCTTTCTTTTTTTTTGTAAACACAACTTGATTGACTTTGCCATTTATGATTTTTGTCGTTTTATGTGTATTTCAAGTCTGATGTAAATCTTGACCTTTATTTCGTGACAGATGTGAATGAATGCTGGCGCTTCTCCGGCCGCCTCTGTTCTCAGACTTGTGAGAACACTCCGGGCTCCTATCACTGTTCCTGCTCCTCTGGCTTCACCCTGGCACCCGACGGCAAAAACTGTGAAGGTAACACTACTCTTTAAGCATTTATCAAACCATTTTTATATTTTGTCTTTGTCTTTCATGGGTATTGATTGATATGCAATATCTGTACACTTCATTATCCAGGGTAAAACTATAAAATAATACGTTTAGTTAATACCTGCACATCACAAGCCAGATTGACTCTTTAATGTTCAAGAAAATTGAAGCTTTTTGTTCTTTTATTATGCAAAATACCTCTGTGAATTTGTGTTGTGATAGGATATATGTTGAAACTGAAAGTCTTCTGTAAAAAGGCAATTTAATAAAACAGAAGTGGATTCAGGAAGAAATATAAAAGAGGTAACTTGCCAAATTTGTCATTGACTTAAACCTAAAGTCAAGTCACAGTTCTTAAAAGTCACAAGTCTGCCTAAAAAAACAAATCAGTAACTTAATTTTTATTTTTATGTCCCACCTTGTAACCTTGTATATCTGGCTCCCTAATTTCCTAAGCCTTCGTCATATTGAGTACATATCGGTTCATGAAATACATCGTGGCCCATACACTTTTGGCTGCTACTTTTAGTGACTAAACAAATATAAGTCCCATAGGACATATGCGTTAACTGCTCAAATATGAGAATAGCTTTGTAGTAGAATACTGTATTAATGACATCATATTTGACTTTGTTGTAGCTAGTTTTGCACAAAATGCTGTCGAGTGATTAGTATCTGTGATTAGCATATCTAATACTGGATAATGGATCTTATAAATCCTAAAAGCAACAGAAACAAGGCTTATACTGTAAATGTTGGACTAAATAATATTACAATTTTTAAACTTTTTTTTTTTTTTTGCTTACATTGATGAACATTTTTGCCTGTTATAAGTTGATGCAAAGTCATGAAAAATTCTTTCCATGCACCTGCTCTCACTCACTGCTCTGTGAGATCCTTAAGGGGATCTCATATGTAAAATTCACTTTTCTGAGTTTTTAACTATTAGTTTACTCAAATGTCTATTCAGATTGATCCATGAATGTTTGAGTAATGTAATATTGTTTGTAGCTGATGCTCAAATGTTTGGAAAAAATCTGTTTTCACCTACCACCTATCCCTACCCTCTCAATATAACTCATTCATTTTCCTAATATTTCATGTTCAAAATTGCCACTTTCCAACATTAAAAATATATACATTTTAACAGTGAAAGTTTTATATTGAAGAGACAGGGCTTATCATTTCTGCAGTTTTGAGAAGGAAGTCATTTGATCTCTTTCTATTTCTAAACTGTTATAGATCAGTTTTGTGTTTTACAACAAAATGTTAATTACTGAACTATTTTTGTTATTATTTATTTACGGAAAAAAACAGAATGTCTCCTGTAACAGATAAAAAACAAGCCATTTTAGGCAACATATGTGACCAATTTTGACCATGAAAACTTCTGCCAAGTGCAGACAAAGACTTGGACAGATTCTAAAGTGCTGTTTTCGTCACTAACACTTCTCTCAAACTTTATTTCAGCTGCAGTCTGGTGGAACAAATGATTCAATAGTGTTTGCTCCTTGTTGACAGAAGTTCAGGGCTGTCAGTTATCAGAAATTTCAGATCATATTAAATCAACACATTTCAAATACACTGCTTATGCTTATTACATTTTCTGTTCAGACTGTGGAGGTAAAGTTGACATACAAATCAGTCTTACTGGGCCTTTGCTCTTCCATTAACTATTATAATATCTACTAATTAGAGCTTGTCTTTTTATAATTTTGACACTAATGTCCACATTTTGACACATCTTATTAAAGAGGAAAAAGGTTTTGCTCCAAAAAAATGTTCCAAAGCGATAAAAAGCTGTAAAGTCCAAAAATGTTTATAACTGAAGTGGTATTATGTTAGTACTCTAGTAAGTTTTCTGTGCCTACATGGGATCTTTTGAAGAGCACCTGATATTCTGTCACTTTGTGATCCATCAACCGCTCTTATCTTTGTTGAGTTGGAATAAATTCAAAACAGTGTTTAACTGTTCAATGGCAAAGTGTGTATTTATTCATCTGCTGATTTTTACATGTTTATGTAGTAGAAACATGCTTGAGCCAGGTTTTACATCCATGACTTGTAAGTTCAGCTCTGAAACTGTTCTGACCCACTCTAAAAAGTGAAATCTAGATAATAAATAATTTTTTATTGCTTAAAGTATAGATAAGATATTATTGCTTATTTGTATCTGTAAAAAGAAAAGACAAAATACCAGCGTGACACTGGCCATAGGTCTGTAACTATCACAGCTCATGTCTACAGTAAAAGAGCTTCTTTTTGTGTTCCCATTTTTCAGCTTTCTTTGGTTGCTGAGAATAGCCACAGGACTGGTTCTGTCATTCTGGTGTAAAAAGGCTTCAGGCTTTCATTAATTTTGCACTTCAGTGTAAATAACTTTAGTCATTATCTTCAACTAAAAAGTGCTGTTTAAGTCAGCGGTTCCCAATCTTTTTTGAGTCATGGCAGACTTTTTTGGTTTCAATTTTTCCACGTCACACCACCTTCTCAACTAATGCTTACAAACTATTTTGGAAAACAACAATATTTAATTTTGTAATCACTGTAATCACTGTCATTACACTTTAAAGAGTGTTTAGTGTCATTATGAAGAGTTTAGCTCTTCATAAAGACAGAATCTCTTGTTTGAAAAGTTACATAATGCCTCTTTATATTATTCTTTAAATTAGTAAATAGTGATTGTTTTACTTTCATTATGGCTGAAATTTGTATTTCGAACACTCCAAAATGGTAAATGACTCAATCTGTTTGGGTTCATTTCATAGATTGGAACTGATTCATTTTTACAAGACACACCTGACTGTAACTCAGTCACTTAACACTTATCAATTATTTTGTGTTCTCTAGACATAAATGAGTGTGAGAAAAACCCCTGCAGCCAAGAATGTGCCAATGTCTACGGCTCCTACCAGTGCTACTGCCGTCAAGGCTATTACCTGAAGGAGGACGGACACACTTGTGAAGGTAGTCTTCAGACATCACATATTTGAACAGGAGACATTGTTGACTGTGTGGTTTTTGTTGTTTACAGATATAGATGAGTGTTCTCAGAGTATGGGGAACCTATGTGCCTTTGAGTGTGTCAATGTCATCGGGAGCTACCAGTGCGCCTGTCCCCCTAATGGATATGTCATGGCTGCAAATGGTCGCACATGTAAAGGTCAGAGAGCTTACAACATGGCTGCACAATTCAGGAAAAATATCTCACATATTTTTCTGAAGTATTGTGTTTTGATTTGCAACTTATGTTTTAAGAGTCCACAGAATTAACAAAAAGGTAGAAATAGACCTATGGAATGGAATTAAAACATGTTTGTGCATGTATAAACTACATGATTAAAATTTTTTTGGGGGGGTACTATTCAAACTCATAATTAAGTACAGGAGTAGAAATGGGTAATCAAAGTTATTCATCGATCTAAAGTCAATAGTATGCTGTCATGAAATATGCTTTTCTCCAGTTTTTTTTTTTTTAGTAAATGAGTACTTGCTTTTCCTAATGTTTTATTTTGTAAAAATATTCTGTTGCAGATGTTGATGAGTGCACAACTGGCTCTCATAACTGCTCCTTTGGGCAGAGCTGCTATAACCTTCAGGGAGGATTCAGGTGTCTGTCCTTCGACTGCCCTCACAACTACAACAAAGTCACTGATACGTGAGTGGACTATTCAGAATGACACTGTGTTATGTCAAAGGATATGAAGGATATGAAAAGGTCCAAACGTAATGGTGTTTGACAAGCCGTCATGTTGTTTTTACAGAGACACCTGAATGCGCAGACAGTTTTTAACAGCATCCACAAAGTTACAATTTCTCCAGACTATTGATGTATTGATTGTTAACTGCAATTCCGTATTAAATACACATACAAATATTCAAATTTGGATTTAATATGTAAAACTCAAAAATCACTGCTTCATTATATTTACGTAATGTAGCTTAGGTGTGAGGCAGTTTGAATAGTACTAACTATAGTAAGTACAAGTAAATTTGACCATACAATGTTATAACTTGCATGATTGGTCATGGCATAATTTTCACTTTAAGTGTTCCCTTGTGAAAATTCCATATACAGGGCAGTGTGATTTCTTGTACTCTTTGCCGAACCACATAAAGACAGAGACCTTTTCTGGTTAACAGGCTTTACAGGGGTGTCAGTACTGCTCTTCTCCATTGCACAGAATCAGCTTTTGGACTCATCAACAGCAGTCTGTCCTATAATTTTTAACCTGGAAAGTTATTATTATAAATTATTGTAATTTTTGTTGTTGTTGTTGTTTGTTGTTTTGTTGTTGTTGTTGTTGTTGTTGTTGTTGTTGTTGTTGTTGAGCCACCTTCAATACAGTGGCTCGACTGTATAGCTTTTCTGTTTTCTTTTAGCATGATGAAACAAACAAAGAACTGTAGCAACAGTTCAGCATCACTATACAACTGTGTTTTCTGACCTCGAAAATAATTTGTGTTCATGATGATATGTTCCAGACGCTGTGAGAGAGTCACCTGTCCCTCCAACTCCTTGGACTGCATGAACTCTCCAGTGCGCATCACCTATTACCAGCTCAGCTTCCAGACAAACATCATTGTGCCTGCCCAAATCTTCAGGATAGGCCCCTCCCCTGTGTATGCCGGTGACCACATCGTTATCAAGATCACCAAGGGTAACGACGAGGGTTACTTCAGCACCCGTAAGCTTAACAGTCACACAGGTGCGGTCTACCTGAACCGACAGCCCCGAGAGCCACGGGACTTCCTCATCGATGTGGAGATGAGGCTGCTGAGACAGGGAACATTCACCTCCTTTTTGGCCAGAATCTATGTCTTCATTACATCAAGCCACATGTGAGCAAAAGACTCTTGCAGATTCATGATTTCATATGGTGCTTAAAATGTATGCAGAATAGATAGAGAAAGAATATGTACTGGTTGTACTTTAGCCAAGATCCTGCCACATGTATAACCAACTGTAGTCATCTGGACAATGCTTTATCATTAGAGAAAAGGATCTACCTACAACTACTCAAGTAGATGAGTACAGTCCAAAGGGAGGAGTTTTTACCTGAAACCTGCTCTGAATATTTTGCCAGCTTCAAGACATTATTACAAGAACAACGTAGACCAGGTAGTAGGCTATATTCAAGCTCAGGACCTTCAGTATCTTCAGACTGAAAACTACTTCTAGATAAGTGTCTCAACAGTGTCCAAATTATGCAATTTTTTTAAACGATTTCTACCATGACTCGCTCATAAATGAGGGATTACACTAACTAACTTACGTTTTATGGCTATAAGTAGTCACCATAAAAACTATTCAGAAAACTAGTAATACAAATCATGAATAATTACCTTCTTAAATCAAACACATTTCAAGTTAAATAATCTATTAATTTTCTGTAAAAACTACAAAACAGCTAATACATGTATCTTTCCCTGTAGCATTTTAAAAAACAAAAGAGGATTTTGTTTTTATACTGACTTACACGATGATTTTGGGGCAAATACACGTCTGGTGCTATGTTGATGCTACAATCAAGTTTTCCTTAGAAGTCAGTGTAAAGTCTTTCTTTTTATTTATCATATTACATTTGGTCACATTCTTTTTAAATAAATTAATCAAACGATGCACACAAACCTACCTTCTCCAATAAAATGTCTGTGTTTTGACCAGCTGCAACCTAAAAAGACAACTGTTCCTTTGTCCAACCAATGATGTAAATTTTGATAAACTAAAAAAGTACACGTTCGCTTTAAAAATGTATTTGTTTTGTGGTTGTGTATGCTTTACTATTGTTTGTATCTCATTGACTTTTCTGTTATTATCTCAGGGTATTACCAATGCATTTTTGTTTTTGCAAAAAGTTATTTGAACAGTTTAGTTTTGGCAAGGAAAACTTACAAATCCATATCCACTGTACTCAATAAACTTTAAAATTATATTTGAACATCTCACCATCTTTTCTGTTGAAACAGCACTGCCATCTTCTGGACACTTGATCTCCAACACTCTTTGATAATGACAGTAGTTAGAAAATGCTTCACATGGATAGAATTTATCACTCTTTGGCTTTAGATTGCGGAACACCCTGATTACAACTCCCACCTGGAAAATGTGCTTTGTTTTGTTTTCTCGGTTTTCACGGTCCTATTATTAGTCTCGTTGATAGCTCTTACACAGGAAAAGAGGGTAGTTGTGTCTCCCATATCAGTCCACAAGTAAACACCAAATTGCAAAGAACAGTGTTAAAAAAAAAGCTTAAAGGGGACCTATTGCGTTTTTTTTTTCTATGTATTTATGAATAAACTATAATATATGTAGATCAGTAATTTACTTATTAAATATTAGAAATAGAAAAAGGTCCATTTACTTTTTGTGCAAAACTGCAGGACTGATAAGTCCCGCCCCTTTAGTGTAAGATTTTAATGTAACAAGCAGCAGATTTTTAATTTGTAGGTTTCATTGTTGTAAAGGATCTGTGAATATTGTGTTTATTTTGAACCAGTATGCTTCACTATGAATTTGATTTTTTTGACTAATCACAATTAAATACAGACAAGTGGGCGGGGATAGGTGTTAAGTGAGGACAGGGCTTTTCTGAGCACTTAGTCATCAGCTGCAGGACAATACAAGATAACTCAAACATGCAAGAATTCTTCCTAATAGAACTTTGGGTAAACTAATGATGAGAGAAGGCAGTTTTAACAAGGTTAAAAACTTATACATTTAGATTTTTCACACCATGTCTTCTTTAACTTATATTTAGCTCTATGAAGCGTTTTTCTGCCTTTCTCTTTGGTGAGAATAGTGGTGCAAAAAGTACCTAAAGACCATATACTGTATTGCAAACAATACAAACAGGATATATTTGTAAATTATTTAAATAGTTAATTTCTCAAAGTAGCTCTTCTTGGTTGGTCCAGCAGTTTAAACAAGGCTAAAACAATAGCTGTTTTTCCAATGTCTTAAGATTCCAAGCTTGGATAAACACAGTTGGAAAAGAAATGACCTCAATGACCATTTCCTCTGCATTGACTGTGACAGGTCTGAGGTTTGAGTCTCACTTGTTTAAAAATACTACACTTTACTGTATGTACCAGCCAGTGTTAAAGAAGGATACATGATACAGATAATGCCTTAGTTTTCTCAAGGAAGGATGGTACTTGGTGGAGATCCGGTCATTGAGTCTGCCTCCCACACATGCAGGGTGTAGACTCAAATTATCTATATGCTCTCTAAAGGGTTATCATCAGTTTGAGAGGAACCTATTTTGGCTTTTCGTGTATCTTTTCCTGCTATAAACCTATCCACTGGAATAGGAAAAATCTCAAATTTAAAGTTATCATTGTGAATCTTTTTCTTTAGTTTATGCATAACAATGATTAAATACGCATTTTCATCCTGTCTTGTTATCAAAAAAAAAAAAAGAAAGCATTTAATGTGTTAACATTTTTCAAACTTTTTATATTATATAAGACAGGCAAATGTGATAAAGGGGACAGGGCCTGGTTTTAACTTCTTGGTTGACATATTAAATAAAATACTAAGTCCAAGTTTGGTCCAAGATTGCAAAGTTTGTTGTGTTTAGGACCTACTTTAGCGGGAAATATTGCTGCCTGTGGCCTCATGCCTTAAAATGTAGCATTTTTTAATCACAACAATGTTCTCTCAATATTAGATCTGGGCTGATTCGTGCATGTTTGAGTGATCTTGTATTTTTGGCAGCTCAGAAAAGTGTCTTTCACCTACCCCTTATAACTTCCCACTTGCATTTATTTATTTGTGATGACCGTAATTAAAAAATGTATACTGAAGTAGGGTTCAAAATGACCATGTAGCCATATTCCAACAACAAAAAGAAGTCATTTAAAATCTGCTGCTTGTTTTACAATGAAGAGGTGGGGCAAATCAAAGGATTTGTTTATATTTCTAATCTGTTTAAATCGGTTTTGTGTTTTAGAATGAACAAAATGTAAATTAGTGAACTCAGTTGTTTACTAGATACACAGAAAAGACACAGTAACCCTTCCTTTAACCTCGCTGAAGAGAGTCTAGAACACTAGAGGGCAGCAGATTGTGCTCTTTAGCTAGCACCTGTGGCTTCTCAGCATCAGCAGCAGCAACAACAACAACAACAGCAGCAGCAGCATCAGACTCAATGAGATGACTGAGGTAGGCTACATCATTTTAAAAATATGAAAAAATAAAGTTTCCCATCCCTCACTTTCACAAACCCTTGACACATTACTAGTATCACCTGCTTAGATTTGTTTGTAGCATAGATTTATAGTTTTCAGACACAGTTGTGACAAAGGCACAGTCAATTAGCGCTCATCTTCAAAAGTCAGATGGCTCATCTGAATAGACAATGTAGATGTTGATGTTTTTGATTGAATTTGATTTTCACAGCTCTACTTTACAGTAAACTTTGTAGGGGGCGAAGGAACATATTTTTGCTAAGCTTTAAAGGAGCTAATTGATTGTTTACAAAAAAAATACAAAATAATAATTAGGCTAAAATAAAAAATAAGCTCCAATGTCATGAATACATCTAATAATGTCTGGTTTGTTCACTAAACTCCACTAAGTTCTGCTGTTTGTTTTGTTAGCATTGTGGCTAACTGCTATTAGCATACCGACACGTCTCGCTCCAAACAGCAGTGAAAAAAACACTTTAAAACACATTGTGGTGAGCATTGTGGAGGCTCAGAATGTTTTGGGTAAGTGAGCAAGACATGGGCTGAAGAGGGAAATTTAAAACTATTTATTCTGTTTGTTTACATTTTTAAGGAAGCAAAAACATAAAGTATAGTAGGCTGCCTTTAACTCAAATTACTCAAACTCAAAACGACGACCTCAGCACATCCTACAAAGATCTACTGTAAAGGTGAAACTGTAACCTGGCACGATGCACAAATTACTTTTACTTTTCTTTTTGGTGAATACAATCTCATAAAGTTTCCACTGTAAACAAACACAAATCATACCAGTAACACCCCCAGCAGTCGCATGATTCATGTACGCAGACATCCTGTTGTTATTCATGAGGTAAACCACATTATCGCAGATATCATGAGTTTGGATTCTGCTGTAATGGAAAGGTATTCCATCTCTATTTATCTTGGGCAGAACTTTTATGGAAAGAATATTCCATCGAGTTATAAAGTCATTTATAATTATAAACTGCTCCTCCTGATGATACAGAAAAAGGTGGGAATGGAAAACTGGCTGGAAAAGGCAATCAAGCGAAAATAAGATAAACTTTTCAAAAAGAGAAATTGGAAATGAAGTAAATGCAGGCAAAGGCTTTGATTTCTATTGCAAAAAGCACATTCAAATTACACTTTCTTGAGTTTGTAACCTTGTCATAGGTGTTCTTTAATCATTAGTTTACACAAGTTATTCAGGTATTCACATTCTGAGTAAAACATGTATAATTTAAAATTGTTATGTAGTCACTTTCTGACAAGAACAACAAGCATGTTTATATTTCATGCGCTCATTTTTATAATGTAATTTGTCATGAAATAGATTAAAAACCCTATTGATAACTGCTTCACTTCACAGTTTAACACAAAACATTTAAGGCTTTTTATGTAAATCTCAACAAAAGAAGGGATAAGCATGCAAAATAAATTTCCAAAAAAGGAATCTGCTACTACTACTTCATGACATCACAAGGTGGAACAGAACATTTTCAGCTTTGAAGCTTTAGACCAGGGGTGTCAAACTCATTCTGACAAAGGGCCACACTGGCATTGGGGTTGTCCTTGAAGGGCCGGTTGTAACTAAAATTAACTTTACTAATCTTTTACATATTTCAAATAATAGTTGTGTTTGATTATTGTATATTTATTGAAGTGACAATTACTGAATATACATCTGCTTTAGTCTGAAAAGGTCATTTTATTAGATTCAGACACCCAGATTACTCCTGACACTATAAAAATATACAATTTAAGTAAACCTTATAAGACCTTGAGGGCCACATGAAATAAGTTGGAGGGCCGCATCTGGCCCCCGGGCCTTGAGTTTGACGCCTGTGCTTTAGACATTTAAACCATGCAGGACCAACCATGAGTCACATGTTTTGCTCACCTTGCTTACCTCATGTATTCTGAACCTTTAAATTGTTCACCACATTGTGTTTTAAACTATTTTCACAGCTGTTAGGAGTGAGACTTGTCGATGTGCTAACAGCAGTTAGCCACAATGCTAACAATGACAACAAACAGGACATTAGATGTAGACTGGACATTGTGGACATACTGTATCTCTGCTGGGATGAAAGTAAAAAAAACTTTGTATAGTCCCTTTCATAGGGGATGTTTTTGGTAACAACAGTCTAAAATTGCTCACAAAAGTAATTTTCTTTACTATAAAGAGGCGGAGTTTATCAGTTCTGCAACTTTGAACAGGAAGTCAAAGTATCTGTCACTATTTCTAGGCTGTTTTAGATTAATTTTGTGTTTTACAACAACCTAATTGTAAATGAATGACCATAGTTTATTACTAAAACATTAAACACAAACTCAGAATTTAAGTTTTAGTTTTACTTTGATTCACGTTTTTTTATTTTATTTTATTTTTTTTTCACTTCCTGTTTTACAAAAGGAGACTTTGACTGATGCTGGTAAGTTCTGTGTTTAAAAGGATAATAGGATAATAGCTCCGTGTGAACTATGAGCTATGAGCACTAATGCATAAACTACATGGATATATGAGCAGACATACCAGCGCTGGCGTTCCCTCTGGCTGTGACAGTAAAACAGGGCAGAGCTCACTTCATCATGCCTGTGCTGATTGTTTCCGGCCTTCAGGGAAACCAGTGACAGGCAGCTCCCGGGCTTTAGTCAGGTTCATGTTTTTAACACTATCTGTCCATCAAAGAGGCTCCTGTAGCTCTCTCACAGACTCATTTACCACACATGCCATGTTTGAAAGCCAGAGTTTTGTTTTTGGGATACATCCTTTCAAAATCTTTGAACAATTGAAAAATGTCTGTAGCAAATTGTTAGAGGCATTGTTTGTTATGGCTATTATAAAGTACAAAGTTATTTTAAAAAACAAAGAAAAAGTTTAAGGATAATTTGTTTGCATTTTTTCCATGTACTTTCAATCATAACCTAAAGGTTACATAACATGCAAACTTGACTTCTTTGCTCTAACATTGCTACCTTGTCAAAAACACAGCTGAAGTTTTGTCTGGGATATTTTTTTTTCTCCTCTGAGCTTCATAAATGACTGTTCTGAATGTCCCTGATCTGTGAGGTCTTATATAGACACATCTTTGAGATATTCAGCATTGCATAAAACATTATTTCATTGTTTTCCCTGTGTTATTTCCTTTGCCGATGGAGCTCTAACTTAATTCTTGATGTGGGAAAGAAAAATCGTGTGCTTTACTACACTGCTTTTATCGGTTCTGGTGTATGAGATGTCAAAAGTGAGTGTTTAAATTTGTGTACGTTGATCATAATTTTACATGTTGTCCATTGTAAACCATAATAGTAATATTCATTCATTCATTCATTCATTTTCTACTGCTTAATCCCGTTAGGGGTCGCGGGTGACTGGACAGTGGCCAACTCGTCACAGAGTTAGACAGACAATCATTCACTCTCTCAGTCATTCACTGAGGAAAATTTACAGTGATGCCCAATTAACCTAAGCATGCATGTCTTTGGAGGTGGGAAGAAACCGGAGTACCCAGAGAAACCCACGGTGACATGGAATGAACATGCAAACTCCACCAGATAATAGTAATATAACACGCTAAATATCAAACAAATAAAACTACATAAAGAAACTAAACTGCATACATGAGAAGCATCATGCTGATAGTTCACCTAAAATGCCATTTACAAGTTTTTATTTTTGAAAACACTTTTAACATTTAACACTTGTGTGGACTCATCTTGTCTTGTGTCCATGAACACCCACTCACTATTATTATGAGAATGGAAGAGGAAAGTCTGATTGTTGTAAAAAGTGACATATTTTATCCTGAACACAAGAGAAAAGCACCACATGTATCCGTTCTTCTGACCTGAAGTGAGGCTGCACTGTGCTGGTCAGTGCGTTGCATTAAACAATCAGTGAGATGAATGCGTGTCTTTCATGTGAGCTAATGAAGTCGAGAGCTGGCTGCTGTTTGAAGTGGTCCAGCGGTGGATTTGAGGAGGTTGAGTCCTGGCTCCCTAGGCTTTGTACTCAACAAGTGATGCTCTCTCAGGTCCAGTGCACTGTTTGATCCGGGGCTCACCGCACCAAACACTCAGGTCACTTTGGTTACAGAGCTCCAAAATACAAAGAGTGGACCGATAAGTACTCCGCTATTGACTAAATCTGTTTGAGAATATTATTATGTTCTGCACTTTTTGGACAATGGTGGCGTCCTGGATCATCTGAGAGATTCTGCAGGGACATAGGTGAGCTGGTTGCCATGGTAATGAGTTTATTTTTGCTGCTAAACAGGCCTAAACTATTTTACCCTAACCCTACTATTTTTTTGCCTTCACCTTTACCCAAATTCTTCCTCTAAACTTACCCGTTTCACAAAACCAAAAGTCTTACCCAACAATTTTTGTATACAGGGTTGGGCAATTATTTTTCCCCAAGGGCCAGATTCAAACCCGACAAGTGGTGGAGGGATAAAATTTGGTCATTGGTGCAACAATTATCATTCTTATAGTTGTAGGTAGATCTTTTTTTGGGAAATAGGCTTTTGATCATTTATTATGATAAATATTAGAACATAAAGCAAGACACATGCTCCACAGCTAAACCAATAAAACAAAAGACATTTAAGGGACACATCTGGCGCCCGGGCCACAGTTTGCCCAGGTCTGCTTTATACCCATGTTTTGTTTTGTTTGTATTTATTTTTTTGTCTGTTTTTAGTACAGATAAATGGCATCTATTGAAGTGAAATTTATTTTGCAGTGTTCTGTCCACATCTAACAGAACTTTTGTCCTCTAAGATCCAGGAAATGTGCGATTTATTGTTAGAATTGTGGCTAAACTTCTAAGAGTTTTGAAAAAATTCTTAAAACAAATAAACAATTAAGAGGCTTTGAAGTGAGTAAAACGTGGATTGGTGTGATGACAGTTTATGTTTTAAAAAAGCAGAAAAAAGTAAAATACATTTTAATAAGCTTATAAAAAGTACAGAGCAGTGGGGTGGAGACATGGGGTAGGTGAAAACAGAACTTTTATGAACTCTTAAAACACAAAGAACAAGTCAAGATTATGCTAACATCAATTAATCACCCAACAAACAACTCTCTTATCACAATGATTAAAATATTTATTGAACCATGAAGCTTTTTATAGTGAAATGCAAAGAAATTACTACTTTGCATTTTGAAAATTAAGTCAAAGTACCTGTTCAGTCATTTACATTTTTTATAACTTTTATACAAGCTGTAGACCTTTTTAAGAGTTCATGGCATCAAAGAGCCCTTCACAGGTGTTAGTTAAAAAGGAGCATTGTTTTGACAAAACATAAGAGTTGAAAAACATCACAGGTGAGAGGTGTCACATCACCTGTCAGTCATCACTCAAACACAAGAGCAATTCTGACATTAAAATAACTATAGAACATTTCAATCTTCTGCTTTGAAGGCCAACAACACAGTAAATGAAAAAGCTTTAGCTCTCAATGATGTGATTCTCCAAATGTGTGAAGGGCGAAGTGTAGTGGTCTCGTCTGGACC
Source organism: Mugilogobius chulae (assembly GCA_038363315.1). NCBI lineage: Eukaryota > Metazoa > Chordata > Actinopteri > Gobiiformes > Gobiidae > Mugilogobius > Mugilogobius chulae. Next base: position 29,067,991 of record CM076405.1, on the reverse strand, counting down.
CACCACATTTGGTCTTGTCTTGATTTTGAGGATGCTTGGACTCGTCTTGTCCTGGATTAGTCTTATGTTGGACTTGGTCTTGGACAGGACCACATTTTCATTATCACCACGCTCTGCTAAACTTGCACCAGGATCACGGTGACCTGTCAGAAACAATTTGCAATAAAGACTGCACAATAACATCATGCTGATAATTGTATAAAATTACAAGGTGGTCAACAACATAAATTACACAAAACTTTTCCCTCATTGGGTGACGTTTAATTTGATAAATGCTGAATATACAGAAGATAAAAGTGCCTGAATGTAACACAAATGACAACAGCCTAATAACAAAAAATACATTCACAAATACATACGTAAATACATTTCAATTCCTGGTTGGACATGGGCAGCAAAAAATTAAAATAGCAGTAATTCCACAATTGTGACCTGTCAACCATATCTTAAACAAGAGCCAAAATACAAATACAAATAATAATGGCTGATGACAATTTTATTTTGTTTAAACTGTCAGATAATGTCACTGTTTTATATTTCCACCCAAACTGCGCCTAAAACTATTATAAATGTTTTCCAAATAGGGTCATAATAAGAAAAAAGTATTCAATTATTTTAGATTTTCTGTTTTTGTCTGGAATAATTCACTGTAAATTTAATACTGATCAATTTCTATTAAGATCCAATTCTATTTAGAAATGTAGTGGTTGAGTGTAAGACAGCAGAGTTCTTGTCTGAATGAATCCTGACACGTCTCCGAGGGCAGTATGCAGGTCCTTTATCACTCAGGTCTACTCATTGATCTTCCTAATGTTCCCGGTGCCACCTAAAACAGATTGGAAAGAGTTTGACCTTTGGAGGTGGTCACATTTTTGTTCTGCAGCAAGAAGCTACAGGTCGTGTTTAATCACCCTGCTGCTATGATGAATGCATTGGATTATTAAGTTCTCTGCCTGGGGCTCACAGTAAGTCCCTTTACTCCTCTGAACATTTACAGCAAGGATTTTCTTCTCTCAGCTCACGTCAATCAAGACTTTTTGAGTGTGTGAAATGTTGTTCTTGCTATTACCACTTTTGAGAAAGTTTTATTTTAGATTCAGCAAGTTTACTTCTCAACAAGAAGATCCAGAACATATAGTTGTCTGAAGTTCGCAAATTCTTCCAATGTAGTTTTTTTAACTTCTCCTTCTCTCTCACAAAGCCTTTGGTACATAATTGCAATAAGTATGTTTTTTTTGTTCACTAGCACTGATATGGAATAATTTGTTTGGACAAAAAAGTGAAGCAGGGTTACCATCTCTGCACAGCCAATCAGCTCTCAACCTAAAAACTCAGAAAAGTGCACCCCAAGGCTTTAAGGCAAAAAAAAAAAAAAAAAAAAAACACCACCAGCAAAATGATTGTTTTCTTGATCAGTTTGCTCTCCCAGCAAATAGATTTTCATGAGGGGAAAAAAATAATAATTGTCCATTCAAAATAAAAAAAAAAAAAAAAATCGTATCTGTCCACAAAAGTAATCAACAAACTGTTCAGTTTAATGTGTCCAACAGTTTTGTGCAATTTAATGCAGACAGTGACGTTGACATTTCCTAAATCAAGAAGGATTTGTTTATGTAATGCCTTCATGACATTAGACGCTAAAAGACCATCCAAAAATCCAGATGCAGTTGTTTATTGTGCTTGTGCATTCTTAGATGCGTAGTTGTGAAATAGAGTACAAGTGAAGGCTATGCCTGAGCTGTTATCATGGGGGACGGGGTGCAGTACATGGGGCAGCACGGCTGGAGTCCTGAGGGCATTCCTGGAGCTCACGGTTGCGTTGATGTGGAGCCACAGTCGATTATTATCTGCAAATAGAGATAAAAGGCTGATTTATTTTAACTTTGTGTTTCTGTTGGTGGTTTTGTAGATGTTCTTTTGTCAGCAGGGGTTCATGTGACATTACAACATTAAACAATTCCTACAAGTCCTATAATTATATTATAGTGACTTCACTGTGGTTTTCATTTATTTACATCTTACTGACATTTTGTATTACTCTTTTGTATGTTGGAGAAAGAAATCACACTTGCTTCAGTTGAATCTCAAAACTCCAAACCAATCACAGAATAAATGTACACCCAGTTATCTTTTTTAACAGGGGTCTCAAACTCAAATGAAACTGAGGCCAAAATGGTCAAAGTTTGTTGAGTGGCTCTTTTTAAAAATATAGACCTACTAATATACATTTGACTATTAGGTTGTATTGTGCCAATAAAACACAAAATGCAATGTATCCACATTATCCACATTAATTATTTTATGTTTATTATGTATATATATATATATATATATATATTATATATTATATATATATATATTGTAATCTAGGCCTTTGGCAAAGCAGTGACCCTTAATGTGATTAAAAAGTAGAGGTTTTTTTTTTTGGGTTTTTTTTTTTTCAAATAGTCTTGTGCATTTTATTGGTTCCGTGGGTCTAAAATCATCTTTAGGGCTGCATTTGGCCCTCAGACCATGAGTTTGAGACCCCTGTTCTTCAGAAAGATAATTGGATTAGAGTAGTGATCTCTCCTTCTGTACTAGATGGAGGTACGAAGGAATAACAGTTTTCTGTCTGTCTCTATCTTCTACCTTCAGCCTTTCCTGTTGTATGGTAGGGATTTCCCCATTCTCCACGGCATCATCTCAAACAGGGGATTCACCACCAGAGCCTGGAGTGACAGAGCTGTCACTGCTCCAGAGATGTCAGTGAATTTGGTACCCTTAAGACATCCATGTGATAGCACATGTAATTACATCTTACAGCATTTCAGGAGATTGTATAAACATTATAGAACTGACACAAGATGTTGTCACTACTTCTGGAAATTTAGAGTAGGAATCCCCTGGAGATCTACTTTTACAAAACCTGCTCTGAACTACTTTAACTCTTGCTGCATACAGATGTGAGATACAGTTAGGTGCATATGTAAAATATAAGCTATTCTCTATTTCTTTATGCACAGTTTTAGGCAATGACAGCTCCATTTACAATGGTAATAAGCCCTTTAGGGAGGTCTCTAAAGGGCTTATTAAAGCAGGATATTCCTGCTTTAGCGTCTACTGCAGGAGATGGACATACAATGAATTTAAAACTGAACTTTTTTGTTTGCAAAATATGAAGTAGTCCTCATATTTTAAAACCACAACATTTTGGCACTTTTGGCAATGTTGATGTGCCACAGGTCATGTCCAAAGTTGCGGGGTGGAGGGGTAGGGGGACTTTTGAAGATCAGGGTTGACGTGACACCTGAGCAGCACACAAAAGCACACAGCTCCTCTCCTGTTCCTCAGCCGTCTGTCAGCGAAGGTCTGTTTACTTCCTGTTTGCTCCCTGCCCTGCGTCTTCTCTCTGAAGTGCAGATATTTGACCACAAGGTGTGTTTAATAAACATGCTGGTGTTTAGTGATCTACTGAGGCGTTAAGAACAAGTGCATGCAACAGGAACACCTGTCCTCAAGGAAAAAATGCATGTGATGGTGCTTCCCTTTATTGATAGTTGATGAAAAGATCTTACAATTTTTTTATGAGGTAAATTAAGCTGTGATGCTGCTAGCGATACCCACAAACAGAATTTAGGCATGTGAGAGTCAGTATAAAGCATGCAAAAAGTTACATTATTTTAATTCTCCAAAAAGACTGCAGAGAACTTGATCTTGTTTATTATGGCATTGGCCGTATCTGGCTTTGATTAAACTTTTTAAAAACTGATTATTTTGCCGATGATGGCCCATTTTTTCTTTTGGTTGTTGGGTAATGAATTCAAATGCAGCAAATCATGACTTCATTCTAAATTCACTTAAGATGATAGTGGATGATAGTTGTTTTCATTCATAAGGATTATTCGTTAAGCATGTGTGTCTGAACATGAATTAATCTGTGTGTTGAGAGTGTGGTGCTCAGACTGCTTCTCTCAGCCCAGTGCACTTTAACCTGCACTATCATCACCTGCTGAAGGTGGTTTTGGCTACAACAAAGGATAATGGTTGTGCTGATGGATGCTAGTCCCTGCCTCTCTGTGTGGCATGGCGTCTCACACACCCTCTCAGGACCAATCACAGCTTCTTGTGCTGCCCTGCCAACATCAGCTCAGTTTCAGGGTGATTTATTCTCGTTCTGAATAGACTTCCACAGACTACAACTGATTCATGTTTCAAACATGCCACCCCAAGCTATAGTCTCAAAAAGTCCAGACGGTACTTCTAAGTAATTATTTTTATAAACCTTTCACCTTAGTATTTGTGGTGTGAAGAAGTTTTTCTCTGAATGCTCTAATCCCTGCTTTATGTAGGCTAATTTTGCATTGTTAAAATGTAAATATTTATTAAGAGTTACATTTCCTATCCATTTATTCCAACCCCACAATGCCAACTAAATGATGAAGCTCAATGTGACAAAATAAGAGTTGACTAAATAGTTCCATTAACATGTATGTATCTTCAAACCAAATTTGAAAGCCAACACCTTCACACACAGATGTTTTCATTGATGACAAATGGTGCAAGCTTAATGTGTGTCAATGCTGCGCTGTTCCCAGCACTGCTCATGGGGAATGTGAAGCAGACAAAGCACTGGTCCAGGCCGTCAGCGACTCTGGGACACACTAAGAAGCTGGTGACAGATCCGGCGGGAGGCATGACCACTTTGCCCTGCTGCCTGTGCTGCAGTGTAGGGCTCCGGGACACTGTTTTACTGCACACCTCTGGAATGCCTGCGCGGTCCTGTCCTCACTAGTAAAATCTGCTCATGGCCTGCATCCAAACACCTCAAGTTTAATCGTCTGTGTTGAAGAAGGCTGGGTCACATCATGTCTTAATATGACATTATAGCTCTAAAAACATTTACAGTTTATGCTGTAATGTGAAGTGAGACTTGAAATAGTTCAGAATTATTATTGATTTAGGCCGGATGCCTCTGAGATTTTATGGACGGAGTTTGCCTTTTGGTTTTTAGCCTCTGTCCACCCCCATGAATCCATCCAGACTTCTGTATGACAGTGTGAGTGTGAAAACAGCTATTGAACACCTGACCTGGGGCAGAGTGCAAACGTTCTGCTCAGCTCACTAAACAGTCAGAGCACTGCACTATTGACCTTTTCTGTACCACACAGCAGCCTGACTTGGCATGTCTTTACCCAGCGGTCACACTGGGTATTTACACCTTAAACTTAAAGTCAAATAAAGCATCTGATAACAGCTACACTAACATCTCGATCAGGACAATGTACATCGAGGGTTTTCCTATGAATTTAAGTATCTGAAGATAACCTGCTCAAACAAGGAGAAAATGCATTCTAGAGGCGATAGGTGAGAGCCCACCTTGTTGCTATAATGCCATGAAGCTCTGCGACTGCTTCCCACAAAGTTAATATCTGACTTTGGAACAAACAAGTTAGAAAATGTTTCAGTTCAGAATAGAGCCACTGAGTCAAATGAGGTAGCTCACACACGTGTTCCATACGCCTTCTGGACAAAGCATTCCAGGTGTTCGTTGTATGTCCTACATCGTGTGTGAAGAAGGCCTGACCCTGCTCAAACTGCTGCTTCTTTGACCTGACCTGATAAGTAGAAGTCAATGGTGGAATGGCTTTTTTCCTTAATAGTGCAAACAGGCATTCAGATATTTGTCCTCTCCCTTTATCCCCCTTTTTCATATTATTATTATTATTATTATTATTATTATTATTATTATTATTTATTTATTTTTTTTTAATAGCTGTGTAAGTCAATGAGTGTTGACAGTGCATTTCTTTAAAACGCAACCATTTAGCATCAGAGATATGTTAGTGGGACACAATGTTGAAAGTGGGGAATGGAATGGATTCAGGGATGATTGTTCCAGTCGAGGTTGCCTGGAAAATCCTGACAATACCATTCTTTGTAGCATAAATAAGTGTGGGTTCACAATCCTAAGGGTCTAGGCACTACAGTAGGTATAGGTCAGTGTTCATTAGCAGGTACATGTGTCCGAGAGCATTCAGGAAGAAGGAGGGACACACTTTAGAGTTGTAAAAACACACCTTGTTTTTTTATGTTGTTGTTGTTTTTGTTTGTTTATTTTTTGTAAAAAATCACTCTTGTGTCTTTTGGGTAATACATCATGTCAAAAGGTTTTTTCATTATTAGTTGGTCTAGTGATGCTTTGCAGAAATTAAATGGAGAAAAAAATGGACTAAAAATATGAAACATGACAATAGAAAGTCATAGCTCAGTCAATGGTCTGTGTTAGAAAGCTAACCTAACATCCTCCAGTATTTATTTATTCTGAATGAAGACAGCACAGTCTGAGCCTGAGGCGTTTGACATGACGTTATCAGTGCAATCTGCAGGACCAAAACGCATCCATCACATCAAAGCACTGTTCAGCTCACCTTCCTACTATTACTGCTGACTTATTAACCTGTCATTAAGACCAGTGACATCTATAAATATTGTGAATGACAGAGGCTGGGAACTCTGATAGGTTTATTTTTTGGATTTGTGATGACACACAGAATACACTACACTATGCTTACACCTTGTATTCAATTGTATAAAGGCCTCCACAGTCCACGTAAAACAGTTCTTTTTTAACGCAGATTCTGCAAGATTACTCCAATAGTGAAATAGCTAAAACTAACATGAAAAAGAAATTAAGATTAAAAATTCGCAATGCAAACTGTGAGATTTCGTTGGATAGTGTAACATGCTAAGAACATTTCATTCAAAACAAACAACAACAAAAAACCTTCTTCAAACTTTAAACTTTACTTTTAAATTTTAGTTTTATTTCTGAAGGTGTCTGATCTCTCCATTCATAAAAATCAGTTTGTTAGTGATATTAATTTTGACTCCCTTTTTATGTAAAGTTAATTAATGCTAGTCCTCAGCTTCAAGACAAAGAAATGCTCAATTTACAGTAAAAGAAAAATTAAGTAAGCTTGTCAACAAGGAGAAACTGTTTTGAAAGCAGGGCCAATGTTCAACAAACTCTGTAATGACAAAGCACAGATTGAGCCGGGTACACCTGATTCACAACAAACCATCTCCCTGACTTTAATTGGTGGGTCATGACTCTTTGAACAACAGCTGTGGAGCCAATTCCACTTTACACAAGTGAATCGACCTGCAACCTGCTTCTCTCAGCACATGTAATAAATGCATCAATTTAGCTCCAACATGTGGCTATGTGCAGGTGCTGACAGGACCGATAAAACACTTGCAGCCCTGTAATTTAATTCATTTTTCCTCAATACTTATGTCACAAGGTTACCAGGTGCAGCCCCTATCAATAAAAGCACAAAGTTATTCTGGCACAAACTTATGCTGGCTATGATGTCTCAAAAATACTCCAACCCTTGGCAAAATGACAATACCCAAGATGATCTATGCCTGAAAAGCATATTGTCTATAAACCACCCTGCTCTGTCTTGAGTTTGACCTGATATGCAGAGAGGAAATAGTGACCAGATCAGTAGGCCCATGCAAAATATAGAGAGCAGAGCAGTTTTGGCTCCCTTACGATGAACAGTAGAGGACAAATCTGAATGACAAAATTGAGATTATGTACAGTTTTGGTGTAGCATTTGGTTTCTCAATTTCATCACAATACATTTAGTTTGTCTGACAAATGGTGTGAATAATGTCAATAATCAGCCTGATGCCTCCACCTGAAAGACTGCTGTGTGTCTTTTGTGATGGGCTGAAAGCCTCTCCTGTAGTGGCCTCCTCTGGCTGTCTGCCATTGAGAACACAGCGCAGCTAAAGGCATGGCAAAGCCTCTCAATGGGCTCCTAAAGCTGGCTTCAGTGAGGCCTCTTGTCTCCTCAGTGTGACTAGTGGAAGACGGCAGATCTCCAAGAGCCTGTCACGGTGACCTAATGTGGCCAGCTGCAGGAAGAGTCAGCCTCTGTTGTTGCACATTTGAATGCAAACGAGTCCGGAAAGACTCACTGAAAGAGCTGTGGTCCCGCTCTCCTCTCCCCAGACCTCCAGAGGAGTGAGACTATAGATGATGGTGACGATGATGATAATGATATTGGCACGGTGGCAGAGCTGATAGCGCTCTCGCCTCCCAGCAAGAAGGTCACCGGTTCAACTCCCGCATGGCCTGGGCATTTCTGTGTTTAGTTTTCATGTTCTTCTCCATGTCTAGGTGGTTTCCTTCGGGCTCTCCGGTTTCCCCACCAACCGGTTAGGGAACGCTTGGTGGTGGTCGGAAGGGTGCCCGAAGGCTGCTTGCTAAGTTGCTGTGTGAAGCACTTTGGAATACATCTGTCTTAAATGACGATGATGATGATGATGATAGTAGCGATGACGATGATGATGATGATGATGACAGTAGCGATGACGATGATGATGATGATGATGATGATGATGACAGTATCGATGATGATGATGATGATGATGACAGTAGCGATGACGATGATGATGATGACAGTGGCGATGATGATGGTGATGATGACAGTAGCGATGATGATGATGATGACAGTAGCGATAACGATGATGATGACAGTAGTGATGACGATGATGATGATGAAGATGATAACAGTAGCGATGATGATGATGATGATGATGAGAGTAGCGATGACGATGATGATGATGATGACAGTAGCGATGACGATGATGATGATGATGATGACAGTAGCGATGATGATGATGATGATGATGACAGTAGCGATGATGATGATGATGATGACAGTAGTGATGACGATGATGATGATGACAGTAGTGATGACGATGATGATGATGATGATGTTGATGACAGTAGTGATGATGATGATGATGATGATGATGATGATGATGATGATGATGATGACAGTAGCGATGATGATGATGATGATGATGATGATGATGATGATGATGATGATGATGATGATGATGATGATGATAATTGGGGTCATAAATGGTGTCAGTGCCCACTTCGTACCTCTGCCCACTTTATACCTTTTGGTGCAACTACGCATGCGCAGGTGGAAATTACGTCTTTTAAACACACTTATTGTAAGTGTACAGTTAAAATGTATTTATATTTATATTAATATTTATGAATGTATCTTGCAAACGTTTGCCAATAGAAAGCCCAAAACGGCACATTTATTTATCACCACTTTACGTAAGCTAACAGATAGCAGCTGGAACTCGCTTAATCAGGCATTTACGGCTTTAAACTGTAATATTCTCATATTGCAATCATTTGCTTTGTTGAAATCTGTAAGGGAATTTTGTGTTTAACAGTTTAGTTTTGTCTGTGTTTAATTAAAATTTCAATACAAATAAAACAATGTAAGAGAAGTGAAGCTAAAAGTACGAAGTGTGCTTTCTGGCCATTGACAAATGGTAAATGGTCTTTATATAGAGCTTTTCTACCTTTCCAGGCACTCAAAGTGCTTTACAATCTAGTAGTATTCACTCACCAAGTGTACACAGACACTGAGGCAGTGTGGGTTAAGTGTTTTGCTCAAGAACACATGATGACGACGACAATGATGATGTCAATAATGATGATGATGATGATGATGATGACAATGCGGAGGATGATGATGACGATGATGACGATGATGATGATGATGATGATGATGATGATGATGATGATGACGAGGAGGATGATGATGATGACGATGATGATGACGAGGAGGATGATGATGATGACGATGATAATGACGAGGAGGAGGATGATGATGACGATGATGATGACGAGGAGGATGATGATGATGATGATGACGAGGAGGATGATGATGATGATGATTATGACAATGACAAATGAATATGATGACAGAGAAATAAAGATTTATGCTACCTACACTACACAACACATCACAAATAAATAAATAATGTATAATTTAGGATGAATATATGATTTGTTTTGTCCTGCGGTGTAGTGGGAACACAGAATGGTAGAAGCATTCTGATAACTGAGCAGATCCTGAGGCTGTGTTTTAGTGACACGCTGCACTGGTGGAATGATGAATGACTTTAATAAGTCTGTAGCTGCCGGTTACTCCAGTGGCAGATGAGACAAAACAAACCAAAAAGCATGCACAAAACACACATGTACAGACTAGCTTTATGGCTCTCAACCAACTGTGCTCCCGGTGTTTCTCCACTGAGCCACATGACACAAGCACATCAAATAAACCACACAACTTAAAGCATATTACTTTGAAATTATGTTAAGAATGCACACTTCAGATTGTTTCAATGTTTCCACTGATCTGCATCCAGAGTAAATAAATAATAACTAAACGGTTCTGGAATCCTTTTCTCCAGTTGTTTCACAATCTTACATTTGCATATTGTAATACGTATTGTTTTTATATAATAGCTATTATCACTATTGAGAGTAAGAAAGACTTGCATGACTGTAGTAGAGTAGTAGTTTATTGTTATACATTCCAATTCTACTTTGTTTTTGTTGAATTGCCTTTTATTGGTACTAGCGGCATGAAAAAGTATGTTAAGTCAGAGTGTGTCCAATCACTGAGGAATGGCTTAAAGTTGCCCTGCCCACTATAAAAGACACTCCTGGTAAGCACTGTGTCTTAATGTGAAGCAATGTCTGTTGTTCATGGCTCTCTCAAAGCAGCTGTCTGAAAAGGAACCCCGAATATTTACATAAATAGATCGAAAATACTTCGCGTAGGTATACTTACTAAAAAGTAGAACTTAAAGTAAACAAATATTCGCTGTTTGACGTAAAATTGTCATGTTTACAACAACTTCCTGATTTTACGGGCGCCGCCATCTTGAGGTGATGACGCAGAATCGTGTGGCGCTCTGGCGCAGTGAGCGTCAGTCGTGAGACGCACGCAACAGCTGCAACAGTTGCCGTTGATCTGGTTAACAGGAGCGTCAGTAGTTTTTCGTCGACAGTACATTGTAAAATGGTACAATGTGTGGCTTTGGGTTGTGATTTCGTCTCGGGAGGAAACAAGGAGAATGCGGTAAGCTTTCATAACTTTCCTTGTAGTTACACGATTCAACGTCATACTACCCATAATGCACTGTGTTGTAAACAATGATGGCGTCTTCTGTGAAAATATATTTCTTAAAAGTTTAATAAAACGGTAGATTTTTCAGATTATTTTCGTGTGTATTTGTATCTTTTATGATATAAGGAAAACTCGAAAACAAACATTAAAAAATTCTCTGGGTTCCTTTGAAGACCTGCAATCTAGAATTGTAGATTTGTATAAAGCTGGAAAAGGTTACAAAACCATCTCTAAAAGTCTGGATGTTCATTAGTCTACAGTTAGAGAAATTATGTACAAATGGAGAGAGCTTGGCACTGTTGCTTCTTTCTTGAGGAGTGGCCTTTCAACAAAAATGACGCCCAAAGTTCAGCGCAAAATACTCAGAGAGGTAAAAAAGAACCCTAGAGTGTCTGCTAAAGACTTACAGAACGTACTGGCACAGTCCAGTATCTCTGTGTTTACACTGACTACATGTAAAACAACAGTCTAGAATTGTGTTCATCAGAGGACTCCATAGAGGAAAAAAAAACTAAAAATGTCTAAAAAAACATTGCTGCACAATTAAAGTTCGCAAAAAGTCACCTAGACACTCCACAGAACTTCTGGAAAAATATTTTGTGGACTAAAGGATGAAACTAAAATTGAATTATTTGGGAGAAACACACAACGTCATGTTTAGAGGAAAAATTAAACAGGTTACCAACATCAACGCCCCATCCCCACCGTGAAGCCTGGTGGAGGGAAAATTATAGTTTAGGCCTGTTTTGCTGCCTCAGGGCCTGGACAACTTGTAATCATTAGTGGAAAAATGAATTCAAAAGTTTATCAGATGTTTTACAAGAAAAGTTGAGGCTGTCTGTCAGACAGTCGAAGCTTAAAAGAGGAAAGAAGCTGCAACAAGACAATGATCCAAAACACAATAGTAAATCAACTTGAGGATGGTTTCAGAAGAACCAAATACACATTCTGGAGTGGCCAAGTCAAAGTCCTGACTTGAGATGCTGTGGCATGACCTCAAAACAGCAATTTATGCCCAACATCCCAGAATCTGACTGAACTGCAGCAATTTTTTAAGAAGAATATTCCAAAATTGATCAGATCGGTGTGCCACACTGATCTGCAACTACAGGAAGCGTCTGGTAGAAGTTATTGCTGCCAAAGGGGGGGCAACCAGATATTAAATGTAAGGGTTCACTTACTTTTTTTTTCTCCTTCTGTCATTGTTTGCATGTTATCCTCATTAAAAAATGAAAACCTATAAATGTTTGGGTGGTTTTAGTTAAAGCAGACACTGTTTTTTCATCTGTGTGATTTTGACAAAGATCTGATCACATTTGATGGTGATTTTAAGCAGAAATGTGAGAAATTTCAAAAGGTTCACATACTTTTTCATGCCGCTGCTGATTTCCCAGGCCTTATCGAAAAGCCTTCCATGCAGCTCCTGGACATGTTAAAGATAAAACAAAATTAGAACCTTACTTTAAGAGTCAAATAAACCATTCTGGAATGAATCAGCCTCAGTTTGTACCCTAAACATAGCCTATAAATAAAAGAAAAAACAACATTTCAAAAAATTCAAACTTTTTTTTTATTATTATCATGAATTATTACAGTTTATCACAGGTGTCTAAAATTTCTTTTCAATGAAATTGCCTTGAGCTTTTGAAAAGAAGTGGTCAAAACCCAAAACTCTGTACACAGGCATTTACAAATTTGGCTTTAACTGCAAATACCAGCGTTGCTGCATATTTAATAAAAGTTCAGGTGGAAATTCTTAAATTCTTATTTTTTTTCTATGCAGAGCTTGTCCCCCCTTAACATTGAAGTCAGTCAAACATATTAGATTAAAACTACTTAAAAAAACTAAAAAAAAAAAAAACACATTTATCAGATATTTTGGGGAAATATAGTGTCATAACAAGGGGTTAAAATAAAACTAGTCGTATATGCAAATTTTTTATATGTCGACTTTGTTATAAATCAATATGCCTGAGTTGTCTGACTTTGATCTTTACCAAGAACAATGGCAATATTGCAGAATTAATATATGTCGCAACCTGCACATGCAGCATGACTCCTGATGAATACTTACTCAGAGATTAGGCAACTCTAGGATAAGAATCAGTAAATTAATCTGCAGATGTTTCAACAACACTTTGATCCACCTGATTTCTAAGTAGCACTTGGCTTAATAGGCGTGTATTTCTTCATCAAAACTTTTTCTAACTATACCTGGTATTAATTGTCATTGAAAGTGCAGTTCATGTGGTACATAGTATTGTTTGACAACAGATCCTCTGCCACATTTCATTTAACCAAAATGGTAGTGATAGTGTGTCTTTCCCCTGTGGGAGACTTGTCAAGGTAATCTGTCTCCTGCATCTTCTCCGTCAAAACACTGATGTATGTATCACTCAGACCTGTCTTTAAAACCTGCCTTTGATTCTACGCTGAACACAGACTGGACCAGAATTCCACTGTGCAAACTGAATCAAGAGTATTGAGTGTACATAAATAAAAACAAAATCAAGTAACTTTAAGTTCTTTACAAACCTAAGCAAAGATCTACGGAGCACACGAAGTGAGAGTTGTCCCACGGGCCACACGTCACATGGCCACATGTTGGACCTCTCTTTAGTGGTCGTGGTGAACCAAACCAGTGTCCCAAAGGGGCTTCAGGATACCGCCCAAAACCAAACACATCACTCTGTGACAATGATGGGAGAAAATGAGTGAGCTTTCATTGCTCTTGTTGCCTGCCAAATATTGCAGAAAATATCTAGATCATAGGCCTCCTGCTTTACTTAATGCAGGAGGCATTACACTAGCAACCCACACTAAATGTAATTTTAAAAATTATCTTTACATCCTGTAAAATATTTACATTTATTTTTGAGATCATTAAAAAGCACTTTTGTGACCGCTCAGTTTTATTTTAGTTTAGATGCAACTGTTTGTACGGATGTTTGGTAAAATGTAATGCCTTTCAACTTTAAAACACTTGTGTCAAAGCTGTAAAAAAATTCTAACCGAATTAACAAGTAATGCTAATGTTAAGGTTAAGATAAAGCACATTTCATTGTCCCCAGAAAGACATTTGTTCTCTGCATTTGAACTTTTGTTCAATGCACACACACACAAATACTTATTTGGGTCAAAGTGAATAAATCAGCCATATTAGAGGAGCTTTGCATTTAGATTTGAAATGTGGGAGTGACTGTGTGTTGTGAAGAATATGAGTCAGGGTGTTCCAGAGCTGGAGAGGTGGGCAGCTAAATGCCTCTTTCATGGTAAGACAGGCAGGTGACAGAGAGCTGCAGAGGGGTGAAGGAGCAAAGGACGTAGATGTGACATGAACACGCTAGGAGGAAAGTGCATTGTAAGAGGTGAAGGAGAGAATAATGTCAAGGTTCACATAAGATGTCTAGTTCAGTTTAATTATGTCATAATTTTGTTTGAGAGAGAATTGAATAGGAAAGAGGGTGGATGTGTGAATGGCTGTGTGTCATCTGCTGTACAGAGAATGTTGAAGTGTGTGTTTTCATTAAAATAAGATAGATAAAGAACAGCAGAAGACCAAGGCCTGAACCATGGGGAACACCTTTTGTAAAGAATGAGAGGTGAACGATTAAAATAGAAGGAACATGAGTGTGGGGTGATTCTGAATTGAATAAGAGCTGGTGGAAGAATGGTAAGGGACTAGGGTCAGTGAAGAGAATAAGCTTGTTTGAACTGTTGAGAAGAGCAGCTACATTAATGTACAATTCCTGTCTTTCAGAAGATTTTTAAATGATCAGTTCACTGACATCATCACTTAGTCCAGCTGTGTTTTTTGAGTAGCAGATTACTCCAGCACCCACCTTTCACCTCACACTGAACTACTTTTTCAGTCAATCAGAGTTTGCTATCACACATACACTCACTAAACTCAGAAGGAACATGGATAGGAAAAAGCTAAGCATCATGAGGAGTGGAAAATGTGGGTAAGAGACAGTTCTGCTGAAGCCTGCTGCTGGTGTATTATTTATCAGGTTTGTGGTATCTCCGAAATGTTTGAACCCAACAAAATTTGCAACAATTACAAGCTTTACTCAGGAACTTTTTGTTATTAGAAGTTAAAAAAACGTCTAGAATGCCCTATTTTATTTGAACGCCTATTTTTTCTAACTCTGACAACCACATATTGATTTAGAAGTGAAATGGTTGAATCATTAATCAGTCTTTTTAGTGTAACTGTACCCAGCCTTTTCAAGCTCCAGCTCTCTTATCTATTTGTTTACCTTAAAAAGCTTGGATTGTGCATGCAGTGTCCAGAACTCCTCCTGCTTGGTTGGTCAGAAAACCTCAATATAAATATCTACTGTCCTGCTTCCACGACTCAAGCTGTCTAAACAAGAATGAAGAGAGACAGTAGTAAGCAACAGGGGACTGCCATGGGAAAAGCCTAAAACTGGTCCCTCTTTAGGAGGCCTTAAACTTCTGCTCTGGACAAAAATAACCCCTTTTAACATTCGCCGTTGCATGCAATTTTAGAGGTTTTTTTTTCAAACTTGCATGTAAAACAACAATTCAGATAAATAAAGAACAAACATGAAGGTTTTAGTAAAGTTAAAGACCCACTGTGTAGCTTTTTATCCAAAAATATACTTGAACAGAAGTATTGGAGTTCTTTTTAGTTTGTTTGTTGATTTGTTTTATTGATTGGATGTTTTTGTTGCACTAAAAACTTTATAAAAATGTGTGTCTTTACTTGGCTTGGATCTGCCAAAAACAGATTCTTTTGTGTCGTAGAGGAGGGTTTTCTTCCTGCTTGTTCCTATTAAATCTGGTTCCTTTAGCTGTAATGTATGACATGAAACTTATAAAGAATGCTTAGTTTTCATTTAGATTATGTATTGGAACAGAAAAATTGATTGCAAATATGGTCAGACAGATTTTTGACACATAATTTGGTAATGCAAATTAGCTACCCTTTTATAAAAGCACGTCACTTGCTCTTCTCTGACCTCTGACATCTAATACTTTCAGTATAGTGCCCCGTTTCCTTGTCTGTGTTTTTCTGCTCATGTCAAAATTTAAATATGCAAACATTTAGGCTCAAAAATATGGCTTCATATTAACATAATAATGCCACATAAGATTCTATATCCCAGATAAATGTATTATCTTTTTAATTGAATAAGTAATTATTTACAAATGCACGAAAGGATGTTGCCAGAGTCATTAGACAGTACAATTTAAATATCACATTATAATGATGTTACGAGTCTAAACACAGGGGTTCCACACTGAGCAGCAGTGCACCTGAAAGGCTGGTCAGATCTGAAGCTTGCACTACATTTTACTTGGTTTCTATTGAATATATCCTTCTAGTGACATATTCACTCATTTCCAAAACACTGAGCACTTTCCTTCTCTGAAATGCACTTGTTGAAACTTGTCACAGTTAAGCGCTAATGCTGTCAGAAGTGACTGCATTACTTTCCACTGTTTAGAAGACTGGTCCACTGCGGTGAACTGAACTCACAATGACCCTGTAGATCAAGACCTGACAATCTCAAACCACTTGTGGACATAAAACCCGACTTACTCCAGTCATGATTAGGACAGTTAAGTACAAACTCCAGAGTCATGCACATTTACAATACAAGCATGCCTTATCTAGCTAAGTCCTCATGAAGTCCATAAAGATACACACAGGCTGAATAGTTTCCTAAGTCAAGCACAGCACATATGAAAACAGACAGAGCTGATTACACATGAGATAAAATGTGGCCTGCAGGTAGAGGAAGCACACTCAGACCTCAGAAGTCAATGACTCAGGAAAAGATCAAACTTTATATTTCTTCAGAATTTAAAAATTGCATTTATATCTGTTGTATTTACTTACCTTTATTCCACTTCTTGGTAGTGACTTGTGCAATGCTGATGACCCCGAGCAGCCTTTCCCAGCATGTGAGTTAAGTTAAGGTCCCCATAGACTCTTGGGGCTTCTTAAAAAAAAAAAAACTAAAAATGTATTTTAATGAGGGATTATAATATTACGTTTGTTTTTAATAACTAAAAACAAGTTTGGATGTGTTGACTTTCTCCCCTGTTAAACTATAATTGTAACCATAGCTGCCCTGGGGCAGATTGACAGAAAACGAGGATGCTGACCACCACCAACTATTCACACAGACCAGATCTATATTGTGAATAAAGTTCTTGGTTAATGACACAACAACAGTTTTTCCTAATGTTCTTTCATTGTGGCACCTGAGGTTTTAGTGTTCTCCAAATCCTGTTTAGCATCTGACATCTAACGAGAAAGGACAACAACAAGATGGTGGTCACTGTAATAAACTACTACCATCTTTATTAACCAGTTTAAATTTTTTTCCTTATTATAAAACAGCAACTCTGAAGGTAGCCAGCATATCATCTTGGAAAATTAAAGTTGCTTGCAGAAAAAAGATTTATAGACAAGTGGAGGTGTAATTTTAAGTATTTTTAAGGACACAAGTTCAGACTTTTGGGCTATACCAGTGTTTCTCAACCAGGGGTACATGGACCTCAGAGGGTACACGACCATTAGTCAGGGGGTCCTTGGAATGATTGCAGAATTAAAAGAAAGGTAGAATTGCAAGTATATTAGTGTATCATTTTTATTTTTATTTGTCCCACAGTTTTCACAGTACATGTAAATGATTAAAACAATAAAATGTAATGGTTATAAATGAAAGATATCAGTAAATAAAGACAAAATAACCCTGAAAAACCCTGAAAAACATTAGTGCATGACATAGGGGGTACTCCGTCACTATAGCCTAATCATGATTAGGGGGTCCTCAAGACAAAAAAGTTTGCCAACATTACAGTACACTGGGATAAAATATATATGAGTGAGATGTTGTTAGATTTAATAACTTGGTTGGGCTTTCAGTTGAGCCTAAGCATCTATTTACAGGCTGATGCTGATGCATAATAATTGAATTAGTAATAATTGAGTTGCTAAAGGACAGTTATGCAACACTATGTGGCCAAATTTTCTAATAAGTTTTAAGACAACTGCTTATGACATTAGGAGTGAGCTAAAGGAGCAGTTTTGCAGCTAGATTGTATTTATCAGTCAGCAGTCCGGTCATTACTCAAACCCATTGAAGTGTTTGGCTGCTGCTGTTTTGTGTGAAGAGCCACCACCACATTCCACTGTCTAAATCAGCTGTAAATGCTGAGAGGTGATGAAATAGTTGAGAAAAGAGTGAACCACCTTGTTCGCGACCATAGAAGAAAAAGATTATTAAAACCATTTGACTTGAACAGAAACAACAGCGAACATAGAGAGGCTGAATGAGTAAATTAGAGGACTAGAGGAATATTCTGCTTCAGGCCTCAGACAGGATTTTGTCATCATTTAATTGCCCAATAATTTGCAAGAACATTTTACACCCTTACTTAGTGAACAAATTA
Organism: Mugilogobius chulae; assembly: GCA_038363315.1. Lineage (NCBI taxonomy): Eukaryota > Metazoa > Chordata > Actinopteri > Gobiiformes > Gobiidae > Mugilogobius > Mugilogobius chulae. The sequence goes on along the minus strand of CM076405.1, from coordinate 29,049,548 downwards.
CAGCTTGGTGGACGGTGCGCAGGAAGACATTTGTACTGCTAATACTAGCTTGTAGTTTTCATGTTAGCGTGGCCACAGGGACAAACCTCCCACGAGCTGTCACTGGAGCAGTTCATGGAGTGCAGAGCTGATGTCATTATTACATTCTTCAAACATGTTAGAGAGAACTTCACATTTAGTTCAGACGTGTTCGTTTTATTTGGATTCTCTTCTATGCCTGGCGTTTTCCAAGATCTGGGTGGGTTTCCAGGCCTACTGCATTTGTCAGACTGAGAGATGGTTTTCTGACAAAATGCCTCAAAAACAGCTTTCCCTACTCAGAAATACATTTAAAGTACTCATGACTAATATTCATATTCGGATTTTTTTTTTTTTGACCTAGTGTGATAGTCTTTGTGGTAAATATTTATCATAGTTTAAGTTGCAATTTATGAAGAAATTGTAGTTTAAGTTTTAAAACTAAATCCTTCCACATATGTCGTCAAAAAGCGCCAAAATACAAAAAAACACAAGTTTCCTGGAGTCTAACATAATCTTAACATAAATAAAGTATTACAAGTTATAATATTTGTCACATCGTCACTCCTGTGTTATTTATGTTGATTTTGGCCCAGATTTACAATGTGGCTGGATAAAAATTGATAAAACTTGGTAATATCTTTCAAAATGGTGTGGCTTACTATGGGTTCTGGGAAAAAAAAAAAAAAATTTGCAAGAGTGAACAGACACCAGTACATGTACTTGTAAACATCAGACAATTAATAAATTCTTGTCAAAGTGCTGTTTTCTGTTTATTGATGTGTGTTACACATAAGATGAAAGAAATATAATTCCAGAGCATAATGCTAATGACTTTATCTAAACAACTTTTGATTACATAAGGAGACATTAAAATAAGTAAAAAACACACAAAAAAATTGAATAATAGTTTTCATAGTAAAATAAATAAGGAATAATTTATTATTATTATTTTTCATGCTGAGATTGGCCGCCTGAACAAAACTATAAAACTTTCAAATACATACACAAGAATTAAGAATACATAAGAATACAATTGGCTGGCACAGAGGAAAGACCAGTCAAAAATACAGTATTGTTATAGCTATAAAAATGAAAACTAACTAACTAACTAACTAACTAAATAAATAAATAAATAAATAAATTAATAATAATAATAATAATAATAATAATAATAATATAATAATAATAATAATAATAATAATAATAATAATAATAATATAATAATAAATTATTATTTTGGTATTTGTGACAGGAAGAATTTTTAAAATGAAAATTATTTATAGAAAACATAGGTCACTACATATTGTTTTATATGGCACATAAATGACGACAAGCTGCTGCGTGCAAACTCCAGAAAGATAATCATTTCTAATCCTGCTCTTATGGGGAGTGTAATTTCATATTTGTGCCACACATGCAGGAGAAGTGCCTCCAGCTAAAGAGGCCTGTGTCATTAAGTGCACCTATGTGTTACTTCCTGTGGCTTCTCGGGGATTAGACGTGCTGTCAATGAACACAGAGCACAAAGCAGAGTGGGACGTCCTGCCTGCTTTCATGTCTTTGAGAGAAAGCACAGTGAAAGTGAATCAGTCTCATCCATGCCACACAAAAGACTGTCAAAAGTACTGCACAGAACAACATTAAGAAGATGTTTGTGCATGTCTATTCCAATTCCATGGTCTATAAAGAAAGCAAGTTATTTAGTAAGTATTATTATTATTCTTTATATCTGTATTATTATAGCATTCGTTCTATTCTACAACACTCAAACTCCTTTATTGTACAGGTATTTCTAGAAGGCTTCAAGCATACCTAAGGCAACAGATTTATAATTACCTATGTTGTAACATTGGACAATTTCAACCAACAAATATCTCTCCCATTATTCAGTCGCGTCAGACATCAGAGCTAAATAATGATTTATTGTCTGCTCTGTGCTCAAAGTGCTTCGTGATTTATGTATCCTTCAATTAAATCCTTATAGTGCTCTTTGATTTTCCAAAGTACGTGTACCTGGGCTGTTACGCACAGCTTGGCATTACTTTTACTGTTGGCACTGCTACTGCCACAGCTAAAATTACATTACAGTAATACTACATTTTAGGAAAAGCAAGTCAAATCAAACCTACATGTTTCTTTATCATTTGTCTTGTACATAGTATTTCAAGTTTAATCCAAGCAATATTCTGAAAATAAAAAGTGACAGTGCGGAGATGCTTCTTTGTCCTCTTGTTGTATATCCTCACCAGTCTGAAATCTTTAAACTTTGGTGTTCAAGCTTTTTTCATCTCTTGGTCTAGTCATGCTTACAATTTATTTTATGTTTACTTACTAGGCCATATGGGTCAATTAACTACTTTAAAAAGCAGTAGGTTTTAGTTTTTGTTGGAGAGTGTCTACATGACCATTTTGAACCCTGACAATTGACAAGATACTATCATCCCACTGAATAATTAAAGAAATAAAACCTCACCGCATATATTGTCTATTCTATTTTGACTGACCTAAAAACAGAGGTGATAGAATAGCTAAAATCTGCACTTAAATAAGTAACTTCATGTAAAAGTAAAAGTAGTGGTTCCAGATAGAGGAAATAAGTACCATACAGCAAGCACTTCACACTTTAAAGTGCTTGTAATTGGAAGGACAATAAGTCATACAAGCTGATAGTATACTGCAAAAATAAACAAAGTGTTTCTAAGAATAAAAAGACAAAATGTAACAGGACAAGAAACATGAACACAACAAGTGTAAAAAGTTTTACTTAAGTAAGAGTATATATATATATACAGTCTATGGTTACAACAGTGAAATTACCACTCTGTTAGGGGTAAACGTACTCAGCTACAAAACTACTCTGAAGAAAAACAGTTTAATGAAAAGGCGACTGAAGTAAATGTAACAGACTAAAACCTCTAAAGCCTATAGATAATGTTAGTGGTGCTGACGTAAAGCAAAGTGAAAGGGTGAAGTGATGCTGTTTGGCCAGCTGCCATTGAAAACCATTGCTCTTTTGAAAGGCTTCAGGGGCTGTTTGGTGACGACTAGTCCTGGGAGTTTAAACCTTTTCTATTGGTCTGACTCAAATCCTTTTTGACTTCATCCTCTTCTTTTTGTAAAGCTTTCTCCTCCCAGCGTCCCCCAATGCCAGTGCCACAAAATAAATAGCATCCTAATTTTATCTGGCTTTTGCATGGTTACCATTTGGTTAATGGCCAGTCTGGCCTCTCAGTGAGATGGGGGCATATCTGAGGGCCACAGCACGGTTGTTCAGGCAACGTCGGTGAGGAGTGAATGAAGCAGATGTCAGAGTAATCCATCAGATGCCAAATCTACTTTTCCCGCTGACACTCAGACCCACTGAGCTGCCTAGAGACCTATAGAGCCACAGCCAAGCTCACACAACGGACAAACTGAGCTTTTGACTCAACCCAAGTGTTGTTTACAAGAACGCTGTTTTTAATATGTGTATTTTGTAAATGTGTGTTTAAAAAGACTAAATTATAATCATGATCTGTGTGTTGTCTGAACAAATGATCACTGTTGAAAAAGCATGAAACGTTTGTACGAGTAAAAGTAAGTAGTAAGTAAAAGTTCACAAACTTGGCTAAAAATGTACTCCATAGAAAGAAGTAGTGCTGTCAAATATGTGCTTAAGTGACAGCATAGATTTATGTGCAAAAACTCAGAATAAAGAACTAGTATTTTCTTTTTAGTTTGAATTAAACAGTTTAAAGCTGAAATCGATTTATTAACATATCCACATACTGTACCATCTTAGCAACGATCAGCACTCACTCTCAGTAACTCTATTTTAAATGCTTTACATTACAAGTACCTTTTTAAGAGCATAGTTAATCTGTTTATCAAAGATTACCCCCAAAATATTATTATTTACTTTACAGTCCTGAAGTTTACACAAACTCACTTTTGGAGGTATAGATGAAAACGTCTGTATGTAAGTTTATGCTTATGAGTGCTTTTTTATTTAAGATTGAAAACTAAACTTGGTTTAAAGCCAATTTAACCTACACCAATAATGACAAACCACTGTTTCAAACACTGTTAAAACTCCAATTTATTTGATGAAAAACGATGCAAAGCGTTGACATGTTTGACAATTCAAGCTGTCCATCTAAATGAAACTTAACTGCAGGTGAAGGTCTTAACATTACATTCTTTGCATTTAAAGACACAAACAGTAGAAAAGTTCAACTAACAGACAGTGTAACTGACTTTGTCACCTGGAAGACATTCCCAAGGGCATAGGCAGCTCAAATAAATAAACATATAAAAAATAATCTCTTCTCAAATAAAATAAACCAACATTGTGAATGATGCTAAAATTACATTTGATCCAAAACTAAGACACATCGCTTATAACAGTCCCATTATGCTCTGAAACACAGTTGCAGTTACTACACTCACAGACCAATGTCTAGACCTCAACCAAATTAAACTGTTCCATGCAAATACAGAATCCTACCATGACATTCTTAACTGCCCTCTCCCTCAAACACAGATACACCTGGGTCTGTCTGAGGAAAAAACAAGCTCTTCACATACATCATGACTAACATAATTAATAATGAGGGAGCAGCAACTACAATGGTCAAACAATGATTTGATCGACCTATTTTAGTACATTTGCATAAACTATAATTACTTTTTTCTGCAATTTACTACATTTGGTGAAGGGAATTAGAATATCTGTCTCCCTTCTGTTCATTGTCACCTTGACTCATGCTCTTTTATTTGTAAAAGAAAAATACTAATTATTTTTACAAAAAGCTTTGAAATTAGGGCCTTTGAGAGACAATATAGAGACATATAGGTTTCTGTAGCAGCAAGATGGAACTCTCAAAATACACAAGATCAAGATTAGTTTACTTTTGTAGCTCCATAGTAACACAAGGAAAGACTTTTGTCCAAATGAAATGTTTTACATTGTCAGTAGTTTTTACACAATAAATAATAACAATAACTCATGAACTTTTCACACAGTTATGCCACCTCACTGGCATCAGTTGAAATCGCAAAAGGCAAAGGTGAAGTGGCATTTGACCTACAAATATAAAGGGAATGTTCTTTTGCTCCAGTTACACAAGATGTCCATTGGCATCAATAAATATCAACAAAGGGTCAGAGGAAGTGTCCCTTCAACAGAAGTACAGCCCAACACAGAGGTCATAGAAGTAAACCTCATCTGTGACACAGCATTATATACTTTTGCTACTTTCTGGGACTGGTGATTTGTATTTCACCCTTGCAATGATATGTCCCTGCAAATATAGAACTTACAGTGTAGAAACAGTTTGATAAATAATTCTGCCATTAATCTGAGGCAGCGGGAGATAAGCTGTGCCATAGTGGTGCTCTGACTGGGCTCACAGAGACACTGCAGTAGACCACTTAAATAAATAATTTTATTTACAGGTGTAGACCTCAGTCCTCTCGCTGCAGGTGTTGCACTTGACGTAGCAGCACCAGAGGAACTTACAGTTGCACTGCCACACGCGGGAATACTGATGGGTGTTGTAGCCCGCCCACAGCACATCAAGTCACAGCTGTTTGGTTGTAGAGCTGTCTTGTTACAGTGACGACCCTGTGTGCCCATGCTTCCGCTCAGAAGATCAGCCTCACAGTAGTTTGGCGACTTGTCGATGTAGACAAGCTCCGAGTCTAGAGGTTTACGATAAGAGTGGAGTTTCTTGATCTTAAGGAAAGTGGGTCGTTTGTTACGACTGGCGCGGACTGGTTCCACATGCACGGCCTGGTTGTACTTGTCCTTCAGCATGAATCCTAACTGACGGAATTTAGGGAGAGTAGTCCAGCAGGTCTTAGTGGTGCATGACCCCGAGACGCCATGACACTTACACTCCAAACGCATGCTCTTCTCCAGCATCTGCAACAGGAAAACATTATTAGAGAATACCAAATGTAAAACTCATGTAAAAGCTCACGACAGCATGGAAGCGAAAAGATTTAGTCTCACTATTGTTTTGCTTTGAAACACATGGATTATTCATGCAATGGCAACGTTTTTCCTATAGGTTGGTGACTAAATCCTGCATGAATAGTTCAACAGGTTGAGACAAACATTCTCTAGCATTCCAAATGAATGTAAGCATTCCTGAGCTGTGTGAGCTGCTCCAATGTGTCACTGTAGGCCACTCTATGAGCCTTTGCTTAGGAAAAAAGAGAATTACAGAAGCGCATTATAAAAATGCCTTCAGTTATAATTATTAAGGGTTAAAATAGATAAATCTGCTAATGATGTCCTCACATCTGATGTAGCTTAACAGCCAGTAAACTGAAACAAAAAATGAAATAGAAATACATACACACTACCGCTATCAATAAACAATCATTACATCCAAACAAGAGCAGAGAAGCACTGTAAGATTGTCACCATGTTCATTGGTACACAGGGAAATGAATGGCAGTATTTGTGTGAATAATGAGACTACATTTTCTCTCTAGTGATGTCAGCTCACCCCTTTCCAACTGTGCTGGCCTCACCCGCATTCTGAGTCACCTCACTGTGATGTGGCTTCAGACACAGAGGAGTCTGCCTGGGTAATTGTCAAGAGCCTTAGAAGCTTGCAGCTTAGTGTGGTCATGCCCTCTAAGACAAGGGATTCACCGCGCTCAGCGGAGTGAGATGCCAGCCAAGCTCCCATTGTTTGTCTAACAGAACTCCTTTTACAATCTGTTTATTCTTCTCAAAAATGTGAAGACTGGCACTGACATCATCCCCATTTCAACATGAAAGCTCTAGTACAATAATTACAACTGTATCTGTTTAGAAGTTTAAATTAAGAGATTCACTTTGTGACTGATGTAAACCTCAAATATGAAGTGGTGCCCTCAACCGAATCCAGATTCATAGATCAAAGATGTCTTCAGGACAGATTATGACACGAATGATAAAGCACTTTAGCAGCTTCGTCAAATCTCCAGTTAGGCTAGAAACTCAGACATAAAGATATTATTCTGATATGTTAAGATTTTTAAGAAAAAATATTACAAAATAAATGATAATGAAACAACAGACCCACTAGTGGCTACAAACTACACAGACTTGTTCCTCTGAATATTAATAATTTTGAGGAGAACATCTGACTAATTTCATTTCACTTTGTGAAAACTGTCGAACAATGAATCATTGGGGCTCATACAGTCCCATGGGTAGATACTTTTTTGCTTTAACCAATTATTGCGCCTGAACACAGGTTCAGGAAGTTGAGCACAAATGTGTGTCAGCGATAATTTCCGTTTTTGTGTGGTAAACTTACAAGTTAAAAGCGCAATATCAAGTTCTTAATATTTGGCACAAGGTCAAAAGATGAGAATGTATACGGTCTGCAACACAGCTTCACCTCTCTTTGCTAATTGAGGCTAATTGTACTTCCTGTTTTTTGGAAACCTGGCCTAGTAGCCAAAGTGAAATGAAATTGACCGGAGCCAATAGGTGACACCAGAAAAAAATATTATTGTTAAAGGGAACAACTTTTTCTTGCCATCTGGTCTTAAGACTACTTTCTACAAAGGGGAATGCAACTTTTATTGCTATTCTGACAAAAGTTACCCAAATGAAATGGTACGTAAGCTTCATCAGGTGGTACATGTACACATTTTCAGTTTAATTCATTTGGAATTTTTAGCTACAATGGCAATGATGTGATCTATTTACAGTGACAAAACTTTTTACTCCTGAATGGACCCGGTTTTGATTTGGTGGTAGTTGGGAAGCCAAATCTTTTTCTTGGTTGTACTCTAAGACGCACTGCTTTAGTGTCTCTGTTCTCCGCTACTGAGACAATGTGGAGTAACGGACAGCCACAGAGCAGCTTCACTGGACTCATTGCCAGATCTTAAGCTAGGATTGGTCACAACAACCTAGCTAGTTTTTTTTTCTTTCTTTTTTTAATTCACACTTAATTTTGCATTCTACTAGTAAGAAGTAGACAGCTGACACATTGACAGATGTGTTGTAGATTTTGTGGTTTTCTGTATGTTCACACTTACCTTTCGGCCCACTTCGTTGTTGTGTAGATTCATAAGCGTGCGTGCATTCTGCTTAATCTCGCGTGCGTCCACAAACACTTTGGAGAAGCTTAGGCCGTAGTCGATGTCAGCGGAGCAGCCCCCCCACTTCCAGCCCTCCTCTTGGTTGTAGAAACCCTGCTTGTCCTTGTCGCACCCACAGCCGCTCAGCCCGCCCTGGGTACAAGCCGCTGTGACAGCGTGGGCCACTCCTGCAGATATGATGGCATATGTAAACGCCGCTTCTTTACTGCCTGCAACACAAACAAACAGGTATTTAAACACAATGGAAGCTAAAGGACTTACTATTTCCAGACTGTCAAGCCTCCTTACATACCGGGCATAGCTGCAAAAAAAACAAAATCATTAAGTCAGCCAAGACTGATTCATTAATCAAGTTCTGTGGAAACTCTTCACAATAGAAGTTTACTAATTCAAGTTTACTAATTAAATTTAAGACATGCATTAGAGTTGCCTGGAACAATCTTTACATACAGCAGAGATGAGCTGAGTGTGTGGATTGTTTGAGGTGAGATATAAAAAAGTTGATCTTTTCTTGTGTTGGCCCTCATCCCGGATGCTGTCTCATGAAGATCTGCCCTGTGGATGGGATTTTGAGAGGCATGCAGGCCTCCCTAATACGACTGATGGCTACTATAAATCAACAAAAACATTTTAACTATTTTGTAATGAAACTAAAGAAAATGTAGTTTGAAACCTTCTGAACAACTTAAGTTTGATTTTTAGCCTGCTGCTTTGCCTTTGTAAGACTTGAGGCTTGTGGCACCTGAGTAACATGCATGTCTGATACAAACTGTCAAAACTACCGTATTTGTCAGATTGAAAGGTTACCAGGCGCTAACAAAGCCAATCAGAGCAGCCAGACAGCGCCAGGCTTTATAGACTTGTGATGGGAAAACACAGATCAAGCAGATTTAAAGTCATAATCTAAAGTCTGCGACTGTGAAACAAATAATTGTCACAACATGTCTTTTTGTCTGACTGTGACATGCATTTTTTTCCTATTATATATGATGAATATATGCATAAGCTGGTAAACTTTCTTTTATTAAAACAAAAACAGCTCATGAAGTGTTTTACTAAGTGGAGGAAGGCTCATACATTGACAGTCCAAGGAGCTTGCTTGGTGGGTGGGGAGCACAAGTGATGCCAAAATATTGTAGATTGCTGCACGGCTGCCAGCGGTGCTAAGAAGAGTATGTATTGCTCTGGTTATCAGTGTTCTGGTCTGCTAACACTCAACAATGGACTGAGGAGTTCTCTAAGTGAGGCAGCTGGACCCGAGCACCACTGACCTGCTCTCACCTCCACACACGTTTCACTTTTATGCACATTTTCAAACGCACATGAAGAAAGAAAAAGGTCGTTCTTTTACTTTCATGTTGCAGAAAATACAGTATATTACGGGAACATAAATGATGCTTTATCAGTTTTCACACATCAGACAGACAGGATCCATTAAACATTGTGAAACTTGCAAGCTAAGCAATTTACACTCCTACAAAATACTGGGTAATATTTTCCCACATTGGACTATTTTTGTCTTCTTGATGGTGGTCTTTTCTACACTTGTGATCCAGAACAAGTGCAAAGTTTTACATTGCTTATTTATGTGGATCTCTGGATAGTATATTATATAATCGGCAGAGATAACATTAGTCATATCCAGCAAACATGAGACGCAGGCAATCGAGTAAGTAAATTATGTTTTGTTTTGTGCTGTATTTGTCAGACTAAGATGAATGTTTTAATACACAAGTGGAAAAACTAAAAAGTTTCTGAAAAACTGTGCTAGTTTTTGTCTTGATGTTGTGCCTACAGGTTTACTATTTGATCATGTCTGCTCACGCCCATTCCATTCATTCACTATTGAGGAATTTGGTTCAAAACTTTAAATGTCTAAAAATGCATGTCCATGTATTTCATAAAAAACAGACTTAACATGACACATACATTGATTATAAAAAACTGCATGTTAACATACATATTGTACGATCCATCAACTAGCATCTTGTGCTGCAATCCTGTAGTTGCTAAAGCATAGCCTCCAGCTTTATCCAGACAGAAGAGACTATTTTCCCAGGACAAAACAGACACTGACATTTAACAATTTAGGGATCCATTATATCAGAGAAACATTTTTAAATAACAAACTAAAAGCATTGTGCCAGAGGAAATGTCACATCTTTTCTCTTTGTCTACATTTTGATAATTGTAAGACTCTCTCTACACTACTGTTCTTTACTTAAGCAATTCTTTGACATTTTGGAAATGTAATACAGAATTTAAGATTAATATTAATTTTCTTTATTGATTCAATCAACATCTTAACCCAAAATCAGGAGCACAGACTTTCTTCAGATATCAAAGGACAGTGGTTGGTTGATATAAGGAACGTACCCACTCGTAGCTCTTTCCCGAATACTGTCCTCTCTCCCAGGGCAGAGCAGTTCCAGCGGCTGTGGCGGAACTGAAACTGGCACTCATTAATGCTCATTTGCACGCCCTCTCCGATCACAATGATGGCATCGGGCCGGCTTTGACAGATAGTTCTCTGTCGTGGAGCCAGGCCGGGAATTTTGTTACAGATGATGCTGGCTCCAAGGGCAACAACCGATGACAGCCCCCTGTGGTCAACAAGACATAATGAGAGCAGGTTTTCACATTTCAGGATTCTAATGAATTAAATCAAATACCTAACCTACTGTGAGAAACTAATTGTGACTGTATCTTGTCCATGACTTGAAAAGTTAGTGAGTGTGTAGTTTACTGTGTTTGAATAACAACATTCAAGACTGAAAACAAGAGGAGAGCATAGTAATTAAAATTTTTGTGAAATTTAAATTAAGTTTACCTATAGTCCAATACAGCACAGCAGGCCACTATGAAAAAACTATGGTAAAGTTGAATAAAAAGAAAACTTGTATGTTTAAAGGAATTATTCCTTCATCTGACCTCTATTGTAAATAACATTTTACAGCGCTTTGCTTTATATTTTTGTTCTATCTATTTTTACGACTTTTAGCTGTGCATCCCTGATTGTTTCCATTTTATGGCAGTATTCAGAGGCTAACAAATGCACAGAACACAGGCCTTTGTCCAGGAGAAGGCTGTTGTTCTACTGTTGTTCTGCTGGCTGCAGCCTCCAGGTGAACCCTGTTCTCAATGACAAAAGGAATGTGATACACAAACTACAGCCTGGGTCTACCTGTGTGCAGTCAATATTCCAACCAACCTGAATTTTAAATATAGAGCTATAAATGATGATACTATAACTACTGTTATTCAGTGATCAATAGGTCACTGGAAATCTACATACTTCAACGTAATAAGCTTTAAAAATACCTTAGTAGGTCTATTTGATCGAAAAGGATTACCTAGAAGGTTTAAACACATAATATTCAATATTTTTTGTTGTAATTTGGAAAATGTACGGGTTTTGCTTGGCTTGCCAATCAGTCAAAAATCACTAGACTTTTAAAAAGTAGTCAATTGTCCCACTTAAATGTTAGCTACTTAAAGATCTATATGATATGGGCATCATCATTATATTTTCCAATCCAAATACAGCTGTAGGCGATTTCAGAATGGGCAACTCATTGCATAAACTTACCCTATTTTCAGATACACTATCCCAAGGCACAGGAAAAAGTGAAAAATCCAACGCCGAGTTTTTCTCTTCATGGTGCAGTCTGTTCAACTGTAACTTCTATTTGTGCGTATAATTCCGCGGGACCGAGGCGTGGATAATGCCCCTCGAGAGCAACCAATAAAGCTTTTGATGTCCGAAGACTCGTGGCGGGTTCATTTGTTCGGGATCCGGTCGAGCGAGGCTGAACCGGGGCATTGGAGCAGTAGGCTCTCTCCGCAGGTGTGCAGTCCGTGTGGAGCTCACACTGGTCCTGTCCTGTCTGACTGTGGAGATACTAGTCCTGTGTCCGATGGTGAAGATGCGCAGAGCGCTCGGAGTGATCTGGGGGTGCGCTGGTCCTGTGTGCACCTGCTCTGGGGCATAACTGCTGCTCTGTACAACTGTCTCTAAACGCTCTGTGCCGGTGGGACTCATCACGTTTTATTTGCTTCTGAACTGGCTCCACCCACGTGGTCTCCCACTAGGTCTCGCTTCCATCACGTAAAAACAGTGTTCCTGTACCGTGGCATGATGGTTTTTGTTTGTGCTTTGCTGTCAGTGGCGCCTGAATACTGTCAGGTTATCACAATTTAATAATATTGTAATAATTTAATTTCAATGCAAAACTCTTGCTTGTGTTTACAGCGTGAACTAAAGCATAAGGGGGCAAACTTAGAGGACAGCACATAAAGTTGGAATAGGGCTTTTGAAGGTCAAATGGCCTAACATTCCCGCTATCCTATCATCAGTAGGACCGAGACGAACTGGGGAGAAGCAGATCCACGGGAGAAGCGCCACAAAGATGTTGAGAGTCGCGCTTCACGCTCTTCCAAAGCTTACAAGCAGCTTTAGCGCCATCTACGGGAAAACTGCAACACTGTTGAACAATTAGTCCTGCTTAGACATTCTTTGAGGTTTAAATCTTTTTTTTTTTTTTTTTTAGATTTTATCATCAACCCCAGTGCGATTATCTTGACAGCCAGTTCAACGCTATTGTCACCTAATGCAGTTGAATATTTGATGTTTTTTCTTTAAAAATTTAATATACATGCACAATAAATGGGAATATCAGAAAAAATGTACGTGCAGTTTATATTTACTGGTATGACTTAATGAATTGGTATTGGGTAACTTTGGGTATGTGGCCCAATTAAAATATTTAATTTGCACCTTCACAAAGGGTGGCTGCAGAAGAAGCAGGCGTGCTCTGGTAGCTACACTGACTGTAGCTACTCCAAATAATCAGTCACTGTATGGAAACTTGTCACACTTTCTTTAGGTAATTCTGTGCTTCTCCACTTCTCCAGACACTTGAACCCACATTTTCAAAAGGTACTTTCATTTGAAAAGAAAATCCTAAACCACTAAACAGCTCCAGGTAAGAGAGTGATCATTTAAAGTGAGGCTCGGGAAACACAGACTTTCCATGAATTATTTTAATATTTTATACATTTTTTTTTTTTTTACAAAGTTCAATCTTTCTGAAATGCTGCATTTAACTTTGGTCAAGTCGTAATATTAAAATAGCAATAATTTATTCTTAATATGTATAACTATATGTTCCCAAGAGTTTAAATGAGTGTAATTTCATGAAATGACAAAAAAGAAATACTACCTTTTGTCACAACATCATTTATTTTCATCTACCTGTAAATAAAAGAGAATGCAGTTTGAACTTTTATGGAGTATAACATTCTCCAACATTCAACACTTCACACAATGTAATAACATTAGTAATCTAAATAAATAGCAGAACATGATCATTGGTAGATTTTTCTGTACGCAGGGAAGGCAGTAGATTGTATAGTTATCTCCTTTGCAGGGGAAAAATCACTTCCCTTGAACTATACAATCTACTACCTCACTCCACACACAGTAGGAGAATCATTCACGACTAGCAGTGATAGTGGCCTTAGAGAGATGGTCCAACGAAGCAGACAAGACTTAAGCACTTTGAGAAAGACAGTAGGTTGAATAGTTATCTCCCAGTGCGGGTGTGACCCTAAAACTATACAACCTACTACCTCATCCCACAGTTGCTACTGTGGAGGTGTCTGAATGAGATGCTTTGAGGGTCAACGTCCTTTCCATTTCAACATGATGTCAAATCTATGAGGACATACAAAGCACAAGGATATTTTCATCAATATAACAAGTAAAAAACATCACAATGTGCACTGTTCCTGGTTATAGTGAATACATTAAAATAAATCTGGCTGATCTGTAGCTTAAACGCAAAAATGTTCTAAAATGCATGCGATCCTTCTATTAGTTTAGCAGTTTATTGTTCCGATACAGTTCTTTCAAGAATCCAGCAAGTGCATTTCAATGTATAAATGCACAGAAAAATTAAGTAGGCAGTAGGCACTCTCTTCTAAATGAAAATACATGTATTAGTTATGGCGTGTCAACATGGACCTCAATGAGCCCTGACGCGTCATTCAGCATAGTGGTATATAATTTAATATAATTTGCTACAAAACAATGCATTTCCTGTTTAAAAATAATTGACTGTAGTTTCTAGCCATTCTGTTTTGTCATTTTAGTACAAAGAAAGAAAACTTGTAGTTTCTGGTCAAAAACTGACTGTGTGCAACTTTCAGTGCCCAATTGTATTTATTTTTTATTTTTGGCAGTACAAATAAGCATTGTCACCAAAAATTAGCTGATGTCAATGCACATAAGGCCTGAGGCTAGTTTACAACAAACACCTGTTATAGTAGCAATTAAGAGTGCACAAGAGGTATTTAGACCATCACACTGTACAAAAATGATCAAAATGACTCTCTTCAAGTCAATACGATTCAATCCTGTTGTCTCATAGACATTTTCACACACGAAAGTAACAAAAACTAGCATATTTGGTCTCTAGCCTTCAGTCCACTTTGCTTGTATGTTGCTTTAAAGCTTTAAATAGGCTCATCACATTTACCCCACAAGTACAACAAAACAAATAATTAAACCATTAAAAACAGTTCACAACTACTCATAATTTGGCTGGTTATTCCTTAATACATTAATAATAAATTGTACAAAAGCAGGTGCTGTGATTAAGAGAATAAACAGGCCAATAAAAGATCCTCATGTTAAGTTCCAGCGACATTCTTCAAAAGAGGACATGGGACTGTAACAAAAAAAAGTACAATATGAAAACACCATCTATAGTACAGTATACCATGTGTGAGGGCTTGTGGTTGTGGCCATCTGACTGCTAAGCCTATTGCTGGTTTCATGCAAATTGTTTAAAACGCTGGCATTGCAAATCTACTTTTAGCAGTTAGAAGTCGTAATAGGGATAGTAAAAAAAGAAGCATTAATTATAAAGTCTTGCTGCTAAATCTGACAAGCTAACTACGTCTGCAGGCGGACTCTACAACTCAATGAACTATCAAACACTAATTTATGTATCTTAGCATATCCAGGAAATGTCACCTAAGGTAAAATCTGTCACTTATTAATTAAATTGACCTATTACAACAAATACAGAACTCAATAGAAAATTCCAAGGTACTCCTTCAACAGATGCTAGCCAAATCTTTAGGGGAATCTACACAAGATCAGGACTTTCATGTAATTTTAGGTTGTGTTGTTATTAAACAGTAGTGAGCTAAAAAATCACTTATGGAGGCATTTCTACCATTTAGTGCACCACACCAATTATCACACTGCACTTGCTAACAGCACATTGATAAAGCTAGCACAGCGTGGGTTTTGGTCACAACGAGAGATTTACAAACCGCAAAGTATAACTGCTGTGCTCTATCGCGTACGTCAAGTAAGTTCAGATTTGGATAAACAAAGACGTTTTTGAAAGAATATCGTACAAGAGCAAACTGGTAAAAACGTACGAGAAGACAGCGTGAACCCACCTGGCGGCCATGTCGAGACCCCCGAGCTCCGCCTTCTGCGTCTGCGTGCGTCCCTGCAGTGGTCCCTGCCTCCCTGCGTGCTTGCGTGCGTGCAACGTGCTCCCACGCGCCTTGGTAATGTCTAACAGCGCCACCGACTGGACGGGGCTGGGTTTTTATCTTTAGTTGTTATTTTAAATTGTACACAGTATGATAAATAAATAACATTGGATAAATAGATTAAAAAAATAATAAATAAATTAATTAATTAATAAAAAATTGCGCCATTGAGCTAAAACTTATGGCAAAAAGATGCACAAATTAAATGTGAGAATAAAAAACATGAACGTTTTAATCCATACATTTTTACTGGTACTCCATTAGAAAGAACATGAAAACTCAGTTTTCCCAAAAATGTAATAACGTGATAATTACACTTTTTTTTTTCATTGTAATCTACTTACTTAAAATTATTAAATTAACCACCATATAATCTGAAACTGCAATAATGTGATCTTACTGTCATATTTAGTACGTTCTTTGTATCATGTTGTAACCCATTGCATTTAACGTTATTTGTATCACTTTTTCACATTTAACTATAATGAAAAAAGTTGGCAGAGAGATGGCTATTAAGATTCTCTAGTATGAAACAAGAGATAAAAATTTGACTCCACACAACTCGAGTCAGTCATAATTTTAATATTTTTAGGAAGAATGAAAATATCCACAGTATTTTTGTCTCAAACTTTGTTTACAAGCTCATCTTTAGGGAGTTTATAATATCACAGCAGCAAGAAGGCGTCATTCAGTATGAGGCTGATTGATTTTTATATGCATGTATATCACTTGTCTGGAAAATCCAAAATAACTTTCTGTACTTTTATACAGATCTAAATCTCTTTGTAAATAACTGGAGAGGTGTGTATTCTGGATCCCAGGCAAGTATGTCACAGCAGTTTTTGGTATTGATTTGGGAGCTCCCAATGCACTGTGGTCTAACAAAATTGCATTGCTTTTAAAAGCAACAGTTTGCATTTTAATCTAAGAAACATTACGACATGCCAAGAAAGCAACTTGTCAACAAAGTACATAGCAAAATTATACCTTCATTAGAATAAATTAGACACATAGTTCACTCTGCACAGTGTTAAATAGATTTTGGTTTAAATTATACAATCCCCCAAAACATTCAAATAGTATTAGAATAAAACATCATGAGAACAATTCAAGTCATCTTATTCCCTTACAGCTAAAAACAACTTATTCCCTGGACATTACAGTAGTACAACACAACAGTGGCACATAGACAAGGATGGCAGTGCTTGTGGTCTATTATTAAGTGCTTTAAACAGAAACAAAAAGTCAATCTTAAACAGATTTTCAATTCTAGATGATACAACTAAAGTGTAATGCCCACAATAGAGCTTAGAATCAAATGCCAAAAACAACTGTTCTTGACAAAAACAGTCATGTTTCAGGCAGCAGTGCAAAATGTCCATAAAGATACATTAGCCAAAACTGTGCTAAAAACAAACAAACGATGGGTGGAACCCCACAAACTGCAGGGTCACTAGAGGTAAATACATTTATAACTCTATAGTACCAGAATCTTAAAATCTCTAAAAGTTTAACATTAGAGCTTGTGATTGTGTGGCCACACAATCACAAGCTCTACAAACATTATGAACTTTCTGTTCCTGATTACATTTCAAATGTGTGTTAAGTCTGGATCACGAGTCTTCTTTGTCCTTTGTAGATTTGTTACACACATCATGAAGAATTGAAGTTAAAATAGACTTTAGTGTTGAGTAAAAGCCCTTGTTTGTCTCTGAGACAGGATCAACCTATAAAGCAGAAGCAAAAGTTAAAGCTTCCACAGAACATAAGGAACACATCGCGGCTGTTGTCACCTACCAGTGTAAACACTTTAATGGTTTGAGTGAGAAATCTAGTTTCCACATCTTCAGGTAAAGGTAGAAGATTAGCTGCACATTCCAGGATGCAAAGAAGGGTCAGTCTTTGGCCCTACAAAATGAAGATATAGACAATATTAAAATTAAAGCAAACAAACCTGTAAAAATTCGAAAGGCAGTATTTAATATGACTGTGAATTTGAGATACAGCTGACAAACATGGATATAGTTTAAGCTTATCTTGCAATGAGTCATCACAAAAACAAATCCACATTGCAATAGGAATGGATGCAATTAGCAAATTGAATTTTTGTATGCATTTTGGATGCGGCCAGTCACAATGTGTTTTGAAGCATTTTTCACCATCACCACATTCAATTGCTGGGTCAGTATGCTAACAAATGACAAATAACAACAACATACACAAGCACACTTTCTGGATTTTAGTGTACAAATGATTTTTAGCTATTGGTGTCCGATTATCTTGGAATAAAATAGCAATTGGCTGAGGCATCTAAAAGAACACTATCACACAATGTACCTTTTGCAGTGCTTCGAGTGCCTCCTGTGAGTTGACATTGGACTCACTAAGCGCTTTTACATCGTCACTGCTGATGACAGGTTCCTTCAGTTGCTCTAGCCATGACCACATCAGAGTTGATAGCACTAGAGGCTCTCGCTCCATGCACAAGCGCTCCCAAGCACCCTCCCTGGTGTTCAACTCTGTCTTTAAACCAACAATGAAAATGATTATGTAAAGTTCTAATGGTAATTATTTACAGTACCCTTGCTGTAACCTTTAAAGTACCCCGCTAGTTATAGGTACTACGGGGTACTTACTGGTACTTACTGGTACTTCTGTGTTATACCATGGTAGTTACTGGTAACTAAGTGGTACTTGTAGTGGTACTTAGAGTCACAAGTACTGGTACTAAGTGACAGTTACCAGTATATTTAGTATTAACTACAGTGGTAGTTCACTGTCAGTTACTATAGTAATTGATAGCTAACTAACACTGACAGCGGGTCGTATTTTAAAGTGGACAAGGTGGTACTTCACTGTCAGTTACTATAGTAAACTCACTCCCTCAGGTATAGGAACCCACAAACAAACTGGGCCAAGGGGAGCGTTCCCTTTAGCTCAATGCGTTTGTCAGGTTGACCGGCGCGTGGGAGACCCGGGTTCGACTCCCGCTCAGGACATGTGTGAGACCATACCCGTTACACTATCTTCACTGTCAGTTACTGCAGTAACTGACAGTGAAGTAACTGGTACTTCACTGTCAGTTAATGTAGTAACTGACAGTGAAGTACCACCTTGTTCACTTTAAAGTATGACCCGCTGTCAGTGTTAGTTAGCTATCAATTACTATAGTAACTGACAGTGAGTACCACCTTGTCCACTTTAAAATACGACCCGCTGTCAGTGTTAGTTAGCTATCAATTACTATAGTAACTGACAGTGAAGTACCACCTTGTCCACTTTAAAATACGACCCGCTGTCAGTGTTAGTTAGCTATCAATACTATAGTAATGACATAAGTTAAAGCTATCAATTACTATAGTAACTGACAGTGAAGTACCACCTTGTCCACTTTAAAATACGACCCGCTGTCAGTGTTAGTTAGCTATCAATACTATAGTAACTGACAGTGAAGTACCACCTTGTCCACTTTAAAATAAGACCCGCTGTCAGTGTTAGTTAGCTATCAATTACTATAGTAGCTGACAGTGAAGTACCACCTTGTCCACTTTAAAATAAGACCCGCTGTCAGTGTTAATTAACAGTTGATTAATGCAGTAACTACCAGTGAAGTACCACTGTATTGATTTTTTTGATTTTTTTTTTTGGAACTACTACCAACTTTTACTGTAATTTAGCTAGTGCTCAATACATTATTTACTAGTAACTACTGTTTAAAGCTCAACCAGCTGTAGTATGCAAATATTTTTTGGGGTTTATTGATAAACATTTTGTAAATTGTTAATGTGTTTCATATCTGTTGTGGCTGTGAGCATAATAAAGAGGTGTCTCTTTGTATTAGATTGCCCAGTGTTTGATTTTTATCATAATCTGTATTATACACAATTTTTGCAGTAATAAACTTGTTTCATAACAGTCATTACCTTGTTTGTGTAGCATCACAAATAGAACCACCAAGTACACAATTAGGTATCACTAGAGGTACCCGTATAAGTACCACTAATTAGTACAAATGATGCCACCATAATCCCTAATTATCATTCCACAAAAGTACCAGTAACTATCACTATAATTAATACTTAACTAGCCGGTAACTGTCACTTTAGTTACCAGTACTTGTGACTGTAAGTACCACTACAAGTACCACTGTAGTTACCAGTAAGTACCACTGCTACTAACACCAGAAGTACCAGTAAGTACCCCCGTAGTTACCTATTAACTAGTGGGCGCTATTTTAGTAACTGTCAATTAACTACCACTGTAGTTAATACTAAATATACTGGTAACTGTCACTTTAGTTACCAGTACTTGTGACTAAGTACCACTACAAGTACCACTGTAGTTACCAGTAACTACCACTGGTACTAACACCAGAAGTACCAGTAAGTACCGGTAAGTACCCCCGTAGTTACCTATTACTAGCGGGGTACTTAAAGTGTTACCCACTTGCTTTACCTTCCACACTGAAACTTTTGAATCCAATCTTGGTCTTCAAGGTCCATTGCGAGTGCCTTAGCCACAAGCAGACGTCTGCTGTCAGGTGAAAGCTCTGACTGAAGGCTTATCAAGGGAACATCTCCTAAATGTCCTTTTCTCAAAAATACATTTGAAATCACTCCTTGTTCTGAGGCTGGATTGGTGTAATTACTGTAGAAGGTTCTCACTGGCTCAGACAGATCCAAAGACAAGCTCTGATGCCCTTTTAGTAATCGTTTCTTCAGAAATGGGGATTGTGCATCATTTTGTGCTTGTGGTTCGGGCATTTGAAGGTTATTAGAAAAGTTCTGGCACAAAAGGTCAGAAGATGTTGGCTGGTTGCATGGAATAAGGCTGCTGTGGGATAATGAGTGAGGCACCAAGAAGTTCAAAGGTGCCCGCTTGTGCACACTTTCCAAAAAGAGTTTATCACAGGTGAGCTTGTGAAGGACAGAGTCACTATAGCTTAGGCCTTTGCTGGTAGAAAGGGACAGTCTTACAGGAATGCTCCAGTCCAGTTCATTGTCGCTAATTAAAGGTAAATCTTCTAAAGGCCCAGTCTGGAGAAGTCCAGGACTGGGCATGTGGGATAAACAAGGTGACACTGGAATGCCTTTGCCTCTCATTTCATTGCCGAGTTGCTGCAGAGCCTGCTGGGAGACTGTTTTCTCAACCTCTGCAGTGAGGTCGGGAATCTCCAGCCACTGCTCCTCTACTTCTGCCTGACGGTTATTTGCAATGTCAGTGAGGAGCTGACACACAAGCTGGACAATCTTTGGCACATGCTTGAGCTGGCGAGCCTCATAGCCATGCAGCAGGTGGCGCTGGCGAGTCAGGTACTGGGACAGAGTGACAGGACTTGTTTTGGGTTCAGTGCAGGAAAAAACGCTGCGCAGCGGGATGAGGAACTGAGCGAACTCGCGCACACAGAGCAACTGCCCTCGAGTCTGGATGGAGTTGGGTCTTTTTGCACGTACAAACAGGATAGCCTGGTCAGCACTCATACGAGAAGTAAAGACCAGGTAACAGGCCACCAGCACACCTAAAAGATCACTAAATTGTCATTTACCGTTTATACCTTGCATTACAGTAAGAACTAAACTACAAATAGTATGACTTTTAATGTAGACCCTTTCCCAATAACAAACCTGTTCTGCCAAGGCCAGCATGACAGTGGATAGCCATTTTTCCCTCTTGAACAGCGAATGACATGACTTTGACCATGTCCAGAATTGTAGTGAGGGATGCCACGCCATAGTCTTTCCAGCCAAAGTTGTAGTAATAGACTGCAGTATGAAAGGCCAATTATTTGCAGAAAAACCTCAAGGGAGCTAATTAAAGACTGAGGAACATACATCTCAGAGGTAATTAGCTTGTTACTTGGGATTATTACACAACACAAGCAAAACACAATTTCATTCATTCCTTTTCCTGTTTTTAGGTGGAACTACACTATTTAACTAGACTAGCATTCAATTTAGAAATGAATAAAATTGATAATGTATATAATAAAAGTATGCTCTGTGACACTCACTGCCTGCCTCCATGAAGATCTCAGGTCTATATGTGAAGCCGCTTTCCTGCTCCAAAGGATTTCCACAGCTGGCATGTTCCCCAGGCCGTTGAAGGTTAATGACGGTCTTTAAACCACATCTGAGAAAGAACACCAGAACACATTTGCAGTTATTATTTCACACAAAAAGCGTAAACATTTATTAAAACAGACCACCCACCTCCGAAACTGTTCAATAATATTGTATTTCTCTATGATCTCTGTGGATGGCCTTGCCATAGCTAGCAAGTTGTCGGTGATCCTACGACAAAAAAAAATAGACATTTTACATAACAGCTTTTGTGAGAAGTGTTTTTGGTACAAAAAAATGTTTATTTCTACCTGCCTAAGACAAGTCTTACTCCTAACATATGAACCATGTCATTAAAAAGTTTATGTTCCCGAAAAATAAGTTAAAAACCGTGTTCACATACTAAACGTTATAATGTTCAGATTCGAAAACTGAGTGGCCTTAAACTGAACTTTTGCATCTAATAACACAAAGTCAATTACTACAGATGATGTTTTATTACATTCAATAGATTCAATTTAAAAGCATTCTATCATACAGCCAAATCCAGGACAAATGTATTGAGTTGTTATATAATAATGAATCGACCCTGAAAGGACCAGCACTGGTGTTGCTGCTGGGGAGAGTGAGTGACATACATACCAGGACGAGTAGAGCCCTTTGATGGCCTGCTCTTCATCACTCCAGCGAGATGGGTTCTCATATTTACAGGCTCTGCCTCCACAAGCCATGGAGCACTGCATGTGGCCCGGGATGACATGTCTCAAGGTCTCTCCCATCTTAGTGTACTTCGCTGTCGGGATTCTTTCAGTAGCTGCGAAAAACACAAAGGAAAAAGTTCAATAAACTGTGGCATGATAAAAAAAAACAAAAAAACACATAGACAGAAGTTTTACAGTCAGTAGGGATCATCTCCTCACTGACAGCCCCATGGCTCTGCGACTGTCTACAGCAGAGCCACGTCTGCGTTGCAGAACTCTCAGAAGGATGTCACAAGCTGAGTGGCGCCGTTCCTGACCTCGTTCCCTGGGCCCCGGGGCCTCAAAAGAGCCTCTGTGCTGCTGCATCTCACCACATCTGTCACTGCAGTCCCAGTTAAGGGTGCTTACTGACTCAGCATGTGCCCACATTGAATAAAAAAAATCAGTCATGGGCAAAGAACCAATACAACCTATCAGCAGCATCTAAATGTCACCATGACAACTATTTCCAAAGCCATCGCAGAGGGGCGGGTCGGCAGCTCACATACACACAAGCACACCAAAAACACACACAGCTATCAAAGAACTCAGCTCCGTCGACCGTGTTCAAAAGATCACAGGAGGCACAAACACATATATCTTTATTATAGTGTAATGTGAAATCAAACACACTCACAGCCTTTGTTAATGATCAATGTCAAACATTCACACACCCTAACTGATGGACAAGAAGGATCTCCAGTAGTTATATTTTGTTCAAATAATAAAAACTTTGAAGATGAATGCATCAAGTTAAGCTGAACATGGTCACTTGGTGGCAAGGTCACCACAACTGTAACAATGTAATTAAATAATATTACAAAACGTCATTATAGTCCTTTTGAAATAATAATTTTTGTGCATAATGCTGTAAATACTAGGGCTGGGACAATATATCAAAGATACAATTTGCTGCATCATACTGTATTATATCGTAACGCATGTATCACAAAACTTTAATGTATGAATAAAATGCAGAGTAGAAGAACAATTAAATGTACTTTTAGGTTATGTCGCAGTCAAACCTCCTGTGCACATCAGGATTGTCAACAACACCATTATCAATCAGGAACAAAGTGGATCCATAGAAAAGAGAAGAAACTTTGTTTGACAACTCAACTATTAATTTGATTAAAGTTGAAGATTGAAGTTTCACCTTTGAATTTATTTCTGCAGCATTGTAGTTATTAATAATACTGGACCATAAATCTGCTGTTTTGCAACAAACATTGTCATTATAATTTGTTTATGTTATTGCAAAAATATTCCATTCCATTACTTAATTATTATCAAGTCACAATATCCTGTGCAGTCTCTTGTATCTTCATCGTATATCGTACCAGCCTTAGTAATAAATTAATATAGACACAAGTCACACAACCCAAAATCTACTTGTTAGTTACTTTGCATGTTTAGAGGCTTAAGAGGCATAAAATCAGGTTGGATGTTTGTGTCTTTATGGGCTCGCACCACATAATATTCACCAGCACTAAAGGTGAACTTATCCTGATAAATACAACAGAGAACTTATCAAATAAGATAAACTGTTTAAACTGCATATATTTTGAGGCATCAACTATAAGACAATAAATAACAACTGAGAAGAAACATTTAATTGCAGGGTAATTTTTCAAAGAAAGTCAAGTTACAGTGTATTATTAATATTATTTTTATGATTGTATTTGAGGATAATTTTACAGTTTGATCATTGCAAAATTATTTAATATTTCTAAAAAAAAGTTGTATTTTATTAAAATTATTTACAATACATCTGACTGTTGTCTTAATGCATTCCTGCAACTAGAAATTACTGCTTTTAGTCTCTTTACACAGACCCTTAGGTAACAGAATATGTCACATCCTGAGTCGAAAGTGAGTCCTTACCCATCTCCATGTCTGCGCTGTTGGCTCCACTGTCGGCTCCACTGTGGACGCCAGCGGTGAGGAGAGGCAAGTCATTCACCAGACTCACTCCGGCTGCCATGGCTCGACCTGAAAGGTGGGGACAAAAAGTCAGATGCACTAACACCAATAGGAATGGCTGTGAGCGACTCCGTGGGCGTGCTGTGGATAACAAGGTGAGCGCATAAATGAGATATGAGCGTTGCCTGGCAGGTAAAACTCAGGGGAGAAGGCAAATGTGCAAACTGAGCCTGCAGGTCAGCAACTCGAATGTCACTCCTGAAGCACAGCACCCCTGGGAGAAAGAAGAGGGTGTGGTTCTGTCACGAAGAAACATGACAACATTCATAGTACATTATTCATATGGAAGAGCCTGTTTAATGTGGTTGTCGTAAGGGTTTTAAGAAATGTACTCATTATATAGAATTATGTACATTCTGGTTGTATGATAAACTGCAATTAAGTTTTATGAAATAACAAATAACATAGATGACAATGATAAATATCCCTGATGTACAAAATTTAGGGGATAATTGTACACTAAGTGTAACTAAAAATGTAAAGCTTGTCACTAATAAAAAGCAGTAAGATAAGTCCCCTAACTCCTCTGGATGCTGTCTTGCTGTGCATTCCCTGGGCTTTTGTCCTGAGAGCTGTTACTCTCCTCTTATCATACTTTTAACGTGGGTTATTATATTATTGCATTGTAACTGCTGATGTGCCTAAACTGGCCTTTGAAATAAAAAGCTCCATTGATTAATTAGGTCACTCCTATATTCATGCAAAGTAAACATTTTAGTACTCACTTCTGTTACTCATACACTTCTTGAGATCTATTGAATTTTTAAAGGTAAAAAAAATAAATAAATGAAAACAAAAAATGCTATGAAGTGTTGATAGATTTGATTTGCATTGATAATGTGTAGCTACCCTCCCATTTCACTAGAAAAGCAGCATTGATGTTGCCTGTCCACTGAAATCTAAGTGTCCAGGTGACTCTCACGTTACACTGAGAGGTCAAATAGGTCCTGACTGTGGTGCTAACTGCTTGTCACCAGAACAGAAACCCTGCACCTTCACACAGTCCACTCCCCAACATGCCATATTAACTATTGAGCAGATTGTTGAGCTGCTGCGGTGATGTTGCGATGGCCTTGTGAATTCTTGACATTTGACTTTTCCTCCTCATGATTGTATTTGTAGCCGTTAAAAGCTGGCAGTAACTTGTGCCTCGTCATCAGCTCTCGAGTGTCACTGATCAGAATTCACATCACCTATTTTGTAGGTTAAATTAAATTGCATTATGAGAACATTATGGTGTCCATGGTATTCACTAAAAATACATTTTCTTAAAGTTACAAGATATTTATATTTAAGAGATTTTTTTGCCTGGCCTAAATAACAAAAACAATTGACTTTGAGGGCTTTTTAATTTTTAGTAAACTTTATAAAAATCTGGGAAATTCAAAACAGTATTTTCTGAAGCTCCAGCTGTGTTTTGGATAAGGAAGCAATGTAAAAAACATTTTGCATATTTATAGGTCACAATACACAATCTTGTTTAGCCCTCGGACGTGACTGTTGTTGTGATTCGGGCATAAAACTCTGTATTATTGAAATTTTGCAAAATAATAAATAATGAATGATTAGGGGTGCTCGGTAGCAGAGTGCGGTTAGAGCTCTGGCTTCCCAATAAGGAGGTCGTGGGTTCGACTGTTGGGTCGGACCATATCAACATCTCACGATCTCTCTGGATGGAGTTTGCATGTTCTCCCCGTGTCACCGTGGGTTTTCTCCGGGTACTCCGGTTTCCTCCCACCTCCAAAAACATGCATGTTTAGGTTAATTGGGCATCACTGTAAATTTCCCTTTGTGAGTGAATGGTTGTCTGTGAATGAGAGAGTGAATGGTTGTCTGTCTAACCCTGCGGCAAGTTGGCCATTGTCCAGGGTGTTTCCCCGCCTAAGGCCCAAAGTCACTGGGATAGGCTCCAGTCACCCGCGACCCCTAACGGGATTAAGCGGTAGAAAATGAATGAATGAATGAATAATTATGACTTAGTTTGATAAAACTTTTGTGGTAAATATTTACTGTAGTTTTAGATTTGTTGTCTATTTGCATCAACTTTGTGTCATTCCGTAAAAAAAATTTGAGATTTTTTTGTTGAAATAACAATTTAGCAAACTCAAGGTGTTATACAGTGTACTAACTTTGTCAAATCATAACCGTCTAAATTATGGATTTTAGCTCTTGCTTACAATATGGTTGTTAGGTGATAGTTATGGAATCATATGTGTTATCCACGCCTAAACCAGAAAGCATTATTATTAATGTCACAAAAGAAGGGGGAAAAAAGGCAAAGAGTTTGGTAAAATCTTTTCAATTAGCATACTGACCATGTTTTGTTGAAAAGTACTTACAGTAAATGCAATAAAATACTGAATATCGTTAATGCATGCAGCAGTAAAAAACATAATTTTTTATGGTGGATCCATACATTGGCTGTTAATGTGACTTTTTGCTCTTAACCGACAGGTCACGTTGAGGTCACAGCTGTTTTCTTATTGAGTGTAAAGCTTCTGTAGTCTGTTAATTATTGATGCTGTAAAGGTTGAGCCTTCTCTTTCCATCCACAACACTTTTAGAAATCCTTCCACTGTAACCGACCCTTAACAAACTGAGATGACACTAAAGTACAGCGTGACAGAGGAAGGCCGGAAAAATCAGGACCACTTCTTGAGTCATGCCACGACAGTGCACTGGAATCTGTGCAAGACATCTCATCTAATTTAATGTCAGAAATTGACAATGCAAGTTGTGTTTTTGTATCATGTGGAAGTTGCCAAACTATCAATACAAAGTAATCAATTCAAAAAATAGATACTCTTATGAACAACAAGTGTTCATGTTAGAAGAATCTCAATCTTTAAAAAAGTTGCATATAAAGCCTTTCTATTGAGCCTTTTTCTTCGTTTAAAAATAGTTTTAAATTTCTATAAGAAGGTAACTCTAAGGTAACACTATATCATACACTATTTAGTGATAGTGATACGTTTTTTGGGATCATCTACTTTTTTGCCATACATGCATTGTTGTTTTTGTTGTTTGTTTGTTTTTTTGGCCAAATTTAAAGATGTAGTTTATAATGACTATCTCAAAATGCTGCAAATAAAGTTGATTAAAATAAAAAAATGAAACAAACCAAGTGATATTTTAGCACTTTTGAGGGCAATTTTACAGTCTTTTGTCCCTTGTGTCTGATATTATTCTAATCTAAAGTTATACATTTAAGATATGTTTGGGTCCAACTTTGTGATTAATGCATTGTGATACTATACTAAGAGAAAATCTAAAAAGGCCTGGCTAAATTAACGCCAGCTGTTCAATAAGCAGTCCATTCATTGGGTCAGCCTCTTGTAGAGAGGCATTGTCTGTGATGAAATGCCAAAAATGTTGCTAATAAACGTGGGATGTGTGTGTCTGACAAGATGGTTATCCTTGTGAGTCTGTGTCTGAAATGAACGACAGCAATAATAATGTGTCTCAATTCAATAGGCCTACATCTTGTTTTGATCAATTTATTATAGAAAGGAGAATGAGTGTCAGATTTGATTCACGTCGGTATGTATTACATGAAATATTTTACGTATCGACACTATGATGAGCAGAAACACCAGGTGCTTTATTGTCTTTTATCAACATGACTGTGATAATGATGGAAGTGGTGCTGATGTTGATGGATTCACCGTTATTCCTGGTGCTAGCTAAGGGATTAGCCGAAACTAGCATAACAAAAGCGCTTTCTTACCGTGCTTCCTGGTTTAGATCCACAGATGTGTTGAGGCGCTCTGACATATTAGATTCATTTTTTAGCGGCCATTGTTTTGTCAACGTTGGAGGCGGTAAAAGCCAATTTCTTATGGATCCACATCATTAAATAAAGCCACACAGAAGCTAGCTTTAGCGGAGTGACGTAAGGTCTAGCGCTGTCACGTGACCAGGGAACAGCTGATGGAACACGTGGGTCGACGCTAAAGGTTCATAAAATTGTATTATTTCAACAATGTTATCTGAGGTGGCAAGTAACTAAGTATCTTAACTCAAGTACCGTACAAGTAGTGTTTTTGTTGTTGTTGTTTTTTAATGATTATTATTTTAACCATGTTATCTGAGGTGGCAAGTAACTAAGTATCTTTACTCAAGTACCATACACGTAGTGTTTTGAGTATTTGTAATTTTACTTTACTTCAGTATCAAAAAGTTTGGTGACTTTTTACTTTTACTTCTTACATTTTTTAAGAAATATCTGTACTTACTACTCCTTACATTTTAAAAACAAGTTAGTTACAGTAAGTTCACATACAGTTTTTTACCTCTTAAAGCCCATGCAGACATTCTGTGATGTTATTAAAACATTTATAAAATTCTGAAAACGTTCTTCTAACATTTAACAGTTACTTTTTTGATACATTAAATTTTATGATAATTGTCTCACTGTAAAACTCATTTAAAACTACAATGCACCTAAGACTAACTTTGCAATTTTTCTTTTTTTACTTAAGTAAATTTGCATTGTTTTACTTAATGTACTCTTTCTTGTAGTTGTGTGTATACTCTCTATATAATTATTTAGCCTAAACCTTGCAGAACAATATTCTTAAACTACATTTTTTTTTTTTTGAATGTTTTAACTACCTTTAACCACTGTGGGGAAAACTTCCCAATTACCATATGTAAATGCTAGATGGTAATGCAGTATTCTAATGTATAAACAAAAGTAAAATAATGTAAAATCGGACTAACTTAAAACTCTAAATGAATTTATAAAGCAATATATAATGTATGGTGTCCAATGTACGATAGACATGAATGAATAGAATGGTGGATGAAGATTTGCTGTTGGTGCTGAAGATCTGCCCTACTAATAACTAGAGCTGGTGATCTGAAATTCACAAGACAAGAAAGAGAGAGGAGAATAATGGCAAGTTATCCAGTAAAAGCTCAAATGTCCCAGCTTTAAACAGGCCCTGAATGCACCATGTAAGAGTGGATCAGCACTGTGTAAAACTGTTTTGTGCATCTGTGAAAGGATTTGTGTGCATATTTGTGTGCCTATTGCACATTTTTCTTGGTGATAAATATGTTTTTATGGGCGAGTTAAAACTTAAATTATGCAACTCCAATCAGTCATACTACACACACAGAAAATGACACATACAGCATTGTAAAGATACAGGCAGATCAAAATACTACACTTGTAACTATGCTAAGTCACTCACCAACTGTTTTGCACAAGTGTATAGACTATTGATTTGAATTTCACCCCATAGAGATTAGGTAGGCCTTAATTTACGTATCTGTTTAAACAAACGTATATACTCTAATAGCACTACTAATGAATGCATGTGTTCTCACCTGATGTGGGAGTTTTTTAATGGTAGACTGGAGGAGGTGCTGCTTAATGCGGCCCAGCTCCAGATTGTAGAGAGGAATCAGTTTTAAAAAAGTAGAGTTGTAACTAAGTACCAGACCATTGAAACTGGTCTGGTACTCTTATCAATTTTTGTCTTGGGCGATTATCTGCATTTAAATATTCATTCTCTCCCTTAAATATACTACTTGTTTTTTTCCTAAAACAATGTCCTTATTGGAGTTTGGTAAAAAGGCAGAGGAAACGTTGAAGACTTTAATTGGTTCTTACCGGTTGGGATTTCCATTTAAAGCAGGGATCCTCCTGGAGACACACCTGGGCTCTTCAGCTGGACAGAGGCAGCAGCAACAGGGGCTAAATCCAGGGCTTGGGTCACCTCAGTGAGAGCGTTGTTTGCGGCCTACGATACAAAGTTTAGTAAGATTTTAGTAAACTATGGTATAAGTTTTCATGTGGGATTGGATGAATATGCTTGTCATTCTTCAATGTAGTCTTTTGTAATCATTGCATTTTATCAATCATGTCACATTGAGTTTTTTTCTTTATTTCTACATTACATGATTTGTAGGAAATAAATATATGCTCATGACATAAGTCTTAAAATGTTTGATTGGACTTTATTTTCAAGTCTAAATATAATAGTATAGTGACTGGGAAGTCACTTTAACCCTGGCAGGCAATTGACAATTTCTCCTGTTGAAAAATAAACTTCTATGTGGGGCTTGCATGTTCATGTCTGCGTATGTTTCCTCCAGGTGCTACGGTTTCCCCTAACATCAAAAACATGTCCATTAATACCTCCCCTCTCCCAGTGGGACCTTCCTGGTTAAATAAAGTGTGTATGATTTAAATATCAAACTGGGTAGGCTATAAAAGGTCAGCTTTTTAAAACAATATTTATCCAGCTTTTGAAGATGACTTAAAAAGCCCAAATTGAACATACCAGTACAAAGATCATAACTTATTATAGGACAAAATTGGATTGATAGATTAGTGAGCTATAACCTTAAGGTAGTTTGTTTTTTGGACAAAAAGGACCCTACTTAGGTAGACTTTAAAATGAGGCAACTGGTAAATCTGAAAGAGAAAAGTGCGCTGTAGAGGGTGATGCTAAACCTTTATGCAAAATTATTTCATGTTTATGTAGAAAAGGCAGGCTACAAGCATCTTACTTTCCCAGAGTCAAAGTAAAGCTATACCCAGGTTAAAAGCTGAATGAACAGGCACAATGGAGGACTTTGAATAGTTCGTGATAAATGAAAAACTTTAAAATGTAATCATATTATTTCATTCCACATTTATTTAATATTATATTTATGTATGATTAGATTTATGTGTCACTGTGTATGTATTTATTAATATACTTGTGTATTTTATTTATGTTTATATTTGTTTATTTATACTGCAGTCGTTGCTGTCAAAGCCTGATCCTCTATCGTGTTTGCGACTTTGCGTACATTGGGTGAGTGGTCTCTTGATGCGCTGTCATGGTCTTGAGTAATAAAGCATTGAGTTTCTACGGTAACTGCCACTCAAATCCATAGATGCTTCAAGCATAATCTCTCATTATTACCATAAACATGCTACAACAGAATATTAATCTACTTATCTTACTTGGTATATTTCATATCCATAAGTCAAAGTTCTCCAACAACAAACCTCTTTTTAAAATATTAGTCTTTGAAATAAAAAACTATGCTCAATCTCTTGAATACATCCTTGATAATAAAGCTATAAAAACTTTAGATATCCTACAACATTTACAAATTGGATAGTACTCTTTTCGAATTATGGTGTTGTCACTTTGTCTCTTAGCCTCATTTTGCTTGTATGTATATATGCCTATTTTATGTTAAAGTTGTTGTTTTTTTTAAACTGTCTGTTTGATATTGTGTTATAATGTATATTATATTTGCAAAAAAAAAAAAAAAAAAAAAAGAGTTTCGACGGTAAATAGGCTCCATGATTCAGTGCCGTGAGAGACCAGCAGAGGGAGGTGTGTGCATGGAACTTGCCAGGACAGCCTATTCATAGTCTTTAGTCCTAATTTGATTTCACAAGTAGTTGGGTTAAGCACCCAAAAATGTGCTATGCAGAGTAAAGTTACTTCAATATAATAGACGACTACTAATACAAAGTAGAGAGCGAAAGAACAGTAGAAGACAAAACAAAAAAAAGCACAAACATTGTTTTATTCAAAGGATGAAAGCAAAAATATGAAAACAATAATAAAGATACAAGATAATTAATAAAGTTAACTAACAAACAAATATATTTAGATAATTTTACATTGCTGACATAAAGATTTTGTCACTTTTTTGCTCACAGAGAGGATAACCAAATGATTTTACTCAAGAATTATGCTATTTTAATTAAACTATTACTCAAGTAGTGAGTTACGGTTATGCTGCCTGTTAAGTTTAGTCTTTTTTGACAAGGACCATGTACAAAATTCATTAATATTGTTAAAAGAAGAGATTAACTGCACCAGATTTAGCTACTGCCACTTTCCATCTAGAAATCATGTACAGTTTACATAACACTTAGCTCAAATCTATAGCACATTATAAATACCCCACCATCAGTACAATGTATTATAAAAACAACAACAATAATTATTACAAATATTTTAGAAAGCTGGGCCTCATAGTTCTTAAATTTACAAATAAAATGCAAAGTGTATTTTACATTTGATGCTGGCGTTTGATTGTTGAAGATGTAAAGTGAAATGATTATGTCTACAATTTCAGACTGTCTGGAAGCTGATTCCACTGTTTGATGGTTGGAAATGAAAAGACAGTCTGTGCAAAAGCAAAGGATCTAAGTACAAAAAGATAGCCTCTTTAACCTATAATGCAAATATTTTTATTGAGAAACAAAAGTCCAAAAAAGGATACTTTTTATGTGCTGTGCACCCATGTCAGATTGAAACCTATGAGTGTATTTTTTTGCATTCAGATTGACAGATTTTGGAAGCATTATTATTATATCATTAAAAAAAATTAACAAAGTTAAGGCATAATAAGGCATTTTAGACTTTATTTAAGTTGGTAGACTATTATTAAAACAACTGCACTGGTCAATATCAGGTCTAGTCTATAAAAAAAGCTTTTTGTGTGGCTTTAAACACTACAGAGTAATCGTGCCAACAAATTAAACTTACAAACAAAATGGCTGAGAAATCAGAAACAATGGTTCAATCTCTTTTCTGAGCTGGCATTGCTGATATAGTTTCTATGGCTTCTAAACAAGCACTACGTCCCAAAGTCACCCAGAGTCTGAAGTGCGTCTCCTTATTTCCTTCCCCTTTGCATAAAAACCATGCTAGTCTATGTTTTTGCATGTGCAGATGGAGGCAAGCAGCAGACGAGAAGAGGTGGAGCTTTAACGATCCCATAAAACCCAAAGTCTATCCTCCGCTCATTGCCAAGGTGACGTGCTCAGGCTCAAGAACTGCTCGTGTCAGACCAAACGTGGCCACAATTGGTGTGACCTCCGCTGTTTGACTCCAGGTTACCGGTGAACGGAACTAGCCAAGCCTGGATTTACGCGTACGCATGGACCTCTCTGGATAACCGTGACGTGAAGTGGCGGTTCTGGACTTATATTGCACTAAAGAGGAAATATGTCACATTGAGGTGTGGGGAAAGTGACAAAAGTCTTATCATGCAGCACCCCTTGGATGTGGCGGCGCATTACTATGCGCCAGAGGCGCATCCAGACCACAGGACGCACCGCTACAGGAGCTTCATGATCGAGGAGATTCTCACGGACCATGCGGAGCACAAAACCTCCGCTCACGCGGGAGAGCTGCTCAAGTTTGGTGTCCAGGCTCTGCTGTCCGCTCGGCCCTTCCACAGTCAGCTGGGTAAGTAAAGAAAAAACTTTCAGGCGTTTTGAATCGTTACGACTTGTCTGTTGGCAGTTACGGTCTCGGTCCTCACTGGTCTAATTGTGTTGTGATTTTATAGCCTAATAGGCCTTTTCTTATACTATAGACCTATAGTTATAGTTCTGATGTGTGTCTTCACAAAATGTGGCAAATTTAAATAGACACATTAATTTAGACATAGCCTATTCTCGGATAGGCCTGTGTGTTATTTGTTACAGCCACATGTCCAAATGCAAAGACGCTGCCGCAGCCTTAGCAAGAAAAGAGGGCATCAAAATGAGAAGAACGGGCTATATTTGTTTAAAAAGTGTTTGGAATATTTTCCTATTATAATTTAAATAAACATGAAGGAAAACAGCAATAGACCTATTTACAGTTTGACTTAACAACCCTTCAAATGCATGGTTCATTTTATTTTCCAAATATTCTTTTGAATTAATTTAGATAATCTATTTATGACAACTGAAAAACAAATTAAATAAATGAAACGTGACATTTTACTGCTCGTATGTGGCCTATGTTAGGCTATAGGCCCCTACAGACGTGCTCCCAGCAGAACTTGACTGTCCTCTGTGTGTGCGCGCGTAGTGCTGAAAGCGGACCAGACCAGCCTCCTGAAGTTCCCCATGTCTCCCTTGTCCTGCTCGCTGGCCTCTCCGCTCGGCTCTCCTCTTCTGTCCGCCGCCCCGGGCCTCGGTTCTGCGTCTCATCATCTGCCTCTGGACCTT
This sequence comes from Mugilogobius chulae, assembly GCA_038363315.1. Classification (NCBI taxonomy): domain Eukaryota; kingdom Metazoa; phylum Chordata; class Actinopteri; order Gobiiformes; family Gobiidae; genus Mugilogobius; species Mugilogobius chulae. Next base: position 29,015,106 of record CM076405.1, on the reverse strand, counting down.
CACCTCCGCGGAAAACTGGAGCACACCGCAGACGGAGCAAGCAAAACCAAGAAGGGCCGCCGCAGCCGCACAGTGTTCACGGAGCTGCAGCTTATGGGCCTGGAGAAGCGCTTCGAGAAGCAGAAGTATCTGTCCACACCGGATAGGTAAGTGTGGGCCTTTGTCCCCAGAAACAACCTTGCTAAGTTTATCACATTAAAACGTTGAGAAAAATGTATTTATGTCTAAGTGGCACAGGCCATATTTGTTAATTCAAGTGAGTATGCTTCATTCGCGAGCTAGATTTCAGCCAGTAACGAATGAGTTGTGCCAACGCAGGTCACTTTTAGTCAAATGGTATACATTTTTTATTAAAAAGAAAAAAGAAAACACACACTAAAGCGTATAACTAGTTGCCAATGCGATAGACCTAGCACAGTAAAATGTAAAAAGCAATGTAACCAAAATTAAGACTTCCATGGCAGGCGAATTAATTTCTTTTATTGTTGTGTATTTATCTTAACAGAATAGATCTGGCAGAGTCTTTGGGTCTCAGTCAACTTCAAGTGAAAACGTGGTACCAGAACAGAAGAATGAAGTGGAAGAAAATTGTAAGTAACTTTTAAATGAAGTTGTCACCTTATACCTATAAGCCAATGTATTCTATTTTATTTGTATGTGTCTGAAATTGTTTTCTTGATTACATTTATTAAAAGTTTACCCAAAAGAAGTCATTGGTCAGTGTAAACAGTCTGTGCAGCAGATAATGCGGGAGGGGCAGTGTTAAAATTAAAAATAAATGTGTATATAGTCAACACATAGTAAAACATGTACTGTTCAACTAAAGGCCCAGGGACCTGATAAGGCTCTCCAACCTAAAATAATTGGCCCACAACATTCAAACATTAGAAATTAAGTTCAATATTGAAAGGGCAATTTTGCTCTTTTCTCACTCACAACAATTTAAAACAACAATATTTTTCTCATTATTGAAGTTGATCTAGGGGATTTTTTGTGCAACCTCACTCTGCTAAAAGTTGTAGTGAGTGGCGCGCCTGACCTCTGGCCCTCAGGAGATGTCAAACCCTAAAATTTGACCCTTAGGAAAATTAGGTTGAATCATCCTGAGGTAGGGAGAAAAAATCATCCTGGAGTAAAAACAATCCCTCTTACTAAACATTTAGTTGTCTCAATTTTACATTTTTCATACTGATAAAAAAAAAAAGTTATAAACTTTAAAGTCCAGTATGATATTATAGCCTGTTTTTCTGCCGTACTGTACTCAGGTGCTACAGGGAGGAGGCCTGGAGTCACCCACCAAACCCAAAGGACGTCCTAAGAAAAACTCCATCCCGAGCAGTGAGCAGCTGTGTGAGAGAACGGCTACAGACACGGAGCAGCACACAGACTCTACTTCAGGCGCCCACTTAGAAAGCTCTCAGGAGGAGTGACTCTGGACACTGTACGAGAGTAAATCTAATGGACAGCATAGACTTCTGAACTGTGAGAAGAGGCTGCCCGTGTGGAGTGAACTGCTTTTATAAAGACAGACACCAAAGTGAGCCGCAGTGTCTTTGAGGCTGCTGTTGAGGACTGGACTCAAATATATGCAGTAGGTCAACATTTTATATTCTATGGACCGTTCACTTGTCTTGCATTCTTTTTATGTAACTGTTTTTAATTATTAAAAGTATTTTCACTAATATACAGTGCTCTTTTTATTGAAACACTAGAATAAAGTACTAAATCAATTTCACACTAGAATAAATGATGGAAATAATACGCACTGTGGCTCACATAAGCTTAAAATCTGTGGTTAGTCAGTGCTTCCACCCCATACAAGTATGTACCAGACATTACCTAATTATAAGATTAATTCTATAACAATAAATCTACAAATTAACAAAATAAGCAATGAACAAAATGCAGACAAGTTCTACGTGCAATTTCACTTAAATAATTTAGCCTACTGTCTAATACATTGAGACCAATTTCTTACAAGGCGTAAAGGCTGTTGACACGCGGAGCAATAACTGTAAAACCTTGCATTTAGAAAAGAAAAGTTTTCTTAAATAAAAACATTTCTTACAGATTTGAACATAACAGTCAAAACTAACATGTCAAGCTCAACTTTAAAATGTAGTTTAAAATTAAAAAATGAAAATAAAAACTATATTTTTTTTTGTTTAAGACACATTTTTGATAAAAAATACTTTTAAAAGAGAAATACATGCATTTTTGTCAGTGTGAATTCTATGTCAGATTCATCTACAGTAACAATTTACTGAACATTTCTAGGTGCAGAGATTTATTGTGAAAGCTTCAGAACAGTTCAGTGTATTTTTCAGCTTCTCACATAAAAATGTATCAGTCAACTCAATAACCCACTTCCGTTCTCCACTCTGCTAAATGTCTCTACTCTCTCATCACTGATGTCACTGAAATGTTTTGTTAAATAAAGCATTTCATACAAAAAATCTAAATAAAATAAATAAAAAAACATCTAAAAATAACAAATCAAATTATGGCTCAAATTAATACGATTTTATATAGCCTGTCAAACTTTGTTAGGTTCTGATGTAGTCTGCTCAGAAACACTTATTTTAAACATTTTGCATCTCAGTGGTGAATGCAGGCCTATAACTGATTAATGTTAATTATTTTATAAAGCCGTAAGTTAAGAAGACACTCCCGAATAAAAACGGTCTCATGTACTAAGTGCTGCCTCCCTGTTCTGTAACAAACCTTTATCCTCTAATGCTTTAAGGGGAAACTGTAACTGATGCATAGGGTGAGTGTGAAAGCTTATGTGGGACTGGAAAAAGTATTTTATTGTGCATGAATCACTGTCTTTGTACAAATTTTACATAATCTTTTGTAATCTCCAATATCCACCTGTTCTGCGGTTGGAAACATTGCTCAAACCTGCCGCATGACGTTAGGGAAATTCATCTTGTCTTTTCAAAGCTGCTCGATTATGGAAAACATAATAATCACTATATTTAAATTACAATTCAAATCAATATTGAAATCACAATTATTCAAATGATTATTTGCTTAGAGAGAAGCGTGCCTAAAATGAAAACGAATTCATAAATAAAAAGTTGACGTTTCTCACAGAAATAGACTGATGAAAAGGCAAACTGCAAAATTGTGATGAACATTTCCACTAAAGAAAACACATTGTAAATGTTCACTGAACATAATGTTAACATTCTTGATTACGCAATTGTATAGTTTTTGTAGGAGAACTATAACTGTAGCTAAAATTAAGTTTTTATTTAATGTCAGACAACTGTATAGGAAAAACTAACAAAGCTGCCACATGACGTATTCAGTATTTTATCAAACTAAATTCAAATTTTAAAAAACTAAATATTTATTATGTTTTATATATACTTTTTATTTTGTTCATTGACTTACTCTTCAGGCTAAAATGAATATTGTCATGTATGTAATATATCTAATCAAACTATATTCTCCTCCGCATATTCTGTTTTTTTTTTTTGACAAAAGCAAGTCAGTGTAATTATTATAGTGAATATTGAGAAAGAGTAAAAAAAAAAAACAGTTCTAGATTACTATAAAACAGTTTCCTGCATGGTGGTATGGAGCTTAAAGGGGGTTCACGTTTGCGGCAAATGACACAAGCCAGGTTGTTGAAATTCCTGCTAATCATCAGATGGATGGTTTTGTAAGTGCACCTTTCTAAAGCCGGTGGTCTCCATTTCACCTTCAGCCTGCTGCACAACATCTGCGTGGTTTAAAACACACATCCAGGCCTCATCATGCAGAGCTCAATCAGACGCTCACTCCTGCAGTAATCATCAGCATTAATGACAGCTCCACCTAAACAAGAGAGGAAAAGTAGTTTTGTTAGAGAAGAAAAGGTGGACAATATATTTAAATTTAATATCACGAATGTTGTTTTTAAAGATACAGTATGCATATTGAGCATTACAAAACTGACTCGTGGCCTTTTAGCCATGTTAAATTATTGTTTTCTCATCAAAAACATACTTAGATATTATATTTAGTTTCATTCACACATTTGAGTAATCAGCTTCATCTCTAAAGCTCAAAATGCTTTGTTTCATCACATTGTGATTTTATCTTGTGCTTTCCAGTTAACTACTCATTCTAGCCACATTTGTTACTCAGGAAGACACTACAATAATGTTTTTTTTTAATGTTTCTTTTGCTCACTTTTGCCATTTAAAGTCTTCACCTGATGACATCACCACGTGGAAAAAAGAAAAAAAAACAGTCTAAAATGCTGGATTTGTGTTAGGTATCTATGAATGAAACAAACAACTTATGTATTTGGTGACAAAACAATTTGTAAATAATCAAAAATGGGCATAATACAGGCCCTGACTTTATATCGTCTGAATAGCTATCAGGATACGCCATTAAAATATTTACTCAAGTCCTAGTTCAAAGGCTGGAGCTCAAAAGATGCAATGTTGCATCTTGATTCTTAAAACATTCTTAGAAACGTCAGAAGTAAAGTTACGGATGAATCTGCTACGTGCAACATTTTGGGCGTCATTAAAACTGCATTTTACAAGTAACATTAGCGAATGGATGTAAATGTCACCTCATTTTAGGTAGAATTCCGTTCGATAAGTCAAATAAGTCAAAGTAAATGCAACATTTTAGGTTGACAGGTCAACATGCCAAATAAACTGTGCCTATTGTCTCTGGGTTTTGTTGACCTTAACTGGCTTTTGACAAATTATAATCAGAAAGAAGATTCAGCCATCAGCGCCGTTCGACTCCGGTGGTGGCATGATGGCATAGTGGAAGGCCAAGTTGACCCCAGTTTTAGAGAGCAGGTGTTTATAGAGTCAAAAGGTGCGCGCTTAGACAGAGCACAGACGGGGGTCGACAGGGCATAATTACTGATTAATTCAGAGTATGTATATGTGCTAAAGTGCACACGCCACCGCATATGATCCCAATTATTGTGAGAGGGAGCGCCCCTCTCTCTTTTGAGCTTGTGCAGTTTCCTGTGTTCAAATGTACTCTAGTCTTTAGAATCGATAGAACACACAGACCTATTGTGAAGATTGTTACTAGATACCTTCGGAAGTTTTAGTCAAGGTTGGCCTTGAAAAATGTGAATATAATAACATTTATTTTAAAAATGTATACAAAAAATAAATAAATTCATTCATCGCTTCATTTTTAATATTTTTTCAACAGCCTCACAGTATGTATTAAAACTAGATACCTCTAGGAATACATTATTTTAAAACATGTAAGACGCAAACATTTAATTGAAACATTGTTTATCACAGAAATTATGGGGGACAGAAATACATTTTAAAATGTCTAATTCTAGAATGAAGCTCAACAGTGATGCAATCATATTTTTGTGTGCATGTAAATTTTCCTTTTCACTTTTAGATGTTCAGTCATATGCAAACGAAATACAGAAACATATAAAGTCACAAAATAAACACATTTTTTTTCCAATGTATTGAAAACAATATACAGCTGTACTATTTGTGATACGAGTAAACGCTCACAAGTATTGTAAATGTATTGTACTTGAGGCATCAGACTACAAAATTTGCTTGTTGGACTTTGCTGCTAAAATAAACATTATAAACTAAACTGAACTGACAGTTGTATATATATCTTAACTACAAAACGATAGCTTTTATAATTGTCATGAGTGTGTGATACTTGATTATACTGGCCATAAGCCGCTCAGCTGTCACTGCATGAGCCACATTCTCTGACTTGTTCTTATTGGTCAAGGTCTGAGTGAAGGCAAAATCAAGTGAATTTCACATTGGTATTTGAATAAAGTCCCCACTGTTAGCCGCCTGTGCCATGAGTGGGCCCTCACCTCTGGCTCCAGAACAAACAAACACTCTTCCTTGGCGTTCTCAGGACTCACAGTCCAATCTTATAATTCTGAATATAGCATGTTTGAGTGAAAAATGAAAGAATGGACAAGAGTTACATTTAAAATTGTCAATGATTTGCGGAGGCGGCTGCAGAGCCCAAGTCAAACAGAAAGTGAATCCATTAATAGAGTGCAATTAGTTAAAAGGAGCTCATGTTAAAACCATTGGCTGTAGACTGATCGTTAGTGTAAATATGTTAGCGTGACATTGACTCTCAGGTCAACAGGTCATGTTTTTGTTAATGCCCAAAAACACAATTGTAGAACTATGCCTATTAGACAATCACCAAATAATTTATTAATCAAATTATTACAGATAGACTGATTCTAAAATATGCCATAAACCAAGAGAAAGTGTTTAAGAAAGGAAATCATGAACAGCTGGTGTTTCTGAAAACCTATTTTATCAGTACATTTTTTCCATCAGGACATTCTCAAGCAGCTTCAGTTCACAGGGGTAAAATTTATCAAAAATTTACGTTAACAGACATTTTAAGTTCTATACAACTAATCAAAAATATTAATAGATTGACTAATTGTTTAGCAATTTAGCCCTACATACATTTTGACCGATTTACTACATTTAATCATTTAAAAACTTACAAAACTGACTGCTAAACATTATTTCTTCACATTTTTATAAAGTATATACAATATGTAGTTTATTTACAGTATGTTGTTTGCAATTTACAAACAATAATAATTGACAATCTTAAATCAAAAATACTATTTACGGTGAAAAAAAAGAAAAGTTTTATTGCCATCAGGTTCTTTGTTGGGTCATATTCACTGTACTGGAGGTCCACAGTTTTTTTGGCCATGGCAGGTGTTTTCCAGATAATGTGCCGAGCTGATTAAATAGCCTTTAGAAAATCTCCCAAGCTACGTAAGGTTTTCTGTCATGGTGCTTAGATGGATTTGAGCTTGACTTTAGTCCTGTGTAAGGAATGCAAGGGGACAGCTGTTACGGGACAAATCAAAATACTGGAGAGACATTCGGTTTCCATCTGTCTAATATTAGAGAGATGAGTAAATAAAAAAATGTCCAAGACATGGCAGGAGGTCAGTGGAGTCCTCATTACAGAGCAATTACATTGCCAAAGCTCTTCTTTTCAAATGCTGGTATGAAAGACAACTCCACTCTCCAGGACATTTCAAAGTGAAGACGTGACAAGCATCCTTCCATCTGCACTAACAGCTTCAATACTCGTGAGGCTCGCAGTACACACCAGTGGGACAGTCATCACTGATTTCTCAAATGTTCAGAGTCAGGCTAAACTTTACTTCATTTTTAATGCTTTTCTTCAAATGTGTAATGCTTTCAGCTGGAAAGTTTTTATAACTTCGTGGCCATTTAAGGGAGTGAGCGGTTGTGACATGAATTGAGCTATTGCATCTTTTAGTTATATCTTACTTCACTTAATGGTATGTATTTTTACACTGGGGTAAAAGATTAAAAAGCATTAGGCAAGTCCGTGTTCACTGAACTAAAACTGCAGCAAAGGACACAAAACTTACACTAAAAGAGTATGAGCTGACAACCACAAAAACACAATATTTTCTCAACAATCCAGTCGGTATGTGTAGTCAGAAAAGACACTTTGTGTTTTTTTTAATTCATCAGTATTTGTGAAGATGCTTATTCACAAATACACTGAAAATTATTTCCAGAGCCTAGTAAAGTGTGAAGGAATGAGCAGCTGCGGTGAACGTTATCTGTTTATAGACAGTAAGGCTCCCAGTGCAGAAAATGCATTCATATTTGTTGTAGTTGTGTAAATTATTGTCTATATTAAAATGCTTCATTAAAATAAAAATAAGTTTAGAAATATCCTATTATCTTAAATATTATCATCCTACTGACATTGGTATCTCTTGCTCAATGAATTTAGCTATACAGCTGACCTGTTTAGTTACACACTACATAACAACACCACAAACATCTGTACCAAACAGAGAACAAGCTGGGCTAGACCAGGCTCAAACAGAACACAAGCATGACTACATCTGAACTAAAATGGGATTGAGCCAGGCTAAAAAGCAGCATCATAAAATTATTTTGGGCAATGTTTCAAAAGTTTGCAATCCAATCATCAGAGTCCATTACAAGTCAAGCCAGTGAAAGTTAAGACTTGTGCTCAGAGCGTACTTTACAGTTGGACACAGCCTTGTGGCTGCATGCACTGCCTCACAGTCAATGTATGTGTTTGCCTATTAGACTTTAACCAGATCTGCCTCAGCGGCCCACTCTGTGTCTTAAGTGATAGAGATTACAAAAACAGACAAAAGCCAAGCAGCATTTGAAGTAAAGAAAACAGTGAGTTAAAGATGAAAGAGTCTGAGCTACTGCACTTGTGTGGCTCCAGATCCTTATCACAACAGGCGCTCGGAGACATGTGTAACCACAGACCGCTTTACAACACATCAGCTGACCATGTTGTGTTTCTGTGCACATTTAAGCACAATTCACTTTTAGAGGTGCAATGATATATTTATAAGCTTTCTTGATTTTGAGGAAAATAACAGCCAAGTGCAACATATCATTAGAACTAATATTCATCTTACAACTAAGGAATTTCTGTTCTTAATGAGGACACTTGTCACGTTTCTATGATGATTTTTCCTAAAATACTTTGAATGCAAACTCAAATATCCTAACACGGCATCATTAAGATTTTCTATTTTATTATAATTTTTTTAAATAAAGACTTATAGCAAGGATAATAACTCTGTTAAAAAAAACAGCACGTCCTAAACAGAAAAACTGTAAATTAAAAGGGCAATGGAAATATCCCAGTGGTAGGCTACTAAACAACAAAATAGCTGTATATTTATTTATTTTTTTAAGCATAACTACATAATGACTCCCTTAATACCAATTACATTTCATTTGATGTTTCGTACGTCTATCATTGACCAATCAAGCGCATGTGGACTGTATTATTGCAATTATGTGTAATTCTGACTTGATTAATCTGGAACCAAAACAAGCTGCCCAAATGTCAAAACAGAACATGACACATGACACTATTCAAAACAGCCATTTTGAATTTTATGGCATCTACACAGTCATCCTGGCGAAATATGCACCAAACAATCTTTTTTTTTTTTTTGCTGTCGGTTACCTTTAATTTGAACGCCGTGTGTTGTGTGTCCAAGTTTGTCCCGGGCGTTTCAGTGCAGCCAGTTTGAACAGTCATAGTAGAAGTAAACAGCAGCAGATTTTTTGGAGCGCAGCTGGAATGATCTCCCAGATGTGCCTCTCCCGGCCTGATGCGGGGTCCATGCAACAATCAGGACGGCCTGGCTCTAGCTGCGCTCTGTGAAGGGATCGCAGACACTAATGTGAGGTGACAGTCCTAATCACACGCTGCTCTGTTTTATTCATTAGGAAGCGCATTGCGGATGGTAAAAAGTGAACGATCTTTTGTGAAATTTCTAAAAGTTTTACCAGGTGTCTTTAAACTATATTTTTAAGGATGTTGATAGATGTGGTTACTCAAATTACTGTAAATTGTATCTATAACCGCCTAAAAAATGGTGGTAAGTGAGTGCGCTGATGGGATATAAAGCATTGAAAACAAAATTAAATGGAGATTTCATAAATGGTGTTAAGTTTGCAATGTAATCGGTCAATTGCAACTAATCAACTAATCTAGACTTGTAAAAGAATTATTAACTTGTTAATTCTTTACAGGTTTGGAGACACATCTACAAAACATGCCATGAGCTGACAAAGACGTTGCAAAGCAAAAATTGAGCAGGGAATGCATAAATGTTGTGTTAATATTGAAAAAACTGAGTAATAATGTTCTTACTGCATCTTGAAGTCTGGGTCAGAGGACACAGTTCATCACGGGGACAAAAAACTATACCCTAACAGCAACAACAACAACTAATCAAAAATATTAGCTGCTAGACTAATGAGTTATCAAAATTATTTTGCAATTCGACAAATTTTAAAAGTAAAATGTTGACTAAATTATATCACGGAAATAAAAATTTGTGGTTCTTTATCAACAGAAAAAATGCAGTAAATATGTATGTAAATCTAAGAGATAAAATAAATTTAATACATTAGGCTATAGATGCTTTATCAACATAAATACAATCAATACATTGTCTGCTAAAACAGACAAATTTCCGAATAAAAGTGAAAATTATAAGTGAGGTCCCTCCTGAGCGTTCTGCTCTTGTGTAAATGTAGCCAAACCACATTTCATGATGTTGAGTGTTCATTCATGAGCTATCAGGGTGTTTCTTCTCCAAAGGCCGCCCAGACCAAACACTCAACTGTCATTTTTTCTTCATGAATTTTCCTCATGAAAATATGAAAATTAATATGTTTTTGCTTTATTAAAAATGAGAATTGATTGTTCTGATTCAACCACAACATTAAAATATACAGTTTTAAACTTAAACTGTGCTCTTTATGACTTCAATTTATTCTCAGAAAAATGTCTTTTTAATTTGCACTCTAAACAAGTTTATTCTGGTTAAATTATTACTTTTTTCTTATGCAATTATAAAGATTTAAAGCTTCCTCTTTATTCTCATAGCATCGTGAGTTTAACAGCGAAATGTCACAAGTTTCATCTCGTTTTTACTTACGTTTTTACCTCTCTTATAGTTTGTTATATATTTCTGTTTCTCAAAAATGTGCCAGGGGCCTGATTAAAACAGGTCGAGGGCCGCATCTGGCCCCCGGGCCGCTCTTTGCCAAGGTCTGCCTTACATGGATCTTATAGATATGTCATCACTTTGTTGCATAGTCCAATAATAATAGGCAGACAGTGCATTAACCTAACATGGTTATCAAAATATTAACAACTATTCTAAACATTCATCTGACAGTTCTTTACTTAGCCTTTAATCCAAGAACATGTGCCGCTGTTCCTATTAGAATTCACATTACTTCACACGTCCAGGGCTGACTCAGGTGGATACCACGTCTGAACTCACGCTTGTGTTTATCTTTTTCTAAAGGTTCACTTTGAAATTAGTCAAAAGCCATCATTGTTTAACTTCATGCCAGTCAAAAGTCTTGTTGCCAGATGGGTGCCTTCACATTAACCTTGCCCAAGGCTGCTGCTGCTGCGGGGCCACACAGAGAAGTCCAGCCTGTGGTTCTGGATCTCACCTCTGACACAAACTGACGAGCATGACTCTCGTTTCCCTCTGAATTAAAGCGTATCCTGCTCCAGACTATAAGTTCACATCCACATTAAATCTGCAGACAAGCTGAAACGTCTCTGGTTGCATGTAAATAAATGCCTCGTTTTACTGTTTAAGTGTTAATGTTTCTGAAGACATCCCAGGCATGTCCGAAGTGAACATTGGTGGATTGAAAAAGCAACCAAAAATAGACTACGCTAAATCTATTGAGACAAGATGGCCCAAAACAGCTACATGGACGAAAAATAAAGCTCTTAAGATGTATCTGATAAACTAATACAGAGAGTTTAAGGGAAATATCAGCACTTTTCCCATTTTTTTTATTTAAGTAATTGTTGTTGTTTTTTTCAGTGAATGAGACACTTCTGCTGTGATGTAAAAATGCCGTTCATTAGGTTGTCATTAAAATTATTAGCCTTATTAGCTTCTTTTACCTTGTAGAGACAAATGTACAGCGATTTCCCTTATTACCCTCAGAGCTTCATTCATTACTTTTCTTCAGTGTTCATTACAGTGATCATAATACTGAGTTAAAAACACTGAAAAGAAGGGCTTAAGCAGCTGTGATCCAGATTGACTCAAGAATCTGTTTTGAGCAGCCAAAGATTAAGAACGTTAAAAGCAATTGCAGGACTTTGTTTTGACAAGCTGAAATATGTGTTCAACATAATATTTACAACAGACAAGCATATTCGCACTCCCCTTTAGAGTCAGAGATGACTCCGTAAGTGCTTTGCATCATTAAACTCTGCTAATGTCCAAGTTGTGCAGGGCTTTTGTCATTAAAGCTAGGCCTGGGCTAGTGTTTGTGTGTTGCTTTGTGTGCTATCCTCACTGTTGGATGTAATGATGTTGAGGCCAGCTGGCCCTCTATCAGCCACAGCTCCTATCTAAACAGATTGACATAGTGCAGGTGTCTGGCACCTCCGTGGAAAGCATTACATCGGAGCACGGCTTCCTTTATAGCTTTTAACTACGAATGAGGGTCAAGGGCTCCATCAGAGCCTTGATCCATACCATGACACCCCCTTCCTGTCGGTCCGGCCGGGACGCACAAAGAGAGGTGTAAACCAGACGCTGACCAATGACCCCCGCACACTCCCTGCACCCACAGACACAGACTTATCTCTGATGGATGGGCCCTGAAGAAGGCTGTTAAAGGTTTGTATCAAAATGTTCAGCTCTATATGTGTCCAGATGTTCTATGCCAGGTAATGTCAAAAACATTTTTAAAAACATGACAGAATAACAATGACAAAACAATTACAACATTTTGCCCTACAGAAAAGAGATCAATTACTACTACAATTAAAATTCACTATCAGTGAATGATTGTGCCCATTTATAGTTTTGAGGAGGATTCATGGTTCCTGATAATTACTTCATCATCAGCACTGCACTAATCCACAGAAAGAAAACATCTCTCTATCCATGTACCACCTGTACTACACTGACAATAGAACAAGCACAGGTCTAAAAGTGGTATACTGTAGATCAGTTGCAGTAGTTGTAACCAAAAAAGTGCATACAAAGAATTCTAAATTAGGTAAATATCGGAACCCAAATCTCCCGTACCACCAGAAAAGGTCACTTACTAGTAAAAAAACAATGCTTTAAACTTAAGTTTTGGCATAATATGGCTCAGATGACACAAATATCATATTTTGTAAAGACTGCACAACTGTACACTGTTTCAGTGTAACTCCTCTCTGCAGAGAAATCATCCAAACACAAATATAACATTTGTGTTAACATTGTGTTTTGACTGTAAACCGGCCACAAAGTAGCTTTTAATTTTCCCTTGTGTCAGAAGTCTAAGCTAACAGAAAAGTCTGGTTCAGTGTGTCATTAGGTTTCTCTAAATGGATGAAGTCATTTATCACAAATACATTCCTTTCATTAACTCATTTGTCACCATCTTTTCTCCACACTCTAACCATCCAGGGTTATAGAGCTTTGGAACGTGACGTCACGAAATCCGCCCCGCAGTGGCTGATGGGATTGAAGCCGCCATGTTGCTCGGCAAAACAAAGCGCGGCGCATTGGAAAGCCGTTCGGAAGTACAGACCCCGGAGCATGTAAAGTGCCTTTTATCATCACGTATTTGTGCCAAAAACTTGCTGTGTAATTGACTGCACTGTCAGGTCACATGTTCGAGTGGATAGATGGACTATATTTTGGCGAGTTTTCTCTGTGGAAGCCTCGTTAGGAAGACTTGTGCTGGATCTAACAAAAGCACAGAGCAGGATTAATTTACAGCTGTAAGGACCGACATAAACTTCAAAAACGCCCCAGGTTATCTCCAAGAGTTTTTTTTGTGACTGCTACAAATATGACATGATTTAATGTGAATAGAAACGTTTGTCCTCCATCACAAACACATGTGAATTGTGAAGTCACTGCCTATAAAAGTCAATAAATGTATAAATAAAATGTTGATTTCGTAATATTTTTGAAGTTATTAATCCAGTCTTCACATGAATAACCTGTACATGACAATATGTAGTGTCTTTAGATACTCAGACCAAACACAAAATGGGAAATCACTTAGCCTTTAGCTCAGATGCAGCTGTTTAGAGCTACTCATCATTTCAAATAAAACACGGAAATGTTTGCACACTTAAAAATTACTTTAATTAAAGCTTTGAACTTTCGTAAATGTAGTCGATAGGTCTGGGTTAGCCAAAAGCCTCAGATTTGTTCATAGTTTGCGCTTGTTGATGGCTAATCCTGATGGCTACAGGTCCAATGCTGCCGTATCTACCATGCTGATACTAATTATGTCCTGCACAACACATGTCAGTATCTCGGTTTTAAAAGCCAAATGCAAACATGGCAGATTTGCCATTTAAAAAAAGAAACGAATTACAATAACATATTTTAAAGCTAAACGCAAAGCGCGGCTCCTCTTGCCGTGTTTGTTTTGCCGAGCAACATGGCTGCCGCGTAACATGATGCATTGCGCAGTGACGTAGGTTCCAATGCTCTATTCTCACAGAAACTGGCAGAAGTTGATGCAGCACACACACGGTCTCGCGATACTACAACCAGAGAGTAGCAAAGTGAACTTGAAAGTTTGAGTTTTGCTGAATCTAACTGAGAGAAAAGCACAAAAATCTTCCTTTTCAAAAATGCAGAAAGTGCTCCCTGGTGCTATTTAATTTCCTAATCTGTCATCATGTTGGTCATTTGGCATCTTGGCGTTTCTTCTGTGCCAAAAGTTTGGTCTAAATTGCTCTGATTCAGTGATGGATTTTGAACGACAGATGCAAGTAATCACAATATAAGAAATTATGGCATTTAACTTTAATCTAACTAAATACAATCAAAAGCTAAAACATTCAGTGCATAATGTACCGTAATACCGTACAGTGTACAAAAAACTAAAATATTAAACCGAACAGATCTTTTCTGTTTTAAGGATTACTTTTGTTTTTCAGGGTCACACGTTGAATTTGCACAGATCAGTTAACATTTTTGATTCTTGTTTTCCTGCTTTTAAACTACAAAAAGCAATAATATGACAAGCCCAAACTTCTTGTATTATGAACAAATGTACAGTATTTGGGACATTTCACTTCTCAAGTAATTTTATTCACTATAGTAACAAGACTTTATAAGAAGAAAATATATCATTCTACTTATTGTAAGGACTACTCTTTGTTTAAAGCAGATAAATCCTCACCTAGATCAAGAAAAAACCCAGTTACATGCCAAGTCAAATCTGCTCAAACCAAGATAATATGATTTTAATTCAAGACATTTGTAACTTGAATAGAAATAATTTTTTTGCAGTGAATATCATCACAGCGTTTCAACCTTTTGATAGAGTCACTAATCATGTGTGAGTTGTCTATGGGTAATGGAATAAAATAGAAGCGTTTATTGCACACAAAAGCATGGGACCACACACAGATGTGATAGTTGCCAGAAACTCAAACTATTTTGTCCTCCACACTAATCACCGCAGAATCCTTTTGCTATTGTTAACTGTATGCTTTGCAGTCATCAAGAACCAAATGTAATATTTCACCGTAATGTTTTGATAGCCTAATTCTACTGGCTTTCCCCCGGACTGTGAAACTCTGAATAAACTGACATACAAGTGCAAACAGCAGAGTGGACCGCAGGTGTTAAAACAGTGCAGAGCGGAGGGGCATTTTGACATGTTTTTGTTTCATTAACACTGTATTAATTCACCTCGGTATCCACCTGCGCAGTGAACTCAGTCTCTCTGCTCTGTACTGTAGCATTCCTCAGTGACAGGCTGTCTCCTCTCCGTGCCCCCACCTGCACTAGTCATAACAGTGCCCCCCCCTCACCTCCGCCACTTCTCCATCCTTGTTGTTTTGACAGACAATGTGGAAAAAACAGCTGCTGGAAGTGTACAGGACGCCTTTAAGCACCATGTAAAAGGCTGTTTGAGTGTTGGCTGACACAATCAAAATGCAATCCATTAAGAGCTGGGGATGATAGCAGCAGCGCTTTGTAACTCATCGGCTTTGGTAATGGGCTGTCTTAATGCGCACTGTGAGCTGATGTCATGACACGCCACATGAGCTTCAGTGCACCAAGAGGAATGTGTGCTGTCGTGACACGCTCTCATTAGGATCATTTTATTATCTCTGTGACAGCCATAATGCACCTCATCAATGACGGGAGAAGTTTGTTTGAGCTTAAGCGGCACATGAGGTCTCCAGGTCAGAACGCGGGCATTTTATTTAGCATTGTTCACATGCGACAAATACAATTTACTGTAAGTGTCCAAATGTTTTTTTTTTTTTTTTTACATTTTATTTGGAAACTGTTTCACCTTCCATCCAAGTCTATGATTTTCAAATACACTATAAACCTGACCATGTTCACAAAACTCAATATTTTCTAGGTAATCAGTTGCCATACTTTTTTGTAACATTTTGTTTAAGTTTTAAGTTTCATCATTAATAAAGTAAAAGAAATATATAAAAATAAATATAAATTATGATAAATTTTCTTTTTGCATTGATTGTAGTAAATTTCTGACCCAAATGTTTACTGAGCCAGTTGAATTGATTTAAAGCTTTGGATTACATTGACATCAGCCTAAATTTTTCGGTTTACTTTCTAATTATTAATTTGACAAAGTAAAACTTGGCAAAAAGGTTCCTAGGAAAATACAAAAAGCAGACTCAGTAACGAGAAAATTATTTGTCGGCGTTCTCCTTCTCATAGAAAAAATGCCATTACAAAAGTTTGTGTTGCTTCATTAAGTTGAGCAGAATATATTAGCTAATTTCAAGCAAACTGGGCTCAATCACTTTGACTAACACCAATTTACAGCTGACTTCAAGTACCGCATGTGCTATTCAGTGTCATGTTGTGAGAATTTAGAATACATTAGCCTATCGAGCTCCAACACCCACATGACTAAATTCACTGCAGCCGCCATCAGGGCAGTGACACTACCATTGAATCTAATGGAAAGAAATTTAGCTTCTATGATTTATCTTTAAATCAGGCCGTAACTTTCGTAAGTAACAGTCCAGCTAAAAAACAACTAAACATTAGCAATAATTTTGTGGCCCAATTTGCTTTTTAAGACATTAAATAGCATAAATTGCGGCGCATGCTGGGATGTATTTATTTTTATTTATTTATACCGTGGCATCTGCTGCAGAAGCTCTAGATGTTTATTTGTTGATAGCATTGTCTGACATGTTTCAAAGTAGATTTAAAATGATTAAATTACTGTTTTAATAATTTACTGTGTAATGTAAAAAAAAAAAAAAAAAAAAAAAAAAAAAAAAAAAAAAAAAAAAAAAAAAAAAAAAAAAAAAAAATAATAATTATATTTAATTAAATATATATATATAAATATATATATATATATATATATATATATATATATATATATATATATATATATATATAATATATAAAAAATATATATATATATATATATATATTTGCTGCTCTCCTGTATGTTGGTGATGAGAAATAAACTGATGAAGCACTTGTTAAAGGCATTAGTCTATGATTTAAATGAACATATTCTGCTAGGTATACAGATGCAGACATGCTAGTTGAGCTAAGGTGCTCTGTGCCTCACACACGCGGCGGTGTGATTGTTTCGGGATGATTCAGGCTCGGAGACGCGCGGGGACTGTGGCTGAGTGACATGAACCCACGGTGGCCTCCCTCTGATTAGGTAATCACCTGTGTACACAGAGCAGCGCGCTCGTCCAGATCCGGTGTGACAGATGTGAGTGGACACAAGGCCTTTCACAGTGCTTTCATCACACAGCGGATAACAGCCTCCACCAGGTAAAACATATTTACTGTTTCAACACCAAGTCACCAGGTGAGGTCTGGCCCGGCCCATTGTGAACCAGGAAGAAAAGGAAACGATGAAAAGTTAATCTTTTAATGCAGAGCTGCGCAGGCTTTTTACTGCTGTAGCCTGACGTGAATAACATCAGGATTAGAGATTTGGAATCACTGAGGATGACATTAACTCTTAAAAAATGCCAACTGATTGCCAAGATTATTTGCTTTAGAATAAATTGAATGATTATTATATTATACTATTTCTATAGTTTATTTTCTAACAATAAAAATGTTGAGTAACTACCACAAAACACAAAAAAATATCAATGCTTCTGCCTACAGTTATGCATAGGCTACTCATCACCAATCACCCGGACCACTGCTCTATTCTTAAAATAACAGTTCAATATAGACCTCCACAATTATAGAACAAATACGATCACAATTTTTGACATCACATAGTCGCAAAGATTAAACAATTAGGCCTATTTTCTTAAAGAGAAAGAGAAGCATCAGTTCAGAATGAAAGACTGAACAGATTAAATGGCAGTAGGAGATGTATCTACAGAAGTACAGCTGACAGCTTAAACAAATAGAAAGGGACTTTATGAGACAACTTTTCCATTGAAAGAAACACATTGTTATCAGTTAAAAGCATCTATCATAATTGTAATCAAGTTGTTTAACTGAGTCTATAGAAATGTATAATGTTCACTAAAAACGATGATGGTCAAATGGCCATCATTACAACACATAACATTTATTCTCTTTCTATGCAAATAAATCATGGCCAACGACAAACTACCCCCACTAACACTATGAGGTCTGCTGTAAGAGTCCTTTTTGCCCTCATTAGCTTGTTAACACACAGGTTAGCATAGGAGAGGCCAAATCTGTCAGAGCTGCCCAGCAAATTGATTCAGTGGCACGCTCCACGCTGCATGAAGGAACAGCAGGTATGAAGAGAGAGAGGGACAGGGAGCGGGTGGGTGAGCGAGCGGGCGGGCGGCGGTCCCATTCATTAATCACTGACGTAAACAGGCCATCCACTGACACCTGGCTGGGTTAATGGCCCCAAGACCCTGGAGTAATTACCCTCATCCACCCCCACGCCGCACCCGCACACCCTCCGCCCTGGTTAGCCCGGGCCCTGGCCACTCACATGAAAGCTTGTGATTACAAAGGAAATGGGAATTAGCAGAAACATTTGAGAGAGGCGGCCTCCGGTTCGATGGTAGCTTAGAAAAGAGGAGGGAAAAAAGTTTGGGAGATGTGGGCTGATTGGAGTATTCCCCACGGACACGAGCGAGAGGGAGGGGGGTGGACCGGGGTCAGACCCACATCAAATTAGTAGTGTCTGTTATTTGAAACCAAAATAAAGCAAGGAGCAGCAGTAAATTATTTCCCCCACCAATGTTGGAGAGATTTTCTGCGTTCTCTAGTAAAATTACCAAAAGGCCACGTCGCAATTAGTGGTTTGTTTCCTTTAGACTGAAATATGGCCATAATTCATAGCTTTCAACCCATCAGATCAAGAAGATGAATTGACTGGCCAAACTGAGAAGGTAATTGTAACACATGATACGGCAATTTGTTACCCAAGCATCAAGTACACAAGGTATTTGCATAGACATATATAATTCAGAACCGAATAAAAGCCCATTTGTTTCCAATAGGAGGTAATTGAAAACTGCCTTATAGAGTTATTGCACACATGCTTTCATTAGAGAGGTATGAGCTATAACACTTTTGTAATGGCTCCAGTTAACGTCAGGATGGAACATAGCTTGCATTTGCTCTTAAGTGAGCGCATTCTGTAATTTTGGCTCAGTGGAAGCTTTTAGATCGTCCACAATTTGCAAAAAAAAGTACAAGTTTGATTGTGTTTACAAAATAGGAAAGGGATATTTGATTCAGTGCACTTAGGGGCTTCCAGGTCTTTCATTTCCTACAGATTAACACGCTAATCTTCTCGCAATGACTCATTACACTCCATATGTAATAATTGCTGTGTGAAGTAATAATATAAATACAACTGTTTCCATTCATTTTACCAGAACCTGGCTTCGAAGTTCTCCGTCCGTCTGTGCCAAACTGGATGCAGAACATTAAGCTGCTTTTTCCGCTTTTTTTTTTTTTTTTTTACCATGACATATACTTATACTTCCCTGTGATCCTAAGCTTCTGATCAAAAAACAACTTGTGACTATAATAACTTTTAAGGAGGAAGTGGAATTTGATGGAACAGTTTAAGGTGACCCTCGAGGGTGGGGGGCGCGGGCAGCTATAGTCCAGAACCACAGCTCAGCACCAGCACCGGAGGGGCTATTACACAAGTCCCCTAATGACACTTAATGATTTAATTGAGTCAAATCATGGAAACAAAGTGATACATGGCCTGCTCAGGTTGACATTCAGCAGAGCTATGTCCATCTGTGGCTGAAGGGAGGTCCTGTGCAGAGCTGGCCTCACTATGTTTCTCTCATTTAGGACCTGCTGCACCATCACAGACTCTAGTCTAGGAAACAGCAGCCCTGGAAATGCAATTGTAACCAGGTTGAAAAAACGCTCTTTTTAACTTGAAAATATATTAATTAATGTGAGCCGTCTGTTCTTCCTACGTGATTACGTCACCGCTCACGTAGCGCGAACGTCCCACGTAACGTCGGAGGTGCCCGCGTTCAGCCAATCACGTTGCACGTACATGTTTTTTACATGCGGATGGCGCTGCTCTCAGGTCAGAAGCGTGGGGGATGAACACGGAGCAGCTACCACAGGTTTGGCGTAACAATGCTTGTTTTCACTCGTATATTACCGTAACGCTGTATTTTAATGCCTGTCGCACTTTCATCTACCTTTAGCCTTCAGTCAGCGCAGGGGTAGGAGCCGTTTGGACGCGTGGTGCGTCGGTTTTAAAAGGGAATTGGTGAGGTCTTTTTGTTTTGCCTGTGTTGTTGTGCTGCAACAAATGCTATTAGCATTAGCTTTACATATGCACTTTTAATGGACTATCTACGTCCAAACTAGCTTTCAAATGCTAATGCTGGCACTCGGAAACAAAGGAGTGCTTAATGGTTAAGTGTCACTGCAGTTTTAAGTGCACTAGCTGCAGTTTGCACTGAAATTTACACTGTGATTTATATTTTGACAACACTGTGGAAATATTTGAAATGGTATTTATTATGCTATTTATGAATAACTATCTTTTTCTATTGTGTCTTAAATCAATGCACAATATGTGAAAATGTGAAACTATTTATTCTTTTGCTAAAAGAGTAATATGAATGAATTGATAATTGTGTACACTGACAGAAGCTAACTAGTTGGAGAATGTTTACTGAATATGGTCCTGTTTATTGTACAGGCCAGCCAGGTTTTCCTGCTCGGGAAACCACCCGATGGCGAGCTAAGAGTGGAGCCGAACAAACCTCAGTTCAAGCGCCCCTGCTGGTCTGGTAGGAGGCTCTGGTAGCCTTGTCTCCCCCTCACCTTTTCACTCACACACCTACACACTCACGGCTTCTAGCCCATGAACAATCACACGTTTTGCCTATGGACATTCAACCATAAGTGGACAATTATGAATATGGACATTTAAGCCTTGGGACACTCATAACATTGGCACTTTGGACCTTCTAGAAGTTGTGCCTCGTCGTTTTCTGAGATTGAAACTGGGTTTTGAATATATACTGTGTGTGTGAACTGTGAAAGTTTTGGTTATTTACATTCAGGGACCAAGCCAACCCGTGAATTGTGTTTTTTCTTATTGTGAATATTGTACATGATCGATCTATTTTCTTAAAAGAAAGAGACAAACTTCATAATTCTGCAGATTGTAAATATTGGGGTTTTCATTATTGTTTTCTTTTTTGTATGTCTTCACAATATATGGTACCAACCACACTAAAATCATTGCGTTGTGTATTAATTAACTGAGCCAACCCTCCTAGAGTCGGACCAGTCTTCTGGTGTGTTAGATGCGACCTAGCCTACAAGTAACTTACTACGGTATTCAACTCGTTTACCCCAGTGTTAGACAATGTAAAACATAAGTAGTTAGCATGGTCATTTGCAGCTATTCAAATATTAATACGCAGCAGCGTTTGAAGCAAACTATTTGCCACAGAAGACTTAAAGATGCACTGTGCAACTTTCTGGACGCATGCTTTAAATGCCCCAAAAATACACATGTAACCATCGCAGAGACTTACAAAGACATTTAACAAGGTAAAAATGTTACAGCTTTAACAATCTTCAATACTAAGTTACACAATTTCCTAGTTGGGGCAGCAAATATGATATAAGTAAAGGTAATTCAACTATTACCTAGCAACCATTACCCAAAAACAAAGGGTCAAAAAACATATAAATTACACAAGGTATCCATATTGGACAAAAAAAGAAAAAAATAACTATTAACATTTATTTAGTTAATTTATTGCTTAAAGTATCAGGAAAATTTGTCAACTGAGAAAATTCCCTCTGCATCTTTGATAGAACTGCACTTTTTGATGACATAGTTGGATGTTTTACAGTTTTAGAACTAACTCTAACCCAAATTTCCTGCCATTTTCAGCTTTTTTTTTTGGTCAAATTTTCAGCAGAGACTACTACGTAAAAAAATATGGAAACTATACCGACAGCACTTTAAAGACGCTGTTGTGTCTAGTCACAGAGCATACAACATATGTCCTTCTGAACGTACCGTTTCTTGTCATCTTCAAACTATACAGTGGTGCTGCGTGGTGGAATCCTCCATGTTCACATCTGTTTGCCAGCCTCACAGCCACTGATGAATGAATAACTTCACTTAACATTCTCCATTGACGCCCTACATTTTTTTCTCTCTCTCTCTTTAAAGAAACGTTTACAAGTGCTTGGCAATAAAGGAGCCCCCAAGTGCACTTAAAATGACAGCAAGTGTGGATTTAAATGTCTGTGCTACTTGCAGATGCTTTGCCGAAGGCAGAGCAAAAGGAGCAGAATTATTGTCAAACTACTACTGATGTAAGTACATTTCCATTGTACTGACTAAGCTCATGTTTTCCATCATTTTTGTAATCCTCTTTTTCCTGAAAAGCTATATTTCTACACTGCCTGTATCGAAATATCTTTACCCTTTTTCCACGCGCATCGATAAGAACATCTGATTGCTCATTTAGTTAAGGCTAAAAGTATGTTAGTTGGAATACAAGTATTTGTATTTAGCAAGCTTTATCAAAGTTATCTTCAAGGGCTAATGCCAAAATTCTAAATACTGAAACATTAAAGTGCACTTTAATTTTTCTGAAAGATTTTTGCTAAAGACTTTCAAATTAGGCTTTCACATTCATTTAATTTATTTCACAGACCCAAGACCAGCTAATAGGTTAAAAAAAGGCTCCTAACAGCCCTTCAACTATTTTAATGTTACAGTTTAAATGCAAGTATTCAAGGGTGTCTGTACTGTTTCCTGGGCCTTGTGACAGCTTTCCATTAGGGCTTGAGCTAAATTGAGGGCTACTCTACGCACAAAAGCACAATGTCTTTCACAGTGGCTGTTGAATTGTTCATGATCAATTGGCCTTCACAGCTTTTTTTGAAGATTGAGCACATGGCTTTTTAAGATTAGAGCGAAGAAGTGCAGATACCTGCGATGAAATATGTCTTGTATATAGAAGAGTTTTAATTATACTATCATTCAATGCCATCAACACTAGAGACCTAATGTACATTTCTGGTCAATGTTTATCATTATGACCAGCAACTACAGTCACTTTCCACAGAGCCTAATTTTAATGCTTCATTTTTGCTCACTTATATGATGCATTTTAACATTCTTTTATAGTCCAACACAATAATACATGTTTTTTATCTGAATGTAAACTAAAGGTCCAAGTACTGATCTTTGTAGAACACCAACATAGAAAAGCAGGACATTCCAGGATTTATGCCAAACTAACATTTGGCACAACAATTGTAGAAGTAAAGCCAATGAACCTTGAACTCCACAAACTATGTAATTACATTATATGAGTGAATTTTATAGTGAGTGAGCATTTCCTCTTTTTTTCCTTTTGCAAAACATATTATTTAATTGATTCAGATGCATAACTACTTCCCAACACAAATACTTAACCACAGCATTGCTACCCACTGGTGAGTGACCACAAATTCATAAAATCCTGCTAAGCTATAAGTGACTGTTGGTGCTGGTGTAAATAGTATCCACTCACAGGATCAAAGACACATCAAGCTATAAGAACATAAAGAATATCAGCTAGATCCAAAAGCTAAGGTGAAAAACAGTTAGCCATCTGCTCAGCTTGTTAGACTTAGTGCACAAGCTAATACGCTAAATTAACAAAGGTTTCTGCATCAATAATCGTCAATCTTCCATGCCAGAGCAGGTTCTCAGTACAGGTCAGAGGCTGCCACATGTAATCAGAGAAGATCTTAAACCTTCCCGGGAACTCAAGACACTGTTACCAATCCCAGATGCTTTTGAGTATGGCACGTGGAAGTCAGCATTACCTCACCCAGGTCATGGACTGTATCCCATCAGGACAAGAACTAACAAGTCTGACGTTTTGGAATTATATTCTTACAAATAGGATACATGTTATTAAATGTCTAAATCTTCTAAATCACCAAATCACCAACCAGGTGATGCTTTGTGCGAATTACAACACATACTATCTTGAAGAATAATGTGAAATATGGGTGTGTAAAATATTGATGATTCGTGATAATAATAACAGTATTAAAAACTCTGGGCTGCTATATAATTTTCTTATACATTATATAAAAATATTTAGTGAACAAGTTACAATTTTGTTCCTTATTTAGAGAAACTTTTGTGAGACAAATTTTATATTCTCAGTTTTGCTGACAAAGCTTATTCCATAATAATTTTGTGTAAGCTGTGATTCAACAAAGAAATATTTTGAATACTATTAAAATATATTTGATTCTTTACAAATGCAAAATTGTGAGCCATTATTTGTGTAACATAGTAACCCTATAAACGAAGGAAAAACTCAATGTTGTGTCCTTGTTGTGTCCTTAGGCAAGACACTTCACCCACATTGCCTAGTATGGAACTGGAAAGTGTGTGAATGGTTGGTGGTGGTCGGAGGGGCCGATGGGTAAAATGGAGCCTCGCTTCCGTCAGTCTGGAGTACAATAGTGTGGGGTGAATGAATAATGCATAATGTGAAGCGTCTTTGGGTGTCTGAAAAACGCTATATACATAATATCCTTTTATTATTTACTCAAGTAAGAGTAAAAGGTGGGAATTATAGAATAACTTCCGGGATGTAATGTCGCATTTATTTTTTTTTATGTCTGGAAGGACAAAACAAGAATGCACAAAATCTGTGTCTTTTCAAAGAGACTGAATTTTAAAAACTATCTAAAGTAACGGTGCAAGAAGCGCAAAGTTGTCATGAATTTTTATTTTGTCAAGACACATTTTGGTAATTCAATTTACTCACAAAACTTATATTCAATAAGCTTAGTATTTCAATGGAATGCTCTGTGGCCATACCAGCTTGTCAAAGCCTGATCCCGTCAGATCTCAGAAGCTAAGCATGTTGGGCCTGGGAAGTACTTGGATGGCAGACCGGTGGAGGAACCTCAGGTGCCACAGTGCGTCGTTGTGTCCTTAGGCAAGACACTTCACCCACATTGCCTAGTATAGATCTGGTGTGGGTGTATAAATGGTTGGTGGTGGTCAGAGGGGTCGATGGCATAAAATGGCAGCCTCGCCTTCGTTAGTCTGCCCCAGGGCAGCTGTGACTACAATAGTAGCTTACCACCGACAAGTGTGGGATGAATGAATAATGCATAATGTGAAGCGTCTTTGGGTGTCTTGAAAAGCGCTATAAATCCATTGCATTATTATTATTATTACTCATAATCAAAATTGTGAGTTTAAGATCAGGGATGCTACAAGTATCCTATACATCCTTTAATGTTCACCATGATGCTAAAGATATATAGTGAATTATACTTTTTTACTTGCATTGTTTTATTCTTACAATAACCCATTTTTAGTCATTTTAGGCATCCTCTTTACACCGGATCAAGTGTAAGACATTTGGTGGAAGATTTTATTTAACTTACAGTGGTGATTACCATGACTGCTTTCCTAAAGACTCTAATCTGCAGCTCTTGAATCTGAGGAAACATCACTTCAGCTAAACAGAAAGACAAGTCACGCTACATTAACGCTAACAACAATCACACATATGTACATTCTGCTCTATTTGAACAAGCACACAGATTAGCATTTGTAAGCCAGCTCATGTCAGAGGAGCTACAGCTCGTCTGAAACTGTCCATCAAAACGGCTGAAGCTTTGTACAAGAGCACTTGTTGAGTGAAGGCGGGTGGAGTCAGAGCAGTGATGACACGTTGGTTGGGCTTATTGAACGTGTTTTTACAGTGAAATCATTGTCATTTTTATTGTAATGTTCCTTGAAAATCGACTGAAACTGCAATGACCCAGGATTTATGTCATGATTGAGGATCAAAAGAGGCTTGATTAAATCTGCTCATCTATGCACCTGGGGAAATCAACAGGTGTTAGAAACAAAGATGGGGCATTTCCACTGTATTTAACAACTAAGAAAATTACTTGGAAATCTCTCTTTCCCATTGTTAACATTCAATTGCCTAGGACTGAATTAAATGTAATGTTCGTTCTATCGAGCAAAATTTACAACCTAAATATCGTATTTTCCCGTACTTTTTTTTTTTTTTTTTTTTTACAGTTTTTCTACAAAAAAAAAATTAATAAAAAGTAAAAGATTGTCCAAAAAAGCAAAGTCATTGTGATGCCCCGCATAATATTTTTTCCGGTATGTCATATAAATCCATTTATCAGTTCCATGCTTTGTATAATTGAAATAGTTTTGCCTTTACAGCTTACTGACAGTTTTTGTGAGAGTGATTCATCTGCTGCATGGCAGGTTTATATAAGGGCGAGGAGTCCTATTCACTGGCTGTGATTCATAAAACCAGACAATGAGCCATCATTAGCTCAAACTAAATGGCCCATAGACAGTAATCAACAATTTCTGAATGTCATAAATCTTAACAGCATGTAAAAACATGACAGTTACTCTTTACACGTAGTTCACCATGTCTTTACCGCTAAATAGCTGCTTATCATTCACCCTGTAAAGTAATTAACTCATTACAGACAGTGTTTACAGAAGCTCTGGTGTGAAGGAATTCCCCTGATTACTGCCTGATGTGGACCTGCCCCTACAGCGGTGCACTTAAGTTGTGTTTCCTCGTGGTTTCTGATGCCCCTGTGGTGAATTTAGCAAACTAAAGAAGTTCATTTTGAGTTACGAGATTGCATAGCATCCCAGAGGACATGCCGTACAAACAGGGCAATTTGAACTGTTATGGTGAATAAACACTAGACAAAAGCAGAAGGGAGTCCTGCCATGAGAGCTATGCCAGAGGTTATGGTGTTCCCAGACTAATTATTCACACCACTCAGCCACTTAGAAAACGGTCGCTGGGGTCTGTAACTTCTGTGAGCTTGGGAGTGCGGGTTTTGCCTATGCATTAGCAAGATTGGAGAAGGGAGGAGAAAAATTGACTACACTGTTTCAGTAGAAAGGGATTTTACATTTGTACCTCTATTATTTGCAGGTTTAACAATTTTTATAAGAAACATTTTGCATCTACAAACAGCACCACCCCCTACTTAGATATATGCTATTCACTTTGAAGATTTGGAGCTGATAGGAGCAACTGTCTCCTCTGTCAAACGTCAACTACACTAACCATCCAAAGAACACCCTGCAAGGTATCTTTCAAAAGGGGACTTGTTGCTTTGACAGCCATCTAGATGTTATCAGAATGTTATCAAAATGGAAATTGGTCAATCAATATAGTAAACTCACTGAAAGCTGTACCACTTTTTAATCAGAGTGTGGTAGCCGCAGGCTATATGCTCCAGCTATTATAAAATAGGCTCTGCATTTTACATTGATGACATTATTAATAATGTCATCAATGTTCCGATATGGCCTTGTTGGGCAGCAGCTGCGCAGGAGCTTTTCTGGTTAAGAAGAGAGAGCAGAGATTCTTCAAACCCAAGTAGAGTCAAATAGAGTATAGACTAGAGTAGACTAGGCTTAGTCGAAATGAATGTATTTCACTGTAGATCAATTATGTATAGCAGTTGAATGTGGCTCACCTGCACTGTGCTGGTTGGTTGTACAGCATTTATTCAGATGAATTTAAGGAAGCCCTACATTAAGCACTGGTTGTGTCATTTTCCCACTGGGTGGCCAACAGCTCTGATGTGGAAACTGAATTCGCGCCCAGACAATTTTGCTGGCAATCTGGAAACATACTTACCTTCCAGAAATGAGCTTAATTTAGCAGTGAAATAAAACACCTCCAGCCGCTGGCGTGTTGTTTTACCAAATAACTTCTAACTGGCCATTACTCCCCATTAAGACTAATGGTTGCACTAATTAGGATAATTCCATAAAAGGCGCTGTGTTTAGACCAAACTGTGGATGAGCATTAAGTTAATGACTCTGCCTAAATGGGGCTAGTGTGCAGGACTATTAGGACTGGGCCTGTTGCATGTTGCAGTGTTGACAAGTGCTCTCTGGGCGACACCAGGTTTTCGAGTTATGAGCTCACGTTACACATCATTTCTCTTCATAATGTAACGCTCAATTAAAAGGCTTTGCAGTGTACTGGAGCTGGTGTAAATGCTGAGAATGGTTCATGTTACGACACATGTTACATTTATCAAAATAAATAGGCTAAATGATTTTGCGGCACTTGATTGATACCTTACAAGTGATGTCATGAACATTCATCAGGGGAGGTAAAGCTAACAGGAGGTACTGCTCTAAACTGTAGTTAGTCATAGTTAGAACATTGTTTTAGTACTATCTGACTTAGTTGGAACTACAACTGCCAATTCTGAGCTTTGTGCTATCTCTTTAACAATAACTCACATTAACATTATTATTGGCTATAATACATTGTAATGTTATGGTGCTGTTATAAGATTTGAGTAATCAGAGTAGTGTTTTGTGAGGTGGACTCTGTCTCTGATGTTCTCAAAGATGCAGATGTATATTGTGTTCTGATTTCGAGCCGGCGTGCTGCATAAGTGGACATGGCTGCTGGAAGCTCCGCTGTTGTCCCAGGTGCTGTGTGTTTGGAGAGACCCAGCTTCCAACATTAAATACTTGTGAGAGGAAGTCTCTTCCAGGGCCAAGGCTGTGCTGCCAGACCACATTGAAACACTTTCCACGTGCTTTTACTTCCTCCGCTTTGGGTTGTTAAACGCTTGGATTTATGTAAGGTGATCAGAGCTCTCTGCCGACTCACTGAATGAATTGGCAAGCTCTCTCAAAGCTCTAATCACCAGGCATGTCACAAGTATTAGCATTGTTTTCTCTTTTGTAGTCTTCACAGCTACAAGCACAGAGAGCAAGGCTTTTGTTTAGATCACTCGCCTTTCAACCAAGATTAAAATGCGTTGTTGTCTGAAACAGAGTAAAAATCAGTAGATTAGGCCATATTATTTAGACTGGAATTGTCATACGTAGACAAGTACAGTACATGGCTGCAAAGTAACAGAGTCAGAGAACAAAAATGCCACTTCCACCACTACAGCAGCATTATTGCGATTGACTCACTTTGCTCCTGCCACTTGTGGTCGACTTACGGCAGAAGTTTGAGTGAACACAGAGAAGGGTGGTGGCAACTGATTGCTTTATTCATCGTATTACATTTATCTAATACTAAGAAAAGAAGAAAACAGCAATAGATAATGTAAAGCTGGATAATGCTTGAAAAATTGCATCAAAATGTCTTGAATGTTTGAAGTTTAGAATACATTCCAATCACGACTAATGCAATAAGAGTTATGTTTGTGTAAGCAAATGTTTGCGTTTGTATGAGGACTCAAAAACATGTCTTGTTTATATAAGGGCTCAAAAACTTGGCTGGAAAATCCAGGCGATATATAAAAAATATATTACCTGATGACCATATCCCAAATTTCAGGGGGTGTGATTGACAGAATAATTTGCCAACTGTCGCAAAGATGGCAGAGAGAAAAAAAAAAATAAAAATTAACACGTGAAACTGAAAAACATCACGGATATCTGCAGAATCAATGAGCAAAGCAAAAAACAATTTTAATGTGAGAAGTTAGATTTTAGTC
Organism: Mugilogobius chulae; assembly: GCA_038363315.1. Lineage (NCBI taxonomy): Eukaryota > Metazoa > Chordata > Actinopteri > Gobiiformes > Gobiidae > Mugilogobius > Mugilogobius chulae. The sequence continues at coordinate 28,985,525 of CM076405.1, read as the reverse complement.
TAAATATTAAGACAACTAATCCGCTCCTTTGTTTCATGTGCGTCATGCAAATAAACAAATCTGATTGCCCGGTATGTTGTGGAGTTCATCTGAAATGCAAGGTAGAGGGTTACCAGACCCACTCTTCGAAATTGATGAGGCGTGGATTCTGGATCCCTGGTAACTCAAAAATGTTTTTAAGAAAACAATTTTGCAACTAATTCCAAATATCTTGAAGCGACATAACTTTATTCAGAATGCACTCAGTCCAGCCTCTGACAGTCCTGTGTTGATGTAGTCCTCTCACAGAGATCAGCTCACATTTCGTCCGTTGCCTCTTTGGTGCTGCTGCTGTCACTGCTTTTGATCCCAGCACAAGGCAAGAAGTAATTGATTTTTTATGAAAGAAAAAGCTCATAGTCACGCTTTGACATCTGCACCCAGATTAGAGTTTAGATCGAGTTGAAAAAATCCAGCTATGCTGTCTCCCTTTCTGATCACTTGGCGGATTAAACACGCACCGCCCCTTCTCACGCTGTATAGTTGGCCACTTCAAAATTCGCATTTGGTCACTGTGGTGGTTTGCGCTGTGTTCTGGCTGTGTCTTAACCCGTTCGGGCTCGAATCCAGAATCTAAATTCTAACCCAGAGATTACACAATAATCTGTTTCTTCTGCAGTTTACTCTTAGTTTAGTTTAGTTTATTTATCAGGGACAGTGCACAAAAAACATTATCCTATACAAAAGAGGAAAGATGCTTGTGCCAGGTTGTAGCAAAGTTGTTCATTTCCACCTGGAGTCCCTGGACAGGTTGTTGTCAAAAATGGCATACATGCCAATAAAATACATATTTACGTACAAAAGTAGTTAGTTCATTCTCTCATCCAGTCATGCATTTCATAAAACTTCATGCACTTTGACAAGACTGTCACACACATCCAACACTATTTACATTATTTATACAGATACAGTTTAATGTGTGCATGTTTGTTTGTCTAAAAGCCATTTTGTTGGTCAGGCGTGTAAACCATTTATAATCTGTACATGAGATAATCTCATGTGATAAGGTGTTCCATAGCTTATGGCCTGATACGAAAATGATGACTGACCAAAGGAGGTTCTGCATCTTGGAACACTACACTCTCCTCTAACACTTGATCGTGTGGCTCGGCAGCTTTTTTCAGATGTAAGCGTAACAAAATTTCCCAGTGGGGGGGCAACAACGTTATGAATAATTTTAAACAACATTACAATGTTATTAAATTGAATTAGATTATCAAAATTTAACATTTTGTATTTAATAAGAATGTGGCAGTGATGGTGCCGATTAGATTTTTTATCATGAATTTTTAAGGCCCTTTTATATAATGTTTGATTGGCTTAAGAGTAGTTTTACACTCCTGTGACCAGCTTGTTTGACAATATCTAAGATGTGAGATAATCATTGCATTTAAATACGTATATGAGGCCTCAGTAGTTAAAAATTTCGAATATGCTTAAAATTCATTAAGTTGAAGTGGAGTGTATTTTATAATTTTTTTACATGACTTAAAAAGTAAGTTTTGTGTCAAGTATTAAACCTAAATATTTAAACTCATTTACATTCTTTACAATTTGTCCATTGACTAAAATTTGGTGTACATCAGGGGATTTACGCTTATTTGAAAAAAAACATCGACACAGTTTTATCAATATTAAGGCAAGAGTTCTTGTCTTAATATTGGCAAGAGTTCTGAAGCCATCTTGAAATTTTTCCATTTCCCTAGTCAATTTAACTGTGACCTCAAGCTCATTCTTTCCATAAGTGAAAAGGCAAGGCAAATTTATTTGTATAGCACAATTCATACACAAAGCAATTCAAAGTGCTTTACAAGGCAGGAAAATGCATCAAAATTACAATACAACATGATTAAAATATAAATAAAAGAAGTAAAGAAATAAAGAGTGCCGACAAAGTATTTCAGTCATATGCACAGATAAAAAGAAATGTTTTCAGCCTAGATTTAAACATTGTCACAGTCGAGGCCTGTCTTACATCTTCTGGAAGACTGTTCCAGGTCTTAGCTGCATAAAACTGAAACGCTGATTCCCCACGTTTAGTCCTGACCCTGGGCACCAGCAGGAGGCCGGTCCCTGAGGTCCTCAGAGTGCGAGATGGGCACTGTATCATCAGCATACATTATTATATCGACATCAGTGCACACACTAGGGAGATCATTGATATAGATGCTAAAGAGCAGGGGTCCAAGAATAGACCCCTGAGGTACACCCATAGAGGTAGCTCTAAATGGGGACAGAGTATTGCTAACCCTAACACACTGACGTCTGTCACTTAAATAAGATTTAAGTGACAGTTTGTGAAAGTTTACTCTTCCACTTGATTAGTTAAATGCACTTTCTATTGGTTTTACTGTGAAAAACGTTTGTAAAATATTCAATAAACTTTTCTTTTTTTTTAAGTCTTTTTAAAAATTATTCTATTGTTTGATTGCATATTTCCCTGCTGTTCTTTAACTGTGTATTGCAACACCAAAGAATATCTTATTAAATAATGCCAACCTTAGTTGACGAGATCTAAAATCTAAAAAAATATATTGTGCGGGAGAAACTGAACTCTTACTGGCTCCACATCCCCAACCTACATGTGGTTATTTAAAAATGCACAAGTTTGACGCATCCATTAACAAGTCTAAAATGAAAGAAAAAAAACAAAAAACACTTCTCTGCCTTTTTTGATGCAATGCCAATATGAAGAAGGAAAGCTCTTGTTTCCTGCAGTATTGGACACAATGTCAGTAGACCTGTTTTAGAATAATATTGTTGTGTTACTTAGTGAACAAAATGTAAAATTTGTTAAGAAAAGCGTCTTCTTTGAAATAATCCAGTTGTATTCTAGTTCAAATTGAATTTTAGCAGAAACCTGTCTCTGACATTTCTCCAGTGGCCATAATAAAATAAGTGTTATTATTCCTGACTCATTGCATAGTCCACATGCTGCGGCCTGTCTGTGTGTGTCTGTGGGTGTCCATGTGTGCGATGTGCTTGTGCGCCGTGGTCCCTCTGCACTTAAACGGACTTGATTAGTGCAATTGGAGTATTCAGGACCAGAGCAGCTGCTTTGATTCGGCCTGATTGCTGTTTGAAGGAAATGGGCCCTGTTCTGTCAGGGGCTGTTTGGCAGAGTCCAGATGCCCCACCCCTCTTCACACACACACTCAGTCCAACTCCAGACCTCCCACTCACATATTTTCTCTTGCTCATTTCAACTCCTGCCATCAGAATATTAGCTGTGTGTCAAACTAACCGTGAAATAATGAGAGTAATGCTGCTGACATGGAGTGTGGTGACTCAAAGAACCAAATGGCAGCTGGTAACATGAACGCAACACTGTGGTTGTACTGTTAGGACTAAACTAAATTGTTTCCGTTTCTGATAGGAAAAGGGGATACAAACATTTAGATGCTTGGCTCAAGACCCTGAGTGCTCTCTGCAAATATAAATGTGTACTTTTTTACACTGACTTACACCATAGTCAACTGATCTAGTTTATATATGTAGTCTATATGTAAGTTTGACCTATATGTAAGTTTTAAACCATGTTTTAACAGTGTTCACTCACAACTAATATGCTCAAGGTTGTTTTTAGATTGACTTTGGCATGCTTGAGGAATCTTGTTCTGTATTTTATATTGGCATAATTTCATGTTTTTAAGTCTTTATTAATGACAAAATACAATAAAATATATCAAAACTATTAACACTAATTGATTCTTTTAACGTAATGAAAGATAAGTAAGTAAATAACTAAGTAAATAAAAATGCGATTCCAAGTAGAACATTATGGGTTCAAAATTGACTTATAGCCACTTACCAATTTAAAAATTTGGTGCTAGCTAAAGTTACATTTTAAAATGGAGAGGCAAGGCTTATCAGCCCTGCAGTTTTGAACGAGAAGTCACTGGACCTGTTCAGAGCAGTTTTAGATCAATTTAGCAATGAATGTCAAATACTGATCTACATATACATTTTTTTTACAACTGGTAACTAAAAACTAATCATGTATCTTTGAATTGTTTAATTGTATCATTTCTATAACTTGTTTTCTGCATTTGATCTAATAATCATTCCTCCCTCTTATTCCTCTTCATTTAAGAGTAGAAAAACTTCAAAGTTGTCATCTAACCGCTTAACCTGAGACTGTTTAGTTTATTTGTTTAATGAAACAGGGAATTGTACAAAATAGATTAACCTTAAAAAGGAGAAATGCATTGTACCAGGTTATAGCTCACTTGTAGTCCCTGGCAGATTAATACATTCAATGAAAATGACCAGTGCATCTTAAAAGTTCTGCCACATCATTCACATCATAAAATCACATTTCACCTCCAACAGGTCATTCATTCTCTCAGAACCTTAAAAGTCTCTTCAAAATACATACATACATCAGTCCGTGTAATGGGAGCAATTTTGTTTTTTCAGAGAATCCATTTTTGTCAGGCGTGAAAATGTGCTTTTATTTGTAGATGCTATTACCTCTGTTGGTAACATAATCCACTGACGGACCGCCACACAAGAGAAAGCAGAATTTCCAAAAGTTGTTCTACGCTTAGGGATCCTGCACTCACAGCACACATTAGACTGGATGTATTTATACTAAGCTAAGCTAAAACCTGTTCATAAACTGCTTTGGTGGGTCCTATGCTTCCCCTCTTTTGTTTGGCTAGGGCCCTACTCTTCTGGCTGAGCCTGCCTAGACTGTTTTAAACCCTCCTAAACATTCACATGCTACCTGCCGTGGCTACCTGTAAACACATTTGTGTGGTAAACAACTGACCTGGTCCCAGTAATATGTCACTGAGACAGTATTAAAAATTTTTTTTAAATTTTATTTGAAATGTTTTATTACGGGCCGGAATATGGATCATTGACGCTAGATGGCAGCATGCTTAATAGGCAAAATGCATGTGAAAGGCTCCCTCTAGTGTTCAAAAGTGGAAATCACTTTGTTTGTTTGTTTGTTTTTCTTACATAGTGCCCCTTTAAACTAAAATTGTGCATATTATTCATGTCACAGCAATTTCAACATAAATATGCAGAGTTAGCACAATAGCTATTATTTAGTTGATCAGAGAAGCTCTGATGACATCACACAAAGCAAAGAGCAGAAAACAAATGTAGGTACAGATGTAGGATTTAGGTAGACAAATCCAAATTAATGCAGAGGAGTTGCTTGATAGGCTAATCAGTGCTGGCCTATGGTCAAATTGTTGGTATAAAAATGCTGAAGTCTTTCCAAATGTGCTAACCCCAAATACTCATTTGTACCCTTATTCTGGTTGTAATTTTCAGGTGATGAATGCTATGCCCTGGTAAAGCTTTTTCCAGCCAAATGATCTGGAGAGAAACAGAGTGGGCTTGACATTAATCACACGATGCTGTATACAGTACATCATTTTACAAGCTAAAGAGGAAAACAGTTTACAATGTAACTGTGAACGGACAAGACTGTCATTTAAGATATTCTGGGTTTACTGAATTACAAAATGTCTGAGTTTTAAAGCTGATTAGTGTGAGTATTTTACCTTTTATATTCTAACGTAAACGCAAACTGAGTCTAGAGGCAAACAGCCTACTCAAAAAAAAAAAAAAAGGAGTCTAAATAAACATAGCAAAGTATGCATTTCTGACTCGTGTGGTATATGCATATTTGGGTGAAAAAGCGGTTGAAATAAAACAACTGTAAAGAACACTGAAAAAAACAAAACAAACAAAACTGACCAAGATTTATTATTATTAATCTTGACAAATCCTATATCCAACTTTAAGCTGTTGTATTCCTCTTTTACAATTTGTTTGAAAGTTATCTTAGATGGTTGCTTGGAATAAGTGATTTGAGATCCTTCTTGACTTTTTTCATAGCTTATGTTTTTATTTCCACATCACAATGAGTGACATTCAGTTAATGTTGTGGCAAACAATTTTATGTTTCGACAAAAACAACTACAAATAAATCAAGAGAGAATATATTTTTGTAATGTAAATACTAAGTGTAATTCCTGAGTTGTGTAGTGGATTTGAGACAGGAACTTGTTTGTTCATGAGACAATAATATTCCACTGTAAAATAATGCTAAATACAGATGTAAGGTAGCTACAATTACTTATATTTGAATGCAGTTTAGATGTTGTAATACACAAAGTTAATAGATCTAGTTATTAGTAGAAATCACCAGATTCAAAGGAACAAAAATGTCTGGCCTCATGATAGTTTGTACATTATATTGAACATATTTTAGTTTTTTTATAGTACACATGTGTACTATAATATCTTAAGTTTATTTAAATCTATTTTATTTACCTTCACTGTTTCTATGTGTCACTTTAGCACCAAGTTCCTAATTTTGATTGATGACTATGGCAATAAAACCTTTTCTGATTCTGAAATTCTAGATTGTTTCTTTTTGGGCTGTATTAATTTAGTGTTGTTGGGGAAAACAATGTCATTTAATTAACTAAAAACAGACTGAATTTGCAAGGTGCTGGCATACTCTCAAACAGAACCAACACTAGAGGAGAAATTGTGTTTGAAGTTTGAAGGAAATGTTTTACAGTGTTGCAGGAAAAACTTCAGTAAGTCTTAAATTATCCTTGGCACCTTGGATAATTCTGTGAAGGGGATGTGAGCCTGACTTTGCTGTCCTTCTGCTTTAGTCGGAGCTGAACTCTTGAGAACACCGCATGTGTTTATGGAATTATTCCGGCCTGCGTCCCTTGGCATTCCCGACCACGACTGAAGGAAGCAATCATTTTCAACTCTAACGATGCAAATTAGGCGCAGGTCCTGTGAGCCTGACATGTATGTAATAAAGGAGACATATTCATCTAAACAATGCAGACCAATGCTGGACAGTAATGGCTTTGTATTTGGTAAATGTGACTAGGAAGAAAAGCCCTTAGTCATCCAAGGAATCATTTTTTTGTTTATTTGGTTCTTTCAAAAAGCATTTCCAGGAAAAAGGTGGCTCCTGAGTTTGGAAATGTAAAAAGCTAATTTGTTATTAGGTGTAAATGACTGTCAGCTGTGGAAAATAAAATGTTTTCCCTCTAGACTTATTTTACTGGAGACGACCAAGGTTGTCTGAAAGGGGAAAGGAGCGTACATGTATGTTGTGTCTTAAATGTGGTTTGGCCCAGCACACTTGACAATGCACGAGCCAGAACAAAGTGGAGACCACCCTGTTCTGTGACAGTTTACAGGGTATCGCTTCTAACTTTGAGGCCCTGTGCGGGTTGCTTATTGGAGGCTAATCATTTATCAATATCAATAGAATCTTAATGCTTTAAAACTGACAGACAATTTATGATGCATTATCAATGTCAAAGGATCAATTACATCTAGCTTGTGAAAATTACACTGATGTATGCCGTTTTACGTAGCCCCCTGGTGGTATGTGGGGTTCCATGCCTCAACATCAAGAGCTTGTGCCATGAAACTAAGGCTGCATGATTTGGAAATAAATATCTACTTGCCATTTCAGACAGTCAGAAGCATTGTAAGACTAAAAAAAGGCTTACTAAACCGACAAAGTTTATACAGATCTAAATGTCAGAATTAGCTATTTTGTGCAAACAAGGGATGTAGTTGTTTGTGGAGGAAATTATGCTATTTCACAAATTTCAACTTTTGCTAAATGTGTAAATTCATCATCATACAAAGTACATATTCTCTCGTATGTTATATATCCTACAATAAAATAATTGACTAAAAAGATATACTTTAAATCCTCCAATTTGGTTTGACTGCAATCAAATTGTGACCTATACATCAGATTAAGATACGATTGATAAAATGAGTGAGTGCTGGGGAGGGACCAAAGGTAAAAACAGTGTCTGTGCGTGTGCGTGTGTGAAAGGGGGGCACATCTGAAAGCAATCGTGGTGGGTGACAGAACACAGACATAACAGTACGCTCCGACACTTGTTACCAGCACATAAACACTCGGCGGTCCAGAGAGCAAGGCAGTGTCCACCTGTCATTTATCAAGCTCTAATTAACTGTTAATTTGCCAACTTTAGGTTCAAGCACACAGCCACTTCATCACGCACAACAAACAGCATGTTCGCCTCTGCGATCTGGGGTGGTCCCTCGGCCTCTGTACGACTATCCATCTGACGTGTCCTCACAAACTTGAAACTGAATATGTGTGTTTTGGTATTTTATGATTAAGTTTAAACCTTCTTATAATTGTCAGTAGGGCTGGGCGATATTGACAAAAATTAATATCTCGAAATTTTTTTGGCAAATCTCGATCACGATATTTGGACGATTTTCTGTAAGTTCAACATAAATGTGTTAAAATCTGTGTTCAAATTAGTTACACAGGAAAAACGACAACCTTAAATATTCTAATAAGATTAAAATTGATTGAATGACGTAGTGCGCGTTTGACCAAAAAGTGAACAAGTAAATTTAGTTATTATCTCAAGAACACAAGATGCAAAAAATTTGACATTTTCTACTTGTTCTGCTGACAATCAGGTTCAAACCAATCAAAAATCTACTAAAAAAATGTAAAATACTAATTCTAGGCACACATAATCCACTTGTTTTCTCATTTAAGATGATCATTTTTTCTAGTGTTTAATTATCAGACAAATATTTGTCAAATTTAATCACAAAAAAAGCAGCAATCTCCCATATAAAACACAATTTCCTGTTTAATAAAGCTCTTTGAATTGCTTATTGCACAAATTCTGATGCAGCATATATTTAAACTTGCCTTGTTTTTAAGAGTACATCACTTTTTTTTTTTTTTTTTCATTTTTTGTAAATTAGCACTTTTGCAGCATGTTTTTACTGCACGACATACTCGATAATACATTTTTGCATATCTTCAAAACAACATTCACAATATTATTATCTAAAATTTGATATATTGCCCAGCTCTAATTGTCAGTTCAGAAATATCTCTTATTCCATTGCCATGCTTCATTCAAATGTTTATTAACTGACAGTGATGGCATTAGCATTGACATACAAGCGCATCACACATTATTCTAAGAATTTGTAAAGTCTTTAACATGTCGTTAGAGAAAACAACTCACAGTTCACTGCCTGATCTTATATTTTTATTTTTATTAATTTTTTTTTTTTAAATTTTATACTGAGGTAGTGAAAACCATTGAGTTATTATAATGACCAGAGTGCGGGTGGGAACTGCGGCAGTCATTTTGTGAAAGTTATCCAGAGAACTGCTTTGTGCCTGGTAATTCTTTCTCTGAATTGTGAATATAAATATTCAGTCTACATTTGTTGCTAGGGTTGCTCAATTACGGTAAAAACAATAATTTTGATCATAATCGAAATCTCGATATTGCTAACAATTATTCTCTTAGAAAGAAGGCAGACCACTAGCGCTCCAAGTGCAGACAATAAATCGATAAATTAAATAGGGAACAAATAAGGGTGTTTGAGCTGTCATTTTTTATTCTGATTGCAAATATCAAATAAATTACTACTAATTTCACCGAATAAGATTGTTGCAAATGTGTTTACAAGAAGGAAAGCTAGTCTCCAAACTATTTTCAAGCTACTTTCCCACTTAATGAATGCATTTATAAGTTAATGTTATTAATCATGATTACTCAATTACACATTTTTGTATACAATTAAAGCCATAATCATAATTGAAACTGAAAATTGATTAATTGCACAGCCTTATTAGTTAGCTATAGCTTACAATGGCTACACTCTCTCTAGTCATTATAATAACTCAATAGTGAAAACCCCATACAAAGGAACAGGAAAAGAATATGTTCTATGAGATGTAGAGATTTTTTTGAAAATAAACCGAGCCAACAGATGTTCGGTGCACATTTTTATTTAAAAGTAGACTATGCTAAACTATCAAATCAAAGCTGCAATACTTGGCCAATTATCATGTGTATTCCACTATTGTGAAAAAATCCTAAAAACTAACATTTTTAGTAGAACATCGGTCTATAATTTTGCTGCTAAAAAGCTGTGAATCTCCAGAAGAGGTATGAAGCGGCAGCTTGACTGTGAGCCTGTGTTTGTTGATCAGTGCTACTCAACACATTTAGTGACACTTGTTTCACAGCAGAGCGTAACATACACAAGCAGCTCCCTGACTAATGACTCTGCTGATGTGAACTGTGCACTGAATAGATGGTGCCTAAGACGGCCCGGCTACATTACATCAGAAACTCAAACAATGATGCAGCATTGAAGACAGTTGTGATTGAAATTGTTTTATAGTCACAGCTTTGGTATATGCAGGCTGAAGGAGATAGTGTGTTCTTTCATGTACTTAGAATAAAACTATGTCATATGGAAATCAGTCTTTTACATTTTGTCCATTGTAAAACACAAATTCCATCTAAAATGGGTTAGAAATAGAAACAGGTTCACTGACTTACTGTCAAAACTTGAGAACTTCTAAGCTCCGCCTCTGTAAAATGTAATTGTAACAAGCAAAAATTTTAACTGATAATTTTTTGTTGGCTACAAGACATTGTGAACCCTACTTGTTTTACACAAAATCTATATTTTTTAAGTAATCACATAAACAGAAAAGTGGGCAGTGATTGAGGAAGGTTAAAATAAGAATTTTAGGAGCAAAAATACAAAATGACTCAAACATTTAGTCCAAACAAACTCATGATGACTGTAATGACTTGGTTAAAAACTCATACAATATGTTCCCTTTAAAACTTTTAAAATATTTTGAAGTAAATTTAAAATCTAATATACATATGACCGGCACAGGGAGGATTTTTGCCAGACATATGACAAACTTGGTTAGTCAGTACTCTCTGAAGCAGGCGGGGTTTACAGAAGTGCATTTCTAAAGATTCTGGTTCTTCCATAGGACTGCCACTGCTCTCTTGTGTAGATGTAGAAATCAGTTTTTGAATCCTGTTAATTATGTGCCAGCTTAACTGAGTGAGATCATATCTTTCAGTAAGAGTGGCATCGTGCTGGTGTTCTTGGCTCACTTGCTCTGCTGATAGTGGCTGTTCTGAGTTAAACAAACATACATCAGTGTGTGTGCTGACAGCTCGACCTGTTAGTGGCAGATGGAAGTGTCTGACCCACAGAGGTGACAGCACATGTCAGAGCGCCACAGGAAACGCTCTCATAAAGCAAAGCTGCTGACAGCTGGGTGCAGCCTAACACCAGGATGATACTATCTCTATGCAGACAAATAGTTCACACAAAACGGTCCATGTAAAGCATTTTTATTCACTCAATTCTTGCAGTCTTTTAAGTTTAAAATACTATTTCAGTGCGACAAAGTTATTTTCAGTATTTCTATTTACAACAACAGTCTTAGCTTTCTCTCTGGGTGCAGTGAAACAGGCTTGATGCCAGGCCAAGAGTAACATCCACATGCTTTCCTCTGACAACAAAAAAGAGGGAGATTACACTGTTGCATGTTGTGCAAATGGCAAATAATTCCTCTAATGAAAGCACATTTCACAAAGCCATCTGCTGCTGCATGCTTCACTTAAGCACAATTACTCTGAAACTGAATGCGTGGGGCTAATCCATTTAAAATCAATCACAAATTTGATGATAAATCTCCAGCAAATGCAAAATAGAGCAGCTCAATCAGGGCTATTTGAAATCCTAATTTCTGGCTCTAATCACCTGAAAGAGCAAACACGCAGCTATTTGATTTCCGTTGTGTGTGTGTGTGTGTGTGACGGTATGCCCACAGATAAACTCTTAAGCCTGGCTCACCCGTGCACCAGTACAAGCACAACCCAGTGCAATTACACTCATTCGACCATTCAAGTCCGAGCCTAGTGCCAAATCAGGTCATTTCACTGAAAAGATTCAATCATCTGCTGGGCATTTATAGTACTGTAGGAGTAAGTGACAATGGAAGAAAGACCTGTTGCACAGATTAAGTGGAGAATAATTGAACTTGGTATAAATTTTTGAAGACATGCAACGAGCCATATTGTATACTATACATTCAAAAAGAGCATAAGCATGCGTTTTCTGTACTTCTGGGAATCATTCTGTAGACGATTCACGTTTGTTTGATGTTTAAACTTCAACTAAAAATTATAAAGAAAAAAAAAAACATAATAAAGGTTGCTGTATATCTTTCAAAAATATATTTTGTTATGTTTACTGATGACATTACAATAAAGATCATCATTTTTTATGTATGTATTTATTTATTTTAAACATACATACATTTGTTTTCAATATCTGAAGTGAAAGGACTGTCTTTAAGTGGTAAGTGCCTCTCTGTGTTTTCAAAATTCCATAATAAATAATCCATATATGGATAATTTTAACAATGAAACTGCCAAACTTTAATGTTACACCTATTATTTTAGTCATGTTCAACGATGATTCTAGTATATTGTGGATCTAAACTAGATGAATGATGAGTAAAAACTTTACCTTTTACAGTCTAAAATGAAGGATTGTTTAAAAAAAATGGGAAAATGAAACAAGGCGCGCAAATCCAGATATACGCAAAAATGAATCAGTTCTGACTCATGTTGGTTTGGAAGATTCAGTGCCAAATTTCAACATATAAATACACCATTAAATAACTAATTAAAAATACATGTTCTGAAATCAATAAACTAACTAAATAAATACATATATAAATGTGTCAATATATATTCAAATACATCTTTAAATGAATCAATATATCAATACAATTTAAAGAAACAATAAAAATATATATATTTATTTCACAATTTAATTTTACATTTCATATACGTAGTTGCTGCAATCATGAAATGTATCTGTCATTCTCAACTCTTCAAACTCAGTGGGCGGGACTTCCTCCGCTCTAGACAAGTTCATTTCTATGCAGGGCTCCTCCTTCATGATCCATGTATCTGGGAAATAATAAGTCAGGATGGCACCTTCTCTGTGGCACGATCAGGACCACAGGCGCAGACAGCGTCCTCAGGTCAGTGACAACAACTAGTTCACCGATCACGGAGGAATCTCTAAATATGAAATGGACTAATCCAGAGCAAAGGAAGATCCCAGCAGCTTCATGAAATGTAAAATACAACAGTGAAATTAAAAAATATATATATTTCTAGTGTTTCTAGAACTGTTAAATTTAACTATTTAATTAATTACATTAATATAGTTTTATCTTTTTCTTTAATTTTTGTATAATTATTGAATTAGTTATAGATTTTTTTTTACTTATTGATTTAAATATTTAATATGTAATTTGTTTTGTAATTTCAGTAGTAGCATTTAGTAGCAGATTTAATTAATTATTATTGAATTTTGGCACTCTGAATCCCCCATATGTTGGAGGCTTTTTATAATAATTTTATTTTCTCACATTGATTTCAAACGGCACATGTATTTTTGTTTCTTGGTGAGACTTCTTGAAGCCAAATATGAATAAGCAAATATTTTTAGCCTGTGTATACTTTAACACCTTCAAGAGGCGTCCCAACTTTCACCACCTTATGCGCCTCAACCTCTCATTTCTATTTGATGATTAACGCCTGCATAAGTAATTCAACCTAACATAGAAGATTTGTGAAAAAAGTAAATGGGTGCTCTTTTCTCAAAGTATTTATGTTGGGATTAAAGCGGCAGGTTTAGCGCACGTCGACATACTACCCCAGTGTGCTCTCCCCTGCAGCTGTGAGTCCCAAGCCGGCGCGGCTAAAGTCTCACCAGAGGATTTCCTCGGACCACCTCCCTGGGCCTCAGTGCACTCATTCATACTGCCAGAGCGTGTGTGTGTGTGTGTGGAGCTCACCTCTCTGCTAATGACAGCTCACTGAAAGGAGACCTGTGGGAGATTTTTTCAAGATGGCTGCAATCAGGAGCTCAGGACCTTGTCACTGCCAAACCAAAAGTCTCCAGGTCCAGCGCGGAAGTGGGTTTGGTTCAGCTGGGGGTCTAGCGGCGTAAAGCTCTGCATGCAGTCAAAGACAGGTTTTATTTAATAGTCGAATAATTTCCTAAATCACTGAAAAAGTGCTTGATAATGTCATGTGCTTTTGCCATAGCTATAAACTGAAGATTCTACAAACTCAGTGGGCTAACATGGACACATAAAATATTCAAGCTTTTAGTGTTGTTTATCAATCATCATGTAAGTCAATGAGAGCCAGGTAGATGGAGGCTTGACAATGAGAGGCAAGCAGCTACAGTGTTAATCACTTTATCTGTGTTGGGATTGGAGTTATTGTGTTTCAGCTTTCAACTATAAAGTTATCAAGTCAAATAAATTGTTTTTTGAGATGTGTTAAATTTATAACGAATCAACAAGGAAATGTAACAATCAGTTTATAGATGTCAAACATTTTTGTGGGAGATATATTATTAAAAAAGTGTTTTGTGTTTTTGTTTTGCTGTAGTCCAGGCAAAGAATTCATGCATTATTCAATACTTTCAATAAGTTCAGATTAATCATTGCAGCCCAATAACAGTATATCATGTGTTACTTGACTCATCAGTAGATGTATGATAGCAGACTGTAAGCTTACTTGTGCTTGCACTGCCAAGGCGTGCCTCTCTTTTTTCCTGGGGTTTATCATGATTGTAGCGCTCATAACGGCTCATTAAGTATATTATGAAAGGGCTGAGTTGTAAATGTTTATGCCATGGGTTTAGAAAACACAAGTCAATCAAGTTTTGTTTTTTGCTTTTTATCATTGCAGTGGCCTTTGCACACAGCAAGAAATTTAAACTCTATTCAAGCAAGCAATATACTGGTAGAGAACACACCACATCATTCCCATTTTGGGTTGTCCCTGAGTTATTTGCAGGTACATTTGCTAAAGTTATATTTTTCATTGCCGTTTGGGAGACTTAACTGTTTACTTTGACTCTTTGTCTACAGTTAGTAAGTTTAGCAGCTGAGCAGAGAAAAGCCAAGTCACAATGGGTCCTAAGACCATATGCTCAGAGACATGGAAAAGGATAGGGTAAAATGACCCCATAAAGGGCTTTATTAAGGATACAGCTGAAAATGTGGGACCTATAATGACCATTTACACATGGGGTTAAGCTAGAAACGTTCTTATTTTATAATAATATAATAAACAGTAAAACAAACTGCTTCCAACGACTACAGAACCTAAGAAAACGATAAATGTAGTGCTTTTTGTTTATTTCTGCCTCGAGTCTAATGGTCCACCATTGTTTCTCTGGTGACAGAAGCTCTGTGGAGGTGTTGGTCCTGCATGGACACTGTGCAGGCAGCTCTGCAGCCAGGCTCATGTTATCACAGCTGTGAGTGTGCCAGCCAGGGGAAATTTGTCTGCAATTCACCTGAATTACAAGCACTAACTCGCTCTGCAGTGGGGCTAAATGGTTTATTTATTTTGGAAGTTTTGCTTTTAGCAAATCATTCCTTATCTGTCGTTTGCTTATTGTCCCACTGAGGGCCTTTACAAAAGGGTTGGGGAGGGCAGCAGAACCCCACCATTTAGTTAAAACATTCAAAACACCACTGAACATATTTACAACTCTCACAAACATCAATAAACATGATCTTTTGTTAATGAGAAGTTGTAACCAATGTGTTTACTGCCAAACACATTTTGCATCTGCCACAAACAAACAGTTTTATATGTTGTTAAATAGGTATTTTAAAATAAATTACTGAAAATTTTGGTTTGACTTTTTTTTCTTTACACTAATGTTTCCTATTTCCTGTGGTTCTGAGTTACAACTGTGAGAACCACAAAGAGACTAAAACCCAATTATTATTTTTAGAGCTGCACTACATTAACTTTTCTCCTTTAATAGAGTTCATGCATCTTATGTTCAAACAGCTCTTGGCACAAACTACTGTCATGAAAGATACTTAGCAAATGCATTTTGTTTAATGGATCAAACTGTTTCAGCACTCTTATTTACTTTTCCGTAGCTCAAAATGTGTGTAATTTATTGTGCAGTTGCAAAAAAGTTGCACACAATATCATAAGTTGTGTGGCCAGAAACAAATAAGCTCCACTGGACAGGACAGGACAGGACAGTGCAGCATGAAATGAGGATGTGAGAGGGATAGACATGCAGCAATCTATCAGAGCTCAAATCAAAGCAATGACAGCACTATGACACAAAAACTAAAGATGAAAAAGAGTGTTTGGAAAAATCATTACATTTTCTTTTTTATATCAGCTCACAAAAGTCTAATTAGAAGATAAGAAATAATGCAAATAGCTTTATGCTTATTTAAATGACATGTTTCAGCAGCCAAACTCCTTTCTTTGTTAGAAGTGTCAGGCCTGATGAGTCTTTTATCAGCTGTTGTTCCCAGGCAAAAACATAAAACATAGTATTGATTACAATAGACTGACAGAAAAACGTTTCCATCTCTCTAGTTACAACATTAAGTCAGCAAAGAACAGATAACATGGTAAAAGCCATAATAAAAATGTTTACTATCAAAAAGCTCTCAAAATCTTATTTTGCAAATAGCATTTTAAAATAGACAATCAAGTAGATTGCTAAAACATTATTAATAGGCCAA
Source organism: Mugilogobius chulae (assembly GCA_038363315.1). NCBI lineage: Eukaryota > Metazoa > Chordata > Actinopteri > Gobiiformes > Gobiidae > Mugilogobius > Mugilogobius chulae. The sequence continues at coordinate 28,969,030 of CM076405.1, read as the reverse complement.
AACCATAGAGGTGAAAATATAAAGATCAAACATGTTCTTGGAGAGCAAAGTCAAGAGCAGCAGAGGAGGGACATGTGCTTTATCGTCATGGTTTTGTTGCGGCACTTAAGCCTTGTGTTTACCGGAGTATTTCAGCGAAACTCAAACGCCTGTCACGCCTCAACAAGTGTCTTAAAGACCTACATAAAGGTCTTTTTTACTTTTTTGGCTCTAACACTGGCGTAATCTGTCCCTCTGGCACACACCATGAGAGGCCCCGTTAACATAGTGGTGAAGTCACTTAAGCAGAGAGCAAACACACAAACAATCCCAATCACTGCTGCGCTTTCTGGACTCTGTGACCAGGTTTCTGCAGAAGACGTGTGCTCAAACAGATCACATGAATACAAGGCAAAAAATATAGAGTCACAAAGATGATCTCCCTGCCACTAAATTAAACATTTGGATATTTGTGTATTTTTGAGTCAGTATGCATGCTGTACCCAGATCAAATGTTTTGCATTCTTTTTTACTTCATTTACAGGAGACTAGTTCAAACTGTTTCATTAAGTGAGCAGAAAAACAGTTTTCAAGAGTTTTATATTCAAAGCTTAGAGGATGACTTGGTTAGTGCCATTTGGAAGTAACAGGTTTTTGAACTGAATGAGAACAGAGTCATTAGTTAAAACGCTGATGACTTTTAAAGATTGTATCATGACAATTATGGTTTGAGGCTGAAACTGGATATGTTGCACCAAAAAGAGGCGTGTTAAGGTAGATACCCTTTAGTGGTCACATCCAAATCACACACACACACAGAAGATATTCTGACATACTGAATCCATAGGGTGATTTTTTTTGTCACATAATAATAAGAATTATTCTTTTTGATATGTGGATGAGAAAAAAAAAGTTGCTGAGTTGCATTGAAAATCTAATATAAGAAACTATAATAGAACCCAGCTAAACCATTAGGCCTTACTCAGTGCCACTCTGGACTGAGGTCACCGTGACCTTGGGGTCAAGCAGCTCCGAGCACCTTCACCTCCAGCACTTCCTCCCAGTATTAACACAGCAGTTATGTCGTCAAAAGCCCTGATATAGAACATAGCTTCATTTGGGTAATAGCAATCAGGCAAAGCGGCAGAGAGACCCCGGCCGAGGACGGCTGTGCCTTCATGTGGCTCACTAAGGGTATAATGACAGCAAATAGAGGAAGCCAGGCCTCTATGGCTGAAATTAAGTGGTCACATGCCTGCTGGCTGTAATGCTTTCCTCCAGCTCAGTTTAGGCTCCTCATGGGACAAACGCAGCCAGACGCTATTATGAAGATGAATGTAGTGCGGTTATTGGGAAGACGTTTCAGTTAATGCAAGGCCACCACGGCGACGAGCTTGTACCAGAGACCGACACAAATCACTATTACAAACGGCAACATAACATCAAAGCTAAGAGCCCAACAACTATTTCATCTATTCAATCATCTAAAATCATACAACTCAAGCAGATTAGTGTTTTGTGCGAGACTAACTGGAAAGTGTTGATAACTGAATATACTTACTACTAGCTACTTTTTAACCCTGGGTCCTTTTGAAGTGGCGCCATCAGTGTTGAAGTGGAAGACCTCCCTCTCAGAGCTGGGACTCATTACATTGACGAGCTGATAGACTTAAAAATGGGTCCAATCAGCTCATTAGAATACTTAGTTGCCTAAAAGTATCCACACAATAAGAAACTCCAAGTGTAATGGTACATATGACCTGCTCTGTGGATGTCACTGGAAATAGAAAAGCTAATTCTAATGGAGCATAACCACTCAAGGTCTAACCGCTTACATGGGAAATTGTTTTTTGTTTTCTTTTTTCTACAATGCATAAGTAAGTAGTTACAATAACCATTAGTTTGTTGTTTAAGACACAACAACCACAACAGTAAAGTACTTACTTTGATCATTTCATTTACCAGACAACAAAATCATGATCTACTAGAAACTCGACTCAAGTAAATCAAGATTCTTCAAGCCTGGATTTTTTTATCAGGCCAGGATTCTAGGATTATAACCCTAATTTCAGAAATGCTGCTGGCAATTTATTACTTTCTCAGTTTTAAGCCAAATTCTATTCTTATCAGACAAAAACGCTTTGAAAAAAGAGAAAAATTCTGCAGTATGTAAGCAATTAACTCTGATCTAGTTAAAACAAATCCAGATAAATAGTCAGAATTTAAGGTATTTTATCCAAGGTCAGATATACAGTATATTTTTGCAGACCTGTAAAATGTTGCATTTGCTGCACAAAGTGATCGCAGTCCAGCCTTCTGCCACTTGTCTGGATTTGAAAATGGCCCTCAAGGAAAAATGTATTGCCTACCCTTGCTTTAGCCTGTAACTAACTTTATGAAATCAAGTTTTCTGAGTGACAAAGCAAACAATACACATACGTTAACATAAACAGCCCATTGAGCCCAATATAAAAAAAAATAGTATGTAGATTCAGGGTTACTAGAACTAAAATAACTTACTTTTGCTTTAAAAAAGTTGCAGCCTCAATTTTTTTATTTTTGTATAATTATAACTTGCAAAATGACAATTATTGGTTAAAAAATTATCATGACATGTTACATAGAAAAACTAAGTAGCAAATGTACTGGGACAAACACTTGAAAAAAATCTTTTGGTCCAAGAATGACCTATATTAAATTAAAGATATAAAAAAGAACAGTTGCGAAAATAATAATATAATTCACATCTGTGAATTTTGCTGCACTGGTCAGAATTTAGTCTCTGCAGAGCCTCCACAGTCAATGTCATGGCATTTTTTTAAAGTTAGCATTCACAATTAGCTCTGCATTCCTTCATCAACATGGAATTATATTACATTAACAATAGGAACACTATGAAATGGCTCAGCTCAAAAATCATTTTAGATTTTATTTATTTATTTTCGGACACTGATTACACTAGTAAAGCAACTGTGTCATTAATTTGCACCCAAGAAAAAGAAAATGATAATGTCATTGGCTCGGGAGGTGACATCATACAGATGTAGAAGGTTCAGTTGGTCCCATGTTAAACCATAGGAGATTTTAAATAGCTAAATACTGAAAATAGCGTTAATTAAAAACTATTCTGACACTACAGAGTGATAGATAAACTTACCAGTACTGACCCAGCAGTTTCTTGGGCAGTTCCACGGCTGTTTTGTTTACTTTTTTATTCGTTTTGTCTAATGTATTATAATAGAAGTTTTGCTAAACTGACAAGAAACATGGCGGATTTGCCATTATTTCTGTGGTAACCACAGACGCTTCCAGAGCTTAATATTGCAGGCCATCTGTAAAATTGCGATTTTGTTATAAATATTGTATTGTTTAAGCTTCATATTGAAAAAAATCTCATATTGTGAGATTTTCATGATGTTACATCTCAAGTAAACGCTAACATAATTGTGCTAATATGTTGGCTACCCACAACAGAGTTTGTATTTATTTAGTGTTGTATGTTCTGATCATAAACAAGTCTTGTTTTGAGTTATGAGAAATTCCTCTAATCAAAACTATCCAACTACACATTTTTTCAAGTTACACTAATAATTGTTCCATCTCACACACGCTCAGAGCTGGCAAAGAGCGCACGTCCTAATCGTCAATGCATGTCGATTACAGCCCTATCCTCCGACAGCCCAAAGAGTATATAAACATCTCCTAACCAGGCCATAATCACCAACGTTCTTCTGCTCTCACTACCCAACGGAGACACATGGAATCTGCATGCAAAACTTCCCACAACTATAAATAGTTCAGTCCGCAGCAATCAAACCAAACAAATGAACTGTCAGAAGGCAAGTATTTACAAGCACGGCAGAATTTTAAGTAATTATGAGTAAATCTGTTGCGTTTCTGGATAAGTGGTAGCAGATAGGGCAGCGGTGGTGTGTGACAAGAGCTAAACTATCAGCTTATAGTCGTACTTCGGCACATCTCAGGGAAGAACTCGGCACATCTGGAAGACTATTCCACGAGCAGCACCACAAGTTCGAAACAATTGTCTTCCACAACACATGTATTTATCCATTTCCTGATTATTCTTTATACTTTGATGTAACATAAATATTTCTAGATGAATCCTGCTTCTGCACTGTCATTTGATGTGGATGAACTTGAACCAGTTTATTCAAAACCAATTAAATGTTCAAACAATGTAAATATATTTTGTCATATTTATGAATAATAAACCGATACAACAAAAAGATCATCTTGACATTTAAATTATTTGTTTTAAATGTGCACAGTATACGTTTCTGGAGGTGAAAAGTCCATAGTTTGGAACACTGTAAATCGTGATATAGTATGTTATTATGTCATCATGCATAAATAAATAAATAAATAAAAGGTACATCTGAAAAGGCTGCTCTACACAGCCAGCAAAATATTTGCATATTGTCAACTTTTAGCATTGCTTTTGAATTTCTTATTTATTGCTTTATTGCAATGTTTTTAGAAGTCAAATCATCCTGCTACTATATTTGTTAAATAGTGTTTCCTAATGTAGGACTGCCATGATTAATTCACCAATTGTGACAATAGTAAAAAAAAAATCGTTTTCTGGACTATACAGAAAAAAAAGAAAAGACCTTTTGTACGCTGCTCCTGGCACACATGGCTGCCGTGTGAGGTGGGTCGCAGTGTCATGAGTTTGAATAGTCTCGATCTCAACTCCATTTCACGCTGAACGGTCCTGTCAGATAAGAAAAGCAAAGACCGTGGCATCACTACATCAAAATGACAATCCGTTTCTGATTCCTATGACTACACTGTATCTGGATTTTTTAAATCTTAGTTTAGTCATCATATTTAACCTTATTTCTTTTAAAAAATTATTCAAAACAACTTATGTACAATAAAAAACAATTACGTGCACTTCTTAATCTTACAGCGCTATTCTCAGTTGTATAAAAAAAATAAAGAAATAGAATAAACCTGCTGTTGAACAATAGAAATCCTTTTAATTATTTGGTCTAATGTGAAAGTAAAAAAGTAAATCTATTTGAAGAAATGTGATGTGAAATTTTCAGAAAAGTGCAACGTAAAACCATAAACCAAACATTGAAGAGGAGTAGAGAGAGTGCAGTGTTTTGGTGATAGGCGATGTTTGCACACATTACCATATTTGTGCTCCAAATGACATGATTTATGGACATTTACACGGCAAAGGCCTGATTCATGTGGCGACTGATTACAGAGCAAGTGGAGCTGCTAAAACAATGTGTGCTACTAAAGACTAACTCGGTATAATCACAGCTATTTAAAGAAACACTCCATCTTTCATTTGGAATAAGTATGGAGTTTTTAAAGCACTTTCTTTGTAGTAAATGCCAAACACAGATAAACAGAAGCCATAAGCAGAAGGGTGAGGTGTGGGGAAAACAAGCCTACTGTTTTACTGCAATGAAATGTTTTAAAATTACAAAATTAAAACCACAGTGATGATGCAGTCATGAGTGGTGATATTTTACATTTTTTGACTGTCTTATAAATAAATAATCTGTTTAACATCATGATTTTTGCCATTATAATTATTATAAAATGGGTTTTAGTAAATGTTTTTGGCTCTGGATAATTTAGCAGAATTGGTACACAAGATCATGTTTTTCATAATTTTGCTATTTTGATGACAAATTGAAGCAAATGTTGCTTTAAAAGAGTAAAAGTTGTATTAATAGGTATTAGGTGAAACAAGATGCACAAATATAGTTGTTTCTTGTTAATAAGTCAAACTGTAACATAATGCAGCAAAAAGAATCACGCTTGTTTTACACACAACTGAATCATTCAACAAGCAAGAAGCGCCTGTACTCTCATTTTTCTTTCGAGTCCCAGGACTGTTAAAATCATGGAGAGAACGCGATGACCACTCAGAGCAGTGCCGGTACTCAAATGTATATTAGGTATATTTAGAAGTGGTGGAACAGAGTACCACTTAAATCACTGGTTTTGCCTGTACAGGTTTAGAGCTCAACCAAAATTATTGAATAATGAAGACTCTTCTACCAAACTAATGCATTCCTAAGCTACTTCTAAAACAACTCTTCTCACGGGACCATCATTCGGGACCCCCAACAGGCCCCTCTTCAGCTCCAAGAGCTGCACATGTGTCCTGTAGACAAGGCAGTGTGGCCCTGAGTGCACTGCACTGTAACACTGTGCAGGCCCAATTCCAACCATTTGACGTCTAAATTGTGATCCCACTTACCCTTTAGGAGCCGCTCATAGCAGTGCAGCTTCAATGAGAACAGACAATATTTTATCATTTATAATCAAAGTTTGAAAGTTGTGTTTTGTTGTAGTCATTTGATTCATCTGCTAGTTTTCAACACTGTGATATAGTGTAAAAAAAAAAAAAAAAAAAAGAATATGAAAGCAAAAGCAGCATACTATAAATTAATTGAAACATGATTCATTATTGGTTAGGCCTGTTTTACTCACCTAACTTACAATTGTTGGGGGCTCATGAGAATTTTGATATTTTGTTGGAAATGTATTATTTTTGGGGGTGTTTGTGTTAAATGTAAGATAACAATAATAATACAATACCTTGTAGATTCAGCACATTTGAGACAGAGAATAAACCTCAAACTAAATCTGGACAAACCATAGGTCTATGGACAAAAAAAAAGCTGGACCTCAACGTGAGGACGCTAAAAAACAAGTGTAAAGCATGAGCAGACCTAGTTCATCTGCTTCGTTGGTCTGCTAAGAATGTTAAATTAGGACTAAATGAACTGAAGGTATTCATCACGGTCTAAACCGTCACACTCCAAAGAGGCCTATGTGCACATCAGCCCTTAGCCGTAGTCCATTAGCTTAAATATACCTAGCTGTAGCTTAATGTAAAGCTGTAGATTGTTTTTTTTTTATGTGTTCAATTGCGCGGTGCTGTTTAAGGTGTAAATGGCACGGCGTTGTTGTGATAAATCAGTCTGCGCAGTCTTGTGTGTCCTTACATCAGTTTATGGTTGTCTCGAGGCGCAGTGTGGGCCTCCTGGCCTCCCCTGGTCTCCTCCACTGGGCCTCCGCGGAACAAATGATGGGATTGTTTCATTGGCTGATGTCGGCACACTTCAGCTTCTTGTGTTAACAATTAGCTAACAATAACAACTGACTTTGATGCTAACCATGGTGGAAACGGGGTCATGACCTCTCACAGGCGCGCCGCTGGCCCCGCACGCGCACGCAGCGGAGATGTAAAGTGTGACCACGTGAACTCTTCTACATTGTTCATTAGTTTAACAGTGAGTGCATCATGTCGGCGGCCTGGTGTAGTAGTACCACCAATGCACCCCATTTCATTCCCAAAAAGCAGCCGGGTCTAGGCCTATAGATCCCCTAATGGAGATGGAATTTCTAACATTTTGCATTTCTTTAAGTTTCAATGGAAACACAAAATAATTGCACAAATATCTTTTACGGTTTCACTAGTTTCATATTCTATAAGCTTGTTTTCCAAATAAATAAATTAATGATGGTGATGTTGATCACAACAATATTTTATTGACTCTAGCCATAATAAAATCTGGGCCATAGCCTGTTGAAAATATGTTAAGGAATCCCTGCTTTAAAAAAAGACATTTTGTGTCTGTGTCTTTCTGAATGCTAAATGGTATAATTGCTTTTATACTGAGGTTCGATTTCAGAATTCTTCATGATTGGATGAAGACATTCAGCCGAATTGTGTTTTTTACCGACATCTAGTGGATCTAACAGGACATTGCGCTTAATGCCGTTAAAGAGGCAGAGTAAACACAAGAACTATTTTTACTTGGCTGTGAACATTTGTGTCTTTGGCTAAACATTGCAACACCTCATGGAGCAGCTCGAGGGACTGGTTAAAACAGACACTCACTTTAAGTAGATTTCAGGGCTACTTTAAAGATGTTGACCTTGGCATGGTTCTGAATTCTTAATTTGAGTGTGTACTGCTCTGTTATAAAATGCTTTATAATGCATCAAAGGGTTTTGTGTGTTCATCAACATCATACATTTGAGAATAGAAACGAGAAGAATAGGGAAACATTCAAATCCAAGTGTGACACATCATAGGTTTTCCACAATAACTGTATTGCAAAAGTAAACAAGGCGGACAATCATATCATTCAACAACAATATGTTTGTTCCTCAGAATTTTCCATTTCTCAATGTCTTAAAAAAGTGAGCCATGACCTCAAACAGAATTGTCTAAATACAGAAAAATATAGCTTCAGCTCCAAAAGGATTGTAAATACTAGTACTGGCAAATAACAGTAAGGGAAGACGGCTACAACAAGTATCATTCACTGCTCTGACACAGTGGATGCAGTGATATAAATGATTAAAAACAAAGTAACACACATAATGTACAAACAGGGTTCTTACACATTTTTTACAAATAACGTTGCAACTTTTTGCAGGCATCACAATTCATTTCATCGTTTAAGATATGCCATTTTAATTGTCAAATGGTGAGTACAATTTATTGACTGTGGCCAATACGTTGTTTATTTTCTTAAAACTAAATTTTGCTTAAATTTAAGATCACATGATAGACAGGAGGTATTTGTTTTTTTACACACCATTTGCAATAATAACAAAACAAAACATTTCATATTATTTTCTATACATTTACAGACATAAAATATCCCAAACCCATATTCCATGTTTGTACATATTGTGTAGGAACCCTGTGAAAGAAAACCTGAAAGGATGTTCCACTTTTGACCAGCGTTTGAACAGGTCTTTGTGAAAACGTAACACTGCTGCTATGAAACTGTGCCACTAAAAACAAGTGCGAAAACGAAGGTCGACAGAAAACTCATAAACCGTAGACCATGACAACCACAAGGGGTACATACTCTGCAGATGTATTATTAAAGCTGCCACGAACTTACTCTAGTGGACATAAGGTGTTACAGAAGATTTTAGATTTCTGAAAAAATAAAATGAATCCATAGCCCTGTTTATATATTATTATAGTTCATTATAATCTGCAGCATTCGCTGAAAGTTCAGACATGTTGTTGAGGATCACCTATTTTTTATGTCTTACAACTTGGACCAAAATTAGCTAAATTCATAATTTCAATATAAGAAAAACAGGTTTTGTAATACATCCACAGTGGCTTTTTGACAAATGTTGCTGGTATAAATCTGTAAAATGTTTGTGATGCCCCCAAACGCACTCACACACATACAATAACCAACATAAGAGGAACAAAACAGAAATCCTGCTGAGGATTAATTCACAAGATGTTGAAATATTTCAAACCAAAAACTCTTTAAGAATTGTACAAGTATAAAAAAGCTACAAACATTAATAAATTACATCACTGACACATAAACACTTCACAAGGTGCTAGTAAAATAATTCCAAAACCCTTCAGGTTACTAGAGCTCCAACAAGAGGCTGGTCGGAGAAACTTTAAGTGTCTGTGGTTGGTTGTGTAAGTGTGTGTATGTTTCTTTTTTTTTCCATTTTTTTGTATTTGTTTTTAAAAACTTTTTTACATAAATTTTCCTCAAAGCTTTGTCTCTCAATGGAACCAAAACACAATACAATACAATAGGCTATGTGTATGTAAGGCCATAAGAAAATAAAATGTTTCTTCAGTTGTTTTCCAGGCAACACTTCTGCAAAAATGTCAAAACTAATAAAAAGAAACACATTTGCTTGACCGATACTCTATATTTATATATATATTTATATATTTGCATTTATTTATTCATAATAAGCAAAACCAGTAAAAAAATAGGAGTAAACCATAAGACGGAAAAATACAAAAAGTAATTGAAAAAAGGCTATGTACAAGCTACATTCTCTACACTGAACTGTGACGTAGTGAAAATGCACAGATGTGGTTGTGCTGCCTGGCAAAGCAACAGAAGACAGAAAGTATCCCCATGTAACAGCAAAGCTAACATGGATGAAGCTCATCATTATGAAACCCAAAGCCTTTTATCTCCTAGTCAGCTTGGACCAGTCTATGTTATGTTTGCATATAGTCGACAAATAGACTCGTACTTTCCAGAAGTTTAAAAATGTTAGCTGCTTTCAAAAGATTTACCCAGTTTTCTGAATATCTAATCAGCAAAAATTAGTAGAGCATTTGATATGATATGAAACAAGATTTATTGTGCTAAATGACACTGGGAAAAAGATATATTTTTTAAATAAGATGGCACAATAAGAAGTGCATGACATAAGTAGCATTCATATGATTTGCTTAGATTTTGTCGTAAAATTAACTTGCAGATGGAACGAGTGTAAAAGGGCTTGTTTTACTTAAAAAGAAAAGTACTTAGTAACTTCAAATTAAAACAATTGACATGAAAGCAAACCTTTTTCTATTGACAAAATCGTGTTAGTAAAAGTCAAGATGTACCCGAATAAAAACAAATATAATTTATTTCATTTAATTTTAATGTTTTTTTTAATCTGCTTTAATTTTGCAATTATCCTAGTAATTAGCATAATGACTTTTTAGTTCTGCTTTTTTTGTTCACTAGATTTGCTTCCATTTGTTTTGATGCTACTTTTTCCATATTTTACAATAAACTCTCTAAAGTCTCTTTTGTTACCATGACAACACAGAAACTAGTCCAAGCCAAAAAGGGAGATCTAAACAGCCCAACGTACCACAATCCTATTTAAACCACTCACTTTGTGCTTTACAATCCTGTTTAGTCCTATCTACCATACCAATAAATAAATATTATCTTGATAGTGCTTTGCTTTAGTCACAAAAAATTATAAACAGTAAAATGTGAGCGGTGGAGTTGAAGGTAAAATGTACAGAGATGTCCACACTATTAAGTTCTTGAAGGATATCAACTAAAAAGACTTTGTGATTCAAGTGCAATTTAAAGTGTTGTAGAAAATTGCAAATAAGACAGACTGGAATGGAGTGATGTAGCTTATTAGTGTAGACAATCCCTGTGTGGCAATGATAAGCTGCATCCATGTGGTACAAGTCAAAACATAAACCTCCAACTCAACCTGCACATGCAACTTGACACATGCAAGGGATACTTTCAGAAATTTTGGAATGACTGCAATGTATTTCTACTTCATGTTCTAGCAACCCCTGATAAACAAACAGCTGTAGTAAAATGACACATGTTCTCATAAAAAATATTTATAGTAGGTTCTGTACACTTTTTATATTTGAAAGTTATAAAGTATAAGAGGAGGCAAAACCTATTTGAGTGATGTTCTTCTTAAAAATTGAAAAAAATGCATGATTTCTCCCCATTTCCTCCTACTCTTGGTTCAGTTTTTTTCCTTATTCGGTTAAAAAGGGGGTAGGGGTGTGAGGTGAGTTTGGGATGTGAACCCAGTCCATTGCATGCTACAGCAGGAGCTTTCCATTTCGATGAATCTTTAAAATCTTTCCTAGTCTCTGTTTGGCTGTGGCCATGCCTTTCTTTAGCCGCTTTGCTGTGAACAGAACAAGAGAAACAATGTATGTGTGAATAAATTAGGAGAAACATTTTCTATTAACATTCTATTGCCCTTATATTTTTTATCTTGCTTACACCCACTGATGTACCTTGTGCTGCAATAAAAAAATAACCAAATGTACATACTGTAAGTTCTATATATATCCAAATGTAAGTTCTATCTATATATACTGTAAGTTCTATATATATATATATATAATATATATATATATAAAATAAAAAAAAAAAAAAAAAAAATATATAATATATATATTATATATTATATATGACATATATATAGAAACTGTCTTTTGTCCACTGTCTGGCTTTATCACATGAAAAAAACACAACCTATTATAAGTGCAAAAGAAGCCATCATTACATACAAGCAACAAGTCAACTTTCAATAAATTGAGTTTACTTTAAGCAGAACTGAGCAGTGTTGCCCCTACAGCTCTCTTGTGCAATTAAACTAGCCAACTAATAATGCAGCAAAAACACATCTAAACACATTTTGCACTGCTCAGTAAAAAAAAAGAGCCAGGGTTTCTCTAGACAGAATTTCAGGTTGGGAATGTGTTTTGCAGTGGGCAAGGGAGGTGCTGTATTTTGTACAATAAACAATTGAGAGAGCCTACTCTCGTACACATACTTCAAAATACATATGGAACCATCACCACAGAGACTTAAAAAGGCATTTAATAAGGTAAAAATGTTACTTAGTTCTGCTTTAACTATTTTCCCTCCCACACACTTAACAATGCATTGGTCAGCTGCAAGAGCTCATTCAGCACTAGATTGTTACTGCCAAAATGCTCAACTGAGACACAGGTGTCAAACCCCTAAACTCAGTGCTGTAAAAATCCTCTCTGTTGAATACTTGCAATATTCAACTTTTGTCAAATTGTGTATGATCATGTTAATTTGCACATATGCTTTTTGTGTTTTTGTGTAGAAGAAATTAAGTAGCAGACCCCCAAAAGGGCATTATTACTTATTACTATAGCATAACCATGGCTAACAATTACTGCAGTCTGGTGTTTTGTTTGTTTTTTAGTTATTGACCAAGTTTGCACACATTAAATGTTAAAAAAAAATATTTTTTCTATTTATATATCGCTTTTCTACCTTTCCAGGCACTTAAAGCGCTTTACAATATAGCATCCACTCACCCAGTGTACGCAGACACTGAAGCAGTGTGGGTTAAGTGTCTTGCCCAAGGACACAACGACAATCTACTCCTGTTGTCCCACTGTGGCACCTGGTGTTCTAACGGTCTCCCATCCAAGTACTAACCAGGCCCTTTCTTGCTTAGCTTCTGAGATTTTTGACAATCTCTTCTTGAATTTTCTTCAACTGGTTGTCTGGGGTTGAATCAAAGTAACTCTATTCATCCCACAGAGCTTGATGCCTGGTCAGCTATATTTTTTGTGTGGGTGTATTTCTTACCTCAGTCATTAGCTCCCTCTGCATCTCACATTTTATTTTTACTAAACTCTATGACCACAAACTGAAAAGCATTTGAGCAAATGAATAGTTCACCTTTGGAGTCGGGTGCAACTGGACGCTCGCCCTTGGCCAGGCCACTGTTGTTGGTGCTTGAGGAGTGGGTGCTGTTGTTGGGTGAGGACAAAGATGGTCGTCTCTGGTTAAGGAACACCCCTGGTGCCATGGGCTGAGGTCCACCTGGAGATTTGACTGTCCCAGTGCTAAACTCCAGATCTGACATATTGCCATCATTAGAGTCTGCATTGTGATCAGAACTGCTGTCCTGAGAAAGTCTTGGCAAATCCTCCATCACTAAAGTCTTCTTTTTGGTGCTTTTTTTCTTTTTCTTTGTTTTTTGTTGCTCCTCCTGTTTAAACATGAACAATAAATGGTTAGTTTTCCCCTGACCACCTATCCAAAACAATTACAACAACCTTTCAAACTGACAAAAAGTTTCACACCTGATGTGAGAGCTTGGCTGCTGCAGCAGCCAGGCCTGTTTCTATCGAGGCTACTCGTGCCCCATCTCTGGCTGGTCTTTCTTGTCTGGGGACTGAAGGTCCTACACGGGCTGGAGGCACAAGAGAGGGATTATATGTTTAAAAACATGGCTGATAAGCATGCCCATTATGCATTAACCAAGCTGGAGAAACAACTCAAGCTAGGGCTGTTGTCAGACAAGAATTTATCACTGTGCAAAAACAAAAGTTATGCTGGAAATTCAACATTTATGAATGAAATTCAACCCTACAAACCTTAAAAGTTACATTCATGTGAGTGAAAAAACAGCGAGCTTTAGGAGCCACACATCTGTCATACCAGTTCATACCTGATCGAAACAACTAGCTCTCGTCCTGTTTTGTTGTTTTATTCAAAGAATTTTCCCCAGCTAACCAGAAACAGTGTATCTTTCTGCACGGAACTTGCGCAGTAGGGCGGAAAGTGACGTTGATCAAAAATATGCGCACACCACATTTAAGAAAGAGCTTAGAAAGAAAGTTAGTGACTCTACCTGTGGGACTGTATGGCGTATCGTCACTACTTTTTCGCTTCTTTGATCTTGATTTGAAAACAGGATTATCTTCTTCCGATTCCAAAGAAGGATAAACTGCAAATAAAAAAGTAGCAGTGAGTAATTCTTTTAAAGTCTGGCTGAGCAAAACAATAATGGTTTTGTTGACAGGTGCCTACTGCATGCATCTAAATCTTAAAATCTAAGTCTGAATTGAATCTAATAATTAGCTTTGAAAAAGAAAGATGTTTGTTTTTAGAGTAAACTGCTCCAAAATGTAAAATATTTTCCACAGTAACATTTTGTCTGAAGTTCATCCAAAGCCAGATGCTGTAGACACTCCCAGCTTGTGAATAGGCTATTAACACCAGCTCTCACTAGATAGATCAGTGCTTTTTGAACTTGTAATTAGTGTCTCATTTGTTACTCATAGTGCACTGGCACCATCAAAACCTGTATTTAGTTTAGCGGAGCATGTCTTTTTTAATATTGATGGGCAAATTAACAGATATTAGGTGAATTCATTGCAGGCATTTACTGAGATAATGTGCAGCTGCACCACAAATAAGCATCATACAAAGCCTTGTACAATTATGATACATGCATGAAAAAATCTAGATACAACTATTATCAATATTGTTCAAGTTAAAGTTAGCATTAGCCAAGGACTAGTTTGGGGGATTACAATGGGCATCCTAATACACTGTAGTACAATTCTACAAAGATAATAACAGAAATACTAGTCTGATAAAAGTATTGACAAGACAAATAGCCTCAGGTTTTGGGTGGCTTCTGAAAAAACCCAAAAGCTAATGAACAAACAGTTCATCAGTTGGCCAATACGTGTCATATTGTAACGATAAAGATTGTCTAATAGCTTATGAGTGGTACAACGTGTTCTGGTTTCCAGAGTCTTTCATTTTTTGCTCCCAGTGCTGTGAATGATCAGACACATGTACCGGTAAATAGACTTGTGCCCATGGTTAGGGTTAGTATGTGCGTTATTTAATTATCAAATAATAAATAGAAAGTATAAAAGTTCTGCTTGTTTTGACTTTTTTAAGTATTTTTTATTTGTAGGTACAAATTGAACTTAATTCATACAAAAATGGCTAATTTGACTGAAAAAAAGGACAATTTAAATTTTCTTTTTATCTTTAGCATTTCCAGAAGCTTGATAGTTTACTTTTATGAGGTAGTTGACAGAAAGGTAGCAATCAATAAAAAGTAAGAAGGCCAGTCCAAGATTCCTCAAAATATAATAAAATAAACATATGATATATTTATTTATTACCAATAAGTGTGAGAACCCACTTCACCGCAATGGACCATTTGTAGCCTTTGGAAATCAGAGTTATCACTTACCATAGTCTGAGTCTTTGAAACAGGCATCCATGTGGTCCTGATCATCATCGTAGTCCAAGCTCTCCACACTGCTGCTTCTCCTGGGTTTCTTGGGCATGCGTTTGGTCGGTCGCTTACTGCTGTTGTTGCTCCCTGTAGTGCTGCTCCCGGACTTCCTGCCGGCCTGAGTGCCGTGGGAGTTGCTCTTGGACTGGCTGTGGTTTCGGGACTGGCTGTTGCTCCAAGGCTGCTGTAGGCTGTCTGAAGACGACAGGTTGGCCATAGACAACATGCCCTGAATGGCCTCCTGTGTGCTGGGAGACGCAGGGGGCTGACTGTAAGTGTAACCATGAGAAATACAACAAAACATCTATTACACCACAGCTGGATGGCAACAGAACTCAGTCATGTAAAGCGCCATGTTTCCACTATCTTATTTAAAAAGAGCAGTATTTATTTAAAAAACACACACACACACAATGATGTCCGTCTGTGGCGGAAGAGCTTGAAGCAAAATATTTAGTCTAGTAATCGAATGATGTAATTCAACAAAAAAGGATGTAACGGAAAAACAGAAAAGTATATACCCGTAATTTCTGGATTATAAGCCGCTACTTTTTTCTAAAGCTTTGAACTATGCGGCTTATAAGGCAATGCAGCAAAATAACAGATTCTCATAGACTTACTATTAACAAGTGCGGCCTATACATGTACTTTATCATTTTTCGTACTTAAATTTAGTGGGTGCGGCTTATATTCAGGCGCGCTCAATAGGGCAGAAATTACAGTACGTACATTGCAGTACAATGCCCAAGATTGTCAAATTTAGCAATAAACAACAGCACTATGTCCCAAAGATAATGAACGCACTGAGGCAAAAATAGGACCATGACTAGGCTGCAATAGCTTGCAATACCCAACAGGAAAACTAACACACTTAGTCATGTTGCACTACAGTTTCAATAATAGTGACATTTTAAAATTGTGATTATTGAAGTTGTTCTCTCTTTCACTGCTCATTTGTACCTTTCAGTGTGGTGGAAATAGACCATCAAGAGTTAACCAAAAAAACAAAATCAAATGAAGGGAAGGGCTCGGAGCCATGCTGATTTGATAAATTTCCCTTAGATGAAACAAACAAGCTTAGCGACAATGCTGAAAGGATCAGTGTAAACTTCTGGTTTTTAACTTTGAGAGTTACAAATATGGCTGTTTGAGACTACTTCATCTGTCACCAACTGTCCATTAGTTTGTCAATGACTTGGCCCATTTGTGAACATAAGAGGAAAAACTCATTAAGGGTCATGCCATATGTCCTAGGGGAGAGATTTAGTTCCCACTTTTGATGGATAATTTTGTGTGAAAAGTATTTCGCAGCTTCTTAAAAAATTCTATACAGGGAGTTAGACTTAACAGGCTACATTTTAAAAGTATTACCACAATATTACTGAAAATCGACACGTGCGCAATAGCAAAATGGGTATCAGATTTTCTTGTTTATGAAGCTATAGATCGAAGGTAATTGTAGTGTTGTTTTTAGAATTTACCTGTTTGTGCTGTAGTCAATGCCCCCCACTTGTTTGCTGGCCTGAAGCAGATCCAGTATGCCAGCAGCACTTCCAGCTTTTTTCTTGACCTTAGAGTTCCGATTTTTGACCTCAGGTTTGGCCTCTGTGTCTATGTGCAGAGTTTCCTCATCTGATGAATCAACATTCTAATGCATATCAACAACAAACAAGAGACAATTAGCACTTTATTCATTGACAATATTCCTTGCATTGCATTTACAGTTGACAAACTAAGTTTATTCAGTTTTAAGTACAGTAAAGTGTTCTTTCCACAGAGCTCTCACAAGCGTTGAATGATATTTGCATACGTTTTTCAAAAACAAAAAAATATATACAGATTTTATGGACACAAAAACAAGACAATAGATAAGACATGATCTCAATCTCAGTACAGATTGAAATTTAAAAACTGTTTTTTCTGTTTGTTTACAAAGAACACACTATTTACAAGTACCAAGGTTCATTAATAACATAACAATTCTTACCTTACTCACTAATGGCTGGAACTTTGTTTTTTGGATGGCTGAATTGGTTCTCTGATATCTGACAAAACTGAAAAATAATCATATAAATCTTTACGGTTAACTACAAATATATATTTTACAATATTTATTATTGTATTTTATGGAGATGGCTCTAGGAAAAAAAACATGGATAAATACTCACACGATAGGTCTCTCTTAACAGTGGTGTTCTTTTTCCGTCTGATGGGAAACTCATCAATCTTCAGCTCACCCTCATCAGAGACGTACTCGTACTCGTCTCTCACCGGCTTGGCTTTGTCCTCTTTTAGGTTTTGTAATGATCCAAAAACACTTGAGTTTGTCTGAGGTTTTAGCATTTTGGAGCTGTGAAGAAAACCACAGAACAATGAGCGCATGATACAAGGATCAGTTGAGAACTTCAAGTGAAGGCCTTCAGTTAGCTCTAATGGATGTGGTGCTGAGAGCGTCATGACTCATAATCACATGTGTAAAACACTGGTTAACAGCACACACACTTTACACATATGTGAGGGCATACCTGAGCAGTTTCTTGTGAGACATAAAGCTGAATCTTTCCTTATTGCTTGACAGTGGCGTTCTTTCAAATTTGCTTTCCTCTTCCATCTTTAGTAAAGAATCTGGTTTACTATTCTGTAGAAGAAACACAAAAGAGATTATAAATGGCATGAATGAAAGCTAGAGCTAACCTACAATGAAAATCATAAAAACTAGAAAGGGAGCTTAACTAAGAGAGAGGATGAGTAAAATTGTACTTTATGAGTTTTCTGATAAAGTGTTAGTTCTAAGTTGTATCTTATCTTCAAAGTATGAGAATGGAGGCATTTAAACCTTTCTAAATCATCCTTGATGATGACTTGTATTTTTTTAAAGTTCTGCTTTTACTATACACATTCTGGAAATGAAACAGAATCTATATATCTTGAGGTGAAAAAAGGTTGGGTACGTCAGCTTCAAAGGAGACAGTATGCTTTTCAAGTTATTGGAATTGTACTATGATATGAGTAGATATTATGGTACATTTTGTAATTTGTAAACTATTATGTTGATCTGAAATATATTTATACTGGGATCATTGACAGTTCCATACATATTCAAATTTCATTGGAACAGTAGTGAATTGCCAATTACATTTGTGTCTCTATATGACATTTTTTATGCTACAGCATAATTCTAAATGCACAACCACAGTTGAATCAGTCTGGTTGGTGAAACTTAAAAAACTCCTAACAAACAAGTATAGATTTTAACCACCTTTTACTGTGCTAAGCCATAGGAATAGAGTTGCAGTTTGCAGTGACCTTGAAGACATCATAAGGGTGTCCAGTCCATCTGCAAGTGTTTGGCCTGATCAGACGTGCAACAGCACAAACGGCCAACATTCCACAGCACTTTGGCATTGAATTTTCCATGGAACCTAATCCTTCTAATGTCTTCCGTTCAACAAAATTATATTTATACTCCAAAGGCCTTTCCCAATTGTTCTGCTGCGATGGTACAACAAAATCAATTGAAGATGGGAGCAGATGTAAATAGTTAGGAAGTAACGTGGTGTAATTTCATTAGGTAAACTATTGCAGGGTGAACATTCTTTCAGCTGCATTGATGAGCTACAGGCCTTTATGTGAGATTTAGAACACATCATTATTTTCTCCTCATTGCTTTGAAGTGTGCAAATCTTTCAACAATTATTTTCAGTGGTCTTACTTTGGCTTAAGATCAAAATAGTTCCTTTATTAAGTCTATATCAAGAAAATTTTACATTCTTACCTTATACTTCCACTTTGCTTCCGTCTTGTTTTTATTTTGCTCTCTGATTTCAAATTTATCCACACTGTTCTGTTTGGTCGGTTCTTTTTCAGATGAACTAAGAACACTTTTAACAGCCTGGAAATGGAAAGTGAAAAGGATAAATATAGCTGTATTGTTTGATATAAACACTTGATCTTTGTCAAAATCAAAATAGCCGATCTGGCAACAAAAGTCTGTTTTGAACATATAAATTAAAAAATCAATTCTCTCCTTAAACATACTCTTGGTGATAACAGATAAAATATGTAATTTAAAACAAAACAGCTATATCTCAGGCACAAAATTAGCAACAAGTCATACCATGAAGATGATCCTTAATATTTCTGACAAACCATTAGTTCTAACCATAGACATATCTATGGTTCCAACAGCCCAGCTAACCAGAGATACTCAATGCAAAAAAATACAATGGTCTACGTTGATTGTACACATATTATCTATAATAAAACCATATTCAAATTGCTTGTTTTAAGAACATGTTCTTGTTCTTACCTTGGCCTTTTTGGACTGGTCCATTTTACTCAAGATGTCCTTGGCATGGGATTCAAGAGCAGCAAAGCTGGAAGGTTTAGGGGTGGGGACATCTCCTTTGCTTTCTTGGCCTTTTTCTTCCCTCCCTCCTTCACCTTGGGCACTTTAGGGGACTTGGGGGCTTTGGGCATTTTTGGGGCTTGGGTGGTTTGGGTGGTTTAGGTGGTTTCTTTTTACGAGGCCTGTCTCTGCTTGGCGATGGAACATGAGCTGGGATACAGGTTCTTCGGGTTCCGAATGCGTCGACGAAGGCTCCTCCACTGGGATTTTAATGCTTGGCTCACTTTTAATGGCTTTTGTTGCATTCTAAAAAAGAGAAAAGAACACATATTGGAAAAACAAAGAAGATTCTTGGAAGAGTATTTTAAGTAAAAGGGTTCAGATTTTGTTCACTTTGTTGAAAGTGACATGATATAGTTCTAAGAATAAAAAAAAAAAAAAAAAAGAAATCTCTACCTCAGACAGTCTGATCTCTTTGGCAAGATCCTTAATAAGTTGTGACGGTTTCATGTTTTCTGGGAGCTCATCTTCATGTTCCAATAGTGCCTTAAAAAATAGAACAAAAAACAAAAGAAAAAACTTTTTCATTTACAAATATTTAGAAACAAATAACAGGAATATTGTTTGCAAATATGCATTTACCTGCTTTTTAGTCCAAGCTCTAAAAGCTCCATTGATAATTTTGGCACCATGTACAAGATACGGAGCTGGTTGTTTATTTGCTTTATGTAAAGCTGCAAAAAAACAGCACAGTAAGGTTGTAACCTACACTGATTACTAAACAATTATTACGATTCAAGTTAACAAACAACAAAAATAAAAAATATCCAACAGTTGAAAAACGTATATATAAATGGAGAGGCTCTGTGGGCTGGAAGTACTGCACGCACATTAGCAATCTAGTTTGAACACATGCAGTGCAGAGAAAATGGTGGAAACATAAACAATTGGCCCAAGCCAGCTGAAGAGAGTTTAAACACAGCCTTGTAATGGAGCAAGTGATTCTAGCTGGGCCAAGCCTTTTGAAGCTAATCATCTGTGAACTCAAGAGATTCACCAATTTAATGACTGAAATAATATTATAGCATCCAGGCCATCATCTGCATAACAGACTTTTGCTGATGACTGCAGCCCATGGAAAGGTATGGCAGTTCTTCCAGTGTTTCACTAGTTGTTTTTAGACTGGAGGTCAAATAGAAAGTTCTGGCTTTATGTTAAAACTGCAGAGGGAAGTATTCACCTTTGAATCTCTCCAGGAAATGTCGACCGACATACCAACAAGCAGTCTCATAGTTTGGAAAGGGGGTGAGAGTCTTAACTTTCAACCGCTTCTCAATTTCATACGCTCTAAGGGTAAGAAAATAGTACAAACATCAAAAACCATTATAACATTCATCACAGAGAGTGATCCACATAACACAATTACAAGCCGCATGAGGTTTGAAGGCAAATTTGTATTTAAAAATACAAGAATATAAAATTAAAATGTCAGAAATAAGTTTTACATTTATTTATTTGCAACCTAATCTGCTTTGGGTTATGATAAATGTTTTCTAGGGCCATAAATCTAGTGTTAAAGCGTACCTCATCTGCATTTCCACACTGAGATTGTGAACGAAATGCCCAGAAAATGCCAGACAGTCAACTGGAGTCAGTATTGCATTGATCCATCCTGTACAGAACAATTGAATAAACATTGTGAAATGTGTCCAGTTAATTACAATTTATTTTAACAGCTTTATGCTGATGAGCACCTGACGGGATGAACAGGGTTTGGCCTTGCTTCAGAGTGCATTTGTAACACTTGTCCACCTGGTCAGCAAAGAACATCTCACTGTGATTGGACGACGACCTCCAGCGTTCGTACAAAGACAGGTTAGCTGAGGTGGGCTTGATCAAGAAGAAAATTTTTTCTCCCTGAGCAAAAGAACATAACCATCATTTTAGACATCAAAATGAGGACTTTAACAGTGTCTTATTGCTTTTGTTTTTTAATTGAGTTTTTGTAACTCCAACATTAAACAATCAAAATATGTTTAAACTGACAACAACATAACATTAGGGAAATTTGATCAGCATATGAAAACAGGATAACAAGATGTAGAAAATTATGCATCGCATTGACCCTAACCAAACTGACAAAACGCCATTTGTTGACAACCATATGAGTTCTTCATTCTTACCTTTAACACGTGATACCAGACAGATGCTCCTCCACACTCGATGTGAAAGTCTGTGTAACTGTCTTTGACACAAATAAGACAGTATTTGGTGACTTTAGGTTTCCCTAGTAGAGCATCATCAGGCCAGTAGTTTTCCACCCAGGACAATCTGCGAACAATCTGCGGACTTTCAACTATATTGTTCATCCTGTCAAACAAATTCAGAAAATGTGGTGGTCAGATCTGCGAGCTAAATTGAGATAAGAAGCTGATGTTTATGGTTTAACCTTGTGTCAGAGAACTCCAGGTTGATGACGTCTAATACTTTCTTTCTGTTTGTGCTATAGTAGTAATCTACAAACTCCTTCAATTTCATTTTACTGTCTGTCTGTTTAGTGACATCCACCACGTCCACGCTGACATCTGGTCCTGTGAGATAGTCAAAAGTGTTATTACTGTAAGATAGACCATTAAAACAATTGCATGAAAACATAGACAGGCAAAGAGTGCCCTCTAGTGAACAGTGAGAGAATTGAGTGTGATGTCCTCAGCCTTTGTTCCTTATTGGTTCAAACCTAAGTTTATTCTGTTTGAATATAATGCAATATTAAAATGTGGTGGAACAGCTTACGCACTGAGCAGTTAACAATTAATCAACAAATTATTAGTGACGCTGTTATCTGGAAATTTATGACAATAAGTGTGGAGTGTAATAAAAGGTCATCATAACACTGATCACAAACTGAAAAAAAAGAAGAAAAAACATAAACTCTAATGAAATTTACTTACCGACATAGTTTTCTACATCACTGATGTAGAAAGTAGAAGCAGGCATGGACATGCCTAAACCATCTTTCTTTTGGACCAGAATGGGCTCATTAAAACCGTTTTCTTCCAAATAGTCCATGTTGAGCTGGACTCCACTCAGCTTCACCACTACATCATCAGAACTGAGACAAACATCGAGGTTAAAGTATCACAGGCCACACTACATGCAAAAAAACGAAAATAACTTATTTAGCAAAAACACTATTGAATCCTAGCTGCTAAGGGTTCAAACTTTAAATCAGTTCTAATAGAAAAGGGCATTAACTGATTAACTGATATAAAGTCTCCAGATGTTAGCTATGCCATTTGGACAGTGATACCATAGCAGGATTGCACTAGTTGTGTTTGAGTTATTGTTGAGCTTATTTAAATGGAAACCTCTTTCAGCTCTCACTACCCTTAAAAGTAGTCTCTCCAGAGTTGAAAAGGTGTGTAGACCCTACTCTTCAGCCAGATTAAGTTTAAATTCTGGGAAAGGGGTTGTGCAAGTAGAATTGCAAAAACAAACAAACAAACAAACAAAACAAAACTATATATATATATATATAATATATATATATATAATATATATATATATATATATATATAATATATATATATATATATATAAACTATATACTATAAACTATATATATATATACTATAAACTATATATATATATATATATATATATATATATATATATATATATATATAGTTTGTTGGTTCCTTTTCACAACAAAATATATTCAAAGCATTTGTAACCAGCCTATGAAACAAATATGGATGTTTACCTTGGAAAGGTTCTGCTGCGTAGTTCTTTAATGAACACTTGACTGCCGTTCTGCACTGCTTTGATTCTGTGCTTTGGCCCGTATCATGTTTACTCCAGTTCTTTTTCTTTTTTACTGAAATCACAAACCATATAAATATTAATATATAAAATATTATAAGGGCATCCATAGAGAAAAATGGACTACCTGTCAATTGATTTAAACTAAAGAAAAATGGTCTTGATTTGGCTTGCTGGACAATTGTTGTTTTTGCTTTTGTTTACTACAATCACAATTTAAAGTGTGTTTTCATGTGCATCGTGGACACATTCAAGTTTTTCTCATTCTCGGATATGGACTTCATATTCAGCTCAGAGCCTCAGAATTCCTTCAATGAACCCAACACAAATATGATGTTCATGCAAAACACCACTTCAGTAAGAATAAAAGATCAACAAATTGGCCACTTTGGACTAGGTTAAAACAAAATTTGGATTGCAAAGGTCCAACTCATATAATCATACATATACAAACAGCCACCACACCCACACACATACAGATACAGTATATGACATATGGGTCAGGTACGTGACATTAAGATTTTTCTCTCCGGATGCTACAAATATTTATATCATTTATATTATATTATATTATAGTTCAAAGTGGTTCAAATAAATTTGATTTGTCACTTTAGTTGTGCCAATTAAAAAAAAAGCTTTTTCTTTTTTTTTTTTTACTTTATTACAATTATTAATAACACTCATCTTCAGGGGAAAAAAATACACAAACTAGGTTTACTACTGCTATATTTACCAAAAAATGTTTGAATAAATTAAATTCTAACTTTCCTCTGTGCCATGCATCATAGGCCAAAACTAGAAACCCTCAGCTTCACAAAGACTGCACCCAATTGCTTGTACTCAAAAGGGAGTACAAGCAGATCCAGTTTAAATTGAGTTTTAACCAGGTGTTTTTGAGAAAATAGGCTGGAATAATGAGAGACCATGTTTCTCTGATAAAAGTAGAACAGTTTGACTACAAATTAGAGAACATTCATAATAAATTAATTCCCTACTACTTGAGAAACAATGGTTATTATTATTACTTACATGTGGACTTGCCATGGGTCTTTTCACAGTTTGGACAGTGATAAATATCAATATCTGGAGCGTCATCTTCATCCACTCCAACGCAGCTAAAAAACATACAAATGTTCATTAAAACATACATTCATGGTTTACCAAAGAGTTCTTATACTAAAAGTTAAGGCTTGAAACAAACGGCCTGAACGCCAGGTCAGTCTGTTGCAGTGACTAATATAATTTTTTACAACAACTTTTGTTTTCATTAACTCCTTTAATCGTAGTAGAAATGATGTCACTGCTGTTTCCGGCAGCAGCAGCATAGGCACATTCCTCCCGTTTGGAGCCGCTGCTGAACTCAGTGACTCAATGAACTGGGAGTTTCCCACCATACCCCCCCCCCCCCCCATCCCCACACACAAACACCATCTCTCTCAGTCCTATTTTAATTTTTATTTTCATGTAAATTTTGCACCTTTTATGAGATTTCACCCATATTGCAGCAGTGTGTGTTGTTTACCACACTTCACTTTACTCAAAAATATATTTTGATCTATTTTGTTAGTGATCTGTATTTGATTTGAGGCTTGAGGGCTCAGAAAGTTTAGACTGCAGGTACCTCCCATTTTAACTAAACATGATCTAAAAATACTGAGTCTAATATTTATATTTTATATATTATTTACATTTTCCAGAGAAGCAGATTTTTCAGAGATTTATGCTATTTAGCCAACACGTCCTCAATTTCAAGCACTTATTTCTAAGCAGGAGAGAAACAGTGGCTTTTGTCAATTTTACATCTAGTTCACTGCACTTTTGACAAAAGATGAGAACAAATATTCATTTTGCCAATATAGGGACATGTTAATAAAGAAAAGTAAGAATTTTGATATGGAATGGATCACCAAAACATCACTAACACTTGTTTGTTATTCCACCCTCAAAATTATAATCTTGTGACTCTTTTAAAATAGACCAATATATCGACTGATGGCCGATATTTTGGGGCCGATGTTTGTTTGGGGGTTTTTTGCATGTCAGCCACATCAGCTTTAGGCCTTAATATTTGGCTGTTACTTGATCAGGCAGTGATCAGCTGTTCTCCCAATTAGTTTTGGAGAGAAATCGAAGACTTTTTATCTCTCCCCATTTCTAAGTCTGCAATCAGCAGCTTTTATCATTAACATGTCTTTGAGCAAAGTATTCTTCTTATTCTATTACTTGGCTGCAGCATGTATACACTATATACTTTTTCATCGCCGCTATGCTTTTTTAAAATCAAAACAAGAAAATCTGTCTCAGAAACCTAGAGTCTATGTCGACTTGTAGTCTATGGGTGTGCAATATGCCAAAAATGTTTCTTGAAGTCTGATCTCGATTTCAAATGTATCATGATTCAAGTAATTTGGTTACATTCATAATAATGTTTAATTAATGTTTTAAAGCACAAAACTTCATTAAATAGAAAATTTGTCAGTAACAATCTGGTGAGTTCACCCCAAAAGCGGATAGTCACAGGAATCAACTAATGAATTAATTTTTACCACCTTATGTCCCATCACACTGCCCTGAAGTCTCTGCATGTTAATGGCACAGGTTCAATTCCGTTTTGTCACAGCAGTTTAAATGTACAGCAACAAGATAATATATACATTTTTATTTTATAGATTCATGTAATTTCATTTTTAAAATAATCTTAAAGAGTCACTGTTTATAGCAAATAGGTTCTGCAATTACACAGATATTAAACACATCAAACATACTTACTTTATGTATCAAAGAACATAAAACTTAAACTATGTTCCCTGAATGTTATGAAGCTCAACAGTTGGAGGTCACCCTGGTTTCGAATTATAGATTACCATTAGAAATTTCGATAAGGATTTTGAACATTTCAAATATTTAGAGTTTAACGGCGGGTAAATCACTCAAAATAAAACTTTGAGTGAGTTAATGATGACGGGACATTACATGGCTTGAAGCTCACAAGTCAATTTCAGTTTATTATTAATATTATTTTTCAACACGTAAGTTTTATAATGACATCTATTTCAACAGAGGGTCCACTTGGTCAAGATCAAATGAGCAAGAGTTATTTTACAACACATGCATCATGTACTAGGTCTCAGCTTTTCATTTTTAGAAAACAAAAAGCTATCTATCTTTAATCTATTTTAAATTATGATTTGTTCTGAAAGTTTTAAGCAACAAATGGGATCAAATTGCTATTGCCAAAAAAAATAAACTTAAGTTTAGTTGTTAACAGAAGAAAAAAAGTAGAACAAGTTGGGGTCAGGCTTAATTAGAAGGGTTTGAAGGCAGGCCAATTTAAAGAAAGGAAACATACAAGCTTGTTACATGCTAATAAACACTGCAGACATTGTAATGATTTATAAAACATAATAACAATTAAAGGCTATGAATACTGCCGTGGATTGGCCAAACTTAACTTATATTAACGTATGTAGGCAATTTAGTAACATATGGAAACAGACAACTTTAAGTTAGGAAAAGGACTGTTGCTGTCCTGAACTTGAGGTGTGTGCTTTTGCCTATAGTTGTGACCACAGGCTGTGGTTGACAGTGCTGCTTCTTTAGCTCAGACTGTCTGTGGGACTGGGACTGCCTGCGGAGCAGCAAAGGGTTAATGTTCAGGCGCGTAAATACTCTCTCCATCGCTCTGAGGAGCTCATTTGACAAATCAAACACGAATAACTATGTTTTTATAGCTGTGACATGGCCAAACACTACTATAGGAATCAAACAACGCACAAAGGAGAGTGTAGATGCAGGCGGAGGAAAGATTAACAGCGACGAGTCTAGTTCGAGCCAGATTGCAGCTTATGTGAAGAGGAAAGTGAAATGTCTTTAGCCCAACATCGTAACAACAATGAAAACAGTAAAAGCTAAGCTATTATTAGTCATATATGGGCGCTAAATCTTGAGGACTCTAGGCACGGGCTTTTGTCAGCCATAGCTGCCGCGGAGCTCGAAGGCTGAGCGGGACTGAGCCGAGGACTGACCCCGGCACTCACGCGGGGCTGATTTTTAAGGTGTAAAATACAAACATCGACACAAACACGAAACACGCACGAACATTTTCACCCAACACACGCGGTAAAGGCGTTTTTGGGAGTAGGGAGCGGGTAAAATCGAGTCTGGAGTGGTCACAGTCCAGGATCTGCGGGATGTTACACTGAGCTGAGGGGCAGACGAAGCCCGCGCCTTAATCACCACATAAAGCCACGGACGGATCGTTAGTGAACAAATCGTGGTTTATAATTTAAGTGAAAAATGTCATAACCCGGTCAGCTAAAGGTAACTCCGCCTTCCTCGTCTTCACCGAGCGGCCTCTCTTCAGATGTAGAGCCGAGGAGAGCCACAAAGCTGTCAAACGCCCGAGAGCTCGCCATTTTTGTTTGTTTTCTGCTACAAGGCGCCACAAATGCAGCTCGCTCCGTAATAAGTCCTTACCTGCCGTGGAACCAGTCTTTGCAAGCATCGCACTCGATCATAAACTGGGTCACGTCGTAAGGTAATCTGCAGATGCAATATACTGGTACAGTCGCCATGTTCAATTCACAACTACGTCGGGATAGACTGGGGGGGCTGCAGGAGGAACAACGTCCTGCAAACAATATGATCCAATATGATCCCCAGAAAAAGCCAGGGGCAGTCCCGCCGGACACATGAACTACATGCACGTCTCCATCACTGCACATCGGCGTGTGCGGGGCCAGTCGATGCACACTCGGCTTTCCTCAAATGCATTATTATGATTTTTACCGTGTGCGTGCCCCCTGGTGACTGTACAACGAGCCGCTCGTGTTAGCGGCACTAGAAAACACAGCAGCAGCCTCCGCTCGGTTACGAAAGAGAGGATACAGTACAGCCTATGCGGCGTTACGTCATGCACTGGATGAAATCAACGAGGAGAGGGAATTTAGATAATGACCACATGTGAATATCAATCTGACCATTTAGACTAGGATTATTATATCAGGATTATTTTTTATTATTTTATATATTAAAAAAAATAATAATAAAAAATCAGTAACAAGCTAGATTACTTAATATTCAAAATAATACGTTATTGTATTTACAATTAACACATATATTAAAAGAAAAATGTCTATAATAATATTATAACACTTTATAACAACTTCTATCGTCAAAGATTCACTGTGTAACTTTGTGTAATTGCCAGCTACACAATTCAAAAGAAATGAATGAGAATGGCAAAAAGATGCTTTTGTTCGGGTCTTTTTTTTACACAGTGCACCTTTAATGCTATAAATACTTGATAAAACTATGAATGAAACATTAATAACGGGTAACTGTTAATTGATAATTATGAGTTAATTGTATTAATGCTGATTCAAGTGTGATTATGACATGGTACTATAACATCTTTTTCAGCTATAATACAGCTCTCCTACATATTATCTACAAACTGGTTGATTATAATGTTTATGTATAATTCACTGTAAAGACTTTTAAATTTTGACTTTGTTAAGTAAGAAAGCACAAGGATCACCAATATGTAAGAGAATAAAGTTTATTAAGTAGCCATCTGCTTTCAAGCCTCAAGCCAACATTCAAAAAAAATTCATTTCTAAGCATCAAATTGACAAGCGAACTGTAGCATATGCAGGGATAACTTAGATACATTTTTACTTATCAGTAGTATTACAACTCTTATTTCTTTATTTTAACTTAAGTCAGGAAAAAGTACTAAGCAACATATTACATCATTAAGAGGCACATTTTTTGGAGCCTTGTGCAAAACTTGTTCTTATTAAACTTTGAAACATACAGGGATTTGTTGTCAAAGCAATAGTGATTATTCTAATATTGAATGCATGCAACATTTTCCTTTTTTGTATTATAGGGATTAGACAAGTTAGCTTCAGGAAAAAAAAAACACTTTACCATGAATTATAACACAAAGTCTCTTTGAACCAAACATAAAAAAATAGAGAAAACAAAACATTGTTTTAGACAAATGTTATGAGAAAGAACATCAGTGACAAAGAATGTTTAATTACCCGGTAGCATCTACAATGAAACATCAGAATTCAAATTTTCTTTAAGCAGACTGTTACAGTTGATGATCATGAAAAGTAGGCTAGTTTATCACTCATCAGACACCGTAACCGACACAAACTATAAAAAAAAAAAAAAGATTATTCTTTTTGTAAGACAGCAGCCACAAGCCCTTCATTTTGGCACAGGCCTCTGCCAAGATTTAGTGCATTTAAATGGAAGTTAGTATTGCACATTAAGGCACTAAGGATAGTTTGTGAGCCCTGTTCAGCTGTTCTGTATCTTTGACTTGCAAGTTTTTGTCCTTCTTTGTTTTGTGTCCAGCTGTAACAGTAGGCATCTCGAAAGGCTTTGTCCTCTGGTAAAAAAAAAAGTATATAAAATTACAAATATATTTTTTTACATATGACAAAGCATAGCATAGCACAGCGCAAGATAAGAAAGACCTAACTCTCAACAGTTAAGTGAGACTGATTAAAAAACAAGCTGTACAGCCTCTCACTCTGCACAAACGCTAGTTGGCTTTTTTATTCTCTTTTTTGTGTTTTTATTTTATCGACATGTTCATTTTATTTCTATAATTTTCTCTACAGTCTAAAATGAAAAACTAAATACATTATTAATATTGATGTGACAGTGATGCGTTGTTGGTTTTCTCTGTGTTGAAAACTTTACAGTATAATGGTCACCAAAAGACAATTATGTGTTTATAAAGAGATGGGTTTGGGATGTCAATGCTATGGCTAAAGCACAGTAACTTATAAACAGCTTCCATGCAGAGTCAATAGGGGGGGGGGTTTGTTCCCGGTCCTATGTATGAAGTAAACAAGTAAAAATTATTTTCATCTGCTTCATATTGCAATGTTTTTGAAGCCTCAATCTCAAATTAAGAATTAAAGAAAAATTGTTGTTTTCAATTCATCAATAGTAATGTCTTCAATACATTTAATTTATAGTAAATTACATTATTTATAAATATCTCTCAAATTCAATATAGATTTAAAAAATGTCACAAAAAATACTGTACATATATATTTTTGTTAGGATTCTGAATCACTCTGAATTTTGTTTATTTTTCCTTTGCATTTTTCATTACAAGTCATAACCAAGTCATATAAAGTCATTAGTTTCAAGGCAAGTCACAAAGGGTTAAGTCTTTTGGGATCATAAGTCACAAGTCATGAAAAGTGTGACTTGAGTCAATTCAGTTTCAGTTTATTTTCACAATGTGAGCATTGTTACAATAAGGTACATTAAGGTGCTACAAAACATTTTGCGAATTGGACACACACTGAGAAGCAAAGCTTAAATCAGGGGTTCAACAATACTGTAAAGACCTGGCAGATTTTAATACTTTTTTTTTCTATTTTGCCATTTGAGTTTCATTTGATCATTACCTTGTATAATTATATTTATCATTTTAGCCAAATAGGGCTGTAGTCGACCAAAAAAATTCTTGGTCGACTAAAAACATGTCCCATCGACCAATTAGTCGACTAAACGACCTAAACTACAGCCCTATTAGCCATTTCTAGCTTTTAGGTAAATAATAATAATAAAATAATAATAAAGTGATGTCAACCCATGAACTGCACCCACAAACATATCAAATAGAGTTTGTAAACTGGGCCGTGCTTGGAGAGCATAGGATGGGGTGAAACAGACTTAGCATCTTATGCTCTTTACGGATACTTTCATTTTGTTTATTGTAAACAAAGCCAACCTAATTTACCTAATTTTTGTCATAAACATATTTCTGAATAATAGACCAAAAAGTAACCTTGAATTTTAAAGCTTGGGTGATGATAGGACCCCAATATTTTTTTACGTACCAGGTGAACAGCCTGATTCCTAAAGGCTCGAGCATAGAAATACCCTCCACGGCCAAAGGTGCGGAACAGAGGTGTAGAGATAACACCTTTGGTGCGCCTAGAAAGAACATTTTTATTTTCATAATTAAAATTCTATATTTAAAAAAGACTTTTTTCAGTTATCCTTACCCTCTTTTGGTGCTCCCGCAGACATCACCTGAACAGGGAATCCTCCTCTCCCCCGTCCACGTTTGGTCCCAGCCCACTGCCCCACCACAGTGCCAGCAATCTCCAACTTTCCACCCTGAGAGGAAAGCGCTGGACTTGCTGGTAAGAATGAGGGACCAAGAGTTGAAATTACAATACAGTGGGGGGGTGGTACCAAAATTAAATAACCAGAAATGGGTTGTAGTTACATTTACTTTTGGCAAATGTACTAAATTGGCAAGATGAAATGTAATAAGCATTTTAAATCTTTGATGATACAACTGCAGCTAGATTTGTCATATTTTTGTCATTCCAACTTAGTTAGGTCGTACTAATGGTCTTGTAAAAGAAAGTCTTAATGGGCAACCTCTGACCTCTTCCCCGTTGAGTGGGAAACATTGGATGGTGTGGGTAGAATGACCCAGGAGGGTATAAAGGCATCATGTGAAGAGGAGGCACAATAAACGGTGGAGGATGAGGTGGACAAGAAAAGGTGAGCCCTTCTAGGATACTGTGACGCATTTTCTCTACTTTAGCCACAAGGTGAACCTACGGAAATAATGCATAATGCACATTATATTCAAACATTTCAGGAATACAATGACAAAACGTTTACCCAAATCAAAATATAAAGACTAATGACACTCATCTCCCTCAATATTAGGGCTAAGAAATTAAATTGACTGGCTAAATGCAGCTTGTGCATGCAATTCAAATGTGGCTAAGCTACCTGACCATCACAGAGGTCAATGAGCCGAGTCTCCCCCTGGTTGGCCAGAATGATTTTACTCTGAAAGAGTTTTCCATCAAAATACATCCATGGACAGCAATGCTCCCATGGGACTGGTTGACCACATGCATCATTAGCAAACAAAGCCATGTCAACTCCACTCATGAACAGAGCAGCCAGTTGGATTCCTCGTGGGTCCAGGTTGTCAATCTGTAAATACATAAATGAAAATTATAAATCATGTCTTACAATTTTTATTCACAAATAGGGCAGTAATTATGCAAAAGATGGCAAGGAATGCGTGCTACATGTATTTGCTGTTATAGACATAAAGCACACACAAAGCAAAGAAAAAGGTTTGTTTTAGTTGCATGTAGGAAAATGTAAATAATATTTGATTGAATCAAACAAAAAACAACTCCAAAAGAGCTGAAATCACCCCAGAGATGGCAGGAAAATGCAATGGCAGTAGTAACATTTGCATTGAAACAATCTATTTCAGTATGTTCAAAATATGAAGAGTGTTCAGAGGAAGAGAAACCATATACTGTATGTACTATTTTATCAACATTCAGCATTTGTTCTATGACAGCTTTTCCATTTGTTAAATAATCTTTTATTTTGTCCAATTGCCATTGTAAAAAAGAAAAATGAAAGATCCAGGTCTCTAACACTCTCCATGCATATACACCATCACCTTCAGTTCCTGGAGCTGCTCAAACTCATATAGTTTAGGTGAAAGTGCTTGAGCTAGAAAAGCGTCAAGTTCATTACGACGCAAAACTCTTATTCCTGGCCATTGTAACATAAACCTAAGGCAAGACACAAAATGTTTACAGTATTACAAGAAGCCTCTGTGCCTGTCATACAGTACAGAGAAAAGGAGCACATACAAGCTCACCACCACTCACCGCAGCACACAACAGAGCACCAGAAAAGGTGTTGGAATGTTTGCAGGATTGAGCATTGCTGGTGTGTCAGAGCGCATACAAGCCAGGAAAGCCCGCATCCGACGGTTCTTGTCTTCCGCAGCTTTTCCTAGCCACAGTTTTTTCAGACTGGGACAAGTCCATTCCCTGAATGGCAAAGCTTCAACCAGCTCTGGAGTGTGTGGTGTCTTTCCTTTATATGCAGCCCATTCTTTACTAGTATATGATTATCTATAAGAAATTATAAGAAATGTGGTCAAGATAACTGAAGTTTGGTTGCTTGTCTATTTACATTATGCATGGAGTACATTCATTCTAAAATTGTGTAATAATTGAATGAAAATGTTTCAAAAGTACATACATTCTGGCAGGCAGTTCTTCCTCATTGCGAGTCTCTCAGCCTTTCTCCTAGTATCAGCTACACTGAACAACACACCATAGACATACTGACGAATTGGACGAAAAAGCCTTACTGCCGAAGGCAAATCCATGTTGGTGTCATCTTCAATGGTTACAGAGATCTTAATCTCCCCCTGTAAACGTTTGTATTGAATATTAGTTTAAAATTTCATGTAGAATACAGGAAACATCAAATGAGTTATGGTTATTTTATGCATGAAAAAACCTTGCTGAGCACATGGTAGATGTATGGGTACATGAGGCCATTCTTATGCCTGTGTTCGATGATTCTCAGGATCTCAGGGGCCACATCAGGGAGAGCTGGAATAGTAATGTCCATGTGGCTCCTAATCGGCATGGACAGCAGCGAGGGGATGTTGGTTCGGTGGGCTCTACACTGTGATCCACTGTCATCACAGCTCACAGAGAGGTCAGACTGACAAATACAAAAAAACAATTTATCAAAGTTCAATTAAAGTCCTTCAAAGTTAAACAGCTAATTGCAAAAAGTTCTAGTTTCCAACTCACTTTTATTTGGTCCTCTGGCTCCACCTCTGTAATATTTGCAGAGTTAAGCTTGCTTCTACTGCTGTTACACTTTTCTTTTTGAAGACTTTTTACACTGTAGCATATACACATAGATATCACTATATATATTTAAAAACAAAGGGTGTAATAATGCTTGGTTTAATCCTATTATATCTTTTAGCAGCTATATGTGTAATAAAGTCACTAGGTGAATTGTTGTTGAGCATGTGAACAAACTTCCCCAGTATTTAAATTAAAGGTTAAGCAAAAGGTATAGAGAGTAAAACATACTTGGCAGCTGTGCCAAGGCTCTGGTCATTCTCAGAGGAGGATAAGTTTGGTGAAGGGTCACCAAAACTATGACCCAAGGAAGAAATGCCGGTATCTGAATTATTGACAGAGGTTCTCTCATATAAAGGTCTGTGGTTTCCTTCAGGATCAATGTGACAAGGGCCTGTCTTCACTGATTGTTTAGATTCCTGGACCTGTCAACACATTATATATTAACAGTTGTTGTGAATTTCAGGTTTGCATGGACAGGAGGTGGTACCTGTGGAATGTTGGACTTTTTTGGACTTGCTTTTATTGGAACTCCAACAAAACCTTCAAAGCGATTTGGTGTTCCAGCTGAAAATACAAGTAGAAAATGTGGCACTAGCAGTTAGCGTTAATCCAAGAGCAAATGTGAATTTTTAATATACGTATGTGTGTTTACGTACAAATGTGAGGCAATAAATAAGGAGATCTGCAGGTTGCAGAGTAGTATTCCACAGCATGCTGAAAGCGAACAACTTTGTCTTGAGAACATGACTGAAAAAAGAAAGGAAATGGCAATAGAAAATACAAATCACATTAATATAATATGAGAAAGCTTTTACCTCAACGTTTTTAAAAACATCTTTAGCAATAGCATTAACATCTGTGATGTCTTTGATGTTGCGGACATAAGCAGCAACTTCTCTGATTACAACATCACAGGGAGGAAGCACCAGTTGGTGGGCACGCATCTAGATAAACACAGTTGAAGTATTTTTTGCAGTCAGTGTACAACACATGTGTCAAACACAAGGCCCGGGGGCCAGATGCGGCCGCGGCCCTCCACATTATTTTATGCAGCCCTCCAGACCTTATGAAATTTACTTGTATTAGCACCAGGAATAATCTGGGTGTCTTAACCTAATGATGTAACTCGTCTGAAACTTAAAGAGCAAGTCATTTTTCAGACTAATGCAGAGGTATACTCATACTATAGACTATACTTTACTTTTATGCAACAATATAACTTAATTAAAAACATTTATCCCTAGCACAGATATCTTGTTAATGTATCTATTCAGGTGGAAATTAGTCCGCAAAGTCCTGTCTGTGTCTAATAAAATCACATTTGTGTCCAACTTTTTCTGTTTTTGTTTTTAGCATTGTGGCTAACTGTTGTTAGCATACCGACTCACCTCGCCACTAACAACTGTGAAAAAACATTATAATACCTTATGATGAACAATTCTGAAGCTCAGAATGCATTAGATAAGTGAACAAATCATGTAGACTGAAGTAAGAAGTTTAAAATTTATTATTTCTGTTTCTTTACATTTTTAAGGATGCAAAAATCAGGTATAAATAAATATACCAAAATATACCTAAATCGAATACAAAGACTTAAGCAAAGATTAGTAAGGTTACTTTTAGTTACAACCGGCCCATCAAGGACAACCCCAATGCCTATGTGGCCCTTTGTCAAAATGAGTTTGACACCATCTGGTGTACAACAACAGACTTTCCTAAACCTATGGATTCATATTGTATATGATCAAGCAGTGTTTCTCACAGGATTATACCGAGACTATGGTGGTAAAGGGTAATCTGTATTTGATTAATTTTATTTTGTAAATTTTTGGGGGAGTTTAATGCAATTGATTGCCTTTGCATATGAAAAAGCACTAATTACAAAAAAAAGGCTACTTTTATATGCGTATGATAATTCCACAGGCGTAAGCTATCATTTGAATTGCCAACAAATTGTTCATCTTATGTTTAGACCATGCTAATAATTGGAAACACTAGATCAGTGGTTCCCAACCTGGGGGGCGGAGATTCCAGGGGGTCCCCAGAGCTTTGTCTAGTCAGAGGGTCAAGTTCTAAAAGTACTTGTATTATAAGTGAAACCTTTTTAGTAAAAAACACAAATCTAAGCACCAAAACACCACAATAGTTGTTTGTTTGGCTGAAATGAATGTTTCTAAATCTAATTTTAATCATACAATAACAATTTAGAGACCACCTGTTTAAACAGAGGGGGCTCGACAAGTCTCCCGTTCCGTCAGGGGGGGCTTCAAGGAAAAAAGTTTGAGAACCACTGCACTAGATCAAGAGTATAAATGTCTTTACCTTCAGAGATGCTAATGGATGTTCTGAGCCAAGTAGGGTCCAGTAAAATTCAGCCAAGTCTTCATCTAGTAGTATGTGATTTCCTAAAAAAACTGTGATAAATACCTATTTTGGGATATTTTACATATTTACACACTAACCTAAAAGTGCTGCAAAAACAGCAAACGAACTGGGCTGAATATTTAAATGCTTCGCCACTTCTTTAAGAAGATACTGACTGGTGGTGATGCTTTTGCCATTGCGGCTCAGTTTGAGAGCATGGGAACTGAAATAATGTGAGATGTTACTGATAGCGTAGTCAGAGTTGTATGCTACCAATCCATGGAAGCCATTTTGTCGGAATAAGCCCAATACTTCCAGGTGGTGATCCTCCATAGTCTGGACAACCTTATGTGGAAATAAACAGAAGATTTGTGGAAACAAAAATTAACAGTAATTCACACACACAATATCAACAAAACAAGGAATTGACAGTTGTGAGCAGCTAAAAAGATTTAAAGAAATCTCAGATATGTATTAATGGGGTCTACAACTGTTCATAATATACTTTCTTCTCTAGCAATGTTAATCAACTACAAGGTCTTATAACACATCAATTAAGCTTCTTGTTTACAGATATTTGAGGATGTTTGTCCTCTCAAAGTAGCACTGGTGATGATAGACTTTCCTCACTCTGAAACTTAGAAATTGGTTGTGTTCATGTCCCAGATTTCATAGTTTCAGATAAAAGACCGGACATGACTTTTGCAATCAGTCATATTAGCATTTAGTTTTAAACTCTAACAAATAGATTATAATCATCATTCTTAATAGTAGTATTTGTAGTAGTAGTAGTTGTTGTTTTAGTCCTTCTATCTCATCATAGTTTATTTATTAATTTATTTATCTGTTTTTATTTTTATTATTATTATTATTATTATTATTATTATTATTATTATTATTATTATTATTATTAGGAGCACAGCTAATAAAAAGCTCATGAGCTACAATCTTTGTGTCATATACAGTATGTCACCTAAGTGTCATAATGGCCTGACTTTACAAATAGTTATAGCTCCTATTTCACAAACAAGCTATCTGCACACACTAAAACAAAAAGCAAAACTGAAAAGAACGCTGTCAAGCACAAAGTTCAGACTCCAGACCCAAAGTCAGAGCTAAGCTAGCGGGCCACAGGCTGGATTCGACCATGGACTCAACAGGCGCCCTCCTCCAGGCCCTGGATCAACTTACCCCAACACCAAACCTGAGCAGCGCTTGGCGAACGCAGTGAGCCATACACACGGGCGGCAGAAACCATACTTTCGGCGGTGGTGTGCCCTTGTTATGGACATGGTACACAATCTGCTGGGCTGTTTGCCGCTCGTTCACCTGTAACTTTACCCACTCGTGAAGCCGGCTTTTCTCCAGAGCCCCATTAAAGCAAACAAGAAACTGTATGTTGGCACTGACGCACGCCTTGGAGAGGGCAGCGAGGAAGGACAGCATGTGGTTCCACTGTCCGCCGCTCACCCAATCCGTGTAGGACCCCCGTAGAGCCGATGGAGGCAGCTCTCTGCATCCAGCAGCAGACGAAGTGGACCCCGAGAAGCCCCTCTGCGTTGGCCACCTCCAACCAGCAACCCCCGAGCAAGTTTGTGGAGCTCCACTGGCACCACAGCACTGGGGCAATGCTTTTCGATATATTCCTGAAAAGCCTGGACGCCCATGTTGAAGTTCTAAAAAGTAGAATGACAGGACACCGGTGCAAGGTTGAACAATCAGTATTTAGGTTGAGAAATACAGCAAAGGAACCCGTTTTAAAGATCGTCTTGGTGCATTTCGTCTTTAAGGAATGTTTAAAGTAGTTCTGGTGCATGGCCGAGTGACATGTGCCAGCCCCGTCCATCCCATCTCTGTGCCACACTTCAAGAGCAGTAGTGCCCCTTCTTCTCTGGGCTAGTGGCAGTTGGTATCCACAGCATTGCAGTACTGCCACCTACAGGCTGATTTTAGACCTAACAATAACAATCAATGCATATTGTCTATGATAACACTTTATTATTAACATTAAAATTAACATTATTAAATATATATATATATATATATAATATATATATATATATATAAATCCAAAAAAAAATAAATAAATAAACCAACACTTATTAAAAAAATACTCATCATTGACTATTTGTAAACTAGATAAAACAACAAATCCATATGTTATTCAGTAGCCTTTCAGATAGAATTTGCAAAGGCAAAATACAAAAACATTGATATACTTTTTGTAATTATAAAACATTAACAGATTTTTTAATTTTGTTTTCATGTATTATTGAAGTAAGTAATTACTTTACATAGCACCAGAACTACATTCAAAAAATTGAAAAAGCACAAAATTCACCAGAGGCCATGGTGCTGGCAGTGTGTTATGTGTGTTGCAATGGATTAAAAATGCAGTGAGTTTTAAATGCAGACAATTTTTGGTTAAATCTAAACAAATGTTGTGGTGAAAGTCATCTTACAAATGCCACCTTTGAACTAGATGGCCTAGTTAGAGCACAAGATTTAATGGCTGCTAAATTGTCCATTATGGCTTTGACAGCATCAGGTTTTACATCCTGTTGTGCTCTTCCTTCAGCGCGACCTTTTCTACACTCAGATCTACCCCGTCGCTTTTCAGCACCATTTTGTGGCCTTTCAGAGTTACCTTTTCTATTTACCGAGCCACTTCGGACACTTCTAGTTCTGTTGTTTGGAACATTGTCCTTACATATTGATCCTTGGTCCTTGGCAGTGGAAAGCAGTTTGTTGTTGATAGCATATACAGAAGTTCTGAGGTTTCCTGCAGCCTGCATCTGCTTTAGATGGCCCTGGTTCCTGACAGGACTACTCAACTTATCTGTTTTATGATGCAAAGAAGCCCTGCTCTCACTGTAGCTCCTTTTGGGCAACAAAGAAGCCCTCCTTTGGTCCTGGGTTGGGCTCAACCTGGATGGGCATGCTTGGCTGCCAGAGGAACGGCAGCTGCAGGACAAGTTGCGAGTAGTGCAGACAATATAAGCACAGTGACTGGGCACAGAGGACAAAATACTGAGAGGAAATGCCCGTTGGCATTGCAGGATACATTTAGGAGTGCTAAGACGAACTGAGGTAGACACAGGCCCTTGTGGTTAGTGGCTAAAGGCTCTGCATGTGTTGTCCCATTGTTATTTTGCCATGTTTTAATCTGATACCATTCCAACTGCACAAGTCTTTCCATATATCGTTCTAATTGACCTGTGGGTTTAGATCGAGAAGCTGTACGACCATCCATGTTATAAAAATAAGCTAACTGGTTGAGGCTCCAGGAGTTAAAAGGTGGAGGGAGGAAGTCTGGGTAGTCAAACTTTGTTTTGAGCCTGCTACAAGATGGAGGATCTTCAGGAGTGATAACCTCCGGTCGCAGTGTTAACTGTGGAGGCGGGATTCCACTATGCAGTTCTGGATATTTCTCAGATTCTGACAGATCTGTGTCACTATCATCTCTGAGGTCACCACACTCATTGAGCACAGAGAGCCTCAGAGCTGAGTCTGGACTAGTGTCAGAGAGTGTGCGATGACAGGGAAATGCTGCTGTGTGTCTTCGACTTCTGGAGTTTATGTTCTTTTTCTTCTTGTAAGTGACTGTTGACCGAACTTGGTCTGTTGGAGATGGTACAGGAGAACAGGATTCAGAGGGTACCTGAAAACTTACAGAAAGAATAAGGATTAATATCAAGAGAGGAGAATGATGTTGTGAGCACGTAACAAATCAAGGATAATCAATGAAAATATTTGCCTGAGATCCTGAGCACATACTTCTTCAATACATTTACAAAAACAACAAACAAGTTTTTATGTTTTTTGCTACTTTATACTTTCCAAACCTACTGAAGTTTAAATTAGGTTCATTTTTAAGTATATATTTTTTAAAATCATAATTCTGATTTTATTGCATTTCCCTACTCTTGTTGAACTATGCATTTCAACCACTCCCCAATATGCAACACAGATATTTCCCATTGTAGGACAAAGAAACGTTATCTTATTTGATCTCATCTTATACCAAAATATTCTAGATTTTCCAGACAATAAAAATATCAAGTTTCTAAT
This sequence comes from Mugilogobius chulae, assembly GCA_038363315.1. Taxonomy (NCBI): domain Eukaryota; kingdom Metazoa; phylum Chordata; class Actinopteri; order Gobiiformes; family Gobiidae; genus Mugilogobius; species Mugilogobius chulae. The sequence continues at coordinate 28,928,353 of CM076405.1, read as the reverse complement.
TTGCAGCGCTGGGTGTAACAAGAGCGTTGATGTAAAAGCTATGCACTGTGGGCAGCTCCCGTGGCCAGACTGCTCAACTAACATTTTCTAATGCAAAAGAAATAGAGAGTCCTTGTTAAATAATAGCAAATGTCAAGAGTGTGGCTGCACTCTTTTTATCATTACTTTTTTCTTGTTTGAAATGTAGCCTATAAACTGCATATAATCTTACCTTTGTTTGGCCATTCTGTTGATAGATCTGTGCTTTCTTTTGGGCAGTGACTTCTGTAAACACATTTCAGTATATTTAATAAATAACACTTACTGTATATACTGTACATGTGCATTAAACATGGGCTCTTGTTTATTAGGCATCATTACCTGGTCCTGAATGATTTCCTCTGTGGGTATTTTCTGCCGTGACTTCTTTTGGGGCAAGAGTGTGTCCGTACAACTGTAGATGAGACAACAATTAGGGTGGTATGGAGAAAGACAGAGACGACAGATGAGCAGCTTGTATATGAACAGCACACAGGTTAAACAAGCAACAATGTGCGCTAAAGAAACCAGCAATAATTATTAGGCCTAATATTTAGGAAATAGTGAAATAGTGAAACAGCAAAAGAGGATAGTCTGCTGTAATAGGACACCGACAGAGCATCTAAATTATGTAAAATAGCACGTCAGCATAGCATCAAAACAGGATTTAGCCTAATAAAAACGACATTTCATCAAACAAACAGCCGTGATACCTGTCCACATCAGGCCTGTGGTCGCTCCAATTGGCCGCTTTCCACCCCGGCTCCGCGCACAGCCTCCCCGGGCATTGTTGTGGCACTCGCTGGTGAAGAATGGTGCCCATCCCCGCTCACATCAGGCACCAGTCAAAAGTATAGATCCTGGGGGTGAACGCACGACCAAAGGCATGAATGTAATAATGTGCCATAGCCAGGCAGACCTGTTTTTCATGGCTGTTGTTGAGAATGGCCCGTTGTTTTTGTGGCTGGTTATGCAAAAGGCCAGCAGAGGGTGGTGTAGTACCCCGGGAAACAACAGTCTTGTTTACAGAGCCAGTTTGAGCAGGCTTAGGAGTAGCTATAAATAGTAGGCTTTTCAAGAGGAGCACCGTTACCTCAGATTAAGATGAAGCATTATTTATATAAAAAAAAAAAAAATATATATATATATAATATATATATATATATATATATATATATATATATATATATATATATATATGTATATATATATATATATATATATATATATATATATATATATATATATATATATATATTATATATATATATATATATATATATATATATATATATATATATATATATATATATATATATATATATATATTATATATATATATATATATATATATATATATATATATTCATCATAGTATTTTTAAACATGCCCTTGTGCACCTTAGGGAATAATTTGTTTCATCTGTTTCATCTGGAATTGAAGCTCCATCTACTGGCTGCAAAGGAAATTACTCCTGATCTTGCCTGACGTACTAATGCTGCAGACATGCTCAAAAAAGGTGAATTTACAGACTTACTTACAGAGCAGATCTCGGGGATCCTTGACATCACAATTCTGGAGAAGTGACAATAGCCTAATGTTTTCTGAGGCTCAGAGGAGAAAGAACCCCAGTTTTTGGTGAGAATGCAATGTTAGAACATATTAGGGGTGCACTGATGCAGCTTTTTCAGTTCAAATTTCAATCATTTTACTTGACTGATACCAGTAGGGACTGATACCAAATACAGACAAAATTCATGGCTTAGCACGGATATCTGATCCTAGTATCAGATTAGTGCCTAACTAAACATAATTAGAAACTAGTAAAAATAAAGTAAAAATAGAACTATCCCAAATAACTAAAGCAAAAATAATTGTAAGATCATAACTGTCTGTAGGCAATAGCATATTATTTATGATTTTTACTGTAATTGGAAAGACAAAAAAACAAAAAAGATTAAAAAAATGAACAAATTGAGGAAACGGAAAGGAGAGGTGCAAGAAATAATAGATTATTTTATAAGCAATAACATAAAACGTATGTGACTTGTAGATTTATTCAGTGGGTGAGATTTATTCATGTAAGAGTGTAGTTACGAATACAAAAATATTTCTCAAGGGGTCAAATAAAAAGTTAAATTTTTAAAAGGTTACTCAAAGAGCCTCCTGTAACCTCTGTCTCTATTGGTCACTCTAGCATTTAAGAATAATTCCCTAATTTACACACACTTTCACACACCAATGAAGACATGAGGATGGCAGTGGAGGTAACATGAGGAAAGGTGTATTAAGGGCCTTGCTCATAGGCAATTAGGCAGACAACACTATCCAAATACTGCAGTAGCTTTGAGTCTACTACATGTCGACAGTGCTGTTGTGTTGCAAATACGACCATGAAATTACTTTTTTTCTCTTTCTTTGCTTAGGCGTGATGCAGTACTATTGAAACAAAACTAATACAAAGTTAGCCTGAACTTTGGAGTGGACCTCTGCAGTGGTTTACTCACAGGGGCTTCTATCGAGCTAGCAAATTACTGAGGACATTCTGCATATTGTAAGGATGGGTGATGTTAATATGACACGCATTAATTCCCTTACCAGTGTTATTTTTCTATATTTTTTATATTTGTAAATAAGCCCAGCATGGTAGATGGTCATCACTCATGGTGATAGGCTGGACTCCACCCAAACAGGTGACATGAGTTCACCCTTTTGTGGACTTTCCAGCCTCTTGTGGACTCTCCACTCCACTGTGGGCTCTACACATGCAGAGAGTTTCATAGGGGTCAAGCCTGAAGAAGACTAGGTTGGTGCAGATGCTTAGTCCAAACACACAGCTTTGTGTAAACTTTGAGGACCTCCTCAATCCCAGCGTCATGTCTTCAACAAGGAATCAAAAACAGAGAACTCAAAGAAAGACTCAACCATTAGCCTGTGGCAAAGCTCTGGAGATTGATGGGACTCGTTCTGAGTACCTGAAGTAGTAGATGTTGTGAGACTGTCTTTGCTGAAAAGTCTCTGCAACACTGCGTGGCTGGAACACTACATCTGGACAGGAAGACCAGGGTGTTTACAGAGGGACCACAGGTTTTAGTTTGTACTTGTTTCCATGCATTTTGCCACCGGTTTTGTTCATTGTTTTTATGGACAGAATTTCTAGATGCAGTCAGGGACCAGAGAAGGTTTGATTTGGAAACCACAGTATCTCATTTCTGTTGTTTTCAGATGATGTTAATCTGATGGTTTCATCCAGTCAGGTCCTGCAACATGCACTGGGGTGGTTTGCAATGCCATGGTACGTGACTAGAAAAAGGTGTTTTACCCTCTCCGGGTGGGTGGAGAGTCCTTGCCAGAAGTGGAGGTAGGGCTATTTCACGTGAGATGATTGAACAGAACAGGGTTAGTCAGCATTACAGTCGCTGTAATGGACCATTGTGGTCCATTACAGCACGTTGAGATGGAAGAGTACAGTATGTGCTATATATTCGCCCCGAAAACACCTTTTCATTAACTTTGTTGCATATGATTTTTTTTAAAATTACATACTGTGTATACTTTTTCTATAAATAAGTGTTATTACTTCATAAATATGTTCACTGTCACATGAAAATCCTTTGTTTGCAACATGACCATTTGAGATATTTCCATAGTCTAATTAATTTTTATGTGTGTAATTTGTCTCTCATAGCACAAAAATAAATAATATTAATAACTGAAATAAGCTGTAGCTGTAGCTACTGTCTGAAAGTTTTTGTTGATTTAAGGTCTGAAGAATTTGTCAGAATATTTTTTTTTCTTTTGATCCTTCTTTGGTCAATAAAAAGGAGCCTGGTGTATACTTTCCACTATCTGTGGACATATGTGTTCATACGAAACCTTTACTTGTGATTTTGGATGAGTTTCCCAATCATTTAACTCTGGCTTCAGTGCCTCTGATAATAATGAGGGAAAATATGTAGTCTCACCAAAAAAGTTTTGAGGCTGACAAATATCTGCTTGGTCACTGAACACTATATCATTATTTATACTTTCATTATGTTTTGCTGGTTTTCGCATTGTACATGCAGTATGGTCCATTGTTTCCGTGTCTTGATCATCCATGCAAACATCCACTAACAAATTTACATTATCTTTTCCCAAATCCAGAGCGTTCATTTGCCTATGTTCTTCCAGAACTATATCCATACAGTCAGGAATGCTAACATGCTTATTGGGTGAAGGCAGAGGTGAATCAAATTCACGGTTTGAGCCTGAATAAAGACACATTTTGGAAACGGTGTCTTTGAGCTTGTCCACAGGCGAACGAGGGTCGCTGCGAATGCTGCTTCTAAAGCGCTCCATTCGCTCGATAGGAGTTGAAAAGTTAAATTCTGGTGCAGGGAGTTTCTGGACTGGTGTTCGGGACACATGGGAGTACAGTGAGTAAAACACATTGGCCATTGCTGTGAGCACTTGTACTTGTCTGAAGCGACCTAAAGAAAATGAGAGAACAGAACAAAAACATTCTAAATAATAAAATAATTGCCTATGTATAAATATAAATACATGCATGCGTGTATACATCTTACGAACATACATACAGTACATACATACGTACATGTATCTATATAAATTTAAATATTTATATATATATACTGTATATATATATATATATATAGTCATACTGGCAAGTGAGAGGCTGGGATCCTCTTCGCGGATTCTCTGTAGTTGTGCATCCAAAAACAGGCGGAAGTTTATACCCCGGGCCTGAGAGGGGAAAGTAAAGAATCGTGGTGGAATACGTGCTGTAACCTGAGGGTCCTCACTGCCAAATCCCAACTCAAACAGTGTCTCCTCGGCCTTCTCGGTGTAGACCTGGAGGACTTCAGCAACACTAGAGGAGCAAAGGCTCACATTAAAACCAGAACATTGCAGTTTAGTATATATTGCGTAACATGTTTGGGCAAGACCTTGTTGTAGAATTCCAGGTGGAGGAAGAATTAAAGCTTGACCCAATGCTGTGACCCGAGTTTTGAGAGTACATACAGAGCTCATGTGCGACACTGTGAGAAACATATTGGCATTATTAGTGTCTTGCATTTTTTGGTGAATTCGTTGTCTGTTAACCTTGTGGATTGTTGATGGTCTTGTCTGTGTTTGCATTTGTTGTATGAGGATATGGCTCTGTACACACTGAATGTGCCTTAAGCATTTGAACAAACCTTGACAAACCTTGTCTTTGTAAATAGTTCATGAACTTGCAACCATCTAGTTTGAGATCAAATATGTAATTTATTTGGCTATTTTTGACATAAACTGTTGGTTGCTACATAAAGCTAACTGTGCATACTTGTTAGCAAGTACATAAGCGATGTACATATACTGTATTTACACACCAAAGGAAAAGTGTAGGATGTAATAGACACCTTTCTGTATGTTGCAATTACCAGAAGGAGTTTAGCTGGCTGGATAGTTTCACATAGTCAAGTGTAGCGAGGACAGCACTATTATTCCATAGCAGGGGTGCCCAAACATTTTTCCTCAATGGTCCAAAATTTATTACATTAACCCATATCAAGGGCCAAGCATAATTTTGTTTTGGATTAAATTTTTTTTTTTTTGAGAAAGAGGATAAAATTGCCTTCTATTAACATGTTTTAGGAGATGTTTTGGATTATCATTCTTTGATTATTCTTTTTTTAAGATTCTATCAAAAAGATAGTCCTAACAAACCTGAGCATCTTTTGGTGGGCCAAACTGGACCCCCCTGGGCCCCACTATGGGTAACAAAGCTTCTCAGATTTTACATACAAATAGAGATGCTTATGCATGTGTAAGGCGTTTATTATCTAATCATCTAAAGTTGAGGAAGTAGCTTGACGCACTGGTTAGTCTGTTGCAACGTTCTCTGGTAGGTGATGCTGCACTAAAAAATACTGTGTAGACTAAATAAATAATTTGGTTGCGCTTACAGTTTTACTTACACTTACCCTGTATCTTGTGTATTATTTGTATCTGCAGAAATAAAAGATCACATATCAGGCACACAGCAAGTTCACAGCAAAAACAACACAAATTTTCTTTAAAAGGCATTTCTTAAAATACAGTGAAGAAACGCCTTTACTAACACCTTTTTACACAAGCACACTTTTTTTGGTTTGTTTTACAACTGGATTGACCTGTTGGCCTGTTGCAAACATTTGTATTATCTTATTTAAACATACCATCAGAACCAATATTTAGCTCATCGGTAAGACCATTGAAAGTTGAACCTGTAACATAAAGCCAATAATACAATAATAATTTTAGCGAAATACCAACATTTCCTACAGACAAAAAGTTATGATAGCAATGAAATGTGCAAAACAAGGGCAGTTAAAAGCATTTGCATGTACAGTATTACAGGAGTACATCACCATAAACAAATGGCTCATCAAAACTTAACTGGCCAGGATTTTCTGAGCTCATGGAACTGAAACAAAGTGGCACATTTATTATTACTTTAATCTAATTTGCATTAAACAGTGAAAGATTTGCCTAGATGCTATGAGTTCAACTATGTAATAAAATGCAGTCTATATTATAACTGTAATAAGATTAAATTTGATTCAAAGTCAAGTACACTTTTGTGGGACAACAATCCTAAACTAAACTAAAAATACTAATCATCATCAGCCCTAGACGTGCTACTGGCTAAGAGCAGAGAGTAACTTAGCCTCAGGGAAAAAAACAAAAAAAGTAATCGGAAACAAAAATTGTATGCATCAGGCTTATCAGGCCAGCACAACTGGAAAATAATTCTGTGTCAAGCTCACCACAATGGCTGTGCTTTCTAGCACACCTAACCTCAGATTCTAAACGTAATACTAAGTTTCCAAAAAATTTTTGAGCAAAAAACTGACTCACCTACAAGTGAGAAACCAGCTCTCGATCTTTCCAGTACAACATCCTGTGGAAAAAGAGAACTCTTATGTGCTTTATGAATGGATAGATAAATGTTGTCCATAACTATGAAGTTGATGTTAATAATGCAAGGAATTCCAAACTATCCTGAAGTAATTTAGATTTTTCTCATAAAAGATGAAAAAAGACATTAAGTCCATTTTTACTGTGTTTAGGGCTGGGCAATATTGACAAATATGAATATATGGATATTTTTCAAGCATCTCGAAAATTTTCAGAGGATAGTTTATCAATTCAACTGAAATGTGCTAATATGTCTTTAATCCGCTTTTCATGCTAGTATGTTGCATTCACATTGCAGAATTTGTCCAGATTATGACCAAAAGCCAGTTTATCAAATTAATTGTTATTTCACACATTTTGACTAGACCCATTGTGTTACAACACATTTTTGCTGCACGATCCCCATCTGTATTAAATATTATTGACTTATATAATGTGTTGTCGTCATATGAATGCAACTTTTGCCAGAAAAATGTGAAAAGTAAAATTAATCACAAAAATGCTAAATTAGTTGAAAATTTATAGCAGCATTTTTTTTCTTTATTTTTAATTGCCTCTTTTATACAATTTTTTCCATAAACAATATACTCTTAATTACATTTTTTAATATCTTGAAAGCAACATTCACAATATTATCTCAAATGTAATGTATCGCCCAGCTCTAATTGTGTTTACTAGAAACCTTGCATCAAACACTAAAGCTTGGGTGATCTTGTTTTTAAGTAAATTTCTTTGGTCCCCATTGTTAAAAACAGAACTTTATGGGGGACAAAAATGTAAAATTAGATATCTACATGCTGTTATCGTTTCAAACATGAAAAAAAAGAAAACTAATTGATGGACTAATAATGGAGTTAGATGGGTTTAAAATACCTCATTCAGCTTTGAATGGTGAATGTGCAATCATGCCATCTAAGTTAATTTCCTTCAAGCTTACCTGGTGAATTAACTTGACCATCAGAGAAGACGTCATCATCGGCTATGGTGGTGGACTGGAGGCTGCAGAGCGCTGGGTCAGTAAGTCGCTGTCGGCAGCTGTTGATCCAGGCACGGCGCTTCACATTGGAAGCTGGACTGTCCATCATCTTTGTGGTTCAGTATCAGCATGCATTCATACTCCGCTATGTCTGAAGAAGAGCATGTGAAAACCCCACCCTTCGTTCAAATAGATTTTAATGTAGTCCCCTGTAAAATGTTTTTCCACTCTACAGTGAGGATTATAGTTTATATGAATAACCAAAACTAACTTCCCTGCTTGTGTAACAACAAAGTTCATAAATATTAAATGTAATAAGCTCTAGGTGTATTAAAGTATTCAAATCACTTTCAGCGCCTTAAAAGGAGGAAAAGCACTTTATAAATAGAGACCATTTACCAAATTGAAGTATAATCATTAATTATCTACATAATGAAATTCTGTTTTTTCCCCCAGAATTATTTTCTTGTATGTTTTATACAGCAAGTTTTGTAGTTTTACACAGATTATTATGCTCCAACAAATCCCATTTTTGTTAAATAAAAACACCTAAAATAATGATCTAATTTGATTTAATACTGCAGTCACAATGTATAAAGTATATCACCCTATGCTCCCTTATTTTATTCAAGAAATGTTTGAGCTTAGGGAAAGTAGGTACAGTCTTACCAAATGTAACCAAATGTAAGAACATGTTTAAAAAATAAATGTGTAGGCTATCTGTTAGAGAAGTCGATATATGGAATAACCTGGATGAATCACTAAAGAGTTCCCAAACAATTTACACATTAAAAAATATCTACAAATCCAATACCATAGGAAAATATAGGTTGGTTGGTTGGTTGGTTGGTTGATTGAATAAATAAGAATGATCTTGTGTAAAAGAATTTTAAAACTTACATAAACATTAATGCATCTGTACATGTATGTGTTTATCAATGGATAGATATATATGATATTACCTGCTGTGTGTAATTATAGGCTTCTTGTTGTGTTACCAGCATCTTATATGCTTTAGTTTATGTTTATAGGATTAGGCAATATAAGGGTTAAACTTCTGCCTTAACTCTTTCGATCTGTAGAATACTTTATTTTTCTTAATTATATTCACTGTTTGTTTACTTTTGATAATAGCTACCGAACGAATACTAATAATAAGCAAAATAAACTATATTTTATTGTTTAAGTATTTTTGTTGCCTATTTAATCATTGTAAACAATTGGTAAATTACGTTGTTGTATAAGCCTAAAGTTCCTTCCAGCTGAAGTATTAAATAAAACCAAGAACCATACCTCGATGTCTTTTCTTTCATTTCTTTCAAATGCAATAAACATCAGTCCACCATTCTGCCATGCCTCACTGAACATAAGAGCTAGCTTCATGCCAAAAGTTTTTAAACTGTGAGCTCCTGCAGAGGAAGTTGCTTTACATATCTTCTATCGTGGTGGGCTGAGCCTGTGTCAGACACATCCTGTAAACTTTGTAATGCATATGCATGCAAACCTGCAGGCCATGTCAATGAAAAGAAAGTTGGATTTTAACCATTTTATTTAAATTTCCTTTACTCCTGAAATGTCTTGAGACTACAGTAGCACAGGTCTAGAAATTGGTTAAATGAATTGTTGCTGATATCGCCTTTTACAACACCTAATTGTATCTCAACGAGGCAAGTTCTTTGAAACAACATAACATTGCCTACTAGGAATCGAAAAAAACCCTTGTGATCAAGGATATAAAAAGATAAAGCTATTCAAAGAAGGACAGCGTCTCCAATATGATTCCTCCTGACAGATAAGGCCAGTCAGAGGGCGGACAGTCGTGGCTGGGGTCTCCTCCGTCCCTCCCAGGTTCCCTCCTCCCACCGCAAGTAGGGCGCCAAGAACCACCCATGGGCCCACCCCGCCGGGAGTGGTCACAGGCCACGGAGGCAACCCTCAAACACAACAGCCTTCTCATTCCCTTTTTGCAGCGCTCGCCTAGAGTGTTTCATGTCAAATCATGCAAAACGTTTAGTAAAATATGGACGCTTAAATACACCTTAAGCTTTGAATGTGCCATTATCTGGAAATGGCACAAAAACAAAAATCCTGTTCCGTTGGTGGAACCTAGCTTGCTTAAAACCCGCCCAACCGTCCGCAGATCAACCAATGGTTAAGTGAGGTTTAAGAATGGCTCATTTTCATTGGACAATCTAGCTGTAAGTCACATATAACTGTAAAATAGGTGCGTTTCCTTATGTTAATGATCTCAAAGAATATGTGAAGAAGTTGAACATCTCTGCATATTTAACACCACAGAAGGACATACAGCCAAACGTTTGAATAATATGACAAAACAATTAAATATGAATTCACTTTTTGGCAAGCACCATCAAACTAACACGTTGCTTAACAGAAAGTAAGTTTGCTAGAATATGTACGGTTTACAGTAAGGATCAAAAGCACTGCGCACAATGTAAACTAATGTTGAAGATATTCAAGTTTTTGAATTTGACACCCGTAAATGCACATTTTCTCTCAAAATAAGTGAAAAAAAATAAGTGATTTATATGCACATTTTGGCCCAGACTGAAGGCAGACAAACCTGAGTGTACGTAGATTACTTGGCGGTACGTGACGGTGGCTAAATCGAACGCACCAGGCCTTCTTCTTTACAGGGGAGCACTCAAGTTTGTCTGAAGTTGCGAAAAGTTGTCAGACTACACAAACTCCTCCCGTCTTCAGATTAATGAGCAGTAAGTAAACTTTTTAAGGTATTTCATATCGCCGTGAATTAGTAGCATAATGTGCGTTTGCAACTTGTGGTAAAGTTTCAAGTGGTTTAACCAAGTAAAATAAAAGTTTTGTACCAAACGAAGGTAGTTTCAAAGTACTTCTATCGTTAACATTTAGCTTCAAAACTAGTGTGCTACTAGGTCAATTACAAACGTCGGCAGCTAAATGGTACGATTTAATTCAGTTGTTTGTTTGTTTTTTCGTGTAAGAGTTCAGATATGTATATAGCCAATTGTGTTGTAGTGGAGTATTTTGTACTCACCTACTGGTAAAACAAAAGCTGCATTTGGTAACTTGTGAGGTAGCGTAGCTTCTGTGCTAGCTAACAACTTTGTTGACGACTTGTGGCTGAATGCTTTCATAAATTGTTTTATACGGTGTCTTTACTCTGTTTGAACGAATGACCGTAACATTTCGATGTTGGTGATTGTAAAGCATTATGCTAAACCAGATGTCTTCATGACACTGAATGATACCGTCGCAGGTGTCCTGATAAAGATGTTTAACACTGGACACTTCTTACGCGTAGATGCGGGTTATGCTAGAAGTCCCACGAAGGGGCGATAATGGACCGCATCCAGGGTACGAGCGAAGCAGGACTGTGCAACTCAGAATGAACCAAAGAGAACTCACAAGTATAGTCTTGAAGTTACCCTGGGTGTAGAAATCACAAAGCATGAGTCACTGTGTGCCTTTATGGTTTCACTTTTTTCCGGGGGGGGCGACAAAGAACCCCCAAGGGAGTGCGGAGAGAATGTTGATTCTACGCTCGCGACACCATGTCTTCCGGCCAAGGGCGCCGAAAATGGGCAGGTCAACTTCAGGCTTCCGGGCAGTCCTAACGCATCAAATCTGGGGTTAGATCAGAGTCCAGACCGAAACAGGGTTTAGACGGGAGTCCTGAGCAGACTCCACACCTGTGTGGGTTAAGACGAGTGTCCAGACCGGAGTTTAGACCAGAATCCAGATCGGCGTCCAGACCACAATCCAGGCCGGAATCTGGACGTAATCTGGGTTTAGATCAGAGTCCTGACCAGAGTCCAAACCTCTGCGGGATTTAGACCAGTGTCCAGACTCCAGATCATAAAATGGACCAGAGTCGAGACCTGAGTGGGGTTTAGACCAATGTCCAGACCTGAGTCCAGACCACAATCCAGGCCGTAGTCTGGACTTAATCTGGGTTTAGATCAGAGTCCAGACCGGAGTCCAGACCAGAGTCCAGACCGAAACAGGGTTTAGACGGGAGTCCTGAGTGGACTCCACACCTGTGTGGGGTTAAGACCAGTGTCCAGACCGGAGTCCAGGCCAGAATCCAGATCAGCGTCCAGACCACAATCCAGGCCATAGTCTGGACTTAATCTGGGTTTAGATCAGAGTCTAGACCTGAGTCGAGACCAGAATCCAGTTCGGCGTCCAGACCACAATCCAGGCCGGACTCTAGACGTAATCTGGGATTAGATCGGAGTCCAGACCAGAGTCCAGACCGAAACAGGGTTTAGACTGGAGTCCTGAGCTGACTCCACACCTGTGTGGGGTTAAGACCAGTGTCCGGACCGGAGTCTAGACCAGATTCCAGTTCGGCGTCCAGACCACAATCCAGGCCCGAGTCTACACGTAGTCTGGGTTTAGACCAGCGTCCAGACCAGAGTCCGAACCTCTGCGGGATTTAGACCAGTGTCCAGACCGGAGTCCAGACCACAATCCAGGCCGTGGTCTGGACTTAATCTGGGTGTAGATCAGAGTCCAGACCGGAGTCCGGACCAGAGTCCAAACCTTTGCGGGATTTAGACCAGTGTCCAGACTGGAGTCCAGACTGGACTCCAGATCATAAAATGGACCAGAGTTGAGACCTGAGCGGGGTTTAGACCAGTGTCCAGACCGGAGTCCAGACCAGAATCTAGGCCGGAGTCTAAACGTAATCTGGGTTTGTATCAGAGCCCAGACCGGAGTCCAGACCAGAGTCCAGACCGAAATAGGGTTTAGACGGGAGTCCTGAGCGGACTCCACACCTGTGCTGGGTTAAGACCAGTGTCCAGACCGGAGTCCAGGCCAGAATCCAGATCGGCGTCCAGACCACAATCCAGGCCGTAGTCTAGACGTAATCTGGGTTTAGATCAGAGTCCAGACCGAAACAGGGTTTAGACGGGAGTCCTGAGCGGACTCCACACCTGTGTGGGGTTAAGACGAGTGTCCAGACCGGAGTTTAGACCAGAATCCAGATCGGCGTCCAGACCACAATCCAGGCCGGAGTCTGGACGTAATCTGGGTTTAGATCAGAGTCCAGACCGAAACAGGGTTTAGACGGGAGTCCTGAGCGGACTCCACACCTGTGTGGGGTTAAGACCAGTGTCCAGACCGGAGTCAAGGCCAGAATCCAGATCGGCGTCCAGACCACAATCCAGGCCATAGTCTGGACTTAATCTGGGTTTAGATCAGAGTCCAACCGGAGTCCAGACCACAATCCAGGCCGGAGTCTGGTCGTAATCTGGGTTTAGACCAGAGTCCGAACCTCTGCGGGATTTAGACCAGTGTCCAGACTGGAGTCCAGACCAGACTTCAGATCATAAAATGGACCAGAGTCGAGACCTAAGCGGGGTTTAGACCAGTGTCCAGACCGGAGTTTAGACCAGATACCAGATCGGCGTCCAGACCACAATCCAGGCCGTGGTCTGGATTTAATCTGGGTGTAGATCGGAGTCCGGACCAGAGTCCAAACCTTTACGGGACTTAGACCAGTGTCCAGACTGGACTCCAGATCATAAAATGGACCAGAGTCGAGACCTGAGCGGGGTTTAGACCAGTGTCCAGACCGGAGTGCAGACCAAAATCCAGGCCGGAGTCTGGACGTAATCTGGGTTTAGACCAGCGTCCAGACCAGAGTCCGAACCTCTGCGGGATTTAGACCAGTGTCCAGACCGGAGTTTAGACCAGAATCCAGATCGGCGTCCAGACCACAATCCAGGCCGTAGTCTGGACTTAATCTGGGTTTAGATCAGAGTCCAGACCAGAGTCCAGACCAGAGTCCAGACCGAAACAGGGTTTAGACGGGAGCCCTGAGTGGACTCCACACCTGTGTGGGGTTAAGACCAGTGTCCAGACCGGAGTCCAGGCCAGAATCCAGATCAGCGTCCAGACCACAATCCAGGCCATAGTCTGGACTTAATCTGGGTTTAGATCAGAGTCTAGACCTGAGTCGAGACCAGAATCCAGTTCGGCGTCCAGACCACAATCCAGGCCGGACTCTAGACGTAATCTGGGATTAGATCAGAGTCCAGACCAGAGTCCAGACCGAAACAGGGTTTAGACGGGAGTCCTGAGCTGACTCCACACCTGTGTGGGGTTAAGACCAGTGTCCGGACCGGAGTCTAGACCAGATTCCAGTTCGGCGTCCAGACCACAATCCAGGCCGGAGTCTACACGTAGTCTGGGTTTAGACCAGCGTCCAGACCAGAGTCCGAACCTCTGCGGGATTTAGACCAGTGTCCAGACTGGAGTCCAGACCAGACTTCAGATCATAAAATGGACCAGAGTCGAGACCTAAGCGGGGTTTAGACCAGTGTCCAGACCGGAGTCCAGACCACAATCCAGGCCGTGGTCTGGACTTAATCTGGGTGTAGATCAGAGTCCAGACCGGAGTCCGGACCAGAGTCCAAACCTTTGCGGGATTTAGACCAGTGTCCAGACTGGAGTCCAGACTGGACTCCAGATCATAAAATGGACCAGAGTTGAGACCTGAGCGGGGTTTAGACCAGTGTCCAGACCGGAGTCCAGACCAGAATCTAGGCCGTAGTCTAAACGTAATCTGGGTTTGTATCAGAGCCCAGACCGGAGTCCAGACCAGAGTCCAGACCGAAACAGGGTTTAGACGGGAGTCCTGAGCGGACTCCACACCTGTGTGGGGTTAAGACCAGTGTCCAGACCGGAGTCCAGGCCAGAATCCAGATCGGCGTCCAGACCACAATCCAGGCCATAGTCTGGACTTAATCTGGGTTTAGATCAGAGTCTAGACCTGAGTCGAGACCAGAATCCAGTTCGGCGTCCAGACCACAATCCAGGCCGGAGTCTAGACGTAATCTGGGTTTAGATCAGAGTCCAGACCGAAACAGGGTTTAGACGGGAGTACTGAGCGGACTCCACACCTGTGTGGGGTTAAGACCAGTGTCCAGACCGGAGTTTAGACCAGAATCCAGATCGGCGTCCAGACCACAATCCAGGCCGGAGTCTGGACGTAATCTGGGTTTAGATCAGAGTCCAGACCGAAACAGGGTTTAGACGGGAGTCCTGAGCGGACTCCACACCTGTGTGGGGTTAAGACCAGTGTCCAGACCGGAGTCCAGGCCAGAATCCAGATCGGCGTCCAGACCACAATCCAGGCCATAGTCTGGACTTAATCTGGGTTTAGATCAGAGTCTAGACCTGAGTCGAGACCAGAATCCAGTTCGGCGTCCAGACCACAATCCAGGCCGGACTCTAGACGTAATCTGGGATTAGATCAGAGTCCAGACCAGAGTCCAGACCGAAACAGGGTTTAGACGGGAGTCCTGAGCTGACTCCACACCTGTGTGGGGTTAAGACCAGTGTCCGGACCGGAGTCTAGACCAGATTCCAGTTCCAAATGTAGTGGACCTAAAGTTTACATAGCAGTCTCCTCTTGAGGAGGCTCTAGTTGTCCTGACTCCTGCCTCATCACAAGATCTTACAAAGGTTTTTAAAGGAGGAGGCGCTAAGTTGTGAAAAATCTTATACATAAGACTGGTATTTGCCAGCAGGATGACATTTTCCAAAGTTAACATCTTGTATTTCTCTACAATGTTACAATAATGATGTGATAATGACTCCAGATCATAAAATGGACCAGAGTTGAGACCTGAGCGGGGTTTAGACCAGTGTCCAGACCGGAGTCCAGACCAGAATCTAGGCCGGAGTCTGGTCGTAATCTGGGTTTAGACCAGAGTCCGAACCTCTGCGGGATTTAGACCAGTGTCCAGACTGGAGTCCAGACTGGACTCCAGATCATAAAATGGACCAGAGTCGAGACCTGAGCGGGGTTTAGACCAGTGTCCAGACCGGAGTCCAGACCAGAATCTAGGCCGGAGTCTAAACGTAATCTGGGTTTATATCAGAATCCAGACCGGAGTCCAGACCAGAGTCCAGACCGAAACAGGGTTTAGACGGGAGTCCTGAGCGGACTCCACACCTGTGTGGGGTTAAGACCAGTGTCCAGACCGGAGTCCAGGCCAGAATCCAGATCGGCGTCCAGACCACAATCCAGGCCATAGTCTGGATTTAATCTGGGTTTAGATCAGAGTCTAGACCTGAGTCGAGACCAGAATCCAGTTCGGCGTCCAGACCACAATCCAGGCCGGAGTCTAGACGTAATCTGGGTTTAGATCAGAGTCCGGACCAAAATCCAGGCCGGAGTCTGGACGTAATCTGGGTTTAGACCAGCGTCCAGACCAGAGTCCGAACATCTGCGGGATTTAGACCAGTGTCCAGACCAGACTTCAGATCATAAATTGGACCAGAGTCGAGACCTGAGCGGGGTTTAGACCAGTGTCCAGAACGGAGTCCAGACCAGAATCCAGATCAGAGTCCAGACCACAATCCAGGCCGTGGTCTGGACTTATTCTGGGTTTAGATCAGAGTCCAGACCGGAGTCCGGACCAGAGTCCAAACCTTTGTGGGATTTAGTCCAGTGTCCAGACTGGAGTCCAGACCAGACTCCAGATCATAGATTGGACCAGAGTCGAGACCTGAGCGGGGTTTAGACCAATGTCCAGACCAGAATCCAGGCCGGAGTCTGGATGTAATCTGGGTTTAGATCAGAGTCCAGAACGGAGTCCAGACCAAAATCCAGGCCGGAGTCTGGATGTAATCTGGGTTTAGACCAGCGTCTAGACCAGCGTCCAGACCAGAGTTCGAACCTCTGCTGGATTTAGACCAGTGTCCAGACTGGAGTCCAGACCAGACTTCAGATCATAAAATTGACCAGAGTCAAGACCTGAGCGGGGTTTAGACCAGTGTCCAGACCGGAGTCCAGACCTCTGCGGGATTTAGACCAGTGTCCAGACTGGAGTCCAGACCAGAATCCAGGCCGGAGTTTAGACGTAATCTGGGTTTAGATCAGAGTCCAGACCGGAGACCAGACCAGAGTCCAGACAGAAACAGGGTTT
This sequence comes from Mugilogobius chulae, assembly GCA_038363315.1. Classification (NCBI taxonomy): domain Eukaryota; kingdom Metazoa; phylum Chordata; class Actinopteri; order Gobiiformes; family Gobiidae; genus Mugilogobius; species Mugilogobius chulae. The sequence goes on along the minus strand of CM076405.1, from coordinate 28,911,466 downwards.
AGACGGGAGTCCTGAGCTGACTCTACACCTGTGTGGGGTTAAGTCCAGTGTCTAGACCGGAGTTTAGACCAGAATCCAGATCGGCGTCCAGACCACAATCCAGGCCGGAGTCTGTACGTAATCTGGGTTTAGATCGGAGTCTAGACTCCCAAGACTCCCAGTCAAAGTAAAGGAGTTACGACTGTTAAGGACATTTGCAGTGAAAGCTATTAAAAGTGTTAAAGAGAACTACAAGTGTGTGTTGTTGTTTGTCTTACTGGGGCGAGTGGCGACAGGCAGAGGAGTGTCTCGAGTAGAGGAGTTTTTTGTGTCCTAAAAACAGTGATTCTGGTGTCTGATTGTTGAACAGTGAACGGCATATTGTGCGCAATGTAAGCTGTAATGTTGTGAGTGATTTGTGCAACATTTGAACTGAATCCAAGAACGTATTTCCCCTCGCAAACTTACCTGTCACTATGAGAAAGTGGTGGTTGTATTTGCTGCTTGTGCTGTGGCTAGCCACTAGACCTCACTAAGAGACCTCACTAAGACTAAAGCACAGACTTTGCGCTACAGTCGTGAGGATTTATTATTCCTGCAGAACGTGGACTACCCAACACCATCGGATCTGGATGAGCTACACGCTAACGTCTCGTGTAAGTGGGCATATAAGGATGCTGGTTTAATTTGTGTCACAGAGACCTGGCTTGACAGCACCATTGCAGATCCACAGCTTTCGCTCAGTGGATTCGGGTCTCCTGTGCGTCTGGATCGGGACACGGTGAGCAGCCAGAAGACGCACGGGGCGGGGTCTGTGTATACGTCAGTCAGGCTTGGAGCAGAGCTGCCACTGTCACTGACTCGAGTTGTACACCTGATGTGGAGCTGCTCGCACTAAAGTTTAGACCTAAATACCTTCCACGTGAGTTTGGACAACTCGCGCTGGTACTTGTGTATGTCCCTCCATCAGGCAATGCCGCGCGCGCGTCTGAAGCTATTATGTCATGTGTGCAGCGGCTCGAGAGCGCTTCCGCAGACTCGCCTGTACTAGTTTTGGGGGACTTTAAGTTACTGAACGAGTCTGTGACAGCACTGACACTGAAAAAAATCACACCACACATTCAAAGTAAGAGGTTTTTAATGACATGCATATGGCACAAGTTCACATTTTATCTGCGCAGCGTCCAGCATTTGTAGAAGAAAAAAAACAATGCATAAAACTTACAAAATGATGTATAATTGTTTTAACTTTTAGAGAGTACAGTTGATACATTTAGGCTTCACATTGTTTTGAGCACCTTTTTTTTTTCTTTACATCAAAAACACAAAAATAGCAACGCGAAACACTCAGTAAATCAAGCAAGTTTTTAAGGACAGAGTTTAAATGTGGCTCCTTTTGTTTTCTGACAATAAAACCAATAAATAGTTGTTGAATGCAATGAATGCAGACTATTGGGGAAAATAAAATAACGTAGCAGACTGAACATACACGACGAAACAAACATCAAATGTGTGGCTGCCTTACGGTCAGCGTCACAGCAACAGTCTAAACCTGCCTTTCGCTCATGATTAGGAGGAGGCACTGAGGGACAAATGGCCACATGAAGACACAGGGAAAATCACAGTGACGCAAACAAACGGTCAACATGATTTTCAAAACAGATTCTTTACAGTTTACGTCTGACACATTACTGTTGCGGCTTTCATACAGTACATGTCTTAAAGGGGCACTATGTAACTTTTCTGAAGAGGTCTGGGGTCTCATAAAACGTATTTGTGTGTGTAACATAATGTAACACAATGTGACCGGCCATATTTAAAAAGATAGTTTGTGAATGGACAGATTTGAAAATTATAGGATGTAGAGTCTAGCCAAGTCTCCAAAAAGAGACCAGTGGTGGGAGTAACTCATTACAAAAGTAACTAGTTACTGTAATATATTCCACTTTCCAGTAAGTAACTATAGTGTAACTCATTACATATAAAATGTTGATAATATATTACAAGTTACTTTCATTTAAATTTATTGCTTTTATATTCTATTGAAAGCGACACTTTAAAACCAAAACACCACTAAAATACTGACTGTATTTGTAGGTTGATCAAATATTATGAGGAAAATGGGTTGACATCACATTTATAAATTAACCAGTAATCAAGGGTAAAATGAACAGGATTAGTGTTGTACAATATCTTAACAAATGTGCGATTAGCTCAAAGTAACTCACAGTAGTGTAACTCAGTCACATTTCTGAGACAGTAATATTGTAATACAAATGTATTACATTTTTCTCCCTGTAATTAGTAATATATAATGTATTACAATTACCCAACACTGAAAGAGAAAAAATACAAATTGCAAGCGACTGACAAGTTTAAACAGTAAGACTACTAACAAACCAAATATGTGTAGGTTTACTTTTTCTCAAACCATGTGTACATTATAAAGATTAAAGATTTGGGGCAAATTCACTACAAAACGTTACCTCTCATTTGTACTTTAAGTATTTAAGCGATTTAAAAAATCAGCTTGATAATAAATAGGTTGCATTCATGTGACATATTATCTTTAATATTAAACATTATTTCATGCTGATAAAAAAGGCAGTTTAAATTAATACTGTTTAAACGCTGAAATCATTTGAGACCTTTTAGCTAGTTTGTTGCCCAGTTAGTACAATGTTATTATTAGGAAAAGCTGACATCATCGCAATATCTACAATGTGAACAGAACCAGGTTCACCAACCAAGTCTCCTTCTTTATAGTGACTTTCCTTTTTTGGAAAGATGCTTTTGAATTTTGTCGGTCGCAGGTGGGCTTGCTCTTGCGCGACGCTTTGACATCATATACGTGTTGATTTTTGGCATTTTTTTAGGTTCGAGTCACAAAAATGTAACCACTATTGACAGAAATATGGACTTTTAACATATTTTCAAGTTTTAAAGTCCTTATTAATACTCAAATACTTTTTAAAATATGCCAAAAACATTAAAAATAGTTTGTTTAAATAATTGAATATTTAAACAACTTTTTATTGAGGGTCTAAAGTCGCTTGTTTTTCAAAGGCTAGTTGCGCTCTGAAAATCTGGCAACCCTGAACACAACCTAATCTGTAGTCTGATTCACAAATTCTGGCAAATTGAGATATACAGAGAGTTTGTTTTGTCTGTATGTTTAAGTTTTAAGAAATTCACATATATACATGAGACCCCAGAACTAGCCTGCAGCTCTGAGCAAGAGAGATACTTTTGAGCAATACAAACATTTAAGACAAAACATACATCCAAAAAGTTACACAATGCTCCTTTAACATCGGCTTGTCAGTGTTTCCACTCTTTCCTACATTGTTTTTGTAATATCACATAATTAAATAGTAACTGTTATTGCAATGTGGTGTAGAAGGTAGATGATCAAATATTTGGTTATTGTTTAATAATCTTTACAGGACAAACAAGCCTCTGATTTGCTACCGCACAAGGCTGTTTGAACATAGATAAAATACATGCAAATAACCACACACAGTAACAGTTCATTTGATTTAGTCTTGTTGATCCTTTTAGGGCTGCAACTAACTAACTAACTAAGAAAAAAAGAAGAAAAAAAATAGTGTTTACATCAAAAACACAACATATACACATTTTTTATGTCAATTTTTGTTTGTTTAGCTCATGTGTAGGCACTTTTAAAGCCTAGAGAAAGACCAGTTAACGGTTATTCGATTACTAAGGATTATTTAACTTGTTGCAGCCCTAGATCTTATTATTAACTTTGGTACTTGACCAAATGGAAAGGACACAATTTGACAAAACAATGGTAGCTGGATTTTACTTAAAGTAGCAATTTATTGTAATAATAAATACTACGGAAGCTCAGTACAGCCAATCTCTACTTTTTTTTTTTTCAGGTGTATCTTGAAATTTCATGATAACTATCAAGTAATAACGTGATACAAAAGAAAAAAAAAATTCTCTGGTAAAAACGTGATAGTTTTTAGGTATTAACGTGATACTATCAGGTAATAACGTGAAAAAGAAAAAGAAAAGCAGGTAAAAAACGTGATAGTGTCAGGTAAAAACGTGATAGTATCAGGTAATAAGGTGATAGTATCAGGTAATAACGTGATAGTATCAGGTAATAACGTGATAGTATCAGGTAATAACGTGATAGTATCAGGTAAAAATGTGATAGTATCAGGTAAAAACGTGATAGTATCAGGTAAAAACGTGATACTATCAGGTAATAACATGATAGTATCAGGTAATAATGTGAAAAAAATCTGGTAAAAACGTGATAGTATTAGGTAATAACGTGATACTATCAGGTAGTAACGTGATACAAAATTACAAAAATCACGTTTTTACCTGATAATTAAAAAATGTTTTTTTTTAGTATATATATTTGTATCACGTTATTACCTGATAGTATCATACCTGATAGTATCACGTTTTTACCTGATAGTTATCATGAAATTTCATGATACAGCTGGAAAAAAATAAAGTAGAGATTGGCAGTACTGAGCTTTCGTAAAATACTTAGTTCAGTCTCATGTTTTTGTAGTGTTTAAAGACAGACATATAATTTGGGAAATGATCACTCAAAAACCTGCCATTTTGTTTAGATTTTTGCCACATTTAGTGCACTTGTTGGACTTCAAATATATTATAATTATTATAATTAAACTTTCACATAAACTACCGCGTTCTCAACAAAATCTTGAGCACCATCCAACATTTCTCACTTTTACCAAAACTCATCGCTTTCACACAAACACAACATAGAAAACCTGTGCAATTTTGCGGTTTTATGCAATGGGGGACCTCTATAACGCAGAGGCAAACCTAAATCTTTCAGTTTTGGCCTGCGTCGTCCTCCGAAACAGATTAAGGCTTCGCTGCATTGATAGTTCTTGTCTCAAAAAGGCACGCTCCATGCTTCACAGGTCAGCTATTTTCTCCCTTCATTGTTTAGCAGCACTTAAATCTCGAGAGAAAATGACACTTTGTGAGTTTATCAACATATTTACAGTCAAATACTAACTACCGACTCGAGTATGTGTAAGGGCCACATACGTACGTCGTCGAGTTTTGCTGATGTTGCTCACACGTCACTGTACAAATGGTAAGCGTGTAAAACGAAAGCGCGGAGAGAGAGAGAGAGAGACAGAGAGGGTCTACGAGTGCTTGATGGTGTATTTGCCTTTCTGCAGCTGAGACACGTAAAGTTTTGACTTGGTCCCGTCCAAACGCTTGAACCAAACCTCGTCGTTGTTGATGGTAGTGATGATGGCACTGCAAAGGAAGAAGAAAATTAATTTAACTACAGAATCCATGGGCAGGTTTAGGGTTGTAAAAAACTAAGATCCAATGGTCAATGATTGTCTAGGGCAGTGGTTCTCAAACTTTTTGTCAGGCAACCTGCTTAACTAGTCATCATTTATGACCCAAGTTTTTTTAGGCACTCTAAGTACCCTATTTTTAATAAACTATAGGACTATGTTGAGAATTTTTAAGAAAGTTTTAAGTCTTTTTCTATGTAGCTGCATCACTGTAATGCTGTTATCAAAAGTAGTGTGGTGACAAGAAAATATTTTCATCTGATCTGACGCGCTCTTACAGGACCAGAGAAATATTAAATTGATTGTTGGACGGTGTTCCGGCCGTGCTCTATTTAAATGTGATCAGCGCTTCAGAAAATCTTTTGTCTGCCCTACATGCGCAAGTATCCTTGAAGTTTAGCGCTTTGAAATTCAGTTCTGTATCTTAGTGAGTGTTTACCGGATTGTAAAAACACACGCATAATTTTGTAGCTTAACACTCAAAGAAAAAAAGCTGCACAGTTGTCATTGCCCCTCTGTCAGTCACAAACTGTCAGTGAGCCGATTTCACCTGCACCCTAGTCTGTCCAGAGCGAAGCAGGGAGGAGGGGAGAGAGAAACAGTGGGCAACAGTCTCTTTTTTTTCAACAGGCCTAATTTCACTTTAGTTAGTTAATTTACTGCTGCAGGAGGAGATTGTTGCCTTCACTAGTGGTTCCCAAACTTTTCAGACAGGGACCCACAAAATGACAATGTAACCAACTCGCGACCCCAACAGCAAAATAGAGAGTTCAAGTTGAAAAAACATTTAAATTGGGCTAAAATGCATTTAGTTTTGTAGTTTATTGCTTTATGTGACCAAAATCCAGTCAAATCTCATGCTAAATGTAACGCACTAGGGGCTAAGGATCTGACTGCTGCCTAAAGGCGACCAGGAGTAGGAACGGCAGGGAGCCGATGTTGTGTGAATAAAATACAAACACAAAAAACATGTAGTTCAAAACGATCAAATGTATTGAAATATTAAGTTCAATAAATAATATACTATGTATAGACCAGATATGCAATAATAAGTTTGTTTATATAGTAATAATATATGTAGTTATGTTATTATAATAATAGGCAGGTATATATAACAATGACAAAACAAAACAAAAAAATAGAGATGTAATGTAAAACAGTTCAAGAGTTCCTTTTGTTGGTGTGAGTGTGGTCCAAAAGTTTGTTCGTTATTGATTGTGTCCAAAGTTATTGAAAGTTATTGAAACAATGTTCGTTATTGATTGAGTCCAAAGTTGTGTATAATCCAAAAAAAAAAGTAGTAATCCAGTGTTCACAGTTTATAGGTCCGTATTTCGATGACAAGGAAAAAAAATAAGGTTCAATAGTCCTACCGCGTTGATGCGGGGGTTCAGTGGGTTAGCTCGCCATCCAGGATCGAACCAGAGACCAGAAACCAAAAAAAAAAAAAAACCTGACCGGTGAGCGGATAGTAAGTGGGCTTTGAAAGAAGTCTATCCGTCGGGTCATTCGGTTTATTCAAGCAGTTTTTTAGCCAAAATGCCAGTCAATGGGTCAGCCACAGCCGGAGCAGCATCGGAGGAGCAGCAACAAGTTTTGGCGTCTGACGTCAGCGGTTTAAAGGAAGTTGTCCCGCCACAATAAACTTGTCACAGGAAGTTGGGGCTATTTGACGTGGGTTACACTTTCCCCCCTGATCCCATGTTCGTCCTCGGACATGGACCAGGCTGGCAGCGGACAGTTGACTGACTGGAGTATGGAGACACCACATCATCTTCCTCCTCAACAGCAAAGGCGAAGGCTGTGCTTATGCCATGTAACAAGGTTTGAATACTTTTTAGCAACGGATGGCCAAGTTGTGCATACTGCAGTCGCTCAGGCGGGTTTCTAGTGCGACCTGTACGTCGGACAGTAGGTTCAAGCTCAGGACTTGGCGGTTCTGGCACAGGTGAGTCAGGTTCTGGGTCATCACTGGACGGTTCCAGAGCTGTGGAAGATTGATTCTCTTCCCTCACGGAATCATCAGCAGAATTAACAGGTTCAAGGTCAACTTGTAGAGGTTCAGGTTCAGGTTCTTCTGTGCCTTCAGCCAGAACGGCATCTTCAGCAACTTGAGGTTCTGCTCCCACAGGCTCACTAACCACAGGCTCTGGAGGTTCAGGCGTGGCGGAGGCTTTAGGTGAGACAGGGTCATCAAGCAATTCAAGAGAGGTAACAGGCGGCTGGGCAACAGGTAAGTCAATCACAGTAGAAAACTTCATAGGTTCAAGAGTAGAGGGAATGTAAACAGGTGAGATTTCATCCTCTGACTCTTCTTCTTCAGCAGGTTCTGGAGGCGGCGATACTGGCGGAGGCGGCGCAGGAGATTTCCTCTTCACAGGTAGGTCTTCAACTTGAGCAGGTAAGTACCCACAGGGCAGGAGGAGATCTCTGTGGAGAGTTCGCAGAGGTTTTTCTTTGCCCTCAGGTCTCACAGTGTACACAGGGAGATTGCCGGCTCTTTTCACCACAATGTACACGTCGGGCTCCCACTTATCAGCCAGTTTATGTTTGCCTCTCAGACGTACGTTCCTCACCAGAACTCGGTCTCCGATGTTCAACTGAGATGCAGTGACGTGGCGATCAAATCTGGATTTGTTTCGGTCCATCAGTTTCTGGGAGTTCTCGCTCGCCAGCTTGTAGCTGTTTTCCAAGTGGGACTTCAACTTCTGGACATACTGCAGGTGAGAGTCAGGCTTGTCCTCATTCAGCGGCAGTCCGAAGGCCAGGTCCACAGGAAGCCTTGGTTGTCGACCAAACATGAGTTCGTACGGCGAGAATCCCGTTGCGTCGTTCTTTGTGCAGTTGTATGCGTGCACAAGGGGTTTGACATGGTCTTTCCAATGTTGTTTTTCTTGTTCGCTCAGAGTTCCCAGCATGTCCAGCAGCGTTCTGTTGAACCGCTCAACAGGGTTGCCTCTTGGGTGGTAGGGCGTCGTTCTTATCTTGTGGATGCCAGCCATTTCACAAAGCTCTCTGATGGTGCGAGATTCGAAGTCAGTGCCCTGGTCGCTGTGAAGCCTTTCCGGAATACCGTAATGCACAAGGAAGTTGTCCCAGAGACACTTGGCGACGGTAGTGGCTTTTTGATTGGGCGTTGGCACAGCAACGGCATACTTCGTGAAATGGTCTGTCATGACGAGGATGTCTTTGATCCGTCCACAGGGCTCCACAGACAAGAAATCAATGCAGACCAGCTCGAGGGGACGTGACGTCTGGATGTTGACGAGTGGTGCGGCATGTTCAGGTAATGACTTCCGTCTCACACACCTTTCACAGGTCCTGATTTTGTTGACCACATCAACAGACATCCGCGGCCAGTAGAAGCGAGATCGGACAAGGTCCAGAGTTCTTTCGATACCCATGTGGCCCATCTGGTTGTGGAGTTGGTGCAACACATTGGCTCTGTACTCTTCCGGCAACACAAGCTGATACATGTACTCGCTTCCCACCTGTCTCCTCCTGACGAGAAGGTTGTTACGGAGCTCCAGTTTATTTACTTCTCTCAGTAACAGAGGCAGGTCGGGTAGCTGCTCTCTCAGCGTTGGTGGCGGCGACTCCCCACGCTCGAGCTGCGCTATGACATGCTGGATGATGGGGTCGGCTCGCTGCTTGGTGGCAATGTCAGCGGCTGAGAGGCGAGGAAGAACAGAAGAGGCGAACTGGGCGTCATCCACAAAACTGTCCGGAACGCTGTCAGAGTGAACGGACATGGACAGAACAAGGGCATGACATGAGTCAGTGGTGTCTGGACTTTGGATCTGGTGGCGCTCAGAGATGGCTCTGATGGTGTGCTGGTCAATGGAGGCATACTCCGGATCTTGCAAATGATGCTGGGCGAATTTTAACACACGCTCTCTCTCTTTGCGGGAGGTGAAGTCATCAGACAGCTCACCGTGTGGACGACGTGACAGCCCATCAGCGTCGGCGTTCTGCTTGCCTGCTCTGTAGATGAGTTTGAAATTGAAAGTGGATAAGGCAGACAGCCACCTATAGCTTGTGGCGTCAAGCTTAGCTGATGTCAGCAGGTAAGTTAGCGGGTTGCTGTCTGTGACAACGGTGAATTGGGCACCGTACAGATAGTCCATAAACTTTTCCGAGACTGCCCACTTGAGAGCGAGGAACTCGAGTTTATGAGCGGGGTACTTAGCTTCACTCCTGGAGAGGCCTCGACTGGCGTAAGCCACAACTCTGTTTTGACNCGAAAGAGGTTGTTACGGAGCTCAGTTTGTATTACTTTGTCCGCCAGGTTAGAGGGCGAGGTGTCGGGGTAAGAGATCTGCTCTCTCAGGTTTGGTTGCTCCTGTAATGGCAGACTCCCGCCTCGAGTTTTATATACATAAATGGAAAGAGTGCGCTAAGCACTTTGCATGCTGGATGTGGGTCGACTCGGAACTAGTCAGCAGGCTGAGGACCGCGAAGAGAGACACAGCAAGAGGCGTGCTGCGGACGTCTCGCCAAAAGCTGGTCCGGGAGACAGCTGGTCAGAGTAGACAGGACATGGACAGAACAACATGGGCATGCCATTGAGTCAGTGGTGTCTGGCTTTGGATGGTGGGCTCAGAGATGGCTCTGATGGTGTGCTGGTCAATGGAGGCATATCTCCGGATCTTGCAAATGATGCTGGGCATTTTAACATTTTCTCTCTCTTTGCGGGAGGTGAAGTCATCAAGACAGCTCACCGTGTGGACGACGTGACAGCCCCATCAGCGTCGGCGTTCTGCTTGCCTGCTCTGTAGATGAGTTTGAAATTGAAAGTGGATAAGGCAGACAGCCACCTATAGCTTGTGGCGTCAAGCTTAGCTGATGTCAGCAGGTAAGTTAGCGGGTTTGTGTCTGTGACAACGGTGAATTGGGCACCGTACAGATAGTCCTTAAACTTTTCCGAGACTGCCCACTTGAGAGCGAGGAACTCGAGTTTATGAGCGGGGTACTTAGCTTCACTCCTGGAGAGGCCTCGACTGGCGTAAGCCACAACTCTGTTTTGACTCCATCCGAGTGCGTACTGATAAGCACGGCACGCCAGGCCGGTGGAACTCCGTCTGTGTGACAGAAGTGTAAGAGCTTCGCGGATTCGGCAATGCGATGGACAGGAATTGATAAGTTTCGTTTTGCAGCATTGATTGCGTAGTATCGGGTATGCTTTTGTGAAGCTCTGCCTCTGGTAGATGAGGCGTGACATCATCCGCATGAAGTAGACACTACTATTTTGGGAATTAATAAGGTAGGAGTTATTTGCTTTCACCTTGGATTTGACTTCTTCTGAGCCAAACGGAGGGGAACCAGCAGTGAGAATCAGTAAGTGAGTGGAAGTGTTGCCTGGTCTGATCTGACAACACCGCTGAGTGTTGATGTCAAGACTCTTGGTTGGTATCGAAGCCGTGTAAGCTGAGAAAATTAGAGGATAACGATAAGTATGGTCAACCCGAGATTATTCTACTTGGCATAGATTTGTTTCAATAATGGCTATATGTAAGATCTATTTTGTTAGTGTTGCAACAGTGTTTGAGTGTAGTCGTTTTAGCCCAGCCCCGAACCTGAGGAGTGAGATTTTCTGCAAACTCGTTTTTCTCAATGGATTTGGTTTTGGAGGCGAGGGGAGGGGTCTTGAGGTCTGAGTCTGTTTCGACACCGGGTCACGGTAGGTGCGGCGTGGGGAACGACGTGGTCGAGTGGTACAGGGGTCGAGAAGAGCACGGAGCTTCTCCGACAGACAGTTTCAATGGCCAAAGTTGATGTTGAGAGAGTGAATTAGAGTCGCTCCGTTTCTGTGGCTCCTCCGAGTTGAGTAGTAGTGATCGACGACAATGATGTCGATGAAATATAGTGGCACCAAATCTTTCATACGTCACATACTGACGCATGCACCGGCTTACTTCCAACAGAAGATCCGTATATGACGTGCTTGGGGCCGATCTTATTCTGTCACACCCTGCGGCATCCATGTTGAGACAGCTCTGACACAGGATCCCAGTGGCATTCAAAAGCTTTTGTAGCGATTTAATCGATCTCCATAATTCCATCAATCGTATCTATATAGAATAAGCCACACATAGATTTACAGTGTTAGGGTTGTGGTGTAGGATTCCTCTATCCAATACTTCAGTGTGACGAGCCATACTATTGTGAGAATAAAGTATATTCGATCGCTCAGGAAAGAGCAAGATAAAATGGTGGTCTTCAGATCGGGAGTCGAAGGTACGTGTCGGCTCATAGCGTCTTGACTCTCATTGTGCTGAGGTTCATATGCTTGCAGGTATTCAGAGGTAGCATGGTCACGCTCACCACACCATATTTGCAGTTGACTGAACAGTCAGACCCTGCACGAGTAGCTGGAAAGTAAGATCGTCCTGTATTTTTTTTCCGTGCACAACTAAGTACGAGTTAAATTCACACGCTGGATTTCATCATAGTATGTTACTGAGAGATGCGTTATCGCGCACAGCAGTGCTAAAACGATACCATCGAAGAGGTGGATTGGTTGGGTGACGGCATACTTGCTTGAACCGGGCAATATAGGGTCACAGACAGTTTAATGATTTGTATGTCTTTATATTCTTTTGTTAGTATATGCCCGTAAATCAAGCCATGCTTGGACGAAGACTAGGGATGTGCCATCTTGACTATGCATCGCGCTGATGATTTAGCTTTTCTTCCACTGCGGAGTAAAGGGTAGAGTTTCCGAAATTAGAATACTGTCGCGATCCAAGTGAGTATTGGTGGTATCTGCCCAGACTAGAGGGCTTCGTAGGTTCGCGAATGCTCTGAATTTGCCAGAGAGTCGGATGGATCGTGTTGGAAAGGCACTTACTTAATCCTTGTCATGGACTCTCTGACTTTTCTGGATCCGAGTGATGGCAAATGTCAGATGCATTGGTGAACAAGTCGAGCCGAGCGTTGTAGAATGACATGGCCGTCGCTAATGATGACAGTTAAGGGATACAGGTCAAATGACTAAAGAACTTTGTTAACAACATACTGATGTTCTCCTTCACTCAACTCGAAGTGTAAACCAGTCGCAAAAGCTAGCAGGGTGTTCAATAATCATAACTGCCTTCTCAACGTTGTCACACGCACACCGCGTGGCCAGAAATGAGGTTGGTCCAGCAGAATGGTGTAGATGGTGTAGGGCTGGTTGGACTGCAGGGTGACTGTGGCATACTGGTCGTCCAAGCTCTGAGTGTGGCGATGCTGCAAAATCTTAGAACAGCTTGGTAACCAGAGGTGACAGGCTGGAAGGACTGGTCAGAGTGCAGGTCAAAGTACTTGGTGTAGGCGACATCGAGAGTATTAGTGCCAACAAGTCATCAGTGGTTGCGACTGGTTAACATCAGGGACGACAAGAGCCAGAGTGTCTATGTTGATGCTTGTGCCGAGGAAATCAGGTGGGAAATGTCATGTTCAATTCAATGTACCCCAGGTATGGCACTGACTGTCCGTTGCTCCTTCTATTTTTCAGAGATCGTTTAGTGGCTTGATCTCGTGGTCAGACAGGTAAGTGTTGTAGAAGGAGTGAGGAATCGTGGTGACCTGGGAACCAGTATCAAGAAGACAGTTGAAACTATTGTCTTTGATTTGGGATTTGACCAGTGCTTTTTAATCCCACTAAACCTCTTGGCAGTGCTTGGATTCTGTAAGGTTGTTGTTTGGGACTGTTCATGGCGGCGGCAGCTTCCGAGTGTCCCCTTCACAGAAGCTGCTTCTAGTTTGACTGAGTGTTTCTTGTTGTTCCATGCTTGCTGTTTTTGACGCAACTGCTTTTTCTTTTGTTCGACCAGACTGGGGTTGGCTGCGTTTGTGCAGGTGGAGGATATGTGCCCATCTTCACCGCAGTTAAAGCAGTACCATGGCTTTGGCTTTGCTGCGGGCTTAAGCTGGGGGTGGCTGGATTGGCGTGGTGCTGACTTGGACTCGGCTGGACTTGTCTTTGACAGAAGAGCAGACATTTGGCGCTGAAGGTCTTGCATTTGTTTCCTCAGTTCTTTGAGTTCCCCATTAGAGCTTGAGGTGTGGCCACAGGAACAAGTGCTCTGCGACTGGATGTTTGCTCTCTGCTTCGAAGAACTGGAACTGATGTGTCTTTTCATAAGCGACTCTTTGGCTTGTTGTCTGTCTTCTTCTGTTCGTAGCAACAGCAGCAGATCTGAGAATGAAGGTGGGTTGTCTTTTCTCTGCTCGAGTTGCAGCTTTGTTATCACAGTATTGTCCCAGCATCCACGCACAAACTGCTTAACGAGATGTTTGTTCATGTCAACAGCCTGTATTCCTCCTCTCTTGAGAACAGTGTTGAGCGTCAGCTGCAGCCGCTGGAGATATGAAGATGGTCGCTCTCCTGGGTTTTGCAGGATGTTCAAGTACTGGGCATACAGCTCCTCTCCATCCTGTACAGTACCGAAAGCTGAATCCAGCACACGCAGCAAAACAGTAGGCAGAGTCTCTGGGCCTAACCCTTTCACCAGGTCAGCAGCGGGTGACAGCAAGCTCTCCACAATGCGTCTGGTAACATGAAGCGCAGACAAACTTGGATCAGCAAGCAGTAACTCAATCTGTGAACGCCATGATTCAAAGTCCGCCTCATTACTTGGCTTTGGAATGCGTCCAGAGAATGAGCGGAGTCGCAGCGAAGATGGAACACTCAGATCTGTGTTGCGGACCACATGTTCGACAACAACTCTCTGTATTTCTGGTGGGTTAAAGTCATTGTGAGAGAGTGACACTCTGGGCATGGGTCTGGCAGAATCACTCAGTCTCGACGGCTGGCTGGGTCTTGGTCGTGCCCCCTGGTGATCAGTGGTGGACAGACTAGGGGGTGGCAGAGTAAGGTGAGGCAGAAAGCGTGGCACTTGCGGTTCAGACACGGGCTGTGTAGTCGTCAGCATGTCCACTGTAGACTCCTCTCCTTTCTCTCCATTGTCATCATTATCAGTTTCATCATCGTCATATTCATCTTTGTCCTCCTCCTTTGTTGCTGCACTTATATTCAAGTGTTGGCTGATCTGGCTCATGACAGTTTTGAGCATGTCTTCAAAACGTGTGCCACTTTGGTCGGCCATTTGCTTGAGTTCTTGGAGGTAGTCAGGGGCGGGGCTACTGGCTCCTGCTGTGGCTGATAATTCGTCCGCGAGAGAACCAACACGAAACTCGCGATTAGTGATTGCAGAGGTATACGTGTATGGAAGAAGCGGTTTTATTTCAGTAAAAGCGGACGCTTCATCAAACTCAGCGATCAGGTTTTTATGAAAAGTACTGGTCGGATCATTAACATAAAGAACACGTTTTAACGCACCGTATTTGCGCAAACATTCAAGTATTTCATCATCGGAACTAGAGTTAGTTACGCCAGAGATGATCACAGACTGTGATATATTCACACCCGATTGCGTGATGAAATTCATCGCGACCCGACAACAGAATTTTTATTCACACACACAAAGGCTCCTGGCTAGCTTGCCACGTGTAACGCACTAGGGGCTAAGGATCTGACTGCTGCCTAAAGGCGACCAGGAGTAGGAACGGCAGGGAGCCGATGTTGTGTGAATAAAATACAAACACAAAAACATGTAGTTCAAAACGATCAAATGTATTGAAATATTAAGTTCAATAAATAATATACTATGTATAGACCAGATATGCAATAATAAGTTTGTTTATATAGTAATAATATATGTAGTTATGTTATTATAATAATAGGCAGGTATATATAACAATGACAAAACAAAACAAAAAATAGAGATGTAATGTAAAACAGTTCAAGAGTTCCTTTTGTTGGTGTGAGTGTGGTCCAAAAGTTTGTTCGTTATTGATTGTGTCCAAAGTTATTGAAAGTTATTGAAACAATGTTCGTTATTGATTGAGTCCAAAGTTGTGTATAATCCAAAAAAAAAAGTAGTAATCCAGTGTTCACAGTTTATAGGTCCGTATTTCGATGACAAGGAAAAAAAATAAGGTTCAATAGTCCTACCGCCGTTGATGCGGGGGTTCAGTGGGTTAGCTCGCCATCCAGGATCGAACCAGAGACCAGAAACCAAAAAAAAAAAAACCTGACCGGTGAGCGGATAGTAAGTGGGCTTTGAAAGAAGTCTATCCGTCGGGTCATTCGGTTTATTCAAGCAGTTTTTTAGCCAAAATGCCAGTCAATGGGTCAGCCACAGCCGGAGCAGCATCGGAGGAGCAGCAACAAGTTTTGGCGTCTGACGTCAGCGGTTTAAAGGAAGTTGTCCCGCCACAATAAACTTGTCACAGGAAGTTGGGGCTATTTGACGTGGGTTACATAAAGTTATAAAAACAAATAAAAACCAAGTCATAATTGTAAAATTAGATCTAGAAATCATCTTGCGACCCCTAGATTTTGCTTTGCGACCCCCCGAGGGGTCCCGACCCCCACTTTGGGAACCACTGGCCTACACAACTCCACCAGTTTGGTTCAAAATACACTCCAATACAGCACTCAACCTTTGTATTAGAGGCGGAGTGGGTTGAAAAACCAATGCTGGTCTGGGGAAGAAGAAAAAAAGAATACCCCCGTGCACACAGAGCTGGTCTGTCTCATCTCTAAACTACTTTCTGCATTAACAGCTCTTTGACAATAAATATTGTTATCTTTATGTGGAGGGACTGTTTGTGAGCCATGTGACAGACTCTGAGCTGTGCTGAGGAGCAGGACTTAAATGCTCATTCAATTGGCAACTTCACGTGACCCAACAAAAACCTTTTCGCAACTTCTTTTGTTCTAGTGTTTACTTGATAATAGTAATAAACCTGTAATAGCCCTGTTATAGATCCAATATATATTTATTGGGAGAGATGATACATTTTCTTTTGCGTGTGTGTGTGTGTGTGTGTGGTGGGGGTTTATTTGTAGTACAAACTGAGTCTGATTCGTCTTAGAATGGCAGATAACCTTCTAAATAAGGGTTGCATCTTTAACATTTCCAGGAGCTTGGTAGTACTTTTTTCAGATGGTGGACAAAATGGAAAAAAGGGAACTTTGCATAACACCTGGCTTTCAAATCAAACTATCGCTGCAGTCAAAACACTTGGATTTCTCACTGTGATGGCAAAAACCTTCATCTCAGCACAGACCTGGTGGGGTACTCGTCCTTGCGGTTGATGCAGATGGCTTGTCCTCTGCAGTACCACTGGTTGTCGTAGAACAGCCGGCCGTCCTCTGACCGCGCCACATGGTGATGTCTGTCAGCCTTCGCCGCAGGGACTACACAGCCGCAACAAAAAAATAAATAAAAAGAAACCACAAAAGCAGGTCAAGAGGAGGAGAAACAGCTACAGAATCAGATAAAAAAGTCACTGGAGAGTTAGAAGCAAAAGAATCAAGAGTGGACACAAGTGGAGACAAGATCTATTATGTGTGATCAATAGCAACCATTAGTCTTGTGGAGATCGATGCTGACTTTTACTGTGGAGGAAAAACTAACTTACCATCCACCTTTACTCTGTGCGGACCCAAGGACGCCATGGCCTGAAGGGACAAAACACAAATGAGATGAGCAGACTCCCGTGGCTACATTACGGCCGCAAAAGGATCGACCCGAGTCTGGCAAACACGTCAAAATTAAACACAACGGAGGCCGGTTCATTAGCCCCATGAATGTAACAGTATACAAGTTACACATGGGAGCGTTCACGTTCAATCTCTATTAAACTTTAACACTGCAATGAAAGCATGCAACAGAACTCAATAAAACTGTGTTGCCAGTGCGGAAAAAAAATCAATGGAGTGAGTATAAATAGAGCTTTTTTTATTATGTGTTTAAGGCTGGAAGAATCGCAGGACAAATATTTTTAAGACCTACAATGGCAAATTTAAGACTTAATAAAGGAGACCTAGTATGTAAAAGTTTTTAACCTTGTTCTATCTGCCTTCTTTGTTTACTCAAAGTTTTTTTTTTTTAATTATGCATTAACATTTGAGTAATCTCGTATTGTTCACGTTGCTTAAGAGGTGCATTTGTTTTAGGTCCGTGTCACGTTGATAGACCCAGTAGTGGCTAAAATACAGTCTTTTAACAGTTCATTCATGTCTTTAAGCGAAGTTATTAATGATTACACTTACTAGTCATTATTTCAATAGTAATACAGTTTTGTTAGACTGCTATCTTTTGTTAAAGCCTAGGTTGCTTGTAGAAAATCTGTTCGCTCAGGTCAAAGCAGAAATAAAGGTCTTGTGTACAAAAATGGAAGTACAGTTTTAGATACGATTCTGAATAAAACAAAACACTTTAAACATCAAACTGCACTTGCACAGTTGAGTAAGGTCAAGTCAGCAAAACAGCATTTTTACCACGACAAATACTCAAACTTTTAATGCATCGCCGCCGATGAGCTTTCGTTTCTTTTGTCACGGTGACGACATAGCATGAAAAGAGTTTATTTAATTGTGATTATTAAAAAGATTAGACTTACAAATATAAAATCTGCTTGTTACATTAAGTCTTACACTGAAGAAGCGGGGTTTATCAGTTCTGCAGTTTTGCACTAAAACTAAATGGACCTTTTTCTATTTCTAAGCTGTTTTACATCACTTCTGTGTAAATTGCTGATCCACATATATTATAGTTTATTCCTAAATATATAAAAAAGACGCATTAGGTGTTCCTTAAGTCGTTAACTTTTGTGTTGAAGACTTTTTGAGACCCTGCAGAAACCCTGCTTATAGTATCGTGAACAATTTACTTGCAAAAATCTTGGAGACTTTAAGCTGAAAATGTAAGTAGAAAAAGCACCTTTCTTATTGCGGTCCAGTCTTCAAGTAT
This sequence comes from Mugilogobius chulae, assembly GCA_038363315.1. Lineage (NCBI taxonomy): Eukaryota > Metazoa > Chordata > Actinopteri > Gobiiformes > Gobiidae > Mugilogobius > Mugilogobius chulae. Next base: position 28,893,342 of record CM076405.1, on the reverse strand, counting down.
GTCCAGGTCTTGCAACATGTAAACAATATACGGCCGTGGAAAAAACGGTCAAGGAAAACAATCTAAAATCTGAAGTAACAACAACAGAAAAGAAAAAGTACAAAGAAAAGGATATCAGAGACAACAACCGGCTTCTTCTTCTTGACGGGGCAGAACGGGTCTTTCTTCTTGTTCTTCCGTGAGTGCAGCCCATCGCTCCACAACTCTGGAAAGTTTAAAACAACGGGAGAGAGGGAGATGTATCAAGGCAGCTTTGATGTTTGATTGTGATGTAGCGGTTTGAGCCTGGCTGCTACCTGAGGTTATGTCAATACTGTGTCTGTCTTCCTCCAGTCTTCTGATCTTCTCCTCCAGCTCGCTCTGCACCGTGTCGAACAGCAGCATCTTCTCACTCTGAGGACCAGAAAGAGAAAGATCAGCGGGATTTATCGGGCAAAAAAAAAAGCTGTTTCTTATTTTTCTTCTTCAAAAACTACAGTCAGAGCCTCAAGACAAAATGTTGTAAAATTATTCTTATTGGATGGTCACACTAAATACAATATCAGGGTAGACGCAGGCCAGGAAGGCTGATATATTGCATTTTAAAGAGCCTCTGACAGACCAAACTACGATCTTAACTAAAATTTACTTGGTTTAGCTTTTTGTTCATGAATATATAATATTAATTCTACTCCCTAATTATAAAGAATGTCATCACACTATGAAGTTGCCTGGAATTTGATGTAATATTTCCGATGCAGCATTTTTACTAGAAATTAATAAAGTTAACAGCCTAACAGCGAGGTATGTTGTTAGCCTATCCAAAAGCTCATTTTGCATGTTTACATCAGCAATTAACTGAACGGTGACTCTTTTGTCAAAAATGTGTTGCTTCTCTAACATAAATGACAGAAAAGCCCCAGCTGTAGGAATTTTAGTCAATAGGCTAAAAAAAAAAAATCATTTGATAATGAAAATGGCGTATGCATGTATGAAAACATGTACATGGTTTCACAAGTTTAGAAGGTTTAAAAAGTCAACTTGACGTGAGATTTTGCGGCCCACAAACTCTAGAGCTGCCGTACGGTTTCAGAAACAAGGCAGAAGATCTGTTTTTACAGGTGAGAGGTTTATGTTTAGTGCACACTAGGTACATGACTTTAATTCTTATTTCCAACATACATAATAACTTAAATCTATCACAACTTCACTGAGTCAGTGTTATGTAGCTCATGTGTTGTCATATAGAAACCTTGCCTGCACCACATACACGGAAGCTAACACTTCACTGGTTCATCGTTTTATTCAGGAAGTAACTGAGCGTTTGCCATCACTGGACATATAGTTCATCAGCAAGTGTGTTTTATGACAAAGACCCTGTGGTCACACTCCCAAACCTATACAGAGGCTCTCTGCTCGCTTACACACACTGTTTATCCAGCGCACACACACATTAGCAGTATACGCGCGCACACATACACACAGCAGTGAAGATACCCCTCTCCACACATGCACTCAAACACAGTCAGGCCTAAAGCTTCACTCGCTGCTCCCCTGCTCATCTTTATGCCTCGGTCTTTCAAATGTAACTCTCAAAACTTCTGCGTGCACATGTAAAATCACGTATGTGTGAAATTACATATCTTGTGTTTTTGCCGCAACTGTAAAGGACAGTTCTAGACTAAAGTCATCACAACTAAAACAGGTCAATATGTTTGTAAAAGAAGCAGAGCTCTGTCTCTGCTGCAGCGTCTTTCTCCCTCTCCCTCCTCTTTCCCCCTCTATGTATCAGTCAAACAAAGTGTCTCATTATCAGTTCAAAAATGTGTTAATATATGAGACACTTTGCATTTACTTTTATGGAAAAAAGAAGGTGCGAAGAGGGCGTGATGTGAGGCGAGATCCTGCAGATTCTGCTCCAGTTGTAAATAAAGTGATGAGGATAATGACCTTGTCACGCAGGACGACCTTTATAAAACGTTTTATTATTTTTTATTTATTTATATTTTTTTGCGTATACAATATGAAGTTTGGATTTGGTCCCCACTCCCCACACTGAGAAGAGACATCTTTTTTCACATAAAGAATATACATTTTTCAATAAATATTAAAAAAATACATAAATACATTTCTAAAAACGCAGAAACAGATTGATTGTAAGATAGACATGTTAATCTGTAGAGTGTTTTAGTCTGTTTATCATAATAACAGCTATAATGAGTAAGTTTCAGAGCAGTAATCGAACATGTTCTTACACATTTCTTTTGAACCACAGTGGTTTATGAAGCAGCTTTGTCTGTGTTTCCTACCTCCCAGTGCTGGCAGGCCGCCTGGATCTCACACTCGTACTTGTTCTTGACTGATTCCAAACACAACTCTCTGTAGATTCCTGTCGTAACAAGAAGACATGATCAATTATTAACTTCCACACAGCATGAAGAATCACAAGTTAAATGCAATCAATCTTCCTGACTATGATGCTAGTTTTCCAAAAAGAAAATTGTACCTTTTTTTTTTTAACCAATATAGACAGCCAATGAAATAGCTAAAAACATCTGAACAAATAGTACATGAGGCTGCATTTAGATGGTGAAGTAGATTAAGAACATATATTGCACACAATTGAGTTTTAAATAAAATAAATTGCACAACTGACTTCCTCCACAAAACCATCTCAAATGTATTCATTTTATTGAGTGATTCTGTGTCAGTTTGTTATTTTGGACAAAAACAATTGCCTGATAAACAAAACCATTAATGAATGTTTAATACAGCAAACAGGGTTCTGTTATGTCTATGGATTTTAGATTAGAACATTTTTGGTGAAGAATTTTGTGAATTAATGTCATTTAAGATGGCAGCAATTAATCTAAATAATCAGCACTAGCAGATTTTTAAATAAACATCACATTTTGATAATTGTAGATGTTATTCAGACACTCAACTAGGGTTGTAGTCGACCAATAAGTTCTTGGTCGACCAAAAGACATGTTCCAGCGACGGTCCGATTAATCGACTAAAAAGAAGGCACAACAAAATCTTCTGATCTGATCATTTATCTAACTCAAACTATGCTTAAAAAGACTGAAATGTTGTGGAGTTCATGCAAAGCAACAATTTATAGAAAAAATGAATAAGAAACAGTGTGTTTATGTAAAAAAAAAAAAACAAAAGGCAAGCGATACTTCAGCCTATTCACTATATTTATGCTGCTATAACACCATACACTGTAATCTAGTTGGTCGACTAAGACTCCATCGATCGATTAATCGACTAAACGACTACACTCAACACTGTTTGCAACACTGAAAAAATAGATTTTACATATAGTTCATTAGAAATTAAAAAGATATTTTTTTATTTCACTCCATCACATCACAAGTGTTGAGAGGCACACATTGTGTTTAATTCACTCAGCTGTCCAAAGCCTGAGAGTGAAGAGCGAGTGCGTACCTGCCACTTTGGTCCTGATCTGCATGTTCTCCTGCAGGTTTGCTAAAGGCTCCAGGTACTCCTGAGCACAGCCGGCCATCACCTCCTGCAGCTTAATGTCCACCTGGCTCAGACGCTCTTTGTAAAGCCTGGACATCACACATAATAACACTTAATGGACAAGAACACTCAGAACCATCATTGACCTTTGAAATTGTCTATTAGAAAAAGTTATATAAATGTCAAAGGAAATAAGACATCATTACATCGAATGTAGGTAGAAAATTATGGCCATGGCCTCATCAGGAAGACATTTAAATAATTCAGTTATTTATCTTAGACAGTGACATTAGGAACAGAAACATTACAAAATACAGCCTTTGAAGAAAAGTATGTACTGTATTTGCTGAAGTTTTCTTACCGTCTCAAACTGAAACAAAGTAAATACACAGATTTATTTTAGCTACAGGAAAAGTACATAGTGTACTGATATGTAATGTCAAGGTCTTGTTGCTGCCAAAAAGTACTCCACTGTATATACAAAGCCTTATCTTCTTGCCTATTTAAATACATTTGTATGATCTTATACTTTTTTTTATTATGCCCAAGTAATTCTTTCCATTAATCGAAAAATCTAAAGATCATAAACCAACCTTTTGTCAGTAAAAATGTGTGGTTTGGAGCAAAAGTCAAACTTTGAGGCAGAATATTATGATATTTTGATATTTATATTCAAAAAAATTCTAATAAATGGGACATATCCAAAGTTTTTGTTTTGTTTATGTTCATAAATGGCAATTTTTCATTGTTTTTGGAAAGGTTAAACAAAATCGAATCGAAAATCAAAACCGATCAATATGAGAAAAAAAAAAGGTGAATATATTTGTTCCCAGATCACCCAGCCCTAGTTTGTAATGAGCACTCATTCGCGGTAGGACCTGCATTTGCGTCACCAAAGGTTTTCAAGATGTCCTAAGGAGCAATGGCATGTGAAAAGTATATTAATTACCGTACATTTATTCTTATCTGGTAGTAGCCTGAGAAGAGATCATCCTTGAAAAAGTTGTTTTATTGTTTTTCTATTTATTTTTTGGGGCCTGGTTAATCAAAGGTTTTTAAATAAGAAGCAGCAATTTTATGGGATGTGATCATAATTGTGTCAAGAGTCAAACACACAAGAAAGTCTCAACATCTTGTGTAATTAAATGGATTACAACAGCTTACCACTGTTTTATTTTTGTGATGAAAGAAGCATAAGAAGTGAATGAACCTCCTCATATACGGTGCAACCTGCAGTTTCCAAATACACTGTCCGCTTACGTGGACGTGGACAGAAGACTTACTGCTCTTTCAAATCCGTGAACTGCTTTTCTAATGTCGTCATCTCATCCAGGCACTCCATCCTCCGCCGCTCACAGTCTTCATCGTCCATTTCTGTTCAGATTAAACACAACAAACAATGTCTTAAGTAGGTTTTAAGATCAAACAAGACTTTATATGTTTGTGAGTTGTGGACACATTGATATAGCCAGCAAATAATCTGATGGTTTGAATAATCAGACAACCCATTTTTAGGTCTAACTTGCAGTGTGTTCACATGCACAAAGTAAGATGACCAAAAAGCAGATGGTTTATAGAAGCTGCTGCAATTCGAGAATAAAAATGTTATAATAAATCTTTCATTTTTAAAGTGCCTCTGACAGGTTGAACTAGTCATTTCGCTAAAACAAAGATCATTATTTAAGATTTCACTAAACAGTTTACAAAGTTCATCCTAGTTTAGCCATTTTTTTTCCAGATTACTTATTACATGGTAGCATAGCGATCATGTAATAAATTGGGCCAAAACTCTTCTAATGTAACAGGTTTTTACTTCTTGAGACATAAAAATACACTACAAGATGCTAAATTTATTACATTTTTGTTTATAGAGTCATTATAATATGTTCATTGTGAGAAAACTGAAAATGTCTGTCTCCCTAGTGTGATACCTCCTGTTATTTACATATTTTCAAACTTTTCGTTACAAACTTGTTCTTGTAAAACTATTCATGTAAAACTATAATTTCTAGCTGCAACTAATGTTAATCTGCTATTATACATTAAAACTGGAATTTTGTAGAAACCTGTCATACTCAATTTAAACTTTCTCTATGTAATTTTTGTCTGTAACATTTGCTTGTTCATATGTTCCCCTGTGAAAACCTGATTACTAACATCAGATGTACCTGTCTTACTACATGACATTTTAACAATCTGATCAGTAATCAAATAACGATGGATTTTTTTCTTGATAATGTAAAAATTGCCACTACCAGTTCCTCACTACTTGTCATTTTAACATAATAATTCACATAAACCACTAACTATGAGAACAAATGTTTTCTGCTTTTGTAGTATTTGTGCTGTTATTCTTTCTCAGACATTATTAGGCCTAATTTTCCTACCAGACGTGTCTCCATCTTCAGACACAGAGGAGCTGACCGTGTCCTCCTCGTCTGTGCTGCTGCCGTCTTGATCCGGAAAATCCACCTCCATTTCGTCTTGATTGTTTTCTTTTTTGTCCCGGGAGTGAACCGGCATCGCCAAGTGCGGATACCTTTGTGTTAAAGCGATGACACGGTTTGAGAAGTTTGGAAATTGCGGGTAAAACGAAAAATGTAGCGCAGACGGCTAGCCGGTTAGCATCACGACAGCTGGATGTGCAAACATGGCTGCTGCGGACCAATCAGAGCGTGCGTTACTCAGGCCAACCGTTCAGACCAGCCAATCAGACGCGAGGAAAGGTTACTAGACAACGACAAACAATAGGCGTGATGGGATTAGTAGTTTTGCGCAGAAGTTCTTATTTTTTTATTATTATTTTTTTTGTTTTAACTATGGAACTTGTGTTTGCACCTATGTCCTTAATAAAGACTAATAATAATAATATTTTTTGTCTGGCTTAAAGGTACATGTGTAACTTTTTAGCCCAAAAATAAACTTGTATAAAAGCATGTTTTCCTAGTTTAGATGTCTTTGTGACATTAAATAACTGATCCGAATTGTTTTGCCATAAAAATAAATAATAAAAATTATTTGACCAAGAGGAGGGTCTCATGTTTATTTTTATAGAAAAGCCGCACATTTAGTTATATTTTCTCACATTGTTACATAAAACGTATTTATCTCCAGTAAGAAAGTTCTAAAGAATGATTTTGAATTCCTATTTGATTGAATTGTGAAGTTCACTCCAGAAGTTATATGGTGCAGCTTTAAATAAATAAAATAGGAAGTATAAAATAAAAGGAAATAATTGAATTTGAAAGAAATTATGATTCAACCCTGATTATGAACACAAACGGCTGTTTTGCATAAATAATACTAGTACTACTACTAATAATAGCTAATTGTAATCATAAATAAATGGTAGAATTGAAGGTGACAACATGCTCTATAATTAACTAATCCGTAACATGGTAACTTATTCATGATGAGTACAAGTAAAAGCCTGAGAAGCTCATGTTCATGAGTAATCTCTTGAATAGTTGATGTAATCTGCATGTACAGACATCTCCTTATTGTTTATAAGCTCAGCCAGCCTAGACCCCAGTGCAGTCATCATCATGAGTCAGTAATGTTCCCATTCTAACAGCAGAAGTTGTTATGTCGAGGTGTCGGACATCGGCCTGTGAGCAGATGGGCACATGAGTGGAGCACCCCAGGGTGCAGCTGTCAGAGTCTCACCTCTGAGCCGCTGATGGACAGGTGCTGCAGTGAGATCTGTGGGAGGCTGTGGAAAGTGAAGACTGGATATGTGAGAGCTCAGTGAGTACCAATGAGCTGGCACCTGAAATAAGTTCACTTTATTGCACAGTATAAATCAACAATGACATCATGTTTCAGAGTTTCTAACTCTGACAGACTGAAACTGTTTGAATGTCAGAGAGGAAGTCCTGAAAATATCATTAAATATAGTTTATTTTGGGGAGCGTATGAGATGCAGAGTATTGGTACAAAAACAAAGACAACAAAACAAGGTTACTGGTCTACTAAACCAGTGATTCTTAAACATAGGCCGGCTTAATCAGTAAAATACATTTAAAATGAAATTGCACATGTTAATTTGCACATTAATATTTAAGCCTCGAGGTCAAAAAGGTTAAGAACGCCTGTACTAAACAACACTGGGACATGTCAGTGCTTAACATGTGCACACTTACAAACAAGCTCTGGAACTTCTCCTGTTTCACAATAAAGGAATTGCATAAAGTCTTTCATTACAGCATAGAGGGCAAGTTTATTATTTCCACATCCTCCCAAAGCTGGACTGAGTTAACAGAAACAGTTTGTAATATTGTCAGTCTAAACAGTTATGAATAAACGCAGTTGTTATGTTGTTACTCAAATATGCGTTTCATCTATCCACCACATGGGGGCGTCCAAGACTAGTCCATTACTCCTGTTTGTGTCTGAAAAGTGTGAACTGTGGAGCAGTGTCAGGTCGGTGCTTGGTGCAAACTAGAATATGTGTTAGTATTCAAAGGAACACCAAAACCAAAATATAAAAGCATGTATTTAATGCACTAAAGAAATAATACAATATGTCTCTGAGATATTGCAGGGTCACAAAAGTATTATTTGCCACCTACTGTTTATCTCCATTTAAAAGATGTTCCTTTTATTATATATATATTTTTCACAATATTGCATAACATACATTATCACTAACGATGTACTAAGTCAGGTCTATTCAAATATATTTACATGTGGGCCAATTATTTTGGAGGGCCAGACTACAAAACTGAACTACAAATGTGCTTTACATTCATTGTCCACAAACAACTCAAAATGGTTCCATTTATTAGAAACATACTATTTTCGCTATTTTATCTGGGATGAATAAAATACAACGTTAAAGCATTTAAAGCATTAAATGGGCTAACAGAATTTGGCTCAAATAATGCATAAAATATTAGGCTGTATAACAAAGCAGAGCTAACATAGTGCAACACTCACTTTATATAGGGTCTGTTCGGTCGGAGTCACTTGCCAAAATTGAGTCAATTATGCTAGTCGTTAGCTTGATTATATTTTCATTGAAATGGTTAAAAATGTTATCTGTCAGTTGTAACCTTAGATCGCCTCATATGAGATTTAAAAATGTTTGTTAAGAAAGTTTAATAATCTTTTTTTTTTTCTTTGTAAAACTCACGTAAAATCTACTTTCTACACTCATAAAAACATTCAACTTAACATTAATGTTGGTGACCTCGAATCTTCACTGCTCTGAGCTGTTTGCTTAAAGGGGCACTATGTAAGAAAAACAAACAAACAAAGTGATTTCCACTTTTGAACACCTGAGGGAGCCTCTCACATGCATTTTGCCTATTAAGCATGCTGCTCTCTAGCGTCAATGATCCATATTCCGGCCCGTAATAAAACATTTCAAATACGTATAAATGTATCACAATTGATGTGGATTGGTTAACAGTGCTCTCTTAAGTATTCATGTTGTAATGAATAAATATGATTTAAATGTTTGTGGACTATATGTGATAATTAAAATTCCTCTCAATCTTACACAGTGCCCCTTTAAGTTTATTAACAGTTAAATGTTGTGTTTTCACAAACGTTAAGCTCATATGTAACCTAAAACAAGCATATTTAAAAAGTAATGATAAATATAGCCTATTCTATGTTGTTTGTCCTCGTAGGTGTTGCCGTAGTCAAACACTAACACTTGACTTTTGACTCAAATTCGGTGCTGACTCCAATTGGGGAGTGACGAGGTCTACTCCATATCAAGCTGGGCCAAAACATGCATCTTAGAGGGCCGCATTTGGCCCTTGGGCCGCTATTTAAATAGCCCTGTACTAAGTTTTTTGCTCAATTGTGTAGTTGACTTTTCTCCTTCAGATTGTTGTACAGTGCACCTTTATGTATTTAGGATGATGATGTTGTAAATGATGATTATATTGTTTTTCATGAAAGGAGATGTCAGGTATTTTATAATCATTACTATCGTCTTTTTAAGGGCAAAGTTTTCATAGAATAGTGTTTGGCTCTCCTGCATACAGTATATCCTCAGCTAAAACAGAAGTCGATGGGACAAAAAGGTACACCCCAGCTGTGCCTACACCTCTGAGCGTCTCTCCTTTAGCTGCTCTGAAGTCATTTCTTGAAGAGCACAGTGTGGTTTGTCAGAGCCGCCTTGGTGTTTCCATATTGAGCTTCTGTTGTCATTGATTTTTCACACAACTGTCAGTGCGTCCGGAAACTCAGCTGCCTGTCGAAGCAGAAAATCTGACTTTTGAAACTCTGATTTTGTTCCGTTAACCTCTGAAGATAAAGCGCTAAACTCAATTGTACTAATAATCTTAAATTGATGATATATTGCTTCCTGTTGCTGTCCTGATTTACATGAGTTTGAATGTGTCCATGGGAACAAAGGCTGTCAATGTAAATAAATGCAAATTATAATTCTGAGTAAAGAGATGGTACATTTACAAGCTTGTGTCACTGGAGCTAAGTAAACTTTTTGGATGAGAGTTTGTATCATAACACATAACACAAAACACCACACTTTTGTAATCTGAACTTTCTTTGGTGAAAAACCTAATGATTTTTTGGAAATCTGAACATTTTCACCAGGAATAATGCAGTGATGTATACAAAGTGTTTCAATACAGTTTTTTTAAGCTCAACACAACGACAACATGTTTCCAGATTTGTCAGTGTTTGCAGGTGATTCAATTGCATATACTGTACACCTCACTGTGGCACTAATTGAACACAATGGCAAATGTTGCATTTTTACAGATAAAATGAGCTAAAACGAGCAAAATCATGAACAAAATGGACTGCTATGTGTCTCATGCAGCTTTATTAAACTATATTGGCAATGTTATATTATGTTTCCCAAGCTGATACATTCAAAGACAGAAAATGCTATTCACTTGTTGCGACCTGGACACTCCTCCACAGCAGATACATTTTCTGCTGTTTTCACTAGTAACATGTAAAAGACAATGATTAGTTGTCATAAAAATCCTAAATGATTCACTAAATTTGCTAGATGTTAGAGGTTTTATCCACAAACTTTGCCAATAAAAAAAACAGTAAAAGGTTTGCAAACTCAACAGTAAGTTGTAACGAGGCTCTGACCTTAGCTAAATGTGGTCGTTAGGTTTGTACCAGCTGACACTCTCTGGATATTTCATAACTTGAGTATTTTTTCGGGCTAATGCTAACGGCTATTGACCCTATTTTGTCCCGCCCACTTTTCAAGGATTTGCACTTCCTGTTTAGCTCTGTTACGGTAGTTTACATGTTTGTCTGTCTGTCTTGTAGGGCAAATTCAAACACATGTCATGACAGTTAAAATAAAACCATCATCTGAAGTCTACAGGCTAAATGCAGCTAAAGAGGAAATAGACTTCTTAGAAAAGTGGGCGGGACAAAATAGGGTCAATAGGAAAACAGAGTTCTCCAGAGTTCTTTAAAACATACCAGACTAGCTCAGATGCTAAGTGTTCAATAGCATCAGATTCCAACTGCGCGTCTACTAATTATACGTAGTGAAGAATAAAAGTTTTTTATTTGCTCACACACAATTTCATATAATCAATGGAGTCAGATTTATTTGCTATATTAATTATTGAAGTAATGTATTTATTATAATAAATACTCACATTGACATTGAACTCATTTATTTAGTTTCAATACTGAAGGCATATTCTTATAATGCTTATCTACATTGTAGCTGTATTCCAATGGGGGAGTTTTGGGAGCGGATGTGTGTGTGTGTGTGCCTTGTGAGCTGGTGTTGGAGGAGAACTCTGAGACAACTTCAAGGTGAATGAGTTGAGATGTGAGGGAGACCTTGAAGGCATCATCATCATTATCATGATTATCATTTGCATATTCATATTGAATGTTTTATCTGGGCTGAGGGAAAGGTGAGCGGTCAGATTGTATATGTCCTGGCATGAGTCTCGCATAGTCTGTGAGCTACCAAGGAAAGATTGACCCAGACCTGTATTCGATTTTTTGTTAGGGAATCATTTTTTGGGATGAATAAACTTATTAAATTTAACCGTTTGAATCTTGGTCATCTTTAGAATAAGAACATGCACTCATATTCAAAAGTAGTATGGGGTTCAGTGGTCTCTCATATGCCCAACCTGCTTAGCTTTCAAGGTTTGCAATTTGGGAATTGTGAATGTTCCTTATTTTAAGTTGCAGTGATTTTACGATGCAGCTTTTGTCATGGAGGTTTTCCAACTCCATGTCATTTCTTTTATTTTAACAATTTAACGGTCTTATACAAATGTGTATCTTAACTACAATGTGTTGATGGCGTATCATGAGCATGTTTCTACCCCTTTTTTGCATGTCTATTATACGTGTCTATGCACTGTGAAAAGTGTCAAACGAAGACAATATTTTCTCACAGACCAACACAGTCTCACAAGAAGGCGTACATGTAGCACGACACAAAAATAGCTTATTTTTAGCACGATATCAGTCCTTTTTTTGCGTACTTATGTTACGCCGTACATATAGCAAGATATGAAAAAGCGTAAAAATGACACAAGTTTTGGTTGAAGCCACGTGGAGACGTTTTCTTCAGGTGAAACGGGTAAGTTTAGGCATCAAGTTACTAAAATGGGTAAGATTAGGTCTGGGGCTTGGGGCAGTTTAAAGATTACAATCAGGATTTCATTAATATTCATAAATAAGAACACGTCTTAACAACCACCATTGAAATGAACGGGGACTGTGACGGGTACTATAATTACGCAAAAGAGCCGTTAACTTGTGCTAATCATACCTCATTTACATGTTGCGTTATGTCGTGGTATATGTACGCTTTCTTGAGAGATTGGACTGCACAGACAGGTGTTTTGGTGTTATGAAGACGTTTTCTTTGGTTAACGACTATGTTCAGGTCTGAAGTTTAAAAAATGGGTATTAGGTCTGGGGCTGGTTGGTTACAATGAGGTTTTGTCAATATTCATAAGAAATAACACAATTTGACATCCACTATTGAAATTAACTTGTGTGGTACACTTTTGTTTTTCTGTGAGATTGGTCCGCTAAAGCAATACCAGCTCAATAAAAACTCTCGACCAGAAGTTACACAGTGCAGCTTTAACTCTTGTGATCCTTCTGCTTTGATGGCTTTCACTTATTTATTGTGGCTATTTTGATCTGTTGTGTGAAGCTTATAACACTCAAAAATAACAATAGATTGCAGATAAAAGCGTCTTTATACATCAGTGGTATAAACATTGCGACTCTGTGTCCGCGAGGCTGAAGGACACATCACAATCTAATCCTTTGTGTTTCTGTGTTTGGTGTTCGACAGTCAAACCGTGGGAAGGACCCGACCAGCCAAAGCCGAGGTGTTACCTGCTCCTCGCCCACGATTCCCCGAACACTTCTGAACACGTGTGTAAATGTGTAAATTACGGCTGAAACTGTGAAAGGGGAGAATCACACACATTTTAAAAGCTCAAATTGAAAGTTTCAAAATGTTAGATTTTCTAAACCAGTCTTAACCAAATGTGTTGAGTCATTTGTGGATGCAGGTTTCATAATGTGATTTCATCCTCACAAACTGGGAGTTCTCAAGGTAAAAGGTCTATTGTCTGTGCTCAATCCTATCATAAGAACAGTTTTTATTTTGTCTGAAGTGACTTTAAATCTAAACTTGTTTTTCTGACTGTTGGCATGTGCTCTTTTTTATTTTCATACGAGACATGTTTTTTTGTATATATGTAGAAATAAGCTCTGACATACAATCATATAGGTAAGTACAATATGTAGATCAAAATTAAGCATTTGTTCATGCATTTGAAGTCTATGGACCTGTTCCTGTTCAAATCTGAAGAAGTGATAAGCTCCGCCTCTTCAGTGTAAATATTACTCTAACAAGCTCTTAGTGTTTGGGGAAAACTTGTTGAAAAAATAATTAGTTACTCTTTACTTATTACTTTTTAAAAATGTAATTAGTTACACTATTTAATTACTGCTCCAAGAAAATAATTTACTGTTACATTACTTTGGGATTACATTGTTTGTAATATAGCAAACACCAAACAAAGGATTTTTTGTTTGATTATTCACATTTAAACAGGTAAACAACAAAAAAGTTGCTTAAACAGGCTCCAATTGATTCGTGTTTCAGGAGTGCTTCAGTTGTAAGAAGGTTTATGAGGACATTGAATGTTTTTCATGAGTGGCTTTGTTTGTCAGTGAATTTAAATGCAGCCAAATGTAGAAACCTTTGTGAATAGACTTATGTGATGCACAGTCTCTATTTATAAGTATTCACAAGATAGTCAGAAGTACAAATGTTTAGGTTGGGACAAACCAGGGATAAACCATTCTTTTTTGAACTTTGCAACACTGAATTTATCCATTGCAGGACAAACAATTGACTATCTTGTGATTTTGCCTTTGAAATCAGAAGTGAAGGAGCTACTTAAATGAAGATTTTGGATCTTGAATAGCCTTTTTTTTCTCCGTTTGCTTGCACTGATAGTTCTTTTTTTTTCACGCAAACTTTTAAGTGCAGTATAAGTTGAAAACATTTTGTCGCACCTTTTCAGTCTAGTGGTTCCCAAAGTGAGGGGTCGCAAAACAAAATCTGGGTGTCGGGAGATGTTTTCAAGATGTACATTTATTTAATTGAAAGCTGCTTGTTTGAGTGATTGAATTTGTGTAAAGCAATATACTACTAAGTAATGACATTTTAACCCAATCCAAATGGTTTTGCAACTTGAAATTAGTACAAACATCTGTTTCATGTTGTTGTGAGGATCGCGAGTTGGTTGCATGACTTTCACGGTCTGAAAAGCTTAAATCTCTGACCCGATCGACCAATTGACCAAGAAATTATTTAGTTGATTAAAGCCCCATTATCTTAAAAAGTGCTGGTCAAGTTTGGTGTATTAATTTTAAACTTTAAGAGACACCTAGAAACATTAAACATATTTGTTTGAGTGAGTATTTGTGTTCAGATAAGTTTCACCTGAGGACATCTGTAAACTTTTAATTATTTCTGATCAAACAAAGGCTCCATTAAAAAATAAAAAGTTTAACGAGTGTTTGGTCAATTGTACAAGATGTGCTTAATAAAACGTCCTGTTTATTACTGAAATGTGTATTTATGGATCTATTTAATGAGACATTTTAATGAAATTATGAAACATTTTGTACAAAAAGATAAACTGCTTTTTTAAGATCATATTATTACATAATTTAATGATGCAGATGACTTTTTAACACACTGTTCTTTCAAAGGGCAGTGCCTTTTTATACAGTTTTAGGAGATGTTTATATGGAATGAAATTGTAAGTTTTATTTTTGAAGAACCCCAGGAAGATTAGCAGAAGATTGGGTACAGCTGATGGCAGGGGCGTAGCACCAAATTCTGGGCCCCAGGTACAAACTTTGTTGATGGGCCCCTAACACATAAACACGTATTTCATTTATTTACATAGGGCCTACATCGTTTGCCAATATGTTATATAGAGCGGCAACTTGTTTAAATTACGACAGCCCAGTGAAATCTTGATCAATATGTCACTAAAGTTCTAATTTCAGCTCGGTTTTAATGATTAAATTAAGGTTAATAAATAAATAGCCTACACTAATAAAAAGCTTCCTCATTAAAAAACAAAACACATTTCTAGTGTTTGTCTGGGTCATAAAACTTCTTCTCTTGTGCTCGGAGGTTTGTGGATAGTGATCTTAATTACTAAATTAGCTGGTGATTATATCAATGATTAAAAAGATTTACAAGCAATTAAAGTATACTAAAAAAAAGCAGTATACTTAGGGGGGCCCTTTCCTGCTCTGGGCCCTGGGGAAACTAGTTACCCCCCCAGTCCGACACCCCTGGCTGATGGCAATCTTAAAGAAAACACCCCACAACATAAGTTTTAACAGGCATTCACACAAGACTAGAATTATCTGAGGACATCTGAGTTTGCTGAATTACAGGTGAAGTTCAGGAGAAACTTTAAAGTAATTTTTTACAGACATGAACAGTTCGCACGAGACTAGAATTACTTGACATCTGAGTTTGTAGAATTACCGGTAAAGTTCAGGAGAAAAACAGTTTGCATATACATGTGTGAAGGACAGGTTAGAACACATTAAGTTTTAAGTTAGGGAACGCTTGGTGTTGGTCAGAGGTTGAGGTGCCAGGTTTTTAGGTAAATTGCTTCTTCTGAGCTGCTTCAGGACTGCTGCCATCACTGAGTTAGGGGGTGTTACTGTGTGAAACAAAAAAAATCTGTTGGTGCAAATGTGCTATATAAATAATTTATTGTTTCAGGTGTTGTTTTCTAACTTTATTCACAAACAACACCCCATTAAATATTGCTTGATCATTGCTAAAATAAAATGTACAGGTTAAAGGTAATTATAGCAGCAGTCAAAAATGATTGCCAATTAATTTAACACTTCTCATTAAAGTTGTTCCAGTTCTGTCTGTACTTTTTGTCCGTCTAAATTGAAAAACTCCACCATTAATTGTTCTCAGAGGAGCACATAAAGTACAGTGTCAGTTTGATTCCATTCACGATTCTCTTATCATTGTTTAGTTTAGATAACGCCCTGTCTCTTCTCTTCTGGCAATTTCCAAAAACATTTCTACCCATCATCAGTCTCCGTTCAAACAGGAAGTTATTGTACAGATCTGAACAATGTTTCTGACACAGCATTTACACCCACGGCTGCTCTCACATTCACTCCAGTTGTTTAGGTATTTATGCACATATCCTGGATTAAATAATAGTGACAGAGCTGGGTTTAGTGAGTCAGGCTTGTTAAATTACTCAGGGACACCGTGAACCATGCATAACGAGAGGAATGCAGCCGTTGTAACCAATACGGTATTGTTTGAATTCCTGGTAAGTTACGAGGTAAGAGTTCAACAAGGAATCACCTACGAGTATCACATTGCTCTCGATTTGTCATTTTTATTCAAGCTTTGTGTCTCAATGGAAGATTTTTTCAATTATCTGCACGCCTGATTGTGGTAAGGAAGTAGTTGAGATTGTAATACAGAATTCCTTCATATGTCATCAAAAAGTAGCTGATTTTCACACTGCAAACACAATTTAGGTTTTAATTTTGACGACTTCCTCTCAGAAATCTTTTTTACACATGGTTAATATTGACATGTATTCATTTTGGTTGCAATTAGGGCTTAAAAAAGTGAAATTGGAGCGGACCACCCAAGCTTAGCCAATCAGAACGCTGCATTCAGCTCCTGATTAAAAACTAATGTTTAGCGTCACGGTGGCGCAAGCGGTTAGCGCTCTGGCCTCATAGCAAGAAGGTCCTGGGTTCGACTCCCGGGCCGGCCAGGGCCTTTCTATGTGGAGTTTGCATGTCCTCCCCGTGTCTGCGTAGGTTTCCTCCGGGTACTCCGGTTTCCTCCTACAGCTAAAAACATGTCCATTAATGCCTCCCCTGACCCTTCCCCCAGGGCTCCCCTGCAAAAGAGATTCTGAATCTCAGTGGGACTTCCCTGGTTAAATAAAGGTCAATTAAATTAAATAATGTTTAGCGTAGTCTGTTTTCTCTGATCATGTAAATGCACTGGGTGCTGTGGAAACACTGGTACAAGTTTTAAAAGGAACCCCGAGAATTTTTTAATGTTTGTTTTCGAGTTTTCCTTATATCATCAAAGATATAAATACACACAAAAATAATCTGAAAAATTGACCGTTTTATTAAACTTTTAAGAAATATATTTTCACGGAAGACGCCATCATTGTTTACAACACAGTGCATTATGGGTAGTATGACGTTGAATCGTGTAACTACGAGGAAAGTTATGAAAGCTTACCGCATTCTCCTTGTTTCCTCCCGAGACGAAATCACAACCAAAAGCCACACAATGTACCATTTTACAATGTGTTGTCGACGAAAAACTACCGACGCTCCTGTTAACCAGATCAACGGCAACTGTTGCAGCTGTTGCGTGCGTCTCACGACTGACGCTCACTGCGCCAGTGCGCCACACGATTCTGCGTCATCACCTCAAGATGGCGGCGCCCGTAATATCAGGAAGTTGTTGTAAACATAACAATTTTACGTCAAACGGCGAATATTTGTTTACTTTAAGTTCTACTTTTTAGTAAGTATACCTACGCGAAGTATTTTCGATCTATTTATGTAAATATTCGGGGTTCCTTTTAAAGGGTTGATGGAGCTCTCTGATATCACAAAAAAATTCCATTTAAAGAAACAATTTATCTCACAAGCAAAATGACCTGCTTTTGAGGGTCCTTTTCTTTGCTGGGCCCCGGGGAAACAAGAACCATTTACCCCCCCAGTCTGACACCCCTGAACATGTGTGTGTCATATTGTTAATCCCACAGTGCAGTGTGGAGAGGACCACATTTGCATCACAGCAAACCAGTGCTTCCCTAAACTCTGACACACTCTCTGGGTTGACCACAAATAATGTTTTAAAGTCTGAGACAATTCTGTGTACCTTCTGCTCAGTGTTTGCGTTCCCAGTTGTGTATTCTTGGTCAGGAATAAACCGCTGTACCAATTGGTGTATTATTAATATCACATGCAATCGCCCCAAAAGCCTCACAGTTTCACCAGAGCAGACTCACACCTAGTATAATGTGTTGAATCACACTTTAGGCAATACAAAAGTGACACCATCAGTTTCTCTAATATCTACAGTGGTGTTTTGCTTCATTAAACCCAGTTTCAATGAACCAATATTGCACAGTTGCACTTTAGCAGGCCTATTCAACCTAAGGTGCCAAATCAGCCCTCCAAAATTCTGATCCGGCCCCTAATCAAGTATTACGAAATATCTATATTTTTTTGTTTGTACATTTATTTCTGGGTTATTTCTCAAGAAAATGTGTTTGAACTAGAAACTAGTTATCTTGATTTTGTTATATTTTACTGTCTGAAAATAAGATGTGCCAATTGGGTCTAGTGTAAGTCCAATTGCATTTTTGACAAAAGTCCAGTGAGAAAAAAACGCAATTTTTATATTTTAGCAAAACCATCTCTTTTGTTCTTGTTTTGTTGGTAAATATTGTTTTAAGTCAGTTATAATATGCTCAAATAAAGATAATTATGACTTAATTTAAGCACTTATGCACTCATTTTTGTCAATTTTTAAAACTAAACACATGGTCCTATTTCGGTCCTGATGTAATTTTTCTTTAGACCTTTACATCTGGTTTAATGCAAGATATTCCAGGTTCAAATTTGGCTAATAGGTGCAATAAAAATAAATGGCAGCATTGTTATTGTCACTATAGAAACAAATCTATACCTCTTAATATTTGGGACGTATTCTGCGACTCCCTGGCCCAGGAGCCGTGGTCTTTGATAAAATCTGGCCCTCAGGTTAATAAAGTTGAATAGCCCTGCATTATAGAGACCTCTGAAGCACTGACCCTTCCTCCTGCCCACATCAAATAATCTTTCTGAGAAGCAACACTTTTCATTTCGATGTTGTTTCTTCTTGTTTCTCCACAAATTAAATGAGGCTCAACTTAATGAAGCCACTTTACCTGTGATTTAATCTGTCCATAAGCTACATAAACATAGTCATATTATTAAAAAAACTCTTTCAATTCATTGCACTGTGCTAATAGCAGCTTATTACATTGTTAACTTAACAAGGGAGGCCGTTTGAGAGTTGTGTTGTCTTTTTAATGGTGCCCTGAGAGTCACAAAGACAACAATATAAAACAGTTAAAATAATTGAAGTTGGGATGACACACTTTTTTAGTCGTACATTAATAAACTTTGTTCTTTCCACTAAAACATATCATAAATGCAGCATTTTGTGAAAAAATGAGATAACTGTGAACTGTCTAAACTGAGTAATAAAGAATTTTAGTTCTAATCAGAAGCTGAATGCAGCTCTCTGATTGGCTGAGCTTGGGTGGTCCTCTCCAGTTTCACTTTACCTCAGCTTTCTTCTACATTTTTAAACCCAGCTCAGAAAAAAAAAACTCCAAGTGTCACTCTGACTCTCCTCTTTGTAAAGTCAATGCTTCTAAGCTTTCAACACATTTTTTTTGGATGAGTAATAAATCTAATAGCACTGTAGTAAAGTGCATCCAGCGGCTTTAACACTCGTGCAGGTGCATGTTTATAAATCATGTCACAACAATCCAAAGCTGAAAGTATTGTTGCTTGAATAACCTATTATATAAGATTAGTGCACTAGGTCAAAGTCCGTTTTGAATGTTTTTGTTTTGTTTCTATTCTGCTGTTGTTAAACTGTGCATTGCAACACTGGATTTTCCCCATTGTCTCATGTCTTTTGTACTGAATGTTTTAGATGTGACCGAGATTACATTAACCTCTGCTTGTAGACCTGAAACGCATTGTCTTTGTTACAAAAGACAAGTTTTGCATTCAAACAGGCATTCTTCAATCACTACTAATGCATATGAACTAAATGAAGATAATACACAAGTATTCAGAGTTGGAACTGACACAAACAGAGAAAAGGTGCTTAAAAACACGGACCCTCTGGCCAACTGAACTAAACCCAGTGTTAAAAGCCTTTGAGGTGTTTTAGATGACCACCTAAAATTCAATGCAACCAAAGTAACTCAAGCTTCACGCTTTCATTTGTAGAGCACGTTTCTGGAAAAAAAAACTGCAATTCAAAGTGCTTAAACAACATTACAATAAAAAACAACACACATTTTTCATTACAAAAAATAATAATAATAATAAGTAACATACAGTTAACTAAAAGCCAGGTTTAAAACATGTATTTTTCGATTAGTTTTAAAAGTGCTTAATGTACATAAGCTTCTAATGGTGTGCACTGCAAAATAAGAAACTCTAACTTACATAAAAATGACTTGGATTAAGCATATTCATCTTAAAAGACCAATTTTATAATTTTTTCACTTAATGAGACTTACTAAGATAATTTCACTTGTTTTAAGGCTTTCTCTACCAATTTACCTGATTTAGTTGTAAAACCTATTTTAAGGAAGCCATAATTGCTTGAATCAAGAACAGATTTGCCTAAAAATCTTGCCAAGAGAACTTAAAACTAGTATTTTCTGCTCAAAACAACCAGGTTAGTCAAATATTCTTACTGCATTCGCAAATTCGTTCACTTGAAATAAAGCATTTTTACCTCAAAATAAGCAACATTTTCTTATTTTTTGAAATGCCTTTATTGCAGTGTGTGGGAGTTGCATAGCTTTGGTGCATAATTGATGAACGCTGCATCAAACATTTTGTTCTCTATATTATTTTGGAGGACTGCGTTGTTCTGGCAGACACACACTGTAATTTCTGCCCTATTGAGCACACCTGAATATAAGCCGCACCTATTAGATTTAAGTAAGAAAAGTGATAAAGTACATACAGTATATAGACCGCACTTGTTAATAATAAGTCTATGAGAATCTATATTTTTGCTGCATTGCCTTATAAGCCGAAAAAAGTAGCGGCTTACAATCCAGAAATTACGGTAGTTTACAAGAGAACTATGTACTCTGTCTGGACCATGGGTATTTAGAGCTTTGTGAGTAAATAATAAAAGAGCTTTAAAATAAATTCTAAAGTGTGCAGGTAACAAGTGAAGTGAAGCTAAAACTGGAGTTATATGATCTCTCTTTAAAAGACAAGCAGCAGGGTTTTGAAGAAGCTGTAATGGTGTATGTTCTTTTTAGGAAGACCGATAAGAATGACATTATTATAATTAATAGTAGTAGTAGTAGTATGTGTCTTATACAACTCTGAGCTGTGAGATTATGTCTGAACTAGTCTGGGGAATCTCTAATATTAACACAAGGAGTTTACCAAGTTACTCCCAGCAGTGACTCAGTTTAGGTGGAACTGTACTAACATTAAGTTGACCGACAGCTCTGGTACTTTATTACAGTCACCACGGCAACCGGCCCAGGAAACACATTGCAGGCAGTGACACGCGGACAAGTGGAAGTCCCAGTGTGTCCTACAGCGGGTCACAATATTGCGGTAAACAGTGCTTGTCTGCAAAATGTACAAAACCTGCTGACAGCCGGAGATAACCAGGCTTTCAAGAACATAAAGTAATGTCCCTGGTAAAGCTATGAAAGGAATTTTTAAAGAGCAGGGAGCAGCGAACGACAACAGTGACGCACACAGGAGGCAGATACCAATCCCTGTGACATCAGAAGCTGCCCTGCGTGCGCGTGAGGTAACAGTATCGCCCCGCCGAGGTGTGAATGCGGCACTGCACTTGGATACTGTTGCCAGCCGGCGTAAACAAACAAAGGTGAACCTGGGAATTTTTGCTCTCATGTCAAGAAAGTACGAGACAGGTAAGAGTCACGCACAAACACGAGGCAGGAATGTCAACAAGCATCCTTCGACATATCATGGAATAAACAAGGAAGGTTTGCAGAACACTTAATTGTGCAAAATTTAAGTTATGTTCCAAGTGTGTTTTCCACAATTAAAGGTGTTTTGCCCATATTGATGCTTGGGCTGATGGCAATGCTGGGCAGTTAGAAAAGTTCACAGGGGGATACACAGTGTTGGTGTCATAAGGGAGTCTCCAAGAGGGAAACCTGTTCCTTTATTGTCTGAACTGTTCATTTGACTTCTTCTCTGACAATTACAGTAAAAGTTATTTAGTCGACACAGTTTTTAGTGCATGTTTCGGTTAATCAGGTTTACTATTTTTCAGTGTTTTATGTTGCATCTATTGCCACTGTAATTAAAAACGACTTTGATTCAAATTTCATTCATAATCATATTCAAAAAACAAGATGTACATTACGAAACATTGCATTTTAGTACATGTGAGTTACTGTATAAGATGATTTAACATTTAAACATCAAATTGATCTAAAATGCAAGCTTTTTTTTGCAAGTTTTAAATACAGACATGACACTGGGAATTATGACCATTTTAAGATAAGATTAAATAAGATAAGATATCCTTTATTTGTCCCACAATAGGGAATTCCAGTGTTGCAACGCACACAACATTTAGAAGAAACTTATTGATACATAAAACGAGATGCACATTGCTCCATGTTTTATGTTATTTTGTTCCATTAGATAATGCATCAAAGGCAGATGCATTGAAGACAATTCTGGGCCCTATAGGTACAAAACTACCAGTAGTTTCAAGTAGTTCACCAAAGGATATTAGAATCATACAATGCTTTATTAATCACAGTTTATTGATTACATCCCTATTTCTACTGTATCTTTAGATGCCTATTGTGTCCACTTCTAAATAGATAATGGTAAAATGTACCTACAGTATAGGCCTCTTAACTGTGCCACAGTTACTTACATTTTTGGTTACTGCTGAATGTAGTAGGTTACTGTAGAATGTAGTAGGATTGAAGATCCCTGGCTTAGTGGATTAGGGAAATGTATTATTCAATATTATTTATAATTCTTTTTTTGCGTGAAGCTTTTATTGCATGCATAATTACAGATAGACGTCTACCTCACAAGCACTTTTCTAATTTAAACAAAACATGTTAATCTTGCTTTTGGAGGCCTTTACCTGACTGGGCCTGGGGAAAGTTTCTCCTATAGAAGTTACAAGACATGGAAATGTACTTCCAGTGCAGCCAAACTGTCCGGGAATAGTGCCATTATGCAAAATTGTCAGACAAGTCGGGACAATAAACCAAACACATGTGAAAATGTTTACAAGGTGAACATGTTTATGGCTGGTTACTAAGAGCAGCCACAGGTATGTCCAACTTTTTATAACAAGACCACAAGTGCAGCAATTTTATTTAATATTTCTCTGTATAGAACCAGGTTTGCTAAAGTAGGACAGCTTGGTCAGATATATTTAAAACAAAGCCTTAAATGTGACTCTGGTTAGCTGTTTGAATGAAATAATTTCCCCCAGCACAAGGGAATTCTTGGGCAGCCTGACAGGGGCTGCCTGCCCTCTTTCATTCATGCTCCTGCGGCCCATTCATTAGAATAAACACTGATTTGTACTGCAGCCTACATAACAGGTGAACAGAGGTGTCTAATAGGAAACTACAAGCTCTTATTCTGAGTATCTTTTTGGGGATTTTTTCTCACAAAAGCACGGCATTAATTCCCCTCAATGGAAATCCCAGAGCAAACTCCGCCCACTGCGCGCAGCTTAAACGCAGCACGCCGCCCTCCGCTGCTCATTCTGCCCTGAACTTTAGACAGACTCGGAGCTGTGCGAGAAACACACAACTGTCTGTCAACATGGACGTACACAGAGCAGCGCACCACAACCGAATGGAATATAATTTGGACAACATGGATGGCAAGATGGCTGGGAAAATGATGCCGTGCCAGGAGGACCGTTTGGACAGCGGCGTGGACTCGCTCAGAGAGGAGGAACTGGTTAACGAGTTGAAAGATTTTCATGTGACCGACAATACGGAGTTTACGCAGGAATACGAGCCCTGGAGAGCTGTGGTCACGGACGACGGTGACACGTAAGTGCAGTATTTTCATTATGTTTCTGAATTTGTTATGCAAACTATTACTTTTGGCTCTGGCGCAGCACAACTTTACGCACAGAAGTTCAGCTGCAAAAGTAAAACAAATCTGCAAATATGCACGCAAGAATCGAAAAGAATAGTTTGCAAGAAAAAAACAAAGCTATCTAAAGTATGTGTGTGCAGAGCAGTGCTTATTCAAGGTTGCGTGTGTACTTTGGCTGAGAGCGTAGTTGGGCGGGGCTAAAGTCCACAGTGCGCGTTCAGGAAAGTCCCTGGCGCTCTGCCAGTAACTGATAAAGCATCAGATGTGTCAAGCCACAACTGGTGGAAATAACCCGACAAAACTCCAGTCTTGCGAAACGCTGCGCTGGCTTTGTTCTTTCTTATATAGCTGGAACCACTTCCTCTGTGGGTAGTTTTAAAATTTCAAGTACTATTTTAACTCACCTCTTTCTCTCCCCTTTACCACCAACAGGCTTCTACATTTGGCCATCATTCATGAAGCAACAGAACACGTCCTGGAGATGATCAAGCTGTCCCACAATCACCCTTTTCTCAACGTACAGAACCACCAAAGACAGGTAAACACCACAAATACACATAAAACATTTAAAACAAACTCCTCCAATTCAAATGTATAAACAAACCTAACCTTATGCCCTCCTTTTTACCCAGACTGCACTGCATTTGGCGGTCATCACAGAACAGCCCAGCTCGTGGAGAGACTAATCAAAGCCGGCGCTGACCCCAGGCTAGCAGACAACAGCGGCAACACGGCCCTGCACATCGCCTGCAAAAAGGGCTCCCTGGCCAGCTTCAGCGTCATCACACAGAACTGCCACAGTCACCTCACAGCACTCATGTCCTGCCCCAACTACAGTGGTAAGCATTCACTCTAGTCTACAAAGCATGCAAACGCAATAATGCACTTTGAATAGGGAATTAAATATCCTTTTTCTCTCTTTTTAAGGACACAACTGCCTTCACCTCGCATCTATAAACGGCTACATTTCACTTGTGGAGAGTCTTGTAAAGCTGGGCGCTGACATTGATGCACAGGTAAATTGACAAAACATTCATAAACAGTCAAAACAAGTCATTTCAACTCAGCTTTTACAGTCAAACTAATGTTATTTTATTGTGTTGTTTCTACAGGAGCAGTGCAGCGGAAGAACGGCGCTGCATTTGGCGGTCGACTTCCAGAATCTGACGTTGGTGCGCTGCCTGGTCGACTTGGGCGCAGACGTCAACAGCCTAAACTACGGAGGCTTCACGCCGTACCACCTGACGTACGGTCGCCAAAACGAAGAAATCCGGCAACAGTTGTACCACAAGACGGCGCAGGAGCTCAGGCCGCTGCCCATGAGCGAATCGGACGAGAGCGAAATGGAGGATTTGTCGGACGATGAGGTCAGTATTTGGAAATCTAAACTCCATTCACAGTAAAAGCCAAAAATATTGTAATTACCTTGATTTTAACCTTTGCTTTTCTGTCTTTTTCAGATGTACGATGACATAAAACTAGGAAATGACAAAGTAAAGAAATGACGACAACGAATAAAGTGACTCATGTGAAGCTGCTAAATGGGGCTGCCCATTCGAAGCCAAGAAAATGGCAGAAAAAAAAGGTCCAGAGGTGCTGGCCGGACCGAACCACGAAGATGTGAAGGCGACGCCGAGCTGGTCCGACAGAAAAGAGTGGAGATTGAATTTGCTGAAAGAAGCAAGATCATGAACTCTTGACAGTCCCCTGTGTAAAGTGTACATTTGTGTAAATAAAGCTGTGTTATATAGTGTAAATACAGAGATACTATTTTTGTACTTGTAAATATAGTGTGAATTTAAACACTATTATGAGAGAATAAAAGAAAAAAAGCTTTTGACAATGATTTCTTGTCTTGTGATGTTGTACAAGTGTTTAAACATACAGTGGCTAATACAGAAGATGACAAAATTCACAAAAATGATGACTTTAGGCCAGCCTGGGATTTCCTATTGTCAGGGCGAGGTCAGCGTGTCTGAGTCACAACACTGAAAGTCTCTGGGCTTCGAGAGGAACAAAATGTACTGAAAATTCCGTATAAGTAGCACTGACAGTAGGAAATTGTGCTTTTATACCAAGATGGGAATTCGGAAAGGTTACACAAACAAGAAAGCCAAGTCACGGTAACCAGGAAATTGCCAGAGTATGGGAAGTTTTCTTGTCACATGATAGTGAAAGGAATACTTGTGAATGGGGGCTGTGAGACATAGTGCGTCATCTTGTACAGAGTTAGCGCGGATACATTTTGGAGGAGCAGACAGAAACGGGGACAGAGGTTATCCAACAAGAAAATAATACATAATCCAATGTAAAAAATTATAAAATAAATAGATGCATTTAGTGGCTATAACTATAACTGCATTTCTGATCAGAGCGGGTTATGCAGTGTTGTAGTAAGTTTGTGGTGTTAGCAGTGAGCTGAGTTAATAATGAGAAAGATCCATGCATTGTAACAATTAGGCTTTATACATAAGGATTTTAAATGTGGCTAGTCGGACTGTATGTTCATTTTACTCAACTGCTGAAACTTGGGTGTTTGAAAGTAATGTATGCATTTTTTTAATCCGCCTTTAGCATTTGTTTCTTACAATGCATTATTAGTTAGTTGTATCATTTATATCAGAGATCTCAAACTCAAATGGAGCATCGAGGGCCACATTTCAAAATACAGGACATATAACGTTATAATCAATATAAATAAGCAATTTAGGTAATGTAAAGCCTAATGTAGCACATATTCTAATATGTCCGCATCCAGTTAACATTTGACAATATACAGACACAACTGACAAAGTAAAGCTGGTAACCAGGGTCTAGTTGTTTTCACCATGAACATTTTGTAAGTAATTTGCTGTATTCTAGTGCATTTTAGAAGTTTTATAATCACATCTGAACATTTGATAGGTGGGCCACTATCAATAATTATCAGAAATCCTCCTTGGGGCCACATGAAATCGTTTCAGGAGCCACATTTGGCCCCCGGGCCCTATGTTTGAGACCCTTGATTTATACTATGTTATACCAGGATACTTACTACAGTATAGCAAATATGTGAACTGCTTATAGATGTGCACAGAAAGACAAAAAATGTCCCTTAAGATTACTTCATTGTTGTAATATTTTTGGTTAAAGTTATATAGATTTAGTCGAAAACTCAAGGACTGTGTATTTGTTCCCATATTAAAAACAAAACATACAAAAAAGTAATTATGCTAACTGTGCAACTAGTAACATAACACTTGTAAAATATAACTCAAACAAATACCTGACGTTCAAAGCTACAGTACAGTGTCACAAATGGACTTTCCTGAGTCAGTGTACTCTGGGATTTAGAAAGATTCCAGACTACTGCGGATCGATTTCTGTTTAATCATTAACTAAACTCACTAAAATAATCCCAGGGAAATTTGAAGAGGTCACCTGCACTTTAGTCAGCTGTGATTGTCAAACAGGTGATGCAGGTAAATTCCAAATGCTTGGTCAGGCTACAATTGAAATGGGAAGGAAACTGGACAAGTCAGCGTTTGACTAACGGGAAACTAGCTGGTGACACATTATAAGCTCAGTTGAGGTCTCTATTGTTGGTAGACTGTAATAAAATGCTGAACTCTTTTAACTAAAGCCAATCATATGTTATTTCCCTGCTGGAATTCACCCCAAGCGTAACATACAAATAATGTACTTGCATGTCAATATTAAAGTGGAAATATTTAAATTTTTATAATTGCACAATACAATTTTAACCACTACTTAAATTTTAATCATATTGTTATTACAGCTTATTTGAGATATAAACTGCATATTTTCCCAAACATTTTTTGTGAAGCAGCATTTGATAAGAAAAGTACACAGAAAGCTGATTTCCCCCTGCTCAGTTATGAGTAAATGTATGCATTTATTCCTCAACTAAACCTGACATGTGCTGTGTGTAAGAAACGAGAATATTTAAGCCAAACCAGGTCAACCCAGACCAGTATGACACGGGGAGTAAAAGCACCAGTCTGCCCCACCGCGGGTATGTAAAGAGTTTTCAGTGCACAAAGCCACAACAGGAAGTCTACAACTCTGCAGCGCTGCTTTTCCCACAGACCTACAGCGTCTAAATCTGAATAATGAAACTAATACTAGCTTCGTATGACGACTTGGCCTCCGTTTCATAACAAAGCATTTTAAAGTAAATACGGCTGCAACAAGTTACTCACGTTACCACATTATATCAGATTCAAATTATTTTATACTTGGAAAAACTGATCTACACACACTATTCAGACGTTTTATGATTTGAACAGTGCAACGATGTGTATATCTTTTGTCTAGACCACATTTCAGCTTCACCTTTGGTTAACGTTTATAAAAATCTAATTTCACTGACTTTTACATTAAGTACGCTAAATGATTAAAGATGGGGTAGCTGATTTTCATACTGCAATCTGACAACTTCCCCTTATAAATCCTTCGACACATGGTTAATATAAATATAAATATATAAATATATATATAAATATATAAATATATATATATATACAAATTTTTCGTTGCAATTAAGGCTTACATTTTTACAAACAAGAAAGTGAAACTGGAAAGGACCACCCAAGCTCAGCTAATCAGAGCGCTGCTTTCGGCTTCCGATTAGAACTAAAATTCATTATTATTTAATTCAGGCAGTACTCAGTGGTGTCATTTTTTCACAAAGTGCTGCATTTACCTCATACCTTTTAGTGCAAAACACAAAGCTTACCAATTTACAACTAAAAAAGTTAGCTACCCCAACTTTAAATCTGGAGTCCCTGAGTTCCACACTGCATAAAAAAAAAAGTCCAACTGCTTCCTGGCTCCCTGCAGATGGTTATTACCCACATACATTTATTTTTAGCTGCAATTAGGGCTTCAGAAAGTCATTTTTTATACCGGGGGAAGGGGAAAACTGAAATGGACTGCCTAAATGCAGCCAATCAGAACGCTGCTTTCGGTTAACTATGTAAAATAAAATACTTAATCATTCAATCGGACAGTACATACTGGTTTGATTTTGTGCTGCATTTATGACATACACTATGGTGGAAAAGACAAAGTTTACTATTATATGATTTTAAAAAAATCAGGAACTCCAGCATTAATTGCAAAAAATACATAAAAAAGTATAGTAATAACTGCAGCCCGACAAGTAAATACAAATATATTCACTCGGCAGCAAGTTTGATTTTACTCCAAAAGATTTTTTTTTATTTTTGAATGAAACAGTGGGGTAAATGTACAGCAAAACAAAGATAACACCAGCCTCCATCTCGGGACGTCCCATCATGCTCTAGTTTTAGTCCAACCTTCTGGTGCTCAGTCCCGCTCTGCCAGGGACATGAGGTGAGTGTCTACTTCAGCCTCGGCCAGAATCCTGCAGAAAAGCAACAGCAGCAGCACAGTCATTTAACAAAACGTCTTTAAATCAGCTGATACAATGATTGTCTGAGAGATAGACTGAGTGATGAAGAGAGCAGCAGGACTGTGCTGAGGTGGTAAAATGTGTGCCTAACTTGCGGTTCTCAAACTGTGGTTCTCAATACTTTTAATGGTAGTTCTCAGAAATATGCAATACTTTTAAAAGGGATTTTAAACGGCATCATTATAAAACTGTGATAAAGAAAGCTAGTTACATTACTTTAAAACTGAAGCCCAAGTTTTTTGAAATACATACAATTATTGTTTTAAGACTTATTACCATGCTATAAGCGAGGCTCATTTTGACTCCAAGAGCTACTTTTATATTACATACAGAAGTATAACAGTTATTGCTATAGAGGGATTGTTACTTTCCGCTCCACTGTGCATGTCACCTGCAGAAAAACACCTCGTTAGTTAAAAAAAAAAAAAAAAAAAAAAAGGGGGCAAGAGCTAGCTGTTTTGATCAAACTGGTACAACAAAAGTCTAGCTCCTGAAGCTTGAGACAGTGTTTTTCTTGGTGTTTTTTCATTCATTCAAATGTTGCTTTAGCAACATAACTTTTGTTTTTGCTCAGCGCTGGCTAGTGTTGGTGCTACAGCTTGTGTCAATGAGTCACGGCTGTTTCTATTATTCAGCATTGTGCGCATCATTCGCGTTGATAAACAAATAATCCCTCTGTACTATAAGTTGGGTATAGACCATGGTCAGACAAACTCTAGACACTCCTGTTACCAAATTCTAGATATTTGTATCCAGGGACAGCTGGTATCAATAGGCTAGGAGGACTAAGCCCCTCCTGTCATATCAGGAAAGAAAATGTAGTTACATCTAAATCTATTTTATGAAGATTTTCATCTTTAAACGTATTACTGTTACTTGGTGTGTTGCTATTATAGTTTTAAATTTGAATCTGTCAGTTTTGCCGAAAATGTCCTTAAAAAAATGAAAACGGGGCTAATTTTCGCAGAGAATACAACAACAAACCAGTTGATTTTAGGAATAAATGTGTGGTAGAAGGAAGAATTAACAGCAGCAGAAGAAAAGCCACTTTTTGTTTGTTTCTTCTGAAAAAGCTTAACTTGAAGCTCAACTTTAACACACTTTAAGAAGGCAAAGCAAACAGAATAACTGTTTACATTTTCAAGGCGTAAAAAACACCTTTAAGAATTTTAAGAATGTTCCCCATGATACAGTATATACTTTCTATTTCAGTAGGATAATGCAGGTGATTTTCCACCTCCAGAAATTCCCAGGGTGTCACTTTCAGTAGAACAAGTCATTTACCTGAATTTGGGATCCTGTGTAGTTACAACTCCCACCTCCAGCTCAGAGGGCTTGAAGTCAATAGAAAGAACAGTCGACAGACACGAAATGGCAGTCTGAAAAGAAGAAAGAAGAAATACGTTTACGTTTCATTCTTGCCCAGTTTACCTCTGATACCTAAAAACAGACTGAGTTCCAAACCTCCACTGTTTGTTCAAATGTCCAGTCCAGTTTCTTTTTAACTTTCTTTTCCAGGAAACTCGTGGCTTCTGTCTGCTTTACTCCTGCAGCTGTGGCCTTGAAGCCGCAATAGTATCCAGCTGGATCACACTTGTACACCTGCGGGCCAAACTCCTCGTCTATGCCGATAACAATCATACCTGCACAGGAGACAATCTGTTATAGTCACCGTTCTGCAAAATACTTCAATAAGCAGAAAGCACTTGAATGCAAATATGTCAACAAACAAGTGCAAAATGTTAAACGGAAAAATAAATGTTTGCCTTTTGGATTTGCACCATCTAGTCTGTAATCCACACCTAAATAACTTATTGAAACTGCTTATACGTACAGCAGCCCAGTGGCCTCATTTCTGCGTTTTGCGTGTAAACTTGGGAGATGTCAGCGATTCTCTTGCACAGCATGTCCACGGGGATCTCATAGCCGTACTTGTACTGCCAATTAGCTGCTTCATATCGAGCTCGCTGCACTTGGGAGCGACTGTCGGCTGAAAGAAAAGAAAACAGGAAACAGCTTGTAAAATAAAGTCAGAGGTGGTAAGAATAAATCCATGATGGTGTAATAGAAAGACCATCAAACACATTAATGCCAAAATATCAAACATTCACATTCACTGCTTTTGTGGCACTTTAAGGATGCTGAACCTGGACTTTTCTCATTAAGAATATGACACAAGTTATGTTTGCGTTTACCTGTCATTCCAGACATTACACATCCAATGTTATCTGTTATTCTGAAAAGGTGGGTGACTGTGGAGGCATCCAAAAGCTTGTCCTGTAAAGCAGAATACAAGAGATTATAGAAGAATATTTCATACAAGTTGCAGCCTGAATTACTAAATCAAGTTAATAGATTGATATAAATCTTGAGAAATAAGTATAGACCTTTACTGTTTCGTTTATTTCACGGCGCTTGAACAGACCAGTCTAAACCCTGTGACTTAAAACCACAAATAAAAGCCCCTCTGTACTCACCGGTACTTTTTTCTGTGTTACAACAACTGCACAGTCCTTCCCTCGGACCGCTACTGACGTGAGTCCTCCCTGGTTTATGGCCTTGAAAGCATATTCTGCAGAGAAATAGATAAATAGACAAGCAAAGAGTGCTTTACTTATTTTTCAGCCACAATAGCATTCATTGTTATAATGTCAGTAACTAAAAAATAAATAAGACATTGTGGGTGAGAGAAAATCTGGAAACTGTCCAAATAAACATGATGCATTATATAACAACGTTTTTGTAGAAATGCATAATATTTTTACAGTGTGGATTCAGTTTAAGCATTATGTGTGCACTTTAATTATTCTTATATTATTTAAGTGGGTCAATATTCTGTTATTTTTGTTGTTTCTGCTTATAATAAAGACACTAATCAAAAATTACGTTGTACTAAATAAAAATGCAGATACCTTTAACTAGAAGTCCACAAAATGTCTCACAATGCTGTGAACCACTGTTTTTAAATGTACTTTAATTGTGCCTATTTACTTATCTAACGTTCATAAATACTCGTGCATGTTTTTCACATTATACTTTCTGCAATGAATCAGCTTGGTTGAAATGCTAAAGATGCTAACAGCTAACGTTAGCTGCTATCATAACACTCTGAAGTATTACTATGATTGTAGCTGCATTTAGCGACTGAAAACCCATACACGAAACAAACACGAGTTTTATTTCTTTTTAAGTTTTGCTTTCACTTCAGAGAGATGTTAATAATATCACTTCGCTGGACGCCAGGCTAAGCCAACCATGACAGAGCATTTAGCTCGTTAGCACTGAGCCACCGGCTTTTGTCTGATCTAACTTAAATACTCACCGACTTGATAGAGTCTTCCTTCAGGAGAGAAGATGGTGATGTGCCGATCAAACCCTGCGCTCGAGCCTCTCGACATTATAAAAAGCTTAGTCTGACAAAAGTCCGCCCGAAAGGATTTGCAGCAGATGAATTTTTACTTCATGGACAATATTTACCCGGAAACAGAATGTGACAACACTCGACTTCTTCCGGTGTGAGAGGTACGTTTCCATAGTGAAGTTTGAGCTACACAGAAAACCTTTGATCACATTTTAACCAGGTTTTAATTCAATATTTATGACTTTTATGCTGTTTGATTTTTCATAAGGTACTAACTTTTTTAATCAATTAGCATTATGTCTCAAGAGAACTTTATAAGATTCATCATGATTACAATCTGCCCTTCGAGATAACACAAAAGCACTAAAGTAGAGGACAAGTAGCCTAACTAAAGCTGTTGTCCAAATACATCTTGAGTTTGAGGTGGAAATCACAGCAGCAGTGGGTCTCAAACAGTGACAACTTGGATAAAAACAATACTAACAATAGCTTGCAATTTCTTTTTGTGCTTTTGTCCATGCTCTCTCAAAGTGCAAAAGTAAAAAGTCAATTTAAAGATAATTAAACAAGGAATGATGCAGGAAAGACAGGAAATCACGTAAATAATAATAATTTAAAGTAGTTTTGATATATGATTTATCAAGCTTTTTATAGCCTACTAAGCAAGCTTTAACATTTGAATGACCTAGTCTATGTTTCCGTATGCTTATTTTTTTGCACGTCCTAGTAGGCCTAACTATTTTGTGTAATATTTATAATAGCCTACTGTAGCCTATATATGCAGCATATTTTAAAAAAATGTTCCTAGTTTGTGAATTTATTTCACTGGCAATAGCGTCAATTTTTTTTTTTTTTTAATTCTGTTTCTGAAAATGAAATTCCAGATAAGTTATCTTTATTCGACGTACTTTCTCTTTTCTTAAAACAGATTTCATTGAACTTCTTTGTATTTTTTTCAGTTGCTGCGTCTCAGTTCCCTTTTCCTTGTTCCAGAGTAAAACCGTAAATATGTCAAATGGACTTTCCCTGTGCAGGTACAATATATTACAGACTGTGCTGTTTCCTCGTTATAATGACAATAATGACTCATCTGGTCGCGTGCATTTCATGGACGCAATTAAAATTTGGCCAGTGTACAGCGAGGACTTATGCCGGTTATGTGGTTCAGATGAACGAACAGGAAAAAGTCCCATCCAAATGCTAAGCAAATGATGCGATACAATGCAGAAGCATGACAGTAAATCACATGAACTAGTGTCTGGAGAAAAGCAGAATAAAAATGTCTATGCATATTAGAGGAGGGCAATATATCCAATTTTAGATAATATAGAGAAGGTTAGTTTCAAAATAATGATGCAAGAACTGAATATTGTGTGTATTGTGCAGTAAACAAATGCATTAAGTAAGTGTCAATAAAAATGAAATATTAAATATAAGCTTTCAAATGAATAAGGCAGGTTCATATGAAAAGCATACAGTAAGTTGTATAAATAATTCAAATTGTTTTATAAAGCATAAGGCTGCACTTAAACTAGAAAATGTCAATCTTTAATGAATAAATGCTCAAATAAGTGAAAATTGTATAGTTTTGGGTTTGTTTTTACTGTCTTACGAAAAGATTTGCCAGCAAAACTGTAAATTTTGTTCACATTTTAAGCTTTTTCTCTCCGAATTTTAGGTCTGAGTCTCACTTTCAGACACTAAAAAAAATACCTGCTACTCATTTGAAGCTCGATTTCTGTTGTTTTCTTCTTTTCTATATGATTTTTTTGGGGGTTGATTTGTTGAAATTTCACAATAGTCTTGTCATAATTTTTAAGAAACATTTTAACCCAGAATATCATCCAAATGTCTTTAAAAAAATCAATATCAACCAGTTCTAATGCATATATTAACTTTTGTAATGCAGCTTTGTATATACGCACAGTTTTTAACTTATTTTTATGCAAATAGTTCCTCTTGCGACAGAAGTTTTCAGACACAGTAAATTCACACCAGTGTTGAAATGCCACACTTGTGCAATACGGAGATTTTTGTCATTGCCATAATATGTTTTAATACTCTAATTACTATTCATTTCAGACACGACAAAGATTTATGATGGCGGTGGTTTCATTGGAGTTGCACAAATGCTTTGTCTCGACTTTCAAAAAACAATTGTGTTTTGTTTCTTTGCTGAATGTCACTATATAATTATTTGATACAATGCAAATCCATTTATTACATCATAACTAAACATGGTGTGTGTTCATCTTACATAATAAAAATCAAAAGTATACTCTGTAAAAATTATAACAATGATGATAAAACAGCAATAAATATGATATTTTTAATGTAATTTACAATTTAAGAAAAAAATGTTGCCCAATTGAATGTTTTCTAAAATGACAATCATATTTTATGGTATTTATTTTTTCTGCAACAATATTATCACAAAGCATAACTTTTTAATAAAATAATCAGTTATCAAGCAGCTATGAATGCAACAGGATTGTACAATGTCTTAGTACAGCAGCTCTTTCTCCCCGAGGGCCATATTCGAAACCAGACTAATAAATCTCTTTTTTCCATTTATTGTGAAGTTTATTCATTCAGGTATTCATGGGTGACTGGAGCCTATCCCAGTGACTTTGGGCATTAGGCGGGGAATACCCTGGATGGTGGCCAACAGGTCGCACTAGGGCTGATTGATTATGATGAAAATAATAATCACAATTGTTTAAATAGTAGTTGAAATCACGATTATTCAAACGATTATTTGCTTAGAAAGAGAGCAGAGCATTAGAGTTCTTTAGATGCAAATAACATAGGTAAGATATTTTAAAAATCTGGACTAATCACAATTACTTGATTACACATTTTTTTTATAAACAATTACAACAATAATCATCATTGAAATTTGATTAATCGCAGGATCTGAAATAGACAACCATCCACTCTCTCATTCACGCAGATCAGTTCATGCTTTTAAAACAAATCATTTTTTAACAATGAAAGAGCCCAGAGTAATAGAGACTTTTTAAACTTTGAATGTATAAAGAGTGCCTTAGGTTTGCCCCCCTTTCGTTCCCAATCACCAATGAGCACCTTCAAACTTAAGTAGATGTAAGATTTCTATGAGCATTTTTGAAACTTTGTTTTTTGTCATTATAGTTAATTTTGTTGTACTATGAACAAAATGTGATTTATTTATCTGTTTATGCCGTAGTTTCTTTCTAAAGAGGGATCATCAGTCGACGTTACTTTCTGCTCTACTGTACATGCTCCAAGCAGAACGAGATGCTGTCCATCAGATTAACGGGGAAACGTCTTCTTTCGATCAGGTATGAACCGGTGTAGCGTCGAGATGGGAACCCATTTGTTTAAAGTTAGTGCTAGAAAATCAATATTTTTTTATTTTCATATTACTTTTGCTAACCCTCACCCAAGCCACAATCCTAAACTTAGCCTTCGAATTATGCCTAAACTTAGCCGAATTAATTGTAAACTATTTACTACAGTCACAAAAGCTAGTGAGGGGTGCACGTCTCAATAGGGAGCTTGTTTCGACACCACACCGGTCTGACTGACGTCTTTCACTCACATGAATGTAACGTTTATGGGTCGGGTAAGGTCGAATTTCATTCACAAATTAGCATAACTTTTGTTTTCGCATAGTGAGAAACAAATAATCTTTCCATACAGAAAACTATACAAAAACACATGCCCCATAGGTCAATCAAAAGAAGAAATATACGTAGTTACACTTCTGTCTTAACATAACAAATGTGTGATGTAAATTAGTAGTGTAAGTGATATTTCCGAGACAATATTATTTCAATGCTAAAGTACTGATGTTTTAGCTCTGTTACTGGTATAAATAATACTGTATTAATGTTGCAGCTTTACAGCAACTTGCCCAACACAGCTGATCCACAAAAAACACATAAACTGCCAAAATGCTTTACACGCCTTGCATTTTTTAAGCATTAAAGGCTTGAAAACTACTTATCTTGCACCATCTGATGAGGTACAGACCACTCACACTGTTGGTTTTATTAAAAGTGAAATAGTGATGCCAGTTTGGTGTTAAAACAGAGATCCAGGCCACTTGAACTTTATTTCACATTTAATGGGAAACCACCCACATCAGCCCCACACAAAAATGTGACACGCAAATACTATTATATGACCTAATATAACACACACTTTATAAATAATCATGACTAGATTATCCATAGAAGATAAGCATTTTTAGCAACAACAATGACTGATAAAGTGAGGATAAAAAAAATACAGTATTGCTCAATTCAAACCCTCCTCTGCAGAAGTTTTGGTTATTCTGACTATATTTAAAATGAGTTTATCTTTATTTCACAATACACTGCAAGAATCACGCTTAAAACGTTCATTTACATCAACTTTTTTTATGATTTTTGGAGTTGGATTTGTAGTGACTTTATTGCAGAAAGTTAACTCAAAAGATGTTGGGACAGTTTGGAATTTGAAATATAATCAAGCAGATATAGAAACTCGAAACTTCAGTCTGGAGAGTCCAAACTGTTTGTGAACATTTAAGTAGGATGAGACGAATAATTTTATGAAAAATGTGTTCAAACTTATCCCTGAAGGATAATCCTAGTCTCTGTTTTAGACTTGACTCCTTCTTCAGTTCTACCTCAGTCCTACTTTGGTCCTACTTGTCTTGTTTGAGTCCTGCTTAAACTATTTTAGTGTTATTTTAGTCTTACTTTGGTCTTGCTTTAGGCCTACTTTAGTCCTACTTTGGTCATGCTTTAGGCCTACTTTAGTCCTACTTTGGTCATGCTTTAGGCCTACTTTAGTTCTGCTGTAGCAACAGCTTAGCGGGGGGATCCAGGCCTAACACACTTGTCCAGGTGGTCCGAGTGAAGAGTTATTTGCACAGTGGACTACTAAACTATTGTTGAAGTTCGGACCAAAACAGCAATACTGCAAAAAAGGGTGTAGAAGGGACAAAAAAGAGGAAACAAAAATGTATTGACAGGTGGAGATTCGCCAAACCTGCGAAAGCGGTAAAATCGTATGACCTCCCGTCACCCAACGCCTCTGGGCTCTGACACCTGTGTCATACTGGCTCCACGGTCAATCTCCACCCTGCCCCCCCCTTGTGGGCAAACTGAATCTAGGTCACATCATATCAAAACATAAATAATTGGGTGGCCTATTTTAACCCCGACAAAAATATATGTATAGGTGTACAGTAAAATACCAGCAATGGCTTCTACACCTGCTTTAGGCCTAGTTCTGCTTTAGTTCTACTTTAGTCCTGCTTTAATTCTACTTTAGTCCTGCTTTAGGTCTACTTTGGTCTTGCTTTAGGTCTACTTTGGTCTTGCTTTAGGCCTACTTTGGTCATGCTTTAGGCCTACTTTGGTCTTGCTTTAGGCCTACTTTGGTCTTGCTTTAGGCCTACTTTGGTCTTGCTTTAGGCCTACTTTGGTCGTGCTTTAGGCCTACCGTGGTCTTGCTTTAGGCCTACCGTGGTCTTGCTTTAGGTCTACTTTGGTCGTACTTTAGACCTATTTTGGTCTTGCTTTAGGCCTACTTTAGGCCTGCTTTAGTCCTACTTTAGTCCTGCTTAAGTCCTCCTTTGGACCTTCTTTATCCCTGCTTTAGTCCTACTTTGATCCGACTTTAGCCCTGCTTTATAGTGTTACTTTAGTTCTGATTTACTGTAGTTCCACTTTAGTCCTGCTTCATTCTTACTTTAGTCCTGTTTCAGTCTTGCTTTAAATGTATAGAGAGAATGCTATGTTTTAAGGTGAACCACATGTCACTGAATATTTTTCAACAGACAGATCTTTTTAATGTCAAACTGGAACATAACTAACTGAAGTCAAACGAAGCATGTCTTAAACCTAAATAGCACAGCTCCCCTCCCACACATCTGTCCGCCCCCTTTCCTGCCCCGCACCTTTCTCTTTTAGCGTGACCCTTTTATACTCATCGCTAACTTAAGAGACATAAAAAGACCCCCACCCCCGATCAGGTAAACATTTCGTGTAGGAGTTCGCCTCACTGTGGGGGGGATCTCCGCTGTGCACTCAAAAAGCATTTTCACTTTGCAGAGCACCGCTATAGCTGGCTAATGTTTTCCAATCACTGAAGTTTACAAATGTAGCAATAGAGGAAAGACTTTTATGAGGGCTTGTAACCAGAACTTGACTCATTTTGTTTAGAACATGTTGCTCAAAATGCAAACTTTTTCTTTCCGATAGCTTGATTATTTTGAGTTTTGGCTTTTTGTTATTTGATGCATCACGCGTACAGTGTTTCTCAGAAGCGCGGTCGGCTTCTAGGAAATCTTATCGACCCCGGTGATGAAGAGATTGAACATACAGAGGTATTCTATCTGTGTTTGAATCAGTATCATCACTGAGTTGTGTCGTGTGACTTACATGTTACCGGTGCTTCTGTGATTGCACAAAAGCCAGCATTGAGAAAGTTGCATAACTCCATGGAAGAAGAGATAATTCAGACCTTCCTGACTAAATGAATAGATAAATAAAGTAACAGTTAATTATATATGCTTGATAGTGTAGAGCATTTGATTTTTATTATGATTCTTGTAGCCCAGGCCTATTCAACTTAAGGCCCAGGTGCAAAATTGGCCCTCCAGAAATATGATCTGGCCCTTAACGCATCTTCCAAATATTGCAAATACACATATTTTCCTTGTTTGCAGGAACTACTGATTTGGTCCTATTTTAGTTTTGGTGTAACTCTGCTTTATGTACTTGATTTTGGCCTAACGCTGGTTAGACTTGGTTTCGACTCGGTTTCGACTTGGCAAGTCGGTCTAGTTCTTGTTTAAAGTTGGCTCAGAGCTGGTTTGTAGATTTTGTAATGAAATACAAATATAACATTAACATTACCGAAACAGATTTTGTACAGTAGTTAATTTGTACAAACCTAATTTTTGGCAACATTTACCACTAGTTATGCAATTATTCGACCCTCCTGCCATGGCTCTTGGAAAAATCTGGCAAATGGAAATGTAAAGTTGAAAAGCCCTGTTGTAGACTGGCTATTTTTCTGTTTCCTTTGAGGTAAATAAAATGTCATTGGCTAAAGTCAGCTGTCAAAGACTGACCAGTGTTGCCAGATTTTCAAAAAGATACCAAAAGAGACCCCAAGTCTTAGAAAATAAACCTCTAAACAAGTTTTTTCAGTCCTTCAATAAAAAGTTGTTGAAAGAATCAACTATTAGAAAAACAGATTTCTGACATTGTTAATAATGTTTAGACATAAAAGTATGCTTAGAAAACCTATTTCAAGTTCCTCAAAGGTTCACTATAAAAAACTTTCACAGAGAGTTAGATGTTACCTGTTTGTCTTTATGGAGATGATGTTGTTCCTCTGGGTTAGTTCCCCAACACAGATGTTTTATTTTATCATTATCACATTATTAGTGGCATCAACTCTTCACAGCACCAACCTGTAACTGGACCCTGCTTGTTTCTATGGAGATTAACATATTCACAATTCAAGGTGAAGTAAGCAACTTCCAAAATAATGTTTTTAAAAGTTGAGGGGGATAAAACAGACTGAACATTACATGGTTTTATTATTAAATGGAGTTTCTCTTCAGCACCTTTGCTCACGTGTGCTTTTACTGTGATTGCACAAAGCAGAGTTATCTTAACACATATTTTATTATTTAATCATCACAATGTGAGTGGTAACAACAATATTAAGGCATGCACGTGAGGAGCACCCAAGACATTTACAAATACCTAACAGTGTGTCCGGCACAGGTATGCATAGGCTTATGAGAAGAAAATGTAAAGGCATTTAAATGTGCATTGTCAAGATACAGACAAGAGAAGACACAGGAGAAAACAGGCAGACAAAAGAGCAACACAAGAAGCTTTAAA
The DNA here is from genome assembly GCA_038363315.1 of Mugilogobius chulae. Taxonomy (NCBI): domain Eukaryota; kingdom Metazoa; phylum Chordata; class Actinopteri; order Gobiiformes; family Gobiidae; genus Mugilogobius; species Mugilogobius chulae. The sequence continues at coordinate 28,852,721 of CM076405.1, read as the reverse complement.
ACAAACTACACAAGGCAGAACATCACAGAAAGTCCTGCACAATACTTGCTGGAAACACATGATTCAATGTTTGATACACAAAAAATGTATGTACTGTAGTCAACTTTATTTTGTTGAATTTTTCACTTTAAAGTTCCGAAAATGTCAAATATTTTTATAGAACGAGTCTGACTGTTGTCATCCATTTATTTTTAAGTATCGTTTTCTCAACAAATACACCACATTATCTCACCAAACTGCTGTATGATTGATGCAAAACTATCACTTATATTTACAACAGGTATTAAGCCACCAAATAAAGTCAAAATTAGCTAATCATAAAAACTTTTCAAGTCCAGACAATCTCTCAGACATAATAAAAGCCACACACAGCTGGTATTTCATTCTGCCTATGAAATAATGTCACTAATTTTTACATAAAGTGCATAAGCGTCTGGTCTGGAAACTCTGTAAATGTGTTTATGAAACGTGGTTTTGGGCCTGAGCGGATCCCACAGCGCTGACCCACGCCGCACACACTGACCTGGACGTGATTATCTGCGTCTGGAAAAGTGAGCACTTCTCTTTGATTGTGCTGCGGTCTATTGACTCTGCAGTTTGTTTTGACCGGAGTGAGAGGACCGGCCGCTGGTAGCACTCCTCACCGGGATTATGCTTAACACAGATGTCGGTTCTGCTTTCTGTCAAGTGAGGACTGAAGAGAGTCTGTTTCGGACTTTGACTGATGAAGTTTTTTGGGTTTTATTAGAGTCACGTGGCGAAGAGAGGAAAATGATTAGGATCAAGTTACAATTCTGTATCTTTGCCTTGTATTTTCTACAATTGAACTCATCTGTTTCCCTGGAGACAAGCAGGTGACGCCAAGTTGCAGGCCAGATCAATGAATATATCCTTTACCAGTGTTTGTGAAAATGTATGTGTACCTCTGGTGGCATATGAAAACCTGTATTTCTTTTATTTCGAAACAGATTTATTCATAATCTGGTCTTCTTTTGGATTATCATTTACAACAACAATATCTACTGTCAATCTTGTTTTAGACATGGTTAGACACATTTTTAACCACGAAAAGTGCTATATTAGGCTTGTTATAGTCCCAAATAAGATATGGTGGTACCTGGAGATTCAAATATGATACCAAGTTACTTGGTGTGAAAACTTTGTGAACCACGGTTCTACAGAGGGATTATCAGTCGACGTCACTTTTCCGCTCTGCGCATGTGCCTGCCGAAATCTGTCTGGTTAGCTGGGAAAACTTCTTTGAAACAAAACAACAAAACGAGACAAAAGCTCTTGTAGATGATCACTAGCCAGTACTGGCTAGTGCTGTTGCTACAGTTTGTGTCAATCAGCTGCGGCTCTTTCTGCTATCCGGCTGCGTACATATCCCCCGTGTTAATAAACAGTAATCAGAAAATATAATTTTGTTTCGTTTTCCGCAACAATGTCATCAAAATTTGTGGTCCACTATATGGAAAATGTGTCCTTGGTTCATCATTGAGACAACACACAATCAATTAAAGTTTGTAGTAAAATCATTTAATGTTCACAACATTTAAACAAATGTGCCGCACATGCATGCATATCACAACCAAGTTCACTGCACAGCATCACTTTGCATTTGTGGCTTTGCTTGCAAATGTTTATATTATATAATACTTATTTCAGAAATGTGGGTAAAGCGGGGGTTAGGATTTGAATCAGGGTTATGTTAAGTTAAATTCAGGGCTTGGGAAAAGCCGGCAAATAATTGTGTTGTGGAAAAAAAACTGTTTTGCTTATTCTAACAGAAATACTTTTTTGGCATTAGTCTGAACTTGACTTTCAACTGGATAAAACAACAAAAAAGTACAGTCTTAGCTTCTTCTGCTGTTGTGATGCTTCAACCAATCAGCTTCAAGTGTTTTTTATGGCATTACCTTTTTCTCAATCGTTTTCAGCAACACTTTATCCAGATTGATGATGTGATCCAGGTTAGAAACTCTTTGCTCTTTCTAAAAGGTTTGAAAAGACAAAAGGTATTATATTTAAATGAAGAAATGTGATTGCAAAACGGAATTGGACAAACTATGAAGAGAAAATAGTTTTGCACAATTGAACTTTGAACACCTTTTTTGTGACCAGTGGCTTTCTGTATGAACGTCCTGTGTAACTTCACACAGAAGATGCTCAACGTCTTTGGTGAGCATCCTTGTCTTCCTGTGCACAGTCGACTGTAAAGAAGCTCCATTTTCTCTTTTCTTTGCCATTATCTTGCCTCATTCTTCACTTTACTGCTCAGCTTGCTCTTGTTAGCCGCTGTCGCAGAGCCAAACCAAACAGACATGTTAAAAACAAGAACACTTTCAATCAGGCTGACACAGACTCCCTCATGAACATGAGCTCACTCCAAAGCCCCTGAGTTTTCTGATTATGTAAAGTTTAGCTCAGATTTTCATCAATTTACGACCAGATCAGAAATGTACAGAGTTAAAACAGGATCAAGATCAGAGGAAAAAACTTTAAATCTTCTCTCCAACAAAGTACAGGTCCACATAACATAAAGCACTAAGCATGTATTCAGATATGTCCTACTACTTTCAAACTCTCACATATTATTTAACGCACTGTTGATTTCCACGTGCATTCATTTTCCAATGAATTAAAGCTAAAAGGTGCAGATAAAACTTTTTCAGTCATATGTACTAATAAAAAGAAATGTTTTGAGCCGAGATTTAAACATTGTAACAGTAGAGGCCTGTCTTTTATCTTCGTCCTACTGTTTCAGATCTGAGCTACATAAAACTGAAACGCTGATTCTCCGTGTTTAGTCCTGACTCTGGTCCGTGTTTAGTCCTGACTCTGGTCCGTGTTTAGTCCTGACTCTGGTCCGCGTTTAGTCCTGATTCTGGTCCATGTTTAGTCCTGACTCTGGTCCACGTTTAGTCCTGACTCTGGTCCACGTTTAGTCCTGACTCTGGTCCAGTTTGGTCCTGACTCAGGTCCATGTTTAGTCCTGACTCTGGGCACCAGCAGGAGGCCGGTCCCTGAGGTCCTCAGAGTGCGAGATGGTTCATAAGGCACTAACATGTCAGAGATGTACTTTGGTGATAGTCCATGGAGAGACTTAAACACACGCAGAGCTGTTTTAAAGTCTATTCTCTGAGCCACAGGGAGCCAGTACAAAGACCTAAGCACAGGACTAATGTGATCATACTTCTTGGTTCTGGTCAGGACTCAACAGCAGCTTTCTGGATGTACTGCAGCTGTTTTACAGCTTGTTTGGATAGGCCGGTGAGCAGGCCATTACAATAGTCAAACCTACTGGAGACAAATGCATGGAAGTCTCTCGAAGTCAGGCTTTGACACCAAACCTTTAATTTTGGCAATGATTTTTATGATAAAAAGTTGCTGATGTTATCAATATTTACAATGTACGTGGTCAAAAAATTACATTGGAGGGTAATACTGACTCTGCAAAAAAAATGCATTTGGAGAAAACAGCTCTTAAAGTAATAAAACACTCAATTGGATTGTGTCCTTAATATGAAAGCCTAAAACTATACCGAGAAAACAAACTGACCAAAACAGAAAATGAAAGTATCTCCCCTTAACCATAAACTGAGGAGATGACCTTTTTTAGACTCTTCTGGACTTTTAGGTCACAGACAGAGGGAAAGTTGGGAGTCAAATGTTCATTCTCACTGCTCTGTTTAGCCAAGACAACACAGTAAATCTTTTTCTTTACACATGGTTGTTTTCTCACAAATAAAGAGTCAGCGTATCGAGTAAATGTTACACAGGAAAGATGGAACAAACCACACTTTCTTTAATCAGACGTCAAATGAAAGTGAAACTGACTTCTAAACTCTGTGTGAACCTCTTCAAATAAAGCCTCTTTGACTTTTTTTCTGGTAAAACCGTGATTGTGAATGAACCGTGAGTAAGTCCGGACTGGAAACGCAAAGAGGTTTGTGGTGAGAGAGTGACTAAAACAGAGGACCACCACGACAAAAAATACACAAGAAGTACAAGTGATCCCAGAAATCACTCTTTTAATCGTCCCGTATTCAGCAAAATGTACTTATGTGAGCTGTTAGCCAATTTAGACTGCTGCTACTTTACTACAAACATCTGCAAAGTTTAGTTTCAGTCAGATAAATAATCCTGGATTGTTATTATATTTGAGCTTTTTTACTGGAAGAACCTTAAGTTTAAGATGTTTTGGGGAAACATTTTTGTTTTGTTTTTGTTATTTGCTGAGAGATTCACTTAAAAAAAAAGCTTCAGTCACTTCTGTTGAACTGAAAAGTGAAGCAGTTCAAACAAGGTTAAGGCACCAAGGAGACAGGTGTGGTACTTCCCAAATTGTTCCTATATTTTCAATTTTGCTAGTTTTCTCATAAAAATAGACTAACTTCTGTATATTTAGAAGAAACGCTTAGTTAGTTGATGTGACCCTCTTAGTTACAGTCAAAACAGACATTATAAGATGACTCTGCTTGTTTAAATGCTCTTCTGACATATTAACATAAATACCTATAAATTTAGTAAAAAAGCTAATAGGACTTTTTAATGGACTTCATTTAAAACTTTTTAGATCTATTTTAAGTCCATAAAACTAATTTTTGTTACATTTCCTTCACATTTTGAAGAAAAATTGTCAAAAACCCAATTTTTGCTTAATAGTGTTATTCTGGTCGCCGCTAGTACCGCCAGGTTTAACAGCCATACCTACTTGTCAGTTCCTGATCTCATCAGATCTCAGAAGCTAAGCAACTTAGGGCCTGTTTAGTTCTTGGATGGGAGGCGGCAGGAACACCAGGTGCCACAGTGGGACGACAAAAGTGGAGATTGCCGTTGTGTTTTTGGGCAAGACACTTAACCCACACTGCCTCAGTGTCTGTTACACTGGGTGAGTGAAAACTAGATTGTAAAGCGCTTTGGAAAGGTAGAAAAGTGCGATATAAATAGACCATTTACCATTTACTTTTGTTTATTTTAACCAAAGAAAATCTAGGCATTGGTTCCTTATGGGATTAATACAGAAGCTATAGCCTTAAAGCTCGACAAATCCAAAGTTAAAAGTATTTAACTATTATTCACTTTGCAATTTTTAATTTAAAACTTGCCATAATGTTACTAGAATAACTACGGCAGCTGATTACCCTAGAAAATGTTAAGTTTGCACACTTAGGGGTTATAGGACAGTGTACAACTAGGTGAAGTAGCTGATTTTCACACTGCAAACATGATTTAGGTTTAAATCTGACTCTTCCCTCACATAAATGTATTCATTTTTTGGTTGCAATAACGGCTTCTAGATGTCTTTTTACAAATAATAAAGTGAAACTGGAGAGAACCACCCAAGCTCAGCCAATCAGAACGCTGCTTTTGGCTACTGAAATTCTTTATTATTCAATTCAGACAGGACTCAGTGGTCTAATTTGCTTTTTTACAATAGTGATGCATCTATCATATACTTTTTAGTGGATTAAACAAATAACAGAAAAATGTACAGCTAAAAGTTAGCTACCCCAACTTTAAGAGAGATACTTGAACCAGATTCCAGCTAATTTCCTTCTGCAGTCCTGAGAGAGAGGAAAGTGGAGGAGCTACTGGACATGTTTTAGTGGTGGTGGGGCAAACCGGAGCACCTGGAGGAAACCTACACAGACACAGAAGAACATGCAAACTTCACATAGAAAGGCCTTGAGCTACTCTGGAATCAATCGAGGAACCTTTACTTTTTCAATTATTTCAACTAAAATAACTTTTGTTTGTGAAAAAAATTGAAAAAGCACATTTTACTTTATTCAGAAATGACAACAAGCTAGGGTTACTTGTTTTTAATTGGGTGAGCAGAACATCTCAATCATCTCAACTAACCTCACACTGGGTTTAACAGTGTAACAGTGGTTTAGAATGCATTAACATTTCCATAACCCACCCAAACAAAACCAAAAGACTTTATCGAACAATCAGCAGCCCTCCCACAGTCAGAAGCACGATACATATCACAGGACGCACCTACACACACAGAGAGAAAGAAATAAAGCCAACGCCAAACCACAACACTGCAGTAGACCCCTGAGGAAACACTGGAGATGTGATAAAAACAGAGAAATAATATCAAACAGAGAGGCTAAAAATAAGCTTAATGAATGAAATAGCCTATGCACAGACTAAAACAGTAAATAGAAAAATAAGAACAACAGCAAGAGAAATACTTTTATGAAACAGAAATGCCAGTGAGCTCTTAAGATATTTAGCTTACCTACAGTTAGATGTCTATGTAAATCAATTATTTATTATTGTGCAGTTAGTCGGGCTGAGACGAGCCACGAGATTGGGTCTTCAAGATCAAGATCGAGACGGGATTTTAAAATACAGTATTTAGTTTGAACTGTTTCAATTTGAAATCTTAACAAAGCAAATTACAAACTTAACTTGTTATTATTATTTATATTTGATTTACATTTCCTTCATGTCTATAGCAGTATTCTTATGACTTTGACTGAACTCAGGCTCCGCCCCCTTTCTTTCCCCCTCTGCTGCTGCAGCAGACAAATGCACACAGAGAAGAAGGAGCACGTCTGTCCTACTTTTTACGAGGTTAGAGATGTAAAAATATCTCCTTATGGATCCATTTTAAATGATCTATAAGTGTGAAAAACATCGCGCTGCAACCGCAATGTCCGCGTTTCATGAAATCTTTTCATGCAAATTTTTAGAATGTTGAGGACTAAATATCACTGTCAATATTTGTCCAATCAATACAAAATAAAAACTGAGTTTTGCTATACCTTTCCTTTTGAGCTTCAGAAAACATTTTTCTGAATTCCCAGATAGGCGCAATAGATGGAGTTTTATCTAATGGGGAAACATATAGATAATGTCATATGTTCAATATATTTTTCCTATTACATAAAATGCTAAACTAAAGGTGTCATAATCATGTTTAAAAGACTAGAACAAAGCATTATGGGCTTTTAAAGGTGCACTATGTAACTTTAGATTCTTCCTCCTTCTGTCTGTTTCTATAGTGACGTCATTGAAATGAGCAAGTCAGAGTGCAAAAGCCTCAGCTACCACTAGTACAGTTTCAGAAACACTCCTTTAACCCATTTTCTCAAAAGCCTGAATGACTGAAGTTGTGAGGTAACTGAAACTGAAAACTGGGGCACCCGAACGAAACTTACACAGACACAGGGACAACTCCAACTCTTTCAGACTCAAACTCCTTAAACCAGACTCTGAGTGGTCTAACCACTGTGACACCTTGGTGGCCAGCAAGATGAACAACACAGAACTATACGAAGACACAGATGACACAAAACAGGAGAATATGATTTTCACTGTAAAACACGTCAACTGTTTATGAAGAGACTTAAATGCCACATGCGTCACTTTTACTGGTTTTGCTCTTTTCAGCAATTATGATTAAAGTGCGTATGACACATGTTTTTTATAACTTTTAAATTCTAAATTTATTTGGAAATTTTATATATATATTGTAATACAAATGCTAGTTTTACAATAATCAAGAACAAGGTTGTGAAAAAAGGGTGTAAATAAGTAAGTTGAAAAAACAAAACCAACAGGAAGTAGAGAAATTTTAATCATCACACTAAGGAGACAAGGACTTTTTGAATTTTCTGTATTATTGTGTATTGTTAATTGTATTAAAATTAATGTAAAATACCTGCTACATTAGATGACTTTAGACCCAGTTTACAAAATGTTGCTCCAAGCTTGATGTCAACAAAGTTTTCAAAATGTAATGAAATTATAATATAAGTCATACACATATAATTAGTAGCACAGTTTGACTCAAATGCTATTGAACACTCAGCATCTGAGCTAGTCCGGTATGTTTTGAAGAACTCCAGTACAAACCTACCTACCTCATTTAGCAAAGGTCAGAGCCTCAATACAACCTACTGTTGAGTTTACAAACTTTTTAGTGTTTTATTATGGACTAAGTTTGTGTATAAAACTGCTTACAAACTTCAAATAGACATTTCTAAACTAGTGCATCTTTTAAGACTCTGATGACCATTAATCATCCTCTTTTACATGTCACTAGTGAGAACAGCAGAAAATTACATAAACATCTGTAAATAAAAGTTGTACATAGCGTGTCCAGGCCACATTGGTGAGTGATGGAGTTTGTACAGCATTTTGTGCCTCTGAATGTCAAAAAATCAGTTTTGGAAACATAATATAACATTGCCAGTGTTGTTTAATAAAGCTCTATAAGACATAAATCATTCTGTTTTACTCATGGTTTTGTTGAAGTCGCTCGCTTTAGCTCGTTTTATCCATAAAAGTGCAACTTTTGCCATTGAGTTTAATGGATTTGTGTCATCAGCTCTACCGGAGGAATATGGCGTCGCGCTGTTCGTGTTGTCAAGTAGTCTCTGTGCACAGGCTGTCAGTTGGCTTGTTTATACTCAAACAAGCTCATTTCTGTGATGAGCATTTCCTGTTGGCTCTTTTTAAACACACAAGTGTCCTATGTTGAAATATAGGTAAATGTTGTTCACCACAACTCACTGTTCACTGCCTGATCCTCTAAATGTTTATTGATGTTATGTTAGACTTATGATGTTAGATGTATTGAAAACCCAATAGAAATTAACCAAGCAGTAAAGGTTAGCTACTTTGAATCCCGTATATACAAGTCGAGCTATTATATGAATTTTCTTTTAGCCAAATGAGTAGATCAACCTGTCATAGGCAGTTTAAGATTAAAAGTCATCTAATCTCTGTATGTCTACTTGAATATTGTTTTAGTCTACTAAAGTTATCTGAAATAATTGATTTTAAACTTCCTAACATCAGTCACGTTTTGCTCACTTACCTGATGCAATCTGAGCTTGCAAATGGTTCCACACGATGTGTTTTAAGCTTTTTTCCACAGCTGTTAGGATAGGGTGACCAGATTTCCAAAAATAAAAACTGAGACACAGTAAATAAGAACATTCTTATGCATTTAGACTTTTTAGGGCTTCCTCAAACTCATGTATATTCTCTAAAACTTTTGTCAGTGCAAATTGATGCATTTTTGTTGTGTTTTGTTGTTTTGGTTATTTTCAAGCAAGATTTTGTCTAGTTTCAGTAAAGAAATATCTATATATTTCTCCCTTCATTGTTCAAGTGTCAAAGTGGTCAAAAATCAGAACAACCGGGAAATGTCTTGTGTAAAATTGGGACAAAGCAATTGGTTTGGACACATTTGCTGGGACTTTTGGGCACAGGGCTCAAAATAGGGACTGTCCCACGTAAATAGGGACGTCTGGTTACCCTATATTAGGAGCGAGAGTATACTAACAGAAGTTATTCATAATATTAACAACAACAGAGAAGCTTTGTGGATTCGGTGAACAAACAAACGGGACATTATTTTACTAGTCAGGACAGTGCAAAGTAAAAAACACCTAAAAATATACATTAATAAAAGATATGTGCTGAAGGAAATTATATCACAAGTGTGGCAATATTTCAAGAGTGCTAATGCAATAGGTTTAAATTCATTGGAGTTTTTGTTGTGATCTTTCCTATTACTAAAACTTCAACAGCATGCAACACTTGAAAGTTTCATAACCCCAAACAAACTAAAGACAGCCGGACGTCAGCCGGTGTTTACACATGTGCACGTCTCATTTCTGACTCTTGCATTACGTTTTTGCAGAAGTAACTCGAAGCCACAAACGCCAAGGTGAGCAAAACAACAACAACAAAGCAATAGCAGTAGCAGCAGCACTGTATCGTAACCGCACGAGGATGTCAACACGACTGTCAGCGCCGTGCCAGAGGGGAGCAGGAAATACAAAACCACCACCAACCCAACCCCCCCCCCCCCCCCCCCCCCCCAAACTCACACACAACATGTCTGCGGAGAAACCCAAAACTCTGAGGACCGTTTTAGTGTCCGCTGTGATGATTGCACGGGACAGGACGTTTCATCTGTTGTCTATTTTCAAAAGTGCACGCGCGATGTGATCCTGTAAACAGCTGAGCTAAAGGTTATTAATGTAGCTGTGTTAGTTTATTCAGCAGGGGTTCATTATCATCATTTATTTATTTTTTAAGTCCTAAAACACTCACACATAAGACAGACAATTGCAATAAAACATGGTTATACAACTGTTTCAAAGGTTTAAAGAAAGCTAAAAAAGTGGACCCGTATTAATGCTAAAAAGTAATGTTTTTTCAGTCTGTGTGTAATTATGAAACTATAAAATGTATTATTAATTATATCTCAAAGCAACACAAACAAACAAAAACTGTATATATATCAGGGCATGACATTAAGGATTTTCAAGCACTTGCCCCATCGGGCAAGTGGCCACAGTTTTTTACTTGCCCGACACCAAAATCTACTTGCCCGGATTTTTTTTTTTTTTTTTAATTCGGGCAAGTACTAAAAAAAGAAAGAAAAAATGTTAATTTTGTTAATGACATAATAACTTCTTTTTATATGCACACCAACATAACATGGCCATATTATTAAGTAGGCCTCTACAAAGACATTTAGTCTCTCTGTTTAGTCTGGAATTGAAAACAACAGAAATCTAAAATATAAACCAAATGAAAGTTTACTGCTTTGCTGTTTTTATTACATGTTTCTATCTATTCAGTGCTGTTAGACTTCAAAAACAGGATTAAAAAGCGGAGACAAGTGGAACAAAGTTATTTTTTCACAAATTATTTCCAATTAACTAATGATAATTTGACAGGAACATCTGTTGTATAGCATCTATGCCTTTCTGTTAGGGCTGTGCAATTAGTCGAATTTCAGTTTCAATTATGATTATTGCTGTAATTGTTTTCAAAAATTGTGTAATTGAGCAATTGTGTTTATGAACCGTGACTCATAAGTGACTTTATAAGCGCTCGGATATTTTCTAGAGTTGTAAAAATCAGTTCCAGACTGTTTCTTTTTAATTGCAAAAACATTTACAACTGTCCATTTTTATATCTCACCCATTTCATTTGATCTCTTAACTTTCTGCATTTAAGAAGCACTAATGCTCTGCACTCTTTTTAAGCAAATAATCGTTTAAATAATTGTGATTTCAATTATTCTTTAAATAATCGTGATTGTTATTTTTATTATAATTGAGCAGCCTTACTTTCTGTTCATTGTCCATGTTTTAAATAAACATGAGGCATTGTAACAAAAATCTGTAAACTGTGATTCACACATCACAATGTTGCAAATTATACTTACATTAACTGGAAAAAAACAAAAGGAGGTTCTTTGTGAGTCAGACTTTGGGCACAATCGACTAGTGTCATTCATGCCCAAACTGCAAACACCAGCTTTACTGCAGAATTAAATTCTGTTATTCCTCTGTGCAGAGCTTGTTCTCGCTTATGATTAGAGTCGATCAGGTATCAAAGGTTAAAAGTACAAAACTTCAGCTTCACAAAGAGTCCAGACAATGGTTTGTGTCCAAAGGACTCAGACAGTTTCAGTTTGAATTTGTAAAATTTTAGTCAGACTGTGTTTTAGGGAAAAGGGACTGAAATATTAAAGGGTTAACTCAGAAACCTGCGTTAGATAATTTAACAACATGCACAAATCAAAAGTATTTTGTGTCAAAGCCAATGTTTTGTGTGCATTCATTTGGGGAACTAAATAGAATAGAATATAGATTTATTGTCTACTGAGGTAGAAATTAATCTTTCACTCACTGACACATAAAAAACGACACAAAATTACAATAAATAGTAACAATAAAAAAAGTCTTGTCCTCAGATGTGTTGGGCAAGTTACAGTGGAATAGTAAAATATTATCTACTTTTCAAAAGGAGACCTATTGTTTAAAATATTTTTTTCTAAGACTGTAACTTGTTCTGCATTCTCTCTTTATTAGTTGACTCAAAGTTTCATTCAGAATGATTCCTGCATGTTTGAGTAATCTTGTATTGTCCTGCAGCTCAGAAAAGCCCTGTCCTCACCTACCACCTATCCTAGCCCACTTGTCCGTAATTATTTGTGATTATTCAAAATATTGAGATTCATAGTAAAGCATGAAAGGCTCAAAAGTCAAAGAGACTCTTAACAAAGATTAAAAAATAAAAAACTAATTCAAAATGCTGCTGCTTATTACACTAAAATCTTACAACGAAGAGGCAGAGCTTATCACTATAAAGAGGCGGGGCAGTTCTGCCGTTTTGCACAGGAAGTTTATATTTCTAAGCTGTTTTAAATCAATTTTGTTTTACCAAAAAATAAATGTAAACTACTGATCTATATGATAGTTTATTCCTAAGAACAAAGAAAAAAGCGTAATAGGTCCCTTTAAAAATGATATTGTGCATTCTGCATTTGGCTCATCCTTCAAAACCCTCTCATCAAGATTATTAACAAAAACTCAAAAGTGTTTCCACGAGTGGAAAAGTTGTTCATAGACAAAGTAAAATGTAAAAGTACGGTCTATGAAGATTACAGCTTCTGAGCCAAATGTCTGTATGTTCTCTTTTCAAAAGTGCTGATACCCCATCTTATCTTTAAGCACATAATTGTTGCAATAATCACAGTTTAAATTAATATTTGAATAAAACTGTTGGTTTAAATAAAAATCAATCTCCGATGGTCTGTGTTTGCATGTTCTCCCCATGTTACCATGGGTTTTGTGAGAGTCTATGTGTGTTATGAGTTGGTCACTGTCCTGGGTGTTCTCCCGCCTAAGGCACAGAGTTACTGAGATGTTACAGTCCAGTAGCCTCAATATTAAGACCTGAACCTTTAGCCTGGAGAATTCAAACTGCATTATTTTAGTGCAGAGTCTGGATTTTTCAACTGAATCTTCTCAGAAACAGAAAACATCTGAAGTCTGGAAATGGAGATGATGAAATGATTTTGAGAACTTCTAATCTGGTTAAAATACACAGTATTTGCTGTCAACAAATTTATTGTAACTGTTTTAGTTGTCTTATAATTTTCAATGTAAATTGTATTTTGTCATCATTGCCATTGTTGCTTACTGCATTTTAGGTTTATACTTTAAGCTAACTAAATCCAAAAATAGGCCCATGGGCTGCACAGAATATGCCTTGCATCACTGCTACCTTGGAAAAATAGAGCAGCATTGGGTACTTGACAAAAAATAAATAAATAAGCCAAAAATTTCAACGGAACTGTAGTTTGCCTCAGTGAAACGTTAACCCTTAAGAAAAACCATCATACCCTGTAATACAAAATATATTCAACTAAATACTTATGTCTATAAACCCTAACTACAATTTGTTATTTTAGTTCCATTGTCCAAATCTAAGAAATACAGTTGGGGAGTAAAGAGCAAAGATTTTTGACCAATAAAAGCATCCAGAGTAAATACTGCAGATACAGTATTTAATTATGTACTAGAGAACATTCAAAGAAAAGCAGTAACATCATCATGAAGTCATCAAGTCAAGGAGTATGAATGCTTCTTTTGGTTATTAATCTGTCTGGTGTTCAAACTAGTTTCAGGTCCTAATAGTTACAAACTGGCTGCTCACTGTAGAAGCCAATGACTTTTTGAATTCAGAGGCACTTTGGAGGCAAGACAAGGAACCTGCATTTGAGAAACACTCTAAACTTCACAGCAAACAAGTCAAATGCTCAAAATTTAGATTTTTTTTTTCGTATGTATTTTTTTGTTGCCGATTTTTTTTACTTGCCCATTCGGGCAACTAATGAGAGCAAAGTACTTGCCCGGAAATTTTTTTACTTGCCGCGGGCAACAGGACAACCCTTAATGTCAAGCCCAGTATATACTTTTCCAAATCCTCTTGAATGGCTTGATATGTTTTATTTGTTTCTTTCATTATTTTATTCACATTATTCTGCCCCACCCACATTTCTTGCTAGTACACTTCCTGTTTAGCGCAGTTTAACGTGTATGTTTTGTGTGGCAGTCTTGCTCTGTAGCAGAGTGGTTAGCTCTGGTTTTCTAACAAAAAGATTGTGGGTTTGACGTGAGGGTCGAGCCAAATCAACATCTCACGATCTCTTTGGGTGGAGTTTGTATGTTCTCCCCGTGTCACTGTGCGTTTCCTCCAAGTATTCTGGTTTTCTTCCACCTGATTGTCTGTTCCTTGCGATGAGTTGGCCTGTATCTTGAGTGTTTCCCCACCTAAGGCCTAAAATCATTGGGATAGGCCTCAATCAACAGGTAAAATGAGTCCAGCAACTAAATTCTACATGACCTCTACTTTCAAACACTAAATATATTGTATGTGACCAATACAACATTTGATGTTTGATTGTGGCTAATGTAACTCTCGCCAGTGTTTCCCAACCATGGATACGTGAACCCCAGGGGGTACACGACCATGTTCCAGGGGGTACATGAGATGATTTAAAAGAACGATACAGTTGGTAGAAAAGATGTTCTTTGCAGCACATTTTACGTGTTAAGAGGGATTTTCTTTTTTTACATGGAATCCAATAAAACAAAAAAAATGCAATAGCTAAAAATGAAATCTTTTGAGTAAAATACCCCTAAAAACACATGACAAAGGGGGTGCTCCGTGTGTGAGATCCTGATTTAATGGAAACTCTAGACAAAAAAGGTTGGGATCCAGTGACTTAGGGTAACATGGGTTAAATTAGAAGTGTAAAGAATAAGGAATAAGGTGGATATTATTGTTTGGTAAACTGCAAAGATTAACTTTTCCTCACATTTCAAAAATCGTTAAGACTCTTAGCAGAATGAACTACCAGTCAGTTATTTTCAAGGTAAAACAGACGACATGTAATACAATGGTTTTGTACAAATTGTTTTGATTGGTCAATAATGAGACCTTGCATGAAGTAGACAATAACTCAATATGACCAAAAAGAATTAGGATGGCTGTTTTTGCACACAAATTATTCCTTCTTTTATTCCTTCTTCTCATTTATTAAGTGCATTTGGAGTAAAAAACAAAGAGGCCCAGTGAGAAACAGTCAAAAAACAAATTACAGTGTAGATCAGGGGTCTTAAATTAAAATGGAGTTGGAGTCGAAATACTCAGTTAGCATTGGTCAAGGGACACATTTTAAAAGTGATAAAGTAAATAAAAGTGGGTAACCGGGGTCCAACTGTTTGATTTGGACAAATTCTAGGTAATGTGCTGTATTCTAGTGCATTTTAGAAGTTCTATTGTCACAATATAACGGTATATTTGATTGGTGGACCACTATCAATAATGTAGTGTAGATATATTTTGGATCCAAGTTACAAAGAACAGTTAAAATAAGACTTACATACGGACAGCTTCACCTTAAACAACTCGTCCCAACAGACAGTATCAGTCGTGAGTCTGGTCTACTTTCCTTAAATACTCATTCTAAACTAGGATGGCCACGCTGTAATGAAAGGCAGGTGCAGCATGAGGCCTTGATCACATGACTTATTACTTCCTGGACCTTGAAGGAATAAATATTTACAATAAAAACAGCATTAGCAAACAGACTATTTAAATATTGGTATATACAGTGAACCAAAAACAAGAAAAAGGGTTAAAATACATTCCGCTTATTGGTCATTTTGTAATAATCATTTTGTTGTGACAGCTTAAAATAGATTCTGTTGCCTTCACCACATGTTCCACATACATTAAAATCAAGTTAATGCTGAAAGCTTGTGCGGTTCTTTAGTAAACTTCTGCTCAGACCTGGTACAGATCCTCAATTCCAGCTGGTGTTGCTCCGAAAGTCAAATATTTTCATAGCTGGTACTCATAACGTTAAAAGCTTCTGCATTCGGAAACTGTCTGAAAAGCACTAACTGTACGAGACTTGCAACCTGACCATGGAAACCCATCGACTCAGAGCAGAAATATTACTGTTAAATTGGGTAATTCCACTTTAAGACCGGGGGATACCCTGACTCCTGCCACCGTCCGACTAATATCAGGTTCTCCCATCACTCACAGCTCATTGTGTCCGCGACAGTCACTTAGCTCGTGGCGTGTGTGTCATTATGTGATGTATAGCGGCGGTGGTGGTGGTGGTGCCCAGGGTTGGAGCAGTGTTTTTTTTACTCATGCAACAGAAGCCTTTGGCCCGGGGCTCCTCTGGTCGACTGTCAGTGTGAAAGACTAAACCAGAGAATGCACCAGGAGCTAACGGGCTAAGACAGCGCACAGTTTGTCATTGGTTTGGAGCAGTCGTATTGAAAGGGAATTTATCGGAATGGTGATGGAGAGTTAATGTTTCTTAGGGTTTCAGTTTACACACTTATTTTTTATGCTTTTTGGGTTCTTCTGCTGCCAAAAGCTTTATGCAGAAAGTTGTTTTTAAAGGTGCACTGTGATGAGATGGGGGTCTGCAGTCATCTTTTGCATTCATCACCAGCTTACTGTATTAAAATAGTTAATGGTCTCTATTTATATAGCACTTTTACACCTTTCAAGGCACTCAAAGCCATCTACAATCAAGGACCTACTCACCCAGTGTATGTAGACACTGAGACAACATGGGTTAAGTGTCTTGCTCAAGGACACGACAACAACTCTTGTCGACCTGCTGTGGCACCAGGTGTTCCAGCGGTTAAACCCGACCCACAACCCATCTCCCAAACATTCAAAATTATATATTTTCTTATTTACTTTTATATTATATAAGACCTGATGAGTGCTTGGCTTAGTCTTTGTTTATTTTTGTTTTAGACCTTGTTTAGTCCTGGTTTAAACCTGGTTTTAATCTAGGTTAATCTTTGTTCTGACCGGGTCAGATAATGATAATGTGATAAAATGTTGAATGAATGAATGCTTTAATTATATAGGAGTGATAGTAAGTAGCCCTGGAGCAGCTCAGCAGAAGTGATTTGCCTAAACACCTGACGCCTCAACCTCCAACCAACACCAAGCGTTCTTTAACCTGCAAGTTATTGGTTATATTCTTATGTTGGTAAGGACTTTTGTATTTACGTAGTTTTTTCACAAAATCTAATGATAATTTACAGAGCTAGAACGTAATAATAAATCTAAATTTACTAATATTTTGAATTTAGAATACACTTTTGGCCCAGAATCCAAGACTCGCTGAAAATCTGGCCCTTGAGAAAAAGTTGAATAGCCCTGCTCTAATCCAAGCAAAGACTGTTCAAATAAATCTTAATCTTTTTCTTTCTTTCTTTCTTTCTTTCTTTCTTTCTTTCTTTCTTTCTTTCTTTCTTTCTTTCTTTCTTTCTCTTTCCTTCCTTATTATTATTATTATTTTTTTTTTAATGTATAGCTTGTAAAAGTGAAGTTTCAATAAAAAGGCGAGGCTTGAATGAACTTGTTTCTATTTCTAAGCTATTTTAGTTCAACTTTGTGATTTGCAATAAAGTAAATATAAATTCCTGACCTACATAGATTATAGTTTATTGCTAAATACATGGAAAAACACAATAGGTCTTTAATTACCAAACCTTTTTCATGGAGGGTCACACGTTGATACTAAGATTAGTGCGGTTTACTAGCTTTGCAGAACAGACTTGGAATTAAAACAGGGTTGCATTTTGGGGTCTGAATCACAATGCAATGTAGGCAAATGGACATTTTATTGTGGGTCGACTCAACAGGAGAGCTTTGGGGCTATAAGCAGAATTATTATTTATTTATTATTTTTTTTTTATTTATTTATTTATTTGAATTAGGACAGTGCATATTAATCAATGTTTCAGCAGCAGCTTCAACATAAATATGCCGGAATTAGCAAGATTGCTAAATTTCATCCGGTGTCCTAAGGCAGGATAAAACAGTTAAACATACAATACATAAAACACAAATTTACATACACAACACATTTTAGACATTAGAATACATTTACAATATAAACAACAGGCCAGAGTCTAAAGTGCCCAAGAAAAAAAGTATAGTTCATCTGTGGCTGCAGGACTGGTTTGTTTTCAGCCATTGTTTGAGAGATGTTTGTTGTGAGAGATGTTACACATTACATGTATACATATGGCACTTTCTCCTTTACGTCTGCTGAAACGACTTTGTGACTTACACTTATCATGAATCACCGGCACAGTGCATGAAATTTGTGGTTTTACCATTGTTTTTTTCGCTCTTAAAAACCCAACCACTTTACAACAACACAGATCTCGTATCACATTTATTTGGGAGCGGATCTCTTGTTTCCAAATTCCCCTCGCATTCCCCGCTATGACTTCACCGCACAGAGCCGCAATCTAGCCCTAATCCAGCCCGACTATCTAACATAAGCAAACAAGATAGATTGAACTGTGTTTTCCAGTTTGACGACAATATGGACGCTCAATTAATGCATGTACGTGTCTGAAATAGGGGGATTTTATAGGCGTTTTATTGGGGCAGCATGTAAAATGACTCATTGCAAACTTGGACCAAATATTCCGGTTTGAAATAGTGTGCCACAAGAGCGTCCATCAAACCGCGGTTCTTTTCCAACTCTGAGTATTAAACAGTAATACAATAGTGGGCTTGTTCGCGCTTGGATGTGCCGGTCGAGAGCATCGCTTTTATTAATTTTGTAGCGGGTTGGTTTGGCTGCAAAGACGTTGGCGTCAATGCAAAACAAACAGGGTGGTGCCCATCCTCCTCAAACATCTGATTCTGGAGAGTAATTCTTCTTTGGTCTGGCGATGACTTTTAGAGCAAGTACAGAAACATAGAAACGTTTCTTCACCTCTAAAGTATGACCATGTTTTATGTTGAGTTTTGACAGAGATTGCAGTGGGTTCTCAAAGCCTTCTCCAGTCAAAGAATGAATAAAATGTATAGCTAGTGCAATTTTATTAGCTAAAAGCACAAATGTGTGCCTTTAAATGGATAAAACAGAAACATTGTTATGTTTTTGTCTGAAATAGAGATTGACCGATATGGATTTTTCTTCAAAATTCAAAATTTTGTCATTCGATGCCAATATCTGTGAGGACAATTTTCTTATTTTAAGCTATTGGGTGACAACTTAATCTAATATTAATAACAATAATTTCATAGCGTCATGAAAGACACTCATATTGTTCATATTGACGAACAAAGCATAAGTCATAAAGTCATAAAACATGAATAAAACTTAAAGACATGTTAATGATAAAATCAAAACTGCAGACTTAGAGAGTCTGCAGTTTTAGAGAGAGACAAAAGAAGTCTTATCGTTTCTCTCCAAACCAACTCAGACTCAGCTGATCACTGTGAGTGCAGCTTTCCCACAGAGGAAAAGCCAAACAACTGCCTGATCAGATACAACAAAAAAAGTATCTTTCGGCAGATGTATCAGTTTATCTGTAGTCTGAAATAACAACCTGATCTCACAAGAACAGCCACAGTTCATTTCTATGGTAGTTGTAAGAATGTGTGCATTTTACCTAATTCTAAACTAACCCATTTTAGTAAACTGAAGCCTAAACTTACTACTTAAGTCTAAAGAAAATGTGGCTTCAACCAAAACTTCTGTGTATTTTACCCTAAGAAATATCTTGTTTATTGTACACTTTTTCATATTGTGCATTTTATACACCGTAACATATATACGCCATAAAAGATCCTACACTATTTTTGTGTCGTGGTATACTCTTTTTTGTAATACTGTGTCAGTGATCATAACAGTGCATCTATGCCCAATTTCGTGAGAGTTGAGCCTGGAATCCGCTAGAAGATGGAGTGCCCCTTCAATCGGCTCGACAAAAAAATGTTCTACCTCTGCTCTACAAAAACACCTTTTCTGTCTTGTCAATATGCTAATGACCTAACGAACTTAGTGGACTTTGGTGAACAAATAAGACACTATATCATGGTACAGTCCCTTTATTAATTAAATTAAAATTAGATTCCGCACTGCTTTTAATTTATTGGTTCTTCATTTTACTGTCTGTATTTCCTCGTTTGGCCAAAATAATTTCCCCTGAGGATGGACACAAGTAATTCTGATAAATCTGTTTATTCTGTTTAGTTTAAGGGCCAGACAGAGGCACATCTGTTGCAAAGTCTGAGACAGGAACAATAAAAATAGGTTAAATGTCAGCTTTTTCTGGAGTCACGCATGCTTCATTAGTAACAGTTATGAGGAAACGTCAGAACCGAAGCAGGTCAGTGTGACAGACGACTGACACTCAAAGTCTTTGGCTAAAATAGTGCAGCAGTGAACTTGAAGCACACATTTTTGAAATTCAAAAAACATCCAGTAAATATAACAAAGGTCATGTGTGTGGAGACAAGAAGGGGAGTTCTTTAGCCGAAAATTATTTAGAGGATATTTGGGGATTCCCTGGATGCTCTGGGACTAATGTATCATTCATGGACTGATACAAATACACTGCTGCTGCGTTCACACAGATTTTGATGTGGCTTGTTCAAATTCAAGTTCTGCTGTAAAGATTTATTACCATTTTAGGAGTGTGTGTCCTAGTTTGATTGCTTTTTTCTATATGTAGATCTCTTAAATTACTTGTTAATGTTGTAAAGTGGCACTTTGAACCCTACGTGATTTACTTGGAACCTGATTTTTTTGAGTAATCACGAGTAAATACAGACAAGTGTGTAGGGATAGGTGGTTAGTTTCAGGACCTATAACAAGATTACTCAAACATGCAGGAATCAACCTGAATACACCTTTAATTAAGCTAATGATGAAAGAACACTGTTAGAACATGGTTAAAAATTCAGAAAAGTACATTTTATATAATAGGAGCCCTTTAATGTTGGAGAGTTGAAAACTTAATAAAAAAAAATATATAAAAAAAATCATCAGTTGTTTAGATGTGCTTTTTGAATCGGCCGCTTCATAGCTAATTGTCTGTCAGTGAAAAAATGTGGTTTGAAGCAGTAGCCAGAAAAGAGATTAGAAGTCAGTTTAGTTTATTCTCAGAAATCATTACTTGGATTGATGCATTGATTTAGGTTGCTATGTACATTCATTAACATGTACTTTTTAACATGTAGCCTACATGTTAAAGAAATAAAATAGAAAAAAGTTTATAGAGTAACCCAAACATTTTAGCTGAAGCCACGTCTGTTAAGAGCAAAGAAAATGTCGCCACGTGACATTTTGTTGTATATCTATGCTTCCTCTGGAGACTGGACTGAAAATAACACTTCTATTAGAGCTCTAACGCTATTCTTGATATGAAAAACTGTCACTTGTTTTTTTTATTACACATTATTATGCAAGTTCTAATACATAATGCCAATATAAATGTTCTCAAGAGCATGTTTACAAAACTAGAACATTGCAAAAGAGACGTCACATTTGTCCAACAAAGAATGGAAAGTACCACAGTTTATTTTAGAAATAGTTTTAAATCTTATTAAAGACTTATCTGCAGAACACAAGGCCTTTCTGTACAGACCAAGACAGTAACTTGTTCTTGCAATGATCTCACTTAATCTTTTGCAAAGCCCTTTCTTGTTGCACTATCCTTTCTCCTCATTTAACAAACTACATCCATGACATCCAGCCTGGGAGATTAGCTTTCATGCAATATCCTCCTCTTTCCCCCAAGATTTATGTCCCGCTCGAGGCTGTGCTGGTGCTTCAAAAACTGCCCCTTGATTGTAAATTCTGACGTTCGTTTCAGCTCGGAGATGTTCAGAAGATGCAGGAATGTACTCGCGGAGGACTGGAATTTTGTCGGGAATTTCCCAACAGTGTGTGAGTGCATCTGTGAACAACGCGGGCGCACGCTTTTGTTTCCTCCTGAATACAAACAATTAAACCAGGTTGTTGATTCAAGGAAGTAGGTAAACAATGACATCTGGCTGGAGATCAATTGTCAGTATGCAAATTTAATTAATATTAACAGGAAGCATTTCGTACAAACGTTGTGTGCCAAGTAGTGCGACGTGTTTCCTTAGTCATGCACTTCTGTTTACTAAATAGAGAAGCATAAGAACACAGACGTCTAATAATGGACCAAAGCATCAGCTGAAGTCCAAGATTAAAACAGGGCTGGCTCCGACAAGTCTGGCTAATATTAGGACAGCGTTTCCAAATTATTTCGTCGCAACAGCTACATCGCGCATTCTCGGCTTGGTAGATAAACTTTGGCTACCAGCAACATAAATCTAAAAGGCCATTAGATGTTATCAGTGTTTGGTGTGTGATGGTTTTGGGCTGGCATTCGTTCTGTTGAGTGAAGTGGGTTTGCAAAAGTCCCGACTTAAATCATTTTTCTGACTGCGTGGACACAATGTCAAGCCTCATTTGTGATCCATTTTTGTCGGTAAATCGGTCCAAATGTTTTTGCTTTCATGTTACATTTCCAAAGGTTTATGCGGAAAACAGCCAAAGCAATAGTGGGTGCTATAGGTTAGTTAGAGTTTACAAAAATGGAAGAAAGAATGCAACAAGAAAACAAATGTGGATGTTCCGCAGCAGATTGTACGTCACATTTGTTGAAAAGTGACTGAGAAACATCCCAAACCCATAGATATCTAAAACAGGTTTTATTTTAACGTAATTAATATTTATTTATTTTTGCCAAAAAGTTTTTATTGGTTAAATGGGTCATGTGACCCTTCGACTTTATGCCGAAATAACACCGGCACAAACAGCACTAGTTAGCTAGCTCTCTCAAAAACACTAAAAATGGCGACAGAGGTGACGAAGTTGTGGATTTTGCGTGGATGCATTACTTTCATGATATTTTATTAGAAGAAAATGTATGTTGTTTGGAGTGAGGAGAACGTCAGCTAAGCGCTTCATGGAGAGAGAATGGAGAGAAGAGAGAAGGTGAGGGTGAGTGCACTGTTGTTTTGGTCATCTAAAGTATAAAAACTAGCGTGTGTGCATTTTTAACACGGTCCATTTGATACGTAGCGAGAAATTTCCCTCTGTGCATCGATGTTACTGCTGTTTTTGCACTTGTTTCTTCTGAAAAGACGTAAACAGAAAGTTTAATCTCAGACGCATTTCCAGTGCCTCCTCAGCTCTTTTCATTGGCCGCTGGGCTCTATGTTTGAGGAGGGTCATACATAATAAGCAGAGGACGGTCATAAATAATAAACAGCACCGTTGCACGGCAAAAATTGGGCAACATGTTTAAAAACCTGTGACTGGAGTCTAGTCTAGTCTAGTCTAGTCTAGACCTGCCACAAACTACACGATTGGAACGTGAGTCCAGTCACAGACACCCACACACTACACAAGTAAGGCCTAATTTTGTTCTTTTTTGATTTCTTTTATAAAATTAGTTGGTGTGACTTATCTTCAGGTGTACTCAAATGTGAGAAAATTACATAAGTTGAAAAGGACTCCTCTAGTCTCCCTCTTCCATCTGAACAGTCCAAAAGCTGCTTTTAAACCACAGTGATTGACATTTGGGTTAAAATAATACAGTAGTAAGCACATTTAAAACCCACATAAAAAAAGATGTGGTGTCTTTTCTTAGAACAGGCCAACTTTCTGCCCGTCACTCTTAAACCCTCCAAAAACTCTGATTCCTCTCATATCGTTTTGCTCCATAAACCTATCTCTCAGGGCCTCGTGCGGGTGAGTAATAGTCGAACAGTCAGCGTGCCGTGACCCTCAGTAGCACCGCTCCTCCGTCCTCCGAAATCCCCCAAACTTTCCCCTCGGCCAAGTCTCTTTCCCCTCCAGACGGCGCGATAATGGCGTTTGCAGGCCTCCCATCATGCACTGCACCGCGGATGTGCCACTTTACACCTAGCATACAGGCGGCTGAATGTCTTTTCCAGCCGTTCGAGCAGACGGATGAGTTTGGACCGGGGGGAGGATGGGGGTGACGGTGTCTTGGCGCAGATGTGGGCAGTAGCAGCAGAGCCCAGCGCACATCTGCAAGTGTTTGAACTTACTGGGGGAATTCCTGGCTTCAACTGTGTGGCGGCTCCAGATTTTTTTTTCCCTTGGTCCCTTTCAATCCAACTCGGGACAATGACAAGCCTGAGTGCCTCTCTCTCTCTCTCTGTTTTTGCTCTAATGTTCCCTGCATGTGTTTCGTGAACCGCAGACCAACAGTTTGCAATGTGACAACGGATTATGCTTTTTGAGGACATTTCTGTTCCTTGAGGAAAATAAAAAAGTGGTACTTTGCATATGGGCTCCAATTTTTTATTTTTTTTTGCAAGGAAATAGGCTTTGCACAATGGTACACTATAGCTCATTGTTTCATATAGTGTATAAGAAATAGACAAGCATTTTCTTTAGGTATAACAGGTAAGTTTAGGCTTCAAGTTATAATGGTTTAGTGCTGGGGCTTTGGGTAGGTTGGGATTAGGATGAGGATTTGGTAAAATATACATAAATAACAATGCATCTTTACAGCTACCATAGAAATGAACTGGAGCTGCGACGCGTGTCATATTCAGGCAAAAAATTTTGTGAATCATTCTAATCATTCGCCACTGACATGTCCTGTTATGTCGTGGCCTATCAACTTGGCAGAACTTATTCTAAAACTGTTCAAAAATAAGTCTGGGTTTGTGGTTCCCAATCTTTTTTTTATTCCAAGTACTCCCTTAATTTGTCCCCCCTGCTGAGTACTCCCTAATTTGTGCTTTTAGGTAGACAAATGGATTTTCTAGAATATTAACAAGTGTTGCTTTTGTATTTTCTTGTTTTCATAAGTGCTGTCTTAAAATCCCTTTAAAGTATTAAAAAATCATCCCAAAAAACATATTTATAGGAACAAAAATTACATTTTTTACACTTATTTTTAGTCAAATTTCTGTCTAAATGAACATGAATATTTCTCTCTACACACTAGCTCTTGGAAGAAATTGTGGTGTAAATTTGGCAATAAAACACCATTTCCTATTCTGTTAGCCTGTTATTTTGTCACTTCCATTTGATGACGTCTTATTGGATTTATTGCTTAACAAAAAATCACTTGTTAAGGCCTCAAAAGCTCCATTTCTTCTCCTCCATGTCACATCATGGGCCAAAACTGTTCTTCAGATGCAGCAGTAGAACCTCTGCATCTTCATCCTCTCCAACCATCCTCCTGTGTATTTACCTGTCAGAAAGTACTTTTATTTATTTATATTCATGTGAGTAACAGTTTGATACATTATGAGAGCTGTTTGTCTGTCCTTTAATGGTCCGTCCTGCTTCTGTCTGTTCTGAAGCTGCTGCTGGTGGAAAAACTATTTGTGAAAGTAGAAACTACAGATACAGTAGATTTACATTTTCCTTTCACGGTTTGAAGATCAAGCACAGCTACTTACGGAAACAAATTTAAACTTTCTTCGTAGAATCCAGAAGTTATTTCCTGCAAAAACACCTATGATGAAATAACTGCAAGATAAATAAGTTGGGATTTGAAAGCCTTAAATATTTTGTATATCTCCATTTAAACAGGTAAAAAAAAAAAGAAAAGAAAATGGACGGACTGAATCTCTCAAGGCACCAACCTTTTTTCACTGAAACAACAGACTAAAAAACACATTGGGGTTCATAAAGTAAATGTCTTTATAAATTGTGGCTCTGTAGTTTTGTTCTCTGGTGTCTAGTTGACTTTAATTATACAGAAGAACAATGTCTGTACAAAAGAAAACTTAGAAAATGATTTCTGCCTAAATTGACTTTGGTAAATATAAGAAAATGTATAGCTGCTGCCTAACTACAGCCAGAATAATGCCTCAGACCAAGCGACCCAGGGCCTAAGTTTGCATGTTCTCCCTGTGTCTGCTTATAGGTTTCCTCCATGTACTAAGACATGTCCAGTGGTGCCTTCCCGCTTACCTCTGAAAGGACTTTTGAAACTCCATGGGACTTTCCTGGTTAATGAAGGTCAATTAAAAAAAAAAAAGAAAATAGGGGCTTAAAATAAGTTCAAAGGTTTAGGAGAGCCCATTGAAAAGTCCCTTTACATCAAAGGTTTCAAACTCATTTTGACAAAGGGCCACATTGGCATCGAGGTTGTCTTCCAAGGGCCGGTTGTAAATGAAAATAACCTTACTAATCTTTGACATACAACAATTAATAGTTGTATTTGATTATTGTATATTTATTGAAGTGAAAACAATTGAATATACATCTGCATTAGTCTTTAAAATGACTTATACTCTTTAAGTTTCAGACCAATTGTTTCATTAGGTCAAGACATCCAGATTACTTCTGGCACTAAAATAAATTAAATCTTATAAAACCTTGAGGGTCACATGAAATGAAGTGGAGGGCCGCATCTGGCCCCGGGCCTTGAGTTTGACACATGTGCTTGTATAATAATTGTATAATTTGTATGTGTATAATTTTATCAAAGCAGTGTTTGAACAGACACTGAGTCATCCCAGAATGGTTCATTTGACTTTGACTTAAAGGGTTACATCTCATTTTTACATATTTTTTTTTTCTTTTTTTTTTTTACTTAAGTCTGATAGCTTATTTTTTTATCAGCTGACTGACAACATAGTAAAAAAAAAAAGAAAAAGAGGTTAAGAGGCCCATATTACACAAATTTTTTAACATTGTTCTCTTATCAAAACAAGTTTAAAGTTGCTTTTTGCTTCTCTCTCCCATTTTAACTCATAAATCCTGAACTGTGTTCCTCTCTTGAACTAAAAAATACTGTTCCACCTTGTGATGTCATTAGGTGATGATACAAAAAGACCTTTACTGTGTTTTTAAACTCTACACCTTCACTTCACTGGAATCGTTTAAATGTTTTCAAGACTCGGTTTTGTTTTTAGCCTTGTTTCTAAGGCATAATATTTATATATATATTAAAAATGCAACAAAGCAACAAACAAGTAACATAGTCTAAAATACAACTTAAGGTGATTCTAAAAGAAAACTTAAGGTCATTTAAGTAATTGTGTGTAAAGTATTCAGAAAAACAAGTCAGTAATTGTGTTTTCCACATAATGACATTGACATTTTTGAAAGAGAAGTTGGATCTCTGGAAATATAACAATGCAGGATTATTCAAATATTTGTGAATAAAACAAGTCAACTTTGGGTATGTTTTCAGTGTGATGACATTTTATATATATATTTATACAGGACCTTTAATATGAACACCTTTTACCAGAAAAGTTACAGTACACTTGTAAATAATTGTGTTTTTCTCTCTCTCTCTTTGTCTCTTGTGTCATGAACTTCAGACGTCAGCGTTCCTTTTGTCGAGAACGTTTCAGGAGAAGATGAAAGAGCGGTTTGTGTGTGAGACATAACAAGCGCTTAGCCACCAGACTCTATTTAGTAATGTGGGATTCAAACTTACCTCAGGATGACAAAGGGAACATGCACATCTCCCCCCTCACAAGCTCGCACTCGCCTAAATAGCTCACCCAAACGTAAATAGCAATTTTAGCTGATCCGTGCTGGTAAGTTGGTTAAATTTGCACAAATGGATAAAAATACGTTGTTTGGTTGTTGCGTGGGCTGCCGCGAGTCGAGGACAGACGGGAGTTTCCTGCAGGATGTAGGGAGTTTTCCTCGTATTAGGAGTTTAAGATGAGATTCAGGAGGTTACTGCACATGTTTGGTTCATTGTGTAATAGACTTATTTTTGTTATTTTAGACAAATAATGTAACAAGTAGACAGAAAACAACAACAATGAAATTGTTATGTTGATTTATCATAGTTTTTAAATATATGTATTTTTTGGCTTTAAAACAGTTTTTTTTTAACGTAGATATAAAAGTCATTGTAGTCAAGGATCGTTTTATCAAGAACATGAGCAATGGCATTGATAATACATACAGTAATCTTACATTCAGAATTTCAAAACATCTTTAACCTTAGCTTAATATTGTGTCACAGGATGCTACATCACAGAGAACAGTAAACAAAAATATGTTCTAATCTTAACAAATGTGGATCAGAGGAAAAACAGCTGTTTTTGAAATGTGCCAATACAGAACAGAATAAAATGCTTTAAATATGACAAATGGAATATTAGCTGAATAAAAACAAGAATTACGCACAACTGAAATGAATGAATAAATCTCCCGCTTGTTACAGTTACAATTTATAATGTGTATTTATTCAATCTTAGACAACGATCCCCAAATTTTTACTCAAAAGGACGTGTACAGTCACAATTTTATTTTTCAGGGTTTGATCAAGTGGGGGACCGATTACTGGACGTAGTGAAAAAATAGAATAATATATTTTTAGCAGACTTGGGCAAACTGTGGCCCAGGGGCCAGATGCGTCCCTCGAACTGTTTCAAAGTAGCTTCTGGCACATTTTTGAGAATTAGTTTTAGTCTTAATATTTCTTTAATTTGATTGACATGGCTGTGGAGCATGTATACTGTATTTGCTTGTTGTCCTGATATTGTCACAATAAATGGTCAAAACAGGAGATTAAAAACCCAACCATTTACAAAAATGTGCCGCTTTAATGATCATTTGTTTCACCAATTACCGTGGTCCGGCCCTCCACCACTTGTCCCGGTTCCATTATGGCTTGCGAGAAAAAAATTGCCCCCAACTGATCTATAGTACAATAGATTTCAGAAGATCCTCTGCGGCCCAGTAGCAGATGTACCTTGGCCCGGTTCTGTGCCCCGCCCGGTGATTGGTGACCCATGTTCCAGAGTCATAAAGGTTAAAGTGAAGCTCACCCCCTAAACCCCTCCCACAAACATGTTTCAAACACAGCAAAGCAAACCCACTAAAAAGCAACGTGTAGAAAACAGTGAACAAACTGATGGAAAAGCATTAGAAAAAAGTGAAAGGAGGGGCTGAAGAAGAAGACCTGCAGTGTGATTGGCTTGACAGCAGGTGCTTTTAATCAGTGCTCAGTTTTGAGTGGACATATACTGTAGGGTCTAGACATGACTCTGGTCTTTGCAATGAGACTTGACCTGAAAGTTTGTAATTCTTGCCAAAAAATGACACAGTTGCACAATGCACAGTTTAACAGCCAAAAAAAAAAAGCTTACTGGGATAGTTTTAGCATCACCGTCTTTGTTCTGTGAAATCCTTAAATAATCCGCTGTTCCCTGGCGGAGGAGAACTTCCCTTTGACTCGTATTTGAACATGACGAATGCAAAGAGACCAGACGTACAGCGACAGAATCCAAACAAAGACAAAACCATCGGAGTGACTTTGGGCAAAAGGTAATGACTTGAAACAACAGAACATGAAAATAAACAGTGGGACAGTGAGCCATGCGGGACAGTGGAGACAGAGTGCGTCATGGGAGATCCCCTGTGGACCAAAACAGACCTAAATACAGCCTTTTTAAACTGTACAGGAATTTACAGTAAGCACAGGAGGTCTTAGAATAGATTAATACTAAAATAATGTTGTTTTAACTGAATTTTTGTTGTAATGCAGAAAGTTAGTGGGTCTAGTCACTAATACAAAAACTACCAGATTGAAAATGTGTGGAAAAACCTACATTTTTTGACATTTCCTTGCAAAGTATAACTCTGTGACATATTCACTTTCTTCAACTTAAATGCTATCTATTAAGCCATCCTTATTGTATTCTTTGGTAAGAAACTCTACAGTAGACAAATCAAACATAACCGTGTGTAACAAATACATTCAAATTGGGTTTACTTGTGTTTATTTTGACAGTGTATAGCTTTTATGCATGATGACGTTCATACAACAACCAGGATTTAAATATTTATATAGGATCAGAATAGATCTGCTGGACTCTGTGTTTTAAGTCGATGCTTCGTTGAGCAACTTCTTCATCGACTTAAAAGACACATATTATGCAAAACCAGTTGTTAATCTTATTGTAAATGTTCTTTTTCATCATTAACACTGCTGAAGTTTTGACTGTGAGAAATTTTTCGTTCTCCCTAAAACACTGTTCTGAATGTCCCTGATCTGTGATGTCATAGATAGATCACTGTTTTTAACTCCATAATTCATCCAGACCTGATTTGAGTTTTTCTGCAGCATTAGCGTATCAAAAAAAATCCATTTGTTTGTGTTCCCTGTGTAATTTCCTTTGTTGTCTGTAAATAGAACTTAAACTTAATTTTTGATGGGGGAAACACGTGACTCACTCTGGGATTTACAACACTGTTTTTATTGGTTCTGAGTGGTCCAAAGTGGAGGTGCTCAGGAGCATGTTTGATAAACAACACAAAAAAAGCATGATATTTGTTTAAATTCTGGATGTTTTATGAGCTTCATCATGTTTTTCAGTTGGAGTTTGGCCTGACTGTGAGAAGACCACTCCTGTTCACAATCACACCTGATGGAGAGTCACAATCTATTGTTTGATCTAATTTAGCCTTGTGTTTCTTGGTCTGCAACAAAACATTGGCTTAAAATTAGTGCTGTCAAGCGATTAAAAAATTGAAGAGATTAATAAATTATGATCTGTACCTAATTAATCTAATTAGTCTATTTTTAATCTCACCTAAAATTTGCTGAGAAAAAAACACTTAATTTAAAGTGCGTATGACAGGTTGGAGTACATTTTTGGTGAAATATAGCAAACATGATTATGATTAAGATTTGACTAAACATTTAGCTTATTTTTACCCAATTTGGTTGCTTTTAGGAAGTTTATTATTGTCTTTTGTCCAGTAAATATGACATATGTGGAGGGGAATCTACAAATGTTACCTAGCAACCACATTGTAAATCTGGGCCAAAATCAACATAACTAACCCAGAAGTGACAACGTGACAAAGTATTATAACTTATAAGACTTTAACTGTGTTAAATTATTGCTTAAACTCCCAGTAAAAAGTGTTAATTGTGTGTATAATGTCTTTTTGATGACATATGTGGAGGGATTCTGTTATAGAATTTTACTTCCTCTAATTTTTACTTTTTGTCAATTTCTTCATAAATTGCAACTTAAATGCTGTAAAACTATGATAAATATTTACCACAAAGACTAACACACCAAACTAAGTCAAAATTAGAAAAATGTGTTAATCTGTCATATGGGCTTTAAGTGTTTTTGTTTTGCTTTTATCCAATTTAATTAATTACATTATTGTTGCAGATGGGAAATATGAATATATTGCACAACATTAAGACTTTAGGAAGTCTTAATGTTGTTAAAGATTTCAAAATAGATTAATGTGATTTAAAAAAATAACTCGATTAATATGTCTGTAATTAATTAATCTCAATTAATGCACTAATTTGACACCCCTAGTTAAAATATTGGCTGAGTCCAGCAGATCTAGTATGATCTTAGTAAATAAAAAGTCTAACTTTATATTTAACAGTCTGTCTGATTTCAGTTCAAGAAGCAGATTAAATACCAAGCCATAATTGTAAAAATGTATCTTGAAATTATCTTGTGACTTCTATTTTATTTGAGGCCCTTTGGGGGGTCCCGACCCCCCTTTGGAAACCACTGCTTTTGAGCACCTTATGTATCACCAGAATCACATCATGTACCAGTTTTTTTTTTTGTTTTTTTAGAGTCATGATAAAGCTAACAACAACAACAACAACATAGCATACTAACAGAGCAACAGATCACTTTCTGGTTTCTGAAGAATTAGATATAGGGGCACTGTGATATTCCCAAATAGACGTGTTTACAGTATCTGTAATTCATGTGCTGGGCATAGGTGAGAGAAAGACACAGAGATGAGATGTAATAGTCAGTTTGTCTTTATTTAAAACTACACTGAATAGTGAGTTTGAAATCTCGTTTATGGAGAAGACTTGGTCAAGTTAGAGTGAGTTAGAAGTTCAATCAATACAAAGCAAGCAAAGGTAAATAAGTAAATAAAAACAATACAATGGAGAATTGGGCAACACGTTTGAGACACAAGTCCTCGTCATGGGGTGTAGAGTTTCTGTGGAGAGTTCTGAATTTGCATTTTGAAGACATGTTGCAATATGCTTTTATATAACTTTGAATTCTTTAAGTAGAATTCATACTAATGAGTAAAAATTACAGCTGTCACTCCCTGCATGCGTTTCCGTTTTCTAATTGCCTTCAACAGAATTCCTTTGTCTCACCTGGTTCGACAAAACCCAAAGTTCACAGAAGGTAGATGAACCAGAAGAGTGGGAGCTGTGTTTACGCTTGCAGCTCTTTTATTTTCCCTGGTACAAGGAAACGTCTGAACACAGCGTACGGGACAAGAATAACGTGTGCCAAATGTGCCCAATCACTCCCTCCCAGGTTAATGACACCGAACGGACAAGGAAGTCTCAGATTGCACAAGTAAATACGCCAATGACACGGCACTTTTACACCGAATGTTTCTCAAGTCAGGGAATTCCAGCCTACTATTATTGTTTATTATTTTTCACAATAATAAAATAAAAAATAATAATAATACTTGTAGTGGGAAAATGCTGCATTACACTGTATTGTATTAATTATTGAATATTTCAAATCAAATCAATTTATTTTTGTATAGCCCAAAATCACAACAACAGTCGTCTCTGAGTACTTCCCAAGATTATTAATTTTAGCAAATATGAATAATAGGAAATAAAAATAAAACAATACATATTCAATGAAACAATAAACATTCAGAAGCAGTAATTGATCAAGCATGTCAAAGCAGATTATTAGTAGAACAAATGAATGATTGTCCATAGCATTCCCTGTCCTTAGACCCTCCTTCTCGGCAAGGAAAAACTCAAAAAGACCCTAAGGGAAAAAGAGAAACCTCGAGGAGAACCACAGTGAAGAAGGGATCCACTCCCATGGACGGACAGGCTGTAGATGTATTGCCTGGAGAATCCAGCCTCACCGCTGCACCAGCGGATGAGTCTGGTCGCCCCTCGAGTCAACTGGATTTCTAGGGCGGAACAAAGCTCACCTAACAGACAGCGGAGGGAACCAATCAGAGAAGAGCATAAAGGCTTCTACTGCAGTAAGCTGTTGGGATTTCTCTCACGCTGTCATCTGCCGGTAAGGGCGTTCCCCTTACCGGCTCGAGCCGACTGCACTGCCTTGACCATCTTGAACACGACTATTGACGCGATGTCTTTTTGGTAATTTAAAACGGCATTTACCGGTGAACAGAACAAACTCTCGGTTTTCCGGTGCGCCATGTTGTTTATCCTTTCGCCGCGCTGCCTAGATCCATGCGCGCTGCGCACAGCAGGGACGTTGTTAGCAAAAACCACGTGACTGAAATAAACGATTTTCATTGCACGGTACGATCTGGATTTCGAAGGAAACGCCCTTGGAGGGGAGGGCGACCAGACTGACATTTTCTCTGTGTAAAAATACAGAGAAATGTCATTCTGGATGCCAGGCAAGTAGATGTAACTAAGACTAAAGTTATAGAGTTTATGTTTGTAGAGCCAGAGTCCATAAGCAGAGGGAAACGACTCGTCTAGCAGGATCAGGACAGGCCAATCCTGGAGAGGGAGGTGGGGCGGAGGTCCAGAAAGAGGAGGGAGTCCGGCATCAGTGGTCCGGCCCACGTCACTGGAACAGCAACGATCTGAAACAAAATATAATTTATATTTAAATTATGACATTTTGTAACAATTGATTTATTTGATTTGAATTTGAATTTTTCGAAAAAATAGGTAAATTCAACACAAAGAGTATGAGTAAATTATACACATACAGTATAAGTAGATTTAATATAAATCAATTAAGTAAATTTAACACACAAAAAACAAACAATAAGTAAATTTAACATAAACAGATAAGTAGGTTTAACACATTAAATTACTAAATTTAACACAAAAAAATTTAATTTAACACAAAAATATGAGTACGCTTAAAAATTTAAAAATATATATATTGTGTTTAAAAGTTTCTGCAGAGTTTTAAAAAGTAAAAAAAAAATAACAACATAAAAAGTCTTGAATGAAAAACTTTGAATTTAAGTCTTAAATTTGCCTTTGTAGGTTTATAATTATGTTTGCATTAGTCTTACATTTGTTAATGAAGCAATTTCTGTAAGATTTCTCAATTTATTTTACACTGCTTCAGCTTTTCCTTTCAAAAAACTCAATAATATTCTCAATAATAAAACAATTTGTGTGTTTGCTTGTTGGAATAGAGCTTTGTTGACTCATTAGATTTTTCATAATTGCAGCTAAATATAAAATTATATTTTAAAAAGCTGTCTTTTGCAGTATTTTGAAATAATATAGGTCACGGCGTGCACATAGGTCTAAATGTATATGTTTTGTTGTCTTAAAGGGTCTTAATAAAGTCTTAAATTTGACCCTTTGATCCCTGCAGAAGCTTATTTTAGCAGTTACAGACCTGTTTGACTTTCAAAAAATGTGCACACAGACGCACTACATGCACTGAGATTGACGTCTGTGCTTGTTCACCAGGATGTGTTTTAAGCACTTTTCACAACTTTTAGAAGGGCAACAGCTTACTAACAACATAAACTACACACTTCCTGGATTTTACACAAGCCCATGATTATTAGACATCGATGAGACACTGCAAACTAATTCTCACCTCAGTGGAGTCAATAAAAATATGTGTGTGCTGGGGGAAGCATTTTAAGTTTCAGTCTCTAAAAGAAAATTGAGAAACGAAACTACTTTAAATAATTTGTAAACATATGATGGCAGACGAAATATTGGAACTAAAGTAGTTTATTTCATATCGCCAACATAGAGAAGATAAACAGCTAAGCTCAACAAAATGTGCTAAGAACAAACCCAGAGCCAAAACCCCAAAGCCAGATGGGTGTTGAGAAGAACTTAAGAAAGACTTGTAGATTTGTAAAGCTCGAGGAATACACTGACGTATAATTGTTTTTTCTACACATTCGATAATTTGGTATTTTTGCTTTTGCTTTATCCAAAGTGACAATACCTGACCGGTCAGTTCTAAGATTAGCTGCAGTTACTTCTTCCTTTAATCCAAATGTTTTGAAGTGCATCGAGCGTGACGGAGCTTTCCTCAAATTCTTTCTTACTCACTGCCAAACTGGACTCAACCTGTTCTTTTCAGGCGTATTATCTTGGTCTTTTGTTGGCTGTACAAACTGCATGTCACTGATTAATCCCACTTAATCTTGTTATGTAATTCTGTAGTCGTAAATTAACTGCGGACAACCAAGAACACATAATATTACACTTTGTACAGTAGCTGCCTGTATTCTGAGCAATCGAATACATATAATATATGATTATTGTCTGTACTACAATGAAAGTCCACATGACAGATGAGCTCATTGGTCCTATTTTGACTAAGTTAGGTATGATAGTCTTTGTGGCAAATATTTATCATAGTTTTACAAGAGTTAAGTTGCAATTCATTAAGAAATTGACAAATAAGTTTCTCACAGAATCTCTCCACTTTTTCTTTGTGGCGTCAATTGTTTTTGTTTTCCCCAATGCAGTTATGGCACTACCTGGTTAGCATACCTTTCTCAAATCCTTAAACTTAAATGAACTTAACCTAAACCTAATCCTAGCCTAACCAAAATCCCTGAAGTAAATATTTAAAAATATAAACTCTAACCGCCATGGCAAAGTGATGGTGTTTGGCATAACTGCGTCGGAGGAAAACATCAGGCTTGCTTGGACAAAAAACAATTGTAAATGTCATAAAAGCAACTAAATTGGTTGGCAAAATGCAGATATAAATTGTATATTTAGAGAAAAATATAACCATGTTTGCTATGTTCTGAAAAATAAAACGTGCACTTTTAAGCAATTGTTGTTGTTTTTTTGTTGTTTTTTTTGAACAAAATTTGCAATTATCAACTTTTACTCACAATGTTCACCGAGCAAAATTATAAACATGACTTTCGGCAGAATAATGAATTCAGTGCGGGGCAACAGCTCTGATTGACATTCCTGCAGTTACCATGACAACCTCACACTTCCTCAAGCTCGTGACATCTGTGGCACTGTGCGATGTGCTAAAACCTATTTTTACATTTATTTTGACAAGAAAGGCGCACAATATTAATGTATTCTAATGTCCTATTCATATGGCAAAGTATTTACCTTGGAGCCTTTGTGTAAATTGTAATAATTACGGACGTCGTCTGAGTTTCTACTCTTGAGCACATCGTCCATGTCTGTAAAAATGTCTATAAAGGTTCCCCGAATTTTACCTCCTGTAATTCACAAACTCAGACGTCCTCATGTCATTCTAAAGCCGTGTGAATGTGTATGTCTGTGTTTTCAGTCCGTGAACAGTTTATAAATAAATGAACAATGACTCTGCTGCTTATTTTACCTTCAGATTTTAACTAAATTATTATTACTATTCACCACAGATCATTCTCAAATGATGTTGTTTTTTCTATGATTAAAAACTAAAGATTCATCAAACTGATTAAAAAATCTGTGACACAGTACAACAACCTCGTTGTCAAACTAATGGAAGGTTGAGAAAGGTTATGTTTGAGGAAAAGTTTGGACAGAATGGGAAAGCACGCAGTAATGTTTGGATGATTGGATGATTTCATCACCATAAATGGATTAAAAGTGAAAGTCTACGGCTGTTTCGTAAAAAAAATCTGACGATGTGAATGTGATTCTGAGGGACAAGGAGCCACATTTGCGCCGAGGCCGCTCAGATAAACTAATTCAGGTAAAAAAAAAAAAACTAAAACACAAGAAACGCTGAAGTAAAAGAGTGTTGTCATAAATCTGTTGCTATTTCTGGAAAGTTTGTAAAACAAGAAAATTACAGACATAGAATCTCCACAAGTGAAAGCCTGTAAAAAAAAAAAACTCAGACGTTGTGGTTTAATTTAAAGTTTACAGATGTCCCAATGTAAATACGCTGTGCAAATAGGACATAATACACATCTTGATTGACACTTGTGAGGATGGATTATCTCAGCAAAGGAGAAGTACTCACTAAGAACTGTGTCTCTTTTGTTTATATTCATATTGTATTGGTTGTGTTTCTTTTATAGTTGAATTATATCCACATTCAAATACAAAATAATCCAACATATATTTACATTTTCACATGTTCATCTGCTTCTAACATACACTTGATATTGAAGCAACTATCCAGTTTCTTCTTGTATATTTATCTATCATAGACTTAACACGTTTTGTTTTCCTTAACCCCTGACACTATATCCAGTAATTATTCAGCGCTCCAGACACTCATGGCCGGTGTAGCGTGTCTTTGTTTTGACGGCACTTGAAAAGCTGGTTTAATGGCTCTGTTAAAAGTGCTGCGTGGCCTTTGTGCGCGGTGCAGGTGATTCCGCCCCATTGTTTGGGACGCCCAGAGATTTGGACGCTGTGACAGGACACTCCCAGAAGAATCTCTCATCCAGCGCTCCACCTTTGCTTCTGCTCTTCCTCTGTGTGAGCCGGTCCCACCCGGGTTTGTCCTGTTTTCTGCAAAAGGCCTTGGGTGTGATAAAAATGCCATGTTTATGCTGTTTAGGCAGGGGTATTGGACACATAAAATTAAAGTCAAAGGTCCCATATTATAAAAAAAATGACTCTCAAAAGCTTTAAGTCTTAAGAAGAATGTTGTTGTTACATGATGGAAAATATGCCTGAAGTTGTATTTAGTTTTATTCGTAAATCTATAAGTAATCCTGCTTTTATGATGTCCACATTTTCACAGCTCATAATGCTCTGTTCCACCTTGTGATGTCATCAAGTGGTAGTTTTAACAGTAACAGCATTTAGCTATTTAAACTGATTCATTTATTATTTGTTTATACTTTTATTTTTACTTTACTAGGCTGCTTTTATCTTTGTTAGTTGCATTTAACTTTGCCACATTGAAAGGAAAAGTTTTTACAATTTCTGTAAAAACCTCTGTAAAGAAAATCAGTTTATTTGACTTTTTCATGAAATTAGTTATCTAATATTTTTCTTATAAAGGTACAATGTTTAACATTTGTTGTAGAGGCTTCGCCCCATATCTGTCTCCATGGTGATGTTATTGCTTGGAAAGTCCAGACGATATTTACAAAATATGTCCCTCTTTCAAATTTCAGTGGGCATGACTAATTAGTCCAGTGGTTCTCAACCTGGGGTTTGGGAGCCCCATGGGGGGTCGTGAAAATTTGGTCAGGGGTTCCCTGGTTATGTGAAAATTTTAAGATTAAGAGCTTAAACAGAGTTTGACAGCTTCAAATACAGTGGTAGGTGTATATTGCTGGCCTACAAGATGAATTATATTTCTGGTAGAATTGTGAAATGAAAATGTTTCAATGAGGCTAAAACAATAACTGTAGATTCATATTTAGACAGCTACAAGGCGGAAATATCAAAGTAATTCTAGAGAAGGAGTGTGGAGTTTAGAAACACAGTGGAACATGTCTTTCATTACCACTTACTGACATCACAAGCTAAAACTGTCTGTGAGTTTTCAGTTCAAGTTAAGAACACTGTCTAAACAGGAGGAAATCTTGGATTAAACATTTCTATGAGGAAAAGGTATTATAACATTGATCAAAATGATTCCCCTTTAAGAAAAAAGTATATTCTGTCCAGATTTTCAAACATAATATGCATAATGTACGCCAACATGATTTAATTTGCATTTATTCATTTGCTGTATGCGTTTACAAATGGGTATACAGTACAGGGGTGAAGGATGTAATTATTTACACAGTTACAACAATACAAATATTTAGCTTTGGAAATACCCCAAACAATGACTATAATGATACACAGAGGGTGCCAAGACAGCACCTGTGTTTTGAATAAAGTTATAATGGTAGTTAGTCTCAAATAGCTTGAAGGTGCTGCATCTGATTTGACTTAAAATACATAACTAAAGAAAAAAAGAAAGAACGAAAGACCTGCCTCTGCTGCTTTTAAAAAGAAGACGTATGGATTAGAAAATGTATTTTGACCTGAGCATATGAAATGATGGAGCACAATTCATACACAAAGTAATTCAAAGTGCTTTACAAGGCAGGAAAAGATGCATCAAAATTACAATACAACTTTAAAAGAAGTAACGAAAAAATAGTGCAGACAAGGCATTTCAGTCATATGCACAGATAAAAAGAAATGTTTAGAGTCTAGATTTAAACATTGTCAAGTGGAGGCCTGTCTTACATCTTCAGGAAGACATGTTTAGTCCTGACTCTGGTCCACGTTTAGTCCTGACTCTGGTCCACGTTTAGTCCTGACTCTGGTCCACGTTTAGTCCTGACTCTGGTCCACGTTTAGTCCTGATTCTGGTCCACGTTTAGTCCTGACTCTGGTCCACGTTTAGTCCTGACTCTGGTCCACGTTTAGTCCTGACTCTGGTCCACGTTTAGTCCTGACTCTGGTCCACGTTTAGTCCTGACTCTGGTCCACGTTTAGTCCTGACTCTGGTCCACGTTTAGTCCTGACTCTGGTCCACGTTTAGTCCTGACTCTGGTCCACGTTTAGTCCTGATTCTGGTCCATGTTTAGTCCTGACTCTGGTCCACGTTTAGTCCTGACTCTGGTCCACGTTTAGTCCTGACTCTGGTCCACGTTTAGTCCTGATTCTGGTCCACGTTTAGTCCTGACTCTGGTCCACGTTTAGTCCTGACTCTGGTCCACGTTTAGTCCTGACTCTCTGTTAAAGTTCAAGTCTGAGTCCATTATTACCCCCAGATTTCTAACTTAACTTGAAGGTTTCAGAGAGAGAGACTGAAGGTGACTGCTGACACTTTCTCTTTGCTTCTGTGGGCCAAAGATGATAACCTCAGTTTTGTCTGAATTTAGCTGGAGAAAGTTGTTTTGCCTCCACACACTGATCTGTTGGATGC
Organism: Mugilogobius chulae; assembly: GCA_038363315.1. Lineage (NCBI taxonomy): Eukaryota > Metazoa > Chordata > Actinopteri > Gobiiformes > Gobiidae > Mugilogobius > Mugilogobius chulae. Next base: position 28,813,238 of record CM076405.1, on the reverse strand, counting down.
AGCGACACAGTGAATCCACTGGCCCATACTCACCTGCTGTTAGTGACACATAGATCTGAGTGTCGTCTGCATAGTTATGATAGAACACACCATTGTTGCGTATTAACTGACCCAATGGCAGCATGTAAAGATTGAACAGAAGGGGTCCCAAGATCGACCCCTGGGGAACACCACAAGTCAAGGCCATGTGTTCAGACACGCAATTTCCAATTTTAACAAAATACTTCCTGTCTTCTAGATAGAACTTAAACCACTTCAGGGCAGAGCCAGAGATGCCCACCCAGTCCATAGTCTGTGTAAAAGGATGTCATGATCGACAGTGTCAAAAGCAGCACTCAGATCTAACAGAATTAGGACAGAGACTTTAACAAATTTTAAACTTTCCACGTCCCTGTAGATGTTTTGTTCACTTATCTAAAGCATTCCGAACCTCTGAATTGTTCACCACAGTGTGTTTAAAGCTTTTTTCAAAGCTGTAAGGAGTGAGACATGCCAATGTGCTAACAGCAAAAAACCACAATGCTAACAACAACAGATGAATTATTCAGGACTAATTTTCACCTGAATAAATACATTAACAAATTATCAATGAAAAATTGAATAAAGTAACTTGATTTTAAATTATTTTATTGTAAAACATTGTGTATAGCGCCTTTAAGTCTGCATGTTGTAGTTTTTGACAAGTGGATGAGAATACTGTTCTGTTCTTTGGATAAAAATGATTTAGTGGATGTTTCCATATTTGCTGTCTGTATCTATTCAGATTTGATTTGATGCATAACGTTAATAAAGACTAGTTCTACAAAATTAGAAATCTTTCACCCAACACCCAACATTGCAGTGTTTTGTTTGTGTGCATACGTTACCTGCTCGTGACATAACATTGCCTCTTACCTCGGTGGATTACCAAAGCCTTCACAATGGAGAAGTGTTTGGATTGCAGACTTACATTATGCAAACGTTCAGAGAAATCAGGACCAAAATAGACCGCGACCTTTGTGCACAGACAAAAGAGGAAATGTGATTTGCTTTATAGAGTTGATCTCAGACCAGGCGCCTCTCTCGTCACATGTCGAAGAACATACAGATACTGATGATGAGTTCATTAACCAGAGATTATCTTGGGTCAGTTTTTAATGTCACGAGGTTTTTACAATTGTTCATTACATTTTCTGGTTTATTTTTACTTGTTTGTTTAAAAATGTCCCAACTATGACCAAATACAGCTCTGGAACCAATTTTAGTTTTACCTGTTCCAATTGTTGTCTGAATTCACAACTAAAGCAGCTGTTTTTACCACTTCTTTAGAAAACTACATCTTAAACTAGATGATGAGTGAATAAATCTCGCTATGACTATTAGCTTATCTTAAAATAAGATTTGCCAAAGGAACAAACATAAAATATATTGTGCTAAATCAAGTAACTGACCAGTATTTTTTCACATTTTACACTTAAAAGAAAGAAAACATGCTTTGCTTCTTTTATTGATTTGATTGTTTTTACTGCCTTTTTCATGAATTAATTTATCAAACTTTTTCTAATAAACATGCAATGTTAGCCATTTTTAATAGGGACTCCACCCCAGATCTCTATGGTGATGTTATTGCTTTGCCTAGAATATTCTTGCTTGGAAAGTCCAGACGATATTTACAAAATATATTGTCTGGCCAGCGTGTACCTCTTTCGTATTTCAGTGGGTGTGATTGACAGATTAATTAGTCCAGTGGTTCTCAACCTGGGGGTTGGGAGCCCCATGGGGATATATAAAATTAAGATCTTAAACAAAGTTTGACAACTTCATATACAGTGATAGATGTATATTTCTATTTGCTGGCCTGAAGATGAATTAATCTAGAGCCTCATGTCTTCAAATTAAAATTAAACATGGGAGTAAAGACCATTTTATCACACATTTTGTGTTTTGGGTTCACAAATGGCTACAGTTGTTATTTTGGGGTCACAACAGATAAAGGTTGAGAACCCCGGACTTAACCAATTTGGGACACCCACTGGAAAAAATATGTGGAACATGACAGATTTGTGCAAAATCAATGAACGAAGCTTAAAACGATTTTAATGTGAGGTGAGTTAAGTTAGATTTTGGTCTAAATGACAGACGACCAATCAGCTTCTTTGTTTTTTCCATGTCACATAAATAAACTAATCTGTTTGCCGGTATGATGTAAACTTGATCTGAAACGCAGGGGCGAGTGGTGACCAGACCCACTCTTCACAGTTTGCTGAAGTGTGGGCTCTGAATCCCAGACAAAGAATGTTCCCCAGTATACCATAAAGCATTTATCTATTTTATGTCACTCTTGAACTTGATCTGGTCTCTGTGGAGTTGTCAAAATGTGTTTAATTTATACTGTGCAGCATTCTACGGGTAAAACAAAATCCTCTTTATCTACAAAAGTCAATTGCAAACCCCCATTTTTAAGTTTATTACTTAACTGTGTGTACTTTACCTTTTATACTCACAGTCTGTGTAACTGATTATTTTGTTGTAAATTAGTAAACTTTTCTACCATTGTAAAAACAGCACATTGTGATTAAATCAGACTGCTGAGTCATGTCTGAACTGAAGTCACAAATGTGAGCGTAAGAAGGTAATTTAGAATGAGTTTTGAAGATTTATCAAAGCTTATTCCTGGATATTCACTTTACAGACATTTTTCCTTGTCCTAGGATCACCTAAAGCAAATACATGTTTCCACTTTTATTGTGTTTTGCATGATTAAAAACAACTTTGATAATGTCTAAATTTTAGTCTAAAGATGCACTGTGTCACATTTTACAAAAACTAGACTTAAAAAAGCATGTTTTTGATGCACTAAATAAATAACAAAAATCTGTGTTTTTGCTTTGAGCAAGCTTGTATGGCAACAAAATACAGAATTTCCTGTTCTCATTAGGAAAATGTCAAACTACTAACATTCTATATGTACTGAATAGTTGCCTTTTCACATTCAGAAAGTTACACAGTTCAAGTTTAAAATATATACTGTATAAAGGAACTTATGAGAATATATACAGTATGAATGACAAGGTTTTGACAAGCATCTGGTGCTTAATGATAGACTTTGGATAGTTACATGTTTGTTTTAATAGCGTCCGTCCACCTCCCTTCTTCTTTGGACCTGAATTCTGCCTGTTCGCTGGATAAAGTGTTAAGGGCTGGTCCCAAACCTATGAACTTTTGACTGTAACTTGATGTATGTGCAACTGATTTAAAGACTTTTAACTTACACCAAACTATAATTAAACTGTTCAAACTTGTGTAAACTTCTGCCTCTCTCCACTCAATTTAACGAACCTGTGTCCTTACTTTTATTGTCCAAATAATTTCATTAGGTTTATGTTAGTTTAGTTTGTTTCATATTTCTTTCATTCTCCTTGGTTACATATAGAACATGTTGGTGAACTTTGCTCTTGACAAAACCACAAAAGGCAGTGCAGCAAATATATCATTTTGACTTTGAAATAATAAACACAAGACCAACACTTTTTTTGGATGTTGTGTGGGGGGCGTTGCATCCCCTGCTCTTGACTGACAGCCTCCCTGGGCCTTTCCGTTGAGAGGAAAGTACCTAAAGACACCAGCGCGGCTCAGTTCTCTGTCCGTCAAAGCGCCAGCCTCCACCCAGACGTATTATTCTAACAAGGATGTTTCATTTCTGACCACTACTTACATAAGCCGCTGCTGCTCCACCCTGCGAAAAGCACCACGCACGCTGACCAACGCTGAACCCATACGACTAATAAATGACCGTTTGTAGTTGAAAGAAGAAAGCGTAAAACTTAACCGTGGGGCTTTTCTTAAACCTTCTTTAGTTGTTAAACATAAAGAGATGTAATGATAGAGATTGTTCTAGAAGTTGATGAGTCATGGATCAGATATGGGCTGTTGTCATCAAAGCAGCCACACTTTGTAGATAAATGTTCTGATTGAAGGTAGTTGTAAGGAAAATTGCATTAAGCTTTAAAATAGCAGTTGGTCGATTACATAGAGGCCATTAATGTTCATGTATTCTTTGTGGTGTATGAATGCTGTTAACAAATAAACTTTATTATGCTGGGGCAAGTAAAGTTTTCTTTTTTTTTTTTTCAAAATTTCCTATGTAATTCTTTCTGCTGTCACTGATGTCACTTTCTTATTTTTTTCTGTATTCATTTATTGCACTTTTAACTCAGCCATAGCAGTAAATTTTTGTTTTATATAACCACATATTTTGGCTCCAACACAGTCTCACAGAATTGCGTATGTACATCAAGACATGTAAAAAGTGTATCAGAAGCATGTTTTAGCTCTTTTTGCTTGCTTAGTATACAGCGTCTCTATTTGATGTTGTGAAAAGTATCTAATAGAGATGAAATTTTCTTATGGACAGGTGTTTTGGTTGAAGCCACATGGAGACATTTTCTTTGGGTTTAACAGCTAAGGTTTTGCCTGAAAAATCTGTGTCCCTCTTTCGGATTTCTGTAGCCGTGATTGACAGATTAGTTAGCGAAACAGTTAGCGAAATTAGTTAGCAAACAACTTTTGTTTTATTGTATCAGATAACTGCATTTACACCAGATTAAATTTTGCTGCCCTCCACCTGATATTATGATGTAAAATGTCTGGCTTGTAAAATATTCACCTGGTTATTACTCACCCAGTAATTGCAAACGTGTCTTCTGCATTTGATCAATTCTTTAATGACACAGGGGCATCTAGACCAAATAATCTCTACTTCTTTTTGCTAGACTTGGGCAGAACTGTCATAGTTGACCATCATTTTTTCTGTTTGAGATGTACATTATGTACTTTGTCCAAATGTAAAGCAAAAGAAGACATCATGAATGTTGTTGGAGTTACCATATCTGGAAGAGAAAGACCTAGTCCGACCAATGACCTTGCTGTGAGGCGAGAGTAGCAGCCACTCTACCACTGTGCTACCATTAGTACTAGTACGTCAAACATGACATGCCAAAGTGAAGGCGGTCTGCTCTGTTTAAAAGACAATATAAACAGTGAACAATATCTATCAGATCAATTATTGCAAAAATAACGTTATGTTTCTTATTAACAATGATTCATGCAACCCATTTGTGCTAAATCGTGGTGTGTTACCAATCTTTGACGCATATAGTTAGCAGACAATGTGTTATAATTGCCCTATATTTAACACTAGGAAAAAACACTACAATGATTAAACTAATTGTGATAATTACTTTGATTTGTGTTCAGACGGAAGTGTGGCCATATTATGTGTAGCGGCCAAAATATTTGCAATAGAGATCATGCACAGACATTCTTTTATTTGACAAAATGCTCCTGAACATTCTGACAGAGGAAAAAGTCTGAGAAAACACCTGATAAAATGAGTTTCTCAGCTTTTTTTAGGGAATTTTTTTTTACCTGGGAGCATTTGTTTGGCAGATATTTTGTAAAAATGTTTGCTGTTTGTTCACAACAACAAAATATGTTAGAAGCATTGCACTTTTTTCTGGTTTTCTGCTACTGTTTACCTGTTTTTCTTTTCACATGCCATTTACAAACTTAACATTAATTGCGGTTGTTGCTGACATTTAGAATGCTATATATAGACTCTTGTATTAAATATTTAGCTTAAATTAATAACTTTTTTTTTTTTTCAGAAAGTTGCATCGGCTTTTGTGATTTTAAAACTATTACAAATCAGAAGACACAGTTAACATTTCTTTACTTGCTTCTTCATTTCTTTACTTGCTTTTCTACAATCAAATAAATGCTGATCTTAATTCTTTGCACATGCACGCTCTTAACACGGTCAGGGTTCAGAGGTCAAACGCCGGTGTTGCTATGGCACCTGCAGCAGTTTAGCAGGAAGTGCGGTGCCAGGGACTTTCCAGGGCCCAGCGTGAGTCTATTAGTCCGGTTTGTTTTTGACATACGCTCAGGGTAAGTGTGTGAAGTGTGTGTGTGTAGAAGGGTGTGTTACTGCCTGATATGTGCCCACAGACAATGAGTGTGAACTGGGTGTGAGAGCTGCTCTGGTGGGGCAACAATTATGCACAAATGTTAATGCATGTTGACCCAAGCTGACTTTTTGAATGCATTGAGAAGTGTATTTTAAATGTACATTGCAATATATCCACCTGCTTGTTTCCATGGAGATGCTACAAAAGTTATTCACAGACTCTGAACAAATGCTCCTCAAAATTGTGAAGGAGCAAAAGTACGATAAAAAACGCCTGATAAAAAGTGTTTTTTGGCTTTTTTGGGCTATTTTTTTTTCTCCCGTAGAGCGAAATTTTATAAAATAGCTTTTCTGTTGTTGTAACAGTGCAGACTTCAGCCAGCTTGTCTGCTAGTGACAGTTGGAAATGTAGGACATTTTTACAGTTGCGGAACTCATCAAGCGGACTAAAAATACATCTTATTTAAAGAGAGAAAGGTAAAAAGTGGAACTGTGATTTGTGTCAGTGAGAAATGTGAGAGAAACAAGTGTTGTAGTAGTGTATCTGCTTTTCTGCCGCTGTTTACCAGGTTTTCTCTTTTTACACGTGTCACATACAAATTTGTAAATGTAATTTTCCACTGACTATCATTTCGTTTTGCCACTCACTGCTGACATTTAGAATGCTGTGATGTCTTCTGCATAAGCTGCATTGATTTGAATGTTCAACAATACGACATGAGTAGGCCTATAGATTGCATTCACGTTACAGATTGTGATCATGTCATAAGGCCAAATGGTGGTCAGAGGAGTCAGTTTTTCAATCGTCCTGCACTAAAAAGTAATTTTACAAAATGTCATTCTAATGATTTTTCTATTCACTTTTTGCATTGCAATGAAAAAAATATATATTTAAAACAAAAAATGATCCATGTTGTGATGTCACGTGAACAAAACATCTTCATCAGCTGTGGTTTTATTACACAAAAATACATTCATAAAACTAACTTTGAATAGGTCACATCTTCTTTAATTCACCTTATTCTGCCCTGCCCACTTTTCTTGACAGTACACTTCCTGTTTAGTTGCAGTTAGCTCGTGGATTTCAGTTGCTGGGTTTATTTTTACTGTCATAGTATAAAATTGAGATGTCCTGCAAGACAGACTAACTAACATTTAGTTATTTTGAGTATCTGTACTCAAAAAAAAACTCTTGGCATTTTTTTTTACTTTTACTTTTTACATTTTTCAAGAATATCTTTACTTTCTACTCCCTCCAATTTAAAAACAAATTAGTTACTTTTCTAAGTCCACATACAGTTTTTCCCTCTTCAAGGCTGTGTGTTGTAGTGACTTTTTCCAGTTAAACAATTAAAACATTAATGTCTAACAATTACGCATTTTGCACATGATTGAATAAAAATATATTATAACTATCTCAATGTAAAACCCATTTTACACTATGCAGGTAACACCCAGTTTGTCATTTTACTTTTTTACTTAAGTAACTGAAATATTTATTGTCATTGTCACAGATTACAACGATTACATTTGGAGTGAGCCTCTGGGTCGCTGCATTTTTTGCGCGCCGCCACTCACTCTTCCGAACATGACATGTCAGTTGAACTTTTACCTTTATCGGAATCATTTTTCAGACAAGTAACTGTACTTTTACTGAAGTAGTGAAGTTTAGTACTTTTGCAGTTGAGGCAATGTATTACCATCTGCACAGAAAGAAGAAAGTGACAGCAAAACTTACAATGTACTTGTACTGTATATCTTTGGAACATATAAAACAATATTCAGACTATTTTAAAATTGTGGTAGCTAAGTCTTTAGTAATCACTTTACCCCCAAAAAAGGTTAGCGCTGGGACAACCCCCAAAAAAGAAGTGGAAAAATGTATATTCAAATATATTCACAGAAAGTTTGACCCTATTGTTCACTCATGATCTGGACAGAGGATATTAGTGGTGACGACATGTAAATATTCAATAAAATAACTTTAAATTTCATAGTTTATTGTTTCTAAACGTGTCTCCATGCCGACAGCCTCATGTCACCTCTTACATTTCTCTTGCAGCACAGTCTAAGGTAATGCTGTAGACTCCCTGGTTTACCAAAGGTGTTAACCACAGACACGAGGGGGTGTTTGGGCTGCTTTAAATAGAAGATTACGACCTGCTGCAGCTTCTAATCTAGTGTCAGGTCGGTTTGACACTTTGTAAAGGGTAAAGCAAATATAATACATAGCACAGTGAATAGAACAAACATGAGACTGGGTGTTAAACATGACCCTCTGTCCAGTTTACTTTGGACGAACCAGCATGGCCATAGTGTTTACTACAAGAATGCACCACTATCACCTTAGAAAAAGAATATTTAAAAGTCCTGTACCACTTTCAAATATTAATAAACTCACTTTTTCTTTTCAAAGTACAGGCACTGTGCAGGAGTTTGTTCTATTTATGTATTTTTGGATGCTTCTTTTGCACCTGTGTGAGTGGCATACGCTTTGCATTGTGTGGTTTTATAATTTGTAGAGTTGAAAGTAAACGGGGTCAACATGTCCTGTTAACAATCGAGCTGGTCCAAGAGAGAAAACAATGGACAGAATTAACCTTTCCGCGTATGCAGTGGAGGAAATGTGAATCACCTGTGACTTCCAGAACTTCCAAATAAGTGATTATTTTCATCACGTTTGTTTACAGATAACGCAGGGTGTGACTGACAAAGAAGAAAAGCACAGCCAAGCTAATTCCAAGTATGAGGAACAAAACAATAGGAAAATTTTGTGTTTTAATACAATTGTCTAAACAGGTCACACCTACATGATTAAGGTTTATTAGGAGAATGTATAGTTACTTTAACGCACAATGGAAGAGAACCAGATTCTGGCTTTTAAATATTCAAACTAAAACTGCTTCTGAACCCTTTGGACACAAGCAAATGTCTGGAGTCTTTTTAAAACTGTATCCCTGTAGTTTTAGTTTCTGAGACTAACAGGGTCTGATCAGAAGTGAGAACTTTCTACAAACAAAAGAAAAACAGAATCTAATTTCCGAATACATTTTTGGTAGATTTAAGGATTGGTAAAGCTGGTGTTGGCAGCTGAGACCTGAATTCCTCTGTAAAAGCTGAAGGGAATTGAGGTCAAAATTAGTGTTAGGGACCTAAAATGACTCCAAAAAAAAAAAAAAAAAAAAAAAAGATATAGGTGGAGCCACTACAAAAGCCCAATAAAATGTGTTACATTTTGGGATTTTTTTTATTTGTAGATTTAAAGTAGAAACTCTAATTCATCCCAGAGGCTAATTTGACTCTTAAGAAGAGGGACACAATGTGATTTTTATCTTTTACATTTCCAGGTGCTTCAAAGTTTGTTTTTATCAGATATTGAACACAAAGGAAAAGAAAAGTGGGAAATCCCTTCAAAGGGACGCCGGGCTTTAAAGGGGTAAAGTAGTTGTCCTGAGTATTTGTACATTACTTGAGTATTAATTAATTAGGAGAATGTATAATTACTTTAATGCACAATGGAAGAAGAACTAGATTTTCACTTTGACAACTACTTTCCAAGTCTAGTCTTGGGAAAGTGGAGTGGAGAGGCACTACTGGACATGTTTTATTGGTATGGGTAACCAGATCACCCAGAGGAAACATGCAGGCACGAGGAGAACATGCAAATTCCACACAGAGAGGCCCCGGGTCGTCTGGATTTGACCTTCTTGTTATGAGGCCAATGTGTCACCTTTGCTTAAGAGTAATTGATGTGTGAAGTTCAGATTAGTTTTCACGTGGTTATATTGTCAGAGTAAAACAAAATTCAATAGAAAAAGTCAATTGAAGTGTCCCATCTGTGCCAAACAAAAGATGTATTGTTCCTTGAAACCTAGAAAGTGAACTTGCAGCGTGGCAAGCTTGTGAGATCAAAATAAGCTTGAGGCGTCTGAAAGTTCACAAAATCAAAAAAATTGCTCACAAGAAAACTTAGAATAGTAGAAAATTATATTCAAACACCATGATTTACAAGTCAAAAAGTATATTTGTCATCAGCTTCAAGACTGCCTTTTGAAGTAGTCACCTCAAGAAGATAAATATTGTATTCCATCTCACATATAGGTGATTTTCACACCACAAATCTAGAAACAAGGTCAAACTTGTTCCTAACTCTCATTAATCCTTCAGCACAAAAAAATATGTACTTACATTATTTTTTGTCTGCAATTAAATCTTAAAGACATATTTTTACACACGACAAAATTAGACTCAAGCACAGCCAATCAGAGCGCTGCATTTGGCTCCTAAAGAGAAATAAAATGCCTTTTATTTTGATTTAGACAGTACATAGTGGTCTGATTTTGTCACAATCTAGTGCTTATGCATTGTACTTTGTGATAGAAAATATAATGTTTAGAACTAAAAAAGCCAAGTGCCCCACCTTTAATTGGGATTATTAGATACATTTAGGGGTTCTAAGGTTCGAAAATGTTGCATCACTTTTCAAAGCAGTGAAAATCAGCTTCTTATGATAGATCAGAGGTTTCATTTACAAAGCATACATACAAAAAATGTCACATACGCCATTTTACACAATAAATTTGTGATGTATAAAAAGACAACTTGACATAGAAATGAGGAATCCAATCTGAAAAATGATCAACTTTGGGCTATAGAGATATATTATAAACAAAACTCCAGGGCTTTCCATACGTTCTATGTTTTTACTATAACTTATTAGACCTATTGTTATGTCTAATCAATGTTATATTAATATTTTGACGTACAATGACTTCTTTAATTGAAGTCTTATGTATTTTGTGTCATTACCCAATGTACCACTGCTTCAAAGTGCATTTTCCTATTTTTCCTATACCTCGAACTAACTTTCTCAGTAAACATCTCCTCGTGTCTTATCTCATCAGCCGATACCAGGATTTAGGGGATGTTTCCAGTCTCGTGCTCATATAAAATGTCACCACAGTCCAAACTGAAAATCTTTCGCCTCAAACCCAAACTTTATACAATAGTGTGCGAGAGAAATATTACCGAAACGGGAATGAAAGTCCCTGATGCAACCCTGCAAATATTACAGCCCCCCTGAAGCGGGCAGAAGCATGAATGGAGAGCAGCCCCCCGGTGAGGTAAGCCACACTTTAGCAGATCCAGTTCAACCCCCAAAGCGACCTCTACCGGGGCCAGAACAATAGCTGTCAGTTTGGAGTGACAGAGGGGGGGCAGCGGAGGAGCTCATAGCCCACGGAGGAGGCACAGGACGTGGGGGAGAGATGGGAGAGAGCGCCTGGCTGTTTTTGGAAATCCCCTCCATCACACATCAAAGATACGACCATATTCTGCTGCTGCTGGAGGCCCCACTGTCTGACTGCTTCTGCTGCTGCTGCTCGGGGAATGCACACTCGTCTCTGCAAGTAAGATAGAGCTTTGAACAGTTGTTGCACTTTTTAAAAATAACTTTGATTCAGAGTCTTATGACTAACTCGTTTTATTGGGGTCTTTAGTTTTTGACTTTTGAATCCAACCGGTTCTACACAGAGGTGACTAAGTATAAGTATCGTACTTAAGTCGTTGTCATGAGTGTCTGTACTCTATAGTTAGTTAGTTAGATAGTTTATTTTAGCATCAGTAAAAAATTTAAATATACATCACAGTACATATTGATACACAATACACAAAATTTACACAATTCATAATACATTAAATCACGTGTTTCCAAAACTTTTCATGCCGGGACCCCCAAAATAACCATGTAACCAACTCACGACCCCCACAGCAAAATAAAAATAGATTCGAATAGAATTTCTAGTTGGAAAATCATTAAAGTTTTTATGATGAAAATTCTGTCAAATTTGATGCTTCCAGTTAAAAAAAATACTTCAAAACCAAGTCAAAAGTGTCAAATTATATCATGAAAACATTTTGCGACCCTCCGATGGGTCCCGACCCCCACTTTGAGAACCACTGCATTGAATAATGCTCAAAAGAAGTAGGACGAAGTTGTAAAGCTTAATAAATCCTACCCCTTTTGTCCCTTACAAAATTTGCTTTATTATCTAAATTTACAACATATACAAACAGTATGTATGCACAACTCTGTCACCTGATAAGATATACCTACAATTTTAAAATAAATGTGCAGTAATACATCCTTCCAAGAGGAAATTACGCATCAACACATGACAGTTTTCAATCATTAATATTTTGAAAATATTTCTTCTTTATGGTTTCTTTGAATTTGATTATATCTTTACTTAGTTTGAGGCTAATATTCAAACTATTCCACAATTTTACACCACAAATCGAAATACAAAAACGTGACACTTTAAATATCATTAACAGACATAGACATAATGTTCTACAGCCACATTTCCATGAGATCAGGCTGTTCTGTTACTTTAATCCTGACAAAGTCTTCTTCTTTTGAGTCTAATAAAAGGCGTTGCAACAAACAAGGGACAGACTTTCTATTAGAAGTTTATTTGCTTTAACTTGTGATGCATTAAGTATTTAGTCTGTGTTCACTGCGTCACAGGTAACATAACTAATAATGTGACAAGTAACAGAATCAACAGCTGACACAGCCTAAAATATACACCACTCACCATGAACTAACATGGGAAATTTGGATGTTGACACAACATCCACAACTTCCACTTTTAAAGACGAATTTGGGAATTAAACTGTTTTTATTAGATGGAATCAAGACTCAGACAGGAAATGAGAGGGTTAGACCAGAATGACTCTATGAGAAAATGTGTTTCTGGTATTCAGCTGATTTATGTGGGGCTGCATGCCTTTCTCTGTGTTTATACAAATACCTGCACATTTAAAATATTTTGGATCCAAGGTCATACAGGAATATTCAGAACTGACGAGAGCAGCAAACTTATCTGAGACGTAAAAGGCTTTGTTAATGATATAATAACTGCATGACCTATCAGAACATCTGCACAACAGCTTCTCAACAACCAGCCAAGTATTTATCAGTTTTCAAGCTGAAAAAGCAAAGGCTGGTTTTCAATCAAACAAGCAAACTAAGTAAAGGAGTCACTTTTTATTTGATGCTTTGTCAGATAAAACTAGTTACTTGTTCCTCCAAAGTCAGGGGTGGACAAGTAGTTTTCTCTGAGAGTCATGTTCAAATTCAGACTAGTGCACTAGAGGGCTGATGGTAGAACAAATTCTCATTATTATTGCTTTTAATATAGGCTATTGTCTATTATTGTGTCCATTTATTTTGATATTTTAAGAGCCCAGATGCAAACTCTTCCTCCATAGCCACATCAATCAAATAAAAGAAATATTAAAGCTGGAGTAGCTGATCTTCACACTGCAAACACGACTGAGGTGTTAAATCTAACAACTTCCTCTCAGAAACTATTTGACACATGGTTAATGTTGACATGTATTTATTTTGGCTTAAAAACTTCTTTGTACAAACAGCAAAGTGAAACTGGAGAGAACCACTCAAACTTAACCAATCGGAGCGCTGCAATCGGCTCCTGGCGAGAAATAAAATTCCTTATTATTCAGTTTAACTACTAGTCAGTGGTCTCATTTTTTTTCACAAAGATATGCAATTATCATGCACTTTACAATGGACAAAGTTTACTAATTTACAAGTAAAAAAAAGTTAGCTACCCAACTTTAAGACTAATATTTGTTGTGCTGACATGTGCTGACTTTGTTTACAGTCAAATACATAGTGCAGTTTCACAGATTCACCAGCAGAGGGGGGTGCAGTTTGGGCACAAAGACCGGGAAATACATGTCTTTTGTTGACAGTGAAAGGGTTGGCTTTCTTTTCAAACAGATTACAGGCAAAACATGTTGGACTAAAAACATCGTTGAGTAAGTTTAGAGCAGATATTTAATCTTTAAAATGAAGAAAAGACTATCATACTGGACTAGGACTCAAGGACAACACCACATGCAGCGAGTCTTGATGAGAAATACTAAACTTCCTCTTCCGTGAACTATCCAAAAGTGTCAGATTAAGTAAAACTACTGTATTTCTTCGTGTTTGGAGGGTTAAAAATAATACATGCTTAAGGAAAGAGGCTGAATCTATGTAATCGGAAGAAAGTTTTGTTGGTTTAAAGATGAAAAAGACTTCATTGTTTTATTCATGTAAATCTCATATTTTTATGCTGAAGACATTATTTCATTATAGTAGCTCATAGTCTTTCTCCCAAAAGTAGAACAAAGGAAAATAACACGGACATGAAGTTTGATTTAGAAATAGGACGTTATCTCAAAAGTTTCTCATCGATCACTGAAATCTAATGAAAACAAGGAATTTCATATGTCTATTAAAAGAGAACAGATTAATATGGAATAACAATTCTTTTCTTTTTTTTTTTTATTGAAAGTAGACTCTTGTAGGTTTCTTTTGATGTATAACATGATTCTAGTTGCACAAACTTTTTTGTGGAGCTGTGAATATTGCTTAAAATTAGCTAAAATGCCTGGCAGGGGTCAAAGCCAGAATAGGACTGGCAGTGAAAGAGTTAAAATAAGTTGAAGACTGCAGCTGGCTCCCGGGCCGTAGTTTACCCAGATCTGTTTAAAGGGCCAACAAGCAACTATGTAACCGTATGGATGAAATCATAAAATAGTCTTCAGAGCATTTGTCTCTCATGTGTGGAGCTTTTCTTCTTCCAAATATGGCCTCCTCATCGTCTCACCCCTAAACATTCCTCAGCCCACAAGAATGTCAGGTATGCCTCGCTCTACACCAGCCCCGCATGAAGTTACGACATCCTCCAAATAACCTACAGAGACTTCAGGACAGGGCACATGGCACACACTCGTGGCCCCGCTCACCGAAGAGTCAACAGGAGTCTCAAGGAAGCCCATTGTAAATCCTGGGTTTCCCCTCTGACTGCTGTGTTTCTCATATCCACCAGGAAGCCGCTTCCTCTCAGCTGTGCAAACTAGAAATCCAATACTTTCTGTTTGCTGGTCTAAAGATGAGCTTGTGGTTACATGATTTTATGAATGTCGTTTATTTGCTGGTGCTCTTTAAATGCTGGCTCTCCAACTGACCTTCAAAATCGCTTTTAAATAATTTTGTTTGGGTATGATAAAAATGATGAACCAAACAGCAAAACAGCCTTGCTTAAAATGACCTACATTCAAAAATTTGATCTGGATTTGAGTAATTTTAGCTGAATAAGATTTAATTGCTTATGTTATGTAGAATATTGGAGTTTCTGACCAGTTCGAAGACAATATAGTAAAATAAGCTTGCCAATGGGGTAAGTAAAATGTTGTTAACCCATTGGCAAATGAACTGGCTCAAAGTAAAAAGCAACAAGACCAAAACAAGTAAAATAATCTAAATAGTTGTGGAATTTGTCAACATTTCTGTATAAAAAAGTTGAAATCCCAGGAATCAAAAAGTTTTATCTGGTCCTAAAATTCATCTTTTGCAGTGTGGCGCAGTGGTCAGTGCTCTGGCCTCAAGAAGGTCCTGGCTTTGACTCCTGGGTGGTCTAAGGCCTTTCTGAAGTTTGCATGCATCTTCCCGTAACTGTGTAGGTTTCCTCCGAGGGCTCAGGATTCCTCTACCACTAAAACATGTCCAACATGCCTCTCCTCTCCAGGATTACAGATGGAAATTAGCTGTAAAAGCTAGAATCTGGTACAAGCATCATTGTGCTAAATGTAATTGTACATTGTCCTTAACAAATGTAGTGAGTTGACGTCAAGCGCTCTACGTTTGGCCTCTCGGGTGTAGGGGGCGCTCTATAAAAGAGGAGTGGATCCCCTTACCGGACCTCTCCCCTCTCTGACGTCACATCCGCCGTGCCGCGCTCAGTCGCAGTTAGCCACCAACACAACTCCCAGTCGCTGTCGCTAGGGAGGAGCGACGCACCGTCTGTTCTAGTCTCTTTGGGGCGCATCGATGTAAAAAAGCCTTCGCACAAACACGATCCAAGCAGCCAACAGTCGGCGAACAAATGCCGAGTGAGCATGCGCGTGACATAACGCTTGACGAAAAAGACAAAACAGAAGTTGTGCGCGAGTAGTTGTCAAACTCTGTGGCGAACAGATTTTTATCTTACCTCACGGATTAGGCTAAACTTCTATTTCCCGCTACAGTCCAGCCTTCGTACTACAGCTGTACTCCTCCATCTTTGTTTTCCTCGCACCAAGTAGTAGCCATTCTTCTCCGTACTTACGTCTCTTTGAACCCGGCAAATAACAACAATCCATGCTCAGGTAAATACTGTTTTTCCATAAGCGTCATTTTCGGTTTTCCGCACCATTTTCTTGCACACTGATTCGCGAGCCACGGGCCAATCAAACAGCCGCATATGCGGCAACTACCGACCGCTGACGATGCCGACTTTACACGCAAGTCTTCAAAACCTCACCTCCACGACGTGCTCCGCGCTCCTCTGACCCCCCGACAGCGCCATTCACACCAAACACACGTGAGCCGCCTGTCGGCAGAAGTTGCCAAACCGGTTCAGACGGGCGACCCTCGGCTTGGTGTGAAAGACCCTTAATGCGTCGTGTTGGAGCGTAAAGCCTGCGGCGTAGGGCGTAAAGCCAACAACTATGGTCTCAACAAAGAAGCTCTGCGGGTAAGCGTCATCTCAAAATGTGTTTATCATAGTCTCTTTGGGCGCTATGTTAAGGCTAAGTGCTACCATTCTAGTGTGCTGATGCTGCGCCGACAGTGCCGTGCAGCCGGACGGGTGCGGGCGTTCGGGGTCTACGGTGTGGCTGGTCGGGGGTATCATGCTTCCTGGTAGGTGTGCTGTCATAGCTCCACGTAAAAGCACTTTTGTCACTTGTGCTCAATTGTAAATGTTTTCATGTACTGTGTTCAGGGTGCGGACGGCATGGCCGCCTCCCCTTTTTGGTGTCCGTTGATGTCCGTGTATGTCTGTGTATGTCCTTGGATGGATGGAGTCGCTGCTCTGCCGCTGCGGGACGGTGGCGCCTGGGCAGCCCTTTCTGCACTACACACGTGCTGCTCATCCTGCTTGATTGGACCGTTGAAAACATGGTTTGGACTTAACACAACAAAATCATGGACTATGAATGAAAGTATGGACTCGAACCAACTTTTAACAGAAACCATTTAAATAAAATCAATATGTATTTTTCTTTTCTAACATTGCCTCTGTCTGTCAATTTTACGAACCTGTGTTGCCTTTTTATTTAGTTAGTTTTATTTATTTTCCGGGTTATACCCGGTGGCGTTGTTGGTCTTTTTGTTTTTATTTATTTACAGCTAAAGTTAAATTCATTTCCTTTATTTTCTTTAGTTAAACCCCTCGCATTGCCACACAAACATTAATCAAAAAACTATGAAGTTGTTGAAAATGCTTAGTATAAAAAATTTAAAAAAAAACAGACAGATCACCATGTGCACCCTGAAGAAGGCTTGTCTTCTTCTTTATCTTGTGCTCCTGCCAAGCCTGGCCGTCAAATGGGAAACTGTTCTCAACGGACCTACTAAAATATTAAATAAATACATACGTCATTAAATTGTCCGAGCTGAAATGCATTTTTAAATTTAAAAAAGCCATGTTGGAATAAAGGCTTTTAATGTTAACCTTCAGAGTGCCTTGGTTTTGTGTCTGCTTTTTTCATCTTTTGGCTGACAACTGTATATTTCTGAGCCAGATCATCGTTCTGGAATCTCAGTAAAGTTGCAAGTGTTGCATTAACATTCACAGAGAACATAGTGTCCTGTTCTTTACTGTCTCAAGTTTATTTTTGACATAAAGCTGTAATCTTGCTTGTTAGTGTCATTACAGCTCTATGTCAAGAGTAAACCCAACACTGTAGGGAACAGGACAATATGTTCTCTGTGAGAGCTAATTCAACTCTTAATATTTTACTGAAATGAATCAGGCTCAAGCTGTACTATAAACATACAAATAAAAAATACCTTGAAGAATTCCAATACATTTAGTAAGACCTTTATGTGGGCTCCACCTTTATATGTCCTCAAAACCCAATATATGCCGAAGGTAGTGTCATCAGGTTGGTACTTCAGGTTTTTTGGAGACAATAGACAACCAGGGACAACTTATCTTTAGTCAGAAAAGTAAGAAGACATGATGAACATCCCCAATCATCCCTATTCTGTTGTAGTTACTTTGGTCTCACAATATTTAAGCTTTCATGTGGACGTAACAAAATGAACAAATCTGCTCCTAATAAAGTGTTCTCTTATTTAAGTCAATCCACTTCATCCACAGCTTTCCTGTACATGGGACAGAAGTGAGCTGGTTTCCATGGTAATGATTTGATCTCTTTCTAAACTGGTCCAAATGTTTGTGTATTTTTCTGTATTGTATTGTGTTTTTATTCTAACTTGTTCCCAAACTTTTTTCCTAAACTTACTCATTCCCCCAACCTTATTCACTGTCACCTCTGACCCAACATTCTAGCATTAAAGTAGCTACACATAGTATTCAACTTGAACTTAAATCTTGGACAGAACACAATTTTGAAGGGATTTACAAAATATGCAATAGATTTTGAATTTTGAAGTCATTTTACAGTCAAATCTTGCCCAAAATTCATCCCCTGCTTTCCTGTGGTGTCAACAAAATCAGCTAACACATTTAAATCTTTATCTTTAGACTTTGATAAACCAAATACAATATGTGTAATTTTGGCAGGTTTTAAACACAAAATGTATTAATTCTATGTATAAAAACAATCCAAAGATAAAAACTTGCAGCTAATGCATGTTTTTCTTATGAGAGAAGAAGTTTCCCATTGATAACTTTACATTTCACTCTCTTCCTTATTGACCTGTATTGTCTCACCTAATGACACCTTGATCATTTACAACTTGAACTTGAACAACCTCGTTAAATTGCTTCCCTGTGTGCTGCTCTCCCTACTGGGCGATCTTGAAATGTGACATGTCGTAGCTCCATATTTGGGCATAATGAGCTCTAATACAACTCCTCACTCATTCATATACCACTCACCGACTGGAGCAGGGTCTTGCCCAAAGACACAACGGCACTTTGCACTGACAGTGTGAATGGGGGTCAAACCACAGACTGATGAGTCATTTGGTGAACGGTAGAGGAACTAGAGGAAATTCTACTCAACTAGGAGTGTTGTTGTTGATTTGGTGTTACAGCGCAGCCAAAAATAAACTTAATTAAATACATGTTTTACACTACATACATAATGAAAATCTGTGTTTCTTTGAATAGAATTGCATGATCACAAAATAGACTATTATTTGACCTGGAGGAGGGCCAGGGTGAAACATGTCAGAAGTCCCAGAGTTTCCAAGCGTGCTTGGGTCAGGCGGACCGGGAGTCTCCGCAGCGACTGGGAGCGAGGGCAACACGTGCGTCTGGGTACGATGTCTAGGGCTCCGAACCGAATTACTGAATGTAGCCCATGTAGCTAATCTAATTTAATTCTACAGGACTAGAACAACGACACTGGCCCCTCTGGTTAACTCCTTGTTCAATCAAAGATTATGATTAACTAAACTAAAAACAATGTGAACTGTGAATGGAGTAGTGAAAGAACTGAAACTCAAGAAAATGTGAACAATCAACAGAAGTCAACTGAATAAATTTGTGCTAAACAAAATAAAAGCAAATGTGAATTCACAGAACATGCCTCTCTCTCAATCTAATGAACCCGTGTTGCCTTTTTGTTGAGTTATTTGTTTTAATTTTACTGTCCAGGTGGAATTCCTGGGCTGGCGTTGTTGGTTTTTGTTAAGTCTTATCTAGTTACAGCTAAGGTTAATCAAATCATTATATCATATCATTTTTATTGTGCCCCTTGGAAGGCGAAATTCCTCCCCCTGCCACATATAGAAAAGTCGATGTACAGTAATCCTTCATTCGTCCAGAACTGATCGATCGTATATGCTTCAAAGTTGTCATCTGGACAGCGTTTTTGAAGATCAAGACGATCTCATCCGAAAGTCTTTTTCAATCGGATGGAAGTGACCTGAGACATTCAGAGTGAATCAGAACAACAGCTTTATAACTCTCACTGCTCAACAACTACAACATAAACTGTGGATTTAAAGGTGCACTGCGCAACTTTTTGGCCCAAAATAAACTTGAACAAATGCATATTTTTGTCATTTAGATGCCTTTGTTACATTAAAGAATTAATAAAAATCTGTTTTTTTCCTTCGTGGACTTGCATGACCACAGAATAGTTATTATTTTACATGGAGGAGGGCCCCAATACGTCTGTAAATACCAACAATGCAAATGGTAGCTTCAAGTTAAATGCTTGTTTTAACATCTTTCTTTAACTTTCTGTTTGCTTTTCTGACACAACGCCACATAAACATCTATTTAAGCATTGTTCTGACACAAACTGAATTACCTGCGCTAAAAATACACTTTATTCAGCACAATCAATTCATAAAATTTCTTAAAAGAGTTTAAATGTTCTCCTTAACATTGGATCCCCCCCACGACTCTCCCCCACAGCAAGCTACGCCCCCAAATATGACGCATTGCCAACTGTATCTATAAATGATTACAACTGATACATTATAACTAGTGTGTAATTTATGTGGATTTTTGCCCATAAGTTATACATATGTCATATTTGCTGGACAAAAGACATTTATATATCCCATAAAAACAACCAATTTAGGTGAAAACAAGCAAAATGTTTAGTGCAATATTAAATGTAATCATGCTCACTATGTTTTACTGAAATAAAATTATAATACATATCATAGAAAACCAAATGTGAAAACAAAACACACAAAAAAAAAATCTTCATTTCTAAAGGAGCAATCATGGACAAACCGTAAAAACTCCAATTAAATCTGAGTACAGCACAAATGAATTACTTGTGCCAAAGAGAATGCTGTAATTACACGTGACTCAGAGCCGTGTGTCTGTGTTAAAGGGATCCAGGATGCTTTTTGACTGTGTCGTATGGAATTCAACTTTACCAGTGTGTGAGTCACTTTGTTCATGCTGCAGCCGACTATTAAGTCATGACTCAAGAAAAAGTACATAATAAGGCAGCGCAAAAAGGTTTTCACATTCCTTCTATCCTCATATTCCTTTATCATACAATGGCTTTGTTATTAACTTGAATATACACTCCTTTATTCATTAAGTCAGTTTAAAGGTGCACTGTGTGACTTTCTGCAGGTGAAAAGTCATCTACACAGTTCAGTACAATTAGAAAGCTAAAACCTTTTTTTTTATTTAAGTTCTGAATGGGAATAAATACATTTCATGTCATAATATGAAAAAAAAAAATATGTCTAAAGGAATGACTTTTCTATTGAAACAAATGTGAGTGGGCCCTCCTCCAGACCTTATAACAGTCCATTTTGTGGTCATGCAAGCCGGATCAAAGTAAAAATACAGATTTTTACTATTTTTTTAGTGTAACAAAGATATCTACAGCGGCATGAAAAAGTATGTGAACCTTTTGAAATTTCTCACATTTCTGCTTAAAATCACCATCAAATGTGATCTGATCTTTGTCAAAATCACACAGATGAAAAAAACTATGTCTTCTTTAACTAAAACCACCCAAACATTTATAGGTTTTCATATTTTAATGAGGATAACATGCAAACAATGACAGAAGGAGAAAAAAAAAGTAAGTGAACCCTTACATTTAATATCTGGTTACACCCCCTTTGACAGCAATAACTTCTACCAGACGCTTCCTGTGGTTGCAGATCAGTCTGGCACATCGATCTGATCAATTTTGGACCATTCTTCTTAAAAAATTGCTGCAGTTCAGTCAGATTCCTGGGATGTCATGCATGAATTGCTGTTTTGAGGTCATGCCACAGCATCTCAAGTCAGAACTTTGACTTGGCCACTCCAGAATGTGCATTTTGTTCTTCTGAAACCATTCTCAAGTTAATTTACTTTTGTGTTTTGGATCATTGTCTTGTTGAAGCTTCTTTCCTCTTTTAAGCCTCGACTGTCTGACAGACAGCCTCAACTTTTCTTGTAAAACATCTGATAAACTTTTGAATTCATTTTTCCACTAATGATTACAAGTTGTCCAGGCCCTGAGGAAGCAAAACAGGCCTAAACTATAATTTTCCTTCCACCAGGCTTCACAGTGATCATGGGGCGTTGATGTTGGTGAGCTGTTTAATTTTTCCTCTAAACGTGACATTGTGTGTTTCTCCCAAATAATTCAATTTTTGTTTCATCAGTCCACAAAATATTTTGCCAGAAGTTCTGTGGAGTGTCTAGGTGTTTTTTTGTGAACATTAAACGTGCAGCAATGTTTTTTTTAGACAGTAGTGGCTTCCTCTGTGGAGTCCTCTGATGAACACAATTCTAGACTGTTGTTTTACATGTAGTCAGTGTAAACACAGAGATATTGGACTGTGCCAGTACGTTCAGTAAGTCTTTAGCAGACACTCTAGGGTTCTTTTTTACCTCTCTGAGTATTTTGCGCTGAATTTTGGGCGTTATTTTTGTTGAAAGGCATCTCCTCAGGAAAGAAGCAACAGTGCCAAGCTCTCTCCATTTGCACATAATTTCTCTAACTGTAGACTCATGAACATCCAGACTTTTAGAGATGGTTTTGTAACCTTTTCCAGCTTTATACAAGTCTACAATTCTAGATTGCAGGTCTTCAGACAGCTACTTTGAGCGAGCCATGGTGAACAACAGACATTGCTTCACATCAAGACACAGTGTGTACCAGGAGTGTCTTTTATAGTGGGCAGGGCAGCTTTAAGCCACTCCTCAGTGATTGGACACACTCTGACTTAAATTGTTTGGTAAAATTGGGAAATAATTGCTCTTAAAGTCTCCTTAGGCAGAAGGTTCACTTACTTTTTCTTTCCCCTTTTGTCAATGTTTGCATGTTATCCTCATTAAAAAATTAAAACCTATAAATGTTTGGGTGGTTTTAGTTAAAGCAGACTCTGTTTTTTCATCTGTGTGATTTTGACAAAAATCAGATCACATTTGATGGTGATTTTAAGCAGAAATGGGAGAAATTTCAAAAGGTTCACATACTTTTTCATGCCGCTGTAAATAATAAAAACATGGTCTGAATGAATATGATGTCATAAGTCCAGATGGTCAAATATGTAAGAAGTCTTGGAACACATTTTAAATTTGATTTGGATTTGACTACTAGACTCGATCACTGTTTGCAATGCAACAAAAATGCTTTTTAACAAGATTAATTTTGCTGCTAAACATGTATGTTAGATATTATTGGTCTGGAGAATGATGTGATGTCATGTGAACACAACCTATTGTTACACAAATGTCATAATGGTAAAAGTGACTCACAGTGCAGAAATAGTGATGCTGGTTTATCTACATCAAATCAAATCAATTTATTTTTGTATAGTCCAAAATCACAACAACAGTCGTCTCTGAGGACTTCCCAAGATTATTAATTTAGCAAATAATACAGCACATTTACACAGACTGATGTCTTCCTAAGTGCTTCACACAGCAACTCCCCCTCCCCTAAGTGATGGCAAGCAGCCCAGGGGCAGCTCAGCAGGGGCAAGCTGCCTAAACACCTGGCACCTCAACCTCCGAACATTCCCTTATAGAGCTCAGCAGTGACCACCCACTTTCTGGTTCCAAAATTTCGAACCCCATGTTAAATTGTCATAGGGGATTAGATAAAAAATTATATCAAAAGTTGGGAAACATCCTTGGGGCTAAGCAGCTATGTGGTGAGTCAGGAGTATAAGACCTACATTTAAAAAAAAAACCAAACATTTTTTTCAGCTTTATAAACTACAAAGTTATTATGACATTTTGCCGAATTTTAAGTTCTAGAGGTGCTTTTTAAACTGAAAACAATCACGCTGTGGATCTGTGTTAGCACATAGATGGTTAGCCCACAATATGTCTTTAAACTCTTAGTATTTTAAATTTTGAAAAGCCTATGGTACTTTAAC
This sequence comes from Mugilogobius chulae, assembly GCA_038363315.1. NCBI lineage: Eukaryota > Metazoa > Chordata > Actinopteri > Gobiiformes > Gobiidae > Mugilogobius > Mugilogobius chulae. The sequence goes on along the minus strand of CM076405.1, from coordinate 28,789,392 downwards.
ATGGAGCAAAATTCTTCCAGAACCAGGGCGATCTTCCACTGTTGAGCTCCATACCTGCTTGCTATTGGTTGATGGGGGTTGACAGAGAGCCTGAAGGAAACATCCTAGACCAAACTTGGGCAAACTGTGACCTGTTTCAATCAGAATCAAAATTTCAATCAATCAAAATTTTTCATACCAATGTTGGCAGTTCGGCCCCTCACCACTATTGTGGGTTTGGATGTGACCTTTGAGTAAAAATAATTGCCAATTAGACAAAGGAAGGAACATACAAACTACACAGAACTGCCTGGGCTGAGCAAGAGTCGAACCCACAATCTTCTTGTTGTGATGTGAGATCATTATTCACTTTGCCATCGTTACATTAACACACTAAATTGTTCCAAGCATATTTTTTTTTTTTACATTTTCATGTTTATTTGCCTCTTTTTGTGGCATTTTTATTTATTTATTATTTTTAACTGTAATTGATATTACATTTTTTGATATTTTAAAACCAACATTCCCAATATTCTCTAATATTCGATGCATTGCCCAGCTCTAAAGTCTGAAGTCCTCAACAGATTTTTGTGTTTAGTTTAGATTTTTGGATGCAGACTTTCAAAAGGTTCAAACAAATCAGAAATCTCAATCTTCATAGAAAGTGTAAGACAGTAATACATGTTGAGGCTCAGCAGGTGGAGCTGTCGGTCTGATGTGTCATCTCTGACCGAGTGTGTGTGACTAACTGCATTTGAGAAACAGCCAGAGTTTCAGTAAATCAGCAAAATGACAACATCTGTGTTTCTGTCTGAAGAAAGTGACAAATAATAGTATCATTTCATTCATCCAAGAAGTGACTTGTTTTATCAGTGACTTGTGTGCGTTGGAGAAGTTTATATTTACTCATGCACTCTCAACATGATTGTATTTAAAAATAGTTACTGTGTGTAACTTTTTGATCAATTATAGATTTGAATAAAAGTAAATTAGATGTTTTTGTTCCACGAAAAGAAAGAAAAAAATTGTTGTTTTCATTTTGAGCAGGCTTGCATAACTAGAAAAATGAACGATTATTTGGCCTGGAGGAGCCTTCTCTTGTTTGTTTCCATGGAAAATATTTTCAGATTTTGTATTTTTACCACTTAGGGACAACATACCATTATTATCAATCTTCCTAACTATGATTGTCTTTCCACCTTTTACAGTGCACCTTTTAGATCTTACATAATATTTTGTCTGTCTTTCCCCAGTTTGATAACTTTGAACATATTTGTAATTTCTAGTCGGAAATGGCCAGTATGTGACAATTGTTACCTAAAAATCATATTGTAAACACATGCCAAAATGCATAAATGAAACAATATTTTTTATAGCAAATTAATTACAAAAGAGACATCTGCAAAACCTTGCTTCCCCTCTTCTAACTGTTCTTTCTGTAAAATACTAATCTTTCTCCTTTGAGCCTCAGAAAACACTGTTCTGAATGTTCCATTTGTGATCTCTGAGATCTTCTGCATTGTTTTTAAATCATCCAGCTGTATTTTCAGCATTTTTGCAGAATTAGCATATTAGAATGTTTGTGCATTTTATGATATAAAATCACATTTGGATGACACAGAGGGATGATTTTTTGCAGACTGTTTTTCTTTCTTCTCAAACTGCAGCTTGACTGATGTAGTAAAATGATAAATATTTATCACAGGAATCGTCACAGTAAACTAAGTCAAATGTTTAATAAAAATTGTCTACAAAGGTGATGCCAGTTTTATGCCTGAGCATCAGTTTGCCTCTTTAACTGGGAATCTCCAAAAAAAAAGACAAAACATGAAGTACAGAGTAAATCACAGCATGGATAGACACTGCCCTCTTGTGGACATGGGACACAGGGCTCAAAACTGAGACTGTCCCATGTAAACAGGTTGGTCTGGTTAGTTTTAACCAGAATTGGGAAGAATACTTTAAACATTTAGTGTGAAAACCAACAAGAAAATAAACTTTGTTATATATTGTGCTTCCTCAATTTCATCAGACAATAAAATTAAAATCATTAATTGAAAGATCATCCACTCCTAACAGCAACCACCATTGTACGATACAGTGCAAAAGGTACATTCTTACCTGACTGTGTTTTACAAGCACAGCAGTGTTTACATCAAACTTCTGCTTGTCCAAAAAAGTGCCAAGACATTAATAGTGGGAGACTACTTCCTCTTCTTCATCATAATCCACACTCGAAATCAATTATAAGTTCTTTCGCTTTTGCAACATTCAAGTCCAAAGAAAAATTGTTACTCCATACAATAAATTCATAAGTGCTGCCCCATGACTATACTCTCATTTCCACAGAGAAGAGACAAAAGAGCCGTGTTGTCTGAATATTTGACCCAAAAACTTCTACATTCATCTGTGAACAAGATGAACAAGAGGAGAAAGGACGCATCCCTGTGGCAGGCCTGTGGATACCACTACAACATCAGAAAAAAGATTATTCACTCACTCTCTCTGCTGTAGTTTTGTAGTCGTTTAGTTGATTAATCGATTGATGTATTCTTCGTCGACCAAAACTTTAATCAGTCGAAAAATGATTTTAATAAAAATATTTAAATTTAGCAGTAACAAAAAGTAGTGAACTGGCACAAGATTTGTTTGTGAATTATTAGACTAAACTGCCTTAAAAAAAAAAAAAAAAAAAAAAACACAGTTTGCTATTCTTTTTCTGTCTACATGTTTTTTCAGTAGTTTGAGTGAGATAAATGGTCAAAATTAAAAATACTTTTTATAATAATACTTTTTAAATACATTTTATGTATTTAATGCTTTTCTAGACTCAAATACACTTTACAGACAAAGGCAGATAAACAAAGGTACAACATATAAAAACAGTTAATAATTAATCAAACATTAAAAGCAGATTTAAACAGAAGAGTCAGAAGGGATTTTTCTTAAAAGTGGTGAGGTCGATGCAGTCCCTGAGTTGTTGAAGAAGCGTGTCCCAGAGGGCGAGGCAGCGATGGAGCTTGGTCCACGAAACAGCACTCAGGGGCCATCTCCATGATGTGGTTGACTCGGTCAGGGCCTTAGTTGTGTCGTAACTTCCCTCTTCCCTTTTGCAAACCCCCGTGTTGGAAGAGTTTAAACCAACCCTCAGCACCACATGTTGACTCTGTTCACTTTTATTGTAATCCAACATTCGATGAGACGCCTCCAAACGCTCGGCTGTGTCCTGTGGTTCACTCCTGCACCAATAATCATAAACCAGCACACACAACGCAGAAAAAAATACACCAGTTTGCAACTTTTGCCATGCCCCCTTTTTAGTCGATTAATCAGTCGATAGGACCAAAAATGTCTTTGGTCAACTACAGGCCTACTCTGCTGTCTATCAATAAAAAAATCTACGTAAGATCCATAAGAGCAGCTGATGAGGCAAATTAGAGTTTTTCAGTCGGCTCTGAATGAGAAGGCTGCATGGTTGAAGGCTGAGTATGAGGGAGGCAAGGGAGCAAAACACGACATTTCTCTACAGTTACAAATATCGGAGACTGTAAATCAACTGTAAATCTTTGAATGATCTAAGAATAAAACAGCAGAATGTCTTTACTCATTGTCATGTCTGTGGTAACTTCTCACACAGCGTCCTTTATCTCTCTTCATGTATTACGATGGGGGCGATGCAGCGTGCGTAGGTCGAAGCCGAAGTCAGCCGGGTCCACAGCAGCCCCTCTGACCTCAGAATGGGGTCTTTGTCCTGAAAGGCCACTGGGTTTGTGACCTCATCCCGCCTGGAGACCGGACCACACTGGAGCATTGTTACAACTAAAAATCATATCTTCTGCTGCGTCGAAATCCAGACCAAGAGAGCATCAGATATGTTTGGAATATTTAGTTGCAAACTGATGAAAAAAAGGAGATTTAGGACACGTCTTTCTTTCTATGAAAAGATTATGTTCACGTGACAATAACAAGAGTTTACTGGGCATTAATATTTAATATGAAGGGCAGTAGTGAGTAGTTTTAATGTAAGATTTTTGTTGTACAACATAAAGTGAATAGATTTAGTCACTTACAGAAATCACCAGAATGAAAGTGTGTGAATTAATTGACCTGTTATTGCAAGATAAAAATGTATGGATCAAGCGTATTTTCGCTAAAGCACCTACAATTCAATGTGAATATGAGACATGTAATAAACAAAAACACAAATTTAATGACACCAATTTGGGCATATTTGAGGTATCACATGCTGGGTGATTTCCTCTAGAGCTCATAGCAGCCAAAACACAAAACAACACAAGTCAACGTTAAGACCAGGGGCGCAAGCTACGGCCCATGGTCCTGTTCCCTGCAGTGTTAAAGGAATCGTATGGAACATTTTGATTGCAGATTTCACAAACATGACCTATATATGTCCACAAATACAAGGAAGTCATTGTAAATCTTTAATTTAAAAAGCAATGGACGTGTATTTTGGTTCTCAAATGGATTATCCAATCAGAAAGCAGAATGAGCCTCACATGACTCTCTCAGTTGCGTTGCCAGTTTGGTTTCTTAAAACCTGAAGCTGATTTTGAATCATGAGTCAAGAACATGTTTGAGTTTGAACTGATGTTGCACCAGGACACAATATATAGACTCATGCACTCGCTTCTATACAGTTCTCACCATTCTGGCAGCACAAGTTCATCTGTGATTGTATTTTTTAAACCTCTAGCTGTGGATCTTAATTACAGTTCCTTTTAACTAACTGCTGAGATAGAGCAGCAATAACTCTTACTAGAGTTATTTCAACACTTGCTAAAATTATTTTAACTTTATTTCAAGCGTAAACCTAACATTGTAGAGGACAGGACAATATGTTCTCTGTAAGTGTTAAATCTACAATAGAATAAGATACTATGGGCCAGATTTATCAAGCATTTTTTGCTCATGTGCAAAAACAAATTAGGGGGACAAAACCTTGGCAGAGATGACATTTTTCTCTCTCACACTCACTAAAGATGCAGCATTTGAGGTGATTCATATCTGTTTTGTTTAGTATGTTGTATGTGCATCTTCCAATATAAAATTTTGTGTAAAATGCTCATGAAAAACACATGAACTTTTTTTCATTTTTGCACCCGCAGTTTAGCCCGTGGCTTGATAAATATGTGTTTTATTAATGTTCATCTAGTTAACCCATTTAATTTTCACAATCCCACCGGTGCAATGTGTAACTTATTGATCAAAAATAAACTTGGATAATAGCATGTTTTTGTCATTTTGATTTCTTTGTTGCATTAAAACAACATAAAACAAATCTGTGTTTTTACTCTGAGTGAGCTTGCATGACCACGAAAAGTCACAAAAGCCCCCTCCTGCATCATGGTTCCAGGGAAAGGCTGTTTCTTTAGCTGTTTTCATTGTTGTATGAAATGTCATATCCTTCAGAATGTCTCAAAGTACGGCTTTAACTTTCTATTTTTACAGAAATGTGTGGTTGACTTTTCACCTCCAGAAAGCTATAGTGAACCTTTAAATGTAACATTATCACATCTAAAAGAAAATATGTCTCAGCAAATGAATAAAGAAAGATATAATCGCCTTGACGTCTCACAAAATTAAATTATAAATGTTTTAAGTTTGCCAGAGCGAAGTACTCTGAGCTCTGGAGGCATTGGAAGCACTGCTTATATGTTTTTTTTTTTAAATTATTCTTGTGTTTGTGTCTGGTCTCTTTTACATTTTTTATATGGACCTTGAGTCTGAAATAAAGTTTGATTGATTGATTGAAACATTGTCAATTCAAAATAATTTGTTGGTATGAAGTGTCACCACAAAACTGTATAATTCTCAACAAATATTACCAAAAATGCTCTTGGACACAGCCGTACTAATCAAGAGAAATCTTTTATTTAACAAAACATTGTATAAATAAAGCATTAATATAAAATACCAGTAAACCCATTCAAACATAAGTGCTCTGTCAGTTCATTCAAACCAAAAGTGTCAAATCGTCCAATTAAATTACACGTCAGTAGTCTCGCACGCAACATTTAGTGCTTTAGACATCTTTAAAATAAGGCCATCAAAACTCAACATCATGTCATTGGTTGTCTAAAATCTGATTATAATTTACATTTGTTTGTTTTTTACCACAACATTTGACACACATTAAATCCACTCACACATTGACACATTTAAAGTCGACAGTGCATCAGGTGTAAACATGTTCCGGCAGAGACGCAGAACATTTGCATTTCGTGTTAAGACAAAAGACCTACTTCTATGATCCTCTTGGCTGTGATGTAGATTTTTAGGCACAGTGTCTGGTGTATGGTAGAGTGACCTTTGACCTCACTCCCCATTTAAGAGTATAACAGGGGAGGATCTCCATAGCAACTGATGAAACTGCATGGAATATGAACATTTGAATAGAGGTTATGCAGAGACATTCATTTTTTGAGTGACAAAATGATATACTGATATACTAATCAATAGAAAAAATGTACTTCTTTGCTGTTTATGGCTTAAGTTTTATCCTCGGAGTTGTCGTGGCAACAGTAGCAAATATTGACCTCATCAAACAGACTCAAAAACTTTCTTTTGTAAGGAGAAAAATGTAATGAGTTCAACTGTGTCTGATTCCAATGTCTGCGATAAACATAAGAGTAGCTAAAGTCTTTGTTGTTTATCTGCTTTTCTGCCATTGTTTACCTGCAATTCTCTTTTCACATGTCAGTTACAAACGAAGTACTCAGCAGAGTTGTGGTGGGTTGAATTTGTTCTCAGACTGTAGCGTAATTTTCCTATTTTAGTTGTGTTTTTACAGGAGAAAATATCCTTTCTCTCTATTAGCTCTCATGTATTCTTGCCACTCAGTGCTAACATTCAGAACGCTGTGATGTCATCTGCATAACCTCTACATTTTAACTTACAAGACACAGCTTCATGAATCAAGAGCTGGTGGAAATAAAGCAGCTGCATGTACAATTATATTACAACTTAGCGATAAATGTGTCAGTTTCATCCGTTGCTATGACGTTGGAAAAGCCACTACGGTTTAAAATGCCCTCAAAATCTTGAAATATTTCCACAGAGCGGTTTGGCTGGTTGGTACAACTACATTACTTGACAAATGAACCACAAAACAGCTCAAACAATAATGATTTTCTATGCTGCTGTTGGCTGTGACATTACAAACTAACTGGCTGTGTGCATCGAATTTCAGTTGGCTTGTGTACGTTCAAAATAGCTAACTTCTGTTCATACGACCACTTCCTGTTAGCGCTAGCATTTAGACACAATCATGTCTCTTTTTAAACACACAAGTGTCCTCTGGTGAAATATTCCTCTAATATGTAAAGTCTTTAACATGTTTTCTGTAACATTCACCACAACTGTCTGATCTAAAGAGGATTTATTAGTTTTAAACTGATGCAGTGAAAACCTCATAGAAATGAATTGAACAGGAAATGCTTGAATGAAAACAAGCCAACTGCACAGAGCCTATTTAATCATGTTCATACATTTTTTTTAATTTCATACTTTCTATGTGAGTTTATATTGTCAACGATAATCTTAAGATAAGATACATTAAATAAGCTTTTACTATTCTCAAGGAGAAATCTGTCTAACCTACTCTCATTGGTCTTCAACTTTATGCACTGCAAAAAGTATAGGCAATATCTACAATTACTTGAATTCAGAATTTTAAACTGGATTTAAGTAGTTTTAATTAGCGTTAAATACTTACATCATGTAGAGTATTTCACTAGTTTCAAGGCATTTCTGGCCTGTTCTAAGAGAATATATAATAGGGTAATATTGCCAATTACCCTATTGCCAATAGGGCAAGGAAAATGTTCTCAGGCCATTTGCAATACATTCGGCTCAAAGTAAGATGTAATTTCTTGAAGCTTGAGCTTGTAATAATATACAATTATAGATAAATAGATCTCACAATTTTTTTACTTTCTGAAATTAAGGTTAAATCTTAGAATCAAGCAATTTTAACACGTTGTGAAATTCATTTTTGCAGCGTAATTGACTTTTTAATCCACAGCCAACTCTCTGTGAATGTAATTTTAAACAAAATCAAATAATATTGACTCCAAAATTGGGATCAATCGACCAAATGAGATTCAAAGTGACAAAACATTGGGAAACTAAGCTCACAGAACAAAAACAAACTGAAGTATTGATTTGTTTTTGTCTCCAACCAAATCCTTCAAACCTAAACTGTGGCCATAAAGTGTATTTATAAGCTGTCTTTTTGCCAACGTTGTACCAACTCTTGTCCTACTGTGAGTGCCCATTACACAAACCCTAACAGTGCTTTAGTGAGACGAAACAGTGCTCCTTCTATGACATAACGACATTACCGCTCGAGTGCCATGTCCGTCCAGTTAGGTTGCCGTGACGATAGCCGGGACTCTGATCCTATTTGAGGCAGTTTGGTTTTCGTTCTCGATCTGAAAGCTGGCGTCAGCAGCAGAAGTGTCCCTCTCTCTGGGATGTTTTCGGATGTGTTGTTCTTCCTCCTCCTCCTCTTCGTCTTCCTCCTCCTCGGTCTGGTCGAAGGTTCGCTCGGCCACTTCAGACAAACGGTTCTCCTCCTGCTCCTCTTCTCTCTGACAAAACACAACGACGTGACGAAAAAGAAGGATGAGATTTAGTCTTTATAAAACTTGGCATGGTGACATTATGTTAACCCAATGCAGTGTTTCTTACAGGTTTATGCAGAGACTGTGTTGGTAGAAGTGGCCTATGTTTAAATCATTTTTAATACATAGTAGGATAATAGTCACTTGCCTCTACTCATTCAAAAACATATATTTAAAGCTACACAATGCTACAAGCCTAAAGTAAAACTATATACCAGTAGGGCTGTAGTTGACCAAATAAATTCGACTGATTAATTGACTTCTTTTGATCTGACAATGTATTTTACCCAAACTGTGCTCAAAAAGATTACTAATATTTTGAAGTCTATGCAAAAAAAAAAAAACAATTTACACAAAAAAATACATATGACCATGTGTTTATATCATGAAAGGGTTAGACCAATGATTTGGTCCCAAATTTTTCAGCTAATTCGCCTCTTTTTGTTGCTGTTTAACATACAGTACATTGGAAAAAACAAAATTACAAGTAGAATCTATCATGATACACGAGAATATTTGCCAATAGAACATTTAAATTTAGTTTTTATTCCAAGTACAGGAGCATTACTTTTCTTGCCGGGGCCAAAGCGCCAAACTTGGATTACTAAATGTCATCATTAATGGATTCATCTTGTCTGTTTGAGTCTAAATGTGTAGTCTAAATCTACTCTCCAAAGGCTGAGAACCACTAAACTAGACTGGAGGCCACCATAATTTTCTCTGTTCATGGGAAACATTGCAATGAAAAGCTTGAACTTGATGTTCATTCATTCATAAGTATTCTGACTCTACAATGTGATAGTAGTGACTCACCAGTAGTGAACACAAAAAGAAACTTATCTGCTTTAGATTGATCCTTGTCAAATAGTAGACGCACAACCTTAACTCTAAAAAGGAAACGAGAAACTCTACACCCTCAAAAGGAATATATTCTCCAATCTCTATTAGATGCTATTCTGGAGTTCAAAACTATTCTGACACTATTCTTGCAAGTTTAGGCCCTTTTCACGCTGCGGTTTGGCTAGTTCGGGTCTTATTTTACCAGCGGATCTTTGTTTCCATTCAATTCATTCCCTCGGGAGGCTCCCTCAAATGCCGTAAACTAATTAGATATTTAATTGACACAAAGCGAACGACAAGTTACAGCCAGATAATCATTTGCAGCGAGTTCATAGCTTCACATACGAGGTAAATACTTTCCCAGGGTAAACCCATCTGTTTATATATTCTGTCTCTGAAGCTAATGCTTTAATGATTATTGTTAAAATAAATCTACAAACTGAACTGCTTTATATTAACGCTAATTTATTTGTTAGCATTTACCTTGTATGTGATAGTCTGAACTTAATGCCAGTGTAGTTGAAATCCGCTCTCTGCTCGGACTTTTTAAAAATATTTATTACATTTTAGCAAACTGGAGCTAGCTGCAGCATGAAAAGGGCATGTTTTTTCTGTATATTGTTTTGGCTTGCCTGCAACAAATACGGCAAATGTAACCAACAATGTCAATTAAGCACTCTATATTTTGTAAAACATTATTCCAGTCTGTATCTCACAGTTGTATAAACTTACCTCTTTCTTTATTCTGTAGTATTCATCAATGGCGTATTGATATTTGGCAGATGTGATACCAAACAGGTTGGCCATTCTCTCGCCCAAGTAGTCACAAGCTGCAACAAAATGGCATGTAATAATGTTGTTTGGATTTTGTGTATTTATCTGCTGGTAAACATCTACATTATTGATTATTTTGTTGTTAGACTTGGTTAGGTGATTAAGGTCGGTCCAACATAAGACATGCACTTCTTTAAATCAGCTGTTTTACTCAAGAGAAGTTGTTTATTATATTACACCAGCAGTAAAGAAAAACATTGTGAAGTCGAACCTGAAATGGTGGATGTTGCAGCTCTCCACATGTGAAACCAGAAGTACGGCCCCCACGTCATCTTAGACTGAGAGAATCAAAACACAAAACGACACAATTATATATCAAGTTTATAATCTGATGTATGTAGCCTCAGTGTCTTACAGCTAATCTAATATGAAATTAAGAAAAAAAAACTAAATGTATTCTGCTGTTTTTTGCATTACATAAGGCAGCAAAAAGTTGATTGATTAATCACAACAAATCAATTATTGAATGAATTGTCAACTAATTTAGTAATGGAATAATCATTAACTGGTCTTTAGAGGTTTCCAAACATGCTTGAACTAAATGGTAAATGGTCTATTTATATAGCGCTTTTCTACCTTTCCAGGCACTCATAGCGCTTTACAATCTAGCATCCACTCACCCAGTGTACACAGACACTGAGGCAATGTGGGTTAAGTGTCTTGCCCACAGACACAACGACAATCTACAGTACTCCTGTCGTCCCACTGTGGCACCTGGTGTTCCAGCGGTCTCCCATCCAAGTACTAACCAGGCCCTTTCTTGCTTAGCTTCTGAGATCTGAATATATTTATTTTAATATATATATTTATGACAACAATTGGGCAGTAATGACATAGAAAATGTGTAAATTTGCTGCTTTTAATAAAAAAACCCCACAATCTTAAAAAAGTCAGTGTCACTAGTAAATGAGTAAATGTGACTAAAGTCAAATACTAAAGTCAAATGATTCGGAAAATTCTATAAATGAAAGTGCTAACAGAACTATAGATTAATGTGGCATTTTTTGCTATCTTCAAATGAGGAAATACTTGTCCTTCACAATACATTTTAATTATTGTTCCATTGTCTAATCTTTTTTGAGACAGTAAAATCTTAACTCATGATCTTATTTAATTTTAGGCTTTGTCTGAATAAAAATTTGTAAAAATTTTATTGTCACATGACTTTTGTGCTCTAAAAAAACTAACTCTTTAATCAAAACAATGACTGTTGTTAGTTGCAGCCCTACACCATAAATAAAAACCTTATAAGGCTCATTACAACTTGCATTATGTAACGTGCGTTTACAAAAACAAAGTTACAGAATCAGTTTCAGGTTAGATAAGGTTACTGAATAATGTATGCCTTTTTAGCAAAAACAAATGAGATATGAGTGAGATTATTACTCAGTTTTGTCCAGATTAAGAAAGGAAAAGTAACTATATATATTTTACTCAAAAACACAGTAGTGACATGTTTCCTGTGTCATTATGATGTAACTCCTTCTGCCTGACTCATGAATGGTCATCATCTTAACCCATAGCATGTTCTAATCTGTGTTAGTCTGTCAAATTAACTGGCAATAATGTTTAACTAGGCAAAGGAATGGACGAGATTGATTTAAGATTGTATTAGTATGTCTGCGTTGAAACTTCATGTTTATTAATCTTGTATTCCTACATAAATACTCATAACACATATTAATAGTAAATTAGATCCCTCAGTGCTCTCTGTGTCACCCTGTTGTCTCCACATACCACTTGAGCGGGCGGAGGCAGCAGGTCTTTCTTCTCAGCCTCCTCTTCGTCCTCTTCATCAGTGCTGTACTCTTCCATCGTCTCACCGCTGGAGAAATGGATAATTCTGCGAGGAATCTTCTCCTTTTGCCTGGGGCTGTTGTCCTCCTCTGCCCGCTCCAGCTCTCCCAGCTCCACACTCTCAAAGTCCCTGACTGGACTGGGACTGGAGCTCTGCAGGGGAACACATCACAGTGACACAAAACAAAACTACTACTAGAGACGACTGAATGACAGTGCCATGAGCTGGTTCATTCTTCATCAGGTACTGTCTCAGTCATAGATTTATAACAGATGGCCTATCTGCAATGTAATTGATATGGCTATAACGTATAGTGGGCTTTATTTGTAGCATTATCTCGAAATTATTTTCTACATTTAGGTGTGAGGGACACAAGTCTTGCTATGTCTGGGTTAGATGTTGCAAGCTATTCTTCATCTACATCTTTGACGTTTTACTTCATAACAGTAGTACACAGCGACACAGGAGCGAGATGTCACAAAGAGAGACGCGCACACACAGAGCGCCATCCGCAGCACCGGCTCACGTAAACACTACCGACACTAAACTGGACAAAACCCGGTCCACGAGCTCACTCACCTCCTCTCCGTCCATGTTTCTCGTCACAGACACGTTGACATTGGTGAGATACAAAGAGATATCTGCCATTGTGGCTGTCTTCTTTGTATCCCGGGATGCTGCGCCCACTACGCTTCTCCTCCGCACTGCGTGCACCGGAAGTGTTGCCTGTGCCAAAGTGACGCTCAACTGAGGCTAGCGCGCGGAATGCAAATCTTCTGAGCGTGGACCGTGGAGTGGCCTGCCATCCGTGGCGTGGGTCAGGAATCATCGCGGCCGAACCAGCTGCTGCTTGAGAGAAACTAGAGCCTGGACGAGGATCGTGGACTGTCTGTGTTTGTTTTTTCGACCAGAACCAGGTTAGTCAGAGTCACGCGCTGCTAAAAGTGGAGTAGCTGATTTTCATATTGCAAACACGATTTAGATTTTAAGTCTGACAACTTCCTCTTATAAATCCTTTGACACATGGTTAACACCGACATGTATTCATTTTAGTTGCAATTATGGCATTTTTTTTTTTTTTTTTTTTTTTTACAAACGAACAAGTGAACGTGGAGAGGACACCCAAGCTCAGCCAATCAGAGCACAGTAGCCTATTAAGTCCTAATTAGAACAAAAACAATGTTTTATTCAATAGCGAGTAGGTGGTCTCAAGTGCAGCATTTACCTTATATTTTTCAGTGGAAAACTATATTTTACGAACCATGGCTTAGACTAGACCTACTGAAATACAAATCTTAACTTTGTTTTATTTGGTAATGCTTATGAGTGATTAAATTAAGGGCATCTGTTCTATATCCTTTGGCTATAGTGCGCCTGATTTCTCTTGCCATTTTTATTTATTTTTATTATTTTGCGTTATTTATTTATTTATTTATTTATTTGTGATTTATATGCCATGCTATTTATAACATCATGTTCTTTGAAATCACCTATTTTGCTGATATGATTCGCCTGGGCTCTCTGTGAGCTTTTTGACCCTTCAATACGTAATAAAAGAAGCCTAAAAGAGACCATGAACATCTCTGAGTTTCACTTTGAGTAATCAGAATTATTTCAGCTGTAGTAACCACTTGTCCCCACTAGATGTCAGTGTTGGACTTTTAATAGAAAAGTTTTTTAGTTTTTATTTTACACGTCCACATTGGAATTACATTAGGATTTGGATCGTGTTTTTGACCAGCAATAAGAATAATAATGATAAAAAATCTACATCTGAATTTAATATTCACCTTTGTCTCAAACCAGGACCAACAAAAACTGTGGACTTGTGAAGCTATAGCATGTCTGTGGTGGAAAATTGTATGATTGTCTTGTAATGCACTGCAAAAGAGGGCTTTCAGAAAAAATGTCTAATTTCAAGTGAAATAATCTGCCAGTGCAGTAACTTGTTCTGAGCAGAAAATGTTAGTTTCAAGTTCTCTTGGCAAGATTTTTTAAGCAAATCTGTTCTTGCAATCATCTGTTCAAGCAGTTAAGTTTTTATATCTAGATAAGGTAAATCAGGATAGAATATCTTAAAACAAGTCTAATAATCTTAGTAAAACTTGGTCTTATTAAGTGAACAAATCTCAAAATTACTCTTATAAGATTAATATGCTTATGTTACACATTCAAATGTAAAAATCTGAATTCTACATTTGCGTGCACAAGCATTGAAGCACCAACTTTTTTTTTAATTCAAAGCAATGCAGTTTCAGTGCAGCTCTGAATGTTTTATGAGGGTGAACCTCAGTGTGCTGACGTCATCTGATGTAAAAGCAGATGTCTCCATGAAAATGCATGTGTGCTGTTTTTAAGAGTCTGCTTACAGAAATATAAGGTCTAGGCCCAGCAGGGAGTAAAAATGTAGAATTTATTCAGTCCACATAGGTTATAAATTCTGTTATTTTATCATTTCTTTATTTTACTTCAGTTTGTCAGCATTAAATGACACCAAAATGTATCTAGTTTTCCAGGGGTGGGCAGGACCAAAAGTAAAGAATATTCCAGGGCTGGCAATATTGACAAATATTTATGTTTAGACTTTGACATATCTCAAAATGTGTGAGTGTTTGCACCAGAACAGACAAATTACGTATAGACTAGTGTCTACTGCAGGGGTGGGCAATTATTTTTCCGCGAGGGCCAGATTCGAACCCGGACAAGTGGTGGAGGGCTGAAATTCAGTCATTATTGCGACAAATTATCGTTATATGTAGGCTTTTAAATTTATTATTTTGATAATTTATTATGATAAATATTAGGGCATAAAGCAAAGACACATGCTCCACAGCTAAATCAATTTAATGAAAGAAATTTAAAGAGTAACACTTATTCTCAAAAGCGTTCCGGGGGCCAGATCAAAACCGTTCGTTTGCCCAGGTCTGGTCTACTGTCTATAAAACATGATTTAGGTTTTAAATATGACAACTTTCTCTCATAAATCTTTTGACACATGGTTAAAATCGACATGTATAGAGAGATTATCGGTCAACATCTCTTTCCAATCTACTGTACATGCCATTTGGTTAGCTGGGGAAACTTCTTTGATTAAAACAACAAGACAAGAACCGGTCTGACAGACATTCTGGCTCCTGAAGCTTGAGAAAGTGTTTTTCTCACCGTTTTTTCACACAACTGAATAACTTGTATAGATCAAAGAGACGAACTTCATTCACAAATGTTGATTTAGCAGCCCAGTTGATGATCTCTTGTAGTTAGGTAACAACAGTGCTGATCAAATAAATAATGAACAAATAATCTCTTTATTCATTTTGTTTGCAATTATGGTAAAGAATTACAAACAGCAAAGTGAAACTGGAGTGGACCACCCAAGCACAGCCAATCAGAACGCTGCATTCTGCTCCTGATGAGAACCAAAATTCTTTCTTATTCAATTCAGACAGTGTTCAGTGGCTCTCATTTTTATAATTATAAAGTAATGCATTTATCATATACTTTCTATTGGAAAACACAAATTTTGCTAATTTGCAACAAAAAAAGTTAGACACCCCAACTTTAAAGGTGCATTCTGTAACTTTTTGACCAAAAACAGACATGAATAAAAGTAGAGTTTTTGGAATGTAATTGCCTAAATAAGTAGCACAAATCGGCACATTTACTTTACATGTGCTTGCAAGATTTTGAAAATTGTCACAATGTTTCAATGTTAGCTTTTTTTTTCTTCCACATTATGACAAAACACACAATTATCACAAACAATGTTTTTATGGTTTTAGCTGTCTAGTGTGTAGTTGACTTTTCACCTCCACAATGTTATGCACCTATAAACTTATAAAATGCCCTTGTTTATGTTTTTGTTATCTCCTGTTTGCATGTTGACACAGCTCAACTCATGCATGGCTTCTGAAAGTTATTGAAAAAACCTTCTAAGGGTCAGAATTTGGGCTGCACAATTTCAAAGGACGCAATTAGCAAATGGCAGATATGTACAAACACGTCCAATAGCTTACAGTACATGTGATTATTTTATTAATTTCTGTACCTAACATGTGAACACAATTCTATTATTAACAATATATTGCAAATCAGTCCTGGACAGAAAAAATCCAGGTATTTTTCCCATTTTAAAAAAAGTAAGTAAAAAGTTACAAATGAATTAGTTCTGTTTACATTTTAAGATGGTAAAAGCTTAAATATGACTCTAACTAAACAATTGTAAACACAAGTTAATGTCTGCTCTTTTTGCTGACCACACAAACTCTAAACATTGATTTGTGACCACACTTCTTTTCACTTTAATTATTTTTTGTTGAGTTGCATTTCGTCTGAACCTTTCCATTACCGACGGTGACAGTCCAGTCAAAGCATCCTATTTGTAATCACTCATCCCCGTGTCCAGGTCAGCTATTTATTGGCAAAACACAATTCATCTTCAGCTGTCAGAAGTATAGATTTTTGAAAAGGGTAGAATCACAACTTCTCCAATACATCTTTTCTTTTGTGTCGCCCAAAGGTTGTTGTCATTAAAGATTGAATGGCTCCAAAGCTTCGGCGTCAATGAAAGCTAACTGGGAATAATTTTGCATTTATGTCACCATTTTTGTTGGTTTTTAGTTATTTCAGAATAAATGAATAAATAATCTTTAGAGTAGTAGTCAAGACTGCACTAACAGAGACCAAGACTTTTCCGAGATCACAAAATCCCAAGAACAAGAACAAGACAAGAAAAAGACTTTTACAGAGACTGAGACAAGACCAAGATCACGGTTCACTGAGACCAAATCCAGACTATCTTTGTCATCGATATAATTATTAGATGTCTGCATGGTCTTATTTTGCAGAGCTTATTATGAACTGTGCCTGAGACGGTTCAATCGTGCTCATGGTGCAAGTTTAGTAGAGCCTGGTGGCAGAGATGGCAAAAGTACTGATGTTCAATATTCAAGTAAAAGTACAGTTACTTGTGTAAAAAATGATTCGGGTAAAAGTCAAAGTTTTACTTAAGTAAAAGTGCAAAAGTAAATGTGTGTAAATTTACAAAAATTAAGTACAAAAAGTAAAAAGTACATTCACACTGCCAAACGTTTAGTCTTGGTTAAAACTACTAGAATACTAGATATTTGTCAGCTTATTTCACTTGTTTCAAGACATTTCAAGATATTTGAACTTGAATCAAATTTGCCAATGAGAAGAGTAAAATGTTTGACTAATAATTTGGCTTAAAATTAAATATAATTTTACTTTTATCATGTGATAAATGTCACTTTTGTTAGAAATTATAAAGTTTTTGGTGATTTTCACTTGTTTGTTCACAAAGCTTTGATACACGACAGCAACAGCTCTGACCTGGTATTTAAGTTTATAAAGTAACTTACTTGGTTATAAAATGTAGGAGTAGAAAGTACAAATATTTCTAGATAAATGTGAGAAGTAAAAGTAAAAAGTCATTTGTAATAGTTTAGTGAAGTACAGGTACTCCAAAAAACTACTTAAGTACAGGACTTGAGTAAAAATACTTACAGTAGTTACTTGCCATCCCTGCCTGGTGGTAATGAAATGTGGTCTTGGTAAAGACAAGAGTTCAAGACAAGACCAAGTCCAAGGCGAGATCGAGTCCAAAACAAGCCTGAGTTCAAGACCGAGTACAAAATTAGATCGTGTTGCCAGGTTTTCAAAGCGCACCAAGCAACCAAACGTTTAGAAAAAAAAAAAAAAAAATCTCATGACAAGTGACCCCAGACAAACGTCTTTACAAGGCAAAGCAAGATTATTTGCTTAGGGCATTTGATGACTTTCAAGCTTAGTATTTATATAATTGTTTCTCCTACTGCCAACAGCACACCAGCCTATCACAATATAGAGCTTACATATTTTTTCATTTGAGAACTTTAGTTTCATGTCATAAATGTCCTATAAGATATCCTTATGAAATGCTTAACAGCTGTTTTCAGCTTTAAATGGCATTAAAAGTCAGCATTTACAACCTCATTAAGACCTATATTTTTCCTAAAGCCCATGTGCGCGGCCAAACCAGCTCTGGAAACACCGACTGCTCAGACCAGAGACATTTTTAACATACATTCTCTTAAGGGACAGGGCTGTCTTTAATCAACAAATATTGTATTATCTTTCCCCTATGGTTGTTCAGGAGCAAAAAAACAAAACAAAACAAAACAACACAAACAAACAAAAACAATAAAAGAGGGAAGAGTGAGAGCATGGAGGACATTCATTGTTCAAAAACCATAAACAGGAAATTTGGAACAGTGTTTTCTGAGGCTCCAAAGGGAAAGAACGTTATCTCAGTCAGAACTTTGTGTTTTTGATAAAGAAGCAATGTTAGAACAGACTTAAAAGTCAGTTTTCTGTGTATCATGTGTCACATATGCATTCATGAAATGGTGTTGATTTTTTAAAACTTATAAGAAAATCTACTTTTGAAAACAAAACATCACTGTAATTTTAGCCACTAATGTGTTGATCCAAGTTTCATTCACCAGACATATTCTGTAAGACAGTAGTTGATTTCATTTGACTGCACCAAATATGGAAGCAGCAGCAGCAGCAGCAGCAGATGTGTGGAAAACCGTGAAGACTTGACTGTGCTGAACGTGTGGAGCTGAATTTCCATTCAGACAGATCTATTATTGTTGAAGCTTACGAGCGAGTTTATTCAGCTGCGAGCTCTGCACACTGTCAGATAAGTGTTTTGTGAAGTGGAGAAATAGCTCAGTGTTCCAGCCATAGTAAACACATGGAAACTGACAGGAAAAGTGCTTTTGAAACACTCTGAGTGAACGCTGTGATGTTATTTAAGTAAGCTTTGGATGCTTTTACGGTTTGTGCTTGGATTTCGTGGGGTAATGTACAGTAAATTGAATTAAAAGAGATGATATAATAAAACATTGTTACATAAAGATCCTAAAATTGCTCATTTGCTCATCACATTTTAATCAATAGGTCTAATCAGCTAAGTGGCAGGAGCAGCACAAGTACGAGCTTATTATGTCGATAACAGCGACATGTGCAGTATACATAAACATACTAAGTTTAAATGTGAATTTTTCTTCCAGAGTTCCACAGAATCAAGTCACTCTTTTGCAAGTCTCAAGTCTTTGGCCTCAAGAGTCAAAGAGAAGCCCGACCAATTCAAGTCCAAAGTCAGTGACAAGTTTAAGACCTCTGATTTTGGTCTTTTCAAGTCTTTATGCCAAATTATCGTATACAATTTGTATTTTCATACATTTTTATAAATGATCCCTTTTCAAAAATACATTTCTGAAAAAAGAAGTGAGTAGGGACAAGTTACAGTTTGTTTATATAAAATGAATAAACACTACACATTTCTTTGAGCAGAAGCATCAAGTCGCCCAAAGTCACTCACCTTTAAGTCCAAGTCTGTTTTATCAAGTCAATTCATCACAATAATGACTCAAGTCTGAGTCAAATCCAAGTTTCTTAACTTGCATTTTAACCTCTGCTGAGTTCTATTTAGAGCTGGGCGATATTGACGAAAATTAATAATTCAATATATAAATATTTTTACATATCTCTATTACAATATTCAAACAATATTATCTTAAACCAAGCATCAAGCAGGTGTTTAAATGTATTAGTTGAAGTTTAATGGTCGACTACCAAACGATTAGTCGACTAAAAACAAAACTAGCAAGACTCTCAATCATTTGACCAAATATATCTTACCTAAACTGCTCTCTCAAGACACAAGCAGTTTGCAATATGCTTTCTAACTAACTAATAAAAATTGTGGTCAACTAAGCGACCAATGTGAGATCATTTGACTAAAATATCATTGCTAACTTTATTTGAACATTTGCAAGGTAATTTTCTCAATGTATTGTTTTTATTGCCGTTTTGTCGTCTTTTTACTACAGACGATACACTCGATATTCTGTTTTTGCATTTTGTCTAAACAACAATCATGATCTTATCTAAAATTCGATCTACTGCACACTCTAGTTCTATTTATCAGAAGTTCTTGTATTTTCAATTAAAGGGAATACAAATGACTTGATCATCAACACTGATCAAATAAGGGGGAAAAAATAGCATTTTCCTTTTTTTTTTTATGTATTTATTTTTTTAACCAAGAGGCATAATTTAGTTCAGTTGGTCTCAGCCTTTTTTGTAGAAAGTACACCATAATATTGCTTCACTCTCCAAGAATCCCAAGCTTCCACACTTCCACATCACTTATACAGAGGTCCAATAGATACGTATAAGCATGCATATTTGACTACAAATCACATATTCAAATGTTATCCACTTAAAATTATTATTTTTATATCTTAAAATGATTCTTGTAAATAGGGATGCATCGATCAAGCTTTTTCAGTTCCAATGTGATTCCAATACTTTGTCTATCTCCCGATACTCGATATCAACCAATATCATTGCAAGGACTGAAACTGCTTCTCTTTACTATCAAAAACAACTTTATTTGTACAGAACTTTTCAAAAACAGGTTGCAAAGTGCTTCACAACATCAATAAAACATTGCACATAAAACAATTAGCACAAACTAAAAACATGTCCATTAATGCCTCCCCTGACCCTTCCCCCAGGGCTCCCCTGCAAAAGAGATTCTGAATCTCAGTGGGACTTCCCTGGTTAAATAAAGGTCAATTAAAATTAAAAATTAAAAAAAAAAAAAAAAACAATAATAAATTAAAGCCGCAAGCGGCATTCCAACGGCCCTCGCGGGCCGTGCTACCAACTACTCGGACCTGCTCCTACCTAAGGATGGCGCTGACGCGCCCTGAGTCATTTTGTGATATGGTGTTAGTGGCTCATAAGAGCCTCGTCACAATACAGAGTAAATCAGAAGAGCAGCGCTTACGCGCTGCGTCGCCATGGCAACATCATGCAAGATACAACATTGGACCTATTGACTTTATGGTTCGGGGTGACATGAAGAGTCACTGTGCCAAATTTCACACAGTTTGGTGAAAGTAATCCAATTTTATTAAGTAACGAAATTGTTAAAAACGCTCATTTGGATAACATGGGGATTTGAACGCATGTGGCTGATTTTTGGCAGAATTTGCGGCTTCGCCGCGCCTAAACCAAGTGACCTATCAAAATAATTTGGATAACTTAAGCTGTCCCACTTGTGAAGTTCATGTGCACCGAATTGGAGCCCTGTGGGCCAAACGCTCTAGGAGGAGTTTGACAAAATAGGACGTGAAGGAAAAGTGAAAATGCCATTGGAATAACATGGGCGCTTGCGCGCCTTCCCGCAGCGACGCGGTTAAAAAAACTACATGCTTCCCATTGGCTTTTTTGATCAAGAGGACCCAAAGGAATTTTGGGTAAAATTTCATGCAATTCGGAAAAAGTAAAATTTTGACCTCCCATGTTAACAGTTTTTTCATTCTGTAGGGGGCGCTATCGCGCCGATTCCAATTTTTTCACAACGAGTGTGTCAAGGGCATAAAATGTAACAAACGCATAATTGGTTCCATTCCAATTGGACCAACTATGTGGAAACGGTAGGCAAATTAGTTTTTCGTCTTGCGCAAAAATGCTCGCTAAAATGTGCGGCTGCGCCACACTTAAACCGCGTGACGTAAAACTGAAATTTGGATAACTTAAGATGCCCCATTTGTGTAGTTGATGTACACCGAATTTCGGGTCAGTAGGCGCAACGCCCTAGGAGGAGTTCGTCAAAGTACGACGTGCGCGAAAACGCTGACTCAGCGTTTTGGTACTTCTAATCCAATATGGCGGCCAAACGGTATGTCAGGGGGCGTGGCCATGATTGGCTTTTATGCTTGGCTTCCTTAGAAGAATGCGTGTACCGAATTTTGTGGCCGTACGCCAAAGTTGGTGTCTGGCCGACTCCCATTGGCCCAATGTAAATCGATTTTTGTAGGTGGCGCTGTCGCGCCATTTTTTTATGGACGAAAATGAAACCTATAAAAAACAAAATTTTTCGCCGGTTCTGAATTTTGGGCAAAGTTCGGTGAGTTTTTGAGCGTGTTCAGGGGGTCAAATTAGAGCTCAAAGAGCAGAACAAAGAATAATAAAAATAATAAAGAAAAAAAAGCAAAAACAATATACCCGTTGCCACGGCAACAACATAATATACGTTTTCGGAAAGCTCTCGGCCGTGCGCACGTCCCCGTGGGGTGGAAAGTGACTGACGAGCGCTTATGCGCTCGTCAGTCACTTTCGAAGTCGAACCCCCCCATTGACTTCCATTGATTTCCATGTATTTTAGCAGATAGAAGGATAATGCATGCCTACGGCATGCATTACTGAGTAGGTCATGATGCCAGGAGTTCAGTGTTAGGGTTTTTGCGCTTTGCGCTGCTCTCGTCAACAATGAGTGCATGGCCTTCGGCCATGCACTCATTGTTGACTATTTTTGTCTAAGCAGAAGTAAGTATACTTCGGCATGGGCTAATTTGTAGCTCTCGCAGGGGGCGTGGTAGTGGCTGATCATGATGGCTGGGCTTCGCCCAGCCATCATGATCAGCAAGACACTTGACAACGATGATGCCTGGGCTTCGCCCAGGCATCATCGTTGAGTATCTCTGTGTTAGCAGAAGTAAGTATACACATCCCATGCCTTCGGCATGGGCTCATTTTGTAGTTCTCGCAGGGGGCGGGGTAGTGGCTGATCATGATGGCTGGGCTTCGCCCAGCCATCATGATCAGCAAGAGCGTTAGCAACGATGATGCCTGGGCTTCGCCCAGGCATCATCGTTGCAGAATCAATAGGCCTACGCCCTGCTGGGGGCTCGGGCCTAAATACATTAAAATAACTAAGAATATGTCATTCTATAAAAGTGAGTTTTCAAATTTGATTTAAAAGCAGCCACAGCTGATTTGACCACATCTGGTAGAGCATTCTAGAGCTTTGGTGCCTGGACAAAAAATGTCATGTGTTATTTATTGTGCAAGCCACAACTTAACAACTTAATCTGAATGAAATGTCCAATAATATGAGACACTCTGGATCAACACCAGCCAATAACTTAGTCTCATTATGTCCAATTAAAGACACAACTATGATATTGGCTGAACTGATGGCTGGATCGGCACCAAAATCCAATCTCAGTATCGGATCGATGCATCCCTACTTGTACCACTAGTTAGGAAGCACTGATTTAGACAATAAATTTTCTGAAAATAATACAAATAAATATATTAGTAGTTTAGACGGCGGTACACACATGTTCTGAGTTTGTATAGAATTCATCTTCTCAACGCTGCTGTAGTTGTTATAAACTCTTACTTTTAAAACACAAAGGCACATAGTGACAAAACCGACTAAATAAACTAAAATAAACCAAAATGCACCGTATAAAGGTCTTAATTTTCACTGTCCAATAATGTCCCAACAACATACTCGCCCTTATTTACTATCACAAGACAAACGACTATTCTACCATCCAAAATATGTACTTGGCTAATCTTTCCTGGTCCGGCCTGTCTTTTCAAAGTGTCTTTATTTTACTGCCGGCTGCACATTCCCTGCTCTTTTAATAACGACATCCATCATTTTCATATTAACTGTGCTGTTGACAGGGCTCATCCTCCGCTGGGCCATTGTTTCTGCATAGTTATAGCTCCACTTGGCCTTGTATAAGCTCTTCCGCGTCAGAAGAAGAAGAAGCCTGTTATTAATCCAGGACAGAATGGACGCGCGCAGGCCTTGAGACGATGAAGAACAGATGAATTGCTTAAGTATTTTCTTAGCTTATGTTGGACCAGTTGTTTGCTATTGTGCGCGCTAAATCTGATAGACGTAATTCTACTTGAAAACGGCCTTGTAATAGTCATCGAAAGCGCTTTGACGGAGTAAACGTGGCTGTGTTTTTGTGGCGGCGGACCATCGGCGCTGTGCCACTCGGGCAGATGTCTTGCTTTGCACAGATCCAGCAGTTTTCGTGGGCTCTGAGCGGCAGTTCAAGGTTGCTCTCTCTCTCTCTGAATACGGGAATTATGAATGATTATATTGCTTAGCTGTTCCACTTGGTTAAGCTGCCTGCAGAAGCTTTGCAAAATATTGTTTTTCAAGACAGGGTAGAACGGAATATCTTTATTGTCTACTGAGATAAAAGTGTTCCTTCACCTCCAACCAATAATCATCTTCAATAAGCAAAACGGAGCACATCATTCACATCAGCTACATCTACGCCTCTTATGTAGCTACACAATCCACAAAAGGCACATTACACATCCTAAAGGACTATTCAACTTATCTGATCCATATCGCAATGGGATGGGACGATATACAATATTATCACTAATCGCAATAATTAAGGGCCTCAATTAAATAATTAGTACGTGACGATAAAAGCAATTATAGCAGCAGATGTGCACCTGTGGCTTCATAAGAGCATCTAAAATCTGATGCTGTGAACCCAGTGAGAAGCTGTATTATGATTAAACAAAGACAAGATTCAGGTGTTAGAATTAATTAATGACTCTGAGACAAAGTTAGTAGTTGTAAACATTTGTTCACTTTGAATCAGTATTGATTGTTCTTAGACCAAAATACAATAAGTAGTTGTTTAAACACACACATATTGTGCACTAATAAATAATTCAGTGACTTGGAATCTGTGCACTTTTACGTTTAGTAAATTATCGTGATAATATCATTACTAAATATTGTTGTTACTAAATAGCTTAACTGAGAAAAAAAAAAAAAGACAAAAACACTGTTTATCTCAAAAGGACTGAGCAAACCTATGTGACACTGCAGTGTTTATGGACAAATATCAAACTTGGATTTTGTGTTGGAGAAGCAAACAATTACAAAAGTATTGTGTTTACACTATCGGTTAACCGATTATTGATCGTGAAAAGCTCCAACTAACAGTTAAAGAAAATTTTGAAAACATGCATCCCTTGTATACAAGTTACCGTACTATAGTAACATTACTGAAACTAATTGTGTACAGTGGATATTTACTACCCTGCCCAGAGATTACGGCTCACAGAAAAATATACAAGAAAATAAGTCGAATAGCCTTGCCCGAGGCCTTGCAATGTCAAACACAAGGCCCGAGGGCCAGATGCGGACCTCAGATCTTATGAGGCTTAGTTATTCCTCATTCTCAAAGTTATTCATTTTAAAATATCTTCAATTAAAAAAAATAAAATCAAACACAGAGACTATTATTTGTAGTATTACAAAGCGTAATTAGTTTTATTACAATGAAGGACACATGAGTGATTACACCAACTAGTTTTATTCCATTTACCACTGACCCGTTGAGGACAACCATGATCCCAATGTGAAATTTGGTGAAAGAGTTTTTATCGCCTGAATGGCCAGAACATGGATTTAATACTGCACTCTCTTTATTATTGGTAAAAATATGATTGCATTCCAGAATTACTACAACCTTTATCCTTATGTGTGTTAAGTTCTGCCCTTATGATTTGTTTGGGAGAATGTGAAAGGTGGGATACCCAAGTTTTTAGATGTAAATCAGTAACCTTTGTTTTTTACAATTAAAAGTACATTGTGATTACAGCACATGATGACAAAATGATCAACTGACCTGATTGGAGCTGTTTTTTGCGTTTTGTCTTTTTAGAGTTTTAACGAAGGTACTATAACTGCAGCTCTCAAATCCCGAATACTGTATTGAAAAACATGTCCAGCATTTTGAGCTTTCCATTGTTCGAAAATCCAGCAGACATTTTTTCAACTGCGCCCATGAAACAAACTTCCACATGATGAAGAGAATGGAAGCTTTTACACATTTAAGTGAGAGCAGAATGTGCGGAGCGGCTGCAGTTTTCACACAGAGCACAATGGGCCTTGACACCGCGCGTTACTGCACTACAAAGGAAACGTCGCCATTATTAAATATTTCACAGGATATTTGGACTCACGCTGCGCCGATGAAAGGCTCCCACTGCTTACCATACTTTAGAGGGGATTTTGTAAGTGATGCCCAGAGAAAAGCAGCGTAGGAAGTTGGAATAGTGCACAACAGAATCACACGTTACAGGTTTGAGGGAGAGAGATGGGACACAAGCTTAATTACCATCTTCAATCTCATCTTATTTTTTCTGACTGCAAGGAAATTAAAATGGCTTTCTGTTTTTCTGTTCATCAAGGAATATTGTCATGGTGTTAAATGTGTTGTGCGTTATATTAAAGGAGACCTATTGTGTACAATTTGTTTTGAACTCTGTTATATCTGCTTTCTCTCATAATTAGTTTACTCTAAGTTTTATTAGAATGATTCCTGCATGTTTGAGTAATCTTGAGGATGCAGTCGGCATCACTCACTGCTTAACAACGACAACAGCAAATGTGGACTTGAGGAAATACATTGTGTCAAATAGACACGAAGACATGGAGATAAACAAACTGATCCAATGTATCCAACAATGCTAACAGTAGCTGCAAGCTAAATGCTAATGCAATGCTAGCACTGCCTGGTGTGTTTTAGCATCTTTTTTTAACTTTGAAGGTGTGTTTTTGGTGAAGAAGCAATATTAAAGTAAAGACAAAAGCATGTGTTATATATTCCCTTTAACACAGAAACCTTAATTAAACTTTTTGATCACTTACAGCCTAATGCAGCCAACAAATTATTCACAATGTGTTTAGATGTTTGAGAAAAACTAATCTTTAGCTATGACTCTGATCAGACTGAAGAAATTTGACTCATACAAAGCAAGAATTACTTCAAAAAGAAGTTTCATATTCTCAAGCAGCCTTAACTGTAGCTTCATCTGGTTCAAATTACTATTTCTAACCATCTACGTTCTAAATCACAAATATACTAATAAGAATAATAGTCAGATTAAAGTGACACATAGGTAACTTTCTGGAGGTAGAGAATAACGTGCACTATTCCATAAAATACTATTTGAAATCATAGGTTGGGAAATTATTCCAATACTGTAGCTATAGTGTATATATTCTATGACAGAATGTGAACAAAAATATATAGTTAAACAACAATACTTCCCTGAAAATGTGCAGGAAGAGTCTCTTTTTTGACCCTGCAAGCCAGATCACTGTAAGCACAAGTCAATGTAAACAGCTGTGTTGAGTTCATTCTTTATACTCTTAACTTATATAGTGGGTCTTTGATTATTTTGTAAAACGTTTGTTAGTAGCTGCAGTCCTGTTGCGGTTTTGAAGAGCACTCATCTGGTCGGCACCATGTCCTGAAGAGAAATCCTCTCTCTTTTTATTTATCTATTTGGGGAAAAAACAATATTGTTTTGTCTGTGATGGACATCAGTCTCGAACACCTGATGCCACAAAATGATCTGCAATAAATCACAAGTGTCTGATGGTCTTGTCAAAAGTACCAGAAGAGTTTGATGACTTCTGATGGGAAAATCAGTCTTTCACATCAGTGGTTAAAAGGCTTTTTTCTGAGGTGAAATTAAATAAGATATATTATTCTAACTAGTCTTATTTGACTTTGTAATCCTAGACATACAAGTCTTGTGTTTTGTTGAATGTCCTTTTTACTCACAGCAAGCCAATTTCCTTAGGACAATGCATGTAGTACTACTACTACTACTACTACTACTACTACTACTACTACTACTACTACTACTACTACTACTACTACTACTACTACTACTACTACTACTACTACTACTACTACTACTACTACTACTACTATAGGGCTGCAATTACTGTAACTGAATTTCCATTTCAATACGATTATTGCTGTGATTGTTTACAAAATTGTGTAATCGAGTAATCATGATTATCATGAAGTATGTTCATAAGCGCTCCTTTGCTTCTTTGATTTGGAAAAAATTGTTGTTTTCTTTACAATTGTACATTGACAGCAGTTTATTTCAATTAAATCTGTCACATGTTTCATTTTATCTTTTCACTCTCTACATTTAAAGGCACTAGCGCTCTGCAGTCTCTCTAAGCAAATAATACTTTGAATAATCAGGATTTCAATTATGATTTAAATAATCAAGATTATTCTTTTCATTTTAATCGACAGCCTCACATTCAACATTCACATGAACAAGAACTGCTTTTAAAACTCCTCACTAGATGGCGCCAGAAGACAACCAACTGAACTCTAATAAAAAGCAATGCAAATATATAATCTTCCAAAAAAGGAGCAAAAATCTACTAAAATGTGTCTTGCAATGAAAGACAGAGACATATCCGCTTTCCATTTGTTTTTATGAAAATAAAATAAAGCATTGAATGAAAGACAAAAAAAAAAAAAATTTTTGAAATGTAGTTTTTTTCTTCCACAACATTTTCCAAATTAAAAATGTAATACAGGCTTGTTTTGTTTAAATCTAGAAACTGCAAATAAGTTCCAATCTTTATGAAAACTTGATGCAGTAATGATTTTAAAATAGGTGTTGCAAAAGAACCGTGTTCAGTCATGTCTGGTCATTATCACATCACAAAACAAGCCCAGTCTCATCACTTTTTCCTCATCAGCACCACCTCCTTTGTCACCACATTGGACTAATACTACTGTAGATACAACAAAACAAATGACAAGGTTTGTATTAGTGTGATTTGGGCAACACATGTCTCCGAAGAAAACATAGATAATCAAAATGTCAAAAGTGTACAATGTTACGAAAAGCCAAAGCGTAAAATAACGACCGATTTTGGTTGAAACCACATGGCAACATTTTCTTTGGGTTTAACAGGTAAGTTTAGGCTTCAAGTTACTAAAATGGGTAAGTTTAGGACTGGGGCTTGGAGCAGGTTAAGATTTACCTGTTAAACCCAAAGAAAATGTCACTACGAGGCTTCAACTTAAATTCACAATTACTTTACGTTTTGGCTTTTTGACGTAAATAAGGCATTTTCTTCAGAGACTGCTGGGTATGAAAAAAAACATGAATTTCCTGATTTTCTTGGCGCAAGATAACTATTTGGATTTTATTGATTCATGTATAAAGTCTATTCTATTGATTTTAAGGTAAATTAGGTGAATGATGGTTGGTTAAATCCAATCGTCATTGACTCAGAGCTGGACACAGACTGATTGGAAATAGGTGAGAAAAGACAGTCGGTTGTTGAACGGCAGTGGCGGCTCGTGACTAATTTCTTTGCGGATGCTGCATAGCCAGTTATCAAAGCCCACAATTTTATATTTTTATGAATCAATACCTATAGTTTATTTTTACACCACAAGGGGTCATTAACGTGCAATCAAATGACTTGCGGCCAAACTATGTCAATGAAACTACAAAATCAAGATCCAGACCAGAAATATGCATAAGCTTCATAACATATATTTGTTATTTTTAAGACAATAAACCCAGCATGAGTACCCCCAGCAAACACAAAATATCTCTGAGTCCAACTTGGCAAATACGTGATTATACATGGTCCCACTTTGTTGTAGCTTGGTGTTTAACTTTGGTCTCAGGGGTTGTAGCTGTTAAAAATAGGGGTGACGATCGGGCCACTAGCACTAGCCGCACTGACTGCGCTGTCCATGCATGGATCTATTTTGGCGCTGTCAGACAAATGAACGTCCCTTGCATTGTCACGCACATGACAAGACAGAAGAGCGCAAGGTGCAAGCTCCCACAGGTCCCTTAGTTTGCATTGTAGGGATGAAATTTGGGGGGAATAAACACTTACATTAGATTCAATGGAAGCAGGGGGTGCAACTTTTAAGACAGCCTGAGATCGCACCAAAAGAGGCAAGACTTTGTACCGGCAACCAAAAACAAGCTCTTCTGATTGGACAAGGATGTTTTATGGAATTTTTATCAGGTTTTGATCGGTTTTGATCAACTTTAACGATACACCTCGCACATTTGTTCCTCTTTTTGTTCGTGGTGAGTTGCGCCTATCGCCATAGTGACGGGCCGCCCTGTTGACCGAACAGATGTATCTAACAGAGAAATAGAAAATTATAATATAATTTCATCAAGAAAGCAGATTGTCACAGTAATAAGCTCACAATTAGATTTTTATTGTGATACTGCTCAGCCCTAGCTTGCCTACATTTTATCGTCAAATCATATATTTTCTTTTGTTTATTTTATTTCTCATTGTTTATTTAGTTACCCTTTGACATTAAATTTAAGGTATTTACACTCATCTTTCCATATGGTTTTTAGGTGGACCGGTCGTTATAGCGAAACAGAAGGAGGAATCTACAGACCCGGAGATGGCAGCATACCTATGATCTGCACTGAGATGAACCACACTCAAAGGTAGGCTTCTTTTTTCTTCTTCTTGGCTGGTTTTCTGATTGATTGTTTATTTATTCATTAGGGATGGGACGAGATCTCGTGCCGCGAGATCTCGCGAGATCAAACTGTCACGATACTGTGCGCACACGTACTGATCTGTCTCGTGAGATTTTTCCATGGTCATGAAATTAAGTTTCGTATCTTTGAGCAGCTGTAGTAAATATTCTCCTCCTCACATAGACTTGTAGCGGACTTATTCTGACAGAAAACTGTCTAAACTCTGTCTCAGTTTTTATTTCGTAAAGATAGGACCAATATTGACAGAGATAATTAGTCCTAAACATTGTAAAAGTTAGCGCGAAAAATATATAATCGTCAAATATACGCGCGGACATCGCGGAAACAGCGCAGTGTTTTTCACACTTAAACATAGTTTAAAATAGATCCACAAAGAGATATTTTGGCCTCTGTCATGTAAAAAGTAGGAAAGTCTCCTCATCTGTGTGCGCCTGGTCCCTGCAGCAGCAGCGGCAGCGCTGTGAAGCAGGGTAAAGGGGGCGGAGCCTGACACGGAGGAGTGGATCAATTTCAGTCAAATATATACGGTCTATGGTCAAAACACAGACCGTTCAAATAATAAAAATCCAAGGTGATACACATAATGAAAGGTAAAGCTAAACTAAAAGAATATAAACTAACAATAATAAATAATACAAATCAAATTTTGTAATGTGCCTTGTTTAAATTCTAAATTGAAACAATTAATGCAAATTATTTAAAAATCTTGTCTCGTCTCGATCTCGTGGACTCAATCTCGTGACTCGTCTCGTCTCGTGAAAATTCTGTCTCGTCCCATCCCTATTATTCATGCTTCCTCGAAATGTAGTGTTTTCTCCACCATTGGTATATTACACGTGTGAAGGCTTGTGGTGTTTGGACTTATAAACATCCACATTTAATCCATCATAATACCAGATTGTGACTCTTGCTGTGGACCTCAGACATGTTGGGAGTGTGTCTTCTTCAGTGATGCATGTTCTCTTATGAAAACCTTCGTGGTCTCTTCTGACTGTTATTGATACAGATGAGGACTGGGATGTTTTCTCAGAGACTGGAGCCAAAATCATTCAAGGCTTTAACATCTGTAGGAGATTCTGTGGAGGCACTGATGTAACTATACAAATTTACTTTGCACATGGCAGCATTTTTTTTTTAAATTCAGAAATCCAAAGCATTGAAATCAGTTAGGTCACTTTTAGTTGTCATATTTTGAACTGAACTTATTGGATCCGTGAAAATACATCTCAGTTTTTTGTCATTTCAAAATATTATCACAAACTTTTGTAATGGCCTCATGCCTTGTCTTTACTAGTAGTACGTTGAGCCAAGTGGGACGTCAAAATATCGGTGTGGCCGCTTGACTGACTGGCAGAACCTAAACTAGCTCTAATTGTTTTTTTTCCATAGAGGCCTAATTGCCAAAATCCAAATCTTGGTAACACTTTATATTAACTACATCTTGATTAGCCTTAATACACTCTTAATAAAGCATGAATAATGGATTAATTCTTAATGAACAAATGAGAAGTTAATGAACAAAATAGGCTATTAAGGCTTAGTAACGACTTAATTACTACAAGCCCTATCCCTCAACCCAAAACCCTAATCTTAGCTCCTTTATTGAGCAGTTACTAAGCCTTAATAAACACTTCCATTCATTAATTGATGATTTGTTCATTAATTGTTAACTCTTTATTCATGCTTTAATAAGGCTTTAGTAATGCTAAATAAGGTATAATTAATATAAAGTGATACCCAAATCTTTTTTCTTGGAGTAGGCTTTTTATGAACACAGTATGATTTGGGTTGCTCTTATCAAACCTGTGAGCAAAGTGATAAACATGTGACAACACTTCAAACACCCCTATTGTAAAATTAAAGACAAATACAATACACCCCCCTGCACAGATTGTTGTTGTATTTTTTGAGGTGAAAATTATTTGCAGTGTTCCCTTTGCCTCTAATAATGTATTCTTTGTTCACTAAAGGAAATCGGCATGTTATTCTTGATTGTGGTTAACTCTCGTAGCATACTGACACAGTAAAACCTCTAAAAGTTAGTCCACATTGTACTGAACAATGCAGAGACTAAGCAGGGGGGCTCTTATATATAGCGCTTTTAAGATTGATTGTTGTTGTTAATTTGAGAAACAATTGTGATATGACCTCCTGTCCTTTTGCCGACATGTTGACGCAGCTGCAGCTCTTTTTCAGTTCTAGTTTTTCTTTTTATTGAGCCTCCCAGATTTGTACTTACCATGATTTCTGGACTATAAGTCGCACTTTTTTTCATTGTCTGACAGGGGGGGCGACTTATACTCAGGTGTGACTTTTTTATATAAAATGAATGTGAATTTGTGAATAATTATTAATATATTATGTGTCTCGAGTGGACTCGAGCTCTCCCTGCTTCTCAAACAAGAGAAAAATGACGTTTTTCTGTTGTTCCGACAGTGAGGTGTGACACTGCTGCCTCCGATTTGCAGCTACTTGCGCGAGTGCACAGCTAACATTTACAAAACTGCAGACCTGGAGGCTACAGTCTGACGAACCACACTGACGCTCAGAACAGCGCGTATGAGCTCCATTCCAGAAAACGGTACAGAGCGTTGATTCGGTGTGATTTCAAGAGGAGTAGTTCTCTTGATCATGATCGCTTGAACCATCGCTTGTGGTGGCTGGTAAACAAGAAAAACAGCTAGACTGTTGTAAATCTATTCTACAATGCATCAACAATAGATATAATGGAATTTTTAATGTGATTAATCTAGAACACTACTTCTCACTCACTTCATTTTTTGGTGTTCTTAGCAAAAGTTAAAGAGTAAAAACGCAGCAATGGGGCCGCAGAGTTCAAAACGTGTGAAAAAATAGGATCTTATTGTTCAAAATTATGGTTCATCAAATAAAAAAAGGTAACTCCATCAGCATTGAATCCAATCTCACGTAACCACCACCTGAATCAGAATGTGCTGAGCTGAACATATGTCTGAAGGTCTGAAGCAGACGTAAGCTGCTTACCTTGCTGTTGATAGAACAAAGTAATTAAGCATCTGAATCAATGGGATTGATTTGGATAAACTTAAACATGTGCCGCAGCTCAGTGATTATAGAAATGCAGTGTGTGGGATATAAGGCAGCAAATTACATCCAAACGCTTTTAATTAGACAAGTGGAGGATCAGATTAAACTGGAAAACAATTGCATTTTTACTGTTCACCTGGTAAATGTATTTGAGTCATTAGTAAATATAATGCAGGTAATTTGTGCATGATTGAATATTAGTGGGTTACAATGAGAGGAAGCATTTACATCAGCAGAAACAAGTGAGGCATTACACTGGCTGATTTATCAGATTTCTGGAAAATCACAACAGCAGTTATCTCAGAGGACTTCACATGAGTGTTGATTTAGGAAACAAAATTTGTCAGAAAATCAAACAATGAAACATTTGGTCAGTACCAACGGAAACACTGGAAAATCAGAAACAGTCATTATGAGGAAATACAGGCAGATTGTTCAACAGTAAATAAGCAGATAAACATTGTCTCAGAGCTTCTCCTGTCCTTAAATTCTCCTTCGCAGCAAGAGAAAGCTCATGAAAACAACATGCAAAAAGCCATATTATTATGAGCAATCAGAAGTGTGGGAGTGTGCATGTAATGTTGGGTGTGTTCTGATTGCAAGGCGAGCTCGTTTTGAGACATGTGTGGGTTTCTAGGAAATTTCCTTTTACACCAACTCCAGTCCAGTCGCTCAGATATTTCCTTGAGTTATAAAAGTAGGACCCAGAGCTTTCTTTACAATTGTAGAAAACATTTACAATGGTCCATTTTTATAAGATATTTCATTTGATCTCTTCACTCTCTGCATTTAAGGAGTACTAATGCTCTGCACTGTTTCTGAGCAAATAATCATGATTTCAATTATTCTTTAAATAATCGTGATTATTTCATCATAATGGAGCAGTTCTAGGCAAGGCAAGGCAAATTCATTTGTTTAGCACAATTCATACACAAAGCAATTCAAAGTGCTTTACAAGGCAGGAAAATATACATCAATAATTACAATACAACATGATTAAAAATATATAAAGAATCAGCATAAAATTTACTTTAAAAGAAGAAAAGAGTGCAGACAAAGCATTTCAGTCATATGCACAGATAAAAAGAAATGTTTTGAGCCGAGATTTAAACATTGTCACAGTGGAGGCCTGTCTTACATCATCTGGAAGACTGTTCCAGATCTTAGCTGCATAAAAGTCAAAAGCTGTAGTTCTAGTCTATTGTGGTCTGTATTTGTCCAAAGCTACGCAGATTCACTTGGGCTCTGTCGAGAATGCTAGTCGTATCAGACCACTGCAGTCTCCTGGAAAAAGAGACTCTTCTGGTCCGTGGAATGACACATTGGTTTCAAGTCCTGTGAGACCTGCGTGAGTCCTGACCGACGCTGAACACGCACTCAGCGTACCCCGGCATAATTGTTAGGCACATTTGTTCAATTTCAAAACTTATTTTAACCCTAATTTTTGAATTATTTAATATGTTTTCCATATTGTTCATATGAAAATGTTAAAACTGGACTGGCACTTTCAGCTGTTGTCACTGTGTGAACATGACCAAGTAAGATTATAGTTCCTTTGGTACTTTCTTAATGTAAAACATCTATTACCAGAAGATGTTAAGTTACATGTTTTGCTTCTTTGTTTCTTTGTGAAATTTCAGTTGTTTTTTTTTCCCGGAGTGTTACAGAATATTGTAAAACAGCTCATTCAATACCAAATTTGCATGCTATGGCGAACCAGGGTAGAAAAAGTCAGTTGGTCAACCTATCGGCTAATTTAGAAATAGAAAAACTGTTAACTAAAGACAGATTAAGCATTTCATGATCTGAGAGAAGGAGTTTTATAACCAAGACGATTAGCAGGCTTGCTAAGATCAGCAGGCTTACTAAGATCAGCAGGCTTACTAAGATGACACATTTAGCTTTAGCGTGGTCAAATTGAATAAATATCTCATATTCAGAGTCTTTGGCAACTGAAAAACAACTACTTGATTGATCCAAAGAAAATGTATTGCAAAAACAAATGTCACAAGCTTTAAACCATATTTGTGAATGGAATAGGTGCCGACCAGACAGCATTTTCTTCCTGATTTCATTTACCGTTTAAGTACTTCTTCCCTCTGCATTTACACCTCCACCGTCCGCTTCTCAGACAATAACCTAATCTCAATAAACACACATCTGCTCTCCATCTCTCTACACAAAGACAGACTTTTTGAACCACTACCTTTCCCAGTCAACCCTGTGAATCTAAACTCGCAGAAGCACAACCCAGCACCAACAATATCTGCATGTTTTCTTCTTCACACTTGAGCATTTTGACAACTTTCGGAGCGCTCCTCAAATCCAAACAGCCTGCTTCTTGCCTCTTCCTCAGACAGGTTGGGAGACATTGTCAGAACATCTATCAATAATACAGGCCCCGGCTTATGCACAAGTCCAGAGCTGCTGACATCAAGATGAATGGGGCACATCAACGTTCCCATCTTGCTCTCTCTACGAGGCCTGTGTTTGCCAAGAAGAGCAGAGTAAACCTCATAGCGCTGTCACAAAGATGAGAATTACTTGTAATAATTTATACAACTTGAGTTTTTTCTTCTTTTTTTTTATGGGAACGCAGAAAAAGACAGGAGGAAAACGACAAAAGGAGCGTAGAATGAAAGCGGGTTTTAAGCAGGTTTTTTGAGCGGTGCCAAGAAGTGGAGACTGGAGAATCATCTGCTGACATCATGACAGTGCAAGACAGTTCAGAAAGAACGCGGCGCTTTGGGAAAAGGGAGTTAAAAATCCACAGATGGGAGACTGAGTGACGGGTGAGTGAAAAGTGGAAGTCTGGGTTGGGTTTGAAGGTTTCTCATGAAGTCAACAAGGACTCAAAGTGCTATTTTAGCTTCTTGTTGTTGGCGTCATTTTGAGAATGGTTGACCATTAAAACAGTTCCAAGTTTAAATCATTCAAGAAAGATTGATGTTGTCACGTTTCACTCAATAAAATGAAAGGAGAATTTTTCAGCATAAACAAGTGCAGAGATGTAGTTTGATAATTTTTTTCAGTTGCCCTAATTTTTTAGATAAGTTTCTTTGTAGTGTAGTCATTAGTAATTTCACAATTTTTAGTCTATACTTTTTTTTTTCTTCCAAAATGTCATTCTGTAGCACCATTTATGAGTGACACCACGACATCAATGCGTAATTTTTACCATCCCAATCACACAATAAAGTGTACATACAGAAGGACAATACAGGACATGTAAATTGCGTATAATAAGCAAAATTTCACAGCTTTTTTCCGTAAACATGCCAAATATTTACAGTCCCAGTTCATTGGCTGTAAACATGTGTTCTTACGAATATTAACAAAATCATTATCCTAATCTAAACTATCCATCTAATTAAATTATTTTATATGATTAAAAACAATGAGGACAGGTGTCTTTTTCATCTTTAAACCACAAAAGCTGTGTTACAGATGAGAATCTCAGCACAGTACCTTTTCTGCTTTCTGATTATATAGATTCAGCCTCTTTCACGTGGCATAGATTGTATTTAACCCTCCAAACATGAAGAAATGCAGACTTTGACCACTTTTGGATCGTTCACAGAAGAGGAAGTTTAGTTTTTCTCCTCGAGGCTGCATGTGCCGTTCACCTCAGAGTCCTAGTTCAGCAGGATTGTCTTTTTTTATTTAAAGATCCAATTATACTTATCTAATCTTACTCAACAATGTTTTTAGTCAAAGATGTTTTGCCTGTAATCCGTTTGAAAAGAAATCCGGCCTCCAGGAGCAGCTGATCACTTAAACACAGCCGATTGTGCTGTGATTTGTTTTGTTTTGTTTTTTGTCATTGGCAGGGAAAGAGTTAGGACATACTATATCCATGAAATCTCTTTATATCATTAGTGCTATAGAAGGGACATTTTTGGCATAGTAGTAACCTTTACAGTCAGAGACAAAAAAGTGACATAGTGCATCTTAAGACTTTTTTGGGTAAATTATACCTTTATTTCTTATCAACTCTAAATGAAAGCTACCAACTACTGGTCTCAGCTTGAATAAAACATTTGTAATAAAACAACAAACACCATTCAAAACAGAAGTAATAGAAACAGATCCAAACCAGCAAACCAAATAAACTAGATCCATGGGTTTAGTTTTATAGCTACATCTCACAGCTTGACACTTATTGAAATATCTGTAACTCCAGCCGACTGCGTGAATGAAGAAACAAACATGGCTGCCGGTGGTTCAGAGGTCTCATATTGAGGCCGAGGGAAGGGTCTGTCCCGGCCTGACACAGCAGCGCACCGGGCCGTCCTGTCCGCGGTGATGGATGGGTAACGATAACACCAAAACACACCCTCTGCCTGTGTGCTTTTGCAGCTGTGTGGTCCCGTGCATAGCTCTCATAATGTGTACAAACGATCTCCATTCACCATCCCTCTCTGTCTGTAATTATCTGTTCATATGTAAGGGAGAGAGGGGGAGAGAGAGGGAAGACAGGGGGTGAGAGAAAGAGAAACAGAAAGGGAGAAAGAGAAGAGAGGGGCGAGAGAAAGAGAAAGAAAGGAGGGGTTAGCGAAAGAAAGAAGAGGGTGGATTAGAGAAAGAGGAAGGGAGAGAGAGACAGAGATAGAAGAGAGAAAAGGAGAGGGGGAGAGAGAGAGAAGGAGAGAAGGAGAGAAAGAAGAGAGAAAGAGAGAGAGAGAAGAAGAGGTGACAGAAGGAGAGAAAGAAAAGGAGCGAAAGAAGATATAAGAGAAAAGGAGAGGGGGGAGAGAGAGTGAGAGAAGGAGAGAGAGGAGAGAATGAAGAGAGAAAGAGAGAAGGAAGGTGAGAGAAGGAGAGAAAGAAAAGAAAGAAGAGAGGAGAGAAAGAGAGAGAAAGATGAGAGGGGATAAGAGAAAGAAATGAAAAGAAAGGAAGGTTGTGAGAAAAAAAACGTGAAAGAAAATGAGAGAAAGAAATAGAAAGAAGAGAGGGAGACAAAGAGAGGGGAAGGAAGTCAGAGAGAAGAGAGAGAAAGAGAAAAAGAAGAGAGTGGATGAGAGAAGGAAAAGAGAGGGAGAGAAAATGGAAGGGAAGGAGAGAAAGAAAGTGAAAAAGAAGAACAAGAATGAGAGAAACCAAGACAGTGAGAGAAGAAGAGAGAAAGAGATAGACTAAAAAGAAAGCAAAAAAGAAAGCAGGTAAGAGAGGGAGAAAGAAGAGAGAAATAGAGAGTGAGAGAATGAGAAATGGAGAGAGAAAGTAGGGAGAGGCAGATTCAGAGGCAGAGAATAAGAGAAAAAGGGAGACAGAAGAAAGAGAGAGAGAGAGAAAGAATGACAGAGTAAGAAAGACAGAGAGAATGAGAGAAACAGAGAGAGTGAGTGAAAGAAAGAAAGAGAAAATGAGAGTGAGTGAGAAAAAGGGAAAATAGAGAAAGAGAAATGTAGAGAGAGATGGAGAGACAAGGAGATAGAAAGAGAAAAAGGGAGACAGAGAAGAGAGAAAGAGAAGGAAGAGACAAAGACATAGGAAAGATGGACACAGAGAGAGAAAGAGGAAAAAATATGAGTGAAAGTGAAAGAGTGGAAATAGAGAGGGGGAGATGGAGAGACAGAAAAAAGAAAGGAAAAAACAGAGCGAAAGAATCAGAAAAAGAGACAGAAAGAAAGAGAAAGAGAGAAAGAAAGAAAGAAAGAAAGAAAGAAAGAAAGAAAGAAAGAAAGAAAGAAAGAAAGAAAGAAAGAAAGAAAGAAAGAAAGAAAGAGACATTGAGAGGTACAGAGTGAGAAAGAGGGAAAGTGGAGAAAGAGGTTGAGAAAGAAATGTAGAGAAAGAAGGAGAGAGAAAGAGAAAAAGGAAGACAGAAGAGAGAAAGACAAAAGAAGAGTAAGAAAGACAGAGGAAAGAGAGACAGAGAGAGAAGGAGAGAGTGAAAGAGAAAGTGAAAATAGAGAGGGGAAGAAAGAGAAAGGAAAACAGACGGAGAGAAAGAGAGAGGGGAAAAGAGACTGATAGAGAAACAGTAAGAAAGAGAAAAGAGAGAGAGAATCAGAAAAAGAGAGAGACAGAAAGAAAGAAAGAAAGACAAAAGTGTATTTTTGTATGTGCGTTGCGGTTGCCAGGTGTGCGTGTGTCCTTGAGCTGGGCTGGATGCGCTCACATCTGGAGGGTAATTCATCAGAAGCTCAACAGTGATTGTAGATGATGGCACTTTGGTAAACACAATTAGACACAAACCAGTCAGGCTTCGACGCAGTCTTCTGATTTATGGCATTAATGAAGTGCAGTGTGCAGAGCTTTGTTCACGATGTGATACTACTGTGTAACTTTTCTGGTGGAATTCTCAGCACCGGCGTGTGTCGAGGAGGATGATGGCATTGAACTAAGATGAAGCTATTAGTTTATCACAGATCACATGGGTCTCATTTATAAAGTATGCGTTGATAGATTTATTTGTTATATTATATTGCTGCAAACACATTCAATAACATGTAGTGTTAAGTTGACTGGAATTTGTTTGTCTGTCATTTGAAAAAAAAAAAAGGGAAAGCAGTCAAACTACCAGTGTTTTTAAAAGAATATTATCTCATAGACAGAACTTCAGCTGTGTTTTTAATAACGAAGCGGTACTACAACACATGCCCTTACCCAAATACAATTCATCTTTAAGTTGTGGGTCCATCTTAAGATTTGGACTTTGCCTAAGTGGACTTTCAGATATGAGCAGATGAGAGATTCTCATTTAAATCAGTGAGTTTGAGTTTTAAGCTTGAAGTTTATAAATGAGACAACCCTGCCAACAGCAGGAAGTCATGTTTTTCAATGTAATTTTTGGCACAATTAAAACAGTTGTAGTCTAATGAGGTTAATTTAATCTTGTGATTTTTCCTTTTTTTCCCCAAAACTTTCTTTTTACACATGTTTATCCGACTCACAGGCAGAGTAGTCTTGTAGCTGGTTTTGAATCAGATCTACCACCCTCTGTGTAGCATCATACAGTAATTTTGTTGAAAAAGATTATATAATATTTAATAATTTATATGAAAGTATTGTAAAACTACAGTGTGATAGCAATCAACTTATTGGGTTGTTTGTGTTTTAATACAGTTTTTACGTGGGCTGGACGATTCACTTTTGTCACGATACGAAGCAATATGATACAATATTTTAATATTACGATACACAATATATTGTGATTCGATATAAAATTATATAATGCTGCAATATTTTTACAATTTATGAAGAAAATATAATAAAGTCAATGTGCATTGTAAAACAGTAAGCCTTGAATGTTATTCAAGGAGACCTATTGTGATTTTTCTCTATATTTAAGAAAAAACTATGGCATAAAGAGATCAATAATTCACATTTTGTTCATTGCAAAACACAATGGCTTACACATAGAAAGAGGTCTATTGACCTCCTGTTCAAAACTGTAGGGGGCTTGACACCACCTTTTATTATGAAGAGGTGGTGTCAAGCCCCACCATTTCATTATAAAGATTAGTTTAATAGGACACAGGTTTAAAAATTGCAATTTTTGTTGTTGGAAAGTGTCCACATGGCTTTTTTGAACC
This sequence comes from Mugilogobius chulae, assembly GCA_038363315.1. NCBI lineage: Eukaryota > Metazoa > Chordata > Actinopteri > Gobiiformes > Gobiidae > Mugilogobius > Mugilogobius chulae. Next base: position 28,748,440 of record CM076405.1, on the reverse strand, counting down.
TACGTGTTTTACTTAAAATCCTAATTTTTAGTAATCATACTCAAACATCAGCTCCAGTACAATACAAGATCACTCAAATACACATGAATCAATCCAGATGTAACTTTGGTTAATCTAATGATGAGATACAACACAGTATACGATGATTTGTATCATGATATATCGCTCTAGTTTTTAGTGATATACATATACCCATGCCTAGCCAGAAAAGAATCAGTGTTCTAATATACATAACAATAAAGTTCATGTTCTACAATCTGATAATGTTATAGGACCAGATTGTAGGTTACTGTATTAAAGATATAAAACACATGAATTGAACCTGTTAAAGAGCACGTTTTTTCCATTAACAACAGTTCGATACAATTCAAAACCACCAGATTGGACCATATTTACGCCATTGTCCTGCTCCTCTTCCCTCACATCAGCCGCTGACAAAGAGACGGAGAGAGAGATAGAAAAGAGGGCCGGGGGCTGCGTGGATCTGGCTGCCTGATTACATTGTGCATCTAAATGTCAAGATCGCCCCGTGGAGAGGTTCCGGGTCAGAGCGCCCTCCAACAGCACTTACGTAACCCGAGCCATTCACAAAGCCCGCTCTTACTCTGAGTGAATCACCGCCATTTTAACACTAGATTGCTTTCCAGATTTCAGAGTAGTTTAAAAGCCCCTTAAACTAAAAATACACCACAAATGTCAAACAGGAAATCCAGGTTTTCATCAGTCTGTCTGTGTGTCTCTCTCCGCTACACTGATCAACACTCGTCTTAAATTCCCCATTTTGAGCTGGTTCCAACTTAGTCTTTAAACTGTCATCAGGCGAGGTTTCACAATGAATGAATTCATTTATAATGTGTCGCAGTTTGACAATGTTCAGAGCATGAAATAGGCGACCAACCAGTGGCATTAAACTATAATACAGACAAAGAGACAAGTAAGTGGTTACACAAACCTTTTGAATAATAATTATGCTAACTTTGAAGCCAAGGTACCTGATTTTCACTCTACAAAAATGTGTTTTATCTGTCCAATTACCTACTTGCGCCTGAAAAGACGTGAAAAAAAGTGAAACTTGCGTGAACCACCCAAGTTCAGCCAATCACAGCCCTGCTTTTGACTGTCTATGACAGATGAAATACTTTATAATTTGATTTAGATGGTTCACACAGTCTGTTTTTTCCACAAAGTGTTGCATTTACAATAAACTTTTTAGTGTAAAAGAAAACATTTTCTAATTTGCAACAAAAAAGTTAGGTACTCCACCTTTAATAGTTAAAACAGCGTTCTATCTAGGTCTGCAACTAACGATCATTTTGATAATTTATTAGTTGCTTGGAATGCAAAAGTCATGTAACTATAAGATTTTTTTTTTTACAAATTTTGGTCCAGACAAAGCCTAAGTTTAATTAGACCATAAATTAATTGATTGAATTTAGATGTTACTGCCTTAAAAATACAATCATAAAAAAAAAAGTGTTTTACTAAAGTAAAAAGTGCAAGCTTTTTCTCATTTAAAAAAATGGTAAACTCTTAATTTTTCCTCTGAACTGCTGAATATAAATATTCAAATATATATAAATATAAATTACAAACCTAAAACAAAGCATTGGGCTGGAACGGGCCCATGTTAGCTATATTGTGTGTCATTATATTATCTGAGCACAAGCATTCATCATTATTGTGCTTACTACACTGCTTTTACTATGAACTTAAAATGTAATTAATTAATTGACCTTTATTTAACCAGGGAAGTCAATTTAGTCAGTTTGTTTGAGGAGAAGCATTACTGAATGTAGAAAAAATTCATGTGAACACACAAGATGGCTGCTGGAACTGGACATAGGTTACAATGGCTACACTCTCTTCATTACAATTGTCAAGTTGTATTTTGTGGCAGCTCACACCCCAACTTGAAAAGGTACTCTTCATCTGAAGTTTAACTGGATTCTACTCTGCGGAATGACCAGACATTGAAAGGCTTTTGGCTCTTTATTTTAGATATATGGAGTATCCTCCGCCAAGGTAGAAAACCTTGAAAAACAGAAATATATACATTCAAAAATTAATGTTTACATAGATGTACAAGTGTTTTTAATCCTATGCTTTTACAAACACAAGTTTTAGTCTATAAATGTTTAATGTTTTACAAATGCATGCTTTTCTAGAAGATTTACATTTACTGAAAAGGTCAGTCAATTTTAACCTAAATTATTCCGTTTTTAACAGTTTTAACATTTAACAATGAAACATAAATATTACTTTTAAACAAGCACTTTTTAATCAAACTTGTTTTTAAACTATTTTAGCTTTGTCATGTTGCATTTTATTAAACTTAGCATATGAATTGTATCTTAACATGTTTTAACATTAGCACTTCAGGAAATCAAATACAATTCCAAACTAGGTTCTTTATAGCTTTTACACAGTATGCCAGCACATGAAACCATAAATATTTAAACCAGATATATTAACACACTATGTAGAACAGTCCAAAAGTATTTTATTTACCGGCTGTCCTTCAGGTTTTTAGAAGAGTTTTCTTTCTGCACTGTTCCTCTTTGAGGGTTTTTAGCTCCTTCTGGCCATGTTCTCTGGACTCATTTGAGCAGCAGTAAAGATCTTCCCTTTAATTACACCAGGTGGGAAGAAACTAGTGCAGTTGATTAGGTTCACCTGGCCCCACCTGCCCCCACCCTTCTCTGACAGCAGGAGTGGATGCAGAAGGAGGAGAGAGGACTCATACTGGGCGCAACAACAATAAGTCAGTGCTTATGAGTATTTCTTGTTAACATTAGCATTTAGACACAAACACATCTATTATTTATAAACACAAGAAAATATTTTTTTAAGAGACATCAACCACAGCTCACTGTTCACTCCAAGTATTTATTTATTTATTTATTTTAAAGTAACATAGCGAAAATCTCAAAGAAATGAATTGAATCGGAAATACTCAAGTAGAATTAGCCATCATATAAACAATCCAAATGACGTTACGTGCACAGAGCCTATTTGGTTGAAATTACGTCTTGATTGTTGTTTTTAAAGCTATTAAAAAGTCTTAAAAAGGTATTAATGTCACTTCAGGCTGTCTTCTCATACTCTGGTTTACAGCGGCGAGTATTGGCTGGATAAGGCTGTTCTTAGCTGACACTTTTGGCTTTGCGCTGCACGCTCTAGTGATAAACAGACACCCTGGGCTCTGACTGTCATTAAAAAGGCAGCACTCAGCTCACACTTTTGAAATCCTGTCCCATAGCGTACACACATGGAAAAAAGGAGGTTATAATTGGCCATCACGCCACAATAATGGGTGTCATGTCGTTCTCAGCATAAATTGTTTTCAAACTGACTTCACAGCCCACTAAGACGGACTCGGACATAATCAGAATGAAACATGGCTGTGAATGTTTGATGCAAACCAGTCTAAAAGGCACAAAACTCCAAGTAAATCCCAAATAAATGTTTTAGAAAAGCATTTAGACAATACAATTTTAGAAATTTAGCAAATAAAAACTGCTTCATTAGAGAACTTATTGAAAAAAAAAACCTAAATGAACAAACTCAAAGTAACTGATAATTACTTTTTCCTTAAGCTGTTTATTGTTTGTTTCTTTTAAACACTGTCCTTTGATGTAATAAAATAAAGTATATAAAAATTAAAAATACATAATTAAATAATATGTAGGCTGTAATAGTTATAGCTAAAAACAAACAAATAAGGGTACATTTTATCTGATATGCAGTCAGCTGTACTGCACAAATTGTAATCTTTATTTGTATAGCGCTTTTCACAGACAGACACAAAGCGCTTCACAGTGAGATGAACCCCTCCCCTCCCCACTCAGTGACCAAACTGCCCTGGGGCAGCTCAGCAGAGGCGATTCGGAGGAAACCACCCAGACACGGGGAGGAACATGCAAACTCCACACAGAAAGACCCGGTCTGTACAGGAGTCTAATCAGTGTCTTTCTTGCTGTGAGGCCAGAGTGCTATCCGCTCTGCCACCGTGTGCAGTTTCTACTGCACTGTCTCCACTGGTCTAAAAAACAAAACAAAAAAAACGCGCAGTTACTATTGTCAAAGTAACCTTAGTACTGCATTCTCCCACATGGCCTAAAGGTACGGCTAAGCCAGAGGTGTCACACTCAAATGGAGCTGAGGCCATATCGATGAGAGTCAGAGTTTCTCGAAGGCTGCATTTTAATAGGACCTTCTGTGTTAATAACACATTTGCTGTATGTCCAGATTTATAATGTATCACATTACTTTACATTATATTGCATTGTACATGTTGTCATTCCAGGAACATTTTGGGTACTGTATGTAATTTAAAATAAGCTTTTGTATTTCCAGGTTTATTAGAATTAAGTTTATTGCAGCTTCAGTTAATATTGCACTCTTTCCATGGCTCTTATGACTAATTGCATTTCCCAAAAGGCCTAAAAAGTGCATTGAATATTGCACTCTTCCCTACTTAATCATGCGAAAACTGCTTCTTTTTGTCTAATTTGATGGAAAAGAAGCAATTTCCGCACGGTCAAGTAGGTATAGTTAGTGGACTTAACAAATATTCCTTTCTGTAAAACAACTTTTCGTGTTTTCTCTAGTTTTTCTCTTCAGACAGATATTTAGAGCAGTAACTCACCAAAATTCTGCAGAAGAATTGATGACATTTGACGAAACATCTTCACTCATAAAACCTTTGTCCAGTTGACAGAATTTTCTTTGAACCTACGGGGATGACTATTATTTATGAACTGCATCTGACTTTTTCCCAGTGTTCATGTGTCTGCTTCATCACTCTCTCCTAAATCTCTTTTCTGTGATCTGGCCACAGCAGTGAATTCCTCTTGTTTTGTCTGTATCGGGCCAGATGCAAGCTTCACTTCGGGTAAGAGAAATACAATATCCCGATAATTCCAGGTCCCCGCGCGCTCGCCGTAATCACACAGAAAGATTTGTTGTCCTGGAGCGAGCAGAAACAAAGGATCAGGTTTTCCCATTTGTCCCGTGTTTGGAAATCCGTAATGTGAGGGCAAAGGGCTCGCCGGGCTCTCCGATAAGCCTGGCCATTTTGTGTTAGTAGCGCTGATGAGAAAAATCATTTAAGGGGTTTAGTTTTCATGCTGTTCAAGTCAATTAGGATTTTCTATTTTTATTTATTTTGCTATTAGCATGTTATCTTCCAACAATATAAAAAGGTGCAATGTCAAAGAAGGACAGTCTTGTTATCTGGTGATTTTTGTGTACTTGTCCTGGTATTGTCCTGGATTAGTTGAGTATTTTAGAGACTTCTCTTCTGTGTGTTGACGATGTTTAATAAACTACTCTTGTTCTTGAATTCGAGTGTCATTTACCTTCCACCACAGAGATGAGCTGTGTTTATGGCTGAGTTCTGACGTCTAATTATTATAGTTTTGGTGTGAATCTGCAGAACAACTGTTGGTCTATATTCCTTTTTCTAATATTGAAGAATCTTGAATTCAAACACTTCTGTTACTTTTTGCACAAAGCCAACTCTTTATTTTAATATTCTTGCTTGAAGTGGAGTCTCATGGAAAGATAAAACTTGACTTTGATTATATACATAAACGGCAGGAAAAGACAGAGTGCATTGCCACAGATTTGAAGTTGATTGTTTGAAACATCACGTCAGGAGTTTTTTTTTTTTTTTGCCAAATCCTGTTGAGAGACAAACACAGACAATTTGCCTTCACAATTTGCTCAGCTCTGTGCGAGTTACAAAAATCATAGATGCCTGCATCATTCGCAGCACAGCGCAGAATCAGAAACCTTAGAAACACTTTTGACAAACGAATACTGTTCCTTGCATCAAGAGACATTGAACAGTCTTTAATTTGTGCCAATCCGTCTCATACTGGCTGAATAATGACCAAAAACACGTGCTGAACTAATAGATCTGCAGATTCAGTAAGAAATTACGGCAACAAAACACATTTCTGTTAAGTTATTTTAGAAAACTACGAAAAACATGAGCGTCATGACAAAAGTATCTGACTTTAGTATTTCTGTCAAGAAAGTCCACTGCGAGGCAAAGTGGGAAGGAGAGCTTGTGTCTGTAAATGTGAATGTGTGTAGCCTGACGTAATGACGTGCAGCACAGAATCTGTGAGGTGTCGGTCGGGCTTGGATGAGTTTCGGGACATTTTCAGGATGTCTGGTCACCCTAATGACATTATAGATCAGGGACATTCAGAATAGGGTTTTGAGGTGAACAAAAGCTATCTCACAGACAGAACTTCAGCAGTGTTTTGATGAGGAAACAATTTTAGAATAGGAATAAAACGTCTAAGAAGTAAATTTTGCAAAATGTGTCCCTTTAAATTGCACTATTGTCCTTGATTGTAGAAACAGTAGAACAAAAAAACTAAAATAAATTTTCCAAGTTTTAGTTTTTTAGCCCTCATGATTTGGGATTCTTGTTTCATACTTCAAAAACACTCTCCGTTGACTCTCCTCTTTTGCAATTCTTCATCCCACAACAACTTAACTTTGCCTCCATATTCTATCACTCACTGTCCTCCTTGGCTTTTTCGATTTCGCGCTCTTATTTTCACACACTGCACTGTCAATAGAGATCCACCTTGGACAATTTATTACGAGTGGGAGGAATGAAAATACCAAACTGACAATCAATTTGGAGCAAAGACTCGGCGCTGGATCACTATTTGTCTTCATTGTTGATTCGGTTGTGTTTTTCACCGTTGAAAGTCAAGGCTGTCTGTGTGAATGAGGCGCGTTCTTCTGATTTTTATCTCTCGCAATCTGCCGCCACAAGATAAGTAATTCACCGAGACATAGATATGTGTCACATGTCAGGTTCAATCTGAATCATATACAATTGATTTATACCTCAAATTATTGGATGCGTGTGGTTGAGTGGTCCTCCCTCTCACCAGAAAGATTGAGGGCTGAAGATTCCTGTTCCAGTTTTGAGAGCAGCTGAGTGGAGTGTGCCGGGGATTCTCCAAGAGTGAGTAGTTTACATCTTCCACGGTTCAAAATCAGAATAAAAAGCCACAGTGTAACTGGTCTGACACTGAGTGAATATTGTATATGGCTTTTAAGATGAAATTGACCTTGAGAGTTGTTACTTTGAAATACTGTCTAGTAAAAATTGTGACTTGAAGCTTTAGGCTAAAAAACAAAAACTGGCATGACACTAGGGTTGCTTGATTATGATGGAAATATTAATTACGATTATTTAAAACACAGTTGATACCACGATTATTCAAACGATAATTCGCTTAGAGAGACTGCAGAGCGTTAGTGCCTTTAAATATTAAGAGCGAAGTGATAAAATGAAATATGTGACTGGTCTTACAGGAATAAACTGTTGTAAAGGTATTCTACTATTGTAACGGACCCACCTATTACCCAAAAATGGAAATAAATGAGCGCCTATGAATAGACTAAAGTTACTTCAATAGTTACACAGTGTTTGTAAACTGTTACATCAATAATCGTAATTAGAATTGAAATTCGATTAATTGCACAGCCCTATATGTCACGGTATTATCTTATACAGCCGCTTGCACAGAGTTGAGTCTGGAATTTTCCAAGCTACTGAAACTTATCAGAAACTGAGAATTTCTAGAGATATGGATTCTGGATTGGTGCAGAGTTGCTACCGTGATGATGGGTGTCAAACTTGCGCCCCAAGGCCCATTATGATTGGCCCATTAAGGTTTCTGATTATTATTGATGGTGGCCCCCTGATAAAAGCACGTAACAGATCCCAGAATGCACTGCAGCTCAGCGCAGATGAGATGAGCCACATAGATCAGAATGAATAATAAGCATACAGAAATTTAAAGGCTAATTTTACAGAGATGTGACTATAAAAACCTAAAATTCACTGGAATGCAACAAGTTTTCTACAGTCTGTTCAATATAATGTTAATTTGGACATACTGTCCCACAGTAGTTATATTTGCTTTACTTAGCCCAATTGTCATATTTGATTATACCACAGAAACATAATTTTTAAAATACGACCGTTGACCAACTCTATCTCCGATCAGTTTGACCCAGCTCCATTTGAGTTTGACACCTGTCCTCTCCCAAATGTCCCAAAAACATTTCAAATGCTGAATTGCAATCACACTTAGGCACACACATAACCCCTCTATGCGCTCTGAACTCAGCTGACTGCCCCGGATTTTCTGAACAGTACTGAAGTCTAAAACATTTATCATAGCCTCATGTTTTGTGTGACTTCTAAAGGAATTAAACTGAAATATGTATAAATGTGACTCATTGCACTGAGGTACTTTCTTAATTAAATCTGCAGACCTATTCTTTCATCAGCTACTTTTGATAATTTGTCAGCCAATACGAGGGTGGTTGACATGAAATAAAGACTGGCAACCCTACCTGAACTAGCTTTTAAATACGTTTCTCAAGTGTATTGTATTATTTTCCACTTTGAACACAATTACATCCATCAACTGATTTGATTAAAGGGCAAAGAAGACCCTCGTGGCCCTTGGATGTTTGATTAATACCTCATATTATCATTCTGCACAAGTCAAAGAATGATAAACAGCACGAGCTCAAATGTCCCAGGCGATATCTTTAACATAAGGCATTTAAGTGCAACACTAGGCCCCCAGAGCACCACAGAGCATTCCCCTTTGACCCCCACTTAGAATCAACCCTCTGCGTCCGGGACAGCTTGCCCTTCTCCTCTGCACCCTGTCACTTAGACCTCTAATAGCTCCCATTCCCCCGATGCTACGAAATGACCGGCTAATACTGCAAAGTGGCTGAGCTTTTGGTGTTTGGAGGATAACAGATTGTTTCCAAAGTAAGAGGAAAGGGGGCTGTGTGCGTGGTGCCGAAGTATCATCAATCATCATTTAAGGGGTTCTTAAATGGTGCGCGCCTCTCCCGATGGGATCTGAGAACGAACTGCCCGGGATATAAAGGCCAAGCAGACTGTATGTTTCCACAGTAAGCAGTTTTGCAAAGTGTTCAAAGTTGCAGCGTGCATTTAGATGGGGCTCCGCTGACAGAATGCATAAATGTGAGAGAATAGTGCGTCATCATAAATAGGATGAGATAAACAAGTCATTTGGTTGGGACCACATAAAGAACCATCCACTGATACTGGGATCATAAAAATATAAGGAATGAGTGGAAAGGTTATTGTTTGAAATCAAACGTGTATAGGAATATTCCTGAAAAAAAAAAAGTTATTTACTGTCATAAAGGTTATGGACCAACATCTTTGGGTCTCAGTTTGTCCCAGATACCCATATTCGTGTGTGGTGTTGTTGCCATTAGTGACACAGTTTTTAATCTAATCTACATGTTAGTAAGGTTTGATATATCGATTGTTAGTTACTGACAGAAAGTTTTTCTCCTATGAAAAGGCTGAGCTTCTAGTCATGTGTGAGTCGGCCATAAATGTAGGAAAAAAAATCAGCGGAATTCCAACAACTGTAATTTGTCAAAGTGAGAGGCGATTTGGGCCTGTTTTTAGTTCAAGATAAACAGACAGTCAGACACAGGCAGAGAGAGAGATAGAACATTAAATTATACTCACAATATAAGAGATCCATGTAAATGTCGCTATGGGCGGTCACAATCACATTATCACGATCATACTTCTCTCTTTTTTAATCCACTTACGCTGATCCTGAGCTTTTCAAACATGTGGGGGATCAACTTTTATCAATTAATATTTTTAAACAAATTGGTCGACTAATCAAAAATAGACCTTTCTGGTGCTCTTTAAATCGGTATCGGTCCCCAGAAACCGCAATTGGTCGGGCCCTATACCAGCCTGTTCTCATGGATAAGCGTGTGAATACCACGCTATTGTAAACAGCGTGTCATATGAACGCAACCTCTATTTTATGCGTGTGTATTTGACGCATTTCTGTCCTAGTTCATTTCAATGGTGAATGTTAAGAGGTGTTATTATTCATGAAGACTAACACAATCCTAATCCTAACCTTAACCAACTCCAAGCCAAAGAGCTAAAGTTACCCATTTTTGACCTTCTTGCTATGAGGAGAGCATTAACTGCTGTGTCATTGTGTCGCCAAAATGAATCAATCCAGATTCATACTAAATCAATAGTTATTTTTGACACAGATAATTTTCTAACCAAATTAACTTTTTTTCCATACCAAAGAAAAACACTAACCGAACAACAATAAAAAGACAAAATTGGGAATTCAACCTTGTTGCTATAGTAACAGAGAAATTAAAGTTTTGACAAAGCACTACAAATTTTGGTTGTTGGACTTCATCAGTTACATTATATAGTTATAAATGTGATCAAGACGATGTCATGCTGTTTGACGATTGTAACATAGTGATAAAGACACAGCAGTCTGTCTTAAAAACAAAAAAACAAGTAAAATACTGACGCTACCGATCCAATCCGAATGTACAGAATAAATGAAATGTTATATAAATATATCTATAAATATATATAAAAGGACGTTGTGGGATGAAATATTCTAACAGTATGTCAGTCATTTAAAAAAATATGGCACAAACATCTTCATGAAAATTCAAATACAGAAGTTTGTTGAATCTGAAACTCTCTAAAGCTGTGATTCAAAGTGTTGTGCACGTTCATCCATTTCATCAGAGGTGCCAACATTACTGGGGAAAAGTACTTCACAACTAAAAAATTACACCCTTTGGAAATGTCAGTACAATTTCTGCATTGACGGGAGAGCAAGCTAGTTTTGCATAATTTTAGAATCTGGCTGTGGATGGAAGAGTCCAATCACAAACCAATCAACTCTGCTGATTACCAAACAGAATATGTGCACACCTTTAATGTTAAATCAACTCTCGTGGTTTTAAAAGAAAAGTTTACTTATGTGCCAGGGGTTATTTTGGTCTGAAGGCTTGTATTAAGTTATCAGGGTGTAGTTTCTGAACTCTGTAATATATAAGTGAGAAAATGAACTGTTGTCTGAGCCTGGTTACAATACTGACCATGCTGAGGCATGGGACAATATTAAAGAAGACTAGCGATATTATTGTTGTCCTATTCCTAATGCTGAAATAATCTTCCTGTAAAAAAAACTTTTGGAAATCTTATCAAGCAGATAAAATGCAATTATAAATATGTATTGTTATGAGCTGTGTTGGGAAGTAACTAAACAATTACATTTAAGTATTCAGAATACTAATTTAGAGTTACTTTTTTAATGGTAAACTTTTTGAAACTGTGAGAAAACTTGAAAGAATTGCTCTAATAGTGAGTGTGTGATAGGTTATTACCTGTTTCTCTATTAATCATTAATGTTTTCTTCAACTGAACCAAAAACCTGCGGCTTTTTAAAAAACATCAGTGCGGCTCTGAGATTTGATTTAGAATGACAAACTAATCTATAAAGCTTTAAAGAATGTAATCTGTTCTTCTTACAGTATGTGTTTATTTTAAATTTGAAGTTGTTTAGTGTATACACAGTTATTATGTATTTCTGTATTTCATGGACTGCAGATGAAAACTTTCTTGCTCTAATCTGGCGCAGAACAACTCTGTTTTTGAACTTAATGTAAAGACAAAACTAAACTAAGCTATTTAATTGTTTGTAAATGTATTGACAACCCTATACGTGATAAGTGAAACAAACTGAATAGTGTCGCCATCAAAATCACTTTTTTGAATTCATACTATTTTATTTAGTAAAACATGTTAATTCACTTAATTCTTTGAACTTTCTTTTGTTTGGTTTTAGTTTGTTTTTGGACTAAATATAATTACAGCTCTTTTCGACTTGGGCAAAATTGCCCAAGTGAATTGGGCAAAATTGGCTCTTTTGCTGTCAAAGGTTGCAGACCCCTGAACTAACGTATTCAACACCCAGAGTGACCTATAAGGCACTTTCTTCATGAAACAGTTGTTAAACCTAGCCCTCTAGTTTGATATACCTTTTCAGGCACTCAAAACGTTTTCCAATCTAGTACAAGCATCTCTGCCATTGTGCTTAATGTAATTGTACATTGTCCTTAATAAACATTACCTTATGTGAGTTAAGTGTCTTGCCGAAGAACACAACGACAATCCAGTCTTGTCGTCCCACTGTTGCACCTGGTGAGCGGTCTCCTATCCAAGTACTTACCAGGTCCTAACTTGCTTAACTTCTGAGAGGGATCAGGCTTGTACAAGTAGGTATATATATAGAAAGTTCATTTCCTATGATGAAAATCTAGAAAGTCCAGTCATAGAAAATCCATCTCATATAAAAGGGTTCTCAATCTGTACAGTATGAGGGTGTACACAGTTTGAATCCTTTGTCTATTTTTGTCTGAGTGTTTGGTGGATGCTGCAAATGTTGCGTTCTAGGTCAGTCTGAGTGTGGAAGGCGTTACTGCATAACCTACTCAGCATGAACGTATTCATAGTTTTGGGAACACATTACTCTGATCTGACTCTAGTAATGGAATACAGTATTCATTATTCTGTAGAATACATAAAATACATTTACAAGCGTCTGAAGTAAACCTGTGCATAAAGGCATCTGACCGTGTACTGGTGATAGCCTAAATCTTTTTTTGCTTACTATTTCACACTTTTTCAGAAATATGGATCTGGTTCCTCAGATAGCTGAATGATCCACCGACATGACGACTGCCTTGAAAAATCTTCCTCTAATCACTGCTCGATCCATGGCCTCCTCAAAGTCACAGAGAGATAGAACAGAATTTAAATTGGTGCAAAAACCCAGTGCGCAAAAAGCTTAAAAGAATTCCAAACATAAAGACCAAATGTTTCTCTAACTGAATATCATTATTTTTGTACACACATGTTGCAGAGTTGTAGCAGCTGCAGAATGTCCCATTCAAAATGGGATTTGATTTTCTTTGACGCTGATTTAACCAGACTTTAACACTTGAGCTCCATGAATATTACAGTCAGTCTCACTGTGAGGGAAATTACAGCACAGTGAAGGACAATTTGTATGAAACATAATGGTGGAGTCGTTATACTTGTCATCACGGAAATCCCTTTATCCCACTCACTCTATCACTGCTTCTAAGATCTGTTTTTACAGCGAAATTAGCAGAAATGACTTGTGACTCTGCTCAGGGTCAAACTAGGGGCGATTAGTGACAATTTAACATCAAACAGTACTTTACCAGATAAAGAAAGATTACAAATTAATTTGTTATATTTTTATTTTACCACAAACTCTTACAAAATGTTCTTTTGATTTTTTGTTAAATAAAATTCTCTGAGCATAGATTATTTTTAATATACTGATAATGCACAAGGATGGTTAATAAAGTCTATTTTGTGTGTGACCTGAATGGAAACTGAAGATTCTAGTTCAAGGGAAACTGCTCTATTGATGTAACAATAAGGTGACATTTTCTCTGTGTTACAAAAGAAAGTATAATATTGAACACTGAATAGAATATAGTTCTTTGCTTAGCCACTTGAGACCTCAAATCAATTATATTACAAAAGCTGCACAAGAAAACTCATTTAAAAGACTGACCCTAACTAAACCTTCTTCTGTAATGCTTTGTGTATAAAGTTTGCAGGAGTTTGACCGGTAATTTCAAGGAGTTTTTTTTTAATATAATTACGACGACACACTACAAGTAAATATAAAAAAACCTAAACTTTAAGATAGCAATTTCAATAAAAAAACAAATTAAAAACATAACTAAGTAACTTCAGTGGTAGTGCTCCCTCTATACACCTTATTCTGACCCGTCCGTTTTTTTTTGTTTTTTTTTTTTGCACTTCCTGTTTAGCTTGTAGAATTCAGTTGCTGAGTTCATTTTAACTGAAATTACACCTATTTGAGATCACCCTACGAGCCAAACAAGCTAACATTTTTGCTATCTTAACAGAGCTAAGCAGGAAGTGTGCTGCCAAGAAAAGTGGGCGGGGCCGAATAAGGTGAGTAGCCCACCGTAAATACTAAAGCAGTAGTAAAGAAGAAGAATCCAAATGTGTTTGAGTCTGAGACGACACAAAGACCTTAAAAAAGACCTTTCGAGTGCTACTACACAGTAAATACACTAGACTATCAATTCAAAACTAAGCATGATTTATTTTCTTTTTGTCACTGCCAGAAATAAGAGCAAGGGTTTTTCAGTAGAGCTGGTGTCAGGTCGGGATTTGGCTGAGATTCAGAAGACTACATGTGCCGTATTTGCAGAGGGAGGCAGCTGAGACACATACTTCAAATGAAAATACATATGCAACTATCACAGAGACTTACAAAGACAATTAACCATAAGACAAGTTTGTCAAAGTGCACACAAATACAGACTGCTTAGACACTGTCACTTGTGTCTAGCCACAGCTGCCCAGACTAACATAGAGTCATTACTGTCAGTCTGCTCTAACGGTCTCTCTAATGACCACATGTCACAATTACAAGCACATTCACACCTGCAAACGGATGTCTTGCCCAAGGACACATCGCGCACAACGCTAGTAACACAAATCCAACTGCCAACACAGTAGAGCTTTGGGCCAGACACATTTCTAGAACCCAGACATCTGAAGTTTGACGATGCATAAAGAGGCTCACATTGATGCTTTTTTTTTTTTGCGTTGGATTGAAATGATGATCAGGATTTGGGGCTGTTTGCTGAGCGGACAGATGATGAATGAGTGCTCTCCTGTGTCCGTCAGTCTGCTCTTCTCATTAGGTCAGCGGCGCATCCACAGCCAGAGGGAGAGTTATTCAAATCTGTACACAATCCTGAGCCATGTCTGTGAATAACAATGGAGACGATGATGAGGAAAGGGCAATGAAGACGCAACGAGAGGCACTGCTGTGATAGAGACTGACAGATATTTGTTTTTTCATGACTGATATAGATTGTTTAGAAAGCACAAAAAATGGCCAATAATCTCTGCCGCTATAGAATCAGTGTTATGATTGATTTGGATTAGATAGAATAGGTTTCTACACAGAGTCCAGACCATGTCCAGCAACTATTATATGGCCCAAATTACTGTAAACAAATCAGTTCTAGCTTAATGCACATTTTATTGACCCATTTACTGTTAGTAAACAAAGATGGCTGCAAACGCAAACTGGTGCCCTGAGTTATTTTTTCCAAACACAATAAAATCGTACAAACAAAAGATTAATAATTGTGGCAATTTTAGAAACAAAATTATTCATTTTAGATAACTCTTCTGAACCTATGGATAAAATATTGAACTTAGAGAAAAAGACTATATGTTATTGATGTGTTTTATTTTAGATGAATACATTTTCTTGCTGTAGTAAGTAAATTTGTAATTTTGTGAGTCTTGTTTTGGATAAAATCTGCAAATATCTGGTGGTCAAAAAACAAATATTTATATTAGAAAAAAAAATACACATAAAAATTATACATATTAACCTATCTCTAAATGCGGCAATTTTAGAAGCAAAAGTCTGCCTTTAAAATATAGGAAAAAAACACAATTTTAGAAGCAAATTTTACATTATTTTTTCAAATACAAACTTTTTTAAAACAAATGCAGCAGAATGTTTTGTTACATCAAGATTGCTTTATTCAGAAAGCTTGATTTAATAAAAAAGTAGCTTGTTTGACCATGAGAATTATTGTTGTTTGTTGTTTGGTCTTGGCGATAATAATAGTGAATAATCGCTAAATCGTGATAGTTTGTATCACAATAATCGCAATACTAAAATTTGATATCGTGACATCCCTAGATGCATTATCATTAAAAGATCGCAAAACTCTTTAAAAACTCAATTTAACGAACAGAAAGTGACTAGACCAGATCTATGTACAGTTAGCTACTGAATGTTAGTGTGTTAGTGTGACGTTAGTGAGTGTCCTGATATTCAACGGCATAATATTTACTTGTATTTAGTGTAAAAACCTTGTATCACAAGAGAAAAGCTTTGAGCATACAAATCCCTTGATGAGTATGACTACGTAATTTGCAGAAAAGCACAGATGAGTTGACACCTGACAGCGATCTCTCATTGTTTCAATAACCTTTAGTGACTAGCTAATAGACCACAGAAAGCACGAGTTAAAAAGAGACTTATGGGGTCAAATTCCTGCCAAAATGTTGTAAATATATCAGACACGTTTCACAAATATAACAGTGTTTGTAAATATGTTTTATGTTTTCCAAATATTCAAAATAAGTTGAACAAATGTATTTTAATTTTGCTAAAGTTTTTTTTTTTACTTGTACAAATGCTTTTTTAAAAATCTGTAGTAATATACATAAAGTCTTCAACAAATATATGTATTTGGTCTTGCAAATAAATGTATTTTTAACTGTACAAACATTTATTTAATTTGCACAAATAAAATTGGGAAATGTAAAAATAAAATGTACAGCTGCAAAAATAAAATAACTGCTTGCACAAAAAAATGTGTAAAAGAATTTTTTATTTAAGACAAGAATATATTTTTGAAAAGCACATTACATTTATTTGCAAAACCAGTTGGATATATTTACAGAACAGAACTGCGGTCAATCTCTGCCAAAAATCACGTCACAAGTCAAACTGCTCTGATTGGCTGAACCATATTGGGCCGGTTTCCAGGTGTATCCAGGTCGTCTTTTAATTGACACACATTGTAGTCAATGGGCGATGTCAGAAAGCTCAAAACCACTTTACAGCCTGGACCCAACGACTTTAGCCTCAAACGCAAAGTTAAAAGCCCGTGTCAACGCTGATGGGGGTGAATTAGACTGGTGCAAATCTATGGAATACATTGGGAGACGTCAGAGCTTTGTTAGAAATAATTGTTGAGTTTTCTAACTGTTAAGTGGCTTTAGTTGTACTTACTCGTTTTGTAAAGAAAGTTATGGCGAAGCTGTGCGGAGGGTACAAGTGCAGCTCCGCCCCCACTAATGACATAAGCTCTTAACGGGTCTCTAAGTAGCTGATTTACGGAAACCAAAAATTAAAAAGTTGATGGTGTTGAAGTTAATTTGATGAAACGTGGATATGGAAGTAAGGATACTAAATAACACGCTTGAAAATACATTATTGATTGATTGAGTTAGAGCTTCATCTACTGTCTACAGAAGAAACTACATTGGAGAAATAATCAAACCAATCTTGACTGATATGCTATTGCTGCAGAACCACAATCACACGTCCTCATACTGACAGCCCAGGCAGCTTCCCACTCTGCCCCTGTTTGTCTGATGCATCCTGGTGCTTTTTTCAGGTTGTGCCATAGGTGTGCTCGTCTCCCCCCAGACGGTGCTCGTCTCCCCCCAGACGGTGCTCGTCTCCCCCCAGACGGCTAACCCATGCTTCCTTGATCAGTCCTGGTGCTGTATAGTCTTTTAGTCGATTAATTGGCCAATGGCATCTTAGTCGACCACAATTAGTAGTCGATCATTTATTTTATTTAGATTTTTAGTTAATATATTGAGCACTATCAAAAAAGTAATAAATTAGCTAATTGATTCATTGGTTTAATTTGCCTTTTTTGACATAAACACATAGTCACCTAAAAATGTTCCATATAAATAGTTTTTGCATAAGCTCCATAACATTTTCAGTCTTTTTGTGCACAATTTTGGACAGATAAATGGTCAGACCAAAAGATACATGTTAGCCTCAGAGCATTGGTCATGCCCTTGTTTTAGTCGACTAACCAGTTGATGGGACAAGTCGACCACGAATTTCATTGGTCAATAGGCCTAGTCCTGGTGCAGGCTTCCCAACCCACTGGCACTGTCCTGCTACGTGTCTAGCTCCATATTCTCCCTTTTCAACCTGAGAGGCCTCTTTATATCAGCATCTTCAATTCTTGCACAAGTGCTTTGATTGCTCTGTGCTCAGGATTAGCAGAGGTAACATAAAATAAAAAATACACCCAATAAAGCATTAACATTCCATTCCACTTAAGCCTGAAAAGAAAAGCAGTGTTAGAAGATAGATTAACAATCAAAAAAGTTAATTTCTTTATTCTGGGTGTTTCATCTGAGGTAAATGTGTCCAAAAAGCAGCGTTCAGACTCTTTGTTCGTTTGGGAAAGCAGCTGGATTCAGAGCAAGCTTTAATACTCTGGTTAAGGTCAAACTACATTTCCCTACAGAGGAGTTTGTCCCCATCGTTTGACCCACACTTCAAAGACTCTGGGACAAACTGTGGACCTCACAGTGCTGCCCTCAGAGACTCTTCTCCATATGTCGGTCTGAACTCGTACCTGGAGAATTAGCTTTTTGTTCATATTTTACATTGTCCAAAGACACTGGGCACTCATGTTAATACAAAAAACAAAAATGTGGCTTTGAAGAGAGGTTGGCATTGTGATATATAAACATTTTGCAATTGACAATGTTGTTAGATACATATAATTTTAATATTCAGTATGCTTTGAGTAGAAAGTCTTACTAAGAATAGGAATGAAAAAGTTATACTGTAAGCTTTGAATTAAACAAGATGTTAATTTTGCCGTTTGGACAAATTGACAGTAAATCCTAGTGAATTAATTAACCAGGTTTGTGAAATGTGTTCACTGATAATAACAATAAAACTTTCTCTGATTATGATTCCACATTTGATTGATAATGGAATTATAGCTGATATGTAAGGAACAAATGAGATGAATTACAAGCATTGTTCTTTTAAATGCTCAATAGTTTTGCGTCTTATGGTTTGTAACTTAAGAGAAGTGTAATAAAGCACGTGGCACTGGCTGCAAAGGCACAGGGTAATCAATCAGACTAATCTTGCCTGATATGCTGATGTCAATACAGAAGATTTCCAGTGACCTATGACTCCACAAAACTATGAAATTCAGAACAGTATTTTCTGAGGCTCAGAGGGAAATAAATAGTATCTCACAGAGAGAACTCCAGCTGCAGTTTTGATGAAGACGCCAGGTTTTCAACCCGACGTTTTGTTGCAAACTAAGGATGTTCATGGTTAATGGATGAACCGGGACTTAACCAAGTGTAGGTTCTCGGTTAACTGACACAAATATGCAACTGCTCCAGCAGATGGCGCTAGCTGCTTCTGAACAACTCTGACATCTTGTCAGTGAAAAAAAAGGTTGCTTAAACTACAAAAAATGTGTGGCCTGAGCAAACCAGTGTGTGACACTGCAGTGTTTATGGACTAATATCAATCACAAAGGGCGCATTCACTTGGATTTTATGGTTGTGAAGAAAACAGGCTGGATTAGTCAGTTTTTGCCAGAGAAACTTTTGATGTTTTACTTGTTTAAGGTAAGTGGCAACGTTAGCGGCAACTTTACAACGTGACTCTTTATTTATGAATGATTTTTACTGAATATGCAGTGCATTGCAGCTGTGTTTATAACGACTTTTATTCACTTGTGTTGTGCACATTTCATAGGCCTGTTTGGCTACTCTGAGTTGAGTTTTGTAGCACGCCCAGTCCAGTGGAAACAACATCAATCAAAAGTACTGCCTTAACGATTATTGGCTCCAACTGGCAGATAAAGAAAAAAAAATTGAAAATGTGCATCGCTAACCAAGCAACTTCCTTAGTTCTTGGTTGTAAATTGTGTACATTGTGACTTCACCAGAAATGTAGCTATTATTTTCAGTATTGCCCCCTGCTATACTTAATGCAAATTTTGAGCTCAAACTCCAGATGAATGAGGCAAATTGAACAATGTACCAGCCCTGCCTGTCTCTCTCTGTGATTGTGGCTGTTTACAGTGTGTCCTGGAGCCATTTGTACAGGTGGAACTACTATTTCATGTGGAATCTTCACAGCAAAGCAACTATCTACCCATCTCTCGCTCTTTTTGTTCCCCCTCTCTCTATCTCGCTCCCTCATTCCTTCTTCATCTCTCTTACCAACCCCCCTTTTATCCAGTGCATTTGTGCCGGGGAGTATTTGCCGCGGGCCTCTTCTCTTCTCTCTCCTCTCGACAGATATCCGGAATGAGGCAGCCACACGGAATACCGGTCGGAAAAGTGAAGAGCGGGAGAAGAAATTGTGCCTGTGTGCCACGCGGGCCTGTTATTTTGTTCATCACAGAGCCTGCCTTGACACAAATAATGGGATGCACTGGCAGAGTTTCACACAGAAGGCAGAGCGAGGGGAAAGTGGGCCAGTGTCGACCCCGGGCTATGCAAATCCATCCACAGATTCCCGACTTCACAAAATCTAATGATCGTTCCCAGCCCGAGCGTTTTCCATTCTCTTCTCCCACAATCCGCCAATTTCCTCGCACTTTTGCCTGTGACGCTGGCTCTCGTGCTGTTTATGCAACTGGTGATGGGCTGCTCTGAAGTCTGTTTTACTGTAGCTCTGAAATAAAACTTAATTTCAGTCCAATTTAGTTTTTTTGTAAAACCTAAATCAGAACAGCAGGCTCCTCGCAAGGGCATCAAATACAGTTGTTGATTTAACCAGCAGGGTGTTTGAGAATGAAACAATGACACTGAGACCATCTGCAATAAAAGACACGCAGCAAACTGACCAGTTCTTAGGAAACAAGCAAATGGAGAAGTATCCCACAGCGCCCCCTGTCCTTTAAAATCGTGTTTATTGGAAGAAAAAAACTCTTAAAACCCAATGGGCAAAAGAGGAATCTTCAGAAGAATTGTTTCTGAAATGACATCCACTTCCAGTTCAATTGCTGAAACAGATATCTTAGTTCTGGAAAATGGTCAAAAAAGTATTTTTCTTTTGTTTTCTATTTCAACAGATAATTATTCATGAAACTAAAGTAGAGAGGATTTTATCAAGAGGGGTAATTTAGTTTTTTCTTTGTATTGCAGTGAATGATTGTAATACAAAGCGTAAACTGCAAACCGCCAATGACTTTTTAAAAAAGCACTGATTTTTTTCAGATGAGTCCAGGATTGACAAATAATAATTGGCAAAAACAAAGCTTTGACAAACTCAATACTGTTCAAGTTGAGCAAGTTTGTCTGGGAACATTTTGGAGAAAATAAAAACCCTTTGAAACATTTTTTTTAATGGTTCAATGTCTACAATTTAGAGAAAATATTCAATACGACCTACTGCACTTTTTATTGGTATTGAACTACAACATAAGTCGATATTTTTATGTTTTGGTCATTGTGAAGTACACAATAAATATAAAATATCTTAAAAACAAGCTAATAACTTCCTGTTCAATATGGCAGCAATGGATAATAATAAGCTGCACCTATTCATAGTGATATTTCACCACATAATGGTGCTTTGGGCTCACTGTCTAAACCGAAAATATCAGTTTCTGACCATATAGATACACATTAAAACATCATCAAGTGAGCATACAGTTCATATTGGTTAAACAAGCTTTACCCTTTGGAACCTCTCCCATCTGAACTGCACATCACACTCGTGAAACAGCAGACATTTGTTGTTTGTGACTTTTTAGAAGCCTGTATGGGTACACTTGAAGTATACATTTTTCCAATCGTCATAGCTAAGCACAGGGATTTAGGCAAGAACAGGCAGTGTTAGGTGAAAACAACATTTTTTGAGGATAACAATACTCAAACTGTAAGTAGCACAGTTAAAAGATCAATAAAGTAAAGAGTATATCCCCCGTAAACAAAGTTATCTATTGTGGTTATGACATTGAATAGCTTATCCAATTTTATAATCAAACTGCATTTCACTTAATTCACATTTTACATTTACCTCTTGCTCTATCATATTGAAATTTCAGCTATTTGTGCATTAAAATTTGTCTGAGCCAATTCTAAATGAAACTAAGTGCTAGATACATTAGTTCTTAATGTTAATTTACCCAAAACAGTCATAGACATTTAATACATTTGCAAATCTTCAAACTGCAGAAGGTTTTGTACATCAACAGAGTGTACTACCTTTTGAGAAACTGGTCTGGAGGTTCTAGTGAGAGTAAAAGTTTGAGAACCAGTGCCCTGTTTCATTCCATTATATTTTTTTGTATTTGTCATTTGCATACCATCTGCTCCAGCTGCCTCGGGGACGGACTGCTGCTGGTTCAAGTGGGTACGAGCCGCGTTGCCAGATTTTCACTATAATTTATGCAGCGCTGTTGTGATTTACCGCCTCTCCGATGGGCACAGGGACCGCTCAAGCATGTCCTGGCAATTAAGCAGCGCGTTAAGTAAAAACTGTGCAATTTGCAGGGCCAGCGTGAGTGTGCACTTTAGAGGAACAGGGGGACGCGAGGGGCCGGGGTGAAGCGTGGCATATGGAGGAGACAGTTAATTTGCAGAAGATTTGGTGTTATAACTTTAGAACGAGGAGAAAAAGTGGGTTAAATGCTGTTTTTCGTTCAAAGTGGCAGGTACATCATTATAATTGCTGTTTTGGAGACTGGAAATTTGAATATTGAGAACATGAAATAAACATTTGAGCTCACATAATAGGCCAATATGTAATACAGGCTAAAGTGAGCTACAATAGTTTTGAAGTTTCTGTTAGTATAAAGTTAATGGCACTAGTAATAGAAATTGGCAACTTTAAAATCTGTGAAAGGACTTTTAGATATTTCATGGCAAAGTCATGTGACACTAACTCAAATGCACAATCCTTCTGAAATACAAAGATTTCTTGCCATACATAAAATATTTTAAGTTAAAAGAACACAATTTCAATGGAAACAAGCAAAAGGAAGCCTTCCTTTTGGACACGTAAGAGTCGATTTTAATTATATGCAAGCCTGCTCAAAGTAAAAGCCCTGCAATAACACCCAAGTAAAAAAGTATTCCCTTTGTTGAAGTTCATTTTTTGGGCTAAAAAGTCACGTGGTGCACTTTTAATGGTAAAGTCTTTCTGCTCATCCATCTATCCATCCATCCAGACAATGTTGCTGTTGTGCAAAATAAATGAACAAAATAAATGTTGCCAGGTAAAAGACATCATGATGTTGAAACCAGTGGCAAATGTCCTAGAGATACATTAGAAAAACAATGTTAAAAACTCAAGAAAAGAGCTGTGGAACAACTCTACTGAAAGAATTTTTTTTTTATAAACCCCATGTTCAGGCACTGTGGCAGAGCGGATAGTGCCTCACAGCAAGAACGTCGCGAGTCTGATTCCTGCACGGCCCAGACCTTTCTGTGTGCAGTTTGTATGTTTGTCCTTGTGTCTGGGTGGTTTTCTGCAGGTACCAACCAATAACATGCAGGTTGGAGAATGCTTGATGGTGGTCAACGGTTGAGGCGCTAGGTGTTTACGCGAATCGTTTCTGCTGAGCTGCCCCAGGGGCTTCTGCCATCACTGAGTGAGGGGGTCTCACTGTGAAGGTCTTTGTTACTCTGTGTCTGTGAAAAGCGCTATACAAATAAAGCTTACTTATTTACTTACCTACTGTACTTACTTTAGTATTTAACAATTTAAAACTAAATTGATAATTCTAGGGATTTGTGTGTCTTCTAAATCCTGGAGCGCTATTTACCGTATTCTGAACACTTGCCACTTTTCTGCCCACTTTTCTTGGCAGCACACTTCCTGTTTAGTTGTGGTTAGCTGTTAGTCGTTGTCTTTATTTTATCTATCATTATATCTACTTTAAGATTCCCTGAAAGACAGACAAGCTAGCTACTTTAACAGAGCTGCCAAGAAAAGTAAGAAACAAGAAGATATTGTTTCACAAGATCTTGTACACTAACCTGTATCTCGCTGCTAGCTTTCCCCTTTAGCATCCACTTAGCCGCCGTTCTGACCTCAAGCTAACCTGCAAACTGTAATTCTACCATTCATTTACACAAGGGGCAAACGCAGTACTCTTACTACATTTAGACCAAAAATAGCCGAACATCCATCAGCCCTCCCTGATTCGCTCTCTCACATTATAACCATGTATAGCCTTATTTCCAATAGGAATGCTATACCAGAAAATGTTCTATTCAGCTGCTCAAATAGAAAGAGAAAGAGTTATGGTGGCTGACAGACTGAAATATGTGGTGTTTGGGCCAAAAGCGAGATGAAAGCGCTCTGACGGCGATGTCTCATTCACTTAGGTATTTTTCTACTTCCACCGGCTGCAAAGGCTGATGGGAGTTTTATGTAGATTCAACTTTACATCCAGTTTGATCTCGGTAAACTGCTTTCAAGAGCAGTTAAGGCGCTCAAATCGCACGGGTGTAATTTTGATGTGGGAAATAGCTTGGAAGGTAGAAGATGGTCTGTAATTTCATTTGGCAACAGAAGTGAGAAATAAACAAGGATTTCTGTAGCGTAATTATAATTTACATAACTTAAGTGAGGTCAAGACTGTGAAGGACTAATCTGCTGTTAAATTAAATTAGAGCTAATTAGGGCTTTTTAGAATATATAACATCATAACTGTGACATTTATTTAACAAATATAACATGTTTGTATTCATAGCTAAAAGTGTTTTCTTTCTGATACAGAAAAATGACTTTTGAATGTGGACTATGCATTTTTTTTTCTGTTGCTTGTGCCCTTTTAACTGCATATCATTCAGTTTTGTTTTGTTTTTTAATACTATTTATGATATACATTTAGTACAACCATGTAAAATTTTGGATGCAAACACCTACACCAATTATAATGACCACGTAAAATAAATTTCTCATTCTTCGTTTGTTTTACCTGAATTTAATAGTGATGCCATTATGGAGAATTTGAGAAGTTCCTTGAGATCATTTTATACTGATAAGAGGCCCTTGGTTGGTTTGGACACCGCTGCTTTAAAACATTCTTTGGTTCCTGCCTATTAATGTTTCCAATGAGCCAGACTAAAAGAGTCTGCAATTCAAACTAAATCGATCAGATTCGGTAGTAGAAGTCTTCAAAGTTGTCATCCGGACAGTGTTTCCGAAGATCAAGACGTTTCGACTCTCATCCGAAAGTAATTTTCAGTTCAGATTGAATATGACTTCGGAAACACTGTCCAGATGACAGATGACTTTGAAGACTTCTACTATGGATCACTTATGAATGACTGAGGGTACACCGTCTCGTACTGATCAGATATTGATTTCATACTGTGGCTTTAAAGTGCCCATGACAGGTTGACTTACATCAAGACATGGTTAAGATCAATATATTTAAGATTTTACTAAACATTTTCAAATTTCCTTCCAGTTTGGCAATTTTTGAGCATTCAAAATTTACTTCCTGTTCATCAATGATGACATCACGCTAGATAGTTGCCCAGCGATCATTTAATAAATTGGGCCCAAACTCTTCAAATGTAACTTTTTTTTTTAAACTTGAGCCATAAAAATATACTAGAACTCACTTTGTTAAATGTGTGTTTACAGAGCCACAAAATCTGTTTCTTGTGAGAAAGTTGAAAATGTCTTTGTCTCCCTAGTGTGACGTCATCAGGTTAGAACTCTGCTCTACTTCCTGGTATTTTCAACATATTGTCACATTTTTCTCCACAAACTGTTATTGATTAACATAAAACTATCATTTTTAAATACAACAGGTATGAATCTACCAATCTAAATAAAAGCACTTTAATATCTGGTGATAATCACTATCAACCGATACTAGCATAGACACTGGAAATACATTTGTAGATCTCAGATAACTAGTTTGGAAAATGGGTCATTGATATGTATTTGTAATTTATTGAAAATAACTTTATACGAATAAAATGTCAAACGTCATGAGATGTTCTTAGTCAACATCAACCAGTAAATAGTCTTATTATGGCCAATTAAGGGCTGAACCGATATTATGGGACCGATACCTGATCCAACAAAATTTCATAGATTAGGACTATATTTATTTATTTTGGATAGTTCTCACCGCGTCAATAACATTATTCATCCTGGGATCTACACAACACAACACACAGAAATTACATTAGAATTTACATGACATTTACATTCAAACAGTTTTTGTAAAGTATCCAAGAATAAGCCCATAATAAACCCCGGATCAGGACTGATATTCAATCCCAGCATTGCATTGGTGCATTAGTATGCATTTTTTTGTGAACCGTTTTTTTTTTTTAATGAGCTGATAAAATAATAAACAAACAAGCAAACATACAAACACATAAAATATCGACAACCACTTTTCAAACAGAGCTGGCAAACTGAGCAGTGCTGCAGAACTAAATGTAAGAGAGACCTGTTATGTATAATTTTGACCAATTTGTCAAATTTTGTCAACATTTTTTCTATATGGAAAACTTGTACTACACTTGTTTACATTTACTTTTTACACTTACCGTATTTTCTGGGCCGTTACTTTAACATGCTTTGAACACTGCAGCTTATGCAACAATACAGCAAAATTATAGATTCTTATAGACTTATTATTATTAATAACAAGTGTGGCCTGTGAGGAATGGAAAATCATTCGAAAACTTTGAAAATCGTGAAGTATGCAGCAATCAAATCAAAAGGCCAGAATTGATTTGTTTTGCTCATGCAGCTATACCGACTTACACACACACTCTGTAGTTGTATAATACACATAATAATACAATAAAAGTCATGATGAAGGAAGAAACAAATCTTGAACTTGTACAAGATCTGAGTGAATGTGCATGTTGCTTTAAAATCTGATGAGTAGACACCAAATTTTACTTAAATATTACTGTTTAATGTTCATTAAACTACTAACAACAGTGACTTTGTTTTAAATTGATTTTTATATGTGTCTTAAGGTATCAAACAAAATAAAAAACCAGGGTTGCAAAATCAAAAACTGAATTGAATTGTGACCTAAGTGGCCCTAGTGGCCTACTCTATATGTACTTTATAATTTTTCTTATTTAAATCTAGTTGGTGCGGTTTATTACAGTGCATTCATGTAAGTAAACTAGATTCATATTGGTATACATTTTTTTTTCAATTCACCTGCAGTGTCTTGCCTTAAGCAGAAGAAAACTTGTAGAAAGTATAAAACTAAAACTAAAAAGTGACTGTAATCAGCTGCTGTCACTCCTAAGTCTTAACATCTTTGCATTTTGAAATCAGTTCTTCCTAATCTCCTCCGAATCACATCTCCCACGTCAGGTCACATCGGGCGAACTCCACGGCTCTTTTTTTTTTAGTCATTTCACACTGTTTCTCAGACAGAGAACGTAAAGGTAGCAGCGAGCCCGTGGATAACATTTCTGTGATGTTATCCCAAATTGTCCTTTCTATGCAGCCTTTGATGTGAGCAGAATAGCGTGAAAATCATGCTTTCTAGAGCCATTACAGAGGGGTTTCTATATTTGCACAAATCTATGGAAAGAAAATGAGAGATTAGACTCACATAACCTCAAAATTCAAAACGTGGCTTATGTCGGCTGTACAGCAGAAATAAGAAGTATCAGGAAAATTGAATGCGCAATCCAATTTGAGCATCGAAAATAGCATCTTCTTTTCAATTTCTGAGCAATTCTTTTGTGGCCAATGCCAATATCTGATCATTGTGCTGTGGCCAAATCCATATTGTCTGATTTGTGACATGTAACCCAGCGCGGTGTTAATTATTGTTTCATCCCTATAGGCGGCTTCAGATGTAGAAAATACCAAAGCACATCGGTCCACGGATCTCTCTGGGGATTGACGCACAAAGCCAATGTCTGTGGGGAAACCGATGGCATTTCAAACTTTTGATCAGGCAACAAGCAATACCAAGACAGACCCTGAGGTTGTGTGACAGGTCAGCTAAATGTGGCTTTTCTAACAAGCGAACAAGATGTGACAGGAATGCAATTTGGTTTCAGAAAGTTAATTTGAAATGGTAAAGGCATATTAAAATGTTAAGCAATGTTAGTTAAGTAGAACAGAGAAAAAACAATACAACACATCTGAATGTTCAAATAGACAGAGGGATTTTCGGTCAATGTCACTTTTCGCCCTACTGCGCATGTGTTATGCAGAAAGAGCTCTCCGTCTATTACATGGGAAACTTCTTTGAATTAAACAACAAAACAGAATGACAGCTAGCTGTTTTGATCAGGTCTGAACCCGTCTGACAGACGTCTGTCTCCTGAAGCTTGAGACAGTGTTTTTCCTCGTTGTTTTTTCACTCACCTGAATGTAACTTTTAAAAGTCATAGGGTCGAAATGTATTCACAAATGTTGAATTAGGAGCATAACTTTTGTTTACGCATAAAGTGATAAGCTGACAACTGAGCTTTTTTGACTTGTTTCCACTGTTTGTGTCTATGTGCTGCAGCTCTTTCTACAGGCGGGTGCTCGCGCATCGCCCGTGTTGATAAACAAAAAATCCTTCTGTAGGGACCACACATAATGTTATCTCAATGATAAATCTGCACAAACATAAGCTTTGCCATTAAATATAGTTTATAGAGAACAATGTTGGGTTTTTATAGTAAAAGTATTGTAGCCATGGCTAGGGCCACCTTTTGCCTCTGCTCCATTTCATTTCACTCCAGCCACTTGAATCAAGCTTAAGCAATGATCAACCAATCAACAAGCAGAAATTAAGCAGTAACATCAGATTCAAACATCTGTTTGTAGTTTCGCATGTTTGCTGTTAAAGTAATAGCTGCCGGAAATTTAGATTCAAATTCACCTTTTTTATGATGTGATGGAGCCGTTCTAGCCTGATGTATCAGCTGGTTTCATTTCACTCTGTGGAAATGGCAACGATCACTAACGTCCACGTTTATTCTGTACTTCAACTGATGTGTTGGTCGCTGTACTTGCTTAACATCCGGTAACTAACAAACGACAGGTTAATCTGAAAAAGGACCCACCTATAGAACAAACAAGCTCCAATGCTGACACATCAGACTGTTTCCACAGAGTGAAATGAAACCAGCTGATACATCAGGCTAACAATATTGTGCAGAAGCTCCTGTTTTTGACTCCCGTTTTTAGCCACATTAACGTTTTATTTCCTCATCAAAAACATCAAAGTTATGTTTTCTTTCTTTCTTGAGTAGCACTACTGTCTCCATCTGCAAAGCTCGGACTGTACACTCCACCTTGTGACATCATCACGTGATAGTTTGAAGATTAACAGACATTTTAGCCTTAATTGAACAGATTTAAAGCACAATGTATTAATAAGATTGTCCTTTTCTTTTCTTTCTTTATTGTTTTGAATAGTTGATTTCTACTTTTGATTTGAAATTACTACAAAAATCTACAGTATATTTTATCAATCAAGCAGATTAAACAAGGCTAAGGCTTCAAAATTAGGCCATTTCAAAACTGATACAATTTAAATTATTCTAATGAAGATGTGTGGATCTTAAAAATGCACAGGGACACCTATCAGATTTACAGAAGAACCCAGGCTTTATATTATGCAGGATTTAAACAAACTACACTTCTCCAGCTATGTTTTAGATGAGAAAGCCACACTGTAAAATTGGGAAAATGCATTGTACAGATCATTTAACGTAAAACATACATTCTATTTTCACTCTTACTCATAAAACTGAATAAGAGGGTTCATTTGACCATATCTTAGCCAACATTACCACAGCCTAAGCCACTTTGGTTTCTTGGATTAGAAACAAAGCATCTTCATTCTTAAATTGTATCCAGTTTATTTAATTGTTTGTTTTCCTTTATATACTGTATCTAGCTACACAGACAATATATGACAAAAAACAATTGACTACAAGAACAAAAAGTCTCTCGCTGTAGTTTTCACTGTTAGAAAAGATGATTAATTCTATTGAGACCATCTTTCTTTTACGACAAAACACAATGAATAACAGCAAATATTCAGCGTGACTGTATTTACGACGAGAAGAATAGGGAGATGTAAAGAATATATAGAGTTTTATAGTCGTTTGGAGTTAAACAATTCGAAAGACCTTGGAAATAACGCCTCCATCTTTTTTCCATGTATTTACAATGTCCATTCTTTATCTTCATTTACACCAAGTGTAAATGAAGCAACCATATCTAAGCAACAGCAACCATATCTAAGTTGAAATAAATACATATTAATAAGTATCTCTTCATCCTCACATTCATAATAGATAAAAACACAATGATTAAATAAATAATTATCCCTACATGTATTTTATCTGTGCCTTTGTGTTTGTTGTCACTGCCCAGTAAACAGTGTTGGTGGTAGAAGCTACACAGCCTGTTTGTACAAGTGAGTAGGTTAAAAACTGTTCCTAGGATAGGAACCAACATTGTCGAAAATCTGATACTAAACTATGGTAAAACTGGTATTGAAAGATACTCGATTGAACGAGAACAATGCTAAAGAGAATCACATTAATGTCATGCAGTTTCTAGATCAGTTTTAGAATGATCCTGAGCTCTTTGAAAACTTCAAGTGGTAATGAATTTTCTCCATATTTTGGAATTATTCTGGTACTGAAACTGTCATTGAGTATAGAGTATATGTCTTAAACAAAATCGTGTTTGAAATTGTAGTATTGTGACAACACTGTATCATGAACTTATTTATTAAACAAGAGATGCCAAGGTAAAGGTACTCAAAAGCACAGAAAGGAGGGCAAACCCAAGGCACACTTCATACAATAAGTTTAAAAAGCCATTATTAATCTGGGCTCTTTCATGAATAAAATATTATTTGCTTAAAAGCATGTGCTGTTTTGTTTCCAAAGCGTGTTTAAAGGTAGGAGTAGGTCACCATATGTGCCAGTCACAAGTAAGTCTTTTATCAAAACATCCACATCACAAATAATACCAGAAGTCAGCGGGTCATCAGGGCAACTTTGGCTTCAATAGTAGAGCACCACTGTTCAGTATGGAGTGAATGAATAATGCATAATGTGAAGCGTGTTTGGGTGCTGTAAAGTGCTGTATATTATTATATATATATATTATTATTATGTCAAGTAAGTCAGGTCATAGCTTTTTGCCAAGTACTCCAAGTCAAGTTGTCTTGGCATCAAGTCATGGCATGTTATACATTTTTAAGACCACAAAAAAAAAAAAAAAAAAAAAAAGATTTGAATGATTATTAGGATCATTGTTGCTTTGTCGTATTTTTAGCAATGTGGTCATACCTGCTTGTCAAAGATCTCGTCAGATCTCAGAAGCTAAGTAAGTCAGGGCCTGGTTAGTACTTGAGTGGGAGACCACTGGAACACCAGGTGCCACAGTGGGACAACAAGAGAGGATTGTCGTTGTGTCCTTGCGTACACTGGGTGAGTGGATCCCTGAATGTAAAGTGCTTTAAGTGCCTTGAAAGGTGGAATAGCACAATATAAATAGAGACCATCTACCAATGTGCAATGTAAAAATACAGTGATATAGCATTTAAGTCAAATAAATATCAATTTTTTTCCTGCACATCTAGCTTATCATTGCTCATGTTCCATCTTCAATTAAGAATTTAAAAACATTTGAGTTTTTTAATTCTCTTGTGTTCATCTAGTGCTGTTTTCAATTCATAAATGATAATGTCTTCAGTAAATGTAATTTATTCAATAATAAATTAGTTGTTAGAAATATCTTAATTAATCAAATTGTCACAAGATTGTTTAGATTTCTGAAGCACCTTGAACTTGGTACATTTTCTGTAGTTTTTTCAAGTCATACCCAAGTCGTATCAAGTCATTAGTCTCAAGTCACAAAGCAAGTCAAGTCTTTTGAAGTGTGACTCGAGTCAATTCAAGTGAAGTCAGTCTCTGCCAAGAACAACACAGAAAATGCAAAGGATGTGTGCGAGTTGTGAGAGGACACACTTCTGGCTGTAAGTGCAGTTTTTTGACAAAAGCCCACTCTCAGACAGTGTGTGAGGTGAAGGTCAGGTCCTTGTAGCCTCAACACAAGCGGGTCAGACCTTGGCCACAGAGCCATTAACACGGTTTAGAGTTCAACACGAGGCCGACAAGTCCATTCTCAGCTCTCTCAGACAGCAGCGTGTCACTGTGGCCCACAAATTGGCTTTATCTGCCTTTATGGTGCTGCCCCTCACAATCACATTATGGATTACATAAGAGCGGGGCAGCAGGTCGCCTCAGGATAGACTAACGACAGGATCAGAACAGGATTTAGAGGGAATTTAATCAGAGCAAGGTGGAAGCTGCAGGATGAAAGATTGTTTTGATATGCCTTTGGAAAAGTGCATAGAAATAATGTTCCGAAAGTATGTATCATCACAATAGCCTTTTATGGGAGTAAAAATAGCAGTCATTTTGGTAAATTGTTTGCCCACTAACCTCAGGGTCAGTGGTTCGATATCAGTCAGACATTACTGTTTTTGTGTTTACTCACCTTTCCTATGAAAACGATGAGACTACTGGTTCGAGTTCTGTAATTTGGGAGAAAATAATGATGAGATTTTGTTTTTCTTTAAATTGAGTGATGGTGATTTTTTATTCAATTTTATTTACGTTTTTCAAAAACAAATTACAAATGGCTTTTGTAATGATTTCTGGAACATAAATGAAATAGACTTCTGTCTGCGCCAAACCGTGTTTTTACTGACAATTAATTTTTTTATTTTTTTGTAATTCTGTGAAACCCGATTAGCCCTGTCTTTTAATCGACTCGTACCAAGCAACAAATTGTCATGTACAAGTTTTTATTTTTGAACAGCTGCATCTCGCTCTTTACAAATAATCACATTAAGCTTTTACTTCTTAGTTTTTATTACCAGTACCGATAGTGCTATAGAAACTTATTTAGATTGAAGTACATGAAAATGGGCGGTGATAGGGGTAGGTGAAATCAGCAGTTTTCTGAGCACTGAGCAATTTTTTTTTTTTACAAAGTTTCACCCTTATTTTGCACATCCGCTCTTTGATCACTTTGATTTGTAATATCAAACAAATACTTGACATCACTGCAGTTGAATAAAATAATTCATAATTTCATTGCATGTTATAATAAAATATATCCACATCAACAAACTTTACTGAAGTCAAAAGCGAGCACGGACACATTGTGCCGTCTCAGTGGTTTCCCACAGAATTGGTCATATTTCAAGGTAAAAATTGTTTTAGCCTAAAATCTAAGACATATGACTTTATCTGCGATGATGCATCAGTTTTATATTCTCACTGTCACCGCACTGCGCCGCAGGCTTTGGGCGTTCTAATGGCTGTATTTATTATTAATGCGCTCGGGCGTCCGGTAGCTTATGGGATCCGTTCGCTCCATTTGGTCTTTAAATTTGGCTCTCCATCTCACTTTGACGTGCAACGTGCTCTGTCCCCGAGAATAAATATTTTAAATGGGACTGTGGGATGAATTTTTGCATACATTTGATCAATATGACATTTTGCATACGAGAGAAGTTTCTCAAATGCACCATTAGCTTGAACGCTACAGTTATATTAGCATTCTAAGACGTGCACAAGCAGCCATTGTGACGTATTTTTAAAGCACTTACATGATACATATGA
The DNA here is from genome assembly GCA_038363315.1 of Mugilogobius chulae. NCBI lineage: Eukaryota > Metazoa > Chordata > Actinopteri > Gobiiformes > Gobiidae > Mugilogobius > Mugilogobius chulae. Next base: position 28,715,238 of record CM076405.1, on the reverse strand, counting down.
TACAATATTGCTTCTTCTTTTTTTTTTTTTTTTTTTAAACTAGTTTGGTGTGATATTCGTTGTGGTAAAGTTATTATAGTTTATCATAGTTTATCATAGTTCTACCGTTAAGTTGCAATATAGAGAGATCATTGGTTGACATCACTTTCCGCTCTATTGCTCATGTCCTCTGCAGAAAGAGACACTGTCCGTTTAGTTGGCTGGGGAAACATCTTTGATTAAAACAACCAAACGGTAAGAGAGCTAGCCGTTTTGAATCAAGTCTGAACTGGTACGATGGACATCTGCTCCTGAAGCTTGAAACAGTGTTTTTCTTGCTAATTTTTCACTCACTTGAATGTAACTTTAAGGGTCTTAAGGTTGAATTTCATTCACTAATATTGATTTAGCAGCATAACTTTTGTTTTTGCACAGTGATAAACTCTTGTAGTTGACAATGGTGCTGGCTCGACTTGTTTCTATTGCTTGGTCAATCAGCAGCGGCTCTTTTTGCATATCGGGTGCACGTGTATCTCCTGTGTTGATAAACAAATAATCCCTCTATAAGAAATTGGCGGTTAAAAGTTGAAAATTACAGGGAGTAATTTGACTCCATCTTGTCTGATGCATCAGTCAGTTTAATTTCAGTTTGTGGAAACAGTCTGCCATTAGTGTTCATTTGCTTCATTTGGTGTGTCGATCATTGCCATTTCTGTGAGGTAAACCTATAGATTACATATTGTCATGTTCTAAGTTAATATTTGACAGAAGGTCAGACAAGGAGAATGTACTATCTCACCTCTGATTGGTTCTGGTCAAGACATTCACTAATTGACCGATTGTACTCCTGGATGTTGGGAATCGTATGCAGTTCTACGACTTATTTAGTGGCTGAGCGAAAAACAATTTACACTCAACTGACAGTTTGCTGGTAGTTTAGATAATCATAGAACTCAGGGTTGTAAGGCATGTTTGTTAGGTTATTTCTTGAATCGAGTTTAATGCTTTTAGTGTGAGATTGTATTTTTGCTTAGTTGAAGCGCTGAACTCTGCAATGAGACAAAACAAGGAAAACAATGGGGGTATTCCATGAAAGTGGCTTAACAAGTCCAGGCTTATCCTAAAATCCTGAGCTGAAACTAGCTTCATCTCCAACTTAAGCCTCAAGTGGTTCCATGAAAGAAATAAACCTGGGTCTGAACAACGCTAAATCAAGCTTGAAGATTAATCTGGGCTATGAGCGCGCTCCCGCTGAATGTGACGAGACCAGATCAATGGAGCGAGAGAATCACTGAGAATGAGAGAGAAAAACGCTTATTTTACATGATTTGACTGAAACACGAGAGGAGCCAAAGTGCACACGGACTATAGTTTGATTTGCATCGCAAAAGTTTTCAGTTTATAGTGGTTTATTCTGATGCGGGGAGCGAGAGGCAGCCCCTCCCCTCCTGTGCGCTGCCCGGAGAAAGACGAGGTGGAGATCCAAAGGATTTATCATCGTATTTGTGAGTAGTAGGCTTGTCGTTTTTTAATGCAATGCACAGTTTTCCACTCCGCATGTGGAACTAGTCCCGCTGCGTAAATTTGTCACAAAGTTGTAGCGTAACCTGAGCGTAACTCTTCACAACCAGAACTGACCAATCAGAGCAGAGGATGTGTGTCCGTGGTGTGACAGGGGGGTCAGAGACGAGGGAAAGAGATGCGATGAAGCGCTTTTGCGCTCAAAAGCAGCAGCACGACTCCACGGCTGCTCTCACACTTCCTGCCTTCATTGCTTCATGCTTTAGAGAAATAGCTGCATGTCTGTGGGAAATCTTACGTAGTTTAGATTCACGTAGGAGTAGCCTACAAGTTAATTTTCCAGTTAAATATGTGGCTTTTTGTGCAGCCAATGTGACGTTTGCTCTTACAAACGCGTCTCACTACAGCGAAAGCGGCTCAAAAAAGGATGAAAAGAAACGGTCAGAGCGGCTCTTTGGTGCCAATGCCAAGTAAATAAAAGTGAATAAAAAGTGACATTATAAGTTGTGTTGTGACAGACAGAGAGATTTCACACAGTTGTGGAAGTGTGTGAGGATAAACATGAGATTTAAGACGTTTTTTGAGACAAAGCTAAAATAATCTTGACTGTTAGCCTGGTCCCGACCAGGTTTATGTCTGCGCACTTGTTACTGCGGCAACTCAGCGTCACCTCTGGTTAGCAGCGTTAGTGGAACGGAAATGGAGATTTCATAAGCCTAGATTGGCCAAATAAGCCAGGCTTTGGCTTTAGCTCGCTTCATGGAATACCCCCAATGTTGCATTCACAAAACTTAGACACAGCTTTTTATCCCACTTTTATCACCCCTAACCTTGTTTGTTATTTCTTGGCCAATCTTCCGAAGTGTGGCATTAAGCTTCTTTTTTCCTAGCCTTGCCTCTTCACAGATCTGACCAGTAACTTGCCCTGGAGTGTAATACTGTGCATAATTTCAGGCAAAGCAGTGTTCTTCGGTGAGAGCTGACGATATTCACACTGTTCAGACGTTTTGTTCGATCTGTTTTGTAATCCTCCCTGTGGCTGAGGAACAAAGCAAATCTAACACATGTTTGAAAGTTAATCTGCATTTCTGATTGTCGCTGTGGTGGGAACTCGTTTTCATTTTGGATTCCAGAGCCGGCACAGCACCTTGCCCGGTAATTGTGCAGTCTGAAGTGGTGCCAGGCGAGGGGGTGGCTCATGTCTCATGTGGACCCACCTTGCACCAGGATTCTAACCAGGACCAGCCATCTGCCACTGACTGGGTTTTATTGTTTTCTGTTGCAAAGGGATATCTGTTTGGGTGTTGGAAGTTTTAGAATCTGGTGCATAATTAATGACAAATAAGTTTTGACTTTCTTCGCCTCTGCAAAAGTTGAACTGTGTAACTTTTCTGGTGGGGTGTGTCAAAGAATGAAACAATTGGTTAATACCATCAGAAGCTTACAAGTTTAGGATAATTTTAACCAACCAGATGTATATGTGTTGAACTCCTATTTGAGTTGTTCCATGTTATCCATCTGAAACTTTAGCATTCAGGAAAAGATGGGATGTTTAATGAAATACTTTGTGCTGATTGGTGGCATACCTTAGTTTGTGCTTAACCAATCACAGCAATCGTAATCACGTATCCAGTGTGTGTGTGCATGGAATAGGACAACAAGTTCACACATGGACACCTCTGCTCTTCTTTCAAAAACAACAACAACAACAAAAATAAAACTCTATTTCTGCTTAAACACAATCAATGGCAGTAGAAAAACATATCCATGAGAGCTGCCATCTTTGTCTTGCTTGATTCAGGCACTACTTGCTGCTGTCTTTGATAACAACCCCTCAACCAGCCCTGCCCCTGATTGGGTTGTGCAGATCTATCGAGCTGTCGTGGGCCCAGATGGAATTCTTGAGTTTGTAAATTCACAATTATCACGAGAATCTATTTGGCTTTCCAGATCTCTCACTAAAGTACATATTAATAAACCTATTTCAAGAACATCTCATCATTATTTTACATAACCCTGCTTCATTCCAGCATTGATCTCAGCCTGTCCATTAACACAATACACTCTTTTGTAAAATAGACCCCCCTTGGTCTCTGAGATGCTGTCATTCCTAATCACTCTGCGCCGTGGGGTCAAAGTATGTGCCCTTACGAGCTACAGTTGGCAGATACGGCTCACGCTTGAGAACGCTTCCCCCAGAGGACACGCAGACTCTTACCTGAACATGGCTGACCCTCTGACCTCGCTCGCCCACAGTGCAGAGAGAGAGAGGGAGTCTTTATGAAGAGACCCAGCTGACTGTGAGAGAGAAACAGAGAGGACAGATCAGTGGTGCAGAAGGATGGACATGAACGCAGAGAGAGAAAGTGACGAGCGATCAGGAGGAAATCACTGATATGGAATATATACTGAAAGAATCACAGGGTCAGACCTATAATAATCAAATCTGTGCTTTTATTTCTGAATCTTTGAGTCGCAAATTGACAAATAATATAAAGACTGCTTAACAAATGTCTTTCATATATTCTTACCTCGAAAATGTGGGGTGCTGGGATCGTTTTTCCAGCCCGGGAAATTTAGGTGTTTAGTTGGCCCACTTGTTCATTACCCTACTCATCTTACAGAGTGGTTAAGAACAGCACTTGATAAATAGTTCCTATGTTCTGCACCCACATTCAAGTCCCACTCATGTTCCCTCTCTTGATATTCCTTTTACCTTATTCCCTGCTAGGGATGGGACGATATATGATATTATCCCTAATTGTGAAAAATAAGGGCCGCAATTAAAGTGGCGTTTTTTCATAATCATACGTGACAATAATCACAATTATAGCAGCAGGCTTCACACGAGCATCTAAAATCAGACTGCTGTGAACCCAGGAAGAAGCTGTATTAAGGTTAAACAAAGAAAAAGTTCATGGTTATAAATAATTATTGACTCTGAGACAAAGTTAGTAGATTTTTGCTCAACATTGGAAACATTTGTTCACTTTGAATCATTAATGATTGTATTTAGACCACAATACACTTAGTTATTCAAACGCATACAAATTGTGTGCTTATAAATCGTTCAGTGATTTTATATCTGTGCACTTTTACATTTAGTACATTATTGTGATAATATTGTTAATCATGATTATTTTGGTCACAATAATCCATTCCTATTCCCTGCTTTACATACATTTTCTTCTCCAGTAGTAGCCTACTTAGTTTTATTCACAACATAGTTAATACATGATCCTGAGATTCCTGACACTGCTCAGAGCTCTCCTCTTTACCCCTCCTCTGTCATACAACATCGCTTTAATATGCACACATGAACAGCGCGCTCACGTACACAACCAAAGCGCTTTCTGGCCCACAAAGACAAACTTGTGTCTGAAACTTTTGTCAAGTTTGGACAAAACTCTGCTTTGCAGCGGTGATTCACATATTTAAATCTGCACAATTGTTTGTTCATCAGCTGTTTTTGCTCATAACTCAGAAAATATACAACAAATTTTGCAGAACCAAAGTCTGGCATACGAGAGAGTTTAAGAGATTTGAGATTTGGAACATGTTTTTTGGTTTCAGAATGTGTCAAAAGTCTTTGATTGTCTCATGATGTTTGTGTACAGGGCCTGTAACATCATGTGTATGGGCCCCACCTCTCTCTCTCGCTGTCTCTTTCTCTCTCCATTGCCATTGCCTCAAAATCTATTTTTTAGCCTGAATCTTCTATCTACACTGCGGTTTCATAATTAAGCTAATTAGAAAAGCTGTATCTCATATTCTCTTCACACTGGACCACCTTTCAGTCCATTCACACTAATTCTACCTTTAAAAGAAGCTCAGTGTAACCCACAGCCACCAAATCCAACCAATCAATGATATTTTTCCACTTTTGTTGTAATGAATAAAGTGTTGCATCACTATTAAAGCTGCTGTTGTTGCCAGATTTGCAGGGATTGCTATTGATAAATCATTAAAAACTGAACAACACACTGTATTTTCTGTGTCCATGTGTGGCCTCTATTAGCTCCACTTGTTTCCGTGGCATTTTGAAGAATATCGACTTCCTGTTTGCTCATGTGGGCTAAAGACCTTCTCCAGACCTGTTTATGCTCTTTTACCATCACATTGAATAAGCAGAAAAGTACACACGACGTGCTCTCCGGGATATTTGCTTTCTCTTCCCTTTCACAGGCTCGTAAAGAAAAAAAAGTTTGAGTGGAAGGCTTCTCTTTGTGCTCCATCAGCATATCACGTTGCACTCCTATTATGCAAATGAAACATCGGCTCTATAAACTGCATATAAATGGAAAACACAGGCATGTCTGTTGGAAATTATGTCCATAAATTTGATCAGGAGTGCTCTAATAAACAGAAATAAATGAAGCTTCCTCCTGTGCACACAAGGAATCACATAACTCAAAGTAACAATGCCTTTTCTATGTTTAAAGGTAATGTTTATTAAGGACAATATACAGTTACATTAAACACAACGTTTGTACCAGATTCTATCTTACAGCTTATTTTCATCTGTAGTCCTGGAGAGGGAAGAGAAGAGGCACATTGGACATGTTTTTATTTGTAGGAGAAAACTGGAGCACCTGGAGGAAACCTGTGCAGGGGACGAACAGGAGGGAGAACATGCAATCTTCACATAGAAAGGCCCTGGGTCGTCAGAGAGTCAAATCTAGGAGGACCTTTTTGCTATGAAGCCAGAGCACTAGCACTGCACCACCGTGTCGGCCATGAAAAGTGACAGCTTAGACGACAGTCAGTAAAATATATATATATATATATATATATATATATATATATATATATATATATATATATATATATATATATATATATATATATATATATATATATATATATATGTATATATATATATATATATATATATATATATATATTTTACAAGTTTTTTGTTCATGTTTGCATCCATGGCGTTATAACAATCCCAGTGTGGAGGGATTAAATTTTTTCTCAGACTGTTATGTCTTTTTTCTGTTTTAGCTGTATTTTGAGCTCTTACTGGAGAAAACGTCCTTTCTCTTATCTGACTCTCAATCGCTTGTCACTCACATTTAGAATGCTGTGTAGTCACCTGCATAAGAAACATCATGTAAACGTGGCCAATGTAGAGGTAATTCTACAGCTGTTACCTAGCAACCACGTTATAAATATGAGCCTAATCCACGTTAATGACACCGATGTTATGATTTGACAAATAATAAAATCTTGTAGCACTTTACTTTTGTTAAGATGCCTTATGTAACTTTTCTGGTAGAAGTTCCACTACCTGCTTTTGTTAGAAAGTGAACAAAATTGAATACATTAATATTATAAAGTGGTTTAATTTATGCTGTGAGGAGGTTCTTTCAGGCTAAGCAATGTCTACCTACATCCTAAACCAGGAAAAAAAAGGTTTTATTGATTGATTTAACAATTACATGCTATATAGAATTGCTGCTATTTTCTTGTCAGACACCATCTCAGTTATACTCCTTTTAACCACATACTGTACAGCATTCCTGGGGTACAGACTCACCTCCCTCCTCTCTTAATAAGAGCGCTTCAAGGGGGAAGAGTAACTTGAGAAAAACACCGGTTTGGGAGCAGACGGTTGTAATGAGACACTCAGGGACCTGTCACAGCATAGACTAAAGACACACAGTTCTTCAGTGTCTGTGGAGAGGTGCCAATCCTTCACTGTCCCCTCCGGTGTGCTCCTCCCGAGGCCCCTGCTGCTCCTCCTCTCTCGCACAGATCGATACGTCCTGTCCTGGTCCTCCTGTCACCGAGGGGTCCGGGAGGAGAAATGGAACCACAGCTAACAACAACTGCAGCCTTCTCACACTCCTGTTGTAGAAGAGGGTGCCCACGAGCTATAGAACACATATTTGTACCAGGCAAAGGAATGGCTGAGCGCGACAAAGGAGAAAGACAAGTGTAGCTGCAAAGATATTCTCAGATTCCGCTGGGTTGTGTCTGAAATAGAAAATTTTCTTTGAGGTATGTCTCCTTTCACGTTTTTTCAGTAAGAGCCAGGCAAGCAGCAGAAGCATGTAGCCTACTTTATGATGCTGTTCTTGCTGGAAAAAGGAGTGTGATTTTAAATACTTCTGATATCACTGAACATAACAAATGTTGTGAGTTTAAACAAAAAAAAAAAAAAAAAAAAGTTGAAGTCAATACAGAGTAAATACTGCCATCTACTGTCGCAACACCGCGCAACACTTAGAAGACATCTTATAACAGACCTGCTAAAATGACGAAGTATAAGGAACTCAGACATGCTTTTGAGAAAAGGAGGAATCTCTGAACTGTGCTGAACATCTATGGGGCACTGGTGATTATATAGATTAGAAGGTAAGACAGACGCAATTAAATACCAAAGTCTCTAATCTAACTTTCCATATCTAACTATTGGAGTTTCAATCAGTCAAAAACAGCAAATAAAATAGTATCTATATTTTCATAGTAATAACTTCGTTGTCTTACCTGAGAGAACATTATGCAGAACCAACGTCTCAACAAGAGACTTTTAGGCTGTAAGATTCATCTTCAGTTGAGTTATAAGGAATAGTGCAGTGCCTCTAAACGCCAAAGATCGCTCTTGTTCTTAAACTTTGACACTTGTGCAGTGCACATTAAAAGAGAACTTGCCCATCTGGACTATTTTTGCTTCGTAGTTATCCTTGTAACCTTGGAGACAAACTATGGCTGCTGGTCTTCTTGTGATAGATCATTAAGAGGAAATATTTTGGATTAATGGCTTGTTTTAATGACAAACAGAAACAACAGAGTGACATCAAGCTCTGTACTGGGATTTCCTGTAGTCTCCAGATTTCACCTGCTCCACCTGGACCTGACTGACATTTCTCCAGAGTTTATTTAGACCTGACTGTGAGGTGTCTCCAGAGTTCACTTGGCACTCTGCTACTCCTGACAGACGCCGAAGAATGGGCCAAATTAATAGAAAATTTCCTTTCTGACTTAAAGGTTATAGCACGCATTGTAATAGTAATGTCCAGTAATGTCTTTCTTCTAGATCTTGCTTTCCTATACTCAAATTGTCACAGAAAATTTGGTTAAAGATATAGTAAATGCCATGCTTAACATTAGCATTTAGCATAATACTCAAACGTCGAGGAATGAGACAGAACAAAAAAAATTCACCCCAAAAACTTTTTATGCATTTTTCTTTTGGCATCAAATTACAGTTTGTTTTCCCTTTTTGTACCTCGAGATTGTCTCCGGCACAAATTCTGCTCATTACTGTGTGTTCAGCCACCACAGTGGAGACTAAATCTGAATAAAAGTGTCCCAGACCGCGCAGCTAACCAAATGCTCCAGACACAGTGGGTCCTGTTCATTCATCTGTGCCACACAACTGGGACAAGGTCGTGACGTGTGGACCTGCAGCAAGGTAACAGCCAGTCCTGCAGCTTTTAGTCAAACTTATAGAGGAGAAATCCTATCACTGACATCACGAGGGAACAAACAAGTGTGTAGTGCTCAGTGTAGTAATGTGGTGTCATTGAAAAACAAACAAACAAACAAAACAGATCTCTAACTACTGATCTTAACCTTTACGTTTTGTTGTTATCGTCAACGTCAATCATTATTATTAATGGCACTAATGTTGAGTGTTTTTTATTAATAATAATTTAAATCATAGAGTACTTGGAATGAGCCACGTTTGATTTTTGACATTGCTATATAAAAGATAAACTAAAAAACATTGCTGACTTTTGAACATGGCACTTATGTGTTTTTGCAAAGGAAATCTTCCATTTACAATTCTGTTTGCTTGGTTTATCATATGTAAAGTAAGCTAACATAACATATTTGGGACATATCGAAAGAAACAGCTTTAAATATTTTACTGCATTTTTTTTTTCTATTCAACACAAAAACAAAGGAAATTGAGGTGATTTATATATTGAAGTAAAATCTATTCAACAACAATGAAAGAAATAGAAGTTCAACTTGTAACATCAATCTTTCTGTATAATTTCTCAACATCTTTTTAAATGTTGTGTGTTGGTGCTGCTTTAAAGGTGCACTGCACGAGTGGCAAAGTTTTAGAACAAGGCGTTTCTTTGGCGTTTAGCGGCACTGCACTAGTTTGTATTACTCAGCTGAAGATGCACCTTGCAGCTTAAAAGTTTCTCACTAACTTCTTTCTGCATAATGTTTTCTGAGGTGAGTTATTATGAAACAATATTACAGATTATTTTATTTGGAATTGTTGACTCATTGACCAGTTTAGACAAGGAAAGTTACATTTGAGACTTTGGTTTTTATAATTGAGCGTTTGACTTACCTTCTGATCAAAATACTCACTGGATGAGTATCCTGTAGGTCCGCAGTGCAGTTCAGAGATTCCTCTATTTCTCAAAAGCATGTCCGAGTGCCTTACGCTTTGCCCTTGTAGCAGCATGTGTTATGATCCTTCTTAAATGTATTGAATTGCGTGGTTTCTAAAGCTGTATGGCAGTATTTGCCCAGTATTGACTGTATTTCAGAGGTTACGCTAGACTTTTTTTATGCCGGTCACTTTGACCGGCAAGATCTGGAAATTCCGGTCAATTAGGAGAACAACCGGTCACATATTATTGCCTTATGCAAACAACTCCACATGAATTATGGCAGTAGCCTACGAGCTTTCGCCTCCCCAACAGTCTCTATGTAAAGCTAAAATTGGTGATTGTTAATAGAGTGTCTTTAACTTTTACTTATCGTGATGACGAGACACGCTTTGATCCGTGCCTGTCTGCGGACTGAACCAGAGCAAAGCCCGCGTGATCCCCGTGTGTTTGAGACCGGAGCCCGGGACAACGCACGCGCTGGACCCGAGTCAAGCCGCATCAACCCCCGTGTGTCTGAGACGAAAGCCCAGAGCGCATCGAGACCACGCAGCCCACTTTTAAACCGGAGATTTCTAAGTTCAGCGCGAGGTTTTAGTGACGGAAAAGGCACATTCTAATGGGCTTCACGTGTAAAGTGTTGTACCCGTTTGTTTCCAGCAGCAACTCGTCTGTTTCGCTGACACTGATCAGCAAATCTTCAAGAGAGACGCGTGCCCTCCCGCGTGTGCCTCTTACTCTTTTTTTTTTTCTCCACCTCATAAGCAACGCACTTTCATTGAACGCACGAATTCTCTTCACTTAGCATATTAAGCCGCTGTATTTACATGTGAGTAAACATTTTGTCTCGAGTTGAGAAGAAAAAAAGCAGATCTACGCAGCACGAGCACGCGCTCGTTTCTCTGAGCACATGTCAATCATCTGCGAGCAGCGTCAGGATCACGTGTAGCCTATCAGCGCGAGCCTTTCTATAGTTTCTGAACCGAGAAGCGCCCGAACTGGCCGCAGAACGAACTAATGTGGAATTATCATTAAATAGTCCACAGTTAATCATGTATTAATCCTCTTTTTTCTTCGACTTTTTATTTTTTTGCCTATTATTTCTGCCGGTCAAGTTGACCGGGGACGTATATTTTTTCCGGTCAACGGCATATTTTACCGGCCAAAGACCGGCAGGTGCCGGCTAACGTAATCTCTGCTGTATTTATTTTTTTTTTTTTACTAAACACTCAATTTGATTGTCTGATGTGCTACAGCAAAGCATACAGTCCCTTCTGCCCAACTAGCACGAGAAAATTTGTCTTCAACCACTCACATATACTGTAACAGGCTGCCTGCACTTATAGAGGCAACCTCGGAGACTTTACAAAACAACATTGCACACATCCAGGCAAGTGCCATTGGACTATAGTTTGATGTATTGCAACTTTGAGCATTTTACCTCTCACAGTGCACCTTTAAGTGCTGATATATTGTGAGAAACATACATTTGGAAATGTATATCAATGTAAAAGCCTATATTTTGTGAGACGGGTTAATCAGTGGTGTCAAGTTTCACTTCATCAGAAAGTTCCACGTTGAATATCCAGACTATGAAAAGCATGTTTAGTTGTCATTGAATCTTGGTGGTATTTATCTGGTTGCTCCTGTGCCCATTTGTAACAGCTGTACGATCCCTCACCCTTGAGCTTTGGAAAAAAAGAGAATCTCTTAAGTTATAATTCAGCTTTCACTAAGTACACTTTCTGGTTAAATATTATCCAGATTAATTGAACTTACCTTTCATTTACCTAATGGGAACTTTCTTGAGAACAGCACATTTTTCTCCCTGAGTCATTTGATCTTTTTCTGAGCACAGACGGAGACAGGCTGTGCTGGAGGTGTGAGGTTACACTGTTTCTGTGTGAACTACAGGTCTGCGGCCACAGTGACACAGCAGTCAGCGCTATCTGAACCTCTCATGGACCCGAGCTGACCCAGAATCACCTTTTTAAGCTTCACGGATTTGTTGTGAAAAAGCATACTTCAAAGTTGTCATCTGGAACAGTTTCATCTGTACATATTGACATTCATCTTCAGTCTAATAAGAATAATAAGAAAAGGTAGGCTTGTCTTACGTCTATGTATACTGACTAAGAAATTGTTCTATTTAGTTCTCAGTCCCTCTTACGGGCTTATCCCACTACATGCATCTCCGCTCCGCTCCGCTCCGTTCCGACTGCCGGATCAACTGCGCAGCTGTTTTAATGAATGAAGACCGTTCCACATCCTCCGTGTGCGCTGCGCAGGGCTCCGCCTCAGCTCCGTCGCTCCGTCGCCGTACGACCAAAATACGCATCAAGGCTATTTTCTTCTCCGCCCGGGTCCATCAAAGTCAATCTCCGCCAATCAAAACGCACCAAACAGGAAAAAGAAAGTGAACTATGTCCGGATTTACAAAGTAAAATCACTCCGCACGTACTTTGATTTGATCAGATAACGAAAAGTTCGTAGTTTTACATAAAGTTTCTTTGATATTTGGACACAGCAGGCTGTTAACTACATAATATGTCACTGACACATGGACAGGACAACGTTATTGAGTTCGTGCTCGTAACAGCCTCTTTACCCTCCGCGGAGGAAGAAAACACGTCCTTCTGTTGTGAACACGTGAAACACATGAGTCGTCTGTGCTCCTGATATGGTTATTTGATCTTCAAGGAGGAGTTTTATTTCACAAACCCGTGTTTTTGGCGCATGCTCTTCTTGAACTCCTCGGGGCAACGCAGCCCTGCGGAGCGGACTGGAGCGGAGACAGTGGGCGAGGGGTCTGCGGCAACTTTCGGAGGCGGACCGGGGCGGAGCGGAGCGGAGCGCAGATGCATGTAGTGGGATCCCCGCGTTATACATTCTGTTTATTTGCAGAAGGATCTTGAATCAGACCAAAAAGGAAAAATAAATATTTGAACTTAGGATGACCAAATCACAGCTGTTAAATTGCCTCATCTGTCTCTCAAATTCAGAATACATCTGCTCTTAAAAGATCTCATTCTTTGCTTCAGATACATACATATAAAGTTTGATTTTCTAATCTATGTTACTTCCCATTGTACAGACAGACAGACAGACACTTTTTTGATTGATTGAGTCTGAAATTAGTTCTCTGCATTTGACCCATTCTTTAGGACCATTGGGGGATCTATCAGAGACAATGAGCTACCACAAAATGGCGCTTGGGGACTCCCTGGTGTTGTGCTTGGCTTGGTCAGCGCCTTGACTGGAGGATTGGGTGTAGTTGGTGGTGAAAAGCCAAAGTACGGACAGATGACAAGCCAGGCCCAGATGGAGATGGTGAACTTTGATTGTTTCAGTCACGGACAATCTTCTGCTGCAAGATGTAATTGTTCTGTTGCATTTCACAGAACATAATGTCTTGAATGTTGGGTCACTGAAGCTTGCGGTATTTTTCATGGTTTGCTCATTTAACTGTGTGTAGAACACAGTATAGAGGGGTTTTTAGTTTATCAACATGGGCGATACCTGCGTAACCCACCTGTAGAAAGAGTCACAAACATCATAGTCACAAACGGTGGGAAACAAGTCGAAAAAGCTCCGTTGTCAGCTAACTGCAAGAGTTTCACAAAACAAAAGTTATGCTGATAAGTCAACATTTGAGGATGAAATTCTATTCTACGACCCTTAAAAGTTACATTCAGGTGAGTGAGAAAAACGGCGAGAAAAACAGTGTCTCAAGCTTCAGGAGACAGACGTTAGTTAGTCCGATTCAGACCTGATCGAAACCGCTGCTGTCGTCTCGTTTCGTTGTTTATTCAAATAAGTTTCCCCATGTAAGCAGATGAAGAGCGGGCCTTTCTGCATAACGCACGCACAGCATGCATCTCTATATGGTATAATATAACTAGGGATGTCCATGGTTAACCGATTAACCGGTTAACCGTGACTAATGCCTTGTTCGAATGAGACGTCTTTCACCGGTTAACTGACAAATATTCAATTGCTCCAGCAGATGGCGCTAACTGCCCCTGAACAGCTCTGGCGTTTGTCAGAGAAGGAAAAAAGATCGCTAAAACTACAAAAACACTGTTTATCTCAGAAGGACTGAGCAAACTTGCATGACATTGCAGTGTTTATGAACTAATATCAACCATGCATGGATTATTAACTTGGATTTTATGTTGGTGAAGAAAACAGACTGGGCTAGCTTGCCTGGGAAACTATCGATGTTTTAACTTGTTCAAGAGAAGCTATGGTAAGCAGCTAACGTTAGCATCAACTTTAAAACATGACTCCGTATTTGAGAGTAGTTTTATATAATACATAGTGCAAAAGTGCATTAAAACCGTGTTTATAGAAGCTTAGATTCAGCGCTGCTGTGTCTAATTGTAACACGTCCAGTGAAAATAACGGCAATAAAAAAGTACCGCGTTAACGTGTTCGGTTAAACGATTATTGACCGTGAAGAGCTCCAACTAACCGGTTAAAGAAATTTTTGAAAACGTGCATCCCTAAATATAACAAAACTGATAAATGATAAAATTTTAATTCCTATACCAAAAATATTACTTTTTTTGCATATGGCTCCATGTTTTGGCACACTGGAACTTTGTCCCATTTTGTTCACTTTTGATTTGTTCAGTCATTTAGGTCTTTTTCATAATTTTCTATAATCAAACAACCATGCTAATCTTTTATCTCGTATTTGTTTAGATTAGTTTTCTGCTTGTATCAGTTACATTATCACAAAACAGATTAGTTGGCAAATTTTACAAAGTTTATTTTTACAAAACAGTTAACATAAAGTCATTTCAGACTTTTCTAACCCTAACCTACTTCTCCACATGTCAAAGATCTTTAAATACTTGGGTCTGGACTATGTGAAGGGAAGATGCTTAGGAGTTTGTTTTCTTTTCAAGTTGCGAAAGTATCTTGTTTGTTATGTTTTATGTGTATGTTTAAATTGTGATTAGCCTAAACATTTTATGCTTTTATTATTATTATTTATTTTTATTTTTTTGGTGACATAGCTCTGTTGTTAAAGAAACTTTGATAATGTTAAAGGGAGCCTTACCTGTTTGAAGTGGCTTGCTTAAAGGAGCAGTGACCTAGTCTTCTCATACTGTATAAAAGGGACTGAGTCAGATCTGAGGCCACCTCAGTAAAACAAGGCACCTGTACTATTTGTTTTGCTTTTGTTGAGCACATTCACTTTTGAATAGTTATTTTTGAACATGTTTTGCTGAGTTTTTTTTTTTTTTTAATTGAAATAGAGTCTTCCTTCTACTTCAACCACATTGGCCAGCCTCCCCACAAATGTATAATAACATTTTCTTATTTATTAATCCACATGTCAATCATACACATTTGACGTTCCAGACCCAAACAGTGTATTGTGGCTGTAAGACAACACAATTACTAATGTTCAACTACTCCCAGAAGCCTTGCTGTAAATTGTGGTAAAAATAGCTTACTCAAGCAGACTAGAAATCCATAAATTTACCTTCCACATGTAACACTAGCTTTGATGAAAGTAGTATAACGCCAAATTCACAGAGGTTTAATCTGCTGCTGAAAAAGCCGCATTTCCAAGGACTCTTATAAATCACCTTTGAATATTAAATTATAGATCATTTGAAAGTGAAGTTTTAATCCCGAATTGAATCACAGCAGAACTGAAATGATGGATGTAAAGACCGGTTTAGCCATTAGCGACCAAAACCTTATGCTTTATGTTAATACTAATGTGTAATCAGGCTGCTAAGTGTGAGAGGCCATTACGCTCAGTACAAGCACAATTTCATTTCAGATTTGGAACGGAGAGCCCATATTCATATTTAAAATTCCAATTCCACCACAGTAATGAAGTCATAATTTCATGTCTGTCTTTTCAAAATGGCTGTGTAATTAGCCTGGTGTAAGCGCAGATGGACTCTTTAAGATTTTTTTTCTCCTTTGTCCATTTTGCTGCTGGATTCATAAAAAAGACATTTTGATTTCATCTCATACAAATCTATCTCTATTTTTTTCTGACAGAGAAAGAAGCATCTTACCCCTGTCTCACAGTGGATCCAGTCCGTACTCCGGTCCGGCGTACGGAGGCTTTCCGTTTCCTGAAAAGTAATGAGAGGCTCTCACACCGCAATCCGTCCGGTTCGGCGAGCCGCGCGGCTCTGCTCCGTACGTCCGGATCGTTTCCGTTTTATTGAAATTTTTCCGGACTGCCGAAGCGCTCCGGAGCCCTTTTTGGTGAAGTTGTGAAAACAAGACACGACAAACAGGAAACCAAGCGCTCGCGGGTGAAGTGTATCCGGTGGTCTTCAAAGTAAAAACATTACGTTTCTGCTACTACAACAAATACATCAAAATGCTCGACATATACGCGACTATTGAACACACAGGAGGTAAATAAACATCCCATACTTACCCATTATGCGTCGAAAAATCCAACAGAAAATGAAGTGACGTGAAATAAGCCCAAAACACGGCGCAAGTGTTCCTTCTTTACATATCCATGTGCCAGAGATCACGTAAACTCCCTGAAACTCCCAAGTTGAGCGTGAACTCGGGGTCTCGCGAGGCCAGCAGAGTCCGTACATACGCATGCATATTCTGGTTGCAGTGTGAGTGACGACCAGACCCAGACGGATCCGGATCTGGATCTGGATCTGCATCTGGAGGCAGTGTGAGCCCGGTGTTAGTTCTTATACTAGCTGGAGGTGTATAAAACTCAACGTGAATGTAGACTGCATTTCAAGTAATTCAAGTCAAAGTATGGTTTAAACTACTCAGCTTTTGTTTTTGTTTTTTTATGGAGAGTGGCTTTAGCATCTATGTAACTTGGCTTCAGTACATTTCAAAAAGCACTTTAAAGACATTTTAGCCTCTCAGTTTGTAGTTTTGCCTGATTTAGAATCACTTCAGTTCATGTTTTGTTGTCTTATGGATACTTTCTTTTGGGTACTACAATGTCTATGATTTTAGACCTTTACTTTAGACCTGTAGTTTAGACGTGGAATGGTCTTATCATAGATACATTTAGTGTAGTGACTTTGATGGCACTTAATACTTCACTAGACAATTTATTGAAATATGAAGGGACCAAAATTTAGTCATGTCAAAACATTAAAATATCAATTATTTGTGTCACCCAAATGTGAAGGTAAACTAACACATTGCACTTTGCTTGGGAGACTTGCAGCTTGTGCAGAGTTTGAGAGAAGTGGGACGTGAATTGTGCCACTAGTTTGTGCAGTCATAAGAAGTGCTTGTTGTGACATAGAGTGTAGTTCATGCCAATGTTGAATATGCATGTGATTCATAGAATATGTGGTGTTTTTGCTGTTTGTGTCATTGTAGAGCGTGTATGTGGTGTGTGTGGGGTTTCTGTTGTCTGCTTGTTGACGAGGAGATTTAAAAGCAAGGAACTGACAAATGGCATCAAAAGTGCTTCATGTTTATGTTTTTCCCAAACGTTTTTGGACGGTTCCAGATAGGAACCATTTTTTGGTGCCCAACCTTATTTGGGTCTGTGTTTTCTTTAAAAAAATATATTGAAAAGAAGCGCTGCGTGGATACAGGTAAATCCAAAGCTAGACCGGTGCTCTTTGGAAAGGGGTAACTTCAACTAAAAAAAATAGTACAGTTGTCTGTGTGTTGTAAAGTGATAAAGGCAGACAACAACAAAAAACAAGGCAATCAGTCTATTTTAGAAAGTTAAAAAGCCTTTATTCCATCATGGCTATTTGATAAAAAATTACGCACCAACGCGTTTCGGCCCACACCGCCTTCATCAGGGCATAAGGACACACCAACCCTGTCTTTTCTTTAAATTGAGAACTCCACCCAATATTCTTTTATTAAAAATTAGATTTGGAAAAGGAATTACATATTGAAAAAAAAATGATATCATAACTAAAAGAAAGAGAAACTAAAAGAAAATAAAAAATCACATTGTTTTTTTTGCCCCACAGTGCTCAGCCCTAATAGTGGGCTACTTAATGTGAGCAGTTTCATTCATTTTCTTTCACTTTTTCTCATTAGGAGTCATGGGTGACTGGAGCCTATTCCGGTGACTTTGGGCCTTAGGTGGGGAATCATACTGGACAGTGGCCAACTCGTCACAGGGTTACAGTGAGCAATTTTAGAACTTGAAATTGAGATTTTTTTTGGTTTAAATGCTGCATGTTTTTGTTTTTTGTTTGTTTGTTTTTTTTTGGTTAGAGACACCTCTGTCCCTTCTTGAAACCATGATGTTGCCTTGTCAAGAATATTTCTAGCATTAAAGTTATATCTAGAATTGCTTTCACTGTGGGTGAATACTATGAATACCTTGAATAAAAGCCTGGTAGTGCAACAGACTTGTCTCCATGGAGATAGCCAACTATGCAATATTCTATAGCACAGAATTATCATCTCCGTGGAGAAAAGTCCTATAAAAATTTTGCACAGTGCACGTTTCTGAAAACGTATGAATAACAAAAGCACACGGTAGAATGTGTTGCCCAAAATCTAAAACTGCTCAGAACCCTAATAAAGTGTAAAAGAGATGTATCCAGGGACACAAATATATGAATAACTCATATGTCGCAGATCCTGCATGCAATGTTAAGCTTCTATTCATAAGCATGATTACGTTGAAAAGAACACATAGTCCTGACAGCACCAAGTATAAAAACGACAGCTTTGAGGTCAAACAGAGCCAGAGAATAACTGCAACATGTTTTTTGTAAGCACTACACTTGAGTTGGCCTCTTTGCCTTAACGCTTTGCACTTGTGATCCATCCTTTAAAAATATGGTGTTGTCAAGATGCACTTTTAAAAATACTTACTTCCTCACTCAGCAACACTCACATGGATGTATGAGAGAAGCCCTGAATAGCCCAGAGCATCATGGGATAGCGCGCAGCATCCACTCACAGATAATTTCCCCCTGTCCTTGAACGCATAGGCCAAACAGAAACACTATTTACCCTGCGCCGCTACTTCTCTCTCTCCCAATTTCTATTTTAAAAACAGCCAGCACGGTTAAATTGAAGTGTCAGGCTGGAAATCCAAAAAGTGTTTTAAGTGAAATGGGGAGTAAACATTTTGTCACAGCGTCATGGCTTATGTTTATTCATTTGCGGAGAGGCTAGAGAATAATGTTTTGTTTCGGTTGCGTGCACTATTCATTAGCTTGTGTATTGCTGGAGGTGTCGCCACTTACAACAGTGGAAGAGAGGAGTTGGCAGTTATTGACAGAACCGTATGGATTTCATTTCATAGTCTTGTTGTCAAGCCTGGAGAGAAACAGGGGTTGCTTTTTCGATGCACAAAGTAGCGAATGAATGGATATATTTGTATTCATTTCTTGGTTTGCACAAAGAAATGTTTAGTTTTACTCTCATACTGTATAAGCTGTGAGGGGAAACAGATTGGCGTTGTCTGCGTCGGACAGAGATGGTTACCCAAAAAACAGTCTTAGAAAATAACCAAAACTAAAATACTTCTAACAAAAATATATGTATTTCTGCGCAGTGTCAAATTATGTTTAACTAAAGCTTCATTTGGTATTTAGCATATTGACATGAAAGGTGCTGTGTCTGAAAAAGTAAGACTTCTTGCGGAGAATCAGGAGTTTCTCAGACTCAAACTCTGATCTTGAGCTGCACCTGACCTGAACCTGGTGCTAAATGTTCCCTGGCACTCCAAACTGGTACTTACAATTTGGTCCACTGGTATTGAAAAGCAGGTTAAATAGAGACTTTTTTCCACTGAGAACAACAAATTGTTTTAACCAGGTAGCTGTTGCAATGTTTTTTTTATTGTCAGTTCCATCATCTGTCTGTCTCTGCTTTTCCAAAAATGTTCCGAAGTAAAACCATATGAAACACAGTTGACACCACCAGGCAA
Source organism: Mugilogobius chulae (assembly GCA_038363315.1). Lineage (NCBI taxonomy): Eukaryota > Metazoa > Chordata > Actinopteri > Gobiiformes > Gobiidae > Mugilogobius > Mugilogobius chulae. The sequence continues at coordinate 28,695,483 of CM076405.1, read as the reverse complement.
AGATATATTTGCAATTGACCCTGTGCATACAAGTTTTTATTTTCAAATTGAAAGACTTTAGCGTGAGCATTGACAGACAAACACATCTTTTTAAAAGCACACTCCGGTCCTTTGGTGAAATATTCTCCTCATTTGTAAAACAAGTGCTAACTTCCTGCCGGCATGTTCATTTTCTGTTTAGTTCATTTCTATGGGATTTCACTACATTAGCCTAAAATGTAAAGTGTTATCACTAAGGTCTGAAAATCTCTTTTGTCATCTGTTGTGGACGCAAAATCTGTAGCAGCTCTTTCAAAATTACAAACTGGGACACACCAAGATGGGAGTTGGAAAGCTCAATATTTGGTCAACTAATTTACATATTTTTTATAACTAAATTGTTATTTACTGTAAAATCTGAGACACTTCTGCAAGTGTTTTTCTCATATTTGACTGAAAAATCAACAATATATTTCTGTATTTACTAATGCTTTAGTAACCGGTATCAAAGTGGTCTAAAACTGGGACAACTGGGACATGTCTTGTGTTAAACTGGGACAAATCAATGGTTTTGGATACATTTGCTGGGACATGGGACACAGAGCTCAAAATAGGGACTGTCCTTAGTAAACAGGGACGTCTGGTTACCCTAACAATAGATGACAAAAGAGTACTTTTTAAAATAGAGGAGAACTTTGGGACTAGCCCAAAACCTTTGCCTCTGATGTCCATCCCATTTGAAGCCTTCAGCGCACACCTGATGCAAACAAACAAAGAATTTAAACAGTACGCTTCCTCTTAGGTCTACAACAAGGTATGTAGCTTTAGTCCATACATACTGGTAGCCCCTTCACTTTCTGTGAACAACTAACAAACATATACATCAAACCTTACTAACATGTAGACTAGAGAGCCAGGATTAACAACTGTGTCACTATGGCAACTACGCCACCGGATGTAGCGACCAATGTCAACCTGAGACCGGAAGACATTAGTGCATAACCCCTATTGCTGGAATTCAAAATCACTAAAAAGTATTATGTAAAAAATATATTTATACTTACTGCTAATAGAATGCATGCGTGATTCAGTATTCCAGGCAGAGCAAAGTTACTAGTTACTTTGAGCACATTTTAAAGGGATGTGCCAGATAGTTATGTTGGTGCAGTGTTCTTAGCATTATTGTCACGGATACTCTCGTATCTGACTTCTGCAGGTTTTAAAAAGAAAACCCTTTAAGATGAACAAGTTCTATTCAGGTTTTTGAGAGTTTAAAGGATTGTAAACACTTGGCTTGTGGCTAATAATGTCTCATCCTGTCCAAGGTCTGTCTGAAGAGAAAACAAGAAAAGCCTCCATACATCATTTCTCATCAATAGAAGAAGTTGATCTTTGCAACTTCGCAGCTCGTCAGCAATGCCTCCAAGTCTTTGCACTTCAACCAATTAATTCATCACACTTTGTAAGCTCGGAAATACACCCAGACTGCGTGAGTGGAGCTGGCAGGTGCTGAACTGTGGCTTTGAGGACACTTCTGTTTTCTTTGTGATTGATAGAAACCTTGTCCGTGTTTGTCAGCGCTTCACCTTTTGACCCGCTAGCATCCGCACGCTAGCTGTGTGCGTCCACTGAACTTTGGCCAAAAACGGCAACGGCTTCTGGGATTTGGTGTGTGAAGGAATGCTCAGTGGAGTTAACGGTTTTGGCAACGTTATCTAACCAGAAACCATTGGATTTACTCTTCAAATACTTGTTTTCGAATATTTCCTTCAGATACTCACCAAAGCTTTACTGCCTTGCCAGATAATTATGATAATGCACTCAAAAATAGCTTTGTAAACACTCCCATTAGACTTGAACACATTTCAAAGTAGAGTATAAAATCCTTTGGCGTAGCTAACGACTTACATATTTACCTATTTTCCTCTCAATAATCGATATATTATGCAGACGGCAGGCTTGTTAGCGGTAATGGCTGCAGTCCAATTAGAGCTGTATTAAGTTGAACCAGCTGCAATTGTTTAAAAGGGTAAGTGTATTGATTTAGTGCGCGGGCTAAAGGTCAGTTAGCGTGTCACCCAGAATGCTACTGAACCTCTGAATAGGCAGCTTTAATGTGTTGTGTGATTTAAGGGACAAACGAGAATCTCATTAGGAAAAACGGGTAATGTTTGGTCAATAACAACAGAGCTGCTGGAGCAGGCTGATAAACTATTACATGAAGGTATTGTGACCAGTTTCTGCTGTCTTTAAAATGTAGAATTAAATTATTTTGAGCTATTGATCAGTCTATGTTTTGCTTACTAACCTAATGCATTTTGGTCTTCTGAAATATTCATCCCAAAGTGTTCTGAAGCCCTTCACAACGATCAGAAAATGTTTGTTTAGCTGTGTCGCTAACAAAAACTAGCACAGACTAAAAAACAATAATACACACAATTCCTGGATTTTATTAAACAAAATGCTTTGCTATTAGTAATAGACTGTACACTACAAGTTTATTTGAATCCAAGTAGATACTTTGTTAATATGTAGCTGGCAATGGAAAAAATAGGGCCTTTATAATGGGTAGTAAATAGTTATGTTCCCCATTATATTTTAAACACAGCACCACAGCACTTGGCACTGTTTAACAGTGTTTCCCAAGACAATAGAGCCCAAAGTCTTTAACCACACTGACCACAATCTTGGTCACACAAAATATAGTCTTACTTAAACTTATGGTATTATTCAGTTAGTTAAATGACAAAAAGTGACATTTATACGTCAAAATTATAGGCCTATTTTAGTTCAATTATACAATAGTATGTGCCATGGTTGCATCATACATTTGGAGAAATGCTGATTTGCATTTACATCCATTTCTAAAGCCTTGGAAATGTTCAAAATGCATGTAAATCTTAGCAAATGGTTTGCGAGGATAGAGGTACCCCACAACCTGTATCTAATTTGAACAATAAGTGCTGCTCTATCCTCTTAGTCCCTTTTCTCACTTTGATATTGAACCGTGATAACAGAGAAACAACTGTCTGGACGAGTTCTGTTTGTTGCTGACCATTTGCTCCTTGTGAACCACCTAAATTTCACTTTCACGTTTACCTTAATGGTGTTTAATGAACTAAAGAAATTTAGGTTTAAGTCTTTAAGCTGAATAAGTATTGGCAAGGATTGTTTTATTTAGAATTAGGCTCCATTAGATACACCTTATTTAAGAAAAGCAATGGATGGAGCCAAACCAGCATGCCTAGAACAGTGTTTTATATATATATATATACTCTCTGGTGGTAAACAAAGCACTGAAATTTGAATATTTGTTTTTCTCTTGTGTGTAATTAAAAAAAATAATAATCTGATGCATGATTTGCTTTTTGAGAACTTTGTCTTTGGCAAATTTTGTGTTAGAACTTGAAAAAATGTAATAAAAGAATGTGACCAAGGTCTTTTTGCTAGCACTGTGCTATTTGAACCATACATACTGTACCTCAGATAAAACATATGTGAATTACGATACATCACATCTCAGAAATGCTATGTGAACTAGTCTGCTAATGAAGGATACCAGCAGAAATAAATATGTTGCAAGAGTTTGTCAAAAACAGTTTGAACATGCAGATATGTTTGGCATCCGGTTTGTTTGATGTTGTCTCCCACGTCAAGAAAAACACACAAAAACGATGCATAAGCCACTGCAATTTAACTTCGCTCTTCTTTTCTGTATTTCTGAGCATGATAAATTCTAAAAAACAGTGGTTGCATCCATAGCAGAGACATAAAGTCATGGCCTACTTTGTGCTTCGTTATTAAATGAATCAAAGGCAAGCTTGTTTCTTATAGATACGCAGTGAAAGCTAATTCATCCCATCGAGCTGGAACGACGTTTAAAGAGCTGTTTTCTTTATCTGAATCACACTCCAAACCAAAGGGAGTGAATGTGCCCCGCTTTGAGTTTTTTGCCTTTAATTTGCGTTCCTCTTTTCTCATTCAGAGCACTCTTGATATCAGCCTATAATTCTTGCATTTATTATCTCTCACATGGAGCATTGCGTTTGGCAGAGACATAAATGTTTTGTGGGCATCAATGGCGGCGGGACAATAACTGTTTGACGCAAGTTGCCAGTTTGGTTTCACATTTTATACGACATTTGCGCTTGAGTGACAACATGCAAATGCGGCGCGCTGCCAAAAGCATTTTATAAGCTGTAACTAATCATAGGTCCCATCCACACCAGTGACTCTGTGCGCCGGGAATGTGACTGCGCCGATAAATAATGCATGGATGCAGATGAGTTGACATCCATCCAGTGCAAAATAAGCGTATAGTTTGAACTGAAGTTGGTGAGAAGTGCATGCTTATATGTAAAATGCACACTTTGCTGCCTAATAAAGGGCTATTCTCTTCAGTAGATACACTTCGAGCTTTTTTGAGCTTCTGAGCATTTTCTGTCCAGTTAATTTGTATGAGGTTATCACTGTGTCAGTCTAAAAATATAGAATACTTACAAAATCAGCAAGTGAACAGTGAGTTTTGGTAGATGTCTCAAAAAACTTGACTTTACAAATTAGAAAAAAAATCACCAAGATTCTTGTTTGTTTAACAAGATACATGTTTATGGCTGAATTCTAACACTATTAGGACTTATAAGTATTTGTGTCAGCTATTTTGAATATAATTAAGCCAACTGATATCAAAATCGAACTATAAATGTGTTTTACATCTACTATCACAAACTCACAACAGTATTTGCTCAAAATCTACTATTTTAACAAAATAATGCCAAAACCAATTCTACAAACTTGCAATAAACAGGACAAAGCCAAAAAAATCCAATGTTCATTGACTGTGCATGTGAGCTGTTTAGTTTTAAATTGCTAAGATTTATCGTTAGCATTGACAGACAAACACATTCTTTTATAAACGCACTTTGGTCCTTTGGTGAAGTTTTCATATTTGTAAAGGCTTTAACATGTATGAGAAAACCAACTGACTGTTTACTGCCAGATCTTACAGTATTATTATTTTATTTTAGACGGAGGTTTTGAGAAGGTAAATACAAGATTAGATTAGTTAGAACTGGAGGGACAGTGAGGAAAGTGTTAAATTTAGGGGAACGAGTAAGTTTAACAAAAGGGTTTGGATAACAGGTAAGGTTAAGGAAAAGGTTTGGGTAAAGGTGATGATAAAAATACAACATGCTACGCCTGTTAAGCAATAGTTATAAACTCATTACCATGGCAACCAGCTCACTTCTGCCCTTCCGGACCAGACTAGCACTAACCTTTTGAAAACCATTGCATATACTGTTTGCCAAAATATTTTACGTCAATTGGACAAGTATTGGCTGAACTACGCACACAAGTAGCTGATAAACTAATACTTCTGATAATTTAGCGTTGAAATACTGCAGACTTCTGCGCATTTTTGTTGAATTATTTCAGAAGCCTCATACAACATGAGGCTATTTGTCCTGAAAAAGTTTCAGATTTTAGTATTTCTGTCCAGAAGGTCTTGCGCGATAAAAAAGCTTATTTGTCTAAAGCTTTGTGTATATATTTTTATTTACTGATTTTACTTGACTGTTTAAAATTCATGGAAAAGAAGCTGGATTTTGTTTAGGGCCCCTAAAAGGTTAGATTTGGCTCCAAGCATCAAAGATCAATACACTAGCACTGTGGGGACATCCAGATGGTAAAACGGCTGCTTTGTGTGGATTAGATGCAAGGTCTTTGTGGATACAACCTGAGCTAATCTCTCCTCCCCTCAGTGCAGTGTTGGGGTTCCTTCACATCTTGACCTTACATATCTTGAAATTCAACTTAATATATTGTGTATGTTTAACAATACAGTATACAATGATAATGGAATAGGCAAAACCCTAAACAAATGTAAATGTAATTAGTGAGTTTAATGAATGCAGGACAGGTCTCTCGTCTTGAAATAGCAAAGCCAAACCGTATATTTAAAGGCGTGCAAATAAGGAGGCACTGCAGGATTCATTCAAAGCGGAATCGTCTGAGTCTGATATTATTTATTCATGCACAGCTGAAGCGTAGCATCAAAATGGGATTTGGATGACATAATATTTGGAGATTTACTATGTCGGGCACATCACTGCAAATGCTAGTCAAGGATAGATTTGAGTTATGAGCTCCTGATTTAAATACAGCAAGAAATTGACCTGAAAGGTGTTATTGCAGTCGATTAAAAATGCATGGGGCTTATAAGAGATGCATTTAGGTTCACTGTATTTTTAGCTATGGTGTTGTAATATGCACATTTACTTTTAGATAACACTTGACTTCTTTCCATGTCCAGCTAAATACAAATGTTATACAAATACAGACCACATTTGCATCAAAAACACATTGATGCTGAGATAAACTTAAACTAATTAAGATTTAAAACCAGGCCAAATCTGCAACTGGCATCTGCAACTGGGATCAAATTAGGAAAAAACAAGAAGAACACACCCTCAAATTCCAGTTTAAAGTTGCTCTGTTGCTCCTTCAGTGAAACATTCGCTCTCACAGGCCGACTACTGATCGCCAAAGATCCAAATTCTTCTGCAATACTTGACAAAGAGTGGGTTGGGTCACCACTCCCCAGGCGTGCCTCAATTTAAGTAGGTTTATTTGCGTAGCACATATGAAACAAAGGAGCTGAGTGGTCTTCTGTCATTTAGAACACAAACTTCATTTACCTCACATTAAAATTTTTGTTTCCTTTACTCATTGTATTTGCACAAATCCATCTTCTGCGCGTGTTGTTTACAGGTGATCATTGTAGAATATGACATACAGTATCTGTGATTGTTAAGGCCTGTGACCGTATCACATCGCAGCATTCACAGGCAACAGCACAGAAGATCTTTTAGAAAACTTTAGACAGTTTGGATCATGCGGGACAGGCAACGTGTCAAAAGCAGAGCAGGCGATCGCAGCACGGTCCCTGTTAAAACGGTCACAAAAACGACTCCCGCTGTTGTACCTCACGGTGAATCATGTGTTCGGCGCATTATTACATGTACAAAAGACACTAAACATCAGAACCAGGCAGGTTATCAACTGAAATTACTGGTAAAAAATGAAGATCACTACTTCGCAAGTTTCGCCTTTCACGAGTTATTTCTGGAACCCAAACCCAGCGATAAACGAGGGACCACTGTATCAACTTTTGTGAATGAAATTCGACCCTACGACCCTTAAAAGTTACATTCAGGTGAGTGAAAAAAACGGCGAGAAAAACACGGTCTCAAGCTTCTGGAGGCAGACGTCTGTCAGACCGATTCAGTTTAAGTAGATCTGAAGTTACAAAAATGAGCAAGTTCAGGTTTGGGGCTTGAAGTTGATCAAGATTAGGATTTCGTTATATTCATAAAAAATAACTCATCTTTACAACTAACTTAGAAATGACCTGGGGCAGCCATGCATAAGTTATTCAAAAAAGGAGAAATTACATAGTATATATGCAATAAAATTTGCGGCACACATTGCATCAGCTGCTCTTTAACAGTTTTTTATTGACTCTGCAATCATATTTACTGTATCTTTTGCAGTAGCCTTACAAATATAGTATTATTTTGGATTCTGTAAAAAAATGCAGCCTATTTTAGACAAGATAAATGATCTTAGATACTAATAGCTAAACTGAACTCCTACTCTTCTTTTCCCAACCAAAAGAATCACTGAAAGTTCACCCACCGATGACTCCTACACGACTTTCACAAAAACTTTCTTGTTTGAGTTCGTGTTGGAGTCACAAGTCGCACAAAGAAACTATACAGTCGACAAACAGAAACCTGAAAAGAAATGCTAGATCCTGAAGGCTATTCTTCACCAATCAATATGAAATCCAGTGAAGTGTGCGCCGAGCAGGAAGCGCGTTGTACTTCAATATGAGGACCTGCTTGTCCAGCGGCTGCAGCAATAAAAGATCTGTGTCTACACGATATTTGCATTTATGGATTTCTCTGGGGATTGTGCCCATGTGTCGTGTTCTTTATGGTTGAAGGAATTTTATTTATAGTTTGCAAGGACCAGCAGAAAAAAACATGCACTTTAGTCTGCGATGGCACTGCTGAAAATGCACATGGACCTCGGAAAGCAGGAGAAATGTTTTTGTCTGTGTTGAAAAATGCATGGAGACTTGCACAAAAGAACAAGAAGAGAAAAAAAAAAGAACTTTGATAAACACTTCCTGCTTTGTGGAAACAGATGAAAATTAGCTGTTTGTCATTTTTCTTGATAAAACTGATTTAATGTCAGTTGATAAAAACAAAAAAATTTCCTAAGAAAAATCTGACTTTATAATTGTAAGGTCATTGTCTTCATGGAATTGTTGATTATTTCTTCGGATTAACATTTAGGAATACACCAGTCCATAACACAGAAAATAAACACAAACATACCTCGTTGGCTGACCCAAACTTAAGAGGTAAAATGATGACTTTGCAGTCACTTTATAAACTTAAATTGGCATTTTTAACACACCATGCTTTCTAATTAGTGTCTACCGGAAACCGTACACCTTAGCAAAAGTTCCTACCCCCTAAATTTAAAAATAAAAGCACCAAAACTCTATAATACAAATTTGACTAAAAACAAACATTACATCAAAAGTATCGCAGTAAAATCTACCTTTCTTTTGAATCTGCAATCATTTCAAGTACCCGTGGTTGGGAAACACTGGTTTAGGCAAACCAAATGACTCGTCGCAAAAAATTTAATGTGCATCTTTAAAACTTAATTTTACACTGCAGTTAATTGTGATTACAGAAAAAAGGTGTTTCTTATTGTTCATTGTTTAAGATGTCTCTTTATTATATGACAAGTACAACTATAGAATTATGGTGACAAGTTCGGAGAGACATCCAGCACGTTTTCAGAATCTCTCAGCTGTGCAGCCAAAGCTAGACTATTGTGTAGCACTGAATGATAATTTAACACAACATACATCTTTATGAAATTACTCAGCCTTGTCTCCTTGCAACCATCTTCCTTGTCAGATTAAGATTCCTCTTTGTGCCAATTTCCGAACGTGAAAATTGAACATCTGTCCCTCCTGCTCCTGTTACTGTGACATGTTTTGCATTGAAAGCCGCTGTATTTTAATCAACTGACTGATATACATCTTCTCCATATGGCAGCGTTACACATATTTTTATTGCTTTTACAATACCATAACTGCATTTTAATGACGTCTTTCCAATACCCGAGCCTTTATCCGCCGCCGTACATTCGATTGCCTTCCCAAATGGTACGTATCCTTCTTCGTAATAGCCACGTTTCTGTCGCGAATACTTTTTATTCCACATAAAAAATGAACTGTGATTTTGCTTCAGTTTAACCTATGCGCAGTCAATACCCCGCTGCATCTGCATCAGCAAAAAAAGACATCGGCAAAGAATAAGCAAATCAACATGAAGACATTTGCCAGAAATCGATGTGCTGCTGCTGGCCGAGTTCTAATATGAAGTTCTTCGTCTCCTGCAGCCACCACGGAGCCTCCTCAGCGCCATTTGCATTTATGGATTTTCGCTGTATCTGCGTGTCACGGCGTCGCTCCAGGGAAATGGGATCTCTATTCATAGTCTTTATCCGTCTCATCGCCAGCACGGACTTGACCGAGAGCTTTTGGAAGGCGTCCCGCTCAGGCCCAAACGATTTACCACAGCCGGAGCAGAACAGAGCACTGAGGAGAAGACTGAGGTGTGATTTTGAGAGCACGATGGATTATTATAGGGTTGGTCTGTGGGGAAAGGTTCTCTGTTTTTACTACAGTTCTAATATGATTGATTGGCCGTAGTCCTATTCTGATTAAGCCTTGTTTATATACGGCAGGTGTCATCAGGAAAACACACTATTTTTGCTTGATTTCTTTTGCAACAAGCAGGGGTGAAAAAAATGTTTTTAGCGGCAGTATACACATCAGACTAGCAAATCATCACTGGTTTGCTCCGCAGAAGTAATCTCACTTATTACCTGGCTCTACCAGATGGATTCTCACAATATTTGTAGCTTTCACCAAATAATGAGAACAAATTCGGAGACCCTCGCCGTACGGTTGAAGTTTATATGGAGAATTTTCTAAGGAATGAACAATCCAACAACTGTCTTTGAAACAATGAACATTCATCTGTCCAGAGCCACGCCCTCCACTGTTATCGAGTCAGGAGTTACTTAATGGGTTAACAAGGAACTTTGTTTTCTATTGATCAACGTTTTACCTCACCATGTCCACAGTTTATATGTTTTTTTCTTCTTTTTCTGTTTGCAATAAATATGAGACTGTTACAGTTACAATTGTTTTTGACTTAGATTGACCACATGTATATATTTTTTTCAATTCACCACCCTTAAAGGGGCACTGTGTAATATTGAGAGGAATTTTAATTATCACTTATAGTCCACAAACATTTAAATCATATTTATTCTTTACAACATGAATACTTAAGAGAGCACTGTTAACCAATCCACATCAATGGTGATACATTTATACGTATTTGAAATGTTTTATTACGGGCCAGAATGTGAATATTGACCCTAGATGTCAGCATGGTAGATAGGAAAAATGCATTGGAAATGCTCCCCCTGGTGTTCAAAAGTGGACATTACTTACATGTATTTATTTTTTCGTACACAGTGCCCTTTAAAGTAGTCGCTGTGAGTTCAGTCAAAAGTTTTTGCGCTTTTTTCATTCTTCTTGTACAACTTGAGTTGTATTGCTTAATTCACAATAGTTAAACAATCCTTATTTATAATTCCCTTTTCCTCAAAAATGTAACTTTTAAATTTCATTTGTAATTTTATGCAATGCTTAAATCCAAAAGTCTTTTGAGCATTTCTGTCATCATTACAGCTGCATTAGCATGTTGGTGACAAGTTAGCAATAGTTTAATAAAACTTCAGTTGTAAGCATGTTGATTTGAGTTAATTCATAAGAAGTCTGAGAACACAGGAAAAAAATTGTTTGGCCTCAGGGTTTTAGTTTGACCTCGAGCAATAATGTGACACCAAAAATGGGGCATGAATTAGGGCTGGGCCATTATTCGAGAGATCGAGATCGAGATCGAGATCGAATCGAACAGAATCGTCACTTATTTGGTGGTAGGTTTTGAATCGAAAGATCGAAAACCAATTTTTTTGTCGGTAAAAATGTGTAGTAGGTAAAAAGTCAAACATGGAGGCAGAGTATTGATTCAGAGTTAAAAAAAAAAAAATTAATAAATGGGACATATTAAAAGTTTTAGTTTTGTTTATGTTCATGAATGGCATTTTCCGATCAAAAAATTAGATCAGTCAATATGAGAAAAAAAATTGTGATATTTTTTTCTAGATTGCACCGTCCTAGTATGAATGCATAAACTGGTCACGCAATGATAAAATACTGTAACATTATCGTAGCTACTAGAAAGAGTTAATCGTTTGAATAGTTTTTGGTGTATTCTTCAGTAAAACACCACATCAGCAGCATACAGCATTTGTCCCACAGTTTCCAAGTATAGCAGAGTATCCTCACACATTCGGTTTTAAGTGACGGTAAACACCCATTAGCCCAGTGGCTGCTCTAAACCGCATAAAAACCTGTGGAACTGAAGAGGGCGATTTGGGACTCACATCCTCGCAGCGGCTTGAGTGTGGAGAATCGCTGTAATTTCATGCAATTATTTGGGACAGGTGAGTGTCTCCAGCAGCATGAGGCCACGTGGAAGAAAGTGTCCTCCGCTAAATGGATGTCAAGCGTTAATTTGATCCTGTCACCCGCTCGGCTCTCGTGCTCTCCTCCATGCATTGTGCCGTGAGGAATCCATCAACAGATCTGCTCTCACGACGCTGAGCGAGGCCGTTTCAATGCAAATCACTCTTCTGTCAAACAGCACGGTGAAAGGCTCTGACACAATTAGCAATTTTGGCAGATTTGACTGTGAAGATATAACTGAACTGTCATGGTGGAACTTCAAGACTAAGAGACAGATTTAGATTTTTGTAATTTTGTCTGAATTTGATGTGATAGTTCTTGTGGTAAATATTCTTCATAGTTTAATATTAAATTGACACACATCTGCACACACAAGGTTTTGACCTAGTGCCCGTTGACGCCACATCTCAAGTACTGTGATTCTTTACAAAGCTCGAGTCGATAACTCTGTGGACTGTTCAAATTAGCCTCCGCAACTTTGTTTAAAATACACTGTAGTAGTTCCTCGAATAAGTTCCATGTGAAACAAGCTGCTATTAGTTTTGCCTGTTCTGCGCACCATAGAATCACTGAGTTTTAATAAAATAAACAAATTAAAGTGCGTATGACAGGTTAGACTGCATTTTTAGTAAAACATAGCAAACATGGATATATGATTAAGATTTCACTAAACGTTTAGCTTGTTTTTACCCAGTTTGGTTGTTTTGGTGAAGTTTATTATCGTCTTTTGTTCAGTAAATTAGACACTTTAGGGACATATGTGGAGGTATTCTGTTTTAGAGCTAAATTGACTTTCTGTAATTTTCATGAAGTAATTTGAGTTCTAAAACAGAATCTCTTCACATACAATGTCATCAAGAAGCACCAAAAAAAAAAAAAGACAATTTACTCACAACTGTCTCAGTTTCCTTGGAATTTAAACAGCCATTTAGCTTAAAGGTGCATTGCGTAAGTTAAAATGTTCAATATTACGATATATCAAATTACCGTCCATTGGCACATGTCTGGATATGCGCCATGACGTTTTGTAAACTTACCGAGTTTGCCTCTGTAAGCGCCGACAGGCTCATAAATGTGAGTGGTGCGGGTCGCATTTTCCCGCGCTCGTCCTCCTTCACTGGATTATCGTCATTATTTCTATTTATTTAACAAAAGCTCTCGGTTTTATACAATGGACGGCTGTTGTAAAGGCTGCTTAATGAAAAAGAAAATAAATAATCATTGGTAAATACTGCCATCTAGCTTCCGAACCCCCGTAACACACGGAAGAATTCAAAACAACTAGCCCACCGTAACAGCATGGCATGAAGCCGACTGCAGGACCGAGGAGCACTTGGACATGTTTTTGAGAAAGAGGAATTGTGCTGGAGATCAATAAGACGCTCATCTGGTGATTATTTTCATTAGAAGGTAAGACTCTCAGGCCTGTCCAAGTACATCGCACATTTAGACACAGATTTAGTAGCTTAGCGCTTAGCTGTTTGTCTTGGTAAGGTTTATGTTTTATTAGAGTAATAAATTGCCATTGAGCATTTAGTTTATGACAAATGAGGCCTGTAAAAAGCTTGTTTACAATTTTCTCTCACGCTAAAACAAAGCTTTTCCTCAAACTCTCAATAATCTTTTCTTGTGTAACTTTTGGAGTTTGTAAACTGATCATTCAGTCAAAAAGAACATAAAATAGCCAGCATCTACTTTTTCATACAAAAACCTTTGTCTTCTTAAGTCAGAAAACATTTAGCAGAAAATAACGATGTGTCAAAAGAATCTTTTCAGCCGTAAAATACGTCTTCAGCTGCTGATAGTAGGGAGGGTGCAGTGCCACAAAACGCCAAAGATGGCGCCCTTGTTCAAAACCTTTGCAACTTACGCCATGCACCTTTAATATAGTAGAATGTGAGCTAGGGTAAGATAAAGGTAAGCCAAATGCTTCTCTCAGACCAATTTTTTGTCCCCCAGTCTTTGACCAAAACAGCAATAAGTAATGTATTTTACACTGAGTTTGAAAAATTTGAAAAAAGTTTTTATTGCATGTCCACTTTTATTTAGTTCAGATTGGCTCTCCATGTAGTCTGTGTTTCAACTTGCGGCCCTTGATGAAAAAGGTTTGGAGACCCCTGGTTTAACAGCATTAATAAATACAGGCACCTGTGGATGAACGTCACGTGATGAGGAATCTCCTGCTGTAGGTCTGAGAGCAAAAGTCTTAAATCTGCAGCAGACCCTTTTGCTCTTATAAGTCCATAAAACATCCAGACTCACATTTCTGCAACATTAGCATATCAGACAAGATGGTTTGATCATTTTTTCTGATGTAAATTTTCTTTGTTATCCAGTAGATGAGGCCTAAACTTCAGACATGAGTGACTGCTGTATTTGCCTTAATACGCTTTATTTTTGGCACAAGCTGCCAAAGTAAAGCTTTTCAAGAACAATGCAATACATCTCATTTGTCCTTTTAAGCTGGTGATGATAGCAGGGCAAGTTATAGGTCATTGCAGAGTTCAGACTGAGAATATAAACGTTATTCAGGCTGTAAATGAATAAATGCAGGAAACCATACTGGAACATTTCTCCATAAGCAGATCTTTAAACTGCTGCGCAAACACATTCTGGGAGAAGTGTTTATGTTTTGTGCCTGGATGCAAATGTGCGTTCGCCTGGTCTGATGGTCCGGCGTATTGGCAAGTGTGGCAGCTCCGATCGATAAAGATTTTAGCCGTGTCTTAAAAGCCGTAATGGTGGCCTTTATGTGTGTCATTGTCACTTACGCAAAAGTCACGGCTCCTCAGTGGCCCCATCCATCACCTGGAGAGTCTGGCCCACGCCGCTTTCTGCCTAACTGATTCACTCAGACGCTGTTTGTTTTTCTGCTCTCAAAGTCGCTTTCATTTATGACAAAGGCCAAACGTCGGCTGCGGTGGTTTGCTATAGGCATGGCACTGGAGCACTAAATTGGCAAGACAAACAAACAAAAACAACACACAAACAAACAAAAACTTTTTATATTTTCTTTTACTGCAATTGTTTTGGGTTCCAGTTTAGACATCAACAAGTGTTCATGAATTAATTTTATGGAAGAGTAGTTTCTCTGAATATGAATATTTTTTTTGGCAATTTTGGTGCAAACTGAGCATATTAGCAAGTTTCAGGTGAAAACATACACATACCTTCTGTCTCACTGCAAAACCCATTGTCATTTCTACATTCTGTGTGACATCAGCGTGTATTGTCTAGAGATAGACCGATATGGGTTTTTGGGTGGCCGATGCCGATTTTTATTCGATTTGGGCAGCCGATATCAACTTCTGTGGCCGATATTTTGAGACCGATTTCAAGGCCGATATATATACATGGTCGGTTGTCTAAAATAATCCCAGATGGAATTGAGATTTTGTGTCATTGCCATGTAAGAGAAGAAAAAAAGATCAAATGACATTGAAATTAACTCGGCCAGAAAGACGAAGCGAATACTTTTGCGTGCAGTCCGCTTACCTCCGTGCTATCAGTAAAGAGGAGTAACGGCGGTTTGCACTGATACATTTTGTAACGAGTGGATCGGAAAAATAAATGCCCGTTCTACAATTCTGCTTGTTGTTTTCACCCTTTTGACGACGTTGTGTGTGTCGTTTTCCCGAGTGCAGCCAACAGCACGACGAAAGGAAAGCAAGAAAGCATGTGCGTGCATTCTTGTAAACAAACACCTGGTGATGGCTTACGAGAGGACTTGCATGCAGAAATGTTGGAATAATTATTGCCGCTAAGCGTTAATGCAGAAATATACAAGTATGTTGTTGGTTAATAATCACTGCATGCTAAAGCTTGAAAAGAGAAAAAATAATTTGACCATACTTTTCTTTCCATTCAACTTTGGTGCTGAGACAGAGCGCAGCGCCCAGTGCTTCTCCCCTGCTCTTGTGTGTGCAGAGGTCCTTTTCGGCTATGGCTGCCCAGGCGGTGCCTGATCAAAAAACTGACTTTTTCTTTCCGATAATTAATGTTTTCTAGATTCTTTCATTACAAAAATGTGAAACTAATAACTATAAAGAAAATATATTGGTCTACCTCTTGTATTGTCAAAACTGAGCACAATTTGCAGATACCTGCTGTAAAACTAATCACACTGCTGAGCCCTTTACCCTTCTTCCAATGCTTTTCAATGAACCTAAAATAAGAAAACCAATTCCAGAAATCAATCTTGAGAATTGACCAGTGAAAATCATTAGCGACAAGAAAAAGCAGCATCCGTCGACCTCCATTCTGGTGAAAAAGTCTGCAGTGAGGATTTTTTAACTGACCTTTATTTAACCAGGATAGTCCAACCAAGTTTTTAATGGTATGGATTCACATAGCACCCATGCAAACTTCAGAAAGAAAGGCCCAGGTCACCTGGGAATGGAACGCAGAAGCATCCTACAATCAAGTAAGAGTGCTAACTGCTGTGTCACTGTGTCACCCAATAAAGCAGGGGTGTTGAACTCATTTTGACAAAGGGTCATATTGGCATTATGGGTTGTCCTCAAAGGGTCGATTATAACTGAAATTAACCTTACTAATCTTTGATATACTACAAATAGTAGTTGTATTTATGTATTGTATATTTTTTGAAGTTACAATTACTGAATGTGTATCTGCAGAAAAATGACTTGCTCTTTAAGTTTCAAACCAATCATTTCATTAAATTGAAACACACAGATTTCTCCTGGCACTAATTTAAAATTAAAGTGAACCTAGCATCAACATGTGCAATAGAGGAAAGGAAGTAGCTATAGGTTTTTCATGATCTAGTTGCTGTTACCAACAATCCTCAAGTTGCACTTACTTCTGAAAGTTGTAGGGGAAATAAAATCTTTGGGTTAAAAGGTGATGTCAGACTTTATTAGAGAATCTTCTAAAAATACAATTTAAGAACAGATTTAGCTCATATCCACATCTCTGACACTTCAGAACTAGCCACTTTGAATGCAAGTTTTTCAGGTACTTTGATGTTTTCTGAAATGGGGAAAATGTGCACAATTTAAAAGTGAATTCCTGCTGCTTGTTCCGGATAGAGAAGTCCATTTGCTGCTGGGAAGCACAGAGCTGCTGCTAAAACACAGCGTGCCGTGTCAGAGCCAAACCAATGCCCTTGAAGCACCACTGAGTCTAAACTTTTTCACTCTCAAATATCAACATCCTTTTACCCGTTTGATCTGAGGAAAAAATAAAGTTTGAAATTCTACAAAGAAATGTGCAAAACTATTCCTTGGACCTCGCGGATAACAAGCACAAAATACATTTATTGTAAGCATCTGAAAGCAAATTGTAACTTTTATAGGCAATTTATTCTAACCAAGTATTTTTCTTTACAAAATATCCAAAATTATCATGAAATAATTTAAAGTGCATACTTTCTTGCTCTAAGATTCCATGATATGGCATAAAACTGATCCAGGCTATATCCATGAAGAATGTTCCAAAGTATTGTTTTAACTTTCTATTTCAATGGAACTAAACAGATGTTTTTTACTGTTTACTTTATTCTGCCCTGCCCACTTTTCTTGGCAGTGCACTTCCTGTTTAGCTGCACTAGTTTGCTTAGCTTTAGCTGCTATTAGCTACCTTAACAAAGCTAAAAAGGAAGTGTGCTTCGAAGAAAAGTGGGCAGGACAGAATGAGGTAAATACACACTTTCTTTCTTTCGTTCTTCCTTTCGCTCTGTCTTTCTTTCGCTCTTTCTTTTTCAGTTTTTATAAGATAATACCTCAAGTTTACTGCCTGTGTTGGAAGAGATTGGTTATCCAATGTAATCCCGTGTTTTAAGTCAATTTTAATCATTATTTCACCTTCATTTTGGTCGTTGAACAAGCTATACTTGTATTTAAGTCAACATTAAGCCTTTGAGTTGTTCCAATTTTTTTTTATTTTTTAACGCAAAGAAGTCTGAAAAAATACTGATGATGTTATTGTCTTCTATTTGTAGTTTGGGCCAACTGTAGCAGCACAACTTGACTTTGTTCACTTTTATTGTAATCCAGATTTAATAGAGACCACCTCCAATTGTTCGGCTGTGTCCTGTGGTTCACTCCTGCACCAACAATCATAAACCAGAAAACACAATGCAGAAAGAAAACCAGTACTTGGTCTCCCATCCAAGTACTGGCTTAGCTTCTGACGTTTGAAGAAATCAGGGTTTGACAAGCTATGACCAATACTTTTATTATTATTTTAAAGTATGTACTATAACCTGAGTACAGTCCTTCTTGATTACAAACCTCTGCACACATGTAACTGTAACATCATTAGAGCTGCTTCGTAGTTAATCCCGTTTGAGCAGCACATGTTTATGACAGCTGCTTTTAATCCAGGGCTTTAAAACACTGTAATGCCACATTCTTTATTACAGAAATATTCCCAGTGCAGCCGCAGGACATTGGCTGAACTTTTGCTCAGGAATGCACCACGCTCCCAAAAATCCCTTGTTGTGGCAAACTGTCTGAGATGTCTAGTTGCCCCGAGCAACCGTGAACCGCTCTCACCAAACGCCCAGGAAGAAAACTGGTTAAATGCGTCCACACTGTCGTAGATAATTAACGTCTGGCTATTTTTGATGTTGTTTTTGGGATCCTTGCCCGACCCCGGAGTCTTTAGACGGAGGCGGGGCCCTAGAGGTCACCGCGGCCTCTGCCTCTGGTTTGACTGATGTGTGTGATTAGCTGGCATTACCTTCGCACTTTCTCAGGTCGAAGCTAAATTACTAAAGGGCGGCGTGGAAAACAAAGTCAGCGTTTTGGCTTTCATCTTGGCTCTGAATATTGAGATGGAGAGGGCCTGCCCCGAACAAACAGACTTTATTCCAAACAAAGAAGAAAGAGTCCAAACCACCAAGAGTCTTTCCAGGTAAACTTTCAGGGACATTTTAAACTCAGGGTTGTTACTTATATTAACTCTTTCCCTGCCAATGACGAAAATTTTCGTCATAACGAACCCAACCGTAGCCTGCCAATGACGGAAATTTTCGTCATAAGCTTTTTTTTACGTGCGGCGATAGAGTGCTCTCTGGTGCACGTGTTCAATTAATCAGCATTAAAATAGCATGATGCAGTTTCATATATTCACCACCAGAAGGCAGTATCGCATTAGCACAAGAGCGCAGCGGAAGTCAGACTCACGTGTTGTTCTGTTTACATTACGGAGCGCTGTTGGCTGTGTTTAGTGATCACTCGCCTCTAAAGGATCGGTTTTCATTATCAAACGGATTACAGGCAACACATCAGGACTAAAAACATTGTTGAGTAAGTTTAGAGCAGATATTTGATCTTTAAAATGAAGAAAAGACGATTCTACAGGACTAGAACTCTGAGGAGAACGACATATGCAGCGAGTCTCAAGAGGAAAACAAACTTCTTTCCTCCGGTGAGCGAGCTTAAAGTGTCAGAGTAAGTCAAACTACTGTAATTCTTCATGTTTGGAAGGTTAAATATAATCTATGCCCCATGAAAAAGGCTGAATCTATAGAATCTGCATCAGAAAGAAGAAAACTGCTGTTCTACCTCCTCGTCTGTAACACAGCTTTTGTTGGTTTAAAGATGAAAAAGACACTCGTTTTAATCACGTGAAGCTTGTATTTTTATTCTAAAAATGTTATTTAATTGTGGTAGTTCATTTTCTTTCACCAAAAAGTAGTACAGACAAAAATAACAGTGACATGAAGTTTGATTTAGAAAAAGGACGTTATCTCAGAAGTTTCTCGTCAAACGCTGAAATGTAATGAAAACAACGAATTTCAAATGCCTATAAAAAGAGAACGGAATAATGTAGAATAACAATTCTTTTTTAAATGAAAGTAGACACTTGTAGGTCTCATTTGGTGTATAACATGTCATGATTCTAGTTGCACAAGGTTTTTTGTGGAGCTGTGAATATTGCTTAAAATGAGCAAAAAGGCCTGGCAGGGAAGGGGGCCAAAGTGAGAATAGGGCTGGCCGTGAAAGAGTTAACGGATACATAAATAAAGGTTGGTTTTGACTGGAGCTGGCTAAGTTGTTTGCATGCCCATTTAAATAATTCCAGGTTTTTGGACTGTGGGACTATTCAAAGTTGGCAAAGTTTCTCTATATGGCTGGTAAATTAGACACAAATTTCGAAAACATCGCTCAATGCAGTTCATTTTGTTTCTGTAACCCAAAGCTTCTGCATATTCCACACTAAAATCTGCCACTTAACTGCATAAATACAGGTACTTTAGGAAAGAAAAATATTAACACAAGGTTGACAAGGATTTAGATTCCCTATCATTTTTAGATGGTAAGATGATTCACCACATTTATGCACAAGAAGGATGTGTCTTGCTCAAGGACACAATGAAAGCTTGCATTTGCAGACGCTAGGACTAGATGCTGCAATCAAGGAGCCAAAACATAATCCATCTGAAAGTCAGACAGCGACAGAGCACCAGAGATTCTTGCTCTTCAATCCCAGGTTGCGCAATGAAAATACATACTTCAGTATATGTGTTTATTTACTTCCAAACATTGAGTCTAAATATTTACAACAAAGAATTGAGCGTGATCTTACAGAAATGTGTATGTACCACGCAATTTCTCGTGCCACAGTTCACTTCTATGGTGGATGTAAAGATGTGTTATTTTTTATGAATCTTGACGAAATCCTAATCTTAACCACCACAGGTCCCAGGCATAAACTTTTTACTAAAACCCTTTTTAGTAACTTCAGACCTAAACTTTGCAATTAACCCAAAGAAAATGTCCCATGGGGCTTCAACAAAAACACCTTTCCATAAGACGTGAAGAAAATAGCGTCTCTATTTGATGCTTTTCACTGAAAAAAAATTAAATACATTCGCCGTATAATAGACACCAAAAAAGGATAAGCTATTAACATATCGTAGAATAGAATAAATCAGTGTTGAATTTTCGTACCCACTACAAAGCCCTTAAGCGCCCGACCTTCTTTTAATAGCTTCATAATTATGCTATATTGAGTTTGGAGTTGTTTTGTCACTGTTTCATACGTGTTTGAGTAATTCTGCTCAATAACATGATGACACATCTTTAAAACTCCAAATCAGACATGACCTGTGGGGCCAAATGCAGCCCTTGGACCATTTTTTTTGGCACTCAGTCTTCCTGCTAGGTTATCACAAATTACATAGTTAGATTTTAATGTCAAGATTGATCATTTCTGCTAACATAGTAATGATAACAAATATTTTGATTATATAAACCTAAAATAATGTTTAATGCTTGATTAACTTTACTTCACATCCACTCATTATATGACCCTCCGCTCCAAATAAGTTTCAAAATGCGGCCCATTCTAAACGGTCTGTTCTACGTTATGACATCATGAAGTGGCAGTATTAAAGTTAACAACTAACAATAAAAGTAACTGTAAGTAAAAGCAATGTAAATGGTAATAGAAATTGAATACAGACAAAAGAGTGGATATAGCCTCTTTGTTTATTTATTTTTCACAAAATCTTTTATGATTTTTTTCTGAGATGAGATGAGGATCAGACATGAAGGTAAACACTTGAGCATCGCAGTCACCTCTGATCCAGGAAAGCACTTGGACGAGTATTTTGTTTCCTTCCAAAGACAGTAAAAGCTCGCTGCAGATGTGTGAATGTGTGTGTGTGTGGACTCTGCACTCTCATTTACATATAGAGCACTGGCCCTCAGGAGGTAAGTGGACTTAAACAGTGAAAGAGCCCTGCTGCTTTATTGCCTTTCATGCTGCAGTGAATACCTGAGAGCCACAGCTCCTCAGTCGTGGCAGTGAAATCTATATCCCAATGAGAAACAGCTCCCACTTACTGTCTGCACGCGGCTCAAGTACAGCACAAGACCAGGGCACAAGACCAGAGTGAGCTAGTGTTTCAACAACTTCTCATTTCAACAACACTGACTAAGAAAGAAAATGTTGAATCAATATGAGTGGTTGTCATCGTTGGCTGCTCCTCTGCTCTGCTCTTGACTGGCACTCCACTTGATTCTTTTTTTTTTTTCTAAATATTTGGCAAATTTTATCAAAGAACTGCAGCTTGTGTGGTTAGAGCATAAGGACAGTTGGGTTTTGAAGCGAGTATGCCTGATTTTTTACAATAAAATAACTTAAAATCATAATCCCATTAGCACAGATGTCTTGTTACTATATCTATTCACATGAAAATTAGTCCGTATGTCGTGTCTACTTGTGTCAATTTTTTCACCAAAACTGAGCTAGTCAGTTGTTGTTAGCATTGTGACTAACGAGTTTGGTTCGGGACTCTGGTCTCATATAGGGCTTTTCCATTAGTACCTGCTTGGCCCTACTCGACTCGACTCGACTCTACGCACCTCTACCCGGCTTAGCCCCGCTCAGAGGGAGAGCATTTCCATTACAAGAGAGGCCGAGTGGGGCTGTTGTGAAGCTGGGCGGTACGTTGCCAACACTGTCACTCCCCAAATGGGGACATGATGCAAGCTCATAGAAAACAACGGAGCGTTTCAATGCGCATCGGCTTTAATTTAAGGATAATCAGACCGTTCGTTCTCCAGCGTTTTATAAGCGTAATATAAAACAAATATCCACCGCCGCATTGGCCAGTAGAGTGAAGCTTTTCATGTCAACACGTTCACGGACTCACCTCTTCTTCACGTCCGTCCGACACGTCTGTCTAAAGTCCCGCTCTGGTCCCGATGTACAATCACAAAGTCAGCTGTCCCATCTTCCTCCTCCGTCTCTCTGTCCTGACGAAGCTGTATTATAATCTCTTGCTTCAAAACGTGTGCATCGGATGTCCATCAGTGTTCACTGTGAGAAGCAGGGCCCCGCAGCAGCACAGGTAACCTGCATGTGCCTACGCACAAGCCCGTGTGGTCTACGCACACACTCATCGAACTACTGTCTTATGTATTTAGCGGATAGGGACAAGGGACTCGTTTTTTTTATGTCAATGAGCTGTTTTTTGCTACAGAGAGTACGAAATGTAGAAGCATTACGGTGCTATCGGCAGCTAGCTTAGCGGCGACTCACGTTAGCGTACAGTAACAACAACAAATCAGCGGCACTTGTTCTGTGACGCAACAGGCGACGTGCGTCTGACGTCAGGTTTAGTATCTGCTCGGCTCGACTTGGCCCTGGGGTAGAGCAGGTACTAAAAAAGTACCTGGTCGGCGCGATCAGCCCCAAATGGAAAAGCTCCGCACCAGGGCTAAGTCGCGCCGAGTAGAGTAGAGTAGGGCCAAGCAGGTACTAATGGAAAAGCCCTAATAGCAAAAAGGTCCTGGGTTCGACTTCCAAGCGGCCTTTATATGTGGAGTTTGCACGTTCTCTCCGTGCCTGCGTAGGTTTCCTCTGGGTGCTCTGGTTTCTTCCTGCAACTAAAACCATGTCCAATGTGCCTCCTCTCTCCCCAGGACTAGAAATTAGCTGGAAAAATAGAATCTGGTACAATCATCTACCATTGTGCTTAATGTAATTGTACATTGTCCTTAATAAACATTAACTTACCTTCTTGCTTAGTGCCTTGTGCACCAGCTCCAGTCCACTGTGGTCCGAATTTGCCCAAAGCCATGCGATTCATGTAGAATCCCTCGAGAATGCTCATGTCATGACTATAAAGTTGCATCAGACTGCTGCAACCTTTGGGAAAAGAAGACTCTCTAGTCTACGGTACATACAGTATATCAAACTCCAAGCCCAGGGGTCAGATGCGGCCCTCAAGGTCTTGTAAGGTTTACTTAAGGTTTAAATTTAAAAAGTGCCAGGAGTAAGGTCTCTTAATGAAATGATTTGTCTGAAACTTAAAGAGTAAGTCTTTTTTCAGAAAATGCAGATGTTCAGTAATTGTCACTTCAAATAAATATACAATAATCAATTACAACAATTATTTGTAATATGTCAAAGATTAGTAAGGTTCATTTAAGTTACAATTGGCCCTTGGAGGACAACCCCAATGCCAATGAGTTCCACACCCTTGATCTACGGATTCTTTCCACACACTTGTGCGTTAAGTCTGTGTAGGGCACACTGGTTTGAAGCCCTTAAATCTTGCCTGATCTGCACCAAACTCTCATTCATTGTACAGTAGGGATAACTGCTATTAGCAAAAAGGCACACCTCACTCCTAACAGCTGGGAAATTAGCTTAACACTATGTAGATGAAAATAAGAAGTTTGGCATTCATAATTTTTTTGTTTACATTTTTATGGAAGCAAAGAAATTACTACTTTTAACTGTCTTTTTGTGTATCCAGGTTAAGAATCTCTGAGATTCTGCTGATTTTTTCATTCCAGAAATGACATATGAATTAAGTTGGAGAGTGGCTTGTTTCACAAAACCAAAACATAGCTGAGTAAGAGTGATGATTGCAACAGATGTGTCTCTATAAGTTCCCCTGACTCTTCCAGATGCTACAGTACCTTTGGCTGCAGGAGATAGAGGATAGAGTCTTTTGTCCTGAGGATTGATTCTAAACACAGGGTCTGAAGGATTTATTTGCTTGCTGTGCTTGAGTTGCCCTTCTGGGACAAGTAAAGTTATATTGATTAACTCATACTAAATATAGATTACTTTGCATGGAGGTTTTCCATTTGCTGGTAAATTGAAACATGTATCGGTCAATCCTACTGGCCTCTGCAACATTAAATTTTACTTACATAACTACCAGCTAAGCTCAAACACGGGGTTCACTTCCAAGGGCAAAAGTCTGTCCCCAACCAATCTTGTGTGCTTTATTACAGGCACACTCACACAAGGCTTTTCGAACCATGAAGTGCTCCAGGGAGTTCTTTAGCTCAGACTCAGAACTGCAGAAGTGAAAAATATAATGAAAAATCAAGAGATCGAAATGTATTGTCAATTATTTGATTGTGGGGTTTGAATCGAAATATTGAAAACCAATTCTTTGTCAGTAAGTTTGGTTTGGAGCAAAAGTACTTTTATTTAATTTTAATAGTTTGTTTGTTTGTTTGTTTTATTGTTTACAGGGTAGACAAGTAAATATATTTTCATCATGTAGGTGCAGGGAGAGACAAAGCCCAATAGAGCTTCTGTTAAAGCCTCCATCTAAAAAGTAATAAAAGTTGCACAACACTGAAGCAGGCTATCAAAGCATAATAATAATAAAAAACATCTAATAAATGAGACATAATAAAAGTTTTTTGTTTATATTCTTAAATGCAATTTTTATTTTATTTTTCATAGAGGTTAGTTAAGCAAAATCAAATAGAAAATCAAAATTGATCTGAGTAAAAAATATCATAACATTTCATCATCATTTAACAGTGTGTTTACTTGGGCATGGCTCAAGTACTGAGGTCACACCTGTCGCAGCAGAAATAAGCCCAGTGGCCCACTGTATCTTTAACATAATGAGTCAGACATGAGTTTTGAAGTAAAAACAGTGAGGACCAGCAACAAGAGAGACAACTACTAATTCTGTGCTCCATGTGAAAAAAACACCTTTAGGGTCTTGTAGACATGGCTCTAGTTTGATGGCTTATGTAAATGATATGTATGTAACATCTTACAAAACTATCTTATGAAACGACCTTATGTAAAGATCCAATATAAAGAGTAGCGCATGGTAGTGCTTTTTCTCTCTAAGACAGTTAATTGTCTCTTTGCCTGTCAAATAAAGATCTTCTGAGAACTGCACCTTTGAGTCTGGAGTCGATTCTGCAAGCCAGAGAAGGAAACCATCAGCTCACCTATTCTTCTCTTACTTCTTCTTATGGAAAAATCACGATCAATATGTTTAAAGGAGAGAACTGTTTTGTGCTCTGACCCATTTCCGCCAAACAGGCAAGAGTCTAATCCATGCTAGGCTAGAATACAGTTTGTTTGCACTCGCAGTAAACAAAAGGAGCCATTCAAGCTTGAGTATTGTTTGGTTTTGCTTTGGTGTGAGTGCACCCCTTAAAGTCTCCTGGCCTTTCTTTGTGTGTAGTTTGCATGAACATGTTTTAATGGGTTTCACTCATCAATCCAACTTATGCACAACAGGCAAACATGATCTTACTAGGGCTGTAGTCCTGTAGTCGTTTAGTCGATTAATCGGTCAATGGCATCTTAGTCTACCACAATTTGTATTAGTCGACTAATACTTTTAAATAGATTATGAGGTTTTATATAGAACAGGGACAAAAAGAAATTATTTAGTTGAGGATTTGGGACTGAAACATTGGTCTGATCTTATATAATTGCCATGTGTCCTATTCATTTTGTGTGTTTTTGCATGAACTCTATTGGAAGTTTAGTCTTTTCATTTGGATCAGATAAATAGAACAAAACAGACTTTTTAGCTTCAGAACTTTAGCCACGCCCCATTTTTAGTCAATTAATTGGCCGATGGGACATACCTTTAGTTGACCATGAATTTCTTTGGTCAACTACAGCTCTAGATCTTACTCAAGAAGACCAAAAGTAACTTACTGACTATGGAAGTGATGCTTGGACAATAAGTAAAATATCACTGAGGTAGAAAAAGTACTCTTATTCTGTTACCAGTCTTACCCATCTCCTCTACACTCAGGACACACTGACACCTCAACTAATCGTCCCCAAACTTTCCCCAATGTTAATTTATTCAACTTTAAATTTGACAATTGCTGGCTCCTGATATGATTTAAATTTGTGCCCACTGCCTCTGTCATGACAGCCCACCCACAACAATCAGCTCAACCCAGTCAACAAAAAGATTGTTTGGATCCACAAAAAATGATGATACAATCCATCAATGTCAGGCTAATCTGACTTGGAATTGTATTAGAAAACCTAAATAACGGCATGTTCACCGTGTTTTTTTATCCAGGCCAGTCAGCAGCAAGGAAGATTTATGGCCATGTCATTATTGTAAACATTATGACTGTGTGACTTAACCAGTGATTTATATTCATTCTATTAACTCACAAACCATTATGGAGCCTGGAGGAAAAGGACAAGCTAATATGCTAATATGGAAAGATATGAGTTTAGTACACATGTGCTCTGCTCAGCGTTCTCATTTGACATATCAGCCCACAAGGAAATGGTAAACACAAGTTACAGAAAAACAGTCAGGTTTATCCTTTCATTCCACCCATTTTCCTTTGCTTCATCCTAAGCTAGTTTGCTGAGTTACCAAAGAAAGAAAAGGTGGATTTATTTCTCTTTCCATGCACTCTTACTTCAACTCTTAGACAACATATAGACCAAGGCTATTTAACAAATATTTCTCAAAATCCAGATTTTTTGAAGACCATAGCTGCTGGGTTTAGTTACACAAAACATCACCACTTTTAGCACTTGTTCATGTTGCTTGCATTTGGCTAACTCAGGAGTCCCCGAGCGCTGCACTGCGGCGATCACTGCTCCTGAGGAGATGCCCCAGAGGCATTGAAGGATGGGTCAAATGCAGAGGACAAATTTCCCTACGGGGACAATAAAGTATACCTTAACCTTAACCTTTTGAGTTCAGGGACCCCTTAACAGTATGAAAATATTTCAAGGACCCCCTATTCTTTGACATAGTGATATCATAGTAAAAGTAAGATGAGAAAACCATGCTTTTTATCAAAACGTAAATGAAATATTAATTTTTACTTATTCCTATTGGTAACATTTCTATCAAATACATGTGTTTTGGGATTGTGTTATTAAAAAAAATGTGGCATTTATTCATCAGAGATTTTTAGGGGACCCCCAACATATGGACCAGGGACCCCCAGGGGTATCTGGACCCCACTTTGAGAACCACTGGGCTAACTCACAGAGGTCAACAGAGCTCAACACTCTGGCTTTTGAAAGGTGTTAAAGGTGATACAAACCAGTGAACAAAACATGCAGACTGTCAACATTTTTAAAATGTTTGTTAATGACGGCAATCTTCAGGTATAGCACCTGTAAACTTGTTCTTTTTGATCTGGTCAGCTAGGGTCTTGTGTATAGGAGAAGGTGGATGGAATGAGCTAATTTACGTGATTATAATGTCTAAACATGCAAAAACACAACAAACACTAACATCTTAGTCTTATTTCTTATAACTTGCAGTGACCTACCCTCATCTTCACATCTCAACCTTCACCCTTTGCCTTGAAAGTCGCCCTCCCCTCCTCAGAAGTCCATCGTTCAGAAGCTGTGCCATCATTACATCCATAAGAGCAGCGGACCTCAAAGGAACGACCCCGGAGAGAGGAGACATATTGAAAAGAGCCCTGTTTTATTAAGGCTACGCTGCGGGGGAAATGCGACGGTCATTGACTAAAGATAAAGTCAAGTCACCCAGATTAGCCTCTAGCCTCGGACCAAAACACCTCGCGCATTTGACTAGTTATTGCTTCCTGCTGTGGGGATCATACATCTAAGCTATTGATTAGCCTTGGCTTCTCCACTGCCCTAATTGTAGTACAGGCCTCGCATTTCACAGACAGTAATAGGTTACACAGAAGAATAAAGATGCAGTCGCCGGGTATCGATCACGAAGGAATCCACACCTCCAGCAAAATTAACGAGACAATGCAAAGGGATCGATAGAGCTTTGGCCCCCGAGTGAGCGGCCGCCCAGTGTAATCCAAGCAAGAAAAAAAAAGTGCTGATTTCGACTCATCTTTTCAAAAGCGTCTCATTAAAGTTCATCATGGAATATCAATTGTGAAAGCAGCGGGAGTCTCGTTAAACCTACGCTCTGTTCAAATGAGATGAGTGATTTCACTGGAGCGATGTAATTTACTTTTATCTGCTCTTCATTTGGTAAAAAGTGGAAAATGATGCATTAATTGGATCAAGAGTTTCTGGAGTAACTTATAGACATACACAGGGGTAAAAAAGACTTATAATTTCTTTTTTCTATGCTCACTGATCATAACACAAGACTACAACTACTTTAATGTCATTTCTTTTTCCGCCGTTGTTTACATAATGTTGCTATACAAGTTTTTTTTCCCCTATATTCTTAGATTTTTGCAGCCTTCAGACTTTTACTAACCTAAAACAGTCTCAGTCTTTTTTTCAGTTGTGAGGCAGTAGGCGTTTGTGACCTCAAAGCATAAAATGTAGGCGACCTCTACAGTGATAATGCAGTCTTGTTTGATTTGATTTTGAAGGCAATCATCTGCAGCAAATAGGAATCTGTATCTGTCACTGAATTTGAAAGATGTCACACCTTGTTTAAAGTATCAATATTTAATGTTTCACATATTATCAGATGACCCTCAAAACATTTGAGACCCCCAGGTTGAGAAACATTGGTTTAAGGTGTTTGGCATAAAACAATGAAGATGTTGTTAGTTGGTAAATATGACATTTGCAGTATCAGTACAGCAGCTTACCGTTAGGGCTGGGTACTGTTAGATTTTTTTCGATACCAGTCTGTTTGGGAGAAGTGAGACGTGAATTGTGCCGCTAGTATGTGCAGGCGCTGGAAGGTCACGGGTTGGTTTGGGAGAATATAAGAAGTGAATTGCCCCGACATAGTAGAGGTAGCATTTTGCACATAGGCTCTGTGGTGTTTTTGCTGTTTGTCGATCGTAGTTCGCGTCAATGTAGGGATCAAGCGCATGTGTGGTGTGGCATGTGTGGTGTTTGTTTGCTTGTTGACGCGGAGATTTAAAGCCAAGGAACCGAAAAATGGCACCCAAAGTGCGTCATGTTTTCGGTTCCAGTATTTCCCGAACGTTTTCGGTCAGTTCCAAGTAGGAACCGTTTTTCGGTGCCCAGCTCTACTTACAGTATATTCATACTTCAATACCAATATTCCTGTGACTACTTGGAGATGTAATTTTTCTGCTGTTTTCACCAGTAACCCGTAAAAGAGGACTTTTAGTGGTCATAAATGTCCCAAATATCCTAAATGTCCTTGATCAGAAATCTCTATTTGAAGTTTGCTAGCAATTAGCAGTTTTATACACAGCCTATTGACCCTGTTTTGTCCCGCCCACTTTTCTAGGATTTGCACTTCCTGTTTAGCTCTGTTACCGTAGTTTACATGTTTGTTTGTCTGTCTTGTGGGGCAATTTCAAACATATGTAATGACAGTTAAAATAAAACCATCGTCTGAAGTCTACAGGCTAAATGCAGCTAAACAGGAAGTGCACGTCCTAAAAAAGTGGGCGGGACAAAATAGGGTCAATAAGAAAACACTAAAAAGTTTGCAAGCTTAACAGTAAGTTGAAGCAAGGCTCTGACTTTTGACCTTTGCTAAATGTGGTTGGTAGGTTTGTACCAAGTGACACTCTCCACATTTTTTCATAATTTGCGTATTTTTCAGGCTAATGCGGCTATAGAAAAACGAACAGGAGAACGCTCCAGACTAGAGTTCATCAAAACCTACCCGACTAGCTCATGTGCTAAGTGTTCGGTAGCATCAGAGTCCAACTGCGCGTCTACTAATTATACTGTATGTCTGTTACGGGCCACGGCTTTGGCCCTCGTTTTGTTGCCCCTCCCGTTTTTTTCTGTGGTTCTTGTGTGCATGTAAGGAGAAGCTTCGCTATTGGCCGGTGGCTGACCACTCCTTGGAACCCCCGGATTGGCTCACCTCGCTCTGCTCCTCCAACCCGGTGCCACACCTGATTTGGCGTGTTCCTGGCTCCATGTCAGCTCGCCCATTTTTGCCATGTGTCTCTTTGTTCGTTATTTTATTAGATTGTTTTGTGCTTGCAATGTTTGTTTAGTTATTTTTCGTAGAGACACTCATTCAGTATTATTATTGCAAACTTTGTTCTTTACATTTAGTTTGTAATTAGTTGGAGCACTTGATTTATTAGTTAATCCTTTTTGTTTTTATTGTTAAACAAATTTTTGTCTTCAATTTATTACTTTTTATTTTCTGTAAACCTTAAACCCAATTCTGGACACTTTTTGTTAACACTTTTATCTTCATTTTGTCATTAAATAATTTGCAATTTTAGTAAACCTTTCCATCTGGTTATTTTATTGTTACTTCCCCACCCCTGGTCATAACAATGTCTATGGTGGTTACTATATATACTTCTGTATGTGTGTCTATATATTTATAGGTTGTAAATGGCATCCTGAACAGGTATGGACTACATACAAATGGATGAACAAATGATGAACCTCCAACAGAAAAGCCTGGGTCTGGGTCAGCTCTTGTATTACTTCTCTGTTTAAACCTGACACGTTTAATATCCTGCCTCTGATAAAACGTTCATCATTTTAATTTCAATATTCTATAATTGTCCTTTTGGCTTCTTCTTTTTTAGTTAAAACTGAAAAATAAAATCTGTGTTGCACTCATTTGACCGACTTGTACGCAACCTGTCAAGAGCAGCAAGGACCTTTTATCAGATCCGTGTCAGTGTCAGCAACTGGATTATTATAGTTCATAATGTGAGACCTAGCTTCTTTTTTTTCTGCATCACTTAGCCTGAAATGACCTCAGCCCACACAAAAGTTACACCAGCATCAAATCTATTCTGGAATATATCATAATTAAGCGCTTGAGAGACTAATTGAAACAACATGGCCGCTCAGAGTGGATTTAATGTGCAGAGAAGCATTCACACAAGTAATTACTCACTGTGGATGTAGGGCCCCCCACAGCGAGGGCCCGCGCAGGGGTCTGGACTGCCTGGCTATAGCTATTCTATCTCTGCATGCTCTCCAACGGGAAGGAATCATTTCATCATTGCCTGCTTTTATCTCTGCAGCGCCGAAGAGGGCCACTTTACCGCACTTTCCCTGGCCCTCGGGGTCCGGGAGGCTCCAGCGAGAGACGGGGGAGAAGTGAACTTTTCTCACCAGCTAATTAAGGTAGCCGGCAGGAATAAAACAGCATTTTTCATCTGTTTACAGTCGGTGTCCACACGGGAGCAAACTCTTAAAAGATGTGCTAGACAGGTTTATGAAGGCTAAATATAAAACGTGATAAATCGGTGCATTACCAGGGGTGTTTTTGCATGTGATTTGAGAGGAGCGTGTCTGCCGAGTTGTGCTAAAACTGTAGGGATTTAACTAAATACAAATCTCAGGCAACATTATCACAACATGCTTTAGACATTAGAATGAATTCTATTTTAAAAACGCATTGACAAGCATCGCTGAGACGTATTTCAATCATATTCCAAAGGCTTGTTATCGCTTCGTTCAAAACTCAGAACAATGTAAAATGCACATTTTTGGAGTTAATGTGGACACAGTGATTGAAACTTATCAAACCAGGATCCAGACACAACCCAGCCCAGCTCACGTCATGTTTAACTCTTTCACTGTCAGCCCCATATTCTCCCTTTAACCCCCTTCCCTGCCCGGCCTTGAGCTCATTTTAAACAATATTCACAGCTGGGGTTGCTTAGAATGATTTCAAACTTTAATAGAAGATGAAATGTAGTTTGAATTCATTTAAAAATGTTATTTGTGATAATTTTTGAGGCATTTAAGCCAGCATTTTACAAAAACAAGAAAATACAAAAACATTAATTGGCAGTATTCTACTAGAAAACTCATTTGTTTACCAAAAAGCACAAGACAAAATTTAGCGGGTACAAAAAAGGTTGGGAACCATCCGTTCTTTTTTAATTTGAAGGCATTTGAAATGTCTTGTTTTCATTAGATTTCAGCTTTTGACGAGAAACATTTGAGATAAAAGTGTTTTTCAAAATCAAACATCATGACAGTTATTTTTGTCTGTTCTACTTTTTGGTGAAAGAACATGATCCACTACAATGAAATAATGTCTTTAGGATAAAAAATATGAGGTTTACATGATTAAACCAATACAGTAAGGACGAGTGTCTTTTTCATTTTTAAACCAACAAAAGCTGTGTTACAGACGAGAAGCTCAGCACAGCAGTTTTCTACTTTCTGTTGCAGATTCAGCCTCTTTCATGGCATAGATTATAGTTAACCCTCCAAACATGAAGAAATACACTAGTTTGACTTACACTGACCACTTTTGGACCACTTTTCTTTTTCTCCTCAAGACTCATTGCATGTGCCGTTCCAGCCCGATCTTACAAGAAAGCGTACATATACCAGGACATAACGCAACATGTAATTTACGTATGATTAGCATGAGTTCACCGCTGTTTTGTGTAATTATAGTACGCGTCACAGTCCCCATTCATTTCAATGGTGGTTGTTAAGACTATTTATGAATATAACGACAGCATGATTCTAATCTTAACCTACCCCAAGCCCCAGACCTATTCTTACCCATTTTAGTAACTTTATGCCTAAACTTACTTGTTTCACCTGAAGAAAGCGTCCCCACGTGGCTGCAACCAAATCTCGTGTCATTTTTACGCTTATTCATATCGTGCTATATGTACGGCGTAACATAAGTACGCAAAAAAGGCCTGACATCGTGCTAAAAATACGCTTTTTTGTGTCGTGCTATATGTAAGCCTTCTAGTGAGACTGTGTTGGCCGTTCACCTCAGAGTCCTAGTCCAGTAGGATTGTCTTTTCTTCATTTTAAAAATCAAATATCTGCTCTAAACTTACTCAACAGTGTTTTTAGTCCAAGGTGTTTTGCCTGTAATCTGTTTGAAAAGAAAGCCGTCCCTTTAGAATCAGCTTAGAATCAGAATCAGTCTTTATACTCAAACTACATCCCCCTCTGCTGGTGAATCTGTGAAACTGCAGGATATTTTTGACTGCAGGTGAGGTCAGCATGTGCATCGAAAGCAACAGCACTGCATTCAGTCACTTTTAAGCTTATTAGAATATTTAAGATTATGATGAAGTAACAAAATATCGTTCAAATATTTATGGAGATTCGCCCAAAAATTATCGAGGTATTCCTTTTTTGTCATTATCACCCAGCCCTATTCTTATACCTAAAGATAAACACTGTGGATTAATCTTATTTGTTAATTCCTATGTTATAATTTGTCGTAGTTTATTGAGGCTTTTGTTTCCATACGCAAGGGCTTTATTAGCAAATGCAAACTCTAATACTTATTTTTATACGATGATGGAAGCTATCAGAAGTGGTTCAATAGGACAGTTTGCACTCGGTTCATTTTTATATAAGTATAAGCCAGAGGACATGATTCCCTTCCATTGACTGGTTTTACTACGCTCGTATTGGGGTGTCCCTGCCAACTATTTTTAGTGCACAACTGTATCCTGGAAATACATCATCCATCAGCGTGCAAACGGGGGATGTCTCCGCTCACACCTGGCAACGCGCTTTAATTAATGACTATCTTCAGTTTGCTCTGGCTCCAACCGCGTTTTAATATTTATTTTTTCCTCAGGTGCAGCTAATGACTAAGTGCTGGTAATCTGCGGTGTGACATGAGCGGTTAGCGGAGGTGTGTGGGAGATAGAAGGGCGCGATTCTCCAATGAGCTAGAGAAGCATGTTCCATCTTCACTCTTTCTCCTGTTTGCACTAAAACTGTTCACCGATAAGACACCTTTAGAAGTCGCACCTCTGCACAAGCAAGCAATTTACACAACACAACATCTGTCACACCCAAGTTCTTCTTTTCTCTCAGGGGT
The DNA here is from genome assembly GCA_038363315.1 of Mugilogobius chulae. Taxonomy (NCBI): domain Eukaryota; kingdom Metazoa; phylum Chordata; class Actinopteri; order Gobiiformes; family Gobiidae; genus Mugilogobius; species Mugilogobius chulae. The sequence continues at coordinate 28,661,374 of CM076405.1, read as the reverse complement.
TTTACCAACAAGTGCAAACGTAGACTTAGGAGACCCCAGAGGCATTGTGAATATTACTGTTTTTATTTGATGTTCTTGTTTAGCTTTCTATGTGAGTTGGTTATTGTATCATTCTTGGAGAATTAATGCCATTTACAAAACCCTCACGAAAACATTTAGCCTAAATTAGATCCATCTTATTCACCCTTTGATTGTAAAAGAAGCTTTTGAGTCTGTTTTGCATTTTATTCTCCATGAAGCATGACATTGATGCTCTTGTTGTTATCAGCTGATTTTGTTAATGGCAAAACTTAAGTGGAAGCAAATACAGAAGAAAACGTACTTTATAAATCATCGAGACTTGGAAATGGAAATGGCCACAAACAGTTGAAAATGTATAAGATGATAGTTGTTTTTTTAACCTTTTTATGACACCTGCTAAAGTTGCCTGGAAAATCCAAACGATATGTATATTGTCTGTCCAATGTGTCCCTCTTTTGGATTTCTGTAGCCGTGATTGACAGATTAATTAGCCAATCAGAGACACGCATCTTCCGCCATGGAAAAACCAACATGGCTGCTCCGACAAAAAAAATTACATGAAGAAAATATCACGTGAAACTGAAAAACATCGCGGATTTCTGCAGAATCAATGAGAGAAACAAAAAACGATTTTAATGTGAGATGAGTGAAGTTAGATTTTGGTCTAAATGACAGACGACCAATCAGCTCGTCTGTTTCATCTGCGTCACGCTAATAAGCTTACCCTTATTGCCCGGTACGATGTGGATTTGATTTGAAACGCAGGCGGAGGGCGTGGTGACCAGACACACTCTTCGCAGTTTGCTGAAGTGTGAGTTTTGGATCCCAGGAAAGTGCTAAAGTGCAGTGTTTCCAAGTTTGTATGTTTTTTTTTTTTTTGCTAATTATAAAGATTTTAAACATTGTCTATTTAATTTTTGCAGTCTTACAAACATACACATACAGAGCTATTTAGTTTTCCACTTTTTCCAGGAGTCCACTAATTCTGCCCAGTTAGACTTAATAATTCTGAACCTTAGAATTCTTGACCACAATCTGCTTAGAACCACTTTTCACAACTTTCAGAAGCCAGCTCGAGATGAACGGTGTCAATGTTAGAGATGTAACGATATGTAAATTTCACAATTGTTTTCTGGTTGAAGTTTGCAATATTCACTAGCAAGGACCACAACATTAGTGTGTGATCTGAATTTTTGGTAACACTTTATATTAACTGCACACTGTTAAGCATTAATAAAGCATCAGTTAATGATTAAAAAAGCATTTATAAAAAATGAGTAAACATTAATAAATGCTTTATAAAGCCTTATAAATCATTTATAAAGACTGCATTAGTAAATGCTTAAAAACGCTGTGCCTTTAATAAACAGTTTATTAATATGTAATAACTAATATCTATTAAGCCTTAACAAACATTTGTAGACACTTAATTACTTTGAAATTTAACTGTTTTTTACCAAACACCAACACACTATCTAAATTTTTGTTAGCAGTTAATAGATGCTTTATAAAACCTTTGTTGAGTAAAACTGGTATTTATAAAGCATCTATTAATTGTTAATAAAGTAACTAGAGTGAGCTTATCTAAAGTGTAGTCTTATTTTGCCTTATAACACATTTATTAAAGTATTGCAAACACCAGTGCACAAATTAGATTTTATTATTCAAACATCACAGTATGAACGTTTACACACCGAAATACATCAAAATAACCACATTTTCACATTACTTTCCCATAAAATAAATACAGAATAACATGAACATCTTTTAATGGTGAAGTTGTGTCAAAAGTCTTTATGAATGTCGAGGCTGTGATTGACGCAGTTCAGGATTAGCATGTTGTATTTTCTCAGACAAAGTCAATCTTCAATAAATCTAATTTTTTTTTTTTTTTTTTGGTTTTGTTTTATGTTGTAACAATAAGTTTTCATTCACAAAACATCAAAATATTCTCCAGATAGTGTGAAGCTAAAGGAAATATTATTTAAATCAAATTTTTTATAATAATACCAAAAGTAAATGGACCTACTCACTAGTCTGAAAATGTGAAATGACAATACATTTTAATAGTATTTTAAAAACAATGTTATGAAGACAAACTCATCACAACATTTTAGAATGTGAACGGTACGTATCACAACATAAAAATGGTATAAACAGTTTAAAAAGATAACCTGGCACTTACGGTATAAAATATGAATGTACACAAAATGACTGCTTAACATGACTGAAAAAGGTTTGTTTGTTTGTTTGTTTTTCACAACAGAGAGAATGATTACTTCAAGAATGATTGATTAAGACATTTACTAGTCTAAATGTCTTAATCAACCAAATCAATGCCATACATTTTTGTAATAACTGCCATTTCATTTGCTCCAAGTCTCTAGATAGTCTTTATTGACGTCCAGGTGCTCTGCAGGTGCTCGATATGGGCACCACAAACCAACTGTTGTGGTTTACCCATGATGATGACCTGTGATGTTTCACCCTCGACCTGCCAAGAGCCCAGTTTCTTCTCTTCCATTCGCCGGCCATCCTTCCTCTTCAATAGTGAGGCTGAAAACATAAACAAAAGCAAAGAAGTTACAATTAGAGCTAGATTAGAGAATTAGAGCTGCAACAGATTGTTGTTTTTATTATACTTTTTTATTGTTTAGAATAATCAGTTGGTTTAGATTTCAACAGGACCATGTCTGGACTTTTTTTTTACTAAGATGGGGTTGTCAAAAGAATCAAAATACAAACATAAAAATATACTACTGAAACTAGTAACAAAATACTAATTTTAAACTATTTTTAGTAAAATAACTCAATCAACAGTTGTGTCCATGTGGTCTAGTACACAAAATAATGTTTTGCCTAAAATGTTAGGTTGCACAAGTCATTGTCATAATGAATATAAAATGTCTATTCAGAAACAAGTAATTTTGCATAATTTATCGACATTTATTTATGATTTGTGGTCCTAAGTTTTTCATTATTGCATTGAGATTTTCTTTATGTACTATCACTTAAATCATTTACTGTGCCTTAAAAATACATGAATGCTGTTTCTGATATCTGAACACAATGCCCACATTAGCTACACAAACACTTACCAAGCATGTCACATCCAGAGGTCCGTTTCTATGACTCATGGAGCGCGGCTAACACACGCTAGCTAGCCCGCTAGCAGCGCTAATGCTAGCGGGCTGAGCATGGCTCTGACTGCCTCAAGATCGTATTTTATCAAGAAACGGAGAAGATCATGGCTGAATTTCGTTGTCTCTGCTTCCACTGCTTCCATGTCCGAATGTGTAAACAAAAAACTTTTTTTCTTTGCTTAGCGCAGTCTGAGCGTCCCTTTTCCTTCACCAGAACCCACCCAGTTGCTCACAAACAGCTCCAGCAGCCAATCGGGAGTCACCTTACAGCGGCTCTGACCAGAATTAAGCCTCCTGATTGGTTCCTTAGAGAGCAAGCAAAGTGTGCTCTAACCAAAGTCACAGAACAACAAGATTCCTACAAAACCTGCTTGTTTTGTCTTCATACTTGAACACGGATACATTTGGAGCCGATAAAAGGGAGACTCAGCCTTGGTGTTCTCAGTTTCTGCATCAAATTAAATCTTGGGGCAGTCAGAGCCATGCTCAGCCCGCTAGCATTAGCGCTGCTAGCGGGCTAGCTAGCGTGTGTTAGCCGCGCTCAATGAGTCATAGAAACGGACCTCTGGATGTGACATGCTTGGTAAGTGTTTGTGTAGCTAATGTGGGCATTGTGTTCAGATATCAGAAACAGCATTCGTGTATTTTTAAGGCACAGTAAATGATTTAAGTGACAGTACATAAACATGGTCAGAAAACAAAACAAAAAACATGTTATTGGCACAACTATGGTGTTGGCATTTCGGCTAGAGAAAATCTCAATGCAATAATGAAAAACCACAAATCATAAATAAATGTCGATAAATTATGCAAAATTACTTGTTTCTGAATAGACATTTTATATTCATTATGACAATGACTTGTGCAACCTAACATTTTAGGCAAAACATTATTTTGTGTACTAGACCACATGGACACAACTGTTGATTGAGTTATTTTACTAAAAATAGTTTAAAATTAGTATTTTGTTACTAGTTTCAGTAGTATATTTTTATGTTTGTATTTTGATTCTTAGTAAAAAAAAAAAAGTCCAGACATGGTCCTGTTGAAATCTAAACCAACTGATTATTCTAAACAATAAAAAAGTATAATAAAAACAACAATCTGTTGCAGCTCTAATTCATTGTGATTGTAACTTCTTTGCTTTTGTTTATGTTTTCAGCCTCACTATTGAAGAGGAAGGATGGCCGGCGAATGGAAGAGAAGAAACTGGGCTCTTGGCAGGTCGAGGGTGAAACATCACAGGTCATCATCATGGGTGAACCACAACAGTTGGTTTGTGGTGCCCATATCGAGCACCTGCAGAGCACCTGGACGTCAATAAAGACTATCTAGAGACTTGGAGCAAATGAAATGGCAGTTATTACAAAAATGTATGGCATTGATTTGGTTGATTAAGACATTTAGACTAGTAAATGTCTTAATCAATCATTCTTGAAGTAATCATTCTCTCTGTTGTGAAAAAACAAACAAACAAACAAACCTTTTTCAGTCATGTTAAGCAGTCATTTTGTGTACATTCATATTTTATACCGTAAGTGCCAGGTTATCTTTTTAAACTGTTTATACCATTTTTATGTTGTGATACGTACCGTTCACATTCTAAAATGTTGTGATGAGTTTGTCTTCATAACATTGTTTTTAAAATACTATTAAAATGTATTGTCATTTTCAGACTAGTGAGTAGGTCCATTTACTTTTGGTATTATTATAAAAAATTTGATTTAAATAATATTTCCTTTAGCTTCACACTATCTGGAGAATATTTTGATGTTTTGTGAATGAAAACTTATTGTTACAACATAAAACAAAACCAAAAAAAAAAAAAAACATTTTAGATTTATTGAAGATTGACTTTGTCTGAGAAAATACAACATGCTAATCCTGAACTGCGTCAATCACAGCCTCGACATTCATAAAGACTTTTGACACAACTTCACCATTAAAAGATGTTCATGTTATTCTGTATTTATTTTATGGGAAAGTAATGTGAAAATGTGGTTATTTTGATGTATTTCGGTGTGTAAACGTTCATACTGTGATGTTTGAATAATAAAATCTAATTTGTACACTAGTGTTTGCAATACTTTAATAAATGTGTTATAAGGCAAAATAAGACTACACTTTAGATAAGCTCACTCTAGTTACTTTATTAACAATTAATAGATGCTTTATAAATACCAGTTTTACTCAACAAAGGTTTTATAAAGCATCTATTAACTGCTAACAAAAATTTAGATAGTGTGTTGGTGTTTGGTAAAAAACAGTTAAATTTCAAAGTAATTAAGTGTCTACAAATGTTTGTTAAGGCTTAATAGATATTAGTTATTACATATTAATAAACGGTTTATTAAACGCACAGCGTTTTAAGCATTTACTAATGCAGTCTTTATAAATGATTTATAAGGCTTTATAAAGCATTTATTAATGTTTACTCATTTTTTATAAATGCTTTTTTAATCATTAACTGATGCTTTATTAATGCTTAACAGTGTGCAGTTAATATAAAGTGTTACCGAATTTTTTTTTTTTTTTTGAAAGATACAATGAAAAGCGCAAATATAAGACGCAAGTACGTAGCCGTTTTGGAGCTTCCAGTGAGGGATGGCGGCTCCCAGGTCTCGATACCAAACAGAAATAATAGAAAAGGTTGGGAGGGGCACAGAGACACAAATAAGATAACAGCTTGTCTTCATTTTATTCTGATATCATGATTACAGACGGCCCATGAGATTGAGATTAGTCTTACAATAATAAACATTAAGCTCAAATACTTATTTTCTTAAATATTCGATGATTCCTTTTCTTGGTGCAAATTCATAGCTTCAGACTAAATAACTCTCTCACCATTTATATAAGATCTTGTTTCTTTGTTGTTTATTAAATTATTTTGAATTTTATGTTTTTAAACTAACTAAATGATTATACTGTATTTTACTATGAACTGCGTTAACAACAACAAAGCAAACTGATGTGATAGCTTGGTGAACACAATCAATGTTGGAGCAAGTACATTTTGATATTGTGCATCTTGCTCAGCCAAAGAAATTTTCAAGATCAACAGGCTTCTGATCTCTGATACTGCTTACTGACTCTAGTGTGTACATCTAACTTCCAATTGCAATACTTGTTAATGATGTCCAACATTTGTGTTAGATCTCAAACACCTTTCATGTAAAGTTTACACCAACACTTTAAAGCCGCGATTGTCTTTGTAACCGTTAGCTTTGTTCACTCGTCATTATTTACCTTTTTCCCAGCTAACGTGTTGATCCATATCAGCCTATAGAGGAGACGAGCTCTATTAATTAGGTGTTAAAAGCGTTCCACAGGGAGACTTGGAGCTCTAAGCTTGGTTTGCCACGTCCTCCCACCTCGCCTGTGATTAATGATGCTGGTCATATCAGTAGGGACCTTTTCCAAAAGGGCTGCACCCACCAAACAAAGCCAACGCAAGGAGCTCAATGTTTAACTGATGAAGTGTGCAGCAGCCAAAGGGAAAGGCAGGAGCAGTGCTGAATGTTAGTAATAAACTGGTGTCGATAGTCGGGCTGAGCACTGGAGCGTTAACTGTTAACCTCCCAGAAAAACAGCCAGAGATTGAACTGTGGCAGTGTGGGGGCAAGTGCTGATTTGGGATTATTCTAGGAGCAGAGTCGTGTCTCATGTTGTAGATATACTAACTAGAAGATTGAAAGTAATGATACGTGCAGTACAGTTTTCACCAGTAAAATGTGGAGACGGCATGGCTTTGCTTGGGTACACAATACTTCACATTAAACCTATCTCTGCATTCAACTAATTTAACTTTATTTATCCCAGAGTGACCATTAAACACAATAAGCAGGTAAAACACATGGATGAATATAAGATAAAGACATGTCAGTGCATCTTATCTTGGGATAACTGAGATTAAACACCTCCTCCCACACACCTTCTATGCGATACCTCAAGCCATGCATGTTTGTTGCTTTCAAAGCCTGGAGGACTAAAGAGAACAGTGAGGTAATAGGTCTGGAAGTGACTGATCTAACAGATGTTTCAACTATTTAAACTCAGGTGCATGTGTTTGTTAACAGACTGTTATCAGATGTGATGCCACAGTGGCTATAAGCATCTCAGTTTTTGACTAATTTATACTTTATACTGTATCCATTTCCCTCTATAAGCTCCACAAATCTGAACGTAAAAATGTGAACAGTGTAAAATACTGTAACATGTACACAAAAAAAAAGCAGACATAGTTAGTAGTTTTACTCATAGGACATATTGAGTTACAGATTCAATATCACTTACTAACCAGGTCCTTGGGAAACAATATTCTAATTTATTTGAATGAAAAACAGGTATATGTCACTCACTCCTCAGCAAGAGCACTCACATTATTTTATATAGAAAGTAAGGGATTTTCGATCAACGTCACTTTCCACCCTATACGCTTTATGCAGAAAGAGCCTTGCTCCGTCTGCTTAGCTGGAGAAACTTCTTTGAATAAAGCAATAAAACAGGGCGAGAGCAAATGTTTGGATCAGGTATGAACCAGTCGGACAGACAACTGTCTCTTGAAGCTTGAGATATGTTTTCTCGCCCTTTTTTAACTCACCTGAATGTAACTTTTAATGCTCATGAGGTCGAATTTCATTTACACATGTTGACTTATCAGCATAACTTTTGATTTCACACAGTGATAAACTCTTGTAGTTCACTGACAACGATACTTGGTCTACAGTTTGTGTCTATGAGCGGCGGCTCTTTCTAGGATGCGCGCACATCGCCCTTGTTGATAAACAAAAAATCCCTCTATGGATGCCCAAAATAATTGTACCAGGGAAATTATTTCATATTTGCCTTGCTTGTTGGCATTTTTGCAGAACTTTCATTGGCAAACCTTACCTAAAGCAACATAAAAAACATTTGTGCATTATTATTATTTATTTCTAATGGTTCAACATTAGAACGATTGGTTAAACATTTGAACAAATGAACATTCTACTGATGTCTGTTTGAGTCAAATACAGATATTAATGACATAAATGATGAAAGTTTGCAAAAATCAATGCTAACGGCAGCTGCGGGCTAAATGCAGCTGCAATGCAAGCACCAGCAGCTGTATTTATTGTAAAAGGACACTACCTGGATTGTAAGCATGCTTGTTAAAAACGTGGTTAGGTGCTAAATGTAAGGTCACTTTTTTCTTTTCCACAAAGTATTAATGCACAAATAGCCTCATACAATACACATTCAGGGAGACAGTTGTAAGCTTCTAATGGGCACTATATTTATGAATTTGGTGGAGCAATATGTCAGACATGGCCTTTGCAAAGAGCAGATAATTGCATAATGGTGGCAGTATTTACTCCTTTGTCCCTAAATGAAGCACACGCAGGCACATTAGCTTCTTTCCTCTGACTGCAGACCGCTCTAATGGGATGCCTTGAATTAACCATCTTATCTCCTTATCTCATGAAACTTTCACGATCAATGAGACAATCAGCTTTTAATCTAAGTCCAATCTCCATCACGAGTTACGCAACTTATCTGCCGTTTCCACTGTAACATCTGCAGTGACACTTAAAGCTTCATTACAAACACATGTGGTGTATTTTGATATGTTTCAGAAGTTCACAGAAACCTTGACTGTATCATGTAGTGTCCTATCAGCCACTTTGATGAGAAGGAAAGATAAGGTCACATTGTAATGAAGTTCTGCTGTTACAAAATGGTATGTACTCCCTGTCCTTATGATCTAATCTCAAATAGTCTAAAAATAGAACAGCACTACAAGCAATGGTTTGAGGCTTATGTTGTTTACTCGATTAATCACGCAATGTGTGTTTTAGTCAACCAAAATTTCTATTAAGGTTTCTGCACCCCAGTTAGCAGAGGTTTGGCAACCCCATTTTGGACTAGTAAGTATCTTTGGCCCCCTTCTGGCTAGGTTGGCGGTCCCAGAGATGGCCCATTTCCAATCCGCTATTCTAGAGTCGCCTCACCTAACCCCAACCCTATGCAAATGGATTAGTTAATGGCAGCAGTGTATTTAATGAAAGCGTTTTCTTCTATATCAGACAAGTATCTGTAAGAGATGGTTTATTACCTGACTAGTTTCGACGGTCACTTCCGTCTTCGTCAACATCCCTAACCTATGGCAGCAGTGTATGTTTGGAAACGTGACGGTTAAGTGGCAAGGATGTCAATCTCTTCATAGGGTTTCTGTACGCTTAGCCTGCGTATAGAGGGATTATTTGTTTATCAACATGGGAGATGCGCACGCAACTGGTATGCAGAAAGAGCTACCGCTGATTGACCAAGCTGTAACAAGTCAACTCAGGACTGTTGTCAGCTACCTACAAGAGTTTATCACTGTGCGTAAACAAAAGTTATGCTGCTAATTCAACATTATGCTGCTAATGTTCCGATGTTTTTTTTATTGACGCGAAGAAGTCTGGAAAAATACTGACGCTGTCATTGTCTCTTCTTTATAGTTTGGGCCAACTGTAGCAGCACACGTTGACTCTGTTCACTTTTAATGTAATCCAGATTAAACAGAGACCGCCTCCAAGCATTCGGTTGTGTCCTGTGCTTCACTCCTGCACCAAAAATCATAAACTCAACGCAAGCAGAAATACACCTATCACATTAATTCAAAGCAGCTAGTTTGCATCCTGTTTTGTTGTTTTAATTAAAGAAGTTTCCCCAGCTAACCTGATTGACAGCCTCTCTTTCTGCATGGGACATGCACAGTAGAGCGGAAAGTGACGTCACCAGAAAACCCCTTTTATATTCTGAGCTTGGCCTGAGTAGATCGTCTTATGTTAACCAAGACATTTTTGGTTGACTACAGCCCTGCTAACCAACAAAACAAGACCACTTCACAAAACCACTAGAGGCAGCCATATTTCAGTGTATTAAACCTGAATATTTTAGAAGGCCAACCTACAATGTACATCTTATTAACCTCAATTAAAAACAGAAGAAGAAAAAAAAAAACTTTGATTGTGTTGTGAACAAAGAGTCTATTGAATAATCTTTATAGAAGCAGACTAAACCCTCTTCACGAGGAACATCAAACAGAGCTACAAAGGAGAACAACGGCGTACGTTCTCTCCAGGGGGCTGCATGTAAATAACACCTACAAGTGTGCAGGCTTTTCATGTTGTCGGTACAGTTGTGTTTACATTTGCACACATGCAAGCTTCACATGCAGAGGTGTAATGTTGGCGTGTAAATTTAGCTTCAGGCGGGTTTTCACATGTTATGCAATGCTTGATCTGTATATGTCCAATAACTGACATTAAGATACTCTATTAGCAGTTTCAGTGAGCTTGACAGGAAGTATTTGTCAAAATATACGTGTACTACTTTTAATGCAGGTTAGTTCAAAATATACCGGACTAACCTAGATGCCAAGTGTTCGACAGCATCAGAGTCAATGCGTCTATGTCTATAGTACAACTGCAACCCACTGCATAATGTTTACCTAGGGATGTCTGTAAACTTTAATTACCCCACAACGTCTGTGTTTTTTTTACAGGCATTTGCACGGACATATTCGATGTCTGTCTTGTTTTTAAACTCTTTCCGGAAACAACAACAAATAATTTATTACAACAACCGCTTAATTCATGAAATGAGTGTTTTTTCAGTCTGTTTTAACGTGTTTTATCTTACTTGAGCTGCGGCAGCGTATAGCTAAATGTGGCTCCTCTTCTCATTGTTGTGATCATTGAGCATCAGATTTCTTATGACACAGCCGAAGACTCTCTCTTTTAATCCATTTACAGTGATACAATCCAAACTTTTCCTCAAACATCCTTGACCTTCCGTTGCTACGACAAAGAGGCTGTACTTCCGGTCTACAAACTTTCAATAATAGTTTGATTAATCGTTAGTGTTTTAATCGTAGAAAAAAACAACCAATTTTATTTGAGAATGATCCCTAAAGAATAGTAATAATAATTTTGTTCAAATTTGAAGGTAAAATAAGCCGCAGACCTAATATTGATTAGTTTATAAACTGTTCACTGATTGAAAACACAGACATACACATTCACACGGCTTTAGAATTACATGAGGACGTCTGAGTTTATCGAATTACAGGAGGTAAATGTCTGTAAAACTGTACAGACATTTTCATAGACATGGGCACGGGAGTAAAAACTCAGATTACGTCCATAAATTTACAATTTAAATGAGGTCCCTTGGTAAATAGTTTGCCATGAGAATTGGACATTAGCATAAGTTAGCTATTTTGAATGTAAACAAACCAACTGATGTTCTGTGCACAGAGCCTATTACCTTCTTTAGTAAAGTGGCTGGTGTACAGTGACAATACAATGTGTGCAAGCGTCCAACTGTACTGTTTGTTTTTTTTTATGTTTATAAGTCAGAAAAAAGAAACTGTTTTTGTGTCGTGAGGTTCTCTGGGTTGAATTATTGTCTGATGCAGATTCTTGTCATCTGGCTAAATAAATTATTTTTTTATTCTACGTGGTGTTCGGCGAGGTCCGTAAGACTCATTAGCTCTTCTCCTCTGCTTCATCCTCGTTCCCAGCGGCATTACCAGCACCATTAGCCTGAGCCGCCCTGAGAATTCCGACTGCCTCAGCGAACGGATAACATTCCCAACAACCAAAGTGCGCGCCTTACTTTAATTAGCATTTCTCAAACATCAATATATTTTTTGCACAGGCCTCCCAGGACCAAAACCCTGGCAGATTAATTATTAAGGAGATTTTCATTTTCACCATAACAGCCGCCGTAGCTCAACTCTGTGTGGTTTGGAGATGGTGTTGTCCCTCTGGAATGACTAACATTTTGGAGCTTTTTCAAAATACAAATGATGAAGACTCTGACTGCTCTGTGGTGGTATGAGTTGGAGAGTTCTTGTCTTACACTTACACTTTCCCAACTTTGGGTTGGCCAAAACCCAAAGGTGGCATAATCTTCTCTTTGCAAAGTAAATTCACAAGCAAGGATCACACAGTAACTCGCAGTGTCAAAAAACACCTGTTACCATGAAGATAATACCACACTTGCTGTGTTTACAGATTTGCTAAACTTTCGTAGGAACAAATTAGCCAAAAGAAAAAAATATATATCAAAAAGTAAAAAGAACTGCCATGGAACATTGAAGGTGCTATACCCCATTTTTGCTTCTTTAAAAGTGCAAACAAACAGAAATGATCTATTTTAAACTTCCTCACAATCTCTTAATCATATATTTTCCCGTCTATCTGATTACAGACTGGTTTGTTTAATAAAGCTCTGCTGTTTGCATACAAACCTGGCACAACACAACACATGTATAGACTGCTTTAAATTAGATAGGCTCTAGTGCATTTTAACGAAAAATAATTAAATACATGAAGAAATTGTCTGTGCGACAAGCATTCTTGCAGATATTTACCATTATCATCTATTGCCTTCCACCATTGTTTTTTTCAACTATTTTGACTGGTTTGTTGTTCCCAGAATGACCTTAAACTGAGCTGCTTGGTGGCAGAGTGGATTACTTTGGCTAAAACCAAAATTTCCCAAGAATTAAGCTAGTTTTGCATTGTTGACATAGTTTTAGGACAACACATTGTTGCTGTTGCTCCTGGCAACCCAACTGTCTCTTCTTGTTTGATTTTCTATGTTAATTTCTGGTGTTGGGTAATAACAGGCAAAACCAAATATATATTTTTACTGTCAGGGTGAAATGATTGTTACAGCAGTGACTGTCCATGATGTATCTTTCCTTAAATCTAAACATTTATATATTTTAAATGTTTTAGTACTTACATTGCTTTGACTAACTTTCTTCTTAATTAAACTTCTCATCAAACAGAAAACTTAACCCAGTGCCACTCTCTTTATTACAGACCTTACATGCATTTTAAATAGCTCCCTGCAACTTCTTAACAAAGAAACTTTCGAGCCACTTAAAGTTGCTATTGCAGAGATCAAGCGCCTTCTTTGTGCGTCTGCTGTATTTTGCTTCTTTCTGAGCTCAGCGCTAATTGGTTCGAAAGCTAGCAATATACGGACTTATTAAAGAAGAAAGGCAGACGACAGAGGAGCCGTGCAGCCCATGAAACAGATCATATGAGAAATGAGAGTGGTTTTCTAACACTGATTGGGTAATTGGGTTCTACACTGACTGTCACCACTGCAGTGTTAATTATGTGTACTGTGAACCTACTGTATAGAACAGATTTAATGAGAAAGGTCATGGCACAAATCAAACCAAGTCTGTCGTGGTGTATAAAATGTTAAAGGTCCACTCTGAAGGTTTTCTAGTTGGGGGTCTCTGTGGAGATGCTTTTATTTTGGCCTGCATTTTTTTTCACAGCCTCGCACTGAACTTCAGTCATCCACAAAGTAGATAGTATTCAAGTATTCACCTTATTCTGCCCACTTTTCCTGTCAGTGCACTTCCTGTTTAACTGTGGTTAGCTGGTAGTATTTAGTCACTGGGATCATCTATCTATTTAAGATTGCCTTGCAAGATAGACAAGCTTACATGTTATTTACCTTATCAAAGCTAAACAGGAAGTGTACTGCCAAGAAAAAAGTGGAGGAGGCAGAATAAGGTGAATTGGGAGAGTCCTTTTCCAGCAGCTTATTTTTACATACTTGAGTAATATTACTCAAATGCAAATAATAAATATTCAAAGTAGAAACACAGATACTTATTATTTATGTTTATTATACATTTTGTGCTATGTGAATGAATGAATGAATAAATGCATACATTTTTATTATTGTGTCTTGCACATACAAATGTCTAACCCATCATGGTCTTATATGACACCATAACCTACAGGCCAGTGTCCAGACAGAACCAAATATGACAAATGTTTTCACTTAAACACGAGTCTGCCGCTTAATCCAGAATTTTAAACCATTCATTCATTTATTTTTTTACCGCTTGTTCCCGTTAGGGGTCACGAGTGACTGAAGCCTATTGCAGTAACTTTGGGCTTTAGGTGGGGAACACCCTGGACAGTGGCCAACTTGTCGCTGGGTTAGACAGACAACCATTCACTCTCTTAAATACTCACTGGGGGAAATTTACAGTGATGCCCAATGAACCTAAACATGCATGTTTTTGGAGGTGAGAGGAAACCGGAGTACCCGGAGAAAACCCACGGTGACACGGGGAGAACATTAAAACTCCACCCAGAGAGATTTTGAGATGTTGATGGTCCAACCCGGGAGTCAAACCAAAGCCAGAGCTCAAACCGCTTGGCTATCGTGCACTTTAAAAACAATTACACCCGATTTATAAACTTAACAATCAAATAACAGTCTCATCTTCTCATCATCGTCACAACAGAGCATTTCAGCATATTTAAAAAAACAATTCTTCGAAAAGAGAATTCCTGAAATCATCATAAAAAGAACAATATAACAAAAATGTACTTCACGCTCAACTTCACCCAGTTCACATTATTGACATAATAAACTCTGCAAAAACATGTAACTAACTTTGCTTACTGCTTTGTCTGTCATTAAACCTCTTCTCTCAGCACATTACAGCTTTTATATTCCACAGCCAAAATACTATTTTTTCAAGTAGCAAATTAGTTCATTATTTGTATAATCAGTGAGTTGTGATTAACCTATTAAGTGGTTTCAGCTGTACTTGAGAGTCTCCTGCTCCTCTCTTTCAGATTTGATTTGGTTTGGTTTGACAAGTAGTGAGCATTTTTTTAAACTTGCCTTTCTAATTAGATTAACTTGATTTTCAAAACAAATTTAAAAAAGCAGTTGTTTCTTTGTAAGTTCTTTGTAGGTGAGTATTCATTCACTAAAATAGTTTTTACTCAGACTCTTGGCTTGTCACTTTGTACTTTTACCTTTACTTTTACTTGAGTACACATTTTGGCTTCTTTACCCATCTCTGGTTCTTGAAGACTGCGAATGATGTTGTTTAAAAAAAGCTTTTCATGACATTCTCAGTTGTATAATATGCATCAGAAAATGTTCACTCACAAGCTTGAAAAATGACAAATAGATAAAGCAAAAGTTGAAAGTCACTGCCAGACTTTTATTTTGAGATTGTGAAGCAAAACTCGCCTCCTTCTCATCTTTGGATTAGCTTTCACAAGTGTATAGAAAACTCTGTGGGTAACTTTGTATTTCTGAAGCAGTAGTCACTTGAAGGTGCACGACGACCTTGTCTAAGACGTCCTCTGACTGCGGAGCGTGGCGTCTGTTTAATTTTACAACAGCTGTGTCGAGCCTGCCAGCCTGGAAAGACAAATTTAGACGATCAAAAGCCACGCATGAGAAAGAAAAACTTGTACTTAATACCAGTTCTGGGATAGAACACGATCTCTGACCCACAAATAAATGACGTTACTATTTTAAATGAGCGTTGTAATGAATAAAGACATCAGCTTTTTGGAGTTTTAATTGGCTGATGTTATTCTAAGCCTTGCAGCGCCGCTTTACTGAATTGTTTGCGTAATTAAGAATATGATCAGCCAAAGTTCAGAAGTGGTGTGTGACAAGATGCTGCCTCAGAGTATTTTGACTCTAGCGGTTTTATGCGATGAAGGTTATTGTTGCAGCCCCAGGGTAAACCAAATCTTTGAACGAGTGTCCGACATATGAAATTACACAGCACACCCACGCAGATATTAAGGCATAACAGTGTTACGGGCTAAAGATGGGATGTAATGGATACCAGTGGGATCCAGGGAGGCCCGGCGGAGAGAGGCTGTCAACAGAATGCAATAAAAGGAGTGGTGTGCAGGTGCAGAAACAGATGCAATTGAGGGGGAAAAGATGGATGAGAGTGTAAATTAAGTTTGCGCAAAATGTTTTTCCCTTGACTATTGGCGAATCAAACAAGCCTGATTACATTGGTCTGATTCTATATGTAGTTCATGAGATCTAACATTCAGAAAATGTTGGCACGAATTATGCAGAAGTGATGACTTATTTCAGCTTCTAACTGTGTTTTGATGCTGTATCCTGTTAGGGAAATTGGCATATTTTATTACTATATATAGAGGATTGACAGGTAATGTCCAGATTGATCTGTTATTCATATCTGCAAAGATTGTAAGCCCTCCTCCTTTGCCTGGGATCCAGAACCCACGCTTCAGCAAACTGTCAAGAGTGGGTCTGGTCACCACGCCCCCCGCCTGCGTTTCAGATCAAATCTATATCGTACCGGACAATCGGATTAGTTTATTTGCATGACGCAGATGTAACACAGAAGCTGATTGGTCAAACTTAAAAAAACAAAAAATATTTTTTGCTTCGCTCGTTGATTCTGCAGAAATCTGCAATGTTTTTCAGTTCCATGTGATATTTTTTCCATGTTTTTTTTTTTTTTTTTTTTTTGTCGGAAGCAGCCAGTTGCAGTTGGTTTTCAATAAGGGTCTCTGATTGGCTAATTAATCTGTCAATTACGGCTGCAGAAAGAGGGACACGGTGGCCAGACAATATATTTTTTATATACTGTATTGTCTGGATTTTCCAGGCAACTTCCAACCTCAGCTGGCTCCTCCTGACGTGGAGGAGCAGGGGATCTTGTCCAAGCTCCTCACTCATCTCTAAAGGAGCGCACAGACACCCTGCAAAGGAAACTCATTTTGACCGCTTATGTTCTCAATCGTGTTCTTTCAGTCACACAAAACTCTTGACCAGAGGGTTGGAACATAGAATGACCTGTAAATCAAGATTTGCCTTTTTGACTCAGCTCCTTCTTTACCACAGCGTCACTGCTGACACTGCACTGTTCAGTCAGTCAATCTCACTCTTCTTAAACATAGGGACCACCATCTCAATCTGCCAGTCCAGAGGTATTGTCTCTGTTCACTATCCAGTGTTACAAACATGTCAGCAAATACAATCCCACAAACAACATGTAGAAACTTTAGGTACTCTGGACGTCCACCCCAGAGCATGTCATCGAGGAGCTTGCCAACAACGTCAGTGACTGAATGAGTCTCCTTCCAAGTTCTCACTCTCCGCTGAACTCTCTGCTCCCTCTTTTGAAGACATGATGCTGGAGTTGAGGAGCTCCTCAAACTATTTCTTAGCGTTTGACAACAACCCCAGCTGATCAATAGCTTTCCACTCGTTTTGTAAAAGGTGTTGGTGAAGCACTGTTCTCTTCCGCTGAGGTGTCGAACAGTTTGACAGAAGTTCTTTGAGGTCAACCAATAGTCTTCTTCCATAGCGGCTTGAGACTTAACATAAAAATCTATTTAAATTAAATGCATCCAAGCACTTATGCTCATCTACTGCTCTATGGAATACTACACTAGTATTGCATCTTGGAACAATTTTTGCATTTTTTTTTTTTTTACTGAAAACACGGTTTCCTTAGCCAAGTAAGTTTAACTGTTCGACAAAGTCTTAAGCTTCATTGCATTCCAGTTTTCTGTCATATCAAAAAACAAAAAAAAACCTGACTGTGTTTTTCATTTTGAAGCTCTTGTACCACTGATGTTCATTCAATCTGCTTCAACTTTCAGCACAGTAACAAATCCAGACCCTCTGCTCCCTTTTTAAAATGTCTTTTATTTGGCAACAGCCTGAAAGGAGGGTATAGGACACAAAACAGACACATACACTAACATACATCTATTTGATTTAAAGATCTTGGCAAGTTTTCAAGATGCATAAAGTTCATTCTAGGATTTAAAGATGCTAAGCTTTCCAAAGTTGTTTAACAAGCCTGAAAATGTTTAGTAGGATCTCTACCAGTAGAGATAAAGAAAATATAGATGCCTTGTGAACTTCCTGTTAGCCCTTTCCATCCCACATCAGCATCATTATACCAAAAGGTCTCTCCGCTGCGGTAATCTCGCCTCATTTATGCTCTTTGATATTGTAATGTTTTCTGTTACAAATCATTCTGATGTCCTCAAAGCACCCTTAAGTTTTATTGTGGATTCATGTTCAAAGCAGACGCACACTCTTAAGTTTGCCTCAGAAAATATCAAACGATGATTCATTTTTATTTGATTGAAGTCTATTGGAGCTTTATGCCGGCTGCTCATAATGCGCCCTCTTGAATCTAATTCTGACATTGTGTATTTCATGTATTCAACCAATTTCACTAGCTAACAAGATTGAATGATTTTGTATTACATTTAGCAGTAAAATTCTTCTTGTACAGTCTTTGGCGTAGCATGACTGGCAGTATTAGCATATGTATTGGTTTCATAAGAAAGGATAAGATGTGTTTCTTAACTGTTTAACCACAAAGTGATGCAGAGGTTTGCCATTTATATGAATCCAACGAGGACAAATGTGGAATAAACAGACAAACAAAATTGGGATGGTTGTTGTTTAGTTATGTGGAAGACTTAAAACAAAAGGAAGTAAGTTAAGAAACAAAGTTAGTCATTAAGTTAGTACCCATTGGTCTAATAGGGCTTTGACATTTCTTCTTATTGATTATTGATCAACTTTAATTAAGTGATTAATGAGAGAACTCCCTTCCAGATTTTTTTTTCTTTTTTGCAGTATGAACTAAAATTGTTCAACTGTTTGTGACGTTGTGACTGTCAAAAATTATATTGGTTGCCACTTGACCTTTAACTTGGCTCATGCCTCAATGTTTGCACAACAAAAAATCAATTTCAAGACAAGTTAAAGTTCCTTGATTCTAGAATTGAAACCTAATTTCAAGCGTTTTGACTCACTTAACCTTGATTTATTGAAGAGACATAGATTTATTGGTCCAGATAACCATGGCCGTCTTTAACCGTATGCCGGTGGTCACTCCTGATAGATTTTATAGATATCGACACTCAATCTGGTTACTTTACCCAAGACTTCTACAAATAACTGCAGCCCTCAACTATTGTAATTAGGCCTTTTTGAAGAAAATGTATTCTATTTGTAGTTGACTTAAATCTGGAACATGTGGCAGCACCTTTTCTTGGTAATTATCACAACAAATGGACCCATACAATTTGAAACTAGTCAATATTTTACAGAAAAAATACTTGTAATAATGGGAATATGTTACACCAATGTATTTGAATTTCCATCTGAGCCATGGTTTATGAACAATTATGTCCGCTTCAGTCCAGTGCTGTCCATCCAGACTGGTCAGTCCTCATCTCTAAAAGTCTCTTTCTCAGTCATCAACAACACGGCATAGACCCAAAGAAAAAGACCCCGCCTCCGACTAGAAAACAAACAAGATGAGCACAGCAGGTTACGACCCAGATGTAATCAAGCAATCATCAGATGACACTTACAGGAAGGAAGCAAAATGTCCTGCAATTTGAAAACAGGAAGGGATTGGACCTTTGTCACAATTACAATGGATTATCATTACAGTTTGAATAAAGGAGGGCAATAAAACCTTTAATCTCAGAAGGTGGTAATGCTAGGTAATGTTAACCCCTCCCACTTCTTCTTAATATCATGTAATAAAAACAAACTATCCAGTGCCCTTAAAAATAAAAAGTAATATTGAACCCTCTTATTTACTGTCAAATCAACCATTCTGGGATGGATCAAAATAATTTTTACTCTGAAATTATAACAAGTAAAAGCCCCCCAAATTCTTCAATTTAAATAACTTCAGCATTTGAAAAGGAATTGTCCAAACCCAAAATATGTAAAATCTGTGTCATTCTGTCCCATGCTGTGACATGTTTTTATATTTACCAAA
Source organism: Mugilogobius chulae (assembly GCA_038363315.1). Taxonomy (NCBI): domain Eukaryota; kingdom Metazoa; phylum Chordata; class Actinopteri; order Gobiiformes; family Gobiidae; genus Mugilogobius; species Mugilogobius chulae. Next base: position 28,641,568 of record CM076405.1, on the reverse strand, counting down.
TAAATTTTAGGCAGACTTTAAAACCTGATGTTTTTTGTTTTCTTTTACACAGAGCACTAAAAAAACTAGTCAATCAGACATCAGAGTCTAAAACTACAGAACCTTAGCTTCACAAAGAGTCCAGACATGCGTTTGTGCTCCAGAAGTAGGGCTGAGCGATATGGCGATATAAAAAAATTAAATCACAATTTTCTTAGAGCCAGATTATGGTTTAGATTTGATCACGATTCTTAGAATACTTTCTGTTGCCTTTGAGGTAAATAAAATCATCTGTTGTTGCAGAAAGTTTTCTCTGCACTATGATTGGCTATAGCTGTCACTCACAGGACAAAGACTGTGTTGCCAGATTTTCAGAGAGAAACAAGCTTTTAAAAAAACTCCCTTAACAAACGGCCTCAGCACTTCAATAACAATTTTTAATCTAATAATTTACATTACATTACATTACATCATGTGTCGCCTCTAAACAAGTGTTATTTTGTATTATTTTGACATACTTTGATAGTTTTTTATATACAGTATATATTGTATATAACAAAAACATCAAATATAGAAAAAACGTGATTTATTAAGGTCTATTTTTTGTTACACAGTGTGCCTTTAACATTACCTAAAATGTTTTGAGTGTTAGGACATATTCATGCATTGCAAGTATAATCACAAACTAAAATATTTGTTGGTACACACACTGGATGAAATGAGCTGATGGCAAATCTATTTAGCTTCTTTTCCAATCAAATCAACATTAAACCAAAGGTGGATTTAAAGCTTCCAAGTTTGTGCTGAGATGCAATGAAGACTCCCAAAGTGATTATTTGCTACTGTATCCTTCTCACTCTTTATCTCAATTCCACCTAATTCTACTTAAATTTGATTAGCTTCCACCAAATCTCATTGTTTAACTTCTCTCCCACGAAAACCTGCCTGCAATAAATGTATGTTGGCACAGCTCTCTGCTCCTCTCGGCTCCACTAATTCTTTATTGTCAGTCTGAAACAAATAAATGCATGCGGCGGGCCAAAAGGGACTGCAGCCGGCGCATTGCTCGGAGGCACAGAAACGGTAACTGCTTTAATGAAAATAAGATGTTTGTGAGACATTTACAGTGTTTTTTCTGTCAGCATTCTCCCAGTAGAGCTCACTGTAGCTCGCAGGTGCAGTGGCTGTCATGTGACTTCTGACATTTTCTGTTGGATTGGGCAGCCATCTGTGAATTTGATGAGCTTTTTGCCTCCGCCACATGCAGCGCCCGGAGCCGAGATGTTTGCAATGCACATCTTCAGTCTTCGTTTTTTTTCTTCTTCTGTGTGAATGTGAATGTGTGTTTTTCAGTCTTTATTGTTTCGTTCACGCACAGCTTACCCAGGGTGCTTTAGAAGGGCCCACGTGACAGATTATCACATTTTTCTAATTTTGACTTAGTTTGGTGTGAAAATCCTTATGCTTAATTATCATCAAAGTTTTACAGCAGGTTAAGTTGTAAATTATGAGGAAAGTTACAAATAAATGCTTAAATTTGAGTTCTATATTAATATCTACATTCATATCTCTTCATCAACTTCATCAAAAAGCACCAAATTAAAGACTGAAAAAAACACAACTGACATATAGTTTTCTGTGAGTTTAAACAATCATTTAACAAAAGTAAGGTTTTATCAGATATTTTATTTGCTAAATCCTAATACACATATGTCAAGCTCATGGCCTGGGGGCCAGATGTGGCCCACCAACTCATTTTATACTGCCCTTTACTTTAGTTTTTTATTAGTGACTGAAGTACTCTGGTTGTCTTAAAGGTTGTACTGAGGATTTTCAAAAATTGTTTGTTGTCAATCTTAGTCAAAAACATTTGAATAGATTTGTAACAGCCTTGTACGTATGCTAAACAAACAAAAAAAAATTACAAAACTGTGGACATGATGAGGCCTGTAAAACATTGATCAACAGAAAATGAGGTACCTTGTTATCTATTGGCTTGTTAACCTGTCAAGCAAACCATCAGTGTTCCTCAGTAACTCATTGGCCCAGTTGCAGTGAAGGGCGTGGCCCTTGGAGGGGAGGTTGGATTTGAAAAATCCTCCATACAACCTTTAACCTAATAAAATGATTTGTCTGAAAGGAGTAAATAATTTTTCAGACTAATGCAAATGTATATTCAGTAATTGTCAATTCAATAAATATACAATCATCCAATACAGAAACTAAAGATTAGTAAGGTTATTTTAGTTACAACCGGCCCCTTATGCCCATGTGGCCCTTTGTCGAAATGAGTTTGACACCCCTGTCCTAACATCTGTGTCATTTCTGTTAATTTGTCCCATATTTGCAATGGGGTTGCATATAATGGTGGAATTACGCCTACTTATTTCAGATATAGTCAGTAACGCTTCATATTTATAGACATGGCCTGTTGTGGGAGAAATTCCTTTGTTAAGACAATGGGAAAGTAGACTTTTCACATGTTTTGAGACATTGTCTACCAAATAATGTTTTTTTTAGCACAACTATTTCAAGTCAAGTCACAAACAGGTATAAATGGAGATTGCTGATGTGGAGTTATGGCAGAAAAGTAAACAGAATGTTTGGTATCTGTGAAAAAAACTCAGGCGCCGTTAGTAATTGTTGTATGTATATTTTGACGGTTGGATCACTTTATTCATCTTTATGTCTTTGTATCTACATTTGACACCAAATATCGTCTTAAGTCGACATTTGATGTTGCAGTTGTTGAGCAGTGAGTGATAAAACTGTGTTCTCATGCTCTGTTCATGTTACGTTTCCCCCACAGAAGTCTGTGAGTGTAGAGCCGACTGTATCTAGTTGGTTAACAAACGACAATTTACAAACGTCATCAAAAGAGCCATACTTTAAAACAAGCACTCATGTTCAGTAACATCTGAAATATAATCATGTTCACTATGTTTGACTGAAAATTGTAGTTCATGTTCTTGAGGCAATAGTATTCGATTGTTGGCTTTATTGTAAATCAAGGTGCTAAATCTTTTATTTTGTTATTTTTTTCCAGAACTACATAAAGCACCTTGAGTGAGAGTTGTTTGTGATTCAGCTCCACATTCCCATATCCTGTTTTCGTGCTTCTTTTGGCAAGTGGGTCCGTGCCTGCTGGTGTTTGATCTGTGCATACACCGTACCTTTGGTGAAAAGCAAGTCGGCAGATCAATAGTAAAGGAAAATTAATTACTTCCCTGTTCAGATAATTAATGTCTTTCATACCTGCTGAGGTCTGTTCTGAGCGTGTGCAGCAGACACATTTGAAACTGCAGGTACAAAGAGTAGCCTAATTTGGGGAAATGAGATAATGTAACTAAAATATTCAATTTTTCTGTTTCCTTTTAAAGACAATACATTTAAGCTGCATTTATCGTGACAGCGTGTTTTTATTGACAGCCATCTTTAGAATTGTCATTGGTATTGGTGGTTGTTCCCATTTGAGATGGCGGATGACTGGAGCCTATCCCTGTGACTGTGGGCCTTAGGCGGAGAACACCCTGGACAAGACATGATTTTATGTCCACTATGTTCATTTTTTTAAATATTTACTCATATTTACAATACCTGTGGTGGTTGTTGAAATGAAGTAGTGACCTCAAAACAATTATAAGTTTGACTCCATTGGCATTTTTGTGCAAAGTTTGCATGTTTCAGCCATGTTTGCGTTTGTCTACTCCAAAAAATTCTAAATGCACTGCTCCAACTGTCTCTATGTCAATCAACCCCAAACCTTTTATGCTGCCTTCACACCGGACAGTGTTTAAGCGTCTAAATTGGTGCGTTAAAGCGTATTTTGACTCCGAACATTTTTGAAGCTGATGTTTTGCCGTGTTGCCAGATTTTCAGAGCAACGAATGGCCAAGCCTTTGAAAAAAACAAACACAACAAAAATACTTCAGTAAACAGTCTTCAGTAAACAGTCCTCCTTTCCTCTAGATGTGCGAGGAGAACAGCAGCATGTCACGTGTCACAGGAGTGGAGTCTCTGATTGGCTGACGCCGACTTCCAACGCTTCTGAAGATGGACATTCCCAACTCCTGCGGCGGCTGCAGGTTTGAGCTTCCACTTTGCAAGACGCAGCGTTTTCAGACACAGAAAGGCTTGTCAACAAACGCCATCGCAATTACGCTTGAACGCTGAAGATGCAGGTTTACATTGACTTAACATTGAAAATGGACGCAAAAACGCAGATACGCTGTCTGGTCTGAACGCAGCATTTGCCAAAAGATCTGCAAATCCCCGCTCAGACCAGTTTATTATGTTCTTGTGTTCTAGGAACCAAACTTGCCCGACGTGTTGGTCTTCAAGCAAAAGAAGTCAAGTTCTGGAGGCACATCCCTGAGCTGTAATGTCATTTCTACTATTCCTGAACTGAAGAGTAAGGTAAGAAGATACTTATTTTCATCTTATTGTAGCGTGTCAGTAATTGTGTGTGTCTGCATTTCAATTAATTTTATTACTTCTGCTATCAGTGTGGCAATTTTCCTCAAAATCCTTTATCAATGACGTTTATTAGGGTTTCAACTTGAATTGTAGTTCAAGTTAACAATAGGTGGTTCAAATTGCAATTCAAAGTGTTTTAGTCAAATGTTCTTGATTGCTTTGTTTTGTTGTACATAGGTATAAAAATTTACAAAGATGACTCACAAGCATAAGACTAAGATTACAATTTAACTTGCAGGACTGTAAAAGTAAATTCGACACATTAACCCCTAATCAAGATATAAAGCTCTTCATGTAAATTGTATCACTTTGTAGAGCAACATATAAAAAACTAAAAATATTGAGTAAATTTCCCTTGCAAATGACCCTCTTATTAGTTTTGCGGGCAGTTCTTTGCTATACCATTTCTTTCTTATAAGCCAGAGTGCTATGTTCTCCTGCAGTACCTGAAATAACTTGTCTTTTCACTTGACTAATGATGGGGCTTACAGCATGTTTGTATGTTTACGTCCCCTTGGTCTTTGTCCCACTTTCAACTCTAACTTTAAGTGTTCCTCTTGAGATGGCCACAAATACATCGTGGCGCTCCTGGCCTCCTTCTCTGTCCTGGAGTGCCTTTACAATTGATTTTCCGGGACCCCACGGATACAATTGAAGGAGCTGTGCAGTTAGTCCCGTTGGAGAAGTACTCGAGAGCACAATGAGATGACTGCTGTAGGTGATACCGCCTGAGGAGACAGGTAGTGGTCATTGTCAAAACAAACACAAAAGAAGAAGAAATTGCTTAATATAATGACTATGAATGAGCATATCCAGTCATCCTAGTTTTATTATACAGAATTGTCAGCATCAGAGGCCACGCCCACTAACAGACCTGCGAGGGAGAAACTTAACATTGAGAGTGAATCAGAACAACAGTTTTGTCACTCACTGCTTAACATTTACAACAGTAAATGTGGACTTATATTTTGTGTCAAATACAGACACGAAGACATGGAAATAAATAAAGTGACCCAACAGTCCAACTATGTATATATATTTAACGATGCTAATGGTAGCTGCAAGCTAAATGCTAACGTGATGCTAGTGTTGCCTGATGTGTATTCACTTCTTTCTTTAACTTTCTGTTTACTTTTCTTGACATAATATCGCATCAACAACTTCCTTTTAACGTGTAAGTGAATTGAATTAGTTGTGCTAAAAATACACTTAATTCTCCAGAAAACGTCTTAAAAGAGGTAAAAGGTTTAGCTTCTCAAATTGTGGCCTGCTTTCCCCCTCAGCAGGCCACAACCCCAAATATGACACATTGCCGACTGTATCTATTAGTGTTGTTCTTTGAGATTTCACTTGTTCTGTTTTAAATGTCTAAAATTCCAGCAAATATAAAGTGGAACATCAATAACTATGTTAGACTTTGCATTTTCTGATACTGGAATCAGACTGCATGTAACTAGTGTGTCAAAGCTCAGATGTCACACTGTTCAGTTTAGGCCCTCTGTTTTGCCAAAAAGCCCTTTTGCAGCCCTTTTCTGTTTGCAAATAAAAAAATGCTTTAAGAGCATAATGCTGTAGTGACAGTAACAAGAGCACCACTCTTTCTTTCACCAGAAAACCACACCTACAAAGTTCAATCTAAGGCTATGGTTATTAGGCTATAGTTCTTTGCAATAGATTTAACAGGATGTCTTAAACACGTAGGCCATTGGTACTCGTCATGCTTGTTTGCTAAATTGGCAATCTTGTGCAGTTCTCTGAGACTACTGTTGTTGTGATTTTGGACTATGTAAAATAAATGTAGTTGTTTAGCTGTTAATATTGAGGTTTTTGTAAAAAATATGATACATTTTTGCACTATTTATACACTATTTAAAGTGTAATATGTACCAAAAAAGTAAAATATACTGCCTCAAAAACAATGTTGTTGATTTTGAGGCAGTCACTTTGATGCACAGCAGGTCAATATTGCCCTGTTTACAATGCAGCAGTTTATATTAAGAAGAAAAACGTTTGTCATAAAGCAACACACCTGATTTGGTTGCAGGGGTAAAAGGGTTTGCTGTATTAAGTCTTAATACTGCAGTTTAGACAGTTGAATTTGCAGTGTCTTCTTTGAGGTAAGAAAGGTCTAAACCAAAGCCAGGGGCCAATGTGAAAACTTTCTTGGCTGCTGTTGTTGGGTCAAACTTTTTTCTCTTCAGCTACTGCCCATTTGCCCAGCCTCTGGCACATGTTTCTGTAGACACAAAGTTACTGCTGCCTCATTAACTTCAAATGTCCTGTTACCTTTGCATAAAGCCTAAGCAAACAGCTGTGAGCTATCTCGTAACTTTAACTTGTTCTCATCTGAGGAGCTAACAAAAGTAAACCGGCTTGTTAGCATGGATGACATCATTGTGTCCAGCCACAACGAACACTTTACTTAATGAATTGAATTGCGAGGCTTTCCACTTGGACGCTGTCTTTCAGTCGTTTTATTACTAGCTTCAGTAAATTAATTGGGTGAATCCCTGAGCGTCTTTAACTGGCATAAGCCACACTCAAAGGCAGATATAAATGCTTAGACTAGAAGAACTTGTGAGATGGCTGATAGTTCAAGAGATACTTTTCCTTTTTTTAAAAATCTAATCTCTGGTTCCGTCTACTGTATTTGAATGCTTTGTTTTGATCAAGACCGGATAGAACTTTACAGAGTGTTACTTTTAATACAGTCTCAGAAGAAAACATACTGTAGATATATGTAAATGTATATGTAAAAAAACATATAAGTACACAGTTTCATCCCTTTTTTTTACGTCAATACAGTATGTTACAAAAAGACATCATGTAAAATGACCATGCAAATTTTGATTGAAGCCATGTGGCAACATTTTCTTTGAGTTTAGCAGGTAAGCTTAGGCTTCAAGTTACTAAGTTTAAGTGTGGGGCTTGGAGTAGGTTAAGACTTACCCATTAAACCCAAAGAAAATGTCACCACATGGCTTCAAGCAAAAATCTTGTTTATTTTTCGCTTTGGTTTTTCGTAACATAATTACGTAAGAAAAAAAAAAAGGAGTCAAACGTTTTTGACATTTTGTTATACATCTACGTTTTCTTCAGAGACTGGGTTGGTTACTTCTTGTATTAGTTGATGTGTTTGTGTGTCACTGTATTGTGACATGAACTTATTTCTATATTATGTTAACGTACATTTATATATATTTATAGAGTGGCAAAGTATACCCCATTGATTGCCAACAAGTCACTGACAGTTGACCATAGCATCAAACCTACCTACTACTTGTTGATTGTCAGTGTCTAAAATCCTTTGCAGTAGTTGAGGAATAGTAAGCAATTTAAAATCATTAGGAAACACATTAAACGTGCACTTTGTGACAAAAAAAAAAAACTTGAATAAATGCATATTTTTGTCATTTAGATGCCTTTGTTACACTAAATAATTAATAAAAATTTGCATTTTTACTTTGAGCAGGCTTGCGTGAACTCAAAATAGTCTATTATTTTGCTTGGAGGCCTCATGTTATGACATAAAATGTATTCCCAAAGCATAGTTTTAGCTTTCTAATTCTACTGAAATGTGTAGATGACTTTTCGCCTCCAAAAAGTTACACAGTGCACCTTTAACAGCACAAACCGGCAGTACAATTCATATTTACCTTAGTCAAGACAGTGAGTTAAAACAGCCCAGTATGAATCATTTGTAGCACATACTATATTAAATGTACACTTTATATGAACAAGTGAGACATGCAAGTCAGCTGTGAAACTGAACATTTATATATAATTTCCACATCACAATATAAACCCATGATGCCATGACAAAATCTAGCATGACTTATTCAAATACATTCAAACTATGTTCTTCTCTGCATAAACCAATGTGAACTTTAAAGTCTATTTGAGTTTCGTCACAAAAGCCCAAGATAATGAAACCATACAAAAACAGCTTCGCTCAAGGTCACCGAGACAGAGAATAGTCTGTTTCTCACTTGAGTTAGATGGATTCTGATGTGAAAAAGACTATATGAAATACAGAACCCAATCAGCGCGCCGGCTTTGTGAGATCAGACGGTCGTATTTCAGGTCATTTATACGAGCGCTTGGACTGTATCAGGATTCACATCACAGGCTTTAATAATGGCTTCATCTGCGCTTCTCCCATTAAAGAGTCAAACACAGAGATAACTGAGGTGCTTATAGGCCCGGGACATGAAGACTTGCTGAAAGGTCACTAAAGCTGGGGGCCAATGGTGCAGGACGGGACAGGCGAAAGAGTGGTACACAACAGATTTTACAAGATTCTAGAGGAAATAATGGAAGTGGATGTTGTGCGGTTGAATTGTTTATTTTACAACTCAAGAAGATATAAAGAAGTTACCTGTATTTCATGCACAACACAAGTATTAAATCTGTCAGATCACTTCCTCACTCTCACTAATCACAGCACATAGTTAACATCCACTTGCATTCATTTTTGGCTGCAAAAATGGCTTAAAGCCCAATGACAAATTATATAATTTTTTTAAAATTTTGACTTAGTTTGGTGTGATAATCTTTGTGGTAAATAATTATCATAGTTTTAAAGCAGTAAAGGTGCAATTTATGGAGAAATTGACAACTAAAAGACAATTACAGAAAGTAATTTAAGTTCTATCCTCCACGTGCATCATCGAAAAGCGCCAAAATGCAAAGACAGTTTCTTGGCATTTAAACAATCATTTAACAAAATTAAAGTCTTACAAGTTATATTAATTTGTCACAATAATAATACATTTTATTTATATAGCGCTTTTCTAGACACTCAATGTCACACTTGTGTTTTTCCTGATCTTGGCCCAGGTTTACAATGCGGTTGCTAGGTAACATTTGTGGATTCCCCTCCACATGGGTCATATTTACTGGACAAAAGACGATAATGAACTTCACCAAAACAACCAATAGGCTCCATGCAGTTGGCTTGTTTTCATTCAAAATAGTATATCCTGTACATACATACAACCACTTCCTGTTCAGTTCATTTCTATGAGGTTTTCACTCAAAAAAACTAGATACTTGGAAGATCAGACAGTTGTGGTGAATGTTACAAAAAACATGTTAAAGCCTTCATTAATATATCTATGAATATTTAACCATTGGACACTTGTGTGTTTAAAAAGAAACATGTTTGTGTCTAAATGCTAACGCTAACAGAAAATGGTTGTATGTACAGAAGTTAGCTATTTTGAACAAACACAAACCAACTGAAGTTCTGTGCACAGAGCCAATTGGGTAAAAATAAGTTAAATGTTTAGTGAAATCTTAATCATAATCATAATCATGTTTACTATGTTTTACTGAAAATGTAGTCTAACCTGTCATTATGCACTTTAAGCCTAATGCACATGCAAAAAAAGAGTAAATACACCAAGCTTTAAAAAGCGTCAATGAACAGTGCACTTTGATTTAGGTTCTGATCCGAGTGTGTGGGGAAAGTGCATGAAAATAAGACTGGTCCTGCTCCCAAACTTTAGATAACATACTTATTGTCAGTTTTTGACCATCTGAACTTTGGAAGACAACATCTCTTTCAAACTACATTATTTGTTATTTTATCAGAGAAGGTTGTGTTCTTGTCTTTCCAAATAAAGTACGTTATCAGCCAGGATTTAGAATATCCTCACACAACAAACAAAAACTGAAATTGTGAAAATGTATCTTCGTGGTTCAATCAGCGGCAAAACAAAAAAACACACACAAATAAAAACCCTTCTTTTTTGCTTGTCAGTTTCTCAATACAACGTGGAGCTTTTTGTTTCACTGACGCCGCCAAAAAATCCCGCCTGACACTAATTACTTTTCATGGCAAACAAAAAACCGAAGTGTGTCAACATCATTTCCAGCCGACAAGTTTGCTTCACTACAAACGGGTACAGTTTTCACGCTGTAACATTCTAATTAAATTCAGTTAGGAAAGAAACGCTGCTTTTGTTATTTAGCTAGGTGCTTTGGTGTTTTTCAGGAGGGTTAATTAGCTTTTATTTGTGCAGAAATCATCACAAGAAATCATCGCCCTGTGCGTATATACAATGTTAGCCATGTGTATTATCTCAAAATTCATTACCGGCCTATAATAAATGATTAATTTCACCCACGCTGGTTTTAGCCTTTTAAAGCGGTGTAAAATTGTTATGAGTCCACGGTTCAATAGAGGGGCGAGGTGTGTTCGTGCTCTTGATGAATTCCAATTAGGTACAATTAGAGACTGCGCTTCCATATTATTAAAGAGTTTATGCACAGACGTTCTTTGATTAGAGAAAGTCTGATAAGAACACCTGATAAAATGTTTGTGTTAGATTTTCTGAGGATAAATGTTTCCTCCTGAGAGTGTTTGTTTGGCCAACATGTAATTGCTGGGTTTAAGATGACATCACAACATTCTACAGGCCAATATTATTTCAGCAGATGAGGGGCGGCTGAAATTAATATTGTTTAAATGGTGTTTATTTTTGTTATGCAAAAAGTAAATGGGTCTAGTTAACTGTGAAAGCATCCTTTTTAAATTTTACCCTAACCCTAAATTTCATGGCAAAGTACAATGGGCCTCATTCATGACACGTCCTTTTGACCAAATTTGTTCTTAAGGGCTTCTTACACAACTTTTTGTCATTTACAAAATGTGTTCCTAATGAAAAATGTTCATCTAACAAAAAATTAGTTGTTTCAGAATTGTATCTCTTACATAGTTCACTCTAAAACCTCTTGCCCCTAACCTCTCCTATAACTAATTGTGAAACCCAGAAATAAAATAGCTTTACTGTTGTTTAGCTAGTGTGTTTGCTAATAGCAGTTTGCACAAGAATAATCACTCATCAAATAAATAAAAATAAACATCTTATTTAAAGATAAACTAAACGCAGATTCGGCTTTTTTCATTGCTTAAATTGTGGATGTGATCAAAATTGAATTATTTATTGTTTTTGGGTCTGTTTTGGACATTTTTGTTCAAACTCGCTCATTTTGTCAATTGCTAACCGTGCATTTTCAGTACATGCCAATGTCGCATTGAGTTGACGCGACAGACGAGCTGCCCAGATAAAATCCTCACTCTGACTGCTAAGGCAAGTTGGAAAGTGGTTGCCCATTGCGATATGATATTTGTAATCAATTGTTTGGCTCAGATGAATAAGTGTGAAGTGCAAGGTACAAAGGTGCGCAGGTTCGAAACTTGTTTCGGTGTTTAATTTTTCTCATTTTCAATTTCTGAACATACTTGCATGTTCACATCATAAGCTCGTGCTTTTGTAGGCTAAAGCAAAGCCTTCACCTATACAGTATGTTTTGCAACGTTAATAAAAAGAGTCTTTACGTGCAAGTAAAAAACTAGACCTGTGCACAGCCTCAGAGCTGTGAACTTCTCTTCATGTCAGAATCGCTCCCACACAAAACTCACATCACTCACAAGCTCACTGTCCATATGTGGTGCTGTCAATCAATGTCTGTTCACACACCTCTCTTAAAAGGCCTCCGGGTATCTCCCACTTTTGCAAGCCTGTTTGAGATGCAGTTGTGGGCGGAGTTAGTCTCTGACCGTGTGTTTAGCCTCACTTTAAGCATAGAAAGGTAATGAGTTGAACAGAAGTGCTGTTTTTATTCCACTGTTTACCAGATTTTTTTTCTTTTTACATGTCAATTACAAACACAATATTTAGCAGTAGTTGTGGTTGTTTATTTATAATCAGTCTCAACTGTGTATTTCTATTTTCATAGTGTTTGTAGTCTTTACAGGAGAAACTGTAATTTGTCTCCATTGACACTCATTCATTCCTGTCACTCACTGCTGACCTTTACAATGCTGTGATGTCATCTGCATAACCTCTTGTTAGTATTATTATTATTTATTTAGTTTTGCTGAGGTGGCCCTGCCCGTCGCCATGGGAGACGCAGTTCTTGGAGTAAACTCGTAAGCACATTCCCATTTTCTGCTTCACTGAACTGGTGGTCCCCAATAATCCTAACACCATCATTTAGCCGGGCGGGCGCTGGGGTATTTTTCTATTTTACCCTTCCCACACAGCAGGCTTGAATTCCCCGAGCCAAGCAGAGGAGAATTAATGCGTATAGTCCTTTTAGGCCGATTTTTTCTTTGTGCATTAGGGGCTTTGCAACAGGAAAAAAGAAGAAGAAGGTATTTCAAGTTTAGGAGAAGTAAGCTTGAGCTGCTGTTAAGGACATTTCAGTTGATCTCAGTGTCTCACAAAAAGAGTGTTAGCAACCAAAGTTAAGTTAAAATAATTGTCTTTTTTTGTATACGTTTTCAGACACTACTTGAGTAATGTAATGTACAGTGGCCAACTCATTTGTATTTTATTTTATCATTATTTTCATCAAATAATTGTTTGTCTTGAAGCTTCAAGTCTACTCCACATAGTTCATGGTGTATCTCTGGATCAGAGATACACTCTTACTCTTTAAGAGATTAACAATTCAGAATTTTAAGAGCAGTCCACATTTTGTGCACTTACCTAAAACATTCTGAGTGACCCTGATAAGCTTTTCAGATGCTACAGAAAGCTTTGGTGTCATGGTAAAGCTAACAACTACATTAGCTAGTTGACAACACAATGGTTTCTGGTTTTGGAGAAAACCTTATTTCTGATAGGTTTTCAGCATTGTCACTTGGGACATTCCAGACTTATGAGCTCTACACACTTGCGATCCTCATCGACGAGGGTTTAAAATCAACCACTGGAGCAGTGAGGAACTGCTGCGACCAGCGACATCTTCACATGTCATATTCAGGATGGATCCAGAGTTTTACACACATTTAATTAGTTGTTAAACTGAAGGAAGTGAAGGTACTTTCAGCATATTTATTGGAGAGGTGAAGTGCATTTGAAGAGGCACAACTTGTTTGCACATAATTACTAAAAATGCTGATTTGAATTGAATTTGCTTCCCATCAAAAGAAGAATCTGACTCAGGGTTGTAAATGCAGTAGCTTGTTCATAAAACTAGTTTCGTAAAACGCAAAATATTTGTAAACTGGACACAGAGAGTTTTTATGTGCTTCAAAATTTGCACAGTTCTTATTTGATATTCCCAAAGAAAAACAATGTGATCGGCAACAGCGACAAAAGTTGAAAGATTTTCAAGTTTCAGTATTTTGTTGCTGACTTGTGTGTGGCTGTCAATGTGCAGGAGTATGGTTTTCATGTGCACTACTTTCGCCTAGTGTGCCATTGTCACACAGGTTCATTAGAAATGAATGAAGAAGCTTTCGTGTGACGAGCTTATCAAAGCGGCCATATAAAAGTAAAAAACATCAGTTTGAATTCTAAAAGTCTCTATATGCACTGGATTATATTTCCAATCTAAAGGGTTAACATTGTAAATATAATCCACACGATTATGTGATAAAAGCTTATTTCCTTACAAAAAAGAACATGTAATTAAAACATAACAATTTTCACCTCCTTCTCAGTTCATTGGTTTGTCTGTTTTGTATCAGCCTTTCTTCCAAAAAACAACAAACTTTGAAAATGCCTAGTACAATAAATGTCTTTTTCCATCTTTTCTCTGATACTTCGTCATAAAAACAGCAGGTTGGAACAAAACGTGTTTGGCTTTTTTCTTGTCTTCCCGTAGACGTGAGCGTATGAGAATGGTCACAGAAGAGATGTGAGGCCGCTCAAATCCAGGTACTTCCATCTAACGCCAACATGAACAAAGACTTACCGACAACAACCGGAACCAGAATCAAACAAGAACCGACAAGACACAAGCTTTTCTTTTTTCTCCCCCCAATTCTATCCATGTTCATATAAAAGTTAAGCTGTCTTTGTTATCAGTGTTTTTGTCAAAGCATTTTTCTCTTCAAAGATTCGCTCTGTTCTTCGGTCGGAGACATCTTAGCTCCAGCACTGAAAAGAAATCATCAGTGAAACATGCTAGATTTGAGTGAAAATGTGTCCCCTGGGAAATAATTAGTTTGAGATGTGTGGAGAACAAAGGCTTCTCAGAACGACTGCAGAAGATTGACTGAAGCGTGGCTGTCGAACACAACCAATCACACACTCTGTCAAGTCGAGTCAAGTGTCTTGCCCGAAGACACGGAAAGCATGTTTGGGTTTGTGGATGTATTTGTCACAACCCATTACAAATAAAGTTAAATGACAAAAAAGAGCTAAATTATTTCACCTTTGAGCCTCTGAAAACACTCTAACTTCTCAGATTTGTGATGTTTGAAGTAAGTCTATGAGATTTTTTCACATTGTTTATAATTCCATAAACTGTCCACTCTCACTTGGGGCATTTATGCAGCTTTGGCAAATTAGGTTGGAGTATTTCCCTGTGTGATTTCTTTGCAGCTAGTAGATGGAACTCTACTGAGTTCCTATTGTGGGAAAGACATGGCTGATGTGTACTTTATTAGGATTCAAGGTTAGAAGATTTATTGTTATAAACAAAGTAAAAACATTCCTTGCTTGCTTCATATTTAACAATAGTATAGATACCATTTCTAATATTAGACCATACATGTTCCTAAGACAATTGCTCTAGTAACAATTACTGATTATTTAAAAGTCTTGTGGCCTGTGTGGCAAAACTGTTCAGGACCTGATGTTTAGCGCCTCAGATGGAAGCAGTGCAAACAGGGTGTGTCTGATCTTTAATATTGTTATTACACTTTTACATTGGATGGTGAAGCTACTCACACGAGTTTGTTTAAAGGGCTAGAACGTGCAATGTAATCCATATAAGACACTATTTTTGTCCTATTGTTTGGATTTTTTATGGACATAGATTGTTTTTTGACATATAGATTTTTAAAGGAACAAAATTCCATGAAAACAAGCCTTTTTCCAAGCATTAAAAGATTGACACAGAGCACCCATATAAGAAAACATGCTTTTTAAATGTAAATTTTTTTGTTTTTTCTTTCTGTCTTTCTGGGTAAATTGAATTTCTGATGCAACATTGTAAATCAGATCAGACCTGTGTTTGGTCTTGACAAACAAAAGTTACTATATGACTCATTTGGATGAGCTGCTTAGCTTACAGAAGGTGGTAAGCCTGCTTTTCACTTTTGTATCTTAAAAAAAAAAAAAATAAATAAAAGTAACTTGTTCCAAAGCTGTGTTAGACCACAACTCCATGTATGTGAAAAAGTGTGATGTGCTAAAGAGTTTGTGAGAGCGAGGGATGGGTTAGACAGGCTTACAAGGCTAAACTTTTATCAGAGTTTGAAAATAATGTACTCCAGCTTGGGTTGTGCAATAATTACATTTCTATTTCAGTTATGATTATTGCTGTATTCGACAACAAAAATTTAATGATCGAATAATTGTGATTATTAACATAAACTCACAAGTTCACTGTATGCATGTATGCCTTTTTTAATGTCTGGATTTCCCAGGCACTGATACTTTGTCCTTTCTCTAATAATCAACTGAATAATTGGATTTCAGTTGTGTTCCAAGTAATTGTGATTATTATTTTAATCTATAATAGAGCAGCCTTAACTTTGTAAGACAAAGTTGAAAACTCACTGATCTAGCATGCTGATCTTGTTTTAGTGGATGCATTTGGTAAATATTGTATAATCGTGTATGTATCTCCACAACAGATGGTCCTTCAGAGACAGAGGATTTGAATATGGGAATAAATGATGCCACTTTCACGGGCATCTGTGTTTTCCGGTTCTTTGGAAGCAGGTGCAGAACACAAATGTAAATCCCAGGCTCAATTAGAAAAAAAAAAACAAAAAAACATTTCTGCTGCTCGATTTGAGAAGATTCAGCCTTCGTCAGATCCTCACACATTGCAAACTATTTCAGAACCATGGCTATAAATAAAAACCCAACAGACTTTTTATTGTGTAAAGGAAAATATAATAGGCATACATTAATTATTTTATGTATTAATATAGGTATATATCTCAATTTTAAGGTGAATCTATTATGTAAAATCTGTGTTTTTAATCATCTTGTAACAGTGTCCTCTCATCATTACTTAAAGTTTTATTTTGAACAATCATGCATTTTTTCTGCAGCTGATGCTCAAGTGCTCAGTAAATTCTTGTTTTACCTACTAAGTCTGACTTTGATTTTGACGAGTGTAGTAGTCAAGACCACACTAATCGAGACCAAGACCTCTTTGAGGCCACAATGTCCCAAGACCTAGACAAGACCAAGACCACTGAGGGTCAAGACAGAGACAAAGCCGACACTTTCAAAAGTAATTTCCGAGCTGTGAACAAGACCGTGGCCCAAATCAGGACCATCTTTTACATTTGTGTGTCTTCATGATCTTTTTGTAGAGTCCTTAATGCAAACTGTGCCTGGGACAGTTCATTGTGCTTTGGTCATAGACTCCTGGTGCAAGTTTAGCAGAACATGATGGTAGTGAAGTATGATCTACTGTATATGTACCTCGAGACCAAGACAAGACCAAATCTAAATGCACAAGAGTTTGAGGCAAGATCAAGACCTTAAAAAAGCAGTTTCAAGACCAGTTTTAAGATTAAGACCAGTCTCAAGTATTACTACACTGATTTTGACAACGGTGCTGATGTTATTGATTTGATGTGGCTGTTAAAGTTCAAGTCTGAGCCCATTCTCACTTGTAGATTTTTAACTTTTGAAGAGTGACGGTCACTGCTGACCCTTTGTTATAGTGGAGCAAAGATGATGACTTCAGTCTTGTCTGAGTTAGGTTTCTCTGTATTTACAAGCTTCAATGATAACTGATTAAGCTGCAATAATGTATGTGAGCCAGATAAATAAATATCTGAGTTGTACAGGAAATTGTACAGGGATATCATATCAAACTATAAATAAAGAACCAGTTTAATGAAAACATCAATGAAATTAACAAACACTAAAACATGTTGACGTGACAGAATAGTTCATCTTCAATGCAAAACTGACAAAAGTTTCTTGTTACATCTCATTTTGGTCCCAAGCCAAATATTGAGCTAATTAATTGGCAAATGGCCCACACAAGCTTCCCTGGTCCTTGATCTTGACAAACCAACAGTGCACAGTCAAACACGAAGCTTCATCACTCTTGAAAAACAAAAGTTAAAAGAGTAAGAATGACTGAAGCGATGATAAGACCTCACATAGGCGCTAATGCAGTTGCCGGCAGCACACAACACCTGTAGGCTCTTATAGCTGAGAGGAAGAGGGCGTGGTCCATTCTCACATACAGATTCATTTAGATCTTTGGGAACACCTTGGGGCATCTTTTTCTCAGCCCAAAGGCGCGCCAGAGAAGAAGCCATCTTTGTTTTCTCACAGCTTTCAAATCTCGACTAACTAACCCCCGAAGTGTTAAAGCCCCTCAAAGACTTCGATGTAATTAGCGATCCCCACGTGAGACAAGCTCCAACCCGTGTGAGCTGAAACAAGGTGAATCCAGAGTATTTTGGTAAGTTTTTGAAAACTACTGAATGATAGAATTAATTGGACTTTGTCTTTCCTAATAAATCCTTTGCTTAAAAACATATCCACAGTCTGATGATGCAATGGAAAGGTTCAAAACAATCAAAGTGGGACAGGTTGCTTTACATTTTGGAGTTTGCAACTTATATTTACAAGTTAATGAAGAGGTTTTAGAACATAAATGATTATGAAACACCATAGAAGCAATTAACATGACATTTTTCGTGACCTCTTTTCCAACAAAGCCTGGGGGCACCTGAGAATCTGTAGGGACTCACAATGTAGGGGTCTCATTTATCAAACAGTGCGTGAAAAAGTACTTTGCGGCAAAATCCAACTTTCATTTACGTAAAAGAAAGTTGAGATTTACAAAAGCCTCCGTACGCACTCCTGCAGGTCATTTCCTCCTCACTTTTCTGCACAGCTGGAAAGAAATCTGCGCACCGGACCCCGCCTCACGTCACTCCCTCTTCACGCCTCTTTTCAGCATAAAAGGTCCATGCAAAGAGTCATTCATATATTCATGAACTGATAATGAGCTAGTTTCTTTGACTGACACACGGAGGAAAAGGGGAGGAGAGAGAGACGGAGCAGCAGCAGAGAGGATTCTGACGTGAACTCTGCTCGTCTGACAAACTTATCGGCCTGTTTTAGATGTGATAACTTTAGTTTAGAACTGTGCTTTACTGTTAAGGCTCGTGGGATATGATATTTCATATGCGTAATGTTATAAGTGCACGTGGAAGTTTGAGCGTGCACATATGCGCGAGCTGACGAGAGACTGAAATGTGCAACCTCCGTGAAGTTGGCCCCCCATTAAACGCACATCTAAACAAAAACTATGTCAATCGTTTGTGCTTCGTTTGTGCTGTTTTGTGCTGCAAAAGTTTCGTTTGTGCTGCTTTAGTTTTGAGATATTAATGATTCTTTTATAGGTCAAATTAGGGTCACGCAGCCCCCCATTTAGCTTAAATAAGCACCAAAACAGCTCAAAATGGTGTCAATCGATTGTGCTTCGTTTGTGCTGGTTTGTGGCGTTAAAAGTTTCGTTTGTGCTGTTACGGTTTTAAAAATATGAGCAATTATATTTTCGGCCGATGACGTCATTCAGCCTCCAGAATGTTAAATATCGCTCAAAAAACACCAACAAATTATATAAATCATTTGTTTTTCGTTTACTGTTTTGTGCTGGGCGTACTTAGTTTTTATTAGCAAATTTAAAAAATAAATAAACATATTTTTTGCGGCAATAGTGGGACGTCACTTCCGGCTGCAGCAGCGCGAGGAAGAAAAGGTAAATGCTAGATAGTAGTGTCCAGAGGGACGACGAATAAGTTTAGAAGAACGGTTAAGTTTAGGCAAAGGTTAGGGTGATGGGTAAGTTTAGAAAAAAGGTTTGGGTAAAGGTTAAAACAAAAAAATCTATAACAATTTAGGCCCGATTAACAACAGAAATAAACTCGTTACCATGGCAACCAGCTCACTTACGTCCCTCCGGACCAGACTATCTCGCACTAACCCGAGGAAAACTTGTGGAAATCTCACTCAAAGCAGCGGTATAAATCAAAAACGATAATATAAGTCTGGTACATACTTTTAGTTCACCCGTGATGGTCACACTTGTTGTTTTGCTTAGATTTCCACGAGTTTTCCTCACGCTGCTGCGAACAGCTGGCCGGAAGTGACGTCTTACTATTGCCGCAAAAAATATATATTTCTTTATTTTTTAAATAAGCTAATAAAAAGTAAATATGCACCAGTACAAACGAAAAACAACTGATTTATATATTTTTTGCTGTTTTTGAGCGATATTTAACATTGTGGAGGCTGAATGACGTCATCGGCCGAAAATAAAATTGCTCATATTTTTAAAATCATAACAGCACAAACGAAACTTTTAATGGCACAAACCAGCACAAACGAAGCACTAACGAATGACACCATTTTGAGCTGTTTTGGTGCTTATTTAAGCTAAATGGGGGGCTGCGTGACCCTAATTTGACCTATAAAAGAATCGTTAATATCTCAAAAACTAAAGCAGCACAAACGAAACTTTTTGCAGCACAAAACAGCACAAACGAAGCACAAACGATTGACATAGTTTTTGTGTAGATGTGCGTTTAATGGGGGCCAACTTCACGCAGGTAAATGACCAGTGTGTGAGACGTGAGGATGAAAAGAGAGGCAGCGAGGTAAGATGTAGGCTTGACGATTGAGTGCGCGCGTGGAGTGGGATTTTATCCACACTGCTACAGCGATGTGTGCCTGTGCGCGCGCGTATGCCGTGATAAGTGTGCCTGTGTGCGCACGTATGCCGTGATGTGTGTGCGCTGGATAAACCGTGCGTGAGAGATCAGGGAGACACTCGTGCGTGATCACAGGACCTTTGTTTTAAAGCACACTTATGGACTTTGTGTCCAGACAGTCATTCTATTGCTTCAGATTCTCTAAATAAAACAATGTGAATCATTCGCTCCCGTGCACGTATGCACGGCTTCTAAATGAAGACACTGACCTAAGCTTCATTTTCTACAAAGTAGTTGTGATTAGATTAAAGTTATTATATTTGTTGGAAATATAAACAAAAGTCATGTAGCCTCATGTGCACTAAACACAAACCTCCTTAGAATGTCTCCGCTAAACACAGATCTCCCTCTGCTTCGTCTCTGAAAGTGCGTACGGTAGCCCCAGAGCTTGCGGTCCCACCCGCAAAATCCCACGTCAAGTCTTCTTTTCATAAATCCCAAAATTGACGCAGGAAACCACGCACGTAATCTCCCACGTACTTTTGACCCAATTTTGTACGTACGCCGGCTTCATAAATGAGACCCATGTAGGTCATAACCTTCAGGTTGGAAATGACGGCTCTGCTGCGTCTGTTCATGTCATTATTTCCATCCTCAGCCAGTCATCAGAGGGATTATCATA
Organism: Mugilogobius chulae; assembly: GCA_038363315.1. Taxonomy (NCBI): domain Eukaryota; kingdom Metazoa; phylum Chordata; class Actinopteri; order Gobiiformes; family Gobiidae; genus Mugilogobius; species Mugilogobius chulae. The sequence continues at coordinate 28,620,761 of CM076405.1, read as the reverse complement.
ACATCTGTGAGTTTGCAAACTATGGAACTCAACAATGATCACCACAAAAAGTTTGAAAACATCCTGGAGGCTAATCATACGTGTTCAGTCAGGAGCGTAAGACCTTAATTTTTCTACGAAGTTATTAAGATATTTTCCATTTTTAAGTCACAGATGTGTCTGAGAACAACCGCTCTCTGTAAACTTGAGTTAGCACATAGCTGGGTAGCCCACTACATGTCTCTAAGCTCTTAATACTTGAGAGTTTCAAAACCCCTGCTTTACAATGGGGCAATTTACTTCTGGAACCAGGGCGATCTTCCACTGTTGAGCTCCATTGAGAATGAGTCCATGCCGTACAGTTTGATCCAGCCAATCACTATAATGAACCAAAACAAACATGGCAGCGCATTTTAGCACATGAACTCTTTGGGCTTTTGAATAACATGCAGTGGAGCTTTGTGCTTTTGCAAAAAAATATGTCTGCTTTTCTCAAAAACTTTGTTCTTGGCTTTGCGTTGTGATGGTTCGACCAATTAGCTTCAGATGTTCGTCATTTGCTTCGCCTTTTCACTGTAACGTCTCATCCCATAACCATGAAGGTTTGTGTTTATAGTTGAATATGATGAAGTTAGACTTAAATTTAATACATTTTTGACTAGAAAAGCATTTATCAAACAGAAACGTGTAAAACAACTTGACATTGACATGTTAACTTCACATTTAATAACCCTTTAGGCAAGGTTTTTATGCGACTTTCTTGCACCTCTTCCATTGTTTTTGTAAGAAGCTGTGGCTGTGAGAAACATTGACATGGACACACCTGGTTGAAAACATGTTCTGTTATAATCAAACTTAACACGATTTCCACAGGTGCCTCTCTGACATCACTCTGGAGCTTTATTTGATTAAACCAAAATCCAGTCAAAACCAGGGCTCGGGGCAAACATCAGGCATTTCCCCTTCACTCACTGACCTCAGATCAGCTTTAATAACTGACAAGGTGTGGGTTTTGAAGTGTGGGCGCCCAGGTGAGCAGATCGCAGGCCAGTGTTGTGGTAATGAGGCGCGGAGGGAGGAACACGAAGAGGGGTTTCCATGGTGAAGGGGCCCGCTGAGGTTACAACCGCGGCGTCAGGTAATCAAGAAGTACAGCCCGAGGCAATGTCGCGCTGGCTGGATCGCTCAATCTCCTTATATTATCATCTCATAACACAGGCCCCAGCACCCCTGCACTTCATTTTGAGGATTGGGCATCGCAAGGGAGGAAATTCTGATGCTAAGGAAGATAAGTAGGGCTGTTAATGTGGAAAAAGTTTGCTCAAATGAAAGACTTAAATTTGTTGTCTTGGGCCTTGTGCGAAATCAACACATCAGCTCAGTTTATTTGACATTTGTAATTCAAAAACACACTTAGAAATGCATACTGTAAACAAAGCTGTCACCATACTGAAATTTGTTTAATTTGACAGATTATAACTTCTTCCTGAAAGTTGATACAATATTGCCAAAAGCTAGGCCAGTGTTTTCGCTCTTTTCTACCCAAAATACAATTCTTAAAAGTTAAGAATTCACAGAAAAAAAAAAAAAAAAAGAAAGAAAAAAAAACAGGCAACCTGCAAAAAAATAATTAGCCAAACCAAACATCAGGTTTGGTTTGATTTTCAAGTTAGAAGTCTCTACAATAGATACAATGTTATCCTAGACCAGAGGTTCCCAAACCCCCAAAATAACCATGCAACCAACTCGCGACCCCCACACCAAAAATATATATACGTTTGTAATCATTTAAAGCTACAAAGCCGTTTCAGTTGGGTTAAATTGTGTTTATTGAAATTGTATTGCTTTAAATGACTAAAATTCCTACAAAAACTGATTAAATGCTAAGTCCTAATTGTAAAAATACACTTTGAAATCATCTCACAACCCCCAGATTTTGCTTTGCCACCCCCGAGGTGTCTCGACCCCTACTTTGGGAATCACAGGCTTAGACCGACCAATCGGAATTTCCATTTACTTCTTAGGCAGTTATAGAGCAAATCATCAGTGGTTCTCAAACTTTTTTACGCCAAGTACCACCCAGGAATAACTCTGACTTTCTGAGTACTACCTCCATCTAATTTACATTTACAACTGAACTATTCCACTTGTTAAAATAGGTCATAATTAGGTCTTGAGTAGGAATACCACATAGAACATCAGTTGTGCCACTAGAAAACTCAAAATGTGAATAAAATTTAAGTAACGATTACAACTGAAGAGGTGTCCAAGTACCACCAGAAGAATGCAGGTCTACTTTTGAATAAACTTTCTGCATAACGTTGAGCAGCTCAAGTTTATACAACATAAAGCAGGGCCACACAACACTTCTATAGGGTCCCAGCTTGTTCTAACCACTACTTAGTCAGATTTCACTGTAACTATTCCCGACAGCTATTTTAAAACTGACAAGTCACAATACATTGCTGGTTGGTAATTCTATTGTCATGGTTCTGGTAATTAACAACACAAGCTGGTAGAAGCGCAAACCACAGGCCGAAAAAGCACATCAAAACTGTACCTATAAAAAGACTGTACTAAAAAAATGCAGATTTATTTTTCATTTGGCTATTGTGCCTACGTTTTCAGGTCACAAATCCAATTCCAACAGTTTCGCTTTGTTTCGCGAACTAAGCCGAACCTCCAATCGTCTGTCCGTTCTTTTAATCTGCTATTGAAAAGTGCTGGAAAGTGCTCAATGCCAAATGTATTTTTACAGTTATTTTTATTCATTTTCTTGATCTCGTCTTCAATCCGATGTGTGTTTTTTTTTTTTCTCTCTCGGGAGCTTAACAACGACTCGCTTACCGGCCAGAAAACCCAAGAGCGATCCCGGCGCTTTCAATCCCACGCCTGAAGACTTTTCAAAAACAACATCAATCAATAGTTACCTCTTTAAGTTTGCTCAGAAAACATACTTTAATCACTTCCGCCAGTTTGCACGAACCAAAGTACCATCGGCAAATTTCATCAGAGCTTCAATGCCAATGACCTGGAATCATTCGCTTCAAAAAGGCTCGGATATAAACCTACGGAATCCACGACTTCTTTTGTGTTTTGCAATCGCCTCCTGCTCCACATTTCTCTGACCTAATTTTCTCTTTTCACTCGTCAATAACTAAATTGTGCAGCCGCATTGAAATGAACTGCTAGCTTTAATGACTTTCTTCAGACACAAACACTCGCGGCTGCTTTGGATCTGCTCCATAAACCCAAAAAGTAAAATAATGAAGCCTGAACACGCTTGGTTAATGGATGGGTACAGAGAAATTGGACCTCAAAAAAAGTATCCAATTTAAAACTTTTCAGGCTAATCGTATCTATTAGAATCGCATTTACAAAGTACTAAATTGACCTTCAGGTGAAAACGCTTTTGCAGTGCTATTACAGAGCCGCCTACTGCTTTTTTACCAAACTATTAATTTGCCTCATTTCTAATCTTCAGTATATTCAAGTTTGAATCATTGTTTAAGATTTTCTAAATGGCTGTGAATATTTAAAACACAAGACACAGGTCAAAGCAATAATCTTAGTGAAATTAAATGGATAAAGAGCTAATGAATTTTGATAATACTTTTGTTTTGGGATTGAAACAAGTAGTCGACAAGGTGGCAGAGAGAGTCTCAAGAGTTCGATTACAGTGTGGCCAGGGCCTTTCTGCTTGGAGTTTGCAAGTTTCTCCCTCGTCTGGGTGGGTTTCCTCTGATTACTTTGGTTTTCCCCACCAACCAAACAGGCACCATAGAGAATAACCTCAAGATGTCCTAACAAAGTCTAGCAAGAAGATCAATCCCCGAGCTCTGCACTGTGAAGCTCTCTGCTCCTGAGGATATGCCCCTTGCGGCTTTAAAGGATGGGTCAAATGCAGGAACAATTTGTTTTCTCACAGGCAATAAACCTAAACTATCAAGAAGCCAAATTATCTTTGGACAGATAATAATGGAGCTCAACAGTGGAAGATCGCCCTGGTTACAAAGGTAAATTAAAAGTTTAAAGTCATGTTGCGGCTTGCCAGTAATGTGCTAAATCAGACCCACAGCGCAGTTGTTTTCAGTCTAAAAAGCACATCTAGAACTTAAAAGTTAGCAAAAACTCTTAATGGATTTGTAATTTATAAAGCTGTGTATGAAAATGTCTTATTTTCACAACTCACCACTGATTAACCTCGAGGACATTTTCAAACTTTACTTATTTATTTATTTTTTTTATCTCTATGGAGATTTAACATGCTTGTGGAACCAGGAAGTCGGTGGTCACCGTTGAGCTCCATTTCTCATGTACTGTTCCATTTTATCTAAAATGATTGAAGCTATTGTGAGTACAGTTAGCTTTAGTGAAGACTGTTATTCATCTTAACACTTCAAGCCGTACCACCTTGTTGATGCGAAGCTAATCAAGGCCGGGTCAGGTAGTACTTGTAGTTATGAGACTGCTTGAAATACAAAGTGCCACATGGGTGCATAGACGACAATGCATAGCGTTTTTGTAATAAAAGTAAGTCCCTAAATTCTTTGGTGAGCTGTTTGGTGAAAGCTACTGGTACCTACAGGGCAACAAGTTAAAGACTCCTGCCTTATACAAACAAATAAAGAAGTTAAATATACTACAAAAACATTGTATACATTAACTTCCTTCAGCTGCACGTTTCTTTTTAACTCAAACTATTTCCAAGTACACTCTGACAAGTGTGCCCGTATCCCTTGGCGTTCCTGTTTCCCGATTATGAACCATTGTTTTATTGAACCCTTTCCAAAAATGTGACTTATTTTCTGTGACTTTTACTCTTCACTCAGACTAATAGCTCTAAATGAGATAATTCGCTTTTATGTGAGACTTGAACCTTTTACAGTCTTGGCACTTCTGACATCAATCCAACATTTTGATTACTCCAAGTCACTGAATTGTTTCCAATTTACTAACTTACTGTAACTCTATTTAGACCGTAAAACCTGCCCTAATTTATATTTGTGAAGGGATTTAGAGTACTGTGGATAGAACATTGTGCAAATGGTCTTTTTCTTTTATTTCCAGCACTGACCGGCCAAAGCCATATATCACGTCCACCAATTTCTTCTAGTGACGAATATGTCTTGGAGAACACATCTGAGCTTGTAGCCAAAAAGAGAATGGCTTCCCAGCAGTAGGGCCTATACATCATTGTAAATAATTCACTGGAGTAACAGAGGCTTCCCGGGGCCAGAGCGCGCCTAAGCCAACATGTGCTTCATCTTGCTCAGCGCGAAAACTCCCCCAAAGGCCCAACACTGACCCGGGGCACTCGCCGGCGGGACATATCCCAACAAGGGAACATTACTCCTCCTGGGTCCAATGTAAGTTTTATAAGTTGCCCAAAGTGACACCGCCATTGGATTTTTGTACTTTGCCTTCTCTTTATCTTTTATAAATTTTTAAGTGTGGCTTGGATGGCTGCTGGTGAGTAAATCTTCAGCTTGGCCGGACTGTCGTGCAGAGCTGTGATGCACTTAGAGAGATTGAGTGGAATAAATCTTTTACTTTACTGCTTTTATCACCGTTTTATTCTGCTAAAATTACCTCTAATGTTGTCATAAGAAGTGGATCTTAAGGCAACATTTTATGACTTAAGCAGAATCCCATTTGCATTAGACTTATGAAAATCTCTTTTTTACAGCGTACAGTTAAACAGAATGATTAGCCTCGGGATTTAAATATAATTTCACTTTTCATTAATATGTTGCTTAATGTTTGTGCAGTTTTATATTAACAGAAGTGACTCATCAAATTGCCTTAATAGACGACTAAATAGTAAGAAAACAAGATTGTTGATTTTATTTCACGTCAATAGGACACATATTGGGTCAGTTCTGAGGAGAAACAGCAGATAAGAGACTTGCAGATTTGACCACGCAAATTACCGCGTCAAAATACGGCAGATTTTACTTTATTTATGTTCAGATTCTTTCAGAGCGAAACACAAACCATGAATCTAGTTCATTTGTCCTGGCAAAAGTTACAGAATACAGTTTTTCAACAAAGTATAGAGTGAGGACACAGGTCACGTTGATCTGTGTTCAGTGTGCTCAGGAGAGGGAACGGTGGCAGAGCAGAAGGCAGTTTAGGGTGGGTGAAGAGGGCTGGGGCCCCACTGGAAAGCAATTTGGCAAAAATTCTAAATAAATTATTGAAATGGTCTAAAACAAGGCAAATGCTATCTAAATCTATTATGTAAAAAATATTGTAGGTTGACTCTCAGACCCTGTGTCATCAGAAATAGATACATTTCCAGGGTTCTAACAGCATCATAAAACATTACTTAAATGTGGTGGAAAATTGTAAACTCTTGCATAGGGCACCCCAATGACATGTAGTGGTTCTGATGCTGGCTGCAAAATCTTCACTAGAAAAAAGTTCCTTAAAACATCTTTAAAGATTGGCAAACCAAAATCTACAGTTTACCGTAAAATATAGTGAGGTGAAATAACATGTCTGTGAAGTGGATTTGTGCTTGATCCTTTCCCAGACATTAGCAGCTTGATATGTATTGATTCTTTCTCCTTGGCCATGCACCAAAGACCACACACTGTTTGAGTGATGACACCCTGGACACGTCACAGCCACAGCAGCAGCAGCAGCAGCAGCACACACGGCTCCACTCGCCCGTGTAATGGCTCCTTTTGCTGTTTTGGTCCAAACACAGAGAAAATGTCAATAACTGTCACAAAAATGCAGTGTAATTTCAGTCTGAACATGCTTGGACAGACTAACTTATTGTCCTATCTGGCTGTAAAACAATCTGCTTTCTTGTTTATTTGGTAGTTTCTTTTTTATTATTTTTAAATTGAGATTTACAATTTTACACTTTTTTATTCTTTACATCAAAATATACATTGTCAAGGGGCAAATTTATGTTTAAAAGATCAAAACATATTTTTCAGATGTCCCCACCTCCCTACAGTGTGACGTCATCCATTTAGATATAAAACTATATATTTACAACTAAATTAAGAAAAAAAAAAGGCTAATGACATACTGTCTCTCTTTTCAGATGAACCAATTGCTTAGAAGCTTAGATGTGCACCCAGTGCAGTTTCACACCCTTTTAATCATCCCAGAACTGGTAAAGCCTTTAGAGCTCCTGCACCCGTGTGACTAAATTCGGTGCGACCGCCATTACTGCAGTGACGCTACAGTTCAATTTAATGTGAAGAAGCCAGAAATTTAGCTTATGTGGCTCATCTGTTAAATTAAATTAGGCCGTAAATATCCCTATGTCTAAAACACAATGCAAATAAACATTAGCGACCATTTTGTAGCCCGACTTTACTTTTCACAAGTTTAGAAGCATCTGATTCACTGTTCACCGTCATATGTCATTAAAACGCTTCCCTGATGTTTGTGTGAAATACATTTTACTATAAAGCCCTGTACATATAACGTTTATGGACAATTTAAACATTCTAGTGAAAACATGTGCTTCGTATTATGAAGCTTTAGTTTGTGACAGAAGCTAAATGAGATCGCCAATACAACTGAATCAAAGACTTTGAATTGTTTTAAGACGATAGTTAAATTATTAACCAGATTAAAATACTTATCAATACATCTGTAGCCTAATGAACAAGCTTGACTCACTTTTAGCTGCACAAATACACTTTTTTCGTCAAAATGTCAGTCTGCGGAAATGGCCTAGCTTTCTTCTGTTTTTGATCATGTGTAAGTCCCAGTGAGCAAAAATAATCCATATTCTGTAAAACTCAGATAACGTTTGATAATCCCGTCCACCGCCGTTTAATGCTAGTGGTATTGTCCTTGCCGGCCATAGAATATGCCGTGCATGCTGGGATAGTGTGACGTCAGCTGCAGGAGCTCTATTCTGTATCAAAAAAGTAATCAGCTGCAATACAAATATCATCATCTACATGTTAAGATGTCCTTTTGGGTCAGCATACATAGGAAAAATGACAAGACCATTAAAAAACAGAATCTCAGAACATCGGTCTAATATTCAGAATCATGATTGGAAATCCCTGTAGCAATACAATTTACTCAAGCACAACATAATATGAGCACTTTGAACTATTTAGGCAAAGAAAGAGTGAATACACCTAGATGAGGTGGCGACATAAACTGCCCCACAAAAAAAAAATATTGCTCTGAATCTACACGTTGGACACATTGAGCCTCCAAGTTGGCTGGAGAAACTACTTTGATCAAAACAACAAAACGAGACGAGAGCTGTTACGATCAGGTATGAACTGGTATGACAGACGTCTGTCTCCTCTCCTGAAGCTTAAGAACGTGTTTTTCTCTGTATGTTTATGAGTCGTAGGATCTAATTTCATTCACAAATGTTGAATTAGCATCATAATTTAAGTTTATGCACAGTGATAACCTCTTGGAGTTAACTGACAACAGCACTGGCTAGTGTTGCTTCTACAGCTTATGTCATTTAGTTGTGTCTGTTTCTGCTATCCAGCTATCCTGTGTTGATAAACAAAAAAATATCTCTCTACCGCATTGTTTTTATATTTATTGCTATGTATGACCACTGCAGTCTGCTGTTAATTTGTCTCCTCATGTACTGTTTTGTTTCTATTTGTTTAAAGTTGTGGCAACTAAAAATGTTTTTACATGCTTTTGAAATCAGCTTAGATGCATTAAACAGATATCTTTGCGCAATAGGTACGTCTTAATTTTCTCAAAAAGCAAGTCATGCGATGTTCATGTGACGTTTATTTGACTTAGCTGATGCATATATAGAAGAGAAGTGTATCTTAGCTTTTTCATGTCTGATGAAGGGCTAAAATACCCGAAACGTCACTGGCTGTAGCAAATTAATGACTCTGGGAACTAGTTTTGTTATGCAGACTTTCTTTGCTTATTCTGCAATGCAAAATCTATCATCATCATCTAGTGAAGTATATGTACCAACAGTCTAAACTCTGAGATTGCTTTGTGAATGTCCACCGCAGGTGTAGGTCAATCCACACTTCTGAACTTCGCTATCTCTCTTTTTGGCCTGGCTTTGAGCTGACTTTGAGCTGACACATCACTGTGTCGCTGATCCATGGCGAAGATAGCCTTTGGTTGTTTTGACTCGAGGGGAACCGGGTTTGTGTGTGTGCGTGTGGCTGTGTGGGTCGGCCATTGCATTCTAGAGGATTTATCACCGTGTGCAGGGTATCGATTTATACTGTGCCCCCCGTCCAGGCACCCCTCCCCGTCCAAAACCCCTGGCCTTTGTGGGTCTGATGCCTCTGTAAGCACCCTTAATCCCTGCAGCAGATATACACTAACCCCGAGTGTTGTGGGGCATTGATTGTTCTGTAATAACAAGACCAGATTGTGTAGAGCCCCACTGGATCACTGACCTGTGCTTTATTCGCAAAACCATACAGAGAATTGTGGAGATTACGTCAAAGTTCAAAGATCTTGGTCTTTCCAAATGAAGAAGCTGATGTTTTTGACCTACACGTAAAGGTACAGCACCTCCACCGTCTACCACAGAGGTGTCAAACTCAAATGAAGCTGGAGTCAAACTGATTGAGTCAGAGTTGGTCGAGGGCGTGTTATATTAAAATATGACAATAGAACTAGATAAGGCTTATAAAACACATTTACTGTATTAAGATTTACGTAACTAACTGCATTATATTATATTGTACATACTGCTATTCCAAGAAAACTGTCTGTATTCTGGGACCTGTAGTTCATATTGTTGCGTGCTTTTATCAGGGGAACACCATCAATAATAATCAGAAATCATCCCAGGGGCCACATTTGGTCACTGGGCCTGAGTTTGACACCCCTGATCCACCACATTCAAATCCGGTTTATTTCAGTGTCACTTCTGTAAGCAAGCTCAGTGGTCATTTGTTAGTTGGAACCACATCAAACTTCTTTCACTTGAGATTAATGACCCTTAGTGCTTTGCTCAGTGATTCTGCAGAAGCCTGTGATGTTTTTCCATCTTTTCTTTTCTTTTGTAAGCATGACTCTTTGTATTTAAACAGACTTATTTTCTTTGATACTCTAGTTAATCTACATGTTGCCATAATTTTGCATTGGAAAAAGTTATTGGTAGCCAGGCAAAAAGATACGACTGATGATGATTTTGCCTGCTAGTTTCATACATTTTTAAGGCTGGTTTATAGTCCTCTATCAAGTTCCATTCAGTGACATTGAATCATTTGAACTCACTTTATAGCAGGGCTATTCAACTAATTCTAGGCCAGATTTTTCATTGAGTCATGGTCATGAGGCCGGGCAGTTCCACAGCACGTGACAAATATGGTAAAAATTTAGGGTTGTATGAAATCTCTATGTGTTTTCAGCAATGTAGGTCACTGCCCTAGTCTCTATTTGATTTAAATTGCTCTGTCCAAACTTGACCTGAACTAGAATTAAACAAGGATTAGACCAGGACTAGACCAGGACCTACCAAGTCTGAATCAAGAGTAACTGGCATTGGGTTGCTAGCGTCAAGTTTAAACTAGAATTGCACCAAAACTAAAATGAACTCAGATATAAGGTGCAACACCAGAATTAAGCCCAAACAAGAAATACATGCATATTTGCGATCTTTGAAAAATGAGTTGAGGGTTGAATCAGATTTTTGGACGGCCAATTTTGCCCCCGGGCCTTAAGTTGAATAGGTCTGCTTTATAGCTTTCACATAAACTCCACTTCCACATTGCACCTCTTGAGTTCTCCTTTTAGTCTCCTACATTGGTGCGTTGTTGTGGCCATAAAAAGTCACAGATGGACACTTTTTCAAACTCAGTGACATCAGAATTTAGATTTCAACTCAGAATACCTTTGGATCTGTTCTGATTTTTTTTTTTTTTTTTTAAGTAATTTCTAAATGCATGCATGCATAAATGTATTTTGGATTATTTCAAAGTCAACAACATAATAAATCATTGTCCTAACACATGCATTATGGGAATCCAAGCTATTTCCATTCCAGGACAATCCACTATTACATTAGGCTCATATGCAAACATTTCTGTGGCGATGCCCAGCAGTCCTAAATGGTATTTAGTCAGCTGTTCATATACTCTTGTGTGAATCAGCCAATCACAGGGCTTCACAGTAGTTCACAGTATTCCAATGTAAAATTACTTTCACAGCACTGTAAGAGCTGCAAACTTTTGACAGGCATTGTCAGGTGCATCGATGAGAACTTCTACATTTGATGATCTCTATAGTCAAAACAAGCCATGCATTACAAAATTAGTGTATACTTTGGGCACCCGTCTTTGCACTAGAGGAACACAGGATCTTTCTTAACGTATTGATTTAGTGGGGTGGTAAGTATTTAATAAGAAATCACTCAGAATATGCAAAACTTCACACTCTCTAACATAAGAGAGAGCTTAGATCTGCTCCTGACAGAACCACTACAGGAGGAAGGGCTCAAATACACATGTACATCTTCTGTTGGGCAGGTTTTGCATTTGAAATGAGAAAATCAGATTTGTGTAGATGTGTACACTTATTTGTGGACTCCGAAGTTTTTTGTAGTTCAGTGCACTTTTGGACTTGTCAATACTGCGAAGGTGCCGAGTGCAGTGTGTGCTGACAGCTTTGACAGAAGAAAATAAATGAATTCCAAAGAAGGTGGAAAAGAAAACATGAAATTGCTGTTGAAGGTGAACTTTTTTAAATCAGCAGTGTTTGGGGTTAGTTATTTATTCATGTAAGCAGATACACCTTAAGTTTACCCAAATGATGAAAGTATTACCAAAATAATGCAGTCATAATGCAAAACCTATAACACGGACTGAAAAAGCACTGAAAATGTGTACTTAAGTACAACTACATTGCAAATTTAAAGACACTTACAGGAACTGCAGACAGATTTACAGTGGTCGGTCAAATCAAAGACTGTTGGCCAAGGCTAAAACCAATGTTTCTAATCACTATTTTAAAGTCCTGATCCTTAAAAAACGAATCATTTGGACTTTGTCACACTGTATGCTGGAGTCATGAGGCCTCCCTTGGACATCTGCTTGTGCAAAATGTGTGGGTTTTTTTTAAATGGCACTGCTTGAAACAGTCTAGGCAGACTCAGTCAGAACAATAGAGAGGAAGCATGCAACAACAGTGGGGACGTAGACAACAATAGAGAGGAGGCATACAACAATAGAGAGGAGGCATGCAACAATAGAGAGGAAGTATGCAACAATAGAGAGGAAGTAGGCAACAATAGAGAGGAGGCAGACAACGACAGAGATGAAGCAGAGAGCGATAGAGAGGAAGCAGGCAACAATAGAGAGGAACCATACAACAATAGAAAGGAAACAATAATTCGGAAGTAGACACAATAGAGAGGAAGCAGACAGCAACAGAGATGAAGCACACAGCGATAGAGAGGAAGCAGGCAACAATAGAAAGGAAACATACAACGATAGAAGGGAAGGAGACAACAACAGAGATGAAGCAGACAGCGATAGAGAGGAAGCAGACAACAATAGAAAGTAACCATACAACAATAGAAAGGAAACTATAATTTGGAAGTAGACACAATAGAGAGGAAGCAGACAGCAACAGAGATGAAGCACACAGTGATAAAGAGGAAGCAGGCAACAATAGAAAGGAAACATACAACGATAGAAGGGAAGGAGACAACAACAGAGATGAAGCAGACAGCGATAAAGAGGAAGCAGGTAGCAATAGAGTGGAAACTGGTAACAATAGAAAGGAAACTATAATTCGGAAGTAGACACAATAGAGAGGAAGCAGACAGCAACAGAGATGAAGCACACAGCGATAGAGAGGAAGCAGGCAACAATAGAAAGGAAACATACAACGATAGAAGGGAAGGAGACAACAACAGAGATGAAGCAGACAGCGATAAAGAGGAAGCAGGTAGCAATAGAGTGGAAACTGGTAACAATAGAAAGTAAGTATGCAACAATAGAGGGGAAGCATACAACAATAGACTGGCAGCAACAAGATAGCGGAAGAAGATAACAACAGAGAGGAAGCAGACAACAATAGATTGAATTGTTTTGTAGTATAAATCAATTTATTGAAATGACACTACAAAACACTAGAATCTAATTAAGTTGTTGCCTTTTTGTTTTAAAATAGTTTTTTATATAGATTTTCCTTTGGTTCTGTTGAAATTACTATAAAATGTCTTTGTTGCAATGACCACTCATGCAGTTGAAACAAGGCTAAAACATTAGCTGTAGCTGCAAAATGAAGACTATTTTAAGATTAAAATCATTCAAATGATTCTGGTGATAGTGTATGAAGATTAAAAACACAAAGAAAAATCAAACCCATCTAATGTGCACATTTTGTGTTAGTTTTACTTGAGTTTAATAATGTGTAGATTAAACTAATCTCAATTCCAGCTATAGTTTTGATGAGTACACTGTGGAATAAAAATAGCATATTAAAGGCCCTTTAAATGATCTTGGCCCTGAATACTTGTCTAATCTGATCCTGCTGTACATACTCTCTCACTCTCTCAGGTCAGTTGATCAACTTTCTTTTTCCCCAAAACAAAAAAAGAAACCAAGAGATTTGCAGAGATGCTCTACTTTTGCATAGAGACAGACCAAGTCACTACATTTTCGTTTTTTTGACAATGAATATCTGTGGAATCTTCTCTCATTTTCTGTAAAAATGGCGGAGCTCCATGGTAACAGTTTTGTTTTTTTATGTTCTATCCAGAGCTCTACATACATTTCTTATAGGCAGGAATCGTGTGCATGAAGTTAAAGGATTATGGGCCTATAGAAGGAAGAATGCATGAAGCAAACTACAATTTATTAAAACCATTGCGCATCAGCACAATTTTTGCTCTTGTAATTTAGAATCTTATGTCACCAGCAGATACATTTCACAACCTTATTTGGGACTAACACGGCTGACACATCTCCTGCGTAACGCTCTTGGATAACATTGTTGACCTGACACTAAGCCCACTGCAGAGTAAACACAAAATTAATGATTCTGCTTATTACATATGATCCACTCTGAGCGTTGCTACGGCGATGGATGCCTCTCGTTGCCGTGCCGCTTTCACATAATTACTAACACCTGCGGATGATCCTTCACACCTGTGATTAGTCTGATCAGTGCACAATCACATCGCCATGGTTACGCGCATTGTAGTGTTATCCAAGATGTTACTGGAGAGGAAGTGATGGACTAGGCATGCATTTTAGAATATATATTACTTTATATATATATATATATATATATATATATATATATATATATATATATATATATATATATTTTTTTTTTTTTTATTGAAATGCAAACTATTCAAATTTTAGTGGTGATCTATGTAGGGCTGGGCAATATTGAAAAAAAAGAATATCTATTTAATATATTTGGTTGATATTGTGTTAGTCCAATATACTGCATGAGCTTAAACATGTCTTAAAATGTGTAGCTTGAGGTTTATTTATCAGAAGAATTCATTCTTTCAACGGTCACATCCATTTTCGTACCGGTAGACCCAATTTGTCCGGAAGTTCCCTTTTTTTTCTAAATAAAACGGAAATGAAGGACTATTTTGTGTTATTCTTTTTAAACACATAATACTATCGTCATCCACACCTATATTCATTACCCGCAGCCGTTATTTGCCTTTTAGCAGTTTATCTAGTGTAATACAAGAGTTTGATCTTTCCGTTCAACCCTTGAACGCATCATTCACACGTGACCTTACGCTCCTCAAAAAAAATATTATTTGGGCGATTTCTTAAACAACACTTTTCATTATTTGTTCATAAACAGTTTAGACTAAAAACAAGCTTTTTACATTATTATTTTCAATGTGTGCATGTTCTAATCACACTTCCGGACGAATCGGGTCTGCCGGTACGAAAAGGGACGCGACACATACACTGGAACTTAAACAAGAAAACAAGTTAAAAAAAAATGCTTGAAATAAGTACTTAGTCTATTGTTTTAGTATATTTTGACTGTTTTAAATTTTATTGTCAATGGAACGATCATTTTCTAACTTAGAACAGGGAGGAAAAGGGCCACTACACTTGAAATATGAACAAAATGTATGGTTCTATTAGCAACAATGCATTTGTTGGATATACTGTATTTACAATCTTGAGCCATTAGATCACTTTCTTCTTCTCCATGTCTTTGTTTGTGATTCTAGTGTCGCCTGGCGTGTTTAATATCTACAGAATAATCTGTTACCTTTTCTGAGAATACACCACTTCAACAACATCCATTAAGACAAAGCTCTGACACTTGACTTGAAGTAGTTGTGCTCAAATGCACTTAAATTACCAGAAAATGTCTTAAAAAAAAAAAAAGAGAGAAAGTTGCAGTTCCCAATGAATTCAATTGTCTCTACGGGATACTAATATTTAAGACTAATTATGACACATTGCCACTTGTATCTATTATGCCTCCACTCCACAATTTTGTGTCATTTCATCTACTAGGCCAGGTATCTCAGAGCTGTAGGAGAATACCCAAAACCAGTAAGTAGGAAATGCATATAGTTAACTAGAGCAAAGTGGTGTGTTGGCCCAGGCTAATTGACCATAGTTTAAAAAAATACATTTAATGCATTTTTTTAATATACATTTTGTCTCTTCTGCACATAGAGCCGAGAACTTGTAACTTGCCTGGGAACATTGTTTGACTCTTGACCTCTCTTCTGTTGTGTAAATCATTGGTTAACCTGTCTGTTCAGCGCAGCTCGGCTCTGCTTTGAAATGTATTGACTGAGCAGTTTTCATGTTTAATAAATATGTCAGGCCCTCAGAGAAAGATCAGCGTCCATGACCCTTTGGTTTCTATAATCAGTGCTCAGGGCTTCACCTCCTGCTGCTAACAACACTGTCATTAACAACAACATCATTGAATGTATGGGGTTGAACCATTTTGTGTCTAATTTTATAGTGTATGCACTAAATTAGACTACCTTAATGCTTATTTAGCTTGCATATAATTGCTGGGACTAAATGTTTCTGTTCATTTGTGATCTTAATTTGTTCAAGTAATAAAGTAAATTAGCTGATTAGTTTGTTTTGCATTTCCAAACAAAACAACAGATAAAACATTGTGCTTCTTAACATGCATATAAAAAGATGCCACATTATAATAATGGACACAGGGTTTTGCAGGTGTAAAATTACTGCTGGATCAAAGAGATCAAGAACCACAAGTGAGATCCACTGAAGTTAAATCGTGATGTCACACTTACAGGCCAGGAGAAGATGTGACTATTCTATGACAAAACTCGGTAAGTCGTTCATAAAACGTGTCACTTTAAGATTACATGACTAGGCAACAGAAAATAACTGAAACATGTAAAGAAAGTAAACACATGCTTTGGTCGGACAAAAAGAAATACTCCATGACATGAGTATTATAATTTTTTTAAACATTGTTCTTTATCTAAACTAGATTTGTAATGAACATGCTGCTATGAATGCAATATGCTATCTGTGGCCTTCTGAACTTAAACATTTGCAGCAGCAGAAGATCTTCTAGAGCAGGAGTTCTTAACCTTTTTGACCTTGAGGCAAAGTAACCTGGGGCTCAATTTCATATTAAATGTAGTGTATTTTACTGATTGTGCAGCGGCCTAACTTTGGGCCTGGGCCTTATTGTTAAGAATCACTGTTCTAGAAGACATTTTTTTTAGAAATGACCTCGTCACCAACCAGACTGGTCTCACAAAAAAAAAACATTTTTATCCTATACAATTTAAACATTGTGTCAGGATGAAAAAATGATTTTTTGCTATTGTGCATGTTGCTGCTCCAGTTAATTTTTAATGCAGATGTAAGGGCATATAAACTAAAGACGTTTAAAGTCCTATCTTAATACGTACAACCCCCAGACCAAAGTGTACCAATTTTTTGTAACCTCATACTTGATCTTAGCAGTTAAACTCAAAGAAAGCTTCCCCTAGTGGCTTCAACCAAAAAGTATAAAATACGTGTCTATTCTACACTTTTCATGGCGTGTCTTCTCTATGTCGCATAAAAAATATTTTTTTCTCTTCTTCTCTTCTATTTACATGGTAAATAGAAGATGGCAGTAGATACCCACATCACACATCAGATGTTTCACCTGCTTCACCTATCACTCTGGTTTTCACCTCCAACTGCATCAAATCTTCCAGCTAAGGCTTTGACCAACACAATATGTCTCCTCTCAGCTTTAAAAACCCAAAAGCTCATATTTTTTTTGTGCTTTCCCACACTGCTCAAGGTCTGTTGCACGGCTAACAGATAAAACAATTTGAACATTCTGTTGTTTTCTCTACATTCCATTAGACTGCCATTTTATTTAAGTTTTAACCTAATCAGACACACTTTGTTGTTCTCATCACTCTTCTCCTCCCTCTATCACAATCCCAGTGTGAATATTGACAGGCCATACATCTCTGAGCTCAAAGTGTGCCTGACAGCTCCAGTGTACACCACGTCTCACACTCTCCACGCCTCTCGTCTGCTGCTGCCCACCAAAGCTTTGTTAAGTCTCCTGTCACATGAAATTACTGCACTTTTGTTTCCAGGCCAAGCTTTCCAAGGTTGTTTACATGCAGATCACAAGGTTACGTTGCTACTTCCAAACGGATAAAAAGAGGTGGATCAAGTACTCTATTGTATTACTTTTAGTTAGAGCTGTACTCAGTGTATCCGTATCGCGATAAAAGGTGACAAACTTGTGGCAATAAACAGGGAGGCATATCAGGATACTTAAACTCATAATAAATGTTACACTTCTGATTCTGGACTACTGCATTAAGGCTGAAACTATTGCGTTGTAAAATGACTTAGAACACTTGTATGTAACATAAGAGTAGTGTAAAAATGCAATTCTTCTGCATTTTGTTATTCTACAGAATCAAAGTTACATTCTTTACATTGATTTTAAGAAGTTCTGTACTCAAAAACACGTTGAAAATATGTTTTTGAGAATTGTATTGGGATAAACATATATTGGGATACCAATTGTATTGGGAGACTACTGACAACACACACTTTTAGTATGCACAAGCATAAACTCAGGGAAATTAGTTTATTTCTGCAACACTACAGTCTACTTTTTATCTACTAATTCAAATACCACAGCAAAAACCAAAACGTTATATAGCAGCCAAGCTCAAACAATAAGATTCTGGCCTGTTTAAAAAGGAGTGGTCACCTCCAGTCTCCTTTTGCCGTCTATAAAAAAATGGTTTTTATGGTTTAGTTGCAAACAAAAAACAATGTACGTGGATATTACCATGTGCTGAAGCATCTGTGGGAGTTAAAAACTAGTTGGACATGGTTCAGGTTTTGCTGTGGGAAAATCCACTCCACTTTTACTTCAAACTGTATTTCTTTTTGCTGATCTCTATAATATTATCTGCTTATATAAAATCAATATATTCTATTTAAAAGATGTTGAATAAAATGGCAAGACATCTAGCCATTTTTTTTTATTTTTTTGCATTTGAGTTCATTTTTATGAGTAAAAAGACATGAAATATGACTTACTATGAGCAGACACGTGACCTACGACATGGCCTGTTGACGTCAGAACGTTCTAGTAATGTCATCTCCATGGAGACAAGCAGGTAGCACATTCACCACCAGAAATTATCCTATATTTAGTGCACCTGCGTAAGTATTTTTGCATGGAATTATTTTTGACTGACACCTTATTCTTTTTTCTATACAAAATCCAAACGAGGCTAACACAAAAGACATTTCTGTGCTCTGACAATGCTCTGCTATAATGGTCTCGTCGTATAGAATAAAGCGGTGTCAGTCAGGTGCAGAGCCGTTGCCAGGGACATGACTTACTTAGAGACCAAACAAAAGCTCTGATGACGGCCCGCTGTGCTCTTTGGCTTCTGCAACACTTTTTAGATCCAGCGTTATGATTTATGGAATCCAGTGAGCTGCAAGAAATTAAAACATGACAAGCTGAATGGAAGTCTTATGGAGTGATCAAGAACCATAAAGCTCAGTTTATTTAGTCGGTCCGTTATAAAGAGACTGCTGAGTCCTAATCACAATTTATATTAAAGTAGAATATAATGTGTGTGTTTTATTGTGAGGTAATGTCTGGAAATATTACCCTTACTGGACCATAAAATAAACCAAATGAGCCAACAAGCAAAGCTAATTCTTGCAACATATATATTAATTAGCTATAAGACATTAATAGCATTTCATCTTCTTCTTGACACATTTCTGATGAAAATGTTAAATCATACATTTCTCAAACTCACATGGTCTAAGCCAGACTGTCAAATCAAATCAATTGCAAAAAGTAAAAGCTGTGTTCAGTAATTTGCTATAAAACAAGAAACTAAAGCAGCGTTAGAACTAAGGGTAGAACGATGTTTCCACAAGCATCATACAGGTAGTACAGCACAGTATGGGTCCAAAGTGGGCCATAGAAAGTCCTACTTTCAGAGCGCATTCCCACAACTCACTTTGGTCCTCCTTTTTAGAGCATTGATTGAACAAGACATAACTAGAAAACTAGATGAAATTGGAAAAAAACACTCCTCACCAAATGCTGCCTTGATCCTGTGACAACCTTTTTTTTTCCAGTGTTGAAAATATTATTTTATTTATTTTATTTTAGCATCAGCTGTTTACTGTTTGTTGAGGCAAAACACAAAAATATTGTAAATCCTGTAAATAAGCAACTGTTGGTGTATTAAATAACACTAGGTCTATATATGTTTGCGGCTCTTTCTGACTTAGTTTGAATTGAGCAGTGTGGCTCTTTTGCTGTAAAAGGTTTGCAGACTGGAACTGTTCAATTACAGTATAGAGGTGCAGAAACTAAAAAGGGGATAAACCGGAGGTAATTTCTTGTTTACATCAGCCTGACCCTCGTGTCACTGCCCCACAAGCAATCAATTATTACATGTCTTTTTGTGAATCGCTCAGATTGACACTAGGAATCAAAAGTATAACTCAGATACAATTTAGATTGTATTCATCTAGAAAACGTGTTATGTGTGAGTAGCGTCAGCTGACCCTCGGGAACCAGGACCTGCAGTAGAAATACTCAACATCATTAACATAAGCAAACCAAACGGTTCCAAAGTGAATCGGTTTGAGGGATCTAATGAAACATGGCTTAGATCTCAACTTGGACAAGCTTGGGAACTGACTTGAAACTTGACTTGGAACTTGAAGACATGAGACTTACGGCTGTCCTGGCGAATAAAATGCAATGTATTAAACCATGAAAAGCATCATCTCTCCTCGACACAAACTCCACCTCGCACCTGTAATTATCTGCTGTTCTCAGTTTTGTAAAACGCGGTTGACAACTTCATTATTTTGGCCGTCAGGTTTGAACCCAGCGCTGTTTGTCCTTCTCTGCGGTGAGCCTGACGCGTTATTGTGAGGCATCTGTTAGAAAATTGAAGTCACACTGATAATGGAACCTCATCATGTTGTGCTCTTGTTTTGGTCATGACATCCTTGTTTCTCGTCAGCTTGTTAGCACATGAAATTGCCTGTGCAGGAGGTCACACTGTCTTTGAGGGCCGCTTGTCGTTTCCTTTTGCCTCTGGGGCTGTATTTTGTGCCTGCTGGCTGACTCTGTGGAGTTGTTGATGGCTTGTGTACCTTAAAGTAACTGTTTTTGCAAGAAACAAAGGGCACCACAGAACAATATGGATGTCACTTTGGAGTTGGCTGAACGACAAGCTTGAAACTCATTTTTTGTTGTGATGGAAGGGTCACGTTCTTGAACAGGAATGTAATGCAGAAGGATCGAGTTGGAGACAAGCTGACGCAGGAATTGTCAAAAAATTTGACTTTGAGCTTGTTGAAGTAAAAATGTTAAATCATAATTAGGTCACACAGTTTATTTTGATCTGTATCACAGTGACCCATTTCATTAAAATATTATGTGACAGTATTATGTAATGTTTTGGGTAATTCGTCTTGATAACAATGTGCAATGAAGGGTGCAAAATAACCCTTTTTGATATTCTATTGCTTGGATCAGTGTTTTTTAAACAGTGTTACAATTATTGGTGTTACACAATTACTTGTGTTTTTTACCTTGTCATCTAAAAAGTGGAACATTTTATAATAAGACGACATGAATCCATTGGTTATCATCATGAATTCCTGATTTGTGATGAGGAATTAATGCATGGATTTATGATGAATTCATGCATTAGTTCACCATGAGTCATAAAGAACTATCATGAATTCAAGTTGTTTCATGAATCAATTTATTAATGAATTCCTCCATTAATTTCATCGAATTAACTAACATGAAATCATGTTAGTTAACCACAATTTTCAAACCTAGAATACAAGGAATTCACATGTTCTAAAGGAATTTGAAAAATAGTAATTCATCATGACTTTTGAAAGTCATGAATGAACATCATGAGTCATCAGAAATTCCCTTAAAGGTTGTATGGAGGATTTTTCAAATCCAACAGCTGCTTGCTGTTTTTCAAACGATGCACATGTGTTTCCCCTCCCAGGGCCACGCCCTTCACTGTAACTGGGCCAAAGAGTTACTTAGGAACACTGAGGGTTTGCTTGACAGGTTCACAGGCCAATAGATAACGAGGTTCCTTGTTAATAATGAACTCATGCTGAAGTCATCATTATTTAGTCATTTGTGCTGTATTTGAGCTTCTGGTTTTTAAATAAAAATAAAGGATTCCTTTATAGTTCAATTGGCTAGGATAAGAAACAGCCCAATTATAAACCAAATAGGTAGATACAGCAATTTCTCTGACATTTTCACTAAAAATGTTTCCAGGCTAATTAATCTGTCAATCCTAGCCACTGAAATTCAAAAGAGGGACACAATGACAATGTATTTTTTAATATATCGTTTGGATTTTCCACGCAAAGTTCTTTTGACTATACAGGAGCTGAAGAAATGTTGGGACTTAGTTCTTGGTACTTATGTGCGAAAACTCAAAAAGGCTGTTTTAAAACACTACACAAGAACAAATATTAAAAATATTTAGCAAAGCTACACTGTGGAAAATGACACAAAACATAATCAAGAAAACAGTGTAGCTTTGTCAATAAACTTCTAAGTCTTATATAATCTGACCGACCAACTATTCATTTAAAGAGAGAAGATTACTCGTATTGTATTTCGTCCTCCTCCAAAGGTAATATGGGAGAGCGCAGGTCCTCATCTGGCCTCACAGATAGTAATTACCTTTTATTGGATGTCGATGATCTTAGCTGGCCGTGAGCCAAAAGCACAAGGCTAAAGCATGAAGAGAGGAGCCTCAATGACAGTCAGAGTTATGAGAAAAATGTTCAAATGAGGTGATCGGAGAAGCAGCGGGGTATTACAGCCGGCGATGGGATGAGATCACATATGAGCAGGCGTCCCAGGTCCCAAAGGTTCTCCGGTCTGTGGATGTGTCCGTCACGGTGAGTGGGCTGACCTCGGAGCAGACCGACAAACACAGCACCCTCACAGCGGACAGATGGCTGGAGGTGTATTTTTGAGGAATACAAGTTCATATTTGGAGATGATAAAATATTCTCAGTGGAAGTCACAGCTGTCAACAAACATGAATGTGGGCTTTGTGACTTTGGAAGACTTGACTACATGCATATGATTTACTCTTAAACTGGAATTTCCAACTTTATTGCATTAAAAAGCTATTGTTTATTAGGACAATTACATTAGGCACAATGGCAGAGATTCTAGTTTTAGTCCTGGACAAGAGGGAGAGAAGGAACTCTGAGCATGTGTTTTGTGGGGAAACCAGAGCTCTCGGAGGAAAACTATGCAAATACAAACTCCACATGGAAAAGCCCCAGGAAGCCTGGGAGTCGAACTCAAAGTCGTTTTGCTACAAGGCCAGCTGCGCCAAAATGTCACCCCAGCTGATCTGTCGTGCACTTATTCAATTACAATAGTTTTTACTTGTTCAAAAATATCTTACTCTAAACATGGACACCACCAAGTTAAGTCAAGCTGTCTTTACACTAGACATGCACTCATACCAGTTCCAAACACTCAGGACACCGTATGGATGCGTATAAATTGCATTGTTCCTTCATCAAAAACATACTTGATTATTTTGTCTTCTTCTGTCTGAGTCTCAAAAAACACTACATTCCAAATTCATATAGATTGAACTTTGAGATCTTCGCTGTTTTTAAGGCTCTCTCGTCCAATCTGCTTCTAAAGATGCTTAATTATTTATTTTATACAACATTGTAACTTCATGGTGATTTTCTCAAAATGCATTTTCTTCTACAAGAGCACATATTTCATTAAGACATTACATTGACTTACATTCATTTTTTGGACCATTACTTAACCTTACTTAGTACTATACTTGCCTAAACATAACCTAACCCTATCCTAAACTTAACCTTATTTGAACTTAAAACCATGTTGCTGATCATAGGGACCTACTTTTTGTCCACATAATGAAGGCAGGTCCCCGTAAAGTGAGTGTGTATACAACTTTTGGTTCTCCCAATGTGATGAATACCTGCCCACACCCAAACACAAACCAAACTTTACAAACCATTCTTATTCAAACATTTCAACATTAAATTACCGCCTGTTCCTGTGGGATTGGAAGGTGGCTGGAGCCTTCCAGTGACTTTGGGCCTTAGGCAGGGCCGCACCCAGGACAGAGGCCAACTCGTCACAGCATTACCACGAAGAGACCGATACAGCACAGTAGAAATAAAATCTTACATAATGAAAACTGAAACTCAATTCTTGTCCTATATTTAAGTTACAAAGTGTATACTTTTTACAGTATTGTATCACCTTAAAATCTGTTTTGAGCCGGGAAAACATGTATTTGAGAGAAAATTAGCTACTATTGTCCAGTCTGAACCTTATTAGAAAGCCTTTCTTTTCTACAATACAAAGAAGCAGATGATGCATGACATTTTAAAACAAGTTTGCCCATATATAAAGCAAAAGAGTACAGTTTAGAAGTGAGATTAACTTGACTAGCAACAGGCCAACACACTAATGCTCATTGTTTGCAGTGATATGAACTATGACTCTACAAAGTAAAAGACTTAGCAGAAATACTTTTCACACTGGGCTGTTAACGCCTTTATGTGTGCAGAAGTGAACCATTGCCAAAGATATCTGCAGAGGAATAAAAATCATTGTTAAATTTGCGTCCCTTTCTCGTGGCTTCTCACAGAGCACTTTCAGCTTTGATCACAGTTTAGCTCACAGCTGCTTCTCGCCTTTATGTTCAAGCCACTTCAAAGGTTTGTTTACACTGTATTTATGGACCATCTGCTACGAGGCGATGCTCAAAATATGTTTGCAATAACGCCAGACGGGAGACAACAGCACTTTTACACTGAGGTCAGACTAAAAGAGCGAACATATGGGATCATGCTCTCCGTATACCTGTCTATATTCAGACGTAAATGTAATAAAATATAAGCCTTGGTTGGGTTTTGAAGGATTTGTTTTTTTCCCGCATCGCTGTATTTGCAGTTTACTGTTTATTATTTAGAGGTGGGTGTTGTTTGCACTGCTGAAGCTATATTTCTGGACTTGCTTAAAGCCTTGTCCACACAAACACAGACCAATGATCATTTTAAAAACAAAATGCATAAACATGGAGCTGTCTTAGGATTTGTGAGCGTTCATACGAATCAGGAAACCAGCCTGAAGTCGGTGTAATTCCTCTAACTGCCCATAGTGTGGTGCTGTGACACTGACACCAGAAAGTCACAAAACTAGAGGAAGACTTGACACTGAGCATGCGCAGAAAAGTTGCTGAACGTAGACAGAAACTTAGCGAAGAATTTTTTTAAACTTAACAAACAAGAGAAAGAGAGAAAGAGAGAAAGAAAGAAAGAAAGAGGTGGATTTATGCTTCAGATGTCTTTGGAATATTATGACAAAGCTTCAATATAGATTTATTAGGGATTGTAGTGGTTTTGTTTAATTTTTCCAGGACTTTTATGGTTTACGGTGCAATGAAACGACAGATTTTGTAGTGAACATCATATAAAGGTCAGTACATTCTGCAGATTAGACATGACTCTGGGGAAGTGATAGAAAAAAAAAAAGTTGTGAAGATGCTGGAGTTTGGAAATCTTTTCACTCTGGGACCTGGTTTCAGTGTCCTGAAACTCCTGCTTCGCACGGACGATGTGTGGTTTAGATCAAAGTTGGTCTGAAACACCTGAAGTTGGAAAAGTGTGGACAAGGCCCAAGAAGTAATGTCTTGAAATCTGTCTGAAAAGGTTTGACACAAGGGAAATAATCTGTCTACACTAAATATAGGTAAATGTTGTCACAATGTTTGAAATTGGGGTTCAAAAGCTAAAACAATTTTGACTGTTTTTTTTTTTTTTTTTTCAGTCTGCCATGTGGAATGTTCAGAATTTTTTGTATTAATTTGTGGCTGGATATTTTGATGCCAGTGTAAGTCCATTAGAGCCGTTGCTTGCTACCAAAAAATTGAAAATAAAAATACCTCGGCGTAACCATGGCAACCGTGACTGAAGTGCTTTCAAAAGCCAGAGCAGATAAGTGTACATAGACCAGCAGACAATGGAGATGGATTAAGACTTGAAAGGAATAAGTACAAGAAGTATGACGTCACGTGTGTCAGTAAGTCTTTATGTGGATTCAAATTAGAGTTCGCCAGGCGAGTGTTAATGCTGCTTTTATGGTCTTCGAGAAAATGTTCTTCTGAGAAGAAAAATGTACATGAATGCCTAAACGTACCCATTTTTGTAACTTCAGACCCAAACTGTCTTGTTAAACCTTAAGAAAATGTCTTCTCGTGGCTTCAACCAAAACATGTGAAATTGCACCAGGAGCTGCAGCAGCAGGTAACGTAGGCAGAGCGATACGCGCGTGTTTACAGAAGTGTCAGTCTATAGATAGGTCAGAATGACTCCAAAAAGCA
Organism: Mugilogobius chulae; assembly: GCA_038363315.1. Lineage (NCBI taxonomy): Eukaryota > Metazoa > Chordata > Actinopteri > Gobiiformes > Gobiidae > Mugilogobius > Mugilogobius chulae. The sequence goes on along the minus strand of CM076405.1, from coordinate 28,594,876 downwards.
AGCCTGAGCATCTACACACATTAATAAACCAAAAACTGCTTACATATTATAGACTGGTCAGGTGAGGAAAAGCTTAAACTTAAAAAGTGAATCAAAGAAGCATCAATAAGCCGTGGCTGCTGCATTTGCATATTGGCAATTTATTTTTCACCCCGTCTCGCAATTAATAGAGGGATTTTCAGTTGACGTCACTTTCCGCCCTACTGCGCATGCGTTTTGCAGAAAGACCCGTTCTCCATCTGTTTACTGTACATGACAACAAAACGAGACGACAGCTAACTGTTTTCATCAGGTCTGAACCGGTCTGACAGACGTCTGTCTCCTGAAGCTTGTTTGTCTTGCTATTTTTCTCACTTGTGTGTGTATAACTTTTAAAGGTCGTAGGGTCAAATTTGATCCACAAATGTTGACTTAGCAGCATTACTTTTGTTTTTTCACAGTTATAAACTCTTGTAGTTAATTGACAACGAAGCTTTTTCGACTTGTTTCCACTGTTTGTGTCTATGAGCGGAGGCTCTTTCTATCGCCTGTGTTGATAAACAAAAAATCCCTCTATAGCCTATTGTAGGATTTAGGCAATCTCTCGACGCTCTCTCATACATGTGCTCGCGCGTTAGCACACAAACAGGCTAGTGCAGCGACAAGCAAGGCAAGAAGAGGAAAACAGATCCAGACAGGTCTAAAACAGTTCCAAGCGAACAACAAACTTGTTCTAATTCATACATCAATCATTCACAGAGCTTTTGGACATGTTACACGCTGTTTTTGTGGCTTTAATCTGTTTTGAAAGGGCATTGAAAGTTTGTTTTGTCGCACGGCTATTTCCTGGTAGATGCTCTATTGACGCTGAAAAAATGAGAACTATAACCTAATTTGAGTATTGCTTAGCGTTTTTACGGTGGTCAGAAGCGCGTATCACACTGCAGGTGTAAATTGTTCGACCCAATTCCTGTGCGTATGACACGCTGCTAGTTATGCGCTTCTACTGCTTTGGTGTAATTTTGGGGCAAGAACCTAAGGAAGTAGTGTCTCTATTTGATGCTTATGACAGCGTGCAATAGAAACACTGTATAATAAACACATGCACACAAAACGGTATATCGACATGTAGAAGTTTAGATACAGATTTCCATGATACTGTGTTACACTCCTTACATTGGTCTGTGCTTTCCATGTTTGCGTTGCATCACTGCACACTCTCACATATGCCTAACTTTTAATTACACCCAAACTCCCATAGAAGCCAGTCAAACACGAGCTCATTGAATCTGCGCCCGAGCTGCCAGCAGTGATAATACTCATCCAATTAAAGCTAACTGCAGTTCATCCGCCCTGTTGCTCTGTGCCACATGGACCAGACCCTAATCGCACCCCACGCCCCCCATTCTGTCCTGTCTCACCGTGAACCTGGCACAACTCCACATGTTTGCTGTGCATTTTGTTTAAGAGGATAAGGAGGTTGTGATTGTGGAACGGTACAGTGCATGCATGGCTGCCACTGAGCTCCTCCACGGCCCCATCTGATTGCTGCAATTAAGCTAATGCTGCAACATGAGTGCGATAATATGATGGGCTGGTAAACGCAGGTTAAGCTATAGCACGCTCCAAGATGTTTAGCACAACTAGGAATTTACTTGCACCTGCAGGATTGAAGGATTATTCAACCAGAAACTAAACTGATTACCTCCTAATAAGCTTGTATATGTTTTAGCATTTCAACATTGATTATATTAATACATACATGTTTATTGGACAATGTAAAGATTACTGTGGCATGTGAATATAAAACATGCATATCTATACTAAGACATTGTTAATAGCGTATCACAAGCACGTTTCTCTATTATACAGCGTCAGCATAGACACTATTTTTTAATATCTTATAGGCAGGTGTTTTGGTTAATGGGGGGGGGGGGGGGTATTTTCTTTGGGTTTAACAGGTAAATTTACATTTGAAGTTACAAAAATGGGCTTGTTTATCTGGGGCTTGGAGTTGGTCAAGATTGGGATTACGATTTTGTTAATATTTATAAATAATAACACTTTTTTACATCCATTATATAAATTAACTGGGACAGGAACAATACATTTACGCAAAAAAAGAGGAAAAATTGCAATCCAATTTCTGTGAGATTGGGCTCAAATCTTTACAATTGAGTCTTAATTTCAGTTAGGTGTATAGCTGGCCGGTATATTGGTGTCAGTATGAGCAGGATGATTTCTGATTATTACTGATAGTGACCCGCTGATAAAAGCTCGTAACAATTTGAAGTACAGGTCCCAGAATACACTGCAGGCTAGGTTTGTCTCATCTGCACAGTGTGAAAGAGGAGTCACATAGACCAGAATGGATAATAATAAGTACAGAAGAAGCTTTCAGACTCGTTTACTTGGTACACTTAGTGACGTTTCGGGCGTCTTAGCGCTTCATCAGACATAAAAAATCTAAGTCACACTCAAGTAAAAGTCACATGACTTACTTGTTTGTGAAAATTGTTAAGTTATTTTTTTACACATGAATAATCTTATATCTTAAAATGTGGCCCTCGCCCGAATCTGACTCTGATCAATCCTGCCCAAGCTCTGTCTGAGTTTGACACCCCTGGTTGTGTATTGATATGAGAGCCTCTTGTCATGTACCAAAGTTTTACATTAATCAGAACACTATGTCTTTTCACTATTTTATCTATTTGATGTCAACAACAGTCCTTGTTACAATACAAAAACTATATATCTAGACTTGCTTAAAATGAGTTGGAATTAGAATTTTAATTCAGATTTGAGCTGTTTTATTTGGATAAGATAATGTAAGTGATGTAGAATATTTCACTGGTTTAAGACATTTTTAACTGGATATAAGATAATTTGGCTTAAAATAAGAAGAACAATCTTCTCAACCCTTTGGCAAATAATTTGGCTAGAAGAAGCAATGTCTTAGAAACAAGGAAAATAATCTAGGTTTCTACAATAAATCAAGGTTAAATTGGTCAAAATGCTTGAAATTAGGTTTAAATTCTAGAATCAAGCAACTTAAACTTGTCTTGAAATTGATTTTTTGCAGGGATTTATAATAAAGCACATTTCCCACACACAAGGCCAGAGAATCTTTTGTAATTACTGTATATAAGAAAGTGAATAAGATGCCACACACTTGGGCCATGAAAAGTAAGGTATTACATTGATTACAGCTGTTTCTATCCTCCCGTAATGGCGGCTGAAATTTAGTGACGTGTGCGCAGGAGATTCCTTCATCATTTTCTTACCCAAACATGCGCTTTGATTCAGTTACAGTTGTTTACCCCGAAAAAGTTTGCTTTTACCACCCACTTGCTTGCAATCCTTCAGAGCAACACCGCTGACGTCTCGCTCACAGTATGAATCCAGAAAACGTTTGCAGTAATGTCATAAACAGAGAAGTGCTTCCCTCTTATCTGCTCTTTCTCTTCTCTTGCTAAATCTTGGACACAAACTGGATTCACAGGAAGCGGCCATAACTTATGATTAAAATATGACGGAGCGCCGCATCTCCCCAATTATGACCGAAAACCTTTCCAACATCTGAGAAAACTCGCTGGAAGCCCTCAAAGCGGTCCTGACAGCTGGATAGTCGGGCCCACACGCACTCACGTCTCTACAGCTCATTTAACATCGGTGTTGCACATAGTCACACGGGTCGGTCCTGCTAACATAATATAAGGACAAACAGCTTCATTTGACTTTGGTTGTTGTCACCTGTGTCTTATCGAGCACAAAGAGTCATACATATACTGAAAAATGTCCAATATGTACTTGAGTATAATGGAGTTTTAATGGTCTAGTGCCCATCTGGTGCTGTCCGACCTGAGCGTGGCCAAACAGCTCGAAATGAGGTTAGCAGACTTCCTTTGGCATGACTTTACTTACAGCTTGTACTTTTAATGTTGGCCAAAAAACTCAACTCCCTGAGCTCTTTATGTAGTATTAATCACAATCTGAGTGTTTGTTTTTATGTGAGAATTGGAAAGTAAAATGTATGTAATATTATGTTGTAGTAAAAAGCTGCATGTCGAGCCAGTTCTTCGTACTTTCTGTCTGAATCAGCAAACAGTTTATCCAATTCCAAATGCAGGAGATCTTCTCTTTGAAGGTGCACTATGTACGTAAGTTTCTGGAGGTGGAAAATCATCTACACAATTTAAAATTAGAAAGCTAAAATTATACTGTGGGAATTTCTGAATGGAAATGAATACATTTTCTGCCACAATATGAAAAAAATCAGCTAAAGGAACCGCTTACCGCATACCGCTTACCGCATACAGCCCGCACAAAGTAAAAATGCAGATTTGTATTATTTTGTCTAACAAAGGCATCTAAATGACAAAAATGCACATTTATTCAGGTTTAGTGCACCTTTAGCATATCCTTGCTACTGTTACAAGTTAGATTAAACTTGTTTATCAGTTTTAGTGCTTTGCTTGTTGATTCTGTACAAACACGTCACCGGCAGCATTTTACCATTTGTTTTAACTTTGTTTGTCCTTTTAGAGACTAAATTAATGTATTTAAGCGCATACATGCATAAAATTTAAATATTTTGCCTATTGCCATCATTCATTTTTTATTCATTAATTTTCTACCACTTCTTGCTGGCGACATTAAACCCTTTGAAGGGCAGAGTTTGCTCCCCAGGCCCAACTTTGGGCCCCATGATGGTACAAGCACAGCACCTTTTTTCACCAAAAGGGTGCTGTGTGATGTCTAGCTCAGGTATTCAGATATTGCACACACAGATATCGTGTCATTTCGATCTTTTTCATAAGTCAACTCAGTGCCATGTCAGAGACACGCCATAGAAAATGCCTTGACACGCTATTTACATGAAATGGTATAGACACACATTCCCTTGCATAGCAGCTTAACATCAAACTACCTCAGACACACTGCAAACTATTTTCGCACTACTCAAGCCCTAAGCGTGATAAAAATAGCTACTCATTGCATGTGTATTGTTTAGAAAAGTCAATAAAACCAGCCACACAGTTATCGCTTGTCACACATAGCAAGCGAGACGTCATGCGAGCGTTGTATGCGCAAAAATGGGAGTGAAAGAATCTAACTTATGTTTTTTGTCACTTGTCGCAGGCGTCGAAGTGTAGAATACAGAGAATACAGAGAAATCAGGCTTCTACTGTTGTGTTTGTGTACTTGCCATCAACAATTTTCACTATAGATCTCATACAAGAGCATAAACACAGACACACAAATCTGAACAGCTTTCCCATAGAAAAACGCAGGGTCAGTGGCTCAATTGAAGTGTGTCTGGGCCCTTAAATGTGCTCTCTAAAGAAAGCTACATTGAAGCAAAAGGGAAGGAATATAACCACACTATAAATCCTTCTGCTTTGTAAATGTACATGAAGTGAAAGCCAATGTCCTCCTTTGTCCCCCAAGATCATCGTGTGAAATAAACATAAATCTTATGAGTCTGGAAAGCTATTGTTTACACCTCCTGCATATGCAATCCTGCTTTAATCAAATATAGTCTCCTTTGGGAAATCGGAGCTGGATCACAGTCCTGCAGACCGAGCATTTCGAAACAGACTCAGTATTTTAGCTCATGACTCATTTTTAGCAATCTATTACTTTTTATTTGCCAAAGTCTGGGATCCATTTTTGACGTTTGGGGTTTGGTCTGATCTTGTAGTCGACTCCTCCATCCTGCAATGTTTTCCTGATGCAATTAGCCCCCGACATGCGCTAACATACTGGTTCCAGATGGATGGTTCTGTAATATGCACATGTCTTGCATCATATCACACTGGTGCTTTTTGCCAAATAAACCAAAATATGCTCTGTGTCTGTGTAATCAGTGTGTGTGCGGTCATGTTTCAATACTGTAGTTACGTAGGCCAGTGAAGTGTAAAACAATCAATTTATTATAGAAATGGTGTGTGTTTAATTTATGAGCTGCGTGAATGAAGAGTGATTACTTAGATGCATCGACAACATGAGAGTGAATGTTGCTCTTGGTCGGTCTTTTTGTTTAAACAACCTGTCGTCTTGTGCAAACATGATAATCCACCTTCTTCATCCTTTTGCTACAGTGAATAAAAGCAGGTAGAGTAGAGTCAAGGCAAACTGAGTGAAGGGATTATTGTTATGAAAGACATTTATGTAATATGGCGTTCAATGCAAGTTTCTATAGGTTAAGTTAACAAACAAACCACTGATAAAATTATGATATTGAGTGTGTAAATGTAAGGTTACTCCAGAGGTTTGTTTCAATTTGTCTCTGTGTCTATTACACGATGGATCTACTTCTAGCTGTGAAAAACATCAGAGAAAGAGGCTATTTTTTTAACGTCTTATAGACAGGTGTTTTGGTTGAAGCCACATTGACATTTTCTTTAGGTCCAATGACTAAGTTTAGGTCTGAACTTGCAAAAATAGATAAGTTTAGATCTGGGCCTTGGAGCTGATTAAGCAGGGCCGGCCCTGGGCATAGATGAACTAGGCAATTGCCTAGGGCACCATCTGGTGTTGAGGGCGCCAAAGTGCAGCCCAAATAAAATAAAAATAAAATTATCCCACTTCTAAGCTATTTTGTCCCGCCTACTTTTCTAGGACGTGTACTTCCTGTTTAGCTGCATTTAGCCTGTAGATTTCAGTCGATGGGTTTATTTTAACTGTCATTATATTAATTAAATTTGCCCCACAAGACAGACAAACAAACATGTTAGCTACCTTAACAGAGCTAAACAGGAAGTGCATTTCCAAGCCAAGTGGGCAGGACAAAATAGGGTCAATAAGCCTATTTTATGTGTCAATAGGACACATATCGATTGAGTTATGACCATAAATAGCTGATTAAAAAAGCATTAGCTTAGTTTTTGCCTTAAACTTGTGCTTTAAAAATATTGACTTGCCCATTCATGTAAATCAGAGATCATATGCTATAGCCATATATAGGACTGGGCGATATTGATAAAAGTACATATCCTGTAGGGCTGGGTCATTAATCAAAAAATTGAGAGATCGAATCAAAAGTCAAACTTTAAGGCAGAATATTGATAAATATTTTCAATAAGCCTAATAAATGGGACACATTAAGAGTTTTGTTTATGTTCATGAATGGCATTTTTCATTTGTTTTTGAAAAGGTTAAACAAAATCGAATCGAAAATCGAGATCATTCAATATAGAAAAAAAAAAAAAACTTGATTACGTTTTCCCAGATCACCCAGCCCTAATATCCTGAGTAGTTTTTCACATATCTCAATTATGATATTCTTACGATATTATGTCAAAACAACAGAAAAATGTTCAAACATGTCTCATGTTTGCCATGATGATCGCTCTGTAATAAAGGATTTTTATTATCAAAGTGCGTCGCATCTTTACGGCGCTCCATAGTACTCACGAAAAAAAAAAAATTTATCTCGTAATTACGAGATAAGATCTCGTAATTACGAGATAACTTTCTCGTAATTACGAGATAGTTTTCTCGTAATTACGAGATAATTTAAATGGCTTTTCCCACATTCTGTATACCCACACGCTTCGTATAGGCTAAGCTAGTGACTTTATCCACAACAAGTAGTCTTTTCTGTGCTAGCTTGATGTTTCTAAATAGCTAAGATGTACTTGTGGATTTCGTTATGTTAAATTAAGTGCCTGTGGTCTTCACTGCAATGTTTACGGTCGACAAAAAGTATGAAAATAGCTAATAACGTGACTGTCAACTCACGCTACAGTTAGCATGCTATTATAAAGACAGCCAGTGTGTGGAGCTGTTCACCCACCAGAAAGAAGCTAGTGGTAATCGGCAGGTTTTTTAAATAAAACTCGATCTTCTTGACTGTTGACAGTCAGTCTCACTCATCCTTAGAAATGTGCGGCAGTTTTTCTGTGGCTCCAGCGTCTGGTTTTCAATTTATTTGGCCAAAAAGAAGAGAAATGCTGCACATTTGCTACACTTCCGCATGGATCACCCAGAGTGGGTGGGTACTGCAAAAATGCCCGTATGTTGCAAGTCTGTAGCAGCACTTCTCTCCTTTATGGCCAAATAGATTGAAAACCAGACGCTGGAGCCAAAGAAAAACTGCCGCTCATTTCTAAGGATGAGTGAGACTGACTGTCAACAGTCAAGAAGATCGAGTTTTATTTAAAAAACCTGCCGATTACCACTAGCTTCTTTCTGGTGGGTGAACAGCTCCACACACTGGCTGTCTTTATAATAGCATGCTAACTGTAGCGTGAGTTGACAGTCACGTTATTAGCTATTTTCATACTTTTTGTCGACCGTAAACATTGCAGTGAAGACCACAGGCACTTAATTTAACATAACGAAATCCACAAGTACATCTTAGCTATTTAGAAACATCAAGCTAGCACAGAAAAGACTACTCGTTGTGGATAAAGTCACTAGCTTAGCCTATACGAAGCGTGTGGGTATACAGAATGTGGGAAAAGCCATTTAAATTATCTCGTAATTACGAGAAAATTATCTCGTAATTACGAGAAAATTATCTCGTAATTACGAGAAAACTATCTCGTAATTACGAGATCTTATCTCGTAATTACGAGATAAATATTTTTTTTTTCGTGAGTACTATGGAGCGCCGTAGATCTTTACGCTTATTTCACAACTATATAGAAGGGTTTTGTTCTGGTTTCATATTTCATGTACTGGTTGAAGTGTAACAATCAAACTAATAAGGCATGTGTTTCAATGACTGGCCAAACATCTGACCTAAACTGCGCTCAAAACACCGCAGGCTTTTTATTTTAAATAACTTTTTGTACAGAAATAAAGCATCTAAACAAGATTGTCATGTATAAAAAGACTTTTACAAAGGCCCAAATAAGCGAATAATTGACTTAAAGCTTGTTTTGTAGCATTTTTTTTTATTATTAATGAAAAACTTGATAATTTATTTTTGGATATCTTCAAAACAACAATACAAAACAACAATATTATCTAAAATTCAGCATATTGCACACCTCTACTGATAAACATTCCTTTAGGCTTGTCTACAAACTCTGTACATTCCTGGAGAACAGACAGCCCTGGACTCTAATCCCTCCAGAACATGACAGCATGAGCTTCTATAGTGTTCCCATCTGCTGAAATAAATGGCCTGAACAGACGTCCATAAATTTATCAACAGCTCTGTGAATGAATCATAGATCACATGTGATTGTAATCCCTCAAATCCTCCAGGCACGATGCACGTTCTTCCACTGAGATTAGCTGTTAAAGTGCTGTTTGGTGGATGGGCTTTGTCGGTGCGTCCCGTTGGAAGATCAGAAGAGAGAGCGCCTAGAGTGTTGAAGAATTTGTTGTTTTTCTCATATGCTAAAGTGTGTATGACAAGATGGACAACTTCACAACACAATTCAGACCAGCAGAAACAAGATTTTTCTAAACATTTTACTGATTTCATCCCAGATTAGTCTTTTGTTGTTACTTCTTGATTCATAAAATGAAGGGCCAAAGTTTTTATAATGCAACACATTTTTAATTTGACAAATAAAACAGCACATAGCACACTTTATTTGTAACATATATGCTCACAAGCTTGTTTAATTATGTTTCTTGCGAGAAAACGGAAAATATATTGTCTCCCTTGTCTGTCATTAGTTTTCCTCCGGTATGAGATGACGCAAATCAACTGAACACAATGGCAAAAGCTGCACTTTAATGGATTAAAAAAAGCTAAAACAAGTGATTTTTAGTAAAACCATAAACAAAACAGACTGATTTGTGTCTTATAAAGCTTTATTAAACAACATTGGCAATGTTATATTATTTTTCACGAACTGATCCTTTCATAGGCACTTGCCGATGCGACCTGGACACTCCTCCACAGAGAAGTGAAGGTACATGTACAACTTTTATTTGGTAATGTAGTTTTTCTGCTCTTTTCACTAGTAACATGTAAAAGAAAACGCTTAGAGTCATTAGAGTCTTAAAGGATGCACTAGTTTAAAAATCTTTACTTGAAGTTTGCTAGCCGCTACCACTTTTATACACAAACTTAGCCCATAATAAAACACTAAAAAGTTGGTAAACTTAACAGTAACTTGTAGCGAGGCTCTGACCTTTGCTAAATGTGGTGTTTGTACCAGCTGACACTCTCTGCAGCTTTCATAACTTGTGTATTTTGAAGGCTAATGCTTAAGGCTATATAAAAACAAACAGGAGTTCTTCAAACATACCGGACTAGCTCAGATGCTAAGTGTTCGATAGCGTCAGAGTCGAACTGCGTACTACTAATTATATGTCTACATTCAGCCCAACTTTCTGCATTTTTTTTTTTCAAAATATGTCTAAACATTTCTTTAAAAACATGTTCTTGATTATTATAAAACAATTGTCTATTATTACAACAAGAAAAACATATTTCAAATAAGGTTAACTTTAAATTATGAAAACATACACACGTTAAAATATGCATTGTGGAAATAGATCAATGTCTACTTTAGTTGAGCTCAAGTAAACAACACATTACAGACACATGGCTTCTTACAAAGTTGTGTTGTAGAAATTTGATGTACATAAACACTAAATAATGTGTCTGATTCAAAAGGTAAGGATTTATAATTAGCTGTGCAGTGTTGACACATTACAACACAGATCTTTCTCCAAGTCCCTGCATTACAGAAAGACATGTCACTGTATAAAGAGGGCATGAAGCACGTCTTCAGTAAAACTTTAGTTCAGACTTGTTTTGAGCCAAGATACACATTGTTTTTTACTCCTACAGTTTTATCTTTATGGCCGTGTTCATAGAGTCCAACTTTCACATTGGCCAATAAGATTAGACACTTTGTTCCAGTGATGTCTTAAATGTCTTGAAGTCCGTATTGTGTGATGGTACTTGTGGTAAATATTTAGTTAGGTTGCAAATTAAGGGGAAAGTGAAAAGTTGAAAATTACTGGAAATATTAACAAAAGGTGCAAAAATGCAAAGACAATTTACACACAGCTGATACAGTTTATTTGGGGAGTTCGAGCAATCATTTAGCAAAGTTAAAGTGTCACAAACTTATTAACTTCTGTGTGAAATAGATTTTGAGTCATGTTTACAAAAGGTAACAGTTGTGAAGTTACTTGTACAAATGTGATATTTGCTGGATAAAGTTATAAAAAGCAAAACTGGGTGAAGACACACAAAATGTAATATTTTTTTTTAGATTTTCAGATTTCCCCAAGTGTCTTTGTTTGACTTTTTCCAGTGGCTAAACATGGATAATATCAGAAATGACATCAGTCCACACAGCAGGCTTACACAAATCAATTATTCTCAAAGCGTCAATTATCTGTGTTATGGTTTGTATTCCAACAGTCTGATAGTGAATCATTTCCATAAGACAAGGTCATAGAGAATAGAGACTTGCTCTAAAGAAACCATCTTCTCAAATGTACAATGTGAAGTCGCAGCTGCATTGCAAGTTATGCCCTTGTCTGTCATAAACCACAAAGGATAGAAGAATTATATAGAAAGCTGAATATTTAAAACAGTGAATGCTCAATGAATGGTTTGCCTAAGCTATTCATTACAAATCTAGTATATTTTGACTATTTTTGCAGGTTGCCATGGTGAACAATTCAGAACTGGTATGATTTACAAAGTGTGTTTTTATCCCGTGTTGGATGACAAATATACAGAGTGCAGACTAACAATCTCCAGATTATTTTTTTCACAGAAGATGCCAGTGTTTGTCATTCAGAGTAACAAATTATTTTAGCGGCGCACTTCCTGTTTAGCTCTGTTAAGGTAGCTAACATGCTAACTTTCTGACTCGCAGGGCAGTCTCAAATAGATATATGACAGTTAGAGTAAAGCCAGCATCTGAATTCTACAAGCAAAACAAAGCTAAACAGGAAGTGCACTACCATGAAGTGGGCGGGGCAGAATAAGGTGAATATAGAAAGACACAGCATTAATGACTTTTGCTATCATAAGATTATTATCTTTGAAAATACACTAAGCAAGTTAATTAAAGACTGTGCCCGTTTTTTATCATCTTTATAAAAAAAGAAAAAATGATAATAATTCAAAAGAAAAATGCATAGTAAAGAAGGCTCCAGACATGTCATAATTTTTCAAAGACACAATTTTTGATAGAGATATTGTCACTGTAGTAGTATCATCAGCTTGGAACAGAAAGGAAATGTACTGTTTCAACAAATGCAAAAAATGAGTTCCAGTAATGGCAATTTGTTACACCAATGATCACACCCTCCACCTCTGGTCTGCATTTGAATATGGCCCTTGTGAAAAAAAGATTGCCCACCTCTGGCTTAGAAACACAGATGCTAAAAAAATGTTTGACATTTTTCACAGCGTGAAATAGGGACACCGTATTACACACAAGGTCTAGAAACACTTCATGATAAAATGCTGATAAGCTAATAACATCTAGTAGGAATTTCAATGAGACTGTATTGGTTTAAAACCCAATAATAAAACATAAAATCCTTTATTTCAATGATGACCAAAACTGAATGTCACAGGCCTATATGTGTTTGATAAATGAAGTCCTACTCTTCTATTGCAAAACATTAGTAGATTCAGCAGTAGTTTATAATAGAAGAAACCAAACAAGAGAAGCATTGTGGACTGTCTGAACAAACTGGACTAAGGGCCAAGGACATGAACGCCGTAAGTGTCAGAGATGTTAAAGAACAAGATTCAGTCCGACAACAGCCGCTCGGGGCACCTTCACTGTCCACCTCATCAGAGAAAAGGCTGAATGATAGAAAACAGAATTATGGGTGAGCGAAACGGCAATATTTATGGGCATAAGGAACTTTGTGGGCGACGGTGGTGTGCCCTTGTGCCTCTAAACTGATTTTGTGGTTGGTATTTTGTCTCGCTTGGCACCTCACCCAGCCATTAGAGTGACTTTGCGGAGACGCTTGGCAACTCTCCTTGACACATATATCAGAATGAGCTTTTCCTATTAGCATTAAGAAAAGGGAGGAGGAAGTCTTACGGTGCATAATGTTCTCCCATTGATCCTCTCAGGTGCAATTAAAAACTAATTGGCGAAGCTGTTTTTGATGGTCCTCCAAAAGAGCGACGAGAGCGTGAAGCAGGAAATTAGGAAGTGTTACAAAGCCATGTTGGGTCTTAATTAGTTGTCAATGGAGAGGTGTAACTCAGGCAGTGAAGTGTGCTTGTCCATCAAACTGTAGCCTTGAGGTATACGATAGTTTATGTAGACAATCTATGCAAATTTGTGCTTGTCTGACTTTTGTTAATAAACAGTGATCACCGTTGAAGAATATGATTTTGGGAGTAGCAATTGTTTTTTTGTCCAGCTGAATAAAACAATGATTGGTTAAAATATATAACCAACTTTGAACTGTTGTCGATGAGCAAGAAATATTCTATTAAGTTAACCTTTTTGTGAGGGCCAACATTGTAACAGTTGCCTATATTGTTGGTTTAACAAACATAAAATTAAAATATCAAACTATGAAACAGTCCCAGACCATCACCTGACCTAAGAACCTTCGTCTTAACAAGGAAAAACCCAGTGGGAAAAAGAGAAACCTTGAGAACCACAGTGAAGTAGAGATTCAAATTTATAGACAGGCATATGACCATTATTCATAAGCATTCACATGGCAATATAACCCTCAATTCATTTTTACTAAGTTTATTAAGTATGTGTGGTTGAGAAATATTGGAGGCACAAAGGCACCAAAGTCGAAAAAATATACAAAGAGTGTAAAACGAATCTAATGTGAAAAATGTAACTTTACAATCCCATTATCTAATAAGGCAAGGATGGAACCTGAATCTGACTGACAAAATCGGTGCAGTGTCTGCTATGAGGTCACTGTAGGCCTATGTGATTGTGAAGAAACCTTTTGGATCAGCTCTCCATTTTCATGTGAGTCTGACCCAACCCTATGGTCATGAGCTTTGTAAGTAATGATTTAAGTAATGGTTAACAAGATTGTGAATGCAGGCTGTCAAAGTGAGTTTTCTCCTTTTGGTGGCTGGGAGTACATAAAGTCCTTCAGTCTGGAGTGAGGAACCCGAAGTAGTCATTAACACGCAATTTGAAACAGTGTGTCATATGAACACAATTTCTATTTTTTACGTGTGTATTTCACGCGTTTCTGTCCCAGTTCATTTCTATGGTGAATGTAAAGACATATTAGTATTAATGAATACTAACACAATCCTAATTCTAACCTTCACCAACTCCAAGCCTCAGACCTAAATTTACCAAATTTGCAACTTCACACCTAAACGTAGCCGTTAACCCCCAAAAAACAGGCTGTAATTGCGCGCCAAAAAAGGCAGAAGTGTCGTCTTGACATGCAATTTGTCATGCTGGAGTATTTACACGCCAGACATGAGAATACGTTGCCACTAAACATGTTTGACCATGAGGTGGCTTTGAATAAACCCAAGGACACACTGGAGTTACAATGTTTCTAGACTGACCAGGGAACACTTTTGGATTGCTATAAAAGAGTCCACTCCAAGAACTGAACGTTATGGGATTATTATACAATGTGCTCATATTTATGCTCTTTTAAACTGTGTGTGCCAAGAGCATTTGTTTTGTTTGTCACACCTTTATCAAAGAGAGAATCACTTTTTGCCAGGTTGCAGAAAGTGTGATAACAGTGTATTTAGCAGGTGAGCAGTTGCCCATCGAGAGAAACAAAAACAGTTTGTGGCTGTGACTCAGAATACATATTATTTCATATTACCCAAGCAATAATAAAGGCGATGGTTGGAGAAATATATACTGTAGTTTGTTTTAGAAGATTTAAAAACATGTTGGAAGTCAACCACAAATCAATCTATTGTTAAACTAATACAACTTTACTTAATGTTTAATTTATGTCAAAAAGTAAAAGTTTTAAAGCCAGTCTGTCACAAGAAAGACTTATGGCAAGCACCAAAAACTGTTGTATAATCAATGCAAGAAAAGTTACCATTTTCTCCATTGTAACGCCAGTACCTCCTTGAAATTAATGTCACAAGTAGAACCTCCTGTTCATGCAAAAAGGACATTTATTTAAATGTTTAGTTACATTTTTTGTCCCTAAAACTGTCTTTGGGCCATAGATCGGATACCATAAGATTTTACTGACATGGGGCCAAGAAAATGGCTTCTATAAGCAAATATCTGCAACAGTTGTGACAAAAACATATGCTGTGTTTGAATGTCCACACCCGTTCCCTATCCACTGAATCACTGCCCTGTTCAGTGGACTAGTCAGTGCACTTATTCAGCTGGTCTTTTTAACAAGAAGCACACTACTTTCAGCTGACCGCGGATCACCTGACTCTCCCTCTTGAATTAAAAAAAACTGGTTGGCAAAAGTCCGATAAAAATGAATTTTTGTAATGAATACTGATCCAGTTCTTCGCACATATTTACTACTAATCATAATACAAGTCTGGTTTAACTTGAACCCCACATTAAACAGCAAATTAACTGGATAATTCATTTTTACAGCCCAAACTAATATGAGTTTGGTGAGTAATATGATAATTTTGTCTTAAATAATGGAAGGCATTCCTCGTTAATCGCGTAGACAAGTGAAAACCGTTAACTACTGTACTTTATTTAAATCGTAGAAGAAAAAACTACAGGTGGCGGCAGGATTATTTGCTGGTGCGGCGCTGAGACGGAAACAAACAAAACCGAATCACAGCGCGTTGTAAAGCGCCGCCGCGAGCCCGGTGTGTGTACATTTATTGAAATTAGCGGAGGTGCCCAATTTGCCGCACGGCAGAGCGTCTTAGTGTGTACTGGCCTTTAGTGCTAGTTTGTCCGGAGAGATGAAAATAAGCTTGTTGTCATGGTAATGAATTTATTTCTGTCTAAACTGGTCTAAACTGTTATATGTTTTACTTTAACTTTTACCCAAACCCCCCTCCCAAAATGTACCCATTAACTTAAGATAATTAACCCAGTTTCTTTGGGGTTTTCCTACCTCAGACTAAAATGAAAAAAAAAAAAAAAAAATCTATAAGTTCAGTTAGTTGTGATTGTTTTTTTTTTTCAGATGACATATTGAAGACTTTACAAATCAAGATAATACTTTACCTCACCAAAAGACCAAAGGGATGTGTTTGTTTATGCTAATGCTAAAGATTAGCTTACAAGCACACAGCTAATTCCATTTTAATGGAACACCTTTCTCACTTTTTCTTTTGTTGAAAACTTTACCTGGGAACTTTGTAAAACTCTGCAGTCTTCTCTACAGACTTTCCTATACATTCCCATTCCTCCATCTCTTCATTTTTTTCCCCCAAACCTAATACAAGTCACCTGTGAAACCAACCCCAATTTGTGACACAATTACCCCTTCGGCCCGGGCACGTCTGAGAGCTCTTCTTTAGAATCGTGTGAGCGCTTTAGGCCAGACAGCATCAATAAGAGGCTGACACGCCGTAGAGTGGCTCGTGCTCAGACAGTAGTGCCCAGATAAAAGACAAATGGAGAATAATTGACTCACAGCTCTTGGCCAAAGGGATTAGAATGAGTGAACTCCGCCGCACACAGCCTCTCTCCCGCTCAATCTCTGTCCTGCTGTCTGCAATCTGTCTCCCTGAATTGTGCTCTCGCTGGCATCACCGACTTTCACCAATACAATGTTCATTTTTAGCATGTGGACGACTGACAAGCTGGATTACGCTTGTCTGTGTCAAAAGCTAAGTTTGCGCAAAATGGAATGGCGCAGGTTGTTTGTAATGGGCTTGTTTTTTGCTGTAAAGAGAATGATGTAAGACTCTCTCCTGCAAGCAAATGCAGAAAAGTAATATGCTCATCATTTTAGATTTTTCTGTTTTGGTTCAAAGCTGGGCAAGTTGAACTGTTTAAACATATTTATTTATTAAAAAAATACAACAAAACATTGTCTAAAATTCAAACAGAACCTGTTTCTGAACGTTTTGGAGCTCACACAACTATCTGGCTTCTTTGTGAAACTGAGGCTTTGCAGTTTTAGTCACTGATTCTCATTGAGTCTAACTAAAAAGGAGAACAATACCTGTACAGAAGAAAATCAAAAAATTATTTCAGCCTAAATTTTCTTTGGTAAATATAAACAACAGTAAAGCCAGTGGCACTTAACCTGGCTCACGCCAGATGGATATGTGTTGAACTCCTATCTGAGTTCTTCTCACTATATCCATCTGAGAAAAGGCGGGGCATTGAGTGAAATACTTCGAGCTGATTGGGTGTGGGGCCTACCTTATTTGAGCTAGCCAATCACAGCAACAACTCGTAATGGTGTATCCAATGTCCGCTTGGGATAGAACAAGTACGTGTCACACATACCGCTCTTCTTTCAAAAAGAAATTCCTCCGTATTTCTGCTGAAACCGCATCAAAAGCAGCAGAAACACGTACATCCACGGAAGCCGCCGTCTTCGTTTAGCTTGAATCAGACTCGGCTGCGGCACCGGGGAACTAACGGCCCGTGTTAGCCCGCCCTGCTACAATGTGATTGGGCCTCAAAACCACGCTGATGTGATGTGAGTGGGCCGAACCACGGCCGTTTCGGACTCTCAAACCAATCGAGCCGGACGAAGGCCAGATGGTTTATCTCGTGTTTGTGAATTCACAAATACCGCAAGATAAACCATCTGGCTGGCCAGGTTAAGTGGCACTAGGTGCATACAGAATAACTCTAGTTTGAGAAAATTGTAGATTCATTAGCAAGGACCACACCATACTGATACATTCTATACTGAATAAGATATTGATACTGAAGTTTCTTGGAATCAGAGTAACGATGGTCAGGCAATGAGACTCAATGTGGAGGTTTTATCAGCCATTTGGCCAGCTGAACTGGATACTAGTTGGAGAAGTGTGAAGAAGGGCAGGTGGGTTTAGAGGACAGGGGTCAAACTGAGACGAGGCGGCACAGTTAGACTGATACACAAACGTAAACTGGGATAAGAAAGCTTCTGAAGATAAAGATGTGGTTTGAAGAATGGCGGGGGGCATGGTGCCGCTCATGAAACTCACAACGCTTTTGACAATTCCTCTTCAAACGTTGCAAGTAACTTAACAAAAAAAATAGTTTTGAGGAACTTATTTATTATTATTATTATTTTTTATTTATTTATTTATTTTTTTTTTTTTTCAAATTTGTAAGTGGTAGGTGTGGAAACCGGAGTGTGCGTAGGAAACCACCCAGACACCACGGGGAGGAACATGTAAACTCCACACAGAAAGGCCCGGAGCCGAGCGGGAATCAAACCCGTGACCTTCTTACTGTGAGGCCAGAGCGCTATCCGATCTCCCACTGTGCAGCCTTTTTTTGGGGTCCTGGCCTGATGGTTGGAGAACCCTGCCATAAACTACTATGCATCCAATTATGCAAGGATAGCTTTACAGATCTATGTGTCCCTCCAACGTGTTCTCATGGATTGCTTAAAATAGCATGACTAATTGTGTGTCACGACAACACCCTTTGCCTGTTTTGGCGTGCAATTACACGCTCATTTTTTCTGGTGTGGTCTGGACATGCGATGTGATTGAGGACAAGCGGGAGGTTTTTCAAGGGATTAACGGCTAAATTTAAGTTTGAAGTTGCAAAAATGGGTAAGTTTAGATCTGGGGCTTGGAGTTGGTTAAGTTTAGGATTAGAATTGTGTTAGTATTCATGAATAATTACACGTCTTAACATTCACCATTGAAATGAACTAGGACAGAAACGCGTGAAATACACCAAAAAAAATAGAAGTTGCGTTCATATGACACGCTGTTTACAATAGCGTGATATTGACACTCTTATCTGTGAGAACAGGCTGGTCCCTCTGTGTGTAATGACAAGCTCTTATACTGTAGATCTCAAAGTCCAAGACATCAATTGTCTTTGCATGAAAGTATAAATGATCAGTTTTGTTGTATAATTATTATTTAGGCATGTCGCTTGATGAGTTATGATCTTAGTTTAAAGTTTCTGTACCCATTGTTTTGATTTGTTATTAAGTCTTACTAAGAATATTTGACTTATTATCCTGATTTACCTTATCTAGATATAAAAAAAAAATCTTGTTTTAAACAAATTTGTATCTGTTTTAAGCCAGAATTGCTTGAATCAAGAATAGATTTGCTGAATAATCGTGTCAAGAGTACCTAAAACTAGCATTTTCTGCTCAAAACAAGGTTTTTTATTGTACTGGCAGAATATTTCACTTGAAATAAGACATTTTTACCTAAAAATTAGCACATTTTAACCATTTTTTAAAAGGCCTTTTTTTGCCGTGCAAGCTCAACAGTTCAAATGTTTTACTGTAATTTTCTGTTTTCTAGTTGGAGAAAAAAGAAAACTCTCCTTGCGTAACATCAATACTTTCAGACCAGAAAAATCAATATGTGATGTAACTATGTCCACAGCCATGAAAACATGCAATAAAATAAAAATATTGTGCTTTATGTTTCAACCCCAATAGACTAAACAAGAAAAAAACTTTCATTTCAAAGTTAGGCTGCATGTTCTGAGCTGTGTGCTGTTCGGCTGCGGCAGATGGTATTGTCGGCAGATCTTTTTCCATCTCCCTCCATCTTTGGAAACAGAGTCCATGCGTTCTCCAAGTCGCCAGCCCAATCACCTCGCCATCCAACCCATTATGGAGCATTAGCATCTCACTAGCCGAGCTCGCTAACTGCTGCCAGTACCTCCAGGCTGCTCGTGATCCAGTCTCGTGGGCTCGACCCGGTCCATCTGCGCCTCAGACCGCGGTGGGAGCCAGCAGCCAGTTCCTCCCTGCTCTTGGGACGTCCAAAAGGCACAGGGGATCGATGTGAGGGGTGTGGATGAGCCTGTAAAATGAACATTGATTGGCAAGTGAGCGCAGACTGAGGAGGCGAGGATAGCCAGCGCTGTGCCAATACAGAGAGGAGCAAGTGTGAAAAATATTGATGCGTTTTATTCTTTTTGTGGATGCCTGGATTCCCATGGAGGTCTAGCTGTCAATAATACTGTTTTATTATTCCTCACTGCATCTTTTTTCACGAGGAAGCCATCCCAGAAGATTTGGGAGAGAGGCAGATTGTTGACAGCAGTGCATACACTATTTAAATTACAGTTCACCAGCAGAACCTGGATAAAGTTTATGCAGCTGTTGGGTGGTGGTTCATATTCCCAGAAGTGTTGTGTGTTTTATGATCTTGTTTGTATGTTATAGTTAAAGGTCGGGTGGGCAAATATCACTGCCAAAATAACTGCTGCTGAGGATAACATCATAGACATATTGTACATTTCTTACAGTTTTGTTCTCTAAATGTGTGACAAAGCTTGAATAATTATAATTATACTGAATTGTTATGATTAATTTGATGTTTAAGCAACTAGCCTATAATGTAATTTGTTTGTTTGTGTCACAGTTGCAGCATGTTGCGTGGGGCAGTGTCACACGTGGACACCACTCCCCTCTTCTTTCTAAAAGAAAATACACTAAAACAGAATCAATAGCAGCAGAAACATTCACAGGAGCTGGCATCTTTGCTTTGCTTGATTTGGTCGTTACTTGCGGTCGTTATTGCTAACAACCCCCTCAACACGTCCTGCTGCCACGGCGGCATGGTGGCAGAGCGGATAGCGACAGAAGCTCACAGCAAGAAGGTTGCGGGTTTCACTCCTGCTTGGCCCAGACCATGTTTCTTTCTGTGGGTGGTTTCCTCTGGGCACTCCGGTTTTCCCACCAAGTTTGGTTTTGGCAAACCAAACTTTGTAAGAAGTTTGGTTTGCCAGGTGTTTAGGCGAATCACCTCTGCTGAGCTGCCCCAGGGCTGCTGCCATCATTGAGTGAGGGGACTTTACCGTGTGAATGTGCTTTATAAATAAATCATTCATTCATCATTCAATATGGTTGGGCCGTTAAACCAGTGGTTCGTACAGCAAACCAATCGACTGTTTGTGAGTTCACAAATATTCAGGTTGGTCAGGTTATGAAAATGCAATATTAGACTGAACACTATAAAAAGAGAAGCCCAATTTGTCCAAGTGAGTGTCGCTAAATGCTGGGAGACACTGTGCGATGTTTGATGATATAAAAGGTGGAGGAGGAGAAGAAAAACAATCTGGAAGGGGAGGTGCCTCGTATTTAACAACAAACATTGTTTGCGCATGAGCAGTGTGAGATATCGTGGCACTGCTGCTATAGTGCAAGGTTCCCACAAGGAGCCATCAGAATTTCAAGTTTGATTTTCTTGCGATCCTACGATTGTTGATCGGAAGTTGGTTGTGAGGTGTTAACTGCTTCTCGTTACCCTGTGTACACTACATGGTGCACGACACACAACTGAAAAACTCCAATATTGTCGCACAAGTAAAAAATCCTCCCAAAATGGATCAAAAATCAAAAATGTCTTAACACTCTCTTAACACCTTGATCTTGTTTGGCCTGCAGGCCACTTCTTGTGACCTGTTCTTTGTTGTGATGATTACGTTGATCGCACATAAAGCCGTGTTGTTCAACTTCACCAAATACAACATCCAACAATCTACACCGGAATAAACTTCACCAGCAAATAAAAACATCTGCTTGTTAAAAAATGCAGTTTTCAAGTGCATATTTAAGCTTAAGAGTCATGTAGCCTTTTACTTTCAATATTTGAACTAAATCTTTGAAAACTTAGTGTGCATTCACCTAACTATAAGACCAGAATTGAACACAGGCAAAAATCTCATTATCGCAACATAAACTCAACTTCTCCCGATGTGGCATTTTTGTCAAAGGGGCAGTAAACAAGCGACTCTTAAAAGGCAGTAAATGCTGTTTGATGAAGAGAATGCATTACCGTTCCCCAACAGCATAATGATAGAGTCTAAAGCCTATGTACTCTGAGATTGGCGTTTCTCATTATTTTCACCTCCTGCTGGGCTTTAGGATGACATATACATGGTTAAAAAGCCTCTATAGACACATGGGAGGTTAGTGGAGACTCTGAACAGTTCGAGTATGATCAATGGCCCGCAGAATTTGCAATTTTATTATTCTTTTAGATATTATAGAAATGATTAATGATTTAAAGAGTATAGTAGGGTTTTTATCGTTTGTGTTTAGAAATAAGTGACATTTTGTACATGTTCTTTAAAAGTACTTGAGTAGTTGTTGTCAGCAGCAGAAAGCCACTAATGGGTCGTTTTTTTATGTAACATGGATAAAAAGAAAGAAGAAGCTATAGCTGGAAAGTATATAAAGTATATATTTTGTAGCCATGTGATACTTTGAAACAAACTATTCAAGTTGGAAAAATGCACTAAAGTGAATAATGCAGGGGAAAAGTAAAACAAGGAACTTCTATGTTTGGTATAACAAAACAGAATGTTTCGGAGCAAAGTATTTCAGTGGTTTCTTGGGAGTTATTGTTGTCTGTTTTGGTAAAAATGACTCAAAAGATTCAGTCACAAAGACAAACAAAAGAAGTGAGTCAATACCACTCGTGTTTAAGAACGAAAATAGATTTTGAAGTGTTTGCAAAGTGAATGTAGCAATTGATTGTTCTCTCTGAATAACAATAACATTTTGCAAATGTAACATAGATATTTTTGTTAATCAAATAGGCACACCAACTCACATTTATTTTATTTTAAAATATGTATATGTTTATCCCTCTGTTCAAAAAACAACAACAACAACAACAACAAATAAGCACTTGTCATATATGGATATGAAAACATGGAGATGAATAAAAGTGAGCCAGCAGTCTAAATATGTAGCCTATTATATCCAATACTGCTAAGAGTAGCTGCAAGCTAAATGCTACCAAGATGCTAACGTGACGCTAGCGCTGCCAGTGGATTTTTTGCACCTGTAGAACTTTGTTTACTTTTCTGACAAAAAGTCACAACAATCACCAGTCGTATAGACTACTGTAATGCCCTGCTCTCTGGTCTTCCCAAAAAGTCTATTTCAGGTTTACAATTATTACAAAATTCAGCTGCACGTGTCCTGACTAAGACCAGGGGGCGGGACCACATTACACCGGTTTTAAAATCGCTGCATTGGCTCCCTGTGTGTTTTAGGATCGATTTTAAAGTTCTTTTACTGGTTTTTAAGTGTCTTAATGGTCTTGGGCCTTCTTATCTTTCAGAACTGCTTTTACCTTATGAACCCTCGCGGACCCTGCGTTCCTCCGGCAGCAGGCTCCTAGTCATTCCCAAAGTCAGGACACACACTCACGGCGAGGCGTCTTTTCAGTTTTACGGCCCCCGTCTATGGAACAGTCTGCCGGAGGACCTCAGGGCCGCAGAGAACATTCAGGTTTTTAAGAGCAGGCTCAAGACCCATCTTTTTAGCTTAGCTTTTAATTAGTTTTATTGTTTTACATGTATTTATTTAGTTATTTATTAATTTTTATTGATTTATTTATTACTAGTGTTAGATTTTAGTATTTTTAAGATTATTTTAAGTATATTTAGTTCTTAGTTTGCTTGTATTTACCTTTTTATTGATTCAAATGCCTTTATCACTTTTAGGTTCTCCAGTGTTTCCTCTGAGGAGCCTCTGCATCAGGAGCTGTGGTCGGCTGTTGCCGCTGGGCTCTGGCTCATGGGCCCTGGAGGTTTGGTCTTGACCTCATCTCTTCTCTGGGCCCGGGGCTGGTGTCCTGTGGCTGCAGACGACTCTGCTCCTGGTGCAGACAGCTCCTCTGATGATGCTTTCTTTGGTCCATCTGTACCCGGCCTAATACGTATATGTGAATGTATTTTAGTGTTTGGGAGTGTGTCTGGGTGTGTGTGTGTGTGTGTGTAGGGAGGGGGGGTGGGGGTATGGTGGGGAGGAGGGGTGGAGAGTATGTACACGTATGTGGGTTTTCTCGGGGGGTGGGGGCATGCGGGATTGTTTTTAATGCACTGTAAAGCACTTTGTGTTGCATTTCATGTATGAAAAGCGCTTTATAAATAAAGTTTGATTGATTGATTGATTGAACAATAACTTTAACAACAACAAATTAAATTTTTATAATGCATAGCAGTGCTTTGTATTTCTTCAATGTTTTTCTCTTAAATTACATAACATAACATATAACATAACATACACTTTAAACAACTGCTTTCAAGACGGCGTGAAACAAATTCCTTACAGATAATCTTTTTTTCCCCTCAATGATTTTTGTTTGTTCGTTTGTTTTATTCAGTTTTGTGCCAAAATGTGCCACTGCAGTAATATCTGATTTTTCACACTGTAACCCAGTGGTACAACTCTTAATAGGAGAAAACAGAAGATAATTTAACAGACTAAATATGGAATATGAAAATAGTACATGAAATTCACAAAAACAGGATGTACACTGCAAAAAAGGTAAAAGAATGTCTTATTTTAAGTGAAATAATCTGCGAGTGCAGTAAGAAAATTTGACTTACTGCACTGGCAGATTATTTCACTTGAAACAAATACTTTTGGCATGATTTTTTAGCATTCTTGTTTTTTATATTTAGTAAGGTAAATCAGGATGGAATATCTTAAAACAAGTCAAATATTCTTAGTAAGTTATTAAGTGAAAAAATCTTAAAATGAGTCTGTTAATATTAATATGCTTAATACAAGTAATATGCATAATTTAAGTCATTTATTAGGTGTATATATTTGTCCAACTACTTCATCGTTCACACAAATCCTTTGACACACACTTAAAGTCCAAGTTTTAATACATAGCACATTTTTTCTTCATGTATAGCTTATTATTTTCGGTATATTCCAGTGTGAAGTCTTTACATCACTTTGTCACTGCACAGACATATAAATGACGCTTATTTTCTCAGATTTAAAATGCCACATAATATTTTCTGTGAGCAGCTGAAGACAATTATGAATTTTGATCACAGGTTCTCTGGGATTGCACAGAAGTGTAATTCTTTGATTGGATTATGAGTATTTTTCTTCATTTCACATTGCGAGAAAGATGGCTTAATTTAAATGCTAATTTGCTGTATTTTATGAGTTGTATTGTAGCGTGGGGCCTTTTTAAGTTCACTAATTATCCAAATGAGAAAGTCTTGTGTGGTGCTGTTTTATGTCGGGAGAGGCAAAGGTGGGTCAGTGTGACTTTGGGGCTGTTGTGAGGTGCTTTTGAGCAGAAGAAGTGATCTCGTCCTCAGAGCACAGAACCTGTTCCACTTTAAGAGCTCTTCACTGCAGCACAGTCTGTCCCTCTCCAGCAGGTTTTGTGTGAGAAATGGATTTGAAAAGGTTCAAACATGTTTTATGAGGTTTCAGCATTTGAACTGAGCTGTGGGTTAAAATGCATTTAAAGATAAGTAACTCTGCTTGATAATTTGCAAATTCAAAAGAATAGACCCAAACTGTTCTCAAGTATATAAGAGTTAAAAGTTAAACAAGTGTTGTTAACCAGTTACTTATGGGTCTATTGGCTACAAGGCTGCATTAACATTTACTGTAAAATAGGTTGTTCCATTAACTTCCTGCTCAAAACACTGATAAATCAATATTGATATTTATTTATTTTTAGTTTATTCATGTAATGTTTAAAAATAATATTGAGATGATAACAGGAAATTTCCGAGACATTAAAGGGGACATACTATACAAAATCCACTTTTTTTGTTATTCTTATTGCATCCTCATACTCGTTTTGAGCATTTCTGCAGCATTTGCACATCAGGCAAGATCAATTTGATTGTTTACCTTGTGAAATTTTCTTTTCAGTAACTGGATAGAATTCTAACTCAATTCCTGATGTGGGAAACGCATAACTGAGATCACAATCAGCATGTTTGAAGGAAGAAAACAACATTAAAAAAATGCATCATATTTGTCTTTAAATAAGCTTCAGTTGCAGGACATTTACTCTATGTGCAGGAATCGATCTAAATACAACCTAAAAACTAAACTGAATGGGCATAAATAAACCACCATTAGAATATGATTTAGGTGTCAGAAGAATTGCCCTCAGCTGGTTTAACTCACATTTATCCTATAGGTACCAGTTTGTAACTGTAAACCAGAGCTCCTCAGTGTTCTAATGTAGCCTATGGTGTGCCACAAGGTTCTGTATTCGGTCCAATTCTTTTTATTCCTTATATGATGCCGTTACCTTATAACTTTTTCATAAAGCATGACATTGACTTCTACTGTAATGTAGATGACACTCAGCTGTACTTATCAACAAAATCAGATCAAATAGAAAGACTTAGTGCCTGGATGACCCTTTACTACCTAATCCTGATAAAATAGAAGTGATTTTACTTGGCCCTAAACACCAGTGAGACTCTCTAACTGAGCAGATAATCACACTGGACATTGTCAGAGTAGCTTCCAGCTCAACTGTAAGAAACCTCTGAATCTTATTTGACCAAGAGCTCTCATTCTAAGCACATGCAACCGCATTTTCACCTGCCCAGATGTCAATTTTGAAGCATTTTTCTACAATACATTATTGCTGGATGAATGAGGATATAAACTGACTGAATGAGGACAGCACAAGAAGACACTTGAGCCCTTAACACTTCCTAAACCTAAACAAAATAATAGTGTATGTCCAAAAGAATTGTTATATTCTAGACCTTTTTATATAATGTCTCAACAAAAAAATTTGAAACCACACTTTATTTTGTTGCTGTGGTGTTTTTTTTTTTTTTCCATTACACTTCCTGCAAATGCTCCATATCTGCTGCTTTCCCATAGAATTATCCTCCATTTGCCCTTTTTGTGGTGTTTTATTACCACGATCTGTCATGCGGCGTTCCAGAACTGAACCGCAGCGTGCACATCACACCAGCCAGCATGAATTCTTTATAAAGGCAATAAAACACATTTACAGTCGCAGCAATTATGGCCAGTCATCCGTCGGTTAGATTCCTGAAAACTGTCAATATGTGGACAAATTAGTGCTTTATTGGAGATGAGGAACAATCAGGGTGGTGGTGTTTTTATTGGATATCTAAATGTCGCCAGGCTTAGTGTCATGATTAATGCAGAGGAAATGTAAATGACTTTCGTAATTCCTGACAGCATGTGGATAGACGATGGACCGGCCATATTTACACAGATAAGTCAAACTGTTCTTGAACATGTCGTGGTATAAGTTTAGTAATCTAAGGTGGGAGGATAGAGAGACATAGAAGCAACTAAACGTCAGTCTGGGAATGCATGGCTTGGATCATCTTGTCATTATTTAACATGTTGCATGTTTGTCTGAGATGAACAGCATAGTGTTCAAAGTAAAACGGTTTCAAAGTTGTCATCTGGACAGTGTATTCGAAGATTGAGATGTTTCAACTTTTATCCGAAAGACATTATAATCTGATGGAAGAGACCTGAGACTGTCTTTATCTATACTGAGTTAAGCCCTCCCCGTGAGAGGAACTACACCATAAAACCTGTTCCTAAACTGGAATCAGTTGGAACAGTTTAGGAACAGGCCTTTCTACTATGGATCACTCCTGGATGAATGAGGGATTACAGTCTGGTGTTCAAAATGTTAAGATATTTCAAAACATGTGATGTCACTCAATTAGTTCTATTCTGTTTGTTTGCTCATTTATTTGAACATAACATTTGCACTGGACAAACCAAATGTACACGTGTCTTAAATGTTATAGGAGACATGCTTTCAAACATGTTCACAACTATGACCCTCATTTGAGCCCATTTTTCTTAAGACGCCTGACAAAAATGAGCTCCAAGTTAAACTGAATCTGTTTCAGAACCCTTTTGAGCATAAATAAGTGACTGGAGAAGCTGAGTAGCTTTGGTCTCTGATGACGGATTGATTCTAGATTTACATACATCACACCAAGCTTTGCACACAAGAATATGACATTTTAAACTCTGCCTTTTTTTATCTAAAAAGCAGAAGCTAATGTCTTTAGGTCTGAAGGTCATTATTTGGTCATTCTTCGGTTCTGGACATTCCTCTTAAATGGCTTAAGGTATTTTCATTAAAAATAAGATTTAGGGACTTAATTTAGATGGAGCCCACTATGTATTTACTTGTTTTAAGTGAACTGAGTATAAAAAGGTGGGTCTTTTTGACCAAGAGCCACATATGCATCATGTTTGTCCTTAATGGGCCGGTAAGGTTTTATTAAACTATAAGACTTTAATAAAACCTTACTACTTTTTGACTCACTTTTTTATGTTTCTGTATTTACCGAGTATAGTAAATGCCCCCAAAATGAATGAATATTTAAGCTTCAGACTAATCATTTCATTATGTTTGCACACCCACATGTTGCTGGTGGAAGACTTCGCCGGTCCCGTAAAATTATATTCAGGACCGCAACTGGTCCCTGTGCTTTTTGTTTGGAACATGGTATAAAGTGTCTAAATAACAGTGCTTACTATTATTATTATTTTTTTTTTTCTTTTTAGTACAGTCTTTGTCTTTTTTCTTAACATAGCTTTATTTTATTTTTAGCACATGGTGAACAAAAATGAATGAATTGATAAAAATGTATGGACCTATCATTGATTTTTTTTAGGCAGTTTTATACAAAAATTTTCAAACAGACCAGTCTTGAGTTTTTGTCAAAGACCTTAACTGCTTGTACAATGAGACAACTGGTCAAGTGTTCAGGGCGATGTTTGTGACCATGACGTGCTGCAACATGAGAAAGGAGGGAATCTAAAATGTGACATTTACATTCCTCTCACAGATTCTGGTGGAAGTAGGAAGTGTTTTTGATGATGAAACACAGAGCAAGCAGAGCATCCTAATGTCAAAAACATAAAGTAGAGTTAAATGATATTCACTTTTTATTTACTAGAGAGAGCAATATAGTTGAACGAGAAACACAACCAATGTGACAAATAAATCAAACTTAGTGGCTTATATCAAATCTCCTGTTGTCAAAAGGCTCAAACAATCAAATGAGAGAAATGTAGCATAAAACTTTACTTCATATAAATAGATTTGCTTTGATCACCACATGCATGGCAAAAAAACCCAACAACATATTTCTAAACAAGTTAACATTGTTCAATTCTAGGTTTTTAGCCCTAATTTCAGAAATGTTGACATATTTAAGATCTTTATGTATTTATGTAATTTTTTTTTGCTGTTTTGGTCTTGTTTGAAGACAGTTGTTCTTCTTTGAGCCAATTTATTTGCCAAGGCCCAAGATCATTTTACATACTTAATTAACAATTTTACGTTCTCATTTAAGTCAGATATTTTAGACCATATTAGAAATGCCTTACAATACGAAAAAGGAAAATCCAACTAAATAGACTTGAATTGAATATATTAATCTTAATAGACTCATTTTAAGATTTTTTCACTTAATAAAACCAAGACTTACTTAGAATATTTGACTTGTTTTAAGATATTCTCTTCTGATTTACCTGATCTAGATATAGAAACTTATTTTAAACAAATTTGTGTCTGTTTAAAGTCATAATTGCTTGAATCAAAACTAGATTTGCTTAAAAATCTTGCTAAGAGTACTTGAAACAAGCCTTTTCTGTTCAAAACAACCAGGTTAGTCAAATTTTTTTACTGCACTGGCAGATTATTTCACTTAAAATAGGACGTTTTTACCTAAAAATAAAATAAATGTTCTTACTTGACCGATTTTTCAATTATGTTTGGAGAAAATGGTCAGATTTTGAGCTTGGTCAGCACAGCTCAAAAATAAACTTACCTTACCTTAGCTTATCTCCCAAGACAGTCTCACTAGATGGCATACTTTTACCATGACACAAAAACAGCGTATTTTGACCATGAGTTCACAGCTATTTTTAGTACTTATGTTACGCCGTGCATTTAGCACGATATGAAAAAGCGTAAAAATGACACGAGATTTCACAGCGTTAAAAAAAACACGAGTTTTGGTTGAATCCACGTGGGGACGTTTTCTTCAGGTGAAACGGGTAAGTTTAGGCTTCAAGTTACTAAAATTGGTAAGTTTAGGTCTGGGGCTTGGGGCAGGTTAAGATTAGAATCAGGATTTCATATATATATTCATAAATAAGAACACGTCTTAACAACCACCATTGAAATGAACGTGGACTGTGATGCGTACTATAATTACGCAGGACGATCGTGAACTCGTGCTAATCATACCTAATTTACATGTTGTGTAATGTTGTAGTAAATGTACGCTTTCTTGTGAGATCGGGCTCTATCTCCATGGAGAAAAAAATAAACATCACCAGGCCAAGTTTTAGAGTAAAGCAAAAGAAAGAGGCACCAGAAAACGTAAACAGCGCATCTATAGACAAACACAGCCTCAGTCAAATTCAGTGTTCCAGTATGTAATGCCATAATAAACTTTTTTTTCTGAGAGGCCATAAAAGCTTTGGTAGTACTCATATATTATGCAGAAGTAAATAAGTGATTGAGTATGCCACTATGTTTATTAAAGGTAAAAACATTCAGGTTTATGCATATTTGTCTATACCACTATGTTAAAATACATCTTAAACCTTGGTTGGCCTACCTTGTGCACCAATATGGACACTTTTACATATCAAATGCCTCCTGCACTGACATTAACAAGCAAAGCACACCTGGCTTTTATGAAAATGCTTTCGCTCAGTAATTCAACCATCTGACAAAGTGTCTGTCTGCTCAAGCACTTTGTACACCAATAGAGATACAGTATAAACATGTGCAAAAACCTAAATGGTTTTCTATATTTCCAGGCACTCAAAGCGCTTTACAATCAAGTATCCACTCACCCATTGTATGCAGACACTGAGGCAATGTGAGTTTAAGGTGCACTGTGCAAGATTGAGAGGAATTTTAATTAACCAATCCACATCAATTGTGATACATTTATACGTATTCAAAATGTTTTACTACGGGCTGGAATGTGAATATTGACTCTAGATGTCGCCATGGTAGTTAGGCAAACTGCACTTGAAATGCGCACCCTGGTGTAGTGAAACATTCACTGCACATCTGATCTAAGACCATTTTCAGCATTTTGCCCAAATTTTAGAAGCTGGAAAGTCCTCTGAAGCTCAGGAGACAAGTTGCAGCTACCCCTCACCACCAGGAATGCATTTCCTGTGTCGAGTTTGACGGATGACCAAAGCACCACCAGCACCCAAACCAACTAAAGACTGACAATGTGTTTGGGAGAAAGACTAATTCAGAACTGTTTTTTTCAGGATGACTTGCTTGTACAAAGTGTGACAATGTCAATAATGTGTATATATGCAGTACATGTGTGCCTTATACGAAGTACTCAGACTTTGATTTGAAAGCTGAAGCAAAATGGAGACCTGTGGACATCAGATCTCACACAAATGCACATCCCCCAAGGTGCTCTAATCACAGACATACCCCAGAGCATCACAAGCATACCCCGCCAAAGTGGGTTGGACTTATGCTAAGCCCAACACCCAAGCCAACACTCAGATCACGCTCTTCAAGTTTCTGCAGCCGCTCGGACAAGTCCTCTCAATGGAGAAGTGGTGAACATGTGCATCCTGAGACTATAGGCCGAGGCCTGGTCTCGATGCAGAACATGGAGCACTAGACTTTGGGCGCCTCTGGATCAGATCTTTCGGGACTTTTTATAAGCCACACAAGATCCAAGAAGCCAAAACTCCTTTTTTGAGAACTTTCAGAACCTTCAACCTCAACCCAGAGATGGAAAGACAAAGACCTTTTTGGGCCCACGCCCTAACTTCATCTCTCCCACATTTTCGGATGTGAACATTGCTTAAGGCAGAACCAACGCAAACGGACATTTTTGCAACTTCAACTACGGTCTATCCAGACACCACGTGCAGGGAGCAATGAGGAGCTCATCTTCCCACAGCGCGACCTCTACAGAGACAAAAGGAGAAGGACGGCCGTCATCTTCAGACTCTGGTCGTATAAACTGTCACATTTGGCTGGTATAGACACAGTTAATGCGAATAGATTTAGATAAACAGTCTACTCTTATTGTGCATTATTGGAAACTCATCTGCATACTTTATTTAAACACTGTATGTCATTTTCTGGTCAATAAATCTTCATAAACCACAACTTATTTTGGTTAAGTGCATGATTAATTTTCAGAATGGAGTCCCTGGAAATGTGAAAAGATCTTACAACCTTCAGATTAGACTAATTAATTAATTAATCAATAAATTGTTAATTAATTAAAATATTTGGTATTAGAATCAACTTTTTCTCACTTTGGTGAGTGGTGCCCCGAATAACTTATCTCTATTAGGATTCTATTTATCAAATTACTACATATTTGGTGCTTCCGTTGTGAGGCCAATGCCAAATATTGTAGTAATAAACAAAATCACTACATATTTGACGCCCCGTGCCAGGCCACGTGTAAACTCCTTCTGAAAATGAATTATGACTACTAAAATGTGTTTATGCTGATTTATTGGACCTACCAAAACTAAAGCTGTTGGGTTGTTTAAAATGTCCATATTTGCTGAGCAGTCCTTAAAAGCAAAAGCTTAAATGTGCTGACCACCGCTTAGGTCGCAGACACATTTTTCTTACAAACTGTGTGCAAACTACCGTTTAGGTGGAGACACACTCTTAAAGAAAAACTCTGACTAGTCATGCCTTGCTGTGCATACTTTTCTTTAAAGGCCTTAGGCAAATAATTTAACATCTGCGTACAGTCCAGTGTTAATATTATTACCGATATTTTATTAATAGCTGGTACAGTTCAGCATTAATAATATTTTTGTTGCAACACTTTAAATTTGCTTACAATTCACCAAGAGTTGAATTGCTAAAATCAGGGCGTGCCTTCGATTTATGACTCTTTGTCTCAAGGAGAGAAGTTACTCCCTCGACAGCCAAAGCAGACTGGAGCAGGTCTGAGCTTTGGAGAGGGCCGTCCTTGTGACATCACAGAGCCGGCCTCCAGCGCCGAGCTCGCACCCCTCGCTCGCCCCTCACACACAGAGGAGCAGGAGCAGGAGAGAGAGAGAGAGTCAGCTCCTCAGTTGACTGTTGGTTGTTTTATTGAAAACAAACCTAAACATTGATTCTTTTCAATCTTTTCTCACTAACTAACTTTCTCTAACTTGTCAATGTAATCAATGTCTTTGACTTGACACATTTTGACTTTACAGCTTGTTCACTGTTCCACAAAACAAGCTTAAACTAGCCTAAAACGATCAATGCTCACTTGAACAACCGGAAGTAACAAAATTAGATGCTAAATATTTTAATTTGCCAAAATTATTTATATTTAGACATTTTGTGAAATTTTCAAATTTCTTAACTCGTGAACTGCTGGACGGTCACAAAGAGTTAAAGACATTTACTTTCATACAAACATGGAAACTCAAGTAATTTCTACTTCTAGAAGTCTAGGAGACGTCCTTGACCCTGAATTAGAAAACACTGCTGAAAAACTTCAATCAAATGTTCATAACAAAATGCAAAGAGCAGATCATATTGAACAAAACCAAGAACCCTCTTTGGTACAAAAGGCTTTTAGAGAAAGCAAACAGCCGAAAACCTCACATGGCTGTTAGAACAAATAGTTGTAGTAAGAGCACAACTATTCAAACAAATAAGCAACTTCAAGAAAAAGAAGAAGCTTTAGACACAAAAAGACAAAATGCTTACTTGTGAAAGAAGTTTTACTTCTCAGAGAAGACAATACACTCCTCTTAGAGAACCTCAGACTCATGCATTCAAAGCATAGAGACTTGGAGAAAGAGCTGAATTTTACAAATTCAAAGCTCAACAAAACAGAAGAAATCATTCCAGACAACAAGAAGAGCTAGCCGCTATGAGCGCTAAGCTAAATGAAACAGCCCAGAAACAAGCTCGGTGTAAACACCGACTTGAAAAGGCTAAGTTAAAGCTCAAACTTCTAAAACAAAACTGTGGTAACCATGACAACAATCACCTGCTGTCATTTCAAGATCTTAACCTTATGGCAAAATGGATCCCACGTTTTGAACCTAAATTTGACTTAACCCTTCTCATATTGAAGCGTATTTGAGGAACATTGACACTTTCGTGTGCAGATTTCCTCAGGCTACAACAGCAGACAAAGTCACTTTGATCAGAATGACTTCATCTGAGCACGTAAGAAGCTTCATTGACCGACAGCCGACTCAAACCCAGACTGACTACAGTCTTCTGTGTGACGCTCTAAGAAAAGAGTTTTCAGACACTTTCACCACAGGCTTCAGTGTAGCTCTAAATGTTAAGCAGGAGGCACAAGAGCCTCCAGAAGCTTACTATTGCAGACTTCGAAACGCTTACTTTGGCTCTAAAAACCAAGTTAACATGGAAGAAGATTTGACCTTCAAATCTCTCTTCATTGAAAATCTTCATCCCACTTCACGTGAGCTTCTCGGTGTTTCAGCCTGGCCTGAAAAGCAGACAAGCCGTGAATTACGGGATTTAGCTATCAAAGCTTTTATCAAACACAAACAAACAATAGAAAGAAACAAAGATCTCACCCAGAACATTAACTCAGAGAGCCTAAAACAAGTTAAAAGTCGAGACCGCAATACAACAGCTCAAATTATGCCTTCCTTATCCTCAAAGAAGTGCATGAATGAACCAAGACGAGTTCATAGACAACAAAAGTACAGAGAACGTGTAAACACGCTGTACTACAATCCTGACACAAGTCTGATCAATGAACGTGAACGAGACCCTGACTGTCCAAAGAGACGTAAGACTAAACATGTCCATCAGGGGGGTCACATCACCGTTCAGAAAAAGAATGTAGCAGATTCTAAAATCTCAAAACGTGACAAAATCTTAGAGATAAGTCCTCCACAAGAACATGAACCACAGTGTCATGATTCTGAAAATGAAACCACTGAGTCAACATTCAGTGAAGACAATCAGAACCTAAATGAGCTTTTGATTAGTCGCCTTCAGGACAGTGATGAAACACAAGTATTCACACTGGACTCAGATAGTCACCTGACCAAAGAAGAAACTTCTTTACAACAGCTCCAGAAGCTAACCAAAAATTGTGACTTGGGCACCTCAGAGCCCACAATCAGCCCAATCTGTCGACCTGCAGTAAAGACAGAGGAAACTAAACGAGCTGATAACACAGTCAGTGCCTCACAGTTAAGTTCAGAAACAGAACTTCAACACGACAGTGCACCTGACACACAGACCAAACGTCCTTTCAAAAGATTCTTGTGTAACTTGACCAAAAAGGGCCCAGCGCAAAAACTGCACATGCCCACCATTTTGGATAATGAAATCAAACAAGAAGCAATGCTTGATACAGCTGCCAAAGTCAGTGTAATGTCAACTATGCTTTTTAAGAAATTACAAACAACATTAAAGGCAAAAGGAAGAAAACTGAACTATCGTTCAGGCTCTCTTCAAATGTGGTCTTATTCTGACACTAACATTGTGACCAAAGGAGAGGCTCTCATCCGCCTCACGATTGGACCAGTAACTGTTGTCCATCCTTTTTATTTGTCTCCACTTGACTCGATTCCTCTCCGTATCGGTCAAGACCTTCTTAATCGATTTAAACCCCTAATCGATTATAAACATCTGACTCTTTCAGCAAAGATACAAAAGCCTTTAGCTTTTGAT
The DNA here is from genome assembly GCA_038363315.1 of Mugilogobius chulae. NCBI lineage: Eukaryota > Metazoa > Chordata > Actinopteri > Gobiiformes > Gobiidae > Mugilogobius > Mugilogobius chulae. The sequence continues at coordinate 28,559,415 of CM076405.1, read as the reverse complement.
CACCAGACTTCTTAAGTCCACTTTCAGTGCAGGACACAGCTCCATCCGAGTCAAAGTGTTCACAAATGCACTTAGGTCAAACTAAAGTTAGCCTCTTAGACAAAATTACACTAAAATTCAGGAATGAATTTATAGTAAAAACTTAAACCTGCTGTCCACATGCAAAACGCATGTAAGAAAAGACAAAAGAGACAAATTAAATTGTTGTCAGTTAAATCAAACTGAAAACAATAAAGCAATCTGCACAAGCAGAAATAAAGTACTTTGCCAGAACAAACCAGTGGCACAGTCATTTACAGGTAACAAGGCTCAAACTGCCTCCAAAACCCTGAAACTCTTAGTGCTCATCGAGCATTAATGTAAATAAACATGAAACGTACAACCTAGTTTCTGTTTAAATAGACACAAAATGAGTTTATAGTTAAGTCCTTACAGACATTTGGACAAAAACTTAAACTAACAAAACAGTGTCTCTTCAGTGTTACTCCAGCAAACACTGAACTAACAACAACAATCCCTTCCTCAACCACAGGGGGAGCCGTTTAAACCTCTGACTAACTCTTGTCCAAAGTTTAAACTAACCCTATGCATGTTTTCTCTTTACTAAGGCCACTGTTTTCAATATGACAACACAGAGCCCTGAATCACAGAGCTCCTTCAGTCATAAAACAGTCAATACAAAAAAAAAAAACTCAGAAATGTTTAATTTCTGAAATACTCTGGATCAATTTTTGCAAAATTGCTCTGTTAATGTAAATCTCATGGTTAATGCGTTCATAACCTTAGTGTTTAACTTCAGAGTTTTGGACTGCCTTGGTAAAATGTGACATTGTTCAACAGCTGTTTAAGATTTATCAAAATCAAATTTGATAACTCCATAACCCTCTTGACATGCATAGCTTTTACTCTTCTACAGCAAAATCTAGCTCAAGGCTAATAGCAACTTAGCCAGAGTCAGCTAAACAAATAGACTTTAGCTCATAGCAGTAGCTTAGCTCCAGCTATTAGCAGCTATCTTAGCTTGAGCCACCCACAACCTGTCTAGACAGAGAGCTTAGCATTAGCTATTAGCTTTAGCCAATAGCTTAGCATTAGCATTTTCCCTTTCAAATAAATTTCAACAAAACTTAGATTTTGTAAATTTATTTAACCACATCACTTAAGACTTAGCATCATTAGTCTTCATGTAGCCTACATAGCTTACAGCTCAGGCACACTTAGCTTAGAATTGCTACACAGTTAGAGCAGAACCAGCCAACTGTGTGACAGCATCCCTGCATCGTCACATCGACCATCTGTGCCAAATACATGCCAACCTCAGCTCTAATGGCAGAAGATGGCATGCAGGGGGGACATGTAGTGAAACATTCACTGCACATCTGATCTAAGACCATTTTCAGCATTTTGCCCAAATTTTAGAAGCTGGAAAGTCCTCTGAAGCTCAGGAGACAAGTTGCAGCTACCCCTCACCACCAGGAATGCATTTCCTGTGTCGAGTTTGACGGATGACCAAAGCACCACCAGCACCCAAACCAACTAAAGACTGACAATGTGTTTGGGAGAAAGACTAATTCAGAACTGTTTTTTTTCAGGATGATTGCTTGTACAAAGTGTGACAATGTCAATAATGTGTATATATGCAGTACATGTGTGCCTTATACGAAGTACTCAGACTTTGATTTGAAAGCTGAAGCAAAATGGAGACCTGTGGACATCAGATCTCACACAAATGCACATCCCCCCAAGGTGCTCTAATCACAGACATACCCCAGAGCATCACAAGCATACCCCGCCAAAGTGGGTTGGACTTATGCTAAGCCCAACACCCAAGCCAACACTCAGATCACGCTCTTCAAGTTTCTGCAGCCGCTCGGACAAGTCCTCTCAATGGAGAAGTGGTGAACATGTGCATCCTGAGACTATAGGCCGAGGCCTGGTCTCGATGCAGAACATGGAGCACTAGACTTTGGGCGCCTCTGGATCAGATCTTTCGGGACTTTTTATAAGCCACACAAGATCCAAGAAGCCAAAACTCCTTTTTTGAGAACTTTCAGAACCTTCAACCTCAACCCAGAGATGGAAAGACAAAGACCTTTTTGGGCCCACGCCCTAACTTCATCTCTCCCACATTTTCGGATGTGAACATTGCTTAAGGCAGAACCAACGCAAACGGACATTTTTGCAACTTCAACTACGGTCTATCCAGACACCACGTGCAGGGAGCAATGAGGAGCTCATCTTCCCACAGCGCGACCTCTACAGAGACAAAAGGAGAAGGACGGCCGTCATCTTCAGACTCTGGTCGTATAAACTGTCACATTTGGCTGGTATAGACACAGTTAATGCGAATAGATTTAGATAAACAGTCTACTCTTATTGTGCATTATTGGAAACTCATCTGCATACTTTATTTAAACACTGTATGTCATTTTCTGGTCAATAAATCTTCATAAACCACAACTTATTTTGGTTAAGTGCATGATTAATTTTCAGAATGGAGTCCCTGGAAATGTGAAAAGATCTTACAACCTTCAGATTAGACTAATTAATTAATCAATAAATTGTTAATTAATTAAAATATTTGGTATTAGAATCAACTTTTTCTCACTTTGGTGAGTGGTGCCCCGAATAACTTATCTCTATTAGGATTCTATTTATCAAATTACTACATATTTGGTGCTTCCGTTGTGAGGCCAATGCCAAATATTGTAGTAATAAACAAAATCACTACACTGGTGTTCAAAAGTGAACATTACTTGGATCACTTTATTTTTTTTTCTTACACAGTGCCCCTTAAGTGTCTTGCTCAAGGACACAACGACAATCTCAAATCAACAAATACTTCAACAATACAGCAGACCTATATCTATACTGATGGGAAGCTGATTTAAAATAATTTTCTTGAAACAAACAAACAAAAATAAATAAACAAATAAAATGAGACACGGGCAGTAGCTGAAAATATTCCCTGACCATTACTTGTAAATGCTTGTTCTTGTGGTGTTTTTCCTGTGCTGTATAAATCCATTTCTCCATTAGCTGCATTAGGTCCAGTTCCTTTTCTTCGATACATTTGGAGACTGTACAACTGTTCTGCTTTCATGTCCTGACGACTGCTGAGGCTTCACCCTTCACTCGCAAACAGCTTTTATCTCCTCTGATAATTGGCTGTATGTTTAAAGATTTTCTTTTCTCACATGTGATGTAAAGAAGGCACGAGTGTAGTAGCAAAAGCACTTTCTTAATAAACAATTCATGAGAAAGAGTGCAATTTCCCATTTCAGTCGCACTGTTTTATCATAGCTATGTCAACATGGTGGAAAAATAGCATTCATGATCTGTTTTGTAAAATAAAATAAGGATACTTGTTTCAGAGCTGCTTAGGAACCATGTGGATCAGTAATGTTTGTCAGTATTGGATGATCAGATAGGAGACACTTTTAGTAGACCCTTTTCTGAAAACGAAACTGAAAAACTTGTAACTGATGTCTTAAAAGTTTGAGGTATTTTCATTGTTAAAAGTCTGTTTAAATTCTGTAACTACAGTAGAACATTTGTGTCTAAAGTTACCCCGACCTTTCCTATTTGTGCAAGTGCAGTTTAATGTTGAAAGTGTTCTGTTTTATTTAGACTTTTAGCAAAGACAGTCAAGTTATCTCATTCATTTTTTCGCACACAAGCCCCTTTTTTCCTGTTTTAGCAAATCTTAAGACCAGAGCTACATGCAACCAAGCCCTGGACAAAAAGTGACCACCAGTTCAACAAAATTAAGTTACAAATAAAACAATTACTAAATGTTGTGATTGCACTATTGTTCTGATTACTATATATTTTTATTGTCTAATTTTTTTTACTATTTAACGTAGTACTTATTTTTTGCATGGCTTTATACTAGATTTTATATATTCTTAAATATTTGTTGTTATAGTTGATATTTTGTATTCTTTATTTGTATTTTCAGTGTTATATGTTGCACATTAGCATCGTAGCAAGTTAGCTAGTTTTGTTGTGTTCACTGACAATGGCAAAAAAATCTTTTCTGATTCTGATTTTGACCATTTTTAGCAAAAATAAACTGCTTCAAGGCAGGAATGAAGTGTTAAAAGGCTGTATTTTAGCCACTACTGGGTCGAGCAACTTAAATCAGACCTAAAACAAATGTAAAAACCACCTCTTCAGCCATGTAAATGTATCAATCCAAAGCCTCGCTCAGACAAAATGCCTCCATCCGCCTTAAATAGTTCACCAAAGTTTGTGTCAGGTTTGCAAACTTTTTCAGTTGCAACCTTCAAAATAACAACTATAGACAGCAGCAATCACCAAACACAAGAACTAGGCCACCTTTGAAATTAGAAAATGTTGATTTTACGATGATATTTATAAAAATGTATTTCCTAATTTCTTTGTTTTCTATCTAACGTTCTGCTCTCTAACTCTTAAGCTCCACCATCATCTGTATTCACCAGCTGCACTTCCTGCCCTTCCACAATGGCGTATAATAGGTTTTGTGCTCATAAGGTGTCGTAAGGTTTCTTTTTCCAATTACCATGGAGTCGTTTCCCCAGCACTAATCCAGGGCCAGCTCCCCCATCTTTGATTTAACGCTTCGACTGAGTCTGGAGGAGTCGTATCGGCCGCCATTTTGGAGAATCCCCTGAGCTTGCTTTGCGTTCACCTACTGACTGCTCAGACTCGTCAGTTTAGTGCCGGTTTATGGAGCATGGGATGAAATAAACCCTTTTCTGGTCCCTTAACAAAGATTGGTAGCGTTTCTCGCTCTAGACCCAGAGAAAAATGTGTTTATGGATAAAGACCTTCTGAGGTGAGGAAGGAGCTGGTTAAATGTGTCTCGATGTGAAGTGAAGAAGAAACTAGTGTTATTCATTTTTGTATGGTGCATAGTATTGAGTTTTAAGTGCGCTGTAGAAGAGTTGTTATAGTCCTGGCTTCGTAAGTAAGGAGATTGTGGGTTTGAATCCAGGATTAAGCCAAATTAGCATCTCATAATCTCTCTGGGTGGAGTTTGCATGTTCTCTCTGTGTCTCTATGCGTTCTAAAGCATCCTCTTACTTCCAAAACATGTATAAGCTAATTAACACTGTAAATTCCCTTAGTGAATGAATGAGAGAGAGTGAGTGAGAGTAATTGTCTGTCTGAGTCTCTATGTCCAGAGTGTTCCTCCGCCTAAAGCCCAAAGTCTCTGGGATATAATCCAGTTACTCGTGACTTCAAACAAGAACAAGTGGTACAAAAAGAATGAATAAATATGTTGCAAGTCAGTTTATTAAGCTGCTAATGTAGAAGACAAATAAGAAACTGGGTGAAACAATAAAATAAACAATTAGCGTTTTCACACAAGAAACTACCAATAACTAAGTTCCCACGTTCTTTCATCTTGTTTAGTCAGAGGAACTAACCTGTCCCTGTGTTTGCTTCTGCACAGCTGCAGTTTTTGAAAGTGGATCTTGCTGGCTTTTATATTAATGTCTGTAGAGTCTAGAGGATTTAAATAAGTATTTAAGTGAGGTTGGTTTGTTTCTTGTATTTAAAACAATGTTGTGCAAACAGCCCAAAATAATGAATGGAATTGGCAATAAAAGACAATTATTCAGTCATTCCAATCTACTACATTGTATAAAAGCTGCAACTAAGTAATTTCTCTTTCCAAGTGTGAGAGAGTAAAAGCATGTTCCTCTAAGTCTGTGTTGTAAATATGCTCGTCACAGTATAGATCATTTTTGACAAAGTTTTAGCACATCAAAACTTAATGTAATATAATGTCTTATTATGCATGTGTTAGTGGCTGCTGACTGCTAATAACATCCACTCATATGTTGTGTATTGATATATAAATGTATGTGACTGTACATACAGTATGTAGCACACGTCAACCTAATTATCTGAATAATATCATGCACATGTCAATATTCCAGTTAACGCAGGGGTGTCCAAGCTTTTTTCACTCTATATATATATAGAGTGAAAAAAGGCTATATAATACATGGCTGTGAAGTGAATCATTCGAAATTTTGCATTTGACCTCATTTTAATGAATCACCACACTTTTAAAAACATTCAACATTCATTTTAAGTTTACATAACTTTAAAATATTTGTTATTTTGACTATGATTGAAGAATTGCTCAACTTTGACAATAAAAACTAAACCTTTTCTCATTTGGGCCAATCTTGCACTAAGTCTGAAGTCCAAAAAATGGTCTAAGTTCCGCATTTGACCTCTGGGCCACAATTTGGACATGTCTGATTTAACACAACAATTGTAAAGAGAATATGTTGGACGTGGGAGTAAATAAGTGTCACTTCCCATGTGAGCTTGACAAATATGGCTGTTATTGATGTTCTACATTGTTTTTAGTTGAAGTTCTGATAAACATTACTTGTTGATAAATGTAAACTTGAGAATTTAATTTTTTGCCATGATGTAATAAAAGCTTTTATCTTTCTTAATTTTTTTTGAGTGCCTCAGTATTCTCAAGTTTACATTTGCTAAGAGTCCCTGCACTGAAGAGCACCAAAAAGACTATCTTTTTTACTTTACTCAAATCCAAGTAGCACTCTAGCTTTCAAAAATTCTACATTACTTGTTGATAGTATGTTAGCTCGAATAAATTATAAAATAAGTTATAATAACTTTAGCTAAAATTCAGTGCAATATTAGCACATACAATAAAGATCAATCGCTCACTCAATCTGTAAGAAAAAAATACATCTACACACATGGACTAAGCAGTTTCCTAAAATCAAGTAATATCACAGGTAAAAAATTCAGTTAAGTTTTTGTCCTATTCTCCTGCAGTGTTTCGTGTTCACAGACTTGATTTTCTTTGATCCATCGCTGAAGGTGCAGCTTGAAAATGGACCGTGATGGACAATCTCTTGTTGTCAAAAGAAGAGGCCTATTCCAATAATGAGTCACTTTGACAGAAAGCACAGTCTGTCCAAATGTGGTGTGTCTGTGTGGAAACTCAGCGAGTCGTGACCCTGGTTCACATCCCACTCTCTCTGGTTTGATCAAGTCCTTCAGTAGACGAGAAGCGAGAAAATGCACTTAAAATGACTGTTCTGTTTAAATATTTCCTCTTTTTAAATTAGAAACATTTCTCTTCGAGTGAATATGACAGATTCAACGAATAAGTTAAGATAATTATATACAGATTTTATTAAACATTTTCCCAATTTTATGTCAGTTTTTCCCTATTTTAGACTTAATAATTAACTTCCTGGTTACATTATAATGACATCACACAAAAAGTGTCCTAATGCCCACATGATAAATTGAGACAAAACTCCTCTAATGTCACAGGCTTTTAAAACTTGAGAAATACAAATACAATAGAACACAGTCATTTTGTTAGAAATTTGTCTGCATGAGCATAAAATTGTGTGTCTTGTGAGAAAACTGATATTGTGGGGCGCTAAACCGGGATCACATTATTTTGAGGTTGTATCCAAATGTCCAACAGGTCAAAAGTGCACTTAAAATTACCCATAAAGCATCTAGAACAATCAGTATATGCCACAATTCATTGCGAGAATCAGAAAAAGACAAGGTGGACAGGAAACAATAGGACTGAATGAAAGATGAGTTGTAATGCACTCCTGATATTTAACAAAACACTAAACAACTAAAAGTAGTTAGCCTAAAGACGCTAATGGTAGCTGTTGCTAACATTAGCTGTTGCTAACATTAGCTGCTTACCTTAGTTTAAGTACGTAAGTAAGCTTTATTTATATAGCACTTTTCACAGACACAAAGTGCTTTACAGTGGAACATAAAAAAACAACATTTAACAAAAGATACAATCAGTTCCAGCAACTGCACATTTAGGACACAAACACTTCCCTAAAAAGTGTGTTTTTAGGCGCTTTTTAAATGCATGATCCATAGAGTCCAAAGAGACAAAAGCAGTTCATTATAGAGTCGGGGCAAGATCTCCTTGAGTTTTTAAGCATGTTCTGGGAACCATCAGCAGGTTCTGCTCACATGACCTGAGACTGCAGTTTTGGTTTTCATCAGGTCACTTATACACACAGGTACCTGCCCATGTAAAGCCTGTAACATCAAAACCAAGTTTTTTAAAGTGACCACGTTACACGATACATAACAGGGAGCCAATGAAGCCTTTGAGCTGGAAAAGTTTAATTATTTGGTCCATTTGCTGTTTAATGTGGGATCCAAGTTAAGTATAAGATGTATTATGATTATTAATTCTATAATTATGTGTCTCTCAGATGGACTTGACCAGTATTTATTACAGAATTTCACTTTTATCAGAGTTTTTCATTCAAGCAGCAGTCACACGTCTCGCAGTGAGTGCGTTAGGCATCCGAGTGACCGTTTGAATGAGTGAACTATCGGACTGTACATGCAGGACTATGTAGTGGTTGAATGGTTTGGACACACTCCTTGTATATGTTATGTCACCAGTTTAGGACTCTGCTTCATTTCCAGCAGGGCCAGCCCTTGGCGCACTTGGCAGGATTTCATTTGAAGCATCATGTTTTAGTCTGCAGTCATTAAAGTTCATCAGATATTTGTGGTCATAACTAATAAATATTTGTCCTGATGACACGAAATAACTTATTATTATTAGCTTATTAGTAGCAGAACTTTATCTTCATTTTAGGGCCGCAATTTGGCGTCCTCACCACCAGATGGTACCCAAGCAATCGCTTAGTTTGTCTATGCCAAGGGCTGGCCCTGATTTCCTGTTGTTATCGTCGTATTTTAAACTTTACTTCACAATTAAATTCTTGAATGATGTGAAATTATGTTAGGTTTAATGGTGGGGTAGTTGATTTTCACACAGCAAACATATTTTAGGTTTGAAATCTGACAACTTAATCTCATAATTCCTTCCACACATGATTAATATTAACATGTATACCATTTATGTTGCAATTTTGGTTTAAAACTTTCTTTTTACAAACAACAAAGTGAAACTGGAGAGGACCACCCAAGCTCAACCAATCAGAGCACTGCTTTTAGCTCCTGATTAGAACTAAAATACTTTGCTACCCCTTTGTTAAATCTAGCACATCAAGTTAAAATTACAATATCACACAAACCTCTTATACTCCTTTATCATTGTATTTTAGTCCAGTGTGATTCATGAGCAGTTTTTGTTTTGATTTTCACATCCAAAATGATATTGACTACATGATTGAAACCCACCTATCATCAAGGACCACAATCAATAACCTTCCTAAGCCACAGCATCTGCTCCGCTCAATCCAAACGCGAAAGGCTTCCAATAAAACGCTCCAAAAACGATTCCATTACCGCCAAAAGCCCGTGGTGTGGTCCGGTAAATGAGTTGTGATGGCGCTATGACAACGCCGTGTGCAAAAACACTATTAGTATGTGAATGGGCGCACTGTTTATTATCGTGGATATCTAAAAAGTAATGAATACATCACTGGTGTCTGGTCATGCCCAAGACAGACCACTTCCAATCCGCTCGCTTTAACCACAATCCCACCATTTATGCTTAATAATAAAAGCCGCTGGGAAAGAAAACATTCAAAATGCAAATTGATAACCCAGCGACCATCTCTCTCTCTCTCTTTCCACACACACACACGCCATTTATCGAGAACACACATCCAGGCTGATTAGATATGGGACCAGTGCTGGAAAATCAATTTTGTGAGATTCAAACCACTAAGGCAAAGAGGCAAATGCTTATCATTCTATTATTTATTAACCACCTGCTATAAAAGGTTATATTGGGTATAAACAGTCAATTCAAATGCAGAAAAAAAATAATTACAGACCGTATAGTATAGAATAGACCTGCTTTGAAGACTATGAAACTTAACTGTGCTGAAAAGAGTAGACTTATTAATGTAGTAAAAGTAATAAAGTATAAACAAATACATAAAAGTTTAGATAAACCATGATTGTTTTTCACGAAGGTTTGCTTTAAGACATGGGCATCTAGGGAACCATCGCTCACTTTAATAATCTACCAGCTAGGCAGTTATTCATTCATTTATTTGATTAGAATGCTTAAGTCAAAATCTGGTCAAATGATGTTCCTATTAAAAACACTAAATACATATATTTGTCATATCATTGCAAGTCTGTTTGAGGCTTGAATCTCTCATGAGACCAGTTAGCATATACTTGATTACTAAATAATGTGACAATTTCTCCAGTAATCAATTAGTTATTGATTGACATGAGAGGGGGGAAAAATGCACGAGATAATTTGTTTCAATGTAATTTTTATGTCTCAAATTGTCGATGATAGTGTTGTCTTCAACTAGAAAACAGGACTTTTCACTTTTAGCTTGAGAGGAAACATATTTTATGACTTGGGGACTGGTTCGAAGTAGCCCGATACCTGCTAACTTTCTACAGAAGTCAGTATTATCAAAAGTGTATCAAAGAACAAAAAAAAAAAAAAGCCATATACATATAATTAGTTGACGTTCAGTTTGACGCTATCTAACACTTAGCATCTGAGCTAGTCCTGTATGTTTTGACACATTCTCCTGTTTGTTTTCCTATAGCCATTAGCATTAGCTCTCAAAATATGCAAGTTATAAAAGACATGGAGAGTGTCAGCTGGTACAAACCTACAGACCACTTTTAGCAAAGACCAGAGCCTCACTACAACATACTGTTATGTTTACAAACTTTTTAGTGTTTTATTATTCGTAAAATTTGTGTGTGAAACTGCTAACAGTTCGCAACATTTCTGATCTAGTGAATCATTTAAAACTCTAATGACACTAAACAACTTCTTTTACATGTTACTAGTGAAAACAGCAGAAAAAAATATAAACATCACCAAATAAAAGTTGTACAAATAGCTTCACCTCTCTGTGGAGGAGTGTCCAGGTCGCATCGGCAACTGCCAATTTTACTTGCCACTAATGACAAGTCTCTACAGAAGACATGTTGGCATATTCAGTCTCTTCATTTCCTGCTGTGTTAACTGGAGCTGTGTCTTGCTTGGTATTGAGGGTTCTAGAAATAACAAAAATTTACATATACTACTCAATTATCCGTAAAAATAAATTTAATTTGTGCCTGGAGTGTCAACCAACCTGCAAAAGTATATATCTATGGAAAAAAAACATGAAGTAAGTTAATGAATTCATCAATCACATGTTTGTCACTCTGTCTGACATTTAGTGTCACCTTTTATGAAGTGCAGGACAATCAGAATGAGCAGAATTGCTGACAATATCCCAATAACAACATGTGTCACCACAATCGAAGACTTATTGCCTGAAATAAAAGATATTTTATTTACTCACCTATTACTGGCCAATTATTAGCTAATATATGCCATGTTCTTTTCTTTTAAACATGCTCCTGAAAACCAATGCTTTGGCATCTTCACAAAACACAACAGTTATGACACATGGACAATAATCAAAGCAGTCTTGTCTGATAAGCTATAAGGCTGCCGACATGCTCAGTGTGTTTCTACATAAAATAAAAACGGTGCAGAAGATTTACAGATTTACCTGTCATGATACAGATCAATCATATTTAGAAAAGGTTTTTCTGAGGCTCAGAAGATAAAGAATAGTTTCTCATGGACAGAACCCAGCAGTGTTTTTGAAGAAGCAATGTTACAAGATTAAAAACTATAAAGGTACATTTTGCATATGTGGCTTTTAAAGCAATCATAGAACAAATTTACATCATAATTTGACCATGATTAATGCCCATTTACCTTTTGTAATTGGAGCAAATGGTTGAATACACATTTAACATGAACCAGGGAGATGGAGGAAGAAAAGCCTTTTTTTGCGAGCATTAAGCTGTTGAGAAGCAGCAACTCAGGATAATTACATTAAAAGCTTGTCCCAGGAAGAATTGGACTGTTATCACTTTCCCTGGTTTGAACCAAATCTCATTGTTAAAGATACAAATTTTACCTAGATGGTTTTATTTGAAAACTTTGTATTGGGTTGGTGTAATCACACATTTGGCCAGGAGAGATCCATAATATTTTTCAAAAAATACTAGACTTCCATCTTGTAATTTTCAATCAGATGACACTGTTCTGAATCATTGGAGTTTGTGTTGTTCTGAGTAGACTTACATTCCAAAGTCCTCAAAAAAAAAGCACCATGTAGAAGGAAACACTAATACATATGATAGATATATAATATTCAAAACTCTATCTATAATCACATATAGTTATTGACCTTCCATGATGGTGACAGAAGAACTTAATTCCGTCTGAACTTGTCCAGTCCAGCCGAAGCAGGCGTAGACTCCTCCTCGTGCCACATTGAAAGTGCGTGAGGACGTCTGTATAGTGTCAGTCTCAGTGTCAAATCTTCTCCACATGTAGGACCCTTCAAAGTCTTCGATGGCGCAGCTCAGGGTCACTCTGCCCTGCTCTGGGATGGTCTCCTGGGACGTGGACAAGTGGACTTTACGTCTTCTATCTGCACAACAAACACAGCTGTTGTAGTGTCTTGATACCTCATTTTTATAAACAGTTACATGCACAGTACTTAATGATAATAAGTGCCAAAAAAATGAAATGTCTTGCCCATTATCTTCAGTTTCTTGGAAGAGGACTGTTCTCCTTGGTTCTCACAAGAACAGTGTTGGGAGTAACTAGTTACTTTTGTAACTAGTTACTGTAATATATTCCACTTTTCAGTAACTAAGTAGTGTAACTCATTACTTATAAAAAATGTTGATAATATATTACTAGTTACAATCTGAGTAACTCAAGTTACTTTCATATAAATTAATTGCTTTTATATTCTGTTGAAAACGACACTTCAGGACCAAAACAACACTAAAATACTGTCTGTTGCTTAAAGGTAAATCAAATATTATGAGGAAAACATGTTGTGACATCACATTTACACAAATTAACCAGTAAACAATTGTAAATGTAACAGGATTAGTGTTGTACAAGGTCTTAACAAATGTTTGATTACCTCAAAGTAACTAAAAGTAGTGTAACTCAGTTACATTTTGAGACAGTAATATTGTAATACAAATGTATTACATTTTTCTCCCTGTAACTAGTAATATATAATGTATTACAGTTTTAGAGTAACTTACCCAACACTGCACAAGAATACACATCTTCTAATTTGGACAGTGCATTTATTTTCATGAGATATTGAGTCACGTGTGTTTTAGACTTATCGATCAAAGGATTTCCATTTTTGTGAAAGTTTGCGGAGGCAGGATAGTGGCAGGTGAGCAGGACACTGTCTCCAAAATATACAGGAACTTCAGGAATTTTTAGAATCACATGCTGTCCTGTTATAAAAAAGAAAAGTACTTAGACTGAATAGGCATACTACAAAAAAGCCTGTGTAATACATTACCATTTGCTATTCTTAGTGAAACAGCAATAAAGACTGAAAAAAGAAAGGCTACTATAGTGAGAAATGTAATACTTTCAATTGCAATAAATGTACAAAACTTACAAATTAATCTGAGTGTCCGGAGCAAATTGTGTCCCATCGTCACATCAACTACGAAGCTGATAAAAAAGCAAAGTGAAACTGCTTTAAAACAACAGGAAGGAAAGTTTAATTTGATGGGTGTTTTCCACAGTGTTAAAATTATAAGTCTGCAGCACTTCCTTTTTTGGACGTCACTGGATTACAACCAATATATCAATGCAAATATGGTCAAGATCATGTACAGTAAGCGGATCCTCTTAGGGAATCTTCCCACACACTGATCTATTTCAGGACAGGCAAAATCATATATATATATTTTATTCTCTACAAAGCTGTTTTCAGGTTGTCCAAAGAATTGGTGCAACATTCATGAAGATTGAACTTTATTTTATACTAGATTATAATGATGAATTTGAAATGCCTTTGCAATGCAAGTGTTGAATCCATAATGAGAAAAAGCAGACATGAACTGTGAAGAAACAGTTGGTGACACCTCTGTACATTCTGAACCTCTAAGTATATTAGGCTCGATAACGTGACATCATACATCATTAGAATGTTGAGTTGGTCTAATATTAAACCAATGAACATTTTAAATAGCTAAATACCGAAAATAGCATTAATCAAATCATATTATAACACTACAGAGTGATAGATAAATTTACCAGTAGTGACCCAGAAGTTTATTGGGCAGTTCTACGACTGTTTTGTTTACTTTTTAAAAATCGTTTTGTCTAATGTATTCCTGTGGAAGTTCAGCAAAACTGACAACAAACATGTGGATTTGCCATTATTTCCATGGTAACCACAGATGCATACAGAGCTTAACAGGCTTTCAAGTGGAAACTGTGCAATAATTACGTAGACTCTTAAAAGTGTTTTATTATTAGTTAATTTAATCTTCTTAAGCTCCACCTATAAAGTTCAATGGAACATTGTAGCTCCAAAGGTTGTTTCCTAAAATACATTTCCACCATTGGGTCATCACCTCAAATAAGGGGTCACAAAATTTTGTCAACTCATTTTTTTTTTTTTTTTTTCAACTTTGCTCGGTTAAAAACCCTTGGATTTAATATTCATCAAAATTAATCAATGCATTCAAAATTAGCTCTGTTTTTTCTGTTTATGCTGACCCCATTGTGTGCATTTTTGTATTTTTTTTTTAAATAAATGAATAAAAACATATGATGAAAAACGTGTGATACGTTTTCTTACATTTATGTGAGTAAAAGTTCAGCACAAGATTCGCTTTAATAACTTTTACTGTTTTTTTTATTTTTCATATTCACAGTGTCTTGCCTTCATGACAAGTTTGTGGAAAGCTTTCAAAAGCTCACGTGATTGTAGAAGTCATTGTAAGGCCAACAACAAGAACATAACTAACACAGCATTTTCAGCTTTTGGGAAAAGCTGCTCTAGGTCTCCAAATAAGACAGAAACGGCAATGCAAACTAATGTTCATTAAAAAAAAAATGCCTTTACAATATCTCCGTCCTTGGGCAAAAAAAAAAAAATCTATCTGCTGTTTTTTTATTATTATGTATTTTTGTGGACACATACATAACCAAATTCACTTTGGACATACTATATAATATTTCTGGTGTAGCATCTGTTGTTATTGTTGTGGTAATCTTGGACAAGACGACGTAATGAACTCGAACCTACGGGAATATTCCAGACCTGCTGCAGTTAAAGCTCATGCTCTCATCTCACGTAATTGCTGAAACCATTTATTCCCATTTGGCCGTTGATGTTGAAACATAATCGTGTCAACATATGTGCTCGTTCAATACCTCCCAAGTATCAGATACATCCATTACTGAAGCTTGTTACACTGATGACACAGAGGCTACAATGATACTGACAGTTATCTAAAAACAAGAACAATTTGGCAACATAATATATACTTTATAGCATTTTCAGTCAAGCTCATTTTGAATTTAGGAATTGGTTAACGGCTAAAAAGTAAAAAATGCTCTTATCTAATCAAGAAATCCAGAGCAGCGGGAGACTGTGATGCAATGCCCGGAGTTTCAAAATACTGAGGCTATACGCAAGACCAGAAATATTAATGATTGTGTTGAAAGGTTCAGCCTTTCACATGCTCTCGGAAAAAGTGCAAAAATCAAAACATCTCTTGTTTAAGGAGCTATATATGATTTTCAATGTTTTGCTGTGGTACAGATATTGTTAAATGTAGTGTCTACATTTACCTACACTTTTATTATTTGTGAATCAGGAACTGTATTGTTAGTTGTACACATATCCAAGTAGCACACTAGCAATGATCTGGACCTATTCATTCTCTTGACCATTAAACTGTTGTATGTGTTTTGCATTTTTACTTTAAAGAAAGCCTATTATGCAAAGAACACATTTTGAAGAGTATTTCGTATTATTCTTGAATATCTGAGCAATATTTGTCTTTCAGTTACCAAACCCCCGATTCCCAACATCAGATATCCTTAAATTGCAGCTCAGAGACCAAGTGCAGCCCTCAGACCATTTTTTGGTCAGCCTTCAGACCTCCTGAAAAATTGTCTCAAGCAGTAATATGTAATGCTTTTTTACAATGAGCTTTAAAGTTCTACAGTTTTAAAAGCTAATATTGAGTATTTTACGATGTACTATTAAGATTTTAAATTTGGAATAAAATGTCTTGTGAACCAGTTTTATGTCTTCTAACTGCACCCATTTGGATTTTATACTGTAAAGACACTTTTATAAGGCCCAGAATGGCCCTCCATTTTGTTTCAAGATGTGGGCCTTGATTAAAAAGTTTGCACACCTCTGCCCTAGATTGTTCTGCAGTTTCTTTTCTGTTGCTTATTATTGTAAATTGCAGCAAAGCATTGCAAGGGAAAGGTAGAAATCTGTTAAGCAATTTTTAGCATAAAGGTAAACCTACTTCTATTGAGCTGTTTTAGCTCAAACGTCTGATTTAAATTGTCCAATTTATAACACAAGGATCCTGTTAGATGAGAACTACTATAAAGCCAAAAAAATACACAGTCTCCGAAGAAAAGGTAGATATACAACCAAATGTCAAAAACATACGGTAAGCAAGTTTTTCATTATGATATGAAAAACAAAAATGTAAAAACCACAAATTTTGTTTTAAGCCACGTGGCAACGTTTTCTTTGGGTTTAACGGGTATGTTTAGGCTTCAAGTTACTAAAATAGGTAAGTTTAGGTTTGGTGCTAAGGGTAGGTTAAGATTTACCGGTTAAACCCCCAAAAAATGTTGCCATGTGACAACCAACATACGTGGGTATTTTGCGTTTTGGCTTTTTGCAACATATTGACGTATATTTTTGACATTTCGTTGTAAAATACAATAGGTCATTGGCAAATAATGTTTCTCAACCCGGGATCAATTGAGGTATGCAAACATTCTAGGAAGAATGGCTTGGAATGACTTAATATTTTTCATTTTTTAGCATTAAAAATGTAATTTGATGTTAATTTTTTACAATACAAAAGTGACAAACCACTTACGATGTTTATTTATTGTCTTAAAATCATCTCCCAGGACATATTCAAGGTACTGTGTCTATAGACTGACCTGGGAACAGCTCAGTATCCTCCCAGAAGAGCTGTAGACAAAACGTAGAATTTACTGGTCTAGTTAGTACAATGCATTGATAAACAAACAAGCTGTAGGTTCTCCAGCGTCTTAAGTGACCAAGAACAATGTGTTAAATCTCTGTCAGCTTCCATTGTTTGGGTTTGGTCGGATCAGCCACTTAGCAGCTCCTTCTGACCTTGGCGTACGTGTTAGCATGCATGGGCGCTCGACACCACGGCGCTTTGATGTGCCTACTGTCTCCCCTGCTCCATCCATGCATGAGCTACCTAAAGATTTCCCGTCCAGGTCAATCATACCAGACCGCAGATTGATCAAGTGCGACAAGCGGACCCCTTCTCACCAAGCAACTTTGCGGGACCCCCTCAGAACACACCTCGCCCTCTCCTGTTGTGTATAACCTTGGCGACGGGCTGGGAGGCTAGTTTGAGTAATTTCTTCCCTCTGCTCTTGAGACAGCGCTTCAAAGAGATCTGCATGTAGATTGAAGTCATTCCTCGGTGTAGAGTTTACTCATAGTACGTTAGCATTCAGCACCACAACTGGCTTAGACTATAAAGCCAGGGACAGCCCAGGGTTACTATAATGAAATACTGAAAATAGATAAAAAGCCCATCTGTCAGATAATAAGAGCTTTATTCTAGATTCTTGTGTGCCAAACTACACACAAGGGATGCACTGGAGAGTGTGGTTGAGAAATGGTAGCAATCTATGCTGCATTTTAGTGTTTTAAATACTGTAAATAGAGCAGGCATGTACAAACTGCAGCTCAGGGGGCAAATGCAGCACTCAGAACAATATTTAGTAAATAGTGTATTGTGTATTGCATGAATGCTTAGTGGCTCAATTTAACTTGACATTTTTTTTGTATGACCAGACCCTTCATTTACTTTTTCTTTAATTTTTTTCTTGATGCAAAAAGTTTGGACACCCCTGAGTAGGAGATACAAATCCATAAAAAGAACAATGCTGGCAAATGTCAATCATATTTGAAAAAAAAAATTATTTGCTTTCATGTTGTTTTAAATTGCACTGCGTTAACCTGGCCAGCCAGATATTTTATCTCGCAATATTTGTGAATTCACAAACAGGAGATAAACCATCTGGCCTTCCAGCCGCCTGATTGGTTTGGAAGTCCGAACCAGCGGTGTCTCGGCGGTGTTAAGACGGCTGTTAGCGCCCTGGCGCCGCCACCGAGTCTCATTCAAGCTCAACAAAGATGGCTGCTCTCGTTGATGTAAGTGTTTCTGCTGCTTTTGATGCGGTTTTAGCAGAAATACTTATAATTTAGTTGCTTTAGTACTGGTAACTTTGCCTGGAAAGTTCCACAGTAAAGCATTAAATTTTCTGCGTAGTGTTCATTATGAATGCTTTATTGGTACAAATCTTTTCAGATTTATTGGTACTGATCTTTTAGAGTTGTAGAAGCGAGAAGCGTGGGTTCTTTAGCTGAGGCATCCAAAATCAACCACTGTTTATCAACAGCTGAGAGTTGATTATACTTAAATATTTTTTTAATAATTTAATCTTTAATTTGGTACGTTTTGTACATTAACAAAGATTCTATTTGTATATGGGAATCCAAATTCCATGGCTATACGCTTTAGATTTTGACAGAGAATCAGTAAGCAGCAGCACTTTTAAACGTTCTGAGCAAAGCTATATTTTCTTCAAGACCATGAGACATAATTACCTTTACAGTTTAAGCTTATCATTAATATATAACAGTGGCGTCATTTCCATTCCACATCCAGCTCTCTTTAGAGTAAAGTGCTTGCCATGCGATAAGACCCTCTCTCCATTTCTGAGTAAGCTATGAGTGAGTCATTACCCGACCACCTGTTCACTACCTCAGCATCTAAGTATCATATCAACATCAAAACATCTTGAGCCCCGCCGCCTGCGCGCACTTAAGCTAACATATGTAGCTCTCACCGGCCCCTGGTTAAGGTGATGATACACAACATATGGTACTCAAAAACCTCTCAGAATCGAATGGAGGCTCCGGAAATACATCTAAAAATAATGCTCAGAATAAAAATGAAGAGTTATACATGTACATAGACTGACAGGAAACAAAATGGTCTAGAAGTGCGTAGACTCACAAAGGACACTGAAAAAGCCACCACGGTCCCACAGAAATGTGTATTTATACTTTAGACATGTTAATAATGTTTCATGAGCACATTTCTAGATATTTTTGCATATCTATTACACAACGTGAAAAGTGTCAAATAGCAGGGTTAGGACCAAGTCACTGTTTTGCAAGTCTCAAATACGTCTTAAGTTTTTGACCTCAAGCCCAAGTCAACTACAAAGTTAAAGAGAGACAGGTCCAAGTCAAGTCCCAAGTCAGTGACCCACATAGAGTTCTTTGCTTTAAATTTCAAGTCTCTTCATCTCTTAAAGTTAATGATTACATTTGTATTTCTACAGCTACATTAATTCTATGAAATATTCCAATCAAATAAATATTCAGTCACAAAGAAAGTATTGGAGATGCTCATGTTAAGGTTGTTAGTGCAAAATTACACTATCTTACTTATAATTCAAAGTCCCAAGCCAAGGACCTTTAAGTCCAAGTTGAGTCCCAAGTCTATTTGTTTAAGTCAAGTCTCAAGTCATCAAATAGTGATTCAAGTCTGACTCGATATCAAAGAGAAGACACGCACATCCGAGTCTAAGCTGGCGTGCCAGACCAAATAATCGTTACAAAATGGAAAAAGAAGTCTGCACAGCCATCTGCTCCAAAACGTTTTAATGAAACACCAAAACGTCAAACATCAGCCCTTCATCAGACATCAAGTCTGACTCGAGTCAAGTCACAACTAGTAAGTCCTCATCTCTGTCAAATAGACTCATTCAGAGCCTATCTCATTAAAAGGGGCGGGTGCACAATGGAGCCTTGTGCACAGTTTTGCCATAATACTAAAGACATTAAACACTTAGAAAACTCAACAACAACTTAATTAACAAAGGCTCTGACCTCTCCTTCCATAGATTTGCACCAGTGACACTCTTTATAACTTGTGATTTCTGCGAGCTATGGCTAGCCGCTAACGGCTATGGAAACAACAAGGGATTGCTAATGCTAGCAGGTAACAAAACAAATACAGTGGATCGCCCTAGAGTCATGGAAGTATAACACCTGCCTGGAGTCTTTCATGCAAAAACCTTCTGTAGAAATCAGCACTAAATAATGCCACAAAGGCAGTTGCTGTGAGTCTGTAGTTCTCCACTTTGTTGAGAATTCATTTACACAAAACTCTTTATCAATGTCATGGTAACTCACCTCTTGTACTTGTTTTTGCAAATTATGTAGTCAACAATTTATTTGCTTGTACTTTTTCTCTTGTGAACAGTAGTTTTTTTTTTTTTTTTTTTTTTTTTTTTTTTTTACAACAAATACAAGTAAATATCATGCCATTGAATATGATGACACATTCAGTAACTGTACATGGATCTGGGAGTTGCTTGTTGCTAATTAAAGTGAGCCTTTTAAAGAAAGTTGAATGCTTGTTTATTAACAGTATATAGATCTATAGAGACACTATTTTCTTAGCATTTTATTTACAAGGGTTTTAGTTGAAGCCATGGGGACATTTTCCTTGGGTTTAATGACTAAGATTAGTCACAAACATGAGCAAGTTTAGGTCTGGGTCTTGGAGAAATTAGGTGATATGCATACACTAAATGTAAATGGTAAATGGTCTATTTATATAGCGCTTTCTACCTTTCCAGGCACTCAAAGCGCTTTACAATCTAGCATCCACTCACCCAGTGTACGCAGACACTGAGGCAGTGTGGGTTAAGTGTCTTGCCCAAGGACACAACGACAATCTACTCCTGTCGTCCCACTGTGGCACCTGGTGTTCTAACGGTCTCCCATCCAAGTACTAACCAGGCCCTTTCTGCTTAGCTTCTGAGATCTGACAGGATCAGGCTTTGACAAACAGGTATGGTAAATGTGTGGTAAACATACACATTTCCGTGAGATTGAGCTAGTACACAAGCTTTTTTCCTTATTTATCTTGCCGTTCACTCTTCTGGTAGGAACATGCAGACTTTTAAAGAGACAGGAGATTAAATAAGGCTCTGACATTTTAAATTCAGTTGAATGTTAATGGCTGGTGTCATTATCACTGCAGTGAATGGATGGTGTTGATGACGCTGTTGTTGTTGATGAGGTGCCAGTGTTTAAAGGACAGTGTGATAGATACAGAGCACATACAAGTACTCAGGTTAATTGAGCATGTAGTACTTTGCTGATTTTCGGAATCATATTAAAACATTTCAGTACAGGGGTAGTGAAAATGTGACATAACCTGTGAGTTATTTATAATACTGATTTAGTAGCGTAGCCTGCACAACTGGTAAAAGGTGAATTTTATTTGATTGAAAAGAGAAACCTGAAGTCTTTTTATCCATAAAATAGGCCTACAAGTTTGTAGCAGCATTGATTGCTATAGCCAAATATTTAAGATCCTGATTTGAAGATCCCAAATTGGAATACAAAAAGACTACATTTTAATGAAACATAGTAAACATCATAGGTATGATAAGATGTCACTGAAGGTTTAGCTGTTTTTTTTCCCAATTTTGTTGTTTTAGTGAGTTTTTTTCCAGTAAATATGACATATGTGGAGGAGAAGCCACAAATTACCTAGCAACCACATTGTAAATCACAACATAAATGGTTCTCCTCAAGGCCCCCCCGCCCCCCCCCCTCCCTTTTTTTTTTTTTTTTTGTTTTTCCTTACCGAGAAGGAGGACAGGGGATGCTCTGAACAATTTTCATTTGCTTTACTAATAATCTGCTTTGATATGCTTGATCAATCACTGCTTCTCAATGTTTATTGTTTCATTGAATGTTTTTTCTTATTTCCTACTATTCATGTTTGCTAAATTAATACGCTTGTCCTCAGAGACGACTGTTGTTGTGATTTTGAGCTATACAAAAATAAATTGATTTGATTTGATTTGAAATAGCTAAAGATATGCATCGGATTTAAATGAATCACTAAGACCTTACCTCTGTCTACTCAACAGTTCTCAAGATGCTTTCAATTAGCTTTTGAGTACTAAGCCTATCTATAGTTGGCCTATGCTGCTGTATATCTCCGGTGGCGTTGCTTTTCTTATATTTAGATTTTTTCATTTTTTGTTACAGCTAATTGTCATAAAAGTATTAGTTACCAAGACCACACTGATATAAATAATATTAATCCTTCCTTTCCTTGATTTGACCACAGAGTGAACTGGACAATGCATAAATATTCATAGTTAACAGTAACGTGATCCAAAATGATACAGTGGACCAAGTTGATATTGAAATAACAGTAGCCTATACTTTTTTTGTAGTCATCATCATTCAAAACATTTATCTTAATACCAGTTCATCTTGACTATAATAACTACCATTTAAATAACGTAGCTTACAAAAACCTCTACAAACCAACTGCTGGAAAACAGTGGACTTTTGGCAACACCTCAAGGCACAGTCGCCTTTTGATTAAAATATGCAGATGAGTTGTGCATAAAACATTCTGGCAGATGTTTGGATGCAAATTTATGAGTGTGTGAACTTGTAAATGAGCTCCATTATGGCTTCCGTCATGAGAGAAGGTCCACATGTGAAGATGGAGGTAACACTGAAAAGCAGGCTGTAGCTAGGCTGGGACAGGCGCTAATGTCGATGTTTCTCAAGGGAATGTTTAATAAAGAGAGGAATATGAATGAGAAAGACTATGTAAAAGAGCAAATGACAGGCTATGAGGCAGAGTTTAATTATCATAGATTGGATTACATTCCTACGAGATTTTCTTCAAGCCATACAGCAATTTGGATTGACATGTTTGATGGTACAGACTTTTATTTATTTATTTAGGCGTCTTCCGATGTTAATTTGATGTGTTAGCTTCAGATTTTGTAGGTATTTAGGTAGAAGCCATGCAATGAGTTTTTTGGGTGGTAAACTGCTACTCCCCAACACTGACCATAGACCACAACACACCTTTACATCCTTGGGCGCTCGACACCACAGCGCTTTGATGTGCCTACTGTCTCCCCTGCTCCATCCATGCATGAGCTACCTAAAGATTTCCCGTCCAGGTCAATCATACCAGACCGCAGATTGTGGGGGGTCAGAGAAACTTTGAGGAGAACCACAGTGAAGAAGAGATCTACTCCCATGGATGGAACGCACATGTAGAGTTTAGGTTTGTAGAGCAAGAGTCCATTAGCAGAGGGAAACAACTCATCTAGTAGGAATCTTCTCTCTTTCAAAATTGTTCTACACTGTGAGTATTCCATTTATTCACAAAGTTATTAATTCACTAAAGGGAAAGATGACAGAATTCCTCCTGGCACTTAATAATTATTATCAAAGGTGCTAAGAATAATTTTTGTTCCCGAAAAAATGAAAGCAAACAGAAATAAGAGAACTTGATTTACATATTTTGTTCACTTTTCTAGTGCATTCTTTTGAGCCTCCAAATTGCTCACCCCAATGTGTCAACGCCCTGGATTTTCTTCAAGCCATACAGCAATTTTGATTGACATGTTTGATGGTACAGACTTTTATTTATTTATTTAGGCGTCTTCCGATGTTAATTTGATGTGTTAGCTTCAGATTTTGTAGGTATTTAGGTAGAAGCCATGCAATGAGTTTTTTTGGGTGGTAAACTGGTAAGTTTAGGTCTAGGTCTTGCAGTTGGATAACATAAGATTGTTATGAGCTTCAGAGCATGTCCCAGTGTACAAATCCTTTGCTAATAGTCCGATACACTTGTTGTGAATGTTTTGTTGAAATTAACAAAGCGAAAACAAACTGTTCCTTTATGAAAAACAAATCCCATCAGTAGTTTAAAATGAACGATCCAAACGCAGGCGTCGTCTTTGTTTATTGTAAATAAAATCTCAATGGGACAATCTGATTGGTCAGTCTCTCTGCAGGCCCCAAAACAACGCCAAATCTAATTGGACACTGTTTTTTCTGTGCCCCAAACATCTGAAGTGCTGTGTAACATACCGCTGTGAAACATTGCGCATTGGTTTTCTGTGGTGAATTTAAAATGTTGAACTTCCATTTATTTAAAAAAAAAAAGCAATGTATTCTATTTATTTAAAGTACCTGTATTCTAAATACCTGGATTAAAAGCAGTACTGTAATGGAATACAAGTACTCATAAATAGTATTCAGAACATGTAATGGCAGCACACACATTCTGCTACTCCCCAGCACTGACCATAGACCACAACACACCTTTACATCCTTCATTGAAATTAACTGTGGCAACAACCCATGCAACAGACATGCGTAAATTAGGAGAAGCATCACAAGACTCTCCAAAGCAGTGTTTGGGACTGGTCTTGAGTCCACTTTTTAATGTCTTGGTTTTGTCTCAGACTTGAGCGCATTTGGACTCTTGTCTTGTTCTTGAGGTTGAATGGACTCGGTCTTGCCATGGACTCACAGTCTGACCCCGAGAACACATTTTGTTACCACCACGCTCTGCTAACCTTGCACCAAGAGCTCATAACCCCAGCACAATGACATGTCTCAGGCAAAGTTTGCAAAAAGCACTTCACAATACGATCATGTAGACACAGATAAATGTGGAAATGTACTTAGAATGGTCTTGATTTGGTCTTGATGGACCGCAGTTTTGGTCTTGTCTTGATCTCGGCCTATAAAAGTCTTGGTCTTGTTTCAGTCTTAACCATCAATCTGCAGATCTGTAGCCTGAGAAAGGTTTGGTCTTGATTAGAAACGTTTTGACCACGTGACTACTACACTATTATAGAAATACAATTCTCTGAGACCAGACTGATAGCACGGGCAAAACCTGTTTTTAATAAACTTTATTCTCTCAACATATGAGCTGATTACTTTTGCATCACTTGCATGTAGTGTATGTTTAAGTAAGCATGTTTTTAACTTTAAATCATATTAATAAACTACATTTTGTTTTGCCTAACTACATAAAGATTACATGACAGAATTCAGCTTCTTATTTTTAATATTTTGAGGCCTTTTGCTCATTTTAAAAGACCATAAATAGAAACCAATAGATCAACCCATTAACATAAAAGGGACTAAAATCCACTTTAGATCCATATCCTTTTTTCTATCCTTTATGTTTATGTTTGATTAATCTTGATGTTGGATGTTCAAAAAAACAAACAAAAAAAACTTGCTTTTCCGACTATTCTCAGTAAAACAAAAGGTTGAAATCTGACATGTAGCCACTATCCAACAAAGCAAATAACAAAAGGTTAAACTCTGCCACTTGTTACAGTTAAATTGGTGACTTATGCAATTTTTAAATGAAAGTCAGTGGCCCTCTTTTTATTTCAAAGTCTCACAAAAGTTTTACTTACTCTGGTGTAAGTACTGCAAATGTAGAAAACAAATAAAGAAATCAGTTCTTGCTCAGGGTTATGACCACCACATCAACCACAACTCATTTACTCCACAATCAAACCAACCTAAACGCCTTCCTTGTATTTGAGCATGTCAGAACTCTCTTGGCTGTCCTGTGGTTTGAGAGGCAGGTCAGTCTTGGCAGGAGCTGCATGGAGCCCGGTTCTGGTGCTGTGAGGTCAGGGTCACATGTGGTGGTGTCGGGGCAGATCTGAGCTCGGTGATGGAACTGGCCAAGCATCGCACAGAGCAGCTCAGTGAGGCACATAGGGGCGCCTGCACACGGAGATAAAACAGTCTATAGAAGCTTGCTGGGTCCACGGCATACAAAATATAAACATACTCACTGTCAAATGATCATATGAGAGAAACACAGTATTGCTCTAGTTTTTTGCTTCCTTTAAATGAGCGCAATTGGCTTAATGATACTTGAATAATGTGATAAACGTAATAAATGGTTGTCTTTTGCATCGGACTGAGCTGGCTTTGCACTATAGGTTCAAAATCTACCAAAATATTGCACATACTTCAGGATATTTTCCAAGATTATTTGTGTTATTTTAATCAGCTTTTTGGTCACTGCTTTTTGGTCGTGACTGATCCTGTGTGCAATGCATCTGATTAGATCAGTGTACTCCAGGAAGTAAAGCGTAAATGTGTGTTAATGATATTTGACACAAGGTGAAAAGAGGATAATAATATACAATTTGTTATCTCAACTCGGGTTGGTTCTGGCCAATAGACTGCTTTGTTGTATCGTTGACGATACATTAATCTCTATTCACTGATTGGTCAATTTTACTCTTTGGATCTGTCTGCAGTTGTGCGATACCTGACTTAGCAGCTGGAGTGAAATTGTATTGAGCTGAGGCACTGGGTGGGGCCAGCCTAGAACAAACTACCAACTAATGACCAAATATTTATGAATGTATTTACTTTTCTAATGTTGCTCCTCCTTATGTTGCTGTTTATGAACATGAATACTGAGTCATACCTGCCTGTCAAAGGCTAATCTGTCAGATCTCAGAAGCTAGTGAATTTCAAGACAAGTTAAAATTGCTTGATTCTAGGATTTGAACCATCATTCCAAGCTTTTTTACAAATCTAAGCTCTTTTTATTGCAGAGATCTAGATCATTTTTCTGGTTTCAAACAGTTTCAAACTGATTTCAAGACATTATTTCGTGTTTCAAGCCAAATTAAAGAAAGGCCTTGAAACAAGTGCAATCTTTTGCATTACTTAAGCAATAACATTTTTTCCCGTTAAAACAACTCAAATGTACAGTATATTAACATTTTTAATCCAAGTAACTTTAAGCAAGTCATGTGAGGTCTAGGGCCTGGTTAGTACTTGGATGGAGATCACTAGAACACCAGGTGCCACAGTGGGACTACAAGAGTGAATTGCCGTTGTGTCCTTGGGGAAGACAATTAACCCACATTGTCTCAGTGTCTGCTTACACTGGGTGAGTGGAACCTTGGTTGTAAAGAGCTTTGAGTGAGATGAAAAGTAGAAAATTGCTATTTAAATAGAGACCATTTACTATTTACATCCTGAGACAGCATTTAACAGTGATAAATGTTGGTATTAGTGGTTAATTTGGATTGACTGATAATCAACTTCTCAGTACTTCAGTACCAAAATTACCCAAAAGCTCTTTGTATCCCATGACTGTTCCTAATGCCTCAACATGAACAACTGCCTTCACCACATTTGCTTGAAAACCTGCCACTCGAGCATTATAAAAGACGCTTGAGTAACAACATAGACATTTGAATAAAACTCAACGGATCCAATTCCTTCCGTAACAAAGTCTTTCCTATTAGAATAAAAGCATGTCTTGTCTTTTAAACGCCACGTTTCACGACATGCCACAATAAAGAAACACCAGAAACAGATCCAATCAGCCCAAATAAACGCTGAACTTTCTTCCTGACGGAGCCGTTGTGCTGATTCACGGTTAATAAAGCTGTCTGTCCAACGTCTGTCGGGAATTACAAAACATGTGTTGGGAGAATTCTTCCTAATTACCCTAAGTGTACCGTGTTGAATTAAAAAGGAAGCTATAAAATAATGATTCTCTGAGATGATTACGGACGTGTTGATGTGTCATGTCTCCAAACACTCGATATCCTCAGCTTAAACCATAAATTAATTAAAAGCAGAGGGAAAACTGATGGATGCGTCGGTTAGATCAATGAATGTTTCTGGCTGCATCTCGGCCCAGAACAGCAAAATAAAAAATGTTTCATGATTAAAACAGCTAACGCCGGGAAGCCGTTTGCTAACATTACACATTTGCTTTGTTTTCAAGATAAAAAAAGGGTTAGCGCTACAAAGCTAATTACAAATAATTAGCCTGATGGGCGTCTGAGGCTACAGGCCTGTTGTGCTAAATTACCTATTCTTTTTGAGACATAATTAAAGGATAAAGATGAAAGTTGTTTTGTGGTTCAACATTTTGACCTGGGAAAAAAACAATACTGATTTTTTGTGACTCTTTAAATATTTATATGAAGAGAGAAAAAAAAAGATATTCTGTAGTTTTTAAGGAATTATACATGGCATACATAAATCGTAGGCTCCATAGGATTACATGTTTTGTTTGTGGTGTTATGGGACAGAACAAGCCTGAATAAGAAGCAGAATATAGCTCTATTCATCCGGCCTCAAAAGACGTTATGTGTCCCTGGAAAATTGGCCTCACAGAAATAAGATATGATAATACCACGGCAATATGTTTGCTTTAAAAAGGTTTTCTAATCCACGTTCTAGAGCCAATATGGAGGTATTAAATATTTACTAAATCAAACCGGTGCAGTCGTGTTTGCTATGTCCAGGTAATGCTGGCTGGTTTTACGTACTGGCATAATAATGTTGCCTATACATGAATAGGCTATTTATCATGCATTTGCTTTTTGAAATGTGTATTGTGTTATGTTATTGCTACTAGTTTTGTACTGATCATTCTACATGTAACTGGTTCATTATGTATAGTGTTATAATTACACAAAATTGTCTCTGTTGTTGTTTATTCTACATACCTGGCATCCAGTCACTATGCTGTTATGGTCCGCCCATGTTTCTTCTTTGTCTGTTTTTTTGGAGCATAAAAAATAGCAAAAGAATCTAATCTCCTGTAGTGTGCAGCCGTCTTTAGTGGTGGTCAGAGGGTAAGGCGCCAGGTGTTTAGGCGACCTGCTTCTGCTGGGCTGCTCCAGGACTTCTTGCTTTCACTGAAGTCGAAGACCACAGACATCATGATGGTGAAGTAAATAATTTAAGAAGGTTACTTGTGACCTTCTTTGCTTACTTTGCCTTCACACCTTTTAATAAGGCTTAAAAACATTTATTATAGATCTGTTAAACATCACATTTTACAGTAAACGATTAAGTCTATATGGCCAAAAAACTTTAAATAAAATGATAGGTGGTCCACATTTTGGGTAAAAAATGCACAGCACTTGAAGCTTTGGTGTCAAACTTTTGCAAATTAATAAACTTTATTTTTCTACCAAAAAGTAAATACACTACTGTGACAAAACATCTGAGTCTGTCTAAATCGAATAATAAAGTAATTCAGCTGCAGCCCACTCCCGTTTGACTTTTCTCTTTGAAAAAAATACGTTCTTAAGCTGTAATTGCTTCCAGAAATGAACGCTTGTTTGGGTATTAACTGTGTGTGAAGGGATTTGTGAGAGCAAAGAAGCACTAAACACCTACTTCAGATTATGTGTGGTGTGAAAAACAGGTATTTTGAAGTCATTTTAAGCTATTTTTTGTGGAGTAAACTGTTCGGTTGCTACGGTGACAAGAGTGAATTTTGCTCTCTACACTCACTTGTCAAATATCATACTTTTTGTAATATACTGTTAAATCCCATTCTTTTGATCTTTTGGGGGAAATGAGTCAAGGTTAAAAGAGGACAAAAGGCACCTGCAATATTCAGCTCCATCCAAGTCTTTTCTGATCTGAGCTCTTTCACTTTCACACAATGGATCCTCGAGAACACGTTTTCATAAATTGTCCAAAAGATGAATTTTCTAGTCCTTTATCTTTTCCCCCATTCTGTCCAACAGAGCTACAGGGGCCTGGTGTTTTTTCATTACATCTGATTGGAGGCAGGGGCAGTGGGATGGGGTTATGGAGGGTAATTGTTCTTCTTCATGTGCTACTTTGAGGACGACTCAGTTTGTAAGTCAAAAGAGCACCAATGTCAAAGTCGACATCATTCTAAAACTTTCTGAAGAGTCACCTCTGAAAATTTTCGGATTTCACTTTGTTATATTGATTGAAATTGCTCTAAATTATGACTAAAACAGGACATACACCAGTGAAATTAAGAAAAAAAAAACTGAATCGTTCCATCCTCGATACATAGATTTCAAATTGTGAATTGGTGTCACTTAGTACATTCGCTCAATTTTATTTCACTCCAGCTGCTGCACTACTTCAGGAATCATAGAACTGCAGACGGTTCCCGAAAGCCAGGAAGTACAATTGGTCAATGAGCAAACAAACATGAAGTTTTATGAACCAAACCGACCTGAAATAGCAGACTGTATTATTGTGTCAAATAATCCCTTAGAGTTTAATTTTGCATCTTGAATTTGTAAGTTTACCTCACAGAAACAGCAATCACTGACACACATGTTTATGCTCTACTTCCTACAGCATGTAAGAAGAAAATATAACAAATGAGACCCTTAGCTCAGCATAGCTATTCCAGTTATCCTCAGGATTCAGATTTTTTTTAGCTCCAACATGTGCATTTCTACTGTCTCCAATTTAGAAATTCCTACTCTGAGAAAATTTTAAAGCCGAAGAAAATCAACCCTGGCTGCACCTAGTGGTTGGTGAAAGAGCAAAGAACCAAGTCATGGTTTGCAAGTCTCAGATCAGTCAAGTCCCAAGAGAGACACATCCAAGACAAGTCCCAATTCTGTACCTCATTAGACGAGTTCAAGTCCTCCACTTTGTTTTTCATGTCTTGTAAGTATTGAAGTAAAATTACTGACTACAGAAAATGTATTACCTAATTATAATAAAGTTCTGGTCACAAATAAAGACATGCTTAAGGGACATCTTCTGGTTTGTTCATGTAAAATTAAACAATTAAGTCTTCTAGAAGCGGCAAGTTGTCTCAGACCATAGAGCTCCAAGTCCAAGTCGAGTGCCAAGTTTACTTTATCAAGAAAAGTCTTCAGTCATCAAAATGGTGACTCAACTCGCAACTACAGATCTCTGAAAGATCAGTTTTGTGTACTTTTCTTTCTACAGTATTATGTGTTGTTTCGCTAATGTTGCAAACAGCTACACCAAGCTGATGTAAATAAAGCACAAAGTCACTCTTAGGCAACAACAAACTCTAAATATCAGTGTTCAAGTTCAAAGAATCTGCATTTTTCACACTGATTGTTTTTCTGACTCAAAGGTCCTATACCCAATTGTTAGTTCCTTAAAATGTAAAAGTAATAATTTTTAATCTTCCTACATTATTCTACATTTTCTACTCACTTACATAATGCATTCTAAGCACCCAAATTGTTCAGCACGACGTGTTTTTAGCTTTGTTCATAGCTGATGCGTGCAAGGCATGCTGGTATGCCAATGGTTAACAAACGGGACATTTTTAGACAGGACATTGTGAACTAATTTTTACCTTAATTGATACATTAAGAACTCCGCAGAGTTCATTTATTTTCACTTATTCTAATTGTAAATAATTAGATAAAGCAACCTTAACCACTGGAATGCAGAGGCTTTGAGAAGCATCCCAACTTCTGACCTCCAACAGAATTATACAGAACTAAAGGGTCAAAACGTCTGTAACCAAAAGCCAGTTACCCATCTTCAACCACTTCTAACTGCCACAATATCACACTTCTGCCGCTCATCAGTGTTGCTCGCACCACAGCTTGAGAACCGCAGTGTAAAAGCGCTGATAAGGTAGTGGCTGTTGCTTATTTCCTGGACCGTTTGAATGGGAGGAAATGGAGAGTGCGGTTGACACAAGCAGGTCTGGATCTTTATCTCCAGGAAGCTTTGACTTTCAGCCCCGTCAGCAGCTTCTCCTGGCAGCAGACCCGGCCCTGACAGCCCCAGGTCTCGTCGTAATGTGCGATGAATAGTTAACGCCTTCCACAGACGGCTTGAGTCAGACCAGAGATCCCACTTTGACATGAATAAAACAATGCACTGGTCTTTATGTGAAAGGTTAGAGGAGGAATTGACAGTTTTGTTGACAGTATACTTCCAGATAATAATTTAAAGGGACACTGTGTAAGATTGAGAGGAATTTTAATTATCACATATAGTCCACAAACATTTAAATCATATTTATTCTTTACAACATGAATACTTAAGAGAGCACTGTTAACCAATCCACATCAATTGTGATACATTTATATGTATTTGTTTTATTACGGGCCGGAATGTGGATTATTGACGGTAGATGGCATCATGCTTAACAGGCAAAATGCATGTGAAAGGCTCCCTCTGGTGTTCAAAAGTGGAAATCACTTTGTTTGTTTGTTTTTCTTAGTGCCCCTTTAAGCTGAAAATGTTAATTGGTGAGGAAAGGGTCCTCACCTGAAAGCCATAATTAAAGATCAAGAACCCAATAATTCCCAGTACTGATACTGAATAGGGTATTGAGCTTGTGTTCTCAAAACCTGCCTGTCTCAATCAGGATGTTATTGGATTGATCTAAAATATGACACAAATTGTATTGTAGCCTTATTATTTGCAACTGCAACCAACACCCGATTTTGATTGTAATAGCTTGATATGTTCGCCTGTTGGATGGACTAGTGCTATTTCTATTGCTGTGGTGTTTGTGTGAAATATAGTTTTGTTTTTTATATAAAAATTACCAATTAATTAATTTATCTGTCAGTCTGTCCGTCTGAGATAATTGGCTAATGAAAGACATTCACCCCTTATGAGGTTGAGGGCCCTCCCACTTTTTCTTACATAATTAATTTTTCCCTAATAAAAATCCATTCTCAAGCTCCCTGACATGTTATAGATAAAAATCTAATTGAAATACTCTTATTTCTGGGATGGATCAGAATCACCTTTTACTCTAAACTTACCAATAAAAAATACCTAAAAAAATCTCTATAACTTAATAGGACTTTTTAATGAGCACTACCTAAACCTTTTTTTAAGTTAATACAGGTCCCTAAAACTATTTTTTAATGAAATTAGCTTCAACTTTTTAAGGAATTGTCAAAATCCAATATATTCCAAATCTTGTGTCATTCTGTCCAAGATTAGTGACACCAGCTATACTGATTCTTATATTTACCAAAACATTTTTAGGCGGACTTTAAAACCTGATGTTCTTTTGTCCAGAGCTTCTGCTCTCTTAAAACAAGAGTTAATCAAACATCAGAGGCTAAAACGACAAAGCCTCAGTTTCAAAAAGAGTCCAGCCAATTGTTTGTACTCCAAAGGGTTAAAAAAAACCCTTAAGGAGTTAAAGGCACTATCTTATTCTGCCCCGCCCACTTTTTTTGACAGTGCACTTCCTGTTTAGCTCCGTTAAGGCAGCAAACATGTTAGCTTATCTGTCTTGCAGTGCGATCTCATCTCAAATACATATACTGACAGTTAAAGTAAACGTAGCGACAGAATTCTACATAAACAAGACACATTTGATTATGTACTGTGTGATCATTACAACACTTGATGCCAAACAAGCAAAATGTGTAAATATAATAATGTTCACTATGTTTAACTGGAAATGTTCTCTAACTGGTCATAAACGTACAAAACAGTTCTATACAAATTGACAACAAAATACAGATTCTATACTTCAAAGTTGTGTTAAGTGAACTGTGAGGTTATCTGTCTGACTGTGGTCACATGGTCGGGATAACCTCAGCGTGGCAGCACAGACATGCCCTCTCTCTTTGAAGATTAGGACGACTAGCGAGCGCAGTAAATTGTTAGCCCCATGTTTCACAGCAGGTGTCACTGACCTCTGGCTATTGGCCTGTCTGGATGAAAGTCTACAGTTTGTGAAAGTGGCCATTGGACAAAACAAGTTAGCAGAACACATTTTTATCTTTCTGTAGAAATATTTTTAGATAGAAAGTGAAGACTACAAACAAGACAGCAATAGTTCAGGCAGGACCTCCCTACTTTTTGTTTTTTAATTCATTAAAAGTACAGTAAAACAATTCCTCTACATTATTTTTTTCAACACAATAACAAAATGCATCTGATTTTATTATTCAGCTGATAATCCTGTAGTATTATGATCCCGGTATCTTGACGAAATGTAGGTACCCTACGATGCTTTGACAGTACTTTATTATGCATTCATGTTTAGATCATGTAGTGGGGGGTGTGATGGGCATGTACAGTAATGATGAGCCATGCTTAACTTGCTTAACGTATGGCCTGTGGGCCAAATTTGCCTTCCAATGATGTTATAAGTCCCTCAACTCATTTTTCAAATATTGCAAATATACATCCATTTATATTTTACGGCTTGTTTCTGTTAGGGGTCACGAGTGAGCTTATGCAGTGACTTTAAGCATTAGGCAGGGGAACACCCCGGACAGTGGCCAACTTGTCACACGGTTAGAGATAAAAAAAAAAAAAAAATAAAATAAAAAAACATTCACAACCTCGCGGAACATTGATGCCTAGTTAACCTAAACATGCATGTTTTTGGAGGTGGGAAGAAACCTGCACCCGGGAAGAACCCAAGATAACACAGGCAGATCGTGCAAACTCCACTCAGAGATCTCATGAGGTGCTCGCCCTGGGAGTCACACCCATGATCTTCTTATTGGAAAGCCAGAGCTCTAACCACTCTGCTACTGTGCACGCAAATATATATATTTTTTCTAGGCTAATTCTGGATATACCTTATATATGATTTAGTCCCTTTTTAGTTTTAGTGTAATTTTGCAGTAGACAGGTACAGGGCTAATGATGTTTACTCTTGGATCAAACTAAGCTAGTACTAGTCCTTGTTTACTGGTTCAGTGCTGGTTTTGCAATCGAACCTATGGCTATAGAAGTAGCAGTTCCTAACAATAATGTAACACATTTTACACAATCCTACATTTTGGCAAAATTGACCACAAGACTGCAGAAACCAGGCCCAGAGGCCATGCATGGCTTTCAAAAAAAGCTGGCTTTTGGTTAAATTAAATAGCCCTGAGCAACGCTTCCATGAGACAGTGCCATAAAATAAGTTGAGATAACCGAGGTAGTCACTAATGTACTTTAAATTTCTTTTATGGATGTTATCTGACTTTTTGTTGCCTTATTATAGTTGAAGTTGTTTTTTTGAAACTGTTGGACTACAACAAAACCAGCAATTCCACCAAACAGAACAGTCATTTCCATTTTAATCTTGTTGTCCCCTGGAGCTGGACACTTCTCCCTCTTGCAGCAGAGGCTTGGGACTGGCAGGGCATTCAGGATTAAAACCTTCCAAAGCGCCACACCGGTTCTCTGGGGCTGCCTGGAATGAGAAAGGAAGGAAAAAGATAACACAGACATTTGGGAGACACTGCTGATTTAACCCATCAAAGCCCATCACAGTGGTTGAAATCCAAGCATTCCAGCTCTCTCACTACAGAGAGGTGCATCAAACAGACTGGAGGCTGCTCCGAAGAGATTGTGTTTTAGGAGAGAGGGACTGTGTGAGTGTAGGTATTCATCACATTGTGGGGCGTGGAATCTGTTTACAGTGATTCTATAAAGACCTCCTTATAAATTATGAGGTAAATATGCAAAACTTAATTAACATTGCTAGATTTATAATAACACATTGGATTCATACAGCACTTTTCAAGACACCCAAAGACACTTCACTTTGATGCATTTTCCATTAATTTAATGCTCGGTGAAGGTAATCGGCCCCTTCAACCACCACCAACCCTTCACACACTCAAACACACCCCATCCAAACTAGACAATGTGTTTTGCCTAAGGACACAACAAAGAATCAAAATAGAATAATCTCTGGTCTATCACATGTTCTGTTCTCTAGAGTTTGAGCGTTTGCTCTTAGGACGCCGTTTCAGAACAGCCAAACTTAAGACTAATCACTTTAAAAACTCATTTGTCTCTTCTACCACTGCTAAATAAACAGTACAGGTCTGAGCAGGTGTCTACATCTGTGTTGTCTTGTGTATGTATTTTTTGTGACGTTGTAGCTGCTGGCTTCTCAGCCGAAGCCAAATTTCCTTAGGGGACAATAAAGTAATTGATTGATAACAATTTCTCCTTGTGCCATCTCACTGAAGCACCTGAGGTTCTTCCAGTGGTCTCCCATCCAGGTACTGCCAAGGCCAAGCCTTCTTAACTTCTGAGATCTGAGGGAATCAGGTAATGACAGGCTGGTATGGCCACAACGTATGCGCCAAACTTTAACAGTTGCAGTTCTACACTTCTACAGAAAGTGACTCTATTGGCACTTACACGACGCATGAAGAAACACACAACCTTTCTGACTGGCTATCAGGTGCTCGGGTTAGAGCAGATATACATTTTGACATTGACATTTAATTCTGCCCAATTTTTCTCTACATCACACGTCTTTTGGTACATGCATTCATGTTTAGCTGCATTCATGACTTAAGGTCATATTTCCATAGATAGCAAAGTGAAACTAGAGATTATATCAGCTTTGTCTCTCATTGTCAAATTGAATGTTTTATTTTTTGTAGTAATTTTGTCAGGTTAGGTAAGTAAAGGCTTAGCTATAACTTGACATAAAAACGTCTGAACTTTGACTGAACTGCAGTTAGAAAGCCAAATTTTAAGTCTTAGTGCTTGAAAACCACTATGTTATGAGGTTCACAATTGAATTTTGAATAAAGCTAGTCAAGACATTTATAATTAAGACTTGTATCGGTCAAAGTAACGTCCCCACAAAGCATTTCAGCCTAATGTCTGTGCATGTGTGCGTAGAGGTCTGGCTCTCTCAGTCCTGAAGGAGACAAATCAAGCGGCCAAACTTCCTCAGCCTTCTGCCAGCACATTTCATCCTATTGTCTCTTTGTCCCCTGTCGATGCACAGCTCTGCCAGTCCCTGCCCAGTACCAGATGAAGCTTTGGGCCACTCATTTGGAGAAGATGGAAGGCCACAGCTTAAGTATTCTTGCCAACTTAGTCACGGCGACGACGGCCAAAGTTGCTACTGTGTTGTTTTGCTCACTTCTTGTTGTTCGAGCAAAGGACAAGCTCTGCCTGTTTGGAATGGTTTAGTGCTTTAATAATGCAGCTTTGAAGCTACGGCGAGCAGGCCGAGAGGTGCTGTAAACTTTATGTAGCTGTAAACCAGAAAGAATTTAGATCCTGTGACACAATATAATAGAAATGTTTACTACTACTAAATAATTACTGTAATGATCCATGCAATCTACAAAGACAGGTTATCTTCTCTTGTCTATCCATGACTTTCAATCCATTCATTGTTTTAGAGCAGGCATTTTCAACCCGATCTCTCAAGAAAACATACTCATAACATGACATTACACAACAAGTTCACAGCTTTTTTGCCGTGAATATGGTACATGTCGCAGTCCCAGTTCATTTCAATGGTGGTTGTTAAGACACATTCTTATTTATGAATATTAACAAAATCCTGATCATAATCTTAACCTGCCCCAAGCCCCAGACCTAAACTTGCCCGTTTCATCTAAATAAAACGTCCCCACGTGGCTTCAACCAAACCATTTTTAAGCTGTGAAATCTCATGTAATATTTTCACTTTTTAATACTGTGCTAAATCCACGATGTAACATAAGTACGCAAAAAAGGCCTGAAAATCTGAAGTCTCAATGTTTATTGTTTCATTGAATGTGTATTGTCTTATTTTTATTTCCTACTATTCATGTTTGCTTAATTAATAATCTTGGGAAGTCCTCAGAGACGACTTGTGATTTTGGGTTATACAAAAATTAATTGATTTGTTTTTGTGTTGTGGTAAATGTACGCCCTCTAATGAGACTGTGTGAGAGAGAGACACAACTGTACATGTTTTTGTGGTAGGTAAAACCACACCCAGAAGAAACCTACGCAGACACAAGAAGAACATGCAAACTCCACATACAAAGACCCAGGTCGGCTGTGAGTAGATTCCAAGGACCTTCCTGTTTTGAGACCAGAGCACTAGCACCTGCGCCACCATGTCAAACTATATTTACAACTACCAGGCTTTACTTCAAAGTTTTGGTGTTAAACTGTCTATACGGTGATTAAACAGCTATTGTTCCAAGTCATTTTTTGGAAGTTTCAGTGCAAACAGAGAAAATTACCAATGCTTCAGGTCAAAACAATCACAAACTTCTTGTGTCTCACTGCCAAGGCTCATGTCATTTCTAGACTATGTGACCACAGCTTGAATCACCCTCTCAAAAATGAGCACTAAAAGCAAACACCTACTGTCAAACTAATCACACTGCTGCTCTCCTCTCTAAGCCCCGCTTTTGCCCTTCTACCAATGCTTTTCAATGAGTTTGCTGTGTTTGAAATGTGCTTGTGGGTAGAGTCCACTTTAAGATGTTTTGTTACAAGTGGAGTGAAGCAACAGGTTTCCTCCAAATCTAAATCTATCTCCAAGCTTAAAAAATAAAAACAAATTTCGTCAAAATGATACAAACTGCAGCAACACCAGTCCAGTAGAAAGTCCTCGATGGTTTTCATTTCCTCCTCGACATTCACATGCGGTTTGTGTGTATCTACCAGTGTGTACAGTGGACACAGAGCTGTCATCTCCACAGGCTTATGAGAGGCTGAGAATACAATTAGTTTCACATCACTAATGCATAAATAATGAGTCCCTTCAGAGCTGCGTGCTGTCATAGGAACTGGCTCGTTCATTCCCGGGCCTTCACTGCCGATCGCTGCTCTGAGATATGCGTTCATTGGCATTAGTGAGTCCTCTGATGCGCCCCTGGTATTAGCTACAATCCGGAGTTATGTATTCTTGTCATGTGGGTCCTGAGCTGTAAAGAAGCACTGGCAACACGTCTGATATTGTCTAACGTGGGACGCATGTTTGAGTTGCCTTACAAAAAACATATTTTAACCTGGAGAGACTCTAATGAAAACAATACCCAAAAAGACAAATGAAAGGTAATTATTCATGATTTGAAGTTTGGAGTTTAGAACAAAAGAAAAATACATTAAGCTTGTTGAGATGTGCTCTTGTTTTGTTATTATCTGTATTAATTTTGCAATGCTGGTGTTGCCAGGCAATGATACATGTGCTTTTGTTGTCACGTGTGATCACACAAAGACATAATGTGTACTGCTGTGTTTTCATGTTCACATTAAAGCAACAAAGCTTCTGCAAAGATGGGAAAAAGGCTTGTTGGCAACACTGTATAATGCACTTAGTTCATAGGTTCTTAGTCAATCTTTATAAACTTAAACAAGCTTCTTTGCTAGCCATCAAGACTAACTAGCATTTGTTTGTTTGACTAGTTGCCAATAACTTAACAGTTATTTCTAACTTTCTAACAGTTCTTTGTCTATTTGTTGAGACTTTCCAAGTTAAGGTTTAGGTAGACTTTATTGTCCTCCCTACCGAATTTCATTCTCTGCATTTGTCTCATTGTTCAATTCCTCTGGGGCACCTTACTGTATATAATTGTCTCTAAACATGTTTTGGTATAGGGCACACACAGAAAAGGCCAGGGTCACCCTAACCTTGCGCAGCAAGATGAATTCTCGCGGTATTTGTGGGTTTACAAATCCACGAGAAACCATCTTGAAAGACTCCCGCCCTATGGTTTGAGCCGAGTATCGAATACTCGAACCAATCAGAAGGCTTCTCTACAGGAGGAGGCGGGATTTACAGATGTGAAATCAGCGAGTGCCAGGCGTCACGTGCTCACAGCAAAACAACAAACATGGCGACGCGGGCAGACGCAGGTACTGTTGCAAAGGCTATTGACTGAAGCACGCTAGGGAAACGCAGATCACTAAACACGGAGAGGACCGGACCCGGAGAACACGAGAGAGACGCAGATAGACCGGAGCACACGAGAGAGACGCAGATAGACCGGACCCGGAGCACACGAGAGAGACGCAGATAGACCGGACCCGGAGCACACGAGAGAGACGCAGATAGACCGGACCCGGAGCACACGAGAGAGACACAGATAGACCGGACCCGGAGCACAGAGAGAGACGCAGATAGACCGGACCCGGAGCATATGAGAGAGACGCAGATAGACCGGACCCGGAGCATATGAGAGAGACACAGATAGACCGGACCCGGAGCACACGAGAGAAACACAGATAGACCGGACCCGGAGCGCGCAGGGAAAGCGCAAATCGCCTGGAGATGGACACAACCACGGGGAGGACAGCTGTAACAGACGCAGACATACTGTTGCTCGCTGGCGGTGGAATATTGTTGTGAAGTAGAGACCTGCACGGGACTAGATTTTCATGACCGCTCCCGCCCGATCCCGAAGCATCCGTGACCGTTCCCGCCCGATCCCGACGCCCCCGTGTGCCTGCCCGCCCGAGAAGCTCCCGCGGGTCCCGTTGGGTCCCGACTTTTTTTTTTTTTTGTGACACGGAGGTTGCGTGGCGGCCCCAGGGCATCACAACACGGACACAAATGACTAAACTCTGCATAACTCTCTGCATCTAGTTTATTTATTTTTTTTTTTAATTTTATTTGCAAACACCAAGTGAACAGATATTTACATTGATAAAGGTTACATAGATTACAAAGTTCGGTGGTGTCCTGTGTGGGTGGGTGTGTGTGTGTGTGTGTGTGTTTGTTTTTATCACCTTATAGGGACAACCACCGGACAGCACACTCTACAAGTGGGGACCTGAATTTTTGTCGGGACAAAAAACCCGGTCCCCACAAAAATGACAATGTAATTGATGAAAATAAGCTCCGGACAACACCCTGTACAAATTTGGGAAAAATCCCACAAGTCAAAAAACCTGACTTTAAGTGTGTGCCCACACACACTGTGTCTATTTTAACAGAATAGCGCGTTTTAGAGGGGGGATTAATGGAGACACTCAGTCCGCCTCTGAGGCACTCTGCTCTGGATTTCTGGTAGGGGGGTCATTGCTCACTCTCATGCCCGGGGAAGAGCACTCATCCCCGGCTAGGTTGCACGGAGGGTCGGCCCCTGTCCTCCGGAGAACCAGACAATTTTCTCACCCGATTTTAAACACTTTAATTCGGCCTGGGGCACTTCTTAGGGGCATGGATGGATGCAGCGTGACCTGCTCTTTAACCCTGGGTGGGTCTTAAGCCAGAGCACCGTGTATTTTTGACAGAATAGTCGGTTTTAGAGAGGGGGAATCCCGGGACATCCAGTCCGCCTCTGGTGCACTCTGCTCGGACTGGGTTTTGGGGTTATACACCCCCTGAGTTCCAGAAGAACCAGGGTTGTTTCAGGCTTGATTTTACCTTGTCTAATAAGATGCTTTGCTTGTTTTAGAGGCATGGATGGTGACTCAGATGACCTGTCTGGGTGTACCTCATCGGGCAGCCCTGCTTTCGTTCCTGAATTCAGCGACAGCGACAGCGATGGGGACAGTGGAGATTCATTTAATTCATTCATGTCAACAGAAAGCAACCTGCCAGGAAATTCAAAAAATAGACCCAGGACACACTCAAAAAGCCCAATCCAACATACCAATGACACCCCTTCAGAACAGCAACAAGTACCAGAAAGTAGCTCATCACCTCCTTGGACAGTCCAACGCCAACGTTCACTGTCAGTGCAGGCAGTAAGTACAAAAGCAGATGGGTCTCGCCAGTACAATAAGAGACAATATTGCTTGTTCTGTAATAAAGGATTACTGAAAATAACTCGACATTTGGAGCATGTTCATAAAAATGAACTTGAGGTTGCACAAGCCATGTCTTATAATAAGGGATCAAAAGAAAGAAAGCTCCATCTTGAACATCTTCGAAACAGGGGAAACTTTGCTCATAATGTTGAGGTGTTAAACGGAGAAGCAGGTGAACTTGTTCCCCGGAGGAAACCATCAGTAAACACAGAAGCCCAGGATTACATGCACTGTGTTCACTGCCAAGGCCTATTTAGAAAGAAGATTCTTTTTAAACATGTCTCAAAATGCAAGTTTAAGCCTAGCGGTGAGCCAAATCGAGGAAGAACGCGGGTTCAGGCGCTCTGTGCATTTGCTGTACCACCACCTCCGGGCGTCAAACAAGACTTCTGGAAGCTGCTAAGCAACATGATAAATGATAAAGTTTCTTCCATAGTGAAAAAAGATCCATGTATTCTAGAATTTGGTGAAAATCTTTTTAGTCGTTTTGGCCATGATGCTGGGAAACATGAGTATATTCGTCAAAAACTGAGAGAGTTGGGAAGGCTTCTGTTATGCTCAAGAAAAAACCCGGCGCTAAAGACCATTGAGGACCATGTTTTGCCTTCAAATTTCATGCATGTTGTAGAATCTGTGAAATGTGTAGCTGGATATGACAGGCAAAACAATACATATAAACGCCCAAGTCTGGCTCTCAAATTAGGGCATAGTCTGTCAAAGATTTCAATGTTGGTTGAAAGTCGTTCAAACATCCAGAACAACAGTGTTGCAGCTAAAAATGCCCGTACATTCCGACAAATCTATGAAGCAAGATGGCATGAAATGATATCTGCAGCGTCACTGAGAACACTTCAAGAAGCCAAGTGGAATGCTCCACTTTTACTTCCATTCACAAGAGATGTCCAGGTGCTTCATTCATTTCTGGATGCAGAGCAGCAGAAACTTCACTCCACGTTGTCTTCTCAAGTGTCACCCCAGGACTGGGCTGGATTAGCAAAAGTCACCCTGACTCAGATAATTCTCTTCAACAGACGGCGTTCCGGCGAAGTATCAAAAATGCCTCTGTCAGCATACATGTCTCCGCATAGCCAGGATGCGCTGGAAGACCTGGGTGATGCACTCTCTGATTTAGAAAAGAAACTGTGTCAACACTTCAGAAGACTGGAGATAGCGGGGAAGAGAGGAAGGAAGGTGCCGGTTCTTTTGACACCAGCCATGCAGGAAGCATTGGATCTTCTTGTCAGCAAGCGGGAGATGTGTGGGGTTGTACCGGGAAACAAATACCTTTTTGCCAGACCAAAAGCATGTTCATACTTTCGTGGGTCTGACTGTCTCCGGCATTTTGCCAAGATGTGTGGGGCAAAAAACCCAGAAAGCCTCACCTCCACAAAACTGCGAAAACAAACTGCAACTCTGTCTCAAGTTCTTAACCTGAGCAACACAGAGTTGGATCAGCTGGCCGATTTCCTGGGGCATGATGTAAGAGTCCACCGACAGTTCTACAGACTTCCAGAAGGCACCCTTCAACTGGCTAAAGTGAGCAAGATCCTCATGGCTTTGGAGCAGGGACGTATGGCTGAATTCAAGGGAAAAGGCCTGGATGACATCACTATTGACCCAGAAGGTAAAGATTTTTTTTGTCTATCCACACTTGAGCTCCAGCAGATAGGCCAGGTTCCAGGTTAAAAAGCCCCAAATCAGGAACCCCTCTTTTAAACCCCAGAATAGTGGGTCTATGCTGGGCAGCAAGCTGGCCACTATCAGCTTCTGAGTCTCTGCCCAGGCCTGGTGCTCCTCTCTGGGCCAAGTGCTCTCACACTCTGCCTCCTGGAGCCTCTCCTCCACCTCCACAAGGCTCCAGGAGATCCTCACACTAAGTCCAGGTCAGGTGCACCTTACTGGGCCAACT
Source organism: Mugilogobius chulae (assembly GCA_038363315.1). Lineage (NCBI taxonomy): Eukaryota > Metazoa > Chordata > Actinopteri > Gobiiformes > Gobiidae > Mugilogobius > Mugilogobius chulae. The sequence continues at coordinate 28,516,254 of CM076405.1, read as the reverse complement.
GCACTGACACTCTGCCTCCTGGAGCCTCTCCACCACCTCCACAAGGCTCCAGGAGAGCCTCACACTAAGTCCAGGTCAGGTGCACCTTACTGGGCCATGTGCCCTGACACTCTGCCTCCTGGAGCCCCTCCACCACCTCCTCCAGGAGAGCCTCACACTAAGTCCAGGTCAGGTGCACCTTACTGGGCCAACTGCACTGACACTCTGCCTCCTGGAGCCTCTCCACCACCTCCACAAGGCTCCAGGAGAGCCTCACACTAAGTCCAGGTCAGGTGCACCTTACTGGGCCATGTGCCCTGACACTCTGCCTCCTGGAGCCCCTCCACCACCTCCTCCAGGAGAGCTCACACTAAGTCCAGGTCAGGTGCACCTTACTGGGCCATGTGCCCTGACACTCTGCCTCCTGGAGCCCCTCCACCACCTCCTCCAGGAGAGCCTCACACTAAGTCCAGGTCAGGTGCACCTTACTGGGCCAACTGCACTGACACTCTGCCTCCTGGAGCCTCTCCTCCACCTCCACAAGGTTCCAGGAGAGCCTCACACTCTGCCCAGGAAAGGTGCTCCTATCTGGGCAGGTGAAGACATACATAAAGTTTGTACATTTCGGCTTGACTAAGCTGTTTCTTTACTTTTAACAGATCATGCCCTCCAGGACAGTGAGGACGAGGACGAGAACCAGAACATAGAAGAAGATCTGGATGCTGAAATGCCAGACGAAACAAATGAAACATCCCAGCCTGTTACAATTGAAACATCCAGCCATCCTTCACTGCAAGCGGTCCAAAGACCGTCACGCAAAGGACCGTCACGCACCCCCACTTCAGCTCGCCGGACAGTCGTAAAGAGAACGTGGAACCCAAGAGAGGTCAAAGCCGTGGAAAAGCACTTGATGCACTTCATAAACTCGTGCCGAGTTCCGGGCAAAGCAGACTGTGATAAGTGCCTTCGGCTTGAGAAAGTCGCGCTCAAACGGAGGGATTGGTTAGCAGTGAAATTTTATGTAAAGAATCGAATCACAGCTCTTAAAAGAACAGTTTAATGATTATAATTTAATTTATGTTAATAAAGATTTAGTTTTATTCATTTTTGTGTGTCATTATTTCCTAAAAATTCATTCCAATAACCAGTGTACATGGTTGGGTCTCATAACTATCTCTATCCCTGAAATGTCCCCAGAAGTTTTTAATAGGAATAAATGTTTTTTGAAGTCAAATTACTGCTAAGGAAATTTAGAGAACCATAACATATTTTTTGGGCTCCGGTAGAACCAGCAGAAAGGGACGTTCCCACAAGGCATGTTCTAGTCATGCGTCCCTACAATATGTTAAAGACACGTATGTGTGTGTGGTGCGTGTGCGTGCATGTGGGAAAGGATGAGTGCATGAGATGAGTGTACGCATGGGAACTTGAGTGAAGGCTAACAGGAAGTATTTATGAACATGACCAATGGTACTAAAACATATAACAGCATTATGGGGATGTCAAACAGTTCAGTACAAAATGAGCAATTGAAAAGGTGAAGAATAAAACAAAACAAAAACAAACAAAAACAAATACTGAGATAAAATTAACGATGAGAGAACAGAGACAAGGAAAAGAAAGAAAGAAGTAAAATAAGATGATCATAATATTGATAATGACATTGACAATGAATAATAAACGGTGTGGGCAACAACAAAAGTGACAAAGACAGTAACAATACAATACCAACAACAGGGAGAGAGAGAGGAAGGGAAGAGAAAAGAGAAACCGTTATGTGGACCCATTCAGCGTGGAAGCAGTGTGGAATTTCATCGCTTTGGTTTTTCATTGATTCAAATTGTGTGTGTAGTGCATTAAAGAGACAGGGTTATGAGGGTCTACTGTCCGGGAGTATCAGCCCCTGTAGCAAGGTCCCCCACCCCTGCATGTCCTTGTTGTCTGCGGCCTTCTTTATGTTGCGTTAAAACAAAGACAGAGTTTGGAGAGTGCACCAGGGGTGTATGGCCCCTGGGTGCCACTCCTGTCCTCTGCTTGCCCTTTCTTTGTTTATTGTTTTTGTTTTTTTTTTTGTTTTCCTCTTCTTTTTTTTTATTCATGTATTCATTTTTATTTATTTTTTATTTTTCTTCCTCCATCTGCTAAGTCCACACAGCAAGACATCCACCACCGTCCCTCCTTCCTCCCTCCCCCCTCCCTCCTTTCCTATTGTTTTTTTTTTTTTTTTTGTCATGTATCATATAAGACAGGGGATTTATTCGCTTTTGCTTGTGTTTAGATTAATGTTAAAGGACTGAGAGAAGGGGTTTATTGAGGGGATTTCTTGGACTTTATGTTATTTTGGAGGGAGATGTGATCAAATAAAAAGGTTTTTCCATATGGCAATGTGTATTTTTTTCTTGTTTTCCAGTTAATGAGAATACTTTCTTGGCGATAGTTAGCGACACAAGAAGGAGTTTTTTGTTGTATTTGCTAAGTGGATTTATTTAGATGTTTTCCGAGTATTGCAAAGTGAGGGATCCATTGGGAGATATGGCAGCCAAATACAGAGGAGAGTGTGTCAGTGATTGTTTCCCAAAAATATTTGACCGGTGTGCAATGCCAGAGTGCATGAAGGTAGTTGTCTCTATTATTTTGTGTACAGTGTGTGCATGTGTCTGAAGAGAAGCCATTTTTGATAGTTTGTAGCCCGTGTAGTGATATCTATGGAGAACTTTAAATTGAATGAGTTGTAAGTTGGTATTGTTGGTCATTGAATAGATGTTATTGCATATGTGGGTCCAGAAGTCGGCATTGNACTGTATAATGCACTTAGTTCATAGGTTCTTAGTCAATCTTTATAAACTTAAACAAGCTTCTTTGCTAGCCATCAAGACTAACTAGCATTGTTTGTTTGACTAGTTGCCAATAACTTAACAGTTATTTCTAACTTTCTAACAGTTCTTTGTCTATTTGTTGAGACTTTCCAAGTTAAGGTTTAGGTAGACTTTATTGTCCTCCTACCGGAATTTCATTCTCTGCATTTGTCTCATTGTTCAATTCCTCTGGGGCAACCTTACTGTATATAATTGTCTTAAACATGTTTTGGTATAGGGCACACACAGAAAAGGCAGGGTCACCCTAACCTTGCGCAGCAAGATGAATTCTCGCGGTATTTGTGGGTTTACAAATCCACGAGAAACCATCTTGAAAGACTCCCGCCCTATGGTTTGAGCCGAGTATCGAATACTCGAACCAATCAGAAGGCTTCTCTACAGGAGAGGCGGGATTTACAGATGTGAAATCAGCGAGTGCCAGGCGTCACGTGCTCACAGCAAAACAACAACATGGCGACGCGGGCAGACGCAGGTACTGTTGCAAAGGCTATTGACTGAAGCACGCTAGGGAACGCAGATCACTAAACACGGAGAGGACCGGACCCGGAGAACACGAGAGAGACGCAGATAGACCGGAGCACACGAGAGAGACGCAGATAGACCGGACCCGGAGCACACGAGAGAGACGCAGATAGACCGGACCCGGAGCACACGAGAGAGACAGATAGACCGGACCCGGAGCACACGAGAGAGACACAGATAGACCGGACCCGGAGCACAGAGAGAGACGCAGATAGACCGGACCCGGAGCATATGAGAGAGACGCAGATAGACCGGACCCGGAGCATATGAGAGAGACACAGATAGACCGGACCCGGAGCACACGAGAGAACACAGATAGACCGGACCCGGAGCGCGCAGGGAAAGCGCAAATCGCCTGGAGATGGACACAACCACGGGGAGGACAGCTGTAACAGACGCAGACATACTGTTGCTCGCTGGCGGTGGAATATTGTTGTGAAGTAGAGACCTGCACGGGACTAGATTTTCATGACCGCTCCCGCCCGATCCCGAAGCATCCGTGACCGTTCCCGCCCGATCCCGACGCCCCCGTGTGCCTGCCCGCCCGAGAAGCTCCCGCGGGTCCCGTTGGGTCCCGACTTTTTTTTTTTTTTGTGACACGGAGGTTGCGTGGCGGCCCCAGGGCATCACAACACGGACACAAATGACTAAACTCTGCATAACTCTCTGCATCTAGTTTATTTATTTTTTTTTTTAATTTTATTTGCAAACACCAAGTGAACAGATATTTACATTGATAAAGGTTACATAGATTACAAAGTTCGGTGGTGTCCTGTGTGGGTGGGTGTGTGTGTGTGTGTGTGTGTTTGTTTTTATCACCTTATAGGGACAACCACCGGACAGCACACTCTACAAGTGGGGACCTGAATTTTTGTCGGGACAAAAAACCCGGTCCCCACAAAAATGACAATGTAATTGATGAAAATAAGCTCCGGACAACACCCTGTACAAATTTGGGAAAAATCCCCACAAGTCAAAAAACCTGACTTTAAGTGTGTGCCCACACACACTGTGTCTATTTTAACAGAATAGCGCGTTTTAGAGGGGGGATTAATGGAGACACTCAGTCCGCCTCTGAGGCACTCTGCTCTGGATTTCTGGTAGGGGGGTCATTGCTCACTCTCATGCCCGGGGAAGAGCACTCATCCCCGGCTAGGTTGCACGGAGGGTCGGCCCCTGTCCTCCGGAGAACCAGACAATTTTCTCACCCGATTTTAAACACTTTAATTCGGCCTGGGGCACTTCTTAGGGGCATGGATGGATGCAGCGTGACCTGCTCTTTAACCCTGGGTGGGTCTTAAGCCAGAGCACCGTGTATTTTTGACAGAATAGTCGGTTTTAGAGAGGGGGAATCCCGGGACATCCAGTCCGCCTCTGGTGCACTCTGCTCGGACTGGGTTTTGGGGTTATACACCCCCTGAGTTCCAGAAGAACCAGGTTGTTTCAGGCTTGATTTTACCTTGTCTAATAAGATGCTTTGCTTGTTTTAGAGGCATGGATGGTGACTCAGATGACCTGTCTGGGTGTACCTCATCGGGCAGCCCTGCTTTCGTTCCTGAATTCAGCGACAGCGACAGCGATGGGGACAGTGGAGATTCATTTAATTCATTCATGTCAACAGAAAGCAACCTGCCAGGAAATTCAAAAAATAGACCCAGGACACACTCAAAAAGCCCAATCCAACATACCAATGACACCCCTTCAGAACAGCAACAAGTACCAGAAAGTAGCTCATCACCTCCTTGGACAGTCCAACGCCAACGTTCACTGTCAGTGCAGGCAGTAAGTACAAAAGCAGATGGGTCTCGCCAGTACAATAAGAGACAATATTGCTTGTTCTGTAATAAAGGATTACTGAAAATAACTCGACATTTGGAGCATGTTCATAAAAATGAACTTGAGGTTGCACAAGCCATGTCTTATAATAAGGGATCAAAAGAAAGAAAGCTCCATCTTGAACATCTTCGAAACAGGGGAAACTTTGCTCATAATGTTGAGGTGTTAAACGGAGAAGCAGGTGAACTTGTTCCCCGGAGGAAACCATCAGTAAACACAGAAGCCCAGGATTACATGCACTGTGTTCACTGCCAAGGCCTATTTAGAAAGAAGATTCTTTTTAAACATGTCTCAAAATGCAAGTTTAAGCCTAGCGGTGAGCCAAATCGAGGAAGAACGCGGGTTCAGGCGCTCTGTGCATTTGCTGTACCACCACCTCCGGGCGTCAAACAAGACTTCTGGAAGCTGCTAAGCAACATGATAAATGATAAAGTTTCTTCCATAGTGAAAAAAGATCCATGTATTCTAGAATTTGGTGAAAATCTTTTTAGTCGTTTTGGCCATGATGCTGGGAAACATGAGTATATTCGTCAAAAACTGAGAGAGTTGGGAAGGCTTCTGTTATGCTCAAGAAAAAACCCGGCGCTAAAGACCATTGAGGACCATGTTTTGCCTTCAAATTTCATGCATGTTGTAGAATCTGTGAAATGTGTAGCTGGATATGACAGGCAAAACAATACATACAAACGCCCAAGTCTGGCTCTCAAATTAGGGCATAGTCTGTCAAAGATTTCAATGTTGGTTGAAAGTCGTTCAAACATCCAGAACAACAGTGTTGCAGCTAAAAATGCCCGTACATTCCGACAAATCTATGAAGCAAGATGGCATGAAATGATATCTGCAGCGTCACTGAGAACACTTCAAGAAGCAAGTGGAATGCTCCACTTTTACTTCCATTCACAAGAGATGTCCAGGTGCTTCATTCATTTCTGGATGCAGAGCAGCAGAAACTTCACTCCACGTTGTCTTCTCAAGTGTCACCCCAGGACTGGGCTGGATTAGCAAAAGTCACCCTGACTCAGATAATTCTCTTCAACAGACGGCGTTCCGGCGAAGTATCAAAAATGCCTCTGTCAGCATACATGTCTCCGCATAGCCAGGATGCGCTGGAAGACCTGGGTGATGCACTCTCTGATTTAGAAAAGAAACTGTGTCAACACTTCAGAAGACTGGAGATAGCGGGGAAGAGAGGAAGGAAGGTGCCGGTTCTTTTGACACCAGCCATGCAGGAAGCATTGGATCTTCTTGTCAGCAAGCGGGAGATGTGTGGGGTTGTACCGGGAAACAAATACCTTTTTGCCAGACCAAAAGCATGTTCATACTTTCGTGGGTCTGACTGTCTCCGGCATTTTGCCAAGATGTGTGGGGCAAAAAACCCAGAAAGCCTCACCTCCACAAAACTGCGAAAACAAACTGCAACTCTGTCTCAAGTTCTTAACCTGAGCAACACAGAGTTGGATCAGCTGGCCGATTTCCTGGGGCATGATGTAAGAGTCCACCGACAGTTCTACAGACTTCCAGAAGGCACCCTTCAACTGGCTAAAGTGAGCAAGATCCTCATGGCTTTGGAGCAGGGACGTATGGCTGAATTCAAGGGAAAAGGCCTGGATGACATCACTATTGACCCAGAAGGTAAAGATTTTTTTTGTCTATCCACACTTGAGCTCCAGCAGATAGGCCAGGTTCCAGGTTAAAAAGCCCCAAATCAGGAACCCCTCTTTTAAACCCCAGAATAGTGGGTCTATGCTGGGCAGCAAGCTGGCCACTATCAGCTTCTGAGTCTCTGCCCAGGCCTGGTGCTCCTCTCTGGGCCAAGTGCTCTCACACTCTGCCTCCTGGAGCCTCTCATCCACCTCCACAAGGCTCCAGGAGATCCTCACACTAAGTCCAGGTCAGGTGCACCTTACTGGGCCAACTGCACTGACACTCTGCCTCCTGGAGCCTCTCCACCACCTCCACAAGGCTCCAGGAGAGCCTCACACTAAGTCCAGGTCAGGTGCACCTTACTGGGCCATGTGCCCTGACACTCTGCCTCCTGGAGCCCCTCCACCACCTCCTCCAGGAGAGCCTCACACTAAGTCCAGGTCAGGTGCACCTTACTGGGCCAACTGCACTGACACTCTGCCTCCTGGAGCCTCTCCACCACCTCCACAAGGCTCCAGGAGAGCCTCACACTAAGTCCAGGTCAGGTGCACCTTACTGGGCCATGTGCCCTGACACTCTGCCTCCTGGAGCCCCTCCACCACCTCCTCCAGGAGAGACTCACACTAAGTCCAGGTCAGGTGCACCTTACTGGGCCATGTGCCCTGACACTCTGCCTCCTGGAGCCCCTCCACCACCTCCTCCAGGAGAGCCTCACACTAAGTCCAGGTCAGGTGCACCTTACTGGGCCAACTGCACTGACACTCTGCCTCCTGGAGCCTCTCCTCCACCTCCACAAGGTTCCAGGAGAGCCTCACACTCTGCCCAGGAAAGGTGCTCCTATCTGGGCAGGTGAAGACATACATAAAGTTTGTACATTTCGGCTTGACTAAGCTGTTTCTTTACTTTTAACAGATCATGCCCTCCAGGACAGTGAGGACGAGGACGAGAACCAGAACATAGAAGAAGATCTGGATGCTGAAATGCCAGACGAAACAAATGAAACATCCCAGCCTGTTACAATTGAAACATCCAGCCATCCTTCACTGCAAGCGGTCCAAAGACCGTCACGCAAAGGACCGTCACGCACCCCCACTTCAGCTCGCCGGACAGTCGTAAAGAGAACGTGGAACCCAAGAGAGGTCAAAGCCGTGGAAAAGCACTTGATGCACTTCATAAACTCGTGCCGAGTTCCGGGCAAAGCAGACTGTGATAAGTGCCTTCGGCTTGAGAAAGTCGCGCTCAAACGGAGGGATTGGTTAGCAGTGAAATTTTATGTAAAGAATCGAATCACAGCTCTTAAAAGAACAGTTTAATGATTATAATTTAATTTATGTTAATAAAGATTTAGTTTTATTCATTTTTGTGTGTCATTATTTCCTAAAAATCCATTCCAATAACCAGTGTACATGGTTGGGTCTCATAACTATCTCTATCCCTGAAATGTCCCCAGAAGTTTTTAATAGAATAAATGTTTTTTGAAGTCAAATTACTGCTAAGGAAATTTAGAGAACCATAACATATTTTTGGGCTCCGGTAGAACCAGCAGAAAGGGACGTTCCCACAAGGCATGTTCTAGTCATGCGTCCCTACAATATGTTAAAGACACGTATGTGTGTGTGTGCGTGTGCGTGCATGTGGGAAAGGATGAGTGCATGAGATGAGTGTACGCATGGGAACTTGAGTGAAGGCTAACAGGAAGTATTTATGAACATGACCAATGGTACTAAAACATATAACAGCATTATGGGGGATGTCAAACAGTTCAGTACAAAATGAGCAATTGAAAAGGTGAAGAATAAAACAAAACAAAAACAAAACAAAAACAAAATACTGAGATAAAATTAACGATGAGAGAACAGAGACAAGGAAAAGAAAGAAAGAAGTAAAATAAGATGATCATAATATTGATAATGACATTGACAATGAATAATAAACGGTGTGGGCAACAACAAAAGTGACAAAGACAGTAACAATACAATACCAACAACAGGGAGAGAGAGAGGAAGGGAAGAGAAAAGAGAAACCGTTATGTGGACCCATTGCAGCGTGGAAGCAGTGTGGAATTTCATCGCTTTGGTTTTTCATTGATTCAAATTGTGTGTGTAGTGCATTAAAAGAGACAGGGTTATGAGGGTCTACTGTCCGGGAGTATCAGCCCCTGGTAGCAAGGTCCCCCACCCCTGCATGTCCTTGTTGTCTGCGGCCTCATCTTATGTTGCGTTAAAAACAAAGACAGAGTTTGGAGAGTGCACCCAGGGGTGTATGGCCCCTGGGTGCCACTCCTGTCCTCTGCTTGCCCTTTCTTTGTTTATTTGTTTTTGGTTTTTTTTTTGTTTTCCTCTTCTTTTTTTTATTCATGTATTCATTTTTATTTATTTTTTATTTTTTCTTCCTCCATCTGCTAAGTCCACACAGCAAGACATCCACCACCGTCCCTCCTTCCTCCCCTCCCCCCTCCCTCCTTTCCCTATTGTTTTTTTTTTTTTTTTGTCATTGTATCATATAAGACAGGGGATTTATTCGCTTTTGCTTGTGTTTAGATTAATGTTAAAGGACTGAGAGAAGTGGGTTTATTGAGGGGATTTCTTGGACTGTTATGTTATTTTGGAGGGAGATGTGATCAAATAAAAGGTTTTTCCATATGGCAATGTGTATTTTTTTCTTGTTTTCCAGTTAATGAGAATTACTTTCTTGGCGATAGTTAGCGACACAAGAAGGAGTTTTTTGTTGTATTTGCTAAGTGGATTTATTGTAGATGTGTTTCCGAGTATGCAAAGTGAGGGATCCATTGGGATATGGCAGCCAAATACAGAGGAGAGTGTGTCAGTGATTGTTTCCCAAAAATATTTGACCGGTGTGCAATGCCAGAGTGCATGAAGGTAGTTGTCTCTATTATTTTGTGTACAGTGTGTGCATGTGTCTGAAGAGAAGCCCATTTTTGATAGTTTGTAGCCCGTGTAGTGATATCTATGGAGAACTTTAAATTGAATGAGTTGTAAGTTGGTATTGTTGGTCATTGAATAGATGTTATTGCATATGTGGGTCCAGAAGTCGGCATTGGGAGCAAATGCTAAGTCTTGTTGCCATTTCAAAATTGGAAGATGAATTGTGCTGTCTGACTTTGTGATCATTTTATATATTTTGGAGTTAATTTTATATGGAGTTATGTTAAGAAAACCGTAAATTGTATCTGAGAGGTTGAGGTTAATTGACTGGATGTTGATTTTTTTGCAGATTATTGACTTTAGTTGTAGGTACTCAAGAAAGCATTTGCTCCCAATGCCGTGTTCCTGGATCAGAATATTGAATGGTGTTATATTGTTATTTGTGATGATGTGATTTAAGTGGGTGATGCCTTTTTCTGCCCAGTGTTGAAAATTGAGATGTTTATTATTGCATTGAAATTCAGGATTGTGCCAGATTGGAGTGTATTTGGATGGAGTTAGTGAGATATTGTTTATCTTATGTAGTTTCCACCAGGCTGTCAGAGCTGATGCTATTGTTGGTGCGTTGAACAATGGGTTTTTCTTTATAGATGGACTTAGAAAGGGTAGGTCTGAGATGTTGATGTCTTTGCAAATTGATTGTTCGATGTCTATCCAAATTGAGTCGTGTGTCTTGTCTGGTTGGAACCATTTATATATGAACTGTAGGTGGTTTGCTAATGAGTAGTGATAGAAATTTGGTGCATTGAGTCCTCCTTGAGATTTGGGTTTCTGTAGTGTGGTGAGTTTTATCCGTGGGGTTTTATTTTTCCAATAGAAAGCGCTTGTGATTGAGTCGAGTGTTTTGAACCATGATGCAGTTGGATGTGTTGGGGTCATTGATAATATATAATTAATTTGGGAAGTACTGACATTTTTATAAGGGATATTCTGCCTGTGATTGAAATAGGGAGGTTGTTCCAACGTTGCAGATCGGTTTGTATTTGTTTGAGAAGTGGTGAGAAGTTCAGGGTAAACAGATCTGACAGCCTGGGGGAAATTGTTATTCCTAAATACTTGATGTGATTGGTGGTGAGTGGGATTGGACTGTTCAATGCTGCCATATCCCAATTACTGGCCTGTAAAGGAAGAATGGCAGATTTGCTCCAGTTTATTAAATATTGGGATATTGTAGAGAAGGAATCAATTAGTTTTATTGTGTGGTGAAGTGATGATGGAGGGTTTTGAAGAAACAAGAGTATGTCATCTGCATAAAGACTGATTTGTGTTCTATGTTTTGTGTTTTTATTCCTTGAATATAGGAATTTTGGCGGATTGCTGCTGCAAGTGGTTCGATAAAAATTAAAAATAATAATGGAGAGAGTGGGCATCCTTGGCGATTTCCACGTTGTAGTTTGAAGTGACGTGAGGTCATCCCATTTGTAATAACAGAAGCTGTAGGTGATGTATATAGAATCTTTATCCAGCTGGTAAACGACTCCCCAAAGCCGAATCTCTCCAATGTGGCAAACAGAAAGGGCCAGTCGACTCTGTCAAATGCCTTCTCTGCGTCCAGGGAAGCTATGATAGTGTTTTGTTGATGTAATGATGACCAGTGGATTAGATTGAAAAGTCGGCGCGTATTGGTGGATGAGTGTCTTCCTTTTACAAAACCGGTTTGATCTGGGTGAATTATTGTTGGTATTACCTTTCTAATCGATGGGCTAGTGTTTTAGCTATAATTTTTGTGTCAACATTGATGAGAGAAATAGGTCTATAGTTTTCTGGGTGTTTTGGGTCTTTATTAGGTTTGAGTAGAAGAGATATGGTGGCGGAGTTCATGTGACAGGGAAGTTTACCTTTTTGTTTTGACTCTTGTAACATGCGTATGAATAGTGGTGAGAGTATTGGCCAGAAGTGTTTATAAAACTCAGCAGGGAAGCCATCAGGACCAGGGGATTTGTTATTGGGCATATTTTTTAGGGCTGAGTGAAGTTCAAATTCTGTAATAGGAGATTCTAAAATTGATATATAGCTGGGAGGGAGGGTAGGAAGATTGATCTTGTTGAGAAATGCATGGATATTTGTTAGATTTTCTTTGGTATCAGAGGTGTATAAGCGGATGTAGTAATTCTCAAATATTTTATTTATTTCTTCATGAGATGACGTTGGCCTCCCTGCTGAGTTTATAATGGTGTGGATTAGTGTTTTTTCTTTGTTTAGTTTTACCTGATTGGCTAAGTATTTTCCTGGTTTATTACAGTGGAGAAAATGTTCTTGTCTGAGTCTTTGGATGAGGAATTGAGTTTTTTGTTTGTTATTTCATTTAATCTGGTTTTCAATTTCCTAATTTCTGTTTCTAAGTCTTTAGATTGATTTGCCATGTTAGCTTGTTCTAATGTGTTTATTTCTTGTTCCAGGTTATTTTGTAGTTCTTTTTCTTTTCTAGATTTGTGTACAGAGAAGGCAATGATTCGGCCAGTAAGGACAGCCTTTCCGGTCTGCCACAGGAGAGATGGTGACGAGCCTGGGGAGTCGTTCAATTCCATAAAGGATGCCCACTCTCTTCTAAGGAAGCTGTCAAAGTCTGGGTCTGATAGGAGTGATAAATTAAAACGCCATCTGTTGTTTGGTTTGGGTTGATTTGAGTAATTCCAAGAGATTGATATTGGTGCGTGGTCGCTAATTGTTATGGGGTAAATCTGCTGTTCTGTGATTTGTGACATGATAGAGTTACTATTGAGTATTAGGTCTATCCGGGAGTATGATTGGTGAACAGGTGAGTAAAACGTGTATTGTTTCTTTGATGGGTGTTTGAGTCGCCAACTATCGCCAAGTCCGGTATCTTCGATTAGATTTTGAGTGTCTCTGTGGATTGCCATACTCGTGCGGATGTGTTGTTTGAGCGATCTAATGTGGGGTCCAGTACTGTATTAAAATCTCCTCCAAGTATAATTGGAGAGTTTGAGAATGTTTGGAGGTGAGAAAAAAACGTTTGGAAAAAAAGTGAGTCATCTGTGTTGGGGCCGTATATATTTCCGAGAGTAATTGGGGAGTTGTTAATTGAAATATTTATAATTAGGTAACGTCCTTCTGAGTCAGAAATTGTGGAGTTAAGTACAAATTGAATATTTTTATGAATGAGAATGCATACACCTCTTTGTTTGCTGTTGTAATGAGCTGAGAACACCTGTGTGTATTGTGGTGATTTAATATTTTTATATGTTACATCTGTGGCATGAGTTTCTTGTAGCAAACATATATCAGCTTTAAGTTTGATTAAGTGATCTAGAACTTTAACTTTTTGTTATTATTGCCAAGACCTCGAATATTCCATGATACTAGGTTAATTGATAACATATTTAATTACAGAAGCCATGATAGAAATAATGCCTGATTGTATGTATGCGTGTGTGGCTGTATGTGTGTGGGTGGGTGTGTGGGTGATTGGGGGTGTGGGTACGTGGGGAGAACAAAACAGGACAGATGCCTCCCCCCGCTGCAATCTGAGTAAAATGGGTAAGTGAATACAGAGATGAGAAGTGAAAGAGAGAGAAAGAGAGAGAGAGAGAGAGATTGTGAGAGAGAGAGAGAGAGAGAGAGAGAGAGAGAGAGAGAGAGAGAGAGAGATTTGCGGCAGAGAATAACATTCAGGCGCTGTAGTCGCTCTGATGACGTCAGTTGCGAGCGACAGCGTTTACCTCCACAGGTGGCGCGTGGGGTTGTTCGTCTCCGCCGGTGAGCCAGTACGTTATTTTAGAATTGCGATAGAGAAAGCCGTCAATATAAAGCTTGTCCACAGAAAGCCTCGCTCTCTTCCCTGCTGCCCTTGCCTCAGCCAGGATCGGTTGTAGTGATTTGCGGCGCCGCATAATCTCCGGAGGGAACTGGTCACTCAGGCCGAGTCCGGACCCTTTGAGCTCCTTGGCTTTGCCCATGATTGTTGCCTTATGTCTGGGGTCCAAGAGTTTGGCCACGATGGGACGGCATCGGGGTGATTTGTCGTTCTGTTGGCCCAAGCGGTGAGCTCGTGCCAGGTGGATTTGCTGCACCAGGTCATCGTCCATCTTGAGGTTGGTTTTGAAAAAACTTTTCACCAGTTTGTCTGTTGTTTGATATGTTTCTTTTTGCTGTTCAGGAAGTCCATGAATAATGAAATTGTCACGCATACTCCTGCACTGTAAATCGAGGATGTGGTTTTGCGCTGTGATAGAATCATATTGTAGCTGAGCTGTCAAATGTTTGAGGTGGTTTACTTCTTTGCGTAGCGATGCGTTGTCTTCTTTGAGAACCTCTACAAGAGAGATTTGAAAATCCAGTGACGTTTTCAGATCTTCCACGTCGTTGTTCAGTTTTTTGAGTAAATCCAGTTGAGTAAGTTGTTGTTGTATTGTTTCCATGGTTTCTCGGATTTGACGCATTTCTGCTGGTACCGATATATCCACGTCATCACTCGAACTGAGTTCTTGCCTTCCTCGTTTGCTGTCTGGTTTTGACATTTTGTAGACTTTGTCAATGTATGATTCTAGCTCCGAAAGAGTTTCACTGTCAGAGGAATCCAGGTTGGAAATAGTTGCTTATTTGATTGTAGCTTAAGCGGTGTAAATGTGGGGAAATAGCGCTCTACGTGTCACTCCTCAGCAGCCCTCACTCCTCAGCATCTAGTTTAAAAATGATAGGCACCAGCCTAAATAATCTGCAACAAGGCAATTATGTTCGTTTGACACATTCAATCATAAAGCCATAATGTCTGTGTATTTCTTACCTGAAATTCAAAGCTCCTCGCACCTCCAGTTTCAGCTAAACAAACACTTTACTTGCCCAAACTCCGTGTGTATTATTTCCATCTCCCCGTGCGTAAAAGCCATTCATTCATTCATTCCTCTGGGAAAGCTTACGTCCGTGCTGCGGCTGCTGCTGGCGCGAGGACGCACAGATGATGCACGCTAGACTAGGAAATACAGCAGCAGGTTTACGTGTCTGCACCTCGCGGGTGTCCGTGTTGTGTCTCTCTATTGACCAGCAGCGCGCACAAAGCCGTATTTCTTTCTTGCTACGTAATATTTTCAAGACAGCGGAGAGAGCGCGGGTCCGTTCGGGACCCGAGGCGTTTGGCCTGACCGCCCGTTCCCGCCCGAGGCAACGTTAAAAACCGCCCGATCCCGAGGGTTTGCTCACGGGTCCCGTGGGTCCCGCGGGAATTCCCGCCCGATGCAGGTCTCTATTGTGAAGTGCTTCAAACTTTGTTTATATGAACACAATGATATCAGTGGATTAGTCTTCACCATCTGGCGACTGAAGTTTGGAAGTTTTGGCGTCTCCTCTGCAATACGCAGGTAAGAAACAAATCGGTTTGTGGGAGACGTCATTTTGATTATGTATTGTGATTGGCTAAAACACCGCTAAGGTGGGGTGGGCGCTTTGTCCAATCAGATCAAGTATTTCGCGAGAAATCCCCCCCCCCCTTTCCTAACTGCTTTTGACGAGAGCCCTTCCAGATCGAATATGTGTAGAACTCAATGCAGAGTGATACACATATCGATCTGGCGTGAGCCAGGTTAGGGTCACCCAGGAGTCAAACCCACAACCTTCATGTTGTTAGACCACTGTGACCCCCGTCAACCAAATAAAGGTTTAAATAGTGAAGAGAAGGAAATAAACAAGTGTATTGGTGAAAATAGTAAATGTATTGATTTATAGTCAATTTAAATATTATAGTCGACCACCAGTCTGTAAACCTGACCAGTGAGAGGAATTCCCATGCGATATTTGTGAATCACAACCTTCACCAAATTGATTGGTTTGCATTGGGAACCGGTGATTTAAAGGCCCAATTGCATTGCAGCAGGGGGGTGAGTGGATGGGCTGGGCTGTTAGCAAAGACGACAGCAAGTAATGGCCAAATCAGGCAAAACAAAGATATCAGCTCCATGGATGTACAATGTTTCTCCTGCTGTTACAGTTTTTCAGTTTGAAACAAAAGTGATACTTGTTCTACACCATGTGCACATTGGACAAAGCATTAAATTTCATTGCTTTGATTGGTTAAGCACAAACTTAGGTAGGCGGGCACTAGTTGACAAGTCATCCAAACGACCCAAACGGTATTTCGTAAAACTACCCTTTTCTTGAATGGTTTTAGAGGGGGTGGTCGGATGGATAAAGTAGAAGAACTCAAATCAGAGTTGAACCAGCCTGTTCTCACTGATATGCATGTCTATACCATGCAAATGTAAACAGCTTGCCTATTTCACGTGTTTGCTACCTCAGTTCATTTCTATGGTGAACGTAAAGCCGTGTTATAATTCACGAATATTAACAAATCCGAATCCGAAAACGTACACATTTTTGTAATTTCAGACCTAAACGTAGTCGTTAACCCTAAATAAAACCTCCTGTATGGGCGTGTAATAAACACGTCAGAAAAGGAAGACACAGTATTACACATAGCATGGTAGAGACACATAATTCATGAGAATAAACTGACATACATCCATCTAGCTTGAGCCAGGTGAGCAGTCTGTAGTTTCTTTTGAATTATAGTATTTTTATTATTATTAAACAATAAAGTTAGATATATGACTATTTTAAAAACTTTTTTTCCAAAGATCAAATGTAGGATTGTCACCAGAACTATTTCATAATACACATTACTGTAAGAGTTTTCCAAACATTTCCCCATCCCCTTCCTGCTCGGCTCCTGCTTTAACAAGGAACGAGCTAAACTTTATTGTTCTAAGAATACTGTGAATAATGAGATGGTTTAATCAGAGCTGGTGTGAGTGGCAGCGAGCACAGACACCGGTCGTCTGAAAAGCCTTCATCAGCCTGACACTCTTCATTATCTTTACTGTTTCCTAGCAACCGCCTAAAAGCACACGGCCATTTTGCACAACAATGAGATGGTAAATATTTTATACTGATTTGTTATAAGGACACTCTGACGCATAGTCATTCTGTTGTTATACTATATAAACAAACTAATTTGTTTTCATATCAAAACTGGAGACAAACACAGACTGAACTAACGCTAACCAGAATTTGTACAGATGTCATTTACCTGATAAGATGTGTTCCTTAGCATTTTTGGCCTAATGTATAAACCCTGTTTCTCTGACTTTAATTAAGTGTCAAAACGGTAACTGAAAGTAGTTTTAAGACTTTCAACTGTTGCCCGACAAATATGTTTCTCATCAAACAGACTCAAAAACATTGCATTTAAAATAGATTTCAACTGTGATTCCAAACACTGTATCGTCAGAAATGTGAGAAAAACATGTGTTTCTGTTGTATATCTGTTTTTCTACTATCGTTTACCTGCGTTTCTCTTTTTACTTGCCATATACAAACTGCAGAGTTTGGGCTGTTTATTTTTTAGTATATTCTTTATCAAACTGCTTTTTCCTATTTCAGTCATCATGTTTTGATCTCCAGCAAGATAAAATGTCCTTTCTCTTCATTGTCTCCCATGTATTTTTGTCACTCACTTTTCACATTACGTCACATCATCATCAGGAACTGTGATCTTGCCCTTTATGTGACACACTGTGGTTGAATGAACTCAGACAGGACTTTCTTTGAGGATTGGAGCCTCTATGAGCAGAGTAAATTGCAGGTCCCATGTTCAACAGCATGTGTCACTGACCTCTGACGGACATGTTGTGCTGTCAAAAGAAAAGAGCTAAGAAACTAAAAATAGAACAGTTTGAAGCTTTGTGGGTCTGCTGCTCAGAAAAGTTGGTGCAACATTCAAGGTTCAAGAAATGCAGATGCCATTTGCAAAAGTAAAAAAAATGCATTCAGTGAGATTTAGGGGTGCACAGTAGCGAAGTGGTTAGATTCCCAATAAGGAGATTGTGGGTTTGAATACCAAGTTGGACCAAGTCAACATCTGATGATTTATTCGGGTGGAGTTTGCGTGTTCTTCTTGTTTTCTCTGAGCTATCTGGCTTTCTTCCAACACTAAAACATGCATGTATATTATCATTTGGCATCAGTGTAAAATCTCTCTAGTAAATGAATGAGAGAACCCCTGCCTTATACTGTAGTGCGATCAGGCATTTTTCCAACCCGCGGGTCACGCATTTTTGATATTACATGACCCAGCCCACCCGCACATTCGAGTATATTCATACGACTGGCACCACCTCCCATCAATCCATTCTATCAATGTTATAAGGCACAGCTAAATTTAAAATAGGAAAAAGTGCCTTATTCCTTTCGTTCCCTGATCCACTCCTCACAAAAAATTCCATCACATGATCACGTGTACTGTGTTTTGTTTTTGTTTTGTTTGCTTTGCGTTTCATGTTTGGAAGAGCGAGTGGCGGCGTGTAAAAGGTGCAGAGGCTCGGGGCTTACTCCAAACGTAGTTTTATTGTACTTTGTGACAATGACAATAAGTCTTCCTGTTCTGTTTTGTTAAGTGGCCTTTATTAATCTAATATTAAGTCAATGTGTAGAAGACAGATCTCTCAGAGCGTGTTTTAATCAAACAGATGTTTTTGTCACGCTTTCGTCTTCACTCTAGGCATTTCAGACAATCCTTGGCATTTAACCCCTCTCGCCTTTTTCTTTCTCCTGCAAAATGAAAGCAAATGTTGTGCACTTTTTGACTCTCTCTCACACTTATTTTTCAGCCTGCCCCAACCTGCGAGTCAAGGGTCAACCCAGACATCACAGGCCCAAAGTCACTGCGTTGGGCTCCAGTCAAACACAACCCCTGGCGGAGGAAGAAATATCCACATCATTCAAGTAAGCCCACACTTTCAGAGCAGAGTCAGTGGTCATGGAGCAGGCCTGGATAAGTAGAGCTTTCAAGTATTTGTTGGAGGTGAGGCTGAGCATACTCCTAAATCTCAGTCAACCACATTAACTCCTATTTTAGATATTAAAATTCAGTCCCAGCTAATTTCAAGTTCAGAATTAGCAGACTTGGATTTAATTTAGCACAGGAAGAACAAACAGGGAAAATGGAAAAGCTAAATTGTGCAAAAAAAAAAGGGAAACTAATGTGACAAGACCAAAAATAAGGAGAAATTGTCAAAAATGGGAAGCTTAAAAGTCATTGTCTTCTAAAAATAATATTTTCTTTTAATAACGTCGCACCAAGCTTATAAAATATGTGTGCACAGACTGGGCAAAGAGAGAGAGAGAAGCGAAGTATAAAGCTTGTCCAGTATTTCATCATTTATAAACTAAAAATGGCATTGACCACTGCTGTGAGCACATTATATTACACTATTTTGACACACATTTTGTTTAGTTTCACTTTAAAAAACAGGAGATCAATGAATATCTTGGAGGTAGTTTTTGTATTTTTGTATGTTAAAAGTGGACTGACTACCTTTTGACAAAACGCAGATTTGAATAAAACATGTATTTTGTAATCCTGAAGTTTTGAGTTGTACTAAATTAATACAAATGTTCTGTGTTTGGTCATTTGACTTGAGTGGACTTGCATGGTACTAGAGTATTAAAAATGGCTTGTTTATTCCCATAGAAAATGTGTTCCTTTAGCTATTTTTTCACTATATGGAATAACAAGATAATTGTCACTACTAATAATATTCTAAAGTATTGTTTTAGCTTACTACAGAATTGAGCATTGTCGACTTTTCACCTCCAGAAAGTTACACAGTGCATCTTTAAACAAAGCAAAAACATCTTGTCATTGGCTTCTCTGATTTTTACTTATGTTGGGCCAACAATAACAAAAAGAATGAAGGTTAAGAATTAAGATTAGTTTTCATGTTACATAGGGACACCGCAGGAAAAAGTCCTTGTTTTCAATAATGATAATGCAAAATGTTCGGATTCCAGATCTTTACGGCGGACTGATGTAAGCCTCATGACTCACCAATGACCTGATTTATTAATGACACCCCAGTGGACAAAGTAGCTGTTTCTGTATTATTTTCTTCCATCAGGCCAACTTAAAAGGACCGCATGTTCTTTCTGCTGTTATTTGCTCCCTGTTGAAGGATGCCATAGCAACGCAGTCATTGTTATTCGCGTCACCTGTCTGGGGCCGAAGTGCGGGCCCTGGAAGGCTCACATTAGCACTGCTCTGGTGAACGTAGACGCATCATATAAAGAATGAATGACTCTGTGCTGCTCATAAGATCACACGCCTGCCTTTGATTTGGAGCATTGTGTTTTGGACACAATGCTCAAAACCTTGCAGTTATTCCAGAAGCATCAACAGCTTGATCAATTATGGATCTAATGGATTACCAGTGATTATCTGAAGGACATTATTCATTTTTTCCCCTTGAACACATAACAAAATAGTGAGCTGCTAATATAAAATTGCTCATAGATATGGGTTCTGCTTTTTGAGCCTTACAACAGACTTTAAACCACAGTATTTATGATAACACGCCATAACAGTAAAATGCAAGAAAACTTGGTTACAGACTCTGGATGGGGCTTTGTGTCAGATAAGTTCAGTCAATTCAAGACCCTCCCTGATTGTATCTTATGTTTAAAAGAAGTATAGAGCTGCGGTTCTGCTTTTGGACCTCGGTTATTTACTTTAACTCCATGCTTTATGCCATACTCTGTAATATGAAGGACATTTCTTTGGACATGAGCAAAAGGCCTAGTCTGGGGCATTAGCTGGTTTTATTTTATTTTGTTGAAACTGTCTGATGAACGAACTGTTGGGGGTTTGTTCTTTCCTGCGTGGGCAGATATTTCAGTCAATCACTGCAATCTAAACATCTTTTTTTTTTTCTTTTTTTGTTAGACGTTTTCTTTTAAGATACTTAAAACTGAAACAGATTCTTATTGAGTATGTTAACACCTTACAATAATAGTTCATGAGTTCATGCATTAACTCATCATGAGTTCATCACGACTTCACCCATGAGCTCATTGTGAAGTCACATAGTTCTCAGTTTAGTAATATTAGGTACAGAAACTGTTTTTCATTTAGTCGTTGAGGAAACTAGATGTTAAAAAAGCTGTAAAAGTTTGACAAATTTTCTAATATTAAGGAGTTAAAGGTTCTATACCCAAATTTTGGTCCTTGAAAATGTAAGCAAATAATTCATTTTAAACTTCCTACATAAGTCTACATGTTTTTCTTACCTAATGCATTCTGAGTGTCTGAATTGTTCGTCCCGATGTGTTTTAAGCATTGTTTCACAGATGTTAGAAGCAAGAGGTGTTGGTATGCTAACGGCAAAAGCCACAATGGTAACAACAAAAAAGAACAAACTTAGCAGAGATGAGTGAACAAACGTCACATTATTAGATGTAGTTAGGATATTGCAGACTATTTTCCACCTAAAGATATCTGCGCTAGGGCGAAATTGATTTGAAGTTATTTTATTGTACAAAATCATAGTCCCTTTAAGTTTGAAATGTTTGCATGACTATGTTTTAAAAAATATGTGACATGTAGGGATGGGACGATGCGGAACAGGAGCCCAAATGGCGTGACTGTGCAACCTAAAGCGGGACAGGCGGTCACTCTTTCAAAATCGGTTCAGATGGGTGACCCACATCTGTAATGTAATGATAAGAGACAAAACTGTACGCTGAAGGAGAAAACAAACCAAAGTAAAAAAAAAAAGAAAAGCACTTCTTTAATGGTAGTGTCGCCTTACGCTAAACACACTTCCAAGAATATACTGTATAGAAGTCGCCCTTTCACTTTGCTAATACATTCCCATAGATTGCCCTTGTGATATTCTTCTCATGAGATAATTTGCATGCTCTATAGTCGTCTTTTGACATAACTGTTCATAAATGTCAGCGGTAGCCCACATCTCCGTGTATGTTCTTGAACACGCGTGTCACACAGATCTAATTATCTCCTCTTTAGACGCACACACGCCTTGGCCCTCTCCTCGCAGCCCCATCACCGTTCCCATTTACTCATGATAAATGTCTCTGATCCAGCGTCTGACAGAATGATTAATGGCCATGTGGATATGAGTATGCTTTATGCACGGATGCTTTTACTACTACTGTTTTTTTTTTCTCTCTTTCATAAGATTAAGTGACAAATTCCCTTCATGTCGTCAGTCTGTTAACAGCTCCGAAGACATGAAGTGAAGGAGAAGTTTCTTTGTTGGGAAGTTAGGGCAAAGATCCCTGTTAAGTTGTTCATTAAAGTGTTTGCTATTCTTGGAAAACACACATAAAGTGGTGTGGAAATAATGATCTTGTCTGTCTATTATAAGGATTAACTTTGTATACAAGGAAACATTTAGGGACTTATTTTGCTAAATCAGCTAACTTTTTAATGTTGCTAGCAGTGTTTCTCTTCATTTGCTTAGCTCTAGCTTCTTATTATTGACAATGTATTACAGCTGTAACTTCCATAAACCTGCTTTTCTGGACTTGCCTGACCAGCCAGTCCTTAGATGCTTTGACGGACAACTTTGCAAAGACGTGTTTCTTTTTCGAGAGCGGGCGTTCTGAGCGCTGAATCAGTGTGTCTTTTTTCAGTATGAAGGTTCTCAACACGATTTTAAGGAATTTATATATTCCTAATTGTTGAAAAAAATAATCTATCAGCTAAGTCCAAAATTGGAGAGGGGAGCGGCTGATTTAGATTGGATCGTCCTAATTTTGGACGACAAAGTGATTGGCTCTGTCTTTGGTTCCACACCCTTCTGCATCCAACCAGAACGTTGGAGGGGCTGACTGGTCAGGCAATTTCCGGACGGTACGCACAAATGATGGACCATCTGAGAACATTTGAGATGTGGATCTAAAGGAAGATGCTTAAGATTACATGGATGGACAAAGTTACCAACAGTAAAGTCAGAAGCTAAATGGGATTTGAAGAAGATCTTCTCAAGAATATTCAGAAAGAAAACTGAGCTTTTTTGGCCACATCATTCTTTACAATGTCTTGCAAAGAATTCTTTTAGAAGGAAGAACTCAAGCAAAGAGGGACAGAGGAAGACTGTGGACAGATAACATTAGACAATGAACGAGACTGAAGTTTGTTGTCGCAATCAGAAGAGCTTTGATTTTGAGACTGGCGAATGATGATGATGATACAGAACCACACGCAAGGTGCCTAGTCGTGTGCTTGGTGATACAGTCTGGGAAGTTTACTGTGTGTACTCACATATTTGGACACCTTTAATAGAAGGACACCTGCGTTGGTGTTGGGAGTGTCCTGGTCTAACGAAAGACTTACAAGGTACCAGCAAATTTACATAGATGCTGCATGAAGAAGTTAAAGAGCTATTCTGGGATTTGAGTGACCGACTGCAAGGATTATATCATAAAGTTGCACAAAGGTTTACAGCTTCTGGTCACAGGATTGACCATGAGAATATGTCCAAGCTTAAGGTCAATCGCATGATCATGGAACTGACATTTTTGGATATTTAAAATGTTTTTAAGGATAAGGCAAACTGGCCAAAACCTAAGGGTCCACAGATCTGGAACACCATACCTACCGG
Source organism: Mugilogobius chulae (assembly GCA_038363315.1). Taxonomy (NCBI): domain Eukaryota; kingdom Metazoa; phylum Chordata; class Actinopteri; order Gobiiformes; family Gobiidae; genus Mugilogobius; species Mugilogobius chulae. Next base: position 28,493,040 of record CM076405.1, on the reverse strand, counting down.
ACTGAAAGCTCTCACAGGTCTGCGACTCTTAACTGTAAGATCAAACAATGGCTCAAAGATGTGAACATTAGAGTTTAGCGTTTTTACTGTATTTTTTTTTTTTTTAAGTTACATGTTTCCTAATGCATTGTTTTGTATGTCTTTGTGCTTTGTAAAAGGGGACTGGGTCTGCTAATTTTGTCCCTCTCAAATAAACTAACTAAAATTTTTTGAAAAGATATGTCAACCAGTAGTGAAACATCCTCTGTCCAGTACAACATACTGTTTTGCACATGCATTTGCACTAAACTGACACAGAATCCATGTCTATCATCTATAAAAATCACTCGAGCTGTCAGGTTTAATGATAGGTGGAAATATTCAGCCTTGAAATGATGTGAGCTGAAAGATGTTTGAGAACATAAATGATGTTTGTGAATGTCTCTGGGTGTGAGGGAGGGGCTGCTTCACCAGGATTTCACAGGCTTTATTACTCGGCTTTGATAGTCTGTCTCAGATTTGCAATACTTTTAGAGCTGAAAAAGAAGTGAGATACAATCCGACGAGAGCAGCAGACAGGAGCTGTATTGTTGGAGATAATGGTTTGACGTACACAGTTCAGGACATTGTTGAAAAATTCTTGAAAATCAATAACGCAACCCTCCCAGACAGCAGTGTTTCCCATAATTGTTTTTGATAATTAAGAAAACTCTAAAATGTTCTAATTTATATATTTAGATCAAAATACTTCACCAACATGTTCCAGAAAGACCACTGCATGTGCGTACAGTTCAGTGTTCACATAAATCAACGTAACGCAGCCTGGATCACGCAGCAGTGGACCTGACTCAGCAGGACCACCGCTGGAAAACGATCCAGCATGAGCCCTGTGGTTAATCTAGTCTGTTTTTTTTTTTTTTTTAGCTCAGTCTGATTTCCCTGATCATGTAAACACCCTGTCAGTTGTCTCTCATTAACCTACATAGTGCTGTGAAGCGAAAATGTTATAACTGTACTTTACGGTTCAACGTGCCTACTTTTTACACTGTTGCACAGATTTTAAGTTGCTTTGTACAATCCTGTTGTGTTACAGTCGACTGAACACAAAACTGTCCTCCGATTGTCCTCTGGAGATGTTTCTTAGACAAATGATTAAATGCTTTCAATCAAAAATTTATATTAAATGAGATAAAAAGTGTCTCCACGTCCAGGTCAAAACTCAAACTATATTTGATCAAAATAAAAACTCATAATGGTTTAAAGTGAGGCCGATTCAAGACTAAAATAATTGTAGAGCATAGATAAGGCACAATACTTAACACAAAAGAGAAACAGAATATGAACAGAAACAACTTGAAATTAAACAAATATTCAATCTGCTGATGGCCTCATGCACTACTGGAGGCAGCCAAAGTACCTCAGTTTGAGAAACACACCTATACAGAAGACAATGTATATATATTTTTTGTGACTGTGATGTCACATTTGACAGTTCCATTAGTTGAAAAGTTTGAGCTCTGACTGTGCTCACCTCAGGCTGTCAGCCCAAGTGTCTCTATGACCTTCAACACTGTTATTCTTCAGTGGAAACTCTCTCAGCCTTCAGCCTCTCACTGTTTCTATCTCACATTTCTCACTTATGTACAGACGGACAGCAGCTTTTCTTTGTACTTTTTACCTTTGTGTAGATCTAGAACTGGACACAAGGTCACCTACATACAGAATCATTCAGCCAGGTTATAGAAATCAGAAAAGCTCGTTCTATTGTGTCACAACTGGAAAACAAACAAACAAACAAAAACAAACAAACCAAAACAACGACAACAACAACAACAGCAATAACAACTACTACAACTACTACTACTACTACTACTACTACTACTACTACAACTATTACTATTACTACTATTACTACTACTACCATTACTACTACTACTATTACTATTACTATTACTACTACTACTACTGGACTGGACTGGTTTTATTCTTTGTAAGATTAGTTAGGAAACTATTGTGTATTTTGTTGAGTTGAAATGTGCTAAATCCCAATTAGACTAGCTAAGTTCTTCACAGTCGCCAAGGCAACAGAAAAGATACTTTTAGTTTCCGTTTTGCCTCATGATTTTTTATTTGTTTTTATCTTTACTTATTTTAGAATAATGTGCAAGAAAACATGCAAGCTCTGCATAGAAAGGCCTTGGGTTTCCTGGGAATAAGAGACCTTTTTGCAGTAAAGGTAACTGCTGTGCCACTTTGTCAGTTAATTAGGCCAAAAAGCAACACATTTTATCAGTTCTTTTTATTTTGTAATTTTATCACAAAATGTTTAGCAGCATTTTGTGATTAAACTGCAAAAAACTGCATTACAACTGCATAAAAGGGAAATGTAACTTAGATAAAATGACTTGAATTATATTCATCTTTTTAAGATTTTAAGATTTTTTCACTTAATAAGATCTTGCTAGGATTATTTGACCTGTTTTAAGATTCTATCCTGACTTACCTTATCTAGATATAAAAAACCTATTTGAAGCCATAATTGCTTGAATCAAGAAAAGATGTGCTTAAAAATCTTGTCAAGAGAAATTAAAACTAGAATTTCTTGCTCAAAACAACTATGTTAATCAAATTTTCTTCACTTTAATTAAGACATTTATTTTTTTAAAGGCTTTTTTTTGTAACGCATTACTTGTTGTAGTTGTCTCATATTCATTAAACAAGCTACATTTCATAAAAACAGAGAGAATAAATCATAATGTAGACTGAAACTCTTCTGAACTTCTGATATTGTTTACATCTCCACATTTACTCACTCAAAAACACAGACACCGCAGCGTAAACCGCATCACATTATCTCCCAGACAGCACATCTCTCTTCACACCGTGACGGCGCAGGACACGGACCTAAAATGGAATCTCAAACGCGCTCGTAGGGTCATCGGAGTCTGGCTGGACGCGATAACATCAGAGCTGCGACCATGATACCAGCGCGGCGACGAGGAGGTGCTGGTTCAGACCGGACTAATCTGCCCACGGGACGGACACTATCGGGACACTCATCTGCAACGAGAATGAGATCCCACCAACGACCTTCAGCAGATTGTTATCGCCGCGGAGACACACAGCTCAGAGTGTGTGAGGCGAGAAAGAGAGAGAGGTAGTTAGAGGGGCTGGTGAATGATTATGGTAATTATTAGTCTTGGCACTTTTCTGGTCAGCCAAAGTCGCTTCACGAGTGTATGTATTATTCATGCACTGCTCATATTCAGAGGTGATAAGATAATTAGACAAGTCTCTGGGACAAGTGTGGCAGGAGGTCTCACACAACAGCGCCTCCGGACTTATCTATCGTTCACTCACACCCTGCTCATTCGTGTGGTCAACGACAGAACAGTTGTTGAAATCAAGCTGCCATATTTTGCGCCGCAGTTAAAAGATTCGGCTCCGGAGATGCGAGGCCTTTGTGGACTGATTGTGAACGTTCTTCTTCATTTTTCTCATTTTTCTCTCACATCCACCCAAAGTACCAAAGTTCAAGTTCTGATTAATGGTGCGTTCCAGTTATACTCAGAGTTCGAATCTGTACATTTCCTCTAGAACAGCCCACCAGCTCAGAATGCCTTCTCATAGCCAGAGATAGACAATGAAACATGGCAATCCCATCTGCTTTGTGAGAGATAAACTTCCGACAGCTTCATTAGTGATTGCATGTGTTATTTCTTCTTTAGTTTGCTTACACAGTTCACTCGCCTCTGTGAACCTGCTCCTATGCTCTTCTGCTGCTAATGGCTACACGGAGCTAATGTGGACAAAAGCACAAATTCACTCTTTTGATGTTTAGCAACTGTAAATTGACACGACAAGAACTTCATTTTGGCTTTGTTGAGCAATTTTATAGTTTTTATTATACAATTGGCTCTTTATTGAAAACATGTTTCCAACTTGACCACTGGAACTCACAAGCTCAGAGAAAAAAAAAACATGTCTCAGAAAACTGGGTTATTTCCCACCTACTACATGTAAAAAAGCACTGGGACGCTTGTCTGGGATCCAGAGCCCCATGATTCAGCAATTGTGAAGATTGGGTCTGGTCACCACACCCCCTGTATGTGTTTTAGATCCACTCCACGATGAACCGGGCAATCAGTTTATTTGTGTGACACAGATGAAACAAAGAAGCTGATTGGTCGTCTGTCATTTAGACCAAAATCTTCGTTTTTTGCTTCGCTCATTATTTCTGCAAAAATCTGCAATGTTTTTTTCAGTTCCAAGTAATAATTTTCTATATTTATTATAATCACCACAAAAAGTGAACTGCAACAAAAATGACTTACACATTGCAGCCCAGTCTCCTAAGACATACACGGAAATGTCAAAGCACGTTTTCACGCATGTTTTACTAAATATGATACAAAAAGCCAAAACATAAAATACCCATTTTGTTTGAAGCCATGTGGCGACATTTTCTTTGGGTTGAACGGGTAAATCTTAATCTAAACTTACCCATTTTAGTAACATTTTAGTAAGCCTAAACTTACTTGTTAAACTCAAAAATAATATGTGGCTTCAACCAAAATTCGTAGTTATTTTTGTAACATATTGACATCAAAAATACTATGTTGCACATAAGTTACAGGTTATTTAACGTTTTACAAATGTTACTTTATTTATCCTTGTTTGCATATGGATTTATTCAGTTGGAATGCTTTGAACTGGGAACTGGCCATGTTCAACTGGGAAATATTCATATAGAGCTAAGTTTTGGAGTACACCTACTACTGTATACAGTAGGTTATGTGTGAATGTTTTCTTTGAAGACAAAGTCATCCGTGGCATATATAATTCAACATAATGCCAGACTGTGGTACATACCAGTCAAAACTAATATATGGATAATAGATAGCCTATAAACAGTTGGTTGTCGCTGCAGTTTATTCGTCTTTTTGGTACGTAACAAGATCGAGCAATGTCTGACTGTTCAACTCCACATGCTGTAAAGCTTCAAATTTAATGCTTAGACGGTTCCAACATTTTTGTATTCCTTCAGGTATTTAGAGCATTTATATAAAAGCGTAAAGACGTTTTATGCCTCTTCGTGCCTGGATATTAGGTTTGCATCTTTAGCAGTCTTTAGCTCCATTTACAACAAACACTGGAAGGAGTTCACTTGGCCCAGTCTAAAGGTAAAACAGCACGACTGAAAGGGCACAAGGACCAGGCCAAGAAAAAGCCCTGTAATCTCTAACTCTTGCCCTTTCTGCGCTAAGCTAAGCCAACTGGCCTCTGGCTCTCACTTTGAATGTACTCGAAATGTCATAGTGTTTTCTATAGTTTGGCCTGAATCAGACGCTGTGATGCATTCAAAGTTCAACCACATCCTATTTAATTAGATTCATACTAAGAGTCCTATAATGCTGGTTGTGTTAATGAGATACAATATGTAAACTAATAAAATGCTAATATTATTAGCATAGAGGGATTTTTTTATTAACACAGGCAATGCGCACGCACACCGCCTGTAGGTGTGTGCGCCGCTCACAGACACAAACAAACAAGTCAAAAAAGTGAGTTTATCACTGTGAGAAAACAAAAGTTATGCTGCTAATTCAACAATTGTGAATGAATTTTAATCCTTAAAAGTTACATTCAGGTGAGTGGAAAAAATGGCAAGAAAAACACGAACTCAAGCTTCAGGGGACAGATGTCTGTCAGAACAGTATCCAAAACTTTTCATTTCTGAGAATCATTTTGTTGATAAATAAAAAAATACATCATGTTCTAATAATGGTGTGCTGAACAAACACTTTTTGACCAAATTTCAGAAGAATAACCGGAAGCTCTGTAAGTCTCTATCAGTATCACCTACAGTATTTCAGGTTGAGCTGGGTGGTACATACAGGTGGCCATACATTTGCTGTGTATTAGTGAGAAAATAAGCTCAAAGCAAACTTCAGCATCATCCTGCTTTGTGTGAGGACGTGTTGAAAAATCCAATTTGTGCTTTTTCTGTTGTCTCCCAAACCGCCACGCTCTCATTTTCATGCACCTGCAGCGACTGATTAAACTCTGGAAAACAAGCGGAACAAACCCCCAAAAACAACTCCACTCCATTTACAGCTAACACAAAATTTAATCAGAATGTGTATATTGGTAAACTGATATTTCACGGAATATTTTTCCTTAATAGAGGTTATGCACAGACATTTTATTTAAAATGTCTTTCTCAAAATTCTGAGTCGCAAAAGTAGGATAAGAACACCTGATAAAATGGGTTATGCTGCGTTGAGAATGGACAGCGTTTAAGCTAAATTTGCTGGTTAAAACTATCGATCGATGCAAAACATTTTCAAAGCTGACGCCCCAATAGCTGTCCAAAACGATGCCCCGATGGACGTCGAGACACTGGGGGACAAAAAGACACTTTTAACATCCCAAAGCTCTTCTTCGAATTCCCGCTTGTTTGCAGGCTTTGTTTTGCTCGTAGACAGATCAAGTTGAGAGAGAGAAGGACAGAGAGAAATAGAGGCTTGCTGCCTTTTTAAAACGTAGCTTACTCGATAGTTCAACTTTCTCCTCCTCCAGGCAGTGTCCTTTTGCTGTCTTTGTCCTCCTCGGCTTCTCTCATCATACACCAGTGGTTTAAACACGGCAACAAGTACAGTATTTTTAATAGATCCATGTGAGCGCACTGTCTGATCATGTCCTGTGTTGTTTGTTTTGTCATGTCGCCAGATTTTCAGACCAACGAACGACCAAGCCTTTCAAAAAAGCCCCCAAACAAGCGACCTTTCGTTAAGAAAATAATAAAAGACTTCAGTAAACAGTCCTCCTTTCCCCTTGATATGAGAGGAGAACAGCAGCATGTCACGTGTCACAGGAGTATAGTCTCTGATTGGCTGACACCGACTTCCAACACATCTGAAGATGGATTTTCCCAACTCCTGGGGCGGCTCCCGGGGTTTTCAGACGGAGAAAGGCACGTCAACAGATGCCCCAGGCACCAATACACACTGCAAATACGCTTGAACCCTCAACACGCAGGTTAACATTGAAAATGGATGCAAAAATGCAAAGACACTGTCTTGTCTGAACGCTTTAGGGTTGTGTTTTTTGGCGTAATTTTCTGCGCCGAGAGTGTTTGTTCAGCAGACATTTTTTAAACTTTAGCTGTGCTGTTGTTGTTTTTCTGCTTTTCTGCCACTGTTTACCTGATTTTCTCTTTTTACATGTCACATACAAACTCAATATTTAGCAGTAGTTCTGGTTGTTTATAATAATTCATCAGTCTCTTGCTACGTTTTCCTATTTTCCTAGTCCTTACGAGAGAAATTGTAAAGAAATTTGTGAGATTAGCTTTTCCTTCACCATAAAGACAGCGTTAGCATTTTTGGCTCTGGATTGGAGAGGAAGGAGGAGATTGTGTTTCAAATGCTAACCCATCTTGTCGGTGAGAAAGAGCGGATCAGAATTCATTTCCAGAGAGCGACAATGGGCTTTTCTGGTGGCGCTGCATGGGATTAAATGTGCTGTATCCGATCAGAATGAGTGAGTGAGTCATCCATGTTGTAGAAGGTTGTGGCACAGACTTGTACGTGACACGCTGATGACAAGAAATGAGACAAACAAGTTGTTTTCGTATCAACAGCTTATGGGCGTTTGGGTAATGGGGAGGCCATAGTGCTTTTTCTTTTTTGTGACACGCTTTATGAGAAAAATGTGACAAGTATTTTTTCTGTAAGTGTGCAAAGTAATCATTGTTCTCAAATGTTTTGCATCAATACCACCAAACAATGTATTTTGATTTCCAAGAGCGACCAGATCTATATTTGATTTTCGATCTGGGGGTCGCTAAATGATTTCTGAGGGTCTGGTGATCATGTGAAAAAACAAGCATTGATTTCTTAAACAAGGCCTGACACCTAAAAAATGCTGTGATCGATGTAAATTCCTCTTTGCAGCCCTACCAGGTGAATTTATATTGTCTTATGTCTTCAGAATACAATCAAACACAAGATAAATACTTAATCACTTTATGGGTAGCCTTCTTTTTGTCTTTGGAAATCGTGAATGCCAGTGGCTGTTATTTTAGCTGTTCCGACTGAAAAAAAGATTGAGAACAACTGGTTTAAGAACTTTTCCAGATTTATATTAGCGTCAGACCAGATGGTAAGTTGGAACTCCGATACCTCATGAGTTTCAACTTGGAAAATACTCAAGGTGAAGCAACAATTTCGCAAACTGAACAGTAAATTTCACTAAGCACTAGAACCAAAAAAAAAACATTTTTGTAAATTTTCACATGGAACAGGCAAAGGGAGAAGGCTCCACCAGAAAAGTTGTACCTAATGTAAATGTCTGTCTGCACTGTGGCATAACCAAAAAGCAGCAATTGGGTAAATAAAAAAAACTCCCCGCCTACTGTGAATCGAACGAACCCCAATGATGTGATGTCAGACGGTTTCCACAAAGTGAAATTTAATCTTCTGATGCATCAGGCTAAGCAGAAGTGGCCTGTGTAGATGTATGTATTTAGAAAGAAACTATGACATACAGTATGTAGATTTGTAATTCACATGATGTCCAATGTAAAACAAAATGGTGATTTAAAACGAAATAGAAACAAGTCTATAGACTAATTGTTCAAAACTGCAGAACTGCCTCTCCATTGTAAATTTTAACTTTAAAAAACAGCAGACAGTACATTACTATTATTCTTGTTAGAAAGTGGCTACATGAGAATTTTGACCTCTACATGTGTTACTGAGATTTATTATTATTAGTTTTTTTTTTAGTAATTGCATTTAATTACAGACAAGTGGGCATCAGCTACAGGACGAGATTACTCAACCATACATGATTTGATCCAAACACAACTTTAAATAAACTAAAAATGAGAGAATACTGTTATAGCAAGGTTAAAATTTCAGAAAAGCCGATTTTACTTTAAGATTATTTCTCACATTACACTAATTCTTGGCCAGAAAAGCGACATAATGCTCCTTTTAATATACAACCTATTTAACCCACAAAGAGGTAAAAGTAAGGACAGCCTCTCTCCCAAACTCAACTCTGACAAACCCTCCTTTCTTTTTCTAATAAGTGCGAGGCGTGAAGGAAACTTGGCTCGGTTTGATAAAGTATAAAAAGGGGAGTTTTAGTAGATCAAATTCAAAGTGCTGGAATCTGGAGCAGCCTCTTTGCTATCTGTGAAAATCTTCGGCGGCCGATAAAGGCTTAGGCTGTTAGTCATGCCAACTGGTCGCCAACTGTACATCGGCGAGAAGGAACCAGACGATGCCAGCGCTCAGGATCATAATACACTGCGTCTTTGTGTATTTTCAGCTCTTTTCAATTCTTCCGAACATTTGTGTTTATTGGAGTTTATTTTTTTGGCTTCTGATGGTGCTTTATGCGTTATGTAAGACGTAACAATAGAATAGTTGAGAAAGTTGAAGTCTTGTTTGTTGCCATTGACTTGGCTGACCTGTGTTATTTGGTATTGGAGAATGATTGTGTATTTTTGTTTGACTGTTATATGCTTCAGCGCCGCGATATAATTGTGCTGAGCGAATGGAGTGTGTTATCAAGGCTACAAGTCAGAAAATAGTTTAACAAAAGTGTTTGCAAGTTGGCATGTAAATTAAATTAGTTATCGTTTTGGAAAAATAATTCTGTTTTGCTGTGAAGGTGCATTATTTTCAACACCACAAAACACTACCCAATATAAAGTGAAGGGATTTCTTTTTACTCATTCAATACGTAATAGTATTGTCATTTGTGTTTCAAAACTTCTTCTGTTAAAGACAACACAGTCTTGAAAGAAAACGCAGATACAACTTGTCAAAAACGTTTGATAAGAATGCTGTTACTTCTTTTTTATGTCAGTATGTTACATGTTCTTTGGGTTTAACGGGTAATTTTAAGCTTCAAGTTACTAAAATCAGTAAGTGTAGAAGTGTTGCTTAGGATTTACCTGTTAAACCCAAAGAAAATGTTGCCATGTGTTATTGTCTTTATTTCAAATTTTGGCTTTTTGTAACATATTGGCGTAAAAAAAAGGGGGTGAAAACTTGCTTATCGTACGTTTTTGACATGTCATATGTGTACATTTTCTCTAGAAACTGGGCTGGTTAAAGGAGACCTACTAAAGTAAAATCCACTTTTCTCTCATCATTAATTTAATCAATATTAAATTCTTACTGGCTCATGTATGTTGGAGTAATCTTGTATTGTCCTGCCGCTGCTTGAGTGCTCAGAAAACCCTTGTTTTCACCCACCACCTATTCCTGCCCTCTTGTGTATGCTTAATTGTGCATATCCAAAAAAAAAAAAAAAAGATCTCAACAAAGACATGCATGGTTCAAAATTATCAAAAGGTCACTTTCTGTAGGTGAAAAGTCAACTACACAATTACGTAAAAATAAGAAGTTAAAGGGTCTAGGACAATCTGCTTGGAGATTAATATGTCTGATGTGATAATGTGAACAAATAAAGCTAAAGTAATAGATTTCCCATGGAAACAAAAAGGAAGAGACCCTCCTCCAGGCCAAATCACCTTCAATTTGTTGCTTTGTAAGCCCACTTAAACTAAAGATGCAGCTTTGTAATATTTTTTAGTGCAAGAAAGACATCTCAGTGATGTAAACATGCTTTTATTCATGTTAATTTTTGGTCAAAAAGTTACACAGTTCCCCTTTAACGTTACATGTTACCTAGAAGACCAAGCTTATTGGTTGTGCAGTTTCAGAAAGGAAGTCAATTGACCTATTTTTATCGATAAGCAGTTTGAGACCAGTTTTGTTTTTTTGCACTAAACAGTTATTAATGAACACGTGTCGTAATTTAGGCCATTATCTTTACCCATTCCAGCTTGAGTTGACATTAGCTCAATGTAAGAGGTCTTCAAACAAGACCAAAACTGCTTGAAATAAGAGAAATAACCTAAATCTCTCAAAACATAAAATGTAGGTTACAATCCTAGAAGTAGTTTTAACTTGTCTTAAAATTTATTTTTGCAGTGTAGCCACCCTAGTTACTTGGTTTCCCATGTCCGCAATACATAAAAATCCCTTTCCAAAAACAGCACATTTACACAGATCCACAAAGCTTCATTTTAAGCACACACACGCAGCTCTCTGCCCTAAAGCGAACGGCGAGCGCGGTTATCACATTCAGGAGGATAAACAATGTGGCAGTGCAGACTAATCTTAGAGCGGGGCCTCTCTTTTCCAAAAGCAGAGCAGTAAATGGCATAATTAGCCACAGGAGCAAACACATATCTCACTGAATGTTGTACAACCTGTCACAATCACATTCACATTTATTCTGCATATAAGTGAGGAAAAAAGAGAAAATAACAAGACAAGGACAAATGTGTGGTGTAAAATCTACTGAGCTAACAGTCTGTGAGTGATTGGACTTACATGTTAAGTTAATACAGATTAGCTAATACAATATATAAGTGAAAATTAGCAGCCATTTTTATCTTTCTTGTACAGTCCAACAAATCAAGTTGCAAATATAAAGCTATGATTCATAACAAGAGAAACTACAGCAGTGCATGCAGTTGTAAAGCCAATAAGTTTTTATTTACTGACTTCTGCAACTTCACTCAACTTCACTTAAAGCAGAGGAAAGCGATTGGTTCTAGGGTTGATCCAAAGTTTACTTCATTACTTAGTTATTCAAGGAATCAGTGAAGTGATGTAAAAATTTTCGCACTATTATTAATTTTATTTAACATTTTTTTATCTAAGTAAGCAGAGGTGGCAAGTAATTGTATTCAAGTACTGTATTTAAGTAGTTTTTTTGAGAGTCTGTACTTTAGTATTACAAAATCTGATGACTTTTTACTTTTACTTCTTACATTTATTCCAGAAATATCTGTACTTTCTACTCCCTGCTTTTTGTGAGTTACTTTATAACTCCATAAACACGTTTTTTTTTCTCTCTCTCTTTCTTTAAAACTATAGCGCAGACCTGCTGCTGCCATGTTTCAGATCTTTGTGAACAAATTAGCAACTTAAAATAACTGAAAAGTTCGAACATTTCTAGCATCACATATTTATGATATGATTTCTGCATTTCTAAATTGGTTAAAAAGGTCTTAAAACCTGGATTTTAATTGTTGGTGTTTTTTCTGGTTAAGCTGGTTTTCACTTGATCACTATATGACTTGTTTCCATGTGTTTTCTGTCTTGTTTCAGTGGATTTGTTCTTATTTCAAGTTAAATTATTTGCCAATGATGTCAGACAAAGTACTCACCATGTTGGCAAATTTGAGCCAAGTTCAAATATCTTAAAATACATTTTTAGTATTAATCAAGACTAGATAATAACTTTTGGCTGTTAGATGCTTTCAATGTATTTACTTTTTTTAGTTAATTAAATTTACACAAAATTACTTTTATACTTTTACTCAAAGAAATACATTTCAGCAGGACTTTTTTTTTTACCTGAGTTGTTTTTTTTACACATGTATTTGTACTTTTACTTGAGTCTCTGCAGCTGCAACGACAAATTATCTAGACTATTGTATTCTTGTGATGAGGCAAACAACATTATGATCCATTTTTGCAGTTGCTAACATTTCTTTTTCGTTTATATATTTTCTAGTACAAACATACACAATCTGTTGTATCATAAACTTACATTTTCCTCATTAATCGTCACTGCTAAATTAGTTGCTAAAGTGGCGAGTTTGAGACAGAAACAGGAGACTTTAACTTGTTCCACGTTCGCAGAGGGAGCAGCAGTGCCATTGAGAGTCCGTGCACACGCTGCCTCAGAGGTCACGGTGGCAGATGTGATCCAGTGAAGCAGAGAGCAGACACAGGAGCTGGAGACTGGTGCAGCTGGTCACAGAGACAACGCCTCCGGGCACGCACACTTTTGGCATTTGGCTCACAACGAGAAATGGAGGCTGGAGTAAGATGTTGGATTTGACGTGGCTGTGCTGAGTTGTACTGGTGGTGTCTGTGATGGGTTAAAATGTAGGGCTGTCTTTACACAACTTTGAGCATGGTATTGTATCGATCGTAAACCATGTATTGCAAAACTTTAATGACATCTTGCTCTTCTGCTTTTACCATTATACTGGACATGTCTTTTTGAAGACATTCATTAAATGTCAGACCAGGCTATTTTGTAAAACTGCATCGCCACATATTGTATATTGCAATATATCGAAATCAGTGTTGTATTTTAATGTTACGATATGTAAAAAAAAAATTTACCTGCTTAAAATATGAAAATGTTTGAAAAAGATTATAGAGTGAGTTTTGGCGCCACTTCACTTTTGTTGTGTTAAAACCTCCGTGAAATTTACCAATAAAATTACTTAGAAACAACTTCCCTTCAGCACAGATATCTCACTAAAGTAAATTTTAGATGAATATCAGTCTGCAGTGCCATGTCTACCTCTTATAATGTACTGTTTGTTAACTAAAACCCATGAAGTCTGTCTGTTGTTGTTGTTAGCATTGTGGCAAACAGCCGTTAGCATACCGGCATGTCTCTGAAAAAGCTAAAAGCACATCATGTTGTACAATTTGGAAGCTCAGAAAGCATTACGTAAGAAAACAAAACGTGGACTGAAATAAAAAGTTGAAGATTTAATATTTCATTTAAATTATGTTTTTAAGGAAGCACAAATTGTTTAAAGCACCTTTAATGTGAGTGAGAAGATTCTCAATATATAAATCTGAGTTGTACTGACTGTGTCTGTGATGGATAAAATATAAAAATGTAATAAAAAAGATTACAGTGTGAATTACTGAGTTTGGGCATCTATCTTGGAAAGCAGTTAAATGTCAGCGTGACTAGTGTAGTAACTTAAAACTTTCATGAAACGCAGCCTACGCACACTTCAGCCCTTTAGTGTGAGAGAGAAGATTCTTGAAGTTTGTAATAGAAAGTCTCTTAACCTTGTCTCGTGTTTCCTGGTTTGGACGTTTCTCTCTGAAGGAAAAGAAAAGCTAAAATGGTATTGTTAAAGTTTGTTCTAAATAATTGGTGCTCAGCAGAGAGATTTGATGTCAAGTCACTTTGAAAGCAAGTCAAATTATTTACCAAGACAAGAGGCACATTTTAACTTCAGTTTTTAGCTTAATAGCTGGCTATAAGAAGCCTCTGGAGACACATCACAGTCAGGTCCAGGTCCTTGTGCTGCAATTGTTGTAAATCGTTTGTATTATTTCTGAGATCCAGATCTACCAAGTTCTCTTCTCGCTTGTATCATTACAAGAAAAAATAAGCAGCTCATTAATACCTGATGTCTGTCTTTCTAACTCCACAAGCCAGACTCTTAAGTTGGCAAAACTTTTTAAAAGTGAATCAGTGTTTCAGTAGATAACTGTAAGAGAAGCTAAGAAATGTGTTCACATAGTCTCATGATATGCTCCCCAAATTTATAAGTAAACTCAAAAAATAAAATATTGACTCCATAGGCATTAAAAAAAAACAGTGATACTTTTATTACATTTTTTTTATTATTTGAATTGACCAGAATCTATTTTTGCAGGGGAGTCCTGGGGAGGAGATAGGAGAGGCATTAATGGACATGTTTTTGTTATAGTGGGAAACCTACGCAGACACGGGAAAAACATCCAAACTCCACATAGAAAGGCCCGGGTCAACTGGGAATCGAACCCTTCTTGCTTCCAACTTCCAAACATTATGTTCATTCATTTCATTTCTGCTTGCTCTCGTCACCCTGTGACTTTGGGCCTTAGGCAGGTGCACACTCGTCGTGGGGTTAACACACAGAGACAGAGAATATCGAGCCCGATCTCACAAGAAAGCGTACATTTACCACGACATTACACAATATGTATGATAAGCAGTCCACAGCTCTTTTGCGTAATTATAGTACGCGTCACAGTCCCCGTTCATTTCAATGGTGGTTGTTAATACATGTTCTTATTTATGAATATTAATGAAATCCTGATTATAATCTTAAATTGCCCCAAGCCCCAGATCTAATCTTACCAATTTTAGTACCTTTATGCCTGAACGTACCCGTTTCACTTGAAGAAAATGTCCCCACGTGGCTGCAACCAAAACTCGTGTTTTTTTAACGCCGTGAAATCTCGTGTCATTTTTACACTTTTTCATATCGTGCTAAATGCACGGCGTAACATAAGTACTAAAAATAGCTGTAAAGTCGTGGTCAAAATACGCTGTTTTTGTGTCGTGGTAAAAGTACGCCATCTAGTGAGACTGTGTTGGAATATCTCACTCTGTCACTCATTCACTGGAATTTACAGTGATCTCAAATTAACCTAAACATGCATGTTTTTGGCAACACAGTCTCTGGGGGAAACATACACAACATAATGTCAAAAATGCACGATAAGCCTGTTTTCATGCCTTTTTTATGCCAACATGCTACAAAAACCCTAAACGTAAATTAACCATGAATTTTAGTTGAAGCTACGTGACAACATTTTCTTTGGGTTTAACAGATACGTTTAGGCTTTAAGTTACTAATATGGGTAAGTTTAGGACTGGAACTTTGGGTAGATTAAGATTTACCCATTATACCCAAAGAAAATGTTGCCATGTGGCTTCAACCATAATTCATTGTTATTTTACGTTTTGACTTTTTGTAACATATTAAAGCAGTGAAAACGTGCCTTTTATACATTTTTGATATTTCATTCTATATCTACGTTTTCTCGAGAGCCTGGACTGTTTTTTGGAGGTGGGAGGCAGTCTGAGTACCTGAAGAGAGCTCACAGTAACCCCGAGAGAACATGCAAACTCCACCCAGAGAGATTGGCTCGACCCGGGAGTCAAACCCATGATCTCCTGATTGAGAAGCCAAAGCTTTAACCACTCTGCTTCAATATGTGGCTTAGGTTTCAGTAAAAAAATAATGAAAAGCACAAAGGTGAATAAAATATGTATGTTTTTTGTTTGTTTACTTTAATTCTCTTTAGTATGGATGACAAGACTCTCCTTCAATAAAGTAAAATAACAGAGTGACTTTGAGCATCTGGAAGTTCACTAAGAAGCCATAACACTGCAGAATGCATGAGAATGTTTTTGGCTTCCGGCTTTATTTCATTATTACAGCCCGAGCAGCCTTTGCACCTGGCCTCCACTGCTCCCTGCATCACTAAACTGCACTGACCTTCTTGCAAACTTTAAAAGCTATACTTTCTCAGCTGTCGGAAAACTTTTGGCCTGATAAAAGTGAGTTGCGGAAATGGAATAAATAAACAATAGCTGAGCCTTTGGGATGCTGCAGGGAGAATTTTCTCTTTAATATTTCAACTTTCTAATATTTGAATTGTAAACAAAAAGTCAACAAAAAGAGTGAGTGTGGAATCTTTGTAACTGTAAGAAGTTGGCACTTTCTGTCAGTTTTCTTGGTTTCAGATTCACATGACAAAGTACTCATTGATTATATTGTTCTTAGACTTTAAGCATTTTGTTACAGGGATAAGCAGTTATTTTTCCCCTGAGGACCACATTCAAAACCAGCCAAGGGGCCGAGGGCCTTTCCCGATCCTTGGTGTGACAAATTGTCATTTTTGCAAGCACTTTTTCAAAAAATATTGAAAATTTAATCTAGTATCTTTGACAATTTAATCTGGTATTTACTGCAAGTGCAGACACATGCTCCGAAGCTAAGCCAATAAAATAAAAGAAATATCTGCCCCCGAACCTTTACTTTGATATCTAATGAGTTGACATGCCCACAAAAAGAAATTTGACCATTGTTGTACATTGACTGCAGACAAGATAAAACATGAGACAAACAAATGATTTCATCCAGATTGCAGATGTTAGCATGCACTTGTTCTGATCAAATCACTTATTACATTACAAATCTGTCTCTGATGTATGGACATAAACACAGTGCTTATAATCTTATTATGTGATACTGTAAAATTAACTAACTTTTTTAGTTGTAAATTAGTAAACTGTGTTTTTCACAAAAATGTATATGATAAATACAATACTTTGTGGGGAAAAAAAAAAGAGACCACTGAGTACTGTCTGCAGTTGGCTTGTTTTCGTTCAAAATAGTACATCCTGTACATACAACCATTTTCTGTTCAAGTCATTTCTATAATGTTTTCACTACATCGGTTTGAAACAAATCCTCTTTAGATCAAACAGTTGTGGTGAATGTTACAGAAAACATGTTAACGACTTTACATATCAGAGGAATATTTCACCAGAGACACTTTACATTAATTCATTCATTTTCTACCGCTTAAGTGGCAGTGGCCAACTTGCCGCAGGGTTAGACAGACAACCATTCACTCTCTCATTCATTCACTCACTAAGGGAAATTTACAGTGATGCCCAATTAACCTAAACATACATGTTTTTGGAGGTGGGAGGAAACCGGAGTAACTGGAGAAAATCCACGATGACACGGGGAGAACATGCAAACTCCACCCAGAGAGATCGTGAGATGTTGATATGGTCCAACCCGGGAGTCGAACCCACGGCCTCCTTATTGGGAAGCCAGAGCTCTAACCACTCTGCTACCGTGCATGTTTGTGTCTAAATGCTAACGCTATAACAGGACATGGTCGTATGTGTAGAAGTTAGCTGTTTTGAACATACACAAGCCAACTGAAGTTCGGTGCACACAGCCTATTGTAGTTCTAATCAGGAGCCAAATGCAGTGCTCTGATTGGCTGTGCTTTTGTGGCCCTCTCCAGTTTCACTTTGTTGTTTGTATATTGACCGTTTGTCAAAAGATTTATGAAAGCCAGATTTAAAACCTAAATTGCGCTTGCAGTTTGAAAATCTTCTGCACTCATCTTTAAATGTGCTCTACAGGGAAGCACAGGCAAACTATGAAAAGAGACACATGCAGTTTTTGTTTTAAAATCATACAGTATTTTTGTACACAAACCTTATGTGTGCAAATGAACAGAACTGGACGTGCACATTTGACATTTTTTATGTCTTGATTCATTTTGACAACATGAAAGTTAAAAAAGCAAAAAGACTATTTCTCTCTTCTTTTATTTCTCTCATCTTTTATAATGAATGACTTAACGTGACTGTAATCCTTTGGACTTGATTATAAAAAAATTAAATGAATGACTTGAATAAAAGTCTTAAAAGCACGCAATTAGCTCCAATACAACTTTAAGTACAACATGTTCCAAGTTTCATGAACTCTTTGACACAGTAATAGACCACTTTGGCTTCATAATGAAACCTCACAATTACGAATTTTGCTGCATGATGTAATGACTGTGAAAGTGGGTGAAAATTCAGACTTTAACAAAGCCGAGCGCATTACCCAACTGGTGTGAGCAGAACTTGGTGTTACAAATTTGGTGAGTGGGATTTGGAGAGTTTGCTCGATACAGTCACCCAACACTTGTCACCTTGTTGCACAATTCTTCGATAGCATCCAAAAATGCTGCTTATCTACAGCAGCAGTGAGTTGTGAGGACAATTATGTGCAATACTGTGTTGTGTGAATCACATTTGGTACAAGTCGCTTCACCTGATATTACTTCTTCCACTGATATGTATTTATTCCTTTTCACATGCTGCTCTGTGCACAAATATAGCACCAAAGATATTTTACCTTATATTTATTCGCTGTTGCTTTATTCTGTTCATATGCTGCAACTGTTCATAATCATAGTCACATATCCATGAGACAATCATAATGTGTACTGATTCCTTTATTGTATCTATTTCTCCAGTTATATTGTGCACTGTGCTCAGACAAAACAGCAGCTTGTTGTGCAAAAGATTGTTACTTTCTTGAACTATGCCTTGCAACACTGGAGTTTTCCCATTGTGCGGCAAATAAAGGATATCTTGTCAATCGGTGATATGATTTTTATATTTCTAAATCTTTGCGCGTAATTTTTACCTAAAGTGTACGAATCAACAATTTCTACAAACTTGATAATTTTCTCATGTCTCTCAACAAAAATGACTTTCGGTCTTATGTGTCTTATGTCTAAAACCTTGGAGGCAAAAAGTTGAAAATGTTCAAATTGGATCGCTCATGTCTTTTTATAAATCACAAACTTACCTCGGGTAACCCCTGAACGCCTGCTTCATCTCCTTTAGTTCAAACAAAACAGACATGTGGGTTAGCCGACCAGAGATTTTTTAACAAACAAAAGAAGTATCACAGTTGACTGAAAAACTGATTTCTGTAAAAAAACACAGAAAATGTTAAATTGAGCAGAAAGAAATAGAAGACTAATAAGATATTTTCATGTGTCACTGAAAAAAAAGTATCTTATTGCATGATTTTTTGAACATTGAACTATTTGGAAGATGAATTCAAGATTGTGGTCCTTTGTATTCAATGTCATGTGCTCATTGCTCACCATGTGGGCTAGCTCCTCCTACTATTGTGATGTCAGAAACATGACAGCGTGATCAGTTCTGACCAATAAGCGCAATTGTGGCCCATGGAGAGAGCAGAGATAGCACATGCAGAGCGTTAAGCGCTTGGGCCATTTAAAAAGTTAATTTTTATGTTATGAGTTAATGTGAAAATAGAGAGAAAAACATTCCAAATGCGACCTTTATAGCTGGTCTTGCTGTGTCAGACAATCACGAGCAGTTGCCCAAAAATGTTTTGTTTTAGTAAATTTCTCTTGAGCCCAAATGCTGCAGTTCAGCAGAGCGGCCACTAATGAAACTCGCACAGGGAGAAAGGTTTGTCTAGCCTTTATTTTACCAGGAAGTCCCTTGAGATACATTTCTTTTTTGCGGGAGAACTGATGTTTAATCCAGCTTTAATAATATATCTATGGTTACCAGAGACTTGTTTCCTGTGCAATAGAAGCAGAGCATGTTTCATAAAATATGGAAGCTAGTGTCCTGGCACAATTAATTTATTAATATATATATATATATATATATATATATTTATTTTTTTTTTTTTGTTCACTCAAGGAAAATGTATGCTAAAATAAACAGATGTAACAAATGCGAGGGCTCGTCAGTGATATGAACTCTCTTCTCGAGCAGAACTTGGTGTTACAAATTCGGTGAGTGGAAGCTGGAAGCTGGCTGCTGGCTCGATACAGTCACCCATGAATTACGAGTCCAACAGTTTCTCTCTCCCCTGTCACCTTGTTGCACAACTCTCTGGCGGCCTCCAAAAACGCTGGCTTATCTACAGTAGCAGTCTGCACAAATGCTCTAACAGGTGGAGAATTTTATTAACCAGTGAATGAGCAATTGGCTGCTATTAGAAAGTGATTTACACCCTAGATCTGCGCTGATGTCAATTTTTGGCAGACGGCGTTGTGTTGTAACCATGCTTGATATAATTCAGCCGTCCGTTTGAAAGCTTTATTAATCTCTCTTTTTGGATTTTTGGAGTCTTGTTTACAATCTGGTGACAAGGTAACAGTTGTGGAATCACACATCACACATCTGCTGCTAATGTCCAAACAGAAAGAACATTTAACAAAGCCAAAACTGTCCAACAGGTGAACAAAATACAGGCAACATTTTCAGTTGAATCCCATGATCATGTTGGCTACATTTTAGTGAAGTTGTGTGTTGCCAGAGTAAGGTGATTGAAGTAGGAGCAGTTTCCATAAGTTAGAGGAATGAACTGGTTCAGAAAGAGAAAATCGCAAAAGCAAGAGCATTGCTTGTCAAATTGTGGTACGTGGACTGCCTCTGATGGTACTTGAACCAATCTGACTGTGTCTCTTTGAGTTTGTAGCTCAAGTTCAATGTCTTACATGCGTAGGTTTTCGAAAGCCAGTTGCGGAATTTAACATGTTCTTCATCAACTATTGACTGACTGCACGTTAGAGCTGGTTGCACGCAGTTTTAAAATTTGTTGTTGTGTCAAAAAAAGTGAGTTGTGGTCTTAAAAAGTCTTAAATTTTACCTCTCCATCCTGACTGAAACTCTGATAGAAAAGAGCTGAATTTTTGTGCGACTCTTTGGGGCAAACATTTATTTGAATCCTTTTAAAGAGTGGCATCACTAACACAGAGCCAGTGCAAGTATCACATGATTGAGGCCAGTACAAGAAAACCTGTGTCAGAATGAAAACCTAAGACTATGAGCTGAGCTACATTCACGGCTGCACAGTGGGTTGGTCACAAGGCAGTGAAAAAGTCGTAACAGAGTCTCAGTGACCAACAAACAAGACGAGAAAAGTGACCAAAATAAATTTGTCATGACAAACGTTACTCGGCCGGAAGGAGCTTCATCTCGGGCCAAAAGTGTGTTGAAGGTCAAAGCTTTATTCAAATCAATATGTATAATGCCTTATAGCTTTACTAATTTGACAGGTTTACCAAGTCACTACTGAAGTCTGTTGCCTGAATAAACTGACTGAAACCTGCCTTATTTTTTACGAATTACACTTAGTATTGTGGTGAGTTAGAGCATTGTCAGACTATTTTATTGTATCATGTTGAAGGACAGAGAATTAAAAAATGGGATTAGACATTTCTAGTTAAGAAATAGACAAAACTATAACTTTTAAAAGAGTTAGGGTTTTATTTTTGCTTACTTGAGAAACAGAAGGACAAATGTTAAACAATTTATCTTACTATCTTTGACAGACTACATGCTTACAAAACGTTTGATAGAGGCATAGTTATCATTTGTGTCTGACGGTCGTTCCAGCAGCTCTTCAGTGGAATATGAATCAGTCTGACTTTGTAATCAAAAGCCCGCCGTGCAAAGTGAATTTTGTTCTTAAGTACAACAGGTGGAGTCTGACTGTGCTCCCGAGCTTTCATTTAAAGTTAATTTTCCATTGTTGAAGCATATGATAAGAGCAGTGTGGATGCTTTGGTGCAGATGAAAAGATGTAGTTAAAAAAGTTTCAGGCTGAGAATGACAATGCTTTTGTCTAATCAGCATTTTGGAAAATCTAAGAGTATAAAAGTTTGCTTAACTTTAGGAAAAATATAAAGTTTGGAAAAACAATAGGACAAGAGTAAGACGAGATCAAATCCATACAGTCTCTAAACTATTGCAACCTTTTCGGTTACTTTTCAGTCATGTCACTTTTCAGCCATGTGGTATAGACACACAAATTACGTGTGTCTATACCACGCAATTTGAAAAAGCATGTTATATGAACAGGGGGCGTTGCTGCCCCAGTTCATTTTTATGGTGGATATAGAAAAGACGTGTTATTCTTCATGAATACTAACACAATCCTACTCCTAACCTCAAACAATTTTGAGGTACAAACCTAAACTTAGTCAATTTTGTAGCTTCAGACCTAAACTTAGTTGTTAACCCCAAATAAAACCTCCTGTGTGTCCTCAATCACATCACGTGTCTATACCACGCCAACAAAATGGGCGTGTGAAAAACGCGCAAAAATAGGCTGAAGCGTTGTCACAACAAGCCGTTTGTTATGGTGTGGTATAAAACATGCAAGCCAAAAGAACACGTTGCACTTCTCAGTGACATACAGTAATTGATCATTAAATCACATTGTGAGAGGTGTGAGGACAATCCAGTCTTTTTAATAGAGAATTGTATTAGTCTAAGCACATGTTTCATCTCCTTTATTTCAGATACTGTATGTGTAGCTGACGAGCCCGATCTCACCAGAAAGCGTACATTTACCACGACATTACACAACATTTAAATTAGGTATGATTAGCACGAGTTCACGGCTGTCCTGCGTAATATAGTACGCGTCACAGTCCCCATTCATTTCAATGGTGGTTGTTAAGACGTGTTCTTATTTATGAATATTAATGAAATCCTGATTCTAATCTTAACCTGCCCCAAGCCCCAGACCTAATCTTACCCATTTTAGTAACTTGAAGCCTAAACTTACCCGTTTCACCTGAAGAAAACGTCCCCACGTGGCTGCAACCAAACTCGTTATATTTTGACACTGTAAAATCTTGTGTCATTTTTATGCTTTTTCATATCGTGCTAAATGCACGGCGTAACATAAGTACTAAAAATAGCTGTGACCTCGTGGTCAAAATACGCTGTTTTTGTGTCATGGTAAAAGTACGCATTCTAGTGAGACTGTGTTGAGCTGACAGGTGGGTAAGCCCAGTGGTTTTCAACCTGTGGACCAACATCCCCCTTGGGGATTGAGAAATGATTTTTAGTGGTCCCCTGATAATGTCACTAAACAAGGTTTGACGCCTTTCAAATGCAGTGACAGATGCAGATTCGTACATGTAGATTTTGCGACCAACAGATGAATTTATCTTGTCCTATACGTCTTCAAAATAAAACTACATTATGGCCTTGCAGGTAGCCAACATTTTGTGTTTGGGGTCATGAATGCTTGTGGTGGTTTATTTTTTCGATCACAACTGAAAAAGGTTGAAAACCAAAACTTTGTTAATGCAGGGACACAAGTGCAATCTCGTATTGCCGTTTCTATGGAAAACTAAGGTGATAGAAATTGTACTTTTAATGATTGTTGACTAAAGTGTTCCTTTGTTCATGTGTGTCACTGAAATGAAAGAATCGTATTGCATGATTCTGATTGACTCAAAGTGTGACAGAAGAATGTTTGGTATTATGAGAAACACAGATTCAGCTAGTAATAGATTGCTTCATATGTTCACTTAAAAGATAAAAAGTATACTAAAATAAATAAGGTGTACCAAATGCGAGGGCTTGTCTTCTTAAATATATGTATAGCCAAAACTGGTCATGAAGTTTAGTGTATTAGATTTGCTCAGACATTGCACATTCTTTATTTCCATTAAATTTCTATTGGCTTTCTTAACCACACTTGTGCTTTCCAATGGCCCATGTCGTAACCCAAAGCAGCTTACGCAGCATTGACAGTGATGACACAACTAATATCTGTGACACAGTGTCTGCGGGAGCACTCCTTCTCTCTGTCCTTCATGGAGAGCTCCCAAAGATCCATATTTCATTTCCTGGAGGCTGATAGGACGCTTCTCCCTGGAGGTTTCCACTTGTCAAACTGTCACATCTCTCCAGACGCGCCACTAGAATGAATTTGTTGATGTTTGCCAAAAGCCCCACATCCTCCCGCTCTTCTTGTGTTCTATTTCCAATCCTATTTTTGCTTTTTCATGACCTCTATGTGGAGACTGAAGTTGCGACAGCTGCGAGGAAACAAAGGCGATTGAAGCGGGCTAACATCTGACACTCTGCGCCAAATTTGCATCATTCAACTTTCTTTCATGTCCTTTTATGTGAGATACTTGAGTTGAGTTGGAAAGGCATCAAAAACACTTCGAATTAATCTTGTGGGGTTTGAGAGTTGCACAGTGAAATTTGCAAGTCATTTTGTCATGCGTCTTTCTTACGTCAATATCAATTTGCATCTGTTATATCATCTGTTGTTCAATTATTGTGAACCTATGAGGTCATGTCAATACAATTAGTGCAAATGTATATTACATACAGTAATTTATCTGACAACATTGTAACAACAATTCTGATTATTAAGAATTTAGCTACACCATTTTTCTCCAGGAGCAATACTTTTCTCTTACATAATGAATCATCATGGCAGAGAAACAAAAGTTGAGAATAATCTGTCTCACATTCAGTTCAACAAACTGGGTTTAAATAAAACAGGCTTTCATGCCTGGATGTTTCTTTATGGGTTTTGCCCAGAAAAAATACCTTGAATCAATGACATCAGCTGCTTTTTATTCTCCAAAACATGACAACCAAAGTCAACTGTATAGTCTCTAAACCCAACTTGGAGTGCACTCACACAGTGGCACAACTAAACCGTTCCCAAGCTCGTACAGCCTCTAAACCGCGATTCTTTTGTCCAGAGAGAGTGCAGACAAACCATACTCTGACGTGGCACGAATCTGACTCTGGCGTGGTTGGAGGTGGCTTGATCTACATTCTTCAGCGCGACAGGTAAACACACTGCGCTAGAGACGTTACCGGCCTGTGGGTCGGTTTGCGTGTGCAGGTGTGAGTGTGGAACATAGAGTTTTCTGCAATGAGCCGTGAGCACGGCACAGTTTAAAAACCCAAGCATGAGTACCCTTATCCATCACCGCTGCTGCTTGAGGTCTGACTAGAACAGAAAGTCTGATAACATTAGTCCTGTTCTCAGGTCTTTGCACTGGCTTCAGTGGTTCCTCTGCTGTCTCTCTAGGATCTAGCACAAAAGTACACAATATGGATCTTGGACTCTCAGTGGAGCCTGCCAGAGTCAGGTCTAAACATGGACGGCCTCCTGCTGGGGCCAGAGTCAGGACTAAACATGGACCGGCCTCCTGCTGGGCCAGAGTCAGCACTAAACATGGACCTGCTTCCTGCTGGCGCCAGAGTCAGGACTAAACATGGACCGGACTTGCTGAGGACAATAAAGACAAAGGAATAACAGACAAACAGATACAGTATTTTAGCTCCAGTAGTCGCACTACTAATTCTAGCAATGTCTTTTTGCCATCATTAAACTTCATCAACTCTTAATGACCTGTTACTAAAAAGATCATAATCAAAACTAAGAAAGCGCCTTAAGGAAATGTGAAAAAAGATAACAAACCAATTTTCCTGAAACATTCTAGTTTGCAGATATTTTAATGACAGCACATAAGCTTATCCTGAGGTTGTCATTTACAGGGAAATGTAAATTACAGTCTTCAATCAGAATTATTCATGCAGCTAAGATTACACCATTTACATCCATTGACTATTCAAATGTGTCAAGTGCACATGATAGCAACATGCTTCAGTGTAGAGATGAGACGTTAAGTGGGTATTTTTAGTCAGTTAAAGCTAAAGTATGATCTTGCTTACACATACACCAACAACCAGACTGGTGCTATGTAAATTTTGTCTGAGGAAAAAAAATAATAATAAAGGTGCACTTTGTAACTTTCTAGAGATAAAAAGTAATACTTTTTAGAAGAATTAGAAAGTCAAAACCATACTTTTGGACATTCTGACTGAGGGAAGACACAGCTAAATGAATCACTTTTCTATGGAAACAAAAATGAGCTGGCCCTGCACCAGGACAAATAATAGTCCATATTGTGACCATACAAGTCTGTTCAAAGTAAAGACACAGATTTTTATACAGTGTTCCCTCGCTCTAACGCGGTTCCCTTTCCGCGGCATCGCAAATTTTTTTTGGTGCAATTTAGCTTTTTTTTTACCCTTTTACCCTCTAGACGTGCGCTGTAAGCGTGTTTTGCCGTATCACATCGCAGCATTCACAGGCAACAGCACAGAAGTTCTTTTTTAAAACTTTAGACAGTTTGGATCATGCTGGGCAAGAAACCTGACACTCGGACGTTTCTCCAGCTGAGGATTTGACTCTTTGAGCTCGTAGTTACGATGATAAGTTTGTTCACGCTTGGAACGTCATTTGTGTAGTTCAGAGATGTGTTTGAGGAGCGTGTTGTGACTTCGCTAGAGTCTGGATGTGTTCGTGGCTCTGGAGCCCGTGTGATCTGTGGCTCTGCGATCGGCTGTGGAGCGCAGCGGGACGGGCAACGTGCCAAAAGCAGAGCAAGCTGAAGCGCACAGCACCTAAAACCAAACAGTTCCACTGAAGCAGTCTTGTATCTTGCAGTGAATCATGTGTTCAGTGCATTACATGTACAAATAAACATCATACTGTAACTGAAATTATTGGTAAAAAATCACTACTTCAATACTTTGCGGGTTTCGCCTTTTGCGGGTTATTTTTGGAATGTAACTCTGTCGATTTAATTTAATTTAATTGACCTTTATTTAGCCAGGGAAGTCCCACTGAGATTCAGAATCACTTTTGCAGGGGAGCCCTGGGTAACTCCGGCGATAAACGAGGGACCACTGTAACAAAGACATTTAACTGTCAAAAACATGCTTTTATCCAAGTATATCTTTGACCAAAAAGGTCTTAATTCTTAATAAAACAACTTGTATTTAATTCCAATTTTGGACATTATGTAATAAATCCATATTGAACAGAAGGCCAAACCGCTGTATGGATTAAGTACATTGCTAGTCATAATTTCACCTGCTGCTAACAAGCCCCATCTATTTTCTGTCAATAACCCTCAGAATCCGCCTGAGGGAGCATTATTCAACCCATATGAGAAAATTGCAAATATCAGCATATGGAAAGCACTTCTGGTCTATAAGTGTGATTAATTGTTGATGGCCTTTCACCTCAAAGCATTGCACATTCAGCAGAGTGTGTCCGCGCATACCTTCACTCGTGACTCCTCTCCGCTTATATGCATCAAACCCATCGCCATGGAGACCGTCCGCCGTGCGAGCCGCGGGGAACGCAGTAATTATGATGTACCGTGAAGCTGTCTTTAGACTCAACCCTCCGGCCTTCACACACTTACTCCATTGAATCACATAGCCAATTACGCCGCATGACAGTGAGTGATTTATACACCAAAACGCCGTCTATCCTGGTGAACCGGGCAGAGGACATGTTGTATTATGATCTCAGGTTGTATCCACTCGGCTTTGTTGATGTAATGGTGCTCTCTCAGCGGCTAACAGCGTGTATCTGCTACAATAACACAGCTGGGGAACGTGACACAAAACAAACAGCTATGAGATTGTTTACAAGTGTTGTTTTGAACTCTGTGCTCCCGTAATGTGCTGCTAAAATTGACTTGACCCTTCAGCTAACCCGCTGTAGAAATGATCTACCCGCTCAGCAAATATCCAGTAATAGGAACACACTCTATAAGTAATTACCAGTGTAATTTAGCACTTGCAAAGCGGAGTAACCAGCTTCCCCTCGGTTATTATTAGATCGATAGGGATTTCGCAGTTTTCAAGCATCTTGAAAAATATTTTTATTTTAAACCAGACAGGTACACTTTGGTTTGTTTCTAGCAAGAGACAGCCCCTTAAATCTGAATTCTAAGGACCAAAAGACGTCTTCAGTGGCCGAGGTAGTATATTAGGAGTAAGTAATCATCTTTGTTTAATTAAACTGTATAAGCAAAATTTAATAAAGACTACCAACTCCCTTGTGCAGATATACTACTAAAAAAACATTTTTAAATGTTCTTATTTTTACATTTTAATGAAACAAGACACTAAACAAACATCATAAAACATTTTACACTGACACATATAAAAGTAAAGCCAGGATTCCTTTGTGGAGCTCATGCTTAGTCGAATGAAATTTACAAAACCTTTGAACAAAGAATAATTCAAGTACAAATCTCAAAATTAACAGTTTAAAACTCAGCCTGTTTTGCGGCACATTTAGCTGTTTTTCCATAGTTTTATTTCATTGTATATTTTAAGGATCAATCTGAAGCTCAGGTTTTACAGAATATCTCTAAGAGTCTGTTAAATAGTTCTGCTTTGACGCTGCATGGACAGTTGCACGCAGCTTCTCGCTGTAGAGAGAGGGTGGCAGAGAGAAACACAGAGCGTGTGGAGGTGCAAATGTTTTTTCAGCGAGCCAAAAAGCCGCACTTGAACTGGCCAAAAGCCGCACGTGCTTGGACGTGGTGGATTTGCTACTCCTGTCCTAGACCAGGTACACAGACCACTGCGTGTTTGGGAAGATCCATTGTAGATATAAAACAACTTCACATCATCATCTTGGGACCCCTCACACCCCAGTTGAACATAGAGTCATTTAGGATTAACACGATAGTAAAATAAATTTGGACGGAAATAACCCACATTGTCTTTAAAACGGCTTAATGCTGCGTTCAGACTGGACAGCGTTGGTGCGTCCAAAGCGTCCAATTTACATGTTAAGTCAATGTAAACCTGCGTCTTGAGGTGTCCAGCGAATTTGTGCAAATTGGAGTCTAGCGCGTTTGAAATTCGCTTGTTCAGGCGTCTGCTAATGACGCGTCTTGCGAAGTACACGCTCCAACCTGGGCGGACGCTAACGCCCGATTTGGGCTCTGTTGAACACCCGCGTTCACCAATCAGACACTGCTCTCTCACAACAAGGTTAAAGAAGGACTGTTTACTGAAGTATTTTAATAACTTTAATTGACGAAAGGTAAATAGCTTAGACGCTCATTGCTTTAAAAATCTGGCAACGGTAAAACAAATAATATGAGACAGGATCTGGATTGACAGTGCGCTCACATGGACCTATTAAAAATACTTGTTGTCATGTTTAAACTATTGCGGTACGACGTAGCAATGGAGGAATACAGACGCTATCCGGTCTGAACTAAATACTAAGTGTGAAAGTACCCTATGGATTTCAGTTTTTTTTTTTTTTTCTTTTTGTTTTTCTTTTGACACATTCATTTTCTACCACTCGTTCTCATTTGGGGTGGTAGGTGTCAGGAGCCTGTTCCTTGACTTGTGGCCTTAAACGAGGAACACCCTGAATAGTGGCCAACTCCTGACTGGGTTAACACATAAAGACAGACACAGACTCTCTCATTCAACCGCGTTAGTGTTGCCAATCTATGTTTTTGGAGGAGGAAGCCAGAATACCTCCTGAGAAGCAAACTCCAACCATTGAGATTGTGAGATGTTGGTCTACTGAAAAGCCAGATCTATAACCACTCTGCTAACATGCACCCTTAACATATGTAACTGAATAAATGTAAGGGGACCGGCAGATGTCATAAAATCAGGAAAGTTAGACAGTGCACCTTTACTAAGCCATAGAGACCCTTCTTGAATGTTCCAAACATCCAAATTTCCTTAAAACTTTATTCAAATCCGTTCATTCACACGTTGGACTTAAAGAAATTGCTTCATTAAAACTTGCCTCAAACGGCTCTCTCTTGAACTATTCAGCAAACTCTTTATAAAACGACTTCTATTTAATTGCACCGTATTCTCAAGTATTCTCTCCTCACTTTACGGGCCATATGTGGCGAAACTGTCACACCATATGGTAATGGAAACTGCAGCACAAGTGCCTAAAGCTGATTAAAACAAGGTGCAAACAAACCGATCTCCAACACTGCGACTGTGGCTCCAAATCCAATCACTTTCCTCTTCAGTAGCAGCTTTAATAGAATATAGAGGCTTTAGATCCTACAATGAAATGAAGAGGTGTTGAGAACAGAGTAATTACTGTTTATGTACTGGCCTATGGTTGCAGGTGGGAAACACAAGAGGGTGAATTGAAGCAAAGATGTGTGATCTGCATGTTGGTTAGAAGAAGAGACAGGTAAACAAGCTACAAGTTATTTTCTGTCATGACTGTAAATTGTGTAGGCTTGTTTGAAGATGTGGCAATAGTACCTTGTCAGTATCTGATCTCTTCTGATGCAAAGCATTCCACCTGCCTTTCCTTCAGTGTGCAATGACTGATGTATAGAAGAGAGTTTGTGAGAGTGAATGTGGGACAATTAATGTGGATTTGTCCAAGTCTGCATAATATTTACAGTACATATTGTAGTGTAAGTTTTAAACCATCAATATCAAACATCCTTCAAACATGTGCACCCTCTCTGTGGAATAAAGCACCAGAACCATTACAAAAGTGTGGTAAAGCACAAATGACACGTGTTCCCCATGTCAGGAGTAGCTCCAGCTGCTGGCTGCAAAGGAAATAGCAAGAGAAAACAACCAAGTCAATCTTGTCTGTTGTGCTAATGATGCAGAAATGCTCAAAACAAGTTTGGATGATTGATTGATGAACTTTAAAATAGTGCAGAAGATCCCTGAGATCTACATACACATCTGGGACAGTGAAAAAGATATCTCGGAGACAAAACATCACAGCACAGTCTCCGAAGAAAACACAGACATACTATAATGAAATGTCAAAAACATACAATAAGTATTTTCTCCACATCTTTTTTACGTAAATATGTTATAAAAAGCTAAAACGTCAAATAACCACAGATTTGGTTGAAGCAACATTTTCTTTAGGTTTAACGTGTAAATCTTAACCTACCCCAAGTCTCAGTCCTAAACTTACCCGTTAAAGGCCAAAGAAAATGTCGCCATGTGGTTTCAACCAAGAGTTGTGGTTATTTTATCTCAGCTTTTCATAACATATTTACATAAAAAGGGCATGAAAATGTGCTTACCCTACGTTTTTGCCAGAATTAATCTGGGTATCTTAACCTAATGAAATAATTTGTCTGAAACCTAAAGTAGGTAATTTTTCAGACTTATGCAGGTCTATGCAGTAATTGTCACTGCAATAAATATACAGTAATCAAAAACAGAAGCTATTGTAGAATGTCAAAGATTAGTAAGGTTAATTTTGTTTACAACTGGCCCTTTAAGGACAACCTCGTTGCCATTTGGCCATTCGTCAAAATCTGTTCGACACCCCTGGTCTATAAAAATCCTTGTATAGAACAGGGATTTTCAACCAGTGTACCAGGGAACACTGGTGTGCCTGGAGATACTGCTAAGTGTGCTTTTGAAAAAATTACCAATTTTCAAAATTCAATCGATGACATAAGTTAAGTCGATTTAAAATAATTATTTGCCATCTTGGAGTGTTTGAACAACATTTTCACCAAGAACTGAAGCAAAACATCTTAACATGTATTTGAATGCGAAAAAGAAAAAAGCAAGAAATGTTTCTCCATAGACTTGACCTGTTTCCACTCTTTACATAGATTGATAGTAAGAGGGTCATTCCAAGCTACCAGAAAAGTTAGAGAACGCCCCTTTAAAGCTTAACAGGCAATATTTACTAAATTAAATAACTGTTTCCAAAGTAGTTTGATTTGGCCATATTTGAGAAAGTGAAAGAATTTCAACCAAAAAAGTGTAGCTTGACTAAAAAAAAGGTTGGGAAACATTGGTATAGAACATTTAGATTTTCTTTTACATCCTTGTAAATAAAGTAGCTGTAAAAAGCACTTTTCTGTGACATCAAAAATAAATGATCAACATGTAGAACTATCAAGAGTAATTTGATTTCCTCTCCACAAAGCCGTGCTTGAGAAGTGGCGAGTCTTTACCATCTGCTGCGGTGACATCCTTCATGCCGTATTACAGACTGTAGTGCTGCCGTCTTCCAGTCTGATTTGTGCCCATCCGCCCTCTGACACAATAAGCTTTCAGGCACAGCCGAGCTTAACATGGATCAAAAAACCTCAACAAAAATCACAAACGACATTTCTTTCTTTTCCCCATTTAGTCATGACAACCATCCTTCAGCCACAACACACAATCTCATCCTTTTACCACGACGACAGAGGTGAAACGCGATCTGATTGGACGGATTACACTAAACATACATTTAATCCGCAATCGTCTAAACTGCACTGAGGCTTTTCATGTGACGAGCTCGTGTCATTTCCAGACGTCCCTGAAGGATTGTCGCTTTAGCTTTTTCTCGCTGCCCTTCTTATTGAAGCCAGGCGATGAGGTCAAGTCTGCAGAGAGGAATTGGTCGTATTTAAGATCTAAGTGAGTCTCTCCCTTCAGGCTTGCGAGATATACTCAAGACGTTAAGGGTCCCAAGGCTGTCAAAACTGCAGCTTTAAAACGAAAATGAGAAAACCCTGGCTGTCACTGAAGCGTGCGTGACCTACACCCTCTGGCTAGTGTCTATATTTCTTCCCAGACAACAGCGTGAGAGCTCTCCAGTGAATGAAAATCGACAAACACGGATAAAATAGATACGGTTTAGTGGGTTGTGCAAGAGTTCTTTTCCATTGCTGTTGTGGAGGAATAGAATGGAGACACAAAATGTACACATAGCTGTTTCTTTGTTAAGATCTCAATAATTATCTAGTCTTCACAGAAAAACAAAAACTTAATGATGGGGTACCTGACTTTCACTCTGCAAACTAGGAGGAAGGTATTTCAATCTTTCTACCTTCCCACTGTCCTCTGTCTCTCGCTACGTTTTTTCTCTCTCCCCTTCTCTCTCTCTGTGTCTTTCTGTCCCTCTATTTTCTCTCTTTCTCTTCTCACAGTGGGTCTCTCCCTCTCTCTCTCTCTTAACAGTGTGTCTCTCTACCTCTCTCTCTCTCTTCACAGTGCGTCTCTCTCTCCCTCTCTCTGTTTTGACAGTAGGTCTCTCCCTCTCTGTCTCTCCCTCTCTGTCTCTCCCTCTCGACAGTGCGTCTCTCTCTCCCTCTCTCTGTCTCTCTGGGCCCCCACCCTTCTCTCTCTTGACAGTGGGTCTCTCTCTCTCTGTCTCTCTCTCTCTTGACAGTGGGTCTCTCTCTCCCTCCCTCTCTCTCTTGACAGTGGGTCTCTCCCTCCCTCTCCTCTTGACAGTGGGTCTCTCTCTTCCTCTCTCTCCCTCTTGACAGTGGGTCTCTCTCTCTCTCTCTTGACAGTGGGTCTCTCTCTCTCTCTCTTGACAGTGGGTCTCTCTCTCTCTCTCTTGACAGTGGGTTTCTCTCCCTCTCTCTCTTGACAGTGGGTCTCTCCCTCTCTTTCTCTTGACAGTGGGTCTCACTCTCTCTCTCTTGACAGTGGGTTTATCTCTCTCCCTCTCTCTCTGCCTTGACAGTAGCTCTCTCTCTCTCTCTTGACAGTGGGTCTCTCTCTCCATCTCTCTTTCTCTTGACAGTGGGTTTCTCTCTCCCTCTTAACAGTGGGTCTCCCTCTCTCTCTCTTGACAGTGGGTCTCTCTCTCTCTCTTGACAGTGGGTCTCACTCTCTTTCTCTTGACAGTGGGTTTATCTCTCCCTAACAGTGGGTCTCCCTCTCTATCTCTTAACAGTGGGTCTCCCTCTCTCTCTCTTGACAGTGGGTCTCACTCTCTTTCTCTTGACAGTGGGTTTATCTCTCCCTAACAGTGGGTCTCCCTCTCTATCTCTTGACAGTGGGTCTCTCTCTCCCTCTCTCTTTCTCTTGACAGTGGGTCTCTCTCTCTCTCTCTCTCTCTCTCTCTCTTGACTCAAGTTACATCAACACAAAGAGTTAAGTTAGTTAGTGTAACTTATTGACTTTAACAATGCATGTAATCTCATTATAAAACCCACTACCAGTTTAACACCCACGTAATAAAAATGTGAGCTATTGATAGACGTTTAACAGATATTCAAGTTCTATAATTTTCCAGAAATTGCTCAGTCCATTGACTCAACCCTGCTGTAATGTAAAGTAATAGCAGCAATTCAGATAAAGAGCTTTCAGATATCTTTACCTTTCACATAATCTCAAATATCAAAGCATTAGGACTAAACACTGCCTTGAACACTGTCATTTATTCATCAAACCGACTGAAGGATAAATGTTCAGCGATGACAGGCGGTCCAGTTTACATTTTCCTCTCTTTGTGCAGAAGCAGCCTGACCTCTGCAGCTGTGTAATAATTTCTGCGCGGCGTCTGTGGGAAATGTCAAGGGCACTGAAGTCCACTAAACTCAGACAGACAAGAGCACGACAAGGAGGTGTTTATTTAGATTTATGCACAACACTTTAGACAACATACTGATAGAAATATGGTGCTTGGTATATTAACGCTTCTTAATATTGGTTGTGTTGGTATAATCTTGTGTCCTTTAATGATGAGACAAATGTATCTTGTTTTTGCAATGAAGGTTAGTTGCACACTTCCTGGTTTCAAAGGATAAAATTACATAAGAGCAAGACATATTAAATTTCACATTCCAACACACTGTGTTTGTACTGGACTACAAGTTGGGGAAACTAACTTTTTTAGTAAAATTTGTCTTTTCCATTAAAAAGTATCTGATAAATGCAGCACTTTAGTTCTATTCAGGAGCCGAATGCTGCGCTCTGATTGGCTGTGCTTGGGAGGTCCTCTACAGTTTCACTTTGTTGTTTGTAAAAAAAGATGTTTACTGACTAATTGCAACCAAAGTGAATGCACGTTGATATGTCGATATTAACTGTGTTGAAGAATTTAGGAGAGGAAGTCACCAGATTAAAATCTAAATCATGTTTACTGTGTGAAAATGTGTTACCCCACCTTAAACTGGCTTTAATTTATTGAAACAAAAGGGGTTTTAAATTGTATATAATGTCATTTAAACTTTTTTTTTTTCAAAGCACAGTTCTGTGCCTATGAATTTAAATGTAATTAATTTTGTTCTAAATTATAAAAATATAAAAGAGCTCCAGCAGCCATTTTGTTTATCTAACTTGTCCTGATGAGACCGAGCAGGCCGAAACGCGTTGGTCTTTTTTTAACCCTTTGCCATGTGCAATAAAGGATTTAAAATTTTTGTAAAAACCCCTGAGTGCCTCAGTTTCCTTGTTTTGCTTTGAGAATCAATTTAGTTGTCTTAATGCTATGACAAAGAAAAAGATCGGTACAAAAAAAATAAAATAAAAATGCCACGAGAAAATATAAAAAAATAAATAAAGATTAAACCTACAGTATAGTATTTTTTAGTCAATTTTATTTTTATTATGATGAAACTGTAATTTTAACAAATTTTAAATTGTAATTTCATGAGGGAAAAGGTACAAAATTAGTTAATTTATTCTTGTAAGATAATACTTTTATTCCCATAAAATTCTGACTATTACGGCGCTCCATAGTACTCACGAAAAAAAAATATTTATCTCGTAATTACGAGATAAGATCTCGTAATTACGAGATAGTTTTCTCGTAATTACGAGATAATTTTCTCGTAATTACGAGATAATTTAAATGGCTTTTCCCACATTCTGTATATCCACACGCTTCGTATAGGCTAAGCTAGTGACTTTATCCACAACGAGTAGTCTTTTCTGTGCTAGCTTGATGTTTCTAAATAGCTAAGATGTACTTGTGGATTTCGTTATGTTAAATTAAGTGTCTGTGGTCTTCACTGCAATGTTTACGGTCGACAAAAAGTATGAAAATAGCCAATAACGTGACTGTCAACTCACGCTACAGTTAGCATGCTATTATAAAGACGGCCAGTGTGTGGAGCTGTTCACCCACCAGAAAGAAGCTAGTGGTAATCGGCAGGTTTTTTAAATAAAACTCGATCTTCTTGACTGTTGACAGTCAGTCTCACTCATCCTTAGAAATGTGCGGCAGTTTTTCTGTGGCTCCAGCGTCTAGTTTTCAATTTATTTGGCCAAAAAGAAGAGAAATGCTGCACATTTGCTACACTTCCGCATGGATCACCCAGAGTGGGTGGGTACTGCAAAAATGCCCGTATGTTGCAAGTCTGTTGCAGCACTTCTCTCCTTTATGGCCAAATAAATTGAAAACCAGACGCTGGAGCCACAGAAAAACTGCCGCACATTTCTAAGGATGAGTGAGACTGACTGTCAACAGTCAAGAAGATCGAGTTTTATTTAAAAACCTGCCGATTACCACTAGCTTCTTTCTGGTGGGTGAACAGCTCCACACACTGGCCGTCTTTATAATAGCATGCTAACTGTAGCGTGAATTGACAGTCGTTATTAGCTATTTTCATACTTTTTGTCGACCGTAAACATTGCAGTGAAGACCACAGGCACTTAATTTAACATAACGAAATCCACAAGCACATCTTAGCTATTTAGAAACATCAAGCTAGCACAGAAAAGACTACTAGTTGTGGATAAAGTCACTAGCTTAGCCTATACGAAGCGTGTGGGTATACAGAATGTGGGAAAAGCCATTTAAATTATCTCGTAATTACGAGAAAATTATCTCGTAATTACGAGAAAACTATCTCATAATTACGAGAAAGTTATCTCGTAATTACGAGATCTTATCTCGTAATTACGAGATAAATATTTTTTTTTTCGTGAGTACTATGGAGCGCCGTAGACTATTCTCAGAATATGTTTTTTTTTTTTTGTTCCTATCTTTTCCCTCCCATCCCCATCCCCATCCCTCACCTCCCCTACAAAAAACAAGCAAACAAACAAAACAAAACAAAACAACAACAATGAAACAACAGTAACATTAAATACCTAAATGCAAATGGTTAAAAATAATAATAATAATAAATAATAATAAAAAAAAAGAAATAATAATAACAGAAACAACAACAATAGTGATTATAAGTATTATAAGTAAGCATATGAGTTTGAGGCATTGACTTTATTGTCTATATTGTCAGTTGGCTTTTTTTTTTATCAAATTAATTATTTTTTTTTACACATGTTCACTTAATTAATTTCTTTAGGGTTTTCACTATGTCAAAAAATTAAATAAAATCATAGTAAAGACTTTACAGAAAAGGAGAAAACATGCTTTCAATGATAACAGTAAAGTTTAGAAATTTGAAAATAAACTGCTTCCATACAAAGAGTCAGTTGTGGCAAACAAACTTGGATACTAAGGATATGTATCTGGATATTCATTTTTGGACAGCCCTAACAGTGACTTTCAGAATCTTCAGTCCGGAACAACTTTAACTGCACCACAAGTCTCTAATTGAGGACTAAATGCAAAGGCGTCTCAAAAGCATCTCTCTCTCTTGCAGCTGGTGGCGTCAGATTCTTTTTGTGACGGAAGCCTCTCCTGATGAGCCTCTTATTGATTGAAACGTGGCCATCACTTTCTCCAGGTCCCATCTCCAAGTGGAATCTGTGCGATTTATGTGTCTTTCACACAGGTTTATCTTTGCCTTAATGCCTCTTTGTTCAGAAGCGTATTGGTGTTTCTGTCACGCTGTAAAATCTATGGTGCAATATCACTTGCCTGGAATGGGCTCATCCAAACGTCAGCTTCAATAGATCTATAGCCCAATACGACAGTGAAGAAAGGAGAGAGAGAAGTCATGCAAACCTGTTAAGTGCACATGGGCTGGAGAAGTGTTTCCAGGAAATAAGTCGAATACATAAGGATTTAACAACGAGGAGAACACCACGACGCGCAGTGGAGCAGAGTGCATTAGATCTGTGTAATGTGCAACTCCAAATTGTTTAATAGGCTTATACCATGGTCAAACGTCTAAAGACTTTAGAAAACACGTAAAACTCGTTCACTAATGTAAATTTTTGCTCAGGAAATTTAATTTTTTAGGGTACTTTGATTGTGTTTATGAAATAATTTTCAGCTACGTGCAACGCCTCTGACGAAGACGAAAGTGACCGTCGACACTAGTCAGGTAATAAACCTTCTCTTACCCATACTTGTCTGATATAGAAGAAAACGCTTTCATAAATAGCATGTTTACGTTCAAACCATTAATGCACAGCGCCGCTGTAGACTGCAGACCGCTGTTTTATCACTCCTCTGTATCTTTCTCTCGTCTCACTCGGTCACATATGTTTATTTACCTCAGGACAGAGGAGAAGATCATGGAGAATGTAGTCCCTCAGTTTTCAGAACCTGCAGGTGATGTGTTCTGACCATTTTGTGTCTCTGTGCTAAAATCACAGTCCACGTTCACACAATGTGATGTCTGTCCTCTCATGTTGTTTAAAATATCTAATACAATCTGTCAAAGCTAGAAAAAGTTCCGCACTAGTCCCGATGTCCAGGCTCCGCCAATTAAATCACTTCCTGTGGCTCCAGAACAAAAAAAGTCTCAACATAATGCCGCTGAAAGCAGAGTTAAATTTTGAAAGAGTCAGACAGCCACAAAGCACCAGAGATTCTTGCTCTTGCTGTTAACGAAAACAATGCACGCCAGTTAACGTTGGAATTCTCACTGACCATTGTATAAATTACTTTAAACTGTGGCGGCTCCTGAGTCATTTCTTTGAGGTCACTCAACACATGTTCACAGAAAAGCGTATGTATCCCACTCCATTCATTAAGGTGGATGTTAATAGTCCAACATGTAAATGTGCCAGTTAGCCATACAGGCTAACTTTCATCTGTAGTTACATTGGCAGGTAAATGTCAGTGTGATGATGAAGTAACATATGCTTAAAATAGGAAAGTGGGCTTCATGATTATAATAACATATTTATTAGTGTGGGAGCTCACAATAAACATAGACGTTGATTACTGCAAGACAGTGCTTAAGCGGGTACCGTACTTAAGACAAATAAAGTTGGAAATTATTGTTCTCATTTAATCCTAAGTACATAGACAAAATACATTAGATTTCCTTTTGCACAAGACCTGACTTGGTTTTTGTGCCATTAGGGTTCATTCATAATTTGAATATTACATTCTGCTCAGCGGTAGCTTATATTTCTGTATATTTTAGAAAATGTATCCTCTCTACTTCTGCGTCCACAGAAAAAGCATTTGACTTTGTGTTGTATTTGGAGCAGCTCGTGAGCCGGCTCCTCTCTTGAATTGAAATGCGTTCTCTGTGATTATAGCAAT
The DNA here is from genome assembly GCA_038363315.1 of Mugilogobius chulae. Taxonomy (NCBI): domain Eukaryota; kingdom Metazoa; phylum Chordata; class Actinopteri; order Gobiiformes; family Gobiidae; genus Mugilogobius; species Mugilogobius chulae. The sequence goes on along the minus strand of CM076405.1, from coordinate 28,454,072 downwards.
CATGCAGCGCTCTTACGCCGCTTCACATTTGTACTTCCTCCAGCTGGACTGCCTGGTCATCATCCATGCTGCAGTGGAATTTTAATGAGGATTCAACTAGACTTTGCCTTTGTTACATTGAACATTCAGACTAGTTTGATTTCCTATTTCTTTTGGCTTTTTTAGGTAAATGGCAAAAATGTAAAATATCCCCAAAACTTTCCACAACTTGTTAAAGGAATTTGCCAACTAACAAATTTCGCCTTTATTTTACAATCATGGTTATTATTATTACTATTTATTTGATACAGTATCTTAAATAATCACAATTATCGATAAACCAAATAATACTTGTGTGAGCTTAACTTGTAATAACTGTAAATGTAAGAATGAACTGAACTTTATTTTCAGTCTGGAGAGCAGCAGTGGTCAGACAATGGGTGTCCTTTTGAAAGGGTATCAGGCCCGTGCAGTGTGTGCTCTGTGGCTCTGTGTCTCTGTGGATGAGCAGAGGCCAAGGGCAAGTCCCAGCACCACTCTGCCCTTTCACCCAATCAGGACTCGTCATACCCTCCAGCCCAGCGTTCTGCTCTCTGTCTCCAACTGCATCATGGACTCTTTTGAGCTATATTCACATTCTGATTTTTGGTTGATCCATAGAAGAATGCAGTTCTGAAATTTCTTTTAGTTTTGTCTTGATTTATACTGCTTTAAAGTTATCTTCAAAGTTTGTAATTTGGGTTTCGGAGCTCTCTCGCTGTGTTCCATTTGTCAACAAAGTATAAGCAATGGATTCATTGCATTTTATCTGGCCTACTGTAATGATTAAAATCAAATGGAAGGAAAGTCCTCTAATTACCCTAAACAGGTGTATGACAATGTTGAAAAGCATGCAGACGCTCAAGAGCAGTGCTGGAGCATTTGCACAGATGAGGATAGGAGAGAGCAACAAAAGGAAAATAGCATGTACTATCAAGATTTTAACTGTTAGATATTTACCTTTCATCAAAACGAAGTGTGGAACCATGTTAGATTATCTTGACCCTGCCGTATTCTGAGTGCATGTTCGGTGCGAGTCTGGTCTGGATGTTCGGTGCGAGTCGTGCAAGAGCACGAGTGCACGTACGAGAGTTGTGCAAGTGTGCGGAAAGAATCTGTAGAGAGTATATTTTTCTCAGAGGTCACAGTGGTCTGATGGGACTTTCAAGCCATAATACAAACATTCTCGCAGGAATCTAGGGCTGCAGCTAACGATTATTTTCTTATCGATTAATCTATCGATTATTTTTTCGATTAATCGATTAGTCTATCGACTAATTTTTCGATTAATCGGTTCGTAAAATTATTACTTTTTATGGCTTTTTACGCCTTAATATGATATAATATAATTAATTTGAGTTGATTTTTATTAGTTAAGTGTAAAACTAAATATATTTTGACTTAAGAACATTGCTAATTATGTTCTCAAGTCATAAATGTCATAATACTGCTCAAAAATATATTTGAATATTGAATAAAATACACAAAAAGTATTAAATGCAAACTTGAATCAATATTATAAGATTGATGTTACTAAGAAGTGCATTAAATTATAGCTGTTGTTTTAGGTTTTATAACAGTTTAAAACAGACACAGCTCAGTGCAACAGGCTGTAATACAGTAGCACCATCGTCACACAAACAGCTCCTGTCTGATCATGTGTTTGATGAACAGCTGATAGAAAGCCGTGTGTGTATTAACGAGTGCGTGTACAGTCCATTGCATCGTGCGCGCGGGCGTCCACGGAGATGTGACGAGCGCGTATAACCTTCAGTCCGACCGTGGCACCGAGTGCCTGTACAATCCGTGGCAACGAACGCATGGACGGTCCGAGTTGAGGAGCGCGTGTGCGCACAAACGAAACGTGCAGGTGTTGCTTCGTAGAGAAAATAAAGCTGCCTGACGCCGAGACCGCGGCTTCTAAACACGATGTGTGCGTTCTAGTTTCACTTTCTATTCAGCTGCGGTTCACATTGGATCGCTTTCCTGGCCTGAAAACTTTATCTTGATGGTTTATAGAGTGTGTTTCTCCCGTGAACTGACGCGCTTTGTGTGGAAATACATCACAGATGTTCGTAGCGCGCGTGGATCAATTAAAGCAGGGACATTATTTAGAGGCACGGCTCATAAAGCGACGAGTCGACGCGCTCCACGTGCGTCGACGTATTTTCTTAATCGACGTAGTCGATTACGTCGACTAATCGTTGCAGCTCTACAGGAATCCACATGAATCTGAGCAGCTTTGGGCAAATACAGATTGCAGTGGACTGCAGCTTGTGTACAAGGCACTTTGCAAGAAACCCGCATATGTCCTGAAAACAAACTCGCCTCATAGTGTATAGGAGGCATTACTCAGATAAACTCTGGGTTCTGTCATTCTAACTGAGTTTCTGAATAAGAATTCCGAGCTGTGGAGGGTTTCCAGTGTGATTTTACAAGCCGGAACATGGAAAATCTGAACTATGACGACAACTGGCATGCTGTAATAGACAAACCATTAGAAACCATTGTGGATTTTTAAAACTTTTGTGATAACACAAGCTATGTTATTTTTCATTTATGCTTCATTTGCGTTCCTAAACACGTCCATCCATTCCAAACCTATCGATTCTCCATACTGAAAAAAAAAAAAAAAAAAAAACCAGAGAGAGCTAAAGTCAGTTTGAATTGACCAAAACAGGAGAAAAGAAAAACAATATGGATGTACCCATAGCTGTTTTTCTATCACATCTGTTGGGGAAAACGCCAAGAAAACAAAGGGAGAAGAACCTATTTGTTTTGGACCTTGTTTTTATTAACTTTTAGTGAGTTTAGCTCAACTGTTGCTCTGTGTTCACAGCTGTCTCCAACGCTCAGCTCATGAACAGCTCAGTTGCATCTAATTTTGAGTAAGAATCACAACAAATGAAATGACGAACAACAAAGAGCCTCTATGTGTATCCGTGTGAGCCTTCAGTCATAATTGTATGGCAAAATATACATGTTTTTCTATTGTGTACACATACAGTACCATGTTTTCTTTTGTAAAGTAAGGAAAACATAATATGACAAATACTAATACAACAGTACACAAAGAAAAGCAGTCCTAATCAGCAGCACCTTTGGCCTTGGCTCGCCTCACCTCCGATCGTTGTAATCACTGACTCAAATAGAGCGAAGCGGCGTGAACGAGGCAGCATTTCATGAAGTCTTCGATGCTTTGTATCGGCACAAACTGGATCAATCTGACTCAATGTGATCCATCAGAGCCGTGTGCACATTCAGCAGGGACAGGGTTATCGCTCACACTTTGACCAGTGACCTTTGACCCTCAGACCTCAGGAGGCAGAGCTGACCACAGAGTTTACAGAATCCGTGTTACCTGATCCAACTGCAATGCAAGAGTCAGTGTTTTGCTAGAACTCTGATATAAGTTTAATATTTTCAAAAATAGTTTTTTCTCAGTCAAGCATAGACTTTGATTGTGACCTTTAGTGTTATGATACTAAAATGTCAAATGCTAATTATAGTCAATTCTCAATATTACATCTTGTTTTATTTCAGCCAGTGTCACCCATCACAATACACTTAACAGAATCATTAAAACAAGCAGCAAAAATTTCGGGTAAGGTTAGGGTTAGGGGCTAAAGTAAGCTAATTTGATTAAGATTAGGGATATGGGAAAGGTATGCTAACATCAATACTTGTCTAACCACACTCACACTACATCCAGTCCAGCTCCAGTGCAGTCACCGGAGCAGTCTCACTATGGTGGGTGACTCACATACGGAGGTAAGGTAGTTTATTTGCCATTTGTAGTTAAAAACGACATTGGAAAGATAGCGCAAAAGAAGCTCAGTCGTCATAAGACATATCAACCAAACATGGACAAATAACAATGCCACTGTGAAATCAATCAAATAGTACAGCATTTAATAGAGCGATACCTCCGACCTGATGGAAACAGCTCAAACATGTCCTGCTGCAGCCATGAGCTCTCCTGCCGACCATGCAAGACCGCAAACTAACAGGTTCATGGTGTTGAATGACTGATATGATGTGCTACTACACTGTGACGCTGTGTCATTGGAAATTATTTTACAACACCTAAAAAACACAGACAGTACTACAGCGAAAAATAGATTTTATTTTTTTTTTTATGTACTGAATGTACTTGCACTAGCTCGAATGATTTCTTGTGTACGTTGTTACATTTCCCCAACTTAACAAAAAAGGCTACCGCAAACTTTGATGTGGTGTTGATATTAGACTCCCGTTGACATGGGACCCCAGCACTAGCTTTTGTGACTGTGCGTGACGTACCAAGCTTCCCGCAGCAAATAGTTTACAATTAATTCAGCTAAATTTAGGCATAATTCAAAGGCTAAGTTTAGGATTGGGTGGGGGTTAGTAAAAGTCATTTAAAAAACAAGTGGCTTCCCATCTCGAAGGGGAGTCCAATCTCGACAAAACGCCGGCGTCTGGTCAAAATTTTGAACCAACGAAACACCGGACTGTATGCAGTATGAGTGACTTTTAGACTTTTCAATTTACGTAAAGTATGTATGCAGTGTGAGCCCAGAGCAAGTGTCTAAGTGATTAATATCTGTAGTTTGATACTTTCCTTTGGCAGGACCATGTTAGGATTCAAACTAAAAGGGTTAGGGTTGTGGTTACTGGTTGGTTAGAGCTAGATAGTGAAGTAAGTGAACTGGTTGCTATGGTACTGAGTTTATTACTCTTGCTAAATGGACCTAACCTATTATAGTTTTATCTTAACTTTTTAACCAAACCTTTTCCCTAACCTTACCCTTTACTCTAACCCTTTTCCTAAACTTACCCGATCTAAATGATTTATGATTGTCTTCCATTTGTCACTGAATGCAATATTTCATGATGCAGCTAAAACCTAAACAATTTCCAAAAATGACAAAAATAGCCAGTTTGTTCCAATACAACTCACATTTAAATGATCTGCTCAGCTAATGCACATCGAGAGTTATTTCACTGTCTTTTTAAAGTGAATGCATTGTAAGGCTCCACGGCCCACTTGTTCCACTCTTCAGACTGAAGTGTGTCTATTATCTTATGATGGGATTTGAATGAAGCAGATAAAATGCTTCCAGTCCTTTGCACAAACAATAGTATTCTAGTGCTTATTGCTTTCTCTGTGCCGCACTTTCCTCTTCTGCTTTTAGTCCTTCAGCTGCAGTGGCCTTTGAGAACCTCACTTCTGAATCGCAGCACTCGCTCCATCACGCTGTTGTTATTTTGATATATTTAAGCGGTCCTGCTTTCTAAAAAATGTTTGAGTTTTACATTTAAGACAATGAATTAAATCCACTTTAATGAGTTTTTGCAGTGTTCTCTCATTTTTGTTTTACTCATTGTTGTGTTTGGATTGATTCATGCACATTTGAGAATCTTCTGCCTGAGTGCTCAGAAAGGTCCCATCTTCACCTATCCCTATCCCCGCCCACTTGTCTGCATTTACTTATGATCATTCAATAAAAAATCAAAGTCTCAAAATGGGGTTCAAACATTCATGTCGCTAATAAAAGGACACTTTTAAATGTTCAGTTTTAACCCCAAGCATTAAGGAACCGTGTTGATGTGTGAGTGCAGGAATGTTCACTGAGCTGTAGCTTAATTACTCTCTTTTAGTCTGAATCAAATGTAGAAAAATCTAAAGGAAAAGAATACTTTTTTTGCTAACCTGGCTCTACTATGGATGAAGAGATCTCCACTGATGGAACCAACAAAAGTATTATTTCAGCAGAATTCTGAACTATTTTGACTTTTGAAAGAATTGCATGCAGAAGCACTTTGTAGATTTGTGAATGGGAAGGATGCTCTCTGAACTGAATTCAATCAAAAATTGCCTTTTTTGTTGTAAAGCTTGGAACCAATCAAAATCAAATATACAAACATGAACTTCCAGTTTTTCCCAAGCCCCGGTGATCAATTATGGCAAGTGCTTTGTGTCAATGGCTTTTACTCAATGGCGTACGCTGCCATAGTGGACATGCAGCGTACGCCATTGCTATTAGACATGCGCAGTTGCTTTTTTGTTTTGTTTTTGTTTGTTTTTTTGTATGATGAAATGAAGGAGCACGAGTCAAATAGAGTCAAAAGTGTGGGCCTGAATGTTCTGACCAAGCAGAGCTAGAAAAAGTCATTTTTTACTTAACTAAAGATTTTTATCAGGAAAAAGTTTAAGATGTCAAAATAGTCAAAATAGTTAAAAACTGACACAAACTACTACTACAACTATTCGTAAAGCTGTAAATGCTCTGTGCTGAACACAATCAGTTTGTGTTTGTCATGAGCTTTGTGGAAAAAAATGTTTTCTTGCTTTCTAGCTTGTTGAGGAATTTACCTGCTACAATGGAGCTACCTCTGGGGCTGATTTGCAACAGCTACAAGTCAGCAATACCGTATCAAGTTATAATAGTTCCATGTTTTTTCCGATGATTTTCAGTGGTCGTCAACCCAGATTGATAATGTGTAAAACTCAATTCAGAGTGATACATCAAACTGGGGCCAGTACTTTCTGAACAAACTTATGGCAATTTCATCTTGTCAGATTTGTTCGATAATGCATCAGTTATATCACTGCAGTTGTTTTCATTTAAGTCATTGAACAAAGATTCCTTCCCTGCTAACAATTTTAATGATCTTGTCTCTTCAGTTCAGTCTAGAGGAGATTGTATTATTAAAAAGGCTATAAAAATCTGTTTTATGCACCTATTTCAAAGTTTCCCCTGATTCACTTCAAATTCCTTACAATGTCTCCAACTTCTTTGTCAGACCTCACCATAACAGTTTTATCTATATCCTAGTGAAATTTCTATATAAATGTTAAAAGCTGCAGTCCCACATGAGCGTGGATATCTCTCTACTGCAGAAAACTATTGATCCGCCGGGTCTAAAGAAGTCGGTGCCACTATCCGCCTCACCTTAATTCACTTGCAGAGAAGGTATTTTCATGCTTTTGACTGAGCGATCATTTGTCAGCTCGCACCCAACCGACTCCTATGTCTGTCACGCTATGTCCATTTCCACTGAGGGAGAAAAATACATTCGATACTAATCAAATGAATCTGTTCGAGTGCATTTGTGGCCTCGTATTTATCAAGCGGCTGTGTCTAAGCCAATGCTGATAATGCGAGGAGGTCGAGGCAAGCATCGACTCACCACGGGCAAGCATTTCACGCCTGCTCGCTTCACAGAGCCTAATGAGGACAGTTAGCGTCTCTTCAAGTGGGCTAGCGTCCTAATCGAACATCATTAATTCATTTTGTAACCAAATCAGTGATCAAAGTCCGTTGGAGGGGCGCAGTAATGGCTCAGATGGAAGAAATAGATGCGTCGATGCTGGAGCTGGGTAAACACATTAGGTGCATTCCATATGTGTCTCCGTCATTTTGATTAAACGGGATGATTACATGGAAAACTCAATATTATCTCTCTCTGTGGATGAAGCAGTTTATTCATTTCATATTGGTTACAGTGACAGCATTTGTGGTGAGGCTTGGATTTAAATAGGTAACTTGTTTCATATGAAGCTATATTACAGAATGCGTATGAAGAAATTCGTACGATCTTGATATAGGGCCATTTCAAGAAATACAATAGAGTCTATGGAGAAAACATAGATATACAACAAAATGTCAAAAACGTACAATAAGCACATTTTCACACCTTTTTGACATCAATATGTTACATGGCAACATTTTCTTTAGGTTTAACAGGTAAGTTAAGGATTCAAGTTACTAAAATGGGTAAGTTTCTGTTAGATTTTTTTTTTTCTATGTGTGTTTAAGTGTTTTGATCATTTGTAATCATTAAATTAAATTAAATTAAATTAAATTCAAATGATGTTTCCAAAATGCATTTGTAAGAATTAGGTTAAGAGTTATGGTGAGTTCGGGGAAACTGGCAACTGGTATTTTTCCCACTTCCCACTTCTACAAATGCGCTGGAACACCATTCGAATTGATAAATACCACTTGTGAACTGGGAACTGGTCGAGGAAGTCCCACTTCACATACAAGAAAAACAATCACCACAATAAATGAATCCACAAAGACATTGTAAACATTGATTACAGGTTATTTAGTGTTACTTGGGTTTGTGTTAGCATTAGCCATAATGTTTTCATAAGAGTTGAATACATTGGAACGCTCTGATATGGGAACTGGTATTTTCAAGTGGGAAATATCCCAGTTCAAAGTTGTGTGTTGGTGTGTTTGGAGAAAGCAGACAAACATTTTAAAGGAATATTTTCCGTTGAAATCTGAACTGTCACAGACTGCTGATCTTGCTACAGGTTTGCAAGTCAAGGTATCTAACTTGAGACTGGGACATTGAGATGAGATCACCAAGGAACCAGTGACGACCAAAACAGGCGTGAATCTTAAAGATGACTGTAGAGGAAGAGAAGAAAGTTTGGGAGGACAGATAAAAGAGAGACTGTGAACCTTGCTTCCTTGGAGCTCGCAGGTGAAGCATGCGAGCTTGAGAACAAGGATGTTGACGTAGAAGAACGACAGAACAAGAGCGACTTTAGATCATGAATAGAGATGTTATTTGTAATGTTGCGTGTTTGAATTCTAAGTAAATCTTAATCTAATTTGAATCTTTTGAGTTTTGGTTGTTTTATTGAACAAAGATTACAGTTCGGGTTATAAAATTTCAGTTTTGTTGTATATACGTTTCTTCCAAAGACTGGGCTGATTTATTATGGTATCCATGCTGCTTACACATTTCTTTTATTCAAAGTTTGTGCATACTTATAACTAATAAACACAATTTCGTGAGATGTGTTTACCATGTTGGCATCCTTTCAGCTTCTAACTGTGAGCTGTCTTTGCATATTTATTTTGTATTGAACATATTCACATTTGCAGTTGTTTTCTTTATAAATATGCATGCATATGTAGCTTTTTAGTCAAAAATGAGTTTAATAAAAGCATGTATTTGTAGTTTAGATGTAGAAGTAAAATATCAAAACCTGTGCACTTTGAGCAGGCTTGCATGGCCATAAAAGTAGTTTTTCCTTGCTGAAAAGCAGTATCTAAACACAGTGGATGTTCTGGGACACTTATCCATTTTCTTGTTTGCTGTTGGACAGTTTGCTTCTGTATTATTGACCAATGACCAATGAGTTCCTGCTTACTATTGGCCAATAACTCTTTCATAATTTGATTTTCTAGCATCTCTGTATGCTAAATCAATAATCTTTGGGTTCGGGTGAAGAGAAAACAGTTGTGATGTTATGCTCTACAAAAATATGTTTATTGACTAAATAATTGAAAAAGTCAATAAAATAAACAAGTCTCTTAATAAAACTTGGACAGAACATTAGTTAAACTAGAAAATATTCCTGTAATTCGCCACAGTTTGAAAAAAAAAAAAAAGCATTTGAAGAAATAATGGTTCTCGTTGGGACTGGCAGCAGCCACATGCCACAGTCCTGTAATTCAATCAAACTGTCCATCTCACAAGGTTAGAAGAAGAAAACAGCAGCTCCACCTTTTATGGATCTGCTCCAAACTTTAATGGAATCGTCCTTGGTCTGTCTCTGAAGTTTTCAAATCATTGCATCGTGTTTTTCAGTTCAGACAGATCGCCTTTGAAAACTATGATACAATTCAATAATATATCTACATCAAGAGCAAATTTAGCTGATGAAATTATGAGGATATATTTTGTTAGCCTTGTGTCCATTTCAGTAACCAAATGTGAAGTCCTTCAACTGAGCTAATTTTTAAATGCTCAGCTTGTAAGAGAAGATTCTGCAAAAATCTATAAAAGCATTTCTGAGAAAGGTCAGTGATAAATAATGGCATGAAAAACAGCAGTGTTGTAAAGATGTCAGCAGAAGGCCATCCCCATCAACTAAATAGAGCCGTGGTGACGAAGGCCAAGCTCTGTGTGCAGTCTGGGCTTTGGGAGTGCTGAGCTAAGAGCAGTCTGTGCAGGTGCTTCAACATGTAAGGGCTTTTTTTCCCCCAACGCAGTTATGCCATCACCCGGTTAGCATACCCAAATTTCCCTCTTGCACAGATATCATGTTAAAATATGTAGTCAGGTAAAAATCAGTCTGCAGCGTCTGTCTTTGTCTAATGATGTTTGTTCACCAAACTCCACAAAGTTTGTCTGTTGTTGTTAGCATTGTGGTTAATACCAGCATGTCTCGCTAACAGCTGTTAGCTGTTAGCTGTTAAAAACCTTGAAACACATTGTGGTGAACAACTCAGAGGCTCAGAACTCATAAGATGGACTAATGTGGGAATTTTAAAATTAATTATTTCAGTTTGCCTGCATTTTCAATGAAGGAAATATTGGGTATAGCCAGTAGGCGATTTGTTAATTTTTCACAGGGGGGATGGTATTTGGGGTGGTGACTCCGAAAGGGCGGGGGGTCTGGGGGCCCTCCCCCAGAAAATTTTGAACACAGCAGACCACATTTCCTTTAATTTGGTGCACTTTGGGGCTGTCCTAGCATGTTTGGGATTTATAGTTAAATTGTATTAAAAATACACACAAAAATGTAAATGTGATGGTTGATTATAATCCACTGCACATTCCACAGGAAAGCCTGGTAAAATGTGTGTGTAATACTTAGGTTTAGCTTATTATTATTATTATACAAAATCCACTTCACTCACATTTTGCATAGTTTATTTATCCACTGTAAGTAAAATGAAGTTGCTCCTGTAAGACGGAACAAACTCTATAAAGCCTACTTTAGATATTTTTTATATTTTTAAATAATATATGAAGATGTTTTTGATTGTTTGACCACTAGGTGACAGAGGTGGGAGCACAGAGAAAAGAGCATACACTCATTTAATTTTTTTTTTTTGATTGGGCCTCTTTAACTTAGTTCGGTTGAAAATCAAACTGACATTATTCTTTCACAGCTTAAGACAGACCTGGATAAACTGTGCCAAAACCCAAAGGCCAGGTGTGACCCTCTACCTGTTTTAATTGGGCCCCCAGCATGTTTTTGAGTATAAGCATTACTCTTTACACTGCAAAGTGTTTAAAACTACTAGAATTCAAAATAATCATTTTAATTGTAGTTGTTTTAGCTTGAATCAAATTTAGTTATAAAGTTATAAATAATCTAAACCAGAAAAAAATATATATTTAGCCTATATTTCATTTATTTGATTGACTTGGCTGTGGAGCATGTTTTTGCACTTGTGACCTTAATATATACAATTAATGAACACTAATAGATAAATCTGCAAAAATACAAAACTGTCTGTCTGTGGTATTTAGGTTTAAATGCATAATTTTAACACCAAATTATATTTTAAAATGTCTAATTTGTAGTTCAATGAATAAACTCAGTTTTACATTAAAATATTACCAGTGTTCATCAGTTTTAATATTTTTTAAGATCAGAATTGTATAAAACCAAGCTAATGGTTTTAGTTCTAGCTACTCATAGAACTATAGTTACATAGGTAACTAACATTTTCAGTCCTGAAGAAAAGCTGGTCTAGTTCTTGGATAGTCCTGGTTAAAACCAACTCAGTGCTCACTAAATACACTGTGGGAAGTGAAAAAAATCAAATTTTTAACGTTTTCAAAGTAAACATCACAGACACGTGTGTAAAAGTTCGCCGCTGATCGAGCGCTGAATCTCCGCGGCCGCGGGCATATTTAATGAGGTGTTTTCGGTTTGAAGTCTTTAACGTGTCGTATCTCCGTGATTCTTTGGTCTTTTTGGACGGTTTAAACACTCACACGGAGCTCAGACTCGTCTCTGTCCCGCTGTCCGTACAGGAGACCTTTCTTCCTCGTGTCCACTGCAATAACTACAGCGGAAGAGATCCTCTGTGTGTGGACTGAGAGAGAGGGAGAGAAAAGGGCGCATTGCTCATTGTGTGACACGGGAGAAGACACGGGACTGTGGATAGATGCGAAAACACGTGTGTGTGGTCAGTCTAGTATCGGGAAAGAAGACACGGCCGCGCGCATGAGAACGAGCATCCCCGGAGCAGCGTAAACTCACCTGATGTCGGATGCACGAGCGGTTTGTTCCTCCGATGCAATCCTTATGTGTTGTCTTTCTGTTTCTGCGTGTTTTATTGTGGTCCGTGAGGCGCTGTAAAGTCCTGGCTTTGCAACAAAAGTTTGACAGTTTGAGCGTGTCTGTTGCGTCAAGTTCAGTAACAGCTTCTCGTGTGGAGTTTTCAACATAAAAGTCCTCGTGTTTACTACCTGCATCGGAGGTTTTAATGTGAAAGGGTTGTTCAGTGAAGCAATGCACAAACTCACGTTGAAACAACAGAACGGAGCGGGACACTGTACGCCGGATGCACGATAAAAAAAAAAAAAAAAAAATCCTTTCGTCGTCAGCAGAGGGGATGGCATCCCCTCGCATCCCCCCTCAAATCGCCTACTGGGTATAGCGCCTTTAAGCTTAGCAACTAACCCTAACTTTACCCAGATTTCTGAAGTAATTAATCAGGCAAACATAGGATACAAGGAAGGGGGGTTTAGGTAGTAATTTGGTTTGGATTTTTTTCTCTACCAAACCAAAAGAGAGAATGTAAAATAACCACTAATTTTGGTTGAAGTCACGTGGCGACATTTTCTTTGGGTTTAATCTTGATCTACCTCAAGCCCCAGACCTAAACTTACCATTTTAGTGACTATAAGCGTAAACTTACCCTCTAAGTCCACAGAACATTTTGCCATGTGGCTTCAATCAATTATTTGTAGAAAAAAGACTTGAAAACATGCTTAATACACATTTTTGACATTTTGGTGTTTATCTACGTTTTCTTCGGAGATTGTGTTGTTCAAATTAAGCAATGTGGGTAAAGTGTCTTGTCTAAGGACACAACAACAGTTTCCTCTTGCCATCCCACTGTGGCACTTCCAGTGGTCTCTCATCCATCTTCTGACCAGGCCCAACGCGCTTAGCTTCTGAGATTGATGAGCTTGAAGACTGACAAGTTTTGTCCAGCAGGTTAGACGCAAACTTAAGCCAAAAAAGTAGTGCAATTACACTAAATGCATTGAATCTATTTTTAATTGTAGTTTTAGATGAAAACTAAAAATTGTTCCTTGCTACAGTACATCTACTGCCAAAGTATCCATTGGAGTGAAACTATATTGTCTACTAATCAAACATTTTTTTCCTAAATTTCAGGAAGTATGCCTGTTGATGTTTTTAGTCAACAACCTACTTCTGTGATGACATTTTTACCATACTTTGGCTTGAATGCTACAAACATATCTATCTTAATATATATATAAAAAAAGCCAAAATACTTGACTTGTGTATTATCTTCTTGTCTTCATGGGCCTTTAAGAATCTCCATTAGTTTCCTATAGATGAGTGTGCTAAGAAACAGTCTGTAGGTTCAAAATCAGTAGGTCAATAAAAGAAAAAGTAATTCAGAAATCTTACTTCTTTTCCAGGTGCAACATCAGCGCCTTCTGAAATCTAAATACAATCTAATGTAGTCAGTTTGATCTGTTTAGACCACAATCACGGGCATATTGGGCTTGTGGGGATTTCACAGATGAAAACAGGTTTAAGCAAATGGATGAATTATTCAACTCAAAACAAACCTGTTTCACCAAGGAATTCAGAATAATCACATTTATTTTCCATCAGCTGAAGCGCCGAATGAGCAAGAAGCATCATTACTAGAATTCATTTTGGAGGTAAACTACAGCCTCCTGTAATACTCAGGTATTTATGAATGATCTCATGTTTCATGACACATGTTTTATTACAATGGAAATCCAAAGTGGCCAATCCAGCTGTCCTTACAAGATTGGCTTTCAGATTTCTTTTGGATTGTTAAATTGCATCTCGTCAAACCAACCAATGTATATGCAAAACATACTCATGTGCAGTGCCTCTACCATATTAGAGAAATGTGTTAAAACAAGCAGTTTATTTAAAGGCATTAAATACCCAAAGTGCAGATGTGTCACTTTTATCCACTTTATTTCACCCCGCTCACTTTTGTTGGCACCACACTTCCTGTTTAGCTTGTCTGTCTTGTTGGGTGATTTCCAATAACAACAATGACAATGACGACGACAACAACAGTATTGACAATAAGTGACTCAATTCTACAAGATGTGAATATCCACTGTATGTGATCATTTCAACATTTGATGTTTGATTGTGACTAAAGGAGCATTAGCTACCCACAGCTAAACAGGAAGTGAACTGCCAAGAAAAGTGGTTGGACCAGAATAAGGTGAATACCCTCATTTGAAAGTTAGTAGTAGTCAAGACCACACTAATCGAGACCAAGATCTTTCCGAAAGTCTCAAGACCGAGACAAGATCAAGACCACTGAGGGTCGAGACCAAGACAAGACCGGGACTTTTGTAGGTTGAGATCGAGACAAGACTAAGACTTCAGTTCACCAACACCAAATCAAAACACTGAATATTTATACAATTATCAGTGTTTGCATGACCTATTGTGCAGTACATATTGCAACTTGTGTCTGGGACATGTCACTGAACTGCAGGTGCAAGTTTGGCAGAGCCTGGTGGTAATGAAATGTGGTCTCAGTGTCTAAGACAAGGTCGACTCCAAGACCAAGTCCAAGTCCAAGAAAAGACCAAGTCCAAGCACCATCGAGACCAAGACAAGGCCACGTTCAAATGTGCTCGAGTTGGCACAAGACCAAGTCTCGAGTACTACTAGACTAGTTTTGTGGATTTTCAATGTGTACATATAAAACAACGTTCACAATATACTGTATAAGCCTCTAGATTACTACCCTAGATATTGCCCTGCTATGATTATAGTTTTTACAAAATATTTGCGTTTGACACTAGCTTTTCATCTCTTTAAACTGTCCTTTCAGTGCAAACAGGACATCTGTAAATTTTAGAGTCATTATTTATTTATTCTTGGCTTGACATGGTGGTCAGACAGTCCACATAAAACCTAAAATGAAACTATTTTCTCAGTATAACACAGTATATAAAACATAATTGCTTTGCCTTGCCAGTCCATTTCCATCAATCCTGCTTTTGATTTGACTTTCAAGCTGTCGTTTTACATTTTATTCCTGCCGTGACTTCATTTCTGCATAAAAATATTGCCTCGCAGCCAAAATATCCCATGACAAAATACTTAAGAGAAACAACTTTAGCTTCAGTCATATCACAAATGCCCAAAACCAGACAAATTTGAAAAGAAATGTCCAGACACGCTCGGTCCAGACAGTAACTGCGCTCTGCTAATCCCGGCTACACTAAATATTGACTCTAGTCCCTGATTTATTCAATCAATTGTGTTTTGTTTCATCCTCCGTCTTAATTTAAATTGATCGAGATTTCGTTTCGTCTGTTGCCAGAGAGGCTTTAATTAAAATCCATCGTCAATGCCGTAAAATCCGGGATGGTGAACGCTGGCTATAAAAAGAAAGGCATTTTTATATTACTTGAATTCCTTCCATGTCAGTAAAAAACAAGCTTAATGTGATTTTAATGAGTCGTTCCTCAGCTGTGCAATATTCTTCTCACAAAGTCGGTGAAAAGCGGAGAAAGGTTTATTTGTGCAAAGATAAACAATGCAATCAGTGTAAGAGCTAAACAGCGAGATGGAGATGCAGAAGTCAGCAGAAGATGTTTCGATGGGCATAAAACCTGGAACATTTTTACGTCAATGTTAAACTGAAAGCCCAAATATAGCATGCGCAGTGTAAACATGGCAGAACTAGACAATTCATCTGATTTAATGGTAAGCTTATGTGTTTTTAGTCAAGTGTTAGTAAATGAATCGGGTTTGGCTCAGTTCAGACTTTGCAGGGAGAAAATTGACAATAGAAGCCTAGTCCCCAAGAAAATACACAACAAAAATACAACAAGCATGTTTTCAGACCTTTTTTGTGTGATTATGTTACGAATCAAGTAAACCTACCCCAAGCTCCAGCCCTAAACTTGCCCATTTTAGTAACCGGAAGCCTAAACTTACTCGTCAAGACAACAGAAAATGTCGCCATGTGGCTTCAACCAAAATTTGTCAATCTTGATCATGCACTGGAAGCAAATAGTCCAAGACATGGTAAAACTAATTTAGCTTATTGAAGGGTAAAGCGAAGGCACACTTTATTGTCCCCCTAGGGAAATTTGTCCTCTACATTTGATTCATCCTTCACGGCTCCTGTGAGGCCTTTCTTCAGGAGCCATAAGCACCACAGTGCAGCTCTTGGGCACACATCTCTCTGGTCTTGGTCAGAACTACCGTAGCTGGAGGACTGTACCTAACATACATGTTTTTGGTTGGTGGGAAACCTGTCCAGAGGAAACCCATCCAGACGTGGGGATAAACACAAAAACTCCAGACAGAAAAGTCTGGGCTGTGCAGGAGTCAAACCCTCACATTTTTTGAGAGTGCTATCCACTCTACCACCGCCTTAGTAAAAAAAATATATATATAGATTCAGAATTCAGTTGTTTTTAACTGGTTAGGACTTAATTGCTTATGTAATGTAAAACATTTCACTTGTTTCAAGGCATTTCTCACTGGTTATAAAAAAAAAAAAACTTGACTTAAAAGAAGAACAAAGATTTGCCAATGGAATAAAAACAATGTTCTCAGCCAATTAGCAAATAATTTGGCTTGAGAGCTGAAGTAAAATCTTGAACTCAGTTTTAAGCTGTTTGAAACAAGAAAAAAGATCTAGATCTTATTTCAAGCAAAAATGCTTGAAATAAGGTTCAAATCCTAGAATCAACCCATTTTAACTTGTCCAGAAATTCACTTTTTGCAGTGTAGGAGTCAGATCTGTGGAGAGGCGAGCCTGCTCATACCAAGGTTTTATGTGATTATGATTATTATCCATCCATCCATTTTTCCTTCCCTGACTTCCCTGTTAACACACACCTCTAGCTTGTCTTCAGTCTAGAGACATGGTCCTTCCAGTGTCTCCGGGGTCTTTTTCCTGGGCCTCCTTCCGGTGGGACATCCCTCTCCAGAGTTATTGATATGGTAATAGCAATATTTTTTACAAGAACAAGAACTTGTGATTCAACCAAAAGACAGACAGCTTTGTTTGAAAAATGTCACTTTGGCAAAACAACGCCCTCTGCTGGTTGACTGAATGAAGCTGCAAAGACTAAAAATATGGAGAAGACATGTTAACAATAAGATTAAGGGGAATAAGGATTCAACACTACACCATGGGCAATATACTTTTGCTCTACATTACTATTACTAGAGTGTATAAATGACCTGTAAATGAACACCACACGAGTCTGAACACATCCCCATCAGCAGCTGCCTCTGTCTCAGGACGTGTCTAAAACCTCACTGTCCCACAGAGACCTAAAGATCCACTAGCCAGACTAGTTCACCATCAGATCCTCTCGGTCTGAAACACAGCATATGCCTAATGACCAGTCTGGGCCAACGCTCCGCTCTCAGCATTCCAAGTCATTAACATCTAACATGCACCGCGGACCTGCTCTGCACAAGAAGCCCTCCACTGGCCGTAACATTTAAAACCTGTCTGTGCTGCTTTGTCCCAGCTGTGAGACTAAAGACTTCTGCTCACTGTCTCTGTGTGCTTTCTCTGCAACTGTCATCACGCTGTCTCTCGGGGTGGGACTGCATTTTTAACCCACGGCTGTGTTTCTTTGTGTCTGCTTGACTATGGCACACTTCCCCTCAGCCACTGTTTGATGCACATATTGATTCTTACCACTAAAGTGCAGGCAAATTTTTAGATTTGTACAGTATGCAGTTTATGAGAGGTTAGCTGTTTCTTTACCATAAGGTTCTATAATACAAACAATAAGGACATCTTGGACTTTTCAAAAATAAAACTAACTAACTTTTTGACCGAAAACAAACTTAAAAAAAATAATGTTTTTGTCATTTAGATGTCTTTTTCCCACTTAATAAATAATACAAATCATGGATTCAAAATGTCCTATTATTTGGATGGTTCATATTAGTTAGTGAATGAATGAGAGAGTGAATGGATGTCTGTCTCTAACTCTGCGACAAGTTGGCCACTGTCCAGGGTGTTGACCTGACTGTGGTCCAAAGTCAATGGGATAGGCTACAGTCAACCCCTAATGGGAACAAAAATGAATGTATGAATATTGGTTTCCAAAGAAAGTAGTTCCTAGAGAGGGATTTTTTGTTTATCAACACGGGTGATGCCACTCATAGACACAAACAGTGGAAACAAGTCGAAAAAGCTCCGTTGTCAGTAACTACAAGTTTATCTCTGAGCGAAAACAAAAGTTCTGCTGCTAAATCAACATTTGTGAATGAAATTTGATCCTACGATCCTTAAAAGTTACATTCAGGTGAGGGGAAAAACTGCAAAAAAAACACTGTCACAAGCTTCAGGAGACAAACGTCTGTCATATTCATTTTTAATGACCCGCACTGAACTCGGACTCAATATACATCCAGGGTTACTCATAAATATACCCAATCAGGATTTCATATCTTATTTCATGCTTTGTTTTTGAAAATTGTCATACTCAAGGACCTTTCATCCATATCATTTAGCAGATTAATTAAGAAATTAGTGATTAGCAAAATGATTGTTGATTACAAACTTAAGCTCAAGCAGAGTAAAGCAGGTGGTGTAGAAAACATAGATACAGCAGACAGACAGATTGTGTGTATAATAACAACAAAAGTATCTTGTTTTTTTCTATTCACTAAACTGTGCATCACACCACACATAACTGTATCTATGTGCATTGTGGATCTAATCTTCGATATAACCACACCTCTACACTGACAGAGCTTCTTATGCGTCCTGTTACTGCTTGGCTTTCAAACTATCATCACCTCTTCGCCATTTTCGTCACTTTTCTCTCCCGGGATCTGGCTTCCATTTTCCACACAACTGCTGCCCGTTGTCTGGGCTGCTTAGGAGAGACTGACTGTGTGAATTGCTAACAGCTTGTTATACATGTCTGCTTAATTCAGCACCATGCACACTCTTTCTCTCCTCTCTTCTCTCTCTTCTTTCTCTCCATCACCAATGCAGCACTCATGTCGTCCATTGCTAATGCAGTCCGCCGCCATGCTCCAGATGCACCAGAAATCAATTCATAATGTCTTGCTATGAGCACCACGAGCCACCAATTTAGAGCGTAATGTTTGTTTGGGTCTGACAGAATTATTCAAAAGCTAGCTTCGGTGGAAAGCAGAGAGACAGGTGTTTTGATATGGAATAATTACATGAAAAAATAGAGAATGTGTGTTTGTGGTTTGCTTCAGAAGACATACAGGTGCTACTCTTTCTTGGGT
Organism: Mugilogobius chulae; assembly: GCA_038363315.1. NCBI lineage: Eukaryota > Metazoa > Chordata > Actinopteri > Gobiiformes > Gobiidae > Mugilogobius > Mugilogobius chulae. The sequence continues at coordinate 28,434,784 of CM076405.1, read as the reverse complement.
TGCTAAAGAGATCTTGTCATCTTGGAAGAATTGAAAAGCAAAGTGGTGACAGGCTGCTTGGACATTCATATTATGTTTGTTCTGCTCTTCTCTATTCTTGTTTAGTAAGACATCTCTAACTTCTGACAATCTAGGGGACCTCATATGTAAAATCTACTTTTTTAGTCATGCTATGTTTCTATTTATAAATGATTAATGAATAAGTAAGTAATCTGTATTTGTATAACACATTTCACAGACACAGAGTCACAAAGCGCTTCACAGTGAGATGAACCCTCCCCACTCAGTGACAGTAAACTGCCCTGGGACAGCTCAGCAGAGGCGATTCGCCTAAACACCTAGCGTCTCAACCTCCAACTACAACCAAGTGTTCCCTAACATGCATGTTATCAGTTGGTGGGGAAACCGGAGTGCCCGGAGGAAACCATCCAGACACAGGGAGGAACATGCAAACTCCACACAGAAAGGCCCGTCCCGAGCGGGAATCGAACCCGCGACCTTCTTGCTGTGAGGCCAGAGTGCTATCCGCTCTGCCACCGTGCCGCCATAACAATAATAATCAACTTTACAATGAACAAAATCTAAACTATGGGTCAACACATGTCTTGGTTTGGTAATAAATACGTTTGGAAAACATAAAATAGGTTCCATTTAAAGCAGGAGTAAGTAAAATTTTTGCCTTATTAAATGTCTTTGTAAGTCACTGTGATGAAAACATGTATTTCATATGAAGCATGCGTCAGCTTCATCAGCTGGTAGAAAACATGTTCTTGCAGTTTCTGAATCCCAACTCGACACCAGCTCTCCTGAACAAACCCTGGCTTTTTCTTTTTTATATTTGACTCTGCAAAATAAGTTTGTATGTGTTTCCATTTTTTGTATTAGTATTCCAGACTAAAGATACAAAAAATAGTGTTAGTTTTGCAATTTGATTGTGCATTCATGCAAAAGAACTGTAGAAGGAGCACTTATGTTGCTTTGTTTAGCTAAATCATTGCTAAACTAATTTTGATCATTTCTGTAACATTTTTTATGATGTTCATCTTGTCTTTCTTTAAATTAACACCCAGCCATGTTTTCCATCCAGGTGAAGGTGGCTCACCAATAGCAGCCAAAACATGTCACTGATAAAGTTTTCTGACTAAAGTCTTCTGCACAGTACAGGAGTTTGGTCCCGTTTCTAGGCCCCTCTACGAGTTCGAGGAGGCGTGGCCAGAGTAGGCCCTAAGTCTTCAATAGCGTAACGACTTTTTGCTTTGTGCTCATAGTTAAAGCATAAGATTCTTCTTTATATTATATTTGAATGTCATGGGCGACACGGTTGCGCAGCGGTTAGCACTTTGGCCTCATAGCAAGAAGGTCCTGGGTTCGACTCCTGGTACGCCCGGGGCCTTTCTATGTGGAGTTTGCATGCTCTCCCCATGTCTGCGTAGGTTTCCTCCGGGTACTCCGGTTTCCTCCTACAACTAAAAACATGTCCAATGTGCCCCCCCCTCTCCCCTCAGGACTACAGATGTAAATTAGCTGTAAGCTAGAATCTGGTGCAAGCATGTCCACCTTTGTGCTAAATGCAAAATTGTACATTGTCCTTAATAAACATTCCTTTATTCCTTTATCTCCAACGCACCTGCTCTTTCAATGATGTGAGGAGAACTTCCTTTACTAGATCATAGAACATGGCCAACACGGAGTTTGTTGGAACTTTTTCATTTGACTCCCACAATGCAACAACTTACGACTCTCCTGTGACGTTTGTAAACATGGTTTAATCCACTGAAGTTTCATCGTTGTTTCATTTTTATAACGGCGCACACAAAAGAAAACACTCTGCGCTCGATCACACACACTGTTCTCCGCTTACTCTGCTTCCCAAGTCTGTGTCGTCTCTGTTCTTCCTGCGACATGATGCCACTGTGAGACAAATAATCGTTGTAAATGATTTTGTGGCCTGTTCTGTTTTTGAGTAATTTAAAATAGCAAAAGATCCTAAGCCCCTCTAATGTGCAGCCGGCTTAAAACATAAGCTACTGTCATCAAGGAATGTATACATTATTTTCTATTCTTTTAAGTTCTAAAACATGAGATGCTGAAAGTAAATAAAGGCATGAGCGTGTTTCAAAACCATTCATAATAAAAACAGTGCTTCATTGTATGTGTGCTATAGATGAATATATTTTGCTGCTTCATTGCCAGATCTATTCATTTCTAATACAAAGCCAGTCACAAGGCAAGAGCAGAAGTGAATCCACAACAGTTGGATGTGATAAAAATGAGTTTGTTTTGGCTGAGAGACTTTGAATAGTTTTGTGCAAGGATATCTCACATAATCTTCATTAAGTCTGACATTTATTGGGGCTTACTACAATTTCTCGAGGCTTAGCACATTCCAGAACCACAAAAGTTAACTAGTTGGACAACTTTGTGGGTTAAAAGCTTATACAGAGACTGGAAAATATAGGAAAACTGGCAAGAAAACAGAGCTACACATATGAAAGACTAATAAAATGAAAGCAGAAGGAGGCAGATCAGTGAAGTTTGGATGGACTACTCGGCTTCATTAGAAAACACATTTTGGCAAAACTGTGCACTTTTGATTTGTGGAAAGGCAAGCCTGATCACAGTACACGTTTTTCCAGGTAATAACAATAAAAACACATGTGTTTGAACCAGTGCAAGCATCTAAAAAAAACTCCAGATCATTCAGAAAAGAGCAGCTCAAATCTTTTTTCGCTGTTCCAATCAATTCATGATTCAAATTATGGTGGAAAAAGAGTCAAGCAATAAACTTGTGTTCAGTGGATTTGGCCACACACATGTGGTGCACTAAGTGACCTCAGGCAAACTGATAAAATCATTTTATGAAAAGAATAATCCTCTACAGAGGTGCTGTTGCTTGGAATTCATGGTCTTCCAACATTAAATCAATCACAAATAGATCCCTTTAAAGGTGCACTGCACAATTTTGGCCCAAAACAAACTTGAATAAATGCATATTTTTGTAAAAAATTGTATTTTTGCTTTGAACGGGCTTGCATGGCCACAAAATAGTCTATTATTTGGCCTGGAGGAGGGCCCGAACATGCTTGTTTCCACAGAAAAGCGGTTCCTGTAACAGATTTTTTACATTGATTTATCTCCAATCAGAAAGTCCCAGTTAGTATAGTAGTAAGTATAGTTTTAACTTTATAGTTTTAATGAATTGTGTAAACCACTTTTCACCTCTAGAAAGTTACACAGTGCACCTTAAAAAAAAAAAAAAAAATGGGGAAAGAACAGTTTTCTAAACCCATTGGCAAATATTTTGGCTCGAAATAACAAGCAATGTCTTGAAATTGGCTCAAAAGACTGTGAAACTAATCTAGGTCTCCACAGTAAATATATGTATAAATAGACAAAATGTTTGAATTAGGGTACAAATGCTAGAATCAAGCAACTTTAACAGTTAATGAGGTGATTTCAGTCACACAATAGGTGACGTCAGACCAACTGAGCTTTTCAACTCAGAAAAACATTTTCCCGAACTGAACATGAACACGTCACAGCCATCACAGACCTGTCATTAGACCAATTCAAGCGCTCATTTAAGCCCAGCACTCACGCGTATCATATTTATTTTCCTTCTTGAGTGGGACCTGGTGACGTACCGCTCTGAGAATGCAGCGCTGGCCGTTTGGCTCGAAGGAGACTTGATGACTCAGGACATTCCTCTCTCTTTGTTCTGGCGTGTCACCGGGAGCGTTCTCATATCATTACAAACGCCGTGTAAAAGATAGCGTCGTAAAAAAAAAGAACAGCATGATGTTAAATCCAGAGCTCGGATGCATACCCAAACCTGTCTGTCATTCATTTGGAGCGAGGATACTGTGTCATTCGTGTGAGGAGGAGAAGAAGTTGTTCCTGTCACTGCCGTAAATCCAGGTGCGGGCGGGTCACCGGATGGCAGCGCTTCACTTTACTTCAGAAAAAATGCACTCCAGGTGATTCAGATTTCAATGACATTCTCAGATGTGTGAGAAACAGCTCTGTCAGTGACTTCCAGGAGATAAGCGGCGAGAAAGAGGCAGAAGTAAAGGGTTGCTGTGTAATCTGCGGTAAATAATCTCTACAAAGTGTCGTCTGAACTGTTTTAGAAATCAAGACGTTTATTTTTAGTCCGATGGAAATGGCTTGGAGCTTGTATTTTGAGGAGGTCCAACAGCTGCTTGTCTCCATGGAGATGTTACTGCTTTGTACGTCATACTGCTAGCCATAGTTACAAATCATATCTGTGGAAAGGCAAGCATTGTCACAGGAAGAATGTCTGCTTTTTATTTAATGTTCCTTAACTTGTCTACGTTGGAAAATTATTATTATTAGTTACTTTAAACTTAAATGCGTGTCCCCAGACAGGAGGTAGTTTAAATTGAATAGCTTTTACTGAAAAAAAAATTGATGGTTTTTAACTGGTATATGCTAAAACACTGAATATTATCCTATTTGTTTATGTTAACATTTTAGTGTTTAAAGCTGGTGTAACTGAAGTAGGACAAAAAAATGGCCCAACTCGTTTGTAGCTTTCACAAACCTTTCAGAATCTACCTGAAAACCAAATGGATTGATTTTTGAGTGCAATAATGGCTAAAGAAGAGCTTTTTTAAACAGCAATGTGAATCAGGAGTGAACAACCCAAGCACAGCTGCTTTTGACCTTTGATGAAAAAAGACTTATTATTATCTTCAGTCAATACACAACCACTTTGACAAAGTGGCAAAGGTGGTACAATTTACACACAGATAAATTAGGTACCCCGGCTTTAAGTTCTTGTGAAAATGATTTAACTGAACAGAAAGCGCATCACACAAGTCTTTAGTTTGTGTTGTCAGTTTCACAACTACAAATCTGTTCTTTTCAACCCAAAAGTCTTATTTCTTTAATGTAAGTAAGACTCAGGTCTTAACTCTAAATTATGATCCTCCTCAAAGTATTAAAGATGAATACAAATGGAAGTGGGAAGCAGATTCAATCAAATATTTAGGTATTATCTTACACAGAGACTTAACAAAGATGTTTGATGTTAACTATAAACCTCTTAATATTAAACTACAGTCAGATTTGCAAAGATGGAATACAATCCCATTTTTAGACTTACATTCTCGAATTGATTCAATAGGAATGAACGTTCTCCCACGAATTCTATATTTATTCCAATGTTTGCCATTTCCTATACCCCAAAAGCAATTTATAGATTGGGATAGGATGTTATCAAGATTTATTTGGAAAGGTAAAAAACCTAGAATTAAGTATAAAACATTACAGCTAAAGAAAGATAAAGGTGGTAGAAATCTCCCATGTTTACGAGAATACTTCTATGCTGCCCAGTTGAGGCCTCTTGTGTGCATGTGCTCTCCGACTTACACCGCAGGATGGAAAGATCTAGAGGTGAAAACTATCAAAGGGATGCCATTAAAAGCTTTATTGACAGACATCAAGTTACAGAGAGAAATACCTTTTCAGGATAATCACTTATTAAACATGATTAAAGTCTGGAACGACACAATTAAATTATGTAATTTAGAGGAGGACTCAAAAATTCTTCGATGGTGTGCGTATGACTCTGAATTTACTCCAAATAAATATGATAATAGATTCAAATTATGGATTGCAAAAGGGTTAACTGACTATAATTCATTTGTCCATAAGGGGAGCTCCAAACATTTGATGCCCTAAAACAGAAATATGGTTTAGGTTCTGAGGATTTCTTCAGATACTTACAGGTCAGACACTATTTCGATCAGAAAATCAAAATACCCTCAATTGGCCTGGGGTTTCTTCAAACATTCATCTCATTGATAAAATCAGCATCCCCTACCAAAATAATTTCAAAATTGTATAATGGCATCCTGTTGTGTAAGGGGGAGAGCACATATTATATTAAAGAAAAATGGGAGAGAGAAGGAGGATTTACAATTACAGAGGAGGATTGGCAGCATATATGTCGAAAACAGTGGGTTACAACTGGATCAAACATTTGGCGGGAATTCTGTTGGAAGAACATAATGAGGTTTTTTATCACACCAACACAGAAGAAATATCAAGGAATAGGTGATGCCTGTTGGAGGTGTGGTATTAATGGGGCAAATCACTTTCATATATTTTGGGACTGTGTGATTATCAAGCAGTACTGGTCTGACATTCATAAACATCTACAAAATGTATTTTTGATTGTTTTCCCCATGTCATTTGAAAGTTTATATATGGGTAAGAGAGCACTGGATTGTCTTAACAACAAGAGTAAGAAATTACTCTACATACTACTGGCGGCTAGTAAAAAGACAATAACAAGAAAATGGCTGAAGCCTGATTGACCAACAATAGAGGACTGGATTGACACTGTACAAGGAATCTATATAATGGAAAAGGTTTCTCACTCACTTAAACTACAACTATAGACATTTTCTATACAACTTGGTCTAAGTGGACCGAATATGTAAAGCCTATAAGATCGGATTTTACTTAAATTGTCATTCAAACTGTATTGTTGTTGCAGTGCTTTCCCAATGTTTGTAGGTCTTGCAGGGCTGCTTAGTTCACATATAGAAAAGTTAAGAAAATTTGGACCTATATACTATACATTTATTATTGGTGGTAATTGATCACTTTTGATGCTTATTAAAGCTGTTTAAATTCTCTAAAAGATCATATGATATTCTAAAACAATTGGAAATTAAAGTTCTAAAATTGTGTGATACAATCCACCCTGCTAGAAGAATGGTAGTGGAAACACTGATTTGTCATGGTATTTGTGTTTCGAAAAGGTCCTTGCTCCTCACACTGTTCTTGATGTTATTGTTGGTTTTATTTTTAAAATGAAAAAGCAAGAACATTGTAATTTTACTGAGTGCAATGCACATTGTATTATGCGCTTTTTCAATAAAAAGTAAATTTGAAAAAAAAAAGTCTTATTTCTAATGTGAGTGTTCATTACCTAAATCTACATCATACATCAGTCCTGAATCAGTGCTGGTGCTGCTGCTGCTCAGTGAGGCTGAGATTGTGCAGCTTGTTCTCATGGATAAGCGTGTGATTACCACGCTATTGTAAACAGCGCGTCATATGAACGCAACTTCTATTTTGTGCGCGTGTATTTGATGTGTTTCTGTCCCAGTTCATTTCAATGGTGAATGTTAAGATTTGTTATTATTTATGAATACTAACACAATCCTAATCCTATACTTAACAAACTCCAAGCCAAAGAGCTAAACTTACCCATTTTTGTAACTTCAGACTTAAATTTAGCCGTTAATCCCTTGAAAAACCTCGTGTTTGTTGTCAACTACTAGGCGTGTCCAGACCACGCCAGAAACAACGAGCGTGTAATTGCATGCCAAAACAGGCAGAGGGCGTCATCGTGAAATGCAATTTGTCATGGCGTGCTATTTTACGCAATCCATGAGAACACGTTGGATTGTGAGCTGAACATGAGGCAAAGCCTGTGAAAGAGGCTACAGGCTGTTGTCTGTACGCTTAAAGACAATAGGAAGAAAAGCATTGTTTAAGAAAACAAATAGAGTTTTACGTGTTTCTTATATGAAGTAAATGTTTCACACGTCTTTTTACAGGAGCAGGTGCATTGGAGACGGCGTGTGTAATGCTCGTTCAGTGATGCAATAAAGAAGAATCCCGCACTTTGGCTACTTGCAAAAAACGTGAAATTTATTTAGTAAAGATGAAGCAACGTTTCGGCTCCATTTGCCTGATGAAGACCCAGTAGCCGAAACGTTGCTTCACCTCCTGTATTCTTCTTTACTGCACTACTACATGTTTCCAAACCAAAGTTCACAAAGTGAAGTGTTTTGTTCAAAAATAAAACAGCAGTAAGTAATTCTGAGAGACTGATAGAAACCATCAACTTTGCTCTCCAAATATCGACTGTTTGGTAGCTTCTCGCCCACACGACCAGCTGTTAGACATTTTAGAGTTTTGTATCTCTGTGTAACGAGTCATTTCATTGAAACATCTCGAAGATAAGCTGATAAAAATAACCCACACGCTGCTTGGACCTTGATTCTTTTCCTGGACAAACTCTCCTGATCACCTCTGGATGTGCAGGTCTTGGGCCGTCTTCTTTCATCAGCGTCTGCATCCATTACTGACTTTAGCCGCTGCGTCCTGGTGGAGGTCACAGCTGCTCGGTCCCACTGGCACAGGGCTTCTGTGACCCGAGGCCTGACATATGGAGCTCCAAACAAAAACCTGCTCACAAAGCTACTGGGGAAATGCTTCCAGTTTCCTGACAGGTGCAGATTTAATTATTAAACCTACACAGTTCAGCCATAGTTTATACGTGAATTACTCTTTTATGGCAGCACTATTTCTGTGAACCTGAACTAATGACGTGTTATTTATTGATGATGAGGAAACAAGATGCTTTTTATATTTGCTTTTCCTACTGAAACAATTTGATACTTTCCAAGTAACAGCGTTTTTTGTTTTTTTTTTGATAAACACATACTTTTCATATTAAAAAGTTTACAACAGCATAAGGCAAAATAAGCGCTGCTGCAATTAGTAAATGTACAATATGTGTTTTCAAAAACTAAATTCACGATTCTCCATTTTTTCTTTTTGCTTTGAGCAAGGAGACCATTTTATAAGTCATCCTTAAAATAAACCATTTAGACTGTTTGGATTGCTAAGTTTGCAGTTCATATTCTATTTTCCTGACAGTATTAAAATAATCTTGCTGAGATTTAAAATGCCTTGACACATATTTGCTTTATATTCTGTTCATGCTCACATAGAACCAACAATTCAGATTAAAGACTTTGTCCATGGCCAAACTTTTCTAACTGTGGATGTCTTTGACATTACACCAACAGTTAGAAACAGAAATGCTCTTCCACTCCCACACAGGAGTGGAAGAGCATTTATGTGTGTCAAACATGGGACATTTTAGAGTTATTTAAAAATATCTTTATGCCTGTTTCCATTTACAAATATTATGATACCTTAAACATGGCACCATTGCTCCAAATCCAAATTTGATTTACTGTAGATCGCCAAACTCAGAAGTCCTCTGTCTACATGTGTATGTTTGAGTTTGCAGCCTTAAACTTCTGCCATATAGATCATTGTCCAATCAAATAGCCTTTTTCTCTACAATTAAAAAGTGAAGCAAAGTGGTTAAACATGTTTGATCAACAAAAAAGTTTGAATGTTCAATCAAACAAGAGAGACTTGGGCTGTTTCTGATCGTGTGGATGTTATTCCAATTTCCGATCACAAAAACATGACAAAAAGCACATTTAGGTTGCTACATCCCAAAAAAATTACCCTAAAACAAACCTAAACAGAAGAATTGTTACACAGCAAAAATGAATATTTTGTTCTAGTTCTTTTAATTTTTATTCTACGCTAGAATGAAGATAAGCCAGTTTAGCTCAGGTAAATTCAACCAGATGGAACAGACTTGTTTTAAGACAAACAGTTTCAAAAACGTGTTGATTCAAAATGGGAATAAAATTATATTTTCTTAAAAGGACTAAATCAGGACCTAACCAGACTATGACAGCACTAGACGAGGACTAAAATCAGACTAAACCAGGACCAGACAAAGACTAGACCAGGACTAAAACTGGACTAAATAAGGACTAGACCAAGATCAAAACTGGACTAAACCAGGACTATCAAGACTAAAACTGACATGACCAGTGTCTTAGGACAAAAACAATAAATGTGAGATTACACACACATATATACACTTGTTTTGAGTTGTACAAACTAGTCAGTAAATATTTGAAAATTATCCTTTTAAGCTTATTTTTAGTCAAAAAATACTTATTTTAAGAATCTTAAAAAAGACAAATCTGCTTCTTCCATTGCCAGAATATTTCACGTATTTCAAGTAAATCATAACTTGTATTAGTTTTTTTGTTTTTTTTTACTTAAATATAAGATGTTCATTTTTTCCAGTGTACCATCATAAATGAATCAAATGGTTATTAAATCAATCAACATCTGTCTGTAAAAACAAAAAGTATAATGATATTGCATAAACTGTGTGAAAGCCTGCAAAACTCCGACGTTGTGAGGTAATTTGAAGTTTACAGATGCGTCAGGTCTTAAGAGAAAGATCAGGCATCCAAAGAAAATATGTTTTCTTCCTGTGAAATGGGAGCAGAAACATGTTAAGAATGTGTAAAAACAAGTCCTTCATAAATAAATATCAGGTCATGTTGAGAGTAAGAACAACTGTCACACACTTCTTTGTTTCAGTACCATTAAAATTTCATAACAATGCAGTTTGGTCAAAATTCGGCTTCGTTTAATCACGCCGAGTCGACAAGGAAGAAGATGTGTTGTTTGGATCTGCACCAATTATTTTCCTATAGCGTTTGAAGAAGCTCCCGTGATAAAGGATTGTTTCTTTCTCTAAGGCGACTCCGGTATACAATGTGCACAAGTGAAAACAGCAATTAGCATACAAATCCGTTTCATGTGGTCTGTTCCTCATATAGAACATCTACAGAGGGATGTGTGCCCTGGAAGTGTGCTAATGTAGACATGAATTGTGCAGAAAGCATTGTTGTTTATGTGCAATGAGTCTGTATAATACATTACATAACATAGACATTCTAATTTAGACTAGATTTACCAAAAACAATTTAAAGGTTGGATGTAAATTTAGAACAGTGTAAGATTTAGGTGTATTTTCAAAGGTATTATTCTGTTTATGTTGCGTTTATAGATCATTTGTGTCCATTTCAGAGTCAGCTATAGCCCTCAAAATAGCAGCAAATTTGGTTGAAGTATAGTCGAGGTAACCATGCGACTGTGCTGAGGCTGGCGAATGTTGTGGACACATATAAAAACACTCAGATCAAAGCTAAAAATAACAGGCTTATGATCTGAAAACAGCACATTACCCGTCAGAAGATTTTGAACAATAAAAATATGTGAAAGGACACAGACAGCAAGGTTAAAGGTTAAGGTCTTTTCATGTAATCAGTAAGAAACAGCAAAGCACAGATCAGATTAATTACATGCTTATTTTATTCTTTCTTTCATTTTCTTCTGCTTGTACATGTTAGAGGAGTCGTGAATGACAGGAGCCTATCCCTGTGACTTGGGCCTTTGGCGGAGAACACCCTGCATAGTGACAAACCACCATTCACTCTTATTCATTCACGAGGGTTAATTTTGATGCATGTTTTTGGAGGTGGGAAGAACTCAGGGAGAACCAGAACCAATAGGAGAATATGCAAAACCCAGAGGAAGTCATGACATATAATCAGTGATCAAAATGTTTTTAAAGGGACTGTACCTGATTTTTGAATCCTAAAAATGTAAACAAACAGAAATAATTAATTTGAACCTTTTTCCTTCAGGCTGATTTCCTCACGTAGCTAATGCATTCTGAGCTCCAGAATTGTTCATCATGATGAGTTTTAATGTTTTTTCACAGCTTTTAGCAGCGAGGTGAGTCACTATGCTAACAACAGTTAGCCACAATGCTAAAAACAAAAACAGAAAAAGCTGCACACAAACGGGATTTTATTAGACATAGACAGGACTTTGGGGACTAATTTCCACCTGATTAGATACATTAACAAGGCATCAGTGGTAGGGGGAAATTGCTTTTAAGTTATCTTGTTGCAAAAAAATCGAGTACAGTCCCTTTAAGTTCATGTGATTTGATCTAAGTGCCTTTTTCAAATACTGTGTTTTAGAAAGTCCTTCTTTCAATTGAAAATGATGTCGTACCATATTAGTAATTTGTGCAATAAATATTGTAACTTATAATCTACACCTGTCATTGATATCAGAAACATTTGCACTTGCATTAAGTAAGTACATTTTATTTATATAGTGCTTTTCACAGACACAGTCACAAAGCACTTCACTTCCCACTCAGTGACAGCAGCAGCCCTGAGGCAGTTCAGCAGAGGCGATTCACCTAAACCTCTGAGGTAAGGTAAAGGTAATGTTTATTAAGGACAGTATACAATGACCTAGGGCAAAAGGGCAGAGATGCTTGTTCCAAATTCTAGCTTTACATCTAATTTCCCTCTGTAGTCGTGGGAAGGGAGGCACATTGGACATGTTTATAGTTGTAGGAGGAAACTGGAGTACCTGAAGGAAACCTACGCAGACACGGGGAGAACATGCACACTCCACATAGAAAGGAGTTTGAACTTGCAAAACTTCATACTGTGAGGGAAGAGCGCCATGCCACTGTGCCACAGATCAGGGTTAGGGAAACATGGGCTGTATTTTTTGCCATTTCACTGAGAACTGCTTCTTTGAGAAAATATTTTTGATTATAGACTATTTAATTCTGCAGACACATTCTAAAGAAGGACCCTCTCCAAACTCTAAAGAGAAATCTGACGAGTAAGGCTGACACGTTTCAGACATGTGCTTGTTTGGTTATTCTTCTGTCCAGCAAACGGTGGTTCTGATTCAAACCGTAAATAAACACTTTTAAAGCTATTGGGTTAAACTTGTCCATCTAATTTTGTTGCGGAAGTGCTCTGAAGAAGGAAAGACTTAGTAAAGAGCGAGAGGAGAGAATCAGAGCTTCAGAGACAAGACCAAAACATTGTGTTATTTTTGGCAAAGTGTAATTATCTATACACACAGTGTTCACCAGATAGAAGTCTATTTTTTGATATTTAAAAGTTAATAAAAGTAGATCTTGCATAAATACAAACGCTGCCTGTAGTTCAGACTATAGCATGAGTGGAGCAGCGCTGACAGACTTGTGCCAGTGGCGTTGCAGGTCTGTGTAAGTGGGTTGCATCACACTGTTTACAGCGGGACATGGGTTTATTGTGTTGACACCTGTAAATGCCTTCCAGCCCGAGGAGGATTGGAGCCCGGCACACAGCACTTTTTACTGCACAACTCATTTTGTCAGCAATTAGGACACACAGCCCGGAGAGAGTTTTTATGAAAGTAGTAAACAGGACCCAGCAATAACCGCCAGAGAAGGGAAGTGGTTTTTCGGAAAAGGACTGCAGTGTCAGAGGAGATCCTATTGTTCGTTTTACTGCGGGAAGATTTGGTGAAACTAATGTTGACATAAACGCCTTGTAGTGATGCAGAATTTCAATGTTTGCGAGGTCCAATTTGCTTGAGAATATGTTTGTCGGATGCAAAGTTTTTCATTTTTCAAGCAAAATACAAAAGTTGAGAAATACATGACTTGCCATATTTGTAGTTAGTTGTTTGTGAGAATATTTTATCGTAATGTCAAGACATATTGGTGTTTTTTTAGTGGAGTACAATTCAGTCTTGGTTATCAGAATCAATAAAGTGCTAGATCATATTGTTGCTGTATTTGTCAGTTTGAAATCAGGAAGTTTGAAACATAGTTAGGTGAAAAACAAAAAACCTCCGCTAGCAAAAGGCTGAAAAAAGAACACCTAAAAGAGAGCTGGGGATATTGACAAAACGAATATCTCGATTATCATATCTGGGTAACAATATTTTGACAATATTCTGTCAGTCCCATAAAAACGTTAAATCGGCCTTCAATTTTTTTTTTTTGTTTTTTTTAAATGTAAACTGCCAGTTGAATTAAAACTGATTAAATGACGTTGCGTTTATCATAATTTGTGCATGTTTTGACTTTCTTAAATAAAGATTTGCCAATAGAACTTGTAATCCCAGTTCTTGTGTCAAGAACAGAAGCATTTCTTCACACTTTATGCTTACTTTGTATTTTTTGTATTTTATGTAAACCAAAAATGTTATGCTTATTTTATTGACTTGTTACAAACCAATCAAATGTAACATACTTATTCCAGGCACATATTACCTTGTTTTTTTAAATTATTATCCACAATACATACACAAATGGAGCATAACTCCATTGTTTCTGTTTTGTGAAGCATTTTGAAATACAATGTACAAAATCTGATATAAACATAAACTGACCTCCTCTATTGGAAAGTTTACAGCATCACGTTTTAATATTTTACTGTAAATTTGCTCTCTAGCATGTTTTTACTACACCATATACTCGATATTTAAAACAACATTTACAATATTATCTAAAATTCGATATGCTGCCCAGCTCTACACCTAAATACATCACATAATAGTGAATGAAAAACTTTTGAATGAACAGAATGCATCGAAACTTTATCAGTGTAACATTACTTGTGTTTGAAAGAGCTTTTAAATGACTTCCTGCAGAGCCTGATGGAGGACATTAAACACTGATCACAAAGAACTGCTAAATCTCTTGTTGAGAGTCAAAAATCAGTGTTCTTTTGGTGTAAAAAGATGAAAACATAAAGCTCAGAGCCAGCACCTGCTGCAGAACAATTCAAAGACACAACATTTTCATCAGTGAGGCCATATGGGCTTCTTCAAACTCAGTCACACTTTCATCTGACACTGTTTTGGGGTTACTGTTGTTACAAAATGTTGCGAAAATGTAATGTCAAGCTTTGCAGTGTTGTTTTAAAGCAAAGAAAGCACCTGCAGTATTAATGTAATGTTTTGTATTTAACTGCTATTAACAACTATCAACTATTGACACATTGTCTTTTAAAGGAACCGTATGTAAGATGCAAAACTAGTGGTTTAAAGGTGCACTGTGTAACTTTCAAGAAGTGAAAAGACAACTTCACAATACAATACAAATAGGAAGATAAAATAATTAATAATAATCATCAACATTCTTATTGGGGTTAAATGTGTTAAGAAAATATAGCTACAGGCGCTGCTTTTCTTTAAAAAAGTATTGAAATGGACCATGCATTAAGTTACTGACCAATAAGTAACAAGATTTGCTATGAATCATGGGTAGTAACATCAATTTACAGTAGAAAGTGAAGAAGACACGCACATCCAAACTAAAGTGGCGTGCTGGACACAGACGATAAAAATCTGAGCAAGTGAAAAAGGTCCGCACAGCAAGAGTAACATAAATTTCTCAGACAATGTGGGTGGAGCCCAATGAGAACTTCAGGTTCTAAGAAACCAAAATGGCAGCTCAAATGAGTGAGTCATGTGAGGATCATTCTGCTTTCTGATTGGGTAAAGAAAAACCTCAGATTTATAAGACTTTCAGCAAAAATAAGATTATATTTGTATCTGTGGCACATGCAGGTCTAGTTTATGGAATATCAAAATCTTATATACGGTTCTTTTAAGAGACAATAATAAAAACAACCACTGTTTCTTAAAAAGAAAATGTGTAGATTATATATTTTTGCTGTGTTGTTATTATTATTATTATTATTATATTATTATTATTATTATTTTAATTTTATTTTTTTAAAGAAACTGTCATGTCATTTCATCATGCCAAAACATGATGAAATAACAAGCAGATTTGACAAAACACGGCCATGTCCATGTCCATCCATCTGGTTCTCGAAAACCAGGAAGTACAATTGGCCAATCAGTGAACAGAGATGAAGCTGTGTGCTGGCAAGAACCAACCCGAGTTAAGATACAAGAATTAGATTTTGCACCTTTAATTCTTAAGCTTCCCTCACAGAAATGACAACAATCGTTGTCAAAAGCAAAAAGTAATTATCAAAGTAAAATGAAACTAATCCATCAAGACCAATAATGTTTACTATATATTTATCTGGTACTTCAATATTTTAACCAAAGTAGATTTTTCACTTTTACCACCGTTTTTGAACTGTTACTTAAGTGATGACTGATCTTAAAAAGTTGAAATTCAGGAATGTTTTGATGATTCGTGTTTCAGTAACGTGCCAGAGCCTATAATTTACACACCACTGCAGAGAATTCCTTTCGTAACTCACAATATTAGTTCAAATAACCCAGCGCTTGCCATGTTGCCATGTCAGTCATGCATAGGTGCCTTTTTGTCTAATTGAATTTGATTCCTAAATATTGAATTGCTACATAGGTGAAGGAGCTACACTACAATGTCCAAAAAGAACCTTATTTTTGTTTAGTTTGCCAGAGGCGTAGAATGAGAGAGTATGTTGGATTTGCTCCTTTCTCAACGCTAAGCTGTGGTGGCTACACTAAGATGTCTCAAGCATCCATGTCTCCAAATAAGAGGATAACTTAACATGGTGTGGGACTGCAGAAGTCTGTGACCCAGAATTACCAGTGTCTGACCCAAAATAGCTCCAGCAAGGCCATGTTTCTGTACAAACTCAGCAGAAAGGCTCAGCACTTAGACGGAAACAGTCTATCGGCTTGTTTATAGTATTTAAAATGGACAACTTTTGTGTTAGATTAGTGTTAAGATAGTCAGAACCAGAGGGATATGAATGAGGTGGCCAAAACTGTTGTATTTTTACCAGCTTATTTTACAGCATAAAATGATCTAGGGTTAATAAGCAACTTTTTTTCTGCTTTAACCCCTTAGAAATGAAGATATGAACTCTAACTTTTCATGGAATTTATTATGCTGTCCATCGGATACAAAGAAAATATCAAGCTTCTGGACAAATAAATGCTTGCCAAATTCAAAACAAAAATTTGTAACACATTTTCCTATCCTAAAAACTAACTCTATCCTGGGCATTATTCTGACTTTGTCAAACTGAACTGGCAGACTCAATAGGTTGTATGGGACAGCACGCTTTAACAGGTCGTTTGTCCCTTCGGCTGTCAGGCTGTTTAACAGATCTGCCTGATATGAACTGTTGGTCTTGTATGTGCACTTTGTACTTTTGTTGTTCTGTTGTTGTTTTGTGTGTGATTGCTGCCGGACACCTGAATTTCTCCCATAGGAGATTAATAAAGTTTTTATCTATCTATCTTTATCTATCTATATTCACGCTCTAGAATGTGGTGAAAAAGAGCAAGTTTTGCCTTTCAATGGCATTGGGCTTCATTCATGGCAGATTCTTACAAACAAATTTGTTCTTATAGGCTTCTTACAAACATTTTTGGCATTTACAAATTTGTTCTTAATTGAAGAGGTTCATCTGTAAGAACAAATTCTAAGAAATTGAGGAGCAGAATTTTATATAGATCAGTCAAAAATGTCAATTCCTACATGATTGTAGCTTGTGTATTCTTTCAATTTTGTGTTCATAAAATAATTTCAGAATCAAAAAAGATACGAGTTATGCTATAAAAATCAATGAAAGACTCCTTTAATGGACTATGGCAGGAAACTGTCCAAGCCCCAGAACCTCTGTGTTCTAACCCATAAAGGACGCTGTCCGTGCATTCTACTAGCCGAAGTTACGCACAATTGTTAAGAACACTTCCATGAATTAGGCCCATTGTATTTTACCATAAATAATCTACATGGTAATTTCAGAGGTTTTCAATCTGCTCATTTCTATTACTGATGAGACCAGGATTGACAAATTTTAAAGATATCAAGCCAAAAAACAAACAAAAAAAGCAACCCTCAGCCCTTCAATAATCAATTATTAAACAATTTGCATGACAGCAGAACAAGAGTTTATGATTTTGACAAAATATTAATTGAATTTTTATCAATAATAAAAATATTTCTGTCATTATATTTTCGTGAAAAGCGGCCAAAAATCATCTTGTTTATGATGTTGAAGTGGTGCTCACAAGAAAGTCCAAACAAAACGCAACCCGGGACTGTCAAACTCACAAGTGCCTTTCCAAAAAAGCTCAAAGTTGCTGTAAAGCGAACTTGGTAACTCTGGACTAAATCCATTCAATTTTTGCATAACAACAAAAAATTTACTAAACAATATTTATTTTAGTTGCCCTTCTGTCTGTATTACATATTTTAAAATGTTTAAACTTGACCACAAGCCATTACACAGTTGTCATTCAAATAACAAGGTGACAGTTTAAATCAAATGGCTCTTTTATTGTCAAAAAGCTTCACTTAAGTATTTACAGTTTGTGCAAAAACATTTAAAGGTTTCAAGGACTTTACATTGTAAGTTCAACCTCAAGGCACATACATGGAACAACATCACACATTTGTCATGAGAACAGAAAGATAACTTTGGTTCCTAGGACAGGTCTCGCTTGTGTGTGGCTAACACTGCGGAGCGACAACGAACGTCTGCCGATTTTACATGCACCGAACATCTTCAAACAATGAAAACAAAAGAAATATAAACCAGAAGCAAAGACGGACATGAATCTAATACAGTACGACTTCCTGTCTGTTTGCAGTGCAGGATTCACCTTAGAAATGTTGAGTGTTTAATAGAGTTATTAAGACAGAGGTGGGTAGAGGAGCCAAAATGTGTCAAACTTCTTCTAAATATTATCATCACGCAAGTAACATTAAAACATAGAGGTTCGACAAATTACAAAGAAAGAGTAGAACATTATTTAGTAAAAGAAGTACTCAAGTTCACTGTATAAAGCAAGGCTATTCAACTTAAGACCCGGGGACCAGATCAGGCTCTCCAACTGGTCAAATCTGGTACGCAACGCCTCTTCCAAACATTAGAAATTAGATTCTGTATTGGAATGACAACTTAGCACATGTTGCAGATTTTAGCATGTTGGTAAAGCCTGTTGATTTTTTCCACAAAAATATAATCCCACAGTGGCTCTCTTATTGTAACATGTGTTGGGTATATTGTACAGCTGTATACATGATTTCTACTTTGCAGAGTTAATTATGGGTGTATCTTGACTTGAGTTGGTCCCATTTTAGTTTTGGTGTAATTCTGCTTTACACCTGACCTGGTTTGGGCCTAACAATGGTTACTCTTGGTTCAGACTTGGTCTAGTACTCGTCTAGTCGTTGTTTAATTGTTTGGACAGTTTGCAGAGCAATTCAAAACAAACAGTTACTTACATTGCTGAAACAGACTGATATTTTATACAATACTAAATTTTGGCAACATTGGTCATATGCTGTGGAACTACCCGACCCAGAGGCCATGGTTCTCTGGAAAATCTGGCCCTGAAAATTAAGTTGAGTAGCATTAGTATAAAGTAATGTCAGTTTAACATTAAAACATACAAGTACAGTGTTTTTGAGTTAAGTAAACTTGTATATGAGTTGTAAGTTGTGTGTACTTTCAGCTGTAAGTTATAATCACTCATACACATAAAATGTAAAAGTGTTGAAACTTGAAAACGTAACTTGATTGTCGAGTTACATCAAACATAAGAGTTAGGTTGATTGAATGTATTGTCTTAAGGATTTTTGACCTTTAATAGAAACTTTTCCAAGTGTAGAGTATCTACTTTTTTCACCTAATTGAAACAACAAAGTATTAAAATGAATAAATGTATATCTTTTCAGAGAATAAACAAAAATGTGACAAAAAATAGTATATCTTAAAGAACAGTTCAAGAATCGTCAACATACATTTTTTTTTCCTTTAAATTTACTCCCACTGGGAAATGTTACTCCTTTCAAACTAAATGTTACTCGCTAGAAAAGTCTGTGTATAAAGTGCACTTTATCCAAAAAGTTACTCAAGTACTACCCACCTCTGTGTTATGATGACACAAACTCATTTAAAACCACTTTGATTTGCCTGAAATGACCTTTCAGTAATTGAACATAATATTGGATTCAATGAGCTTAGCTGGAAATTGCGTCTGGGCACCCTGAAAACAGTAATCAGCAGTGTGTGTTTCTAAAATGTAATCCATTGGTTACAGCTCCGCAGCTCCACATTCTCACACCGAGCAGAAATAAAAAATAATGTACATTGCAAAACATCCCAAGCTCCTCTTCTCCGCTGCTTGATTCATTAGCTATGCACCGCTAAAGATCCTGGCACCACAGATGAACAGTCTTGTTAGCTACTGTCATTTAATACTGTTGTCGCAGAAGTGTGCTTTCCGTGCCGCATTTCTTGTGGCGCTCGATTTATTTTTAATGCTACTCTCTAATCGTTCTCCTGCATAAAAGGTAAGGCAAGTCTCGATTACACATTCACAGCCAGGGGGCAATATTAGCTTCTACCATCGCAGCAACCACAGTGAGGGTGAAGCAGAAGTTAGACGAAGCTAAGCTAGCGCACAGGGCCGGCTCTGGGTGTTTGATGGGCAAAAGCAAGGATTGGATTTGTGGCTCACTATATGGCAAGCGCTGACAGATGCGACATTCGAGTTTAACTTGACTAATTTGCAAGAGGGGCTTGAGGGTTCTCTCCAAGAAAATGTTGATATATATTGTATATTTCTGCTATTCTGGTAGACTACAGACTAATTATTTTCCATTTCAACAGATTTACTTAGAGATAAACTAAACTTTCAGATTATCTAAAACTTGTACATGAATATGATTGGAAATTTTAACAGTTTATCAAGGACTTATGATGGATGTCATTACCAGATTTGAAACACAGACAGATTTGGCACAATTTTTCCCAGTTTTTCAAATTTAATCTTGGAATATTTGCTGTTTTTCCAACAAACACTTCAAAGTCATTTAAAAATAAGTCTCAGAACTGTTGATGAAGCCTAGTAAATGAAGCAAAGCTGTAAAGTCTGAGGGTGCTCAGCTAAACCAGGGATTAGAAGAGAGAGAAAGAGACCCAAGTAAGATTTTTTTGGATTGTAATGAAGTGATTGCTTATTAACATCCTTGCTTATTAATAAGCAAGGATGACCCAACTTGTTTCCTTGGTGAACCAAACAATTTTTTTCCCCTCTGCTGACCAAAAGGTATTATGTTGAAGCATATCTTATTTTGTATTGCAATTAAATCAATTATTTGAGAAAATGCTGATTAAACTGTCTTAGATGTTTTAGGAGATTACACCTGATTTGCTGTCCTTTGACTGTCTTTTCAGCACAAAATTTAATTACAAAGATTGGCCTGACAAACCCTTCCACTCCTTGGCAAGCCAGTTTGGACCTGGATCTGGTGGGCCAAGTTTGACCTGTGGGCTTCACACTGGACACCACTCCCTTACAATATTTACATTTTCAGGTCGAAGAAGAGTGTGAGGCTTGCTATGGTCTTCACTAGTGAAAAAATTAGAAAACAGGGAAGTTTCTGTTATGAAAAAAGTGAAAAAAAAAAAAAATCAACTTAACTGAGTTTAGCTGAAGGATGTGCCAAATCGAATCGTGCTCCAAAGAGAGTAATTTTTTCTCTCTAGTCTGAATTCTTGTGTCCCTAGTGGTTATAACCTTAAACAATTGCTAAGTTTCTTTACACCCTTGTCCGGCCCTGCTAACATGTTCACGTTATTTTTTTCCTGCTCTGACATAGGTGGCGGTCACTGTAGCATGATGAGGCCGGAGCCCCCCTGGTGAACTGCTTGCTGCTGTGGGTTAAGCTTCATGATTGCAAAGCAGCGAGATCAAAGAGTAGGTCTTACAAACCCGCTGTGTCTCGACGGACAGTGCATGCGTAAGGTAAGCTGATATGTGGGTATTAGTAGAAAAGGTCTAATGAAAAGTGGACATGCTTTGCTAACCACGGAAGCTTCGAATAATAGGCCCATGAACATAGTGTAAGGAGAACGTTTGAAAATGGCTGAACCATAAACTAGATAAGAGCAGCTTTAAGTAACAGAAACCTCTCAAACCCTGACTAAACACAAACCCAATGTTTGTCTGATTTGAATATTCCTTTTTCCAGCATCAAATACAAATAGCATGGCTCGTAATTTCACAAGAACACAAAAAATATCGTTATAATTTAGGATGTTGCTGACCATTTTAAGGCTCATACTACTGTTTATCTTGGTAGAAAACAATGACATCACAGTAAGAAATTACCCACCAACCAATTTTTACTCTGAGACAACTTTTCTAATGTAAGACGAACTATATACAACAATTTGAATAGCTATATAACAGCAAAGCATTTCTTGTCAATGTTGTTTTGAAATGTCATATGAAGTGTCATGACATTGGTGAAAAATAAAAACAAAGGAACTTAGAATCAATTCTTAAACTAGTAACCAATCGAACAAATGGGAAACAATGAACCTTCTCTAAATAATTTAAGGTAACCTTGAACTGTATCAGAACTAATTTAGTAACTTGAAACACAAAGCTTTTGATTTAGGTTGAAAAGTACATTCTTATATCTAAAAAATATTGTTTTTTGTTTTTCTTATTGTTGTTATTATCTAACTAAAAAGGGGGCATTGCAAAAGTGTTTTGAACTGATCATTTATCTGACCCAAACTGTACTCCAAAAACCAAGATTATTATTGAGGTTATGCAAAAACTATAATATTTACAGAAAATGGATTGTCTTTATATCCAAAAAGGCAGATTAGACCAATGATCTGGTCCAAAATCTTTATGTTGTTACTGTTCAATACAAATCCTCAAACTCTAAATAAAAATAGTAGTCGACTAATAGAAATTTTGGTCGACTAGGATTCCATCGACCAATAAATCGACTAAAAAACTATAGCCCTACACTTTGTTATGCAAGATTGACTTTTTTGAATATTTAATCATGTACTAATATTGCCTTTTCATCATACAGAGCTGAAGTTCTGTCTGTGAGACCTTTTTCATTCCCCTCTGAGCCTCAGAAAACACTGTTCTGAATGTTCCTGCTCTGTGATGTCATAGATAGATTTCTGAAATTTTCAGCACTCTTCTTAAGTCTAGCAATCTTTCATACTTGTTTTAAGTATTTCTGCAGCATCAGCATATCAGGCAAGATCACTTTGACTGTTTCCCCTGTCATTTCCTTTGCAGCCAGTAGATAGAGCTCCAACTCAATTCCCAACATGAGAAACACCTGACTGTTGTGTGCTTTACTAAACTTTGTTCTGGTTCTGGTCCATGCTATTCCAAAGTGCTCATGTTTAAAGGATGGGACAACACAAAAAGCATGATTTTTGTCCATTAATGTATCAAAATTGGTATAAAGCGTCAAACTTAATCTTTAGAATTAAATATGAACTTGCTCTTGAGTTTTGACTGGCGTGATCCTTAAATAGCACAGTCAGTCGGCTCTGTCAATCTTTTATACAATCCAATGTTCTTCACAGCTCTACAGAAATCTGTCACTTTCACATTCGCCGTTTGATGGGGGAAGAAAACATTTCTCCTCAGTTTGTAAATCTCTGAACTTAATATTGCATACTTTTTAATGACTGCTGCGAGGCGCTTTATGCAATTTTCAAAACGTCAAAAAGCACCTGCTCGGCTTTATCAAGATTACGCAAGTCTGAGCAAGAGAGACTGACAGCTAAAAAATAGTCCGAAACGCTAATGGATGTGAAGGAGTTGTGTTCAAGGCCGAGGCTGCAGCTGTGGAGGCGTGGGCTTGATTTTTTATATTTAAACTGGCCTTAGACGCATTATTATGGTGATCTAACGGAACGCTACAACAAGCTCTGTGCGCGAACGTCAGTTGGCTTGTTTATGCCCAAAACAGCTAACGTCTGCACTTATTTCTTGTTAGCAAACACTTCTCTTCATAAACACTTAAGTACTCTTCTGATTTCAAAAGCTTTTAACACGTTTTCTGAGATATGTTAACACCACAACTCCACGTTCACGACTAGAGGTTATGCAGGTGACATCACAGCATTCTAAATTAGCACTGAGTGGTAAAAATGTATGAGGACCAATGAAGAAAACGAGCATTTTCTTTCTAAAATTCCGCTAAAATAACAAAAAAGAAGCTATAGTGTGAAATCAAATACAACCCACAACAGCTGCTGAGTACTAGGTTTGTAACTGACATTTAAAAAGAGAAAATCAGGTAAACAATGGTAGAAAAGCAGATAAACACAAAGACTTTAGCTTCTCTCACATTTATCATAGACACACAAAGTTGAACTTTACTTTTTTCTTCTTAAAATAAATATGTTTTTGAGTCTATGTTTCAAATTCCTATGGCAGACCTGTGTTTCTTTTGTTTTGTTTTTTTGTTTTTGTTACAATTATTTAACCACCGGTCTGACATAGGAATTTGAAACAGTCTAAACAGGAAAACTAAAAGAACCTTTTTGGAGAGTTTTTGAGTTTGTTTGATGAGAACATTACTTGCAGTGTTGCAGTTAAAATGTCTCTAAATTGATAACTATCATTATCAAGCAAGTCTGTGCAAGCTCTGCACTGTTGCCATAACAACAGAAACACTATTGTCAGTTTCCATGTCACTACATAAAGTCAATAACTCCAGGAATAAAGATTGAGCCATAAACAGCAAAGAAGTACATTTTCTCCATTGTGTTGCTCATAATTTTGCCTCAGTCAGAATGTTTAGGGACATTTTTGAATAGATAAATATCTGTGCATAACCTCTATTGAACAAGAAATACTCAAAAGTACAGAAGTTAGCTATTTTGAACATAAACAAGTCAACTGATGGTCCGTGCGCAGAGCTTTATTACAGTTAGTGCAGCCACTTCACATTCTGGAGTCCTTTTTTCACACTTTTTTGCCCCACTTTCTAGCTGATAAGTCGTTCTCCACAGAGCGAGCAGCTGACTATCCGAAAGAGTTACCACGATCCCTCTCCCACTGCGAGCTTCACGCAGGAGGGTGGAAATAAGGTCTGCGTTTTTTCGGTGCAGGATTATGAGCTGACGGGGGGTGAGGGGTGGGCGGCGTTAGCAGTGGTGGGAATGCTTCACGCTAGGCTCCTCGACATAAAAATCTTGTCAAATTCAATATAGTGGAAGTCTTAAGAAGTGCAAAAATGAAGAGCTCAAACGGGAACTTCACTTGCAGAAGCTGTGAGTGAGCAAGCACGGAAAGGTTTAGGTGAAAATAGGACGGTCTAAACAAGAATGAGGGCTGATAAATTTGGCACAAAATAGTGAAGTAATGGAGGCTCAAGTGAACAAATGTTGATGCTTATAAATTATAGAATGGTCGATATCAATGTTTTTCTATCTGTGGTATAAAACCAAATATTTGTTAAGTGATGAATAGACTGAGAAGCACTGGTCTAAAGCAATGCAACCATGTGTGCGAGGACCCTTGGAGGTTCATGAATAGCCTACTTACTAGGGGGTCCTTGAAATGATTTTCAGAGAATTAAAACAAACAAACAAAAAAAAAAAAAACGGATAGAGTTTTGATTAAAGTGTGTTTTATGCCAAATTATGCATTCTTAAGTTTGATGTGGACCATTTTGGGCGTCAATATAATCAAAACAAAATAATATATAAGTAAAAATGTACAATGTAGTATATAGTGAACATATTTGTTTGCCTAATATCCAAGTTTGGGATCTACAGAGTGTCTAGAAAATATTAGGGGATAGTCATAACAAAAAAAATTTTAAGAACCGCTGACCTACGAGGGTATGGGGGGTAAGCTGAAGGTTGCAAGATGGTGTCAAGAATGAAATGTCAAATTCTGACTTTGTATTTACTCTTATTTTTGAATAGACAGTATCTTGCAGTTGGGTAAATAACTCAAGGACCTATTCCAATTAACAACAATAAAGTAGAGACTACAGATTTCAATTACATTTTCCTGTGTGATACCTAATAATAATATAAATAATAACATAAATGGTATGGCATTTTCAAATAAATGTTTTGACTATTATTGTGGTATTGGGATAGTCTTTTGGGTATTTTTAGCTATAATAATGTGGTGGACAAAGATGTTTTGTCCTAAAAAGATATAAGATGTTACTATATTAAGTATGGATCAGTTCACTTTGAGATAAAGGGAGTTGTCATTATTAAAAAATAGTGCCTTTCAACATGTTTATTATGCGCATAAAAACATTTTAAAAGTGATATAATCTTTTTTACTACATGAGACAACCAGCACATATTTTGGAACATGAATAAGCATTGTGTCTCTTTAGCAAATCTTATTTAAATTCAGTTTTTATTATGAATTAACCTTGTTTGCTTTTTGTAGTTTTAGTGGCCATACTACTCTATATGCAGTCTGCAAATGTGCCTTTTACTGAGTTTTGACTTGGACGGATAGCCTGGGAACTGGACGTGAGCTGGCGCTTTGTTCAGAGCAAACCAGCCTGAAAAGGACGTAGCAGTTTTATAAATGAAGACAAAAGGATAAACGACGAGACATTAGATGAGCTGCTCAGTCAAGATTGCGCTGTGTGCTTTGTAAGAATCAGAGGCGGAGCTAAATCTCTTTGTTATAATTTCCTAATTTATCAGAAAGTCTAATGAGCGTGGGGACAAGGTTGAAATAAGCGGGTGTATAATTATCGGTTAGAGTGAGCTCTCAGAAAATCCATCACTTCGCTCTCTGCCTTCACACAAGCCTCTCTCATAATAGTTAGTGAAAATCTATATTATTTAACCACCGAATAGGAAAGAATGGTTAGTGTCCAATCATTTGAAATCGTTAAAGCGTCTCAAGACCAAAAGTAATGTCAACTGGGTGAGATGAATAGAATTTGTTGTACCAAAGGTGGGAGTAAGTTACCTATGTGCAAGTCACAAGAGAGTGTCAAGTCTTAACATACAAGTCAGAAGTAAATCTTAAGTCTTAACATACAAGTCAGAAGTAAATCTTAAGTCATGACATTCAAGTCACAAATGAGTCTCAAGTCTTAACATCCGAGTCACAAGTAAGTCCAAGTCAGCAGGTCAGAAAGGTTAAGTAAGTCAACTCAAGTCATAGTTTTTGCCACGTCAGTCAAGTCAAGTTGTTGTATTGGCATCAAATCATGGCAGGTCAAACATTTGCAAAAGCCACAAAAAAGGTGGTTTGAATAATTATTATGGGGCATTGTGGTATTGTAAAATGAAAGAAATTTTCACACCCTGTCCTATTTTTAGAAATGTGCAATGCACAAATACTATGATATAAAATTTAGGCAAAAATAAAAATCTATGTTTTCTTTTACTTTTTGTTCATCATTGCAATGTTTTGAACTTTCACTCCTTCTCAGATTAAGAATTACAAAAGACTACTAGTGTTGTTCATAAATACTATTGTCTTCAGTAAATGTACATCACTCTAATAAATTATAGTAGAATATTCAAATTGTCACAAAAAAATTAGATCACATTTTCACTGTTTGTGTTTTTAGTCATACCCAAATCAAATCAAGTCATTAATCTCAAGTCATGAAGGATCTAGTCACAAGTCTAGTCTTTTGGGATCATAAGCCAAGTAGGTCACAAGTCATGAAAAGTTTGTCTCAAGTCAAGTTAAGTCACGTCAGCCTCCCACCTCTGCATTTTAACAACCTGTCTTCTCTAATTCTCTCCACAGTCCGCTCACAGAGGAAACATTGAGAAAAGCTGCCCCCGTGTGGCCTGACTTGTCACAACAGGACGATGCAACACAAAAAAGCAGAACAAATTAGGGAATTTCTTCAAAAGGATTTGCGAGCCTCAGCACATTCACACAGCTCATTACAGACAAAAAGGCTTTGTTGCTTTTTAGGCTGGTGGTAATAACTGAACCTAGTGGTGATACTGCTCATTAGACACAAAGAGAATGAGCAGAAAGTGACACAGCATAGACCAGAACATGCTCTTGTTCAATAGTATCTCAGCAGAGCCTTCTTTTAGGCTCTGAATCAGTGTGACAAAGATGCTTTTAGTGTTAAAGCACTTCTGGGAAATCTCAGCTCAGGGTTGTTCATTGGCTCTTATGACACTACCTCCCACATGTGTGTACTGCCTCCGTTCATTTCCTGCCTTGCTTCCATTAATAAGAAAGTGCACTTCAGCTCTGCTTTTACAACTTACCACCAACAAAACCAGTGCTATACTTCCACAGTACTCTAATCAGCCATGTTTGGATTTGCCCTGTGTCATGGAGGGATTACAGTTTCTAAAAACACAAATAGGCCATATTTTTGCTTCTGTGGTTAGCAAAGAATCCCAGCCCTCTCTGCGTCCGACTCTACAGCTCTGACAGCATTTGTAAGAAGCTACACCCAGGGTGCCGTGATTGTACAAATGTTCATGTACAGTACTGACCATTAAAACAACTCTCAAAACTCTGCTGGTTACAAAAAAAAAAAAAAAAAAAAGAAATGCTTTCTCTAGGAATAAAAAAGATAGCAGAGAAACCCACATTTTTATCCACAGTATAAATTACATTGTAGACAGAACTTGGAAATATATATAGTACAGTTTAATTTGACTAAATTTTATGCTTGTAGTCTACACAAATAGTGTGCATGTACTTATGCAAGTGTTCCTTGGTTTGACTGTACTATTCGCAGCATCACGTGTGGCAGAACTCTGTACTGGGCACATTACTGCTTTTGCAGTAAGCTATGCTGTTGTTACTCAGGTGACAGTCTCTAAATCCAATGCCACCATTAGGAGTATAGATGGGCTGGATTCGGAAATCGCCCTTCAACAGCTGTTCATTGTTCAGTGCCACTATTTGGAAACTTGTCTCAGTCATCTCCAAAATGGAGTTATCCTTCTTGGTTCCAGCCTCGCAATAGTCGTCTTTTCTCCTGCCACGGTTGTATTTCCATTTGGTGGAAGATGACCGGCTCTTCCTGTGCATGTGCCAGCAGAACAAGCTGAGCAGTGTTACCAGGACAATAAGCACCGCCCCTCCAATGATCCCTGCCAAAAGCAGTGTGGAGTTGAGGCTGTCTTGAGAAGACTGATCTGAGCCAGTCGACTTAGGAGAAGTGGACTTAGTCCTGGCCTCAGAGCAGATAGTGTCCTCTCCGGGCCGGTAGGAGTTTAGTGAGTCCAGAACATGCACACAGATCCGATAGACAGAGCGCGGCTCAAGGTTAGAAAGGCTAATGTGCCGGCGGTCGCCACTCACGGTCCGCTCCTGCATTCCTTCACTCATTTGGCTTTGGCCCCTTTTGACCCATGTGACTTTGTAAGCTGTGACTGTGAAGTAGGAAGCCCAGCTCACCTCGATGTTAGTGGAGTTCACCACGTGGAAGGAGATCTGAAGGGGGTCCTCATAGGGGGGCAGCGGCCCAGAGGGGTTGTGGTAGATGGGAGGAAGAGGGGGTGAGGGGGAGTCAAAGTAGTATGGGAGGGAGGTGGTGATGAGGGTGGAGATCATGGTGGTGACAGAGGCAGTGGTTGGGGGAGGAGGGGGGGTGGAGCGCAGAGTGGGCCATGCCGGCTGCTCCTTGTTAATGGGACACTCAATAATATCCAAAGTGAGTTCTCTGATAGCCATTCCTCGCACTTTATCCGGGCTTTGGCATGTGAAGCCTCGTGCGTTGACAGAAACGGGCAGAGCTTTGAGCCAAACCACCACCCACTTTACGGCACAGTCACATCGCCAGGGGTTGTTACGCACCATGAGGTGACGCAGGCGGGACAACCCATCAAACACTCCTTGGGTCAGACTCTGCAGCTGGTTACTGGAGATGTCCAGTTTTTCCAGCCTGCTGAGGTCGGCAAAGGCAGCCACCGGGATCTGGTTTATCTGGTTCTCCTGCAGACTGAGTTTGATCAGTGACTGGGAGGGAAGGAGAGGAGGAGGGAAAGTGAGGGAGTTACGGGCCAGGGCTAGTTCACGCAGATTGGTCAGTTCATGAAATGTGCCCGGTGCAATGCCCTCATCTGTCAGCAGGTTCCCATCCAGCAGGAGGCGCTGCAATCGTGTGACATTCTGAAAAGCCTCCTCTGCAATGACAGCGATTCGGTTCTCATCCAGACGCAGTTCCTGTAGATCCTCTGGAAGGCCAATGGGAACACTGCTTAAGTGGTTCTTTGTGAGGAAGAGTAGTTTTAGACTAACAGCCTCCCTAAAGGCTCCCTCCTCCACACCCACAGTGGAGATAGAATTATCGTCAAGATGCAACTCCTCCAATTTAGCCAGCTGGGCTAGAGCTGGTCTGGAGATAGTCTGAATATTATTCTCCTGAAGGTGCAGTACTTTAGTGTTTTTGGGTAGGTTTACAGGAAACTCGTCCAGCTGGTTACCGTACAAATAAACAGTTTCTATAGAGGCTAAACTGTGAAGCTCCGCAGGAAAGCCAGCATTGTTGATCTGGTTGTTGTGTAGGTAGAGGAACTTGTAGCCCTCCTCTATCCCCAGAGGCACTGAGGTCAAGCTGCGATCATTGCAGTACACAAACTGTTTGTCACAACGACACTCGACTGGGCAGGAGGCGCCTGGACCAAACTGCATTTGGAGGCTTATAATAACAGTCAACCAAAATTGCAAGAATGAAGCCCAACCTTTATTCCACGGTCCAGCCAGAAACTCCATAGTGGAAAAACACAACAGCAGATGTAGAACCGATGAAAAGGAACTTGGATGAAGTAAAGCAAATAAACTTCAAAAAAGAAATTATGTATATATCCACAAAAATTGAGCCAAAATGTCCAAGAATTTGATAATGATGCCGTTAGCTGGGGAAAGAGCAGGAAACAGTGGGAGTAATCCTGTAACTGCTAGTCCTCAGCTGAAGAGCGACCTCATTAGTGGTGGCCGGTCTGTGGACTGACTCCATCCATGCTGAGACATCAGACCATAGCAGGACGTTCACGCAGCAACATGCAGAGCTCAGTCAGGGCCAATTTAGAGGCTCGCTGTAGAGGACTGCTCCAGGCTCCACACACCTGCCTGTCTCACACGGCTGGGCCCTGACCAGCCCTCGGTCCAACGGGGGTGACATTTGGGTCCCGAGTCCTGTGGGAAAATAACACAGAGGATTAGGATTTCCAGAGATGGCATGTTTCTCTGCAGAAAGAAGCCTCTTTCTTCTCTGGCTTGTTATTCCACATACAAACATCCTCAGTGTTTTCTTTCCTTCACTTTTCATCTCTCTCTCCAAACCAGGCAGAATGTCACAAAGCCAGCGTTCAGAGCTTAGCTCAAATTATGCAGTGGTTATTAAAAAATAGAGTCAAAACTGATAAATATTCAGAACAGCTCTTTCACATCCGGTTTCACAGACATAAAGAAGCCTTTTATCCCTTTTCCTCGACCACAGGAACAGAAGACTGCAAGGGCACACACATGGAGTCAGAAACACCAATGTCAGCCCACTGAATGTGTTCATGATTTAGAAAGCAGCTAAGACTAAGAGAATAGTTGACTTTTCTCTTTAAAATGTGATTTAACTTAACACTTGACAGTAAGATGCACACATCCACACCTTTCTCAATATTAAGCAATGTCTTTCTTTTCCTGAGTCCTAAAGTGATAATCTGAGTGTTGGCTGTGGGTGTAAGCTCCTTGTATATGTGTTTTCTATACTTTAGTACTTCTTATAGCAGCAGCAGACAGATGAAACTCTCCACTTATACGTGCTGCTGCAGTGAAGGTTGTGGGCTGAGCAGCACAAGTAAACACACAAGTGCTTACAGTAAACAGAGGTTATGTTTTCCTGGTGGCCCAGAGAGAAGCTACTTATTATACGCAGCCACCCACCATCACAACCGTCAAGATTTAAAGATACACTTTTATAATTACAATTGTTGGGCCAATGAGATACTTGGATGGATGATTTGTGAGTTTAAACTAGGAATTAGTTTGCAGTACGTCCTACGTTACCAAATGGACTCCTGTGATCTTTTAGCCATATCCAAACATCAAATGTTTCCTAAAAAAAGTTAATAAAAATAATTCAAAGTTAAAATGTCTTCTCATACATATTTACTTGGTTTGAATCGATAGTAAAATTATCTGCCAATGGCTCAAGATATTTGTTTTTGATGCAAGTGACAAAGAAATTAAGTTAAAAGAAAATGATTTTTAGTACAAAATCTTGTCCCAAGTTTGCACGCTTTGGAGATTACATAAAGCAAGTTAATAAGCATTGGATTAATAAATGAGTTATATTGGAATATTGGAATAATAGATTAGTTCTTATTTGTTCATTTACTTGTTGTAGCCCTACAG
Organism: Mugilogobius chulae; assembly: GCA_038363315.1. NCBI lineage: Eukaryota > Metazoa > Chordata > Actinopteri > Gobiiformes > Gobiidae > Mugilogobius > Mugilogobius chulae. Next base: position 28,403,149 of record CM076405.1, on the reverse strand, counting down.
TAGTTATTTCATCAATTTAACTGTTTTACTGGAATTTATTTACACTATATTGTTCAGTTAAGATTGCCACATGCATTCTGTTTATCCATAATGACATCATGAGGTGGTACAGAGTGATTTAGTGGGTGAATGCACAAAAAACGTTTCATTACATCCTTTTTTTTCCTCACGTGTGTGACAAAGATCGTCTAAAATTCTAAAACTGTTGCTGAACCTTTTGGACACAAGCAAATGTCTGGAGTCTTTTTAAAGCTAAAACCCTGTAGTTTTATCTTCTGAGACTAACAGGCTCCGATCAGAAGTGAGAACTTTCTCCACACAAAAGAAAAACAGAATTTACATTTGTTGTTGTTGTTGTTGTTGTAAATATAAGAATTTGTAAAGCTGGTGTTTACAGCTGAGAGCTAAATGACACTAGATTTGTCATATTTTGGGTTTTGACAATTCCTCTGCCAAAGCTGAAAGTAAAAAAAAAAGAGTTTTAGAGAACTTAAATTACTCAAAAAAGGGCCAACACAAAATCCCTATTAAAATTTATGTTTTAATGTTTTGAGAACTTTTTTTATTTGTACGTTTACTGTAGAAGCTGAGTCTGATTCATTCCAGAATGGCTGATTTGACTCTAAATAAGAAGAACACAGTGGTATTTTTATCTTTAAAATTTTCCAGTTCAGTTTCATAGATTTTTTTTTTTTAGTAACTATAAAGATTAAAGCTAGTGTTGACAGCTGAGACCTAAATGACACTAGATTTGGCATATTTTGGGTTTTGACAATTCTTCTGCCAAAGCTAAAGGTTACTGAGGTAAAAAATTTGTTTTAGAGAACTAAAATTACTCAAAAGAAAAAAAAAAAACTTGACTAGGTAGCATCACTTTGACATAAATAAATACATAAAAAAATTGTGTATTGGCCTTTTAAACAGGAGCTGCTAAACTAATACAAGAAAACATTATTATGTTTGCAAAGTTTGAAACTATAACATCAGCATTATTTTTACACAGTAAGACCCAAAAGACACTAGAACTGTAGCCAGAAGATCTTGTTTAGTCAGAATCATAGCAGCCTTTATGACTTATTATCTGCAACTGACAAATGTGAAGTATTTCCCTGGTTGGTTTTGCAGATAGAAAACCTAAAATGTGCAGATACTGAAGCAGCTTTACTACATGCACCTCCTCTGGTTGGTGCGGTGACATACTCAAGCTGTCAAATGAAACTGGATTGAAAAATAATTTAGTCCCTTCACCCACTGCAAATGATCAATACCATCTATTTTTCAGCGCCGTGGCAACGCACAGACAAGGCCACGGGATTAAAGTAGACCCACGGATCCATTATTTCAAGTTTTATGAGCCCTCACGGTTTTCTCACCACACGTGATTGAAAGATACAGGCTGTCATCTCGTGCTTTCAGCTTAAGTCAAACTCCGCCCTGAGTCAACGCCGAATGACACATTACTGAAAACTGTGAAAGGTAATATGTTATGTCAGGTTGTATCATAGGTAAGGCTGGACAACATCTTCAAATGTATTACTCAAGGTTTAATCATCAAATTAATCTCATCTTAAATAAGAAACCAAGTGAAAAAAGGCTTGGATTAGGTAGAATAATGTTTTAGTGTATGTTTAGTTGTTAAAATGAGATTGTCAATGGAACAACCATCTTCTTTTACTGAAACAAAAGAACACTGGAAAGGGTAAGTCAGCTAAATATGAACAAAATCTTAACTTAGGACAGTAAAACAAACCCAAATGTAGATAATAGTCAGTTAATTTAAGCATTTATTCGTTTAATATATTATCTAAGAGTGACATTTTCCTTTGTTACAGGCATTTTCGTGTTGTATAAAGTACTTATATACTTATATTATCTAAAATTCAATGAGAACATTTAACATAATAGAATAATGTGACCTCATCTAAAAACATGCCTGGAGTATTTGTTCATTCACAAATGTCTGCATAACCTTGGTTTTCTTAGGCTGTCTACCTCTCCAGAGCTCAAAATGCTCTGTTTCCACCCTGTGATGTCATCAAGTGGTAGCTTTAGCAGCAGTTTTAGCCTAATTTGAACTGGTTTAAACACTATGCTTTTTTATTATACCAGTTGTTCATTTGTATTACGAGAGAATGTTTTCAAAGTCGTCAAGAATATTTGTTTCAGCTGCATCTTTAGCCTAATTTGAACTGTTTTAATCACTAAACTTGCTACATATGTAGTCCATTAGCAAATGCTACAAAAGGTTTTCACATTTATCAAACAAACAGTGAGGTCTAAACTTTTTCACAAAGCTAAAACAGTAGTCTTAGCCTAATTTGAGCTTGTTTAATCACCAGACCTGTGATTCTCAAAATGGGTTTGGGTAGGACTTAATTACTTTAATCTGTTTTTTATATACAGTATATTTATATTTCACTCAAATGTTGGTCATAAGTCAATAAATCACTAAAATAAACAGATTTCACAACAATTTTAATGTTTTTTCAACCTAAAATGATTACAGACATCCATTTTACTTTACTATGGAGGTCACAAGTTGGCTATTTTATGGGTCTCGGTCTGAAAAGTAACTCCTGCACTAGACCAGTGTTTTCCAACCAGGGGTACGTGGACCCTCGGGGGTACGCGAGCCTTCACCTGGGGGTACTTTCGAATGATTTCAGACTTTAATAGAATGTGAAATGTATTTTTAATTACCATAAAAACGTGGGATTTTTTAATACTTTTGTGGCATTTTAAACAAGCATTTCAGAAAAACAAGAAAATACAAAAGCAATAACAATTGGCAGTATTTCACTAAAAAAAAAAAAAAAACCATTTGTTTACCTAAAAGCACAACTTAGGGGGTACTCGACGTGTGGGACAAAATTTAGGGGGTACTCGGGACAAAAAGGATTGGGAACCACTGCACTAGACTATAACTTGCTGCCATTTCAGATTTTGATCATTTACGATTGCCACAAAAAGTTTTTACAGTTTTCGAATGAATTGTGATTGAATTGAATTTTGACCATTACAGGGCTGAAAGAATGCAACTGATTCTAGTGAAGACGTACGAAGTGTAAAAACATAGAGGAGCACGTCTTGGAACATTTAATGAAACTGTGAAAAGTCTATAAAGCAGTTTTGATTAAGCGTAACGTAAGACTTTATAACATGGATAAAAAATAGTATTGTAGTAGCACTTTAACAGCTGTAAGATGTGCCAAGACTTCATTATTACTTGCAACGCATTTCAACCACGGCTGTTCAATATTGCATGGTCCTGAGCAGAATAATTTACGCAAATGCACGTTATTTGCCCTAAGCCTGCTTCTTCTTAAAATTGTTGTTTGTTGACAAGATGGAGCCTGCTGCCTGTGAGCCTTTTTTTTTTTTTTTTTTTTTTACAGCAGTGACGAGGAAACAATCCTTTGACACACATCTGACTGTGATCTACTTTTCTAAATTGAAAGAGCTAAATTTAATCAAATATGCTGTGGGCGGAATGAGCCATGATGCGATGAAATCTCCAGCCGTGGCAGGAGGGTCGACACAGCGCGAGGCATGAGCAGCATTAAGATTATTACACCCTATAAATGCCACCGAGGTCCGAATTAAAAAGGAGAAAATGCCATTCTGTGAAGTTACTTGTAAGCTTGACGCCACGGAGACTTCTAAATGAGCACAGACAGATCAAAAGCACTTTGTCCCTTTTCTCCTTTTCTTCACATTTCCAGTTGAGAGAGCACAGTTCCGCGGCGAGGAGATGAACGCTGTGATATGTGGCCAGGACAATCGGATTAGAAGTGGATTTAGAGTCAGAAAACGCAATTAAAAGTTTCAAATGGGTTTGGTATTTAAGGGGGCCGATAAGAGGCGGGTCAGGTACGAGCTTCAAAGGCAATACCCGGAGTGTTGTGTGTGCGTTTGGCTGCGTTTTATCAAAGAGGGGCTGAAAACCGTGCAGTGCATTCACAACGTAAGGCACACAGGTCCGCGTCTCTGATTTTTCCCTCATAAACAGCTTCACACTGCATCCAAGCTTTAAAAATACAAAATATCTACATTTAGACTTGACAAACTATCTCTAACAATCATTTTTCAAATCCAAAACTTCATATTAGTGTGTTTTTTGGTTTGTCTGACCATAAATAAGACTTAAGACAGTTGTATTTACCTTGGAACAGGCTTGTACTCATCCAAAACCCCGCTACCGTTCAACTTTCCGCGCTCCTGCGTCCTTCATGCGGTCTCTCGGCGTAAAACAACGTAAAGGTCCGCTCGGTGACGCCGCTGCTGCTTCGAGGCGAAAAGAAGCCAAAAACCCCGGCGAGTCCACAGAATAAAGGCATTATTATTATTCCACAGTTAAATCCTCGCGCCGTGCCATTTTACGCACGCTTCGAGTCCGTAGTTTGCAGTTGTTTTTGTACAGCTCCGCAGACGTTGTCCCTCCGAATGAACTTTCCTCAAGCTTGTCCGCAGTGGGCGAAGAGCTGGTGGATGAAAGAGCCCGCTCGGAGGCTCTTCTGCCCGGACACAGAGCCAGCAGCAGCAGCCGGGGAAGTGGAACGCGCGGGCCGGTCCATGCCAGCAAAACTTGTCTTTGGGTTCTTGTGTTGCGCCGCGCAGTTGTTTTCTCAGATGAGTCCGGTTGATAGTGCGACGTGTGCGCGCTGCTCACCTCTTCCCTCGTCTCTCTCTCTCTCTGTTTCTCTCTCTCTCTCTCTCTCACTCCTGCCCCCGTCCCATCTGCCCTCCCTCCTCGCTCCATCTCCTCCTCCAGCAGCAGTTCTGACGGCTTAAGCCACACATCCTCACTCGGCGCTAAATAGTTGGTCTCTCGCAAACACTTTATCCCTCCGTGCCATTTGCCTGCCTCTGCCGCGCTAAAGCTGATCTGCGTCGCCACGTACTGTCGCCATTTGCATTTTAATCGCAAAATCCGTCAATTGGGTTTGAAGTCACACTCTTCCATGAATATCACGACTGGAATTTATTTTTTCATTACTCCACAAATGTGTGTGTCATTAGAGTAACCCACATCCAGCGTGCTTTGGGAGTGGAGCTGCACTTCTCATTTAACATCGCGTTAATTACAGCGGGATAATTGGAGACACTGCCTCACTTTCTCTCTCCGTGTGGTGAAGCGTTCAGACGCACGCTGACAGCCCCACGTCACTTCATCTGGCTCCACACAGCCGCGTGCTCCTGATTCAGCAGACGCACTCACGCGCGTGGTCTCGCGCACTCGCTCTTTGATTGCTCGGCACTTTGGTGCCTTTACGCATGCGTAAAACGGCGGGTTGTAATTCTTTTAAAACATGCAAGTCACTTTTTTATATTTTGTCTCTGAAGAAATGATAAGTGTAGTTTATACGATGTCCAGTTTTAATAAAATCTAATAGAATATGTCACACTTCGTAAAAGACAATAATAACATGCTGTATCATTACACTGCCAAAAGTTTAAAAACTAAAACAATGGGAACCAAGATTTTTTGCTCTTGTTCAGTGTTTCCCAACCTTTTTTGAGTCACGGTGTGGTGTCGATATTGGACTCTCGTCGAGATTGAAACCCCTCAATAGCTTTTGTGACTGTTCATGACGTACCAAGCTTCCCGCGGTAAATGGTTTACAATTAATTAGGCTAAGTTTAGGCACAATTCGAAAGCTAAGTTTATAGGATTGGGGCTTGGGTGAGGTCATTTGAAAAAAAATAAAAATCAGAAATACTGTCTTTCTAGCACTAACTTTAAACAAGGGGGTTCCCATCTCAATGGGGAGTCCATTCTTGACGTTACAACAGCACACTTTTTTGGGTCAAAAATCTCCGGAGCACACCACCTACTTACATTTATCGAAACAAAACCTTTGAGTCAGAAATATGGGCCATTAAACTTTAATTTTGGAGCTGGTGATAGTGTTGTTTCTGTCTTGGTAAAATGACGCTCCAAATTGTTAATTTTTCAAATAAATCTATGGATTTGATTTAAAAAAAGAAATAATTAAATCTGACATAATATTTTCAAGGCACACTTGGCAGTATCTCAAGGCACTCTTGTGTTCTCCGGCAGACGTGTCAATCCGTTATGTCTACAATTATATTTATATAATTTGATATCCTTGTAAAAAATAAATTAAAAAAAGTACAATCAATAAATTGCAACGTACAATGCAGATTGTAGCAGTTTAGCTATAACCATTTAAATAAATAAAGCAAAAAAGTACATTTACTTGCCACTTCTATATTTTACAGAGCAAATTTATTAAGATATGCTTTATTTGCTCCTCAAAAATGTATATGGTGCACTGAACTGTTAAGTTATACTTATATAAAGAGAGACACTATCTACACTGGCTGTGATTATTACAAGTTGTGTACAGAACATGTAAAGACTGCAGAAGATGTTAATGGTCATACGTCTTATCCTTCCCTTTGAACAGTTCTCCTCGGCCTGACTTTGATGAGCTGCTTTTCCTCGTGAGTTTACATTCAGCTTCACAAAGAGCGGCACAGACATTAGTCACGAGATTCTCCGGGTCAGCAGGTGCTCTCCTCGCTTTGATCTGAGCTTTCCGTTTGCCACATAGTATTACTGCTGCCCCCCCGACACCTGGCGACCCTCATCAACGCTGGGTAAACCTGACATCCGGTATTTGTGCCGTAAAACACTCCCGCTTAAGACTTTGGATCGGGCATGATTTAGTACAAGGTTATTCAATTAGATTTACAAGTGAGCGACAAAACTGAGCTACAACAAACCCAGTTTATATTCACAATTTATGAAAAATGGGCCATTTTGTGTCACATAGTCAGAACAGAAGTCGGTTAACACTAGGACCGTCAAAGAATCAATCAATCAATCAATCAAGTTTATTTGAGCAGTCAATCCAATTATAACATCATACAGGTGAATATCTTGGCAATAACATTGAATAAATGCTCAAAAAGGAGGAGAACTGCTGTATTGTTTTTTGTTTAGTTTTTTTGTAAATTGGATGTATTTATAATGTGTAATTATGAGTTGTGGCTTTTATCAAATAACTGCACATTGATTTTAACGGCAGCACGGGTTGATAGCCCAAGACAAATTTCCTATTGTTGGGACGATAAAAGTTAATCTTGAATCTTGAACAGATTTAAGCAAAACAATAAAAATAAATAAAATAAATAATTTGTCATATTTTTACAGGCATCATTATGAAAAAAGTAGTGTTAAAGTCACTGGCCTAGCAATATTGTGAGTTATAATAATCAGGGTTATAATAATCAACTTTGCCTCAGCAATAATAATGTCAAAGTGAAATTCAGGTGAAAAGTGTGGTGTCGCAGTGTTTTGTCTACATCTACACAGGGGTGTCCAAACTTTTTTCACAGGGGGCCACATTTTGAAATGTACATGGAGCAGCGGGTCATAAATTTACAATTGTGTGACGTGAATCTTTGAAAATGTTCCATTTGACTTAATTTTAATGAACCACAATAATTTTAACAAGACAGTGGACATTAATTACATAACATCAAAATGTTTGTTATTTTAACTACAATAGAGGAATTGTTAAAGTTTGACAATAAAAACTACACTTTTTGTAATTTGGGCCAATCAAGCAGGATGTCTGAGGGCCAAAAAAATCATCCAAAGGTCACATTTGGCCCCGGGTCGCAGTTTGGACATGGCTGATTTACAGTGAAAGTATAGCATGTTTTCCCTAAAGTCCAGAAAGTGCACTTGTTCATGTTGGTAGCAAGTGAATGTTTAAGATGGTAAAATGAGCTACATTTTCTTTGACAGCAATGTTATGTCTTGAACCAAAGAGCAGCCTTCTAATTCATATGACTGCTGATGACAATACTTAAAACAATGTCTGGTGTTTTAAAGGCCATAAATTTCACAAGGAACATGTGATTTATTGTAGGAATTTAAAACGCTGATGTGTCAATGATTACTTCTCACAGTGAGCCTTTGTCTGTAATTATCTCCATTAACCGGTTATTGTGGAGGGTGTGACCTGCCCCGGGCCATGTGCTGCTGGGACCGGCTCAGGGCTGTGTCACCGACAAGAAAGATTTAGGAAGCGAGATGTAAAGTCGTACAAAGGGAGAGTGGTCTGAGAAAGAGCCAGCGGGTGTCCAATTCTTTGGAGTTTCCTGACAGTGAATTTAGCTTTCTTTATTTGTAATATCTTAGGTGGTCCTTCTTCTGTCCAAAAACAATTAGAATGAGTGATTATTCTCCATTGTTCAGAATGTATGCCACCCAAGGACTACAATTCCAGGGCACTTAACCAGAATAAACTCTGCTATATCATCTTTTATCGCATATTTTCCTTTTCCGTCTTACGCTCCGGCGCATTCACCAAACTTTGCCTTGTAAGCTACATTTCTTACGTTGTTATTTTACATGACGAATCCAACCCAAACCAAATAAACTTGCTGTGTGATGGCTTGGGTATTTTTGCTCATAAGCCTCATTTAAATATCTGTCACTGTACCTCCATTTGCATGTCAGACAACCCACCACACGGCAACGGCTAGGAATAGAGCCGCGGCAAAACATGTCCGTCAAGGAGAAAATAAAATGCCTGCTTCCTCTAAATTCTCTCAATCAATAATTCATGTCGGGCACGCACTCTTGATTTATGAAGGGATTAAACATTGTGGACTGCTCTTTGGATAGACGTCCATCTCCGAGCCTGGAAATGAAACTTGAAAGGCAAACAAAGGGTTGGATTAAAATCAGGGGAATTCAAATCACGGCCTGGGAGCCAAATGCGGCCCACTGAGATGTATGTTTTGGCCCATGCTTGATAAAACAGACCATGGACTGGATCATACAGTATTAACATGTGTGTTCTGAGTATTTCTAGCTCTGTTATTCAGTTGTGTAATATGTATTTGAGCCACATTTTGTACTACTTCATCATAACTACACCTTAGCCTTAGCAAAAGCCTGAATAAAGCATGAACAAATGATCAATTAATGAATTAAAATGCTTAAGGAATATGACTTGGGGTGGTTAAGTAGTCACTAAGTCTTTTTCATGGATTAATTTGACATTTGTTCATGCTTAATTTAGCTGTTAGTAATGTTTTATTAAGAGTTTATTAAGGCTATCAAGGTGTAGTTACTATAAAGTGTTACCGGTCATTTTGTAAGACCTTTTGGACATTGGTAACAAAATGTACTTAGTTGCGCAAGTTGGACTTAGTTGGTAACTTGGAGATTTAAAACTTTTAGGTGTTGCACATCAAATAAAATTAAAAAAAATAAACACAGAAAGATAATGATAACTGTTTGCGATCTCAAAATCTGAACTCTCTGTGTTCCGTTTGTTTATCTGTTAATTTTTAATGTTTATTGGTCTATTATTTTTTTATTTATCCCACATTGTAAATTCAATTATGCTCACAAGACTTAAAATTTTCTAAGTAATAATTTGTTATATTTTGTTCTAGTTACATTTTTGAGATATTTTAAGCATAATTGTTAAGAAGAAAAACAATGTTCAAGTTAAATCAATACATTTTCGAAATCCAAATGTATATAGGCACATTAGCAGAGTGGTTAGAGCTCTGGCTTCCCAATAAGGAGAACGTGACTCCTGGGTCGAGCCAAGTCAACATCTCATGATCTCTCGTCTAGATGGAGTTTGCATGTTCTCCCTGTGTCACAGCGGGTTCTTTTCCTTACAGTTCCAAAAACAAGCAGGTTAGGTTAAATGGGCGTCACTGTAATTTCCACAAGTGAATGAATAAGAGTGAATGATTACCTGTCTCTAACCCTGCGACGAGTTGGCCACTGTCCAGGGTGTTCTCCTGCCTAAGGCCCAAAGTCACCAGTCACCCGCGAACCTTAACGAGAAAAAAATAGTAGACAGAATGAATGAATGAATGAATGAATATAATTTTGATGTAAGGTTAAATAATTGACATCCACATCATATTTATATCAATAAAACCAATTTACTTTCAATCAGTTCAACCACTTCTGTGTTACTTAAAACATTTGGATTTAGAAAATGTACGTGTTTGATTTGTGCATAATGTTTTTTCTATTACTTAAAACTGAACAAACTGCTACAAGAAAAATTATGCCAAATCATTAACTTTGAGTTGTGTAAGCACAGTCAGGTTACTACTTTCTAAAAAGTTGTGAAAAAACTTAAACTCATTTTACTTGAATGAAAATTTACAAAAAGTCAGAGTTACCAGTTTTAAATAAAACATGGACAAAAGAAAGGGTCAAACAATGAGAGAATAAAAAAAATAATCTGAAAATATTTGTTGATTTTGTTATTTCAACAAAATGTATTAGATTTTATAATTGGTCAAACTCACATGAAATACAAGAGAGCAGCTAAAATTGGTCTGAATGCCCTGGGCTTAGTCTGGACACTCACCTTTATGTGATTGAATTTCTGTCAAAAGTCTACAAAGTCAATCAAAGCTAATCCATTTCAGTCACGTTCCAGTCTGCCATTAAACTAAATAAAAGTATAGCAGAGTCATGGCTCTCGCTCCATCCACAGTCCTCATGCTTCATTACCTTCCCATTCATCTTCCTAAATACTAACCTATTAGCTGAGCCACTTGTGTCAGTCAGCGCCTCAGGGCAGGTCACACCCAGGACAAAGTGCTGTTAACTGCAGGCTCTATCTGCACTTATGCACCTCCATCTGCATTGTTCCACTAAAGGCCTGTTTGGGTGACTTCACACTTGTCCTGGCGCTAGTTTGACCACTGTTTAGTCCTGATAACTTAACTTAAATACAGCAACATGTTTCTTTAGTAAATGTAGAGTGTTGTCATTTTATGGTTTGCACAGACGCAATCATTAGCAAAATGTTCTTAAACTTCACAAGCTCCCATTGACTGCAAATTTTAAATGTCTTTTGAAATGTTAATCCTTTATCTGCCAAAGTATCAATTCAGCACCAAGTCGTTCCGGGATTTCCATTTTCAAAGTCCAGATTTTTTATTCTGATAAGTTTCAATAAACTAAAAAATTCCAGACTCAACTCTGTACCAGTGGTTGTAAAAATAACACAGAAAAATATTACTTTGAATTTTCCAGGCTAAAGTTTCAAGCCTCTTTATAGATTGGTTAATCCATAAAGAGCAGCACTTAGCCACAATGCTAGAACAGCACAGCAGACAAACTTAGTGGAGGTTAGTGAACAATTTAGACGTAGTTATTTTGCAGACTAATTTCCACTTGTATAGATCCATTAAAAAGAAATTTGTGCTGAAAGGAAATTGATTTTAAGTTATTTTACAGTAAAAAAAAAAAGAAAAAGAACTTTGGACTTTTGGTTGAGGGTTCGAAATGACCTTTTCTCTATGGAGATAATACTGCTTTGTCAATATAATGACTTAACATTTTGGTATTGCCAAAGAGACAAGCAACAAACGCCACAGGCCAGAGAGGGGTTCAAGCTTAATGTAAAAAAAAAAACACAAAACAAAAAAAACGTGTTTTATTTTTTACACTTTTTGTGTGTTGTTTACAGCACTTGGCTCAACATTTGTTGTTTTTGAAACGCTTAAGAAATAAAGTTGGATTGAACGGATTTCAAACAGTTAAAAAAAACAACAGGTTAAACCAATTCTAGACATACTATGCTTTATGCCAGAGTAGGGAACATTCTAGACAAAGCAATAATCACAGAGTCAAAGCCTGGGGCAAAGAAATGTTACAAAATGCACCTTTAAAATCAGTGTATTCTCATAGCTTACGTGTAAATACCACGTCATGACAAAATGCGTGTCATGACAACGCTTATGCCTTTTTGGCGCCCACTTTTTTCTAGCGTGGTATAGACATGCGATGTGGTAGGATTGTATTAGTATTCATGACACAACTTTACTTCCACCATAGAAATGAACTGGGACAGAAACATGTGAAATACACACGCAAAAAATAGAAAGCTGTTCATATGAATTGTGTTCGAATTGCATAGACACGAATATCTGTGAGAACAGGCTGTTGAAATCAGTGAAAAGTATCTTCTGTCCTGTCTACACCTAATAATTTACTGTTCTGCTTCTAAAACCAATAAATTGCTCTTATTTATGTTGTTAGCATTTGGCATAGCATCTGATAACATACCAACACAGCTGAAAGTGGTCTCTGGAAGCGATTTTTTATTTATTTTTTTTAAATAAATTGTTCTGGTTTACTAGACCTAAATGTTACTCATATCAGCAAACTAAATATGTCTATTCTCTCCAGAAGACAATAAAGCAGTGTGCATATTCTCTTTCTCAAACAGTACATTTCCTATTGTAAACCATCACGGGAAAGTCACGCTCTCTTCTGTGTTTACTGTTACATATACATTTTGCTACAGGGAACACTTCGCCTGCTGGAATTCCCCTCTGTTCTGCTCCGAGACCTTCCCAGATTTTTGGTGTGGCGTATTTACTTTTGCTCGCTTCTGTATCTTGATAAGACGTTAAAATACACATGACCCCTCGCTACATCAAAGTAAGTGGACTGTATCTGACAAACTGCAATAACTGCTGGCTTCTCGAGGAAAAGTGGTAAATAAAAAAGGAAAATCGTCCACGACTTAGATGTGCAGATACAGATGTCTCCTGGTGATACTTCTTTCTTTCCCTGGAGACATCATTAGCTTATCAGATTTTTTTTTTTTTCTTTCAAAGGTGGCAGAAACGTTCTCACAAGTGCTGGCTTAAAGACTGTAATGCAAATTATGTTTAAATCAGCTTTCAGGAAATATTTTTAGAAAAGGATCAAAATATCAGCGGCGGTTCAATTATGTCATTATGTTTACAGCTGCTTTGGCACTATTCAGTCAATCAACAACAATCTACGAAGTTGTTATGAATACTTTCAAAACAGTACACAAAAGAGATACACAAAAGATAATCATGTGTGAACTTACTGACAGGTTAAACCATATTGAATGTGTTTTGCCCTGTCACATGAAGACAAAACGATAATTGAAAAAAAATATTTGCATAAACATGGAGCTGTCTTAGGATTTGTGAGTATCCAGGCGAATCAGTAAACCAGTCTGTAACTGACCAGTGTGTGGTGCTGTGACGCTGACACAAAAGTCACAAAACTAAAGGGAAGACTTAACACTGAACATGTGCAGAAAATGTAAACTGAATGTAAACAGAAACTTAGAAAACAATCTGAATGAACAACGTGGATCTAAAATCTACAGAAGACACACAGAAAGTGGATTTATGTTTCAGATTATTTGAAATATTTTGACAAAGCTTCAGAACAGATTTAATAGAGATTGTAGTGGATTTATTTAATTTTCCCGTTTTCTGTGGTTTACGGTGCAATGAGACGCAGATGTTCACAGTGAACAGTATACAGGTCAGTACATTCGGCAGATGCAACGTGACTCTGGGCAGTAATGTCATCAGGTAAAAATAAAGTTTCGGATACAGCAAAACTGTCGCTAAACCAAAGTTTTGAAATCTTTTCACTCTGAGACCTGGTTTCAGAAAGATTAATTTCAGTGTCCTGAAACTTTGTGTGTATGATGTGTGGTTTAGGTCAAATATTTGTTCTGAAACGAGCTTGGCTTCGTGTGGACAAGGCCTTAAAGGTACTATCCCTGAATTTGCTTCCTTGAAAAATGTAAAACAATTTTAAGCGTCTTACATCAGTCCCCCGTTTTATACACTTATAGCACATTCTGAACCTCAGAATCACTCAGCACGATTTGTATTAAGTTTTTTTTCACAGACCAAGAGTTGCTGGTATGCTAAGAGCAGTTAGCCACAATGCTTACTACAACAACAACAACAACAACAACAACATTGCACTATAATTTTCATGTGAATAGATACATTATAAAGAAATTTGTGCTGGAGAAAACTATTAAACTATTTCAGTGTAAAACAAAAAATCAAGATTAGCCCCTTTAACTGTCTCTGTGCACGAAACTTCAGTTTGCTTGTTTATGTTCAAAATAGCTAACTTCTGTACATACAAGCACTTCCTGTTCAGTTCGTTTCACTACCCCAGCTTAAAACGATAAATACTCAGAAGATCAGACAGTGACTGTAAGTTTGTGGTGAATGTAACAGAAAACACGTTAACGACTTCACAATAATTCACCATAGGACACTTGTGTGTTTAAAAAAAAGATGTGTTTGTATCTTAATGCTAACACTAACAGGATATGCTTGTATGTACAGAAGTTAGCTATTTTGAACAAAAACAAGCCAAATGAAGTTCTGTGCACAGTCAATTACTGTACTTGCCTGTGCACTTGACTAACTACAAACGTGAACTAGTCTTTATCTTAAAAAATTGGATTTGAAAAGTAGTATTAGCTCAAATGTAGATTGTTGGTTGTTTTGTGTTGGCTTCTGTGTTTTTTATTAAAGTTCAGAAGAGTCGTGGGAACAAGATTGTACCAACTCCTCCAACTACACCTCACTTTATTGCTTTCTCTGCTTCTGCATTTGGCTGTTTTTATTTTTTTACTACTCGATGCTACGGTGCAAACATATCATTCTTGACAGACTGTGAAATACAACGTACAGTGGCTGGTATAGAGACACAGAGGAGCAGGAGTGTAGAAAGTCTGTGAGAGAATGAAGCCCCTGAATGACTGGATCGACCGCGTGGAAGCTGCCCTCTAATTAAATGGTGTACAGTGAGTGTAGGTCGGCCCCTCCCCCCTGCACTCTCTGAAGAATTTACCCAAAAACTCCCTTTTTATGCACCAACAAGAATCTATAGAAGTACACCCAAATCGCTCAATGACATTCACTAAATATAACTTTTTCACTGTTGACCTAAGCTGTTTTAAAGAACTACAAAATGTGCATGACTTTAAACTGTACTTTATAATAACTGCACCAGGTTGTGTGTATGTTTCAGAATGAGATGAAGCCACGTGGTTGGTAAAATTGTACTTTGCCATATCTTAATCCACAAATAAATTTCAAACTAAACTTCCTGCTGGAAAAGCATTGAAAGGAGGGGTTAAGAGTGGAGAGAGACTATTTTTGACCTGAAACTTGCTCATTTGATCTTGCACTAAATTAAAAAAAAAAAAAAAGGTGGAAGGTGCTCTTGACCATCAGCTGAGAAACAATACAAGATTACTCCAACTTACTTGTATCAGTCTAAATACAACTGTGAGTAAATGGTGTGAGACACTGTTAGCTGTTATACAACTACATTAACCCTGGTGTTATCTTTGGATCTTTTGGACCTGATTTTGTGTTTTGTTTGTGAATAAAACAAAATTCTCTTGTCCTCTGACTATCAAACTTTCAGGGGTGGTCCCCAGTAATATAAAGCTGGAGACTGGGAGACACCTGCAGATCTGAGCTGTTAATCTGAACTGCAGATATACACCTTTCTTCTTCTATGCAGTTTATTTTTGCCGAGATAACGCCACAGCTGTTGAAAACGCCACCTGCTGTTGAAATGTAGGCTATTAACTGAGGGAATGTGCTTAGTGCATTAACTTAAAAATAAATAAATTTTGGTACATTTTAACTTAAATAATTTTAATAACTTTTCCCACAATGTGACTGGATGGTTCTCTGGCCAGCTAATGCTAGCTGATAGGACTTCCAGAGTGGACCATATAGGTCTGGACTGTCCACCGGCCAGAGGCTCACAATAATGCGATGCTACCAGCCTGGATGTCCCCCGGCCCCTTCCAGCACACTCTTACAAACTCTACCCAGTTAAGGTAGCATTTGAGTCGGGTGCCCTTCCACGTGGTACCAGCTGAACGCGTATTGTCTGTCTGGACAGCCTGCTGCATCTCCGCTTGTAAACTTGAGATCGGTCTCCACAAACGGATCACAAACACGGGCGAAATCCCCACAGCAGCCCCCGTGCCTCTGGTTCTGTTCGAGGCTGTGACCCGCGGCAGTCCCGTGCCTCTGTCCGAGGCTGCCGCGGCAGTCCCGTACTGCCTCTGGTTCTGTCCGAGGCTGTGACCCGCGGCAGTCCCGTGCCTCGATCTGGTTCTGTCCGAGGCTGAGACCCGCGGCAGTCCCGGTGCCTGCCTCTGAGCCACGGCAATACGCCGCCGGGATCATTGTGCTTGAGCTCGGGCATAATGTTGAATTAAAGCAAGAGTGGGTTCAGGACGATGACTGGGGTTAGGTTGAGGAAAAGGGTTTGGGTAACAGTTGAAATATTAATAATAAAAAAATGTTTGTTATTTTAATAAAAAATATATATATATTTAATAGCTTTATTTAAATGTGTTAATTTAAAAAAAAAAAACATAATAAACTTCGTTAAAAGCACACAGTGACACTTCCGCATTCCGTTTTGCTTCATGGTGTAGATCTGAGGTTCAGAGCTGCAGCTCAGATCTGCAGGTTCTCGTGGTTCTCCCGGTCTGCAGCTATACCCTTCTCGTGGTCCCAGACATCATTCTGTACCACTAACCCACATTCTGAAAAAAGTATGTTAAACGTTGCACTTTCTATAAAAAAAATGTAGCATTTGTTGTCTTTCCGGGTCATTTTGAGCTGAAAGATGGTAAAAGCCAATTTAAAGGGCCACATTAGTTTTTAGCAAAAAATTTAAAACGAAAAATGATTCGGAAGGACCAGACGTGTGACTTTTTCTCACCAGAAAAAAAGTACAAAAGCTGGAAAAATACATTCATTCATTCATTTTCTACCGCTTAATCCCGTTAGGGGTCGCGGTTGACTGGAGCCTATCCCAGTGACTTTGGGCCTTAGGCGGGGAACACCCTGGACAGTGGCCAACTTGCCGCAGGGTTAGACAAACATTCACTCTCTCATTCACAGACAAACATTCACTCTCTCATTCACTCACTAAGGGTAATTTACAGTGATGCCCAATTAACGTGAACATGCATGTTTTTGGCAGTGGGAGGAAACCGGAGTACCCGGAGAAAACCCACGGTGACACGGGGAGAACATGCAAACTCCACCCAGAGAGATCGTGAGATGTTGATATGGTCCGACCCGGGAGTCGAACCCACGACCTCCTTATTGGGAAGCCAGAGCTCTAACCACTTGGCTACCGTGTACCCCCACGGTGGAAAAATACAATTTCTGTCAATTTTAAAGGGCCTAAAACTACATTTTATGCATAAATTACCTTAATTCTCCCACAAAAAAAATAAATAATAATAAATAAATTAATAAATAAAATATACATGTTAAATTTGTAGTAACATGTCATAAAGAATTAAGCTAAATTAAAAGATGAGTACAAAAAGTTGATTAACAATATTTTATAACAGACCCACAAAGTTCGAGGTCAAAATGGCGAGGTGCATTGCCTTTACCAAAGATAACATGAAGTTAAACAATATTCATCTTAACCACTATCTGCTTTAAAGGTAACTGGCCCAGAATGTTGTGATGATACCTGAACACAACCTATTAGTCCAAATACAGGATGAACCAGAAACTCATTAAAAATCTAAATTTTGTCAGTATTGCCCAGCTCTATTTGCTCTATTTATTATTCATCCAGTACCTATTTATAAACTTCAACCCTGTTCCTTTTCTTCCCATGCAGAGAGATGTTTTATTTACAGTCAAACCAGTACAAAAGTGAACATCTGCACCTCTATCCTCATAACCACGAAGCAACGTCCCATTCAAACGTATCAATACACTTTATAAGACGGGGCGTGTTTTATAAGAAGAGTAAAACGTCCTGTCGGTGCGTTACCGCGGCAGCCGGAGCTCCATCAGGGCGGTTTCATCAGGAGCATGTGAATTATAGGCCTGCACGAGTGAATGCTGCCCTGTGCTAATGCCAGCCTGTAAAAACACTGAGTTGACAACAAGCGAGGCCCTGTAGTTGTGCGAGGGCGGGGCCACGACGGGAGGAGGCGGGGTTTCGGGAGGGTGAAATAGACTGTCCGTGCTGATCCTGTGGCAGCCGTGTCACTTTTGTCGATCCTGAAATGTAATAACACAGCTCACCAACGTGTAATTGTGGAGATGAAGTGGGCATTTTGTGCTGACGTGCTCTAGCTCTGAGCGTATGACTAGAATTAACTGGATTACCTCAAATGTATTTAGAATTGAGTGTCTGTGAACCAAACTGTGAATTAAACTGCAAAGCTTTCTCTCATCTAGAATTCTTATTTATGAGTGTTTTGACAGAATCAGAATAAAAACGATCTAAACATCTAGCAGTTTTCCAAGTCAAATCAGATCTTTTATGTCAAACAGTTTTCTGAGTTTTTAGCCTTGTTATATGTCCCACAGCTGAAGCTTATCTGTATTTACTTGTGATTACTCCCAAAAGTCTAATTCTGAGTAACACATACAGTATTTCAGAGTTCATTATTAAACACTTGGAAAGAAAACAAGAAGACTCCTAGCACCATAATATCCCAACGTAATGTACATTTAACTTTGATCATTTCTGTCTAAACCAGACAGATGCAGCCCTCACAGTTTCAATGTGTCCCACGGCACATTTTTGACTGTAAGTTTTAGTCTTTAAATTTCTTTTATTTGATCGACTTTGCTATGGGGCATGTAAAACACTAAAGTGCTTGAAAAAACAATAATATGTTACATCAATAAGCACAGGCTGGCCCTCCAACACTTGTCTGGATTTGAATACGGCCCAAGAGAAAAAATAATTGCCCAGCCTTGATTTATATCTAATCCCCCCCCCCAAAAAATTGTAAAATTATTCATATTGGCCCTACGAGTAAAATCATATGTATATTGACCCGCTGATACGTTTGGGCACCCTGATCTTGCCTAGATACAACAGCAACCCCCTTGTGCCGACCCACTGTGGCACTTGAGCTTCCTCAACACAGTCTCACAAGAAAAGTACATTTACCACAACACAAAAACAGCGTATTATGACCACAATTTTACGCCTTTTTTGTGTACTTATGTTACGTCGTATATTTAGCACAATATGAAAAAGCATAAAAATACATGAGTTTTGGTTGTAGCCACGTAGGAACATTTTCTTTAGGTGTAACGGGTAAGTTTAGGCATCAATTTACTAAAATGGGTAAGTTTAGGTCTGGGGCTTGGGGTAGGCTAAGATTAGGGTCAGGATTTCGTTAATATTCACGGAACACAACCATGAGCTCTTGCTAATCATACGCAATTTACATAATGTAAATGTCGTGGTATGTGAGATCAGGCTCGGTTCCTCCAGTGGCCTCCCATCCAAAAACTGCCCAGACCTAACCTGCTTAGCTTCAGAGATCTGATGGGATCAAAATCTGACAGGCTGGTATGGCCATTATTGCTCCACTGTGCACAGTGAAATGGAGATGACTTATTGCAGAACTGCTTCTTCTTCAACACTAGAATAAAAAATGAATATGTATTACTTAAAACACACAAAAACACATAATTAGGACTGCAACAAAAGCTTCTAATTACATCGGTGTTAAAAACAGTGTGACTCCGATACACAAATTAATGCTGTATTCAAATTTTCTGCCTGATACAAACAAAGGGAGCAGGACTTTAACTGCAGTATTACTCAGCTGTTAAAACACACTCACATACGCACACATAAATCCTGTAAACATGAGAGTGTAGTTTCTGCGCTCGACCTCTGTAATTCAGCCTTACACCACAATAACTCTGTGTCATCGTATTGTCTCCTCGTGACCAGTCATCCATTAAAATTGCATTTGTTCATTACGAGGCAGAAATAAAGTAAGCACTCCATCTGTGTCTCTAAGTCGCATTTAATTAAAATGTTAGCGCTTTTGCCCTTGAAAGTGAGATTGGCTTGGAGCGAGAAAAAGATGAGTTATTTTGCATTAAAAAGGAGAGAGAGAGAAAACATATATCCACAACAAACAACTTAAGCTGCATTTCTGTTGATGAGTTTATGAACTATTTCCAAACTCTACATAAATACAAATGAAATGAATAAAAAGGCAAGTGTATCCAATGCTAGCGTGTGTGAGCGACATAAATTCAAGTTAACAATCGATGCTTACTCTTCATTAAGCCACAATTACCTTACCAATAGAGCTTATGTGATTACATTGATCGTTATTGTTTTGATCTAAAGGCTGAAACAAAATAAATATAATAAAAACAAACACACAATTGCTTAATGTACCTACATAAACTGTCACAAATTATGCTTTTTAAAGGATAATCAGGCTCTTAGTAGCTGCAAGAAATGGTCTACAATATTGTGGAAAACTATGATGGCCAAGACACAATGTTCTTGTTGAGGTGCAAATGTAGGATCAGATGCATTAAAAATTCAAAAACAACACTGCACACTCAGTTTGCCGATGTCAAAAAAGGTTTTATTTGATAACGTTTCGGCTAATGCCTTCGTCAGATCATTTTCATTTTGGACCAGTGACCAAAAAACAACAACAACAACAAAGTAATAATAATATCAATAATAATATAAATATTATTGCAGCCTCACATATCTATTGTTTTATTATTATTATGATCATGTCTTTATTACTATTAAAAATTGCTTGGAGATCCTTGGAAGATTAAAAGTCTCTGGGCTAAACTAGCTAACAGTTAACTTATGAGTGCATTACATTGGTCATTTTTACGTGACCATTTTTATGTGCACGTTACTACTTAGATTGCCCCTGATGCCACATTATCGATGACCTATTGACCCTATTTTGTCCCGCCTACTTTTCTAGGACATGCACTTCCTGTTTAGCTGCATTTAGCCTGTAGACTTCAGTCGATGGGTTTATTTTAACTGTCAGTATATTTAATTAAGATTGCCCCACAAGACAGACAAACAATCATGTTAGCTACCTTAACAGAGCTAAACAGGAAGTGCATTTCCAAGCCAAGTAGGCGGGACAAAATAGGGTCAATACTGACCTCTGCTGCTCTGATGACTTTCTCCTGACCTGTGTCCCTGTCCCTGACCTGCCAGATGAGCCTCTTTCTCTCTGCCTGATGGACTCTGGCTTTACAGACTCATCCTGCTAATATTTACATGCACGTCAGTCGTGTTCACATCTACAGCCTGTCTGTCCTTGGGAGTGACAGAAACCTTGGAGTTTCTATTAACCCCCAGAGATTTGTATCAGTTTTTCCTGAAGTGAAGGGAGGTCTAAAAACAGGGACTCTTCTGGTACAGTTATCCATTCATTTGGATATTGGATATGCTTCTTTTGTTTTATTTACTAACGGCTTTGTCAAACTTAAATTGAACTGTTTGTTAAATAAGTAATGTCGTGAAGCTGAGGTGGCTGTTTATGTGAATTTACTAAACAATAGTAAAATGTAGAACAACAGTCTTTATGTAAAACTTGAAAGTGTTGTCCAAAGAAAAAAAAACAACTACTTCCTCTTAGATTACTATATGACCTAAATGGATGTCAATGGATGTGGTGTCAAAAGACAATCTAATATAATTATTGAAACTGATTTTGTCATTTTAGCATCGTCACAACACTATCTAAAAATAAAACAAGTCTGTCTGCAGTTTCAAACAAGACAGAATCCACTTTTTATCCAAATCCTCCGAGTGCAGTTAACTTTCTCTGGCTCCACAAAGAAAGGTGCTGGAGAATAAAACAAGCCACAGGAGACCTTTGAGAGACTAAAGAGAGAGAAAGAGAGAGCGTCGTCGGGGGAGACAGAGGCACATGACAGGAAGCTCCAGGTTCGGGGGTCATTCCCAAAATGATCCCGACTTATCCTACAGCTCTTCTCCGTGTTTGAAGTCACATCTGGACTTTATTTCTCTCTCCGACTCCTGCACAGAGCAAGGCCAGTGCTCTAAAGCTGCTGATGCCTCCTGGGTTTAACTGTACCAGAGGTGATCCACAGAATAGAGCTAAAGTAAAGAGGGAGTTATCATTAAGGAGTTACCGTGACGACACATGTGGCTTTCTGACGGAGAAGACCAGGCAGATCATAGGTTTGTAACATTTGACGAGCTTTTAGAGAGACACATGGGACAAAAATCTGAATAAGAAATGTAACAGTATAAACAGTATAAAGTTTGAAAAAATTCATAAAAAAGTATAAGTCATAGTCAAGCTAAAGCAGTGTTATAAATGACAGTAGAAAAAAAATACACACAAAATTTTAATTAAAAAAACGGCAAAAAAACAAACAAACAAACAAACAAAAAACACTTTTGCAATGCAACAATGTTTGTGATAAATTATGTCAAAATTATTTCTTGTCCCATTCTAGCATTTTAAGCTTAATGTTGAACAATATAAACATACAATTTATAATAGAGCAATTGTATAACCTACAATTTATTAGATTTATTTTCGGCTTTTCAAACTATAAAAAAGCTAATAATTGTATATCCAAAAGGTCAATATGACAATACATTTAAACTCAAATCATACATTATATAAATTCAAATTGTTGTTGTGTAGCCAATCTGTTACAAATGGTGTTCAACCATTAAATAACAAGTCAAAATGTATTATTTATTGTAATTTAATACATTTAAATCTGTATAAAGATGAAACATGGAAATTATTTATATATTTTAAAAAACACTTTACTTTAACGCTTTAGGTAGAATATATTTATATATAATTGCCAAAAAGCAAAACAAGAAGTATGTTTTCAGCACATGGTTAATAACCATTCATGTTTTACTGATTTTAAGGTTTAAGAACAATTTTAAAGACAGTAAACTGAAACTAGAATAGACCACCCAAGGACAACCAATCAGAGCAATGCTTTTGGCTGTCTACTGTGAGATATATTACTTTATGATGTGATTAATACCCCACACTGAGGTCTGATTTTGTCAACAACAAAAAAAAGTGCTGCATTTACAATATAGCTTTGGTGGAAAGACAATGCTTACTAATTTCTAACAAAAACCTGTTTGATTTTTAGTACACGATGTAGGCAGAGACAGGGGGTTGGTGAAAACAGTAATTTTCTGAGCACTAGCCTCAATTGAAGAACAATACAAGATTACGCTAAGCTAATGCGAAAAGAACCTGACTGAAGATGATGTTGTATACTACCCTATGTTCAATTTAATGCAGTGCTAGTCTACAAGTACAAATCCAATGCATAATCTATAAGGCAGGGGGAAGCCGTGTCCAGCAGCTCTTCTGGTCATAAAAAAGTCATTAAAATCCAACGGAGCAGTCGTGTGTAACCCCAGCCGGCCCGGAGCACTGTAAATATGGCCGTGTTCAGCTCATACATGTTCTCACTTTGACCTCCACCTGGTTCTGATCAGTGGACTTCAGTCGCCCACAGCTGTTTAAACGCTCGGGATCTGCTTAAATGACGGTCTGTGTTTATCTTCAGCTTTCTCCTTCGACTAATTAACTAAACCCCCAAACTCCAAACAGCCCCGTCCCGTGATCCTGCCGCCTCTCAACAGCTTCTGCTCTCACTGTAGCCATTGTTAAACAGGATCTGAAGAGATTAAAATGGCGAAAAACAACTGACACTTGCACGAGAGGAGAAATCACTGATATATTTGATCATTTAATTGAAGTGTGAACTTTAGAGGAAGAAAAAATAATAATAGGGTTAAACCATTAAAAAAGAGAGTTTGAGTTTATGAAGATTTTGGCATTGAATGAAGTATTTTAAGTTGAGCTAATGCTAAACCAAAGTTAAAAATTTAAAATGCTAGTACTACATTAGCATTAATGGTAACATGTTCTGACACTATAGCCCAGGGGTGGGCAATTATTTTTCTACGAGGACCATATTTGATTCCAGACGGACAACAGGTCAGACCACGATTATTAAAGAATTTTTTATTATTGCAAGCACATTTTGTATAAAAAAATAGACTAATTATTATTGCATTTATTAATCACAGGTGCAAACACATGGCCAAGTCAACCAAATAAAAGAAATATACACTGTAAAAAATGTAATTCTAGATTTTCTAAAACGTCTTGAAACCTGAATTTGTATGTTTATTTTTGTGATTAAGATGGTTTTAGTTGATGGACTTAGAATATTTCACTTGCTTCAAGGAGTTTCTGTCTTGTTTATAAATATTTGCAAACTTGATTCAAACTAAATATCTTGGAAACAGTCAGAAATGTCTTCAAACAAGTGAAATATGCTTCGAGATATTAACAATTTTATTTGAATAATGCTAAAAAAAACCACTAAAATTAAGATTTTCTGAATTCTAGTAGTTTATAGACCAGATAATATAAAATAAATAATAAGACTGTAGGATAAGAGGTTATTCTCAAAAACATGTCAGGGGTCTGATTAAAACAAGTGGAGGACCGCATGTGGCCCCCGGGCCGCA
Source organism: Mugilogobius chulae (assembly GCA_038363315.1). NCBI lineage: Eukaryota > Metazoa > Chordata > Actinopteri > Gobiiformes > Gobiidae > Mugilogobius > Mugilogobius chulae. The sequence goes on along the minus strand of CM076405.1, from coordinate 28,378,938 downwards.
GTTTGCCCAGGTCTGCAATAGACTGACAGATATATAGTTCATCGCAAAAAAATTACATATGAAGACTTGCTTAAAATTACTTGGATTCAGAATTTGTATCTTTGAGTCACTTTAACTGGATTAAATTGCTTATGCAGAGAAATCTTCCAATACGATAAGAAATTGTTCTTATAGGTCACTGGCAAAATAAGAAGTAATTTCTTCAGACAAGTCTGAAATAGTATTAAAAAAGGAAAATAATCTTCACACATACATAAACAGATCTTACATTGTTCAACATTTCCAAAAGTCAAGTTAACATCTTAGAATCAATCACTTTTAACTTGACTTGAAATTTATTTTTTGCAGTGTGCTTACCTATATATTTCTAGTTTATGGAAGTTTAGGTTACTTGTTGCAAAAATAGTAGATTTCCATGGTAACAGGCACTATACTGAATACAAAATACAGTAGGCCTACATATTCACCTTATTCTACCCCGCCCACTTTTTGTGAAGGCATATTTCTGGTTTAACTTTGGTTAGCCAGTATATTCAGTCGCTTGGTTTACTTAAACTGTTGTTGTATCTGCTTGAGATTGACCCACACGACAGACAAGCTAACATGTTAGCTACCTTAACAGAGCTAAACAGGAAGTGCACAGCGAAGCAAAGTTGGCAGGCCAGAATAGGCCTATATATACAGTAACTTAAAATCAGTTTCCCCAGAACACAGATATATTGTTAATATAGCTTCTGAGATGAAGATAGTAGTTTGTTTACTAAAATTAAGATAGTGCGCTCTATATTTTGTTAGCATTTTAGCCAATTGATGTTAACATAAAGACAAGGTCCACTTCTAAAAGTTGTGCTTAAATCAAACTGTGGTGAACAGTTTGGAGGCTCAAAATGCAAAAGATAAGTGAGTATTATGGGAAAAGGCTAACATTTAAAATGTCTGTTTATGTTTTTAAGTGAGCAAAAAGAGGTAGGTAGATTAAGATAGGCTAGTTTATTAAAATGCAGAGCAAAGTAAGCAAAGAGCACTGCAGGAGAATAGAAGAATAAAGATTACTCAAGCATGCAAGGATCAGTTTAGGTACAACTTCAAAAGATTAAATGAAAAGGGAGACAACTAAGTTAACAAGTTTTAGTGTCAGATCTGAGGAAAGGGAACTCTTTCTGAGCAACACTTTATTTTTTATCAACAAAAACACCTGTAGGTGAATAAATTATACATTCTGAGTTTGTTTTCACACTGTGACAATGACAGTCCCCCGTGGAGACAAACAGATGACACTTCTTCAACCAGAAAATTAACATGTTGCACCTTTAATATCATCACAATTTAAATAACCTGCTTGATTATCTAAAGCAAAGCTCTCGGGACATGTAATACTTTTAGCAGTTAGGTTGTATTTCTAATTTAGTGCACTGGAGAAGCCATTCTCTGTTCCTTATGGTAAGTTTTAATTGTCTTGAGTCATTGGGGAAGCACAGACTGAACGGCCAAGTCCATACACTGTTGCTGCCATGTGCTATTTCATAATTAATCCGCTCGTACATTGGTGGAAAGAAATAAAATATGCACAAAACATGAATTTTTAAATTAGGGATGAGCCAAACTGACTCCAAACTCCATAAAGCATGGAGCACAAGTAATCTCACTTGTTCTGTTTTACACTTTGAGATAACTTTCACTTCATTTTCATACAATGTGCTTTTCTGTACATTGTTGATACGAATATAGCAAGAAATTGAACAGTCAGCAACTGTGTTTTATGATCGCTGCACACTGCTTGCAGACCAGTCAGAGCACAGAATGAGGCCAAAAACATGTTTATTCACTATTATTGAGCTCATAACAACCTCATGTGTCAAACCAAACTAGCACTGGCTTCGTATTCAGCCGAGCTTACACCGGGCTCACACTGCATCCAGGCCGGAACGGAGTACGGAGGCTTTCTGTTTAGCAATGAGAGGCTCTCACACAGCAATCAGTTCATTTCCGTTTCAAGGAACTTTTTCTGGACTGCCAGAGTGCTCGGGAGCCCTTTTTGGTGAAGTTGTGAACATGACAAACAGGAGACCAAGTGGGCGCGGGTGAAGTGAATCCAGTGGTTTTCAAAATAAAAACATTACGTTTCTACTAAAACAAAATACGACAAAATGCTCGACATATACACGGCTACTGAACACACAGGCTATAGACAAATGTTCCGTACTCACTGTGCAGCAAAAAATAAGTCTGTGCTTAACCAATCACAGCAATTAATTGTTAGTGTGTCCAATGTGTGTGTGGGATAAAACAAAAAGTGTCACATATGGACTCCTTTCTACTCTACTTTCAAAAAGGAAATACTCTGTATTTCTGCTCAAACAGAATCAATAGCGGCAGAAACACGGGCTACTTACTGTTGTCTTTACTAACATTTGGGCCGTTAACCCATTGGTCTGAACTGCAAACCAATTGGCTAGTGGGGCACAGTGAATTCATATGAAATAATCCATCTGGCTGGTTATGAACTTTGCACAATATTCTCCTTTTTGTAGGTACTTCAATCATCCTCTCACACACCAAGAGTAACTGTGAGAAAATCGCTGTATTTATTTACTTCATTTCAAAATCACATGACCGACTACACTTAACCAAGCCCATTCTTCACACATACAATGCCGCTGTCAGTGCTGTTGATCTGAGAACAACCCCACAGAGAAGACGCACATTTGTAAGACTCAAGATGACATCAGGTCCAGGTGAAAGAGCTCGCTACAACAAACAGTGACATGTGAAATTACTCTGTCTGTCTGGAGTATTTGCTTCTGTTCTCGTCTTGTCATAAGTGCAATAACAGATGCTATTTTTCACCTTATAACTCTTACATTTTGATTTTTCAGTTTTATTCATCATCATCAGTGTTTTTATCTTGTTTGTTCTTGTAATGATCATCAGTGAGGCAGTAGTAGCCTTGGCGAGCCGCGGTGTAACTTAAAACTTTATGGTATTAGAGATTGGCTTATGTGGGGTGATTTTTTTTTCTTTTGGAAGATTGCTCATAACTTGATATTAAACTTTGTGAAATGCTTTCCAGTCATGTTTTATTTCTTGCTTTTTTTATCATTCAGTGTTAGGGATAAGCCGTAAAACTGTTACAGAATTATGATTCAGTTGAAGGGAGTGGTTTTATATTTGAGCTTAATTAGGCCCTCGGCCATTTGTTTATAATCTTGTTTTCTTGTGTTGATTTTATTTTGTTGACATCTTATTTACACAGGGGATTTTGGATATCTTATTTATTTTTTGAGTAAACATGGTTTGATTGAAAATGTATGTAGAAATCGAAATTTCAACACATTGTTTAGATTTAAATTCAGCAATAATGCTGCATTCATGTGGTCCTGGAGTGCTTGTGTTTCCGAGAAGAGAGGTCGAGGTTCCGACCTTGTTTGCATTCATGTGCTTTTTACTTCAAAAAGTCGGGATTTTGTTATTAACCATGGCTAACCATATGTAATTGACACAGCACATTTTGGCTGATCATCATCAGTCTACATGTCTCAGTGACGCCAAGTGTTGAGCTCTGGCAGCTCTGTTTGTCCTGAGTTTCCGAGCAGTTGCTCCGAGCTGCTCGAGCATTTATGTACATTTTTCAACTCGGAACGACATTTTTTCTGAGTTCCAGAGGACCACATGAACACGGCATTAAAGACTTTTAGGAGCCAATTTGAAAATTGTGTTGTTTCCACTTGAAAACCTCACATTTTGACAGAGATCAAACTAACTAGAAAGACAAAAATAGAAAAATTCTCTTCTCATGAGAACGCACACACTCCTGAGAACTTGAATTTGCGAATATTCAATTTCACAGGACAACTTCATTTCCTACTTAGTGCAACATTTTGTGTTGATACACAGTACTTACAATAATTATTGAGAGCTGTATTTTAGTTTTAGTTTGGGCGTTAGCTGGAGTGTACAAAAATTATAACAAACAAAGCCACAAACACAACTAGTTATTACAATAGTTTTTCTATTTTGTATCTTAAATCACTAGGTAATGTTGTCTTTCCAAAATAGTTCATTACAGACGCTTGCCAAAATTTGCATTAATATGTATGTCAATATTAGACCTATGCACATGTATTATATTAATATTAGACCTATGCACATATTAAGTACAAAACATACACTTTGTGTGGCTAAATTCACACCAGGAGGACTTTCAGCTCATCAGAGGAGGCAGATTTCTTCAAGTCTCTGTAGTGACTTAATCTGTTTTGGAAACAAGATTAATAATCTATCTCCAGGTCCCCTTGTGAAACAACAACTAGTGATTTAAGCTACAAAATAGAAACATACGCTTTCTCGGGCTTTGTTTGTTATAATTCTTACACAAAAATAAGCTAGTACTGTTTACCGTACACTACAAACTAGTTTCTCCAACTAAGACTAAAATACAGGTCTCAATTATTTTAAGTATATAAACACAAAGAGTTGTGTATATGTAGAATATAAAGCTGTTTTGAGAATTTTAATATTCAGGAGTGTATGTTCCCGTGAGGAGGGGATGGAACAGTGAAACCTTCAACATTTTTTTTCTCACACTACATGTAATATTTGAATCTTTCTTTGCATAGAATGACATGGCATTACAGTAAGTAGACCGTTTTCTGTTTGTTTACAGTTAGCTTGTGTTTTACTGTACAGGGAAATATCACGTTGATTTTGTAGATTCAAATCTACTGCACATCGCACATGACAGTTAGGAGCAGACAAAGAGGTGCCTGTGGGAGAAGCAAAACAAAATGTGCCACTGTGCATCCACTCCACAAAAAACATGCAGTTAATTGATCAAATCAGCCCAACTTTGGCAGACCTCAACTTTTTAATGGACTTTGACTTTGGACTTGACTTTTACTTGGAGTCCCATGACTTCAGACTTGATACGTCCAATAAAAATTATGAAATAAAAAGTGTGATTTTACTTTGGCAAATTGGAACATGATTAGTTGCCCCCAGGACTTTAAGGGCCGATTCACACTGGGAAGTCCACACCAAGATCCGGACTTAGAACCTTCAAAAGTGTTCTAATATTATAGTTTCGTTTGCTGGTGTATTTATGGTTAAAGGACGTGCAAGGAAACGTTTTAATGGCTCGAACTGCTGTATTCTGGTGTTTTGTTCAGTTCTGACAATTGATGAGCTTCGTACTTCCCCGCGGACACAAAAAAACGTAACTTAGCAGTAGTTTTTTAGGCTTCTTCTCTCTATTTTATCCTCACATTTGAGTCCATCGTCTTCACGTTCTCTCGTCTGTGCGTAATCGAACGTCTGTCACTTCCTGGATTTGGTCAGAAGTCTGGACTTTTGTGTTCACCGTGGTCAAGACCGGACCATGATCCTTGACAGCGTTCACATAGGATTTTGGACCACACTTTACTGGAAAATCCTAAAGTCTGAACCAGAAGCTGCTAGTGTGAAAGCATCTTAAAGTAAATAGGATAACTAAAAATATTTGATAATTTGATTCTGATTTTTGGACTTGGACTCGACTTGGACTTGTGGGGCACCGAGCTAGGACGACTTGTTCTTTAACATGAGACTGCAAACATCAAAAGGCAAAAAACTGGTAGTTGTTATTGCAAACCACCAACAACAACAACGTAAAATTTAAAATCTTTGAAAAAAAAAAAAAAAAAAAAAAAAAATCATCCTTGACATCAGGTTTTGTAAAAAAAAAAAAAAAGGAAGGCCACTGAATAAGAACCTGCGAACATTAAAACAAGGTCATGTACTAACACTATTTTTAACCCTGTCCGTCTTACATATACAGTGAAACGTTGTTGAATAATGTATGGTGCTGTGGAATGACATGTGCCAAATGGTGCTCTAGAGCTGCACAAGCGGAGACACTGTGCTGTGGTATGTACTGTGTGGTATGAGCACTATTCAACCCACTATAGCCACTCTCAAAATGTCCACTTCAATAAAACACCACAACACATCAGCGCACTAATGCCTCCAAGGACAAGTCTGCTGCTTCATAGTGGCAATGCATAAGAGTCTTTAAAGTGAAGCCAAACGTCAACCACAAACACATTTCAAACAAGACTTTCTGTTCTAAAAGCACTAGGACAAGGTGAAAGGAGGGGCTGAGAGTGGAAAGCAGCAGTGTGAATGGTTTGACAGCAGGTGTTTATGATCAGCACAGATATTTGAGTGGACAATCAATACGGATGTGACATAGCGTCTAGAAATGACTCCTTTTCACACTGGGCTAGTTCCAGTCTAAAAATACCTGTGGATAGTCCCTTCTTGTCCCATTCATTCTCTAGATTAGAATTTGCTGAAATGCCCTACAATAATTAATTATTTAATTGATACAACGTGACAACAAGTTACAGCTATATGATCATATGCTGTGTGTTAAGACCTTAACGTACAGCATACTTCACAAAGGAAAACCTTGCAGCCTGTTCTCATGGATAAGCGTGTCAATACCACGCAATTTGAAACAGTGTATCATATGGACACAATTTCTATTTTTTGCGTGTGTATTTTAAGCATTTCTGTCTCAGCTCATTTCTATGTTGAATGTAAAGACATGCTATTATTCATGAACATAATCCTAATCCTAACTTTAACCAACTCGAAGCCTCAGACCTCAACTTACCCATTTTTGCAACTTCAGACCTAAATTTAGACGTTAACCCTTCAAAAAACTTCCTTTTGATGTTGAGATGTTGTTGATGATGCCTATTCTCAACAGCACTGCATTAATACTAATTGTTTTACTCAAAATGCTTAGCCGTATTCAAAGACTTGCAGTTCTGTCAAAAAAGAAAAAAAAAAAGAATATTGACAGAGCAGACTCGCTTGTGCGTGAAAAGTGCTTTACACGGTTAAGCAAAGATTTAAGAACAAAGCAAGCATCCAAATGTAACACATGCCTCGCGCGAGCGATAAGAGTTCACAAGCTGATTCACCATTCCACACTGAGCCGGCAAACACAGGATGTTTAGCGGAAACAAGAGAAACTGCTTGTCAAGACTTCCAACATGCTTCTAGACTCAGACCGGCTTCAATTCCCCAGATGGCTTTGATACACAGGCGTACAGTGTCACCACCAAAGTATGTTTCCCATTATTCCGATTGTTTAAGAGCAGCGGCCTTAACGCAAATGCAAAGTGACAAATCCAAGAGGGTACGGAGCACAAAAACAGCTAAGACCTACAGATTCAATTGTCCCCTTGGGCCGACCACATAATAACGCTATCAAACCCTAGACATCTACCACTTGAATGTCTTAACCATGCAATCAGGGCTTCTGCCAAGACACGGAATATACTGCGATCAGTCAGAAGATAAAGAAAAACCAACGGGATTCATAAAGGGACTCCGATCTTGTCAGTGATCAGATATCGGTCCGAGAATTTGCTCAGAGCCAATAACCGCGTCCTGTGTTTCAAAGGTCTAAAATCTCCGTTGACTGAAATGGAATATGTTTGGGATGACGTTGGTTCTACCCTGGAGCTGCTGAGGTTAGATTTTGTCTTTGGAGACTGGGTTACACTTATTTAAACTTACTGAATAAACTGTGCAAGTGAGAGGTGTTTCCCCGAGTTTATTTATAGTAGAGTACACAAACGCATGGACTGAAGTAATGTTCTAATGATCTATGGGTTTTCAAAAAATTCCTCACTAAACTGATCAAGATTTAACTCATGGGCAAAAGCGCTGCTGTAACTGAAGGATGATTAATACAATTCTGGAGGAAATTAAAGTTAACCTATCTGATTTAAATCCAAAACAATATATTTGTTCTCGTGCAAATTTTAATGCATAGAAAAGTTCAAAAGAAATTTCCAAAAAAATGCATAAAAGTCATGTTTATTCAAGAGTTCAGGTTTTAACCAAGATGAGGGCTAAAACCTCAGATATCATGTGCTTGCTGTTTTTTGATCTTTGATTTCAAATGTTCCTTGTACGCCAAGATGTCCCTTTTTCCACACATTTCAACCACACAATTTCTGCGTGTCTATGATGATGTAGCAGCAACACTTAATTTCTATGGAGATTGTAAAAATGTGTTGTTTATAAATAAGAACAAAATCCTAATCTTATCAAACCTCAGACCTATGCTGCCTTCATTTGGTCTGAAAAAGATAGTAACTACCACTTGTGAAGTGGAGGTTAGTGGGTTGTGTTCAAATGGTTTTGTGGTTGTAACTAAAGGAAATTTGTTAAAAACAAACTTTATCTTTATATGTAATCCAGTGTAAACAAGTCAATTAATAATATCCAGATTGGTCTATAGACTTTTTACATATTTATAGTAAATGGAAATAGAGATGTTGTTCAACTTTGTGTGTCATATAATTTTCCAGATAATAATTCAACCTACCAACAAGTGAAAGACCTTTAATATTCTCAATTTGTGGTTCTTTTGCCAATGTCTGCCATATTGAGAGGCAAGTTGAAAAGACTATTTTCAACTTGCCAACTCAGGCACCAAAATTGTTTTCCAGTAGTATTTACGATAAGAGTGGATGTTTATTTGCCATTTCTCACACGGAAAGTGGTATTTACCATAATTCCTACACCAAATGAAGGCAGCATTAAGCCATTTCTGTAACTTCAGACCTAACCTTACCCATTAAACAAAATGTCCCCACCAAAATATGTGTCTGTAAGACAAAAATAGCAACTCTTTTCTTTCTCCCCATTTCCCATTTCATGCTACACTGTTCATGGTGGATCCAGTAAAACTTTGGCCAACAGAAAGCGAGGCTGCTTTGATTTCTAATGGTCTGTTAGCCTGTCAATCAAACTCCACTTATCTGTTTACACAGTGGAGGAGGCGGCGGCTCTGGGCAGTAGGACTCATGTGCATCATCACTAACCTAAATAAGTGGCTAGTGCATTAATTAAGCAAAAAAAAAAAAGAAAAGAAAAGTCCAGTAAGTTTATGTTTTAATGTTTTGCTACCCAAAATATCTGGGATATTTCTATTGAATTTTCTTTTGCAGACAGTTTGGAACACTAAACATTTGGTGTAAATTGCCAAGTTCTATGGCTACTGTAATTTTCTTCTTTCTGAAACCAGAAATATAAATAAATGATCATTACTCGTAGTGTAGCTTCTGAAACATGTTGAACGGCCTTCTTCTCCTTCTGTTCCTGTTATTCTGGGCTGGACTCTCATAAATAACTGATAAGGGCCCAAACTATGACGGATTTGTCTTAATGCGCGGCAGCTCTGGGGACAGGTGTACTGGCTTGGGCCCTACCTTTGCAAAGACAGAGTAATTAATCTGCTGGGTTAAGAGTAAAGAGTGGACCGTGCGCCTGCAAGACAAATGGAAAACCAAAGAGGAAAGTCATGAATTTTGCAGTGAACTTACACCTCAGAGCTCAGGACCCTGGATACTTCTCCTTCAGCCGCTAACATCATAAATTAGACCAAAAAGGTATTGCAAGATTAAAAAAGTGAAAGTTATAAATTCCAAGAATGTAAGTTATCCAAATGATTAAAATCGTACCAATTTAGGAAGAGGGTTACATTTTAAAAATACCCAAGATATGGCAATTCATTTTACAAGTTAGAGTGCTGGTGGAATAAAAAATTACATTTAGAAATATTGAAATACATACAGAATATAATAGCATTAATATAGAAGTGTCAATAAATGATACTGCAAACTTCAGACAGCACTAATTTTTATGTTGGACCCATTTGACTAATTTCTTTATTAATTCATCAGCATTTAAAGCTTAACTTCTTGTTTCTGTGATCTGTTTGTCCTATTAGATACACATTTATTCTTGATTGTTTGTTTGTTTATTTATATTTGCAAATATATAATGCCTTCACATAAGGTTATTTGGGTAAAACAGCAAACAACCCAAGCAAAAATACTCTAAAGTATTTGGTATTGTACACCAAAATGTGTGTGTATGCTGTACTCGATGTATCAAAAACATATTTAAACATATACCTATAGATTACATAACAGCATTGTAAATATCAGCAGTGAGTGGCAAAAGTGAAGACAATGAATTACAAGAACTCAAAACAATACTAAAACAGTTAAGAAATATAATGAACCACAACTACTGCCAAATGTCGAGTTTGTATGTGGCAAGTAAAAAAAGAAAATCAATAAACAGTGGCAAAAAAGCACTTCTGTTTCAGAATCAAAATCAGAACATATTTTATTGCCATTGTCGGTGAACAAAACAAAATTCACAAACAAGGAACTTGCTGCGATGCTAATGTGCAACATATAACATAGAAAATACAACTAAAGTATAAAAAGTATCAACTATAACAAAAAATATTTAGATATATAAAATCAAGTATAAGGGCATGAAAAAATAAACCATTAAAAATATACACAATCATTTCTTTCACATTTCTCACTGACACAGAGTTTAGGATCACACACAGTTTATCTCATTACTTTTGTATTGTTAAATAAGAGTTTGATGAGTGAAATATTTGTCATGCAACAGTAAAAATGGTCAAGTGAGATAAAGTCTGGACTGTTCCCATGACAACAAAAAGCTACGTTATTCAATTTCTGAAAAAAAAAAGTAGAAAAAAATAGCCCCTAAACATACATTTTATCAGGTGTTCTTTTCATACTTTTGCCAAACAAGAACTTTTGCTAAATTATTATTATATTTTTGCATTTGGTTATTATTATTATTATTATTAAGGTGGGTTAGCCGTTTTTTTTATCAACATGTATTCATTTTGATCACAATTATAGTCAATAAAAGTTTTTTTTTTTTTTTTTACAACAAGGTGAAACTTGAGAGGACCACCCAAGCTCAGCCAATCAGAGAGCAGCATTCAGCTCTTAAATTGGAACTAAAAAACGTCATTATTCACTTCAGACAGTGCTCCATGGTCTCAATTTTTCACAAAGTGTGACATTCATCACATGATTTTTCGTGGAAACACAACATTTAGAAATTTACAAGTAAAAAGGTTAGCTACCCCATCTTTAAACTGTAGATTACTTATATGTATTTGCAAAAGCAGATAAATCATCGGCCACTTCCAGCTTACTTTAAAAGTCAAATGTACTGTATGTTTTTCACATCTGAACAGAACTAAAACATAAAAAAGAAAGTTATTTGTCCATTTGCAGTTGTGTGTTCCAGACCGTCTGTTGTTGCCGTGGCACCCGGCCCGGCTCTCTCCTGCCTCTGCCACTGTGTTCACACTAACCCAGGCCTGCTGCTGCTGCTGCTAAATGAATCACATATGCCTAATATCCAGCCCACTTTACCTCTCCAGAGCACGCACGCACTCCAGGATTTTGGGAACATCGGCCTTTGCTCTGTCTGAAAAGCGATAGTTGTGCTAAGATGCAATAACTGAAGGTATTTTCGCAGCTGTTACTGTAAGGTCGCTGATATTAAGTTGACCCGTCCAAATAAAATATACACGAGACTGTCCGTTTCCCCGTTACTTAATCAAAACCGTCGATACTGAGCAGCTTTTTGCACCGCTACTGCCAATTTACACATAGTTTTTAAAGAGCGGAGATGAATTTGAGAAGCTGGAGATTAACGGTGAATCCAGACGTGTCACTTTCGCTACATGTTCACGCTAAGAGTGGGTTTTTAATGCAGCAAAAATACTTTCTTAAATTGCAAAATCAGGTTATAGTGATATGTTTATCAGCTCTAGAATTCTGGGGGTGAAAAGTTATAAACCAGGGGTGGGCAAGTATTTTTCCTCGAGGGCCGTATTCAAATCCAGATTAGTGACAAAGGGGGGAACATAATTATTGGTATTTTTATAAAAATGTATCATTGTTCCGAGCACATTTTTAAAATAATATAATTATCTATTATTGAGTCCATTTATATTAAGAACACAAGTACAAACACATGTTTTATAACCAAGTCAGTCAAATAAAAGAAATATACAATGCAAAAAATGTTCAGTGTTTATTTTTTCTTGATGGACCAAGATTATTTCACATTTTTCAATTTTGATTCAAGCTAAAATATCTCGTAAACAGTCAAAAATGTCTTGAAAAAGAAGAAATATGTTGCCTAATATTAGCAAATTTAATTTAAACAGGCTAAAATAGGTAAAATTAAGTTGAATGTTCGAAGTTCAAGCAGTTTTAACTGAGACTATAACGTTTCGCAGTGTAATGAGTAAAACATGCTGCAGGCCTTTAAAAAATAAAAAATAAAATATAATAACTACTACTACTAAAAATAATAATATGAATATGAAAACGAATAATAAACACATAATAAATATATATATATTTTAAAAATTATACGTTTAAATTAAAGCTGCATACAAAACCATAAATTGATAAGTGAATGAATGTTGCAATTTCTACAGTCTTTGACAAAAATGTAAATTGTATTAAATGTGTATTTAAAGATTAAGTAAAACACAAGTGTGTATAAAAACAGGCTTATCCAAACCTATACATCTATTTTTTAATAGAATTCATGTGCTGTACCTCATTTTTCGGAAAAAACAACTTCAATGACTTTTGTCCCAGCACAGATATATATTGTCATAGTATCTATTTGAGTGAAAATAAGTTTTATTTTATTTTATTTAGGTTTTGTTTGATAGGGACAAGTATGTTTCATAAGCTCATGTCATACATTTTAGTCGAGGCTAATTCTCAATTTCTGTCCCTAGTTGGGTTTTACATAAAACAGTCAAAGTACAATACAACACTACACTATATAAAATACAATACACAAAATCAATTCCAATGTTAGACATAGACAATGGCAATGTCTACGTCTAATAAGAGAGAGATTTGTCCACTAAAACACATTAAAACTTAGGTACTGACATAAAAAAATGTATACTATTACCGTATTTTTCACCCTATTGAGCGCGCCTGAATATAAGCCGCACCAACTAGATTTAAAAAAGAAAAATGACAAAGTACATATATAGGCCGCACTTGTTAATGGTAAGTCTATGAGAATCTATATTTTGCTGCATTGCTGTATAAGCTGCAGAGTTCAAAGTTTGTGAAAAAAGTAGCGGCTTATAGGCCAGAAATTACGGTAATATTCAGATCCACTTTTTTAAGACAAATGCAGCATAAAAAGTTGAAACTGTATCCCCCTGCAGAGCGCCCTCTTCTCCTTCATGGGACGTAAACACTGTCCCAGTTCAGCTCCAGAACAGGCTGCTCTGATTGTCCCGGCTGGAGGGGTGGTAATTGTGTGGCAGGGGTCCACCTCGGGACATAAGGAGCACGCTGTGGAGGTAAGTGAAGAGAGAGGGGGCCAACGCAGGGGCCAGATGGGACTGCAGATTGTTCTAAGGCAGGCTACTGTCTCAGCAAAACCATACCGGGCCCAAATGCTATTTAGCAGAATCTCATTTGTGTTCTCTGGCAGGGCAACGGCACCAGAGGCTCTGCTGAGGAAATCATTTACTGTAGATGAGTGTGAACAAATCATCTTACACATGCCTGGTCTCTGTACCAACATGTACTTGTTATTGACTAATTATGCTATTGACACCTTTTACTTCGACATCTCACAGATCTTAAAACACTACTTGAGTGAGGTAATTGTGGTAACTTACATCCACTGGCTACACAAAGAATTGCAAAGAAGAAATAACTTGCTAAAGAAGGCTTGCAGTTGTAATAAGGTGATGACAGAAATGTTCAGAATGATGAGCTCGGCGATCTGTAAAATGTCAAAACTGGAACATTCTGAATAGATTTTCATCAGAAGGAGATGAGTTGACGGCATGATTTAGAAGCGTAAATTAAGCTGTAGGTTGTTTGGTTGTGTGTTTTATGAGGGAGCAATGTTAAGACACAAATTAAAAGCCAAAATATAATGAATTTAGCAAAAACGGGGACAATGTTAGGTGCTGGCACTCTCTTTTAACCATTTTCTCCATATGATTCCAATTTTTGGGCTTGTTCAGTGGCACTCTCTGACCCTGGCTCCCCCTCCACACTTGTGGCGCGCTCATCACCACGCATGCGCCCTCTTGGTTCTGGTCACACCATCCTGTTAGCTGGAGTTAGCTTTTTGTTTGACCAGGTGGGCCTGATTGTCTTGTTTTCGCCTTTTTGTTTGCAGGTTATTTTGAGAGGGGTTTAAAATGTTTTACTTATTGTTTTACTTACACTTATTGGCCTGGTGCCACAGTCTTTTGTTCAGGTTGGCCGGCTCACCATATCCACCTTTCTATTGGTTCTGGGGGATTTTTGAGGAACTTTGCACATCAGTTGCTTTAGGACAGGTGTGTAGGAATTTTGGGAATGTTCTAAGAAACAAGAAAAACAAAATCTTGCGCACTGATTTGTACTGCAAAACTTACATGGACATTAACAACGCGCTAAGGGCCAGATTTATCAAGCCTTTGCTCATGTGCAAACAGGTTATGGGGAGCAAAAACTTGGCGTAGCTGACATTTTTCTTTTACACAGACACTAAAGATGCAGAATTTGAGGTGGTGCATATCTGTTTTGTGTAATATATGTTATATGTACATCTTCCAATATTAAAGTTTGCATAAATTGCTCGCAAATAACATGATTTTTTTTTTTACTTAGCACCCGCAATTTAGCTCCTGGCTTGATAAATCAGGCCTTAAGTTACCACCCTAGATTTTTAAACATAACTTAAGAATTAACTAAGAAAATAACTTCAAAATAAAATGCATTTAAACGTGTAACCCTTTGACTTCTATGTTATGTGTTGTTGTAACAGTCTATTTAAGAAGCATTGTTATTGGCACATTTAGCTTAATTTGTTGGGAACATGAAGATGAAGCCACACAGAAGGTGAAATAACAGGTAAACTTCACAAAATACAATCCAGTAGGCTTCAGTAATTAAGAAATTCACTAAGAATGTCCTTGTAGTTGGTCAAAAGAGCTAACCACTACGCCAACAGCCATTTGTCATTTGGTGAGTTAACAAAACAAGAATTAACAGAGCAGAAATACACTTAAATCTCGACAAACTTTTCAAAGGCAGTGATGGACACAAAGACACATTACTAAACGCTACACAAATAAACAATAATTAGTCTTGCGGTTCTGGTGTCTGGCAGGAACTGTTGTGGGTGGCATTCCTCTGATTAAAGCCCCGACATTAGCATTAGCTTAGCATACTTCAGCGTAGCTCCAACAGCAGGACCGTTGTAATCCTTCATACGTGATTTTATAAATGCGCTCACTGTATTTATGTATTCAGCCACAGTTGAGTAATATTGTTTAGCTTAACGGGTGAAAACCAATTTGAATTTGTCTCTAAAGCTGGTCTGGTTGCCTGTAATTCCTGACTAAATGCCCTGTTTAGCTTGCTGTGTGCGCTGCCCACATACATTTGTCATGTAGAGCCACTTGTTGGAAAGAGAGCTGGTATAAATCATGTGGCCTTGTGCAGATTTACTGTGATGGGTCCGGCTGTTGGAGGGGCTGGCTGTGCACTTCACACCTAAAATCCTGCTCTCTCTGGTTCATGGTTAAACAAATAGAGCGTGTACTTTTGGGCCAGTATTAACCTGCCCTGGCCGGCCGCCCCATCGCGCACACTGCACCTCTTTGTTCCCCGTCCGACCTTCAAATGGACACTTTTATTTGACAACGAGGTGTGCCCTAAAGCAGAACATTGGAGCTGATGTTGTTTTATTATGAGCCTTGTAAAACTGCCGTTGTTACTTCTGCTGCTGCTTTGGATCGGGCGATAATATCATTTGACAAATCAAAATAAATAGGTGATTTTTGGATATGTGAGACAAATTGTGCTAATTTTGGAATGTTTAAACAAGCTGGACAATTCTATATTTATCTCAATGAGCTTTCTATGAATATATTCAAATTCAAAAATCAAAATATATGTTAGGCTGCATTCACAGTGCACTTTTGATTTGGATCAGGATTTGTTTGCGTGTATAGTCCTCATTGGTTAACATGCAACATGCAAATTAACTCTGATCCGGTCCAAAATAAAAAAAAAAAAAAAAAAAGCTTTGCTTGGAGCGGTCGGTCTCGGCTTGGTTGAATTAAGCCCTGGAGCGGTTCATTTGTTTTGTGAACAAAAACGGACAGAGAGCAAAACAAAACTAGGAACTGGACAGTGACGTGATCCACGCTGAGGCTCAGAATCACAACAAACAACACATGAGAGTTTGAGAACTCTCACTCTCATTTGAGACAAATAATATGCAAAAACACAAGAAAGTAACAGTAGAAGGACAGTGGATGATTCAGTTATAATTAATTATGATTACACAACCGTATGTCACTTTTCTACTGTTTTTATAAAAATAACAACGTTAGAAACATTAGATGGAAGCAAACAACAGAATGTGACACTGTAACTCACATTACTACAGAGAAAATGGCCTCATGTAAGTCTCAAGTAGGGCTGGGCGATATTGGTAAATGTAAACATCCCAATAGTAGAAGTCTTCAAAGTAGTCATCTGGACAGTGTTTCCGAAGATCAAGACGTTTCGACTCTCATCCGAACTCAGATTGAAAATGACTTTCGGATGAGAGTCGAAACGTCTTGATCTTTGGAAACACTGTCCAGATGACTACTTTGAAGACTTCTACTATGGATCACTCCTGGATGAATGAGGGACTACACCGTCTAAACATCCCAATATTATTTTGGAATATCTCAATTATGATAATCTGACGATATTATGTCAAACCAACAGAAAAATGTTCAAATGTCTTTAAATGTATTATATGAAGTGTAACCAATAAACTAATATGGCTGTAGTCGACTTAAGACATGTGTTTCAAAGACTGACCCAACACCTGACCCAAGTTTTGGTCAACGAAGGCCCAGATGAGTGAATAATTGACTAAAATATCACATTTCTTCCCTAATATGGTCATGAACTTTGACAATGCAAATGAAGATATTTTTGGATATCTTCAAAACAACAATCAAGATATTATTTAAAATTTTATACATTTCACACCTCTAGTCTCAGGACTTTGACCTCAAGTCAAAGTCAAGTCCAAAATCTTAATTTTATCAACTCAAATTTCAAGTAATCAAAATAGTGGCTAAAGTCCAAGTCACAAGTCCACACCTCTAGATTTGCAAAACCTGGAATATAGAATTTTAAATGAATATTTGTGCTGGGATACATGCATTGTGTGTAGTTCTGTTTTTTGGTTTGGGAAAATGTAATAGTTATTTTTAGAATTTTCATAGATTTGTATTGTTGTGATGATACAGATTTTTGACTTAGAGATAACAGTCTGTTTTAGACTAAAGTAAGGTATCTTGTTTATAAAATTCAAATTGGATTGAACGGATATTGTATATTTTTCCAGCTGAAGTCTTACAATTATTATTATTATTATTTTTTGTTTATTAATTTCATTGAGTTATGTTTTACACTGACTTTACAAAATGGATCCTTGAAGAGCACCTATTTTACTACATCTTACAAATTACCCTAAAATACTCACTTCTGAATCGTTATTTTTATTTTCTTGACACTTTGCACATTTACGACAAACATTCCTTCTTGATGATGTAGTCAGTCAACCATCCTCATCTTCTTCCGTCTCACGTAAAAAAAAAAACTTACCGAACAATAGCCGGCACATGTGCAAGAGCGCAGCCTAGACAAGGGGAATGGCAAAAATTCCCCGTCCTGTTATTCAAAACTGTTATGGCAACTTAGAGCTAGCAGGTATTTCTCATGACTATCTGCTTTCCCCTGGGTATCGGGTGTCTTTGGGGAGAGTCTAGCAATGCCTCCAAAAGGTAGAAGGAATGCACTCACACTTCACCGACTGCACATGGAAGCATTTTTGGATTTTTGTAAAAGCAGCGGAGAACCAGCCATTGCTCAAAGTCCCAGTCTTGAGTGTGGGTCTGGTGCAGAGAGAGTGCTAACACGTGTTGTGTCCTCTGGCTGTCCGACTGTGTGTTTGGGGTTAGGATGGTGGCTAAGGAGGAGGAGGAGGTGTGGGGGTGTAGAAAGACGCCCCCGGGACCGCAGCGCTGGCTTCGGTCCAACTGAGCTGATAGAGCAACAGGAAGAACTTGTTCAGATCAATGGGCTGCTTTATTCAGGCTAATACAGTGGTCCTGAAGGGCTAGTCACAACAACATGTCACATCGGGCAACGAGAAGGAGAAGCGTGAAGGGGAAGGATCAGATTTAGGTGTAAAGTAAAAGAAGAAAATATGGATTATACTTGAGCTAGAATGCCAATATTTAAAGATGAAAGTTTAAGATAGAATTCAGTAAGCTTTGCCGTGGCTTAGTTTAGTATTCATCACATTCATCAAGTTCTTCAAAGTGATTTATTTTGTTTTACGTAAGTGTTAAGACAGGAGTGTCAAACTCTTTTTACCAAGAGTCACATTAGCTTCACGGCTGCCATAAAAGTGTCAGGGGTGACTGTAATAAACCTCTTTTTGACAAACTACAAATATGATGTCTCTGTATTTGATTCAGAAGTTACAAATACTGCAGAAGCATCTTCATAGGTCTATAAATTAATCATTCTTTCAGTTTCAGGCAAGCCTTTTCATTAGGTTACAACATTCATTTGTTTCTTTGCTAATATAAGATTAAAGTAAATCTTGATACGGGCCTTGTGCTTTACACATGTGTATTAAGAGGAGACGCCAAAGGCAAATATATAATAAAAAAGGATTACAAGTTTTTCCACAATGTCATGTTTTCATTAAGAAAATAAAGCATTTAAATAAAGTGTAAAAATGGCAAAAAAACAAAACAAAACAATAATGGTTGGTTGGGCCACTTTCTATTAACTTCATGATTCGTCTTAGTAAAACATGAAGAAAGCATGAAAACAGTCTTAATTATTTATGAACAAATGTGAACTAATGGATGACAAAGTTTATCAAGACTTAGTAACTACTTAATTCAGGAGCCCAAGTTGAGAATTAAGGGTTGGGGGTAGACTGTGGAGTGAGTAAGTAAGTAGTTACTAAGCCTTAATAAGACTTAAAGTTTTTTAATTATCTATTAGCTAATGATGAATTATTCATTTAAGTTATTTTAAGGCTTTTTAGGGCTAATTAAGGTGTAGTTATTAAAAAGTGCAACCAAACTCTGACAAAACTGAAAAGTCAAGCTTAAATGTACTTTTTGGTATTTTTGTTGACACAGGTTTTTTACAGTGAGGTTATTAGATATTTTGTTTTTGTGTAAACTAATTTCAACTAAAATGAGAATAAAGGTTAACATTTGGACACATTTAATGCTTAAAACTTGGACTTAGAACTTTATCAACAAATTATGCTAAAACTGTCCACATCGTCTTGTGTTTTTCTTGTCTTGTGTCGGTATTTTGTGATTATTTGTTGTAGCTGCCGGCCCCTCAGCCCAAGACAAATTTCCCTAACGGGACATTAAAGTACTTGATTGATTGATCTCGTTCAGCTGACGATTGTAAAGTTTGGTGTATGGACCTGTCTTTACTCAGAATTACTTTAGTAAGAGTTAAAGTAGCTACAACTAACTTGTTACACTGTACTTTATCATTTCAGTATTTGTAACCAAAAACTATAATATCCATGCACATAAATACACATCGGACCAAATGCAAACGAAGGCACAGTTGGCGTCCAGCAGACTTCCAGACAATCCAATAATCACAGTCCATCTCACACACAAAGCAGGAATGTCCCACACGGCCTCACTCTCACTGGACACTTGTTATTCCCGACAAGAGGAAACCCAACCTTTCAACCAGAGGAATTGTGTAGGAAAAGTGAAAAGACGGAGCTTCGAGGAGATTCCGGGGATTTTTGTTTGTGTTTTGTCCCAGTGTGAGCGCATGGGAATAATAAGAGTGCGTACTAACATCTTTGTCGTCTTACCCTGAGCACTTTTAACACACTACAAAGAGGAAAGGGACTTCTGAGGGAAACTGGGGACTCCGGCAGAAGTTTGGAAATTATATTTAAGACAAGTTTTGAAATGTTTGCAAGGAGAAAGGTATTTCAAGGTGCTATATCTGTATTTTACCATCTTAAATGCATAAACAATATACATAAAAGTTACATCAGTGCTCATAAACCGCCATAAGTTTGCCATTGCCAAGGTGTTCTCCGCCTAAAGCCAAAGTTGCTGGGATAGGCTCCTTTCACCCGCATCTCAAACAGGAAAAAGCAGAAGAAAATGAATGAATTATTGAATCAGTAAATATTCATGTTTTTTCCTCAATAATGCATTTCATAATTCAAAAGAGTTCAGAAGTGCTTTTCACAACTTTCAGATATGTTAATGCAGGACTGCCCAAACTTTTTCCTTCGCGGGCAAAAAATTATATATATATTTTTTCTCGAAGGAGTAATATGAATGATTTTGCAAGAGATCAAGAACCAATTTCATGTTGTGTCTTAACGTGTTTAAGCAGATTACTGACACTCTTTTCAACTAATATTGTAATCAAAGACACTCCTAACAAATGCAACCACTTCTTCGAGGTCCAAAGTAAACTCCCTGGAGGGTCCCATGTTGGGCATCACTGTGCAAACGTGAACTAACTCATGCCAAAAAAAAAAAGTTTTGGGCAGGTTTTAGAGAAGAAATGCTACAAACAATATCTGCACTGGTGCAAAACTAGCTATATAACAAAAAAATAATAATAATAATAAATAAATAAATAAATTTCTATCTACCAGGAAATTAAATTAGGTTGAATCAAATAAATAAGTGAGGATATATAATGGGCACATCTTTAAAATAATAATTTAAAAGATGTGCCAAGTTACCAAGTCCATCCTAGGCAAGGCAAATGTAATTGTATAACACAATTCATTCACAAATATATATTTTCTAGAGGGATTTTTTGTTTATCAACACGGACGATGTGCATGCACCCGCCTCCAGAAAAACCCGCCGCTCATGGACAAAAAACAATGGACACAAGACGAAAAAGCTCTGTTGTTAGTTAACTACAAGAGTTTAAAGAAAATAATGCTGCTAAATTAACATTTGTGAATGAAATTCGACCCAACGACCCTTAAAAGTTACATTCAGGTGAGGGAAAAAACTGTGAAAATAATGCTGTCTCAAGCGTAAGGAGACAGACGTCTGTCAGACCGGTTCAGACCTGATGGAAACAGCTAGCTCTTGTCCTGTTTCGTTGTTTTATTCAAAGAAGTTTCCCCATGTGACCAGATGGAGAGTGGCTCTTTCTGCATAACTCATGCACAGTAGGGCGGAGAGTGACATCGACCGAAAATCCTTCTATACTTATGATGTTTTGTTTTATCTGAATGTTCCACATTGAGGCCTAATCTGATATGATTAGTATTTTTTCATATTTTCTTTTCTTTACTATTTTAGTATTTTTATTGTTGTTTTGTTTCTCCAAATTGAAAAAAAAAAAAAGTGAACAGAATTTTTCAGAAGAAAAAAAAAAAAAATAATAATATATATATATATATATATATATATATATATATATATATATATATATTTTTTTTTTTTTTTTTTTTTTTTTTCCTAAATTCTAATGTTGAATGTTTGTGAACATGTATTTCTAATGTTGACTGTCCTTGAATGTATCTGTGTCTGCTTCATTTCTTCTCTGAGCTCTGATTCGACTGCTGCCAGCTGGATCACAGTGATAAGTTGATTTTATTTTAGACTCCACTTCAAACCCGTTCAGTGGGAAGTGTTGCTGCATCAGGAACAGTGAGAAAGAGCCTTGGCAGAGACAATATTGATATTTTCAGTGAGTGACATTGAAACCACATTCTCAATAATACATAATGAGTGGCATATGCAAGGCAGCTTCAAGACAAAAATATATAAATCAATAGTGTTTCATGGTCACTGCTGCTGTCAGTCACCTGTTTGCACAATTGTGAACGTTTTGGTGGAAAATCCAGTTTTTCTTGTAGTGATGGACACTTTCTTTGACACCTGACCTGAAAACGCTCTAAGAATGACAAAGTCTTATTGCACAATAAAGGGTCACTTTTGGGATCAGTTCATGTGTTGTGACCCTAAAAGGAGAAACTGAGTGAGCTGACCCTGGGATCAAATGCTTAGGCCGATATAAGTGGACTCAACATGTAGGCCAACATTTATCGATTTTATCACTTTTTAAATGTTATTTGTTAAATTTAAAGAGACATATTGCATTATTTTAACTGCAAAACTGATCAACTCTGTAACAAGAAATATATTGTCATTTACATGCGTTTGTCCTTTAAAAGCAGGTATTTGACATTTTAGAACCCTGTATATACTCAGGTGTGGACCGCAGGATTAGTCAAACATGCATGAGACAATAGAAACAACTTTTAAGTGAAGCAATAACGGCAAAACACTAGTGTAATAAGATTGAAATCTTCTGAAAATTGATAATAAATAAACAAAAAAATATATATTCTTTTGTGCCTGTTTTGCAGGTGACTTTCTAGTCCATGAAAGTCACATACTGTGCCTTTAATCATACAATTATTTTTTATAAACACTCCTTTTTTAGACCCATGGGTATAAGTATAAAGATCAACCATTCAAATTCTAATTGTGACATTATCCTTATTATGAAGATTATAAAATGTTTTTCTTCCATGAACGATACTCTTACTTCACAAAAGATACCAACACTACAACAGACATACCCATTCTGACAGTAAAAGGCCTATTCAACAGTAGGCCTATTCATTTTTTCCGAGGGCCAGAAAACATGTTTTCACTGTTAGAAAAGTGTCTTTTTGTTGTATTGTTTTGTGTGTGAATAAAAGTATCGATAAAAGAACCATTAAAAAAAAACGGATCGATAAGCAGTATTGATTAGAGTAGTATTGATAAATCCTTAACAGTACCCATCCCTACTTACTATCTGTATTTTTCCTGCTCTTTCTCTTTTGACTTGACAGTATTGACCCAGTCACACATTTGGAAGTCAGAAGTTTTCAAAATCACATTCACTATTTGACAGATTAGATCCTAGGAGCTTCTACAGAACCAACATAATCTGATTGAGAAAAGTCATAACGTTCACCATGGAGCCAGTGAAAACATGGATCCTGGACAAAACTGTGTCATGGCGTTTTTTTTTTTAAATCCTCTTCTTCTAAGAGTTCAAAGAGTTGAGTTGATTCTCAAAACTTTACCGGTTCAAACTGAGCTCATTCATTCACAACAAACAAGCTAACGTTATGATCAAAATCAACAGAGTTTATTCTAGACCAGTAGGTCATTCACGAAGAGGACACAGAATAAACTATCTAGACCAATCAGGTAGTTTGGTGTGACTTCGTGGTAATGTCAGATCCAAACGCGTGTGTTTGCCACAGCCAGGAGCCAGAGCTGTCTGTTCCTCTGCTTTATCAGCCGTAAAATCACAAGATGCTGCTATTTCCAAAGCACCGTTAAAAAACAGCTCACGGGAGGGAAAGCCATACAACTGCACAAAACAACACTCTCATCTCAAACAGCAAATGCATTGTCTGCTCATTTATAAAGCCTGCAAGTGACAATCTATAAAGCAAGATTGGCATTCAGAAAAGTCAGTGAATTAGCATGTGGTACAGCAAAGAATTTATAACAGCCAGAGATCTCAAGTCTTTGGCCTCAAGTTCCAAGTCCAACAGAAACAAACCCAAGTCGATCCCCAAGTCAGTGCCTACAAGTCCAAATTGAGTCCACATCTTTTCAAATCCTTTATTAAAATGACCAAAGATGCCTTGTATTTGTGCTACTAGAGTTTTGGAAATAATCTAATTTAAAATACAATTCTGGTCACATTGAAAAAGTGAGGTGGGACATTTTGAATGTTATTACTGTAAAATGACACTACTTATTTTTGAGGACAAGAGACCAGAGATCAAAGTCAAGTTCCAAGTCACTAACCTTCAAGTCCAAGTCAAGTCCCTAGTATTAGTCCATTTTATCAATTCAAGTCTCAAATCCACACCTCCGCCAAGACATTTTGTACATTTTTAAACTTAGTTATCTATGTGTCATATTTTCAATGTCAAGCTTTGTGCCTTTGCGTTGTTCAAAGGAAGGAGAAAAGTGTGTACCTTTTAAAACAGCTTCCCTCACAGTAGGTGGTCGCTCCAACTTCCAAGGTTGTTTTATTCCTGCAAGAAAAAACAAAAAAGATTTCTGTAAGTGGAAATAATCAAGACTGGGGTAAAAAAGTGTCACTTTTTACAATCAAACGTATAGTTATTTTTGTCAACAATGCAATATTAGAACAATATTGTAACTTTTTTTTTTTTTAGCGTTGATCCAGTTGTCTTAATTTTTAGCCACTATTGCCAAATTTAAGCGACCAGACATGATCATATTTGCAACATTCTACAACTTTTTATTAGTAGTGTCACAAACAACTTTCTACCAAGGTGAGCCATGTCTCAAAAAAAGATGAAAAACACAGCTCTAAAGAATGAGTTTTAAGCACAACTATAATTCATGGTGAGTTACAATTGAGGCTTAGCTAACTGTTTACCTGTTGCTTCAACACAGTTTTGAGCACAATTTCAGGCCTTTTTTGAGTACTTGTTGTTACGCCGTACAT
This sequence comes from Mugilogobius chulae, assembly GCA_038363315.1. Lineage (NCBI taxonomy): Eukaryota > Metazoa > Chordata > Actinopteri > Gobiiformes > Gobiidae > Mugilogobius > Mugilogobius chulae. The sequence goes on along the minus strand of CM076405.1, from coordinate 28,354,420 downwards.
TTAGTACGATATGAAAAAGCGTAAAAATACACAAGTTTTGGTGGAAGCCTCGTAGGGATGTTTTCTGTAGGTGAAACAGGTAAGTTTAGGCATCAAATTACTAAAATGGGTAAGTTTAGGGCTGGGGCTTGGGGCAGGTTAAGAAGAACACATCTTAACAACCGCCATAGAAATGAACTGGGACTGCGACGTGTGGCATAATTACGCAAAACAGCAGTGAACTCGTGCTAATCATACATAATTTACATGCTACGTAATGTCGTGGTAAATGTACGCTTTCTTGTGAGATCTGGCTCGTTGTTACTTCATAAAACATTTAAAAATCACTGCTCGTCGGGCAAAGAATCATGGGGGAAGCACAACTTAGCATGACTATTCAACAGAGTGTGGTCTTCTGTCAGTCTTCCACACTAATCTAATATTAATAAAAACCCATGTAACATCAGTCCATTTGCCATGTTGTTCCACTGTTATTAATATTATCATCCGAAACACGGCTTTACCTGGAGCTGCTCTGCAAAGTATTTTCCCTCTGAATGATCTCTACAGTGCTGGGAACGTATGCTAATTCAATCACCAACAATCAAGGGACTGAAACGAGAAAAGAAAGCACCTCACTGTGGCACAGAAAGAGCTTTTATTGGCGACGTTGGACTGTGTGCGCGTCCAGCCTGGGCTCATCTGTGCTCCCCATACTCCGCATTGTACTTCGAAATAGGCTGCGGCGTGCTCCAATTCAACCGTAGCATTACAAGAAGACCTATATTCTTCGTTGTCGTGTGCTTTGACTGTGGAGCCTATAGGAATCTGTTTGTCGATGTGAAATGTAAGAGTAGTCATGCAAATAAAGGCAAAATTGTGGTGGATTTGAATGCTGGAGGCTGCGTTTTGTTATTGTGCGAAAAAGACCAACAGGACTATAGCTTTTGACTTTGCCCCCCAGACCTGTGCGACAGCTCTGCTAATGAGGATAAATAGCAGTGTTGATGTGGTAATAATTGCTTGTTTATGATTTAATTACATGTCAAAGATGATGCAAGTGTAATATGTCACAGGTTCACAGTGCATGTTATTTTACATGATTGAATAAACTGTTTAGAACAGGGTCAGTTCAGTTGACATCAGGAAAGCTAAAATTAAAATAGCTTAGGTAGAGTTTTTTGTTGTAATACAGAAAGGTAATAGGTCTCAGTTACTAATTGAAATCAACAGGGCAACACGGTGGCACAGCGGTTCTGGCCTCATTTAGCAAGATATTCGAGAGTGTCAGGTGACCCGAGGCCTTTCTAAGTGGACTTTGCATATTCTTTTCGTGTCTGTGAAGGGGTTCTCTTTAAGATATTTCTCAACAAAGTACAAGACTGTCTTTGGTCTTTGACATCATCACAAAGTAACTTAAGCAAAAATAAATAAATACACAAATTCAAACATGCTGGTTTGACAGCACTTGTGAAAAGCTATATGTTAAAAAAAAATTAAAAATGTGCTAGAAGTATAGCTAAAACAAAGCATGTTTTTCAAGATTTTTTCCACATTTATTTGGTTGAACAGAAGTATACATAAATGTACAGATATGAAAAGGTTCAATTATCAAAGTATTTAAGTGAAAAGGTACTTTAAATGTTCAGCTTCGTGTTAGTTTGTACGAGATCTTTAATGATCTTTCCCTACACAAGATGGCTACCGGAACTGGATATTTGTTGCTATAGAATATGGCTACACTTTCTCTAGTCATTAAAATAACTAATTTGTCCTAAACAATAAAACCAGTAAAATCAAATCCAATCATTTTTTATTTTCTTGTGTACAAGAACAAGATTTTGTTTCCCCCCAAATGAGCCAATATTAAATGTTTCCATAGCAACATTCTTCAACATTTTTTTCTGTCCTACAGTTGGACTTGCAGTTAAAAACTCCATTTAGTTTCGTTCTCCATAACGCTTAACTGCCTTCACGACTCGAGTGCGAGCCGCTTTGGGGAACACTTCTCCCAAATTGTGGCCTGCTTCAGAAGAGTTTACAGCACAACTCTGCTCCGCCGCCGCTGCAGTCGATAAAGAGGAACACATCACTTTCTTTCTCTTTCGGCTTCCACGTAAAGCGCAGGGAACGAGATCCAATTTCACCCAGGAAGAGGTAATCCTTCCTGGGGCTGGTTCAGGACAGAGGCGGCCTGGGTCGTTTGTGCAGAGTCGTGGAAAAAAAAGATAGCGAGAGAGAGAGAGAGAGAGAGAGAGAGAGAGAGAGATAAAAAGGCAGAGAAAAGATGGATGGAGAGAAAAGTAGAAAGAGATGATGGTAAGTGAAAGAAATGTAGCAAAAGGGAGAGAAAGTTAAAGGAACAGGGGATAGAGGAAGGTAAAGGGAAGAAAGGCAGGGAGAAAGAAAAAGTAGAAGAACAAGAGAGAGAGAAAGGGAGGAAAAAAAGCAAAATAAAGTAAAAAGAAAAAGGGAGCGAGGGAGAACGTAAGAGGAAAGAGTGAGAAAAGAAGGTGTAAGAGATAAAAGGAGATATGAAAAGGGAGAAAGAATGGAGAGAAAGTAGAAGGAGAGACACACTATGACAGGGGGAACAATTAGATAAATGGAGAGAGAAAGATGAATGACAGAGAGAAAGGGAAATAGACATTAAAAAGAAAACAGAGTGAGAAAGGGAGCGTGAAAAGTAAGAGAGAATAAGGGAGAAAGTAGGACACAGAATGAAGAGACAGAAAGAGAAAAGTGAAGGAGAGAGGTAAAAAAGAGGAAGGATGGAGTAAAAAAACGGGAGAATGAAGTGAATGAAGAAGAGAGAAAGAGAAGGAGAGAGAGAGAAAGAAAAGGGGAAATGAGGAAGCTTTAGAGAATGGTGGAAAGCAAAGAGAAAAGAGGTGGAAAGAAGAAAATAGAAAGAGAGAAAAAAACAGGTTAGAATGAAAGACATGGGAAAAGAAAAAGCAGATAAGTAGATATATAGAAAAAGAGTGATAAATAAATAGAAAGTGGTAAAGAGAGAGATCGAGAAGGACACAGAGAGAAACGAGAATGAAGAGAGAAAGATAAAAGAGAGTGAGAAAGGAAAGACAGAGTGAGAGAATGAAATAGAGAGAAAAAAGATAGAGAGAGATACGGTTAAAGAGATGATAGAGAGAGAGAACGAGATAGAGAAAGAGAAAATATAGGGAAGATAGATAGACAGAGAACAGAGAGAGAAAAGGAAAGAGAGAGAGAGAGAGAGAGAGAGAGAGAGAGAGAGAGAGAGAGAGAGAGAGACAGAGAGAGATTTCCAAAGCCTGTGCTAGTATCATGTCTGCCCAAGGGCCTTCGCGGCTCGACACAACCACTCATCAAGATGGCTGCCCATAATTCTGGGCTAAAAGCAGGAGTGTGGGGGGCCGCGCCGATCCAGGAAACCCGACTAGGCTGAGTGTTAGCAGATGGATGAGTGCTTAAGCTCCCTTTTAGTCCTCGTCCTTCAGAATAGTCACCACTCCAACTTTTCTGCGGGACAATAACAGGTTGAGTTACACCGGCAAGGACGTCCAGGCTTGTGAAGCAGCCAGAGAAACTGAAAAGTGAATTGTAATGATGTAGTCAAGGATGATGGGTTTGTTTGTGTGTGCTAAAGTCCAAATGACAGATTAAATTAAAGCATTATTCTAATTTTGACTTAGTTTGGTGATAGTAATGAAAATGTATCATAGTTTTACAGCAGTTAAGTTGCAATTTATGAAGAAACTGAGAAATAAAAATGGAAAATAACAGGAAGTAATTTGACCTTATTGAAATGGTCAACTGAATGAAAACAAGGGTGACATAAAAAGTGGTACGCATGAATACTGTTTTGCTTCTTATCTTTAGATGTAAACGAAATAAAAGCCAAAAATAAAATGAGACCTTGTGTTACTAGACTTACCTATGCCCCAAACCATTTCACAAATCTATGTCACCTAAAGTCCTCTTCACACAGGTCTAGAAACTCAGACAATGTCCATATGTGTAACAATTTACCTTTGTTTTATGGGTTAATTAACCTGGACTACCAGATGGATTATAGTGATATTCATGAATTCAATGGTTCTGTCTTAACAAAATTACAAGTGTTCGTGTGTGACACTTGTCCCATCACATGGACATTGGATATGCCATTACAACTTGTTGCTGTGATTGGTTAAATAAATAATAATAACACACCCAATCAGCTCTAGATCAATCAGAGTTCTAGAGATTAAACATCATGAAGACTGACGAAAATTGAGGACTTAATGGATATCCAAATATTACATTACATATTACATTAATGTTTTCATCATTAGTTTACTCAAAGTTGTATTGGATTGATTTAATTTTCTATTATCCTGCAGTTGATGCTCAAGTGCTCAGAAAATACCTGTTTTCACCAAACATCTAGCCCTGTTTGTCTGTATTTACAAAGACTCAAAAAATTCAGGTTCCAATTATAAACAAAATATCAACAATTTGTCTACATATGTCATAGTTACTTACTGAATACATTGAAAAAGCATTGTGCAAAGATTCTTTCACATTATGACTTAAAACTTGTTAATCCCCAATAAAAAGCTTCTAAAGAACGATTTTATTTATATTGAATTGACCTTTACATCTATAGAGGTTTACGCAGTGCACCTTAAAAACCTAAAAATATGTTTCTAGGAATTCAGCTGGTTTAAAAGGTCAAAGGTATAAGATAATTTCAGACTAAGTTGGTAACTATTTTAGTTCTGTGATTTTGTCAGAACTGACGTTTCAGCTGATTCTTGATGAGTTTGTTTGTAATAATTTTGATTGAGACAGCTATTTCTGTTGCCTCTTTGAGCAAATGCTATTTTAACTCAGCGTCGCCCTTGAGTTCAACTGTCAATCAAATAATCACCAGGAATTAAACTGCTAAAAGAGAAAATCCAAAAGTCAAAAAAATGGGAATGATATGATAAAAAATATTATTCATCTTGGTGCAAAGTGAGAAAAGAGGAGAGATGAAATTTGACAAACAAAGAAAAAGCAGTGAACTTAGTAGTATTTTTTACTTTGGTCTAATTATTCACTTTGACTTTTTCCTTCTAAATATGTGTGAAAATGCCACATATTATGACATTAGCATTAATTCTGTGCCACGAGGCTCAGAGTGTAGCATGTCTAATGGTCGCCGCAGACCTCGAGCAGCAGAATAATGAGAGATTAACACAAAGGTCACTGCTCCATTTGTTTCCCTGAACCCGCCTGGCCTGGTTCTTCTTCAGGCTTATTACACTCACCAAATGAGCAAACGGACATTACATTTATGTGGGAATATTCATTTGGAAAGGGAATGTCGAGACGAAGACTGACACTTGGCCTCCCCTGGATTTTGTCACAACAGAATCTGCAGAGTACAGATGATTTTTTGACATATTTCGGTTCTAAAACTGTTTCGTGTTGGGTCCAGCGATCTTCCCAAAATTGACCATTTTTCATTCATGAATTACTTGGAAAATAGGATGTTAAATCTTTCATGAAGAAAATAAAACATATCTTATTTATTCAAGCATTTAAAGGTATGGGTAGGTGATTTTCACACTGCAAACACAATTCAGGTTTAAAATCTGACAACTTTCCCTCATAAATCCTTCAACACATTGTTAACATCAATGGTAAATGGTCTCTATTTAATTAGAGACCATTTACCATTTATTTATGTTTTCCACCTTACGAGGTACTCAGATCACTTTACAATTCGGGATCCACTCACCCAGTGTACGCAGACACTGAGGCAATGTGGGTTAAGTGTCTTGCCCAGGACACAACGACATTCCACTTTTGTCGTCCCACTGTGGCACCTGGTGTCCCAGTGGTCTCCCATCCAAGTACTAACCAGGCCCTAACTTGCTTAGCTTCTGAGATCTGACGAGATCAGGCTTTGACAAGCAGGTATGGGTATGGTATACATATCAATATATATTAAGTTTTTGTTGCAATTTTGACTTAAATCCCTATTTGTTTCTCTGACACTGGCGTGGACCATCCAAGCTCAGAACGTTGCATTTAGCTCCTGATTAGAATCAAAATTCTTTATTATTTGATTCAGAGAGTACTTTTATTTTTTAAGTAATTTTTTTCACAAACTGCTGCATTTATCACAAACGTTTTGGTGGAAAACACAAAGTTGACTTATGTACAACTAAAAAAGTTAGCTACCCCAACTTTAAATTGAGCATCTCAATAGTCCTTCTCCTGCTAGACGAGCCTCTTTCCCTGTGCCTGATGATCTCTGGCTCTAGACCAGAGTTTAAACTAGACTTAATTTTATGCTGGAATATCTGGAAATTCCGGTCAATTGGGAGAACAACCGGTCAAACAATTGCACATGAATTATGGCAGTATGAACTTTCGCCTGCCCTACAGTCTCTAATTTACAGAGACAATTAGTCATTGTCAATAAAGTGCTTTAACTTGTATTCATCATAATGATGAGACGCGTTTTAATTCGCGCCAGTCCGCAAACCAGAACCAAGCTTGCGTGATCCTCTGTGTGTTTGAGGCAGGAGCACAGGACAACACATGTGTTGCAGCCCACTTCTAAATTGGAGATTTAGTGAAAGAAAAGGCAGATAGATTGCCTTCACGTGTGAAGTGTTGTGCCTGTTTGTCTCCAGCAGCAACACGTCTGTTCCGCTGTTGCGAGAGACATGCTTTTCCACGTTTCTCTACATTTTTTTCCCCCCATTTTTCTTCAGTCTATTTCTGCCGGTCAAGCTGATCGGAGACGTCTATTTTTTCCGGTCAGCGGCACACTTTACCGGCTCACCGACAGGTGCCGGCTAAAGTAATCTCTGCTTTAGACATTTAAATACATAAAAAGGTAAATACAGTTTTTTTGCAAGGACACAGGAGCCCCAAAAACTGCCCTAAGAAACTGCATTTGGCACATGGGGTTTAGTTACATTTAAGTCATGGGATCTATTAACTTGAGTCTTCAAAGTATTAACTTGTCTGATTAAAACTATTAAGGAGATATTGACTAACCACAGAGTGGTTAGTCAATATCTCACAATCTCTTTGTTTGGAGTTTGCATGTTCTCCTCTTGTTACTGTGGGTTCCTTTCACCTCCAAACACACTGGAAGTCCAAATTAATAGACAACACTGTAAATTCTACTTTTTGAGTGCTTGTCTATTTGTAATTTTCAGCATTTGTTCATTTCATCTGCTGAACATCCATCAGCTGTGATTGTGATGCTGATAAACAGTGCTCTTGTTCATTCTGTAAGTCTATTGTCTCAGCAGAAGAATCCGGGGCCTGTTATCTGATCAGAGCACATGTGTGGTGTCATTTGTCCTTGTCAGAGACGTGCTGTGTCTCCACATAACTCTGTCCTCCTCCTGCACAGGCCCATTGTCAGACGGGTTCATTACCTCCAACAGGAATGAAGCCGACTCACTCTCACTTTACTGATCGAGATCTACGAGAAAGACATGTTTTATCACGCTTACAGAAACAAGTGTCACGGATAAACCAGGACTTTTGGACAACTTTTTCATTATACTATTTATTAGGCTCGAATTAAGTATTTGAATTTTAACAGAAAAACTTTATATGTCCAGTTTAGTGTTAAAAAAAAAAGTATCAATATCATGAGTTTGACTTCTGCTCCAAACCACATGTTTTTACAGAAAAAACCTTGGTTGTCAATCTTTCGATTCAAAGCACCAAACAAATAACTGCCAATCTGACATGACTGAATCTCCATTTTTTTTTTTAATTAACTGCTCAGCTTTATATTAAAGTAAGTTAAAAAACAACGTTTTGGTGAATGGTTTGCCACTTGCTAATGTCACTGAAAATGTGTTTATTTCTGGTTATCTATAATCAAAAAAAAAAAAAAAAGACTGATGTGACTTAACTGTTGCTATTCCGAAAATGTCACATTTTGCTTGTAATAAATTAGAAGCGTTAATAATCCAAAAAAGGAAAACATAAAATAAATACATAAAAAAACCCTCCATAAAAATCTCCATAGCAACAAAGTAGAACTTTTACACAAGGATCTCAAATGTGGATCAGTCCCAAACTTTGGGGGCTTAATTATTAAAAATAAACAGTGTACAAATATATGCAAAGGCATTAATATATTATAAGTTATTAAACTTTGTTCACTAATCTAGTCTATAATAAGATATAATATATAAATAAAGAAAAAATAAATAAAAGATAACAAATACAAAATAAATCTACTACTACTACTACTACTACTACTACTACTACTACTACTACTACTACTACTACTACTAATAATAATAATAATAATAATAATAATAATAATAATAATAATAACAATAATAATTGAAATAAAAACGTTTATGAATTATAAATAGTTCAAAAAACTGTTACCAAAACAAAATGAGCAGCATTATTCCTATATAGAAAAGCATTAATTAAATATATTTATGGAAACATTTTCGCAGTTTTTTTGGAGAAAAAAAAATAGATTGACTAGAAAATAATAACACATGTAGTAATTGCTGGTATGAATTGCAGCAAAAATATTTGGAAATCAAATACCAAAAAGTAACTCATCTCCTGACACCCACATATTTCTAATAAACTATCCAAATAGTTTAGTGGAAATTAAGGTTGAGCAAATACTAGTATTTGTTCACACTTCTCATCTTCACAGACACACTCGTATGTTTCCCACCGTTCTCATTCAGACAGTTGACATTTCTCCAACGCAAAACAAATACCTCTGGTTGTCATTCTCACTACACAGAACATAAACTCTGCTCCGTGAGAAGTCTCCACCTTAAAAACACTAGACTCCTCTTTGTAGCCAATAACGACGCGGTTTCACAGTTTACAGACTAATTTAAAAGGTTTCTGTGGTGCAGTGTGACCCAGGCTTTTATTTGGCAGTAGCTTGTAAGAAACGGCCTTGCAAAAGCACTGTTACCTCTGCATGTCTCAAGGCATTTAGGAGAGAGAGTTTTCTGTGGGTTTGTCCAGTGTTAGCACGATTCTGGGTTTGTTTTGAGCCTTTCTCTTACGTACTGCTGCTTAGTCACAGTGTGCTCATGAACTTTAGGTGAGCTGTCTGTATTTTATGTGAGTTTAAAGTGTGAATCAGATCTGAGCTATTCTGTGGTTCAAAGGGGATTTTGGAGTGGCAGTACTCATCTTTTAAAGTTATCTGTGGATTTTCTTCGGACTAGTTCAAACTAGGTTCAAGGGTTTTGGGTTTTAAAACCATTTAACCAATTGGTAGAATGAGTAGAATTAAATAAGACAAAACAAAAAGCATTTGCATTAAATAAAAGCAACTCAACTCTGTTTGACATGTTGGTTTTCCAGGTCGTGGGAAGCTTAACCACTTAAATAAACTAACTTCTGTTTAGAAAATAAGGTTAGTTAGTTGATGTAACCTTCTTAGTTACAGTCAATCCAGACATTCTAAGATGACGTTGTTTAAATGCTCTATAAGCAAAATAAAATTATACATTTTGTAAAAACTTTTGAAAACCTATTTTAAGTCCCTAAAACTTTAACTCTTTGTTAAATTACCTTCAGCTTTTAAAGAAGTTTTGTCAAAACCTAAATTTCGCTCAAACTATCCTGGCTGCAGCTAATGCCACCAGTTTTACTCTTGTTTATATTTACCAAAGAAATCTAGGCGTTTTAGTGGTTCCTTATGGGGTTAACAAAAAACTTGATTCCTAGAGCCAGTCTGCACTAACCCTAATCCTAACAGTCAAAGGGTTGCATTTTATTTAGACCCTAAAGTATTTATTCTGTCATTTCAGGCTCTCCATCTCCAGATTCTTAGCTTCTGATAAGTTTCAGTAGCTTGAAAAATTCCAGACACAAACCAGTGGTTGTGTGAAATAAAAACAGAGATAAACATGACAATCTGTCAAATGGACTTTTTGCAATAGTGAGATTTCTCTTTTTTTTTAAATTGACAACATTTAATTTCAATTTAATTTAATTTAACTGATCTTTATTTACTCAGAAAAGTCCCGCTGAGATTTAGAATCTCTTTTACAGGGGAGGCATTTATGGACATGTTTTAGTGTTTTTAGTAGAGGGAAAACCGGAGCACCCAGAGGAAACTTATGCAGACACGGGAAACATGCAAACTTCACATAAAGGCCCTGAGTCACCTAGGAATTGAACCTAGAACCTTCACGCCATGAGGCCAGAGCACTTACCGCTGCACCTACGTGTTGCACATGTTGATGTCGGTCTTTCTACACCTTCAACCTGTCTTTCACAAAAACACATGCAAGACACACAGGCCGCATGCTGTAAATGGAAAATCTAGCTATAAATAGACAGTAGGGGAATCTGTCGAAACGTTAGCAGCCTCTTCCACTCAATCAGCTGCCGGCCTGTTCTTTCACATAGACACTGGTAAGCCTAGATGTCTCCTGGTAGCTCACCCAAGGGTCATCTAATGGGACCGCAGCCATCTTCCTCTTCTTTGCTTTGGAGAGAGAAGGCAGCCTCTGTTTCTCCTTCCTGTAGGTTTTGGTTACAATAACAGCAAATGCAGATGGAGGACAGAGCGCCGGGCTGTGGTCTGTAAGTAATCGGGCCAACACAAACTCACTCGCACCTTGGAATGGTTCAATTTGCCCGGAATAAATTGCAGTGGGGAGCAAATTGGCCGTGCGCACAGGGTCTGAAATTGAAACCCACGCAGAGTGGCACACTCTCAAGCACAAGACAAGCCAGTAGTCGTCCTCCTCAAGCTTCGTTAAATGTAGTCAAACAGAGCCTTTAATTCTGCTAATCAGCGGAATATCGGGCTATCAAAGTAACCACATGTATGCACAGGAGATCTGGATAATCCCGCTTGAGCTATGAAACAATAGACAGAAAAAAGCTGGGTAAATCTAGGCTGTGTTCACACTTGCACACGCACCACTTTAAAACAGGGACTGAACTATACGGCTAAAAATACATTAGAGCAGGACAAACCAAGATAAATCCACAGCAGCCAAAAAAATGCAAGTGAAAATGTGAAAGTGTGTGCACAGGTTTTAAGAACTTGAATTCAGTTTAGTAAGTACTTCCTAATTATTGCAAAAGAAAAAACATCAATGCTAGATCTAACCAGCTTAATTTGTGCACAGAACGCCAGTTGGTTTATTTATTTTTCTAAAAGCAAACATTTTACCACCATCACTTCCTGTTCATTTTATTTCTTTGGGGTTTTCACTAACTAAGCCTCGACCTAAAATAATAATAATAAAAAAAATATATATGATCAGGCAGTGAGTGATTTTCTCTACAAAAGGATAATTTCCCTAAAAAAACAAAACATATCCGTATATACAGTAGTTACAGTTGGCAGTGCATCATATTTGGGGGCGTGGCCTGCAGAGGGGGAAAGTTGTGGGCCTATGTTAAAGTTGGGGTAATTAACATTTTTTGTTGCAAATTTGTAAACTTTGTGTTTTCCACTGAAAGATATTATAGTTGTAATCAGGAGCTGAATGCTGCTTTCTGATTGGCTGTGCTTGGGTGATCTTCTCCAGTCTCACTTTGTTGTTTGTAAAAACACATTTCTTTACTATATTGCAATAAAAATCAATGCATGTTGATATGAACCATCTGTCGAAGAATTTATGAGAGGAAGTAGTCAAATTTAAAACTTAAATTGTGTTTGCAGTGCGAAAATGATCTATCTCACTTTTAAGAGGTAAAAAGCTAAACTTTTAACCTCTTTTAAGTCCCTCTCAATGGTAAGTTACCCTTACGAAAGACCGTTAGTGGGCGTGGCATCTAATGCCGACTGCATCTATTAAGGGATGTGATTGTCTGTCAGTGCTAATGCTAAAGCTGATTAATTAAAATGTGTTTCTGCAAGTTAGTTCTACTTGTATTTATTTATTTGTTTGCTATTAAACTATTAAACATTAAATGATAACTTCTATGGATGCACCTACTGAGTTATTATAAAGATTAGAGAGAGGGTGGGGCCTGTTGCCATGTACTTGTGGAACCATCTTGCAAGGGACAGCAAGATTCTAAATGAAAACAAGGCCACATAGTAAACTAGTAAATAATTACGGTCCAAATAACACAGAGAACTGTTTTCTGTCTGGTCATTAGCCTAAAAACACTGCACTGGGCCGAATTTGATGCACAGTTTATATTTGTTTGTCATTACATTATATGAACTGTGGTTACTTTTACAATAAAAGAATATTGTAATAGCTTAAATTAAAAGTGTCTACATCTTTTATTGATGTGTTTTAAGAAGAATCAAAGTCAGATGCAGTTTGAACGCGGCCACTAAACACAAAACAAACCATTTATGACTGGTTTGGTCTTAAATGCATTACATATTTACACAATGAACTGCTTCTTTCTGATTTTTCAGTACAGTCACAGGCTACATTAAAATGAAATGTATCCTAAGCCTATGGTCAGATGCAATTATGAGAAGTGTCAGAGAACTGTGAAAGCGTGGTAATGTGTAAAAATGTAAACTTGGAGCTGTCACAAGTCGACCTGAAGTGAACCAATGTAAAATAGTGACAGAATGAGTTTAAGGTGATCACTTTTCCTTGGATTCATTAGAAGTACAGTGAGGATGCCAGATGTCACGGCTGTCAGTCACACTGCATCAGTGTTAAGAATGTACATTTAACGGGTTTTGTAATAGCAAAGGTTCTGCTGACTAAAATAAGAATGTAAGTTCAAATTTGTTATTTGAATCAAACAGCACCAAAGCAGGAATGCACAACATTACTAATGTCAGCAGCAGCTTTATCTGTAACAAACACATGTAACTTGATTTCTACTAGAAATGTGAGAGCAAGGCAGTTTTTCTTAAGAACTGCATGGTCACAGTTTTCCTTTCCAGGGACTGGTCGAGGTTTGGTAGAGCCAATAACAACAATTTAAAGTCATTATTGTGTATATATTTATTCAAGCCCGTCGATTGACATTTGTGAGCGCAGAGCAAGGGTAACTCATATGGGCCCCTCACATTATAAATTAATATGGAAAGAGTGTCATTCTGGGCCGCAAGACAAAAGACCCCTTTGCCCTCCCCTGTCAACTCCCATGTTTTTAGCTCTTTCATTAATTCATTCTCTACTGCTTGTTCCCTTTAGGGATCGCGGGTGACTGAAGCCTATCCCAGAGACTTTGGGCCTTAGGCGGGGGAGCACTCTGGACAGTAGCCAACTCGTCGCAGAGTTAGACCAGCAAATATTCACTCTCATTCATTCATTCACTAAGGGAAATTTACAGTGATGCCCAATTAACCTAAACATGGATGTTTTTGGAGGCGGGAGGAAACCGGAGTACCCGGAGAAAACCCACTGTGACACGGGGAGAACATGCAAACTCCACCCAGAGAGATCATTAGATGCTGATATGGTCCGACCCGGGAGTCGAACCCACAGTCTCCTTTTTGTGAAGCCAGAGCTCTAACCACTCTGCTACCTGACTCTTTTATTGATTGAAATTGCTGTTTATTGGGTTAAGTGGTACTATTCTTTCATTGCAAAGCACAAAAAAAAAAAAAAAAAAAATTAAAATACTGACTCGCTATTCAGTTTTGGACCGGTGGTTGGAGACCTCTGCATTAAAGTATTGTGACATGCTCAAAATTGCTAAATTATTTATTGTCCCAGTCCTACAAGTTAAATATTTTTGCTAAATAAAGCTTTGACTAAAAGTCAATATATTTGTGAACTAAAGGTTTTTGCTTAGTAAAAACTAATCAGAAATGATCGAAAGACCAAAGACACAAAACAGAGCAAAATTTACTGTCTAAAGAACATGCAATCCGATTTGTATTTTAAAATAAGATAAATTAGCAAATTATACATAACATCACTCAATGATGACAGAATAATTATGTTTTGGACACAGTTGAACTTGTATTTGGCAATTTTTCTTCTAAAAAGGCAACTTGACTGGTGTAAAACTATTATAAACACAGTCAGAACTGGAATATGTGCTCACTTCCTCAGGCTGTTGCAGGTGGCTTGAACTTTAGTCCATAACCACCGACATGACTGTTCCATTTTTTTTCTCCTGTCAATTCTGTTTTTTGTGGAAAGACATGCAAATTCAGACATGAGGCAAGTTTGAACGCTGGAGTTGCCTTGGGCTGGTGTGAGCCATTCTGAATGTTGTTACTGCTTCTGCCAAACAAAGGGATGACTGTGGAGCTTTGCGGTTTTTCCACACCGGAATGGTTCAGATAAGAAAACAATGAGACGTCTCACTCTTAGACAAAATAATCTGATGCGGTAATTAATATGTACGTCAAAAATCTGGTGTGTCAGACAGATTACTTCAATCACTTATTTGTGTTTGACATATTACTAATTCAGTCTTTGTGGAATGGCATCTGTTTTGTATTGACGTCTTATAAGGTTTGTCACATGTTCATGAACTGTCGCTCTGCACAGTCTCTGTATTGAGCCTGAAGAAAACAGATTTTCAGGCTTTTAAAACTTTTGTTCATCATACCTGGTGATACATGTGGATAAAAAGCAAACATTTGTACAAAGCAAAGTATGTACAATATCTGTTGGCGGATTGTGGAGTAAAGAAATTCATCAGTGACAGCATCAGAGTTAGTCAGGTTTAATAGTGAGTGTGCAAGTTTCTTTCTCTAATGTTTGCTTGCTTAGAGTACATATTTTTCTTAAGTATATTAGTTAAAACTAGAAATTGGTGCCACTATTGCCTCTGCTCTATTTCTTTTCACTCCAGCTACTAAGTCAGGGATTGCATATTGCAGAACAGTAGACCGATCCCAAAAAACAGGAAGTACCATCGGCCAATCAGCGAACAGAGATGAAGTTGTGTGTTGGCCAGAACCAACCCGAGTTGAGATAGCAAGTACGCTCTCCTTCTTTGACCTTGTAAAAAATATTAAGTTAGATCCTGTGTCCTGCAAGACAAAAACAGCAGCAAATGGTTAAGGATAAAAAAGTTCCTGTCAACCGTGGAGCAAACGAACCAATGGTGCAATTTCAGTATCCACAAATTGAAATGATGCATCGGTCTAGGAATTAGATGAAACCAATAGCCAACAAGCTATGCCGATATGTTGGGCCAATTTTAATAATTTTCTTCAGATTACCAAAATAAATTCAGTCCTGTTTACTCAGATGTTTTGTTTACTGCTCTCTTCATACAGAGTTAAAAGTTAAACTTTATGTGTGTTCTTTGGGTAGCAGGTTGGCTAAAAACAAAAAAAGGGGCTACTATATTAGCACAATATGTCTGCAAGCTCATTGACCGATCTGTGGCAGTGGTGTATTCCTTCTAGAGTTTAGATTCTGGGCCCGAGCCCAAGCCCAGCCCGAGCCCGGCCCGACTTTCGGGCCGGGCTCGGGCCCACATTTCTCACATAGTTGTCGGGCCTGGTCGGGTTCGGGCCAAGACGCAGAGCCGCACTGAACACGTGCGCTCCGCAGGATGATTGACAGCCGCGTCAGAACACAGCGCAAAACCACCGTGGGGACATAAAGTGAGTGTTTAAGTGGCCAACTATACGGCGTGAGAAGTTTGATCGCCGCGGAGCGAGGAGAGAGACAGAAGGCTTGTTGTAAGCGCGGAGCAGGTAAAAGAGGAAGAGAGACGGGGAAGGCACTTTCATTCACGCGGACCCAGGAAAAGGTGAGGAGGAAGAGAGAAAGCACGCATATGTACGCGGTGAGAAAAGAAGGAAGAGGGAGAGAGGGAGAGAGTGAGAGAGAGAGAGAGAGAGAGAGAGAGAGAGGGAGAGAGAGAGAGAGGGAGAAATGTGCGGTGGAGGAAGCGCTTTTGTAACGTATGGGACACCAAGGAGCTTTTTCTGTCATTAAAATGCCACAGTTCAGTGAGTGGGCGGGGCGGGCTCACTTCGGGCTCGGGCTCAGACACACAGAGACTGACTCGGGTCCCGGTCGGGTTCGGACACGACGTGCGCGGGCTCGGGCTGGGTCGGGCTGCATTTTTTGGGCCCGATCTAAACTCTAATTCCTTCATAGCCCAATTGAGACAAGTAATATTGTTGTTCTTTTCTATTCTGGTGCTACTTGAAAAAAAAAATGACATTCACTTGTATACACAATAAAGTGTAATTTGCCAATGAAACACAAGTATTTTCGATGTAACACTCTGCTAATTCTGAACTTACCCCTTTACACACTACTGACACATTTTGATCAGTTTAAACTATGATTTCACAAAATGAATGTGTCACAAAAGATTAGGCTACCATTTGTCAAATCCTCACTATTGTTAAAATGTTATGGATATTGGCTGAAACTTGAGGGACCTCCACCTGTGTCAAATGTGCAAACCATGTCTGACCATAAATATTAATCATGTTCAGTATGTTTTACAGTAAAATGAGGCCTGTGCACTTCAGTTGTTGAAAGATATATGCAATGCACATGTAAGTCCTGCAGCTAAGTGACCCGGGTCAGTTGTTGTAGAAATGGAGTCTTAATACCCGGAATGTTCTTGGCTTTCCCGCCCCCCCGACATCAGTCCCCGCTGTGTCCCGGTCAGCTGTGTTTGCTATATCCGCGGGTGGCATTGGGTGACACTACATTAGCCTCTCGGAGCATTTAAAAGCTGGACTAAGAGCTAGCGTTTTCTGCCCCCTGAAGCACTGGGCCTCAAACGTAACTGGATCAAGGTTTACAGAGGAATCTAAAAGTAAAATGGATTTTCTCTACGGTAATTTGGTCTCGACTTGGGGTTTAAGAAAGTTTTTTTTTTTCTTTTTTTGGCTACATTGCCTCATAGTCTGTGTTTTGTTCCGACTCAGTTCAGCAGGATGCATTTGCAGGACAAAAAACAGACGTGATGACTTCTACAAAAATAATCTTTTTTGGATTGTCAAGGCTACGATATCATATAACGCTGTGCAAAAAGGGCTTCGCTGAAACTAAATTTGGAACTCATCATTGCCAAAATAAATCTTGGCACAACTACAACCATAATGGAGCAGAAAGCGACAACAAAATAACCAATGTGTTCATTTCAGTTTAATGTCAGTCTGTGTCATGATAACTCTTAAATTTATGGTCCAATAAATAACAAATGGACAATATTTTGGGTTATAGTATATATTAAGACTTCACATTACAGTATTGACCCTATTTTGTCCCGCCCACTTTTCTAGGACGTGTACTTCCTGTTTAGCTGTATTTAGCTTGTAGACTTCAGACGATGGTTTTATTTTAACTGTCATGACATATGAATATGCCCCACGAGACAGACAGACAAACATGTAAACTACCGTAACAGAGCTAAACAGGAAGTGCAAATCCTAGAAAAGTGGGCCTGACAAAATAGGCCCACTTTTCTAGTGTGGGGATTTTAAAAGTTATATATTATTTTACAATACGAATGTATTCATGATCCTTTATCTGACGTTTCATTTATATACCATAGTGTTTAGCTAGCCTCGTCAGCCGATTGTTCGCTCCACAGTAGGCACGGACTTTTTCGCGTCAACAAATCACTACTTTTTGGTCGTTTTGTAGTCCAGGAAGTTGAACATAAACAATCATTTTTGTGAGGTAAACTTACAAATTAAAAGGAAAAATATCATATTCGAAGTTAATATTTGTCACAAGGTCAAAAGAGGAGAACTTATACATTGCTATTCTGGTAAACACACTGCTTTGCTCCTTTTCTCAAACGTCCTACTTTTGGAGAACAGTCTGTTTAGAGCTAGATAGTCTGGTCCAGAGGGACAGAAGTAAGCTGGTTGCCGTAGTAATAATGATTATACTTTTGTGTTAAACCGGCCAGAACTGTTATATTGTTTATCTTAACCTCTATCCAAACCTTTTTTTTAGCCTTGCCCTTAACCCTTTTCCTAAACTCACTTCTTCTTAAGCAACACGGTATTCGAAGAAAAAGTAGATGTACAAAGAAATGTCAAAAACGTCTTTTTATGTCAATATTTTACAAAAAGCCAAAACGTAAAAGAACCATGAATTTGGGTTAAAGTCACGTGGCTACATTTTCTTTGGGTTTAACAATTTAAGTTACTAAAATTGGTAAGTTTAGGACTGGGGCTTGGAGTAGGTTTTCTCATTAAATCCACAGAAAATAACCTACTGGCGTAAAAAATGAGTAAAAATATGGTCTTACTTTTTGTTGACATTTTGTTGTATGTTTTCGTTTTCTTCGAAGACTGGCCTGCCTAAACTCAATCACTGTGCCTCCAGACCAGACTATCTCAAAATTACTGAACTCTATGCCGTTCTGTAACAAAATTGTAGAAATTAAATTAAATTGAGTAGAGGCACTAGGTTGCGTCAGCCTGGTTTAGCAATTAGCAATGGAGCAATTTAAATGTATCACTGTTACTGGCTAAAAAGTGTCTATGTCTATGTTGAACCAGTCAAATAGGGTAAAAAACCTTTTCTCAATTATATTTTCTCTGATTATAAATTTTTGACATTGCACTAGAAAGTATCATATGTAGTCATGTAATGTATAAGACTTTGTTTGACAAAAATACACTAAAACACATTTAGTTGATGCTATATAAAGAGATGCCATCAAGTTATGAATCTTTGAAGTAAACTTAGAATTAGAAAATCATAGAAAGTAGTTCTACACACTAAACATGTTATAGATATATTCAATATTATATCTATATAGGCAAATTAAACCTTCACAATATTATAGGAAAAAACAACGTTAGAATTTCTAATCGCATCAGTTCTTTTCTGTACAAGTTTTATATTGTTGTACTAAACATTTAAACTTCCCGATCCGTTTGTTGTTTCTTGGGAAAAAGCAAATGAGAATTCCCATTGTAAACAAGAGCAAATCTGTTTTATTTGAGCTCAGAATATTGACGTTTCTCCTCTGTAATTGAGTCAGACATGTTTTATTCGGTTACATTCTCTCAAAGCCGCCCTTGTGTTCTGCATTGCCTCAGTCCAACAGTTTTACAAGACAAGAAGCAGGCCCGCGCTGACCCTGACAAATGATAATCTATTTTACATTCAAAATTCGTGTTAAGCTACGGTCACAATGACCCGTACGACCTGCTACGACCTCTCTGCGAACGATTTTTGTCTCATTTCCTACGTCATTCTTGAGGCGTTGTTACGAAAAAACAGCGCTCGCAGCTCATTCGTAAGTTCGTAGACAGGTCTATGGTCGTGTTAAAGATTTTCTACGACCAGTCTACGAACGTAGAGACTAAAGCCTGTGTAATATACCTGAGCGGGAGAGTCAAAGTGGAGAGAGACGCGCTCTGGAGACTGCGCATCTCTTGAGGCGCAGTTTAGCCTGTACAGGGATCTGTATGAAAGCCCACGGGCCTGGAGTACGCGACAGAAACGCAGCTAGCTTTAAACACGGAAAGGAACGGACAAGGAGCGCACGGAGGGGACCGGACAAGGAGCGCACGGAGGGGACCGGACAAGGCGCACGGAGACGGGACGGAGCGCGCAGGGGGCCCGGACCCAGAGCGCGGGGACCGGACCCGGAGCGTGAAGGGATGAGATCGCTTGAAACACGGCCGGACCGGACCAGGAGCGCACGGAGAGGAATGGACCCGGGGCGTGCAGGAATATCGCTTGAAACACGGCCAGACCGGACCAGGAGCGCGCGGGGAAAACGCAAATCGCCTGGAGATGGACACAACCACGGGGAGAACAGCTGTAACAGACGTAGACATTTGGACAACTTCTGCTCGCTGGCGATTTGGGAAGTGCTTCAAACTTTTTTTATATGAACACAATGATGTCAGTGGATTAGTCTTCAGCATCCGTCTTCGCTTTGAGAGTTTTGGCGTCTCCTCTGCAATACACAGGTAAGAAACAAAGCGGTTTTGATGTTTTTACGGAGGTTTGACTTTGTGAGTTTGTTGTGTTTCGAGTGTGAGAGACAAACGAGAGAACAGATTTCAGACAAAGCCTACAGAATATAGCGATTCATAAGCATATTTGTGTTTTGCTGGTGTGCAATTAGGTTATTGCTATTCCGGTACGGTTTACGAAAGGTTTAATAGCTAAAAACACCTTGATAAAGGCTTGAGTTGGACGCAGGGACATCGCGCAGCTCCCGTGCGATACAAAATAGATGCAGGATTACCGCAAAGACGCATTAAACAAGCTTTAGGGCACACGCAAGGATGCCGTACGGCTTCATTTCCCCAAGAATGTCGTAAGTTGTTGGTGAGAGCTGAAAGTCTGCCGTAAGAAGACTGTAGGAAAACAGTTTCCACTCCACGAGCAACGTACGAACTCAGATTTCGTACGACCTGTAAGATTCGTACGACCATTTTATTCGTACGGGTCATTGTGACCGTAGCTTTACTGTCCAAATTCACCACCAAGAACTACGCCTCGAGTCAGTTCATTATAACGAACCGACAAAGTTTGGAAGCCCTCTCCCACAAAACTAGAACTAGTGTGTTTTGGTGGAATGAGAAAGTGTTCTGAAAAGTGGCAAAACTGAGGGAAAATTGTGGAAATATGAGCTGGGCAAAAAGTAAAGTTAATAGAAACTTTTCACACCGGATTCCAACAAAAAAATATTCCATCAGAATCAGGTCCAAGGTCATGGTTGAAACTAGAATCTAGGTTAGAAGGAACTTTATGATTATACATTCATAGTTTTAAACAAAGACTAGCCTAAAGGAGGTTAAAAACATACATTAAATTGACTCGATTAAAGGGACTGCCTGTCATGAGCTTTTAACCTTGTTACACGTGTTTCTTCATAATTGGTTTACCCATACTAGTATGTTTGATGGATTCATGCATGTTTGAGCAATCAAATATTGTTTTGTCCTGCAACTGGGGTCTAAGTGCTCAGAAAAGTCCTGTTTTCATATATCACCTAACTCCAATGAGAAATTTAGATTCCGGGCATGGGGAATATCAAATGCCCACTATTATGAATAAGCTTATTAATTCTGCGCTTTTCAACAGGAAGTCTTATTTCAATCTTTCAGCAATAACAGAATTTAAATGTTAAAAAAAGGAGATCCTTCCCTCCTTCTGTATCACATATTATTGACCTGCATTGTCAGTCATGACTTTGCAACATTATTAAATGTGAATTATTATTAATGAGAAAACTGCCTCTTGCCCACTTTCTGACCTGATGAGTTTGTGCTTCATCGCTCTGGGCGACGTTTTGTGGTCCCTCGTGGGAAAACTAAACGGTACAGAGACAGTTTTGTACCTGCAGCGATTAGATCTCAGAACAAAAATGGGGTTTAGAGGATCTCACCCTTGAGCAGAACCTTGTGGCTTTGTGTGACCATTGGACAGCTGTAGACTTACAGATGTAATGTAATGTTTTACTTGTACTGTCTTATCTTGATTTTAATGGGGGGTTTTTGGACAGATGAGTCCCCTCTGCACACAAATTTAATATGGGTACTAATAAAGAAACCTTGAACTTTATAACATCATCATATTTATGAACAGATGACCGACAGATGACCCTGCACATCATCAGAAAAATATTCCTACCACAAGTTGTTCACATACCACAGTTTGAGAAACAGTGTGACCTAAACTGTCTACCACCCCCCACCTGCTTGTCTCCATGGAGATGTCCATGCTTTCCTGCAGTAGGGCATAAATCAACTTAAGTCACAGATCAGATTTGTGAAGAGGCAGCATCGCTCATCTTAATAATGAATGTTTAACAAGGTATTTTTCAGCAATAAAAGCGCCTGAAAAAGACTAAATGCAAGACAAGTTTAGTATTTTATTGGAACAGTGTCAAGTTGTAATAAGAAATTTGCAAAGAGAAAAGTAAGAAAAACAGTCTCCTGGATCTGACTTGGATTCTATTAAAAGTAACTGATCAATGCAACCTGACAAATGAATTTTCAAAAGTTCATTGTTTGCAGTTTTCCAGACTTGTTGTGGTTAGCGGTTCAACTTTCAATACTCAAATGGACTTTTTCATTGTGTTGTTCGTTGAGTAAAACACTTAAGCGTATCTCATCGAGCTCCAAAATAAGCAAAGATTTTAATAAAGGTTGCATTGTAAGTCTAGCAATCACACTATATTCTTTTCTGTAATTCAGTCTCCACTGGTTTTAAGCTTTTGTTATTCCATTGCATTCCCTCACAGTCTGTTTTGTGTTCTGCCTTGCATCAATTGAGCGTTTTTACAAGAAAAGACCCAGGCATGTGCTGACCTCTCCGAATGATAATCCTCTGCAGCCCAAAGGTTTTACTTTTTATATGCATTCAAATCCACATATGTTCTGGTATCGACATGGCACGGCAAAATACATCATGTTTGACCTGCTCACATAAAGTGCAAAGACTGAATAAATGTGTGGATGCAGACTTTTTACATTGTAATGCCAAGTCATCTTTTGGGCAAAAACACTATTCAAAATTTTAATTATTCATACAAGTGTTGTGGCTTACATAAAATGGACGTTTATGAACTACACACAATGGATTAGTCTTTTCATGCAAAAAAAATACAGCTGGCTTTCTGCTAATTTTTGACAAGTGTGGGCCACAAAAATAAACATTTTGGAACAATTATTTGTCACACAATCACAAGAACCACACACATGCCGAATTCAGTCACGATTTCTTTCGAGGTGAGGACAATGCAAATGTAGCTATAAGCATTATTTCAGCCCGGAAAACTACTCCTGGTCCATCTGCTTCACTTTCCTCCTACATCATAGACTCATCCCAGCCTGATTTAAATTCTCACTTTCTCATTCAGCAGCCCTTCTCCACCCCAGCACCACTTTTACTCTCATCACCATCTCTGCAAAATCAGATTTTCTTTCCAGGCAACAGAAGAGCAGATATTTACTGGAGGTAAGAGGTTGGTTGTGACTGTGATGAAACATCCAGAGAGCATTTTTCCAATAGAACAATGTAAATATTAGGGCTGAAGTCCTTAAATCGATGAATCGGTCGATGGCATCTTAGTCGACCAAAATTTGTATTAGTCGACTAATTCTTTTAGGTAGATTATAAGGTTTTATCTTGAACAAGAACAAAAAATTGTAATTTTGTAAGGATTTGGAAACAAATTATTGGTGCAATCTGCCGTTTTATAGATAAATGCCATGTCATCTATTCATTTTAGCCATAAATTGCCTTTTTTGCATGAACTCCAATGATTTTTTAGTACTAGAGAAAAGAGAATATAAGATCATCGGAGTGCCTTGATCTCTTTTTACAACTCTAGTATGGATTTTTAGTACTTTTGTTTGGGTCAGATCAATAAAATAAAACATACTTTTTAGTTTCAAAGTTTTAGCCACACCCCCTTTTTAGTTGATGGGACGTACCTTTAGTCGACCAAGAATTTCTTTGGTCGACTACAGCCCTAGTAAATATAAACTGCAGAGCAACTAAAGCTTTCAAAAATAATGGGTTTTGTGGCAAGTTTTACCTGGTTTCAAATAATTTATCTTTTTTTGGTCTATACGCTTTTTGACCTTTAGCTTTGGCTCACTTTATTTGCAAACTCCTGCTCTGATTGGTTAGGGTTCTGAAAGAAAAGTACAACTGTGCATAATCGATGTATTAAGAGCCACTAAAAGAAAGCTTATTCTATTTAATTCAGGTGCTGTCTGGCTGCTCTGGTTGGTTGTTGAAAAGGTTCTCGCAACATTCTGTACCTTAATGCCAATCTGATAAATAGCATAATCACCACAGTGACCACACAATAGCACCGAGATATATTCCAACGTAGTGCAGAAGCCAATGTTGACAGTTGTTTTTGCAACTTTCTGACATCCATATACAATTAAGAGTTTTTCCCTCTAATTACCAGTGTCTTACAACAAGAAACTTTTAAATCCATATTTACAACTTAATTATATTTGTGATCTAGTTTCCATTGACAGCAGCCTTTGAACCAATGACTTATCTACAATATCTGGTTTAATAAAGCATGTTGTTTTTTCTTCCAGTCCGTTAGACTTTCAAAAACCAGTGCAGTGTGTTTGTGAACGTGCAGTGATAGTGGCACAGGGCGGTTTGCTTGTGCCTGGATCAGATAACACAGTTTTATTGGGTGAGGGACAAATAAAGGGGAGCAGAGCGGCGTGTGAGAAGACAGACATAGATCTAAAATGTCCATTCATCCCTGAGTCATGTCCTAATCACCTCCAGATGCCCGCTCACAAAAACACACTGCACACGGCTCAAGGAAACTGCTCCTGATGAGGTTTTTGGTTATTTTTTTCCCTGTTTATTTATAAAATGATTCTGGATTTAGGTCAAACTGTTTTAGATGTGAAAGGGTTTTTCCCAGCTGCATGTTCTATTACTCTATTGGACTTAGAAGATCTGAACCACTGAACTAGTTGCCCGAATGTTAAGACTTGCATTACTTTATCAAACATATTTTATCTTGGGACTAAAATGCCACAGACTTTTACATTTAGGGCAGCAGAAGAACTTCCAGGAGAAATACTTATGAATAGCCTTATGACCAACTGAAACAACAGAAGTTTCTCTGTTCCACCTGGACCTGACTTATGTGTCTCCAGAGTTTTTCTGCTCCACCTGGACCTGACTAATGTGTCTCCAGAGTTCTTTTGCTCCACCTGGACCTGACTGATGTGTCTCCAGAGTTTACCTGGACCTGACTGTGATGTGTCTCCAGAGTTCTTCTGCTCCACCTGGACCTGACTAATGTGTCTTCAGAGTTTACCTGGACCTGACTGATGTGTCTCCAGAGTTCAACTGAACCTGACTGTGACGCCTGGGCTCTTCCACAATGAGAAGCTATCTGTCACTTCGGTTTACTTACTGAAGACAAGCACATCATCATGGAGATGGTCCGTGAGTGCTCACTGCTGCTGACAGGTGCCCAGGCAGCACTGAAGGATGTATGGGTCAAATGCAGAGAATTAACTTACATTATTTTGTCTGGACAATATGAAATCAAACAAATCTATAAAGAAAAGTTACAAGTCGGTGTATTTTTACAACTTCCCTGTACACATTTCATTAAAAGTTCATCCATAATCTGCTCTTTGCTATTCACATGCTGTCCTGTTTCAGTTGCTGCTGCTCCAGTGTCAATGCCTAGACCTCGGATGCCACCTAATCCTGAGAACCTGGACCTTTCTCACTCCTTCCCTCTTTCCTCTCTTTGACTGGCTGTCGTCGTTCTGCCCGAAAATTTGTTTCCCTCTGCCACTGGTTTCTGGCTCCATTGACTTGCATGAGGATACACGTCAGTCTTGGTCATATCTACAGCCTGTCTGTCCATGGGAGGGTCCAAGAACAGGGGATAGTCTGGAACAATTATCCATCTGCCTATTTGTTGGTGGACAAACTGCCTGTATTTCCTAATAGTGACTGTTTCTGATTTTCCAGTGTTTCTGTTGGTATTGACCAAATGCTTCATTGTTTCATTTTCTGACAACTCTGTTTGCTAAATCAACAATCATGTGAAGTCCTCTGAGATAACTGCAGTTGTGATTTTGAGCTATACAAATAAACTGATTTTTTTTTTTTACACTTCAATATGTTGAGACAATACTGCAATTTTAGCCTCAGTAACAGGGCTTGAGGTGAAACTTAAAAGAACTATCATGGAAATCTGTCATTTTGCTATTAAACGTCTATGGAAATTACTAGCACATGATCTTAGTTCAAACCAACATTTATTTTTACTGGATGATGTATTTGCATATCCCATGTAACTCTTTTCATCTCTATGTGTGTGTGTCAGATGATTTTGGTACAAAGTTACTATTTGTCTTAGATTCTTGGCAAAGTTTTATATCTACTGCTTTCACTCTTGGATTAAAACCAAGGCTTCTTCATCTGACGCGGTACGTTTCAACAGCATGTGAGGAAATATATGCATAACTCTGTCCTTACATGGCGCCTGTTTGAAGTGGGCTTCTCAAACACAAGCCACATCCCTCATACTCTATTGGCTATATTAAAGTTGTGCTCCGGAGCTGGCCCCTTAATAAAAACTCACAAAAACATCATTTGCAAAAGTCATTTCGATTTCCTGTTTTAGAAGCCAGTTGTGCAGCGCTCCTCTGTTATTTTGGAAAATAAATAAGATCAGAGGCTGCGGAGTTTGAGAGTAAACAGCAAGGATAGAAAAAGCAAAGTTCAATTATTCAAAGGGATATTATCTGACTAATGTTGTGCATAATTTCCTGTTTTTTGTGTATATGCTAATTTAAAGAGGAAGGGCACCATGATTTTAAAGATTTTATAAACACACATTTGTATTCAAAGAAGATTTAAAAAAAGACTTCACATTCATCTCACATTTTTGTGCTCCCCATGTTGCAAACAACTGAAATAATGGAGAATAAAAATAAAAAGCACAACAAAAAAATAAAAATATAAGTTTACAAATTGTGACTTAGAGCAGACTAGCCTCTCTTGTCATAAACTGTTTAATTTCAAACTTTCTAAAATATTTTAGATTATTAGAAATGCAATGCTAGGCTCAAAGTGAAAGTGAAGCTAGTATGTACAACTTTTATTTGGTTATTTGTCTGCTGTTCTCTCTAGTAACAGAGGATGTTTAATTGTAATTGTCTTGCTCCCAAGAACAAAAATCTCACGTTAAAGTTAGCTAGCTGTTAGCTAACAGTCGGCAGATCCACCAAGGACTGGGCAATACTGACAAAAATGGATATCTTTATCATTTTTTGACATATCTGGCAACAGATACAACAGTACAATGGTCACAATGATTAGATCAAATATTCAAGCTTAATAAATATTCGCACATACAAATGTAGGGAAACAAGATTTTTACATGCTAAAAAAGATATAATAGATTTGGAAAGTGTTTTCAAATTAGTTCTCATCACAGTAAAATAATACACATTTTAGTTGACAGAGACACCACTGAGATGTTAACTGACTAAGATACTTTAGACACATTGTGAAAATAAAAATGAATGAAAATATTGCCTTTATAAAGCTATTTGAAAGTTTACATAACATTTTGTATGTTATGTAAACTTTTGTCTGTATATTATTTTGTATGTTTTGTGTCTTCACATAAGATACTCGATATCCATTTTTTACACATCTTCAACAACATTTACGATATCTTAAATGTGATACATCGCTCACCTCTAGACTAACCATCAAAAAGTTACAAATTGCACCTTGACACAATGACAATCTACTCCTGTCGTCACACTGTGCCACCTGGTGTTCTAACGGTCTCCCATCCAAGTACTAACCAGGCTCTTTCTTGCTTAGCTTCTGAGATCTGACAGGATCAGGCTTTGACAAGCAGGTATGGCAACGAAGAACAAGCTTTTACCAAAAATATTAATTGCTGTATATTACACAATAAATCCAACATATTCATTGGTTTCAGCCTCATGTTTATTGATATGAGGACTTTTGTCTATTCAAGGCATTGTTCTGAAATGCCTAATTGCTATGGCAACAGCGCTGGATTTGTAACACTCTGAAACCCATAGGCTCTAACATCCTCTTTTCAAGCAGCAGCTCTTTCTTTCCTGTTCTTTTTCTCACCTCATAAGTCATTAACTTAAGCTCAGATGTAACTTAACACTTTCTTTAATTGCAGAATGAAATCATCTTCAGTCATATTACTTGTCGTATCACTTTGTTTATTGCTCTGGTTACAAATAACATCAAAAGCAGTGCATTTCAAACGTGTCAGTCACTCATTTTAAGCTAACAACACCCACGCGAACAATAGGCGAAAGGGCAAGGACACAATAACCTTCACATGACCCTATTGTTCGCCTGTGTTGGATGGTTTACGGTCGTATGCTCAGCAGTCAGTTGTGTTAGGAATGATAATTGTTGTAAGTGTAATTGTCCTGTCAGTCAAACACACATGCAGCTGGAAGTTTCAAGTTTCGACCGTTTATTTACAGTTGGGTCAAAAGTTATAAGGAAGTGGAAGTATAATGCCATTGTTTGATTTTACAATATACTGTATTTGCTTTTGATTGGAAAATAAATTGTAGATGGTAAAGTGCTGTATATATCAAAGATGTAAAGTATCTACAATGTAAAATATAAAAAAAACACAACTCAAAACACTTTAAAAAGTTTAGTTTGGTCTCTTTTGAAAACTAAACTTCTGTCAGAGTTGGCATTACAAATAAAATAACCACTGACATAAGAAATTAAAACACAAAACAAACTAATAATAAATAGAAGATAATGCATAGTTCTTTGGTATTTAAACTATATATTAAATCTTGGGTGCATGGTAGCAGAATTGTTTGAGCTTTGACTTCTCTCCTCCCAGCTCCAAAATCATGCATGTTTAGGTTAATTGGACATTGTAAATTTCCCCTCTGACTAAATGAAAGAGTGAATGATAACCTCCTCTCCTAAATCCTTTGACACACAGTTAAAACGGACATGTATTCATTGTTGGAGAGGACCACCCAAGCACATCCAATCAGAGTTCAGCAATTGGCTCCTGATCAAGACTAAAATTCTTCATTATTCAGTTCAGACAGTACTCAGGAGTCTCAGTTTTCTTTCACAAAATGCTTAATTTATGTTAGACTTTTTAGTGGAAAGCAAACAGGTTATTAGTTTATAACTAGACAAGATATTTACCCCAACTTTAGGTCTTTCTCATTCCTCGCTCTGACAAATCCTTTGACAGATCATGCATGGATTTTTTTATTCATTGGCATAGCTTTAAAATACATCTTTTATACACAAAAGTGAGGCAGGCTTACCTTACCTTCTGCACCCTCAATCATCTCTCATTGCAAAGAGTCGCTTAGTGATTCATGTTACAATAGGACAGTGGAAGAAAACAAAATGTACCATCACAAAAATAGTGTAGGTCCCATGTTTCAATTTTAACAAGGCCTTTAAAAAAAAAGAAAGAAAATTTTGCTAATTTTTAGATAAAAATGTTTTATTTCAAGTGAAATAATCTGCCAGTGCAGTAGGAAAATTTGACTAACCTAGTTGTTTTGAGCAGGAAATTAAGTACTCTTTTGAAGTACTCCTGACAAGACTTTTAAGCAAATCTACTCTTGATTAAAGCAATTATGGCTTAAAACGGATACAAATTTGCTTAAAACAAGGTAAGATAAGGTAAATCAGAGTAGAATATCTTAAAACAAGTCAAATAATCTTAGTAAGACTTGATCTCATTAAGTGAAAAAATCTTAAAATTAGTGTTTTAAGATTAATATGCTTAATTTAAGTCATTTTATCTAAGTTAGACTTTCATTTTTTGCAGTGAAATCTAAACGTTCGACAATTTGTAGTGTCTTTTGAACAGATTTTATTTACACAAGCCTAAAACTTGTACTTGTTGATGTCAGAGTCCATAATTATAATAAACTAATGATAATAATCTGGCATCATAAAACCTTGCCACATTCAACCCGCAAGAACCAAAAGTAAATCTATTTTAATCCAACAAATCTCAAACTAATGATCTAACAGAAAAAAGCATAAACACAGCTAGATAAATCTTCTGTCTGCCATCTTTTCCGATCTGCTACCGGCCGTGCACGGGCTAATCTAAAAGACATGACCTCTGCTCAGATAAACTTCAAAGCCTTCAGTGTGTGGGGCTGGCGTAGGCTATCTGTCCTTGTTAAAAGCAAACAGGGGATGCACATAAACTGCATTTACAAGCCAGCTGCATCCCCAGTGGAGAGGAGGCCGACTGGTAAACACTGGAGATAGTAGGAGAGAAGATAAGCGAGCTTTGAATTATGTAGGCCAGAGGAGCTGAGGCTGAGGGGCCGAGGCGGGTGAAGGGCGAGGAAAACAGGAATATGTTTAAAGATTTTGGAAATAGAGGAGTTTTGACCCAATTTTAAGTCCAATTTTTCTCTCTACAAGTATAAAGAGCTGTGGCCTTACTGTTTGTTACATCACTTATTATATCTGTGAGATCAGTGCCATCTATCACGACAGTTTATCACCTCATGAAAGTCAGTCAGAGCAGCCAGAGAACTGCCTAATGCTGAGCTCCAGGAAACTGATCAGTTCTCACATCATAGTGTTTTAGCAGGATAAACTTGTAGACTATATAACTAATGCAAACTAACGGCTAAACATTAAAAAAAAAAAAAAAATGATAATAATAATAATCTGTTTTTAATGTTAACATTCTTTTTTCCAGCAGTAAAAGGAAGCATAGGTAAGATTTTGATGTCAGATTTTATAAACATGACCTATCCATCTAATTTTGCCCCGCCTACTTTTTCTACCGTTACACACAGAACTCGGAAACACACTTCCAGTCAGCTCCTCCCACGTCCATTTTATTAACGTAACCTGCTGAGAAGACTTGCAGCAACATCATATTTCAGGTAGGTTATTTTTTCAAAATAAGCTGGATCACTGGAAAACAACCGTTAAAGTGTTTAAATAATTGTTTGCCGGTCGGATCGCTGCGGTAGCCCGATGTTAGCCAAGTGACATTTGGCACAAACAAACATCAAATGTACTGATCACACACAGGGCATATACATAACTGTCAGTGTTTTAAAATTGAGATTGACCTACAAGATAGTGCAGCTACAGCATTAGCTAACTTCTTGTTTATCCCTTTTAGCTACACTTTTTACAGAGTTTGTGCCTTTTTGTCATCAGTTGTCGGCAATACACATCAAATACATGGTTGTTAAATCACACAAATAGTGCTGGTGTAATAAATAGTGTTTCAGATGCTCCATAAAAGAGATAAACAAGAAAATATTTCCAAGTGTTGTGTGTAACGGTAGAAAAAATTGGGCGGCAAAATAAGATGGATATTTGTCCACATGATAACATGGTAAACATGTTCATATGTAATCTTAATTTTACTTTCACTCTTCATGACTAATGTTGCTTTTTTTACCCATATGCAACCAGGATCTTTTTTTTTTTTTCATGCCAGTCTGAACAGCACAAACCACATTTTTTCGACAGATATTTTGACTTCAGACTGAAGATGCAAGTCACATTTACTTATCTGACTTCTACAAATGCTACAGGTGCCACATTCTTTCACTGAAAAAGATTGAGAAAAACTCAATCAAAAAGAAAATGCCAGCAGACAACTGCAATGAAGTGAGAAAATAGAAAAAGCAAGTCATAATGTTGGTGATTTTGAAGGAGAAAATGTGACAAAAGAAAATATCCAGGTCAAAGTTTAGGCACTTATGATAGGATTTGTGTTGACTGATTAAAAATAAATCAAGTGTTCCCTAAACCGGAGAACCTGGAAGAAATAATGCCATGCGGGAGTCAAACCCACAACCTTCTTGCTGTGAGGCGAGAGTCCTATCCACCCTGTCGCCACGCAGTAAAAAAATTACCATTAATGTGTTAAAACGTTACATTTTTCAGACACTGGGAGAACATGTTGACTTCTAATTATACAAATCACTTTTTAAAAATTAATCTATCTTTTTACATTTTCAAACATTCTCCATTTGTCTTGACTTATTTAGACTCCTTTGATCATAAATGAGTTTCAGTCACATTTATTCACAAACATCTTGATGGATAAAGCTACTTTTCAGACTGACAATTAGAGAAGTCTGCATCATTTCTATTCCCAAAACATTCTGTCTTAAATGCTATCTTATTATAACAAATAAATTAAATGAAAATGTTTTCTTGAAATTCATTTTTATCAGGTGTGTGAATATTATATTCCAAGAAACTGAACACTCTCGTGCAACTGAGAAACAAAAGAGAGAAAAAACAATGTTGAGTGACAATGTTGATTATTTTTTTAGTTTAACAATGTTTAGTGGTCTCACATCATTAGTTTAGTCGATGTATTTTGATTTGAATAAACTTGCATTGCCCTGCAGCTAATGCTCAAGTGCTGAGAAAATCACTGTTTTCTCCTACCACCTATCCCTGCACACTAATTTGTCATTACTCAAAAACATCTGAGTAAAGCAAGTAGGGTTCAAACTGATCATGCCATTTTCCAACAATAAAATGGAAAATTAAAAATCTGCAGTTTGTTCCAGTAAAATTTTACATAAAAAAAGGCAAGGCTTATGAGTAGAGCTCATCTCTGTGACAATCTGCTTTATTGGTGAAATCGTCTTATTGTCATTTCTCTTTTCTCTATTTGCTGTTTGTTATCTGTTTGTTCAAATACATAGACTATTTTTTCCAACTTATTACTCTTAGTGTCAGTGTTTCCAAGTCCATGTCTTTATAGCGACTTTGTGCTTCTTTTTAAAGTCTTTTTTAGAGTGTGCTTTTAGTTTTTAAATTGAATAAATTTTAGCAATTTGTCAGGTTTGATTTATGAAAATATATAAATTCTTATAATAGAAAATTTTGAGCATGATTTTATGTCTAAAAGTCGTTATTAATGTCAGAAAAACACACTTGGTTTGTAGCAACACACAATGTTCTAATTGATCGATTCTTTTATTAACTTCTATTTAAGGGGTGAGTTTGCTTGTTTCTCTCTGAAAATCTGGCAACACTTATTTTGTCAGATTTTGACAGCTGGATTGAACTATTGATAGTGAACTGTAATTTCCTCAAAGACAATAGGAAAATAAACCGTCTACAAGAATTGTGATAAAATCGAAATCGTAATCTCTCTCCCAAAAAAAAAAAATCATGATGTACATTTTTTGCCATGTCGCCCAGCCTTTCTTATGAGTTCTGCATTTTTGAAGTCAATGGACTAGTTTATTTTTCTAAGACATTTAAATTTCTACAATGAACAACATGTGAACTTTATGTTATTGCTTATTACTAAATAGGTCTTCTTTATTCTCTTCTTTGCTCTGTTATGTATCTGTCACCAAACTGTACTCTTTACTCTTCAGGAAACTCTTTCTTATTATATGCAGCAGCAGCAGCAGCAGCAGGAGCAGCAGATATTGCAAGTCAGAAGGTTTAATAATGCAAAAGTTGATGGTGAGCAATAACAGGAAGTGTGTCTATGGAGAGCGTTATTGTCTTTGCGGCGTTGGCTGCAGAGGTCGACCAGAATAAGCTAACCCGTATGACTTAGTGACTCACCAGTTTGGAGCAATTCCACAGTGAAAAGTCAGAATTCTCACAAGCAGAGAAAGACATGTTCAGGCTGTGGTGTTCAGACGCCAAAAATGTATGAGGGTAAGATGGACTTGTTGATAAAATAACAAGGAACTAGTGCTATTACGGAAACTCAAGATGAACAATAAATAACTAAGCTCTATAATTTGAGAAAAAAATATATATATACAGTATAACAAAATATTAGAAAATTATGTTCAATGTTCCCATTTGTGTGAGAGAACTGACCAAAAAAATAGAAATGGGTTTTTTGCATTGAAAAACTATTAAATGTTTGCACCGGAAAAAGGTGCCTTGCCCTCTCCAGGTGGGTGGAGAGTCCTTGCCTCAAGTGGAGGAGTTCAAGTATCTCGGGGTCTTGTTCACGAGTGAGGGAAGGATGGAACGTGAGATTGACAGGCGGATCGGTGCAGCGTCTGCAGTGATGCAGTCGCTGTATCGAACCGTTGTGGTGAAGAAGGAGCTGAGCCGAAAGGCAAAGCTCTCGATTTACCGGTCAATCTACGTTCCAACCCTCACCTATGGTCATGAGCTTTGGGTAATGACCGAAAGGACAAGATCGCGGATACAAGCGGTCGAAATGAGTTTCCTCTGCAGGGTGGCTGGGCGCTCCCTTAGAGATAGGGTAAGAAGCTCAGTCACACGGGAGGAACTCAGAGTAGAGCCGCTGCTCCTCCACATCGAGAGGGGCCAGCTGAGGTGGCTCGGGCATCTGTACCGGATGCCTCCTGGACGCCTCCCTGGTGAGGTGTTCCGGGCATGTCCCACTGGGAGGAGACCTCGAGGAAGACCCAGGACACGCTGGAGGGACTATGTCTCTCGACTGTCCTGGGAACGCCTTGGGATCCTCCCGGAAGAGCTGGAGGAGGTGTGTGTGGACAGGGAAGTCTGGGCGTCCTTGCTCAGGCTGCTGCCCCCGCGACCCGACCCCGGATAAAGCGGAAGAAAATGGATGGATGGATGGATAAATGTTTGCATATATTTTTTGTGTTTGTACAGATTTAAACTTCTTGGATTATTTTTTGTACACAGAATATTTAGCAAAGTTATCCATAAAATAATGCAGTAAACTATTCCATCTAACACAGATAGAATCATTGAACTAAATATTTCTTCACATACAGATAAGTAGGGGCATTCATAACAGAGCATGTCAATATGACCAGGGGCCAGAATTCTAAGCTATTGCATCAAATAACAGCACTTGTAGGTACCGAGTATATACTGTATAATTGTGAAACAAAATCACTGGAAAACACATCTATTGATCACATTAAATAAAGAATTAGAGCTTTGAAAACATTCAAAAGCTAGCTTGTGAGTTACAGATGGTCAATCTGAAATGACTGCTGCTCAAACGATGGGGGGAAAAAAAGAAAAGTCATGGCCATTATTAAATTTGATTAGTTAAAGCATCTGAACTAAGAAGTTAGTAAACTCTCCCTACAAGATGGCTGCTAAGACATTTGTTGCTATACGTCACAATGACTACCTCCTCTTTAGTTACTATAATAACTCAATGGGTTGAATCCAAGCCCCAGTGATCAAATATGGGGAGGAACTATGCATCAATGACTTTTGCTCACTGGCATTCATTGTGGCCGTTAGCTTTAGCCTTTTGCTAGGTTGCGCTAGGAGCTGAACGTTCCGACCATTCGGACCAATCAGAGCGGGAGTTACAAAGCAAGCAGCGGTAGCCAAAGCTAAAGCTTAAAAAGCCATTTTATACAAAACTAAAACTTATTCAACCAAGGATCATTGAGCATGTCTTTTAAAAGTGAAAATAGTCCATAATTCTGCTCAAATAGGCGGCCATATTTGTCTTGGTTTTGAGAGTGCACTTCCATGCAAACAAAAATGTTCCGTTGTGATTGGTCCGCTGCCACGCTGTGATTGGTTCGGCTCACCGGGGCTGTCTTTACTTCGACGTAGGGTCTCTCCAGTTGGATTTTCTTGAAACATTCTGGTGTAAGCATGTATTTGTGATAGCAATGCATTTGTGAAAGTACTGCAAAATGTTCAAAACAAGTCTGAATATGATTTGTGTACAAAAGAACCTTTCTCAACTCTAGTCAGAAGTGTGAATATGCTGTGTTTTTTTTTTCTGAGTCTAAACCACAACAAAAAATAAAGCATTCACAAAACAAGTGTGAATGAAGCAAAATGTAACCCCATGTGTGTTTATGATGAGAGAACGTTGTTTCGTGTGGCTTAAAAGACTATATTTCACTGTAATTGTCCTGTGCTCACACTATAACATGTGCGTATGCTGTTTAAAAATGTGATTCTAATCATTTTCACACGTGCTGAGAGTGGTGCTGGTTTTGCCACACGTATCAGATTGTTAGCGGTTTTAGCAGCGCGGCTAACTCAGAACACATGAGGGTGACATCACATCTGGCCCTGTCAAACACCAGAAATAAAGGAGCGTAAAGTTAAACATCTCCAACATGGCTGCCCTGGAGCCAACTGTCAGTGACATCTGATGGTGAGGAAAGCACTGGGACAAATACTCGCTTTAACTGTCACGCTTCAAGTGGCGTTTTTCATGATGATTATAGAAGTGTAAAAACGATATAGATCCACATTGTAAGAGGTTGAGCCATTGATTGAACTATATTTGTGTGACATATTATATCAAGGGAACTCATTTTCACAAAGGGCCACATAAACATCATGCTTGTCATTAAAGGGCTGGTGGTGACCGCAATAAACCTCACTACTTTTTGACAAATTACAAATAATAGTTTCTGTATTTGAGTTTGTATGTTTATTTAAGTTACAAAATATGTGCACACATATGCATAATTTCACACAAAGTCACGCTTCAAGTGACGTTTTTTTCATTAGTATTTCATTAGGTAAAGACACACACATTTATCCTTGTGGTAATATAAGATTGAAATTAATCTTATATGACCTTGAGGGCAGCACAAAATGATGTGGAGGGCTGCATCCAGCCCCTGGGCCATGTGTTTGACACATATTACATTAACACAAGCATTTGTCATTATTGTGTTTACCTCACTGCTAGTATCTAAAAAAGTATTCAACTGCTATAATTAAAAGTATGTTTTTTCAAGATGTTTACACATTAGTTTGGTTGAACAGAAGCATAAACAGATGTACAAATACGCTAAGGGAAAGAGTCATTTAAAAGTTTAGAGTTTTTTAGTTTGTATGAGATAAGTAATAGTAGTAATCTCTCCCTACACAAGATGGCTGCCGGAACAAGACATGTGTTGCTATATGTTACTACGACTACCTCCTCTCTAGTTATTATAATAACTCAATGGGTCATCAAAGATGGCGGGCGCCGTGCCTCAATGGTTTTTACTCACTGGCATTAGTTGCCATCATGGCCTTCATAGTTGTGAGCTACAGGCTATGGAATATGCGCAGTTGTGTGTCCCCCATAATTCTTGGTGCGAGGAGTAGGACGAGCTCGAGCTGAGTGAATCTGAATGAAGCCAAAAGCTCACGCCTGACGGTTCGGACCTATCAGAGCGGGAGTTACAGAGTGAGCAGCAGTAGCCGAAACTAAAGTTTATAAAGCCATTTTATACAAAACTAAAACTTTTTGAAAACAGAAGAAAGTTCATGATGTGAAACTAGAAAAGAATTGCAACAAAATCTGACAGTTCTTAAAGCTGTAGATGCCGTTTCTGCCGAATACGAGCGGTTTGTGTTTGCATTGCGCTCTAGGGAAAAAATGTCTAGCCTCTAGAGGGATTTTACCGCTGCAGTACCAATGGAGCGGCTACTGGGGCTGTTTTAAAACGGCTACAGACTAGCAAAGTCCTATCCAGATAAAATAATAGATCCATGGTTAAACTATGGCAGAGAAGAGATTTCCTTGGTAACTTCCGTAAATGTTTCAAATTCATTAAAATTGTGTGTCCCTGGCAGTTGTTCAAATTCTCATCCAACACATTCTCATTAAAAAAAAAAAAAAAAAGAAGAATGCATACATGTATACATTCTTCTCACTTATAACTATGGAGTCACTCAGTCTTCAGAGGCTAAAAGTAAAAGAGTTGCAGCTTCAGAATCCAGCCATTTGTTTGTGTCCAAAGACTTAGAAAGGCTTCAGTTTCTATTTTAGGCTGTGTTTAAGTTTTTCATCATAGATTTTCAGAGCTCTTAAATGTAGTGGTAAAAAAGCAAGAATTTGCTGATAAAACAACACATTTTATTAATTTTCTTTATGGGATTTGTGATCTAATGAGAATTCTTGGTCTGCCTTGCTTCTCATTTCTTTGCTCAAACATCCTTAAATGGCCTTTCATCAGTCTAATTCCAGCAGCCGCTCTGCTGACACACAATGTCACAACACTCGTAAATGACAATGGAGGATTTCTGCCCCGAACAGAACCCAGCCTCAAATTGACTTTTTATGAGGTGTGAACATTAAATGGCAGATAGAGCGGAGAGAGATGGAGGGAGGTTTGGATCCACAAAGTCGCCGCGGTAAAAACTACTGTGGTTGGAGCAGAAATATGGCATGTTTTACATTAGTGCCACTGAATATGATTAGATTTTTACTTATGTCTGCTAATCCAACACAGTTCAAACAGTGATAATATTAAAATTTACTGACCTGGATAGGCTTAGTTTATTTAGACTGGAAATCATAGAATAGCTTAAAGCATATTTATACAATAAGTTGCAACTGATCTAACGCAAATGACGTGTCAAGTGAACACATTTTCTATTTTCCGAAAGTCTATAACAGGGGTCGACAACCTGCGGCTCTTTAAAGACTCCAATGTGATTCATTGACAATAAGTAAAAGCACTGTTAAAAGAAAAAGAAAGATTATACTCTATTATATTGCATTAATGTGTGTAAATGGGACAATTACACAATCTGGACAATCTCAGGCAGTCAAGCTTTATAAGAATATAAACAGTTATTTTGGAGGTTGTTGACTTTTCTAAAATGCACCAGAAGGCAGAAAGTGACAGATTACTTGATCAAGCATGAAAGATTTACTTTGCATATTGCAAGCATATTCACTTTTTTGTCTTGTACATTTTTTTTTAACTATTGTTGTGGCTCTTTCTGACTTACATTTTTCTTTGAATTGGCCCATTGTGCCTCCTTTGGTTGCACACCCCTGGTCTACAACATTGAAAAAATTAGTCAAATTTTAAGTTGCATCTGTGTTTAGATTGCATGAGAAACTTTGCCTAAATGTCACAAAATTGAGAGGGAAAACATCACCGCTATTGTTTATAATGTTTACAACAGATAGGGCTGGGCCATTAACCGAAAAATTGAGAGATCAAATCGAAACGAATCGTCAATTATTTTGGTGGTGGGTTTTGAATTGAAAGATCGAAAACCAATATTTTATTAATAAAAATGTGTAGTTTGAAGCAAAAGTCAAATTTTAAGCCAGAATATTGATATATAGTTTCAAAAAATATATAAATGGGACATATTAAAAGTTTTTGTTTTGTTTATGTTCATGAATGGAATTTTCATTTGTTTTTGAAAAGGTCAAACAAAATCGAATCGAAAATCGAGATCGATCAATAAGAGAAAAAACATTGTGACTATATTATTTCCAAGATTGCCCAGAACTACATACACAACATTGCCACAGCAACAAAACTAAACAACAGCAGTCAATATCAATGCACAAAACTATCAAGTACAATTGTATTTGTACTTTTCATTATTTATAACTTATGAGGTAAATTTAATTTTGATTATGACCATGTCTTATTTGCCTTTAATCAATAACGAGGACAAACAGAAACAAAATATATTATCTGATGGACCGACTCAATTAAGAAACCGGTGAACTAATTTACCGCAACAAAAAAATAATTACAAATACACAGTGGTAAAACATGCAACAACACAAATCATATAATTTTGCCAAACCTTTTTAGCTCAACATGGTGTTTTTAAGGTGAGACAAAATGTAATAGCTAAAACAGCAACGTTGCGTAATGCTTTGAAACATGGTTTTTGAGCTGCAAAATACATTTCTCCAATTGAATAATGGCTGATTATAACCAAAACATGAGCTCAACTTTTAACAACTTCCCTTATTTTACCTCCAAATGTTCCTCTTTGTAGTTCTGCTGCCCATGTCACGAGCGTTCCCACGAAAATACTGAACATAAATCTAACGAAATGAGGTCGCCATAAAGTCTGTGTAAAAGCTGCCCATGTTGCCCCAAGTTGGTCAAATGATATATTTTAATAGATGATTTAACTTTCCCAATTGCGTGGTGGTGACGTCCTGTAAATAAGCCAACAAAAGACCTAATAAAGCTTCAACACAGACGTTCAGAAGTGACCGGCACTGAGAGCAGACTGTATATGACAAATTACATTATTACAGCAGGAAACGCTTTAATTTTGTTACAGATTACGACGACAACCAGCCATTGAATGTATCACTAAATTGAATAAGAACGTACAGGGATTAAATAAATTTGCTTCCATGAGATTCTGAGAGGGCTTCAGATTCAAACCAAGATCT
This sequence comes from Mugilogobius chulae, assembly GCA_038363315.1. Classification (NCBI taxonomy): domain Eukaryota; kingdom Metazoa; phylum Chordata; class Actinopteri; order Gobiiformes; family Gobiidae; genus Mugilogobius; species Mugilogobius chulae. The sequence goes on along the minus strand of CM076405.1, from coordinate 28,314,940 downwards.
AGGGCATTTCAAAATGATGATGTAGATGGTGATGTAGAATTTTCAGAGTCAGTGAGTTAAAGCCACATATAACAGACATTTATAGAGGTCTGTTAGTTGCATTTATTTAGCTTATTAATGCCACAGCTAAATGTCTAGTCAGAGGAACTACCCTCTCCCCATGTTTGTGTTTACACTGCAACAGTTTGTGACAGTGGGTCAAAAATGGCTTTAACATTAGTGACTGTACAGTTTGGAACATTTACATAGCCATTCATACAGTGCGAAAAGGCCTATTGTTGTTGCCTCAGTTCTTTTCTATTGGTGTTAAAATTGTGGGATTACTTATGAATTCAAACAAAAGGCAAACTGAAACAGACGTTTGTAATAATCTTAGGTCCCAAAAATTATTAATTATTTAGTTTTAATGGATGTATTTTACTAGGTAATTGTTGTGTATGAGCCAAATACAATTGAACATACAGTTTATAGTAAAAAAAAAAAATGAAATTAAATAATGAATAAACATTACAAAGTTGGAAGTGTGGGAGAGATAGACTTTTGACCCGGTTAAGGTGCTAGTGACAAGAGGGCAGTGGTAAAGACATAAGAGGAATAAGCTTTGAATGAACTTTGGGAATGGTGACCATGTGTTTTCAAAAAATTGCATCTTGAAAGTAATCTGCGAGCCCCAGATTTTACTTTACGACCCCACTTCGGGAACCACTCATCTATAAGACACCAAGAAAATTACACACATTTCATAATGTGTCAACACAACGTGCTGTCATAGAACAAATCTCCCCTTCCTGGGCAAAATCATACTCCCTGAATGACCAAGTTTGGCCCATGGGACTCACTTTGGGCAGTATTGCATGGGTTAACCAAAAATGAATGCAATAAAATACAAAATTCCGAAAACACTACAACAATTATAGCAAAGGTAAACATGGGTTTGGAGGCTGAAAACACAACATTGCCCTGGTGTTCTGGATCATAACACATGAAAACGCCTTGGACAGTATAGTATTAAACTCCATGTACTCCTGCCCACATGTCTTTACCACACACTCTAATCCTTTGATTGGATTCATGTGCAGGTATTATGTTTAAAAACATTCTTTGTCTGCATTCTTTTACGATTAGAGATTTAGTATTTGTTTTAAAAGACGCCTAAGAATCCCGGGCATGTGTGCACGATGTATTTATGAGCCCTTTTTACAGACACTTAACTTCAATTAACCCCCATTCTCCTATTTAGCTCTAATCTCATTATTCTCTGGTATTTGACTGTATTTTTCTTTCATCGTGAGAGCTGGATACTCACTGAACGGTCCGAGTGTTTAAACAAGCTTTTCCTTGTATGTGTTTGTCCTAGCTGGCTACACGATATAGTTACAGTTGGCACTGCTTTATATTTGGGGGTATAGTCCCCTGTTAAGACAATGGGAACTTAAACTTTTTACCGCCTTATTTTTTGGTCAAGTGTATTTTTAGCACAACTAATGTAAGTTTAATCACAACAGGGTGTCAATGGAGGTTGATATGCCAGGCGATCTTAGCATCACATTAGCACTTGCAGCTACCGTTAGCTTTGATGGATATATTTACATATGTGCGCCATTGGTTTACTTCATTCATCTCCACAAATATAAATATGAAAATTAAGTCTACTTTTTTGGTTGTAGTTGTTGAGCAGTGATAAAGCTGCTGTTCTCAATTATAACATTAGTTGTTTATCATTGAGGGAATGTGCATGCAAACCGAAAGCAAAAATAGCCGAGTCAACTTGTCACAAGCTAATTTCAGCTGCCTTCAGGAGTGAAAAACAAAAAACGTTCTGCTGCAAACGTTCTGCTGCTAAATCAACATTTGTGAATAATTTTGTCTTTAAACACACTATTCAAGTGAGCATGAAAACAACAAGAAAAAAATAGTCCTAAGTTTTATTATCTGGGTCAAAGCATTCATAGCTAATCAAAACAACTAGCCTCTCGTCCCGTTTTGTTGTATTTATCAAAGAGGTTTGTGCAACCAACTAGACATGTATCATATCTTACTGCAGACGACATGTGCAGTACAATGGAAAGTGATGTTGACTGATAACCCCCATAAAAAAGATATGCATTGTTCACATAGATGTTTCCTAGACGGAGGTCCGTTATTGGATGTTCCGTCTAATGTTGACTCTGTATCTATTGCTCCTTATCCTTTCTACCCCCCTAAATTCGATATTAGTCCCCCTCATATCCGCATCTTCCTTCCCAGGCCTTGTGCAATGCTACAAGGTTTTCTTCATACTCTCAGTTGGCTGTGGTCAGATGACGAGGCAGTAATGTGGAATTAGGTTTGTCGGGACATTGATTTTTGATGCTGCCCGAGGCTTGGTTAATGTTATTGTTCTGTAAGTGCACCCAAATGCTAATGGAATTGAGCAGTTTAATAATGAAGCTCTTAGGGACTATGCAAAGTGAAACGCTCAATTATGAGAACAAAAAGATGAGTCTCTTAAGCCAGTGTTCCACAGTACAACGTTTAAACTTGCACTGGTTGAGCTAATTTGATTACAATTGTGTTTTTATTGCTCTGAAGTCTTCTAAAAAACACATTTTATCTGTGAATAGGATCCCCTCACCACAGATTTGACTTCACTTTTTAGAATTTGGGATAATGACCAGAGATGGGAACAAGTATTTATTCAACAAGCTTCAGGTCAATAGCTTCCAGTTCCTTCAAGTTCTTTCCAATATGCATCTTGCTTTTCGTTGCTAATCAAGTTGGCGCTAAAATTAACTTGTTCTAAAGTCATGTTAGTAAACCAAAAATCCAAGTTCATGAAACTAGTGATGTCCCAAAGAGTTTGTGAGTGCAAGGAGTGGCTTAGAAATGTCCATACTTCCTGCTTTCACAGTTTGAAAATGAGGTTCTAAAGCTTTATGTCATCTCATTTCCCAAGGCTCAAACTTCCAAGTCACTTAAGCCATCGAAAATGGACCAAAGTCTTATTCAAATTCAAGTCCACACATCTTATATTGATCATGAAAAAGAAAGGTGTATAGGTACAATAATACAAGCAATGTAATGGCAAAAAAAAAAAAAAAAGTTAAATTGTGGCCAAACCGATGAAAAATTGCAACAAAAATGGATGTCATAAAAAAAAAAAAAGCGAAGGTGCAGACTTTCATGTCATGACTTAGACTTGAGTCAGACTTTTTTGATGACTTGAAACTTGACTTAATAACATGGATTAAGCCTAGGAGCTCTGTGACTTGAGGTAACTTGATGCTTCTAATAAAAAAATAGTTTTGTTTCACAATAAAAAGCTGCAGAATTCTTCCTCCTCACTTTTGTGTGACCAGAAAATGTAGAAAAACAAGATGCATTCGGTAATTTAATATAAAAACTTGAACAGACTTTACATAGAACTGGACTTGGATTTGTGGGACACTATCTTGGACTTGACCTGCCTCTCTTTGACTTGGTACTTGACTTGGACTTGAAGCTTAAGACTTCTTGACACATCCTTGAGATTTCCAAAATGTTGACTTGATCCCACCTTTATTAAAAAGACACCACCATTTCCAGAGTAACTTTATCTTTACAATCTTTCTAATCATCCAAACTCCTCGGAGGGCTCTCTTCCGTCAAAACATCTCGGTGTCTTCAGATGGACAGACACAAGAGCAGACCTGAAACTGTTCCTTTTTCCCTTTCGCAAAAACACATACCAGCTGTCAAATACGTTCACTCTTGTACGCCTTATGAAAAAAATACCTCGTGAGTACCTGCCTGTCGCCCAAAGCAATTATACATAGGTGCTAGCTGACTCCGTGCTCCGAAACCGACTGCTGCCGACCTGTCACCCTCACTGACGTCTTAGTGACACATTTCCAAAACGGGATTGAGAGAAATGTGCCCCGTGCAATTTGCTGTCACTTTTGAAACACTGCAAAAGGAACCAAAGTAATGAGACAATCCCTGTGAACGTGGTATGCAAGAGTCTAGACTTAAGAGACAAATCTGATGACTGTTGTTATGAATGGAAAGTTGCCCAGTTCTGCAGATGCTAAAGCGCTTCCTCTGCTTTGGGCTTAGTTGTGTGTTCCAAAGCTAATATACTGCGATCACTGTGGCCTTTGCACCAGCCGAGTTAGCTCTGACAATAAAAGGAAGTGTCACATGTTGCATTAAACAAGGTATTCCATAAAGTCCACGAGTGTCAGACCACCTTAAAAATCAGAAAAGCCATCGATTTCTATTTAAGCCTTTACGAGCAATAGAAGTAGCTCACCACTACTAGTAAATCTGACTGCTCGAACTTGCTCAAAAATGATCATGGCCTGGTAGTGTTACAGTCATCTTCAAGAAGATATACAAGTTTAGAGCCACACTGAGTAATATTTAATAGGCAAAGCAATACATCTTTTAGGAACAGGCTATTGCAAACTATCCACCATAATATTACACAGAAGGGTTGGGCAATTTCGTGATAAAAATCGAATCGTGAGCTCACTGTTGTGACAAACTGCTTTTTTGGTGAAATCATCAAATTGTGAATTCCCATTTCTCTATTTAATGCATGTTTGTTAAAATACAGATAATTCTTTCCAACTTACTTCTCTTAGCCTCAGAGTTGCCAAGTTTGTTTCTTTATAACAAATTTAGGTGTCTGTTTTTAATAGTTTTATGCATTTAGAAAGTCATCTGTTTAGATCTTTTGTGCTGCAGTTTCAAGTCAAGTTCCAAGTCAAGTTCAAGGTTTTTTCAGGTTTTCTATAGCTGTTATTAGTGTTAAAATGCCAAAATTGTCTTATCACACAATTTTTTAATTAATCAATTATTTAAATAATTTTATTTATGGGCTGAGGTCGCTTGTCTTTTTTTCAAAAGCTTGGTCACGCTTTCTCTGAAAATCTGGTCAGTCTTTGTTCTGCTCTGAGTGAGTGACAGCTGGATTTAACCAATCACTGTAAAGAAGGAACTTTCAGAAAAAGCAGATGATTGCATTTAAATCAAAGGCAATAAGAAAAGTCTACAAGAATTGTGATGAAATTGAAATTGTGATCTGTCTCCAGGAAATCGTAATAATATTTTTTTTGCCATATCGCCCCCTGTCCTATTACATAGAGCACCTTTAAAATGTACAACAGTAGGACAAGTCAGTGACAAAAAAAATTCCACAATTTTATAGAAATTGTGGAATTTCACTGCTACATTAGAAGTAACTAGAAGTACAGTAGATGCATATGTATTATGTTATGATCTTTGTGCATGTTTTATACTAAATCATTAGATAAACTTCCCTTCAACAAACAAAAGCAGGAGCTGGTTTATTAGACTCATAAATCATATCTCGCTGTTGGAGCTTGTGCTTGTATTGTCTGTAAACTGTTATGTTTATACAATTGAAGAGAGAGCTGACTTACTGGTTTTACTTCATGTGCAGACGGTGAAATAACTTTATGAATTGGCTTCATTCATTCAGGAGAAATGATAAATAAACAACCATGAGTTTTATCACTGATGTGTCAGTACTTGGCTGTTGAGTCAAGTGTATTTGAGCAGCAAAGCAACAGATCTTAGATAAAGGTGTTTTACCCAATTTGCTTCCTTAAAAAAACGCAAACAAACAGGAATAACTTATTTTTAATTTTCCACATCAGTCCATGTATTGCTCACTTGCATTCTGAGTCTCTGAATTCTTCAATGTGATGTGTTTTAAGCTATTTCTTTAAGTTGTTTAAGTTGTGTAATTTACAGCTTGCAGATTTTGACCCATATTAGGTAACCTCTATATATCATATTTGCTGGACAATTTTAAACTTCATCAAAAGTTGGGTGAAAACAGGCCTTGTGAAATCTTAAATAACGTTCACTGTTTTACTGAAAAATGTGGTCCAACCTGTCATAGGAACTTTAAATTAAGAGTCATATTTTGTTATTACCTTTTTAAAAGTGTAGTTAAATTCCACTTTAAAAGAAAAAACAAAAAACTGCTCAGACGTTTTATAAGCATTTTCAGAGCACATTAGCTCTGCCTTTGGGGATTGGTCGACCCGCAGGTTGACAGGACGAGTGCAAAGGGTCACCAGAAGACATGGCCGACAAAAGTGAAGCAGAAAAGAACACGGTGGTTATGAATAATGCATGTGCCAAACGTTTATCTAATGGAGCGATTAAACGCTTTCAATGTTCAGCTGGATTTCAGAGCAATGTGTTCAAGATGTGCAACGACTCCAGAGCTTCACAAAGTAACAGAAGTACCCTACAGATACCATTCTATAATAAGTACAGCTTAGGTAGTCTTAATAAAGCATGAACAAGGAGTTAATTCACATTCTGATTCAATTTTATAAAAAATGGAAAGTTAATATAGAAAAACAGATGAGTGCCATTTTAAAGTGTTTTTAAAAGCTAAAATGTTGTTTATTATGGTTTATTATTGTCTATTAGCTCCCTATTACCATCAGCTACTCCTCCTGGGTTTCATTCTAAAGTTCAAATATTACAATTGACAAATGTAAGCAAATATAAGTCACATAATACTTAAAACTGTTCACATTTCCTATAAAAACACACATTTTGCTCCTTGCTTTTAGGCCGAAAAGAAAAGAAAAACACACTGCAACAACAGCAACAAAACCATTTCACCTGAAACCATCATTTAGTTTATGATAATGAGTTGTGAGTTGCTTTTTGAAGCTATATATAAACACTACTTAATTCCATTATGTTCTGAGGTAAATGATTCCACTCTTGCAATGGCACCAAACATCACTGTACTTTGGCTTATACACTTTTGTAAAGTAAAGCTCTGCCCTTGTGAATGAATTACAGAATAATGACGAGGATTTTAATTGAAATCAATGGTATTTGAGTTATAACAATATCTGTATAGTTTGGCATATAACCGTCGATCCTTTACTGACAGTTACGAGAGCTGTGTGTGTATTTTGGCAACACTTGTTCAGAAAAACACACTTTAGAGCCACACAGCTTCTAAAATTATTCCATCCTACAAATGCACAATAATCCAAATGAGACTAAACTAGACTTTGAATAACACATGGAGTAATTAGTTTGGACAAGTATTTTGAACATTGTTTTATAACTGCTAGAATGCGTTCCATTCTACTTCAACCCTCATTAAATAAAAATTAATAAAATCTAAATTCTTGTGGACAAAAGGGATATACTGTAACTGTTTGAAATGATACTATTTCAGGAGTTACAAAAATGTATTTTGTAAGCCTGAGTGATTCTTTCTAAACTATTTGTTCGTTAAGGGAAGACTTGAACAGAGAAAAAAAATAAAATAAAATACAAAGGTCCTGATTTATTTGACTAAAAAGATTCTAACTTATTTTATAAAAGGACATCAACATTGTTCTAACTTTTTTTTTTTGGCTATCAGTCGATTATCAAGTCTTTCTCACTTTATTTCTCAATTCTCAATTTATTAAGATAAAACTGAGATTATCCCATGTGTCTGGAGGTAAAGCAAGAAGACATACTTTTTAAATTTCATAAGAAAATCATGTACTTTCAGGTAATTTGTGTCAATTGTCATTAAAATAATAATTTTACTACACTAGCTCCATGTCAGGTAAAATTACAAAGACATGAACTATAATATGATTATTATGATTTCTTGCCGGTATTCTTAACACAGGCCAGTTAAAAGCTGCACTTTTTTGTATAAAATCTTGCTTTTCTCATATTTAAAACTAGAACTTTTCAGAAAACAATAATAATTTGCTGCAATCCTCATTAGCACTTGACCTCACAGACCTCAATGCTGCTCACGACCACGATGATGAGATAAGGTTTTATTCAAACAATTAAAAGTGACATTTTTGGGAAGAGCTATCGAACAAAACTTTACATGTAAAGCATTTTTGAATGAGATTTGAAATAATTTGTGTAATAAAATCTATTTAAATGTTCTAGACAGTCCACTACTTTTATCATTCTCAGTGCTTATTGTGTTCTTAACTATAAACACATGATGCCTATAAATAACTCAAATGCCCTTTTGTCTGTCGCTGTTTTTCAACTTTATAATTAGATTTCAAAGACAATTATTGGATCAGTCAGCAGTATTATGTTGACTTTTCTGTTTTTTAATTACACATTTAAAAAAATACCCAACACATTGTTTCGATCATCTCCTCTTTCTGCTTCACTTTTACACATTAAACTTTGCTTTCTGCGCTAAAACCACATTCAAAACGACACATCAAGCAGCATCTCAGTCATTTCCAAACAGTCTCACAGCGAATGAGCGTTCCTCTCACCTTTACGAGACGCTCTCCGGTCAGCGCAGGGTCAGACGAAAACAGCAGACGCCCCGAGGACAGCGCAGCGGCGGCAACGGGACGGTCCGCTTTAGTCAAACACTTCTGAAGCTTCCTGCAGGAGTGTGTCAGCAGCAGTCCTATTGTATCGCAAAAAGACAAAAGACAACAGGACGTAAGAATTCTAAAAACTTTCTTTGCTTCCTTTTAGCGTAACAGACCAGGTTTACACTCGCTCTCTTTCTCTCTCTTCACTGGATTTTTTTTCATGTGTTTTTTGGTATAATTTAACTCTTGATTCGGCGACCGGGCGATGAGCTCACTTCTGGCTCAAGTTTCAGGTCTGTTTTTTACAGGAATGTGAGGGCAGACTGAGGCTTTGGCAGAGGTGCTGCTCAGGTCAAAGGGGAGAGGAGACGACATGGTGAGGGGCCACGGTCGGTGATCCGGGGGGATTTCTGGGCTTCGAGGCTGAGTAATGAGCTGAATGGCACTGGTATTTGAGTCACTTAAACTCTTTAGTACGTCGTTATCACACAAAGCTTCCTACTTGAATTTAAGTATTATATTTGGGGGAAGACAGCAAGATTAATCTCTATCAACTCTAAATTATTTTAATTAATAGGGAAGGGTTTTTTTTAAGTAATTTTCTTGCCTAAACAAATACCACTTCCTAATATTATAAGCTAACACTGAAGATAAAAAGTCAACTGTAGATTTTTAGATAGATTGTAGATGCATGCATTTTTAAACTTCTTATTAACTTCTAATGAACTGTCCTTTTATCTGTGTGTGCAGTGAACTTGTGTGACTGTTGCTGACTTTTTTCTGTCCTTGATGTTCTTGACATCAACCTGCCGAGGGACTGAAGAGCCACAATGGCTATAATCGTTACATAAATAGATGCAAATGTTCATTAATATGTGATATCCCTTTATAAATAAATAAAATAAGAAATAAGACTGAGCTATTCAGGTCTGTTCAGCTTTCTATATAACATATTATTCTGTTGTTTATCAAATCTCTATATCTTTATTTTCTATATGGATTCAAGGAAAAAAATAAAAGATTTAAATATAAATTCCAAAACCAATAACAAATGTAAAATCTGTCTAGTTTACACTTAATTTTTTGATCATGTCTTAAAAACGAGACGTTTCCTGTGTGTTACCTTCGCTTAAAATGAAATGTACTTGACTGTGTGAACATGAAATAAGCACATTTTCTATTACACTTTCATTTATTTTTAGTTGCACCGACTTTGACACTTTGTGTTAGCTGGAACCATTACAAGAGGAGGGTGTTGTGCAAAGTGACACTATGACAGTTACGGCTCAAGAAAGATTCAAACAATAAACCTTCTTGTGGTAGAAAACTTGACCCACTGAGTCATGTCGTCTCAGAAAGTTACTCAATAATTGGGTTGTGTGGGCCAGTGTCAAATACTAATATAATTATGCACTGATGGCGACACGGTGGTGCAGCGGTTAGCGCTCTAGCCTCATAGCAAGAAGGTCCTGGGTTCCATTCCCAGTCGACCCGGGGCCTTTCTATGTGGAGTTTGCATGTTCTCCCCGTGTCTGCGTAGGTTTCCTCCGGGTACTCCGGTTTCCTCCTACATCTTTTTTTTTTTAAAATAAAGGTCAATTAACTGATAACAAAAAAATTTGTCAGTTCCAGCCAAGTATCATAAAGCAGCTATGTGCCAAGGTTTTTAGGAAATGTAATGCAAAACTCATTGGATCAATATTGTAACGTGCTATAGGGGGTTTCCAAACTTTTCAGCCCGAGACGCCCAAAATAACTGTGCAACCAACTTGCGACGCCCACAGCAAAAAAAAAAAAAAAAAGACATTATTTATTATAATTTTTAGTTACAAAACCGTTTAAATTAGGTTTATTTAGTTTTTGTTTTGTTTTGTTTTTTAATAGTGCATTGCTTTATATGACCCAAATTCTCCAAAAAAACTGATTAAATGCCAAGTCATAATTGTAAAAATACATTTTGAAATCTTCTCGCGACCCCCAGATTTTGCTTTGCGACCCCCCGAGGGGTCCCGACCCCCACTTTGGGAACTACTGTAGTATTATACGGTTCATGCCAACAGTCTCCAACCACTGGGCCGTGGACCATCTGCTACCAGCCTCATGTCTTTTTATGTCTATCACTACATTGTGTTTTACTAAAAAATATATATACATACATACAAAAATACAAAGACATTTAAAAAGAGTAAGACATCAAAAATCTGTATCCAGTAAGGAGTTGCATAGATGTTACTGGCCCAAACACCTGGCAACCATTGTAAAAAATTATGGCAACTGTTATTGGACATTAATAAAAAAGAACATAAATCTTATGAGCTCAATTTGTTGGAATCATATCAAAACATGTCAACATTTAAATTTACACTTGAACACTAGAACTAGTTTATTTCATCACGTCAACATAGGAGAGGTCTAGAAGACTTCACTAAATGTCTGACGGTCAAGATAGATATTGTAAAAACAAACAAAGCCGCCAAAACTCCAAAGCTCTCAGTTTCATAATAACACTGTATAGGTTTTTTGTTGGATTTACTGTATTTGTAGTAATTTTTTTTGTCATTTTTTTAAACTACAGTATACTCTTAATTGAATACAATGAATGCCTTATCTACTCATCTACTGTTGAAGAGGAGCTGGGAACCAAACAGAAGTTACTGGGGTCGTAGGTCACGGATGTCGCGGAGAGCCGGGGGAACATCTGAGGCGCTGGAGGCTAAGGACTGTGAGAGTGCATTTACGCGGTCACATTCACACACACACATACAGAGACTAGCTTTACTAAGTGCCAGATTTATTGCTCACTTAAAGACGGGGTGTTTTCCTCCAGGGGGACATGCTTGTTTTTTTCTCTCTGCGTTTGGAGACAGTTCTCACATGGTCACGCTCTGAGGTCACTGATAAGGCTAATTTAAAACACAGCCCAAAGCGGCATGAATAGCTAAAGAGGGCTTATGCACAATGTGTTTTCTGTATTAAATGATAAATGGTCCATTTATATATCACTTTTCTACCTTTCCAGGCAATCAAAGGACTTTATAATCTAGTATTCACTCACCCGGTGTACGCAGACCCTGAGGCAATGTGGGTTAAGTGTCTTGCCCAAGGACACAACAACAGGTCATTCTTGTTGGCACCTGGTGTTCCATTGGTCTCCCATCCAAGTACTAACCACACCCTAACTTGCTTAGCTTCTGAGATCTGACGGGATCAGGCATTAACAAGCAGGTATGGCCACATTAGTAGATGTGATTATTGGGAGAACAACTGATTGATTAGCAATGATCTACAAGAGAAAACATCCTGCTTATTATCTGTGTGACATGAATTTTACTTTGCAAGGACACTTATTAGATAGCTTCTAAATCGCCAAACTCCGACTCCGATATTGTTTTAAGCACCAAAATAGCAATTCTGCACCACGTAATTTTTATCTCGAAACTATAAGATTTATGAAAAGTTTCAGTAGTTTGGAACGTAGACTCAACTAGCATGTGCATAAAATAATACAAACATATATTATTGAATTGTGTCTCAAACAGATTTGAGTTAAAAGCTATTTTAAAAAGTTATAAACATATGAGGATTTGTTTGTTTTTAATAATAGTGATATGAAAACAGCCCATTCAACACATATTATGTGTGTCCCTAGAGGCTAGGGCGGCCCAGTGTGTTTACAATCTGCTAATGTCAGGGTCCACACAAAACATTTTTTCTCGAGTATAAACACGTTAAAAAGGCTCCAATTGGTAATGCTAAAGGGTCTTATTATTAGAAAGTAAATATGTATGAAAATGCCATCTGAGCTTCCAGCTTAAGCTTGAGATTTATAAAAAAAAAACAAAACGTGAAGCCAGAATCTGTGGACCCACTTATTTGGTAAAATCCAACAATACAACAATGCAAATTGACTTAAAGGCCTGTTTTTGTACAATAAAATATCTTAAAATAGATTTCCCGACAGCACACATATCTTGTTAATATATCTATTCATGTGAAAGTTAGTCCACACTGTACAGTCTACGTCTAATGTCCGGCTTGTTCACCAAAATTCACTACCTTTGCTCCTTTGTTGTTAGCATTGTTGCTACCATTAGCATACCCCATAGCTGTGAAAAACACATTGTGGTGAACAGTTTGGAGGCTTGAAATGCTTTAGGTAAGTGAGCAAAACACGTAGACTGATCAAGGAAGTTTAAAATGTATTATTTCTGTAAAAGAAAAAAAAAAGTGGGCATGTATTGTTTGGAGTGTGACATGAGCCTAATAGGGAATCTGACTTTAATCTTGTGGCAAATAAATGGCTGTAAAATAAAGTTTAAGGTGGAAATAAGAAAAAAAACGACTTAAAACAGTTACTTGTCAAGTGTAGGTATGTTTGTGTATCGAGTGAAAAAGTGGGTTCACACAGCGTTTGTGTCCCTGGGTAAAATGTCACTGACTGTAAAAAGGATCAAGTGTAAATCCATGTGTAACTCCATTGGTTTGACAATCCCAGATGAGAAAAGAGCATGGAAACAGTGAAAATTCTAAAGTAATCTGCCAAAAAAACATCACTATGCTGTAGCTAAATCACATAAATCACAGAATTTGTAGCTGTAGCTACATTGTTTGCGTAGAGTTCTTTACATTTACTAATGCACCTCAATAACTGTGTGTTTCTTAGGCATGCAAACTAAATCATTCTCATTTCACACAGCCATTTGCAATTCTCTGCTCAAGCATGAACTATAAGCGGTAATGCACAAATGATGTACTGTCTGCTCTCCTGCCGCGATATGAAAAGGGTGTGAACGTTAGCGCTAATTTCCTCTGATGGCTAACCTGACAACAAGCCAGTCACTTGAAGCTCAATGCAGACTTTCACAGTGACTTTCCCTTCTTCTTAGACTGCAGACTATAAGAGCTTATGACTGGAGTGGCCTGCGTTCTGTTTACTGTTGCCAGAATGAACTTTGTGCTGTGCATTTGCGTCTTTTCCTTTAGCTTGTGGAGGTCCGTCTGGCTTTGAAACATGTTGTTTTTTGGCGTACTCCTGCCGCTGGGAGTGCGTGGTCCTTATTAAAGAGAGGAAGTGTGCGAATGAGCTCCGCAGGCCCCACATCTCAGGAATCTTGATCCGTTTCCCCCTCGTGGCACTTTTCACAAGCGGGCTCTGCTAATCGCTTTCACTGATAGGCGTCCTGGAGGAGGCCCTGCGTCCTGGAGCACTGGACAGGGGGTGTTTTCTGTGAGGAGATGGCTGCAGACTGCAAATGTTTCCAGGTCAACATTGAAATAGTCATTTTTTGGTCAATGTTGTATGCATTGTATGAAGATTAAATTTTTTTTTATATACCCAGATATTAAATGTGTGGTATGAACTCAATATGTTTCATGTCTAGATAGAGTACATGTTTAAGTTAAGGCCAGAGGTTTTTTTTGTTTTGTTTTTTGGGTAAGTTCAGGTCTGAAGCTACAGAAATTAGGTTGGTTAAGAACAGGATTTTTTGTAATACTCAAATAATAACATGTCTTTGCATCCAGCATAGAAATGAACTGGAGCACCCATGTGTGTAATGGCCATGCAGAAAATACAGAATGCGTTCACATGACCAGCCATACACTGCAGGCTATAGACATGCATTTCCATGAGATCAGGCTGATGCAAATGCCGAAATATAATTCTGTTGCACGTGAAATGTAAGTGTTTTGATGAAGATAACTGAGTTCATGGATTTTATATTGGTTTTATCTTCAGTATACAGTATGTCATACTTAAATAGACAACTGTGTCTTTGTCAGAGACAAATCATTACTGTACACATTTAGGACTACAGCAATGTTTGGAATTTAGCATGAACCTCCTGTCTCTCCTCGTGTGGCGTCTGCTAATCGCTGTCACTGATAGCCATCCTGGAAGAGGCCTGTTTTGTGGAGGACATGATGCCCCTCCTCTCTGTCTGTGTAGTGTGTATTAGTGTGTATTTTTTTGTATTACAAGTGTTCTGTGTTGTGCACTGGGGAGTGGGCTCACACGGTTTGTGCTGATGACTGTCGGCGCGGGCACACCCTCAGAGGGCCGTTCCCATGGGAACTGCACTGATAGAGAACAGCATGTTTTGTGTTTTTTGGCGATGTTGGCGCTGCTGGAACACTGTCAGGGACTGTGGAGGTCTGATATGAGAGAATGTTGCCAGGTAAGCCTGATCCCAGAAGAATGTTTGCCTTTGACTTTGGACTTTTTTTTCTTTTCCGTGCTAGTTCTGCCGGAGCACGGCCTCAGTGGAATTCAGAGTTTGCACCTATCACTCCTCAGGACCAGCGTCAGTTTCCTGTGTCTGCTTTGCTCTGGAGGTTCAGTCCTCAGGTGGATGATGCGATCTGCTCTGCCAAATGACTTCAGGTTACTGTTACAAGTCTCCACACGCTTGGCCAGACACTTGGCTTTGGTTTTAACCCCTGTGGGTCCCACAGGGATTTCTACTCTACATAAACAGGAAAACACGTTTTCAGTTCAACTGGCTCCCCCTGATTCTAGTGCGATAGTATCTTTGGACTTGTAGAGTTTTTCATTAGCATATCTGCACGGGAGCCTTTTCTCTATTCAGTAAAAAGTTACCACTGTGAGCCAAAAATACATTTTTGCCGTAATATTTACATTCACAAGTTTTAAACATTCAACGCTTGTTACTAATGAAACCCTCTGATCCTCCCACACCATCACTTATTGAGAAAGCTTTCCTAGAGTTTTGCCAGCACTGACCGGACAGTTTTAAAGATGAAGTGTTAAATACAGGCCCATAGCAAAATCAAAGCAACCAGACCGCCCTTTCTCAATAATAAATATTAAACAGTGTGTTATCTTCAGTTTAATAGTACAGGATCCAGTCACAAGATAATGTATAAAACATTATCACCTTCAAAACACTAACAGACTTGACTGATGTATGAACTCTGGCTAAATTATCCAGTGAAATACTTTCCACACTCAAAGAAACAATGGCAGTTTGTGTTGGTGCTGTTGACAAGTTACGAGTGTAACCAAAGCTGTTTCTACTGTTTACTGTCCTGCCTGAAAGAAATGGAACTCTTATCGGCTTTAGTCCTTGCAGCTGGGCAAAGGCATGTTTACTCTGGTTAATGAACAAGCTTGTTTGTTAGATTCTTTGTACTTGTATTTCTTTGCACAGAAACAAAGGTAAAACCGACCAACCTGGAGCTGTGTGAGTGTATAAATAGAAACTGATGGTGTCTGGGGAGAAGGAAGTCTGGCCATCTTTGCTGAAGAAGCAATTTCTGCAAACCTGGTGGAGAAAAACTGCACTGGAGATAAAATCATGTTGCATAATTAAGATCAATGAGCTAATTTCAAAATGTTATAGGTTATATAGAGATGTATTATTGATGCACTAAACCTTCATAGTTTCTATTGAACGTACTTGTATTTTGCGTATGGGGATTTGATCTCTCCTTAGTGGAGAGCAAACCCTAATGATAAGTCTCATTAGCGTTAGCGTCTTGGCAAAGGCTGCAAGTTTTTTTCAGTTCACCACTTAATATGTTTTTGTGGGAACTTGAATGTGTCAATGCTTGGCATGAAAAGCAGGGCTTCCCAGTACTGCTTTACTGATCACGCCGACTCGATCAAAACCATCTGTGGCAAATTTATAGACTGTATACAGTCGCTAAGCTGTTCAAGGAAAACAAGCATGTCATGTACAAGCATAACACGCATACACAAACATTAAAATATACAAGAACGATCATTATTAGTTTCAAACTGTAAACTTAAATCACATCTTGGGTCATAATAGTTTCAGTCTTAGTTCAATTGAAGTTGTCTTTGAGTCATGGCAAAGCATAATTTAGGTCAATGATATTTATTAGAGCTAGAGGACAGTTAAAATGAATATTATACAGTTTATATTTTAGCACAAAGGGTTAGGGTTAGTCACTATCTATCAGACTGAGCATTAATGGAATTACCTTTTTATCTATTCTGTGGCGCAGCTTCTAAAATCAAAACTGAACACTGATGTAAACATATTGCTGAATACTTTAGTAAATATTCAAAAGTGGTAAACTAATAAACCCTAACGTTTGACAAAGCCTGTTTTCCTGGCAAACTGACTGAAAATAAAGGATCAGGGTTGAGCAAAGTGGTCCGCTCCACGAGTCCAGATCAAAAGATTTTGAGCTCATCTAGACAATGTTTTCAAATTGAAATATGTCGACCAACTATCTAGATGTTATTGTAAATTCTAAAAGCAGTGTCTGTGCGAACTAATTCTGCCCTTTTTTTATTAGTTAAACCAGGGGTGTCCAAACATTTTTCCTGGAAGACCCAAAAGATAGATTTTCTTTCCTCAGCAGGCCAAAATGCATTGATGCACGTCAAGGGCCAAACTAATTTTGTTTTGCATTTAAATTGTTACTTTAATGGTTGAAGATTCAATTGTCCTGAATTGTCATGGTAAAGATGTATTAATATGATTTAGGATATTACAACTGATTTGGTGTGAAATGTAATTAAATCAGTACTATGCAACTTAAGCCTTACAGCTGTGTAATTAAGCTAGCCAACTGAAGCGAAACGTAACATTATTTACAGATTTTATAATTTTTTAGTAACTTTTGGATTGAAATAAGGCAACAAAAACTGCTTAACACAAACACCAAAGGGTCAGAGAGAAATATGGGTTTGCAATTTGCATTATCAAGCATTTGCTCATGTGCAAAACGGGTTAGGAGGAGCAAAAACTTGGCAGAAATGACATTCTTCTCTCACACACTCTTAAGATTCAGAATTTGAGGTGGTTCATATCTGTTTTGTTTAGTTTGTTGTATGTGCATCTTCCAATATTAAAGTTTGTGTAAAATGCTTATAAATAACACATGATTTATTTTTTAGCACCCTTAATTTAGCACCTGGCTTGATAAATCAGGCCCTCAATGTGGGACGAAGCCAAGAAAGCAGACACATGCTTCAAATGTCACAAAATACATATGTTACCATCCTCACGGAGACTTACAAAGACATTTAAAGAGCTAAAAATGGCAATTAGTTCTGCTTTAACCAACCGCCCCTTCACGGGACAAATCAGACCTAGTGGCAGACCAAGTTTGGCCCGCAGTCCCCATTTTGGGCATCACTGAGATAGACTATAACAATATACAGTTAACGCTCTAGAGAATGCCCAGTAAATTACAGTACAGACTCTTGTAGAGCAGTAACACCAGCAAGAATGCATGTCTCAAACTGGGTACAGACTCTCCCTTAATATGTATCTCAGAACTTATCCCACCTGTGCCTGAATTCTTCACCAGAACTTATTTACAACATAAACATTCCAACTTCCAATAAAAGATGAAATACACAGTGAATCACCATCTGCACGGGGAACAAAGACCACGCACTCCTCTCTCTCCACACTTCAAAGAGCAGCCAACACAGATCTGCATTTTTCTTTCCAAATATTAGACCCAAACAAAGCAGGGGTCCTCCAAATCAAATTAAATCCAGCGTTTATTGTGCAAACGCCGGTGGACTTTATGATGTTTGGACTGTTAAATGAAAACACGGCCTGGGGAAGCCTGCAGCAGACGCCACGCTGAGAGGAGACTCGCGTGGCTTTGGTGTTGCCGCCCTGGCCCTGGGTAATTACATCATTTGGAGATGGAATGAAGGTTTAACAAGGCGGACTGAGTGCAACGTTTTTACTGCTCAAAGAATTGCCAATTAAAAGGCAACACCTGGACCAAACAGGCGTCTTCAGATAAAGCCTCAGGGGCAGGTTTTCACTTTCGGTTTTTACACAACTTTTTATTTGTGACGATCTGCAGCCAATCAAAGTTTAGGAGTTCTAATGTTGGGCTAAACTGACTCAGGAAAACAATGCATTTTCTACAAAGATTTAAGGATGCACTGATCTAGATTTTTCAAACCTGATTATGTTTTCAATATTTTTTATGCCAATACCCGACATTGTCCAAAATCTGTGTGGGAACTGAATATAGGCTAACGTGCTATGTAGCTGCTATTTTTTGTGCAAACTTAACAACTTAAAGTTGTTGTAGCTAACTTTTTTAGTTATAAATGAGTAAACTTTGTTTTATTAGAAAGTAAATGATACACGCAGCACTTTGTAAAAAAACTGAACTGAATAAAAAAGAACTTAAGTTCTCATCAGGAGCCAAATGCAGCGCTCTGATTGACTGTGCTTGGGATGGGCACTCTAGTTTCACTGTAATGTTTGTTAAAAGACATTCATAATCTACAACTGCATCCACAATGAATACATGTTGATATTAACCATATGTTGAAAGATTTGTAAGAGGAAGTTGTCAGATTTAAAATCTAAATCTGCCTTGTGAAAATCAGCTACCCCACCTTTAATGTGACTAAAATTTTAAATATTATTGAGACAATCTGTGTCAGCGTTGGAGGGTAAATATGTGGACCGATACCATGAGGGAAATACCCCACACAGACCAGTTTCTGATCCCTGCATCAGATTGAATCACAGATTTTTGATAACATAATGACAAATGTTTAAGACACTAGTCATTTTCAGCAAAATATTATATTTTTATGTGTTACCATATAGGGTTATTGGTGCTTACAAAGCTTAAGATTATTTTAAAAATTTGATTTTGTTATCATTTGTTTTTTTTCTGTTAATTTTAGTGCAAATGAGTTTTGATTCTAGTTTCTTGTATAGATTATAGAAATAATTTTGAATACTTTTGACAACAATAATTTAACAACAATTTTGTTTTTATATAATTTTCCTATATTTTTTTTTTCCTATTAAAATGTTCAATATTTACATTTAGTTATTGATATTGAACAAACACGACTGATTAGTACTAATATACTGAATTCTGTTTTGCAAAGGAATATTTTTGTTGTCTGAAGCAAGCAACTCATTCAGAAATATTGGCAAATTTTTTACCATTTAAAAAGAAAAACACTTTTTGTAGCTGTTCATATGAAGTTCACTAAATCCTCCAAATGAATAATTTATTTCGCCTTTCACAAATTTTCACAACAAGCTTGCGTAACCTTCAGAGGCGAAAGTGTCAGACTTTACAAATAAACTGAACTGAACTTTCATAGTGAGAAAGTGGATTCAGCCGTCAAAGCAAAGCTAACAACAACTAACATGACAACAGTGCGTTTTCTTTTTTGCGTTGAATGAAATGCTCTATAATTGAGACACAGACACAAAGACTGAATCGATATCTGTGCTGCTGAAAAATATAGTTTAGTTAGTAAAAAATCAGCAACATTTTTTGTAAAACTTCACTGCAAACAGGACTCAAGAGAACACTTTTTCAATGATCCTTTTTTGTCGACAACAGCCCTTCACGTGGCCTTTCGCAGCTCATAAGTCACCGCAGCCTGACGCGCTCTTAAACTTATTAATAAAGGCCATTTCCTGGGTAGAGTGCATGGCAGAACTACAATGTAAACCAGCTCAGGGCACGCCAGTGAAAAAGAAAAATACCCATGATTCTCTCCAGCCGATGCGAGGTGCCCCCAGGAGCCAAGAACCACATTGAGCCGGTCCCACATGTGCTCATGCTTTGGTTCAGTCCACAGAGGGAAAGAAACACACCAATCTGTGCAAATACAACGCTAAAGAAAAGACACATGTTCCAGTCCAATAGCTCTGCTCCGACATCTGCGCGAGCTTTACAAGACAGGCTCCAATGGCACTTTGACCCCACAAGCGTTATGAAGCATTTCTCTTTGTTCTTCTCTGTTTTCAAATGTGCCATAAAATACATTTCTTGTTTATTCACTGTGTTTCTGAATACATTTAGCAAAAGACAATTTAAAGGTGCAGTGTGCAGTATTTATGCCACCTCTTCATAGAGATGTCAAACAGTGGTTCTCAAACTTTACAACACCAAATCCACAGGATCTACCAGGTCCAAAGCTATAGGTCTGAATTAACCCTAAACCAAGTCTTAAATATGAATAAATATTTGCTACAGTTTTAACTAAATATAGACAAAATGAGGAAAAATTAGAGCTTAACAAAAAAACACTGACTGAACCCAACCATAGGCGCCGATCACATGGGTGCCGCAGGGCTCAAGCACCCACTGGAATGTCTGAGCACCCAGGCGAATTTTTCCTACTTTCATTATCAGGCTTCTCTAAATGTCTGAGTGCTGCATTTATTCGGTCATGCAGCGTCTTTCACATTCTTCTCTCGCTTTCTTTCATGTGTATGTGTGAATATAAGCCTCATACAGCATCTCTCCTCTCAGAGCGCTGTCATTTAGACTCGTGGTCACTTTCGGAGGCGGACTGGGGCGGAGCGAAGCTGCATGTATTGAGATCCCCACGTCAGCCGCTGTGCTGCATGCTCTGTCCCCTGCCTCGTGAGATCATGGTTTAATTCACTCTGTAATCAAGTCAGAAAAAAGTATGAGACGAGAAGGTTGAAGTGCGATGCGATTCAGAAGCGAGACGTCTGAAGTGACGAACTGCACTGCTCCTGTCTGTAGGGCCCGGTGGCGTGAGAGCTGCGCTGACAGCCAGGCAGGACAGACCCGGAGCTCTACGGGGCTTTATACTGGATTCTGTTGACTGGAAAAAGACCGCGCCAGCGCGAGCGCGAGCCAGAAGTCTGTAGTTGCAGGTAGAAAAGAACGTGCGATAGAAGAGACACGTGCAAATGACGCGCGTGCACATTGTGCGCGTGCACGTGAGTGTGCGCGCGTAATATGAACCCAACGATAGGTTGACAGGTTGCTAGTAGCAGCACTCTCTCGGGAGGATTTTTGTAAATGGATTTAGTGGCAACAGCGGTGAAGAAGTTGGACATTTTTTCACTCTGGATTTTACAGGGAGGCTTAGGATTTTATCAAAAGGAAACTTTTGTCAGTTGGAGCGCTAGATTTAGCGTGAGAAGAGGAGGTGAGTATGCTTCTATACTGTTTATGATTGTGCTTCTATACTGTTTATGATGCGCTTCTGCTTTGCTCAAAGGTGGAAAAAATAGCAAGGAGCATTTTTGACCTGGTACATTTGAGGTCTATTTATTTCGCCATTACTGTTTAATTTGCATGCGTCTCTTCTGAAAACATGTAATCAGAGTCTGTTTCCTCTGCCTCTTCGGCTCTTTTCATTGGTCGCTGGGCTCCCGGTGTACGCGGAAAAGTGTAATAAACAATAAATCTTAAGGGAACACGGCAAAAATTAGGCTTATAATTCAAACATGTTTGAAAACTTGTGACTGGAGTGTAGTCTAATCTATATCTGACTGAAAATAACATGAGAAAATTAGCAAAGAGTCATGTAGTGTGTAGCCTGCTTAAGTTATTTTCTTTTCACATTGTGGCATAACAGACTATTAACACAGTTACTGAGTATACTTTTAACTTCCTATTTCTCCTGAAATGTGTAGTTGACGTTTCACTTCCACAAAGTTACACACTGCTTCTTTAAGATAAGGTATGAGTCCCACATGAGAGATAAAAACTTCCAGATAAGATGTGTGATTGTCACGACTGAGCTATTCTGTGTCTTCAAACCAGACTGTGGCTTAAAAAGCGTTTGTAGCTGCATTTTTCACCGTGCCTTTACCAGATTCAGAGCCCGCAGCTAAGGATAATTCGCCTCTCATGTCTAAATAATGGCTCTTCTGCTTTGTGCATACTTTAAAGATCCAAGCTACACAATTTACCGAGTCCAATGTTATCACTTGTTAAGCCTGCATAGATTTGGGGTTTTATATAAAAGCACTGTGTCACGTTTCTCTCCTCTTTGTGCGTTCATTAAATGCTGCTGGAGGAAGGGTAAGCTCCTTCATGCATGGTTTATGTCAAAGTATTTTGTACTGAGAGTGGTTAAAGGCAATTCCTCGGCTCTGGATTTATAATTGTCGAGAAGAGAAGTCTCGGCACAAATGCAAGAAAGCTTATCTTTTGATGAACTATAAGGAGAGACTGGGTCCTTCAGGGAAACTCACGTTTGAGAAATAACTGCATCAAGTCTTGAAGCTAATG
This sequence comes from Mugilogobius chulae, assembly GCA_038363315.1. Lineage (NCBI taxonomy): Eukaryota > Metazoa > Chordata > Actinopteri > Gobiiformes > Gobiidae > Mugilogobius > Mugilogobius chulae. Next base: position 28,292,612 of record CM076405.1, on the reverse strand, counting down.
TAAGAATGCACACTATATACAATACTGATTACACATTCAACCTGAGAAACAACAGATGGAGCACCTCAGGGCACCATTATGGCAACTCTATAGTTTTGTATACACATGCTACAGCTAGGTATGATTATGAAGACAGACTTGTGCTGATCATGCAAAATGACACAAGCACGTCTTGTTTTGGAGTTTGTATTATTGATAAATGCTACTGAAACAAACTAGGGATGCAGGTGGAAGTAAATGAAGGATAATAAAATTAAAAAAAAGTTTAGTAGACAGTCTGGCAAGCTCACTGTTATTGTATCAACTTTGGCTTTTGTCTGAATGTTTTTTGTTTTGTTTTTTTGTTTGCTGTTTAATAAAAATAAATAGTTTTATGAATGGTTTTATTTATATAGCAGATTTACACAGACAGATGTCTTCCAAAGTGCTTTACACAGCAAACATACACATTTTTTTTTCTATTTATTTCTGCTTTATTAAACCCAGTTCTTACAGAAAACAAATGCATTGGTGGCTGTGCTATAGCAAAAGCTGATTTTATGTTGTATAATATCTTCGCACAGCAACATGGGGTTGAAAATATGATTAGGCTTAGGAACATGCAATGTGGGTTTAAGATAAAGGCTTGGGAAATGTTTGATAAATGCTTCTTGCCAGAACTGCATTAAGAAAGATGAAATAACAATTGCTAATTCTAGTACTTTTGTTAATTCTGTGCATCTGACGACAATGACCGAAATGACCGACAATAAAGGCGGCTCAATAGTGGCTTAACGCTGGCTTTTATATCATTTGTATTTTCACTATCTAAAGTTTGTCAGTCATTGTTAGTGTTTAGCCTCTGTAGAGCTTCCACAGTCAGTGTTAAAGTAAACCGTGTTAAAGCAGGCAACCAGGTATTTTGAAGCAAATATCAGTGCTTCACAAGCCTGATTCAACTCAGTTATGCCACACTTCAATCGCTTTGCATTGGTGGCTATGCTGACAAAATTGTATACTTTAAAATAGGTACTTCAGAAAATGTGGGTAAGGTTAGGGCTAGGCTTAGTTAGTTTGGTTAAATTTTGGGTAACCGGACCGCAGTATAAATGCGTTGGGAAAAAAAAGTTAAGCATTACAGCTGAGTAGAAAACCAGCTCTAGTAAATGTACAACTAAATCGAGATATAACGTAATATTGTAACATCTCTACACAATTTTAAGTGTTATTGCCCTGGCACAATAAATATAAATAATTAGTAACTTTGTAAAACAACACAAAAACTGTATTGTTACTGTATTTCATGCACAATTTTAAAAATACAATAAACAATTTTTAGTAATTTCTTGACAAAAAAAATAAAATGTGTTTGTAGTTATAATGAAACTCGCTTGAACAACTTAATCAGAAAATAATATAAGGAAAATTGAAGGAATTTAGTCTGCCCATATGGTAATTGATATAAAAGTCTATGTTACGCCAAAGTTCACGCTCCTCCTTCCACACATTAACCACAGAGCTAGACATGAAGGGCAGTCATAATTAAAGTCAAGTGACCTTTCCGTCAGATCGGGGGAGTGACCCCAGTCCATAACATCCCCATACATTAGCCGTGAAGCGCTAGCGTGTCAGCTGCTAATGCCCCACCTGTGGCACTGACACTTCTTCTGACTCAGGAGTAAGATCCATTTTGAGCGGCTGAATATTCATTGGCCCACCTCGGAGCTGCGAGTGCGGACGGTGTCAAACGAGGACATGCCAACGGATTTCATGTGTGAAGAGGAAACGTGGTTATATGTGACCGCCGCATGTGATATACTATATAATACATGAAGAGACCAAAAGCTTTTAAAATATGCATCTTACAAGTTCATTCTACACTCAGAAACGCTAAAAGAGGAACACTTTTTTTACTCATTATGGTATTGATCCAACTAAATCAAAGTTACTATTTCAGACATTACTTACCATCAAAAAGCAAGGAGAGAGGGGGACAACTTTGATACTGTCTGAATCAAACGAAAGATCTATTTTTCATAGATGATATAAAGCAGCAGTCTGATTGGCTGTGCTTTGACTGCCTGTAACAAAAGTCCTTAATCCATAATTCTAGCCTAAAATTAAGCACGTGGATCTGAGCCAAGTGCTGAAGGATTGGAGAGCGCTAGAAAGTATTTGGACAGATAGCTACTTCCTGTTTTGCAGCTTGAAAATTAGATATATTGTTTTGTAGCCAAGGTTGTCACGGTTGTCAAATCTGTGCCAACAACCTTTTGACCACCACAAATCACTCAGTCAAACATTTACATAGGAAAAAGTGCTTTACCCAAAGACAAAACAAAGGCAAGAACTTGCTTGGGCTAAATTTGAACTGCCAACTTGCTAAATCAGTAGTGGGGCTAAATTGGCTTGCAAAGGAATGCTAAGGTTTCTTTGGAAAGTTTATTAGATTACATTTTGTGTTGAAAAGACTCAAAAGACTCCTCATTAACTTAGTTCGCCAAAAACATGTTAAACTAAGACAATGTTTTGTTATCCCTTTGAAAAGAAAAAGAAAACTTAAACATTGCTTTAAGTGGGCAAAATGAAGTGCAGGCTTTGTCAAAAAAAAAAGTGCAGGTACTGTTCAAAAAGAAGTGCAGGTACTGTCCAAAAGGAAGAGCCAGTACTGTCCATAAGGAAGTGCCAGTGCTGTCCAAAAAGAAGTGCTGGTGCTATCGAAAAAAAAAGAGCGGGTACTGTCCAAAAAGAAGTGCCGGTACCGTCCAAAAAGTGACGTACCATCCAAAAAGAAGTGCCGGTACTGTCCAAAAAGAAGTGCGGGTAATTTCTTTTGGATGCACAAAAATAAGTGCATGTACTGTCCAAAAAGAAGTGCTGGTACTGTCCAAAAAGAAGTGCCGGTACTGTCCAAAAAGACATTCATTTAAAGCAAGATGATGTCACAGTAATCAGTGCTTTGGCCTCATAACAGGAAGTGACCTGGGAGCTTTCGATGTGGAGTTTGCAGGTTTCCTTTGGGTTTTTTGCATTAAGTGTGCAAATGTTGTGCTAGTGTAGTGTATTAATGCTGAATTTTTATGTTATTTGTATCCCAAGATTTTTTTTTTTTACTACTGATCCAAAGAAATTACTCGGTTGTTTGTCTGATTATGTATTTAAAAAGAAAAAAAAAAGTTTGATCTTGTGTCTTTTTGCTACATTTAATCCACTTATGCTTTGTTGTTTTGCACATAAAGCACTTGTCATTTACCACCACAGTTAGTGAACAATATAAAAACAGCTGTTATAATGTCTTTTAATTACACACTGGAAGCTTCCGACGGTGGAACACAGTTAGAGTTAATCACACTGAACTAATATAAACACAAGTCTTGACAGTTTAATGAGCATTTGCGTGCTTTTACGGACAAGTTTTACAGGAAACAAACTCTTCAGGTCACAGGATCCAGAGGGCACCTGGTGCGTTCTGTCCTGTTCATTTGTTCAGCTGCTGCTCAGATCCCCTAAAGCCTCATCACTGCGGCGGACACAAGACGCAGAGGCAGGAGACAGACAAAATCTAGTCCCCGTCATCTCTGTGTCAGCTCATGCATCACCCCTGAACTTTTGACCCAGCCACAGCCAAGTCTAATAAAAGTACTTTCTGTTCTGCACTTGGAGAGAATAAAGCTACGTTCTGCTATGAGAGAAAGAACTATTCCAAGTTTATTTTCACCTAAGGTTTTTGTTGTTATTGGTCAAATTGTATTATTACTAATGTATGTAATGTTGCATCAAAGCTAAAATTTCTATTTTGTAAATTTTATGCACTTCTGATTCACAAAGCAGCACTCTGTTGTTACAGCATTAACATGAAAGGCTTATGAATGTATGGTTTATTCATATATAGCACATTTACACAGACTTCCAAAGTGCTTCACACAATAACCCCCTCCTCTCCACTCAGTGATTGTAAACAGCCTAAACACCTGGCACCTCAACCTCCGATCATCACCACCAAGCGTTCCCTAACCTGCTTGTTATCGGTTCGTAGGGAAACATTAGCGTTCCACTGTGTTTTTAGGTTTGATTGAAAAAATTTCTGCAGTAAATTTTCACATAAGGAAGGAATCATTTACCTGAAATCTATAAAAACAATTAAGCTTGTGATAGAATGTCAAAAAACTGTGTGCCATGCTTGCAGCAATAACCAGAAAGTAAATAAAAGAGCAGTGGAAGCTGATAGATTCCTGGGTCACCACTGGTTCATACATTTATCAGACTGTCAAACATGTTAATGAATGCTATACTTAATAATGCTTTGAGTTGTGGCCCCAAATTGTAGCTCTCACAGTGAGACAGTCAAAGACTAAAATTTCAAATGCCATTAATATTAAGGATGGGCTGTGACTGATACAAAAGTTACCGAATATTTTGGAATCTTGTCACTGCATCTATAGCCAATTTACAAATGGTCTGTTTCGCATAAAAAAACATGTCGTAAATAAGACGTGAGACCAGGGCACTGCTTTCAATAAGTCCCAAGTCTTTGCCCTGAAGTCCAAGGCAAGTCCAAACTAAGTTCAAGTCGAGTCCAAGCCCTGTGAATTTCTTTTCATGTTTTTGCATCAAATTACTGAACACATCTTGTATTTCTACAAGGGATGCACCGATCTGATACTTGGATCTGATATCAGTGCAGATCCAGGAAATTTTGCTGGATGAAGTATCGGGTCTATGATATCGGTTCTGCCAATACCATTGTTGTGCATTAAATTGGACATAAAGAGACTAGTTTACCGGCTGATGTTCATCCAAAACATCTCATAGTGATTGACGTTTAATTCATATTAAGTTGTTAAGTTGTGACTTGCACCATAAATAATTGTTACATAACACTATATGACCAAATGTTTTGTGTTTTGATAAGAAAAATAAGGTGTTTCAGTCCTTAAACTAGTATCAGGTTGATATCGAGCATCGGCAGATACTTAAAGCCAAAATATCGGTATCGGAGCAGAAAAAGCTAGATCGGTGCATCCCTAACTTCTACATATTCATTTTTATAAATATACCCATTTTATTTCAAGTTCTGGTGAGTAGGGACATGTTGCAGTTAGTTTATGTAAAATTGTACTATTTTTATTTACAAAAAGCATTAAGTTGTTTCATGTCACAAGGTTCCAAGTCAAATCCCAAGTCACTGACTTTTTTGTCCAAGTCAAGTTCCAAAGTCTATTTTATCAGGTCAAGTTTCAAGTCATCAAAATGTGACTCAAGTCTGGCTCAAGTCCAAGTCACAACGTGTAAGTCCACACCTCTATTGTTAACAAAATATTATTTTCTTAGGGAAAAAAATACATGTCACACTAATTTCCTGTGATAACATAGACTGAAGCATTCTCTCACACCTATAATATAGACTTGAGAAGCACCTGTCATAGTAATAGTAATAGGATTAATAATGAACAGAATGAGTTGGGAGAAAAATGTCCCAACAAATAAAAGTATCAGTACTGAAGACATAACAACTCAGCATTCTTGCCTTGACCCAAAACAGTTCACATGTGACCGGTGAAGATTTTGCCACTCGTGAGAACCGCGCCGGGCCCTGGCTGCGATCAGAGATGCACAGCTGGGTCTGAGGTGTGAGAGGTCATTCACTCCCTCAGATCCTCCTGTCTGCTGTAAACACACACACAGAGCACATTTTTCCACCACACAGCCTGATTTAGTGTCAACAGTTCCTCTACTTACTTAAACAGGTGTGTGGAAATGTGCTACACTACTGCACTTTTGTAAATAATTATTCAAACGTCCAAATGTGTGGGCTAAGGAAAATAAATGTTACTTTGTGTAAGGAACGTGAGCTAGCTTGGGTTTACATTCAGTTTCTCATCTGCTTAGATTAAATGTGTAGGTTATAGTTTAAAATGTGGTTCCTATATAGATTAGTTTTTTATAATGTCATATGTATAGGGTCTAAATACTAGTTATGTTCCCATGAATGTCTTAACAATAACTGACTAAATAACTGACTAAAAAGCATTACAGTATTTTCTGTTTTGCAATTTGGAAATCAAGAGAAGAAATGGTAATAGTGCTATGATACTTTCTTCTGATGCTTAAACCTAGACATTGTTTATGTCAATTGACCACTATAAAGATTTAAAACAATTTTTGTAACAGGCTTGCAACAAATCATAAGAAGCAGCTTGCGGTAGTAGATAGAAAAGATATCAGGGGTCTCCTCTATAAAGCCTACTTACGCACAAAATGAGCCTCGAAAAGTACGGAGCAGCTTTTTACGCAAAACTTGGGATTTATAAAAAACATCTTGAACGTGACACATTACGTATCTTTCTGCACATTTTGGACGTTGCGTATGTGTGACAGACTTCACTTAAACACGGCTCAGAGGCAGGAGAGATGTGAGAGGAGAGGACGAGAGGATGGCATGTTTGAGGAACATTTGAAATGGGCAAATATGACTTTATAAAAAAAAAAAAGAACAAAATTTCAAAGCGCTCATAAAGCTTATGGATGCGCTCTTGTGCACGCTCTTATGTGCACGTGCGCTTCACGCTAAATGAACCCGCAGCAGTCGTATCTAGTCTCTTTAATAAACGTTCACTAGACACAGTCTGACCCGCATTTAGGGAGCACGCGCGTCACACGCACGAGCCCGCGTCCCACCGTCTTTTCCTCATGTCGCTGCTTCTTCCCAAACCCCGGACCACAGCGCGGACACGTTCTTTACACACACAAACCCCCGCCTGCATGTGGCTGCAGGCTTTACAAAAGCGATATGACTTTTTCCCCTTTCACGTCTGTTTAACGATCTTTACATCTGCACCAAAGCATTTGTTCCGATAAAGTAGGCTACTAACGTGTTTAAAATTACAGTGTGTTTTCAGTGACAGTGTGTGAAAGTGTCTTTGAGATGCAAAGATCACTCTTGAATCCACCTCCCCTGAGTCTGTGCGATGTGTCCCGCTGCAGCGTCTCTCCTCTGCTCCTCCCTCTGTCAGTCAAACTCATTATCAGCTCATGTTTATTTAAATCGCTCATTTGCATACCCGTTTATGGTGAGACGAAAGTGTGAAGGGGGCGTGGCCTGAGGCGGGATCCTGGCCGCAGATTTCTGTTGCTCAGTAGGAAAAGAGCGCTTACGGAAGGTTTTATAAATCTGGCTAATTTTTCACTCAGGACAAATTTAATTTTTTTTCGTAGTAGCTTTTCCAAGTAGATTTTTACGCACTCTTTTATAAATGAGACCCCAGTTCACTAAAAGCTGAGCAATAGTCCAACAAGTTTGATCTATCTCTCCTCGCCTCTGAGCAAACAAAAGCTAAACAGAGCTTTTGTACAGGCAGATCTGCAACATATTTTCACACACTTTTCATGTGACAGAAGGGTTAGGAAGGGATATGCTACTTTCACAAGCGTGTGAGGCGCAAAAAACACACTTTAAACCAGTTTGTGATTCAATATTTGCTTACTGGAAGCTGCTTGCTCTAGTTTTCAAAGCTTACTGTTCTGTCAGTGAGTAATAATAATATAATCTGCTACATATGTAGTTAGTTCTCTTTGCATTCCATCAATCAAACGTTCACTATGTCACAATTTAGGTTGTCTAGAAATAGAAAAGAGTTTGAAAACTTTGAAAATCGCTTGAAGTATCTGATACAATCAAATTGAAAAGGCTGAATTGATCGGTTTTGCTCACGTGCTATACACATGCAGCCACTGACCTAAAAACACACTACAGTTGTTTAGTACAAATAATAATACAATAATTATTTGTACTAAACAACTGTACTACTTCTCCGTGCATAGCCAAGATACACGAAGAAACAAAGTGTGAACTTGTGTCTGAACTGACTGAAGGTGTATTATTAAGTTGCATTAACAACTGATGGGTGGACTTCTAATTACAGACACTAAATATTACTGTTTACTGTTCAAATGTTGATACAAGATATATACAGATAGTTTTGAGCACGAACAACAGCAGCTTCGTTTAAATGTAATTTATCATGGTTTATTTTGTGTTTTAATGTAACACACACACAAAAATGTTAGTATCGATAAACTAACAAAATCACAGAAAATCTAAAATCGTGGCTGCAAAATCGAAAATTGAAAATACAAATGTGACTCAATTGACTCATCCCATCCCTTCGTACTGTTTCCAAAATTCCCACTGTGCCAGCTTGTGTAAACGACTTTATGTGGTGTTCAGGAACAACTTTCAATCTAAAATAGTGTTGACATAATACTAAAATTTTGAACTAGATTTTCATAACAAAAAATACTTGATTCTTGACACTGATTTCGATATCACATGGTCTTCTTTACGTCAATTCTTTAGAAAGAAAATACTGAGATTTTTAGCATGAACTATTGATTTTGTATTATTTTTAAACACTTAGTATATACTTGTTATATCTGTAGAAGATAAGTAGTATTAAGTATCTGACAACACTAGTCTAACTCATAAGTTTCGACTCAACTTTTGACAAGCTCTTACTTCTATTCCCATGACTGAGCAGAAGGTGACCCAGCGCTGCCCCTCCTCTCCGCTGTCCTCTGTCCAGACTCTGTACCAGCAGCAGTTGTGCATCAAGAACCAAAATGGCTGCTCAGCTGCTGCAGTGGCACAAACAGAGAGGGCTGACATACTGAACAGCTGCAGGACACAGACGAGGAGAGGTCATCACTGAAGCTCTACCTGCTGAAACAAGACGGACACACTGTCATTGGACAAGTCAGGTTCATGTTTAAAATGTAGGTTTACTTTTTTTTTGGAAACTTCCCAGCTTGGTTTATAACAAAAAAATAACACATAATGGTGGGATGAGTTACAAGAGATGTGATTGGGTTCAAAAGAGAAAAGAGACAAGATGACAGAATATATACTAAAATAAATATATACTAAAACGTCCTGGGTTCGACTCCCGGGCCGCCCGGGGCCTTTCTATGTGGAGTTTGCATGGTCTACCCGTGTCTCCGTAGGTTTCCTCCGGGTACTCCGGTTTCCTCCTACAACTAAAAACATGTCCAATGGGCCTCCCCTCTCCCCTCCCCAGGACTACAGATGGAAATTAGCTGTAACAATCTGGTACAAGCATCTCTGCCATTGTGCTTAATGCAATTGTACATTGTCCATAAAGAGAAACTAAACTCAGAATCAACTTTTTTTCACTGTCAGACTGTGTATATGGGGTCAAAATTGAATCATCTACTGTTTCCAGGCCTTTTTTGGACATTTTTGTGCAAACTCGTTCATTTTGCAGTTATGTGTGCAAAAACCGCGGCTGTACTGCCACGATGGACAAACGCTGTCAGTGCATTTTCAGTACACGCCGACGTCACAGTGTATTGACGCGGCTGCTGCGGAGAGTTGAAAAGCGATCACCCGCTGCGTACTGACATCAGCCGTCATTTGGCTCAGCTTGTTGAGCGAGTGGCACGTTGAGCCACCACTAGATCAACGATGCGCTGGTTTGAAATTCGTGCCTGTGTTTTTCATTTTCGATTTTCATTTTTAGAAAATACTCACATAACAGGCTCATGCGCTTATGTAGCGGCCTAAAGCAAAGGTTTCATAAGTATGTTTTGCAAAGCAAATATAAACAAATCTTAACGTGCAAGTAAGCAAAGACTTGGGGCTGTTGCTGTACAGCTCCCTCCGCTGCAAATCTCAGGTCAGGACTAGGTCCGCTGTTCATATTTGGTGCTGTCAATCAGTGTCTGTTCACACCCACTGGGCGTCCCTTAAAAGGCCTCTGGGCATCTCCCACTTTTGCGAGCCTGTTTGGGGTTCAGTTGTGGGCGGAGTTGGTCTCTGAACGCGTGTTTAGCTTCACTTTAATAAAACATTATCAAGGAAATTTATGAGCAGGCTTAAAGGTTACGGTCAATATTCACAATCATATATTTGAAAATGAACTGTGATTAATTGCACAACCCTAACTTGAAAGTCAGTGACTCAAGACTTGACTTGGATTTTAATGTTAGTGAAAAATAAATTGTTTATTTGTACATTTACAAAATGAAACCGGTCCCTCCTGTTTCTTTTTGTGACCAGAAATTTGCTTTAAATTTGAAGATTTATAAAAATCAATGAAATCTATATTTTATTTTATTTTATTTTTATTTATTTGTGAGGCTCTGACTTGGGACTTCACTTGGACTTGTCTTTCTTTGATTTGGGACTTGAGGCACTTGAGACTTAGTTGAGACTTGCAAACTTTAGGGCCTTCAATTCAAACTCTTCTATATAAGACTCTCTCTTTTTTTTTTTTTTTTTACTTTTTGAGACCCCGCAGAAACCCTGAAAGAGGTATTTCATCAGAGTTGATCAGTTTTTTGTTCAAGTCTAACAAAAAAGGGGGTGGGGGGACGAGATCAATTTATGCACATAAAAAATAACAATTATCAGAATTCTATCTTAACAAATCCACAAAATTGGATTTACTGAAGGTTTTATATATAATCTTAGCTCAAGTCTATGCATTATCTTTCTATTAAGTACATTCTGTTGTTGAGAACTGATAATGATTTGAACAAGCTCTAAAGACAGCAGAGCAAAGCAGGAACAATTTAATTAAAGTAGGCCACATGAGTTAGGAATTCAACTGTTTGCATTTCTCTGTATAAATTATCTTCAAAGGCCGTGGTATTTATTACACTATTCTGACATCAAATCCAATATTTTCATCAATAAATGTGACTGTGCAACATTGCGATCGATGCCGCCTCTTTATCCTTTCAAACGCGCCGGGCAATCGCTTCCAACTATCTCCATTTACAACATTACCACTTTTCTCCAATAGGATTAGCATAATTACCAGATAACGTTAGCCTACATGGAATTTGTCATTGTGAATCCTGTTAGCGTGTGCTGTGGTGGAGATAAGGAGCCGTCTGATTCTAATAAAGCAATCATCGGTGTCAGGTTCACAACATGTGGCACATCAGATGCCGTTAGCCTCGCCGAGATCTCCCCACAGGGACCGCGCCGGATTCAGACGCTGGATACAATAACCGAACCAGAGCTGTGCAACTTATGTTCTCAGGGAATTATCACACTCAATGGAATCAGATGCTTCATAATGATAAATTTGGCTAAACAGTTGTCAGATGTTCATTTGCAGTGTGCGTTTTTTGCTCTTGACCTACCTGGGTGACTCAGGGTGTACATAGACTTTTTATTAGTTATGTTGTTTAGATGGCACATGCCTAAAGTCACTCTCTCTCTTTCTATCCTGCCTCTTCTCTCTCCGTTTCTAGCTGTGTGTGTTTGATTACAGGTGTATTTATTGCTTAAATACAATGAAAGATATGCATTCCAACTGTTAGCTGGGTTTCCTTGCCGCAGACCTGACTTGTAGCTTGGCTTTATTGTGTCATATACTTCTGTGTCATATAGCCTACTCTTTATGCATTCTTTATGCAGATAGATAAGTAGATTGTGGAAGGACAGCAAGACAAAAAGCAGGCAAAGGGTCCTCCACCAGAAAAGTTACATAATGCCTCTTTTTTAACTTTTTAGTAAAAAAAAGTGTCTACTTTTATAAAAGCATGTGCTATATTGTATATGGAAAGCACTTTATGAATAAAGTTTGATTGATTGTTAATAACACACCATATCCTTACTTATGTAGCTAACTTGATATTAGTAGCTAACTTGCATGGCCACTAAACAGACTGCACCTTTTGTTGTTGTTTCTATAAAAGTTGTTCCTGTAGCTCAATCAATCACACAGCCAATCAGTGACTGCATTTGCATGATCAGGGAAATAAAAAAAAAACGACTCAATTACTTAACTTTAAATACTTAATTACTGTTTGCAATATTAATTACATAATTTTTTTTTTCTGGGACATGCTTTAAACATTTATACTTTAACTAAGTTAAACATTTTGTTAAATGAGGCTGTGTGCCACTTTGTGCAGGGCGCTTTATTGATTTAAAAGTCTTAACTTTATTGCTGGAATGTGGAGTTACCAGGGTTGTGAGCATGCTCAGTTACATTTGTCCAGCTGTAGACTGATTGTCTGTTTACATGACGCCTCAAATCAGACTACAATCGGTCGAGACCACGTGTGCCAATGGAATTTCCAATTGGTTTACGGCTCCTGAGTTGATCTGCTTGGGTTTTCATGCCTTTTGGGCAATTGGTTTACATTAGACAGGGCTAGTTATCCAGTTTTCCTGCCTTCATGTAAACGCCCTGAATCAGAGTTTATTTGTAGAACACGTTACCAAAATGCTTTTCAGAATTACACATCCAAAGCTAGCTCTAGCTGTACTTTTTCATGAAGAAAGTTCCAAAAAATTGATTTCTTTATCTTTTTTACACTGCTCCAGCTTTACCTGTGGGAAATTCTCAGTAATCTACAACAATTGTTGTCTTTCTTTCACTTTTATATGGTTGATAGAATTTATGGAATGCTCGCTTGCTGTATAGATTGTGTTATTTTTTATTAATTCACTTAAAAATAAGTGAATATAATATTATTTCTTAAGAAGGTCCCTGGAAAATAAAAAGCAGTGTGAATTACTATAAGTCACGACATGCAAATAGGTCTTAATTTGTATGTTTTGTGGTCTTAAAAAGCTCTTAAAATATCTTAAATCTGACCTCTTAATCCCTGCAGATTGCTAATTTGATTTAACTTTCAGTTGTACAGTTTAATTTTTTTAGTATTGTTAACTTTTTATTGTACATAAACTCATCTGAGGCTAGAGAGTTGACTTGACTTCTGCCCTTGCTTATCCAGTAATGTTGTATGACATTTTGGTGATTTGCCTTATACTGTATATCCTCTTCAGTTGAACATATACAATCAAATAAAACATAACTAGAACTACCTTATGTTAAAATATCTGCCATTTTTGAAAAACAAATACCCACAATATGTTATAAACTTTATCCAAGCTTTTTTATGAGCAAATAGTTCACAGCCTGAGGTCAAAATGTCTCACACACACATCTGCTGACTGACTGATCGTCCCATAAACGGCCTGTAAGTGTTCGAGCCCTCAGCTTTGATGCGTGGAGGCGTTCCCTTGGCAACTGTTTTTGACTGACTTTGGGCAGCCGTTACCACCCAGGGCCCACCGGCTGCTCCTGGCTCCGGTGCCGCTAAAAGGGTGTTTCCTGACAGGACGGCTCCCCTTACATGTACGCGTTAAGGTTTTAAGGCCTCAGCTTAGGTTCAGAATTTATTGGCTATTGTATAAAGTTTCAGGTCTGAGCGCCGGACGGAGGGAAAGCTGATGTATTTTGATAGCAGTGAGAGCTGAAGTTGTCAAAGACCGAAGCCTGCGGGGAGAGCTCACCTTGTGCATTTCTGACTGATGCCGTAAACTGCTGTCACACAACAAAGAGGCCTCTGTGAAAATGTAATTAACTTAGACTGCGTCCCGTAAGATTATTTTCTATACGCGAGGGCTTCAAGGTTATTGAATATTAAAGCCCAGATAGAGTGGAGTGGTAATTATTGTGACATAGATTGAGTTTATAATCAGATTCTGTAAGAGGTCCTCTGGTATGAAGGGGGTGAGACAAGAACGAGGGGTGAATGTTTTTGAAGTTATACAGTTTTGCAAGGGCCACTTTCTTAAAATTTGAGCATTACTTGGAGTAAATGTATGCATATTTTAGTCCCCCATACTATATTTTCAGTCCATGAGATGGAAATTTCCCTCCTTGGCAGGTAAAGAGTTAAACATGCACTTTGCCTTTGCTTTGGTATCAAGTGCTTTAGGACTAAAACAAATCTACAAAAGGCATTTTTTTATCCTTTATGCTTTTCCCTTTGGAACTGATTTAGATCTCCAACTGCAGGCTGAAAAAAAAATCACAAGAGAAAAAGACAAACCTTGCTTGTCTAATATTCTAATGCAGGGTTTGCAGTTGTATTGAATGCAGTTTGACATCTGGTGATATATGAACATAAAAGCTAAAATCTTATGCCATAACTTGTGTTTTTTATTCCTCCTCACCACCTATTGAGATGACTGTTGTTGTAATTTTGGGCTGTATAATTTAATTGAGTTTTTGAAGCTCGAGGAGATGACTCACAACAGAGGACTAAAACATGAATTTTAACAAAACTAATAATAAAACAATGCTTAAAACAAACTTGATATATAGTATATTTGGTCAACTGCAATATTCATTGGAAAATTATAAACGTATTAAAAATCATATCATGAAAGTACAAAAAAAAAGTATGTATTGGATTTTAGAGTGTCACACTTTTTTCTTGTAAGGATCAGTAAAGTCTTAATTTTCTTTTCAGGGACTGGTCGAGGTTGGGTAGTGTCAATAACAACAACGTAAAATGCATGCAACTGATTATTGTATTTTTATAGGTATTTTTATCTCTCTTATTGATTGAATGTGGGGCTGGGCCATTCATCGAAAAATCGAGAGATCGAATCGAGACGAATTATCAATTATTTGGTGGTGGGTTTTGAATCGAAATATCAAAAATATATCTTTTGTCAGTAAAAATGTGTAGTTTGGCGCAAAAGTCAATATTTGAGGCAAAATATTGATGTGCAGTTTCAAAAAAATCTAATAAAAGGGACATATTCAAAGTTTTTGTTTTGATTAAGTTCATGAAGGGCATTTTTCATTTGTTTTTTGAAAAGATTACACAAAATCGAATCAAAACCGAGATTGATCAATATGAGAAAAAAAATTGTGATTGTATTTTTTCCTGAATTGCCCAGCCCTACTTGAATGTGCTGTTTATTTGGGTTAAGTGGCACTATAATTTCATAGGAAGTAGTTATAAAATAAAACTAAAATACTTTTTTTTTTTTTTATCTACCAACCTTTACACAACTTTAAAAGTCAAGCTGAACTCCAGAATGTACAGTAATGTTACCACGGAAACCTTTCTGACTGGTTTGGGTGGGACGTCTGAACACCTAAAGCAGTGTTCCCAAACCAGGGGTACCTGTGCACTTACCATGGAGTAATACTGTAGTTCCAAGTTTAAAGGGAGGTGAAATACTACTCTCTGGTGTTTGTGGCCACTTTTATATAATAGTGGGAGAAAATACAAATGTGACAAGTGACAATATTCCACTATAACCAGTGTATTTACTTTAAACCCACAGTTAGGGGGTACTCAAAGAGAGACTAAGTGTAGGGGGTTGCTTGGTACAAAAAAGTAGTGCAAAATTGTATATACAGACCTTGCTCATCGGTCTGCCAGCTGATAAAATCTCTTTCAGGTTGGCCAAGACGTGAGTATGTTTCTAAACAAAAGAAAACATAACATATAAATGTGCACTTTCTGTCTCTCAGCAGTGAAATGTCCCTGGAGCAGTTTGTCATAACTCAGCTGCCTTTGCATCTGTCCCACAGCTGTCACACTCTTTAGATTCTGACAACATGGACGACACTCGCTAACAGCTTCTGCTTCAACATAGAGCAAAGACTATAGAGTTGACTCAATACTTGACTCATTTCAAAAGATCTCCAATTTGCTATTTCCGCTAAACTGAAAAAAGTATTGGTATGTGCAAGTTTATTTTACATTTGCACATTGGCCTTAAACAGCTCTGACGCGTTCACAATCTTTGAAAAATGTTGCTTTTCAAATAAACAAATAAGAAATTATCAAATGAATTGCCAAGAACCACAATTATGTTGCTGTGCTTGACCTTTTGTTACCCAATTAAGCAACGATTAAAAATGTATATACGGTATGTTTGTTCTTTTAGAAATGAGATTAATTACTGAAAATGTCAATGTGATATGTCGAGTGAAACATACAGAGCAATCAGTTTTCAAACAATAATGAGGATTTAAAGCTTTGCAAATTGTATTTAGTTGTGCATTCGTCTGTGATTTGAATGCATCATTTTATGTTAAGTAAAGCTGTTTACAATGTGCTGTTCCAATCAAATAAATATGCTCTTTTTTAGATAAATCAACAATGCATTAACC
This sequence comes from Mugilogobius chulae, assembly GCA_038363315.1. Lineage (NCBI taxonomy): Eukaryota > Metazoa > Chordata > Actinopteri > Gobiiformes > Gobiidae > Mugilogobius > Mugilogobius chulae. Next base: position 28,276,668 of record CM076405.1, on the reverse strand, counting down.
TGTTTTAATTATTTTTATTTGTTTGTCTGAGCTGTCCGATAATACAACATAGCTATTTTTACAAATCTAGTGCAAAACATGACTGCCATTTTAGGTATTATCACATTTGGAAGTTGATATGATTGGGTACTTCCTGGTTTAAATCTAAAAATGTTTGAAAATAGTTAATTATTTGCTTTATCCACTGTGGACCTACGTTTGGCCTAATAAAATGAAGCTAATGTATTTAAAAGTTGGAATATTTCACTGTGTTAATTGTCAACAAACAGCCATTTACTAAAAAAACAGGCTTTGCTATGTTCTGTTTAATAACTTTTACTGTTTAAAAAAAATCATTTATATAATAATTTCGTTAACTGAGGAAGTGTTCGTTTTAAAACAGCACAAGAAATGTCATAAGTATGGTTACTACAGCAACTTGTGGGGCGTGACTTGTCATGGGGGAAAAGTCTCTGTTGAGTTGGGAAAAAAAATCTTTTTGCTCTTTGCTGGTAAATAAAGAGTATTTTACACAGCTAATTTAACTTTAGTCACAGCTGAGTCTCACTAGATGTTGTTGAAGTGACTATATATCAAAAAGAGTAAACGTTTTATTTTGTAGATGTGAAAATACAGCAGGTCATCACATTAGCATTTAGCTCACTGCAGCTAACGTTAGCAATGTTGAACATATTTACAATTTAGGGCTGTTGTATAATTTTTCTTCATCTCCATTTTAAAGCTGGTATTTGGCACAATCTTTATCATTACCTCTTCATTTGCTGGCATGCTTTTTAGCAGCAATTTTCTTGTTTTTCTCCTTGATGGACCGTAAGTGAGCATTCCTGCAGCTGCCGTCTGTATCTATGGGAAAATTTAAAAAAACATGCATTAGAAATGGGTAATGCCAGCGTGTTAAAACTGTAAATTGAAAATCTGATGAGTCTATATTGAAACAGAAGCTATGCCTCTATAAATACTTCAGACTGAACCCGCTGAAACATGTGGGCTCCATTCTACCGGCGTCCTGTGTCACCTTGGCCTCTTTGACAAGTTCACTGTAGATTATCACCATGTTTTCTATCTGCGCTCCTATCTCCAGCTCACAATATTTCCTTTCAGACCTCAGACCTCCCCTCTCCTGTTCCCACCGCTCGCCTTCACCTTTCTCAGCTCCAAACACGAGGAATGCCCCCGAGGTTTTCCTGTCCGCACATTCAGACAGTAATCTCAGAGTGACGGAGTTGAAACGTGAAGAAACATGCAGCGGTGACAGACAAAAGCTCATTTCCTCAAAACAGGCCTCGAGCTAAAACCCTCAGACCCACGCTAACCCGGCTAAACCACAGTGACATATGCTACTGAGTCATAAGACTGACCAGCGGCGGTAGACTTGGGAGGAGAAGAAAAGGGGAACATGCAGATGGGAGTATAAGCTGTATTGTGCAAAATGTACACTTTTGAGTTTTTAGTCATGCTCTAAAAGTGATTCCTCATCAAAACCACAGCAACAGTTTTAGCTAGATACTATTTTTTCTTCTCTGAGCATAAGAAAACACTGGTGAATTTCTCACTTCTGCAATGTCTTAGGGTAAATTCACATTACAAACTGAACTTAAAGAATCATCTTTTTTTCTAAACTGGCTTGGTTTGCGTTCACAGCAAAGTTTTTACCTATTGCACCAGTTCAAACACAGTAAAAACACATCTACCCCTCGCCTGTTGAGGCGCTGTGGGACAGAATTTCTCAGGGGAAAAGCAAGGAAGACACACTACAGCCCTGTTTGTCTCTGTCCAACATGTGATAACAGTGGCTTCATATGCCAGAAGAGAATTCGAGCATGCAGTGTTTCTTATGCAGTGGAGATAAAAGAGAAAATAGAGAGACAAATGGGAAAGTGTGTCGCACTTGATCAGCGTCAGCGAAACAAACAGACGAGTGTTACTGCTGGTGACACACAGAAACAACACTTCACACATGAAGCCCATCAAAATGTGCCTTTACATTAATTAAAACCTTGCGCTGAACTTAGAAATCTCCGGTTTAAAAGTGGGCTGCACGGTCCCGACTCCCGAGCAACAAGCCCGAGGCTTGTTACCCCCGGGGGAGATGACGCTGACTTGACCGGGTTCAGCGCGTGTGTTGTATCGGGCTTCTGCCGGAAGATCACAGAGACTTGGCTCTGGTTTAGTACGCAGACGGTTCTTGAATCAAAGTGCGTAAAGTAAACGTTAATGACACTTCACTAACAATGACCAATTTTAGCTTAAAAATAGACTGTAAGGCAGGCGAAAGCACGTAGACTACGGCCATAATTCATGTGAAGTCGTTTGCGTAAGGCAATAATATCTGACCGGTTGTTCTCCTAACTGACTAGATTTTCCCGACCCTGCCGGTCAATTTGACTGGGATAAAAATGTCTAGCGTAAACTAGGGATGGGACGATATACGATATTATCACTAATCGCGATAATTAGGGGCCACGATTAAATAATCGTGGAGTTTTTTCATATTCATGATAATCGTACATGACGATAATCGCAATTATAGCAGCAGGCCTGTGGCTTCATAAGAGCATCTAAAATCTTACTGCTGTGAACCCTGTAAGCTGTATTATGGTTAAACAAAGAACAGGTTAATGTGTTAAAGTTAACTAATAACTCTGAGACAAAGTTAGAAGATTTTTGTTCAACATTGTAAACATATGTTCACTTTGAATCGTTATTGATTGTACTTAGACCAAAATACAATAAGTGGTTGTTCAAATGCGTTCATATTGTGCGCTAATAAATATTTCAGTGATTTTGAATCTGTGCACTTTTACATTTAGTAAATTATCGTGATAATATCGTTAATCGCGATTATTTTGGTCACAATAATCATGAGTGCACACTTTAATATTGTCCCATCCCTAGCATAAACTCTGTGCAATGCGTAATATATTTTGTCATCATACGTTTTTGGCCCTCTTCTATTAGATTCACATGTTTTTGCATGTCGTTTGTTTCCTTACTGATCAGCGCACATACTGTCTTTAGATTTTCAGACTCACATACTTCTCATGTCAATGCTCACTTCCTGGTTTTGTCCCGCTCTTTGTTTGAATTCACAAAACAAATACTAGATTATTTCTTTCACAACACTTGTAAAAATAGTCTTGCTAAAATGTGTTTCTGTTTGACCTAAAAGAACTGTAGTTACAGAACAGAGTCAAACATCCTGTGCATCTCTTCACATCTCTTTGCAGTGCAGTATCTTCAAAAGTGTAACTTCTAAACAAACTCCCATAAAATCTGAATTGTTGCTTCTCCAAAAATGTCTTCAGCAGATCTAGATAAACAGGAAACGAGCATTTGTGTGGTGAAGAAGCCGGGACAAGCTGATGTGTAATTTTCTTTATGGCAGCGCTCGCATTAGCCTCTCCACAAACCACCCATTTGGCCTGGATCTCTCCTCTCCAGCCTCTGTTTTATCTCCACATTGACTTTTCCTGCTGACGCCCTCACAGTCTTATCACGCTTCATTGGCTCATTGCATTGTCAACAAGCTGTGTGCGTTTATGCCCTAATAACCACTTTACGGAGCTCTCTTTGGAGACACTTTCACTGTTTGGAGCTATAGGTCCAATAGTGGAGGGGTTCATTAGGAAACAGCGTATATGCAAACATTGTACAGTGATAGTTTATCTTCAGGGAAATTTTTGAGTCAGATCAAGAATAAACGTTGTTATTTGTATTGTGCAAATTTCTCAGAACAGATACTGAATTTACATTATCAACATACTGTAAAAATGCAACGGAAATTTAGATTTTTGGGAGGTATTTTCATTGCAGTGATTCAAGTGTTTGTACAAATACTGCATTTTGAAATCTTTAAGAATATGACATCAAGTTTATAATCACTTTATATAAATGTAGCCTAATTGTGCAGAACAAGAAATCATTGTACCAGTATGTGTTTTAGTGAAGCACCCGGAGGAAGACTACAAAGACAAAGGAAAAAGTTATAATAAACTATAACTTATATACAGTAGATCAGCAATTCACATGCTCTTGGTAAAATACAAAAAATGACTTAAAAATCCATTGACTGCAGAGTTGATAGGCCTGCATCTTCAGTTTAGTGTCTTTTAGTCGTTTAGTCGAATAATCAATTGATGGAGTCCTAGTCGACCAAAAATTGTATTAGTCCACTAAATATTTTATAGATTAAAAGGATTAATATGGAACAGCAACAAATATTGAGATAATTAGTGGAAGATTTTGGCCTCGTGGTTTTGGGAGTCTTTGGTCTAATCTGTCTTTTAGATTTTTTAGATGATTTCTCTTGTGTTTAAAATGTTGGTTTTGAATAAGATTTGCACTTTGTCTTTTTAAGCACAGTTTGGGTTATATACTGTAAATGGTCAAAACATATTTTTTAGCTTCAGAGCTTTAGCCAAGTCCCACTTTTAGTTGATTGATAAGTCGATGGGACATGTCCTTGAGAGATCGAGATTGAATAGAAAAGAAACGTCAATTTTTTGGTGGTGGGTTTTGAATTGAAAGATCGAAAACAAATCTTTTGTCAGTAAAAATGTGTAGTTTGGAGCAAAAGTCAAATTTTGAGGCAAAATATTGATACATACAGTAGTTTCCAAAAAAATCTATATAAATCCGACTTTTGTTTATGTTCATGAATGACATTTTTCATTTGTTTTTGAAAAGGTTAAACAAAATTCAATCGAAAATCGAGATCGATCAACATGAGAAAGAAAAAACGTGATTATATTTTTTTCCCTGATCGCCCAGTCCTAGTTTAAAGTGGAACAGTATAAACAGCTAATGCTTGTTTTTAATCACTGAAAAGTGACTACGGGACAATTTTTGTTTTACCGGAAAACATATTTTGAGAAACCACAAGTTAATACAGACAAGTGGACGGGGATAGGTGGTAGGTGAAAACAAGGATTTCTTTTGAGCATCAGCCGCAGGAAAATACACGAATACTGAAACATGCATGAATCAATCCAAATACAAACTAGTGAGGGGAAAACATTATGGCTAAAAAACTTGAGATGTGACCTGTTGTGAAGGAGTTTAGTTAGTTTTATTCCAAAGGCTGTGGTGCAGTAGAAGCAGCACGCTGGTTGTTTGTGAGTTTTCAGGCCTTGTTGTTTCCAGCAGCAGCAGGTCGGCTCCTATAGTGTCTGCAGCACATACATAATTGACAAAAGCTCTCTGTGTCCGAACTAACTCGATACAAACCACGTTCTTATTGACAATCCAACAGGGACTGGAGCCCATAGAGACAGATAGACAGACAGAGCGAGAGAGACAGAGAGAGGGAGAGAGACAGAGAGAGGGAGAGAGACAGAGAGAGGGAGAGAGAAAGACTGAGGGAGAGAGACAGACAGAGGAGAGAGAGAGAGTGAGACAGTGAGAGAGAGAGAGACAGGGGGAGAGGGAGAGAGAGACAAAGAGAGAGGGAGAGAGAGAAAGAGAGACAGGGAGAGAAAGAGAGACAAAGAGAAAGGGAAGGCGAGAGAGAGAGGGGGAGAGAGAGAGAGAGAAAGAAAGAGAGAGAGACATGGGAGAGAGAGCGAGAGAGAGACCAGGGAGAGGGAGAGAGAAAGAAAGAAAGAAAGCGAAGGAGGGATAGAGACAGAGAGAGAGAAGGAAAGAGGGAGAGAGAGGGAGGAGAGAGAGAAGAGGGGGAGGAGAGACAGAGAAATAAAAAGAGAAAGAGAGAGAGAGTGAAAGGGGGAGAGAGAGACAAGGAGAGAGAGAGGACAGAGAAGAGGGGGAGGAGAAACAGAGGGAAAAGAAAGAGAGAGAGACAGGGAGGGAGAGAGAGAAAGAGAGAGAGAGAAAAGGAGAGAGAAGAGGGGGAAGGGGAGACAGAAAAATAGAAAGAGAAAGAAAGAGAGGAGGGAGGAGAGAGAGAGAGAGACAAAAGGAGATATCATGAAGAAGATACATGAAGAGAATGAATGACTGTCTGTGTCTGCCTCTCTAGTTAATCCGGGGAAGAGTTGGCCACTGTCCAAGGTGTCCCCCGCCTAAGGCCCAAAGTCATTGACATAGGCTCCATCACTTGCGACCTAAAACAGGAACAAGCAATAAAAAAATGAAATGAATGTAAAAAAGGCTGTACAGAAGAACACTTTGAGCTTCTTTTTTAGGAATTCACTTGTACATTTAGAGACTCAAGGATTTGTTTTTTGTTCTGTTTTATTTTAACCTTTATTTCAGTTCTGCTTACAATAAATAAATATGGTACGATACGTTGTAAAAACAAGTGGTTGAAATATTAAAGCCATTGCAAAGTAAGCAGATTTCATTCAGAAGAATCACAAAACATTGAACTGGTTTCATAATTTTAGTTTATTTTTAAGGCGTTGCTTGGATTTGGCTTTTACTCTAATGAATTGGACGCTTGTTTCTGAAAATCTGGCAACCCTGATGACAGTTTTTACAATCAAGCCAGCAAGATTCAATCAGAGCACGGCAATAAAAACTAATATCCAACAACCATACTGTTTACCAAATAATATACACCATTTTCAAGCACTACAGAGGCAACTTTAGTATAGGTTTAACAATGTCATATTGTCCTGTAATTTTAAACTGTTATATGGTATGAATATTTTCTGACTACTTGGGGCTCCAGATGAAAAAACCCTTTCCTGTGTTCTTTATGCACTGCAAAAACGAACACATCCTCACTGCTAACTATCCGACATGCTAAACAAGTCATTCAATATAGAGCTGAAGCTAAGTCAAGCTAATAAACTTCGGCTAAACCCTAAATCTGAATAAACTCCATGACGACACCTGAACAAACACTAAAGTTTAGCTAATATCCCAAACACGCTTCTTTGTTTGTCATTGAAAAGCCCAAAACTTGCTCCTCTTGTGTTTCTTTGAGAGATAGGCCCAGCTGTTTGTGTTTAGAGAATTAACGCTCAGATAATCCGTTTACAAAAAGGCCTTTGTGTCGAGTGCTTGTCCTGCTCCGCCTCGGCACTAAAACAAATAAGCAGCAGTATTTTTTTAATAATGCTTGTGGTTTTGTGGCCACGACACAGCTGTCAGTGAACCGGTTCAGTCTGTCATCGTGAGCTGGCTGTGGACAAATTGTCTCTTTAAATCTGCATGATCTAACAGTCTTAGCTTTCTCCACTTGAGTAGATGAAATCACTGATAAATTCAAACAGTCAGATTAATTCTATACTGACAAAAGTTAAACTACTTCCCAGTGTTGATTGTTGACTCTTTTCAAGGTAAAAGGGAGGTTTTATGAGATGTATTTATGTATTGTTTGCTTGCCTGTTTCTATTATGATATTGATTAATGTTAAGAATGCTAAATCTATTAAAAAAACACACACACACACACACAAACATTTTGCTCTCTTGCCTCACAACAGGAAGGTCATAATAATACTGATGCATTGCATTTTCAATACTTAGTGCTTTTAAAGACGTCCAAAGACGTATCACATTATGTATTATTCATCGACACCACAGAGGATGTGGCTCTGTCCTTTCTGTGTGGTGTTTGCATATTTTCCTCATGTCAGGGTGGGTTTTCTCCAGGGAACTCCCCCCACCAACTCAAAACATGCACATTAGGGAGTATAGAGCCAACCTCTGGAGGAGGGTCCGAGCGCTGCACCTTGGCTCACTCTGCTCCTGAGGCATTGATGAATGCATCAAGTACGAATATAATCTAAATCTAATCCTTTTACAGACACCTAAAAACTGCATAGATAGTGTTGGCTAATGCGTCAATAAAGCACGACAATTGTGGTTTATCATTCTAATTAATAAGTAGTTATAATTAGTAATTAATAAAAAAATACTTTATATAGTAGGAACATCCAGACTTATATCAAGTGAGATCGACTTGATTGTTTTCTATATGTAAATAACTTGGCAGCCAATCGATAGAGTTAAAGCTCAATTCCTAATGTGGGAAACACATGGCTGTCATGTGTGATTAAGTTGCTTAGGCTAGACAAGAACAATGCAAAAAATAAAATTTATCCTTTAATTCCAAAGTTCCTCATGTGCCAGAATAACATACGCATTGACTCACTATGCAAGCTGTGCCATAATGTGTGTGACTCAGTCATCATATCTGCATATATTACACTGTTTTCTTTACTGGCTTAGCAGGGCTGCTTGGGACAGGTATACATGCTATTGGAAAATCAGAAACCTACATATTAGATGTATAATTATTTGTAGTAATTAGTTACTAGCAGGTAAACTGTTAAATTGTAAGGCATTTATAACCTAAATTAAAGTTTCCTTTGAATAGCAGTTAACAGGTTGGGCCATAGTGCTTGTAGAAACACTGTATTTACACTGGGCTGTTGTGCACAGCCTGTTCTCTCCCCTAAATGACCTAAAGTCTTGGATCAAATGCTTGGTCTCCTGCTCTCTTAACACTCACCCCACAGGCTGCACGTCTCCTCCAGTCAGAGTCAAAGACCTGAGCCTCTGCAGTTGCCGTGGGCGTCTCCACACAGAGCGCTGGCATCATTACCGGAGCTCTCCCACAGATTAGCCCACACTCTGGTCTGCACTCACAGCAGAGGACAGTGCACCGGGACTCTCTCGCTCCGCTGTAACTGTCGGAGAAATGTGGAAGGGCAAGAGCTCGACTGTGCGGGGCAGTCCCACCGATCCACTCCAGACACACAAGTCCTGGTGCAGAGGAGGGTTTGGGCAGTTCAGACACAGACAGGCCAGAGCAGGGCAGAGCAAAGAGCATGTGTCACTGCACTGCTCATTAAGAACCCATTTTACTAATCTGAGTAGGAGAAATAATCAGTCATTTACTTTGTACATGTTTTTAGTGGTAGCGGAAATCAGAGCACCCTGACGAAACCTATTAAGAAATGATCATAACTAGGGATTTCACCATATGCAATTTTAGAATCACAATTATTGTGAAAGGAAAAATTATGACACACAAGACGCAGGACATATTTGCAGGTTATTGTGAGTTGTAAAACTTCTACAAATAGCCTATCATGGCGGAAAATATTCTCGATTATTGAAAAAAACTATTCTTGACATCCCTAATCAGAACATGAAAAACTCACATACAATAGTCGGCGATCAAGCCCAAAACTTTCTTGCTCTGAGGTCAGACAGCAAATCAAAAGGGAAAAGTCCATAGTATTGAATAAAGTATGTCAGATTAAACAACATATCAGTGACAGTTGGCAATCTTAACACATTCATTCACAAGCTTAAAGAAATGAACAACTGAAGCTGGTGTAATACCAAAATGCTAAAGCAATCAAAGTTTTGCCATCTTTGTCATCTTTATCATTAGAGGCAGAAAAATAGAATAAGGTCTAGGGCTGTCCAGAGAAAATCAAGCTTTTGGAGTAACGTAACCATGGTGATAAAATCTCAGCAATGCAAGTTGATGAGAGCTGACATCTTATGGTGACATGATGGTTTTCTGTGGAATGCTCATTAAACATTGAATGAAAAATATATCTTACTTTTTTCATTTATTATGAGCTATTTTATTGATTACTTTGACAACAACCATTCTTACACAGAGTTACTTGCCTCCATGGGATTTATGTTTTAAAAAAAATTACCCTTGCATTTTTCCTGTCCATCTCTGGCATTTCTATCCGCGTAACATGAAAAAATGTGTGATTACATTGCCAAAATCCACACATGGTGTTGATGGGAGATACCAAAGCACCTGAAGCCTGCACAGTACAGCATTAGTTAACCCAACTACTATTCAAGTACCTTATTTACAAAAGTGAGCAGACAAATGGTTTACAGACTTGTGTGATCTGTGTTTTTCTAGGGTTTTCATGGCTTAAGTTGGTTTTAGAGGAGACAACAATACATGATAAAGAAGTGTTAATGGCATAATAAAGAACAGTGATGTAAATGTGACAGACATTTTCATTAATTAGTAATAGTTAGCTTTTAACTATGCTATCATGTTTCCAAATTGAAGTTGTATTTTGCTTCATTCATGCTTCTTCTTGCTCTGAGCCTCAGAAATCACTTGGGTTTGAATTTTGAATTGTGACAAAAACCCTGGAGATAATCTGTGTTATTTTGAGTCTATTTAATAACTCAAAATATTATATACATGGTATAACCACACACAGAGAGAATGTGCTAATTGTGTTGAATTCCATCACCACGTTAGTTACAGTCCCAGCAACCGAGCAAATATTGTGTCGCCTCAGGTCACAAATCTCTTCTTATCTGGGAGCTGATTGAACAGCTGCTAAAGCTCCCAAATATGAACCTCCTCAGGCTCATAGTCCACTGGCCAGCACTAATGACTCATAGTCACTTCATTACGTATTACACTGTATTTTTGTCTGTTTATATGGGTTATAAGCCTCAAATTAGCAGATATTTTGTCAGTAAGCGGAAGGTTGAGCTACAATCTTTCAAAAACACTTTCCAAGCTGAATGAAAGTGGCATATTCAGTCCCATATTCAGAGTTTTTTGTGAGAATGGTGGTCCTTTTAGTTTTGTACAAAACGAACACTATCTCCTTCAAACCTGTGGGTTGAGGGCAAATATTGAGATCACTTGAAATGGCAAGTGATGGAAACTGTGAAAGTGCAGCTTTTATGACTATTTCCTGTTGGAAATCCCATTGTGTCAATGTACTAATAGCTCCTCAAAGCTCCCACGCCTCCCATATGTGTAATGTGTACACAGCCCAAACGTGGGCCGAGTCCAAAACCAGCTCATCAAATATGCATAAGTGAGCTCCAGACTCTGCAGGCTGCATATGAAAACTTAGCATATGGGAATCCATATTTATCTCTGTGAACAGGCTTTAGATGATGGGCAATATTTAGATCGTCCAATAAACTATTAAAACCAAGCATGAACCGTGTTAGGTATCACTAAAAGAAAACATGAAAAGGTGATTGATCCTGTTCATGTGGCAATGTCCTTTAGAAATGACTCGTGAAAATAAATATGGAACTATTCATCCAAAAATATCAAGAGCTTTTCAAACCAGCCAAGCTTGACAACATTTGTTAAAATGAAAGACATTAACTTTGGCAAGGTCAATGTAAAAGTGAGCTGATAATAACTTGTTGTCATTATTGGGCAATGAGCCTAGTGTCATTACCAATATCTTTAACTTAAGGTTAAGGTACACTTTCTTGTCTCCAAAACGAAAGTGTCCTGCATGTATCCAGACAATATCTCTAATATAATGTCTGAGTTTCATGGGTGTGATTGACATACCTTATGAATGAGCCACAATCAGGAACATGCATTGTCTATCACATGGTCAAAAGATATAAGAAAACAATATGGGGGAACTGAAAAACATTGTGTATTTCAGCAAAATTATTTGTTGAACCAAAAAAAATCCTTTTTAAATAAATGACAGATGACCACCAAGCTTCTTTGTTTTACATGCATCACATAAATAAACTAATTTAGTTGCAAGCTACATTGTGGAGTTGATTTGAGACATGACAAAGAACATGGTGACCAGACCCACTCTTCCTAAAGTCTTACAAAAGCATGGGCACTGTATATACCAGGCATTGACCCAGCCGAAGTGTTTTGGACTGAAGAGAAGCATTTAAAGAGGCTGCCTTGAGACGAGAATGCCAGTTTCCATGTTTTCCTGTAGCAGTGTGTATTCTGTTCAAATTAATTTCAGGATTTGTGATTCAAAACACAAATTCAAAGTAATTTTTTGGTAATCGTTCTTGTTTCAATCAAGTCAAAGAAGCGTGTAATGTCTTTCCATCATTGTGTAAAGTTCTGAACCTTCAGGTGAGTGAATGGTTAATCAACTAGGCCTCTAATAAGATGAATTTCTTATGAATTTTCCATTTAAGTGCTCTTCAAGTGACGGTCCATCTGAATTGCTCAGAACTTGATCTATTCACAATGTACAGGCCTTTGTATGAACTCTATTATTTATTCATGTCCACAGCAGACTGCAAACACTTCAGTATTCTGCTATCATTTGGATCGAGACATAAATGATTGAGCAGGGACCAGACTTCACCCTGGTCAGCTCCACGACGGCTTCTTCTGATCCAAAAATCCAATGACATGTCAGTTTCTTCACATCTCCATCAAAGATCTTTCCGTTAAAGCCCTTAAACGTTGTCAAAATGTAACGGAGGAACGTAAGATATCCCACGACTCAGAGTATCTTTGACAACGGGCTGGATCAAACCTGGTTAGACATCGCTCCGAGCAGATCCATTCTGTGTGATGGCTGCTTTTGTCTGCTCTGAAAAAGGCTTGTGAGCTCGAGCAGTGACTTATACGAAAGCACAAAGAGACATGAGGAAAAGGAGAGGAGCCTGAGGTTTCTGCGTGCACACAAAAGCTCGCAGAAAGCACCGAAGATTATTCAGAGGAAGCGCAATGCAAAGCTAAGTCGCGGGATTTTCACGTTCTGTCTCCAGACCGTGGTTTTGTCAGTTGCATGCTAAACAGTGTGCTAATGGCGAAGATGATATGACACAAGTTACGCTGTGTAAAGACTTTGGGGGGAAAAGCTTGGAACTACTATTTCCCCAAGGTCCAGTTTCAAATTGTTCAAAATAGGTACTGCTGAAAGAAATTTTTCTGGAAAAAAATAAAATGCAAAAGACATTTGGATGCTGATCTAGACAAGATAAACCAATATCAAACAAGTAAGAAAATAAATGATAATGTATAAAAGATAGGACAGCAAACTAGTGCAACATGAGAGCTGGGACTTTTTTTAGATATTGTGAATGTTGCTTTGAACATATAAAAACCTGAATATTGAGTATATCATTTCTACTGGACAAATTCTCCAAAAATAGGTATAAAAGGTAACATTTTGTCAATTAATCACTCTGATAAAAATTACATTACCACTGTTAAATTGACTATATCAGAAAGAGCCGCAGGTGATTGACACCAGCTCTAGTAGCAACACTAGCCCGCGCTGTTGTCAGCTAACTACAAGAGTTTATCACTGTGTGAAAAACAAAAGTTGTGCTGCTAAGTCAACTGTTGAATGAAATTCGACCATACGACCCATACCTTACATTCCGGTGAATAAAAAAACTGCGAGAAAAACACTGTCTAAAACTTCAGTAGACGTTTGTCAGACGAGTATATACCTGATCGAAACAGCTAGCTCTAGTCTTGTTTTGTTGTTTTCATCAAATAGGTTTCTCCCACAAACTACCGGGATAAGGATTTGAAAGTACACTGCAACGTCATTTTGACTTTATTCAACAAGTTCAAATCTTGTTTACCTTTGTTTTTTTCTTGCCAACCTCTAATCTTCTGTTGCACATTTGGTAACTTTAGCCTCACCCTCTTTTATGAAACTAACTAATCCGTATGACATACCATGGATGTACTATTAGAGCTGGATTAGACACCACCACCTCTGTCCCTGTCAGAGTTGCATTAGTGGCTGCTCCGCTGAACAGCAGCGGTTGAGCCCAAGAACGTCAATTCATTTTGCAGCACTGCAAACTGCTCATGCTCAGCTCACACAGCAATACAGCTTTACCAAAAGGTTGCATTTTGAAAGTATTCCATTGTTCATTTTCTCAACATTTCTATTTGCTAAGGCCACCTTTGCGCTGATTGGTCAGAACGGATTGTGTCATTACATTTCAGATGTCACAATAGTAGGAGGTGCTATAGGTGGAAAAAAGGTTTCCACTTTCAGTGCACCAATGAGCACAAACAATTGAAAACAACGAGCCACTATCTTGAACTCATCTTCCAGTTCTAATTATACTTCCATGAACAAGTCATGAAAGTCTTTAGTCGACTACAGCTCAGTTTGTCTGATCATTACACACAACTAATATGAGAGACATGTTTTAACATTTTTCTTTTGGACTAACATTAAATCGTCTAAATATCATAATCTCAAAATGCCAAAAATTATAACCATAATAATTAGTGTCAATATGATCCTGCCATAATCATGACAATGTAGTTTAGGCCATCTTTTTTTAAAGACATGCAACTATAATGACAACATTTTCTTGAAAGCTATAGTCAGAAAAGTCTCTCCTCTCAGTGACTTCACAGGGCTCGGCCTAAAACTTTTCACTTTATTGTAAGTCCTTTAAGCACCAAGTAAGCTAGCAGTTATAACATTTGGACAAACTTACTTAATGGTGTGGTTTTAGTGTCTATTAAGTAGTACTAATACTCATATAAGGCAATACCAGGTGTATACTAGTGCTGGGCGATATGGAAAAAAACTTATATCCCGATATAGATTTTTTTATATCACGATAACGATATATATCACGATATACCATAATTAAGTAAGTTTTCAATTATTCACTGTAAAGTTTGACACTATTTCATTGCTTACTTTTCTCAACTTTATTTTGAAGTGAATTTAACTGAACTGTCACAAATGAGACTCATTATAGTGAAGAGGAAAGAGAAAAGTCATGTTTTCTATGTTTATAATTGTATTAAAACATGTTTATGTATTAAAACAATATTTTCCAATTGTGTAAATGCTGTAAAATAAAAATAAATCCATTTATAAAACAATTTGCTAATTTACTCATCAAGTAAAGTTAGATTAAACAAAACAAAAAATATATACAGTTTTTATTGAATTTAATAGCTTATTTGTGCTGTATTAGGCACTGGCCCTTTAACACCTACAGGTTGGGGCTGTAGTTAGCGCTTTAGTTTCCCCTCGCCAACAACAGCCACACGTCAAAGTAAGAGCAAAGTGATTAGGAGTGCTTTGTCCCGTTCATCAGCGCTGCTTCGCTGGTGTTTAACGGAGCGCTATTGGGTCATTGGCCACGGCAATGCGTACATGGAGACAGGCGGAGCGCTCCACGAGGCTCTGGCTGCAGACCTGCACCGAGAGCGCGCGGACCGACAGGCAGAGTGAACACAGATATAGCGGGACGTGCGCACGGCAGGCAGGGCGCGGTGGAACTCTGGCGAGAGTGACAACGAGTGACGAAGGAAAAAGCGAGCCACCACACCGGCTGTCTCTGTTCACGACGCGGCGCTGACTGCAGCCCGGGCCACTCCTCCTTCCTCCGGACAGCGGTACCATCTCTTTACCATCTCTCTCTCTCTTCTGACGCGCTCAAAGACGCGCTGGTGCGCTGGGAGAGAGAAAGAAAGGGCGACTCTGACGATGTACAAAAAGTACTTTAACTATGGTTTTGTTGAAGTTACGCTATAACACGTGAGACAAAGCACGTTTAATACCACACACACGACTTATTTGCTGAAATGATTGATAAAATTAGGTTACAGACGATAGAAACGATAGAAGAGAAATGGCACGATAGACGCTTTTCTATCGTCCCCACGATATGTATCGTCATATCGCACAGCCCTAGTGTATACAAGTGTTTACAAGCCTTAAGTACAATACCAACACTAACACTCACACATGAGCTCAAAAAATGAAAAAAAGATTACTAAAGTTTATGAAGGACAGACTAAAATGTCTCCTAAAGACAAAAGAGAAAAACGAATCAGAGACATGCCTTAAAAGCAGCGCTCAAATCAAAGCATTCAAATGTGAGGAGATATTGATAGACGCTCACACATATGAAAGACAAACGGGGGAATAGACTCATGTGCAGGCGCGGCACATCTCTTCAGTCAATCCAGTCGACACTTTGTAGACAAAAGGCAGAGGCCGTTTGAAGGTTGGGCTGCCTCTGTAACAGGTGAGAGACGCCATGTTGTTTTGGAATGTGAAAGTCTTTTATCTGGAGTGATCTGCTCTGCCCTCATGTTCTTCACTCTCCACCTGCACTTTGAAGTCTGCACCTCCACTCGGAGCTGTGATACAGGGCCAATGAGAAACATAAACACTTTTCTAGATGTGGGCTGCTGGAGGAGACCTGTATCATGTGCTGTTGGCTAGTTTCTTTTTTTTTTTTTTTTTTTTTTTTTTTTTTTATTTATTTATTGCAACATACAGCAGGCATACAGACATTAAGAGACAGTGTGATAAAGCAGGAAAAGACATTACAGTGGTGGAGGGTATAAAAGGGAAAAGAACCGATCGTACAGTTGAATATAATATTTGTGAGTGTGGGGGTGTGTGTGTGTGTGTGTGTGTCTGTTTGTGAGGGGTGGGGGGGGGGGGGTTATGGGGGTGTTAAGACATGTATGTACATGGAGTTTCAACATTAGACAATTTAGGGTTAGTCAAATACCATAACATTATATATTTATTTTTTAAAATTATGAATTGTCACTGTTACCACAATCGCTACTATAAGATCATATTCGTCATCATTTGGATGTTGATTTCTCTTCCCCTCTCTCTTTTCACTTTATTTACTTTATTTATTTATTTATTTTTATTATTATTACTATTTCTATATTTCTTTTACTTAACCATTTGCAATTTAGTTCAACTCCCATTTGTTCATGTAACTCAAGAATCCTAATCTTAGGTGGCAGTGTTCAGAAATGTGAAAAATTCATAATGTGGAATTGTCTGTGTGCCTGTCTTGATGGGGTGCATTAAAAACAGTGTGGTGCATTAAAACAAGAATGACATGAATAGTGGGAGTGAATTTGCCCATTTCGTTTAAGTCAATTTGTTAATCTTGATTAATGCTTATAGCAAAGTAAGCAATAAGTGAAAAAAAGTCAAAAGGAAACAAATGTAATAATAAAAAAAGAGAGATAAATAAACAAATAATGTTAGCACTTAACTAATGATAATAACAGTAGTAATAATAAAACAACAACAATCATAGTAATATTATGTGTAGAGTATAAGATAAAGATATATGGCATAAATAAATAAATATGAATAGTAATGAAAATAATACTGTTGTATAACACAAATAATCATGATGGTAATAATAATAATAAAATAATATCAATAAGAAAATAAAAAAAATAATAAATACATAAAAAAAATAATAATAAACAGAACAAAACAAAAACAGAAAAAAAATTGATACTAATGATTATAACAGCAAAAAAATAAAAAAATAAAAAATATTAGTATACTACTACTAATAATAACAACAATAAGATATAAAGTAATAATAACAATAATAATAATAATAATAATAATAATAATAATAATAACAATAACAACAATAATAATAATGAAAAAAAAAAAAAAAAAAAAAAAAGGATAGAGAGAGTGTGATGAATAGGCAGGCAGGGAAAATAACCGTGCTATGTTTCAACTATTTGTAAGAAGGACATGAGGGGGCGCCAGGGAGAGAGAGATTCCACTGTTGTTTGATTGTTGGTGCTTTGATGACATTCTGTTGAGATGTGATCTGAGAGAAGATTTTTCCAATGTGTAATGTTTATGTTGGTCTTAGATTTCCAGTTCATGAGGATAGTTTTCTTGGCGATGGCTAGAGCAGTGAGTAGTATTCTGGTAGATGACATGGGCATGCTAATTTGAGACAAGTCACCGAGCAAGCAGAGGGAGGGGGACAAGGGGATGTGACAGCCCATAACTGTAGATAGAGAGGCTATAATATTTTCCCAAAAAAGATTAACAGGAGTGCAAAGCCAAAGGCATGAATGTATGTGTCGGAAGTGTCCTGATTACAGTTAGTGCATGTATCTGATGCGAGTCCCATTTTGAATAGTCTGTGGCCAGTGTAGTGGG
Organism: Mugilogobius chulae; assembly: GCA_038363315.1. Lineage (NCBI taxonomy): Eukaryota > Metazoa > Chordata > Actinopteri > Gobiiformes > Gobiidae > Mugilogobius > Mugilogobius chulae. Next base: position 28,259,057 of record CM076405.1, on the reverse strand, counting down.
TTCGATGTAGGATCTTGTATTGAATTAGTTGTAGGTTTGTATTGTTAGTCATGAAGTAGATATTCTGACAAATCTGAGTCCAGAAGTTGGCACTGGGAGCAAGTGATATATCTTGCTCCCATTTGGTTGATGGAATTGAGATCGATTTATCTGACTGTAATATTATTTTGTATATTTTGGAGAGCATTTTTTTCTTGAAGTTAGCTTGGTTATTTCTAACACCATTGGGGGGAGTTGCAGATTTATAGAAGTGTTTTTGTGTGCAGAATAGATAGATGATTTAACTTGAAGGTATTCCAAGAATTGTTTGCTCCCAATGCCATACTTCTGGACCAGCGTGGAAAATGAAATAAGTTTGTTGTTGCAGAAAATATGGTGCAAATGTGTAATTCCCTTTTCTGCCCAGGTGTTGAAAAATATAGTCTTTTTATTGCTGGTGAAGTCTGGATTGTTCCATATAGGGGTGAGGTTGGATGGTGCTAGGTTAGAATTAGTTAATTTGTAGAATTTCCACCAGGCTGTCAGAGTTGAGGATATTGTTAGTGTTTTAAAGCAGGCTTGGTGTTTTAGAGATTTGTTCATGTAAGGTAGATCTGAGATTAAGATGGGGTTGCATAGTGACTGCTCTATGTCAAGCCACGTATTATCTGATGGTATAGGATTAAGCCATTTAAGAATATATTGTATTTGGTTTGCAATAAGGTACTGATAAAAATTTGGAGCTGCCAATCCCCCTTGGGTTTTAGGTTTTTGTAAAGTATACAGCTTAATGCGTGGTGTTTTATTTTCCAGTAAAATTTTGTAACAATTGAATCTAATGATGTAAACCAGGAAGTAGGTGGGTGGGATGGAATCATATTGAAGAGGTAGTTTATTTTTGGAAGAATCATCATTTTGACAGAATTTATTCTCTCGATGAGTGTGAGAGGTAGATTAGTCCAACGAAGGAGGTTGTCAGTGACTGTTTTGAGTATTGGAATGTAGTTAAGGTTGATTAACTCTGACAGCCTGGAGGAGAAATTAATCCCCAGATATGTGATGTGACTTGTGCAAACAGGAATGGGAGGTTATGGGCTGTCACATCCTGAGGTTTGCATTGTATTGGGAGAATTGATGATTTATGCCAGTTGATTGAATAATCTGAAAGTTTGGAGAACGAGTCTATGACTTTAATGGTTTCTTTTAAAGAGGATAGTGGGTTTTTTAGATAGAGTAATATGTCGTCCGCATAGAGACTAATTTTATGATCTATATTACCTGTTTGTATGCCTGTAATAGCGGGGTTCTGACGTATTGCTGCTGCCAACGGTTCAATGAAAATAGTGAAGAGAAATGGAGAGAGTGGGCATCCTTGTCTAGTCCCCCTGTGTAATGTGAAACTCTGTGATATTAGTCCGTTAGTAACTACAGAGGCTGTGGGTGCAGTGTATAAGATTTGGATCCAGTTGATAAATGACTCCCCAAAGCCAAATTTTTGTAATGCCGAGGTGAGGAAAACCCAGTTTACTTTGTCGAAAGCCTTTTCAGCGTCTAAAGAGACTACAGTGACTGGAGAATGTTGCTGATGGGAATAATCGATTACATTAATAAGTCTACGAGTATTATTGGAGGAATGTCTGCCTTTAATGAAGCCTGTTTGGTCAGGGTGGATTATGTTTGGAATAATTCTTTCTAATCTGTGAGCAAGTGTTTTTGTAATAATTTTTAAATCTACATTAAGTAATGATATGGGACGATAACTTGATGGTAATGTTGGGTCTTTGTTTGGTTTCAGGAGTAGGGTGATTGTGGCTTGATTCATATTTGATGGGAGATGTGAGGTCTGTTTAATATATAATATTAGTCTGTGAAACAATGGGCTGAGAATTGGCCAAAAGTGTTTGTAGAACTCAGCAGGGAAGCCATCCGGACCTGGAGATTTATTGTTAGGCATGCGTTTGAGAGAGTCAATAAGTTCTTTTTCTGTGATTGGGCTTCAAGTGTTTGAGATTGCTCTTTAGTAAGTTGTGGAAGGTAGATATTATCTAAGAACATGTTGATGTCTTCTTGTGTTGGGTCTTTTATTGAGCTATACAAATTGTAATAGAATTGTTTGAAGATGTCATTGATTTCTTGGGATGAATGAGATAGCTCCCCTGCTGAGTTCTTAACGGCGGAGATGGAAGATCGTTCTTTATTAATTTTTAGTTGATTTGCTAAAAATTTACTACAATTACTACCATATGATTGGTTGTGCCTTAATTTTTGAAGAAGGAATTGTGTTTTTTTGTTATTTAACGTACTTAATTTGTGTTTCAATTTTCTTAAATCGTTTTGTATTTGTTCAGATGGGTTATTTGAGTTAATTGTTTCTAATAATTTAATTTGTTGTTCAAGTTCTGTTTCTTGTTGTAACTCTTTTCTTTTTTGGCTGCAGAATATGAAATGATAATTCCTCTGAGAACAGCTTTCCCAGTTTCCCACAGAATAAGTGGTGAGGTCTTTGGGGAGTCATTTATTTCTAGAAAGGATGCCCACTCCCTTTTGGCTAGTTTCTTATGCATTAAGCATTATTGATAAAAATCACAATTCATGACTCAAAAGTTGAAACATAGAAAGTCAAATTAAAGTCGTGTTTATTTCCTCTTAGTATTGTCAATCAAATAATTAGTTAATATCAAGTTTTAATTTGAAACTTCAAACCCCAGCAATGTCGTAAGCTTTATGGAGTCATGGCAAAAAATGTTGTTTGGGCAGATTACTCTTTTGAAAATCTGATATAAAATCTATTTAACCCTCAGGGACTAAATCTTTTTAAATGTGTTTACATCTATAAATAATTCATGCACAGTACTTTTGGTCAAAACATTTACATCCACATCAGCTGATCTCCCAGTCCATTTATTTAAGGAGGAAAATGTTTCTTTTTACTGGGATTGAAGGCTAGCGTGTTCTCTGTTTGCTAGTGTAAACCTTTTGTAGTGGATGGTCCTCAACCTTTTTATCCATCTTTTTGCTTTATGTAAGACATTTCACATCCACATTAAAAAAGACACATTGTGCTTTTGCCAAACAGTATATTACAATATGTAAGTAAAATTGACAATTTTGTTATGCAGTATTTTAGGACTGTTCAATTAATCGAATTTCAATTACGATTATTGATGTAATCATTTACAAAAAATGTGTTTTTAGTTAGTAAGCGCTCAGTTATTTCTTTGAGTTGTATAAGTCTGTTCCAGACTGTTTCTTTACAATAGTAGAATATATATATACATTTTTTTTTCAAATATCTCACACATTATATTTGATCTCTTCACTCTCTGCGTTTAAAAAGCATTTAAGTATGCTCTGCCCTCTCTTGAGGCAAATAATTGTTTGAATAATCGTGATTTCAATTATTCTTTAAATGATCGTAATGATTATTTTCATCATAATCAAGCGGACTTACAGTATTTTGGACTTTTGAAATGGTAATATTGGCGTTGCTTTTGTGTTGAACAGTTTTGCTCCCTGTTGCTGTTTGGAGAATTTACTATTGCATGCCATAGACTAAATGGTTTCATATGATGCTGAATGCTGCATCTACAGCATCTATTAAACTGAAACATAATGTATTTGTGTGGAACCCAATTTAGTTGTTTTACATATAATAAAAAAAGACCATAAAACTAAGCTAAAAAAAATCCTAAATGACAAGTAGGACGGATAAAATTACTGTCAGTGTAATAGATCTCCATTAAACCATCTTGACATGCATTTTATTGCTAAAAACAAAAACTTAGAATGCCTGAGCAAGCTTGCATTTTCACATCTGTGTCTTTAGTTGTAGTTGCTAGTTTTGCTAATCCTTCTACCAATACAAAACCATGCAAATGCTCTCAATTTCGCTCCAGCTAACCTTGCTATGTCCTGCGTTTTATCAGTTCTCTCCATGAATCAGCGTTGAATCACCACTATTGTCTCATCATCACTTCTGTCATGAGCCTGAACAGCTACGGTAGCCAGACTTTGACAACTTTTTAGTCAAACTTTATGCACAGACACCGACATGGCCTTGGGGTAAGACACTCAAAGTTAAACAATGAAACTCTGACAAATATCTTCTAGCTCATAATACTGTGGCATTTCCAGCGGCAGCAGCCCACCTAAAGTGCAGTCTGTCAGAAAATGCCAGCAAACTTGACTACACGCTGGGCTTAGTCATGCTACAAGTACCGACTGGCTCCCTGTTTCTCATTTCATCCCTAAAAGTTAGTGTTTTGAAGTTTTTGAAGAGCCGAGCGGATAGGGTTACTGTACGTGTCCAAACAAAAGATATCCCGTTCCCATCATCACAAGTTAGAAATCTGTTAAAACTTGACTTTGCCCTGTAGAATTACAGCGCTCTTATCCCGCAGTTGAACTTAACACAACTCGGTGCAGTGTTTCCTCGCTGAGCTAAGACTTTGACACAATTTTGGTGAGGTCCCGCAATTCTCAGGACCTCGGCAATTAGCGGTTGTCAGCTTGTCATGTTAGTTTTAGACTTGCATATCTTTGTGAGAGAAAAACTTGGACAAGACGTCTCCTGTTTTGAAACGTTAAGTAGAAGGTAGAAGTCGGCAGTGTAAGCTTTCAGTCAAAACTACATTATCCAGGGATCGGATTTTAGGGCTGTTTCATAACGGCCAACGGTAACTTATTCAAATGACAAATTGGAAGTTCATCCAGACAGAAGATAAGATGAAATTGCTGGAAATTGCTTTGGTTCCAAGGAATCTGATGTGAGCAAATGAGTCACAAGTCTTATCTTTTTATATTTTTGTCTTTTCAAATCTAATCTAGGCTTTGGTGTCTCTGCTTGAAAATGATTTACAGTAATTTATCTGTAGGATTTTTGTCAATTATTTTTACTTCTATATTTTACTGTCACTTTAAAAGGTCTGGGCCCAACTGAAAAAAAATGTTTGAATACCGAAACAGATGTAAAGGAGGTTGGGACTGCCAGAGCCGATATGACTGCTGATATAATTAGTAACAAAATTATCATTATTTCATTTATTTATTTATGTGTTTATTAGCAGGCAGAGGTGGGAGTAAGTCACCAAGATACAAGTCATAAGTAAGTCTCAAGTCAACAGGTCAACAGGCTAAGTAATAAGTCAAGTTAAATTGTTGCACTGGCATCAAGTCATACATTCAAGACCACCAAAACTAAAAAATTGGTACTGTGGTTTTGTAAAATATAAAACCATGTAGCGTTGTTGTCGATTCATAAAATGGTAATGTCTTTAGTAAAGTTTACTCTATAATCAATTGTATTCATTAGAAATAGATTTATTGTTCCAACTGTTACATAAAAACTAGATTAATTTTAGATTTCTGTATCATCTTGAACTTTGCACACCTTCATTGTTTGTGTTTTTTCCAAGTCACACCAAAGTCACATCAGGTCACATCAAGTTCTGCAGGGATCGAGAGGTCAAATTTAAGACTACAAAACATACAAATGAAGACCAATTCGCGAGACAAGATGTATTGTATTACAGGGCTTCTTAAGACATAATTTTATATTTTGCTATAATTATGAAAAATCTTATGAATTAAAAATATAATGCAATTTATACAGCAACCAAGCATCCCATTTAGTCCATCAACCACATAACAACAATAGATACAAATCAACTGTGTTATATTGATGGAAAATATTATTGAACATTTTTTGACAGAAAGTGTGAAATAGAACTGGAAATCTGACAGAAATTGCATCATTACATTTTTTAAGATCTGAGACCTATAACGGCAAATGTAAAACTTTTTTAGGCCAAAAAAATTCAAACTTTTCTTTTTAAGAAATTATGTTTGTCTCAAATCATTTTAAAGACTGAAAATTAGCATAGCATTAGCATAGACACCGCTAATGAACTGAATTCAGGTGCTGTTGCCACATTACTATGCACGACGTCATCTCAATAAATATTCGTATATGCCGACTATTTACAAATCTTTTCATTACTAAATAATTTGTCAATATATGTCCAGTAAACTCCAACAAACAGCCACTTTTACAATCACCTTACAGTCGCAAGAGAAAAAAATAACACGAGGCAATGTTGTTAGCATGACAAGCTAACTGCTAAATACAGTAAACTAGACTCAAAGCGAAAACATTTTTAACACTTACCGCTCAGATCAAATCTTCTCTGGTCCAAATTCTTCATAAACAAGGATTCCTTCAATCCTGACTCCAAATGATTGTCCATAGTGAGAAAATAATCCAGCATATTGTAGTAGTTGTATTGACAGAAGCAGCTCGTCCTGTTGCACCTTATCTGACTAAAATCTTTTCTCCACACAGACACTTGGATAAAATACGAGTCCTTTTGTTGTTGCAGGCGTGATATGTGCTGAAGTAGTTTACTTTTCTTGAGCAGGTGAGTTGAGAGCATTTAAATCCAGCGCTGAAATCAGAGGAGAGCAAGAGTACAATGCACACAGGAGGTGCTGCGTTCAGGGACAGTTCGACGACTCAGACTTTACATAAACAACTCCATATATAATTATGAGCACAGTGCTAAATGTTGATCTGTGGTTGTATGCTAAGTAGCCTAAGCTCAGAGATAAGTATTTTTACTCAAGTACTTTTTCTGAGTATCTGTACTGTACTTTAGTATTAAATAATCTGGAGACTTTTTACTTTTATTTCTTACATTTTTTAAAAGAAATATCTGTACTTTCTACTCCCTATATTTTAACAGCAGGTTAAGTTTATAAGCCCATACACAGTTTTATTTATTTATTTTATTTTATTTTATTTTTTTAACTGCTGTGAAAATTGCCACAAACTTACAATTCTATATTTATCCTATAACAAAAATCTGAATACTTATAACTAAAATCACAGTAAAGCCTATCCCACAGTCCAACACTACGAACTTTGTGCACTGCAAAAAGTGCATTTCTAGATTGGTTCAAACGTTTTTTTTTTTTTTTGTTTGTTTGTTTTTTTGTCTTAGATATAGTCAGGCCTCAAGTCAGTCCAAGTCTAAAAGCATGTTTAAAATGTCTATTTAAACCACAGATTAGATTTTTCAAAAATATTTTTCCAACTCAAATGAGACACAAACATTAATTTATTTGTCTCTACGCTAAACAAATAATCAAACTGGACCACCAAAGAGAGCCCGCTTACTATGGTACACATACTAACACTAGACCAAAACGCAGTCTACTTGAATATACTGCCAAATTTTCTGAAACGTCTTATGGTAGAGAAATGAACATGGTGGACATTCAGCATGACAATTACATGCTCCTTTAAAGTTTGCAACATCTGCATCGTTGTACTGTTTTAAAACATTTCATAGTGTCCTTTTATTGTGGCCAAGCTAACGCACACAGGACAATAGTCATGCTATTTAATTTCATGTATTCATGTAGGATACTGCATAATTTTGTCACAAATGAATTGTTCACTAAGATTTGTTAAATCTCAAAGACCACAAACCTATAAATAAAGTTGTATGCAAGCAGAACCTAAGCTGGCACAAACAAACTTTAATATAGTCCACTGCTATTGTGCAAAGGTAATTATCTTTTATTTTGTTTACTGTACACGCCTAATGAATGCAACAAACCATGTGCATTATAGCATTGTTCAAGAACCACAATGTTTATGGAGCCATATAAACAAATACACAATAGGAACACATATACAGTGAATTAATGTGTATTTGCTTCATTCAGATTTGACATCTCTCTAATGAAGTTTAGTCCTAGTTACAAGTAAACACATTTATAATACATTGTACTCCAGAAGCGCACCTACATCTGTTAGCTCGCTGGTGTAATTCCACAGCCCCAGCTCGCGCCCGCTCATTAGGCCTAATTAAGACACTTTTGCCTCAGCAGCAGCAGATGTAATGCCTTCAAACAACACTATTCTATTACTACTCCGACTGTAATGAGGTGTTTAGTGTACTTTCAGCCACTTCCAGATGCAGCGCAGAAACCTGAGACTGACTAACTTGTTTTGTCGCATCAGGAGGCCAACGTCTGTGTCTGTATCTGCTGCCTCTGTCGTCACACTTTAAATTTCCCACGGGGGCAAAGTTTTAAGGGAAGACATAAAAACTAACAGACTAACATTTATTTGTATTTCAAGTTTAAGAGTATCCATGGGTTAGTTATTAGTGATAGATATATCGGCCGGCCTATGTTGTATTGGCCACATCAGCCAACGGCCTTATTTTGGCCGATATTTCATCCGGTAGTTGTTTAAACAGTCGTCTGCACTGTAGTTTTGGAGAGAAATGATTCGGTTTGTTTTATACATCTCCATTTTGCTTTTTTGAAAAGGAGCACTTTCTTGAATTACTCTTTAAAATATACTGTAATGTGCATAAACATGTTGTATTCTTTAAAAAATGAGACAAAATAATAGGCAAGGCAAGGCAAGTTTATTTGTATAGCACAATTCATACACAAAGCAATTCACAGTGCTTTACAAGGCAGGAAAATGCATCAACAATAATTAAATAATCAGCATAAAATTTACTTTAAAAAGAAGTAAAGAAATAAAAGTGCAGACAAAGTATTTCAGTCATATGCACAGATAAAAAGACATGTTTTCAGCCTAGATTTAAACATTGTCACAGTCGAGGCCTGTCTTACATCATCTGGAAGACTGTTCCAGATCTTAGCTGCATAAAACTGAAACGCTGATTCTCCATGTTTAGTCCTGACTCTGGGCACCAGCAGGAGGCCGGTCCCTGAGGTCCTCAGAGTGCGAGATGGTTCATAACGCACTAACATGTCAGAGATGTACTTTGGTGCTAGTCCATGGAGAGACTTAAACACAAGCAGAGCTGTTTTAAAGTCTATTCTCTGAGCCACTGGAAGCCAGTGCAAAGACCTAAGCACAGGACTAATGTGATCGTACTTCCTGGTTCTGGTCAGGACTCGAGCAGCAGCGTTCTGGATGTACTGCAGCTGTTTTACAGCCTGTTTGGATAGGCCGGTGAGCAGGCCGTTACAATAGTCTAACCTACTGGAGACAAATGCATGGATAAGCCTCTCCAGGTCAGGCTTTGACACTATACTTTTGATTTTGGCAATGTTTTTTAGATGGTAAAAAGCTGCTGATGTTATTGACTTAATGTGGCTGTTAAAGTTCAAGTCTGAGTCCATTATTACCCCCAGATTTCTAACTTGACTTGAAGGTTTCAGAGAGAGAAACTGAAGGTGACTGCTGACAACCTCTCTTTGTTTCTGTGGGCCAAAGATAGTTTACATTGAACATTTCTTTTTTGGATAGACTATTTTGTCTTAGCTATGTGTTTTAAAAACTAAAATAAGAAAATCGGCTTTGAAAATAAGCCATTGATACTGGCATCGGTTTACAAACTTTATAAAATTGGAATCGGTATCGGCCCAAGGAAAAACCCATATCGGTCGATCTCTATTAGTTATGAATGATGAAAATCCACCTCCATTTTAGTGGCATTTCATTCAAAACATAATTAAGTGTCTAAAATGAATTTAACTAAGCAAATACTGGTCTGTTGCAATTGGTCAAATCTACGCAGTGGGGATAGGCAATAAATCGGCATGAGTATAGATCTCCTGCACCTACATGACTAAATTAGCTGCGGCCGCCATTATGGCAGTGACGCTACCACTGAATCTAATAGAAAATAAGCCTGTGTGGCCTTTCTTTGGCATTAAATTGTGCAATAGCTATAAATAGCTCTATAACACAATGCAAATAAACATTAGCGACCATCTTGTGGCTTGACTTTTCACAAGTTTAAATAGCACAAGCTGCACTCTGAATCTGTCCTTTCTGGACATTCGATTTACTTTCCACCTTCTTTTATTATTAAAACGTTTCCCTGATGATGTTTGTGTGAAATAGATTTTACTCTAAAGCCCTGTACGAATAATGTTGAATAATGTTGATCTTGAGACAAAAGTGAAAGGATGTGATCCGACATCCAACATGACATAAGCTTATTTTCTCATGTCATTGTGATAAACACCTGAAAGTCATTTTGGTTTATCATTAGTTAACTTGGTTTAGCTTTAGTTTGTGCTTTTATTAAAGCATAAATTGTTCTTCTTTCTTCAGTACTCTCTCTGCTGATATAATAAACTAATTGCCAATACATAATCTAAACAAAGATTTTAAACTGTTTTAAGACAATATTTAAGTTATTAACCAGATTACATTACAAATCAATACATCAGCAGCTTTATTATTGTAAGACTTGGCTCACTTCTAGTTGATTTTGCTGTACAAATCCACTTTTTACATCAAAATGGTGTCTGTCAGCAGCGGAAATGGTCTTACTTCCTACTGTCTTTGATCATTTGTAGATCCCAGTGTGCAAAAACAATTAATAATCTGTAAAACTGATATAGTTTGATCATCTCAGTCACCGCTGCTGAACTCAAAAGAATTGTACTGAAAAGTAAGTTTGTGATCTTGTGAGCCGTGCTTCAAATTTTGCAATTCAAATCAGTATTGACAAATAACAGATAACCGTGTTGGCTAAAAAAAATCTATAGCCTACTTTCTATCCATTCCCATAAGTTTAGCTACAGTGCCCAAGGAATGAGATCAGCTGTCAACCTTAACCTCCTGAATGAGCCAAAACATTGAGATTTCTTCCTCCCTAATGGCACAGGCACAGTTCAACAAAGCCAAGCACTGATGACAATGCCAAGATTCATGGACCTCACAGTGTAAAACAGTGGTTCACAAGCCCAAAACACCATTTTCACTCAGATCTTAACCCCTCTAGAGATCTTCTGCTGGAGACTTACACTTTCCCATAATCAATACAAGATCTTGGTGAATGTTTAATGCAACACTGGATGGAAATAAATCTTTTGCAGAAGCTTACTGACTGACTTGTGTGCCAAAACAAAAGGGGGTCTAACCGAACCTGGCCAACTACATGAATTTTCACAAACTTCTGAAAATCTATTCAAGATACATCCACGTTTGCATCTTGAGACTTCATGACCACCAACTGTTTGGACCAATTACAGTATAGTTCAAGACCAAACACATTGCAGTATTGTGTTTTGAGCAAAAGTCAAATGTGAAGACCAAAACAAATGCTGACTTTCAATACACATGCATACAGAGATATTTTGTGGACAGGAAAGATGTTTGCGCTTTCTGACGACTTTCAGAATGTGAGATAGTAAGTAAAGTTGATGCGGAGTACACATATTCATCATAACCAAATACCAAATTAGATGTCAGGGAGTTTGAACAAGTAAAAGTCTTTAAAAATATAACAGGTATTTTCACAAGGGATTGCAGGTCTTGACACACTGAAGTCCTGCTGCTTGTTAAAAGTTCATATTTCTGCTTTAGGCAAAAGGAAATCTTTGCATGTTTAGGCTTAGACCGTGGGTTCAATCCTCTGGTGTAGGTCATTCTTCTGAGCTGTGCCCTCTGGGGAGAAAAGACTCCTATAACAAATGACATCAGTGTGTCTGGTGACACATTGTGAGAAAGTAGCAGATAACTCTGACACTTATATGCTCATTGTATGCTCATTTAGACCTGTGGTAAAACAGGTGGTAGTGGTTAGTTTTGCACATTATAGACATATTACTAACATTTCTATATGAATGAAAATGAGCTCACTGTGTCTTAACTGTGTCTAAAAAACTGCACACTCAGAAAGTACACTTGTCATTGCTTTAGCTTGAGTTTTCTCCAGTTAGCTACACTGACATGGCTCGACTCATGTTGGCTTCTGAAAGTGATAAACGCTTCTAAACTTATCATGATGAATAACAAAACATATGACTGTGTTTTAATAATGAAATGTGTGCATCACCTTTACCTTAAAATAAAAATCTAACATATGATTCTATTGAAATAGCAATATGTTGTTTTATTATTCCACAAGTCATTCAAATATTTCTGTAGGCCTGCTTTCTGCACAGAATGTCAGTTGGATTGTTTATTTTCCCAATACCTAACTTCTGAGCCTCTCCTGTTCAATACACTTCAATGAGGTTTTCACTTGTCAGTCAAAATAAATAAATGAATAAATCCTTGGAAGATCAGACTGTGAACAGTGAGTTCTGGTGAATGTCTCTGAAATAGATGTGAAAGACTTTGCAAATCAGAAAAATACTTTACCAAAAGACCAAAGTGTGTTTATAAAGATTCATGTTTGTGTCTAAATGCTAACGCTAACTTTAAATACTCAAGTACAGAAGTTAGCATTTTTGAATGTAAACAAGCCAACTTACGTTCTGTGCACATAGACAATTTCTTATTCTTATTTACGTCCTGTGAGAATCTGAGCCAAAACTCCTCAAATGTAACACGTTTGAACAAGTTGAGAACAAAAATACTCTAGAGCAAAAATTTTATCAAATAAATGTTTAAACATGTGTTTCTTGTGAGAAATAAGCACGTTGTCACACCTTTTTTTTACGTAAACATACAAAAAGCCAAAAGGTACAAACATAATCTATAAATTCTCTTCCATAAATTGAGAGCCAGTTACAGTTACCGAGTTGAGCTGCTTGATGATGAGTCAAAATGTGTCCTGTTTTTAGCCGTGGTCCGGATGTGGAGTCCTCTGCAGCAGATGGCACAAGTCTGAGGCCACAGCAGTGATTAAAGAGGCTCATAAGTGACTAATCCTGGTGCCCTTTGGCGGTGTCAGTCCAAACACACGGCTCTTTCTCACCATCATTCATCAGCAGCAGTCTGGCCACAACAGGCTGGACTCTGCACCCAAATGTCCTCCAGGAATATTAGCTTCAGCACAGGAAGAGGTGTCTGCTGTTTTACCTGGGAACCTATTAATAACTTTTTATTATTATGTAGCTCTCCTTTTGCCATATGAACAACCAAGCAATGTACCAAACCACTGTCTATAAGGATTGTATATGTGCAATTGTGTATGTGTGTATTTTGACTCAAGTAAGGTCTATACATTAACACATTAAATTTGTGTTACATGCATTTTTAGTTGCAAATGAGTAAACTTTGTGTTTTCCACAAAAAAGTATATGTAAAATGCAGCACTTTGTGAAAAAATGAGACCGCTGAGTACTGTCTGAGTTGAATAATAAAGAATTTTACTTCTAATCAAAAGCTGAATGCAGCGCTCTGATTGACTGTGCTTGGGTGGTCCTCTCCATTTTCACTTTTTTTGCCAAAATACGTTTATTGACCATAATTGCAAACAAAATTAATACATGTCAATCAGTGTATATAGAAAAAACCCTAACCCTAATCCTTAGAAAAAGTACTTAGTTACTCATTCCTATTACTTTTTAAAAATTACACTACTTTGTTTGTTTCTACCTCAAGAAAGTAACTTAGTTACATTACTTTAGGATTACTTTGTGTGTATTATTGCAAACATCCATCAAAAATGGGATTTAAACTTTTATTATTGGCATTTAAACAAAGACAAACAACAAATGAGTTGCTCAAATAGGCTTAAATTGAGTAAAATCAACATTTAAAATGAATCTGGGCACTGCTTCTGTTGCTGCTTTGTGTCTCTGAGTCGTTTTATCTCACACAATAAGTAATTTTGGAAATTTTTTTTGATTCAATGTAACTAAGAGTATTTTGTTAGTGACTGTAATTTAATTACAAGTATTTTCACAGTTACACTACTAGTTACTCAAAAATGTATTCTAATTACAGCAAATAAGTTACACCCAACACTGATGTGGATATTCATGTGTTGAAGGATTTCTGAAGAAGTTGTCAGGTTTTAAACCTAAATCGTGTTTGCCATGTAGAAATCAGCTACACCACCTTTAACTATAAAAGAGACTGTCTAGCTTTTCAGACCAGAATCCCCCCCCAAACTAATATAAAACAAAATATATATTTATCATTTCAAGTTGTAATATTAATATTTGTGTATTGTATTTATCTTCATTTATGTATGTATTTGGATATTGTTTACCAATGAGCAAATATGGATTTTAAGATATGCTAATCGCTTTTGAAAGATTATTCTTATTTCACAACATATTCTTATCTTAGCCAACATTCTGGATGCACTTTAGTCTTGGACACTTCATTCTAACACAATTTAACCAAACATTTTTATCTGGACAGTGTCTGCTTAATTCATTGGTCGACTGGAGTAACTGTCAGTGTAATGTCAACAGTTTATTCAGAGCAGCACTTTGAGAGAATGTGAACGAGATTAAATAAATAAACCGCTCTTTACACTTTGGAGAAGAAAGCAATGATTTGTGTTTGCTGAGAAATTGTCTCACCAGCTCACAGTCGGCTTGTGCAATTTCACATGAAAGAAGTTTTTTTTGTGGAACTTTAGATTAACGTTGTGTTTTGTTCACTTCGTTAATGAAAAAAATTAATAGAGGCAGACTCACTTCAAAACAACTGAATACATGACTTTACTGAAATTAAAGCAAATAGGAAAACAAGATTAGAAACTCATAAACATCTACGTTACGATGATTCCTTAAAAAACCCCAAAACAAAACGTATTCACACTTGTATTCGCCTGAATAAGCCACATCAACTGGATTTAATTAAAGACCAAAAAGTAGATCTATAAGTTTCACTTGTTTATAATAAGTCAATGAGAATCTATAATTTCGCCACATTGTTGTAGAAGCTGCAGAGTTGAAAGCTTGGGGAAAAAAGAATGATCTCATAATCCAAAATTACGGTAATAAATTTAGTAACCTAATAGTAAGAGAGGTTATGCTGCTTTATATTTTCTCCCGTAAAAGCTCAAAATAAAGAAAACAGGGAAAAGAAGCTGTGAGAAAAAAAAAATCAAAACACAAAAACTCTGCAGAACATTGGGTTTATAACTGACGTGTAAAAGCAAAAAAAGCAGGTTAACAGTGGGAGAAAAGCAGATAAACAACAAGACTTTAGCTTTTCTCATGTTTGTCAAAGACAAATAAAGTAAATACTTTTTTCTTCCTAAACAAAGATGTTCTTGAGTCTTTTTGATGAGAATATAAATTGTAGTTTTGCAGTTAAAATTTCATAAATCACCAACTGCCGTTAGTAGCTCATCAAGTTTGTGAAGCACTACACAGTTGCCAAGAAAACAGAAAATGAAGTTGTGTAAAATAAAAAAACGCCAGGGATGAAAATTAGTCAGTAAAAAGCAAAAAAAATAAATAAAAAAAACTCCATTGTGTTGTTCACATTTGCCTTAATTTTCAACCAAAATGATGTCAGTGCCTGTTGTCTATATACCAATACCCTGATTAATCAGTTTCCTCTCTACCTTTATTACTGTATCTATTTCCAGTGGATGAAAAAAAGTATTTGAAAACCCATCTTAAATTAAGAAACATAATCTGAAATAGCGTTGCATAATTTTTATCCAATCTATGTGTGTAATTATTTGTATGTCAGAAAGATTGACTGTGGAATGAATGAAGTAGTTTTTATATTGTATTTTCTGCTTAAACAGTCTAGAGAAGATACTCAAACTCGCGACCCGTGGGCCAAATGCGACCCCTGAGATTATTTCATATCATTACAGGTAGTGACCCGTCAACATCACAATCTGAACTACTTTCTGCAACAAAGAAACAGATCCACATGTCTTAAATTTCTTCCTGAAGACAGTCTGACCTTGGTTACCCACTTTTATTTACTTTTTTACTCACATGGGGACCATATAAAACAATAAAAGTAGATGTTTTATGGCCTAAAAAATGATTTATTGAGAATTCTATAGTCAGGCCTTTAACATGCATCCTTCAACCAACTTTAATCATTTCGACCCCAGCTCTATTTGCATTTGAGACCCTTGTTTGGGTTGGATTTCTGAATTCCTTTTTATATTCTCCCATTTAAAAAAGCTTATTTTAAACCTGTATCAAATAAGGCCATCAGAGTTTTCCTTCAAACCCTCAGAATATTTGTTTTTGCTGAAGTCAGGTAAATCATTAAAACGCTGCCAGCTCTCTGCTCCTCGCTCCCCTGTTATTTAGCGTCCAGACCGTATCGACTTATAAGAGTAATTTACGAGTGCATTAAATTATTAAAATGCCTGTGTAACCCAGTCTGTGCTGACCTTTTCCACCGCGCACTCCCCGCTCCTCCCTGTCCGTCCCGGAGCTAGCCAACATAAATCTGACGCCGCTAAAGCCCCATCACTCCTCTTTGAGAAGATGACAGACAATAGCAATTGGTTGAAGAGCGCACTTAAATCTTTTTCCCCCGATTGTCACGCCGATACTGTTGCGCTGGGTTTGTTGCGGTGACTGTCTGACCCTCTTTAAATCTCGCTCTATGATGTGGAAGGCATTTCTCGACTGCTCCTCTGCACCTGTCCCGTCATGTCCGCCGCCCCAAAGACGCACTGATACATTTTCGGCTCGGAACAAAAAGGTCCATTGTGTGGGATTGAAGCGGTGTGTGTGCGGTGCGTTGAGAGGCTAATTCATGAAAGCTGGGCGTGCATGGACTTGGCTGGCAGCTGAGAGATGGGGCACATAAATTTAGTTCAGTGAGTCCTGGAGGATTCACACTTCCACACTCATTCTAAATTATAGACTCAAATCAGACCTAAACCCAAAGGACCATCCAGATAATAACAGAGATGACAAAAGTGCTGACGGTAAATACTCGAGTAAAAGCGCAGTTTAAAAGCAAAAGTGTTGACGAAACAAGTAGTACTCCATTTCAGTTAGCATTAAAGGTTTGAGGAGATTTTTCTAATGAAAGACAATGTGTTGTGAATCTTTTATTTATATTTTTTTAATGATGCAAAGCATACGTTCCATTCGTCAGTGTCAAAATCATGAAATGTAAGTAGCATGTTATGTGAACACAGTGCTACTTTCTATGGTGGGTGCAAAGACGTGTGATTATTTATAACTAAGCCTTGGGAAGCAACATAAAAAACAAACAATGGTTACCAAAAAATACTGGCAAATCTGCCAGGTTTACAGAACTTCCATTAGTCAAAACAATAGAAAAAGTAAACAAAACAGTAATGGATCAACCCAAAAAGTCGGCCCGGCCAAACATATGATAAGCTAGTTTTTACGCCTGTTTTATTGCAAAAAATAATTTTGGTTTTCTTTGGGTTTAGTAGATCAATCTTAACCTACCCCAGGCCCTGCCCTAAGCTTACCCATGTCAGTAACTCGAAGCGTAAAAGTAAAGAAAATGTTGCCACGTAGCTTCAACCAAAATTTTTATTATTTTACGTTTTGGATTTTCGTAACATATTGACGTAAAAATGTGTGAAAACATGTTATCGAGAATGTTTTTGTTGTATATCCACCATTTCGTCTGCGACTGTTTCAAAAAACTACTGTGTCAGCACTGGTTCGTTTACTTATCACTCTGTAGGATCAGAATGTGCCCCTAATTATTGCTATTTTTTGTTTTTTTGCAGTTTAAAATCTCTATTGGACATTAGGCCAACTGAACATTCATCTGATGTGTGATGGCACTTTTGTCAAATATTTTGCCTTTTTGTGTCTCCAAAAGCAAAAAAAAAAAAAAGTTACCATGAATGAAAAGAAGAAATAAAATCTTTGAATAAACCTGTTAAGATATAAATGATGCTTGTGCACCTTTAACAGAATAGGTAACATTTTATGATTACACGATTATAAGATTTATCTTGAAACTAATAAAAATATTTGCTATTTAATTTTAGAGTAGTTCGACTATAACAATATAGCTCAGGTTTTATTTCTGTCTGCTTTGACAACTAGACTTTATCCATCTGTGTTTTGACTACAGCTGCCAATTATAGCAGCCTAAGTGCATAATTGTGTGTTTATGATAAACTGGCAGTTACAGGTGTGTTTGACCATTGGAATAACTGTTCTATTTGTAATAACGACATTTGGCCTGCACACGTCTGGATGATGTTTTGTCTTGTGGATTTTTTACTGAGTCTGTGTGTAAATGTCTAAACTGTTGTGTTTTAAGTAACAACAGTAACAACACAAGGATGCCTCTCTGCTCTGGGTCTGAGGATAACCTCGTTTATTGTTTATGTATGTGGTATAGTTTATGTGAACCTTTGGCCTTTCAGAGCTATGTGAGTTGTTCAAGAATTGGACAGAGACAGTGAGCCGATGTTTCAAGTTAAATTTACTAATCTGATTCTTTTGGCTGTTTGACATTTTCCTCTCATTTAATAAGTCCGCCTGAATAGCTTGCTGGTTTAAATTCTCTCTTAATAACACATAACATTGCTGTTACTGTTTTTCCACCTATTTTTCTCAGTGCTTGCTCCACCTCTCAAACCACTACCTTTGGTCTGAAGAATCACTTCCGTCTTCACCTATAGATAATAAGCATGTTCCCTCAATCATTTCACCTTCCATTAGCCTGCATCTCCAGCCTCGCTCACAGCTTCTCTCACCTTGTAACCATTGCTGCATTGAATATAGGTCCATTTGAGAGACGTAGACATGCTTTATGTCTAACCCTTATACAAGAGTTTGTCCAATGACATATATCTATAAATATATGTCATTGGACAAAAAATAATATAACTGGGCCAAGCATTTCACTTTAATTTATTTCGTAGAACCCAAAATTATTGAGGACTTAATCAAATGGTTAGAAAATCAAACACTGAAACAGTCGTGCATTCGATATCATCAATACCAAACAGAAAATCCATCAATACCAAACAGAAAATCAGAAATAAATCATAGGTCACCTTGTTGGAGCGACACGGTGGTGGAGAGGGAAGTCGAAAGGGTCCAGACTTTTTCACTGGAGCAGCAGCCTCTGTCTCTATATTACCCTAAAACAGTGCATTTTACTTCTCTTTTACAGTAACACAGCATGTTCGTTATTATACTTATATCAGTTTTTCCACTTTTCTAGTCTTTGTCCTACTTCTCAGAACCACTGCTTTGAAATCTTCACACAGAGCTCACATATACCAGCACCATTGTCCTACATCACCATCATCACAGCTCCTCTCGCCTTCAAGTCAGCACTACAGTTAAATATAGGTCCATTTGAGAGATGTGATTCACTCCTCCGACAGCTTGTGTCTCCCTGTCACGGCACATACCATTAACATATGTGCTCTCCTTTATCTAAAACTCTGTATTTGGATTCCACAAACACGCTCTTTGGTGGTATCCATTAGAATGCACCCTCATGAACATCCAAACACCCACATAAGGCAGTTTGCGTCTTCGTCTCAATGGTAAAGTGCTAATGGAACCAGCACGCCTGCTCTAACACAGACAAGAAAAACAGATATGAGAATAGATATAATAAAGTAAGTAAGCAAGAGAAGATTGTTAGATTAGCCAAGACCACATAGGAAAAGATTTGTAACATTTACTGTGTGTTTCTTTTTGTTTAATGTAAAAAAAAATCACTTTATGTTTAATTGTATGAGAATTATGTATAGCCTAATGAGGTAAATCTATGAATTAAAAAGACAAATTGTGGATCCTGTTGTTTTTGTTTTTGGTGTCTGTCAGTATTTTTGAGTGTAATCTCAGCGTAATCTTTCTTTTGTCCAGAAATGTTTCAAAGATTGTCATCCGAACAAAGTTTATGAAGATCGCCGTCATTTTCAATCCGATGGAAGCGTTCTGAATGGATTTTGTCCTCAGCAGTGATCAGACAGTTTCAGTCGTAACAATAGACTTTGGAAAACAGCTTTATCAAGATATGTATTTGCATTATTAGTCTTAAATCCTTTCTGGTGGGGAGGACAGCATAAAAGAAGAAAGCCGAACTGTCTCAATCTTCTTATTATTTCTCCAGATAACAACGTTTGAAGACATCTTGAATATATCAGACAAAATGGCTGCTGTATCTGGATGTTACTGTAGTTTACCAAGGCAATTACTGTATATATTATAAACACTCATCTCCTTTTTTTTTTGTTGTCCACATACAAAACATAACAAACATACCAAATGGGCAGTGTTGGGGAAAAAGTATTAATATTGCTAATATTAAATATAATCAACATTTAAAATTATTCTGGGCCCTGCTGATTTGTGTCTCTGAGTCGTTTTATCTTACACATTAAATCACTTTTGTTGATTTTTTTTTTTTTTACTTCAATGTAACTAAGAGTATTTTGTTAGTAACTGTAATTTAATTACAAGTATTTTCACAGTAACTAAGTTACATTACTACTTACTCAAAAATGTAATCTAATTACAGTAACTGTAAGTTACAGTTACTAAGTTACACCCAACACTGAAATTGGGGCAAATCTTTATGAAAGTACGGCAATAAATTAGCTTACTGCAACAATGTACTATAGACGTACAGTCACACCTGCAAGTTCTTTGTTATAAAAACCATCAAAAGAACTTTGTGCCACCTTTCTGTTTGCTCTAGCTATCACCCAAAAAGTACTTTCCAAATAGCATCCTGACCTTTAACCAAAGTCTGTTTGCCGACACAAAACACTCGGCAGACCTCGGATGAGCTCACCATTTCCTTCGCTGAACCCTGGAAGTTTTGTCTTTACTATGATAACAGATTATCATAGTCATCATAGCGGCAAATGGATGTTGACAGAAGCCTATTCTGAGGTTTGTAGGAGACGACAGAAGTGAACCAGCGGGGCCACACACACAGACGAGGTGAAGTGAGGAGCCTCCGATAGCATCACACCGGGAGTTTTACTGTCGACACCTGCAGCTCCATCTAAACACCGACGCTTTGATTGTGACTTTTGTGTTGCTTCCAGCTTTTGTCTTTGTCAGTGTGAGAGCTGTCAGATGAAACACAGTGAGAAAGAATAGTCCCACAGCGGAAAAAAACAATTGTCTGGTCCAGAGTCATAGCACAGAATCATGTATCTGAACACAGTGATTTGAAGGGGCTGATATTTGGAGCTGAAATATTACTCGGAAGATGAAGACGTTTTATTTGCCAAGGTTGGACAAGTTGAGATGTTTGTTTTTTGCTGGGATAATAGCTTGACATCAGCACAGGTCATTTCTGTTGACAGTTTACAGTCTGATGCGTCAGTCTAAAGGCAAAACGTCAACATTAAAAGGTAATATTTTCTGTAAAAGTTGTTTTTGAGCAAGTCTCGTGTAAGTGCTTCAATCTTCTGTTTCAACACAAAAACAGTTTGACTAAAAGCGGTTTGGAAATGGAAGCAGCAGTCAGTAATGTGCTGCATTTTTATTCTGAATATATGAGCAATGGCACACTATTGTGTTTCTTTTGTTTATGACATCGGTTATCAAATGGAGGGCGGGTCCAGAGCAGAAATACAGAAATTATAGACCCTTTTCAGCCCACGTCACAGGGATGTCACAGCTCTGAGAACTCATTGTACACTCTTGGAAAGTTTTTGTTTTTTTTTTGTGATTAAAATGCTGTTTCAATGAGACTTGTAACTAGGACATTTGTGTCTAATGTTAGCCTGACCTTACCCAGTTGTGCAGGTCCAGTTTGATGTTCAAATTGATTAGATTTATTCAGAATTCAAGCTAAAAACTGTACTGTTGTCAATCATTAAATTTTTGCATCAGTTTTTGACAAGCACTGACAAATTTTCAGAGCTCCAAGCTATAATAAAGTGAAGACTAGTAAATGTGTCGCCTCAGAAGCACTAATAGGATGCATTAGCATATTTAGCATTAGCTTCAAGACATGAATGAACCGTTAAAAGACAGCATTTCAGCCACTACCGGGTCTAGCAAAGTAAAACAGGCCTCAAACAAATCACCTCTTAAGCTATGTGAAGGAATCACCCAAGCTCAGAAAAAATGCTTCCATCTGCCAGAAGTAATTCACCAAAGTCTGTGTCAGGTCCATAGAATAAGTCACAATACATATTCTGACAGTTCTAAACAGAATCTGACATTTTTTCTGCTTTTGTGTTTAAAAATCCAACCAAAAACGTGCTAGTTTACACTGGTTTAAATGAACACAACGTCGTCTTCTGCCTCCGGCTAAGCTCCGCCCACCAGAATGCAACGCAATGTTTACTAACATGCAAGGGTCTATTGGAAAATGAACATACGAATAAAAACACCAATATTGTTGCTTATTTTTTGGAAATAAATTCCTCTTAAAAACAGTTTTTTTAATCAATGATTTATTTTTTTGTTTATTTTTTGCAATAAAAAAGTATCCATATCAATTTCTCCCTAACACAGATCTCTTGCTAATGTATTTATTCCGGTGGAAATTAGTACTGTTGACATGACTCTCTCTTAGCAGCTGTAGAAAAAAGCTTAAAACACATCGTGCTGAACAAATCAGAGGCTCAGAACGCATTAGGTAAGTGAGTGAAACATAGGAAGTTTAAAATAAATTATTTAGTTTTTTGTTAACATTTTTAATGAGCAAAAATCAGGTGCGACTTCAAGTGTGTCTCTTTATGCAAAATGGATTTTTTTCCCTCAAGTTTTTCATTTTGTTCTAACATTGCATCTGTCTTTGAGATCTTCTGTCCTGTCCATAAACCATACAAACAACAAGCATTTCTGCAGCATTAGCAGATCAGGAGAGATTTCCTTTACAGTCAAGAGCAGGAGCTATTACTCAATTCCTGGTGTGGGAATGTGTGCTTTATTCAACTTTTTTTTATTGGTTCTCGTGCGTGAGATTCCACAAAAACAACACAAACAATGCAGCGTTTTTGCCCTTTAAGTGAAATTGCAGATACAGGTACAAAAATGTAACTGTAATAAAATGATAATGCACAAACATCTACTTAAGTTTAGGTTCATTTGATCTTACAGTACGTTATTCTTCTTGTTATTACTATTATTTTTATTAGATTCTTAAGGGTTGGATGTTTGGTAGAAAAAGGTCCTGAAGTAAGAAAAATGTTGACTAAGCATTTCACAGTCTATGTATTGACTTAAACATCCTGAAGACACGTGTTGCCATCTGTTCAGTGTTAGATAATTATATACAAGCCACAACATTATGACTGCTTCTCTGTGAGGTTTTATAGTTGCTGACAATGGGCAGATGGACACCTGCCTGACGATGCTTGCTGTCGTTAAACCCTATTGGCTCGTTTGACCCACTGTTGCCCGGGCGACTGCTCTAGAGTCGCCTCTGTCCACAGCTCCATTCATCACCAGTGGCAGCTCGGACCATGTGGGGTAATCTGGTCTGGACTATAATTATAAAGACTCACCAGGGCTCGCACTAGGACCAACATCTGCTCTGGACACTTCAGGACAACAAAACAAACTGTGACATCAAACTTAGGGACAAGCCTGGTTCATATTAGACATTGGCAGCAATTTGCATTGAGATATGCAAGTGTCAGTCATTAATAGAACGTCAAGTCAAACATTTGAAGCTGATTTGAAGCCAAGAGGTCAAGTTTTTGCCAAAACAGTCCCAATACATATTAGTGCTAAATATTCCAAAAACAAAGTTGTCAAAGTTAGATTTATTAGATCTATGATTACATACTATATTCTTGTTACCTCTTGCTGTATTAAACAATTACTTCGCATTAGACGTTGGGCGTTGTGCAGCAGTTTATTTGTCTCAATAAATGTAGGGTGCCTGAAAGTTGGTATTTAATATCCGCAATGGCTACAGGACGTCCTATTATATTCGGCAAAGTGACACTGGGGTGAACCACCCAAATACAGCCAATCAGACCACTACTTTAATCTCCTGAGGAGGTGCATGTTCGTGTTGAGATTTATAATCCACGTGATACAGTACAAGTTTACGCATAAGAATGTCACCAAAACAGATAATATGAACCAAACGTTGCCATAACATTCTCCTCCTCATCGCTGCAGTTGAAAGCATAACCCTAAATGATGCAATCAAACAGTACAAAAAAAAAAAAGTAATTCAGCCTTCTCTATTTTCCATTTTTCTCCAGGTAAAAAGAAGACAAATTTTAGCGTCAAAAGCAAATGTTGTGTTGCTTCTTTGTTACAGTGATGTGTGTGGCGAGAATGTGAAAATAAAACTTAAAGCAGTTCTGAGTCAGCGCATTTGTTGTAACTGAACAGACCTGTGTCTTTTAAAATATATACTGTATGTAACAAAAAACGTTTTTGGCCTATAATTTTTCATGTAACATTTCAAAAGAGAGTAGGAACCGAGCACCATTTGTAATAAAAATGCTCTCTCTCTGAAGCTCGTGTCAAGTAGAGTAGAGCCGAGCCAAGCAGATACTAATAAAAAAGCCCCAAAAATGTTTGATTTACAAAATGATTTTTACTGGGAAAACATGACTAACTAGATTGCCCAACTTTAAACCAAAATAAACAAACTAAGCAAAACTTTTTTTTTTTATTTACTGTGGATATGTATGTGGCACTTCAAAAGTTCAAAAAGTTACTTGTATATCTATGTCCTCACATACTTCAGAAATCATAAGCATTTGAGTAATGGTTTTATTAAGAAACAAATCTATTCATGTTTTGATCCTCCTTTGGGTTAATCATTTAGAGCTGCCTCATATGGTTAACATTTAGGCTGCTTTAGTTTCTTTTCAGGCTTAATAAAGTCAGAGTTTTGATCTGGTGGTTCTGGAGGAGACACATTTTATTAGGTGGTGTGAAAAGCTGAAAGCTATTGACCTAGGCTATTGTAAGTGTACATTATTTGAGAAGTAAACCTTCTTGAAACCTGTTCTCGTACTTAAGCACTCTAACAACCACTCCATAAATGGCTCGTTGGAATATTTCAGAAATCAATCCGGGATTCAACATGCGTAGGCCTCTTGCTGCAAATCGCCCTTGAAATTACTAAAATTGACTAGTTTTCCCTTCTCAATTTGAGTGAGACATGAACGTTCCGGTGAGTGAGAATGCGAGCAGAAACAAGATATGCATGGGAGCACCGAGCACACTGCAGTCAGCCTCAGCCTTTAAACAGACTGAAGCTACAGCTGAGGCAGAGTCCGGCTAACAGCATAATGATATTAATGAGAAACCATCCATCACACAGACTCATCACTTAAGTTGATGAATACCAGCAATTTGAAGACAAGCCTAGAGTGAAGCATGCACAGCTCCAGTGTGTAACCTTTCTGTTCATTATCATCTCCAGACCAGTAATGAAAGAGCTGAACGTACTTTAGAGGACGAAAACAATTTACATGTTAAAGACAGGTTAAATATTAAATAGATATGTAGCTTCATCAATGTTTGTTTGATGATGTCTTTCTGTCCGTGTACCCAAAAGACACAGTCAGGGATGGGACCAGAGACATTTCCTAGAAGTAGCATTGGAGAGACTAGATTTTATAAAGGATGGCATAGAAATTCTAGCACAACAACATATTTCTTCAAATTTTCTGTACGTATAGGTGAACTGATGTATTATATTGAAGCTATGTGTATAAAGTATGGTATTTAAATAGCCTTGCCGACAATTCTGAGTCAATTTTTGGCATTTTTAGGGCAAACTGAGCCATTGAGCAGTTTCAGGTTTAAACAGTCACAAATTGTGTCTCACTGCTTCACTTTAAGTAGCAGGAGGTGCACATGTTGTCTCGAACAGTTTTCACAGTTACAGATTTTTTAAGTACTTTACTAGTTTTGAAAGAAGGGATAGATAGGGAGGTTAAGAACCCTTGATTAGAGCATATTGAGACACTTCTAGACCTTTCCTGGGCCGTCCATGTCAACAGTGTTTGACAGATCTGCTTTTTTTTAAGTTCCTATACAATTGAAAGTCTTGTTTGAAGTATTTCTGCAGTTAAATAGTGTGATAGTTTTCATTAGAACTGCACATCAGAATTGGCATGTTGGTTGCAAGCATTTTTTTGCTTCGATCCAGTTCAGGTTTATTCCAGATTATTTTTCACAGTAGTTCACAAACTCAAAAGAATACATCTGGAGAGAGCCTCGTCATATAAGCCAACCGCTGAGTAGCAAACAATCACAGTGCAGCTTTAGACCAATCACACTACAGCATGGTGGTTTATGGGCGGAAATCCAAGTTTCAGGGCACAAGCAAACCAAAACAAACATGATGGCGCCAACAGATGTTCTTCTGCCTTTAAAAAATACATCTCTGTAGAGAATATCAAAAATGTATTACATTTTTCTTACGTCAATATGTCACAAAAAGCCAAAACGTAAAATAACCACAAATTTGGATTAATTGTGGTGACATTTTTGGGGGGTTTAGGTAAGGTAAGGTAAGGTATACTTTTTTGTCCCTGTAATGAAATTTGTCCTCTGCATTTGACCCATCCTTCAATGTCTCTGGAGCATTTCCTCAGAAGCAGTGATCGCCGAAGTGCAGCGCTCGGGGACCCATCTCCAGATGTTCTTGCTAGGCTTGGTCAGGACTACCGTAGCTGGAGGATATTACCCTAACATGCATGTTATTGGTTGGTGGGGGAAACCGGACTGCCCGGAGGAAACCTATCCCAAGTCCCAGCCCTAAACAGCCCCCATTTTAAAACTTGAAGCCTAAACTTACCCGTTAAACCCAAAGAAAATCTCCCTACAATCAAAATTTGTGTTTCTTTTACATTTTTTGGGGCTTTTCGTAACAAATTAAGTAAGAAGGTGTGAAAACGTAGTCATTGTACGTTTTTAATGTTTTGTTGTATTCTTCAGAAACTGTGTTGGTATATTCACACAAAGAACCTAAAATCTATAAATATGTGTAGATTAAAATGTCTGTCTTCATCCTGCAACTGGACTCTTCAGCTGTTGTGATGCTTGGGTCAATCAGATTCAAGTGTTTGTTATCATTCCTTTTCTTGACTACACGATTGATAAAGTGTAGGTTGAGTGGTACGAAAAGAAAACTGAAAAAACAAACATAAAAACAGGCATAGATCTCTTTTATTTTATTTTTGCAGTGTTATAACAAGATGGCAGTGAGTTGCAAGCATCCATACGTCCAGCGCTGGATAAATACAGTTCTATATCTCCCTTTACAGTGTGTCTCTGGGTCATATACTATTCCAAGCACTTTTATGGCCTGCATCCACATCAAACGCGATCTTTCAGTTAAGTACACATCACCTGCTGAGCCAGTGGCATCAACATGAACCTCGTTAGAGCTGTGAGCTGATTGATCATGAGAATGACCTCAGGCACATCTGTGATTTCTGCTCACATTTGTGCATCAGCGACTGTGGAGCAAGGCCAAGAAGATGAAGCGTTAGAAAAACTATAAAGTGGAGCTAAACACCAAGGCAACTTTGGCTTCTAAAGAGAGTGCATTGTCTTCAAATGGCATTGTCTATTGTTTTGAGTCATTTTTCCCTTGTCAAAATAGTCAAAAACTGACAAGAACTCTCTGCAGTGATAAATGACATTTCTAGTTACATCACATACCTGCTACAGATATCTGGTCTGACCAACCACGCTGCAAAAAATACACATCTAGCCTTATTTAAAATTACTTAGATTCAGACTTTTTGAATTGGATAAGATTTAGTTGCTTGCATCATGTAGAATAATTCTTTAGTTTCAAGGTATTTCTGACCTGTTTATTGAGAATTTGACTTAAGAAAAAATTCATTTGCAAATTTGGTTGGTAATGTCTTGACACAAGAAAAATAATGTAAATAGATCTTAAATTTGTAAAAAACAAAAAGTTTAAATAACGATTCAAATCCTTTTTATCTTGTCTTGAAAGACATTTATGCAGTGTATACCTTCAGACCTTGCCTCTCTCTCTAATTTTTTCTTCTCCAAATGTGATTGTGGGTAAAGTTTGGTTGTTTAGTGTCACATTAAATCAGAATTTTAGCCATACAATTATCATCAATTATTATTTTGGTAGGAAAAACAAAGAAGCTAAGAATAGACAATACAGAATGAACTGATTAAGATGGACTTGACTCAAAACACAGTGAAGATTTTTAGCATGGAAAGCAACCATTCTGAAGTAGAACTAGTCATATAAGACAGATTTGTAATCCTATGTTTTCCATTATACTTTTTGAGGAAAAACTACAGATTGGAGAAAAAAATACATTTATTAAAAGTAAAATGTAAATTACTTGTCCAGTTTACTTTTGTGTATTGCGAGGATTTAGAAATAGCGCTGTGCTGTTGTATAATGTAACAGATTCTTTTAAAAGGACCCCAGGAAGACTAGTGGCCATAATTGGTATCCAATAAAACAAACCGATCTCACTGAAATGTGTATGTTATTTTTTTTTTTGCATATCTGTGAAACGTGTTGCTGTCCCAGTTTTCAAATGTGTCATTAAATATAAATTTTAACAAAATTCCCTACCTTTATCGATAAATATCAACTCTAAGCCCCAGACCTAAACTCACCTATTTACTTCAAACCTAAATTTAATCGTTAAACCCAAATAAAAATATAGTCTTGTGGCTTCATTCAAAACACTTGTTCATAAAACACTGAAATAGCATCTATTTTCGACACGTTGTACAGCGTAATCAGAATGATGATGATGAATTTTGGTGAATTCTGATGATAATTAGCTGTACAATTGGGCTTCAATGGGGCCTACCCTCGTAACCTCCATACCTGAAAGAAGAAGCAGAGAATATGATTTATAAAAATATATGCAGGGTGTGTGGGGCACTAAGACAGCGGACGAAGGTGGTATGTGAACAGGTGGTTTAAATAGTGAATCAACCAGAAGGGACGTGGATTTGGTCCTGCTCCAGAACTTAAGATGACGAACTTACTGTATCTTCAGAAATAGAGACGTTGCAATAGAACTATATTCTCTATCTATGACTAAGACATTTCTAATGTTGACCTACCAATACTATAATACAAACATACAAAAAAAAAGCTATTTTAATCAAGTAGATGTATATGAGCATATATAAGTGCATCCAAAACTCATTACATCCTGTAGGTTTAATTAAAAAGTCTATAGAAGCCATTGAAGACCATTATATAGTTATTTGTACCAACAATATAGGGAGAACAACATACACACACATTGAATATATCCTTACTATTTCCCATAATGTTTGAAGTGGAATTAGCTGCAGATAATTGATGACATCTATAACCTTTTTCTGCACCAAAACGCTGATATGTTTATTACAAAGCGATAGTAAATAGACTCGTAAAGTTTGCAAGTGATAGAAATCAAATGGAAATGGCCTGGCTAATTAAAAGAATCTAACATTCGCTTATTAGGGAGAAAGCAGGCACCTTATCTCGGCATTTCACAGCTTAAAAACGTAAACATGGCCTGATGAGATGGGAAAAAAGGCTGTAGTTGCAATCAAGCGATCTCGATGATGAATAATTCAACAAAAACGGCATTTGTTTGGCAGCGGCTTGTTGGTTTTTAAGCCATTTAACTGCTGTGTTTCTGCAGTTAAAACGATGACACGCCGATGCAGCTGCCTGGTTTGTGAGCTGCATATTTTGGCCGGATTTAAGAGAAATAAGCTTTAATGAATAGGAACGTGTGACAAGAGAGAGAGAGACAAATTTGCATACAGATTGTGAAGTTTGAGCTGACACGTTTAAAAATAGCGAGAGGGAAAAAAAAAAAAAGGCGGGGAAATTGCAACAGCCTTGAGCAGGATAAATAAACAAAAGTCCTTTCTGTTATACATGAGCGGATACAAAACATCGCCCATCAGCGCTATCCATATTTGCCAAATTCATTAAATCGCATAATATTATTTTTATTATTCCGCTTTCTTTGGAATTCCCATCTGTAAATCCGCCAGTGTGGTTGTTTTCCCATCCTCCTCCTCCTCCTCCTCCTCACATGTGCCTCCAGATAATTACCGTGTATTAAAACAAGAGTCTAAAAGGAAAGGGAAATTGTTGCAGAGCTAATTTGCCGCTAATGAGCACATTTGTCGTGATGTAATTTTCCAATAATCCAAACGCTGCTTCCTGGGACTCGGTTTGGGAACAGACCAGACTGCTGTGTCCGCGCAGAGATGCTGAGTGAGGGCTTCTTCAACAGAGGGCTAAATTAGTATACTTTTAATAAATATTCAACTTTAAACTAGATGGGTTTGAGTGTAGGAGAAAACCGAACTTTTTTCTCAAGCCTCAAAATTAATAAAAATGAATACCGTTATAACAAAGTGAGCGTTTTATAAAGGTTTTCAGATAGTTGGGTCTGGTAGTACAGAAGTGATTTGGTTGCCATGGAAATGAGTCTATTTACTGTATTATATTTTATTTTAGAGTAGATTACAAGAAAAAAATGTAGTGGCAAAATTTTTTCCTGCCTTTTTGTGTAATTTCTGCTTTCATGTTCATCAGTTTTTCTCTATTTTAAGCCCCCTACTCTTTTCCTTATCCATTACTCTTACAAATTTCCTAACCTCTTTCCTTACTTTATATTCTCTAAACGTACAGTTTATCCTAACTCTAAGCTTAATAACTTTAAAATACAATCACTTCAAAAACCAGCATAAAGGTTCACCCACCATTAGGAAATGTGAGCTTGGACCGTCAAATATTCAAACACACCATATGCTGTTCAACATAAACAAATATTAGTCTCCTTAGACTTTTGCAGAAGTCTGAAAAACATTTTTTTCTTTAGCTTTCAGACAAATCATTTCAGTAGGTTAAGACACCCACATTAGTCCTAGTGCTGATAAAAGATTGCTAAAAACCTCAAGAGCCTCATACAATGTTTGACACGTGTGGATTACCAAACTTTTACCAAACTTTTTTGTCTTGAGTTCCCCCAATCATGAGCTCAGTACCTCCGCTTATGTCTTTATTTGGAGGTATTTTATCTTTATTCATACATTTTCATTTATAACCATTGCATTTTATTGTTTTGTTATATTCCATTTAAAAAAAGGTCTCTTAACATGGAAAATGTGCTGCAAATATTTTTTTTTTCTATTGCAATGCATGCAATTCTAACTTTATTTTAAACCTGCAATCCCCAAGTACCCCTTGGCAAATGATCGCATATCCCCTGGGGTCCACATACACCTGGTTGGGAAACATTAGACTAACGTAATCTATGCTCCACTTACACTATCACCATGATCATCCCACAAGCCCGCACATGTTTTGGTCAGTCATTGTTTAATTTCGCTGCACCCAACGATTAGAACAACTTACAAGAAACACTAAAACTTAGCATTCTGACTCCAATAGCTTCATTTATCAGCTCAATAAAATCCATAGTGCGTGATCAATGTACCTGTTTTTAATTTGTTGTTTAGTCTGCTGTAAATATGTAAATAGAGGTAAACAAAGAACGTTTTAAAGTTGTTGTTTGTCTTGTCTATGTCTGTATGGATTTTTTACTGTATGTTATGGTTGCTGCCTCTTGGCCAGGTCGTCGTTGAAAATGAGAATTGGTTCTTAATTGACCTACCTGGTAAAATAAAGGTTAAATAAATAAATAAATAAATAAATAAATAAATATAAGAGACATTCTAGCTTTACCTAACTGATGATGTGTAGCTTTAATGCTCATTTATAAAAGTTTATGTAATGTGCTGTACTTTTCTGTTTGACAGTCTCCAATGTATGAGTTATTCTCTTACAGGTGTTTGTATTGCTCAAAAGTACATTGAAGAACATACAGTTCTGTTCATAGATTTCTGAGGTCAGGTGGAGGGCATCTATTGATGAATTTGTTTAAATGCAGTATATTTTTGTAATACAAAAGTGTAAAGGGTCTAGTCACCTCAGAAACTGACAGATTATAAATTAGTTGAAAATATTTCTTTAGATAGGCCTATGTCATGGCATTGTACAATATTGTTAAAAGTAAAAGTTGTCTCTTGCACTTTGTCTGGCCTTATAAAATTAAAGAATTCTCAAACATGAAACCAACTTATTATTTCTCCACATATCTGACCTGTAACTTAGCCTGATGGCCCACTGTCAAACTAATCAGTCAAGCTATACATCTCCATAGAAGAGCAGAGAAAACGAAGCATAAACCATCTTTTATCTCAAGCTAAGTCTGCTAACAACTGATTTTTTCGAGTAAATTGTCTTTGGTGTCCTTTCAGAATCTGCCCTTCTAAAATAAAAAGCAGGGTTTAAAGGTGCGTTCTCTAAATCGTATGCAGGAGCTATTGTGCTTTTAAGACAGCTAAATTGCAATTGCGCGCAACAGTCTGACATTTCCCTCATTGTGGCGGACTTAACAGTGCAAGGGTCAAACATATTGACGTAAAAAGAAAGAGGCGGCGGGCAGGAAGAGAAAAGGTTTTTTAAATCTCCAGTGGAACTCCGTGTGCCATCACAAAGAAGTGTGTCACCTTTAGCCAGAGTTTAGGCTCCTAGAGGAAAACTATTTATTAAATCAAGAGGTGCCTGTGGTGGCAGCGGAAGATCAAACTGGAAATATTTATCAGCATTAGAACACACAGAAAAGAAAAGTTTGGCACAGTTAAAAGGTCAGCTGAGTTGGCTATAGTCCTGAGACCCAAAGTCACTGGGATAGGCTCCAGTCACCCGTCACCCCAAATGGGAACAAGGATAGAAATTGAGTGAATGTCAAAATGCAGCCTTCTGAAAAGTTCTAGAGAATCTTTAATAATCAAAATATTTACAAACAAGTAAACAAGTTTTATCAGATTTAGGCAAAAATGACATTTTAAAGCATTTCTTTGTCACAGAACTTTGTCAAATCTTGTCTAAACTGGGTAGGGAAAGACTACATTAGATTGACATTGATACTACAGACTGATATACAATATGGATATATGGGACCACAGAGTCCCAAGACCAATAAGAGTCAAGACCAACCAGAGATCGAGACATTTATAGATCAAGACCAAGACTGCTGTCCATTGAGACCGAATGATGACCATTTTTATACAATTATTAGTGTCTACATATTATTATTGTGTAGTGCTTATTGCAATTTATGTCTGGGACAGGTCCCTGTGCTACTGACTTGAAACCCTGAAAGGCCTAATTTATCCCTAAAATAGACATAGAAGAGACCTGTTATAGATTGAGGTTACAGTAGATTTATTGGTACTTCAAAATCAAACAGTCCTTATAATGTTGTCAAGTGACCATACAATTTTAATTTGACGTATTTGTCTTATCTGCTTTTAATCTGATGTTACATGTGCTACAACAAGGATTTAAATAGCCTCAGAGTCAGATTGATCGGCTGCTTGCTGTCTGCTTGTTGATTGTTGTAAGCTTCTGTGTTTTGTGCAGCTGTGTATCAGTGTGTAATCTCTGCTGGCATCTCTCACTCTCTTGGTCCGGAGCAGCTGCTTTGTCTGCTTTATATTAAGAGTCTGACTGAAGTCCAAAACGTCTCAGGCCTGGACAAAGGTTCCTCGGAGCACTATCATGACATTTGAAGTCTACAGCTACAGACACAGTCATAATGTCAGTGGTCGAGTTTGTGTTTTGGGACAGTTGGTCTTTTTTTATTCCTTATTAGGGTTTTAAAAGAACTACCTGATTATTATAGTTTTAACATTGTACAAAAATCCTTTTGAATCAGAAAAAAGTTTATGTGTAAATAGGTAAGAATTGCCACAAGATTTGGCCGTTCCTAAAGCTGTATTCTGTATGCTGCTTCTACTGAACATGAGCAGTTTGTGTTTGCATTGCGCTCTAGGGGAAAGATGCTTTCTAGGCTGTAAACGAATTTTCCTGCCGCAGTACCAATAGAGCAGCGAGCTAATTTACAGCAGCTACAAGCTAGCAATACCTTGCCTGGTACACCAGCTGACCAAAGTCTCCATTCATTTCAATGGAGAAAAGTCAGTCTGGGAGTGGTTGGCAGGAGAAGTATTTCCTCCGGACAATTCTCTCCAGGCCAATCACAGCGTGGGGGGGCGCACGGGGGGCTGTGTCATTTGAACAGCGCGTTACCATGGTTACTCGCGGCAAAACAATCAAGAGGGCCGCAACAGAACGATGTGCTGTGCTGTACAGCTGACCCCAGTGCAGTGCAGTGCGGAGAGTGAACCTTTCACCCAAGGAAGATTGGCACGAATGTGGAGCAACACGTACACATACTGTCAGCCTTTTTATTATAGTCTGTCTTTGTCTCTCGTTTTCTGCCTCTGCAGGGAGATCTGTGTTTGTGCCTGTGTTTTTCGGTTTGTCTGCCTGTGTGGGGGAGGGCTTGGGAGGGTGTGGGAGGACCTTGGTGGGGTCATTGGGACCTTGTTGGGGGGGTCTGGGGGTACGGCTTGCTTGGAGTCTGGGAGTGGTCTGGGCTACCTTGTCGCTCCGGGTTTTTCCTTTTGGGTGTATCGCGGTGTCGACTGTGGTGTTCCCCGGGGTCGGCTTTGACTTGGGTACCCTTCATGATTGTTATGTAACTGATTGGAAGCAATTGATTCAGACCTGGAAGCTCCCAGATTGTTTTAGATTGTTTTAATGCATCATTTTAGAATCAGGGAAAGTCAAACTCCCACTCAGGCTGGCAGGACAATGTCTGCCTTCTTTTAATGCAACTTAGACACAACGTAGCAGCAAACACACAGCACACAAGACAGGATAAGTATAGGGACTGAAACAATCTCGGAGCGAAGGAAAATAAATAAATATAATCAGAGAGGGGAGGGGTGCCTGAGGGGGGCCGGCCCTGGGAGGCACGTGCAGTTTGCCCTGTGGTATGGCTGGGAGGGAGTCCTGGGGTGGATGGTGGTCCGGGTCGCTCTCTGGGTCTGGTGGTCGTCCCTTGTGGCTCCTCAGACGTGTCCCTGGTGGCTTTCGTTTGGGTTCTCTCGCTGCCTTTTTGAGTTCTCTTGCTCATGGGCGGGCGGGTGGATGGATGCCGGGGCGAGTGTGGTCTCCTTAGCCGAGGTAGCAAATAATAAACAAAGACTAAACAGGATTCTGGAACAATGACATAATAAAAAGGCTGTACAACACAAACATACACAAAACACACAAGTCACACACACACTCATACACTCAGATCATGGGACCAGAGGGAGGAAGGGGGGAAAGAGAAGGGTGCCCTGTCTAGGCTACCCCATGTACATGGGACACAGCCTTGGTATATAGATAGATAGATAGATAGCAACAGAACGAACCACTGCTCTCGAAATTGTTTTAGCTATCACTTTAAAACTACATTAACATTCCGCATTGGAAGCGTTCATTTTCAAGATTTTTTTTTTCCTCCACCGCCGCACCACGCCATTGTTGTTTATGACAGCTAACGGGAGTAGTGTTGCCAGATTGTTATACGTTTTCCAGCCCAAACCGAAATCGGTCCGAAAACAAAGTCCCAAAACCCACTACAGCTGCAGAGGCAAAATCAAACAGAACCTACCACAACCAGAGTAACAATATAACCATGCAAGTGACGCGTAAATGCTCCGATGCCCCCACTCGTCAATGACAAACATGACAACCACTTAAACAACGTGTATTGTGTCTAGAAGCTCCGGTAACGACTAACTCATGGATTAAAGCGACTTTGTTCATTTGAAGACACGTTACAAACTTTCCGACATAAAACACTAACTTTTCTCAAACTCGCGTCCTTACGAGGCTCTTTTCTCCACAAATATGAGGCGGAATGTTATAAACCACATATCATTTTACAGCTTAAAATGTGGCGAACGTGTCTGTGCCGTCATGACTGTGCCCTGTGTTCACATTCGCCCTGTATGAGCTGTTTTAGCCCTACCTGGATCTTGAGTCCTCCGGAGCGGCTCTCCTCTTTGCTGCGTGTGCCTGTTTGTGCCAGAGCGCGTGTCTGTGTGTGTGTTGGGAGCACGAGCAGAGCGAGAGCAATATTTGCAGGTTTCATTGAAAAACAGAAGCCCAGGGCTCTAGCCTAAGACATGTTTTGAAAACATCACTAAAACAATTTATTACATTAAAAGAAATAGATGCATTTTATGCTTTTTATCAAATAATACCATTTTTTTAATACAGAATATCATATATTTTTCCCTCCGTGAGCAAAAATAAAAGAAGCCAAAGAGGCCATGAAAACCACCCTATTTGGCAACACGGGCACGCTCACCTCGTCGCTTATCTTGCGTCACTTCCGATGTGCTCTGATTGGATTTGCTATGTGTCTGTCAATCACACACTGAAATTGAATGGAACGGTCGCAACTCCAGACTGATTTCCTTTGTATTAAATATACAAGAAGGAAATCATTCTTGCTGGCCAGGCAAAGCATTACCGTATCCAGATAATAGATCCATAGATTAGCCTATAGATGCCTTTGCTGGGCTTATTTCAGCTGTTGTTATATTTGATTGAGATTGCACACAAGACAGAGATGCAAACAGGAAGTGCGCTGCCAAGAAGAGGATGTGACCATACCATCAGAAAATCAACAACTGTAATGGAGTTAATTACTTGCATTTTTCAAAGAAAGTACTAGCAAACAGTATAAAAATCTATTTATGTTTCCGTATCTTAAGCAAATTCACTCCCTACTTGAGGATTTCTTCTTACCCTTATGCCGCACTCACACGAGGGTTTTTAACTGTGTCGTGCTCAAGCCCAATTGCAGAAAATTCTCTGGCCTGCTACTGACCGGTGACATCATCCTCTAGCGCCTATGTTTACATGTTGCACTGAAGCTTGGGTCAAGTGCTGAGGTGCTAATGCTGTAGCGGCAAAAATAAGTCCCGCGGGCCTTTTTATCTTTAATATACTGAGGCAGACCTGAGTTTTGCTCGTGATGCACGCTCCTCCATCAGGACAACAACAGGAGACAAGAGACTTCACAACTTTTCTCTCAGGTTACAGTTCAAAATCAAGGGAAGCACACGTTTTTCATGCAGGGTTTATTTCTTCTTGTGAGAAACATCAGCACTCACGTGGGCTTTTATGTTTTTTTCATATTAAGTCATATTTGTGTGTGAGCACGGTTCGTTTGCACTCACACTGGACAAAAGAATGACGCTTTAGGGGCCCTTGGAGCTTGGGCACAGTTCAGTTGTACCAGTGTGAATGCCCCGTTAGTTAATTTAGCTGACTATTTGATGTATTGAAATGTGTTCTGCGAGGACAACATACAACAGTCATGGTTGAATGCCTTTTACTGCTTTAACAGCGGTATACTTGCTCATTCTGATCATGTTCCCTCTTAAATCAAATATATAAACTGACTTTGGTAGAAAACTACATTCTACAAATTCTTTTCGCTGTGGTTTTGATTAACACAATGTGGGTAAAGTCTGTTCTCTTCTTGCACAAATGAAGCAGACACGGCACAGTAAAGGTGCGTTGGAAATACAGGCTGTTCATGCTTGATTGAACCACAGTTATTCCACTTTCCAAACACTGCAACACAGCAGGAAATCCTAATAGAGAGATTTGAAGAGCAGATGTGAAAAGACTTTATCGAGACTACAACCACAAAACTTTTGATATGTTTTTATTGACATGTTTAGATCTGCAAAGAAAAATACATGTGCAACAAAAAATGTCCAATGTATTCTGTAATGAGGAAATTATCAAGAAGTAAAAAGTCTAATTTGAATAAAACGTGAAGTGCCTTTACATTACTTCACATATCAAAAAATGTCAAACATCAAAAATAAATTAATTAAATTTAAATAAATTAAATAAAAAATCATCTGACTGAAAATTATATTTTAATTGTAATAATTAGGTTAAGGAGATAGGCCTGGTTCTATTAACGATATAGCTTAGCTTACAATGATAAGTCCTAGAGCCCAGAGAATTGGGATCTATCTATGTAAGGAGATACCTATTTTAGTCACTTGAAGCCTAAACTTACTCATTAAACCAGTCGCCACATGGCTTCAACCTAAATTGTAATAATATATTGTGCTCATCGTATGTCTTTGCCTTTTTGTTGTTTCTCTATGTTTTTTTCAGAGACTGTTGGAAAGAAGAGAGAAATGAACAAAACACAACTGTAGATACATTTTTGATAATTTGTTTTAGTTTCTTTCCTTGTGATTTCAATGCCATAGCTATATTCTCCCAGACCTTTTCCACAGAGCTGTAAGTTTACATGACGAAGCGGAGCCATGTGGGTGTCCTTGTGTTTACAGTAATGGTGAAAGTGTATCTATGCGTAAAACCTGCGCCTGTGCGTCTGTCAGAGCCGTGATGGATGGTTCCAAACGTGCTTTATTGACACTACACCTTCATGTTTCACGAGGCCATCAGTCACAGCCAGTGCCCATCTGCCGCTCCCATCCACGTACACTGCTCCTCACGTGGTTCCCTTTGCTGTGACCTCCACCCTGATGACCCTCTGTTCCCACACTTTCATTTTTCCTCACACAATAGACGTCATTCAAAGAAAATACAGTATGGCCGTGTGATCAAAGGACAGTTAACATCTCGGGTCAGACTTGAGGCTTTAAATGCCAGTGAAAAATAGAATCCCAATGGGTAAGTGTAAAGGTCTTGTGTCTAGAGTTAGGTGTTATTGTATAAATCATTCCTTGAACAGGCAATTTTTTTCTTAAATGTTGTTGACTTGACATTTTTCATCTTTTCAATAAACATAGCCTCACAACCAAAACTATAATATAAGCACAAAGCAAAGAAAGAAGGTTCTCTCTGTGAAAAGCTTAAGTTCATGTTAACTATACATGTCTGTAAAGAAGTCTTATTATGTTCAATTAAAGGCACAACCAAGATATTGGGCTGAACTGATATCGTAAGATTAATACTTCAGCAGAATTTCATGGATCGGTGCCCATATTCAGTCCTAGTATCAGATCAGTACATGTTGTTGAAATAAATAAAACTAAATTTGTTGTATTACTTGAGGAGAATTGTTTAAATTGTCTTCTATTAACATGTTTTTGGAGATTGCACTTGATTTGGTGTTCTTCAACAATATTTTCAACTCAAAATTTTACCAAATACTTACTCTAATAAACCTCAGCACCCATTTACTGGCCAAACTAGACCCTCTGGAAGGCCAGGTATGTCCTGTATGTCTCATTTTGGCACCACTGATTTAGACACAGGTCCAGGTGGACCAGATGAATCTGGAGACACATCAAAAAGTCCTTTGCAGAGCTTGTGCTTGTTCTGTTGCTTAGATGAGGCTCCATTAAAGCATGTTTACTGATATTCTGCTGCTGCAGGTGTAAAACAGTCTATAGTTACCTTCAGAGACAGTCTTTCTTACATAGCGAGTTTATGTGTTTGTTGATTGTTACACCAGGGAAATCTGCTGTCCTTAATTTATTTGACAATTAGTCCAAAACTGGTCTTTTTATACAGCTGCTTAGTAAAGTTGATGTTTTATTTTTATTCAAGCCACCAAATACAGAAAGAATATATCTACATAGTTGCTATGGTAACTTCAAAATGTGTCAGTGTTGTTTACTGTACTTGCTCCAGTAAGCGCTGTATCAGTCTTTGCCAAGATATTTTATTTTCGCTGACTAACCAGACATTTGGGGTGGCAGTGAATCATTTGCTACTTTTTACCAAGGAAACTGTCTGCTTCAGTTCCTGAATTCCAGTAAATAAATGTCTCAATGTTTTTAGACAGACACTTTTTAGTTGCTCTGAAATTCAGATTTCCACATTAGTGATTTGAATTTGAAAAAAGTATGTAACAGCACCAACAAGTAGTGAAGTAGTCAAGGCTAAACTAATTGAGACAAGACCTTTCCAAGACCTTATGAGTCCCAAGTCTAAGACAAGACCAAGACTGCTGAAGGTCGAGACCAAAACAAGACTGAGACTTTTAAAAGTCAAAACCGAATAACATCTCTCTACATTTATTATTGTCTTACTGTCACAATGGGACATACTGTATATACCACTTTTTATCGAGTTGTCCCAGATTAAGCAAAAGCCAAACAAACGATAGAAGAATTGTCCAGGACAGATCACCTTGCTGGGACCATATATGAAGTCATCATGCAAAGACAATATCTCTCTCAGAGCCCAAGTCCATGGCAAGACTGATTCCAAGCACCCTCAAGACCAAGACAAGACCCAGTCCAAATGCTCTGAAGTCCAAGACAAGACCGAGAGCTTAAAATAGCAATCTCAAGACCAATCTTACAACTAGAACCGGTTTTAAGCTCTACTATGCTACCAACAAGGGCTTAAGCAGACCTTTTTACTCCTCTCCTTGTGTGCTTGCTGACCAGATTGAACTGCCTGCTACATAAAAATAATTGTGTTGTTGGTCCAGGACAGCCCCTATGCCCTCACACCTGTGCTGAGTCTCTCCTCCTCTGCATAGTTCTCGCCTCAGCGCCTTGGACCAGTCACAGTAAATCACCCCCTGCACTCGGAAAGTAAAGATGAAGTTTTATCTTTTGAGACACTTAACGCCTGGAACGTCTGACTAATTTCTGCTTTGTGTGCTCAGATTTGTGGGAGAAAATGGCAGTTCTTCATGATGTAAAGCGAACAAGACAACACGGCTGACTTGTGTTTACATTCATGCACTTTCACATCTGAATGAATCACATCTAAAGACATTCAAATACGTTTACACCCTTTGTCTTCTTCCTGCTGTTTTATTATCACCACAGCAACAAAATCATTGGTCATAAGAGCAATCATAGTGCAACCATGATCAAAAAATTGTCAGAAAAGAGAATATCCCTTATAATTTGTTTAAGTAACCGATTACAGAGGGAACAAATAAATTTAATACATCTATTTGTTCTACACTTGAAGGAGGAAGTTTAAAAACCTCTTGTAAACATAAAAATGAACTAAACAACTTCTTGTGTGTTTCTATTTGTCAATATTTTATAATCAGGAAGCAAAGCCTTTAATAAAAAAAAAAAGGCAGAAGGCTAGTGGTAGATAGATTGTTTTAGATCCTTTTCCTAAACTTACCTGTTCTCTTAAACTTAATTGTCGTCCCTCCAGACCCTATCTATACCCTATCTATACCCTACTATTTACCAAGACAAACTGGGATGAAACTTAATAAATGTTATGAAAATTCTTGACTACAATAATCTTAATTGTGTTGTATGAAATGAGTAGTCCAAGATGTAAAAGGTAATAACTGTTGACTTGTGTGTATTCAAAGTAACAATTGAATCATATCAATAATGGAAGTTTATTTTCAAACTAAGTACTTTTGCATCCCCAAATAATAAATGAAGTATTCAACTGCATAAACAGATATTTCTACTTTGAAAATTTGCCCCAAAGAATTTCCATCTGTGTTTTTTTTTTTTAATCTAATCTGTTTTTGCAAATC
The DNA here is from genome assembly GCA_038363315.1 of Mugilogobius chulae. NCBI lineage: Eukaryota > Metazoa > Chordata > Actinopteri > Gobiiformes > Gobiidae > Mugilogobius > Mugilogobius chulae. The sequence goes on along the minus strand of CM076405.1, from coordinate 28,218,069 downwards.
AAATCACTCCTCAAATTATACATAAGTATCATGATGATATACTGTATGTTAATTATTTGGGGTTTGTTAAACCATTAACTTCTTCTGTTGATCACACATTAGAGTTTTAGAGGCTGATGTTTACCTCACCCTCTTGGTCCCTGTCAACAATTGAGACATACATCAAGGTAAATGTATTACTGTTTGAAAGAAGTCATTTTCTGCTTTGGCCACCGTTTTTGGGTACGATGCCATGGCAACACCACAGGCACATTGGGCGACAGAGGGCTAAGGCGGCAGAGTAGGAGAATGCAGGAGGAGTGATGCCGGAGCTGGCCCAATGTTCCTTTCCTGCAGTGACACATCGCAGTCCTCTCTCTTTCTCTCTCTCTCTACTCCACGATGTCCTCATTACGGCTAATACGCGGCTGGAGGGATGGGCCACATAGCTAGTCCTGAATCCCAGAGGAGTAATGATGGGGGCAGTGGCCAAGAGCCTCGAGAGGGAGGTTTGTTGCTGGTGATTCCCTGCAACTTACTGAGAGGCCAAGGAGGTCAGCCACACACACGCACACATTTTCACACACATACCACACATTGGCAGACAGCTGCAGTTTTCCAGTTTGTCTATTTGCCCTTGGGAGAAATATAGGCATAGAGAAGCAAACAGCAGGGGGAGTTAGCCCAGGCACACACCGCAGATCATCCGTCTCCAGGCTCTAAGCGGCCTTTTTCCCAGTCGTCTTATTTCCCCTGTTGAGGTACTGGCATCCCTAGTTCTCCTCTTATCTGTAGTTTTCAGGTTCTACAATGTGGATCTCTCATGCTCCCAGTTGGGCTAAGAAGCAGTATTCACTAAGGAGCTGTTGTGAGGAGCTGTTGTGAGGAATGATATATTCTCAATAAATATGAAAACGGGAATTATACACATTTAGTTGAGAACTTATTTAAGCAAAACATTGTCGTTCCAAGATATGGTCTTTTCCATTTTGGTCAATGCCAGGTTGCTGTCGGAACATGCACTGCCTGTTCTGTCCAACATACAAGGACTCTAAGCTTGAGTACACATTCAATCTACAGAGGGTGAGAGAATACAATGTGGCTAAACATTTTAAAACTATTTCAAAACTGCACAACTCAAATGTTCCAAGAATAGGTTTATTTCATGGCCAAGAGCATACTTAAGATCCCCATAGCTGCAATTCATGTCTGATAATGGACCTATACGAAAAAATACAATTATTTTTGAAGTATTTGTGTTGTACAGACCAACTCTTTTTACAACACAGATATGTACCTGTTCGCAAATCTTGCTAAATAAAAGCGAATGAGAAAAAAATGTGCTCTTAAAGGTGGAGAGGCTGGTTTTTTAAACTACAAGCAGGTTTAGGTTTTACATCTAGCAACTTTCTTTCAGAAATCTTTCGACATGTATTCATTTTGGCTGCAGTTATAAACAACAAAGTGAAACTGGAGAGGACCAGCCCAAGCACAGCTAATCAGAGTAGTCAGCATTTAGCTCCTGATAAAAAACTAAAATTCTTTCTTATTCAATTCAGACTGTACAAAGTGGTCTTATTTTTTCACAAAGTGCTGCATTCACCATATACTTTTTCAGTTCATATACTAGTTCAGTTTTCAGTTTACTCATTTACAATTATAAAAAAGTTGATGTTAGTTACCCCAACTTTAACGACAGAGAGTCTTCTGTCACTGATTTGAAGAATGCTTTTGATTACATGTTTTGGCAAAGATTAAACACAGACTATGGATGTCATACTCACAAAAAATATCAGTCCTTTGTTGAATCTTTGTCTCTGTCTCATTGTGAGATTAATGAGTCACAAATTAGACCCATGAGAATCAGAAATCTTAATTCGCAGTTGGTCACAATTGTGTTCGACTTTAACCTCATTGCTTTGTCAAAGAGCTTGCGACATCACACATCAGTAGAATGTTGAACCGATGGAGATTTTAAATTGATAAATACAGAAAAAAGCATTAGTTTAAGCATATTTTGATAACACAGAGTGATAGATAAATTTACCAGTACTGACCCAGCAGTTTATCAGGTTGTTCCGGGGCTGTTTTGTTTCCTTTATATATTGTATTGGCTAATTTATTCCTTTAAAAGATGGAAACTTGCAACAAACATAGCAGATTTCCCATCATTTCCATGGAAACCACTTCCCGACCTCTATATAGTCTCTGTAACCATGAACAACACTGAGATTCCCAAAAGTTCCCTTCTTCTCTCCCTGCTCCCACTCGCTGGTCCTGTCTCGTCTGGATGGCGTAGATTTAATCCTGTAAGACCCCAGAAAGATCCAGAGGTTGAGTGCTCCTCCTGTAGCGTAACCGGAGCCGCCAAGCCCACACCTGCAGCAGAGGCTCAGATAAATGCCATGGGCCGCTCGGGCATCTGCTCCCACATGAATATTTAACACAGCGCTCTCATCTCCACAGTGTGCGAGTGTGAAGGTGCCAAGACTTAGAGACCTGACTTAATGTGGATTTGAAAGAATGGGAAAGCGCAAAGGGCACAAGGATATATGCTTTCTAATGTACAGACGAGCCGCACTCTTTTATTATTGAGTTTCTATGATTGATGCCGCTTTAATTCTGCAGAAAACGTAGCACTTGTAATTCAGAACTTCTCAAGGATACTGAGGTTTGAAAAGAGTTTCGCATAATGGCTTAGAAATTGTCATACATTTGGAAACCGAAATACATAGAATCAAAACATGGACATTTTTGAGCTATTCAAATCTAACGAGACGAAAAAAAAAATAAAGTTTACTTTCAACAAACTCAACTTCTTTTTCTATGATCAACATTGCAGTTAAAAGGAATTACATTTTTCTTCACCAATAGTATCAAGCCTATTCAAGTTATCTCGTCCACCTCTCATCTTTTAAAATTCCATTGCCATTTTTCTTGTCACCATTTTTGCCTCATTGTGAAACGCTAAAGCAGAGGTGGAAGAAAATTGTCAGTCATCTTTAAATGAAAGTTAATAGTTAATAATTGTACATTTTTTGAGTTTTAGAATGCCTTGTAAAAACAACATATAAACAAACCTTATGAGCAAGGGCGTGCTGGCTAATCGGGAGAGTCGGGACGTTTCCCGGTGGGCCGCGTGACTTTTGGGCCGGTGGCCTCCGCTCCGTGGTTGAAGAGAGAGAGAGAGAGAGAGACCCGGCCATAGACCGTATGGACCCGGCCCATGCAGCTGGCAAATGTGAGCACAGTGCTGGGAGAGCTGCTGCTTCAAGTCTATGATGTGATTAACACAGCGCATCGTCACAGACTCTTGACACATTTTGGACAACATGCTCTACATCTCATAAGCTCTCAGTCAAACTTTGTTTCAAGTAAATCCGTTGTATATTCTCGGAGTTACAAGCAAAAACGTCTGATGAACAAACACTTCAGCAGATTTATATGCGCGAATCACCGCGGCGGAGCGGAGCGCGTTTCCTCATTCAGACACTGTGGGCCAGAACGCTCTGTATGTGTTTGTGTGAGCGCGTGCTTCGTGTGTGTGTCCAAGAGCGCACTGCTGTGGAGCAGAGGAGAGGTCAGGTGGACCATGTCGTGACTAAAACTAGGTACTACTGGAGCAGAGAATGTATGAGAGGTGGAGTAGATATTGGTTAAAAGAGAAAAAAAAATCAGAAGAGCGGTTTCCTGAGCGGGACTCGAACGTGGGTGCTGGAAAGGCAAAAGCTTTAATGGACAGTTCTTAACCACTCAACTACCTGCTAAGTCACGTGATTTTATGAAAAAATGGGCCAATCTAACATCTGATTTTCCCGGGCTGAAAAATGATCCCAGCACGTCACTGCTTATGAGTTGTGGGGTGATTCAAGTATTGCTCCAGCAGAAATGTTTGTACCAGATTCTAGCTCTTTTTGATCTGTAGTTCTGGTTAGGGGAGAGTGGAGGCACATTGGACATGTTTTTAGTGGAAGGGGAAACCGGAGCACCTAAAAGGAAACCAACGCAGACACTAGGAGAATGCATAATCTCTGCATGGAAAGGCATCGGGGAGGCTGAGAGTTGAACCCAGAACCTCCTTGCTTTGAGGTCAGAGTTAACGCCTCCTGTACACTGACTGAGGCGAGTTCGGTCCCAGAGTTTCAAGTTTCTTGTGAAGAGTCTTGTACGTATGTCAGCTGCAGTCCACTGCTGTGCCTATTTGCTCAAATGCTTGTATTATGAATTGATAGTTGCATTAGACCGCTGCGACCTCGGGGAAAAATAGACTCTACGGATTCTTTCCACACACTCACGACCATAAGGACACATTGGTTTTAAGCACTTTCTAAGTCTTGCGGGAGTCGCTTGAATCCCGCCTCACACCGAACTGGCACTCAGTGTTGTGCAGGGGTAACTGCTGCGCCATTGTGTCTTTAAAATTTTATAAATATCATCCAACCAAGTCGCAGTTACAAGAAAACAAAATGGTCAACACAGTCTCGTAGATATACATCAAAAGCCATGTGGCGTTTAACGGGTAAATCTTAACCTACCCCAAGCCCCGGTCCTAAACCTAGCCATTTTAGAAGCTTTAAGCCCAAGCATACACATTAAATTCAAAGAAAATGTTGCCAAGTGGCTTCAACCAAAATGTATTTATTTATATAATTTATTCCAGGTCTTAACTTTTCGTAACATCCATAACATACATAAAAGACAAGCAAACGTCATCATACATTTTTGACATTTTGCTGTTCATCTATGTTTTCTTCTGAGACTGGGTTGAGATTGTATATTTGAAAACATAGCCTTTATGGTTTATTTTGAAACATACTACTTTTCACCATATGAACATCATCAATACTTTCTTCAGACTTCTCACATAAGATTGACATAGACCCTTAACCTTTACAAACCAATGCGTCCTAAGTGGACAAGTTAAGAGCTTCTGAAAGAACTGTTTAAGAATCCAGTCTTCAGTTCCTTTGGATCAACTTGCACACTCTTACACTTAATTGCCTTTAGAGCCAGGGAATGAACAGTTTGACCTGTGCAGGGTTAAAATATTAAATATTTTCTTTTGAAGTTCTGAGGCCCAAACATTAATAATAAGGATCAGATACTGTTGACCTGTAAACTTACACTAGGAAGCCTGCTATTGGTTGAACACATTAGTGAGTATGAAAAATGCTGGCTTGAAGCTATTTTTGATCTGTTTTATTGGGATAATTACTCGCTTGTGGTATAAAATGATGGGTTTATCTTCATCATAACCGCTTTAACCTAATGCAGTGTGCTGTAAGAGAAAGTAATTTATCCAAGTTCCACAGAGGACGTTTTGTTTAAGGTCCATGTGATTCACCAAAGCTTCCATGGTTCAAACCACTTGTACTTTGAAAGAGCAATTACAGCTTGTTTGTGAAGCAAAGACTTGGGTCTGGACTGTGACAACTTGCAGAATTTCATGGCTTGCCAGTAAAACCTAAAGTATGCTCAAGTAGTATTTGTGGAATTTTTACTGGCATTGCTTGGTAATTTGTCATTACATCTTTCAAATTTTGCAACTAGTATTTTTTCTTTCAATTTTTACTTCATCTTAGTTTTCTTTCATGAGGTGTATATCCTGTTTATATATTTTTATTCAGACATGAGTCAAATAGTATCTGTCATGCAATCTGAAATACAGTATGTTTATTATTCCAAAAAAATAGTGCAGAAATTCAATTCAATTAAATTTTGTAGAGGCCAAAATCACAACTATGTCTTTGCAATATTGCTGGTTTTACAAACAGAAATATTTCAAAACTGTGCAAATTAAGCAGTCATTAACAAACTGAAACAGAAAATCAGACTGCCTTTATGGATTAAATTGATCAAATGATTATGGCGTTATGGTGTAGGATTGGCTATCACTTTCAAGAAGATTGCCGGTTAGACTCCCGCACGGCCCTGGCCTTTTTGCATGTCTGGATAGTTTCCTCCGGGTTTTCCCCACCAACCAATAACATGCAGCTTAGGGAACGCTTGGTAGTGGTGGCAGGCTGACTGCTAACACTGAAGGTTGGTTGCTGTGTGAGGCACATTGAAAAACATCTGTCTGTGAAAATATACTAAATAAATAAATAAACCATCATCATTACAGGACATTATATTACTCTTTACTCAGTCAAACTATTGTCTGTGTGACTTTGTTCTTAAAAGCCTTTTACACACACACCAAGAAGACATCTTGACCTTGATCCCATTTGCTTACCGAAGCTAAATATAGACCTTTAAAGTCGTCCATAGATTTTATGTTTCTTCTATGCGTCATGTGGCTGCACCACTGTTTGTTTCATCGTCCTTCACACAGTCCTTTTCTCCAGGACACCCACTTTGAGCTGTCTCCAAACCTCAACATTTGTCCTGCAACATCTCATTCACACTTGCATACACACTAATACACAACTTTATAAACAGATTAACCAAACTATAGTCTTTTACATCCGTTAATCCTCTGCTGTTTCTATGGTAGCGGGAGTCAAACAACATGATGTGACATGATAGCAGCAATAATGCCTCTATCATCGACATGAGTGGGGCAGATTAAGGGAGAGGTGCAGCAGCAGGATGTAATCAGGTACATTACAATAGCTGTGTGGGATCGATTAGGCTCCATCCGACACACTGCAGGGGCCGGGACGGGGCGAGCTGACTGTTCCACGACAGCTCAATGGGAACTCTATAGAGGAGTTTTGCTCAAAGAAGTTTGGAAGGAATTCTTATGTAAAATTCTAGAACTGGAAAGAGACAAACAAAGAAGATACTATTTGCATCACTCTTTTATTGTAAACATACCCCTGAATGTCTATTTTTGATATTTTATTAAAAAGAGTACTAAAGGAATTTACTCAGGGCAAATAATCACACACATCTTGCCTGATATGCTAAGGCTGCAGAAATGACCAAAGTGAATCTGAATGATATATTGACTTGAAAACATTGCACAAGATCTATCTATGACATCACAAAACTGGGTAATTGAAACTGTGTTTTTTGAGGCTAAGAGGCAAAAGAATAGTATCTAACAGACACAACTCCAGCTGTGTTTTACATGAGGAGTCAGTGTTAGAACAGGAAAAATGAATTGCACAAACCCAGTCATTGCACATTCGCCTTATCTTTGTCTTTTAAAGTTTTTGTACTCAATCAATTATTTTGAAATTACTGATTTTTATTTTTTTTTTTGCTCTAGTACAGATATATACTAGTGTGCTATGTGTCCGATATCTAACAGCAGGGAGATCTGTACTGAAACCCAGAAAGTGTATCGTTCATATGCTCGTAGTTAGCATGGCTAATTGTTAGTACTTTTTTTCCCGTGACGGCAGAACACTCTCTGGCCTCTGAAAGTTATGAAAACACTTCTAAACTTATGAATATTGATAATAATTTGGGTTTTGTGAATTCACTAAATGAGTAAAGCATGAACTACAGTGACTGGGACTTTAAAAACTTCAGGAGTCAAATACAATGCTCTCTTGAGTGGTCCTTTACAGTTTTACTTGTTGTTCAAAAAAACAGGTTTTTAAGCCATATTTACAACCAAAAGTGATTAAATATCAATATTCCCCTTGTGTCAAATGATCTATGAGGAAGTCATCAGATTTACAGACAATAATGTGTTGAAGTATGAAAATCAGGTACCCCATCTTAATAAGTATAACAAAAAAACAATTTGTTTTACTATTTATGTATTTGAGGATGCGATGCATTGATAGATTCAGTTTTTCATCTATTTGCTGAATGTCTTTACGCTTTCTCTCCTTATTTCACGTTACAACTGTTTTATCTAAGTAACTCAAACAGCAGAAGAAAACGCTACACTTTGAGGGTAAGACTTTAAAAGAAAACACTGGTTTGCAATTAAGGACAAAATAGTAACTAAGGCCTTATCCAAATTGAACTAATCCCAGTTTAAACAAGCTGGCAGTATCTTTGCTTAAACATTTACTTTCTTTGCTACAGCGGAAAGTCAGTATTTAAGATTAAACCTTGATTTTAAAGAACTTAAATTGGATGTTAATTTGCCACGACAGCATTAGCTTGCAGCCGCTAGATTGAAACAAACAAGAAAATGTGAGAGTATTTGTGGAGCCCTTGAGTGCCAGCACCATTTTCTCATTTAGGCCACACGGAGAGCAGCTCTGAGTCTCTGCACAGCACCACTCCAGTCCCACATTTCATAACCTCAGGGGTGCCTTTAAGAGGGGCATCACGACTCCTCACAGCTCCTCGCCTTTAGCCTTCTCATGCAAAAGCAATATGCACACATCTCAGGGTAATGCGTAACAGCCCAGATACAGATCACTTTGAATTATTAATGTTCCACAAAGATAGGCCAAGAGGAGCCGGGCGGGACACGAGATCGTCAGCAAAAGACTGTCACTAAGCCAGAGTCAACACCGCGAGTCAAGCCCCCAAAGTGGAGCCATGCAAAGAGGAGATTCTACTGTGGGAGGAATTATGTGATTATTCCCCAAATGCAAGAAAGGAGTGGAGCAATCTTCCAGCTGAACTAAAAAGTCAAACAAACTGTGCTAAGCTTACTGAAAAACTAGTGGTGGAAAAGTCAAGCTTGCCAGTACTGACAAGAACTTGTATGACTTTACCCAGTTTTTGCTGTCTTTAAAAACATAAACAAACAAAGCCATAACAAGGCAAGACAAATGTATTTCAGCATCATTTCACTGGTCCATTTTTTTCTGATGTCAGGGAGATATAGATCTGAGTGTTGTCTGCATAGTTATGAGAGCACACATAATTTTTTAAATGACTTAATGGCAGCATGTTGAAACTGAACAGAAGGAGTCCCAAGATTGACCCCTGGGGCACTCCACAGGTGAAGGCCATTTGATCTGACACGCAATTTCCAATTTTAACAAAATACTTCATGTCTTCGAGAAAACACTTGGACCACTTCAGGGCAGAGCCAGAAATGCCCTCCCAATCCTCTAGTCTGTGTGAAAGGATGTCATGATCGACAGTAAAAGGCATTTCATATAAAACTTTTTCAGCAGTCACATGTTTGGCTTTCTCAACTTTTTTAAGTTACATAATAATAAAATAAGCGAAGGGTTAGGGTTAGGGTTATATATATATATATATATTATATATATATATATATATATATATATATATATATATATATATATATATATATATATATATATATATATATATACTGTATATAAAAAGGCCCTCAATGCTTGAGAAGCAAACAATGACACTGGCCAACAAGATCTCCACAAACACAGATCATGTTTTGAACTATGGGTTTGAGCTCTTGTCCTCTGGGCGGCGTTTTCGAGTACCCTTCTGCAGGAGGAATAAATATTAACAGTCCTTTGTGCCATGTTCCATCGCACTCTTAAACCAAAGGAAAAACACACGAACTTACCATGCATGTATTTATGTTTTTTGTTTGATGATAATGTGTTGTATGTGGTGGGATGAGCTGCAGTGGCAGAAATGTAAGGCAAATTTCTGTTTTATTACGGACAATAAAGTTTTATCATATCATAACATATCAATGTATTATCATCACCATTCAGGGGCAAAGTATCAACCAGAAATGTTACACAGTGCATGTTACATAATGGCAATATGTTCACAACCAGTCTCTCGATATTTCAATGTCACGCTTTAAATGGTTTAATCACAGCCGCTAATTTTTAAAACCAGTGTCTCAAATACAAAAAAAAAAAAAATCTTGAAGAACATTTATGACAAAATGCTTAACTTATCTTACTTTATTTTAGATTTTTCACAGTTTTAAACTTTAGATTCTGTAGAAATCTTGTTTCTCAGATTCAGTAAGAATCTTGTTTCTCATATACGAGAGGTATTTCTCAGTACTTCTCACGTCTGTGTTATTTTTTCCCTTCGTTTTACTCATCAAATGCCATGTTTGTTTGATGGGAACAGGCAGTTTCTCTGATTGGTTAATCTGCCTGTAGAGAAAGGAGATACGTTTCCAGACTTCTTTGTGAGGTAATGTCCACGTGTGTGGTCTTGGTTGGCAACTCACTCAACCACACAAGACTGACATTTATAAAATATACAGTGACATTACTCTGGTCATTTTAATAGAAACGTAGATGTTGGTTTTCTGTAAATATGAGAAGAGGAGCTATTTAAACTTGGGTCAACATTTGATCATGCACTGAACTAGCTACTAGTATACTACTTTACATCTACAAACAAGCTTTGCATTTACATTTTTTTTTCTTAGGATTTTTTATGTTGAAAATAAGCTGAAAAATCCAGAAGTGTTTACTTGAAAGTCATGACTTGGTCTTCAGTAAGATTTGAGTCACTATTTTGACAAAACTTGACATGAGAAAATGAACAAACACTTGGAACTTGACTTGGACTTGAGGGTCAGTGACTTAGGACTTGACTTGGAGCTCTGTAACTTGACAAGACGCTTCTTCTAAAAAAACAAAGGGCAATTTTACATGAACAAACTGCAAAATATCCTTCCTCACTTGGTTTTTGTGAGCAGAAATGTATTTTTACTGGCATATAAGATTCAGTTACATTATAGAAAGAAGATGTATTTTGTAATTTGAAATAAAGATTTTAAAAGATCTGTGACTTGGGACTTGAGGCCAAACACTTGATACCTATACTTGCAACAACAGTGTCTTGGACCCACCTCTTTAAACAAAACAAAAAATCTATTTCTGGATTTTCTTTTGGTAGTCACTTTTAAGCTGCAAAGCATTAACTTGAAAGTTGACATCACATTTGACTTGAGAATGTGTTTGAGTGTGATTGATATGGCCAAACATCAAGACAATACAAGTTACTCTTTACTCAACAGAATATTTGAAGGAACGCACATTTACTAAAGAGATTTTAAAGTACAAACCCTACTCTCATAATTCTGACTGGCACTTTTAGGCTCATTTTTGGCACTTTTAGGAGCAGCCATTACTGTCAGACTGTCAGCACCAACGCTCCAGACTGAAGACAACCAAAACAACACTCAACACGTCGACCAGACAGGGAGGCAAAATAGGACCTGCGCCAATGTTCTGTTCAAGTTTATCATCTTCAAAAAGTCGCCTCTTATCTAAATTCTGTCTGGGTAAAACAAGTGCATGAAGAAAATCTGGCAACACAACTTCACTTTCGTCATTTGAATTATGTCAGCCTATAAATTGCCTAATTTTGCAGCTACTACTAATGTTTAAACTGCTTAATTTCTCAGTGCAACAGAAAATATTGGAGAATTTAAGTAGAAAACTCAACTGAACTAAAAAAGAAACAGACTATTCAGAACAACAAAGACACTAACTTAATCTTATTCTTGTGTTTTGTAACAAAAGTCAGCTCAGAGTCTAAAAGGTCTAAAAGGTCTGTTAATGTTAAAAACTGCTACATAATGATGCCTTTTAAGCTTTGCAGACAGACTTAAACATATGCGAATGAAAGAAAACACAGCTTTGGGTAGGTTTTTGATAAGATAAAAGTTATTAATGGCTAAAAGTAAAATTTTTAGAACCTTTTAGATCTGAATGATGAGGATATGTATGAAACTACTGGTCTGTGGACTTCTACCAGAGTTTACCTGAACTAAATCCACTCTATAAACTCATTAGGTTCACACAGCTGAAGTATTTATTTGCTGTTCAGCTCAGAGCTCTTGTAAAAGCAAAGATAGATGGTTAATTACTGGCAGCCGTGGAATGTTCAAAACAAATACATTCAAAAAAGGTTAAATTGGGTTGGATTGAGGTTTTTTTTCCCTGAATGTCAGCCTTAAACAAAGTAACTGCATTTATTCTTTTTGACCAAATTTTTAGTTTTTATCCATTTTAAACCTGGGAACTTTGAGTGTGATACATCCCCGTGTTAGGAGGTCTCACTGGTGTAATTATCAATATCGTCTTGTCTCATGAAAATTCTGTCCCATCCCTAGTAACTATCAATATATCCTGACTTCACATCAGGCCTGTACACAGAGGAAATTCTCCACTTTTAAACAATGTTTCTTCTCTTTGAACGTTTGATACAGCGCTGGTTCTTTTGAGGCTAATTTCTTCCACACTTCAGACTGAATCTATCGAACATGAAACAGAATAAGTCAGAAACAATACGACACGCGCTGGAGTTATTGAATTAACTGAAAGCGCTGTCGGCTGCACTCAAATCTCAAAGAAAACCTGGAGAAATGACCAGAGGACAGATGAGGAAAACAGTGTGTCATTTGGAGCGCGTCCAGTCTGTCCGTTTGGAGCTTGGAGCACTAATGCCGCACGGATAAAAGGTCAGGATGTTTAGCCCGGATGCCCCGCAGCTCAGGCTTGTGTAGTTTTATGGGTAATGCTCTACGACAGAACTGTAATCTCTGGATCAGGAGAAGGTATTTTATTTGCTTCTTCTTTGACACTTACAGGAAAAACAGTGCATTTTCAAGGTTAATATTTCAGAATTTGCAATATTTTTTTATTTTGTTTGAGGGAATAACACAGATGTAAATTATAAATAATCAGTTTGTTGCTGTTTTGAAGAGAAAAGCTAACATTTGAGAAGAATTAAGAGAGTAAAGCCAATGGATTACATCATTACATTACTATCCAGAGTTTTATACTTTTTCTCTGACCATTTAAACATAGATTCAAGTAAAAAAAAAAAAAAAAAAAACAGTAGTAAATTGTTGAGTGAAATCTTAAATGAAGATTGGGTTTTAGTAAATATAGTTGTCTAAATTGTGTTGTGTTCACCTTTCTCATCAGTTGTTGGTAATATATTCAGAAACGATTGCTTAGTGTCAAATTGGTTTAGAGGAGAAAGTCCTTGAGAAAATATTGTTTTGAGGACTTCCTCACTTTCAAGTTGTTTAATAGCTCAAAAAATAATTTCATGTGATACATGAAGGGATTATAACAATTTCTTTTCCTTTCTTTCTTTCTTTTTTTTTTTTTTACAATAAAACAACTTAAAATTAAATGTGTTTACTTAGGTGAAAATCATTCCGCATCTTAATGTCCAGTTTGTTCACCAAACTCCACTAACTGTGCCTGTTGTTGTTGCTAGCATTGTGGCTAATTGCTGTTAGCATATAATAGCTGTGAAAAAAGGTATAAAATATATTGTAATTAACAATTTGGAGGCTCAGAATGCATTAGGTAAGCGAACAAACGTGAAGTACATGAATGTAAAATTATATATTTCTGTTTGTTTACATTATAAAGGAAGCAAAAATAGGGTATAGCACCTTTATGAAATAAATGAATAATGGAAAAATGCAAAGCCTCCCTTAATCTGATGAAAAATGCTGTGTAAATTCAATGCATTATAATTTTCTTAGGGAATTTTAACCAAAATTTAATAAATCAAACTAGCAATGTGTCTAACAAACAGGACTTAGCTTGTTAAAAAAATTACAGCTTTCTCACAGCTTGTTCATATGAATGTACCTTCTCCTGCTTTCGACACTTTTTGCTTTTCATGTTGGAGCCCAATTTACTCTAACCCAGTACTTCTCAAATAGTGGGGCGCGCCCCCTGGGGGGGCGTGATGCGATGCCAGGGGGGCGCGTAACAGTCCACTAGATCAATAAGCTCCAGCTCTATCGGTCCTGAATCAGCGCGTTTCATAAAATCTGTCCCGTTCACGCGCCTTGTCTGCCCTGCTTTGGTCGGTGCCGGTGTCGGTACATTTCCGCGTTTGCTCTCTCCGCTTGTGTTTGTGTGCAGCGGTCCGGGCTTCTCGCGCACCGCGCCAGACACACATGTGGAAAGAACGGCCCCGGCACCGCGCGCTCGCTCAACCGGGACAGAGCAGCGTCAACAAGCCCGAGGTCGCGTGTCCGCGGTAAAACGCCTGATCTGCCACATCATTTCACCAACTTTACTCCACACAAACGGTACGGCTCTGATCATTTGTGGAATAAACTGCGCCCAGCGCCGCTTTCAAAGCCTTTTCTATTCAGCCTGTGAAGCTGACTATACACTGTAAAAATAACACTGCAAAAAATATGAATAAAAAATATATATATATAAACTTGCAAAGTGTAAACGTACAAAATAAAGTTAATATTTGTTGAACTTTGTTTCAAGTTGATATTGATTTTTTCTTTTGTTAATGTTTAAAATGATACACTTTTAGATATGCTTATACACTTTTTTTGGATAATAATCTGATTTTTAGTCACCGCGGTGAGTAGGGGGGGCGCGAAACATTTTCTCTCTCCCAGGGGGGGCGCGGCAAAAAATAATTGAGAAGCACTGCTCTAACCTGTTGAAAATACCATGTTTTTCCAATTAGTTCCAACATCGCAAAAGTCAACAGGGAAGTAAGCAGCCAATTTGTTTATTATTTTTACAGATGCGTGTCCTGAAGCGGAACAGGGCTTATCCTGAAATGACTTAAAGGTGGTGTTTATTAGTGATGGAGGGGGAGAGGAGGGAGTGGGCGGAGTCAGGGCTTTAGCTGCATGTGACATTATGAGCCATTTAGAACCAAGCTGTGGGTAAAAGTAGACTCTGTTGGAAAGTATTTATTATTTTTTTTATCTAACTTCTACCTTAAAATTAAAGTATTATGTTTGATGCTAAGGCCAAGATATTTACTGGGTATTTTTGTGTGTAGATAGTAATACTTTGTGACAAAATCAGACTGCTGTGTATCGAAGCTAATAATAAACATTGTTAGTTCAAAACGAGAGCCAAAAGCAGCTCTCTGATTGGCTGTGCTTGGGTGGTCTCTCCAGTTTCAATTTGTTGTCTGAAAAAAGGTTGTTCTTAGGCAAAATTGCAGCCAGAAATGAATGCATTTGGATAATAACTAAGTGCTGAAGGGTTTGTGAGAGATGGGAACTAGTTTGATTTACTGTTGAAAAATCATAAACCCTTTAGCTTTAAGGGAGAAATGTGCTTTTGTTTCTAAATGACAAACAACTCATTTCATGTGCGTCAGTGTAGAGGAACACTCCTTGATTTGTCAGAACGCAGTTATTATTTTATCTTTTACATGGATTTTTTAAGCCGTGATTTTTTGTTTTTATATAGATAAACGTCTCTGACTGGCTACTTTATCTGTCACTCACAGCAACTGAAACACTCGAGATAAACATGTTGAGCAGACATTACATTAGTGATATGTCATCTGGATTTTAATTTGGTGGTTTTGTCTTTTCTACCAATCGCAGCACTTTGCAACAAAAATAAGACCAGTCTGAACTGAATATTAAAGTATTTCTCATAGATAGCTATGTCTATGAGAAATCCTTTATGTGTCAAATGATTTTTGAAAGCTAGAATTATTTAGATTTGAAGATTTGAAGACCTACCCTTATGTTTGAGCTTTAAAACCAACTATAAGGAAAACAACTCACATATTTGGTTCTATTAAAACTTTTTTTATTCAAATTTTGCAGGTTGTCACTATGAACTTTTCAGACATTTGTTTAGACATTTCTTGAGGCTTACAGATACCTTCTTTATTTTTACACCAATAAAGTCAGTTTTACTCCTTAAAAACATTATTAGATTTGTGCTGTTGGAGTTTCCTAATACAGTATCACGTTTAAACAATATAATTAATGCTTTATGTAAATACGACACAAAAATATCTTCTTCTGTCTGAAAAGAATGAAGCCCTTCTTTGTTTTAACTTTGTTTTCAAAAATAGAAATGTCCTGCAGATCCAAGAGCTCCCATTGTTGTTCCAGTCATTGTGAAGACGATTCCTCAGACACAAAGTCAAATAAACTCTGAGACAGTTGGCAGCTGGGCTTCTTTCAGTGGCTCTGAACTCAATCTTGGAGCTCTGGAGTATTTTCACAGGTGAAGAGAGGAATGGTTACACACTTTTTTCAGTTTCACGGGCCTGTTTTTGGACAGAGCAGCTCATGTTGAAGTGAAAAAGGACACTGACTGATTTACTTTTGGTGTCTGAAAAGGCATACACCGATGAATTACAAATGTTTTTTTCTGTGTTTGTCAAGAGGCGACGCTTGGTAAGAATTCAGGTTTTATTGTATTTTAAGCAATGAATAAGTGATTACAACAAGTTTTTAAGGCAGCATCAAAGGCCACATCCAATAATGAACCTCTGTGGGGGAGATTTACCATTGAGAGTGAATCATAACACTTTTATCACTCACTGCTCAACAACCACAACAGTAAATGTGGACTCAAGGAAATATATTGTGTCAAAAATAGATGCAAAGACATGGAGATAAATAAAGTGATCCACCTGTCCAACTGTGTAAATATATCCAACAATGCTAACAGTAGCTGCGAGTTTATTGCTAACATGATGCTAGCTTCACCTGGCATGTTTAACGACCTCCATTTAAATGTGGTTGTGACTCAACCACATTTAAATGTTGTCTTACCATGTTGTCTAACATGGTAAGACAAGTGACACTTTCCCTCTCAGCAGGCCACGCTCCAAAATATGATTTGTTGCCAACTATATCTATGTTGCATCTTTAAACTACCATACTCTTGCAACTTAAACAGAAAACAGATATTGGCAAAAACGGACATGACAACAGCAGTTCTGACTTACAATAATTTTATGAAATGTTTAGATGAAGAGAACAAAAGCTCAGTTGCATTTGTCGTGCAAGACTTTAAATAGTTGATGTATCCAACCATCGTTCAATAAAAGAAGAGCAGGTTAACCATTCTTCACAAGACATCAGTAAATGAATGACTGTCCCCTATGCTTATTGACCTTATTTTGTCCCGCCCACTTTTCTAGGAATTGCACTTCCTGTTTAGCTGCAGTTAGCCTGTAGAATTCAGTCGATGGGTATAGTATATAGTCAATATTTTGTTAGGAATTATTTGTTGTAGAGACATATAGTTTTGCACAAATCTATATGTGTTTTAATCATAATCCAACACAGAGGAAAAAATGTAAAAATAGACAATACAATGGCCACGTTTACATGATGATTCCTAATTCCGAATTAAAATATTTTAATTCAAGTTTACATGGAAATAATAATTCCGAATAAAGGTTTACATGTTAAACACGCTAATCGGCTTTATCTTATTCTGCTTAACGTCTGGGTTAGAAAGAGAGAGGAAAGGGAACGCACATACGTCATTACGTAATTACGTCTACCGGAAAAACACACATCCGATGGACACGAGATACTGGCTTTTGGATTTTTTATCACCTGGGATTGATGTAACGCCACGGACGCAATGATACTAACTTTTTTGGAGTTGTTCCGATGAAAGTCTTTAAGCAGCAGCTGGAGAATCACATCATCAGCTCCACGTAATGTTCTGTGAGCGGAGGAAAAGTTGTAATCCAGTTTCCACTTGTTTGAGATCAGAGCAGCGTCTCTCTCCGCGTACATGGCGTACACTCCTTGTTCGAAACTTTGCGCTGCCTCTGCGAAAAGGTGAGTGTTTTGTGTTTTCTCCCACCCACTCTTTTCATTATTTGTAGCTCCTGTAGCGCACTTATATGTAAAACAAAAAAGTTTCCAGTCCGTGCCGCCATCTTGCAGCGTCACCGGGTCAGAAAGGCAATGTAACGAGCATGCGCAGTGCGAACAAAATTATTTTTATTCCGAATACGTTTACATGAGAAAGGAATAAAATTATTCGGATTTAAAAGCGGACTAAACCACCCACTTTATTCGGAATTAAGTTTAAATCCGAATAAACTTTTCATTAGGAATTAAGTGTTTACATGGTCTTTTTAAAGCGGAATTAATTTTAATTCAGAATTAAATTATCTTTATTCGGAATTAAAGCCGTCATGTAAACGGGCCAAATGTGTACAATGTGTTTGTAGAGAAGCACTTATTTTAATATCATAATCGATATTTAAAATTTCTGTATGTCTGTTTTTGCAAAACTCTACCACCATTTCTACCTGATAAAATTAAGTGTATGTTTATAATGGGAGATGGTGCTGACCTGTTTCTGTTAAACCCTTTATATCTTCACCATCAGGGAACAATAACAAGTGCTTTGTATGAGTGGCTTCTGTTACAGAGGCCTAAATCTCTCCTGCTGACCTTCCCCAAAGACCCCATAAGGTTAATCCCCAGGCAAATCATTGAATCTTGACCTGGCCATTATAACCTGCCTCGAACGCAGCGCTCTGCAGGAAGTCAGGGCTCATAAAACCCCCCGGGCCTCTCTGGGTCCTCCTCCTTCACACATGTGCAGCTACATCCTGGTCTGCATGTGTAAAAGAGCCACAGAAGCACCTGCAGGCTGATCCAACATGTGGACACAGCGCAGAGGTGATACATCAGATATGTGCATAGCATGTTATTTCATCACCTTCACAGCTAACCTTCAGTGGACACTTTGTTGCTGTGAAGGGAGAGTTCCTTGTATCGTAGGTTTCTCTATGAAAAAATACACACATGACCCAGCAAGACAATGACATTATGAGCGTTAGTCTTGTGGTGTGTCTATGTTTGAATGGTCTTGCTTGTATGTATGTAGTATGTACTGTATGTATGTATGTATGTATGTATGTATGTATGTATGTATGTATGTATGTATGTATGTATGTACTTGTTTTTGCATCTTAGTGAGGACCGTTTTGAGTTTTTAACCAACAGAGTGAGGACATCTTTGGAAAGTGAGGACATTTTGGCCGGTCCTCACTTTGCGAAGGGCCTGTTTTGGCCTGTTTGAGGGTCAAGATGAGGTTTTAGAGTTAGGGTTAGAATTGGGTTAAGGTTAGGATTAGGGCTAGGGTTAGGGCTAGGGGGTTAGTTTGGATGGTTAGGGTTAGGGTAAGGGGCTGGGTAATACATTATGCCTATGAAAGTCCTCACTAAGATAGAAAAACAAGTATGTATGTATGTATGTATGTATGTATGTATGTATGTATGTAGTATGTACTGTATGTATGCATGTATGTATGTATGTATGTATGTATGTATGTATTGGTTGCTAGTCTTCTTTTAAACACCTTACACTGTCATCATGTACAATACAAACTAACATGACAACAAATTTACATCATTTAAAAACACAGTAACTTGCAATATTGACATTAATGTCTTTTCAAATGTGTGTACATTTTCCTGAGGAGATACCCAGAGGCAGAGGAATGGGTCAAATGCAGAGGACAAATTTCTCTACAGGGACAGTAAAGTGTACCTTAACCTTAAGCCTATGTGTGTTGCAGTACAGTAGATTTCATGTGCTCTGTTAGATCAGCGCTTCTCAACTTTCGACCCCCAATTTAAGAACCATTGGTATTTGCTAACCCTAAGTGCAAAATAAAGGCTAAGTGATAAAGCAGTCTTCTATTTGTAGGCCAGAAAATGGGAACCTTTTTCTATCACTCATTTGAAAGATGTCAAACCTAAAATATCAATGTTCCTCATCAGGAGACCCCCATGGGGACCTCGACCTCCAAGTTGAGAACCATTGTATTAGATACTGTATGTAATCAAACTTTAAGTGTGAAAGTTGTAAGATAGCCTGAAGAGACACAACAAAGAACTTTGGTGACATAGTCATGAGCGATCAGTCATCACAACAAAATACTTTCTCGTAGGAGTTTGCATGTTCTGCATGTGTCTTTATAAGTTTCCTTTGAGTCCTCGGTTTATAGGTTAGTTAAAAAAATCTCTTTATAGCTAAGAAGTGTGGAGACGAACAGAAAAAGGACAATAAGTCAAAGCTGAAAAGGAATGAGAAAAGTGACAAAAAAGGCTTTAAAAAAGTCTTTGATTCCACAGTTGTTTGGTTGGATATGTAGGAGCTCAGAGGGAGGTGCCAGCAGGAGCTCCAGCCACCTCTAAACCACCTCATCCAACCATGACCACAGAGAATAACTCCACATGTTGCCTTAGCTCCACAACACTGAACACACACTCTGCAGATGCCCCTGGAAATGATCCTCCACTAGTCAAAGAGTCCTCCTCACATGTGCGTTTGACCATATGTAGTCCTCTGGTGGTCCGCTCTTCACGCTTCTTTAGCTTCAGTAATTAATCTGGATTTTTTCGCTGTCCCTGGAGAAGAAGTGCGGGTTTGAGGTCTCATAGGAAACATAAAACACAAGAGGAACAAGTGTGAGAAAAATGCAGTGTGGTGTAGTGTGAATGCATTAACATGAAATCAAACGGTACATAGAAACACAGTGGGAGTTACATTCAACAACTGCAGCAAAGCCGACTGACCCATTGTGAAGAGAATTATCATGGTATATTATGTGCTCTGTTACATTGCTTTACATTATACAGGCCTTTTTAACAGATAACATCTGCTAACATATTTACAGCAGCCGTGACAGGAGCAGTGTGGATTATTAATAGAACTTGTAAGCAAGGGTTTGGATTGCCTTGTTATTTGTAGTTTGAGAAAGTAAATGTACTAGGAACTCTAAAATAAGTAAAAGTTTTTCAGTCTGAAGACAAACTCATGTGGTCTTGCTTTAATATTGATGTGAGCTGTATCAATAAAAAAATAATTTATCACATACATACTTACAATGAATGAGGTTGAATCATTTGCCTGAAAAACCACACAATATTATAAAAATTATGTTTGTTTTCTAAGTTTCAATGATTGACAGTTGGAACAGTCAATCAAAAACACGCATTGTCTTTGGTATTAATGTATTAATACCAATGATTAAAATGGTCCAGAGTTCCCTGGAAAGTCCAGATTTTTTTCAGGTGTGAATAAAGAATAAACTCTGATCAGAATCACACAATCAGATCGAGAGCACATCTTCAGGTCGGTCTCAGGCCCATTGCCAATGGACTCTGGTGTGGATCGCTGGTCTGAATACAAATGGCTAAAACAAACATGAAAACCACCGTCAGAGCAAACACCTCAACTAATTAGCCCTGGCCCCAGGTCAGATCTCTCCAATAACAGTGCTGGTTCTAAAAAATCCACTTGACTACGGCGCAGTGAAAATACGATCCAAATCAACTGAAAAAAATTAAGTACGGATCGGATTCGGATCAAACAAGTGTACTTTTGCCTTTTTCTATTCTGAATACACACTTATTACCCATGAGTTTGCATCCCAAATGGTTTCCTAGTGGAGTTTGCATGTTCTCCCCGTGTTACCCGTAGCTTATCTTCGGGTTCTCTGGTTTGCTCCTCCAAAAACATCCATTTTCTGTTTAGGTCATTTAGAAACACTGTAAAATTCAGCTGTCTGTGTCTGTCTCTATGCATAAACCCCATTGGCTACTGTATAGGATGTTCCCTGCCTAAGGCTCAAAGTAACTGGGATGAGCAACAGCTTAAGATATTTTTTTCTTTAATCCGTTAATGTTCATGTCATGAGATTGCACAGGCTACATACACTCAACCCCTGGGTATCTAAAAGTATAACTTATTTAGAAAGTTGAGTCATATCCAACACACACTCCTCTCACTTGTCCATTCATGTTTTGCAGATGGTCAGAGATGGAGGAGCAGGGACTTGATCCAGCAGCGATCTGTCAGCAGTGATGCAGCCTGTGGGAACTCCACTGGAAGAACAACAGTTAGCAAGCACTAGTTTTATATATTTACACTGTTGAGATGAGCAGGTAGAAGAAGGCTCTATTGTACAGACAAGACTGGACTGTGGATTCTAGACTCTATAAGGCAGAGCAAGTGTTATGACTTATGATGGGTGTTACTTGAGATATTCATTTCAGTTTGATACTGAGAAATAAAAATGCTGTTCATTCAAAAAGTACTGTTTGAATGCACTGAAACTAGAGCTCCTAAGAGGGGCTGTGATTTGTGTTTTCTTTGTCTGATCCATAACTAAAAACTCATTTCACCTGCTTCCTTGGAATTTATAATCCCTGTACTTCCTGTAGAGGTTTAGAAAGATTGTCAAAACCACGTGGAGCAAGATGTGTTCAGTTGTTTTAAAAAGTAAGCTAAATAAGGAAAGCTAGCTAACTGTCAAAAAGAGCTTGTGCTGACTCAGAGTGTGATCTGGACACTGTGTATCCAGTCATGTAACTTGGCATCCAAGAGAAAGAAAGTCAGATAAAATAGATTTTTGCAATAACTATTGATCAAAGCTGCGGAACAACCCAGTAGGCTAAACTACCGTGTTACTAATGGTGAAAACTTTAACTGTGATTCTCAAGCATTTGTGTGTGATACACTTTTTGTCAATAAACACCTCAGCTTCTGTGTGTACATTTAATCTACCATAATAATGTTTGTGACAGGCAAGGGTTTGACATTTCATTTTAAGGCAACAGTTTAATATGATCTGCGCAGCGAGACTCATGCACATGCCAAAACATGTACAGTATCATATCATTTGAACCTGGACAGGCTCAGACAGACAAGATGATGAGATTAATGATGACATTTATTAATACAGGTTTGGGCTTAGGCCAGGCTTAGAGCAGGAGATTTCCCCTGAGCCTAGACACTAGTGGTGGTGAAGAGGGAGAAGGTGGAAGTTGAGTGAAATGACGCCTCCGAGAGACAAAGCAAAGAGCGGAGATTGGGCTGCTCTTTTGAATCTGGCCCTGGCGCCCTGATAGGCTGAGGGAGGAGGAGGAGACGAGAGCTGAAGCTGATTCAACCATGAACTGAGAAGTGATTTGGCCTGAAATGACGGGACAGGTGAGATGGTTGCTGAGGCAATAACAGGTACAGTCTTCTAGGCTGAATATTTGCTCCTTAGCTCTATTTCAGGGCAAGTTAATCATTTAGGTGGCATGGTTTTTAGTTTGAAATCCATTTCAGTAACTAGAGACCATAAACCTGAACCCGGAGAATTCAAACTGATATACTGTATCTCTGTGTAATTTTACAAGCTACAGAAACTTATTAGTAACTGAGAATCTGGAGTCTGGAGGCAGAGAACCTGGAATGACATGGCGGAGAATTACTTTGGCGCCTAAGCGGTTAATTAAAGCAGGTTATGATATGCTGACTAAACAAAGATCTCCCCACGGCTGAAAAACCAATGCAGTAAGGAAAACATGCTTACATAGTATTGCACATTTAAATTTCCATTGGTTAAACATCTGACAGATATGATGGCATAATGACCTTTCGCCGAGCCCCGCCCTCCTTAGTTACTGTTGCTACGTCCGTCAAAATGATAGAGTGCCATTGACTTCAATGACAGAAAGAAGTACTTCTGTTCGCGTTAGTGACTTTTTAAAGCAATTTTCCACGATATCCTCTAGATCGAGGCAAAAGGGGTTCACTATGCAGCGGAGGGATTTATTCAAAACATTAAAATACGCAACAGAGGGGACATAACTACTATGGAGGCTAATGCTACTGGTCTCAAGCTAAATCAGAGAAACCCGTGATTTTAACGTTACCTCAAATGCAACAAGCACAGCCTTGTCCTGCTCTTTCACTGCCGGGTAAGTTCGTTTTCATATGTTAAGGTCTATTTTTCTCTATTGCAAGAATATTGTTCATTTACGAGGCTATGTTAGCGAGCTAAACCTCCCTGTGTTGGCTAAAGCTAAGAGGCTCGCTAACTTAGCAGCTTAGAGCGTAACTTCTGCCGTTATATCCTCATCGTGGTATAACTTCAGTCTAGTTTGTGTTCTTGCCTCTAGATCTAACAACACAGTAAGCCCATAGCTATAGTTAAACATTAGTTTTACCTTTGAGCAGACATTTGTTCGATATATTTAACGTTAACTGGTAGAGGAGCTGTCCCGGGCCGCCCACACTATTTAATCCATTGTAGGCACTGCTCCAGTTGTTTTCGGCTTTAGAAATGGAAAGAACACAACTCCTCCGGTCAATATTTCGGGGTATCTGCGGTCCGCTTTTCATAAACCGAAGGTGCATTGCTTCACCGTCTTGCTTGGAGCTCAAGATTTGACGGACCATATTTACATAGCAACGGTTGCTACAATGTTTGATTGGACAAGAGACGTTTGGGGCGGGGCTCGGCGAAAGGTCAATTCTAACCTCGATGTTCACAATTTAAAGGTGTGCTGTGTAGCTCTTCTGGTCCCTGTCTGACTACGTAATGATGGTATTGCTTTGCCTAGAATGTTCCCTACTGTGGCATTAACTGTTTCTAAAATTTATTTCATTATGGCAGTTTTCACTGCTCAACTATGACTTTTAACATCACCGTGGAAACATCTACATTCTACAGTCAAAGCAAAAGTCATATGGAGAACAAATGATTGCAGACTGTCCACCAAAACCCAACAAATGAACACCTTTAACAACACATTTAATCACATCTATGTTATTTCTTGAGGATAAAAGAAAATGCCCCAATTTGCCTGGATCTTCTTCCTCACTAGTCCAGACTGAATGGAAAGTTAACTCTCATTTATGAACAAAGCTAACTGTCAAAGAGAGCTCGTGCTCAGCTCATTAGCCGGCTAATAGCACCCCGCCGTGCAGCATGGCAGTGGTGACGTCCCGCTGTGGAGGGGCTGCAAAAACAGAAGGACCATCAGGACTCTCAAGTGACAAAAAGAACAATGAGGATAAAACATTGACAATTATTTCTTGGAGCACACATTTCAGTGTTTTCCAATAAAGTTTGAATGTCTCTCGAAAGGATAAGAAGCCAAACTGGAGGAAATTCAGAGAAGAGCTTGTGATGACTTTGTGGAGTGAGAACATTTGAGTCGCTAAATGATTTGTGGAATTGAAATTCAGCAAGACAGCAATGAGGAATATATGATTGTAGACGCAAGGGAACTTGAATGAATATCTAATTTCTCTCAAAACATTACCAACCAAGTTACAGAGCATGTTACTTTTACCTGTGTCATATCACAAATGTCATTTCTGCATAAAACACCAGAGTCAACACACTGTTCTCCCTTTGAAAATGCTAGTGTGAGTCTGTACTTGTTCAATGAAATAACTGTCAACTCATAATTTAATTTACTTTTGACAAGGACGGCACAGAAGTAGTCAAGGTTCCTATTCCAACTGCTTCAGGTAAAACAAACAAACAATACAATTGGGAATAGTTTATCTTGGAATTTTGGGGGGTTATTCTGATGTCTCTTGAATGGGTAATGTTAGCAATCAGAAGACTGTAAAAGTATTGAGAAGGAATACTGCAAAATGCAAATGAGGTGATGAGGATCGATCTTTGTGATGTATGTTGTCGTTGGTTGTCATCTTGTTGCAGTTTGTCTCACACGGTGTTGTTGCTAGGTAATTTATAATTGCAAACTGACTGTAACTGATAATTTGTTATTATATGTTGTTCCATTAGAATGTTTGATCCCAGAAAGAATGACTTCTATCAATTTTTCTGAAAACTTTCAGAAAAATTGAATCAAAGAACTTAAGGTCTAAGCTGGGTCTTTGAAACTAGAATCTGCTTTCTGACATCTGCCGTAAGATTCTATTCACTCGTATCTGAATCTGAATACAGTTATAACAATTTCTATCTAATGGTCTTCAAATGACCACATGTACTGAACTTTGTCTCTGTGCTTTTTATATTTTGCCAAACTACATTTAAATTTATGAATATGTTCTCCTTGAATCTTGCGGCCCTGAGACTGAGAATTTACTCCATTTGTAAAATATTTAGATCTGTAAAAACTTATTCAGAAATTTAAATTATGGTTTTACTCCCAAACAATCAAAGTCACATAAAGTCACTCATTCACAAATTTCTACTTTGCTGAATGACTTAAATAGGCCCAAACTCCATCTCCTCCAGTGCACAATTTGTACATTATTGTTAAACAAACGTCTGTAGAATCTGAGAGAGACAGGAGATGTGTTTCTGAGCGAGTTGACAGAAAATACAGGCGTGAAGATAAATGTCAGCCTCGCATTGACTGAACATGATCATTACAGCGAGAATAGCTCATACAGACAAATGTAGGCTTTTGGATGTAAATATGCACGATTGACAGCGTGGAGGGAAACACATACCATTACAGGCGCTGAAAAGTTGTTATAAAGCACCTTCACTAACATTAGAAGACAAGCATCAGACAGAGACGTTTGTGATGTGGAGAAAAACAAATAATTCCTTTTTAGAGATCACTGCACTTAAACAGAGAGGGGCTTTGTCCACTGTATCTTATACTTTTTTTACATTTAAAACCATGCAAATATAAAACAAGTTAACAAGTTAAAGCGATAATTACTTCATTAAGCACTATATGGAAGAATGGGTGTTAGTGTTTTTGACATTTTTAATAGAATTTTAACATTAATGACAATTTTCAAACACAAAAGTCAATAAAATTCACTGATTGATAAACCTGAAAAGACACATCATGACATTAAAGTGTAGCTCAGCAGCAAAAACCAGCTCGGTCTCCGGAGAAGACGTAGATATACAACAAATTGTCAAAAACATATGGTAAGCACGTTTTTACACCTTTTTACGTCAATATGTTACGAAAAGCCAAAATGGAAAATAACCACAAATTTTGGTTGAAATCACATGGCAACGTTTTCTTTTGGTTTGGTTAAATCTGAACTTATCCCAAGCTCCAGCCCTAAACTTACTAATTTTAGTAACTTAAGCCTAAGCTTACCCCTTAAACCCAAAGAAAATGTCACCATGTGACTTCAGCCAAAATTTGTATATATTTTTACGTTTTGGCTTTTGTTAAGAGATTGACATAACATAGGTATGAAAACGTGCTTATCACACATTTTTGCCATTTAATTGGAAAGCTATAATTTCTTTGGAGACAGTGTGAGCAACTGTCAAAAGTTACATTTACTTTTCCGTTATGAAGAAGCAGACTTAGCAAGTCTGACTAACCCTCAACACTGTCAGTGTATTTTCTCTCCTTTGGATAATTACCTACACTATGTAATATTTGTACTCCTATTTGTGTCATTGCTTATGTAAGACAGAATTTATACTGTAAGACCAGCGGAATAAAAATATGCACGCTTGAAGCAATGGCGTCTTGAATGCAGGCTAATAAAGATTACTCAAACATACATGAATAAATGTAAGCACAAGTTGAACAAATGAAATATCAGAGCTCTAAAACTTTAATTTGTCATATATTATAAAGGGTAGTCAAAAGTTCAGACAAATCAGACAGACAGTGAAAAAGACAGACAGATAGATAGATAGATAGATAGATAGATAGATAGATTAGATAGATAACCCATTTTAAAATAGTTTACAGCATTTGCATTTACAACACCTGTGGACCTTTAATAAATGGAGACATATTATGGTGAATATGAAATGCGTTCAATACAATATGATACATGTTTGCATTTAACATAATGTGTATTTAATGAAGAAAAAAAATCCCTCTAGCGTTATTATTTGTGCCTTCCTGGTTCTAATTGCACCACATACTTGACTCACCTCTATTAATATTTATAGGCCTATTGTTTGTGTAGTTACACTTTAAACATGACCTGATGATTCATGAATATATTTGCAACACAATGATTATAAATACCCGTGTTCAAAGACAAGGTGAGTAAACAAAGTGTTATAAAGCCACAATTTAAATATTTAAAAGTACAAATATGAAACAAAGAGGTCAGTCAGGCACCACTTTTTATAGATCTAAGACGCTGACGATGTTTTTGCCCTCGACGGAGGTGTTTTTGTTAAATGATGCACTCTCTTCTGTTTGAAAATATTGGCCACAGACTCTTGCCAAGTTTTTCTCACATTTATCATTTGTTTTTTGCCTTTTACAGCGCCTGCAGTTACTGTAGATAATATAATCGACTACGGATGAGCTTATTGTAGACAAAGAATAAATAGTCCAAGGAGAAAATGTGACCAAAGTGAAACAAAAAACAAAGGACGTCCGTCACTTATGCTGGACCTGTTAATGTAGACAAAGTTGTGTGATAGATAAATGTCCACGAGTGCAGTAGGTTCAAATTTGTGTCTTATCCGTTCAACTAATTTTCAAATTCCAAAAAGAAACATTATTTTTAGTTTGAATCGATAAACCAAATCCATTTGAGAAAACTGAGAAAACAAACATTTAAATATGACATCAGAGCATACTTTCTGTATTTCATTCATCGACCAAACGGGAGTATAGTCTGTGCTACGGTTTGAGGAACACATGTCTGCTTTTGTAAGCCTGATTTGAGATTCATAAACAGAGATAAACCTGTACCTGCTGCCCATTTAACATTGGTTTTGGAGCATTTTGTCTCTTGATGGAGCTTGATTCCAATGCTTTTGATTTACCAAGAATGTTCATAATGAAAGATATGCAACCCTGCTTATAGCAACGCGTTGATCCCATTAGATCCCCTGTGAAATAGTCCACCTCAAAACCACAGATCTCCTCGCCTATCTCTGCTCAAGTCCACCTGATCTGACCGAACAAAGACAGAGAAGAAAATACCTTTGATCTGTTTTTTTTTGAGTGAGCGGCGGCAGAATTCCACAAATGTTTGATAAACTTTATGTTGAGCGTAGACTAGTACTAAGCTGTATAAAAATGAATGCTGCTTTTACTATGCAGCACTTTGTGGAGGAAAATCAGACATTTAAAGCTGTCTTGAACTGATTGGTTGTGGCTAGATTTTAAAGTTGCTAGTGGCCAAAAAAAAGCAACATTACTAAAGGGCTGAGACAATCTTCTTTTCTCTCTCTCACAATCTCAAAAATAGCTAGCGTAAAATAATGACAGCAATGACAAATACCTCATGCTGGTGCTCTGGCTTTGAAGTCTGGCCACCTGCTCTCTTTCTCTCTCTCTCATGTTCTGCTCCTCTGGTTCCATGCTTCCTCAATCTTGGTCCGCCATGCTCGGTCTCTCCCTCTCCTTTTCTCTCTCTCTCAGTGTTCTCCTCTAGTCCTCAATTGTCCCTTTGGCTTTTCCATACTTCCTCAGTCCTACCTGCTCTTTCTCTCTCTATCCGATGCTTGTTCTCTCTCTCGTGGTCTCTTCAGGTCCTTCTTCTGTCCTCTACTCTCCCTGGGTCCTCCATGCTTTCTCGGGACCTCCTCTTCCTCTGGTATCTGTAGCTTTAATGTCCTGAGTGTCTCCTCGGCTCGGGTCTCGTTTGGTATTCACCGTGGAGACGTCCCGGTCGTGCTCACTGACCTTCAAGTGTTCCAGCCGGTGAAGAGGTCCTGCCTGGTTCAGAATGCCAAATGCTTTCAGGGCGCTGTGACCCTAAAGCCACTCGTCATGATAAACTATTAGCAAGCTTTCTGCCCATGGGTTTTATTATTATTATTTTATTTTCTAAGTCATTATATTTGAAAGCAGAGAGAGAAGAGGCTGTGTCAAGGCTATGACTAGTGCTTGTTACATGAAAAGGGCTTTGAGTGAGGACAAAAAATAGCCATCTTTCCAGCTGTAAATAAGAACTATCTGAAAACACGATGCAGTTGAAGCCATCACAAGTCACTTTTTCTACTTGTCTTTCTTTGTTGACACCTGTGAAAGCACTTGGCGGTGGAAATGTTGAATTTGCAAAGTGATAAAGTGGCCTTAAGTCTCATGCTTGAAGGTGCACTATGTAGCTTTTTTCGGACCCTGCCTGACTCCATGGTGAGGTTTTTGCTTTGCCTACAATGTTCCTCGGTAATGCATTAAACTTCAAGAATTTATTTCACTGTGGCTGTTTGAAGATTGAAAAACAATGTAGCTAATAATCAAATGAAAATAGTTTTAGAAAATGTTACTATATTATTAATTTACCACCAAATTTATCTGGTTTAAACTCATTTGCGACAAAAAGACTAAAAAAGAAGACCTTTCTAGTTACTATCAATGTGACTGACATAGATAGAGTGTTTTGCGAAGAAATACATCAAAAGTATTTGACCAAGAGCAAGTATTTCATAACAAAACTAAAATCAAGTGAAAACCACAGCCATACATATCTTCTTAAAAGTTGCAGATTGCTTACATAAACCAGTGTTTGAGATTTTCCAGAAACACAAAACACATGGATAGTGTTCGCCAGAGGGTCCATCAGTGTAAAATGACTAACGACCCGGAGAGAAGCAATGTTTCTGCCTCTACACTTTTATATTTAGGCCAGAGCGTGGTTCAGGAGGCCGAAGAGCGCCGTGGCAACACTGAAGCACAACACCTACTATTCTTAATGTCAAATGTGCACGTTAGCATACTCCATCTTCTCCCGCTGCTCCTTACCGGATTCGCCTCTCTTCGTTCTTTTCCAGGCCAAACCTTCGTCCCACTGTGAAGTTAAATAAATGACATGCGCTCCGTCTCTGTTTAGTGTTGTTTTTACAGAGTCCAGAGAGTACCCGCTGTGTGAATCTGTGGAGTCGTCCCTCGGCAGACGGGGCTCTCACTTACCATCATGTGTTAGTGATTACTGTCCCACATTCTTGGGTCTAACCCCCGCTGGTCACTGCAGCGTCATGTCAGTGCAGTCATGCTTTTGTGGTGTCCATAAAGTTATAAAGCCCAAAGTAATGTATTTAGTTCCTAAGGAAAAGAAGACTACTGAGAAATTTTACTGGGAGAAGAAGCAGAAGTTCTGCTCTAACAATAAGCAGGCTTGTCATCAGGGACATATATGTAATTTCAGTTTCAGTTTGCATGTGTTGTGTAAACTAAGTTCACTTTTTTTTTTTTTTTAGCCCTTTTTTAACCCTTATCTGTTAGTACTGACAGACAAACACATCCTCATTTTTTTTAGCCTGTTTTAACCCTTATCTGTTAGTGCTGACAGACAAACACATCCTCATTTAGAAATAACGCACACTGGTCCGTTTGGAGAAGCATTCCCCGGGTTTGTAAAGTTTATAAAAGAAAACCAATTACACTTTTCACTGCTGGATCTTAATGTAATTTTTCATTTTAGATGTAGTGAAACCCCACAGAAATGAACTGAACAGTGCAAATGCAAAGTTAGATGGAAAGATATTGACAAAATCAGCAAAAAGGCACTCAAAAGTCTAATACTGGAATATGACTCTGCTGACGCTCTCCTGATGGTTCTTCAGGAACAAGACAATGAAGCGTTGGAATTAGCTGTGGTGGAACATCTAAACCAAATCGGTTTTCAAATAATCCTAAATCTTGTTTAATTTGGTCACTTGGCCTAAAGATGATTTGGACATTTTGTAGAGCCATAAAAATCGACTGCAGCATTAGTTTTTTTAGAACTATAAAAAACTGTTCTAATCCTGTGAATATTTGGGGCAAACTTGTACCAAAAGTGGTGACGTATTGTGTTACTACCCGGCCCAAAAGCGATGATTCTTGGTAAAATCTAGTCCTCTGGAAAATCTAGTTGAATAGCCGTGCTTAATGTTGACTAAACAAAAGTCCTATAGCAATGATGGGATTTGTTTGGTTTCTTCATCGAGGTTATTCCTAGAAACTGAAAAATACACAATTCTTTCATCTTTGTTTCTTCTCTGCAGAGTTTTGACCAAGCGTCGACTGACAGGAGAAGCTCCATTGTTAACAGATGGTAATGTAATAAGCCGACCCGCTGACCCTTGAGCAGTTACCATGCGCTCTCCTCTCCATCCGGGATGATATGTTAAGTGTGTCCGGGACAGCTTGTCAACAAACACGTACGGGAAGCCAATAAAGGCCCCGCGCTGTGGTTGTTTTAACCCCAACAGGGCACATCGCATTAATCACGACCCAGGCAAGGTACGTGATGAGGTGTTCACGGTCAGCTCCAAATAGTCGGTAATGGGAGCGCTTCGAGTCGAGGTGTCTCCGCCTTTAAAATGTCTCAAAGTCGGATGCAGCATATGCCTTCTCCATTGATGATTCTCTAACCTCATGTCCGTCCACACTATTTTATTAAAACATGGAAAGTCAGGAGAGTCAGGTTGTGTGGAGAATAAATTATGGGGTTTTCATAACGTTAATAAAAGTCTGTGTGGAAGTTTATCCACATTCTTTGTGTTCAAAATGATGGATACGGTGCATAAAATGTCAGACACACTTGTTGTCAGTGAGTAGAGTTTGCAAGACTACTCCGGGTTGCTCAAAAGTCTTTTCTTTAGCCACATTTGTTTGCTAAAATGCTAATATCAACTGATGATAATCTTAATTTGAGATTAAAAGTAAGTAATATAAAAAGACACATTGCAATCAGGTTGAGAACGAAACATCATGGTAGTGGGCTTTGCAGATAATGTAAAATGTTACTAATAACAGTCATGTATCTTGCCATTATCTGGTCACTCTATATAGACAGCTAAATTCACGAGATGATTATGTTTAAGATTGTGTTTCTTTTCATCAAGTTTGGCTATTTTGTTGAGATTTATCATTGTGTTTTGTCCAGCAAATATGGCATAGAGGTAATTTCATCTGTTCCCTAGCAATCATGCTTTATATAGGTAAAAAAAAGTCTACATATTATTATTTTTATTAAGCTTTATTTCAGACTCCTGGTCCATAGATTTTAAAAAGACAACACACAAACAACAACAACAAAAAACATGCAAAACGAAAATATACAAACAAGCATCTCATCTACACGATTCTGTACAGGCTCAGACGCCAATGAGTCCATGTACTACAAAAGTATTGCACTGAACTCAGAGCTTTGTTAATCACATAAATACATAAATAACACAATTTGACAAATGACTAAATTGTAGCGCTTTTAATATGTTGGTTGTTTACAATTCTAGGAATCTTTGTCAGTCGTTTGTACATTTCTTTGCGAGTTTGCAAAGAGTTTGCAACTTACCTGCAGTAAAACCTAATATTTACAACAAGGACTTCAACACCAAACTAAGATATTAAAAAAAAAAAAAAAGTAATAATCTATAGTGATAATCTGGTTAGAGCTCTGGCTTCCCAATAAGGAGGTCGTGGGTTCGACTCCCGGGTCGGACCATATCAACATCTCTCAATCTCACTGGGTGGAGTTTGCATGTTCTCCCAGTGTCACTGTGGGTTTTCTCCGGGTACTCAGGTTCCCCCCCACCTCCAAAAACATGCATGTTTAATTTAATTGGGCACCACTGTTAATTTCCCCTATGAGAGAGTGAATGGTTTTCTGTCTAACCCTGCTACGAGTTTGCCACTGTCCAGGGTGTTCCTCCGCCTAAGGCCCAAAGTCACTGGGATAGGCTCCAGTCACTATCCTAACGGGATTAAGCGGTAGAAAATGAATGAATTAATGAATAATTTGTCACATCTGTGTTTTAATATAGATAGAGAGCATCAAAAATGTATACTGTGTAAAGTTTTTGTTATAAATAACAAATGGGTCTAGTGATTATTTTAAATCAATAGACTGAAAATGCGAGAATTTACCTTTAGATATTTAAAAAAAAAAGGTATGTATTTGCTTTTCAGAAAGGTTTTCAACAGTGTGGAACAAAATGTGCAAAAGACTGGAGTACACAAAATGGCAGCGTGTTTGAATAACTACACTGAAGTTTAATTATGTAATCACAAAGCTAGATCCAGCTTAATGACTCTATAAAGCATTTAAATATTACGAACTAAGTCATATTCATTTAAAATTCCATTATTGCATTCTTATAGTCCATAGTAAAAGATACAATTTATAGAGTGATTAAGCTTGCACTAAATTGGACTAGCTAATTTTATGTCCCGCACTGCTAAACTTAACGATACATTGGCTTGGGATTTATGATTTATTCCAATGTGTAACCAGGCCAATCCAACAGCACAATCTATCAGACAGAGCTGTACACGCTTTTGCATTTAGGTCCTCAGCAACCGAGAGGGAAATTTACCAAATCAGTTTGAGAAAGTGGATGTACTATTGTTTAACTTGGTACATTGTGAATCCAATTTGTTCCGTATTGTGTTGCTGCAATGACTCAGATGAGCGCATATGTCTTTGTTAGTCTTTCATTTTTCGTCTCAAAAGAGCTGAAGTTATGCAATTTGAGAAAGTATAAAAAGTTTTCCCAAGATAGGCAGTTTTGGTAACTTTTTTTATGCGGAGTCTGTTCTTTTACTGCAGTGGTAACTCTATTTCAAAAGAACAATTGACAATTACAGCATTTTTTCTAAAATAGCAGTATAAACAAGTCAAGGAAACAGTTTTGAATTCCACTTGCTAAGCTCAACTTTGAAATAGTCAAATCAATTCAAACTTTATTTATAAATGTAACACAACAGCCAGACAACCCACCCACAATCGCATGCACACACATCCTCCAACAAATACTGTAACTTTGGCTTCATTAGAATACATTCAAATACAATAGGTTGGTTAGAGATGAGACAGGTGAGAAAAGTGCCATCAAAGCAGTGATCTGCACCAAGAGCAGAGTTAGTTACTTTCTACCAGAGGACACCAGTCCAGCGCCCAGAGAAGAGCGGAGATCAAGTCAAACGCAGAGTCCTCGCTCACAGTGCTCCTCTGAGGAAACATTTGAGATTCTAAAATTAATAAAAGTACTAAAGTAAGTCAGAAACAAATGTGAGTGTGTCTGTTCTGACTTTGGTAATGACTAGGAGCTTGTTGCCAGAGGAGTGCTGAGTCAGTAAGGGTTTAAAGATTAAACACCAAACTTAGACTCTAGGCTTTGTCTAATAGACTCGCACAGAGCCTACGTCATTAAAAGAGCACTAATTGGTGCCTTCTCATTTCCTCATTACTTTATTTTCAAAATGAGTAAGAAGTAGTAAAGATACCAACATGACTAGAAAACTCAACAATGACTTCACACTCCTAATGTGTTCCATAGGTTTGCACTAGTTGACATTCTTTAGAACTTTCTGTGGGATAATTAACTATCATGTCTATGATTGAATCAACAAGGGATCGCTAATGCTAACGGTTAACAAACAAAATACAGTGGATCGCCTCGGAGTCATGGAAGTATATGACCGATGTCCCTCATTTCTGTAGAAATCAGCACAAAATAATGCCACACAGGTGAAGTTTGCTGTGAGTCTGTAGTTCTCCACTTTGTTAAAAATGAAATGACACAAATTACACTAAAATCTTGATCAATGTCATAGTAGCTTTTTAGGTTCACCAGTGTTTCCTCTGAGGAGCCTCTGCACCAGGAGCTGTGGTCGGCTGTGGCTGCTGGGTTCTGGCTCATGGGCCCTGGAGGTTTGGTCTTGACCTCATCTCCTCTCTGGGCCCTGGGCTGGTGTCCTGTGGCTGCAGGTGGCTCTGCTCCTGGTGCAGACAGCTCCTCTGATGACGCTTTCTTTGGTCCATCTGTACCCAGCCCAATGTATGTATGCAAGCGTAGGAAATGTATTCTTGTATTTGTGTTTGCGTGTGTGTGGGGTGGGGGGTATGTACATGGTAATGAGTGGGTGCGTGCGTGTGTATGTGTGTATGGGGTGTGGGGGGAGGGGGGGGGGTTGTTTTTAAATGCACTGTAAAGCACTTTGTTTTACAATGTTTGTATGAAAAGCCAAATACAAGTAAATATCAGGCCACTGAATATGAGGACACTGACTAATGTCATGCTAACATTCAGTACAATAACTAGATCTGAGAGTTGCTTGCCGTTCGTGAGCCTTTTAAAGAGAGTTTCACAATCCTTATTTAACAATATGCCTACGTAGACTGAAAAGCATTGGACAGAGCTGGACAGATGCACTACTCAAGGCATGAGATTGTGCACAAAGCACAAACAGTAAATGGGTCTATATTGTCCATCCATCTCCAAATCTTTACTAGGCTTGGTCAGGACTAAGAGGTTATCTATGAAGCATGTTTTGGTTGGTGG
This sequence comes from Mugilogobius chulae, assembly GCA_038363315.1. Classification (NCBI taxonomy): domain Eukaryota; kingdom Metazoa; phylum Chordata; class Actinopteri; order Gobiiformes; family Gobiidae; genus Mugilogobius; species Mugilogobius chulae. The sequence continues at coordinate 28,182,513 of CM076405.1, read as the reverse complement.
GAGAAACCAGAGTGCCCGAAGAAAACTCACCCAGGCACTAGAAGAAACATAAAATTATCCAGTGAACATTTTTAAGGAGCGTAAACACCTACTTGAATTAATGCAAGATGAGTTCTGTAAAGATTCAGTGAAGGCCATTACTGGTGACATTTATTTAAAGTATTTTGCGCTCTTAAGGACAGCGCCTTAGCATTTAGAATCTCTTAGACGTCATCAAAGTACCAGTGTATAGAGTTCAGAAAGTTGTATTGTATAAGTGGTCTCTTTAATGTCAGAAATATGTTCACACAAAGCCGACGGTGACACTTCATTAGCCCGGTCGCAAAGAACAAGTTACTTTACAGCAGACTAAATTGGTGGGTTATTCCCATAGTCTGACATCAAACAACTGACAACAAGGGCACTGGCCTCTTAATGAGCTGATAAATAGAGAAGGAAAACCGCTTAGTTCCAGTCATGCTCCTTATGTGAAATAATAACACAGCACTCTCAGACAAGGGCAGGCTAACTTCAGCTCCTCGCAACATTAGCATGTCTATTCTGAAAAGTCTACTCAAGGACTTATTTACACCAATTTTGTGCTTTTGTCAGAAATGGTACTTTAGAAAGCACAACAAAATTAATTGCATTGTTCAAGTGTTTGGAAAAAAAAAGTCATTTGACAAAAAAGTGGCGTGATGATTTACCCCATGACCACCACCTCGAATGTTCAGAATATTCAATACAAATTTCTAATGTCATGCAGCTGAAATTAACTGACAACGAGAGCTAAAACTATTGAAATTTGCACACTTGTTCGGCAAAAAATTGGGCATGATGTAGACCAGGGGTCACCATAAGATTTCATCGAGGTCCAGTTGGAAGAGATTTTTTCAAGCCAAGGTCCGGAACTTCACGGCAAAGTTTCTTTTAAGTCATTTTTAAATTTGACATTAAAAATAACTACACAATATTCACTTTTCACAATATCCCACATAATTCTATGTTATAAAAGCTTCTTTTCCATGTATTATTCTTCTGCACTTTTAAAAATGTATTTGATGGATGAATAAATTCCATCAAAATTGAATCAGACCTGTGCTGTGGAGGAGAAAGTGTTTTTACACTGATCAGAAATGATCACTGAGTCTGTGATGAAGTTATTCTAAGTCTGTTCTGACTCGAGCCTGTTCTGTACCACGTCTGTCTCTCTCTGTGTCCCACTGGCCAAAGCAGTCACTGAATGAAGCCATGTGATTGGCTGATTGGAGATAGGACCCACGCGATCGCCCTCCAACTTTACGCAGGAGAAGAATCATACAAACAGCGCTCTGAATCGTGTTCATTACACGCACACCCACCCACATAGCATACAAACGCGCGCTCTAATACAAGTATCTGACTGGACCGTCATAAACCGCGTCTTTCTGTTTCTGGCGCGGTGCCAAATGGGAGAAGGACGAGTCAAAGCGGCAGTTTTGTACCGCGTGCATTACGCGGACACTCAACCGCGTACTTGAATACACTCTGCAGACCCAAAGACCGCACCGCACCGGCGTGAAGCGCGTTTTTCTGTCTCTGGCGCTGTGCCAAAAGTGAGAAAGACGAGTCACAGCGGCGACGTGCGCGCGCGTCTGTTGATGCGCTCACTGCACAGCTCTTCTTTAAAGAATCACGTCTTCCTTCTCCAGCCTTTCTGCGAGTGTTTGGCAGGAGGACCACGCGGTCCGGTCCGGATGGGGCCGGCGCTTGGGTCCGGATCCGGACCGGAGTCCGCCTTTCGGTGACCTGGGATGTAGACTAATCAAAGAGCGCAAGGAAGGGTTTGTGCAGTTCGGATTCTTTTTGTTGGAAGAAACTTTCAGCATTTCAGTCAAATTCTCGCAAGAGTACGAGTCTTACATGTGCCGGAATCAAAGAAAATGGCAACAGCAGCACCTAAAAACTAAACTAATGGGAATTGTCCGCTGTGCAGGGACTGGATCAAGACAGGACTAGGGTTAGACAAAGTACAGTCTGTGCCCGAGGTTATTCTATGTAATCTACAAAGCCATTGTGCTTTCTCACCTTGTTGATATTTAACAAGTTTATAGTCACATCAGCAACTGAAATCCAGCAAAACATATTAGAACCACTGTTAATATATGAATGTTTTTATGTATCCAAAAAGTCCCATTACAAAAGCAACAGCAGTGTTTAGATTTTGTTTGACTTTGTTCATCTAGTTCACTGTCATTCATATCTCCAGAGACATCAGTCAAAAATATTTTCTTCATGTGTTTTTGTAATAGAACCACGAAGAGATCAAAGGTGTGACATAATAGAATAAACATGCCAGTTTACTTTTCATGTTTTCTCATATTGTGACAGATGTTCAAATATCAAACCACATGACAGACAGTGAATCAGCAAATCAGTCGCTCAAAAGCAAAAGTCAAATTGAGGTGCGAAATTTGAAAACATTTTTTATACTAATCAAATATAAGAAAGCCACATTACAGACAAGTTTTTAAAGTTAGCAAGTGATTTGCAACAACTTGTTAGCCTCCATGTTGTTTTGAGGTAAACTCAACTGCACAACTGAAAAGGCCACAGATGCATAGAAGCTCAAGAACAGAATCGTAGAAAGCGACAGAAAAGCCCAACAAGACGACAACATCCTGACTCTTTGGTGGCTATTAATTTTAACTAACTGAAACCACGTGCTGAAGAGAGGCAAAGCTTTTTGGATTTTCATATTGAAAACCCTTAATCCAAAAAGCCTCAACAATGAACTGCTGCTGAATGCTATGCTGTAATCTCTGGTTTGTGTGCATACACTTTTTAGCTGCGCTATATTTTAATTACACTGTCGTAAGTTGTATAATAATCAAAATAATTGTAATTTTGCTGCAAACTATATTATCGTTAAAATTTCAAAATTTTGTGGCAATTTCGGGTCTAATTGCTTATGTAAATCTTTCTTGGACTGATGGGCAGTGCCTTAGCTTTTAAAAATTTACAGAAGGCGCTGTCCTCATTCCTGAAGAAGGTCGAAGGACCGAAATAAATTGTGCCAGAGTGAGACAGTGTGCGGGAGTTTTCTTCTACTAGCCGCCATGTTGTAAAATTTTTCTTCATTCCTCTAAAAATGACACAAACTGTCAATGTAATAGTGTTTTCTCATCAGGTTAGTTCTATTTGGATTGATTCATGCATGTTTGAGCAAACAGAAAATGCTTTAGTGGACAGAAAATCCCTGTTATCACCTACCACCTGTCCACACCCACATATTTACTTGGGATTACTCTAAATTGAGTGATTAGTATACAATTATATTCATGAAAGGTGTAAAACAGTGAAGAACCCAATTTGCATAAACCAGTTCTGCAATTAAAAAAAAAGGTTCTTTTTTTATATATATCAATTTTGGGTTTTGCAATGAACAAAAATATAAATTACTGATCTACATAGGCTATAGTTTTACAAAATACAAATAAAAAGCACACTAGGCCTGCATTAACCAAAAGAACATGACACTTGCCTTTTGTCTCCAGCTCAAGTCCACTCTCTCACCCTAGAATTATCTCTACCGCCATGGCTCTCTCCTCATCACTGCAGAGACACTTACACAATGACAGAGGAGGAGTTTTCTGTTTTTAAGTGCGCCTCTGGACCACACGAGTGCAGCCGGACCAGTGCTCACAGCCAGATTGGACTAAATGAGGTGTGAGGGAGCAGTGCAAAGACACGGAGCTGCATAAAGCAAACAGAGCAGAGGGGACAGGCATAACATGAGCTTATATTACAACCACGCATCAGAGAGTGAGGAATCGGTTTTACTGTCAAGGCTGGATGTTTTTGGAGAGATGCATGTTCTCTCCTTGTCAAACAGGATTCTTTAGGAGCTTATTATCACAACATGTTATGAGGAAAAAGACTCAAAATCTTCTCATGTAGGGATGAAACAAGGTCGAAAATGTTAGTGAATCACTCGATAGAATCTGGTGTTGGATATGATCCTCATGTGTCCCTCTATGGCTCTGTTTTATCATTTTTGTGCAGTTAAGAAGTTGATTCCACATTTCTCAGTCAGAGGAAGTAAACAGCAGCTTTTTGTCATTATACTCTTATTTAGAGTTTTGTCATTCCATCCTATTTGTGTCACAAAAATTGACCTAGGAAGAATAAAAATGTGATCTTTTTTACTCTGAATGTACACTGACTGTGAGTTCGGTGCGAGTTGGGACACGTGCGGGTTTTTCGCCAAGTGCATGTACTGTACACCGAATGCTGTTAACTGCGGTCCGATTTCGTCCAAAGCCTTGTGGATTCACGTAAATTCTTTCCGTAGACTCGCGCAGCTCCCGCTCTCCTAGCCGCACTAGTGGTGGTCAGTGTACATGTGCGCATTGGTTTTAAGCACTTTTTAAGTTCTGCAATTCCTGAACCGCACCGAACTCGCAGTCAGCAGGGTTAGACATTATCTTAAAAAATGCTCAATTCCCTAAAAAATGCATAAGGCAAATAAAAAAAGTAGTTTTAACAAAATTGAAAACATCAGAATTGTAAGAAGCATATCAAGACGATCAAATAGTGACAAAACAGAATCATCACTTCTCTAAAATCAAGTGAAATATTTAAGGATTTATTTCAACCAAACTGTCATAATGTGTTCAATGTGTCTCTACCGAACATTTTTTTCAACCTAATGTTGATATAGGAATAGATAAATAAGTAAATGACAATGTTTCATATATTGTCAGTCTCAAAATCAGAACATTTGACTTTCCATCCAAACAAACTAAAACAATATTCTTTTTAATTCAGGACTCAATAGATAATACCTTCTCAGGAACCACATGTAAACTAACAAAGCAGCACTATGCAACTTTTCCAGTAAAGACTGTCCTCGGTCTGTCTTCATGATGATGTTACTAATGTGCTTCAAATGTTCCCTTGTATGGCTTTAAAGAAATATCTATTCACTCTGTAGTTTCAGTGCAAACAATAAACTGACAAACTTGCTTTTTATAAGGAGTGGATGTGTCTCTCCACAGATCTGACCTTGGCTTATTGCTAGAATGTCAAATCTGGAGGGACGTTGATGACGTTTTGGACAATGGGTATATTTAAGAAAAGGGTTAAAGTAATGGGTAAAGTTAGGAAATATGTTTGAGAAAGGTTAAGATAAAAATATTTAACAGTTTAGACACATTTAGCACCAGAAATAAACTCACTTATGTCCCTCCAAACCCGACTATCTAGCACTAATCTTTACATTCACTTTAGAATCACACACTTGTTGCTATGGAGATACAGAAAAAGCATAAAATATCTATAAATCATCTCAACAGATAAATATATACACAGCACATCTTTGAGCCACACGGCGTAGCTGTATCAACAATATTGACTAGTTTCCTTTTATTGCTGAAAACTGCATCCTAATTTAATAATGCGTAGCTAAATCTGGCAGAGGATAGGCCTGCTTTAGTCCCGGTTATGGGTCCAGTTATGGCACCATGATGCTACAAAGGTTTGGTACGCTTCTTCCATCAAAGAGCTTCTCTCAGCAGGGGTCTGTGATGTAAAATGGAGGTGGAGAGACTCTGCAGGAGGCTCACATCCCCCGGGCTCAGGCTGCAGACAAGAAATCACATATTTGTACTACAATTTCTCCAGTAGAAATGCTTCTTATACATATTTGTACATGACTACTATTTGAAGTGAAACAAGAGCTAAAAAACAGAGTGGTATTCAAGGAGGATACAATTTTATTCTATACAATCCTTAAACACACAGGATTAAGTAAAATAAACACACCTTGTCTACATAGTATGCTACAACAAGGTTTTACACCAGATATAATGGAGACAAACATGTGATGCCACTTGGACAAGCAATAATTCAGATGAATGGAGAAACTTTCACACTGAACCTGGTTCTACCAAATGAACTACATTTGCTGGTTCCAGAAATAATTGTGACTTTCAGAAAATCTTGAGAATCCATCTAAACCCCATCGTATGGTTAAAAACTTCCACTGTGAGTCCAGACCAATCAAAGTGCCGCATTGTAGTTTGGGCAGAAGCGCTTAAGTGAACCAAATCTTACATTAGTCAATAGACATACAGGATGTTTTTACTTTAGACACAAGTGGAGTTTGTACATTTGTTGAGAAAAAGATCCGTAAGATATTTCTTTCAACTTGATTTGTTCTGTAATCAGACTCAAATAATACGATGTTCCTTTTTTCAAAGTGGCTATCAGGGACAGTCTATCCTTGCCTGGGATCCAGAGCCCAGGCTTCAGCAAACTGCAAAGAGTAGGTCTGGTCACCACGCCCTCCGCTTTGTTTCAGATCAACTCCACATGTTACAGATGAAACAAAGGAGCTGATTGGTCGTCTGTCATTTAGACCAAAATCTAACACCACTCATCTCACATTAAAATTGTTTTTGCTGTTTTTCAGTTCCCAGTGATAATTTGTCCATGTAATATTTTCCCAGTAAGCAGCCATGTTGTTTTTTACGGGAGAAGATGCATGTTCCTCATTGGGTAATAAATCTGTCAATCACTCCCACTGAAATTCGAAAGAGGGACACGGTGGCCAGATGATATATTGTTTACATATCGTCTGGATTTTACATGATCAATTCAAGTTAGCTCATGCTCACAGTAACAAATCATGTTTCTGAAGAAATTTTTTGGCAATAAAAATAACAATAGTGAAATAGCTTCTACATTGTGCGTGTTTAATGGTGTATAATGAAGCAATTAAGGCAAATCAATAAGACAAAAGAGTCATGCAATAGGTGGTCCTTTCACAAGAAGTCAGCACATCTTTTTAGAAGTCAGTGATGAAATGTTGCTGTTACCATGGTTGCCATTAATAATATAATACATCTTACATATTTTGAGTGTTAGAAGTAAAAGTCTGAATGGTAGGTAAGCAAAATATATAGGTTTGCTACAGTGTATGTTATCTTTAATGAGTTATTTTAGAAAATGTGGCTTAGAATATATAAACACACTGTACATTATGCTGACTTCAATTCCAGTATCAAATATGGTGTTTTGACACGGTTGGGTAAATTTTAATCCAGGTCTAGCTCTAAACCGCTAGTCTGTGAATTTACTTCTAAAAGGCCCCAGATGTGGCTGAATGGTCGAGGGAAAAAAAACACATTATCATTAGTGCAAATAGACACTTTGGTTAAAACGCTTTTATGGAAACTTGTGCCACTTGCGAGGTCTGAGGTCTAGAAGTTCAAAGAAGGTGTAATTTGCTCGCTGTGCAGAAGGAAAGAAAAATACAGGTCTGAAAGTGAAAAGAGACACCCTTCGAACGCGACCTGCTGCTTCTGGTGCGCTACTTTAGCAACTTCAATGGAGGCGATTAGGGCTATAAATGTCCTATTCAAAATCTTGACTTTTTAAATTTTTAAATAGATGTCTGGTCACAATAAGAGATGAGGAGGGATTGGCTGCAGCTTATTCATGTAAAATTACACAATTGTTTTTTAAAGGAAAGCATCTAGTTGTCTCGAGTCATAGAGCTTCATGTCCAGTTCAGTCCCCAAAGAAAACAACAAAATGTCAAAAACAAACCATAGGCAGCTTTTCACCTTTTTCACCTTTTTTATGTCAATGTCAAAGCCAGAATGTACAAAAAGCACACATTTTGATTGAAGCAAGGTGGCAACATTTTCTTTTGTTTAACTGGTAAATCTTAATTTACCCCAAGCCCCATTTTATTTAACCTTACACAGCAAGATGAATTCTTGCGGTATTTGTGGGTTTACAAATCCACGAGAAACCATCTTGAAAGACTCCCGCCCTATGGTTTGAGCCGAGTATCGAATACTCGAACCAATCAGAAGGCTTCTCTACAGGAGGAGGCGGGATTTACAGATGTGAAATCAGCGAGTGCCAGGCGTCATGTGCTCACAGCAAAACAACAAACATGGCAACGCGGACAGACGCAGGTACTGTTGCAAAGGCTATTGACTGAAGCACGCTAGGGAAACGCAGATAGCCAAACACGGAGAGGACCGGACCCGGAGCACACGAGAGAGACGCAGATAGACCGGAGCACACGAGAGAGACGCAGATAGACCGGACCCGGAGCACACGAGAGAGACGCAGATAGACCGGACCCGGAGCACACGAGAGAAACGAGAGAGACGCAGATAGACTGGACAAGGAGCACACGAGAGAGACGCAGATAGACCGGACCCGGAGCACAGAAAGAGACGCAGATAGACCGGACCCGGAGCACACAAGAGAGACGCAGATAGACCGGACCCGGAGCACAGAGAGAGACGCAGATAGACCGGACCCGGAGCGCGCAGGGAAAGCGCAAATCGCCTGGAGATGGACACAACCACGGGGAGGACAGCTGTAACAGACGCAGACGTACTGTTGCTCGCTGGCGGTGGAATATTGTTGTGAAGTGCTTCAAACTTTGTTTATATGAACACAATGATATCAGTGGATTAGTCTTCAGCATCTGGCGACGGAAGTTTGGAAGTTTTGGCGTCTCCTCTGCAATACGCAGGTAAGAAACAAAGCGGTTTGTGGGAGACGTCATTTTGATTATGTCTTGTGATTGGCTAAAACGCCGCTAAGGTGGGGTGGGCGCTTTGTCCAATCAGATCGAAGTATTTCGCGAGAAATCCCTCCCTTTCCCAACTGCTTATGACGAGAGCCCTTCCAGATCGAATATGTGTAGAACTCAATGCAGAGTGATACACATATCGATCTGGCGTGAGCCAGGTTACATTTTAGTAACCTGAAGACTAAACCTACCCGTTAAACCCAAAGAAAATGTCACCACATTACATTTTTGGTTATTTTACATTTATTTAACATATTGACTTAAAAAAGGGGTGAAATTGTGCTTATCGTATGTTTTTGACATTTCGTAATACATCTCTATTTTCTACGGAGATTGTTGCCCAAGTCTTAGTCCATGACATGGTCTTGCAAACCATGTCATGATTTGCAAGCCCAAATTTCTGTTTTTATCCATTGTCAAAATATCTTCGGGTGAAATTAGTTTGGAGTGTCATGTCTACATCTGATAATAAAACTTGTTTCCACCAACATGTAGAATAAGTGTCTTTTTATATTGTATCAGGCTAAATGTGGTTAGCATGTGATCACAACTCAACTTGTCTTTGCTTTTTAAAGGTTGTAAAACTGTGGTAGAATACAGAATACAGCTACAGAATGCATTTAGTAAATTAGCAAAATGTGTGGTCTGGTATGAAAAACCTAAAATGAATCATTAATCAGAGTGTGTGTACTCAGACAACATCTATTCAAATCTTGTAGCACATTTGCGTTCTGAAAATCGGGTCATTTAGCAATGTTGCTCTCAGACTTAGGAGGAGAAATCTTTAAATTAAACTTAATGGGTCAGCTTGATCCCATTTGTATCTCTGCTTTGGCTTCTGGTCTCCTCTGTCCCACCAGTCCAGCTGACATTTTGAGCTGATGAGGAATTTCAGCGGCCTTAGCCCTTTGTATTGTGTCAACTCGTGTGACATGGCATTACTCTGTTTCATTATCCTGCAGTCACTTCTAATCCGACCTGGAGAGAGGAACCGACTTCTTTAACGAACAGTGACCAGAGAGGAGAGCGCTGCAGACAAGTGAGCCCCGGGACAGTTAGGACAGAGTGCCACTGGGCTTTTGGCCCAGAACAAATTGCATTACTGTCAAATTATATCTCTCATATGCATGAATTAAGAAGTGCGACTCTGGGCCTTCTTTAGCTAACTTTCCTCCAGTACTTCCCATCTCTTTTATAACTTATTCAGTGTGAAGAAGAGACGACAGGCCTTTTAAGCAGAGTTGGGGAGAGTTGTCAAATGTACCACTAACTATTTTATTAATATCACCAAAACTCTCTTGTACGAACAATTCAAACTCACTTTTAAAACAGACTAAAATGTAGAGATACTTAAATAGAAACACATTCATGATGTTATCGCACAGTATTATTCCAATATTGCTCACAGCTCTATAAACTGCTCATCCTTATTCATGCATCTGAAACAACAGGTACACAAATGTTCATTGAATGTAAATCCTTATTTCAACCTTTATTTTATTCTGTATTTACTTGCAACATTACAAAATAGAGATTCTAAATAAAACTTGTAGCGTTCAAAAATGAATTCAATCTGAACTCTGCTTGTTGCAGTTATAATAATGGCAAGGTAAGGTTATGTTTATTAGGACAATGTACAATTACTTTGCACACAAGGCTTGTACCAAATTCTAGCTTTTTCAGCTAATTTCCACCTGTAATTCTGGGAGGGGTTGCGCTACTGGACATGTTTTCAGTAGTAGTGGGAACCGGAGCACCTGGTTGAGTTTTAGTGTTAGTTTTTTCTTGAGCATTTGTGTTATTGCTCCAAGTTGTTTGTAAGCTTGGTGCTTATTTGAAAAAAGTTCTCGCTTTATATTGGTTCATGAAAATCTGTTTTCCAAAGTATCTTAGACTGTCATGAATGCTTACTGTATGTTTATGTTTGTTCTCCATGCCAAGTACAAGCAAATGTACAAGCAAATAAAAAAAATATGAAAATGAAACCTATAGTCACAGAGAGAACATGCAAACTCCACAAGAAAGGCCCAGGCTGCATGGGAGTTGAACCCAGGGCCTGAGCGCTAACTGCTGCGTCACTGTGTCGTCATGGACCTGTTTCTATTTCTAACTTAGTTTAGAACAGCTTTGTGATTTCTAATTAAGCCAATAATGTATACAAGCGCCATAAATGAATGCTAAATACGAAGAAAATGTGATTGATAAATTTGACAAAAAGAATATATATTTTTTTTTAGTAAATTGCACAATAGTAATAAATTGACTCCTAAAAAGATTTGACATGTTAAAATTAAAAACACTTTGAACATGTTGATTTCAATGATGGGCAGAAATTGTCACTGTATGTTGGAAGGGACTGGTGTAGCCGGTTCATTATACTGTATATAGTATAGTATTAAAAATACACACAGTTGTCTCTTTTGCTGTTTATTTTACATACCTGGCATCTAGTCAGATTGTTGTCATGGTCCGCCCATGTTTCTTCTTCGTGTGTCGTAACTTCCTCTTCACTGTGATGGAAAAGGTTGGTTATCTGATGGAATCTTGTGTTTTAAGTGCATTTTAGTCATTATTTCTATTTGTTTATGTATTTATTGTTGAACAAGCTAATGTTGTATTTGGGTCAATATTAGGCCTTTGAGTTGTTTCGATGTTTGGAAAAATACTGACGATGTCATTGTCTCTTTTTTGTAGTTTGGGGCAACTGTTAACTGCACATGTTGACTCTGTTCACTTTATTGTAATCCAGATTAAATGGAGACCACCTCCAATCGCTCGGCTGTGTCCTGTGGTCACACCTGCAACAATCATAAACCAGAAAAGAAATACACAGGCCACACTTGTGCATTGACAACATAACAACATACTGTATCTTAGTAAACTGCTCCTTGACCTTTTAAAATCCAAAATATCTGCCCTACTGTCAAATACACAGCACAACTAGACTAAACTACGGTAAACCCTGAAGAAATCCTCTTTAGTACGCCTTCTTCAGCCTTTCCAGCTCATTTTCATTCAGATAGAGACGTCCTCTGCGCGGCTGCTGTGTCCCTTTTCCAGCTGATTTGCATTGGGAACAATTTGACACTTGGACCGCTCCGCTGCTGGAATGTGAGCATGTCGCTGGGAGGGCCGCGTGCGGTTTGTCGATGGCCTTTCTCTGCTGATTCAGACATTGCTCAATGATGAGAGGTTTCTTAGTCAGACTACAGCCAACACTGCAGCACCAAAGACTAGATACGCATTTGTATTCAGGTCAAAAGTCAGGGCTTTTTTGGCTGAAGGAGATGGAGAGAGAGAGAGAGCTGGCAAAAGAATCGCTCAGTTCCTCCTTGGCTGAGCGGAGGAAAGGCCACAGACATTTTGAAGCCTGATTTGGATCCCAGAGGCGATTCCAAATAAAGTGGAAGAATGTGTAATGCTTTTGACTGACAGATTGTCTAAGTACATTAATAGAGTCCAAATGTCCTACAGAGGAGCAGCTTGTTTTCTTTAATAAACCTGCAATTTCTCATATTACATACATCACTTGGCAATAGTAGATTAACATAAACTGATACTTGAAAATAATAATACAAAATAATCTCTCATTTGTTCCGGTGCGGTTCAGGGAAGAAGTCAGTTAAGTCCAGCTCTAAATTGACAAATTACTATATACTGAAATGAACACTGGTTTTGTGGACTTGCCCTGAGCCTGTTTACTTGCCCTGGGTCGTTTTGGAGGGCAGATCTAATTGAACTCTCTCCCATTAGGGCAGTTTAAAGAGCTCCTTCACATTGATAATGACTTCCTCATGGCAGCCGAGACATCTTAACTTAATAAACACAGTCATTTATTTTCCAGCAATTGTAAATGAATGCAATAAAAAGATGTCAGCCTCCAGTGAAAGCAAATGTAGTGATTATATAAAAACCTTGCTTTAGAAATGAATCACATTCAGTTGGTTGTTTATGGAGTTTATGAGACAGGGATCTTAAACCTTTTGTTGCACTTTACATCTTTACGGTTTGCATTTATTGAAGATAACGCTGAATCTTTTATTCAGAATTAAATCAACATACATGGCGGTGTATTTTTGCAGCCAAACCTCTAATAATGCATCTGTGTGGACCTGGTTTTCTGCAACAAGGAATTCAGCAGAATTTATTGCAGCTAACATCTCGGACTCTTAGGACCTCAGTCAAGACTAAACTAGAGTCAGAACTAAATATGGACCGGAGTCAGGACTAAACATGGACCAGGGTCAGGACTAAACATGGACCAGAGTCAGGACTAAACATGGACCAGAGTCAGGACTAAACATGGACCAGATTCAGGACTAAACACGGGTAATCAGCGTTTTTGTTTTATGCAGCTCAGATCTGGAACAGTCTTCCTGAAGATGTACAGTAAGACAGGCCTTGACTGTAACAATGTTTAAATCTCGGCTCAAAACATATCTTTTTATCTGTGCATATGACTGAAAATGTTTTATCTGCACTTTTTATTTTGATTAAAGTACATTTTCTCATGTCTTTTTAATAATGTTCTTTTGTTTTGTGATTTTTATGCATCTTTTCTTGCCTTGTAAAGCACTATGAATTACTTTGTGTATGATTTGTGCTATACAAATAAATGTCCGTGGCCTTGCCTAATGTTAGCAGTGCCATGAACTGCACAGACTATGAATACTGCCAATGTTTGCTTTGCTGCCGTCTGAGAGTCTTATATCCACAGTGACTTTACATGTGGGAATCAGGTTCTTAGTTTGACTCGCTGGGCCTTAACGTGCAATTTTTGCAAAGTTTTCTCTTTCTGTATTTCTGGTGAATCTCTGTCCAGCACTACTGCTTCACCCATCCATTACAAATAGGTATAAAAGATGAAATCTCCCAGCTGATGCAGTCCTGACCAAGCTGATGTCAACATCTGAAAACAGTCAGTTCCCAGAGTGACAATAAAGTGTACCTTAGCCCTAAAACAGTAGGGTCTTTCTAAAGCAGCCATGTACAAATTGTGACCAAAAGAGGAACTCAGCCCAAATTTTTTTCACCCTGAAACTTCCTGAAGAATTGGCCCAAATATTAACAAGTTTAAGAGAGCAAATTTCTTGTGCTCAATTTAGTACTTTCATTTGCTATTTCACTGGATGTTCACTATTATATGGCCCTCTGTGTAGTCTGTCTTTCAACATGTGTTTCTCAATGAAAAAAGTTTGAACCTTCGTGTTCTAAAGTAAGATGATCAGCAGGACACTAAAGGGTTATCCAAATATGTCATAACTGGAGCAATCACATCACAAATAAAGTCATCACCATCACACAAGTAACAAGCAGAAAACGCAGAAGGAATCCGAGCCACGTTCAGCTGTCTGCAGTGTTGTTGTCAGCCCCACACATGATGTCCCGTGAGTGAACTCCTGCCTGCTCTGATCAGACTAACAGTGCGCGCTTATTGTGGAGCTGACATCCTGCAGACAATGTGAGGACGAGATATGGGCCTGGTGCACGAGCCGCTGATAGCACTTTGGCTGTGTGCTGAAGACGAGAGGAAGGATACAACAATGTCACGGGACAAGAATCTGCTTGAGTCATCAGTTAATGTCCAATTGTTTGTGTCCTGAGAGAAAAGACTGGGGAATGAAACAATGAGGCCGGAAAGACAAGAGAGCCTCTCCTAAGGGCCTGTTCAAATGGCTTTTTATATCGCGCATGCAATAGTTGGAGAACCTGATGTAATCTTATTATTCTAAATTTATTATGCACCAGACTTGACCCAGTACATTATCAAAACACAAAGCTGGTGACTTAGAAATATATGAGGCCAATGTTTATAGACTCAAGACTGAATTTATTGAAAGTGTTCATGTTGTGTTGCTGTTAAAAAGCTGTAGGTTCAGTTGGTTACTGTTGTGTAAGCACCAGTCAATTATAGGCTTGAAAACAATAGTTCAGTATAAAAAAACATTAGTAGCTTAAGCTACTAATGTAGCCACAGCAGGGGCAGACTGACAGAAGCTCAGAACCTCTGACCACCATCACCTATTTACTCTCACACCAAATCTATACTAGGCAATGTTGGTGAAGTGTCTTGCCTAAGAACACATTTTCTCCTTGTGCCATTCCACTGTGGCACCTGGGGTTCCAGTGGTCTCCCATCCAAGTACAGCCCAGACCCAACCCGCTTAGTCTCTGACATCTGACAGGGTCAGGCAATGACAAGCTGGTACGGCTAAAACACATTTTATAAAAGAACCAACAGTGGTCCGACTTGATCTGGTTTGACCACTGTTGGCCAATAACATCTATCACACATGAATATCAGACTACATTGTTCTAACGTCAAGCTTACAATTTAGGTTTTTCTACTTGTTTAATAGCCATGACTGAGAATTCAGACACATTTCCAAACTCTTTGTCACAACAGTAACAGAAAAATACATATTACAGAAAAGGTTTCTTATCACAACATAACCTCCAAATCAAAACATATCACATGACAGTTTACAGCTGAATCTAAAGCAGCATTTTCCAATGCAGCACCAAATTACTCATTATTCTTTTTCTGAAGTTGTCAACACTGGGACTTAAGGCTTAAGATTGCTCAAAAATGCAAAAATATCCACTGCACAGTGTGTAATCACTACACACTGTGATTAAGTTGGGTAATGTTAGTTTTAGGTGTCTGGGTCAGTAATTGACAACAATTAATCTATATTTTGAAATCCACCCTAAAATATTTTCTTTTTGTTTGTATCTCCGACAAGTGTTATGAATGGCAATAATGTTGAATGGGCTTAATGAAGACATTCATCCACAGCTCATTCATTAGAAGAACAATAAAAACATTCCAATACACAAGACAACAGTTCTGTGGCCTGGGCTCATCTACGACTGTTCAGTGAGGCAATCGTATTTGGAACAAATGATTTTTGCTCCAAAATCATGTTTTTGACTGAAGCTTCATTTGGCATTTGAAAACATTTATTTACAAAAAGTAAACCGCGAGCCATTGATGACTTTTTAGCATGGCAAAGTCACTTGAACTTTTCAAGTGTAATTTGGCACTGTTTTGGAAAATATGCCATTGGGTGGTTAAATGATTCTGATTCTGTTGTCAGGACTCATTTTCATCAAGTCCATCTAAAAAGTTATGTTTCACACTTGCACAAAGTAACTTAGTATCCATGATGGACCTCAACAGGAATTAAAACAGAACTAAACCAAATGAAACCATGTGTGTGTCAGAAATAATTTGGGCCCAAACAAGAATGTCTAAATGTTAGGTCCACTTTTGATCCATTATTTATTTATTGTCCAATATTTAGTTTTCTTGTTGTGTTTTAAAAGAAATTAAAATGTTTTCGATCTTCTCTTGTGATACCCTGCCTGCACCAACGTGTGAGTTCACTGTTTCAGAAACACAAAGTGCCGGGCCCTGTCCTCTGTTTCCACATTAAAAGGGGAATACGACCTGCCAGCTGTCACTATATGAAGAATATGACTAATGGGATGGAAGGCTCCCATATACGATACCATTAACGACACTGTGATATGCGCATCATGTCATCTCTCTCTCCGATGTCGCTCTCAGCCCTTCGCTCTGCTTCCACACGTACAAAGGAGGGTTATTTTGAGCCCACTGCCCCCAAGCTAAATTATGGATGAGCTGGAATGGACATAATGATATTTGGCTGATCGAGTATCATGGTTAAAGGCCACTTAAGGTGTGATATGAATAACTGGGGTGAAAAGAGCACGGTTTAGATGCTGGTGGCTTCTGCTAATATGCACCAGATGAGAATATTTCTAACAGTAAACTGACCTTAAACCTACATTTTTATATACAAGTAATTGCTTAAAATTCATACACTGTGATTTCTGTTTCCCTTCTTCGAATTCTCTCAGATTTGAAGTGTACCTATGATGAAAATTCAGTTGTTTTGGTTCCAACAGATCTAAAAAAAAATGGCTGTAGCAGTAGAATTAACAAAAAACAGATTCATTAATAAACATTGAATACCTCGGCTTTATTAAAAGTCTAAACCCATACACTGTGTCCACAATCTCATTTCAAATAGAGCTGTAAAGATGACCAGTGTCTGGAGAACTAAAGGACAAAATAAATACAGAGTCTGGAGGTAAAAAGAGCAGTGGGATTGACATTTGCAGAAAGTGTTTGTGATCAGAATCCTTTATTATTTACCTGGATCTTGTTTCAAGTTGCTCTGGACTTCGTAACTGTTCTTGTTTATTCTCATTCATCAGCTCAATAGTACAACATTATCACATATTTTACTATATGCCTCAACTTAGCCCAATCCTTAACCCACTTTTTTGTTTGTTTGTTTGTTTCATGCAAACCATATTAACTATACTGTTACACCCAAAGCGTTTTGGGGTTTGGTTTGTGTGGTTTGTTCTTAGCAATATACATGTTGTCTAGTCTACAGCCTTCTGCACAACAATGGAGATTTGGTCTGATTTTACGCCAGATGTGCCCTTCGGGGTAGTTTGGCCAGATTAAGTTTTTTTGTAAGAGATTTTTAGTCGTTTCTGTCTTTATGGCTGTGCGTCTCTTCGACTCGGTTACAACTATTTGTCAGGGAGCATCATGGTGAGGTTCACATCAGTAAATAAATAGAACTCTTTTTGCACATGGTCAAAGTTTTTCATTTCACGCCCACAATGCTTTTGACCTTGTGACCTTAATAAACCTAAGAATAATCTTGATGTATCTTTTTCCTGCTTTGTAAAGCACTTTGAATTGCTTCGTCTATGACTTGTACTATACAACTGAATTTACCTAGCCAATAAATCTGGTTCAAACTACATTTTATCATTGTTGTTGTTTCATTTTTATGCAAGTGAAAGAAAACACTCTGCGATCAATCATGTGACGCATATCTGTGAAAGGCTGCAACTGTGAGACAAATATTCAATAATCGTCAAAAAGTTACCTCATGTCTGGGGCCTGTTCTGTTTTTGACAAGTCTAAAAATCACAAAAGATCCTAAACTCCTCCTCTAGAGACATCTTTTGTTAAATATTGTAAACATTTTTTTTTTCTTTTTGTATTTGTCTATGTCTTGTGCCAAATCTGTAGTGGTTTTCCTAATTTAAAAATATAGTTTGCCTTGTGTACATCCTCCAATTCAAACCTCCAACGCAGTTATAGGTGCTGGTAAAATAACCCTTGAAATAGCACCTTTACAGCACTTGAACCAGCTCTCCGATCTCTGTCACCTGCCGACACGTGTGCGCTTGAGCCACCCAGGTGTGTCGTATTGATTCTGTAATTTATGACTTTGACTTTTCCCTGTTTTCATGTCTCCGCGGAGGTTTGACTCGTGCTCTCGGGGGAGACATGTGGCGAGGTGTAAATGTGTCCATGCATGTGCTGCCTGAAGGCTTGTATGAATTAGCCTGAACCTCTGTCCCTGCACAAGGTTACACAGTGTGCTTATCTCCGCGTGATGTATTCCTACAGGCGCCGGGGAAGCGACTACATTTTAAAATCACAACCTTGACGCGAGGAGCACAACCGTGTCGAAGGGTTGATGTTTTTTTGTCATTTGCACCTTTTTCTCCAAGATAACCCCAGCCATACGTTACATTGTATAACAGAGGTGCAATCTGTGTGAAATGTCATGCTATTTTTATCTCTTCATGAGCCTGTCAGGTCTCAGCCAGTACAATTCTGAAACTGGTGTGAAATATGAAGCAAGGCATGATGGAGATTATTTTTCTTTATGCAAGCTAATTTAACTTATATTAATACTATTCATCACGGCGTTTGTTTGGGCAGCAACAAATGATTATCTTGGTAATCTATTATTTTCTCAATTGTTTCTTTCTAGTAATCAATTAGTTGTTTATGTCGTATACTCACTCAAGTAATTAGTAAGTAAATTAGTAAGTCCGAGCTACACTGCAAAAATATAGTTAAGACAGCTAAAAAAAAAAATCTTCAATTCATTTGCTTATTATCTTGGTTTGAACAGATTTGCTTGTCATGTAAAAATATCTATGGATCAAGATTTCTTTCTTGGCTTAAGCCCGCTGCACACTACAGGAGTTTTGGCCCGATTTTAAACCCGATGTGCCCCTCTACGAGTTTGGGAAGGCGTGGCCAGAGTAAGGATTTTCGTTAGAGATTTTTTGTCGTTTCTCTACTTAAGTCACCGCGACTATTTGTCAGGGCGGAAGTAGTTGCAACTCCTGGAGTGTGCATCCAGCTTTAGTCAAGAAAAAAATCTTGATCCATAAACAATTTTTGTGAGGTTCACATGCTGCGCGGATGTGAGGAGACCAGTACATCTGCCTTGTGATGGCGGCTTATGAAAAAGAAACATTTCTTCATCATCTGTATATAATTATAACGCTTTGTGCACGTAGTCAAATTGAGAGATTCTTTTTTTACAAGCATCACACACTTCATCTCCAACACATCTTAAATGATGTACAAAGCACCGACTTAAGCCTACTATGTAGAACATGGCCATCACGGAGTTTGTTGGAACTTTTTCATTTCAGGCCCACAATGATCACTGTAATAACTTCTTACCTCTTGGTTCTCCTGTGACCTTTATATACCTGAAAGAAAACACTCGATCATGTGACTCACGCACTGTTCTCCGCTCACTGCTGCGTTCCACAAGTATGTGTCGTCTCTGTTCTTCCTGCCACACGATGAGACTGTGAGACAAATAATTGTTGTAAATGTCCTAATTTCTAAATGTCCTAATGAGCCTAAATGTCTGTGGGCTCATATTTTTTTTGGCACGTCAAAAAATTACAAAAAATCGTAAGCTCCTCTAGTGTGCAGCCGACTTAAATTTATATTCTTACAATATATGTTTTTCTTTTTGTCAGTAGGCTATAAAAAGTCTTGTTTGAATTGTTGCTAAATTTAATGATCCAAATCAAAATAAACGTACAATTTTAACTTGCCTAGATATTTCTTGCTTTAAACCCATTTTTTCCATTACATAGCCATTTCACTTACTGTTTGTCTATTATTATTTTGAAGTAATTACCTTTGGTACCTAAAACACCTCTCAGCACTTGATAGGCTTTAGAGTTTGTGTATAATTAGTTGACGATTATTGAAAAAATAGGTTAGTTGTGATAAATCTATTAACTTATTGCAGGGAGTCCTGTTAGTGTCCAACAATAATTCTGCTTGTTCACGTGGAGATATCATTGCTATCATATCATTTTCCAGTAAAATTGTACGCCATTGAACTTGCCCTTCGCCATAGATAGGTGACAGTGTTAGAGATTTTGCTATTTTTTCAATCTGTTTACTTTTTTTGCTCGCACAAAACACTAATGAATTACAGCTCGTGAAAAAACACTCTTACAAGGACAGCAAGGTAAACATTGTGAGATCAAAATTGAGAAGAACTATTTATAATAAATAATGTATCTCATCTCATTTAATTTTGTGATATTTGTATAATTTCTTATCTCTTGCATATAAAGTGACAGAGAATACATTTAAATTACAGAAATAGAATGAATCATTACCACTAAAAATAACCACTACCATCATGTCACGTGACTATAAACAAACTGATGATAGACAGTGCAAGGTCCTTGATGTCTCCGCAGACATCTTCAAATTGTCTCGGACACTTCAGCAGGTTCTAGCTCCTTCATTGTGAGCATAATTATCTCTCCAGGGATTTACTTTGTGGTGATTGGCATTTTTGTTGTAATTGTATGAACTCAAACATGATTCGTGAAGGTGTTTCTAAGAGCTGTGAAAGGAAAGTGACCTAGCATCTTCAGCTAATGCAAGTGCTAAAAGAAATGAAAATGAATAGAATGCAAAATATTACTATTATTATTATTATTATTATTATTATTATTATTATTATTATTATTATTATTATTATAGGGGAAATTATTTACATTGACTCATATGGATATACTATAGGTACAGGAGATATATTGTTTTACATGTGACTTACAGAAAGATTGGTTATAGTTTAGTCATAAATCCAACTATCATTCTCGTTTGTTTTCTGTTTTGCTATTACAGTTGTATCACTCAAATTGACATGTTAGACTTGTCACAAGACTTCTTGATTTTGTCTTTGTCTAAATAGTTCTTTGTACAGTCATAGTTTTATCCAAAATGTCTTTCAGTAAAAACAGACTCTTTTTTAAAGGAGACCTATTGTGTATTTTCCGTATATTTAGAAAGAAAATATGGCCTATGCAGATCAAAAATTCACATTTTATTTTTCTACTTTAAAACACAAAAATGATCTAAAACTGCTTAGAAATAGAAACAGGTCCATTGACTTCCTATTAAAATGGTAGAACTATTGCCTCTTTATTGCAAAACTTAATTTTAATAGGCTACAGATTTTAAATTACCTTTCATTGTTGTTGGAAAGTGGTGGCATGACAGCTTGGAATATATTTACTTGGAATCTGAGTTTTATGGTAATCACAAATAAATACAGACAAGTGGGCGTGGATAGGTGGTAGGTGAAGACGAGGATTCTGTGAGCACTTAAGCATCAGCTCCAGGACAATACAAGATTACTTAAACATGCACAAATCAATCCAAACATAACGTTAGGTAAACTAACAATGAGAGAACACTGTTGTAACTATAAAACTCAGAAAAGTAAATTTTACATAATAGGTCCTCTTTAATCCAGTATTATTCCTAATGCAAAACTATGGCAAGTAATGCAGCATACTGTAGGTCTGTAATTAAATGTGTGTTTGCATGTTTAACTTATATAAGTAAAAAAAAAAAAAAAAAAGTGAACATACTTACAATTAATTATGGAATTTAAACATTTAAGCAATATTTTTCCACAATCCATTACTAACTGTGAAAGAGTTCTAGTCTCTTGGCTGTTTCTTTTGTCAGAAACAGTTGAATTAGCAGAATCTTGCTCTGTTTGTGTTGCGGCGGTGTCACTGTCAGATGTGACACGCTGTTTGTCTCCTCAGTTCCTCCTCAGATCAGATGAGCGCTGCGCGACATGACAGGTGCCAGTGAGAACACCACTCGACTGTGCCCTTAGACACAGGCAGACCACAGGAGAAAACAGGACGAACAAGGAAAGCTGTTTACCAAAGCTTGTTTTGTCCTTCTCAGCATTGGTGGGGCTCTACATACACCATTATGTTAAATGTTTATCTGGTAAGAGACGAGAATTAATCAAAAAATGCATGAAAATTATAAAGTTCTTGTGGGGTAAGTGAAGTCTCACGAAGCATCTTAAGTGTTTCCAAAAGTTACCACTGAAAAGCTAGACCCTTGCTCTTGTTCTTTTTTGAAATATGCAAAGGAGTACCTCAGGGTTCTATTTTAGACCCAATGTTATTTTATTCAAATTCTTACACAACTGTATCTATTTTTCAAAATGTGAAAACATTTGACTTCAACAAACCCCTGGGCACATCTCAAGTTTGCACATGGATAATTACATTTCTATCTGATGAAGAGGAAAGTATAGAAGTATTAGAGCGCAAAAAGCACACATCAACCGTGACAAAAATCCTTCAGTTAGGATGGGTCAAATGCAGAGAATAAATTTCCTTCACACAGGGCTCATAAAGTACACATGGGACTCACTTCTTGTGGTCAGTCAAACAGATCTGTGGCCTATACCTGGAAACGTGGCATCACCAAGAGCGAAACTGTTAAGTAAATATTCTTTAACTACCTCAAAAAAAAAGGACTTTCTCATTCACTACCACTTCTGATTTCTAGCACTCTTGTTTTGCCTCTCTCAAGCTCCTTAGTAGAGTCATCAACAGTTTAAACACCTTTACAGCCAGCACATACATAACCCTGCCATTGTAGTGTCATTTTCCTACTCAAATAAAACACTTACATATGTTAGTATCACACAGGTACAACACAAGTTCTCAGGGACCATTTCCTTTGTGTCACTCCAACTTACAACCTGAAATTGAACCTTAAAAAACTAAAACACTAACTTAAAACACTAACCACATTTCTGGGGTAAAATGTATAGAATCTGCAAAGACAGAATTTACAGTGGGCCAGCAGTGTAAATGTATCCGGAGCCAGGAGCACTTTGGCCCTTTGGCTCGAGGCTTATTTATGAGCACTCATTACCAAATGACTTTCACACAGGCCTCTGCTCTGCACATCGCACTGTGGAAGAGGAAATCCAACAAATGAATGTGTCAGAAAATATAGTAGACATAAAATGTGCCAGAAACTACCAAATCAGCATAATTAAGATCCAGCTTAGATTGGATTAATGTGTGTGTTAGTGATGCGCGGGTTTTGTGACCCGCCCCGCCCGACCCGATTTAAAATTCAGCCCGACCCAACCCGGCCCGAAAAATGTGCTTAAATTTCAGGACCCGACCCAACCCGAACCCGCACACATTAAAACTGCATAAAACGTTGTTTTTTGCGAGCTGCGGCCCCCGCGGGGTACGTTTGACTGAAATGAGCACATGCACTTTTTATCTGTACAGAGTAGCTCATCTTCTCGTCATACACGATCTTTGTGAGAGCCGGGTTGTTTACAGGTCAGCAGCGGAAGAAAACATGGACGACTTTCATGGACTTATTTTTGGGGAGAAAGTTGTTTTTGTAGCGCTCAAAACGATAAGATTATGTCAGCAGCAGGAAGAGGCATCTACGGACTTCAGCAGCTGTTTACTGAGCATGTTTTTGGCCGCTGCTCGCAGAAGGCAAATGCAGACTGATTTTACTCGTGGATTTAGACAATGCATCTGGATTTTAAGCGGAAAGAAACAGAACAGCGGACTTTTACCGTGGATTTGCAAAGCCCTGTGATGTGGATACAAACAACTGGATTAATCTCCGTCAGACAGATGTATTTTAAGCTTCACCTGGACAGTGGACCTCGTCAGACTTCTTCGTCAGACATTCACGGTGAGTAAAAAGCTTGTTTACGAGGGTTATTTAAACGTCAACATGCTCTGGAGTCTGGACGTTTCTCCAAGTGAGGATTTGACTCTTTCCGTTTAGTTTACAATGATGAAGTTCAGGCTGGAGCATTAGTTATGTGTTTATGACTGAGTCGATAACCTGCTGCTCCGTCTCCTCCACAGAACGACGTTCTAGTAGGCTAGTTGAACTCTTGTCCATATCTTTCTTTCTGTTTTATAGCCAGTTGTAGCCTAAATAAACTAAGCTCAGAACGCATAAGTTGTGTCTTATGTTAAACAGAATTAACGTGCTTGACATGAGGCTTATTGGACTGACGTTCACGTCACTTGAAGCCAAAGCATACGAGCGTTTGAACATGGGTTTAGACCCGACCCACCCGCACCCGACCCACTTCTTTAAATTGTGCTATCCGACCCGCCCGAACCCGCGGGCTGACCGCGGGTCCCGCGGGTTACGGGTCGACCCGCGCATCACTAGTGTGTGTTCAAGGGGGTCACAGACATTACAGTGGTTATTTTGTATTCTGAATATTTTGGAATGTTTATATATACAGTATTAAAAAAATAAATAAATACAATTTAAACAATGTAGTGTTCAGTGTAACTGAAGCGTTCACCTATCTTGGAGATCTGCAAAGAATGTATTACTTGTTTGTTAAGTATTTATTTTAAGCTAGCAATTTATCACTTGTTTTTCCAGGTGTCATTTTTTAAAATATTTACTTATCAACTTTGAAAAGATGGCCACATGACATTTCCCTATTTACAACTTTGAGTATTCAAATCATTGCGTTGATGTGAGCTGAATAGTTGTTTTAATGAAAAGCAATTTAGTACTAAAGCCTTGACTTGTGGAACAATACATAATTATTCAAGCAATTAATTACAACTAATGCCAAGACAGCATGTTATCTTACTAGACTGAGATTGCAAGTTTGACTGTTTTTTCACTTTTGGGCTTTTTATAACATATTGAGACTGTGTTGACTGTGGAGCTTACTACCTCTGAGGAGATGTCTTAGAGCAATCAAATCAAAGGATAACTCAAATGTACTGTATAAACACATTTATCTGTAGGGACAATAACATGCTTAACCTTAACCTCAAAGTGAAGTATTGCTGTAACAGGTTTAAGTCCAGTAAAGATGTTTTTGCCTAAAATGTTTCAATCACCTCTAGTCCAGTTGAGATTCAGTGAATGACAAATACTGTACACTGCTTCATTGTCTTGGAGACAGAACATATTGTTGACCACAACCTAACATTGCAAATACAAATACTGTAGCCTATTTGTGTCTATTTCTAGGCTGACTTATGTGAGAATTCCCAGGTTTGATGGAAAGAAGCAGGCACACTGACTTCCCTCTCCCCAGTCACTTCCCCTGCCCCCTTTAGGACACTTCTGTTTCTGACTGCAGGCGCACAGCAAAAAAACAACAGAGCAGTGGGAATACATGCTGTCATACATGATTCTGTTATACAACACTCTAGAAAACATATGTGGTCATTAAAAGTTGTACTGTAACTGAGGTGGCATAACAGTCCTTTTGCCATTTTGATGTTTGTGCGAGGACTTTCTACACTAACATCTGTTCTTTAAAAACAAGTCTACACTACATTCTTAGTTTTAAGTGACAATTAAGGGCACTTGACACTTCAGCACAAGTGCTGAGAAGTATGATGAAGTTCAACTAGAAATTGTAAGTACACAGAAGATTCATTTAAATATTTTAGTTGTCCGCCAAGAGGTTTGAAGCTATAGTATAAAAACTATTCCATCAAGCTTCTTCTTTGTATAAGCACATAGTACACAGCGATACAATGAGTTTGGTTCTAATGGTTCAGAGTTATGAGCGTACTGACAGTTTAGCTATTTACAGAAAATTAGATTCAATTTGGATTAAATGTGTAGTTACTTCTTCCCTCTCACTCTATAGGCAGATGACATCACAACATACTATTGACCATTAATGTTTACAGATTTAAAGCATTAACAAATTTTGACTAAGGACAGCTTTTTAACCCAAAACGTTAATGGGTAGAGTTACTAGTAGAAGTCACCAAACTGAAAATTTGTTAATTTACAATTTATGTGATATTTCTTGACAACATTAGATGCCCGACCATGGACCGGGCCTTTTCGCCTACCCAGGGCCCTCCAACTTTTTCACCTACACAGCTACTTTTACAAAACAAAAAGAGAGCTACTCATGTCAACGGACACAATAAACTGAATTCATATGATGGTGACTTTAGATTGACTGCAATTTCATGGAAAAACTAATTTTTATTCATTTATCAGTGTATTTAAGCAACTTTATAATGGTCAAAAGCATGTGGTGGCACATATTTTAATAATTCAGTGCAAAATGTATTTGGTGAGCTAAAGAAGGTGGTGCAGAGCTACAGGCTGGAGACCTCTAACCTACCCTTTGCACCCATCCTGAACTGTAGACCCAGATTGTTGCTTTTCGTAAACTGGCTGCTTGACCCTATTGTCTGTATGGCCCTCTCTCTTGTCACTTTCTTCCAAAATAGGAAGTAGGAGCTGAGTTTTTCCTTCTTGAGGGAAAAGCCCTGCATGGTGTGTTTAATTTGATTTCATTTTTGACCGTACAAAAATACACTGAAATTGAGTTGAATTA
Organism: Mugilogobius chulae; assembly: GCA_038363315.1. Taxonomy (NCBI): domain Eukaryota; kingdom Metazoa; phylum Chordata; class Actinopteri; order Gobiiformes; family Gobiidae; genus Mugilogobius; species Mugilogobius chulae. The sequence continues at coordinate 28,156,377 of CM076405.1, read as the reverse complement.
AAATTGAGTTGAAATGAACATGGCGTTTCCAAGGCTTCACCGATTCCATGGCTCTGACTAAGTTTGGTTTAAAACGTAGTGCAGCAAGTGATCTGGTGACTTCATTTTTTTAAATAAACTCGATGAGAGGTAATTTAAAACAGCCATGCCATACATTCTGCACATTCAAAGTTTGACAATCTGTAAAACATGAACTCAGGATAATAAAACTGTCCCATTCTCTTTTTATGACATTGGAAGTGAACGGCGTCGGATGGTCGAGGAATGCAGGAAATGAGCGAATCATTTTCTTTAAAGAATCCCTAAAAGGACAAAACAACACCTTGCACTGTAGCACATTTTTAGAATTTTTAGAAGAATCTGTGGGTCCCAAAGGATCCAGATATTTTTTGACTATATCTGCTATCTGATGAACTTTCAAGCTCCTGGACCTATTATAGATAACAATAAAGTTGTAACTTTCTTATTTAGAGTCAAACCAACCATTATGGGAGGAATCAGTATTCTAAACTTTATAATTGTGTCCATTTTAATTTTTAATAACATTGTTTAACATTGTTTTGCACCAGTACAGATACTTTTCAAAGCTTCCGTTTACGTGAAAACTAGAACACATTATCTGCATTAACCCATCTACAATAAATAAAAAAGAGCTTTTCTCAAAGAATGCTTATTGTCGTTAGCATGGCTAGTTGTTGTTAGCGATATAGTTGTTTAGAAATTTGTGAAAAGTGCCTCTTATGTTCTCACTGTAAATAATTTGGATATTCAAACCAAAACTAAGTGAGCCAAACTGCTGCGAAAAAACTTTAAATAAATTTATGTTTACTTAAAGTGAAGCAAAACACAATTTTACCAAATTTGCAGGTTTCACGTCGAAGGCAATATTTTTTTTAGCATAGTTGTGACATCAGCTTTAATTTGTCTACTGTCAGCACCTCCTTTCACCTTATTAGGTTTTGTTTGAAATGTGTTTATTGGATGAGATTCACTTTTAATATCTCACCTACGACACAGTTTTTTCCTTTGACCTGTTGATGTCATAGGAAAGAAGAGAATAACTAGTTTCCTGTTGCTAGTAGGATGTCTGCCTCCATCTGTTTGTCCAACCACAGCACAAGACAGCCGCACAAAGCAGACGGAATTGACCCCTGTCCGCAGAGACACGTCCCGAGGCTGGCAGCGGGCCGCACCTTCATCCTCTCATTGAACGGGCACAATGATAGGGCCTCGTAAACCAAACAGGCGCTCAGCTGCTGGGGATACTTGAGGCTTCCTGACCCACCGTCCTGTGTTTCCTGCGGTGTAAATCAGAAAGACAAATATGGAAGAAAAGTCACTGCAGGTAAACAAATATTTCAGTCATTCATTTGAAATATTTGGGTTGTGAGTATTGCATGATGTATTGAAAAGCCTTATATTTGACATAAGTCGTCATAAGAATTGAACTCTTTGAACACATGTTGATGAACTACAAGATTTAGTTTTACTTACAATATGTTATTGTACCTTGATTTTAAGTATGCATAAAAACAAATTTGTACAATCAACAAAAAGCAACTGTTGAAAGTTAGCCTTGTGTTTGTTCAGATTGGTGTTTTTAGTTTGCCCTATTTAGAATGACCCATTATGCCTAATTTGTGTTATGTCTTTCAATATTATCCCGTTTTGCAATGTAATGATGTCAAAAGACTAAGTGATAGGCAATAGCCAGTTTTTCCCTTTCACTGTCAAGGACAGAAATGTCTGTCTTTCCACAGCCTAACCGTAGCCTACCAAGGATGGATGTTTTCATCTTTAGTCTCTTGCTATATGAAACGATAGAGGGCTCTCTGATGCACATGCTAACTTTATCTACAGTCAAATACATGATGCAGTTTCACAGATTCACCAGCAGATGGAGGAACTGGGTGAGAACTAGGACCCAGAAATTGTCACATGAGGAAATACATGTGCTTGTAATTTTTATTAACGCAGCACAGTCGGCTCTGCTTTACATGATCAGCTGCTTCTGGAGCCCGGCTTTCTATTCAAATGGATCACAGGCAAAACCTTTTGGACTAAAAATATTGTTGAGTGAACTTAGAGCAGACATTTAATCTTTCGAAATGACAAAAATCATGATGCTGGAGAACTGCTTCAGACAGCTAGAGGAGAAGAAGAGGAAAAGAAGAGCGAGTCAACAGTGGTAGCGAGCAGAGGACTGCGCGTGCATCACATGAGTGTTTTCTTTCATGTGCCCAGTTAGAAAAGTGAATAGTGATGAAAGAAAGAAGTTTAAACACACAGTGTTGGCCATGTTCAGTAAAGATGCTTCAAACATCATTTAAGGAGCAGGCGTGTTGGAGATGACATGCATAATGCTCATAAAAAGGAATCTCGCACTTTGACTACATGGATAAAACCATATATTTACGTATATGATCTTGTGTAGCATGTGAACCTCACGATGATGCTCCCTGACAAATAGTCAAAGCAGAGTTGTTGTGATGCACAGACATGAGAAGAGAAATGACAAACAAATCTCCTACAAAAACCCTTTCTCTGGCCACGCCTCCCTGAACTTGTAGAGGGGCACATCAGGCTTAAAATCAGGTCAAAACTACTGTAGAGTGCAGAAGGCTTAAATGGTAGATTCACACATTTTCAAGTGATTATTAATTACTGCATTTAAACAATAAACAGCTGCCCTCCATCTGTATTAGATCAATACAGTTGGATAACATCATAGTGTTGATTGTCTTAAAATCTAACAATTCTTTGCTTGGAAGAAGGATGAATCAGTTAGGAAATATACAGTATGTTCTAACCTTGTTCAAAAGAAGGCACAAAAGAAGGTACATAACGTAACCTGATGAAATCTATAAAACATGCTTTTAAGACAAATTCAATATTTCGCACAGTGCAGCGAGTACATATACATGTTATATCTCTAGGTTTTTATAGAGTTTCCATAGTAACCCTTTAGTGACGTTTTTGTGCGTAAGTAATATATTTAAGTTCAAAAATGTTAAAGAACAACTGGAATGCTGCACGAGTGTATCCAAGTGTAATTTACCCTGGTGCTCTTCAGGCTTGGGATAAAAGTCTTTTCAAAGCAAAATAAGGGAGCTGAGGCACTCAGGGATTTTTACAAAAATTTAAAAGCCTTTATTACACATGGCAAAGTGTTAAAAACGCCTACGCGTTTCGGCCTGCTTAGGCCTTCATCAGGGCAAGATGCCCTGATGAAGGCCTAAGCAGGCCGAAACGCGTAGGCGTTTTTAACACTTTGCCATGTGTAATAAAGGCTTTTAAATTTTTGTAAAAATCCCTGAGTGCCTCAGCTCCCTTATTTTGCTTTGAAAATAATATATTTAAGTGTTCAGTATTAGCAAGAAGTATCAAGGAATGCAAAAATCAAGCAAATAGGAAGCTAAACGTGAGAAAAAAATTTCATAATATGCATTTTCCTTGATTGATTGCTTTATATGAAACATCTCGAAAGAATGAACCGCTCCTTACATAAAGTGGAAAAGTGCTAAATGAGTTCAAATAAGTGCTAAGACCTCCTACTGTGTGTAAACTGCTCTATTTCCTCCTTCCTCCAGCGGGGGACAGGAAACTGCATTTATATGGTCACAGGCACAAGGAGCTTCCTGCCATCAAGAAGATTCAATTAATCAGGGAATGATAATCGACGGGTTTACAGCAAACACGCATATAGACACACACACATATATACACAGAGACACACAAACGCTGGAGGGAGAATGATGTCACAGGCAATGCAGAAGAGAAACTCAGTCTTTATGATTGAAAACTGCAGCTGTAAAGTCAGTTTTCTCTTTATACTGTCTTATAAACTTAAGCAAACACGGTATTTATTAATTTACTTTTACAACTTTAATAATCCTATGCATTCTAAGCCTCCTAAATATTGACCTTGATGTGATTTTAGAACCAATTTAATTTCACTTCAATGTAAACCGTCTGACATTAAACCATTGATGTTGGTTTGCTCCAAGAAAGGTGAGTGGTTTTTGCTTTAACCATTTGTGGCGTAAATAATGCAACAGTGTACAATAAACATGTGTGCAACTGTGTTTTTTGTGTGGTAAACTTACACATTAGAAATACTAAATCAAACTCTAAGTTAATATTTGACACAAAGTCAAAAAGGAGATTATAAAGGCCTAAATCAAATCTAAAAACAAAAAAGTTTTGCTTACCCCAAAATCACAACAACATTGTTAATTTAGCAAACATCTTTGGTCAAGCGTGTCGAAGCAGATTATTCAACCTTAATCAGGCAAAGGAATAATTGTCACAGGGCATTCTCTGTCCTTAGACCCTCTTTGGCACAGAAAAACTCAGACAGTGAGTTGAGATTGCAGTACTGGTTCTGGTCATGGGAGTATACTGTAATTAAAACTGGAAGATGAGTCCAACATGCTGGCCCGTTGTTTTCAATGGTGTATCGTGATGTCAGGAAAAGTACCAGAAGGGGCGGAGTCCAATCCAGCTCTAATAATACATCCAAGATTCTGGCCAATACATTGTTTTATCTGTATTCACTGATTGGCCGATTGTACTTCCTGGTTTTCAAGAATTGTCATTTTTGAAATGTAGTTTTGACTGAAGCCACATGGGGACATTTTCTTTAGGTTTAACGGGTAAGTTTAGGTCTCAAGTTACTAAAAGGGGCAAGTTTAGGGCTTAGGGTAGGTCAAAATTAGAATAAGGATTTTGTTAACACATCTTTACAACCACCACATGTCCTGTTGTACGCTTTCTTGTGAGATCGAGTTGGCAGCTCAGCCATATCTGACCTAGTGAAAAGAGTGAAAAGAAATTGAGATAAGCTACAGCCACATGCTAACAACATCGAGGACCGTTTCTGGATTTTGCTGAACAAAAACTGAACAAATTATCAGTAACAAGCACCAAATACATACAATGCTTGTATCTAAACTAATAATAAAAGAACATTAACAGCTTATTTAAGTTGGTTTTGCTACTATGTCTCCTTTAAGAATTTGTGCCAGCTAAGAATTTGACTTTGTTATAACAAAAAATACTGTCACTTGTTTACTAGCAGTAACCAAGTAGATCTAATTTTAGTTAGATTATAAAATATTAGAAGTAACATTTACTAAGACTGCCCACCTCAGGTCTGGAGACAATATTTACAGTGGCATAATTTTCTGAACAAAGTAAAATCCACAATCCCAGTGACTTTTAGCTTGTCTGCTCTTTACTGCTGCAGCTGAACAAAGCAGACGTAAACTCATGCTGCTTTTATCTTCTTTGACGTTACAAATGAGCAGAAAAATGCAGTGCGTCTTTTCATAACAGTGTTTGCACAAAGGTCTGCTCTTTTGAAGTTTTATCGGCTCCTCGTCTATAGCTTCAATAATGGAATAATAAAGTGCATTTACCGTCCCATGAGCTCAGATGGAGGGGCTCTGTTTGAACAAGGCCATAACAGGGAAATTTATGTTTAAAGCTTTGTGTTAGAGTTACCTGTCTGCTTCTGTAGTCCTAATATTTTATAGGCAAAGTCTGCAGAGGATCTTTGGAAACAACTGGGACACTGTAGACTAAATTGAATTCCAGTGACGGTAGACTATTAAATTAAAAAGTAAATTACCTCTTGTGTCTCATGTCGAGGTCCTTTGAACAAAAGCAATTAAAGACTTAATCAAAGCATCACTCATAAACATGGGACCAGCAGGAATAAAAATATGACTTTAAGGCATTGTCATTCTTATTAAAAGTTAATAATTGTTGACTCTCTGGATAAAACAGATGCTCGTTTTGTACACAGTGTTTCGACAAAGTGTTACATGTGTATACAAAGTTGAATAATGCATTTGACAGTGATGAAAGCTCTTCTGAAATAGCAGAAGTGTTTTAAAGAAGGAAAAGCAGGCAGCAAGCAACATCGAACGACCAGCAACAACAAAGACACAACTTGTAACTTTTTAACCAAAAAAATACTTTTAAAAGATGCCTTTGTTACTAAATAAATAACAAAAATGTGTGTTTTTACCTTGATTGAGCATGTATGCCTACAATATAGCCCTATTTACCCTGTAGTAGGGCCTCTTCAAGTATTTTTCTGTAGAAACTTACAGTACATATCACAGGTTATACATTTTTTAATAAAACGTAGTGAACATGAATAAATTTAAGATTTGACCAAACATTTTGTTTGTTTTAATGAGTTTCAGGATCCTCTTGTATTCAGCAGATATGACATTATGTAGAAGTAATCTGCATTACTCACACAATAGTTCTAATTTCATACGTGATAAAACCTTGTAAAACTTTTTTAACAGGTTGGATATCCTACATAAAACAGCTCTTTCCAGATAGTCTGTGCATTTTTGTTTGAAGGAAGCATGACACTTTTATATTGTTTTGGCAATATTGTTCACCCTTAGAAATAAAGTGTTCAAGAGTCGTGAATGTGGAATTCCAAAATAGTAGTCTATATTTAGAAAAGCAATTTTTTTTTCTCCATTGTGCTATACACAGAGACTACACCTAGCCTAAATGAGTGTAGTTATTATACTTTCCAAATAATCATAATTCAGTGTCATAAATGCATTGTTTATTTCAGTGTTTTTTCTGTTTTTAAGTCAGCAGGTTGAAAATATTCTGACACAGCTCAAGCTAACTTACTACCAAATTAAAAGTGCCATTTATATTTTAGTAAAAAATTATACTGCAGTTCATATATTTTTTCCCACTTACCTAAGTTCCAAGTCTACACAATATTCACCATAATTAATTTATAGAAGCACCTTTCACAATGCCTTTTTATTAGACATAAACAAGTCACCAAAATCAGTCAATATAGAAAAATTGACAAAATACCTTGGCGGCACGGTGGCAGAGCGGATAGCGCTCTGGCCTCACAGCAAGAAGGTCGCGGGTTAGATTCCCGCTCAGGCCCGGACCTTTCTGTGTGGAGTTTGCATGTTCCTCCCCGTGTTTGGGTTGTTTCCTCCAGGCACTCTGGTTTCCCCACCAACTGATAACATGCATGTTAGGGAACACTTGGTGATAGTCGGAGGTTGAGGCACCAGGTGTTAGGTGAATCGCCTCCGCTGAGTTGCCCCAGGGCAGCTTACTGTCACTGAGTGGGGAGGGGTGTGAAACGCTTTGTGACTCTGTGTCTGTGAAATGCGCTATACAAATAAAGATTACTTACTTACTTACTTACTATGTATACTGGTGTGTCTATAGCAGACCTGGGCAAACTGCGGCCCTGAGGACAGATGCTGTTCTGTTAAAGGTATTTTGTTTTGGAAAAAAATGTGCTTTTTAAGTGGTATACAATCTTGCAAATATTGTCTGTATCACTATTGGCCCCATAAATGTAGCAATTTGAACTGTGTCAATAAATTCATTACTCTGGCATATTTGTAAGGCACATCTAGCAATATTTTAAGGCTTTAGTTCTTTAAGATGGTACAGTTTGCCAATAGCTTTTATTAATTGGGGCTACAGTAGTTCATATAAAAGTGCACAGTGAGTGACCCGTGATCTGTTTCTTGCTTCTGTATCCGATCCTTTTGTCAAACACAAGTCCAGCTGCTGAAATTGTCACAGCCTGTAAATGTCAATCAGACCTATATAAAACCCAGGCAAGTCTGTATTATAATTCAATCTTTGTACGTTGTGTTTTTCTCCGCGGATGAAGTGAGCTGAGACTTTGAGGGGTCAGACTGTTGGACGTATTGGAACGGAGCGGTGCAGAGATGTCATTACGTGCTCGATACTGCAGTTCCCATTATAAAAGATCAAGTGAAAGAGCAGCTGCGGCGGTGCCTTTGCTAAGCTGCGATAATGTGTGTGTGTTGGGGCCGGACGCTTGTGGATTGGCCTAAGAAAGAGACGGAGGAGAGATAAAAACTGCTGGTGTCAAAAGGATAGTGTCATTTCACCTAAAGTATAGTCACATAAAAACAGATATGGAGCCGTCCAAGATAAGCAGAGAATGTGATAAAACTCAACACTTGGTATAAAGGTTTAAGGTAGACTATCTGATGAGAGCAGATGGGACAAAAAGTACAATTTGATCGTGTCAGTGTCAGATATAAATGGAATAACTGTGTTGAACTACGTAATCTATCAGAAACTTGGCAAGTAACTCTATTAAATGCCTCTGCCTAGCTTTGTCATTGTTCCCTTATGGTTGTATTTAGTTTGTATTTAGGACAAGCTTGCATGTCCGTGATTGGTTAATTTACCTGCGTCAATCACTTCAACAGGAACTAACTCTGCATTTTTGGAGGTTCTTAGTTTCATCAGTGTTCTCTGTTCCTTCTTACAGCCTCACAAAAAACTCAACTTTTTTTTTCATCAAATGGAGCAATTCTACATTATAAAAACAGAATTGGACCCATCTTGAACATTTCAGCTGCTTGAGTTCTTAGCTTTTTGGTTACATCAGCATGTCAAGGGCAAACCAGTTTTTGTTGCTTTTCCCCCTCGGTAATTGTTTTTACTGCCAGTAAATGGAACACTACGATAAATCTAGTCAGAGAGTACTTCAGTTAATTGTTTTGACATTCTAAAACAAGATGTCAAAGCAAATATTTAAAGCTAACAACAATACTATGTTAAAGGTTTAAGTTATTAGTTGCTTAGATCGCCAAAGATTTGTGAGTTGGAGACTTTCACCAAATTTCAGCGTTAAGAAGCTAAAAGAATCCTGCTCGAGAAAATGTCAAAATGTACGCTAATATGCTACGAAAAGCCAAAACGTAAAATAACCACACATTTCGGTTGAGGCCACATAGTGATATTTTTCTAACCCTAACCCTAAACCTGGCTTTAATTTGGTAAATCTTATCCCAAGCCCCAGTCCTAAACTTAACCATTTTAGTAACTTGAAACCTAAACTTACTTTGTTAAACCAAAAGAAAAGGTCGCCACATGGCTACATCCAAAAATGTGTAGTTATTTTATATTTTTGCTTTATGCAACATAAAGATGTGAAAATTTGCTTATTGTGCGTTTTTGACATTTTGCTGTTATCTATGTTTTCTCCAGAGACTGTGTTGGAAAAAAAAAGCTCATGATAACATTAGATTGGTATGGCTGTCCAAACAGTTCTTTGATGACTAAATTATTTGGCGATTATTCCAATAACCAACTAGTTCTGATGAATCAATAAACTTGTGGCAGCCCTTACACACCTAATGCATCATTGCTTTTTGCTGACTGTCTCAAGGCATATAACACATAGGTGGTTGTCATGTTTTAACTTGGTTAGTGCTAGATAGTCTGACCCAGGGTGGACAGAAGTGAGCTGGTTGCCATGGTAATGAGTTTATTTCTGTTGCTAAACGGACCTAAATTGTTGTATTTTTTATCTTGACTTTTGCCCAAACCTTTTTCCTAACCTTACCTGTTCTCCTAAACTTAATCATTTCCTCCAGACGCGACTATCTTGCATTTACCTTTTAATATTTTGCATTATCAAATCCATTATTTCTGTTTTGTATCTAAAAATGCACACGCACAGAATAAGACCAGACGTTTATTACTTATGTCAGAGATACACTGTACATCTCTCCCTTCTCCTTAAAAGGACAAAGACGTCTCCAACGTTTGCCCATCTGTGGACTGACTCGTCTCTTCTTTATCCACAAATCAAGCAGGATCAGCCCAAGGTCAGAGACAAAAGGATCTAGTGCAGTGGGCTGTTCAGGGTCTGTTTAATATGGCGCTCATATCATGCTGAGTTAGCCTTTAAAGCCCGCCGCCATTACTGTGTGTGAGTGAGTGATGAGAGACCGCAGTCAAAAGCACATGTACAGCCACGGGACACTGCAGTCAGCCTTTCCTTGTTATTACTGTATCATATAAGTCCCACATAAACAATCATTATAACCCAGCCCCCAAACCGCAGCTATACCTCACACTGTTTTATACCGTAGGGCAAACACAGACCGTGAAGAACAGTGGGACAGTAAAGGTAGCACTTTGCAGTTACGTTCAATTGCAAGTCTTTTGTTTTGTGAGGAGAACTCGACTCTGGATCTGAGCTTGAAATGGACAGAAAACCCAGGAAGTCTGAGGTGTTTATGGAGAAAAATGTGTCGGTTCACAAAACTTGAACCACCAGAACTTTCCACCAAGTGTGTTATAAATCTATGTCTGTCCTGTGAGCTGTATATCAAATATGTTTTTTATGGATTAGATACACTGTTTCACATGAATTGTAGACAGTTTCCAAGATGATCTGTAGTCTTCTTGTGTTGACTGCTAGGGACTCAAGTTTAGGCTGGTGACCAGAAAACAGGTCTGATGTGAGACACTTGCCTTTTGCACATCTGCCAATGTGAAAAATGACCAGCGCAACAAGATCACTGGTGAAAATACATACAAACATGTTATGTCTATCAACTGTATCTTCAGTTAGGAAAAAATCATGTAGGTTGAAGAACACACGAGGAACACATGCACACAAGGGTTGGATTGCTGCTCCAGGATTTCAGAGCCCATAGAAATAGGAGTGGACCTGGTTCTGCACATGTCTGTTCCAAGACTGCAGAGCATGGACAAAGAACACATCGCACACAAAGGTCTGACAGCGAGTGGACACCAAATATTAAAACTATTTAAGGGGAAATTGGATTTAAAACCTTCAGTTTCCAATTAATTTCACACACAACATGGCACTGGAACTGGACATTTTTTGCTACACCATAGCAACAAATGTTCAACTCCAGACAGACTCCTCGAGCAGCTATGAGTTAGGCTACCGTCTCTCTAGTCATTATTATCATCGACATATAATTAGTAGACGCAGTTTGACTCTGATGCTTTTAAACACTTCTGCATCTGAGCTAGTCCTACAAGATTTGAAGAGCTCCAGATTGTTCTCCTGTTTGTTTTCCTATAACCTATAAGCATTAGCCCACAAATAACTCATGTTTGTGTGTCAGCTGGTATGAATTTAGCAGAGGTTACAAGTTACTGGTGAGTTAACAAAATTTGTATTGTTTGATTATAGGTAAAATGTGTGCAAAAAACTGCTAACGATTGGCAAAATTTAAAAAAAGATCTCTAAACTAGTGAATCATTTAGGACTCTAGTGATACAAAACGTTCTCTTTTAAATGTTACTAGTGAAAACAGCAGAAAAATTACATAAACATCACCAAATATAAGTCAAACATATAGCTTCACTTATCTCTGGAGAAGTGTCCAGGTCACATCAGCAAGTGATGGGGCTTGTATTGCATTTCCTCCCTATGAATGTATCAGTTTGGGAAATATAATCTAGCAGTCTGTTTTGCTCATGGTTTTGCTGAAATCACTTAATTGTCTTAGCCTGTTTTATCCATAAAAGTGTTGATCATTCAATCACAAGAGTTATACAGTATTTACTTCTTACTGCTACCAGCCTCAAGTAGTTTTGTAATCAATGATTCATTATAGATTTCGCTTCCTGGAAACTGACCTTCAAAGGAACGCATATTTATATGTCTTATGTCTATCATTGATTTGTAGGTGGTCAATTCTTTTACCACACGTACTGAGAAAAACAGAAGATGTAAACAGGTTCATATGCGTCATGTCTTTTCACATGCAATTCAATGGATGTAAAAAATAAAAAATACATGACATTTTGATGTGGATTTTATGGCAGCCAATGAGTGAAGACATTACAGAGAAATCCAAATATATACATCGACGAGATTAAAATGTTTCTTCGCCCAGCCCTTCTCACAATAAGAACTATTAGTTGAAATGACATGATATCTGGGTTTGTGGTTTGAATAGGGATAAACTCTCATATAGTTCTATTGGTTCTTTTCCTCCGTCTGATATTATTGCTTTTAATAAAGTGGGAAAAGCACCACTAGTGATTTTAATATGTAAATATCAAACTCCAAACCACTAATGACTTTACTTTACAAGGAAAACATCAGACTTTGGCAAATTATCACAAGTGAACCTCACTGACACATTTGCATATTAACGTGTTACATTCACTGCTTCATCTGAGTGGATTTAAAATGAAACACGTCTAAAGAGTCAAAGTGCCAATTCTCACATCTAATTCAAGAGTGTCATTTTCCAAGGCCTTGGTGTAATTTTAACAGTTCAGCACTTAGCACCTCATTTTGGTCTAAAGCCTCTGATTCTGTGTTTGGACTGGTTCAAAATGATATATTTCATTGGGAACTTTGACCTTGAGTAAATGGAAAAGCAATAGATTTTTACTGCTCAGCTGTTTGACAATATCCTCTAGACGCAAGTTAAGTTTTCTGGCTTTCTGATCATGTATTTGGAGTTACATACCAATACTGTTAGGTAAAAATGAAATGATATGTTTGACTTGATGTAAAACAAGAAGTAATATTTTAATATAATTCTTGCTCACTAAAGTTTTGGGGCCAAAGTCCATTTTCTTGTCTCCTATGAATGTTAAATAATCAGTTTCTTCTGTTAATGACCAATAATTGCTTCAAACAAACCAAAACACCAACAAGACACTAGTACTGTGGTCTGTTTGGCAGAGTTTTAGATTATATTGACTTAAAAAAAAGCATTCATGGCATTCAAAACAAAACAAAAAACAACTTGATTTCTCAAATTTCTCAAGCCAGGTTACTCAATCAGGCCATTTACGTGGAAGCCAGGAAAACCGGATAAGGAGCCTATAGTCCAATTTATACTGAAGTGCATGTAAGAGCATGCTGAAGAGTACAACGATTGAGAGATTGTGAAGTAGTTTTCGAACATCCAATTTTCACGTGGTCCTGACTGATTGTAATCAGTGTTCAAACGTCATGTGAACACAATCGGTCTAGAGCTGGACAAATGCAACAGAACTTGCTCACAGCCCCTGTCCAGTAATCATAGCTGTAAAGTTAAGATTTTTAGAACAAAAAAAAAAAACACACAGCCTCATGTTAAACCCAGTCCTACATGTCCCGGAAAGACCAGTGTGTAATTTTCCTCCACGACCCGTTTTTTTTTTTTTTTTTTGCAGCTTTGGTAAAGTGCCTGCCATTCCCTAGACGCATGTTAGAAGTTTTTGCACTGTGTGTGTTGTGCTGTTGTCCCTTTGTTCTTTTTCGTGCCAGTTGTCCGGCTGTCTGATCTAGCAGTAGCAAAACTGGTCCGACCAAATTGAATTGACACTACTTGACACTTGCACTACTAATCATTCAATATCTGAAGAAGTTTGCTGATTGTTTCTTGTGTCACTTTTGCAACCATGGGGCAGGCCATACTGGCTGAGTTGATTTGGTAGAAACATGGATATGTCAGCACGTCAGACTTCTCTTAAAAAAAAACAGGAAAAAAGAAACTTTTTACATTAAAACTGAAACTTTAAATGTTAAACAGAAACTTTCCTCATAAAAACAGAAACTAATTTAATTCAGATGAATGCAATAAACTTCCATAAGCATGCTTTGATTTTCATGCTTAGCAGATCATTGCAAATAGGGAAAAGACATAATGGGTTGGTGCTTACAGACATTGCACATCGTAAAGCTGTATGTAAAGAGAAAGGTTTAGCGATATATCATTAGACCAAAATATCCTGACTGACTGACTGAACAAATGTTAAAGTTGCTGTTTTGAAAGCAGTTTCGTCCACAGATAACTAGACACCAGAATGCGTTCTGTTGTATAAATAATAACAAGCTACAAAGAGCATGTTTTCAAATGGACTGTCTCCCAGACGGCAACCGAGCTTCATTTTGCCTTTATTTAAATTCAGACTGCATGCACACATTTGTACAGTGGCAATCCGCCTGCATGGATTGCACTATAGATTTGCATAAAACGATGGATGTCTTTTGCATATTTATCTTTGGTGTATTTACATTTCTTTTCCTGCTTTATCCACTGCTAATGATTTGACCCTGAATTGGGCGCATCTCTCTCTGGTCTTAGGCGGCAATATTGTCTTTACTGTTGCTTGTTGAATTCGACTGATGAAGGGCCTGGCAAGAATAAAAAAAGGTGAGTTCAGTGTTGGCCCGATTGATTCTCAGAGGCGATCTTTGTATCATCCTTGGCTCTGATATCCTATCTGTCTGCTGTCGGCCCCCAGATACCCATCCAGATGAAACGCTCCGACACTGTGCCATGTAATAACGCTTTGAACCCGTGGAGCTGGGGCTTTTCAATCACAGCAGATGGAACCAATGCCCTTGCACACAATAAAGTAGCTTTGGCATTGTTTATCCTCCTTCCACTGTTTTCAAACTCCAAAATAAATGTTTTTGTACCTTTTCTGGAATATGAAATGACATTGGTGAAGTGTGTCAAAAGGGTGTCTTTGAAGTTATTTTTTCCATTTCAGAAGAAAGCCCAGCGAATCTCACCTCCAAGACTGACTGAAGGAGCTGTCATTATTGAGAGGTATTAGAAAGTTTGAGAATGAAAGGCTAGACTTTGATTAGATAAGGCTGCGGGACAAAAAAAGTCTACACACCTTCAATGAGGAGTGTGCTGGCCAAAATTATTCATAAAACATGTACATACAATTTGGCACGCTATATATTTAAATACATTTTTCTGATCATGTGTTTTTTGCCTCAGTGTAGCAATTTTGTAAAAACAGATGCTAGGATCAAAATGAGATTGCTGTTATGGCCGTAGTTGACTAAAGACATTATCGGTTGACTAAAATCATGGCCCATCCATTGATTAGTCGACTAATAGGTGCACTTCAAACCCTGTGAAGATAAAAAGCATGTTTGAACTTGCCATTATTTTGACTGTGCTTGAAGAGACTAAAATGTTCATGTTAAGAGATTAGTTTATACAAAAAATAACAGTAAGTGTGTTTCATTAGAAAGAGCAGATTGAACCAAAATGAATCAAAACTTGCAAAACAAGTCAACAGGTGTGACTGTTTCAGGAGTCCATGGACACCAACCTTAACACAGAACTGAGATGAGATCATCCGTGAAATTATATTACAAGAGCACTTGAAAAATAGAGCTGCATCTGAAATTTAATATTTGAATATATTTTTAGTCCTTCTTGAATGTATGTGTAAAGGTAAGCTACTCAATTTGACCAATCAATCAATTATATGTCAAATTTTTGGCTCAGATTCTACAATTTTTCACCTCACTATCCATCAAGGCACACTTCCCCGGGACACTGGTATCGAAATCACTACAGCACTACTTTACCTGAAACCTAAAGTGTTTATAGATGTAAATACTGTAATTGGGATTCTTGGGTAAAAATGAAAAATAGGTGATGCAAATTATTATTATCATCACATGTTTATGATTCTCTTCTGCACAGATTGCTTTGCCAAGTGACAACAGAACTCGTCTCCCTAAAAGGTGGTAAAATAGTAAAAATAATAACATTTTCATTTTGGCAGAAAACCTTTACTTTCTTAATTTTGCCAAGTATCAAATGCCAATATTGTCAGTCAAATACTGAAACAGGACAAGAGAGCCAGTGAGCAGTGAATGCACCATTGTTCACTGGGACAAAGTGGCTGCTTATGTCAAATTGAATTGCAGCTTAAATCTGAAATTGAACATGGTCCAACAAATTAAATTAAGTTACTACTAATGCTGCATTGTCACCAAAATGGCTTCACACAATGTGTTAGTGTGCAACAACTACGCAGGGAACCCTAATTCTTCACTGGCTCAAATAGCAGAACAGTCATGGCTAAAAATTAAGTCTTGCTGAACAAAATACTTGAATACATTATTTTTAGTCCTCGAAACTATCCAGATAAAGAGTTGTATTTCTTCTTTAGTCTCCAAGAATTAACCAACCTTTGATTTCCACCCAGCACAGCCAATAAGATTTCTGTTTTTGACTCCTGACTAGAACTAAAATTAGTCTTCAGTTCAGACACTACACAGCTGTCTTGTTTTGCCCTATTTATTATACACCTTTTAGACAAAGTTTAGTAACTTGGATGTAAAATGCTAGATGTGCCAACTTTACACCGAGATTGAGATCTAGTTATGGTTAATTGTCAATGATAATGTGATATTTAATACATGAAAAGAGTTAAGCTGGCATTGTTCACTGGGAGAAATGGTTTTCCTCCACAATGAAACTTGCATAGTTTTAGATGTGGGCTATTGAACTTAATTTTACCTAGGGCCAGATTTTTCAGTGAGTCTTGGGCCGAATTTGTTAGCTGGGTCACCAGTTTAAGCACAGTTTGGGTCGCAGAAAACATTATTAGACATGTTTTAGAGCTGTACATTTGCCTGCAGTGCCAATTTCTTAACCAAAGACAAGACACAAGCAAGGTCTAAACAAATGTTAACTAAGATTCAAACCAGATCTCACCCAGGACCAGACACAGTCTTATGAAAAACAAAAAAAAAAAAGTGCCAAACTAAAATGAAAGTGAAAAAGAAAAAATAGTTTTCAAATGTTTGGAAGATGGTTTGGGGGCCAGATTTAACTGGTTGACGGAGCCTGATTTTATTTATGTTGACTAGCCATGTTTTTAATGATGAAATACTATTGTTATTGAACTCAACATTGAAAAACTCCCAAAATCTCATATTGGTCACTTTGTTTTTCAGGTCAGTAAGCACAGATTCCCATTTCATTCATTCAATGGTAACGTTACATAGTTCATCCTTTAACTTCTATCAAAATGGTTGAATGAGAGCAGGTCTTACCCTCTGCCAAAGCTTCTCACCGGGCCGTGCTCACTGATTTTGTGGTGAATCTTTGAAATGGTAATAAGTCTGAAGGGATGCATCGTCTTACTCCACACGGAATCGCTCAGGGTCACACAGATGTAATAGTAGGTCGGGGGTTTGCCGAAAGGATTATCGTCTGTCTTCAGAGCAAGTTCCTCCAAGGCCAACCTGAATCCCGCGGAGAAGATTTGTTCCCGACCGGTGATATGAAAATAGAAGGGCAGCGAGTGGCACTACACGTACGGAAAGGAAACAGTTTGGCAGTGTGGTGAGCATCGGAATCTAGTGGCCTCAAGATAAGCAAACAATACACAGACTATTATCTGTCTGGATTTGAGTTGTGCAGCTATGATCTGCTCTTTCATAACAAGGCATGAGGTTAATGCTGCAGAAGTCTAGGTACTTCTTTTCATTTGTGTTTTACCTACTGCGAAAAAGATAATTTGAATCAGTTCATGAATGTTTACTGAACCATTTTATCAAGCACTGACACTGGCATTATGTAAAGCACAATACAAGCCCCCAACCACCTGCCCGAGGCCCAAAACCGGGCCATGGGCCATCTTATCAGAGAATCTTTTAAAATGTTTTATATTTTTACTTTATAGTCTATCCACGCTTCTCCTTGTGCTTTACAACAAAAATATAGAACCACTTAATCCAATAGACAGCAAATTTAAGCATTAAGAAAGTTGCATGCATTTTACGTTGCTCTTATTGACACTACCCAGCATTGAACAGTCCCTGAAAAGAAAATTGTGACTGTACCGATCCGTACAAGAAAAAGGTAGGGGAACAATGTCCCAAGCAATATACATGTATGTAAGTTTGGATATTGGTTTAATCCATTCTCATTCAATGCACGAGTCAAGCTAAAGCTGTAGGCCTCAAAGCTTATTCTGCAAACTGTGGACCTGAACCTGCCCCACACTCGGCCCATGGTTCTCAAAGTGGGATCCACAAACCCTATGTGTAGTTAGTCCCCCGAAAAAGTGGATAATACTGATTAGATTTTCCTTAAAGGGATTATTTGTTTATCAACACAGGAGATGCATGCGCACCCGGAATGCAGAAAGAGCTGCCAGTGATTAGCAACAACTCAAGCCAGTGCTGTTGTCAGCTACAAGAGTTTACTACAAGAGTTTATCAATGTGTGAAAACAAAAGTTATGCTGCTAATTCAACATTTGTGAATAAAATTCGACCCTACGATCCATAGATTCAGGTGAGTGAAAAAACGTCAAGAAAAACACTGTCTTAAGTTTCAGGAGCCAGACGCCCATTATAGCGATTAATTTCTGATAGAAACAGCTAGCTCTCGTCCCGTTTTGTTGCTTTAGCCAAAAAAGTTTTCCGAGCCAACCAGACTGACAGCGTCTCTTTCTGCATGGAGCATGTGCAGTAGAGCAGAAAGTGACGGCGACCGATAATCCCTCTATACCAGCTCAAAGACATTTTATGAATGTAAACAACCATGAAGTGAAACAAGGATTATGAACAAATTAGTCTTTCAACCAAATGTGGTTAAAAGCACATACTTTTATATGCATACCTTTATAGCAGTAGAAGAAATAGCTAATAACCAAGCTAATACTTATACTTAATATACAAGTAAAAGCATTAGCAGAAATATGACAATAACTCTTGAC
This sequence comes from Mugilogobius chulae, assembly GCA_038363315.1. Classification (NCBI taxonomy): domain Eukaryota; kingdom Metazoa; phylum Chordata; class Actinopteri; order Gobiiformes; family Gobiidae; genus Mugilogobius; species Mugilogobius chulae. Next base: position 28,138,054 of record CM076405.1, on the reverse strand, counting down.
ATTGCTATGACAACCAAGAAAATGGCAAGAGGAAAATAATACATAGAGAAAACAGTTTGTCACTAACACAGCATACCATGAGCAACTCAAACCTTCATGTGTTATGTGTCAAAACTGGTTTCTTCAGAAAGGTTTGTTTGTCTTATTGGATGTATTTTATTTGTTTGTTTGCTTTTTTAATTCTTTAAACCTCAGAGCAGTAATGTCACACTTTTTGTTTTGTTAGTATGGCAAAGACGTACACAATATACTGGATACAAAAGAACAATCACAGATGATAGTTTTGATGCTCAGATGAACCCAGTGAGCCGCAACTCCATCTGCGCATTACGTTACCAGTTAATTACCTGTCTCACAATCCCTCCGTGAGTGACCTCTGACCTTTTATAGACTCATTCATGAAATACAGGATATAACACTTCCCCACCTCTCCCTGGCCGTGCACTCTCCTCTGTCCCTCCGTCCTCCAATCTGGAAACCATCATGCCATATCTCAGCCTGTGATGATACTACACAGTGAGCTCACGTTATAAATATCTCCATTCTGTTTGATTGCCCTCCAAATAAGTCACACTGTTCAAACAAGCACAGTGCACTGCCTCACTGCCTCCCATTGTTTGGCTGGGAGCTATCGACGCCGCGCCTGACGATTTATTATAGGCACCTTTCCCGAGTGACCGATAAGCTTTGTGATGGATGCATGATTTGACGGTGCCAAAATGGTTTTATCTACGCGCTCCCAGAGACTATCTTCTCCGAGCTGATGAGGTGTGCTTAGCCGGGGCAGGCTTCCCCACGGCGTTCTTCATCTTCTGATGGCAGCCGCAAGGAACATTACTCTGCATTGTCAAGGCCTTTTCAGCACTAACAAATACATTCTAATACTGATTTAGTCATTTGTGGACTTAGCAGCATGTCCCTGAACACTGCTGCTGTCATTGGAGGACTTATTTTCTTGTGTTATGCATACATTAGCAACTAATCTGGTATTACAAGACATAGTTACAGTGTTGACACAAAATTAAAATGTACACTTTACCTCAATAAGTCTTTGTAAAATGTTCTCTTGTATGGCATTACACATAGCTCTAGAATTTATTTTTTATGGGTATTTTCTTTGTCTAAAATGCCAGGCGTTCCTCTTCACAGATATGACTTTTAGCATGCCCTGGTGGCAACGCATTCTTGTCTCCATGGTGATGGCTCAGTCTTTATCTAGTGTGTGACATTCCATGTGCGAAACATAAAATCTCCATAAAGAAAAGGTGAACGCAGACCTTCCAACAAAAAAGTTTAATCCCTTTAACATCTAAATGATGCCGGATGTCTTGTGACTGAAAAGTTCAGCTTTGTTCAAATTTGGATGTGCTGGATTCGCAGGGTGTTTCTGCTGCAGATGCTAGAATGCTCAAGACATACTAAAAAGAGTTTTTGCCTGAGTACTATTGTCAATTGACTGTACAATTAATCAAAATTGAATCAAAATCACAAAGTCAATGGCTAAAACAATGAATAGCAAAGGTTTAAGTTTCTAAAGTCCAAAAATGTTTCTGCGCAAACAACAAACTTTTCTGCTTAAAAACTGTTACTGTTTCGATTAAATTTGTTTTAAAAGCTTACATATGATTAAATTATTAATGTTGTCAATTCACCTATAGATAAATAAAATGTGAACCCTGAATTTTATTATTAAATCATGTTACAATTTGAATCACAATCACATTGCTGGAAAGAAATATCACATTTACATGTTGTTGTTTTTTGTAATTGTGCAGCCCTAATCGTCAAGGCAACTCTTTGAGAGAAATTACAGCAACATAGTAAGTTATCATTAACTTTACCTTGACTGAAAAACAGGTGCTGTTCTGTGAAACTTGTTTTAAACCCATCCATCCATCCATTTTTTTCCGCTTTATCCAGAGTCGAGTCATGGAGGCAGCAGTGTCCTCACACATTTTCTTCAGCTCCTCCGGTGGAATCCCGAGGCGCTCCCAGGCCAGTCGAGAAACATAGTCCCTCCAGTGTGTCCTGGGTAGTCTCTGAGGTCTCCTTCCGGTGGACATGCCTGAACCGTTCAAGAGGCATCTGAAACAGATGCCCAATCCACCTCAGCTGGCTCCTCTTGATGTGCAATGGCTCTACTCCGAGTTCCTCCCATAGAGAGCAATAATTTGGACAATCTACATGCAGTAGATAAGTTTGCAAAACTTCTGCAAAAAGTTAAGTCAATAAAATTGTATCTTGTGCAAAATTGAGTCAAATATTTTCAAACTAGTGCAAACCTATTGAGCCAAATATTCGGTGCTTTCAGCAGTACAGAAATAAACTGTGAAACAAATACTAAATCTATAATCAAGTTAGAAGTTATTGTCCCCAAATATTGTACTCTTGAATGCACACATTTATTTGTTGTTTTGTTGTGTATAAAGCAGTCTGGCATATGCATTTGCTCTACTGCTACAATCTCGTGTGCATTTTCACATTGTTTTTCCACGCTCTAGTTGTCTGTATCCAGCTATTTAGCCAGCCAGCTATCAATCACCTCAATTATGGCTCGCGAACTTCAAAGAGATTGTGGCGCGCAGCTCATTTTGGGTCTATTAGGGACAGCTCAGTGGTGAGGGGGAGAAAGAGGGGTGTAGAGCCGTGTGCCAGGGGAATCTCTGGAGCACTGACAGTCAATGTCCTCATTTAAAGATGAATAGTGGAGGCTCATGTCTGTTCTTAAAGCTTGATGTTTAATTGATGAGCTTATATTAGTTTATTTTTAATGTAGATGACACTGGAGTATATTAGATGTCAGTGCTTATGTGCGTTTATGAAGAGCTGATTGAAGTTAATGGTGAGCTATCGTCACTGTGTAAAACTTCAGCCCTGTAACTCTACCCAACTTTAAAGTGTAAGTTTGTTCTTCATGACTTAAATAGACTGACTAAATATGGACTGATGCTGTGAGGTTTGTGCAGTTTTAAGACCTTCCAATTCATTGCCAAATTCCCCCTTTAAGAAGTGTGTGCAATACTTTTCACATCATAGAAATGTAAAAAGATTTGACCGTTAGTTTGAGGTCAAGTTTGACATTTAGCTTTCCGGTTATGTGGGCACAAGGATTTGTTCAAAAGACAACTCCATGGTGTGGCCGTGTGGTGCATGGTGAAGTTGGGCGTAACAGAGACTGATGTATACCTTTTAGCACTTGCACAATCACGTAAGCTCTCTATCGTTTTGTTGGCCTGCTGGCTGGTTCATCAGGCATCATCATTTTGCTTAGCTTTGTTTTGACTTAATTTCAAATACCCACCAGAACCAGTTTTATTGTCATTGTGAAAGAAGTAAACCACCGGGCTGCAGCGTCTGTGTGCGCCGCCACTTGCTCTCCCAAAAGTTAAATACAGTTATTGCAAAAGCATATCTGACATGATGGAATTTTTTTAGGAGGAATAGAGGGAGTCTAAAGGCAAAGAAAGGGAAAGGTGGTGGATATCAAGGACAAGGGAAAGCAGGGGGAAATGTGTATGATGCTAGCATCTGAGGCTATGCAAAGTGTGAGCCAAGGATGTTTGCAAATACTCCTTCGGGATCCGGTGTATGGCAAAAGAAGGTAGAGTAACCAAAATTTACGATGACCTACCCACAAATTAAAACAATGAAACATGGAAAGACAACCAGGTCAAGTAGAGAAGATTCAGTGAAAACAAACAGTTTTTTAAAGTAAAAACTAAAACTACATTAAAATATCTGTGTAATTGTTAGGACTAACGCATAAATAGACATACCTGCATTCTATTTTGGTTTAATTCCGATTAATTCAGTTTTGACACATTTGTATATTCTCAACAATGTAACTCCATGTACTTAGTATTGAAATGGAGCCCAAAAAGACAGAAATTGAATCCAAGTGACTTCAAAACATTATTATTTAATACAGAGAGTGATCACTATTGGTTAAATGCACTCATTTAGTTGCAGTGCATCAAGTGATTGGTCAGTGATCATCAGGTTAAAAGGATATGTGAAATTACCTTTTAGATCTCTCATTTCAAAGTATAATTTTATTTAGAAACATGTTTTTTGCCCATCATCTGACTTTATCATCACATTCTCACGCTAGCAGAACTTTATTTTTACATTTCTCATCAACATACTTTTGTTTCTGCAGCCATGTTTTTTTGTTTTGTAAGTATTGGGAGGGATTTTCAGCTTTGCGGTTTTTGGCAATCTTTGTTCTCTAAATACTCCTATGGGACAAATAAAATCTGTCTTATCATGTGATTAGCCGTACAGCAAAATCAGTGTTCATGTTGTTTGTGTATGACCTAAATGAGTTCCACATTTGAGTTGCCGACAATCAAGCAAGCGTTTAGCACATCACTTACCTCATCTCCTGTCCTCCCCATTCTCTGTGTCGTATTGTGTGTCTGTCTGTGCCCCATACAACGTTGTCAAACTTCATTACCAACTTCTCCGTCTGCCAAATCCAACTGTATTTTCCGCCTCGGATGCTTGCTTGTGTTGCGGTCAGGAAGCGGAGCCAGGAAGAAGTCATTTTGATTGGACCATCCCGACAAGCCAGTGTTGCATTTCAAAGAGCAAACATCGTGGACTATAATTATGTTTAGCATCGCCTATACAGTCTAAGTCGATGTATTTTAATTTAAACTGCGTACATATAGTTGACTTCTGAGGAAACGCCCACGGACGAACATCTGTGGGGGGAAAAACTCTTATTTATTTTAATGAAGGACAGCTTTCTGATCCACTGCTTGACAAATGCAACAGCAAATGCAAACTTAAGAAGATACTTTGTGACAAACACAGATCCAAAGACATGGAGATAAATACAGTGATTCAATGGCCCAAGTGTGTAAAGATAAATGCTAATGACAGCTGTGGGCAGAATGCTAATGTGATGCTAGCGTCGCCTGCTGTGTTTTAGCATGTACAGAACAATCTGTTTACTGTCTTGATAAAGCACCACATCAACAATCTTTATTTAGACTTAGTAGTTATAACACTACTTTATTAGTAGGTATAACACTACTAATATAGAGTATATCCCCACAATATTCATTCATTCATTTTCTACAGCTTAATCCCGTTAGGGGTTGCGGGTGACTGGAGCCTATCCCAGTGACTTTGGGCCTTAGGCGGGGAACACCCTGGACAGTGGCCAACTTGCCGCAGGGTTAGACAGACAAACATTCACTCTCTCATTCACTCACTAAGGGAAATTTACAGTGATGCCCAATTAACCTAAACATACATGTCTTTGGAGGTGGGAGGAAACCGGAGTACCCGGAGAAAACCCACGGTAACACGGGGAGAACATGCAAACTCCACCCAGAGAGATCGTGAGATGTTGATATGGTCCGACCCGGGAGTCGAACCCACGACCTCCTTTTTGGGAAGCCAGAGCTCTAACCACTCTGCTACCGTGCACCCCTTCCCCACAATAGATCATGGTCTAAATTCCTTTTTTTTTTGTTTTATCAGTTTAGACAACGCTTTTTAGCAAATCATAAACATGATAATATAGGCTATAAGATATTTCTGAAAATTATAAATGACATGAGGCTTCGAAATCTTTAATTGTTACCTCGCAACCATATGCGCAAACTGAACCAAAATTCTTATAATAGAAAGTAATATCTGTTTGTGTATATAAGGGGTAGGCGTAATAAGCTACAACTTCTGCCTACTCCTTTTCAGACTCTTTGTTGTTGATTTTAGTCTATATTGTTTTTATGTTGTTGTTGTTTTTTTCTTGTTTTTTTTTTTGGTCTTTCTATGACCAAAACAGAAATGTCTGAAAAAATAAACTGATTGATTGTCATCTAAAACAGGGGTCTCAAACTCAAATGGAGCTGGGGCCAAAATGATCGAAGTCAAAGGTGGTCAAGGGCCTCATTTTAAAATCAAGCCCTGCCTATGTTATATAGTTTTATATTACTTAGGCCTCTGTGTTATTTAAGAAAAGTGAGGGGAAAAAGTGGGTAACAAGGGTCAGACTGTCCTTCCCAGAAAAAAGTTGGAAAAATTGTATGTAATTTGCTGTATCCCCAGTGTATTTTAGGTTGTATAGACACAAGGGTTGTAAAGTAATGTTTATTAAAGACAATGTACAATTACTTTAAGCACAATGGCAGAGATGCTTGTTCCAGATTACGGGGGGTGATCTGACCTATTAGCCTTTCCAATTACAAAGAAATGAAATTGCATTTACACCAGATTCCTTTTAGTCGTCCTCCATCTGATTGAAATATTATTGGACTGTAAAATGCTGCAAACAGAACCTCTTTCAATGACATCTTATCTATGCTTTTCATTGCAAACTGGTTATTGATTGGTACAAAAACATTTAGTTGTATAACTACAGCAGATGACAGGTCACAAAATAAAAATAAAACTAGAAAAACTGTCATGAGCACTTAAAGGACTCTCTGCTAATGCACATTTTATATATATATATTTTTTTTACATTACAATTTCCTGCCATGAGCCATTAGCTGTGAAGACGAGACTGTATTAGCAAGAGTGCTTGTTCTGGGATCATGTCAATACTCTGAGAACGCATTTGCACTGGCCGCTAATCAAAGCAGGCTGTGCAAAGATGCCTCTAATTTACGACATGCTAAATACTAATATACGTGCCTCCATCCCATCTCCGCCCTGAAATAAATCCCGTCAGAGCACAGCAATACTTTCCGGAGCGCAGATTTGCAGCCATGGGAAACGGTGTTGTTGTAATGATAAGAATGCTTAGTCCATATTTTATCCCTTTCGCACTAGCGGTTGTTTATTTACGTTGGAGATGAGAGCGGAGGGGCTAGCGCTGGGCCAAGCTTCAGTTCAATGTTCGTGGGGTTTCAGGCAGATGAGCTTTTCCAAATAAAGCCTGGCCCAATACAAAGTTAGCCCCATATTTATTAAACAAGCTTCATGGTGGTTTCCCGCTCCTACTGAGCTGAGCTGATCCGCAGGTTTAGTCTGTCGTGGCCAGAGATGGAGGATGTTTATGAGTTCACACAGCACAACTGAACAATTCATTGCAAAAACAGAAATGTGCAGCTGTATAGAAGGGTTTTCAAAGTTTGTGGGATAATCCAAAACAACTTTTTTGTTTAGAAAATCCAGTAATATAGCTGTCCGTGTTTCAATAAAATGGGGTATTTCTCCAGTTTCAGTGAGCTTGATTGACAAATGAGTTCAATCAATTGTAAACAAACATGGCTGCTTAGCAAAGAAAAAATATCATGGAGAATTGAAACATTTGCATTATTAATTCAGTAGTAATGGTAAGCTACTTTGGTAGTCACAGCTGTCCTGGGGCAGACGTCAGAGACAGCCAACAACAACCATTTACACACACATACAGTATGTTGTATTGTCATATGTCATGGATACCGTACATTGACCTCTTAACCTAACCTACTACTTGCCTAAACTTAACCTAACTCTCACCCTAATCCAAACCGTAACCTTATTTGAACTGAAAACCATGTTGCTTATCTCTTATGAAAGATTTACATCAGGACCTGCTTTTTGTCCTCATAATATAGGCAGGTCCTCATAAAGTGAGTATGTATACAACTTTTGTTTTTATAATGTGATGAGCACCCGCCCACACACACACATCAGATCCATACTAGGCAATGTGTAAAGTGTTCTGCCCAAGGGCACACATCTTTTACTTTTTAAGTTGTCTCACCTGAAGTTTCAATGGTCTCCAATCCAAGTGCTTTCCGGTGCCAACCTGCTTAGATTCTCAGATCTGAGGAGATCAGGTATTAGAATGCCTGTATTGACATGTTAACAATTTTTAGCTTCATTGGCTTTTTTTTTTCAAAGGCTTTGAGTTTATGCAATTAAACACTTTTTTTTGTTTAAGATGCACTATGTTGACCAAAAACAAATTTGAATAAAGGGATGTTTTTGTCATTTAGATTTCTTTGTTGCACTAAATAATAAATACTAATCTGCGTCTTTACTTTGAGCAAGCGTTCATGACCCTTTAGCCGTATTTTTTTCCCCACATTATTGCATAAAAAGTATTTTTCCTGATGATGATTGTGAATGAATGATTGTTTTTAGCTTTCTATTTCTACTGAATTATGTAGTTGACTTTTCACCTCCAGAAAGTTACACAGTTTTTCTTTTTTTTTTTTCATGCCTTGTCGTGGTTGACTAGAGCCTATCCCAGTAACTTTGGGCATTGGGCAGGAATATACCCTGGACAATGGCCAACTCGTCGCAGGGATAGACACTCTCTCATATACTCACTAGGGGAAATACAGTGATGCCAAATTAACCTAAACACGCATGCCCCTTTAAAATGTAAAATTATTGTTTTGGGGATTCAATTTTTTTTTATGATAAACTATCTTTCTTATAGTCATTTCATAACTTTACATATTCATCTTAAAATATTCACCTTAGAAGCAATTTTCCTCATATCTCTAAACTTTTATATACCCACGTATATAAAAGCTAAGCATGAGAACCTGATCGTAAACAGAGGTTGAGAGAAGTGTCAAAGATAACCAAACATTTGAATAAATTCTTTGAGTAGCTTGCTTTTAAATCGGCAGTAGTGTGTTCAAATATATAACAGTTCAAGGCCATCTTGTGAATATACTGCTTTTGTGCTCCCAATGTTTTTTTTAATATATAAATTTAAACTCTTCAGCAGATGGAAGGTCCACCCACAACATTCATATCACCTCATTTATTTCAAAAACTTCCTGCTACTTTATCATTATTCACATCATTTCTTCCATTCGTTTTTCTTTGACATTTGGTGACAAGTCTTGAAAAATCGTTAGCAGAACTGTGACCTCCTCGGTGTCTTGTCATATCTTCCATTGAATCTTTGTTTGAACATCGAAGTGTTGAAGGCTTTTGCACCCACCGTAAAATTAAGGTCGTAGATCATGACAAGTTTGCCAAAATATACCTTTCCGTCATTCCGGTGAAGAAGTGACCCCCAAATGTTAAAGCTAGCGCCAAAGTAAATATCTTCGATGCGGTTTAGCTGCTGTAGCACCTCCGTAGAAGAAGTGATGTGAGCTTAGCCTAAGTACAGCGGTCAGACTGCAACATCAGCTGTAATATGGGACAGGAATGAGACGAATGCCTTGTTCAATAGCAGCCTGACAGCAATAGCTACAAGCCTTCAAGTATAATAAAGCCCGGGAGAACGTCTTTACAATGGGGAAACGGCGTCTTCCGCGAGATGGATGGCTCACTTGGACCAACTGTTCGCATTTGAAAAACATTATGCAGTGTCAACGCAAGACGGAGGGACACTTTAGTATCGCGTCTTGACAGATAAAGTGTTTTTTAAGTTGTAATTGAAGGGCCATTGTGGTTGCATTCAGTTGTGTAAAAGCAACAATGTGAGGTTTGCGAATGTGTCAAAATGAAGTGATTTAAAAGGTCGATATTACACTCGTTTTGGATTTATGCTAATGTCTTGGTTCCTTGCCAAAACATACTTGCAGTTATTGTTTATTTTGGGCATGAGTAAGTAACAAATTATACATGTTTAAGGCTGTGCTCTTCTGTAACTTAAAGAAATTTCTGGCCAATCTTGTAACATCCAACATTCAAAACAACCTAAAAAACAGAATCTGAAGTCTTAAACAAGACCTAATGAAACAAATTGCACTTTAGTGTGATTTATGACCTTTAAAAGATCACTTTGTAATTTCTGGAAAGTTCAGATAATGAATTCTCTCCTCTTTGTTTTTCCACTTTCCCTGAATGTTCGTTTAATCTTTATCTCAATGGGGACAAGCAGCTGATGTTATCAGGCCAAAGTACAAGTCAGATCCGTGGAAAGAGCTCACAGTAAAATTATGTTTTCAATGTTATGTTTAAAGCATCTATATTTATGAGCAATAAATACACCCATAAATAAATATATTCTAGATGATGTTTAATGCCATACAAGGGAACATTCTTGGCAGTGTCATCCCCATGGAGATCTTTTTGTTACAAAGCAATTATGGGTCAGTGTTTGGGTTTTGACTTTTTCAACTACAGTGTTCCCTCACTCTAATGCAGTTCACTTTCCACAGCTTTGCGGTTTTGCTGGCTTTTTTTTTGGTGCAAATTATACATACTTGTATATATTTTTTTTTTTTTCAGTGCACGGTCCTATAGATGTGCGCTGTAAGCGTGCTTTGCTCTCAAATGCACTTTTTGAGGACCGTATCCCATCGCAGCATTCACAAGCAACAGCACAGAAGCTCTTTTGACAGTTTGGATCATGTAGGGGAAGCTGACCTGACACTCGTACGTTTCTCCAGGTGAGGATTTGACTCTTCAACACAGTCTCACTAGATGGCGTACTTTTACCACGACATAAAAACAGCGTATTTTGACCACGGGTTACAGCTATTTTTAGTACTTATGTTACACCGTGCATGTAGCACGATATGAAAAAGCGTAAAAATGACATGAGATTTCACAACGTTAAAATAGGACGAGTTTTGGTTGCAGCCACGTGGGGACGTTTTCTTCAAGTGAAACCGGTAAGTTTAGGCATAAATTTTATAAAATTGGTAAGATTAGGTCTGGGGCTTGGGGCAGGTTAATCAAATAAGAACACGTCTTAACAACCACCACTGAAATGAATGGGGGCTGTGACGCGTACTATAATTACGCAGAACAGCCCTAAACTCGTGCTAATCATACCTAATTTACATATTGTGTAATGTCGTGGTAAATGTACCCTTTCTTGTGAGATCGGCCTCGACTCTTTGAGTTCATAGTTTACGATGATGAGTTTGTTCATGCTGGAACGTCATTTGTGTAGTTCAGAGATGTGTTTGAGGAGCGGGTTGTGACTTCGCTAGAGTTCGGATGTGTTTCGTTTCGGCTCTGGAGCCCGTGTGATTCGTGTCTCTGCGGTCGACTGTGGAGCGCAGCGGGACGGGCAACGTGCCAAAAGCAAAGCAGGCGAACGCGCACAGCACCGTCCCTCTTTAAGCGGTCACAAAAACGACTTGCGCTGTTGAATCTGGCGGTGAATCACGTGTTTAGCGCATTATTACATGTACAAAAGACACTAAACATCAAAACCAGACGGGTTATCAACTGAAATTATTGGTAAAAAATGAAGATCACTATTTCACGGCTTTCGCCTTTCACCTTATTTTTGGAATGTAACTCTTGCGATAAACGAGGGACCACTGTGCTACTACTTCGTTACTAGCAGAAGCTCATTTAGTGCAAATAGAAGGACAATCAAAATATATAAATACGTAATTGCAAAAGCAAGTTTTGGGGAAATGTGCTGGTCCAATAATCACAACATCTATTAAACTCCTGTCACTTCACATACGTATTGTATTATCCAAAGACTATCACTGCTTTACTCTTTTACCTTTTGTATAACCTGTTTTTTGTTTGGCTGAGGCAGAGAACAGGACTGAGGCCAAGTTGTGTACAGTCAGCTCAAGTGTCTGTCCCAGGATACTGTTGCTGCTGTCGTACTTGTTAGTGTTTGGTCTGAGAGCCTGTGTGCGGTAAACAGGACGTACAGTGAGAGTGGGACATGAGCCAGTGGACACAGCTGAGGAGGACCAACATGTGAGGACCACCAGCAGCTTAAAGTCATGAGAGCCTGAGGGACAAAGCGATACATTTGCTTTGCTTCAACCAGGTCTGACAGTTGGATGGACACTACATCCAGAAAACAGCAGTGAAAGTTTTGAGAAATTGACAGTTGGACAGTTAAATACAAACAAGCTCATTTTCTGTAGAACTTTAACAAGAAAATGTTGGATGTTTATGACATATTCTGTTTGGCAAACTGCACAATGACAAACTAATTAATGAATTAATTAAATTAATAAAATCCATTGTTTAAGTTTTCTGGTGATATGGTAATGTGATCTGGTTACCATGCTTGGTTCCATGTTTATGCTTTTCCAAAGTATAGTTTTGCAGAAAATAACTTGAAAAATATTTGAGCTAAATATGTATAATCAACAACCACCTCTTAGACCTGAGGAGGTCGAAATGCTTTTCCAGAAAAAGTTGGAAAGTTGGTGTTTTTCCATTGACGTGTGGCAAATATGTAAATCAAGTTAAATAACATATCACTGCTGTAGCTCAAAAATAGAAGGCTACAATCTTACATACATAGTACAATGATGCACAAAGCATTGTATGGACTGAATAAAGGCAGGTCAATTATCTGTGATGATTCACATGTTCATTCTACAGGTGACTGACACATGCAGAGAGTATATCTCAAAGAACACAAGGGTTTCAAGAGCAGCTATTTAAGGTATCATGCTATTACACAGAGAAAGCATAGCCTGATGTGTAGGAGAACACAGATGGAAAATAACCTGTGACTAGTTCAGGAATATTTAAAGAAATGTTGATTAATATGTGCTTTGTAAAATAAATCAACAAAAATGAAAGAATGAATAAATGAACAAATAGTCGAGTTGCACTAACATCATCTGCTAGCCTTGTTGCCGTTTCTATGTGATAAACTTACAAAATAAAGGGTATAATATCATATTCTATGTTACTATTTGACACAAGTGACACAAGGTCAAAAGAGAAGAATACATACAATCTGCCATCTCATCTTGGTTGGTTCTGGCCAACACACCACTCTGCTCCTGCTGATTGGACAACTATACTTCCTGCTTTTTGGGAACTGTCTGCAGTCCTGCGATACCTGACCTAGTAGCTGGAGTGAAATGTAATTGAGTGGAGACACTAGGTGGGGCCGGCCTGGCTAATCATCTGCATCAAGCATCCAAAAATGTCAAACTGTGACATTTCCATTCGTTCACAATCCTTTATCATCAGGTCTTCAATAAACAATAATACAGAACATGTCGATCCTAGTGGTCATTGGAACCTTGAAGAAAAAGACCTATTCAGGTACCATTTACAATTTATGTATTAAGAAAATATGTTGCGTGAGTGGAGAAAAAACACTCACCGTAAATTAAGCGACACAAATAGAAACATTGTTATAGGTTTGTTTTGCTCAGGGTCACATAAAAATGTTTAATGCCAATTTCACAACTTCACTTCTCCTTGACTTAATCAGTCCCTGAATTGCCACTTATATGTTCAGTACAATCATTTACACCATCATGGTACTTTCCAATGTACTTTCACAATTCAAAACTTCATGCATCAAAGTCAAAGTGCTATAAAGTTTCAGGAAATGTCTGACTGGCTCCAATTTGTTTGGGGGGGTGCTAACTTTACAGAACTATTCTGACATTGTGATGTTAACATTTCATACCATAGAATCAACTTGAAGGAAAGAGGACCAGGCTGCATTGATCACACAGCACACCACTCACGTACGCCATTCATGCAAAACGTCTGGCCTACACACTTAACTTCCAACTGCGCCAACCAAACACTCTCCTTCCTTAGCTCAAGAAAAATATAGCTTACTGCTGTGTTTCGCTTCACAACAAGAAGTGCTGCCAGGACAAGAGAGAGAAGGTACTTTGAGGTCATTCGTAAAGGGAAAACAGTCCAAAGATTTTACTTGTTCGATTTCAGGACGCACCTCCAAAAACTGCAGGGATCCAGCGGGCACGGACCAGAGTTATAGATCAGCTCGCCTTTGCTTTGCTGCCCACGAGGGACACAAAGGGCTCGGAAAGATGTGATGTGCGGTGAAGCTTTTGGGGGCCGGACAGAGACGGAGAGAAGGAGGGGGGCAGAATTCAATCAGAGTTGACCATCTGCCAGGCCACTTGTAACGCCAAAGGTGCTGCGGCCCAGAATATCTCCAGAGCAGTGCGCGCGGGGAGAGGTTCTTCCGCTATGCTGCAGGACTGTGAAAGATAGATTGTTGTGGTGGTTTGGGATACGGCTGTAAAAAGAAAGTATGGAAAAACTATTACGTGTATTGGAAGAAATTCTCAGAAACGTGTGTAGAAATTCATGCTGGTTTTAATGTTTGGAGGTTTTGAGACATTGACTATTTATCATTGAGGATTTAAAAACATGATTTAATTTTGTCTTTTCAAACATTCATATATTGGATGCAGTTACTGCCCACATGTTTTGCTCACTTACCTAATGCATTCTGAGCCTCCAGATCTTCACCTCTGTGTGTTTTAATCTTTTTTCACAACTGTTAGGAGCGAGAGGTGCTGGAATGAAAGCTTATACAATGCTAACAGCAACAACAGACTTTCGTGAATCAGAAATTTCGTAAACGAGAGGGACATTATTAGACGGAGACAGGACATTTTGGACTTGGATTTCCACCTGAACAGATTCTTTAAAGGTCCTATACTTGATATTTTGCTTCCTTAAATTATAAACAAACAAAAGTTATACATTTTTTAATGACTTGAACTTAATTTCCTACACAAGTCACGTTTTGCTCACTTACCTTAACTGTTCATTACAATGTGTTTTTTGGTTCTTTTCACAGCTGTTAAGAGCGAAATGTTCCATATGCGAACAGCAGTTAGCCACAATGCTAACAGCAACAACAACAACAAAAGAGCTCATTTCATTACAAAATAATAAGTACATATTGGTGATTAGCAGTAAAAGCTAAGATATAGGAATACAACTACAGTATGTTTACAAAGCCCAAAACACATAATATTGCTTGCAAAGTTTTTTCTTTTCACCGACTAGATTTAGAATTTCTAACTTGCTAATGCTAATCTGACGGCAGAAAAGCTCAGAAGAATTCTTGATTTGTTGACTTAAACACAACTCACAAGATCTCAGAGGTTGAACTATGATGTTGCACATTAGGAAAGTTCAGTGTTTTGGAGAGCAAAGAACTCTTCTAAATAAGATCAATCAAACTGGTGTGAACAAAACTAAATACATAATAATATAGAACATGACCTAAAGCTCCAAAAAAATTGTTGTATGTGTCCTTTAAGTAAAGTATGAAAGCACCAGTTTTAGCTTTTACTGAAGAATTTCATAAAATGTTCATGATATAAATGTTTGGCACTGATGCATTGGCTCGAGGAACTGGCTTGAGTCCAGCACATCTAGGCTAATATTTTGTGTAAACTTTTACAGCTAAATTTATCATACACACTGTGATACTTAGAGTTCATTTAGTGAAAGTTCATTTGTATTCACGTCAATATTTACTTGGATTTAGTACAGATACTCAATTGCTTAAACACTCTACTTTTACTAATGTTCATTTAACTACTGAAAATAAATCCAATAAAGAATGAAACACAATTATTTCAGCATGGTTTAAAAAGAACTGACGTCTGAATGAGCCTTCATACATTCTCACTGAAAGCTCTTCCAGCAGAATTCAACACAAAATCAGCAGCACAACCTAGTTCTTTTCAGTATTTTATGTTTACAACTGATTTTGACATTTATCGAAAAATTGGTGAGAACTGAAAAGGCAGTGCTACCCACGAGTGTAAAATCTAGATAGTAAATGTTTAAAAAGCAGCAAATTTGGCATTCAGAGGCGATGGAGAAGCGTTGGAACAGCCTTCCGTCTCCTGAAGTGCTTTACAAAACAGTAGAATAAACCCAGCAGCGAGAGAGCCAAGGAGAGAAAGAAAAAGATGAAAACAAGAGCAGGAGGAGCAGCTGAAGCAGGAGAGGATGCTGTTTTAAATTGATTCCACATCCCGCGGGCTTTCCATGGAGTCACGCTTCCTTGCAGCTGCAGTCCTGGAGCTGGAGTGTTCCCGGGCGGAGAGCAGATGTGAGGGACCCCAGGCTCAGTGCTGTGTCCCCGAGGAACTCATCTTCACCCCAGGCCATTTTACACCACACCACAGCCGTCCTATTCTCTTATCTTCAAACCTGTCTCAAGGATTCTGCTACTGGAGACGGCTGCCTCAACAGAGAAGGAATGACTTTTCCTAAGCGTACTCGAGTCTTACTGAGCATTATTTTGCATTACTTAATATTTTTAATTCCTCATTTCTCATAAGTTCAACTGCAAAACAGATATCTCCAGTTTAAAAAATTGCCGAAATTGCTTCTTGTTTCATATCTTCTCTAGTAACAGTGATGTTGAATGATGTTGAATGAACTCCTGATGCTAAACAGGAGCCTGGACTGGTTGCAGTGTGAACCTGGGTTAATGCATCACGATAGTCATATGTAAGACAATGGGTACAATGACCATTGCCATTAATCGATTTATTTTCACAGCAAAACACAAGGAAGTAGTGGTGGACTGTAACATAAAAATAAAATACATTTAGCTAAAGACCCCAGTTCAAAAAAGCAACATTTCATTAATACAAATTATACTTGACTATCTGCTGCTTGTCATGTAAGATTGTCATTATGAAGGCTCTTATCAACGCTAATGTTTTGAACAAATAAATGAACATTTTCTTATAATAAGCTGCTATGGTTCAAATATTATAAAACGTCTGAAAAAGTCTCCATTAAGCATTTTTACTACAACATAAAGACATAAATACTTAAGTATAAAAACTCACCTAGCATTAATCCTCATCTGCCAAGATAAAAACCCTTTCAGCCCAGTCGTAAATTCCCAAACCCATTGATATTGCAAAGCACACACAGGTTAGCCATGTTTATAGAGGCACCCATTGTTAGCTTAGCCCTTCTTTGGACATGCCAGGTATCTGTTGCTAGGTTGTCACACTTCTGCATCGCATCAATATATCACACGGTTGATTTGGCAGTCACATCACAGCTCCGCAGCGGTGGATGGAAAAGCCCTGGCCAAGAAACCCTGCTTTTTTATAATTCTACAAAAGGCTGCAGGCCGCGCTGATGCAGTGGCAAATTGAAGAATGAATGAGAACTGACAGGTCTCCCAAGGAAATCAATGCTATAAAATAGGTTGCCGATATGGAAATGTGGCGCAGATGATCACCTGGAAGCAGTTGCAACATTTTTCCAATATTTCATGTTTGGACAAAATGATTAGGCTGTCCTTTGGGGTCAGGATGCTGAATTATGCGCTAAGTTAAATCAGTTGACAATTCAAAACACTGTCTGTTTGAAGTACAGTGATGCATAAAGTTTTCGAGGCATGAAAATATCTATTTCTGGAGCGAAAAGAACCAAATCTGTCAAAGTGAAATAAAGATTTAATATTGTTATGAAAGTGTTAGAAGAGTTTTTGTCAGTTTATGACTTCAGTTACATAAATCCTGTGTCCACAAAAACTTGGATATGTTCACAGCAGGCAGCGACACATTTGTAGCATTTTGAGAACTATCAAGTTCAAGCAAGTCTTTTGTTTTCAGCCAAAGAAGAAACACTCATACGCTCTAAAGGTTTGTATGATTGTATTTACAATAGACTTTAGAATATAAGCCTGGTTATGTTTGTGTGGGTGTAGTGGACTTACTGATTATTATTCAGTTATTCTATCTATGTTTCTGTCTGCTCAGTTTGAAGTGAATGAGTTTAAGATTAAATATGACCTGCTACTTCTGTTCTCGTAGATTATGTTACAATCTGGCTTCTTAAAAAAAATAGTATTGACAAGAAGATGTTATCGTTCCTACTGCGAACCCTCCTCTCCTTTCACATCTACTGATTTTCTGTTAGTTAGTAAACATTAGAGTTATGTTTTAAAGTTTTTTTTTTTTTAATATTCTTTGAATACAGAACTTTTTTTTTTTTCAGAGAACCAGATTTTTTTGGTGGGCAATAACATCTAGGTCAAAGCATATCCTAGAAAAAAAAAAACAGAATTCAAGAAAAAAAAATGTTTCTAAAGATTGGTCATGGGTCGGATTTAATTGTATGGAGGGCCTGTCTCTCACACTATGGCCAAAAATTTTGATTTCTTCAGTTCTGAATTTTTAAATATTTCTTTTAATTTGCCTGGCTTTGATGATCTTGAAGCTTAGAATGTACTAATATTCTTTTAATTCAATGACTATTTTCCTTGATAGTACCTTTGGTATGAGTTTCCATACTCATATTGCTGGTTGGGAGACACTGCTTCAT
Organism: Mugilogobius chulae; assembly: GCA_038363315.1. Lineage (NCBI taxonomy): Eukaryota > Metazoa > Chordata > Actinopteri > Gobiiformes > Gobiidae > Mugilogobius > Mugilogobius chulae. The sequence continues at coordinate 28,120,099 of CM076405.1, read as the reverse complement.
ACATCCCAGTACAAAAAACAATCAAATGCATGTTTTGGACCAAACATGTATTTAAGACATGATTGTTGGAAAGTCAAACATGCAATTATGTAATAGGGCTTTGCCAAAAATCTAAAGATTGTTAGAAAGAGATCCTAACTTTGCCAACTGTCAAAAATCCTCAGATTTGTCAACCAGTCATGTCGCAGTAACCGCTGTATCTGCTTTCTCGGTTGTCTTTTGTATGAAATACGACAGCTCCCTCACCCCCTTCGAAACACAGGCCCCAATTTCAGGAGAGTTACTTTTGCAAAACTGGCAATGAGATACTACTTTGGCTGTTACAAATAAATTCAATTAGAGGAGGTGCAGTAGATGCCTTTGTGAAACACAATACAGTCTCTGAAAAAAAAAAAAAACATATACAATGAAACGTGACAACAGTATGATGTAAAAACAGTAAAACAGCATGTTTCATGCTTTTTTTTTTTGCAAAAATTTTATAAAAAGCCAAAATGCACAGCCGCGTGCCAACATTTTCTTAGGATTTATTGGCTAAGTTTAAACTTTAAGTTACTGAAACTGTTAAGTTTAGGACTAGTCTAGGGCTTGGGATAGGTTAAGATTTACCATTAACCATTTAGAAGTAGACACAATTAAGCTTTTTAAGATACACTGACTGCAAAAATAGTCGTGTAATAAATACAGGCTATAAAATAAAACGTAATATGTAGAGTTGCGTAGACATTACAAATAAGTTGACATGGAAGTAAGTACGAGTTGAGGTATAGTCATTAGCATGCGTGCCTTTCAGAGAGCATGTTTTTGTGTCCTTATGCTTTCCAAAACAATTTTCATGAGAGCTTGCCTCGTTCAGCCATTGCCAGACAGGTTGACACTGCTTTGAATGAATGAAGATTATACACACATTAAGCACTAAACCCATTATATTCTTGATCACATTAGTAGAAAACCATATGTCCACCATGGAGCGCGAATGTACGGAACATTTTCATCATAACACGCAGTAAAACTTACCGTTGAATGATGATGTTTATTTAAGGATATTCGTGCGTGAATCTAGTTTTGTATTAGGACAGATCTACAGTCGCAATATGTTTAAATTAACATTTTCAGGAAGTATAAATTCCCCCACACAGTCTGCCAGGAAACGCTCGACTTTATGAAGACATCTCCTGCACTTAATGGTTCAGTCTGGGCTTCCTCTGGCCGTGAAGTTTGATGTGTCTGGACGTACAGATGTGCTCATTCAGTTCAAATTGCAAGTTCGCCTTAAAAAAAAAAAAAATCTTTCAGTCCTTCTTTCTAACCCCCTGTGAGGCGTCCCACCAGCTCAAGACATCAGAGTTCATAACAACCCGACCCAGACTGCTTCTCCTCATTTGTTTTAGTCTTTGGCACCAAAATAATGGCTCTCCCGTCTTTGCAGGAGACTTTGGCGTTCCTCCACCTCATCGATCACACGTCTTCTCTCCGGCGGATGGACTGCTTCTGCTGCTGTCCCCTGTGCTCTCTGTCCATGTCCAGGCCTATCAAAGAGAGCCTGTTGCAATTACCCTCTGCACCAGCATATATCAACAGGGCACTGGAGCTCCATTCATTCGGCTTTGTTCTGTTCCAGTGCGAGAAGTGATGCTGATGTCGAGTGACGCGGCTGTGCAAAGAGCTTGAAGCGAGATTTGTGGCTCTGTGTGTTAGTCATGCAGATCTATGCAAATTGTTTTTAGGTGTCTTTCTTCCAGATCATATTGTATTTGCTATCAGCTTCTGTGGTGAGGACTTCTGTAACTAATAAGGTTTAGGTTGCTGTAAATACTGAAGACATTTGCCCATTGCATCCTTTGCTTATCTGTTTACCTTTTTTTTTAACTAGAGTAGCACAGGTGTCTGTTTTTAAAAGGAGTTTTGGGGGGGATTTGAGGAAAGGGGAGGAGTCTAACTGGTCAGACATTTTCAGCTGTCATCCTTGAAGAACTTTATCAGGAGTTGACCCATCAGGGGGCAAAATTCCTGTTGGCAGTCGTGGGTAACTGGAGCCTATGCCAGTGACTATGGCCTTAGGCAGAGAACATGCATGTTTTTGGAGGTGGGAAGAAACCGGAGTACCTGGAGAAAACCCACGGTGACATGGGGAGAACATGCAAACTCCACCCAGAGAGATTGTGAGATGTTGACATGGTCCAAACCGGGAGTCGAACCCACAATCTCCTTAATGGGAAGTCAGAGCTAAGCACTGTTCTACCGTGCACCCCAAAATAAATATATATTTAATCCTAATTTACAACACAGGCCATAAGCCTTTTATTAAAAAATAAATTAAAAACAACAATGTTTTTTGTAATTCTGGAGGAGGTCTGGGTGCCCTCCCCCAATACATTTTTTGTAAATTCTATGCAATTTTCTTTATTTTGGGTGTATTTTAGATGTGATATTTTAAGTATGTGGTGTTTTTTTTACTATAGCTAAAAAACCTAAGGCAGTGAAAAAACAAAAAACAAAAACATAGGAACTACCATAGAGTTGGTCTTGAGGACCCCAAGAGCCCATTTAGCACCAGCTGCTGTAAAGCGTCTTTAGGAGTGTCAGTGAGACTGACTCAGGACTGTCCTGTGTGATCAGAGCAGAGAAAGAAATGCTGAGAAAGAAAAAAAAAATATTTTGTTGCTAAATACAGTAGAAATATTTTATGGTTAAAAAACAGTATTATAGAAAAGTGAATATCTGTGTTTTGCGTGCACAGACATTTTTCTGAGTTTACAGTGGTGTGTTATTCTCACACTCCAACCTGCTGCACTGCTCCATAAACCACACTAAACCCCGATTTGTGACTGAACATGCACAAAAAAGGCACATCAGCCACGTAGATTTACAAAGCGTTTTACAGCCGCAAAGCTGGGCCATAATGACAGATTAATCTTTCTTAAAGTGCCTGCTTTCCTCTTTTAGACTAATTCATTACAGCGAGACTTGCAGGCATACTAAATAAGATCATGTGCAAATACAGTGTGACGGATGATGCAGTAAAACACCCCACACTGCCACATGAATTCATCCGAAAGCAAACATCAGTTGACAACAGTCAGAATTTACAGTGCACAGCAAAGGGAGGCTTTGTTAAGTCACCAGACAGGTGTGGTACAAGTGCTGTAGATTACAAACAGTGGACAAAGTCTGTTTTAAAAGACAGAGAAGTGCAATAGCTGGTCTACAAGAATATCGTCCAAGTAAGTCCCTGCAGTAAAGTGATATAAATCTACACGGTGTTGCCAGATTTTCAGAGAGCAACAAGTGGAATTTAGTCCAAAACAAACAACCTCAGCCCTTTAATAAAAAGCTAACAAAATAATCAATTACCACAAAACCAGGGGTAATGACTTTAACACAGTAAATACTTTGACACTTAAATATAAATGACCATATTTCATTCATTAGTGGAAACATTTTCTTCACTCAGAGCTGAAGAATGGCTTAATATTGTCTTTTTTATGACATAAAAGTGAGGGTGAAGAGTAAAGTCAATAAAACGCAACTCGAGCAAATTTCACAAGCACCTTTCCAAAATGAGAAGCCCAAAGTCACTATAAAGAAACAGATTGGCAACTCTGGTTGTACAATAGCATGCAGCTTCCAAACATTGAGATCATCTAACTACCTCAACATCAATAGATTTCTTCTTATTCCAATTTCCAAGATGACTCACGACCCCAAGGTGATTGGAAGAGCAAACATCATTTTCACACGATTAAATAACTTCTTATTAGCTTTTTACCAGCACATATATAAGTATGTCATGTCTCTGGTTTGCTAATAGTATCTTATTTCAACTCCAACACAGCATTTTTGTTTTCATCTTGAAGAAAATCAGCTTACTTTAGACTTCCCTGCTCATGTTTAAAAACTAGACTATATTTTAACTCGCTAAAGGTTAACCTACTGCCGACACTGAAGCTTCACGTGTGGAGGGGATAAAGTGGGAAGTGTGGGGTTTTCACTGCTGTTGAGCCCATTTATAACACAGCACACAGAACTGAAGTGGCACTTACAGCGTATGAATGTCAGCAAAAATGAAAGGGGCTGGTGAGGTGGTATAACATGTTCTGTGTGTGGAGAGACTGAAATGAAATAATTATGACAGGAGAAATGTTGAGGCCAATTATTTTAAAGATGCTCTTTCTTCTGGGGGAATTGCTACTTGATTGTTTTAACAGAATATTTATTGCTTTGTTTGTAAAGTACCACACCATACATATTTTGTATATATTTGTTCGATTTATCTAATTCTGTAGGTGCCAGGGATTGTTCTTTTTGAAATACAATTCAGTAAATAAACTTTAGCCTGTATTTTACCTGAATGTACTTATACTTATGATAGTTTGCAACACCAATGATCATGGTCTGTCCTTCCGCCTCTTGTCTGGGTTTGAAGATGGCTCACGGCTCTCCTTTACTTCATATTTACCTCAAACTTTATAAACTTTATGCAGCAAAGAATGGCATCAAGGAGTCAAACAATTTACATACTCTGGAGGTGAACAGCATACATTTTATTTGAGAGTTATTTTTGACAAGCTTTAATGTTAAAGTGTTACTTTTTCCCCCTTTATTTTGTAAGTATATTTGATATGTCACTTGCACATTTTGAAACATATGAGAATCCTTTTGACAATAATGGCAGCACTGTGGCAGAGAGAGGAGCCTCACAGCAAGAAGGTCGTAGGTTCAACTCCAGCACGGTCCGGGCCTTTTTGTGTGGAGTTTGCATGTTCCTCCCCGTGTCTGGGTGGTTTCCTCCGGGCACTCCGGTTTCCCCACCAACCAAATATATGCAGGTTAGGGAATGCTTGGTGTTGGTCGGAGGTTGAGGCGCTAGGAATTAAGGCAAATAACTTCTGCTGAGCTGCCCCAGGACTGCTCCCATCACTTTGGAAGACATCTGTCAGTGTAAATGTGATATATAAATCAATCATTCATCCGTTTAGTCATTCATTCATAAAGCATTCACATTTGTTCATAATTAGCTCAATAGGATTAAAAACATGATCAATACTATTCAGTCAGTTTTGGCTTGAAAATTCCAATGCTTTTACGACTCATATTCTCAGGACTATTTATTCTTCATCTTTCCATAGACATTTTTGGTTTGTCTTAATGACCAGCACATCTTGAAACATGCTTGGCACTGAAATAAAAATAACCCAAGATACTCATTTTTGGTCAGGTCATGGTCGGTTGTAGGACTGTCTCAGCTGCAGCTCAAAAAAAGCCCACATTTCAAATCATATCTGAAGTCAAGCCATGAAATTATGAATATTTCAAAACAATATTTTCTCTTACTACTTTTGTTTTTCCCAGTTTTTCCTGTGACCGTTTGACATTCTCTGAAGTTTGTGAAAAATACTTGGGATTATCGAGGCCACTCACTCCACAAAAGCAGAAGATGATTTAAAACTGACCTTCTGCTTAATTAGTGAGCAGGGGGAGATTTGACTACTTTGCTATGAATCATGGGAGTTAGCGTGAGGCGAGGGGAGGCCGCCGGGGGGACGATAGCGCAGTGATTAGGTGAGGTGCTTAAATCAATAGTGTTGTTGACCTGTGAACAGAACAGCATCAGGGCAGCAGCAGATGGAGGAAAGGATGAAAGGACATGATTAACACGAGTGACCCAGCGCAGATACAACAAAGGCATTTCTGCATATGCACTACTCATAACTGTTCGTTAATTAGCGGTTAGCTGATAAAGCGTGTACTGTTTTATTTCTATTTTATCCATTTATTCAAGTTCATACATGTAATCAGCCTGTCTGCCATCACACCTGCAAACAAGTCATTGTACGTTTTAAAACTTTAACCAGAAATTCCTCTCATGGCTCCAGTTTCTCCTTGGTCAAAAATTCATTGTATAAATGCCACATACCAATGCTTTTAACCCCTTACCATCCTGGCCTTTCTCCTTAACAACTCACTGAACTTGTCTACACGACCTGAAACTGCTTCAGAACCTTTTGGATGACTGTTTGACTTTTATATTCATAAGTGAGAACAAGCTCTGCACAAAAGAAATACACAATCCTAAATTTTGTAAGATAAATTTGAAGAGTTTATTAAGTTTTAAGTATTAAGTTCTTTAGCTTCCCCAGTTATGTCACTACACCGTTTAGCATATCTTTCCCAAATCTTTCAATTTAGCCAAATTAACTTAACCTAGGCCTAAACCTAACTTTAATGCTAATCCAAACCAACCTTGCCCAAACCCCTGAAGTAAATTTTTTAAAATATAAACTTTAGCCACCAATGCAAAGTGATGGTGTAAGTGGATTGAGGCAAAAAATCAGACAGTAAAGGGCATATTTTTGATTTTTGTGTGTGTGTGTGTGTGTGTGTGTGTGTGTGTGTGTTTTTCTTTTTTGTGCACAAACAGAGTCAAATAGTTTATTTTATCAGATACTGAACAAAAATCTTATGATTATTTGATCATAATCATTCGACATTCAGACACTCTTGGCTTTAACAAATTATTATATTTTACATAACTTATATCCTATTTTTAATCTTGTCCCTTATCCCACTCCCCTTTGGGAGTGTGTCTGTTTTAGATTGTTCCAGTGTCGAGGCTATGACCTTGGAGGCCTCCTGGTTTTCAGGACCTGCTCCCTCCCTGCGTGAATTCCTCCCCATCGCCCTGTTCCTGTGAAGTCCTTTGAGATGACTGTTGTTATGATTCTGGGCAATACAAAATAAATTGAATTAAATTTAACTGAACAACTTCTGCCTCCGCCACTTGACATCTGAAAATATGGACCAAAATGGATGAATGCATGAGGTATGTGTGTTGATGCTATGACTGTAGCTGCAACTCATTTGAAATGACAACACAATCCCCGAAAAAATTTAGATATACAACATTTTCTGACATTTTCTTTGGGTTTAATGGGTAAGTTTAGGCTTCAAGTTACTAAAATTGGTAAGTTTATGGCTGGAGAATGGGGTAGGTTAAGATTTACTTGCCAAACCCAAATAAAATGTCACAACATGGCTTCAACCATAACATATTGACGTAAAAAAAAAGGTGTGAAATTGTGCCAATCGTACATTTTTGACATTTGGTTCTATATGTACGCTTTCTTCAGAGACTGGCCTGGAAAAAAGTAATCTGGAACTTTCTTGGTTAAAGAAAGGCAATACAAGAATGTGTCTGTGTGCTATTCATTAAATGCAGCTATATTAAACTGACAGAGTACTGTAGACTTGATTTTCTATTCCATTAGAGTATTTTGTAGTAAAACTTAAAGAGAACATAATATGCTAAATCAACTTGAATCAGCTTTTCTGTTAATTTAGGGAAGTATCTTCTCAAATTTTATTTTGAAGCACATTTGACAAATCTTGTATGATCCAGCTGTTTTTTTAATGTAAGAATAAAATTGCCACTATATGAACATCAACCTCTTAACCATCATCTTGAAAGAAGCAATATAGTTATTTCTCTCCAGAAAGTAAAAGTAATAATGACTTCCACACATAGTAGGCTCTTTCTACAGTCCATTTGCAGTCAGTGCTGGGGAGAGCCGCGAAATGCTTCATTGAAACCTGGATCCTTAATGGCTTCTGCTCTGTGCTCTGTGCCAAATGGGCTGTTGATGCTTCATTCCCTGCTCCCCAAAGTCTTCTTAATACGGCCCAAGGTCAGGAGACACATTAGTTATTGAAGAGTGGAAATCAATAGCCAAAGTAGTCCTTGGCAACTCACACCCACAGAATGGAAAGCACTCTTTTTTTTCCTAAATGAATGTGAGGAGTGTTGAAGTGTGTAAACTCGGGTCAGGCCAGGTCAACGATGCTCCTGTTTGGCCTTTGTTCAGGTCAAGTTTTTGAATAATTTCGTGTCTAAAAAGGAATTCAAGTACTGTGTGGTTTAGAAGTTGTTGCTGTGTGTTGCAGGAAAGCCTTTGAGTCAGAGCACACGGTAGTCTGAATCTGAGTGTAAAAAAAAAAAAGCAAAGTCTCTCCTTGATTCAATAGGGCAGGTCAAAAATACAAAATCCACATGACTGATTTGAAAGGTGCAAACTGGTTGAAAATTAAACTTGCTGGTGAAACAGAAAGTTTATGGACACATGTTTTGCAAAGATTACTCTTTTTAAAATTGTATTCATGTTTTTGCTTTCCTGTCAAAAACTCTGGTGGAGTTCAATGAAATACTATTTTTTCCTCTCTGAGCCTCAGGAAACGCTATTCTGAAAATTCCAGATCTGTGTTGTTATAGATAGATTTCTGAGATCTCCTGCACTGTTTTAAATCAATACATGATCGGCTTATAGATGGAGTTCTGACATGATTTCTGACATGAGAAACGGGAGTGAGTTACACTTTATGTTCTTATACACAAGATGTCAAAGTAAAGGGGTTCAAAAGCATGTTTTAAAGACAGATAGGCCTACTACATCAGTGCTATTCAACTTTTCCTGAAGGACGGATTTTTCCCATGAGCAGTGGCCTCTGAGCCAGAGGTTCACTTCACCTCTTTTAACACAGTTTGGGCTCATACAAAATATCACCAACATTAAATTAGTTTGAACATTGCCAAACAACTAATGCTACATTAGGTTTATGTAGAAACTCAAATTAATAATCTTGGGAAGTCCTCAGAGACGACTGTTTGTGATTTTGGGCTATACAAAATTGATTTGATTTGAAATTACAAAAACTTTACTAACATTACATATTGACATTTAGATACAGATCAAAAACCAAATGAGCACAAGAACAGATAGTCTAGACTGGTCATAACAAAACCAGGTCATCATACCAATTACAACGCAAATATATTTTCTTATGCTTGGGAAATGGGTCAAAGGGCACCTTTATTTGGTTTGGAGGCCTGATCTGGCCCATGGGCTGCACACTTACTAGCCCTGTACTGCACAATATTCATTCTTTAAAAAAATACTTTGGATGATTCTTCATGAAGGTCTACAAATGTAATGCTGTGGCTCCCCCAGGTCAAAAAGGGAACATGTTGGGGAAATGTTACACACATAGATTAAAGACATCATCGTGTTCTTAGTCCAACAAAAAAAAAATCTCCCCCAAAACTAAAATATACAACTTTTTGTCTCTTTTCACCTTAATTTGCCCCGCCCACTTGTAATGACAGCCCACTTCCTGTTAAGCTTTGTTAAGGTAGCTAACATGTTAGCTTGTCTGTGGGGCAATCTCAAACAGGCAGTTAAAATAGATCCAGAGACTGAATTCGACAGACTAACCACAACTAAACCGTAAGTATGTTGTGGAATAAGGTGAATACAAGGCTAAAATGTCACACAATGTTTCTTTAGAGATGACATGTTATGGTTTATTTAGGGACAGTATTGCACTTTGAAATAAGTATGTCATTATTTTACATTTTGTCCATTCCCACTAATATGTCTTAACAATAAAAACGGGTTCATTAACTTCCTGGTAAAAATGACAGAACTGATAAGCCCCGCCTCCTCACATTTCACTGTAGCTAGCAGCAGATTGAAAAGCCTCAGCTGCAGGACAAGACATGATTACTCAAACATGCATGAATCAATCAGAATATAAATCTGATGAGAACATAAAGCCTTTTTTTTTTCTTACAGCAGAAATTTACAGCTTTAGTTTGTCTTTCATTGACATATTGTTTTCCCAGTCCACAATAAACCAGGACAAAACTCATTACAAAAGCCATAAAGATGATTTTAATCTTTTTACTTGCACTAAACGTCACATGCACAGCTCCTCTTTAAACGGAAATCAATTTAGTGAATCTGCCTGCTGTTAAATCCGTCTTGTTAACGCCCCATAAAAATGCAGCCGAGGCCAGTGTCAGTCAGAGCAGAGCAGGATTTGTCCCACAAGACTCATTCCACTCACACACACTTCATACACAGATTACACACAAATATCACACACACACTTCCATGCTGAGGCCTAATTGACTCATTGAGCTAGAACACAGCAGGTTTTCTCATTGCTGCGACCCTAATTGGGTTCTGTGCCCTCACTTTTTACATGAAACACATTTTATAGGGCAATCTGAAAAAACAGAGCTTAACATAATTGGAAAGAGATGAAGGAATCCATGTACGTGCCATGACGCAGAACAAATCGTAGTACCATTGCCAACATAGAAACGCAATAGTAAAAAACTACTGCTGGAGTACTGACGTATTAGAATGTGTAGGGTTTGTTTAAAGCTGCATTTAGCAATACACAAAATAGGAATGTCACAATATCACAATATTATTGTTCTGATTATTGCAAGACAAAACAACACAATTAGCGATTATTTGTGAGTAAGCAAACAGCTATAAAAACTTTCATTTTTGTCGACTGAAGGACAGAATTCAGCTTCTAAAATGCCAATTTTTTAAAATTATTATTTTTTAAGCCAATTTAATGCCATTACCAGGCTCAGAAAAAAAGGTTTCCTTAAAAAATTATTTTTTTTTTTTTCTGTATAAACCTGTCTGATAATGGAACTGATAAAGAGGGATTATTGGTCGACGTTACTTTCCACTCTACTATGAATGCTCCATGCAGCAAGACCTGCTCTCCATCTGCTTAGCTGGAGAAACGTCTTTGATTAAAACAACAAAACAGGACGAGAGCTAGTTGTTTCGATCAGGTATGAAACAATGTGACCGACGTCTGGCTCCTGAAGCTTGAGACAGTGTTTTTCTTGTTTTTTTCCCACTCACCTGAATGTAAGGTGTAAGGGTCGTAGACTCAGATTTCATTCGCAAATGTTAAAGTAATAGCACAACTTTTGTCTTCGCACAGACAAACTCTTTTAGTTAGCTGACAACAGCGCTGGCTCAACTTGTTACTACAGCTTGGTCTATCCGTGGCAGCTCTTTCTGCATAAAGGGTGTTGATAAACAAATAATCCCTCTATAATATCAGATACATCAATAGTGTCCAAAATATTTACTAAAAGAGCTTAATTTTGCTTCTAAAATGATTGTGATTTTTTATTTTTTTTGTCCTTACGTTTATATTGTGGTTTGAACAATGTCTAACACAAAAGAATAACAATTAGGAACTCAAGCTTTTCTAATTCCTGCCTGAATCTCACAAGTGTTTTGGAACGCAACTCTTTTTCACATGTATGGGTATTGGGCCAGTTTAGCTTTAGAGCTTGCCTCAAACCCTGTAGACTTACCACTCTCTTTACAGCCAATCACTTCTAATCTTAAAGAGTGACATGACTCAACATGACAGGGTATCACACTTATACAATAAATTCCCAAAACATAAAAAAAAAAAAAAAATGACAAAGAGCTTTTTACTGTGAAAAAGTGACAATATCTATAAAGACACAAAAATCCAAGACACAAAAGTAACAAACAAATCAGTACAGCTCCTATGATAAAAGTGAAATTTCAAACACTTCTTAAACACTTAAACAATTACTTTCTCCTGTTAGCAGCAGAGAAGCATTAGTTTGACAGGGAGATGGAGAGGTTTATACGCGAGCGCTGGATCACCTTGTGCTGCAGTGTAAATATTAGAGATGAGTTTGGGAGGGGCGTCAGTGAGCCCATCCGAACCGTGTCAGGACTAAAGTGACTTTTTGGAAAGAGAACACAGAGAAACAGACAAGGAAACGTGAGCTATATAGTTTTACACATGCAGCTGAAGTTTAGAGGCACACTTAATAATGTGGGACGTGATCAGATGGTGTAATATAACAAAGAAAGAAAAATAAAACATATGATTGTCTGGTTTCTGCTTGTTTTTCTTATGTAAACTTTTAGCCAACTTATACTTACAACATGTATTAATACACCAAATAAAGTGACCCAGCTTACATTACCTGCTGTGACAATTTACTTAAACCTTGACATGTTTTTTGAACAGGTCTAAATGGGGTTGACCTTATGTTTGGGCCAATGGAAACAGCAGGAAACACATGGAGCTAAATAATGATGATAGCTCTTCACAACACCTGCCTCCTCTCGCGCTCCTGACTAATCACTTATTTTGGGTAGCTGTTGTTTTGACCTGTGTAAGTGTTCAGAGGCGGAGGTCAGCCCAGATGTTTGCTGGACACGTGCTCACATTCATAAATGTAATACTCTCTTTAGGCTGCGCGTCCTGAGAGTCCGGAGAAAACGCAGGAGGGGCTTTGCATTTCTGAAGGCTGTTTATACTTGTGCTGCCAGCGCTCAAAAACCTACAGCTTCTGGACCGAAAACAGCAGATGTAAATATTTACCCTTCTGTGTGCATTCGTCTGAGTTCACCTTTTGATAAGTCGAATTCAAGAAGCTCAGAAAAGCTAGCAAACTTAGCTTTTAATCTCCCTTATGAATGTAGTCTGTTTTTCCCTATTCAAACTGAACCTATTGGAGAACAAACTAAAGGCTGGACTCTTTGGGAAGCTGGTTTTGTAGTTTCGATCTTGGATTCTCTCTGGTTGTACAGTATGTGAGAACAAGCTCTGCTCAGAGGAAAGTCAGAATTTAGTTTCTACTTTTATTTGGTCATAATAAAGAAAACTGTAAAACTGACGGCTGGAGTTAGACCCTGAATGACACTAGTTTGGTCATATTTGGAGTTTTGACAAAAAGAGAAGGTAATTTATATAAGAAATTAGAAAATGTGGAGCAAAACAACAACTATTATTATTATTTTTTGTTATTATCGCTGTTGTACGTTATCTATCATAAGCTTGAAATATAATCTATCAATCAGTCAGAATCATCAGCAGAATCTCAGTTCAACCCAATGTCAGAGGTTATGTATCTTTTCCCAAATCGGGATGTCGATAAAATGTCCATAGTTTTTCATTGAGTGACTGCGCATGTATGCGCAGTCACTATTTGCTCCAGCAATTCTTTATTGAGTGACTGCGCATGTATGCGCAGTCACTATTTGCTCCAGCAATTCTTTATTATTATCTTTTCCCTTTTCTTCCACGCCTTTCAACTCATTAACCGTTTCACTGAGATCACCAGTTTTCACTTCTTCACGTACTCCCTGATAATATCTTCCCTGCTATTACTTTTCACGTCTTTAACTCTTATAGTTTTTTAACTATTAACAAATTAAACTTAAAATTTCCCCATTAACTTCCATACAAAATAAATACCTGTCACACTTTTCACTTTTATCTGCCACCACATGGAGCCAAACTTTCCATTTCACTGGGTTAGCCTTTTTCCTGTTCTCTGTCCCTCTCATTCTCAGAGCTGTAAGTGGTCCAACGGATAAGGCTTTAGCCCTCGAATATCCTGATCCAGGTTCAATCCCCACCACTTGCACTAAATGTGAACTTCATTGGGGGATTTTTGTTTTAAAACTTATAGTTAAAATCCAATAGTTTTTACTGATTTAACTGTGCCAAAGTTAACTGTTGATGTGGTTTCACTTATACTTGTTTTACCTGATTTAAATATGCCTAAGTTGACTTTGTTCTCTCCTTAAATATTTGTTCACTTCATAAGCTTGTCACTTTTGATGTTTAACCTTATCTGAATCTTCTCACTGTGTGCTATCACCTTTGACCCAATTCACACTGCACAGGTCTGCTCACAGGTGATGTCCGTCATCCCTTGATTGGCACATGGCAGTTTTTTTCCTGTCTCTTGGACAATGAAGTTCTACAGAACATGTGGCTGAGTGGATAACTCACTGCACTGGAAACCAAAGGTTCCGAGATCAAGACACACCACTGCCAAATGTTAAATTATGAAAAAATGTGAAATGAAGTGCCAACATGGTTAAATGTATTTATCACTAATAAGAGTACGATTTAACACGATTTTATGACTTTAGTACTAGAGATGACTGTAAATTATAAATTAACTGGTTGCATCAACTGGAGGCAAACAGATATAACTGTTTGACATAACTTTGCACTTGGTTTGCCTCACAGGTGTTGTGCATAATGACGTGATTGGCTGCTCAGTTTCTTTTTGTCTCTTAGACTGTTTTGTTTTACAGAACATATAGCCAAGTGGTAGAGCACTTGTCTCACAAACCAGAGGTTGCCGGTTCAAACCCCGGAGTTGCCATATTTTAAATGACAAGAAATGATGAAAACTATTTGTAAGAAAACACAATGCATTACTCGCTAAAAAGAGTTTATTCAATTTGAAATGACAGAGATTCATGTCTTGCTATCTGAAGATCTTTAAAGGGACTGTACCTGATTTTTGCATACTAAAAATGTAAACAAACAATTAATTTTAACTTTTTTCCTTCAGGCTACATGATTTCCTTACGTAGCTCATGCATTCTGAGCTTCAGAATTGTTCATCATGATGAGTTTTAATGTTTTTTCACAGCTTTTAACAGTGAGGTGAGTCACTATGCTAACAACAGTTAGCCACAATGCTAAAAACAAAAACAGAATAAGTTGCACACAAACGGGATTTTATTAGACATAGACAGGACTTGGGGACTAATTTCCACCTGATTAGACACATTAACAAGGCATCAGTGCTAGGGGGAAATTGCTTTTAAGTTATCTTGTTGCAAAAAAATCGAGTACAGTCCCTTTAAGATAATATTTCAAACTTTAACTTCCCGCTCTTGGTTCTTAAGAGGATTATCCAATCAGAAAGCAGAATGAGCCTCACATGACTCCCTCATTTGCATTGCCAGTTTGATTTCTTCTTTGAGCTGGTGTTGCACCACGATACAGACACATGTGTCTGTGATATGGTCAGGTACTTGTTTCCACTCAATTTGGTAAAAATAAATTCTGCTTGCATTGTGAAGGAACATACATCTCTTGAGTAATCCATTATTAAGAATCTGATGTCTCATTAAGTGGTATGTAAGAGATGACATATGATCCATAGCTAACCTTGTTACTGCTATGTTAATAGCTTATAATCATCAAAACATGAGTAAGTTAATTTCACAAATTTGACAAGTTCACTTTGCTCTCTCCTCTAATGATATTTCACTTCAAAGGTTCAACATTTCTATAATGACTTGAATGGGTCTTCATTCTTGTCATCAATATCTGATTCTTGTTTCCACAAGTGACCTTGTGGTCCAGTGGGTAAAACATGTAGACTGGTATTCCACAGGTTGTAGGTTCGAATCCCAGGCCTGACTACTTGCTAACATTTTCACTGATAACACCAATCACATAGTAACTGATTCTCATATCTCTAATAGGTTACTGGATAAGGTAAATGACTGCGAATCACAAGGTCTGATGAGTAAATTAAACCTTTTCACTTTAGCATGAAAACTGGAAAACTTAACCTTATAATGTCGCTTCGCCGTTTTGGACAAGATAGCTGCTTTAAGCTTGGCCCCTCCCACATTTTCACGGCAAGCAGTCACTCCGCAATTGCTTCAGCAATTGCAGTATCTAGTTATATCTTTTCCCTTTTCTTCCACGCCTTTCAACTCATTAACCGTTTCACTGAGATCACCAGTTTTCACTTCTTCACGTACTCCCTGATAATATCTTCCCTGCTATTACTTTTCACGTCTTTAACTCTTATAGTTTTTTAACTATTAACAAATTAAACTTAAAATTTCCCCATTAACTTCCATACAAAATAAATACCTGTCACACTTTTCACTTTTATCTGCCACCAGATGGAGCCAAACTTCCCATTTCACTGGGTTAGCCTTTTACCTGTTCTCTGTCCCTCTCATTCTCAGAGCTGTAAGTGGTCCAACGGATAAGGCTTTAGCCCTCGAATATCCTGATCCAGGTTCAATCCCCACCACTTCCACTAAATGTGAACTTCATTGGGGGATTTTTGTTTTAAAACTTATAGTTAAAATCCAATAGTTTTTACTGATTTAACTGTGCCAAAGTTAACTGTTGATGTGGTTTCACTTATACTTGTTTTACCTGATTTAAATATGCCTAAGTTGACTTTGTTCTCTCCTTAAATATTTGTTCACTTCATAAGCTTGTCACTTTTGATGTTTAACCTTATCTGAATCTTCTCACTGTGTGCTATCACCTTTGACCCAATTCACACTGCACAGGTCTGCTCACAGGTGATGTCTGTCATCCCTTGATTGGCACATGGCAGTTTTTTCCTGTCTCTTGGACAATGATGTTCTACAGAACATGTGGATGAGTGGATAACTCACTGCACTGGAAACCAAAGGTTCCGAGATCAAGACACACCACTGCCAAATGTTAACTTATGAAAAAATGTGAAATGAAGTGCCAACATGGTTAAATGTATTTATCACTAATAAGAGTACGATTTAACACGATTTTATGACTTTAGTACTAGAGATGACTGTAAATTATAAAATAACTGGTTGCATCAACTGGAGGCAAACAGATATAACTGTTTGACATAACTTTGCACTTAGTCTGCCTCACAGGTGTTGTGCATAATGACGTGATTGGCTGCTCAGTTTCTTTTTGTCTCTTAGACTGTTTTGTTTTACAGAACATATAGCCAAGTGGTAGAGCACTTGTCTCACAAACCAGAGGTTGCCGGTTCAAACCCCGGAGTTGCCATATTTTAAATGACAAGAAATGATGAAAACTATTTGTAAGAAAACACAATGCATTACTCGCTAAAAAAGAGTTTATTCAATTTGAAATGACAGAGATTCATGTCTTGCTATCTGAAGATCTTTAAGATAATATTTCAAACTTTAACTTCCCGCTCTTGGTTCTTAAGAGGATTATCCAATCAGAAAGCAGAATGAGCCTCACATGACTCCCTCATTTGCATTGCCAGTTTGATTTCTTCTTTGAGCTGGTGTTGCACCACGATACAGACACATGTGTCTGTGATATGGTCAGGTACTTGTTTCCACTCAATTTGGTAAAAATAAATTCTGCTTGCATTGTGAAGGAACATACATCTCTTGAGTAATCCATTATTAAGAATCTGATGTCTCATTAAGTGGTATGTAAGAGATGACATATGATCCATAGCTAACCTTGTTACTGCTATGTTAATAGCTTATAATCATCAAAACATGAGTAAGTTAATTTCACAAATTTGACCAGTTCACTTTGCTCTCTCCTCTAATGATAATTCACTTCAAAGGTTCAACATTTCTATTATGACTTGAATGGGTCTTCATTCTTGTCATCAATATCTGATTCTTGTTTCCACAAGTGACCTTGTGGTCCAGTGGGTAAAACATGTAGACTGGTATTCCACAGGTTGTAGGTTCGAATCCCAGGCCTGACTACTTGTAACATTTTCACTGATAACACCAATCACATAGTAACTGATTCTCATATCTCTAATAGGTTACTGGATAAGGTAAATGACTGCGAATCACAAGGTCTGATGAGTAAATTAAACCTTTTCACTTTAACATGAAAACTGGAAAACTTAACCTTATAATGTCGCTTCGCCGTTTTGGACAAGATAGCTGCTTTAAGCTTGGCCCCTCCCACATTTTCACGGCAAGCAGTCACTCCGCAATTGCTTCAGCAATTGCAGTATCTAGTTAAAATAGCTCTACCAGTTCTGCAAAACATGCAGGGCTGGAGTGGTTAGAGCTCAATAAGGAGATTGTGGATTCAAATCCAGGGATGGACTAGCCTGGTACATCAGCCAGTTTCATTTCATTTCACGGAAACTGTCCGACATCTCATCATTGGGGCTTGTTTGCTTCACAGAGGGCGGGTACTGTTTTTATTGAACCAATCACTGCTTTTTGGTCGTTTTGTTGTCCAGGAAACAGAGCATAAACATGTGTGTTAGTAATTGTTGCCGTTTCTATGTGATAAAAAGGTACAGAATTACATTCTTAGTTAATATTAGACACAAGGTCAAAGGAGGAGAATGCTTACAGTCTGCTATTTCAGCTCGGGTTGGTTCTGAAAACACACAACTCTGCTCCTGCTCTCTGATTGGATAACCGTACTTCCTGCTTTTTGGGAACCGTCTGCAGTCCTGCGATACTTGACCTAGTCGCTGGAGTAAAATGAAATTGACTGGAGGCGCTAGTTGATGCCAGCCTGTATAGGGACAGAGCATACTGACATCTCACAATCTCTCGTGTTGAAATTTGCATGTTCTCCCCATGTTACCATGGGTTTCTTCCAGGTACAACATCCTCCCACTTTCAAAAAACAATTGGCAACACAAAAAAATTTCCCTTACTGGATAGATGAAAGAGGGAATGATTAACTGTCTGGGTGTGTCTCTATGTTAACCTTGTGACAAGTTGGCCAATTTCCAGAGTGTTCACCCACCTAAGGCCCAAAGTCAGTGGTAGGATCCAGTCAAAATGCAACTCTTAACAGGTACAAGTGGTAGAAAACGAATGAATAAATCTATGCATGCACTACTTTTCACAAGACAGCCTTCATTTTGTAGACCAATCAAACAAAAAAGTTGGAAGGTTATCAATTAAAAATACAATTCCAGTAGCTGATCATGAAATAGTAGAGAAGTCCTCAGTAGCAATAATTTATCATCAGGACGTGATGATTTACAAAGTGAAATAATACAAGAACAGCACAGTTGGAAGTGCTACAATGGCGCAAATTACTCTCAGACTCACCAAACGGCTGTAAATCTTTCAGCACGCTCCTAGACTCTGTGTGCTGATGATGTCCATTGTTCTCCTCACGGTTATTAACATGCACCGCAAACCCTTTCCCCTCCACAGGAATCATTAACCCCTCGTGCACACATACGGTCACTCCTGTAAGAACCTCACATTGGCCCCCGTGCTGTGCTTTGATATTAGGAGCGGTGGTGATTGCAGAGGTTATTGGAGAGCCAAGCTTATTGCGGCCTTTTCTTCATAAGCGCCACAAAATGAGTCTGCTTTTCGTCACTGCGCTGTGATTCACTCGGGGTTGTGTTCCCAGAGGTTTGTTGGAAGAGAAAAACAGACACGGACGCACAAGTAAAAATATTTGTAAATTGCAACGTTTGATCGACTCGTTGTGATTCAGTTCTAGAGCTGAGTTCAGAAAATGTGCTGTGCAAATAGAAGCTGGAATGTTTTCAATTTGACAAGAGAATGTTAAAGTTAACTTGCTGTGATCCAAATTTGTAAATGTTATTCATGAATCCCACCCGATATTGAATAACAGTTTAAAAGCAAACCATATTTCTGCAAAAAAGTAGACCAACTTCATCGGTCTCAAGTTATGGTTTTATATATAATTGACGGCATTCCATTTTAAGACACTCAAATATTACATATTTAATGCTTGAAATAACCATAACTTTAAAATATCTGGATTATTTTGGGTTACAAACACAATCTTAACATGTCTAAAAATCTATTTTGTTTTTCCCCCATATTGTGTTTAAATATTTAGTTTTTTTTTTTGTTTGTTTTTTTTTTCATTTGTACCAGATAATAATTTTTCAAATTTCAAAATAAAAGATTGTTTGCTTATACAGTATATCATTTAGAAAGACTGATTCTTCTTTCTTTTTGCAAAGGGCCACAATAACATTTTAGCTTGTTTTAACAGTTGAGGAATGGACTGTTCATTTAAGAGGCACATTCCCATTTTTGCCATCTTCAAGGAGACCTATTGTGTCTTTTTCTGTGTATTTAGGAATAAACACATATTATATGTAGACCAGTAAATTACATTTTGCTTTTTGTAAAACACAAAATGGATGTAAAACAGCTTAGAAACAGAAAGAGGTTCATTATTTTCTGTGCAAATTTGCAAAACTAATACGCTCTTCAGGCTAAGATTTTACTGTAATAAACAGGAATTTTTAAATTCTTGTTGTAAAGTGCTTCACAATGAGTCTGAATATTCTAATAATCACAATTAAAGAAGTGGGCGGAGATAGGTGGTGGGTGAGGACAGGGCATTTCTGAAAACTCAATCATCAGCTGCACGGCAATACAAGATTACTCAAACACGTATCAGTCATAAAACTTTCAGTAAACTAATGACGAGCGAAAGCAGTTATAAGGTTAAAAACCTTACACAAGAGGTCTAAAAAGGAGTCTTTTTTCTCACATATCTTAAGTTTTCTGCAACACATAATCATTGACTGTTGAGTGTTTTGAAGATATTTTCACAACTTTTAGAAGGCAGAGTCTAGCCTTGTCTGTATGGTATGGATAAATGCTAACATTATAAATAAACTCACTCGCTAGATTTTAGAAGACAATGAACGTATTAAACATTCATTATTAAACTGCAAACGAATTTTCACCTGAAATGATGCTTTTACTTCTTAGGACAGGGAGCCAGATATCTATTTTTGACCCACAACTGTTTCTGAATTTGAAATGATATTCTTAAGTTTCTGTTTAGTACTGATCCACTGTGTATGCTAAATCAACAATCTTGTAAAGTCGTCTGTGGTTACTGTTGTTGAGATTGTGGGCTCTACAAAAATCCTTTAAAAATATGTCGTTATGTTTTTAGGTTTAGATAAAAGTCAAAGAGAACTATGAAAAAACATTGTATGAAACTAAATTGTGAAAGTCCAATTCACAAACTCTAAAAAGCCATTTGAAATAAAGTAGAAGAAACGAACAAATGACTGACCTCTCTTTTCTCATTCTTCCTGTTTTGACCTAACACACTTGACCTACATTCTTCTTCTTCTCCGAGTTTGTGTTGTTTTTTTCTTCCATAATTGCCAAAGCACGTTGTTTCCTGACCCAAACCACTTACTTACGGCCTTGTGTTCGGGACAAGCCCATTGTACATGTAAAACAAAGGACTTGAGTGATTGGATGGATGCAGTGGGTGTGCATATGATTACCTCTGTCGTGGGTTTTGAATAGCTGTCTTGCTCCTAAGAAAACGTGTACTCCGGCAGCAAACAACAGGTCAGATTTCTCAAGGCCTTTGGCAGCACATGCACTTCATCATTGTGTTGTGAAGATGAATTAAGGCATTTGTATGTGGATTCAGACTGAAGCAATAGAGCCTCCCCACTGTGCTAAGGGAAAACTGTTGTAACACACAGTTCACCCCCTGCTTGAGCGGTCAAATGCAGATCATTGTCTTACATTAATTTAAAATAATAACATGACTATATGCTCTAAGCCTAATACTATATCGCACAAATACTGTATTGCCATTAAAAAGCAAGTTATCAGAAGCAAAGGTGAGTAGATCTTCAGCAGGCAGTCAATTGAACTTGAGATACATACCTTTTTTGGTCGGCCATCTGGTTCTTTTTAAATTTAAGAAAAATGTCACAGTGTAGATTAAACTGATTTAGAAAATTCATTCAAATGCATTTATTGACTGACTATAAACTTAATGGAATTTTGCAGAGCCCAAAGGTAGTCATCTCGCTGGGCTTTACACGATTGTTTGCTCTACCAACATAAAAATGTAAAATTACATGAATTAGGCTTGTCAATATTGCACACTTGATCACAAACAAGCTTTAAATTGTCCAAGAGCATACGCTGTCTTTAGACCAACCTCCTTGGCAAAGAAAAACTTAGAATAACCCAGAAGGAAAAGAGAAATGTTGTAAAGACCATAAGTGAAGGAGAAATCCACTTCCATCGAAAAAACAGCTGAAAAAGTGAAAAGGACCAGGACGATAGGTTCAGTCATCTGTGGGTCAGCCAGAGGCTAAGGAGGTCTCTCCATTAAGTTTGGTTTTTAGATCCAAACCCACGAAAAGTGAATCTGGTCCCCGCAAAAGAAATAAATCAGCTTGCTTTGTCATACACAACAGAATATTTTTTCTCAACCGATATAGGACGTTTTCTCACTGTAGGAACTTTTTGTTGTTCCTGTAACCTTTTTAGCCCCTTGGCCCCATTTCTGGCGTGTTCCCACATAAGAAGGTCCAGGTACCAGGGAGGCCAATGAGGGGACCAACTTAGCTCCTGCTTTGGGTCAATTACTTTTCTCTTAGCCGAAAAACTTTCAGTATTGCAATTTGGCATATTAAGGCAATGCCTTGAGAAAAAAATAAAAAAATTCAAACAGGATTATAAGAAAATCAAGGACCACAACAACCAGACTGGTGCAAACAGAATTGTTTCCCATCCTCAGCAGTATTTCGGCACATTGTCCAGTTTACATTTGCAATGTAAGTGGTTGATGTCATTGAATGTCCCCTGGATCCTCTTTTGAGCAGTGTGAATGCTAGCAGGTAGAACTGGCCCTGTGAAAGGGTGTAGAAGTGTTCTTGATGCCTGGTTCTTGGCACTTCCATGTGCGAAAATACCTATTAAAAGTGCTCTGAGTGTCTTGTTTGTATCTTACATTTATTTCTTTTTTTTCTCGTATAAGCAGCCATGTTTGTCTGATAAGGAAGTAGAGTTTTCTTGTCTTTGACTGTCAGTCACATTCATTTAACGATGAGAGTGGTGACCATTCATATAGCATGAAAGCTTTTCTACAGAAAGGCATGGTAACTTTGCCAGGTGGTGTGCTTGTCTCCATGAAGGTAAACCAATTTCAAGGTGGAGTTAGTGATTTTCACACAGCAAACAATTAAGGTTTTAAATCTGACTTCATCTCATAAATCCTTCAACACATGGTTAATATTAACATGTATTCATTTTCGGTGGCAATTTCAGCTTAAAACCCTCTTTTTACAAACAACAAAGTGAAACTGAAGAGGACCACCCAAGCTCAGCCAATCAGAGAGCAGCATTCAGCTCCTGATTAGAACTAAAATGATTTATTATATGATTTATTATATAATATTATAATAATAATATATTATATTGAGACAGTACTCAGAGGTATCATTTTTTTCACAAAGTACTGTATTTACCATAGACTTTTTTTAGTGGAAAGCAAAAAGTTTAAGTATTTAACCAAAAACTAAAAATCCCTACCCAACCTTTAATGTCTTACTAAGTATTTCAAGAAAAATAATGAGATTCAAGCAAATTGGCCACAGGCCATACTCAGAGGTGGGGTTCCTGACTTTTTTTTAGTTGTAAATGACTAAACTGTGACAAAATCAGATTGCAGTCTACTTTCTCAATCAAATAATAAAGCATTTAAGTCTCAGTGATAGCCTAAAACTAATGGCTGTGCTAGGGTGGTTAGTTACTTTACTGCATCTAAAAATAAAGAAAACAATTGTTAAGCTGTATTTTTATGAGCTGAAGGAGTTGTGATGATATATTTTCAAGTATCCACATACATGCCCATAAATTTCTGAAATACAGTATTTCTTTTATGTGAAATGTATCTGTAAATTTAAACTGAGATTCCCAAAGTCATAAGCCAACAAAAAGCCAACAATCTAACACAGAGAACATCTTCTTGAGACCAATTCTATGCAGCTTAGTACTTCCATTTTCCTTCCATTCATCATTATTCCCGTCAACATTTGCATGGCATACGCCAATTTCAGAGCTCATCCATAGGCACAAATGTACACAATTCAACCCCAACACGCTCCATTCTCGCTCGCCAATGTCTACATACGCTGTCATAATAGCAAAAACAAACACATAGTCATTTGTCAAACAACGGGAGACGTTCAGCAATGCATATAATCTACTGGTGTCAAGCATTTCTCCCAACGACAAGCTCCGATAAGGAAATGTTTATGATCCGGTGCGCCGCATCTGACTCTACTGTCAACGCAAATGGTCACACGGATTTTTTCTAACACACTGACAAGAAGACTGTCGGGTTTTACAGCATCTGGGAATAATCAAGTCTGGAGGCCTGCGCACGGCAACGGGAATGCTGAGCGATATAGAGGTCGTCAAGCATTTATGAACACGGATAGAGGAATTTACGGTCGGGAATATGTCGGAAAATAACATTTGCAATAAGATTAGTTTATTTTAGCAAGCCCTCCTGAAGCTTGTGTTTCAAAATAAGAGGGTATAATTAGAGTGATAACATGAGGGCCAGGGTGACTCACTTCTTCCACAAGTTGGTGTTGGGAAGATGTGGTTTTGTTGAGCATCTTCTTACCTGGATCCATGTCAGAAACGCTGTCGGACATTTTTTTCTTCAATTTCAAGCCAAGAATTTCAGTTGCTTTGCACATGGATTTGTTTCCTTTGTAACTTGAATGATTCTGGCATCATACAATCGCACTTTTTAGTTTGAATGTAGAGCGTTGTAGTGGTGCTGTTTAATGCCACTTCAAATATGTGTAGTATTAAGACATTTTATTTTATGGTAGAGGATATTTTAAGGTTATCTTGTAGTTTTTTTGAAAAATGTTTAGTAAGTCATAACCTTCGAAGTAGTTTGAAGAATACAGACTCTAGAATACATTTAAATCCTCAATGCCCAATACAAAAAACTAACCATTATTAAAGTATTAATCTTAGTTTAAAGTGACACTGTAACTTATAGGTGGAAACAGGATGCATTATGAACAAGCAAAGGTTAACACATTTGGGACATTTTTCATTTCTATTGTTTAGTTTAAAGTTATACTTTCTTATAAACAAGGAACACCTTTTCATGGAAACAAGCAGGAGAAATCCTCTCTCCAGGCCGTAAAAAAGTCAGTATTGAGGTCTCTTGTTGTTGTTGTTTTCTGCAAATATGACTCAAACCCTTTTTATTTGTCAGGCTTTCTAATTGTAATGTTTTTCACTTGCAGGGTCTGATATGATTGTGTAAAAAAAAACAAAAAAAAACTGTGAAGCACTTAGTCACTCTGTCTGTGAAAGGTGCTATATAATTAAACTTTACTTACTTACTTACTTACTTACTTACTTCCTAACTAACTAGCATTGTCAACTATTCCAACGTGTTTGTTAATTTTTTAAACTGTGCTGCAACTATTGAGCAAACGAATTTGATCAAAACCGTAAAAAATAAATAAATTCTTTTATCATTGAAAAGAGGCCGTGACTTGCCTTGATTACAGCACCTGCTGCAGATATCTGTGTGTTTGACCAATCCCAAAGCTGCATATTATCATGTTGTTTTTGTATACGAGCGTATTTACAAGAGCTTATCTAGAATCTATATTTCAGAAAGTCAGGTTAAATGTCTTTTTCCAGTTTGAAATATTCCAATGAAAAAAATAAACATTGATTTTAAATTGAAAAATCTTAAAACAAGAACGTCAATCTAGGTTAATCAAATAATTATATCTAAATGCTTTCAAGACATTTAGCTTTTTAGTACTTGGGATGAGACTGCAAAACACAACTAATCAAAATTAAGAAATAACAATGTCTTAAAAGTCTGCACTTTTGTGAAGATAATAAAATGTTTTAATTTCTGTCAATTTTCCCACAGAGATCAGTCAACTGTACAAATACTTGTGGTGTATTTTGCTTTTTACACCTCAGCCCAGAGTCCTATAGAGTGGTCTGCAGTCAGTGGCGAATAAAACGTTTAAAGAGCCTGTAATATTCCTGCCTCTCTGACATTTAAGAGACAGGATGTGTAATATTAGGCCATGGAAAAAGCAGATAGTAAATGTCTCCCGGTGCAGCACACTTTAAAGACTGTCTGAAAGCGTTGCCGTGGGCCACACTCCTCAAAGCTCTGACATCCGCCCGAATATATCCTCTATTTTCTGCTTTTAAGAGAGCTCCTTTTCTCTCTAAATGTCTGTGAAAGAAGAAGTACTGATGTATGGTTCGCCCTTGAATCCGCCTCTGATCGCCACCTCAGGGCTTTTGAACTTGCTTAGCTCTAATAAACATACACATTTAAATAGTTTGGTTTTGTGAATTACAAGGATTATGATTTCTGAAATGACTGCACTATGATACTGTACCAGGCAAAATGAATAATATTAATTTTTGCCATATTTTACTTCACATTATGTTCAGCTAAAAGAAGAGACAGGGAGCTTTCTAGAATGGTTCACAATGTAAAGACGTATTTGAGGATTTCAGCAAAAATTGTAAAACTAACAACATGCTCTTGATCATTTGTGCATGTGAGGTACTCCCTCCATCACTCTTCCTGAGTGAATGCCTACCAAATGTTGGGAGTTCTGTCCTCTTTTGTCTTTTCTTGGCAAATTTAAACACTATTTTTTTCAGTATTTGGCAACCACCACAGATGGACAACCAAAGTTGCAATAAAGAGAAAGCCAGCAACAGCTTGCGTAATGCCGGATGTACTCTGACTTCGGGTTGGATGAGGTGTGGGACTCAATCAAGTCCCACAGAACTTATTGTTAATGTGCCTATTTAAATGGACCTCGAAGCAGCGCAGACGCACATGCAAAAGTCTGTGGAAATAATCTATCTATTGTCTATTTTCCACACAAATCGCAGAAGTCCTGAACCAAACCCATCTTGCAGTGAGTGTACACAGGCGAACACTTATCTCAAACTTAGTTCTATTTTCTGACACAAGTGGATCTACAGTTCATGAAGAACGTTTTTGACTAGTTTCTTTGCTTTCCGTCACTCTTTGGAGAACTGCTGTGTGTTTTGTTTTTTGAGACTGACAGAGCAATCTTGTTCACAGGAGAATAAAGATTACCATTAGTATGCATCCATCACTCTACAAACAGGCTGAATAAGAAAGAGAATTGTTATAGTTAAGAACCAGTAAAAAGACAAAAAGGCAAGTGGCAGAAAAAATGAGTTTAAGAGAGAAAACCTCACATAAATAAAGTAAAACCACTTGTATCCCAAACACATCTGGATGAACTACATTGGTGAAATGATTTAAGGACAGATGCAACTAAACCTAAACTTCAGATCCGCAACGCCACAAAATATTTACATTGTTGGAATGTGCATAATTCAGTGTTGTATGTTTGATAGGTTTATGGAAATTTGATTTAAACGAGTACACAGTGTAATTGGAATTTAACATAGTGCTTTTTAGATTTGCAGAACGCGGTCCAAACTTCTAACACGGATTAGCTGTATTCCTCCAACAGATGTGTTTACAGTAAGTAAAGTGGGTCAGATGCACACAGCAGACGTTCCTTTGAGCTGGTCTGAATATCTGAAAGAGCATAACCTCACTGAGCCGTGACCGCAGCAGCCCTCGAGAGCTCGCTGCCAAAACGTTTTCTCCACTCCTGATGTCATAGACCGGGAAAGCACAAGGCATGTTTGGATGGGACAGAACATCACACAGGACAATATGGAAGACAGATCAGTTCAAATGTCTGTAAATGTGCAGAAGAGTGGGAAAAACGCTTTCTAATTTTGATCCAAAGACTCCAGCAGAAAAACTGTCAAGTCTGTTTGAGAAAATGTGTGTGAGTCTTGACTGTTGGCTCGAACTCTTGTTTTCAAATTAGAGATATGAGAAAGTAAGCCTGTTCCTTGTATACTTTTCTACAGTGACTATTTCAATTGCTGCTAGTCACGTTAGCTTCCTTATTGTTAATTTTTTGACATCTTAAGCTGTGTTCAGACCGGACAGCATTTGATTTACTTCTAAGTCAATGTAAACATCATCCAGCAAATTTGATTGTTGAATTTACATGAAAAGATATGTGTGTGTGGAGTTCGACTGTAAGTAAAAATATGTACAACAATACATCAGTTTAATGTGAATCACAAATAATTCTTTTTTTCACAGTACAGTTTGATGGAATAACGTGCATAATTGTCCTGTTATCTCTGTGTTGCAATTGTGTTATTCATATACTTATTTGTTCAAGTAAATATTTTGCATAAACATCATTTGTCTAGAAGAACAACACTACAACTAACAGTGTGTAACCATGTCGATGTAAGAGGGAGTAAACACATTTTACTTCTTCCCGTTCCCTTTCAAGTCTCCTTCTATCTATTTCCATCCATCACAATAAGTTTTGTACGTTCTCACAAAGGGGAAGGGTCTCGTCCGACGCCTTGGCCATCCCATCAGACGTAAACACTGGAGTTGCTAAACTTTCAGTGCATGAAGTTGCTGTTCAATCTGAAAGCCGCATTAGTTGACCAAAATTTTAATTACCTTTTTTAGATTATACATGTGGTCAGAAGTTGGACAGCAAAGAGATTATTGGTCTGTGTAAATGGTGTTTAATCAGCATTGTCTACTTCTCTGAGTCATTTTAAGGCATATTTTAGTGCAAACTGAACAATTTGCACAAGCTGACTGTGACTCAAAAGGCTCATGACATTTCTAGACTCTCTGTGACGTCAGCTTGTATTGTTCACTCAAAGCTGAGCCCTAATTGCAGACACACTGCTGCTCTCCTTCAAGCACCGCCTTTGCCCTTTACTCCATGCTTTTCAATGAGTTAGCTGTGTTTGAAATGTGTTTGTGGGCGGTGTGAGCTTTACTTTAAATAACTTTTTCACCTTGTCCTTTTTGTGCAAACAGTTGCTTAATCATGAATTCTGAATCAGCAGTGTTTTGAGTTCTGTATATACTAGGTATGATCATGAAGAAATTGAATATTCGACTGAGGCATGTTTTTGTCAACCAAGAACATGGTTTGTCAACTACAGCTACAGCAATTCATACAGTTTTACTAATATTAATTTTGGTTAGTGGTAGTTCTTTTGTCGGATATGAAAACAAGATCATTCTAAAGAATATACACGTAAAAATCACACAGAAAACAAGTTCAGTCTATGTATTAATTTGTGATCCTATTGTTTTGTGTGACAGGTAATTAGTGACTGAATTCAGAAAACATTTTATGGAAGTGTTACGGTGACACAGATTGCACAGAATACCAACATGAATCAGAAAGACTCTTGTAAATTGAACATATTTTTTGTCTGCAATTCAATATGTTTATTAAATATTGTTTTTATGTATACTATATGAAACAAAGGGCATGCATCTCCAATATTTTCTCCTCTTTAATAAAATAATCCTCAATAATATTCTGTTTTCATATCCTCAGGCTGTAATTACAACCAAGATCAAATTCACCAATAAAACTGTCTGAACTGATAACTGACAGATTTCGATTTCCTTCTTGTTCAGTCATTGTGAAAGTTGAGTAGAACTATTACATTGAAAAAGTAATTTTGCGAGCTCCTGCTGACAAGTGTTGACGTCCTACAGAGGTGAAGTGCTAAGTTATGATGTGTTTCGAAGTCTTCTCTCTCGACGCCTGATCAGACTTACCATAACAAACAGATATTACTACTCCGGCGATTGCATTTTGATTGAAACCATGCAGGTGCCTCTCCTCCAGCGGGACATCGGAGACAGGAAGCAGTCCATCCGTCAGCAGCTTGTCTCTGAGTGCTCCTGATTCACGACCTCCATTTTGAGCCCAAAACCGTCCACAAATCAGCCAGTCCTGAGGGCCCAGTATGGCACCCACTCCATCCACAGACAGTCTGCGCTGGAACCGTCTCGTGTGTCAGAGATACGGAGCAAACTCAAAACATGCATGCTCACTCCAACATCTGTCGCGTCCCAGTGGAGCTGTGATACTTCAGACACAGGAGGCGGCCGTGTTTATCTTTCTGTTATAGTGGCATCTTTCAGTAAAGCAGGATTTAATGAATTGTTGAAAAGGACTGTGACTGATTGTCTGCATGGTTAGTCAGTTTATTTGACAATGAGTTTTCAACAATCTGAAACTTTTCTATGTCAGATTGGCTTCTCTTTTATATGACAATGAGCTACGTGTTCATTGAATTGGCGTTCTTCTGGATATGATTCAAGATTACGGGGGCTGGTTCAGTGGATACACCGTGTAAACAGAAAAAAAACAGTTGTCAATAAAGACGGTTACGTTAAGGTTTTCTGGATTGGCCTCATCAGTGCCGTCTAGTGGCGGTGGCTTGGGTTCAGTGCCCTGGCACAGTTATGCCACGTCCTGACGCGGCATAAGAACTACTGCATTTTTGGACTGTCTGCGTTTCCTTGTAAAGGAAGATTATCTTGCTATTACACCATTTCAATTGTGAGCTCAAAAATTGACCTAAGTCAATGCATTTAGTCCAGAGTACTCACTAATCTTTGTCCCACACTTCAAGTAACCCCGAACCTCAAGTAACCTGGAAATCTTAATTTTAAAAAATCAAGTTTTTTGAGGTATATTGTCAATTATTGCCATTTCACTTTATTGATTTAATGATATCAAAGTTCTAAAACCTCCAAAAATATACAAAATTGACCACAAATAACATAATAATAATGTTGAAATTTGCCGTTATCTAAAGTCTGGAGCCATTCAAAGTAACCAAGTGCTTGCATGTTCCCGTACTACTGTTTGGGAAACACTGACTAAATGTGTAAAGGTGATTTGCTCTTTGGTTATAGTAAAGCTTGTGTCATCCGTCAGTACAAATGTAAAACAAATACTATATTTTGCTTTGTGTAATTTTACTGTCTTACCTTCCTATTGTGTGAAAGTTGTACTTAATTTTAAAACTGAAAAAAAGTGTTCCAACTCATCCATTGCTAAAACAAACCACTTTAGAAATAGAACCGATCTTTGCACAGTCAACCAGCTCTCATCCTAAAGAGCCATATAGTGACTCACACAGTGCTTTCACTAGGTTGCAAAGATAAATTATTTATATGAATACAGTATAGTGATGTTATGATTATTATAAAAATTCTGTCTCACAGTAAAGCGTATACATACCACAACACATAAATAGCATAGGATGAGCCTAATTTCAGGGCTCTTTTGCGCACATATGTTACTGTGCGATACTAAAAAGCGCTAAATAAACATGATATTTCACATTGTGAAATAAATATGACTAGAGTGAATCCTTTTGGGGGCATTTTCTGTAGGTTTAATGTAGGCTTCAAGTTACTAAAATGGAAAAGTTTTGGACTGAGGCATGGGGTAGGTTAGTATAAGTTGTTTCTTCCCCGTGAAATATACATAAATAATAACATATTTTTACAATTACCATAGAAATGAACAGGGGCTACAAGTCATTTTTACGCAGATGGTTGAATAGTTGGCTCAATCATACACACAAATTTTAATAACTTGACATCTAAACTTACTGACTTCAACCAAAACTTTGTGGTTATTTTACGTTTTTTGTAACATGTTGATGCAAAAACAGCATAAAAACGTGCTTTATCGGACGTTTTTGTCAAATCTTTATCTATACTTTCTTTGGAGACTGTGTTCAAAATTTTATATCGTGACATCACTAATAACATTTTTTTTTTTTTTTTTTTTACAGTAAACTGTCTGGGATGAAAACAAATTTGCAAATTTTGAGAGTTAAAATTTGTAAAAAGTCCCACTGAGATCAGAAAATCTTTTTCACGTGAGGTCTGGAGGAGGGAGAAGCCTACCATTTATGATTTTAAAGGTCAGGAAAACAGGAACACCTGTAGAAAACCTACACAGACACAGAAAACATGCATATTCCACATAGAGGACCTTCTTGCTGTAATAAGGTGTAATCATTTAGTTTGTTTTGAAGAAATGACACATAATTTTTAACACAAAAACACTTACTGTTAAAACAAACATAAAACCATACTTTGGCTTTCATTCTGAAACTGTATAATGTGACAAACTTACAATAAATTTGCTAAACGTATAGACAGACTTGACCTTTGAACACTGGGAGCATATTAAAGAAAATTTGACGGACTGTAATTATAATGCAGACCCCAGCAACGCCGCCTTCGTGACAATAATTACAGAGACTTTTCTGTTCCCAGGAAGTAACACGCCCCATTAGAGGTGACCCACACTTGCTCCTGCAGCTCTGTCTATAGAAAACCCCCTTTTCATAAACCACTATTAAGATTTAAGCACCTTTGGACTCTTCAATGTGGCGCCCGGTTTTCCCCATTCTTCCCTCCGTTTTTATCGTTTGAAATGTTACACCTATGGAATAATGGAGAATTAGCCTGTCTATAAAAAGCCGGTGGAGCCAAGGAGCTGCCAAAAGACATAGAAGCAATTACTGTGTGTGTTTCGACGCCCTTTTCATAGGATTCCTCTGTCTCCGGGGCCACTCTGCAGGGTGTGTGCGATTACCATATCCTGCCTTAGCCTGCCTGTCACTGCTGCATCTGATTCGGGGCTGAGTTTGATGGTCCAGGAAAGAGATAGAGGGGGAAAAAACAAAAAAACACAACACGCAGAGGGGCTGTGGAAAGCCTTCTGCCAACAGTTTGTGTGAGATAAAATAAAAGGAAGAAGAGGGGGAATTCTTTTCTTTTCAAATTGTGAATTCAGCAGATTAAGGTGAGCCTGATTCGATTCTCCGCGCAGAATACGAAGCTATTGTGGAATGCCACGAGGGGAGAGAAGGCATCCGGAATAAAGAAAAGCACAAAGACGGTGTCATTTGTTACTATCCCTCATTTCAGTCCCCAGGATGTATGCTCACAAAGGCTTCTGTGCTCTGCCCCTCCTGGTGTGCGGAAAATCCTGCTTGGATTGGAGAGCAGAATGTACTTTATACAGAGCATACATTAACGTCTTTCAGAATTTAGAATATATACGTTAAAGGTGCAGTGTGGAAAACTTTTACATTATAATATTAACAACAATGCATGGGATATAGATAGGACTTTTTTCTTGGATGCTTCACTTTTTGCATTGTTCATTCACTCCACACTCAATGATGTTAAGCTAACATTGTAGCCACAACTGCTCTGGGGCAGACTGATGGAAGCAAGCCTGCAATTTTGCGCCCCTCAGACCACCACCAACCAACACTCACACTAAATCTATTCAAGCAACATGGGTAATGTGTCTTACCTAAGGACACAACAACAGTTTCTCCTTTAAAGGTTCCAGTGGTCTTCCATCCAAGTACTGCTCAGGCCTAACATGCTTAGCTTCTGAGATCTGAAGGGATCAAGCACTGACAAGATGTTATGGCAAAGGTTTTCCATTGAGACAATATTATTGCCTCGCGTGGCTATAGTGTTGCCTAGCGTGGCTCTAGACTTCGATATGTCCATAGTCAAGACCATGTGGCGCTACCAGGCTTAGTTAAAAGTGAGATCTGTAGAAAGGCAGCCTGCTCATTGTATTAAAGCCTGTTTTTCAATGTATTTAAAATAAAAACACCAATAGCTTTTTAGGAATAAAATAAAATATACTGTATGCAAATTAGCAATTTACATTTTGTTTTTTGTAAAACACAAAATTGTTGTAAAACAGCCTAAAAATAGAAAAACGTCCTATTTACTTTCTTAATTTAAGTTCTGTCTCCTAATTGCAAGATTTTAATGAAACAAGCAGATTTTAATTGTGTAATTGTTACTGTTATAAAATGACTAAGTGACTATTTTGAACCTGATTTATTTATTTTTTAATAATCACAATTAAAACACAAGACACACAACATCACTTTTAAAATTATTTTAATTGGATTTTTGTGTTGTATTTTTTTTTTCTGTTAATCTTATTCTGACCCACTCTTTGTAGAAGTGTACTTCCTGTTTAGCTGTATTGAGCCTGCAGAATTTAATCCCAATCATATCTATTTGAAACAGACAAGCTAACATGTACAGAGATAAACAGGAAGTGTATTGCCAAGAGGGGAATAAGGAGAACAAACAGTAAACTCAATAACATTTTTGGATATCTTGAAAACAACATTTACAACATTATCTAAAATTTGATATAGTGCCCACCTCTAGGTTGAACTTGTTACTGTCCGTCCTATTTTCTCAATGAACTTCTTTTGTCAGCAACTAATGGGCTATAACCGTTTAAAAAGACAAAAATACACCTCACTTCATATCAGCTCTTCTTCTTTTCAGTCGTCTGCAGTTCCTCGCACTCGCTGAGTTTTCCCTTGTTGCGTAAAAGAACAAGTACATTCCACGATGAGCTGTGCATGAGCTCTGCGGGCGGTGCAGCCAGCGGGAGAAGTCACCCATCATTAGCACCCCAGGGATGATGTCACCCGCTGAGCACCCGAGGCACCCACGCTGCCATAGCAACCATCATCATCATCACAGCCACGTCCTGCTGAGTCAGGCGAGTGGAGACCCATGAGACGATGTGAGCTGACGGCCAAAAAACATCTATTAGTTTGAAGGAGGATCACTCGGGGAAGTATCTCGGCGTGATCTGAGAGATTTCTACCTCCGCTGTCACTGAGACAGCTCCACACGACATGAAATTATAGTGTAATTCCACAGCACACACTCCTGCTTCATGCCAGAGCGAGCAGAGAAAGTTTCCATGGTTTTCCTATTTGTTTGCTCAGCCCGAAATGAAAGAGTCCTTCTGGTGTCTGTTTACCAGGGTGACGCACGTCGGTCAACCCTGGGTACACTTTGCAGGGATTTTTTCAAAGGATAAACACCATATTTGAGGACAAAACAGCTGTACAATTTCACATTTTCTTCCCCAACTGATGTATTCTCACTCCAAAAAGATAATCTATATCTTTTTTCACACAGGGCTGCATTTTGCTACATTCACAAAGCGAAGGGCATGTAGCACTTATTTGGCCATCTTACCTTTAAATAACTTTATTGAGGTTTTAAACATGTTGCTTTATTATCAAAAACACAGCTGGACTCTGCCCCTGTGCCGCTAATGTGCCTCTGCCGTTATAAATGTGCCTTTATCAACTGCAATACAAATGTTGCTAATGACTACAGAGAACTCTCTTGCAATGTTTTACAAACTGTAAATGTAACAGCAATGTTTGAGTTGATGAACTGACATAAAGAAATCTGTATTTGGCTATTTGGGCAATTCCCAAACTCTTTATTACTTGATTGGCTCTGAAACAACACTCGGAGAAAACATTACTCCAAGTTCTGATCTCTGAGGACGTTTGGAACGTACTTTGGTTTTTAAAACTATAAATCACCCAAAGTCATTGTGAACATTTAGCAGCAATAACATATGAGGCAAAATCAGTTTTTACTAACAGTAGTAGACGGTAGATCTATATTTCTTCTTTCTTCTTCTTCTTAGTGAGATCCGAGTTTTCCTTTCTCTCCTTTACCATATCTGTTTCTATTTGACTAAACCAAAAATTCCCTAAACATAACATTAAATAAAATCCCAACAACGCCACCTTGGAATTGGCCCAGGACCAATTAGCTAGATGTAAGGCACACAGGTTTGTTGTCAATAATCAGACATGATACCAAATTATCGAAGGCAAGTATGATAATTATTTGAACAACTTATACATTTGTTGGACAGTGGAGTTGAATTCATTCCATAGCTCAGTCCAATGTTCACAGTTTAGGCCAAAAATTAAATTTTTTATTGTTTTAAAATTTCCAGTCCACATGTTTGACTCACTTACCTGGTGCATTATGAGTCTTATAATTTTTCACTCTGATGAGCTTTGAAGCACTTTTCACAAAACTAAAAGCTGTTCCAGAAAAGCTAGCAATAGTTTTCTGAAACAATACGCTCCATCATCAACCCAACACTATTAGTTTTTGATTATTTTTTTTTTTTTGACTGGTGGATTATTGAATGTTTAGTTTGCCTCCTCAAAACATTCATAAAAATGTGTAGTGTACAAAACACTGAAGGCAATGTGGGTAAAATTCCTTTTTACCAATATTCTCCCATTTTAGCTCTACTACCACAACTGAAATGAAGCAAAAATAATTGCGTTTCACTTCAGGTTAAAGCGGGCATACATCAGTGTAGCGATCTCCTGACGTGGTGGCCTACCGCTGTTCTCAAAGATAATATTTGCTTTCAGAGAAGGCAGAACATGTCCAACCACTTCTTTTATTAGAAACTTGGCTCTGGAGCTTGTCTCTCTGTCTCTCCAGCTTCACCTCCCAGAGCTCATGGGCAGTAGACTCAGAAGTGGTGAGCAGTGCCATAGAGTGACTGACGAGTACGCATGAAGACACATATTATGTTCCGAGATTGGTTTTCCGTTCGGCTCCTTGATCAATAGAAGAAGTCGTCCACTTTATAAAGCCACAAACTGCCTGTGAGCTGGAATGTGCAGCTCAGGGAAAATCTCACAGGATGGCACAGATCCACGCGGCGCTGCGGAGTGTTCCCCGTCACTGAAGGAGATCACTTTTCCGGGAGCTTTCCACTAACATACTCCCAATCCATACTTTCTATTTTGCGCTTGTAAAAGTAATTCTGACAGACATTCACTGTGGAGTTAGTATGTTTCCTCAGGATACTCTAGGTTTCTGTAACACTAAAAGCACACGGGTGAATTTGGCTCACAGCACTGGCACATGGCACAATCCTAATGACTGAATACCCAAAATACAACTTAAAAGTTGAGCGGCGACAGCATTAGGCAAGGTTAGGCGGTGACTTAGGGCTCTAAAGCTTTGGGGATTAAATCAATTACTCTTCACAGTCTTTGACCAAAGTTCTTTCCCAAATTTTCACAAAAATCTACTATTGACTAAGAAAGCATAATCAATATATGAATGTTAATTGAATTGAATTGTTGCCCAAGAACAAAGCTTTTAGACGTTTTATACTGAAGTTGTTTTCCTTCTCGTTAAATCTCTAAAGTTATTTGAATTGATTTGCATTACACATCACTGCTCTTATCTGCAACAATATCCATCATTAATTATTTGTACAATAAACATGTAAGACATGTTGTGGTCACAGTGCTGTAATTATTCAAATAGTATGATAAATTGTAGTGTATTTCTTTTCACCCCCTGCCACTGCTTAAAATGACTTGCATTAGATTTGACTGTTACGATTCAGACTGATGACACTATCAAAAATCATTCATATGGCTTTTTTAATTACATTTTTTGCTAATTGTTCTTTACAGGCAAAATAATGATAACATTTTAAATGCCAAAATAACAGTTCTGTGTCAGGACTTTTTGTCTCAAGAGTTCTCTGCTTTAGTTTTTGTTTTTGAAGTTTCAGCAGCTTGAACACTTTCAGACTGAACTCTGAGCCTGAACAATCCAGTCTCTTAAAAGTGAACTCAAAGACTTTATATCTCATTTCAGTTTTCTAAGATACAAATACAATCATTTTAAACTTTTACATTAGTTCTCTGTTTTGCCTAATAAAATGCTTTCTGAGCCATCTAATTATTGATCACAATGAGTTTAGAAGTTCTTTATAGAACTTTCAAAAGTTAGTGAATTGACACAGAGTTATGTCACATGAAGGTAATAACTCTACTACAAGCTTTTTGCTTTTTGAAAAGCAAAACGCTATTATTTTCTAAGATATACTATCTTGCTTTGACAATCTGGAGACACTTGTGTTTCATTAAACTTATTTTTTGGTAAAGTTTAATCTCCTACTGCGTCTTATTTGTCCCACAGTGAAGTGGAAGTTGGCGATTCAGTCCAAGTTTAGATACTTCTGACCTAAATTGTGTCCTCCTGCGTTCTGCTTCCTCTGTTTAGGACCATGACTGTACATCTCGAACGTGAAGAGCCAGAGCCACTGTTCCTCCAGAGCATCCTCAGGGATCAAGGACAAGAGCTCACTTCCCGACTACATTGTGTTTGCGCCGTTTCCTGTTTATAACATCTCCACAAGAATGGCCACTCTGCTGAACTGAAACTTTTGGAGGAGATATTTAGGTCAGTTTTACTTTTGTCAAGTGCTGAAAGCTGACGAAAAACAGAATCACCTTTGAACTTATGACCTATGTGCTGAACTAGTTGATTATTTTTGTAAAATATCACATTGGAAGACATTGCAAAACTCAAGCCACAAGAACCCAATAAAAGTTATAGCTTGAAATGATCTGCCAACATTTTAATTTTACCCACAGGGACATTTGGATTTTGCATTGTTTGATTCACCGATGCAAGTTGTGTGGAGAGATGTTTTCAGAATCTTGGTCATGAGTCCAAAGATGCAACACAGTCTCATGGAAATGTGTATTTATTTTATGACATGTTATTAGTGTATCATTAGCAAGTTTCTCCCCCTTTTTTCATCTTATAGAATAGTGTTTTGGTTGAAGACTAGGGACATTTTCTTTTGATTTGGTCTGAAGATATAACAATGGGCAAGTTTAGGTCTAGGACTTAGAGTTGGTTAAAATTAGGAACAGAATTTTGTTAATATTCACCATAGAAATAAACTGGGGAACATGTATCACAGACACTCAAAAACACATTTGAAAGGTATACATACACATTTCTGTAAGAATTGATTGAAAGATGCAATGTACTGTATGTATCTTTTAAAAGTGTGTTGATCTTCTTGTAAAATCCTTGGTGAGGTTCAACCTTGTACATTATTCTTCCTGGAGGCACTCTTGAGAACCAGCTGATCCTCTTTCCCTGTCAACATAATCGCTACAGTCCTGTCTCTCGCTCACATTACGATCTATTTCTCAATCTTATCAAAAACAGCCTCCGGTGCGCTGGCTCTCACACGGCTCTGAGCAAGCCAAATGTTTATTAAGGGCTGCAATTTTTTCATTTCACATTGATGGATTACCTTGTAGAATTTACAGGGGGAAACATTATAAATCACCACTGTACTGACCTTTCTTCATGAAATCAAAAGCTAAGGCGGGTTTTTCCAGTGGTGTAAACGAGACGAAGGCTAGCGGCTTAGCCTTGTCCGTGCATTTGTCCGACAGGAGTATTAAAGCCTTGATATAGAGCAGCAGATGGCAAAGAAAGCCGTAAGTTACAGCCCCGGACAGGACGTATCCCGTTGCCCTCCGCACGGAGCATTACCGTTATTGACAGGAACGTGGCACGGCGCTCGAGACGTGTGTTTATACGGCTGACCAAATGGATGCAGTGACTAAGTGCCTATAAAGGTCAGACTGGAGGTTGACATTGCTGAAGTGCTTACGAGCTTGGATCAAATACAGCAATGGAACACTTAATTTATTGTGAAATACGTACGACAACGAAGGAGAATAGGCTCTGTGCATGAAACGTCAGTTGGTTTGTTTTTATTCAAAACGGTACTTTTGCATTTCCTGTTAATGTTAGCATTTAGACACAAACACGTCTCTTTATAAACACACATGCCTTGGGAGAAGACTAATGTAGTGACAACTTAGTAAAAGTGAACTCAACAGGAAATGCTTATAAGTCCAGGAGTTAGCTATTTTGAATATAAACTAGCCAACTGACGTTACATGCACCAGTGGTCTGTATATAAAGAAACTTCTTGCGAGTCATGCAAATAGAATTCAAGTGAGTTCATTTGTTTTTATGAAGAGTAGTGAGCAACAATTGATAAAATAAGTAGGTAAGTAAGTAAGTAAGTAAGTAAGTAAGTAAGCAAGTGAGTAAGTAACTAAGTAAAAAGCTCAGCCTTACAAAAGTTTGACATTATTAAACTTGACACTATTTTAATCCAAAAGTGTAAGTCTATTTTCTGTAATTTTGTGTAGGTATTGAAGACATTTCTTTAAGCTTTTTTTGACACTTTGACTTTTTTCTCAGATATTGTATCACAAAATTTATATTTACAGTTAATTTTTCTTACTCTTGAAAAATAGATTTTAAGACAAGCTGAAGTTGCTTGATTCTGGGATTTGAATCTAATTTCAAGCAATTTGACTAATTTAACCTCAATTTATTATAGAGACATATATTATGTTCCTTGTTTCAGACAGTTTTGAACTGATTTTAAGACATTGCTTCTTATTTTAAGCCAAATTATTTGCTAATAGGTCAAAAAAACTGTTCTTGTGTATTTTTTCTTGGACAATTTACATTTTCAAAAGCTTTGGTTTTCTTCTAATACAATTATTCGTATTTTTTTGAATTATTTATTTTTGAAGCTCAAGTTTTATTAGTTGTTATTTCTGCTTTTAGTAGCACAGATTAAAGATGAATAATTTATACCCATGAAATAGTTACTGAAAGACTTATTCAAGTGTAAATTAATATTACATTTTGCTGTGTGTAATGACTTGTATGCATCCATAAGGCTTTCCTCAAACCACATTTAACAGTTCCTAGTATTACTGGGCTTATAAAAGAAACTGATTTATTAGCTGTATGTTGCACAGTGTGTTAAGTTCTTCCTTTCTTTTCCCCGGGCCTATTCTATAAACACAGCACTAAAACATATGTGCTCCAAAAGCATTAAGAAGTAGCTTAATAGACTTACTTTAAGATCACATTATATACAGTAAACTCATTTTCAGAGATTACCCTTTGGAGAGGCGAGTCCTATTAACAAAAGGCCATACACATTCTCCACAGTCCCCAAATGCAGCGCTCTCATGCCAGCGGGTGATTAGCTGAAAGGGTTCCCAATATTAACGGTCAAAGTTTCAGCCTCGTAAAAGTTGTGTAGGTTCACTTTTCTCATTAGGATGGAGTCCGCTTCCATTTCCTGTGAGCGCGCGGAGTGGCAGGCCGTCCCGGTGCCTCAATGTAAATCACGGCTGAATGGAATTACAACGACAGGCAGACATCTGTGTTTTAATTGGCCCAGCTCCACTCCAACCCCTCAGACTTTACCCTGCGCCTCCAGCTCTTAGCAACAGGCTCACACAAAAACATGAAGTTATGGCAGGAGAGAACGGAACATACAGTAGATTTCACTTTGGTTTAACTTTTCTCAAAATATGGTGTGGATTATCTGGCCTCTAGGAGCTTAGATCTCAGATTTCTGATGTGGAATTGCCAAACAAATTGAATTTATCGTAAAATTGCAGCGTGAAGTTGTAGAATTTGGAACAGGAGTGTAACATTTTATCCACAAACAATTAAAAGGACAGTACCCTGATTTTACTCTCAACAAACATAACTATTGAAATGAAAAAGTATATTTAAAGCAGTTCACAAGGTTGGCTCACTTACCAAATACATTCCATTGAATTTAGATGTGCTTTTCACAACTTTAAGACGTCTGCACCAGTTGATCTGTGTTGGTATACTAATGAGAGCTAGCTCAAGGTAAGGCAAGTTTATTTGTATAGCACAATTCAAACATAAAGTAGTTTAAAGTGCTTTACAAGGCAGAAAAAGATGCATCAAAATTGCAATACGAAGCAAAACAACATTTTTGAAAATATAAAATATTCAACAGAAATTGACTTTAAAGACACAAAGATTGCAGATAAAACTTTTTCAGGCATATGCAAAGACAAACAGAAAGGTTTTTTAGGTTTTAGGGAAGTGATTGCTCATTTATAAGGCAAAGATGAGATTTTTAGTGACAATATTTGAGTTATTTTATGAAATTAAAAAAATCAATCAGTGGTTTCCAAAGCTCTTAAGGTCTTTTGATGTGGCCCTCGGCACATATTTGTGTTACTCTCTATATTTCTTTTATTTGATTGACTTTGGGGAATTAGTCATTGGTTGTTCTTCTAATATTATCACAATAAATGTTAAATAGTACATTAAATAGCCTGTGTTAGCAAAAATGACAATTTGCTGCACTAATGAACACAGGTTTGAATATGACCCATGAAAAAATAATAATTGTCCAGCCCTGCCCTAGGCCATGTTTTGAAGGTCTCCCAGTTTTTGTAGCTTCTGTGTTACAAATGATATACAATCCTAAACATATAACTGCGTTTCCACCCCCTTGTTTTTAATGCGCATTAAGAAGAATCGAATAAGTCCTGGGAGGTGGAAACGGCAAATATCGCATTTAGAATCCCTAATGCGCATAAAAGTTTATACGCTCTCTAGAGGTGGATTTTGTTTTATGCGCATAACGGCTGAAGCGAATTTTGAAAGCTGGAAACGCAGTTATTCGCATTAACTCATGAAGCGAATTAAAATCCACGGGACCCCCGGGTTACGTACCTGCTGCAGCGGCTCTGGAGGAGGGACATGGGTGATAAACAAAGGCAAAATAATCCATACAGACGAAGTTATGTCCAAAAGGCTGCAGACACGCAAACTGCGCCGTTACACCACAAAAACAGCACGTTTGCTGAGGTCCACCGATCAAAACTAACTCGGAGAAACACTGCGCTGTTTGATCAAAAAACTCCGTGAAAGTTTATGTTTGTCCAACACTGCGGTGATTCAGAGCTCGTCCTTTCCACGGCGGAGGATTTGTGTTAAAAAAAACACACAGCAGCCTTTTATTTTGGCTCTAAACAGATCCATCGCATTAATAAAGTGATAACCGGTTAAAGTTTGCAGAAGACGGAGCAGTCTGCCGCTAACAACTTAATATTAAAGAATCTGCGGCTGTGAAAAAAGTGAAACCAAACAGACTGTGCACGTAGCGCCATCTGCAGGATCAGCGGTGTTATGACAGCTCATGTTGCCATAACAACACCCAGATATGCGCTTTGATGGAAACGGAGATTAATTCGCCTTTTTTATTCGCTTTACTTATGCGAATTTCGACAATATGCGCATTTTATAAGGGTGGAAACGCAGTTATTGTTAGAGATTTTTTTTTTCAAACCAATGAAAAATGATGATAACAAATTCATCTTTTATTCAAATTTTGAAACAACTTGTTTTTGAATTTCTAAATTTTCACATGATGTCAGTGTGAAGAACCATAAGGTCCTTGTGATAATGTCAAACCTGACCATAAGAACATTTTGAAAAAGTATAAACTAGATTGCCTAAAAATTTGCCTAAAAAATTTTGACTAATTCTTTGCAATTATTATCAAGATTTGAATCAAGATTTTTAAAATATGCTTATTGTCTAAGTTAAAGCTTGGTGACTGTACATTTACGGGATAAGCATTAAGGAAAATTAGTGCCCCATATGAGTCTATAGAGGAAGTGAACAGAAACACAAAGTCAACAGGAAGCAATAAATCTTTCTGTTGACTTTGTGGT
This sequence comes from Mugilogobius chulae, assembly GCA_038363315.1. Lineage (NCBI taxonomy): Eukaryota > Metazoa > Chordata > Actinopteri > Gobiiformes > Gobiidae > Mugilogobius > Mugilogobius chulae. Next base: position 28,077,653 of record CM076405.1, on the reverse strand, counting down.
TTTATTTTCCTGTATTTTTTACATGATTTTTTCCACTTTAAGCTAAAAGCATTACAGTATGATCTGACAACTTGTATTTGTAACATGTGATGCAACTAAAGTCTTACTTGATAACATTTCACCAGTCATCTTGCAGCTCCTCCGACTCTTCCAACATTGCACCTACTACATTGTCCCAAACAGTGTAAAAAGTAAAAATTAGATACTGTAACTTACCCAACTCCTTCAGCTCATAGCAACAGTCGCCCACGGAAACATCAACTTCACTGGCATCCACCGCGTTTGTTTTTGCACTGAAAATAATAATACTGCGCACATGAGCTCACTGCTACCATCTCCACTGCAGCATCGCACAAACCCAAAATATTTCCCTTGGCTTGGTATTGCATGCTCTTTTGCCGTCTTCTGCTTGTTTTCACACGAGGTGCTTATTTTCTCTACAGGCTATCGGGCTGCGGGCTCCTAATTTTGACGGAATTTGGACAAAATGGTGTGTTTTGAGAAAATGGAATATTCGGAACAGACGGTGGGAGATTTTTTGTTGTTTTTTGGGGGTATATACGGCCAGAGCCACTGTTTAGTCAGGGTGGTCAGAATTAAAACAATAAACTAATAGATCATGAGACTTGAAAGAGAATTGGAAAGATGGTGAGTTTGCAAACCTCAAAGTTGTGTCGCTTGGTAAAACAGAAGTCCTAAGTTGACGGACAGAGTAAAGAATTGGCGAGTTTAATGCGGATAATGTGTTTATTGTACAGAGTAATTGTTCCCGGATTTTGGGACAGAGCGGTGCGTTGGGAGAGAGGGGATTAGGCCGATCAGTGGCTCCCGCTGGTGGGACGAGAGGCAGGGGTCTGAAGTGAGAACAGAGGAGGAGTGTCTAGACTGGAGAGGAGACAAGGCATTAGCATAACGTTGAGGATAGTGAAGATGTCATGTACTTTTGGTAGAAATAAAGACTTTTTTTTTTAAATTGTAGCCTATTAGAAATCATTCTCATTTAGTCTGTTTGCAGTTTACGCAACTTTAATGATGTGACAATAATAATATCATGATATCGCGATACCAAAATTGTCACAATATATCGTCATCATCACTTGACGGTATTGAACAGCATGACTTGCATTAAAAACAGTCAATGTTAGAACATGAAAAACATGAAATTCTAAATATTTTAACAAACAAAACAAGACCTTACAACCAATATGGTGAAAGAGCAAATTAGTGTACAACCCTCTGTAGTATCATGATAAATATTGTATTGTTTTTATCGTCATACTTTTACCTTATATTTGATCACTGGTTATTTCCTTCCTAAACCATATGCTGCAGTTGCTTATAATCTATACCTACATTATACCATAGGACTATATACTGATGCCATTTTATCTGTTTATCCTGTCATATTCTGCACTGTGCTCAGCCATAGCAGACTTTTTTGTTTTGTTTGTGCTTAGTTTATTTTAAAAATTATCTTGATTGACTGCATGTTTCTATTTTCCCTGCTGTTCTTAAACTGTGGGTCGCAACACTGGAATTGACTAATTGTGGGTGAAGGATGAAGGATATCTTACCTTAAGCTTCAAATTGAAAATAATATTGTATTGTGAGATTTACATATCGTTACATCTCTAGTAGCAATGGAGATGTACATGAACTAAATGTTGGAGCAGCTAAGCTTTTGTTCAAAACTGCAAAAATAAGCTGCAAGGCAAACACTCTTCATTCAAAGTTTTTACCACCGTGACTAAATTTTCATTGTTCACTGAGTGGTTCAAAAGAATCAGATCGTCACCTCACTATATAGCGTTTATGAACTCACAAACATACATTTTTTTTTGACGACATGATTGTGGATTAAATAATTTTTGCATAAACACAACACTACCTCTGTTTGTTTTATGTATTTGCTACTTCTTCCCTATTCGTTCTGCTATTGCTCACAGAATTTACATGGCAGCTTTGAGCCAGCCCCAAGAAGCACTCAGTGGAATAAGCCCATTACTCACTCCATTACAGGGACAGAGCGCCTGCTGGCTGGGTTTGGAGGAGACGAGAGCCGCTGCTGTGGCTGAAGGACGGTTAGCATGTCAGCGCTAACCGCTACCATCAGCAGCTCTGCCTAAAAGACCAAGCAGTAAAATCCTTAGATGTTCAGACTTTATGGAGTCATGTCGTGTTATTTGCTAACAAATTATTTATTGTGTTCTGTTTGACTTATTTCAATCATGTTTCCCCATCAGTAGCATTCTTATTTTCACCTAACATCTCCTCGCCTCGCTCACGTCAGATTGATGTGCAAATCACTCCAATTTGAGTTTTACACATTATCACTGTGGTTAAACTCGCCGCGAAGAAAAGATGGATGTCAGGGCAAACATTTGAAGCTAATTACAGTGAAAAAAAAGAGAAATCACTGACATCTTTTCCATTAAAAGTTGCACAAATTTCCTTAGTGTGCGCAGTTTTCAAATGACAAATTGGTTGTAATTCTGCTACCATGTTTGTTTCGGTTTACATCAGCACTACCCAAACTACAGCGCTGCGCTGTGATTGGTCAAGTCTTGGTCAAATCTTTTGATACATGATTATTGTCCACATACGTTAAATTTTGGCTGCAAGTATAGCTGCTGAACATCTTTTTACAAACAACAAAGTCAATCAAGAATTGAGGAGAAGGCAGTCTAGGAGCGGATGGCTGTGTGAGTATCGCGAGACACTGGACTGGAGGCGTGATCAAACATGGCGGCACCCAGGCTCTAGCACAATCAAAACAAGAAAAAAAGTTTGTTCCGGAGTTATAATTTGATCACATGCAAAAGAACTCTGCGCCAGCATATACGCGGTATCAAATCCCTGCGGAAATACTTGATCTCGAAACGTACATCGACCACTACTACAACATGGATACACCGCCCTCGAACAACCACCATCCATCCAAACGCAAAAAGGCGGACTCATCTACTGATACGGACGATCTCAACTACAGCAAAACTGAGGTCAGTGTTTTAGACAGCATTAACACGAGACTCGAACTACTGGTTTCACTGAAAGACGACATCAAAGACATACGCGACAGTTTGGAATTTGCGCATAATGCTATCGTTTCTTTGCAACAGGAAAATCATGAACTCAAACAAACCGTGAAATCGCTAAACAATCAAATGCACACCATGTCCACTGAACATAAACGCTTGAAAGAAACAATACTGGACATACAAACCCGATCAATGCGAGACAATCTCATTTTCACTGGTATTCCAGAAAAGGCCCCAGAGGATTCAGAATCATCGCTTAAAAACTTCATGTCCACCCAACTCAAACTCTCACCGGACACCATTCAGGGGATCACATTTCACCGGGTACATCGCTTTGGAAAACGCGCAGACAACAAACCCAGACCCCTAATAGCGAAATTCGAACATTTCAAAGATAAAGAACTGGTTAAAAGCAAAGGAAGGGAACTCAAAGGAACCACATTTGGAATTAATGAACAATTTCCTCAAGAGATCAATGAACGCAGGAAGGTTTTGTACCCCATTCTTAAAGAAAATAGAAGAAACAACAAGCGGGCAACACTGATTGTGGATAAACTGTACATTGAAGGACAACTTTATAGGAACTCTCAATCTACTCCATGGCTATTATAACCTTGCTCCTGGATCTGATCTTTCACCAATAATACTTTCAAGACTCAACACTAAAATTATATTCCAAAATTACACATACTAACTAATTTATCGAATTCTTTAAGCCATAACTGAATATTTTTGAATTAGTATATGTTTTGCCTCTCACCTAAATTCCACTGGCTATTGTGTTAAAAAATAGTCTTCGTGGTTCAAAACGGTCATGCCCCTGTTATTTGTTATGCTTAGCTGTTATCTGTTATTTGTTTGTGCCCTTTATTGTTCGTTAAGCTTTACTGTGAAGTTAGTGTATTGTGTCGACCCCCCCCCCCCCCCCCCATCTATTCTTTTCAAAACCCTTCAAATTACTTAAGTATTACAAAGATATTTCCTAAAATGCAATGCATAAACTAAAACTAGTAACATGGAACATACGCGGAATGGGTAGTATTTCTAAAAGAATTAACATCTTTAATCACCTTTCAAAGTTAAAAACAGACATATGTTTTCTTCAAGAAACCCATTTAACAGAACAAGACAAAAAACATTTTAATAATACAACATATAATCAAGTATACTCTGCGACATTTAATAGTAAACAACGCGGTGTTTCTATTCTTATTAACAAAAATATTCAATTTGTCCGCAGTTCATTGATTAGTGATCCGGAAGGAAGATTTATTATTGTCAGTGGAACTATAAACAATTCAATGTTCACATTTGCAAACATTTATGGACCAAATTTTGACGATGTTTCATTTTTCATAATTTTTTTGCATTGTTAGAGAATTCCAGCAATCTTATTATAGCAGGTGACTTTAACACAGTTATAAATCCGAACATGGATCGCACAAACTTATCAGCTAATACCTCAAGACAATGGCACTCAACAGAAGTAATAAAACAATACATGCAAGAATACGGTTTAAACGATTGCTGGAGGACAAGAAACCCGACCCTAAAGCAATTCACTTACTTTTCACCAAATCATCAGTCCTCCTCTAGAATAGACTATTTTGTTATAAATAATACACTAACTTCAAATATAATAGAAAATACAATTCATCCAATTATCATAAGTGACCATGGTCCAGTGTCATTAACAATACAAGTACAGTTTTCTTTCAAGCCCCAGTCGAGATGGCGTTTTAATACCTCATTATTACAAGATTCACACTTTACAGCTATGATAAGGAGAGAGTGGACATCTTTTTTGGAAACAAATGACTCTCCAGAAACATCTCCATCAATACTATGGGAAACAGGAAAAGCAGTCATTAGAGGGAAAATAATATCATACTCAACTTATAAGAAAAAGCAGCAAATGGAATTAGAAAGCAATCTAGAAAATAGATTTAAAGAATTAACACAACAGTTTCACATAAATCCAGATGAAAACATGAATAGAGAAATAAATCAAATAAAATCACAATTAGAAGCTATAGTACAGAAAAAAACAGAATTTACAATACAGCAACTTAAATATGAAAATTTTTATTATAGCAATAAATCAGGAAAAATACTTGCAAGTCTCCTAAAACAAAAACAGGATAAAGCTACTATAGCATCAATTGTAGATAAAACAGGAAATGTTACACAAAGCCCACAAGAAATTAATCAAGTATTTAAGGAATACTACAGTAATCTTTATGCTTCAAATTTAGAACCTTGCCCAAAAGAAATTGAAACATTCCTAAATACACTAAACTTACCAACACTCTCACAAGATTTAAGAGACTTCTTAGATGCTCCTCTCACACTAGATGAATTGAAAAAAGCTCTTAACAAAATACCTAATAACAAAGCACCGGGTCCAGATGGCCTACCAGCTGAATATTATAAACATTTTTGGGATATTTTATCACCGCTTTTCCAAAAAGTTATTCAAGAAATTCAAACAACTTCAAATATACCTACACATATGAACACAGCCTCAATAATTGTTATAGTAAAACCCAACAAGGATCCCATACACCCCTCTAGTTATCGCCCACTATCCTTGATGAACACAGATCTCAAAATAATCACCAAAACACTTTCAAATAGACTAGAAAAAGTCGTTCCTACTTTAATACATCCGGATCAGACAGGATTTGTAAAAAATAGGAGTGGCTCAGACAACCTCAGAAGGCTTATTAATCTAATTAACATATCACAAAAGAAATCAAACAAATCTATAATAGTTTCATTAGACGCAGAAAAAGCTTTTGATAAAGTTAATTGGACTTTCTTACTTAACACACTACATGCATTTGGTTTTGGAGAGTCATTCATCCATTGGGTAAAGACGTTGTACACCTCACCTAAAGCTACAATAACTACAAATAGGATTACATCACCAATTTTCACTCTACACCAAGGAACAAGACAGGGATGCCCACTCTCTCCTTCACTATTCGCCATCTTTATTGAACCTCTTGCTACTGCAATTAGACAAAACACAAATATTCAAGGCATTAGTGACTACAGCACTCAGCATAAGATAAGTTTATACGCGGACGACCTTTTGCTACATATACAAAATCCATCCATATCACTGCAAGAGTCATTCAAAACAATTAACACTTTCTCTAAATTATCAAATTATACAATAAATTGGAGCAAATCAACAATCTTACCACTTACCACAGATGCTTGGGACCCTGGAATGAATAAAAATATAAAAATAAAAATAGGTAATATAAAATACCTAGGTATTAACATTTCAGCAAGGCTGTCAGAGTTGTTCCATTTAAATCATACACCTCTCCTTAAAAAAATAGATGATGATCTAAATCGATGGAACCATCTACCTCTTTCACTTATTGGACGAATTGCAACAGTAAAAATGAAAATTCTTCCACAAGTAAACTTTCTCTTTTCAATGATTCCTACAACTCCTACAGATAAATGGTTTAAAACTCTTAACTCAATAGTCTCAAAATTTTATTGGAAAAACAAAAAACCAAGAATCTCACTCACAACCCTGGAAAACAGTAAAAACCTTGGGGGCTAGAAGCCCCAAATTTTTTAATTTACTTTTTAGCCAATCAAATACAATATTTGTTCTACTGGATAAAGGAAGACGATACTTGTAAACCTTGGCGTAAAATCGAACAAAATCAAACCAAACCTACATTAATTAAGGACCTTCCATTCATGCCCCAGGCTATAAAGAAATATGAATACTTTCAAAATATCACTATATCTACAACTCTGACAGCCTGGTGGAAAACCAATAAAATGACCTCTTTTGCACTCTCATTGTGTGAGCACTCTCCACTCTGGCATAATCCAGACATCTTAATTTGTAATAAAACACTTTTTTTCCCCACATGGTCGCATAAAGGAATTACTCATCTCCACCATCTACTGGAAAAAAATAGACTTATCTCTTTTGACAGGTTAATTCAGAAGTATGGGGTTGGGAGAGAAGAGTTTCTCCACTACCAACAAATAAAACACATAGTCCAAGCAAAATTAGACTACAGCAGCATAACACAAACACCACCTATATTCAAAAGTCTTAAGAGTATCAAAACTCCCAAAAAACTAATCTCTAAAATATATAAGATAATAGCTACAGCCCAACCAACTTTCACCTTACCATCTGCAAAATGGGAGACAAATTTACACTTTGATCCAAACCCTGACTTCTGGACCCGAATATGTAATAATACGTTTACTATGACCACCAACACAAATCTACACATAATCCAATACAAAACAATTCATAGGTATCACTACACACGAAGCAGACTATTCAAAATGGGTCTAACAGAAAATAACATCTGTACAGAATGCACAATGGACACAGTAGATGATTACATACACGCTACATGGTATTGTACATCCGTCTACAACTTCTGGACAACTATCACTGAACATCTTACAGCTATTTTAGGCTGCAGAATCCCTATGTCCCCCCTAACGTGCCTCTTGGGGGACACTACTGATCTAACCATACCTCAAAAATACAAGAAACCTGTCCTCATTGCTTTAACCATTGCCAAAAAAATCATATTTACAAACTGGAAATCTAAAAAATCCATACACATTACACACTGGAACACTCTGATGATAGAAAATATCACAATAGAACATTTAGCTGCTTCTAAAAGGAAGGAATTGACTGACTTTAACTCCACATGGGACATTTTTCTGGAATATTTACACTTACAGTGATGATGACAATGTTAGGATAATGACAATTCCTGTTATTGTTATTAAGATTGTTCTTGTAAAATGATTATGTTGATACACTAAGATAAAGCTAATTGAACAACATATATTAACAATAGCTAATTGAACAACATATATTAACAATAGTAATAATATATATTTTTTCCTTCTCTTTGTTCTTTTTTCCTTCTATCCACTCATGCATTTATTTATTACTACTTGAGCTGTTAATTTTATTTATTACATTTATTTCTTACTCTTTTTTTTTTTTTTTTTTTTTTATTATTATTATTATTTGTTCTGATTAATTTATTTATATTCGTTTTCCAATTTTCCTATTCAAGTGCTGAAAATCTTTGCCACAAACTCTTGTCCTCAATCGCCGCTCACATTACTCAAACCTTGATCAATATTCTCTTGTCCTCATGCAGGTCACTTCCCCATTGGTTGGGGAAGCTGTTGATGGGACCGAAGGAAGTAAGGTGTGGGCCCCCCTAATCGACTGGTCCCCCCCGCAGGGTAGGGACAGTTGTGGAAGGCTGGAGCTTACACACCACACGTAAAACAAGAGAATCACGATTTGAAAAGTATTTAACCCAAAAAGAGAGGAAGAAAGAAAGAGAAGGCAAAGGTGAATTACTAATTAACCAGTCCCCTCCTCTTTAACCCTTTTTTTTTTTTTTTTTTTTTTTTCTTTTTCTCCTTAATTCTAAATCCTCATTTCTTTTATTTACTTTATCTAGTTATTTCCTTGTAATTGTTAAGATTATTATTTATTTACTATTTTAATAATTTACTTTTATTATTATTATTTTATTTTATTTTTTTATTATTATTATTATTATTAGTTTTTTTTTTTTTTTTTTTTATTATTTTTTTTTTTCTCATACCATTGCTGATCAGATAAGTTCAGATAAAAACAACTACTCTTATTTAAACACACACACACCCACACACCCTCTGTCAGTCTACACAATACAAAAAAATAAATAAATACAAAAATTAAAAAAAAAAAAAAAGAGCTATATCTTTACTTTCAACATTATCATTTAACAAATTATTGTTACTAATGAATGTCAGTCCTGTCGTGTTTTGTTGTTGTTATTGTTGTTTTGTCCTGTCTGTCATATTTAGTTTTGTTTAGGTGCCTGTGTGTCTTGCACTGTTTGTCATTGTCATGTATTGTTTTGCAACACTTAATAAAAAAAAAAAAAAAAAAAAGAAAAAAAAAAAAAAAAAAAAAAAAGAATTGAGGAGAACTGAAGTACTTATATTGTTAATTTTTGCTGTTTGCACAGAACAAAAGGTAAAATCATAATCATGTACACTTAACTAACAATGTACACTTAACTAGCAATTTATACAGTACCTGAAAATAAAGCACTTGTTCTCAAAAAAAAAAAAAAAATCAATATTCAGTTTAACGTTAAGGTTAAGGTATAGTTTATTGTCCCCGTAGAGAAATTTGTCCTCTGCACTTTACCCATCCTTCAATGCCTCTGGGGCATCTCCTCAAGAGCAGTGATCGCCACAGTGCAGCACTCGGGGACCCATCTCCAAATTTTCTTGCTGCATGTTATTGGTTGGTGGGGGAAGCTGGAGTGCCTGGAGAAACGTAAACTCCACACAGAAAGGTCCGGGCCGTGCATGAGTCGAACCCGCGTCCTTCTTGCTGTGAGGCAATTTTTTTTTTTTTTCACAAATCTTTTCCCCCTCAAATGTGACTTGCACAAAATACATTTCTCCACATTTCATACATATTTACATTCAGTCTAACTCAGAAAATCCTACAGTACATAAGTTAATAACAGAAAGAGTATTCTACCTCCTTTGACTGCCACTTCACCGACTATTAGTCCCGCGTTATGATGCAAATTACTCTTATTAACACAATGCTGCCTCCAATTGACTTTCTGTTGTTTTTCAGGCAAAGTTTAATTACACAAGAGCAGGAGTGATTTATTACAGTGTTCTGAGTGTGTGCGACTCCCCGGGGCACCTGGGAACAGCGTGCCATTGTTGAGAACAGTGTGGTGCTGAATAGGGAGCACCCAGGGGTCCCTTTGCACCGTGGAGCCGCGCAGAGAAGACACTTTTCACCGCCTTTGTTTGAGAGAATCCTCCGAGACGGTCTCACTTTTTATGAAACCTCCCCATTGTTTATTCAGCCCAGGCTCCCAAATCCAATCTATCCGTGTACAAGGCTCCCACAAGCAAGTGAACTGACAACCAAATGGAGGAATTCATTTCTCCATTTTACAGGTGGATGCATAACCAAGTGTCAACCACCAACGGCAAGAAAACACAATAAGGGAAGCTAAATACTGACTTGTAGGTTATGATTAAGCATGAACTTACACACACTTTAAAAATGCTCTTGGTTTGATGTAATCCACTTAAATCGCCTAGTTTCCAGCATTGAATACAGTAATTTATTCATTTTCGACAGCTTGATCCCATTAAGGGGCACAGGTGACTGGAGGCTATCCCAGTGACTTTGGGCCTTAGGCGGGTGAACACAGACACAAACAGTTAATCATTCACTCTCATTCATTCACGTGTGGAATTTTCTGTGATGCTAACTGAGCTAAACATGCCAATTTTTGGAGGTGGGAGAAAGCTGGAAACACAGAAAGAACATGAAAACCCCACCCAGAGATATGGGAGGTTGATTTGGTCCAACCTTAATGGGAAGTTCTTAGCACTCTGTTAACAATTTTCCTTTATTTCAAATCACATATAATCTTTCTCCCATTTCACATGGTGCTGCGATGTTCCTTCCAATCACATTGACTTGAAGCCCTCTGCATTTGAATATTTCCTTTATTCATGATGTTTTCATACAGTTGACTTTCAGACTTGGATTTGTCTAATTGTAAACTATAAGCTCTAATGTTGGCCTAGTATAGTCAGAATATACATATGGTGATAGCGGAACAGCCAAATAATCTATCAAATCTACATGAGAGGTACTTGGTGTGAAATGTTTGAGGACCACAAATTTAATGTGTGAATACAATAGCATGGTGTGAAGAACTAGCAGATCCTTTGTTTTGTTTGAGCAATAACTAACCCATATCATTATATACATCAGTTTCATCACTACAAGTTCTACTTAATATGTATTTACAGAGATTTCACCTTGTTTTATTTATTTATTTAGTGACTAGAAAATTCAACAAAATTGTAGAAATGCAAGATGTATTTACCAATTGGATATAAAAAATTGGACTTGCCCATCTTTGACTTTCGATAAAATATTTGACACATGAAACTTGCAAAACACGGTCCCACCTTTGTATATTCAAACCTACTTATCTTTTTCTTTTCTTTTACTATAGTAAGAAAATACGTATCTCCTATAGACATCTGGTGTTGCGGACTTTGGGGTCAGGGGCTCTTGAAGACCGAGAGACAGAAGATGAGCCATTACCCTGAGAAGAACAAGGAGAGACAGACAGAATGGAAAGAAGAGACCGTCCAGTGCGTGTGAAAAGGATGCAAGGCCGTCGGTTCCTACAAATCTACAGGGAGTCAGCGTTAATAGAAAATGGCAGTAACTGTTTTTTATTTTGCCAAACCCAACCCCTCCCGTGTCATTGGATTCTTTGAGGTTATATGGAGGCAGCTAAATAAAAACAGGTCTCGATGTGCATAGGTTAAGGTGGAACTATACGCTGTCGAGGTGCTGGGATAATGGACGGATGGCGGCTCTTGGGGTTGTCAGGGAAGAAGAAAGGCACGAAAATTGCTTTGGGATGGGTTCTGTGAGGCGGCGGGGAAGGGATTTGATAAAAGTGAGAGTGGAGAGCCGCAGAAGAAAGGGTGTGTAGTATAGACTTAAGAGACAAAAGCCTGTGCTATACAATAAGCTGTACATAGCCACAAGTCCAAGCTAATGAAGTACGTTAAAGTGGCAAACTGGACATTAATGTGATGATAAAACAACTGTTGCATATAAGACCTTTAATACAAATGGGACTAAAGCTAATAAATGAATATTGAATTTTGTTTAAATGCATTTATTGTAATACAAAACCGTAATAGGTCTAGTCATTAATAAAATTTATTTGGGAAAACTGGCTCTTACTCACCATCTTCCTTTTCCCCAAAAGCACGAAGTACAATCGGCTAATCAGCAAACAGAGATGAAGCGCTGTGTTGGCCAGAACTTAACCAAGTTGAGATAGCAGACGTGTCAAATAATAACTAACAGAGAGACATGATCTGGTGCAGTGATTGGCTAAAGCAAACAAATAGTCGTCTATAAAATCGGAGTGAAAAAAAAAACAAAAGTGCAATGTCAGTTTCCTTTAGGAGAAAAGAAACCATCTGCAGAAATGCTAAATTTGTGAAATATTTTTAGACAATTAATTACAAAGTACAAAGGTGTACAAAAAAAACAAACGCAACAACAACAACAACAACAACAACAAAAAAAACTGGTTCAACATGGACATAGATACATTCGTCATCAGAGTCCACAAATGTAGCTCCGTGGAGGAAGGTTAACATTGAGAGTGAATCACAACAACAGCTTTATCACTCACTGCTCATTAACTGCAACTACAAATGTGGACTTCAGCAAATATGTGGTGCCAAATATAGAAAAAAGACATGGTGATGAATAAAGTGATACAACAGTCCAACTATGTAAATATATCTAACAATGCTAACGGTAGCTGTGAGTTAAATGCTAATGTGATGATAGCGCTTCTTGGCATGTAGCATCTTTCTTTAACATTCTGTTGACTTTTCTGACATCAACACTATCCATTTTAACTTGCTTGTGACTTGACTTGAATTAGTGCTTAAAATACACTTAATTTGTCAGAAAATGTCATAAAGGAGAACTATTGTGATTGTTCTCTACATTAAGGAAGAAACTATGGCACAAGTAGATCAGTTATACACATTTTCTTCATTGCAAAACACAAAAACGATCTAAAACAGCTTAAAAATAGAAACAGGTCTACTGACTTCCTGTTCAAAACTGCAGAACTGATAAGCCCCTTCATTATAAAATTTAAGTTTAATAAGCCCCAGATTTAAAAGTTATTTTGTTGTTTGAAAGTGGCTTTATGACCATTTTGAGCCGTATATGATTTACTCTGAATTTTTGGTGGGTGGGGATAGGTGATAGGTGAAGACAAGCAACACTGGAAAATCAGCTCCAGAACAAAATAAATATACTCAAACATGCATGAATCAATCCAAATACAAGTCTGGGTTAGCTAATGATAAGAAAACACTGCTGTATATGGTAAAAAAAACTCAGAAAAGTAGATTTTACATAATAGGTCTCCTTTAAAAGAGGTAAACAGTTTAGTTTTCAATGCCTTAACATTGTATTTACCACATGACTTCCCCCTCAGCAGGCCACGCCCACAAATAAGACGCGTTGCCAACTGTATCTATTAGTTACCATAAGCAATCTCTCTTCTCATTGCTGTGAGTTGATGCCATGGAAACGGCTATTTCTTTTATGCCATCATCAGATTCTATTGATGACGTCACCACCACAGCCTGTCTGTGTTTGTCGAGTTCTGTTGAAGTCACTTTGCTCCTGGCAGCTCCAGGGTTAAGTCGTGGCGCAGACAGCAGCCCACTTAAACTCCTCGTTCCCCGATTGTGTGTTGCATTGTCCACACATAAACATGGAACTATCAGCAAAGGGTATTTTTGAGGCCATAGCTTCCAAAATCGAAAACGAGTGCCGACTTCCCGCTGAAAATCTGAAATCGCTTAAGGCCACAGCTCAAGCGTTGGCAAAGCAGTCCAAGTATTTCTCCTTGCTGGAAGTGGACTGCCTCATTCGCCAGTTCTACATTCTACTCGGACAGGAATCCATGATCGCCAAACCTATCCCAGGCATGGACAAGCAAGAATTTGCCTTTATCTTGCAGACCTTCTTTGGAATCGACACCAAAATAATGATCAATCGCATGTTCGCCACGCTAGATGTGAACAAAGACGGACACATCGGAGTAGAGGAGTGGGTAGAATCTTTAGGTGTGTTCCTCCGTGGGGATTTGGATGAGAAAAGCCTGCATACTTTCCAGGCTTACGATCTGAACAGCGACAAATGCATATCCAAGGAGGAAATCTTTTTCTTGTTGAAAAAGGGTGACACTACTAAAGATAAGTCTGATCAGGATTTGGAAGACCTGTTGGATCTTACGTTCAGACAGGCAGACCAAGACCACGACGGGTACTTGTCTTGCCCTGATTTTCAAAAAACAGTCCAGAAATCTAGTATGTACTTGCAAGCTTTCGGGAAATGTTTGCCTGATCCTTCCGAGGTGGCTGCTTTTGAGGATCACTTGACCGAGCTTAAGAGGATTGTGAAAGCCAAAGGAAAACGGGAGTTGAATATACCACAAAAGAGCTGTTTTCTTAGCTTGTCCAGTGCCAATCCCGTTCACAAGCCACTACCAACCGAAACCCAAAAACTGTCCGGGTTTTTGCCAAGCGCATTGCGGCTAGCTCACCTGCCACCTCCGTCACCGATATGTTCAGACACGCATTTTACATATCCAGTCAAAACAAGGGGCAAATCTGCTGCCACCACCAGGGGAAGCACTGCCAGTACTTCCCATAAACCCATCTAAACAAACGAAAGGCTGGAGACCTGAAGCTAGCATGTTGAAATGTTAAAAACAGGTCTGACACAAGCCATAAGTCCAATAAATGGTGACTTTTCAAAGCAAAAACAAATATCTATCTTTTATTATTCTTGTCTACAAAGTTTTAGTGATCAGCACACAACAATACACTACAGAACGCTAGCATTGACAGTCACACTAAATGGCTTTACAATAGCTGAATTCATGTTTTTTGAGGTGACCTGAAATGCCAATTCGACCTCCACCTCAACCACTTAGCAAACACGCTTCTCTTTGGTGAAACTTACTAATCTTTTTATCAATACGGTCTATTTTGCCCCATTTAAAATTCTAACTAAAACTTTTGGTAGCACTTTAAAAGACCTCCACGGTACCTACCAGTTAAGTACCGTGTCAGTTACTAGTAACTAACAGTGACACTTACTAGTACTTACTCTGGTACTTACTGTGGTACTTACACTGGTACCTAGAGTGGTACTTTGAGTGGTACTTGTACCAGCAGTTACTGGTACATACCACTGGTAGTTACTGGTACTTACTGTGGTACTTACACTGGTACCTAGAGTGGTACTTTGAGTGGTACTTGTTCCAGCAGTTACTGGTACATACCACTGGTAGTTACTGGTACTTACTGTGGTACTTACACTGGTACCTACGGTGGTACTTTGAGTGGTACTTGTACCAGCAGTTACTGGTACATACAACTGGTACTTACTGTGGTACTTACTGTGGTACTTACACTGGTACCTAGAGTGGTACTTGTACCAGCAGTTACTGGTACATACCACTGGTAGTTACTGGTACTTACACTGGCAATTACTGTGGTACTTACTGTGGTACTTACACTGGTACCTAGAGTGGTACTTGTACCAGCAGTTACTGGTACATACCACTGGTAGTTACTGGTACTTACTGTGGTACTTACACTGGTACTTACACTGGTACCTACAGTGGTACTTGTTCCAGCAGTTACTGGTACATAACACTGATAGTTACTGGTACTTACTGTGGTACTTACACTGTTACTTACGCTGGTACTTAAGGTGGTACTTGTGTCAGCAGTGACTGGTACTTACAGTGGTAACTATTAGTACACAGGGTTCCTGCACACCTTCTAGAACAAAATTTAAGACTTTTTAAGACCTTGCATAGCAAAATTTAAGACCATGTGCACGTTTAAAAACATTATTTTTTTGACAAAAAATGAATATCTTGCACACACATATGTTTCAGTGGTGGTATTATTGGTACTAAATTAAAAAAGTAGAGCTTATAAATTATGAATAACAACAAAATGCAAATGTTAAAAAAACATCAATTTGTTTCAGTAAACAAAACAACAGAAAACAGTTTACAACAATCTTAGCTTAATTCCAACATTTATAGACAAATACCATGATACATAATGGTAAATAGTGGTACTACAATGGTACTTACTACAGTAGTTGACAGTTAACTACTAGTAACAACGGGACCTGTTCTAAAGTGACACATACTGGTACTTGAGTGGTACTTACTACAGTAGTTGACAGTTAAGTACTAGTAACAACGGGACCTGTTCTAAAGTGACACATACTGGTACTTGAGTGGTACTTATTACAGTAGTTGACAGTTAAGTACTAGTAACAACGGGACCTGTTCTAAAGTGACACATACTGGTACTTGGGTGGTACGTACTATAGTAGTTCACCGTCAACTACTAGTAACAACGGGGCCTGTTCTAAAGTGACACATACTGTACATGTACTTGAGTGGTACTTACTACAGTAGTTGACAGTTAAGTACTAGTAACAACGGGACCTGTTCTAAAGTGACACATACTGGTACTTGAGAGGTACTTACTACAGTAGTTGACAGTCAACTACTAGTGTGACCGGTAGGGTCTTGCACATGCCCTGAGTGGGAGTTGAACCCGGGTCTCCTGCGGGACTGTCACCGACAAACTCATTGAGCTAAAGGGAACGCTCCCCTCAGCCCAGTTTGCCGGTCAGATCTTATACCTGAGGGGAGTGAGTTTATCCCCACCACTACCACCAGCTTGGTACCTCGTGTGGGTTAGTAGTTGACTGTCAACTACTACAGTAGTTGACAGTCAACTACTATAGTAAGTACCACTCAAGTACCAGTATGTGTCACTTTAGAACAGGTGCCGTTGTTACTAGTAGTTGACTGTCAACTACTGTAGTAAGTACAACTCAAGTACCAGTATGTGTCACTTCAGAACATGTCCCGTTGTTACCAGTAGTTAACTGTCAATTACTGTAATAAGTACCATTGTAGTACCACTATTTACCATTATGTATCTTGGTATTTGTCAATAAATGTTGGAGTTAAGCTGAGATTGTTGTAAATTGTTTTCTGTTGTTTTGTTTACTGAAACAAATAATTACTTTGGTATTTGTCAATACCCAATATTGTTGTGACATAAATAAAGACCTTGGTGCTTTTTTAACATTTGCATTTTGTTGTTATTCATAATTTATAAGCTCTACTTTTTTAATTTAGTACCAATAATACCACCACTGAAACATATGTGTGTGCCACAAATTATTTAAAGTGGTAAGTGTATTAATAGTTACCACTGTAAGTACCAGTCACTGCTGACACAAGTACCACCTTAAGTACCAGTGTAAGTACTACAGTAAGTACCACAGTAAGTACCAGTAACTATCAGTGTTATGTACTAGTAACTACTGGTACAAGTACCACTGTAGGTACCAGTGTAAGTACCAGTGTAAGTACCACAGTAAGTACCAGTAACTACCAGTGGTATGTACCAGTAACTGCTGGTACAAGTACCACTCAAAGTACCACTCTAGGTACCAGTGTAAGTACCACAGTAAGTACCAGTTCTATGTACCAGTAACTGCTGGTACAAGTACCACTCAAAGTACCACCGTAGGTACCAGTGTAAGTACCACAGTAAGTACCAGTAACTGCCAGTGGTATATACCAGTAACTGCTGGTACAAGTACCACTCAAAGTACCACTCTAGGTACCAGTGTAAGTACCACAGTAAGTACCAGAGTAAGTACTAGTAAGTGTCACTGTTAATTACTAGTAACTGACACGGTACTTAACTGGTAGGTACTGTGGAGGTCTTTTAAAGTGTTACTGGTATAAGATCTGACCGGCAAACTGGGCTGAGGGGAGCGTTCCCTTTAGCTCAATGAGTTTGTCGGTCGACAGCCCCGCAGGAGACCCGGGTTCAACTCCCACTCAGGGCATGTGCAAGACCCTACTGGTCACACTAGTAGTTGACTGTCAACTACTGTAGTAAGTACCTCTCAAGTACCAGTATGTGTCACTTTAGAACAGGTCCCGTTGTTACTAGTACTTAACTGTCAACTACTGTAGTAAGTACCTCTCAAGTACCAGTATGTGTCACTTTAGAACAGGTCCCGTTGTTACTAGTACTTAACTGTCAACTACTGTAATAAGTACCACTCAAGTACCAGTATGTGTCACTTTAGAACAGGTCCCGTTGTTACTAGTACTTAACTGTCAACTACTGTAGTAAGTACCATTGTAGTACCACTATTTACCATTATGTATCATGGTATTTGTCTATAAATGTTGGAATTAAGCTAAGATTGTTGTAAACTGTTTTCTGTTGTTTTGTTTACTGAAACAAATTGATGTTTTTTTAACATTTGCATTTTGTTGTTATTCATAATTTATAAGCTCTACTTTTTTAATTTAGTACCAATAATACCACCACTGAAACATATGTGTGTGCAAGATATTCATTTTTTGTCAAAAAATAATGTTTTTAAACGTGCACATGGTCTTAAATTTTGCTATGCAAGGTCTTAAAAAGTCTTAAATTTTGTTCTAGAAGGTGTGCAGGAACCCTGTGTACTAATAGTTACCACTGTAAGTACCAGTCACTGCTGACACAAGGACCACCTTAAGTACCAGCGTAAGTAACAGTGTAAGTACCACAGTAAGTACCAGTAACTATCAGTGTTATGTACCAGTAACTGCTGGAACAAGTACCACTGTAGGTACCAGTGTAAGTACCAGTGTAAGTACCACAGTAAGTACCAGTAACTACCAGTGGTATGTACCAGTAACTGCTGGTACAAGTACCACTCAAAGTACCACTCTAGGTACCAGTGTAAGTACCACAGTAAGTACCACAGTAATTGCCAGTGTAAGTACCAGTAACTACCAGTGGTATGTACCAGTAACTGCTGGTACAAGTACCACTCAAAGTACCACCGTAGGTACCAGTGTAAGTACCACAGTAAGTACCAGTAACTACCAGTGGTATGTACCAGTAACTGCTGGTACAAGTACCACTCAAAGTACCACTCTAGGTACCAGTGTAAGTACCACATTAAGTACCAGTAACTACCAGTGGTATGTACCAGTAACTGCTGGTACAAGTACCACTCAAAGTACCACTCTAGGTACCAGTGTAAGTACCACAGTAAGTACCAGAGTAAGTACTAGTAAGTGTCACTGTTAGTTACTAGTAACTGACACGGTACTTAACTGGTAGGTACCGTGGAGGTCTTTTAAAGTGCTACCAAACTTTTTTCTGAACCCTTTGGGGCACAAGCAAATGGCCAGAGTCTTTGTGAAGCTGAAATGCTGTAGTTTTAGCTTTTGATGACTAAGAGGCTCTGAACATACAACATACTGTATATGTTACGCTGTACATATAGCACGATATGAAAAGCATAAAATCACACAAGATATCACAGCATAAAAGAACAAGCTTTCTTTAGGTATAACGAGTAAGGATTTTGTTAATATTAATCAATACGAACACATCTTAACAGCCACCATAGAAATGAACTCAGACTGCGACGCGTACCATAATTACGCAAAACAGCCGTGAACTCGCGCTAATCATACGTAAATTACATGTTGTGTAATGTCGTCGGAAATGTACGCTTTCTTGTGAGATCGAGCAGGAGTATAAGTGAGAACTTTCTTTTTTTTTTCCACCTATGGTAATAAAGATAAAGGTAAAGCTGGTGTCTGCAGATGCGGCCTGAATGACACTAGATTTGGCATATGTTGGGTTTTGACAATTCCGTTGCAAAATGTAATTGAAGTAAAAAAAAAATGAGCTTAGGGTACTTAAAATTACAAAAGTTTTATTAAGTCCTATTTTTTTTATTTTATTTAAAAGTTTACAGTTGAAAATGTGTCTGATTCATCTATGTTCAATGTTCTTTTTTATCTTTAACATTTCCAGGTGCTTCATAATTTGTTTTTATCAGATACTGAACAAAAAGAAAAAATGGGACGGCCCTTTGGAAGGACGCCAGAGTGAGAAATTAGTCTGGTTTTATTAATTTTTTTAGGCTTAGCTCTTTAGGATTAGCTTGAATCATGCAGCCTTGGAAAAATATACAAATTATTCTGTAAAAATTCAAAATTATTGCAAAGTTTGATGTGTGTGGGAGTTAATATTATTTACCTTCAGGCATAAATATATTGCTAATGTATCTATAAGTGAAAATTAGCTTGCAGTGTTCTGTTTATTTGTATTACTAACGTCTCTTTTTGTTCATTATAATCCAGGAAGTCAGCTTGGCTTTGTTGTTAGCACAGTGGTTTACTGTCATCAGCAGTGTGACCTTAGCTTGCTTCAAAAAGTTGTAAAAAGTGCTTACAAAACATTGCTGTGAATAATTTGGAGTCTCAGAATACATGAGGTGAGTGAGCAAAACATTTGGATGCTAAAAAGTTTGTTTACATATTAAAGAAAGCAAAAATCGAGTATAGCACCTTTAATAAAGCTGCCCATTTATCAGACATAGCCAAGGAATTTACCTTTATGAGAAACACATTTAAAGATTTTATGGTACCTTGTTTTTTGTTAAAATTTGTGACATGTGTGTCATAAACCTCCAGAAAATGTGACTCTTTGAAAAACATACCTGAAATGAGTAGAATACACTGCAACTACAAGTAAAATATGTGATCCTTAAATCTCTGTATTTCTTTTTTGCCTTTGTAATATATTGCCAGTTTCTCTGACATTGTCCTATTATCTTGAGATTTACATGTCTTCGAGTTAGTGCAAAATTAAAACTTTGACACGTGGAATGTAATTTAGTCTGAACATGTCTCTAACTGTCCTACACTGGTTAAGACATAAATACAGCTTCATTTACAACCTGACAAAGAAGGAAGTTTGTAGTCATTAATCAAAACCTAAAAGTTAACTTTTCTCCGCACTGCTAAAAGTGAATATCTAGTCTTGGCTGAAATTACTGGAATTCAAAATATTCATCTTAATTTGTCTTGTCTTGTTCAAATCAGAATAAAATGGCAAAAAATTTGTAGCATTTTTCATTAGTTTCAAAACATGTCTGACTGTTTACAACAGTCAGAAACACCTCAAAATAAACTCAATAATCTAAGAAAAGATTATATTATCAGTTTGAAAACGTCCTCAGGGCGAATCAACTTGTGGTGAGTCACAAGTAAAAGACCTATATTCTTTTATTCAAGACTTTTTTTCTTCTCTCAGACGAAAATCACGAACACTGAAAACAACCACTTTGTTGATCTGAGTTTAGGTTTTTAGGTACACTTTATTATCCCTGTAGGGAAATTTGCCCTCTGCATTTGATCCATCCTTCAAGGCCTCTGGAGCATTTCCTCAGGAGCAGTGATCTCCACAGTGCAGTGCTTGTCGATCCATCTCCAGATGTTCTTGCTAGGCTTGGTCAGGACTACCGTAGCTGGAGGATATTACCCTAACCTGCATGTTATTGGTTGGTGGGGAAACCGGAGGAAACCCACCCAGACACGGGGAGGAACATGCAAACTCCACACAGAAAGGCCGCGACCTTCTTGCTGTTGGGCGTGAGCACTATCCGCTCAGCCACCGTGACGCCAGTGACTGACTTTGGATCTCTGCCTACGCACTTTACCTTTGAGCACAACTATGTATGCGCAAACCAAATTTACTTCTTTTATAACCATTATTTGTGTTTGTACAGTTAGTAGAACACCACACTTATTTAGCGCCTTTATAATCTAATAGTTAGTAACCTGAACCTGCTTGCTCCAGCTTTCACAGCTTAAATAGATAACCTCACCTAACATGAATATCCTTGGTTGAAATCTCTGGAGAGACTTTGTGTGTAATAGCTTTGTTTTCCTGTGTTTAAATAAAATCTCAAACTAAATAGAACGATATAAAGTAAAGCTAAAGGTACTAAGTTGGATTCCGGGAGGCTATGATTGGCTTCTTTATGTTTGAAATAGCTAACTTCTGTGTGTCTCATTGGCTGTATCTTTGTTGAAGTATTCTTTTGAATTGTAAAGTTGCAGACATCCACCACAACTCACTGTTCAGTGTCTGACTTTCCAAGTATTTATTCTTTCTAGACAGGTCTTAAATACTGTAATTTGCAATTTTGAAACTGAAACAAGCCAACTGACACAGAGACAAATGGAAGTTAATTAAGTAACACTTTCTGATTTCACTTCAGTCTGCTGTGCAAACTCCATATTAAGACTTCTTGGAGCATTTATCCTTCTGGAAACAGAGACAAACAGAGGGACAGAATGAAGACGACTTTCGAAGCGTCCTAATTCCTGGACAATTACAGGCTGTGGGCAGAGATCAAGAAGAAAAGCACTTCAAGTCAGTGTGGGACAGATGCTCTTTCGCTAATCTGCTCTCCCCATTTTCTCCACGACTAAAACATCCAAATGGTTGAGAAGTGTGCCATTGGCCTGGCTCTTGTGTTAAGTGACGCACAGACGGATGTAAACAGCTATTGTGAAGAAGAGACAAGTGCAGATTATTGTAATAAAGCAGTGCTGGGTGGTGACTATAGACTTGTACACTTGCACATGTTGTCATTAGACTTATTGCTTTGGTTCAATTGTGTCTCTAAAAAGTCACTACGCGTTCAAAAATGAATAATTAACCAAAACGAAAACAAGTAGATTTTTTATAAAACAGTCGCAATTTCAAAATATACAATAAAGAAAAATAAATTAGTCCAATAGCATGTCAGGTCAAAAGCAGAATCACTACAAAACAAAAATGGGACTAAATCAGGTCTAAGATCCAGGAATTCTTCAATCAACAACTCTTCAAACAACAATATGTATTTGCAATATCTGGAAGATGTGTTGAGAGCCAATCCTATTTTCATACAGACATGGATCTAGAGTCTGGTGAGGAATCACTTGGTTTAGAATTGCTAACCTAACTGACCAGATGAATTATCTCGCAATATTTGTGAATTAACAAACTCGATATAATCTATCGGGCCTTCCAGCAACTCGATTGGTTTGGAGTCTGACACAGTGGTGTGTTGGCCCAATCACATTGCTGCAGAGGGAGTTGGTTGCAATGACGACTGTACTGGAAGTACCGCTTGATTCAAATAAAACAAAGATGGCTTCTCCCGTGGATAATCGTGTTTCGGTTGCGTTTGATTGTGTTTCAGCAGAAATAATGAGTATTTTCTTTTTGAAAGAAGAGCAGAGAGGTGTGTGTGACACTTATTGTATTCTACATGGACATTGGATACGTCATTACGATTTGTTGCTGTGATTGGTTAAACATGAATAAGGTAGGTCGCACACCGAATCAGCTCAATGTATTTCACTGAACGTCTCACCTTTTTCTAGACGCTTTCTGCAAGTAAAGTTCCAGATGGATGCTGTTTAAGAACTGAAATCGGAGTTCAACACGGATTCAGGCAGGTTATAGAATTACAACTGTTGCGATTAAAAAAAGGAAACAATTTTCTTAATTTAAAAAACACCAAGGTTTTGCAGAACATGACAAGGTCTCAATGCAAGCTAGCACCAAACCAAACACTTTCAAATATGCAAATAAGAAGCTAGTTAGATGTTATTAAGTGCACTCAAGTGTATTAACTTTTTTGTGGTTGATAAAATTCATTTGGCAGACAAAGCAACAATAAGAAAATCACATGAGATGCCATTTGCTTGAGAGTTAAGATTTAAGAACAAAATTTGCACCACAGCATCACAAACTTTGTCAACAGAATATTATACATTAATATTAATCCGTCCACCTCTCATGCATTATTAAGTATATTTTCATTAATGTGAAATGACACACTAAGACAAATCAAACATTCTGCTGTAATGAGAGTGTAGAAATGACCCTTTGTCCCAGACTCACAGCTGCAGCATCTGCGGCTTTTCTCCCGTTTAATTACAGACCAGGCTTAATTGACATTTCTTAGAAGGCTGTAATTACCTCAATTAAACCTGTATTTCTGAGTTTAGAAGGGCTGGAAAGTCTCTGGAAAATAAACCCAGTCGTAGCTTTCTTTATTAAATGTCAAAATGTTACTCGTCCAAGGACATGTGTTTCTTATATACAAGTTTAAAGCTGGTAAATTTCAAAATGTGAAAAAAAGAAGTAGGTAAAACCTCGTCTCTCAAATGTTTTGGCACATCATAGTTTGTTTTTTTGTTTGTTTGTTTTTTTGTCTACTACACAGCATTTTTTATGACATTCTCAATGTTGCCCCAGTTCATTTCTATGGTGAATGTTAGTAGTGTTATTATGAATATTCCAAGCCTCAGACCTAAACTCAAGCATTTCTTAATAACTTCAGACCTAAACGTAGCCTTTAAACCAGGGCTATTCACCTGGGGGATAAACCTGGCCCTGTAACAAAATTAATCCGGCCCACAACCTAATCTTCCAAACATTATAAATCATTTGTTCTTATTTATTGGTTTGAGTCTGGGTCATGCTCATCTTGTTCTAGCTAAGTACTTCAGTGTCTTTTTGACAAAAACTGTATACAGCAGTAGTTTACAAAGTTAAAACAGATCTAATGTTACTTAGATTTTGTGCAAACCCAAAAGAAAATGGTAGCTTCAACTGTACCGCTATCCAACACAGTATCACAAGAAAGAGTGTTTCTAAGTTACTTTTATTGATTTCAATTGTAAAACGGCTGTATCTTGTGTGACACGCTGCACTAACAGGCAGGAGGTTGTAAGTCTAAGCCTGGAGTTTACATTTTGATGAAGATAGAAGTGGGTGGCAACAATATATTGAAAGAATATACAGCCAAGTTACTGAAAACCAAAATCTTGTATGCTTTTAAATCTGCTCCAGAGTAAGACAAAACCCTGTTTACCACAGAATGGTACAAGTCATGAGGAGTAAAGTCAGGCAAACTTGTACATTTTATCAAATCGGCAAACATAGCAGGAGGAAGAGGGTATGATCAGCTAGCATTCATTAGCTTTTCCAAATACAAACAAATGTACTGAACATGCACTAGAAGCATCCATTGCTTTCTTTACCAAAAAATAAGAAAATGTGTGAGAATTTGTCGGTTTAATTGGTTATAAAAGAATTTGGCTTAAAACAAGAACAAAAATGTGCCAATGGGGTAAGAACAGTTTTCTTAACCCACTGGCAAATAATTTAGCTTGAAATAAGAAGCAATGTCCTGATTTACTCTCAAATGACACCATCAAATCGTTTGATGAATTAAAATTACAATTTAATCTAAACAACAAAGATTTTTGGAAATTTTTACAACTCAGACACTGCCTCCAAAAAATAATTCACCTGAATCCTAATATTCTGGTCGAACCGTCTATTCAAATTAAATTTAAAAGTCTCCTTTTACAATCTCACTCTGTGGGTTCTTTTTATAATTTCCTAATGGAGGAAATGAATAAATATAATGAGGGAGTAAAAAAGGCTTGGGAGAAGGATCTCCATATAACTTTCAGTGAAAATGAATGGATTAGATTATTAAAAAATATGTTGACCCCCATGAGAGATGCTAGATCTAAACTCACTCAGTTCAAAATTCTCAACCGACTCTATTGGACACCCGTTAAGATGCACAGGGCTGGGCTGAGTAGCTCAAATTTGTGCTGGAGATGTAATATAGAAAGGGGTAGCATAATTCATATGCTTTTCTCATGTCCTGTAATTAAATATTTCTGGGAAAAGGTTATATTAAATATAAACCAGACTTTAGGAGTGAGCATACACGCTACGCCTTCTGTCTGCATCCTGAACCATCTAGATTTAAAAGGAAAACTTAACAACAACAAGATAATATGGGTTAAAACTGCCCTCACTACAGCAAAGAGAGTGATCCTTAAGTACTGGAAGTCACCACAAATTCCTACGTTTACGGAATGGTTCATAACATTATCAGAGACTGCCTCCTACGAGCGTCTCATTTATAAGATTAATGGAAAGTTACCTTTGTTTAATCAGATATGGGCTTCCTTTCTTAAACAGGGCGAATAACTCAAATTCTTACTATAAAAGTATACAACGGACTGGCTGGTGGGAGGGATTAGGGGGTGCACACAAGGGGGAAAAAAAAAAAAAAAAAAAAATTACTTCAATTCAGGTAAAAATCTTGGTATCTAGGGGTGTATTGGATTTTTTCTTTATACAAAAAAAAAAAAAAAAAAGGATCGCTATTATTATGGTTGTGGTTATTTTTAGTATTGTTACAAGTATTCTGATAGCCATGATCACTTCATTGTTATCATTGTTATTGTCTCTATCCCTACTACTATTATCATGAACTCACTCACCAATCTATTTTGTTATCTTTAATTATCACTTTTATCAATTACTTTTTTTATTTTATTTTTTATTCTTTATATATTTACACATGTTTTTGTCTTCTTATTTGTAAACTATACTGTCCCTCCTTTTTTCTATTAGTTTTTTTTTCTTCTTTCTCCAAATCAACCACTATCTTTGATCTTCTTTTTTACCTTAACCTTTTTCTCTTCCTTTTCTTTTGTCTTTTTCTTTACTCTTATTATTTCTCTTATTGTTTTCCCTTTTTAATCTCTCTAATATACATTTTACTAATTTACTTATTTATCTCCTCTTTAATTCTCCCTTTATTTTTTCTACTACCATTTGTATTTGTTTTTACTCCTTTCTTTGTCTCACTTTCTCACTCTGACCTTTTCTTATTTTTATTTCCTCTCTTATTACCTTGTACTCTCTTTTCTTTTGTTTATTTCTTATTTATTTTGTTATGCTTATTCCATTTTCTACTTTGCATTTCCTACTTATTCTCTATTTACTTTCTTACTCTTACTCTTATTGTTTTATATATTGTTATAAGTGTGTTTATAATTGTTTGTTACGTATGTCTTATGTTTTCTGTTTTTAGTTACTTTTGTTTTGTTTTTCCCTATGTATTAATACTCCCCTACCATTGTCATTGTCAATCTTCCTGAAGAAGTAATAATATAAAAATAAATAATAAAAAAAAAAAAAAAAAGAAGCAATGTCCTGAAAACAAGGAAAATAATATAGGTCTTTATAATAAATCAAGGTTAAATTATTCAAAATGCTTGAAATTAGATTCAATCCTAGAATCGAGCAACTTTAGTTTTTCTTGAAATCTATTTTTGCAGTGCATGTACCACAGTTTGAGCACTACCTTAGAACAAGTGGCATATTCAGTTTTTTTATTTGTTTTAAACTAAAACATACATTTCCTGAAGCCATCTTTAAATCTTTTATTGCACTCTTCATCATTAAGACATTGGCATAAGCTCAAAGCCCAACATTTATTCCCGGTTTGTAGAGATTTTTACAGATAACATGTAACCCTGTGGCCTTAAAGTACAAGTAAGAGTGTTTTTATCGGTTCAAGAGTTCACAGTGTGCAATTAGCAGCAGAAAAGTTTGTGGCTTTAGAGTTTGTAGATGAAAGTGAAGGACCCGAGGCACACGCACTGGGCTCTCGCTGCAGACGGTCAAGTGGGTAAACAGACTGAGCTCAAGGCCAGTCTGCTGTGGTAATGGAGGCTAACCCAAACCAAAGAGATGCCCCTGAAACACTGCATCAGCACAAATTATCACCAGCACTTATGTAAACCACAAGTAAACATCACACAGGGAGTTTGTTTCCAGCGTTTCTTGACTATGGTATTGACTTAAGCCGGCTGCACGCGAGAAGAATTTAAAATCTTGGGTCAAAAAAAGACCAACGATTATTTGTCTCAGTCGCATCATGACACAAACACAGAGACATAACACACATGCCGAGGTAAATTGTGATTTTCTGTAGAGCACATGTGATGATTAGGGCTGTGCAAGTAACCGAAAAAATGATTCAGTCATGTTGAATCATCAAATACCTCAATAACCGGTATTTGTTGGGGTTCTGAATCAAAACCAATCCTATGTCAGTCAATCATGTGTTTTGGAGCAGAAGTCAAACTTTCCAGCAGAATATTGATGTTGAGGTATACATTTAAAAAAGAACTGCAAATGAAAAATCTTCAAAGTTTTTGTTGGAGATTCTATTTTTGAAAATTGTGATTATAAGGGTTTTTCTTGATCACTCAACCCTAGTGACAACCAAGGAAGCAGTCAAGAATAAAAACAAAATACTTTTGCTATAAAAGATTGAAAGAGCTTCTTTATAAAATTAAACTAAAGGTTAAGGTATAATTTATTGTCCCTGTAGGGAAATTTGTCCTCTGCATTTGACCCATCCTTCAATGCCTCTGGAGCATCTCCTCAGGAGCAGTGATCGCCAAAGTGCAGCGCTCGGCAACCCATCTCCAGATGTTCTTGCTAGGCTTGGTTAGTACTACTGTAGCTGGAGGGTATTACCCTAACATGCATGTTATTGGTTGGTGGGGAAACCAGAGTGCCCGGAGGAAACCCACCCAGACACGGAGAGAAACATGCAAACTCCACACAGAAAGCCCCGGGCAGTGCAGGAGTCAAACCCTTGACCTTCTTGCTGTGAGGCGAGAGCGCTACCGTGCCTCAAGTAGATTAAACTTGACTTTAAAGACCACATAACAGTTGACATACTCACTAAGAGTCTGTCTGGGGGTATGATGAGCTGTGTTGATTTAATACATTTAAGGAGCCGTCGCTTGGCTGTTCTTTGCACAACATTGGAATCTTACGATGGTCGTAGCAGCAGTGACTTTACAGACAAATAGCCTCTTGCAAAAATAATTTTTCAAGCCACATCTCTCTAAACTCATAGAGAGCCACATCGAGCCAAAAGTTCCTCCAATGTGTTCCAAACTTTTGTTCTCTGTTAGCCAAAATCAGCTGATGGTAACTCTATCAGATAGACATTTACAATTTATGTGATTTCCACAAAGTCTACAGAATTCATCTGGAAGAACCCTTGCTTTATGCTTGTAGACAACCAAAATCAGCTAGACCAATCCCAGCACAGCAATGGACAGCTTTCAGTGGAAATCTACCCAGATCGATATGAAAAGGTCATTTCAGAATGATACAGTGAATCTGTTTAGCATTCACAAGGTTAATTTGAAAAGAGTTGATAATTTAATTGACTTTTGTTGACATGTTTCAGGAGAATAAACCTGATATGATGTCTCTTCGCAGTCTTTTTAACATAAACACAGGTCAGAACGAAACTTCTGGGCCTCACTTTGGGCAGCACTTCAGAATATGTTAATTTTAATGTGTACAACTATTGTACACACTAAAATATACATCCATCCATCCATTTTCTTCCGCTTCATCCGGAGTCGGGTCGCGGAGGCAGCAGTCTGAGCAGGGAGGCCCAGACTTCCCTATCCCCACACACTTCCGCCAGCTCTTCTGGGGAATCCCGAGGCGTTCCCAGGCCAGTCGAGAGACATAGTCCCTCCAGCGTGTCCTGGGTCTTCCTCGAGGTCTCCTCCCAGTGGGACTTGCCCGAAACACCTCCCCGGGGAGGCGTCCAGGAGGCATCCGAAACAGATGCCCGAGCCACCTCAACTGGCTCCTCTCGACGTGGAGGAGCAGCGGCTCTACTCCGAGCTCCTCCCGTGTGACTGAGCTTCTCACCCTATCTCTAAGGGAGCGCCCAGCCACCCTGCGGAGGAAACTCATTTCGACCGCTTGTATTCGCGATCTTGTCCTTTCGGTCATTACCCAAAGCTCATGACCATAGGTGAGGGTTGGAACGTAGATTGACCGGTAAATCGAGAGCTTTGCCTTTCGACTCAGCTCCTTCTTCACCACAACGGTTCGATACAGCGACTGCATCACTGCAGACGCTGCACCGATCCGCCTGTCAATCTCACGCTCCATCCTTCCCTCACTCGTGAACAAGATCCCGAGATACTTGAACTCCTCCACTTGGGGCAAGGACTCTCCACCCACCTGGAGAGGGCAAGGCACCTTTTTCCGGTCGAGAACCATGGCCTCGGATTTAGAGGAGCTGATCTTCATCCCAGCCGCTTCGCACTCGGCTGCAAACCGTCCCAGTGCATGTTGCAGGTCCTGGTTTGAAGAAGCCATCAGGACAACATCATCTGCAAACAGCAGAGATGTGATCCTATGGTCTCCAAACTGGACACCCTCCGGGCCCTGACTGCACCTAGAAATTCTGTCCATAAAAACAATGAACAGAACCGGTGACAAAGGGCAGCCCTGGCGGAGTCCAACATGCACTGGGAAGAGGTCTGACTTACTGCCGGCAATGCGAACACAGCTCCTGCTCCGGTCGTACAGGGATCGGACAGCCCTGAGCAAAGGGCCCCGGACCCCATACTCTCGGAGCACTCCCCACAGGACACCACGAGGGACACGGTCAAATGCCTTCTCCAGATCCACAAAGCACATGTGGACTGGTTGGGCAAACTCCCATGAACCCTCGAGCACCCGATGGAGAGTGTAGAGCTGGTCCAGTGTTCCACGACCGGGACGAAAACCACACTGCTCCTCCTGAATCCGAGGTTCGACCATCGGTCGGATTCTCCTCTCCAGTACCCTGGAGTAGACCTTCCCGGGGAGGCTGAGGAGTGTGATTCCTCTGTAGTTGGAACACACCCTCCGGTCCCCCTTCTTAAACAGAGGGACCACCACCCCGGTCTGCCAGTCCAGGGGTACTGTCCCAGTTCGCCACGCGATGTTGCAGAGACGTGTCAGCCAAGACAGTCCCACAACATCCAGAGACTTGAGATACTCAGGTCGGATCTCATCCACCCCCGGAGCCTTGCCACCGAGGAGCTTGTCAACAACCTCAGTGACTTCAGCTTGAGTGATGGATGAGTCTTCCCCCGAGTCCTCAGTCTCTGCTTCCTCATCGGAAGACGTGGCGGTGGGATTGAGGAGACCCTCAAAGTATTCCTTCCACCGTCCAACAACATCCCCGGTCGAGGTCAACAGCTCTCCACCCGCACTATAAATGGTGTTGGTGGAAAACTGCTTCCCTCTCCTGAGGCGCCGGACGGTTTGCCAGAATTTCTTTGAGGCCGACCGATGGTCTTCCTCCATGGCCTCTCCGAACTCCTCCAGCTCCGGGTTTTTGCCTCTGCAACTGCACAAGCTGCGGTACGCTTGGCCTGCCGGTACCTCTCAACTGTGTCAGGAGTGCCACAGGCCAACAGGGCCTGATAGCACTCCTTCTTCAGCCTGACAGCATCCCTTACTTCCGGGCGCCACCACCGGGTTCGGGGATTGCCGCCACGAGAAGCACCAGAGACCTTGCGACCACAGCTCCGAGCAGCTGCATTGACAATTGAGGCTGAGAACATGGTCCACTCAGACTCAATGTCCCCAGTCTCACCCGGGAGCTGGGAGAAGCTCTCCCGGAGGTGTGAGTTGAAGACCCGTCTGACAGAGGGTTCCGACAGACGTTCCCAACAGACCCTCACAATACGCTTGGGTCTGCCAGGTCTGTCCAGCTTCCTCCTCTGCCAGCGGATCCAACTCACAACCAGGTGGTGATCAGTTGACAGCTCTGCCCCTCTCTTAACCCGAGTGTCCACAACACGCGGCCGAAGGTCCGATGACACAACAACAAAGTCGATCATCGACCTCCGGCCTAGGGTGTCCTGGTGCCACGTGCACTGATGGACACCCTTATGTTGGAACATGGTGTTTGTTATGGACAAACTGTAACTAGCACAGAAGTCCAGTAACAAAACACCACTCGGGTTAAGATCGGGGGGACCATTCCGCCCAATCACCCCTCTCCAGGTGTCACTGGCGTTGCCCACGTGGGCGTTAAAGTCCCCCAGTAGAAGGATGGAGTCCCCAGTTGGTGCACTATCCAGTACCCCTCCCAGGGACTCCAAGAAGGCCGGGTACTCTGCACTGTTGTGTCCGCCTTCGGGTCGAGGACCCGAAGGCGCGTCCTCGACCCGAAGGACGCGCCTTCGGGTCGAGGGCGCGTCCCTGCGCCCTCGACCCGAAGGCGCAGGGACGCGACCCTCTCATCCACTGGGGTAAACTCCAACACATGGCGACTGAGCTGTGGGGCTATGAGCAAGCCCACACCAGCTCGCCGCCTCTCACCGTGGGCAACGCCAGAGAAGTGGAGCGTCCAGCCCCTCTCCAGGAGTTGGGTTCCAGAGCCCGAGCTGTGCGTGGAGGTGAGGCCGACTATATCTAGCCTATAGCGCTCAACCTCCTGCACCAGCTCAGGCTCCTTCCCCCCCAGAGAGGTGACGTTCCACGTCCCAACAGCTAGAGGCTGTGTGTGTGGACCAGGTCGCCGAGGCACCTGCCCCCGACTGCCACCTAGTCCTCTGTGCACCCGACCCCCATGAAACCCTCTGTGGGTGGTGAGCCCACAGGAGGGCCGACCCACGTCACTCGTTCGGACTGGGCCCGGCCGGGCCCCATGGGCAAAGGCCCGGCCACCAGGCGCTCGCCTGCGAGCACCCACCCCAGGCCTGGCTCCAGGGTGGGGCCCCGGTAACGCCAATCCGGGCGACGTAACGGTCTTTGTTTTAAAACTATTCATGGGAGTTTTTTGAACTGCTCTTAGTCTGTCCCGTCACCTAGGACCTGTTTGCCATGGGAAACCCTGCCAGGGGCATAAAGCCCCAGGCAACATAGCTCCTAGGATCATCCGGGCTCTCAAACCCCCCCACCACGGTAAGGTGGCAGTTCATTGGGGGAGAAAATATACATATTGTATATTTAAAGTAAAACTGTGCAACTTTCTGAAGGTGAGAAACTTCAAGCAAAATTCTATTGAAATAGAAAGGTAAAACCAAACTTTGTAATATTCTCCGTATATAAAACAATGGTTCCAAGTGTATTGAAATTTCCATTTCCAATTTTCAAAAATCTAGTAGTAGTGTTCTTAAAATATTGATAATAATCTCTTTCTCTGAGTTATTTAGACATGTTATTCTTTCTATTTTTAAAGGACAAAATCTATTCCAACTAAACAATGAACTATTACAAGAAGTTGAACTCAAATCAAAGTAGTGAACCTCTGACACACTCATGTAAACACTGGATTTACAGGCGCCGTTTCACCTATTTATTTATATTCTCTTTTTTTGGAAACACTTCAGATCAAGAGGAAACTGATGTGCCTTCTCCCGGCGTCGAGAAGAAACAGGAAATGGAGGGGAAAGCCTCAGAGCAGAGTCGAGTGTTAGCCAAAAAATAAAAAAGAAGAAGAATGCCTTTTATCTGACTGGAGTAATTGTGAGTAATGGCCCAAATCAGCGATACACAGGCGAGTTACTCCTCCTTAAAACTCAAGCTGACAGGGGAGGAAGAGAGAGTCTGGAGCATGGAGGAGCCGTGTCTGAGGATTCTATGGCAGAGATAGAGAAGAATGTCTAGAGACTCACTTGGAAACTGTAGTTACATGCATTCAATTCAATTTATTTGTATGGACTAAAATCACTACCGCAGTTATCTCAGAGGACTTCACATGATGTTGATTTAGCAAACAAATTTGTCAGAAAATCAAACAATGAAACACTTGGTCAATACCAACAGAAACAAAATTATAACTATTCTTTGATTAAGCTTAGTTGGCTTTAGAACTTTAATCCAAACTTCAGCTGTTTTTACTGGAAAAGATTTAATTGCTTACTAGATGAATATTTCACTGGTTTCAAGGTGTTTCTGAACTGTTCTGACAATTTGGCTTAAATCAGGAAAGTAAATAAGAAGTAAGAAAAGTAGGAACAATTCTTGGCCATTGGCAAATAATTTGGCTCAATGTAAGAAGCAAAGTCTTCAAACAAGACCAAAACATTTCGAAAAAAGGAAAATATCCTTGACAAATGAATAGATTTAACTGACTTTTGTAAATAAGGTTAAAATCCTATACCCAAGTAATGTCATCTCGTCTTAAAAACTACATTCTAATATTATCAATACATGTATTTCACTGTCAGTGCTGTTAAGCAGATTAAGCAGAAGATTTGCCAGTATATCACCATGGACACAAACAAGTGACAGATCCACTACTACTTTTTGCAACGTTGTTAATAATATACTAATGTCAGGGATAAACATAATTTTTGAATGTCATAATTTCATAAAGAATGGCTCGTCCTGATGAAAACATCCAATAGGTTGGTTCATGTGACATCACAATAATCTAAAACACAAGTGTCAAACACAAGGCCCGGGGGCCAGATGTGGCCCTCATGGTCTTATGAAATTGACTTTAATCGTATGCCAGGAGTAATCTGGGAGTCTTAATCTAATGAAATGAATTGTCTGAAACTTAAAGAGTAAGTCATTTTTTCAGACTAATGCTGTTGTATATTCAGTATTAAAATAATTATACAAAAATCAAATACAGAGACTAATATGTTTAATATATCAAAGATTAATAAGATTTATTTTAGTTACAACCGGCTCTTCTAGGACAACCCCGATGCCAGTGTGGTCCTTTGTCAAAATTTGTTTGATCTAAAAGCTGAGTATTCTTAAAACAGTTGTTTGTTGTTAAAATACAAAAGTCAGTAAGAAATATTTCTAGACTGTACCTCTACTTTTTTATGTTATTAATAGAAAAATCAGACACCAACAAAGTTCTTTTTGTGTCCCTACTTCACAACTTTGGTTTCTTTTCAAAAACATTTTGAGATGTATTTACTTATTTTTATAATGTATTTTTTATGTATTTTTATGTATTGTATTTTTTTTTTTTTAATGTATACTTTGTCAACATGTTACCGGTGACAGTTCTGATTTCAGCTTAAATGGTAAAATATCTCAAAACACATGGTCTTTAAAAAGAAACCAAATTTGTGGACATTTGTCATTGTCACATTCCACAACATGAACAAAACTTGTTAATTAACTTAAAAAGACATTTTGTAATGGCCAGTGCTTCTTGGAAATAGAAATGTGGGAGTCAAGCTCACTATCTCAGAAACTCAGCACCAGAGAATGCATCTTTAGTTAGTCCAGTGTGAAATCACCTAACGCAGCTGAAGGTGTGTTTTGCATTGCATCTTGATGGAGACGTTCTGATGTATTTAAAGAAGCGGAGCCTGTTATGAGAGCTCACCGTACAGCAGTGTGAGAGTGGGCTGTGACACTTCCATTAGGCTTGTTCAGAGGCAGAACAGTGATGAGTGATAGGATAAATCAAAGTGCCACACAGTCATGAAGAGAGGGCTTCTGAGCTATGTTTCAAGTCAAGAGGCCTCTATCAGCTTCCCTTATTTAAAGCTCTGACGACAGGTCTGAGAGAACAGGAGCTGGGTGTCGCACATGCACACGGGCACTTTAGGTCTATAGGTTACACACCGAAAGATTAAAGTAAGTGTGACATCAGTCAGTAGACAAGCCTCTGACAGAACTGTAACATATTTGAGATCAACTGTCAGAGAAAAATAATGTGAAGAATGCTTTTTAAATGAGTCGTGCTTTGTCTTGTATTGCTTTTCTTAATCACTATGTTTTAAACACCTGAAATACTTTCACACTGAATTGCATTATATAGCAAGTAAGTATGAATCTACGTTAGTAAGTAAGTAAAGTGGTGTATATATATATATATATATATATATATATATCACCTTTCACAGACAAAGGTCACAAAGTGCTGTACAGGTCAAAATACACTTACAGAGAAAACATACACAACATTACAGTCATGTCAGTCCCACGGAACAGCTTTATACTTTATACATAAAGAGAAAAAACATGCCATTAGGTTAAAACTGCTTTTAGTGCATTGTTTGTGATAGGCTACATTTGTTTACTATATTTACAGCATTTGTTTAATAAAGCAGGCAGGGTCACGAAATGTTTTAAGTCTCTTTTGTTTTTTCTTTGTGACATGTTTGATTTTTTTATTTATTTCTTTTTTTTTTTAATTGTTTTAGTTTTTTATACTTATTTACTGTTTTTATGTTACAGTTAGGACTTTGATCAACACAGTTGTCTTTAAGTGTTTAACTTGAGAGCTGAAGATATAATCCTTCATCATAAATTAGAACAGAAATGATCACATAATGTCACTGTTTTTCTTTCCTTTTTTCTCTCAAGCCTAACCCTCATTGATATTTGTCTTATTTAATTTAAAAACAACTTTATTCTAAATACCACCAAATGAAAAAGTAACTTAATTAATTAATTTGCCAATTAATTTTTACATACAATGACTTCTCAACACTGACCCAAAGTGTAGCCTTTTACAAGCCAGTTTTACTTACTTAGAAATAAAATGAATACTCAGATTAAATTATTTACAAGAAATTTTGTAAAAAGAAAAATTATTGTAAGTATTGTAAAAGAAAAAAGAAATAAAAAGAAAGAACGAAAAAAAAAACGAAAGAAAAAAAACTGCCCATTCTCACCATTGCCTCTCACGTTTAGATTATCTTTTTACCACTCGGAAGCATTAGTCTGGCGTTGTACTTGCTGCTCATTGGACGATCTGTGGATGACGTCATGGGGAAATTGGACACTGTATGTCACACTTAGTCATGCAGGAAATAGGATTAATATTTTAATCTTCTCTTTCTTGTAAGAGGTTTTGGACGACTGGAGCTTTTCCCAGAATCAGAGCCTGAGGCATCTTCATCACAGCAGACAGTTAGTAAGTCCAACTCACATTTACAGTGACTATTCACTCTTCATTTAGGTCACTGCCAGCTTTTACCAGTTTGTATTTTTGAAAATGGAAAGAAGCTGAAGAAAATTTAAGGCTAAACAAGACACAACAAACAAACACATATTTACGGACTGTAAGATGCATCTTCTTTCACAAGCCTTGAACGCTGCGGTCTGTACTTATGCTGCGTTCATGTGGTCCTCGGGTGCTCGTGTGACCCGAGATGAGAGATAGGGGTTCCGACCTAGTTTGCATTCATGTGCTTTTTACTTCGGAAAATCGGGATGTTGTTGTTAACCATAATAAATAAATGACACAGCACTTTTAACAGCGGTTAATAGACCTAACAGTGAGATCTGATGCTAGCCTGTCCAAAAACTAACGTTAAAGGTTGTTAGTATTTATTTTCTAACTGATTTTCATCAATCTTCATGTGTCAGTGACGTCAATTGCTGAGCTCGGGCAGCTCCATTTGTCCCGAGTTACCGAGCATTTGTTCCGAGATGCTTGAGCGTTCATGTGCATTTTTTAACTTGGAACAACTTTTTCCCGAGTTCCCGAGGACCACATGAACGCGGCATAAGATGAGGGTAAATTATTCACCTTATTCTGTCCAACCCACTTTTCTGACAACACACTTCCTGTTTAACTGTGGTTAGCCACAATCAAAAATGTCAAATATTGCAAAATGATCACATATAGTGAACAAACTTGCTGTATTTTTTATAGAAACATGTTAGCTATACCTTAACAGAACCATGCAAGAAGAGTGCTACCAAGAAAAGTGGGCGTGGCATATACTGTGGGCCTACTTTAGTTGCTGTGCTTTACACCACTTGCTTATCTCCATGGCGATTGCTTATGTATTGTGTTAAACTTACTTATCTTTATGAAGAAAGGCTGATATACAGCATCCCACCAAGTGATTTGACCTTAAGATCTTGAGACCTTGATCATTGATAAAGTTGATTGAAGCTCACAATACATAAGTGAGAAAAATGTTCGTTTTTTGGATTTTGTTGAAGACAGGACAAATATAAAGGGTTTTTGATGATGGCTCAGTGTGAATTTGTTATGAAGGGAAATATGAACATTGCCTTCTTAAAGGTTTCTTTTTAAAGTTGTTAATTTATGATTAAAAGACCGCCTGTCTGAACATAAATATGCAATCAGAACCTTGAACCCCAACTATCCAATGGCAGTACATTTCAACAAGGCTGGCCATACAAATACAGATCAGCTCCGGGCAATGGTCATTGAGGTCATTTCAAAAAACGTAAGGGGCGGTGACAGAGTTAAAAGGTTGGCCCAAAGAGAAGTCTTCTGGATAGACCTTTTAAAAGCCACACAGTTTCCAGGGTTAAATGAGGACTTGGATTTGTCAGTTTTCATATAGCCACACATTTTATCTGTGCAATTCTTTTAATGTGTATAATAATCACCGGTGATTATGGTTTGTGCTGCTGTTTTATAGATGATTTGATGTGTTGTGGTGTAACTCATGTGCAGGCCATTATATATATTTATTGTTGATGTCTTGACATGTATGCTGTCACTTCTTATCTACTACGCATGTTTATCTATGTAAATGTCATTTCATTGTGTCTAAATTTGTGCATCACGTGACAGGATCACATGTTTTGCCTCACGTGACCTCTGTCTATAAGTACACCTGTATCAGATCACATAATTTAGCCCTGAAGAAGACCTATGCATTGGTCGAAACGCGTAGGCGTCCCGCACTTTAATAAAGGACTTTTACATTTTTTGATAATCAGTGTGCCTCGGACTTTTTTTCACTATTGTTAATTTATGAATTTGAAAAGTTATTTATTATTATAATTTTTAAATATTGTTAGTTTTTAAGTGTTTAGCTTGACATATATAGATCTGTAATACAGCTACATCTTGTTCATAAAGCACAAAACCCAGCTTAACGCATTGGAAATAATTGCAAGTAAATACAATCATCTGAGTGGGGAAGGGCACATTTGTAAAACCAGGGATTTTCAAAGCACTCAAGCATCAGCTTCAAGACAATAAAATATAACTCAAGCATGCAAAAATCAATCCACATAGAGGTTTGAGTACAATATGAGAGACACTGTTACAACATGGTTAAAAAATCAGAAAAGTGTATTTTACATAATAGCATGATTGTTGCGTGGCTTTGTGGGCTGCCTTGTTAGTGCATGGGGCTGGTAGCACTCAACACCTGGGGAGGTCTGACCTAGGCATGCTGCTACATCGCTCTAAGTCAATCAACGCCGTCCCAGATTCAACGCTTCAAAACACTTCTCTGTAAAAATGCTGTTGTTAGAAATGCGCCAGCTGTGTGCATCCACAAACCAGTGGAGAGGAGAAATGTGGAGACAAGGCTGTCAGATAGAAAGTGTGAAACAACTGCTACCACCCAGTCCCTTTGAGGAGCTAAACTGAACATTTGATTATTTTAGTGAACATTACAGAATGGTCTTCAGCCAACTGACACAAGGCACACAATTACAATAAAATAACTTAAAATCAATTTCTTCCAGCGCATGTTTTAATCAGTCTTTATCACACATGAATGATATTTGTCTATAAGAACACCTGTGTCAGATTGCATGATTTGTAAGCAATGAAGAAGACTTATACAATGATCAGAATGTGTAGGCGTCCTACACTTGCATAAAATACTTTTATTCTTGATAATCAGTGTGCATCGGACTATTTTCTACTTTTGGCCACTATCTGTCCTGAACTAATTTCAGCTGTATGTACCCACTGATGCACTCCCACTTCTAATTATGTTATGTCTAATGTCCCGTTTGTTCACCTCTTTTAAAATTGTCTTGAAGCCATTTTAAGCTAATTAAAATGCAATCTACTTTTTGTTGGCAGCACACTTCCTGTTTAGATCCGTTAAGGTAGTGAAATAACTCTCCATACTTTACTGTCGACAAACAAGACAAGTTCCAAAGTGCACCTTTAATGTAACTAATGCAATAATGTTCTCTTTTGCTCTGTCTAATAAACAAAATGTGTTGTGAAAAGTTGTGGTGGATGATGAGGCTTGGACAGAGGGGAGGAGGGGGAGGAATCGTGGAAGCAGACGTGAGTGGGTGGACTCCATTTGATAGCGATGACACTTTGCTGTCCTGGCTGAGTTATGGCTGGGTAAGACAGAGCTGCAACACGATTCCCAGACTGGCCCGCCTCCTTACAGGACGCAGGGTGAGAGCGGAGTCTGTAACGCGACCTTTCTGAGGACTTAGTCAGCACACGCACTCCCACCGCTGACCCCTGGCTTCCCCTTT
The DNA here is from genome assembly GCA_038363315.1 of Mugilogobius chulae. Lineage (NCBI taxonomy): Eukaryota > Metazoa > Chordata > Actinopteri > Gobiiformes > Gobiidae > Mugilogobius > Mugilogobius chulae. Next base: position 28,038,132 of record CM076405.1, on the reverse strand, counting down.
CCTCCTCCTTCTGCTTTCCCCCTACCTCTTGTCTTTTTAGGAAGACTCTCCACAATTAGTAATCAGTGAGTCAAGAGGGAGTATTTGTAAATTTGTTGCTGAAATTAGTTTAATCTTTTGACTTAAATAACTAACAGTGTGGCTGTGTCAAAAAAAAAATACAGTCGGACAGTGGTTCTCAAACTTTATACACCAAGTACCACCAAGGAAAAGAGTTGTCTTTTCAATCTAAATCCAAATTAGATTTATAGCCGACCAGGTTTAAAGTCGGGCTAAATTAGGTTTTCATGCCACAGCTGCTTTAGGAAATGACTCAAGATAGAAAAAATAAGTGAATAAAAAGTATATTCATCAAGTAATCATTCAAACTGTAGAGGTGTTTAAGTACCACCAGAAGAAGCTCAAATACCACCAGTGGCACATGCACCATAGTTGAGAAACACGGCAGTATGAAGTTCTGTAATAGTACTTGCACAAAGACTGAATTTGAATTCTAAGATGCAACACAATTTGATGAAACGTATTGTCTGTATAAATTAAAACCCTCATAAGGACGAATCGCTGTTCTTGTGTCCTTTGGCAACATATTTGCACCTGTCTCTCATTTTTGTTAAACTGGCACTCAAGTGTTCATTGTGAAATAAATATCAAAATGAAGCTTTGATGGACACATTTTTGAGTTTTTCGACATTGTCAAACATTACTTCGTTGTCTAAAACACACTGTTCTTTCCCATCTGAGCTTCAGAAAACTGAATTTTCCAGACGTGTGATACACTACATCTCTGAGATCTTCTTTTAGGTCCACAAATTATGCAGCACAGCTTCTGTGCACAGCACGTTAGTTGGCTTGTTTATATTCAAACAGCTAACTTCTGTACTTATATATATTTTTTCCGAATATTTATTCATTTCAGACTGATTTTAGCTGTTTTGAATAAAAACAAGCCTACTGACATTCTGTGCATAGCACCCTTTGTGCTCCATAAAGCGTCGACTTAATTTGTAACATGGGAAGAACTTGACTGTCATGTGAGCTTTATAACTTAAAATTAAAAACCAACTTAAAATTCATGCATGCTAAAAAAAAATGTCATAATACACTTAAAATAAATTTTACCATGACAAATATCTACATTGCTGTATAGAGGGATTTTTGTTCAACTTCTGTTTCCGCCCTTCTGTGTGTGTGTGTTGTGCAGAAAGAGCCACTCTCCATCTGCTTAGCTGGGGAAACATCTTTGAATAAAACAACAAAACGGGTCAAGAGCAGCTGTTTCAATCAGGTCTGAACCGGTCTGACAGAGGTCTGTCTCCTGAAGCTTGAGACACCTGAATGTAACTTTTAAGGGTCGTACGGTCAAATTGAATTCACAAATGTTGATTCAGCAGCATTTTGTTTTCGCACAGTGATAAACTCTTGTAGCAACGGAGCTTATTTGACTTGTTTCCACTATTTGTGTCAATGAGCGGTGGCTCTCTCTATTGCCTGTGTTGATAGACAAAAAATCTCTCTATTGAGTAGATGCGGAAACGGTGTCATGACAAGGTTAAAAGTTGACTTTGGCTTTGTAAATGGAAGACCTTAATACCACATTTACAACACTTACCCCTGGTTATTTTTGCTTGTTTGTTTTGTTTTATATATTTACCAAAAAGCTCTTATCAGTTAGGCCAATGACAAACTTCTTCATATTGTATTTTGAAATTTTCACCTGCCCTCCAAGAACGCAACCTCCTCCCACCATGACACCTCTGTTTTAACCGAGCCACTTGACCCAAATCTCCACATGGGTTCATTTGGACAAAGAATGCCCTTCCCTTTCTCCAAAATAAACAGAGCCGCAATTTCCCGTTGATCCTATTTTTACTCATCGCTCTCCTGTCGCGCTCTCAGCTGTGAATGTTTTGGTTTAACTTGTTCTCATCTCTGACCTGCTGGAGGCTCGGTCCGGGGCCTGCCAGGTCCAGCTGGGCGTCCCGCTGAGAACTTTAAAGAGGTAGTGCAGCGAGATATCTTGACCTTTGACCTTCACCATTCACAATATGTTTCTTGTTACTTTGAACTTGTGAGATCTTAGAAGGTAATTTCAGATGTAGGGTTATGAGATTCTTTGTTTGCTTTGATAGTGGGGGTAAAAATCAGGCTTTGTGACGAGGAAGAATGGAATCAAGAGTGACAAAATTAATCAAGCGATACTTTTTTTTGCCTCTCCTGAATAGTAAACAGTGTGATGTTTGTCTGTTGAGAGAGAAAGTTCTAACATGTAGCTCCTTTCAATCACTGAGTGAACAATGAATCTTATTGAATTACAGAGTCAGTCTCCTATATTTGCTCAGCTTGTCCAAATAATGGGCTAAATGTGTCACTTTGACCTAACCCTAAGAGATTTGTATGAAAATAATTATTGACTGTACTTTTTACTACATAATTATCCATCTAAATTCTCAACTTTGTGTCTCTAATGTGTAAAAATGTGGCAGAAAGAGATCTGTGATGAGAGAAAAGAAAAATATAAAGTTTATACAAGTATCTGCTTTGTTTGAACATATACTTTCAGAATATATTTGATGGAAAGCTTTATAAATGTAACCCCTGGTCAAGTTGCTCTAATAACCACTGCTGTGTGTTATATCTGAAGTATATAGGAAAACTTAGGTTATGTATAATCTCACTGATATGTGCATACATTTTGTAAAGATAATATAGCCATACTTTGACCTGTCTCAGTTGTGATGGAAATAAAACCAAGCCCAATCAGAATAATGAACAAAGTGCTCTAAGCTAAAGGTCCCCAAACTTTTCAGAAGAGGAATTCCAAAACTGTAAGTTATTATTAAAGTTTTTTTTTTTTTTTTTAAGGTTAATTTATTGCGGTACCAAGTTTCACTGACAGCTAATGAAGCTTGCATAAACTCAGCCTGGAAGACTGTCTGCTCCTCCACCTAATGAGCTCACCTGCTCCCTGTCCCTCATCAGCAGCCACACCTCCTTCTCCAACTGCAGCTCTGCTCCCAATCAGCACCTTGGCTACAACATAGGCCACATGCTGCGCCCCATCTCCACCCGTAATAACTATCATTACCCTGCCAGATGAGCAGGATGACGCTGATTTACTCTGTGTCTACAGACTTAAACTCAAACTGCTATGGAGGCATGTCAGTCCAGCCACATCTAGTCTGTCCGTCTAGGAGTGGATCTCTCCTTCAGTTCTCCTCAAGGTTTCTCATTTTTCCTACTGGGGTTGGAGTTTTTCCTTGTCAATGGCAGTCTAGGACAGGAGATGTCATCCTCATTGCTCACTCTTTAGATCATTGTCCCTGATCTCAGGATCATAATCTCAGCCCTGGTTTATCATCTACCATCACTAGTGTGCAGCCCCAGAAGAAGACATATTTCAGACCTAATCAAATACATTTGCCATTGCTAAGTTATGCACTTAATAAAGAATCTTCCAAAACACTTTTGTTGTCTGGGTCTCTCCAGGGTGAATTGCTTTCAATTAAAAAAGGGTAAACATAGTGTGTAGAAATGTAATTTGAAACAATTTCAAAGATTAAAAAATAAATCTTATCAGTCAATAATGTGTGTCTACAATAATTTTGAGAACCCCTTCCACAACCAGCACAACCAGAACCCAGCCAAAGTCTGAAAGAAAAACAGGACTTGCCCATTAGTAAAACATAAGGTTAAAACCAGGTTTTCCCTTTTCAAATGTTATAAAACGGTATTACAGGCATTAAAATCTATTCATATTTGTAAGAACAGTATAGCTCATGACAAAGCTTTACTCCACGTCAGGAAGTTGGCCTTGTTCTCCTCGGGACTCTAGGAATTAAACCAATCCCCAGCCACATATCTTGTTTAAAGCTACTTAAGTTGATCCGTTCACATCTGGCTCACAGCTGTCCTTGTGAGATCCATCGAAGCTTATCGCCCTTGAAAATTCTCGTCTACATCTGAGTCCCCGTTTCGTCCAGACTCAAGACAAGCCATTGTTCAAGGCATCGCCCTGTACGCACGCACCTATATCTTTTACATGGCTGCTATTTCACTGTCAAACACACAGCTCGCAGTGTAGGACAGCAGGAAGAAGCTTGTCTTAGGTTTATTGGCGGTTATACATAGAGGTGCATTATGGGCCGGTGCTCCTCAGGTCTTGTAAAGGCACAGGGCGGAATATGCGGTTAAATGGATGTTTATTCCTTTGGTATGTCTATCATTCTTTATGGCGTCTTCTCCACCCTTCTGTCCATTTACTGTGCTGTATTCTGTATTGATGGAGCAGGTGTAAAGAATATGCCCTTGAAGCAGGCTGTAAGACTTCACTTTACCACTGATGTGATAAAAGAACTGTTTTATTCAACTATATGTTCTTAAGTAGTTTTTTGTTTTCTTATAAGGAAATATGTAGTTCACAATCTTGACCCATCCTTCAGTATTTTTTGTAAGGATCTTTACAGTCATTATTATTACTTTTTTTTCCCCAAGTTGACAAGTTATGACCAGTGAAACAACACAAAACGTGCACAATTCTTATAGTTCTTGTAGTTTTAACTGTCCTTTTACATGAATTAAATTTTTATTGGGTAAAATGGGCTCTATATCTTTAATGTAACACCCAATGAGGTAGTGATAAAAGTTATGAAAAAATATATATATATCGATCCTCTGGGACTCAGCAGATTCCACGTGGCTCAGTTTTGGGCCTCGACCAGTGGTTAGGCACCCCCATGCTATTGTCATTTCAATAAGAAAAGCACCAAAAAGCAAAGTTATTATTTAGAGCAAAGTAACAATGCAGGTTTTTTCAAAATATGTACAAAAGAATTAAATCTAAGAGTTTAGGATGTTTTTTATTTATTATTTAGTAAATCAGTAAGTTTTAAGCACTCTGTGTCAAAATCAGAGCTATGTGCACTTCTCTACAGTTTCAAGCTGCTCTGACAACGTGTTCTCATGGATTGCGTGTAAATACCATAAAATGCGCGTCATGACAACGTTTCTGCCTGTTTTGGCGTGCAAATATACGCCCGTTTTTTCTGGCGTGGTTGAAGACAAACTAAAAGTTTTTTTAAGGGACTAAACGGCTAAGTTTACATCTGAAGTTGCAAAGATTGGGGCTTGGAGTTGGTTAAGTTTAGAATTAGGATTGTGTTAGTTTTCATGAATAATAACACGTCTTTACATTCACATTGAAATGAACTAGGACAGCTGCGTTCATAAGACACGCTGTTTACAATAACATGGTATTGACACGCTTATCTGTGAGAACAGGCTGGCTCTGAAGTCATAATTCACATGGCAAAGGATTTGTGAGAGCTAAATATGAGCTTTACAGCTTTAAATGTCATTTGTGGAGAATTTCAGCCACAGGAAAATCATTGTTCAGAAGCCATGTACCTTATTAAAAGATAAAATCAGTTTATTGTCATTCACAAGATATTTCCTAGAAATACAGAAAATTGTTTCTCACCAGCAAAGTGCAATGTAATAAATAGATTAATTAAACAACAATCATAGAATTTATATTAACAGAAACCTAAAACCCTAGATTTAAATAACACACACACACACAACTCTCCAACATCCAGCGTCACATACAATTCACACAACACAGTTACACAGTTCACATACAGTCAGAAAAACAGTATCAGTTGGGCTATTTGATTGCTGATATTTTCTTGCATTTATCAGAACATACTGTATGAGTGATTTTTTGGAGGTTGATTTTCTCAAACCGAGATGCAGGTTGTGAAAAAATTACTACACAATCACACTTCTCACAGACTACATGATAAAAACAGTCAAATGAGCATTTCGTTTTTGTGCGAGGACACCACTCAGCACTTACAGTCCGGTGTGATTTAATCCAGAAAACATATGGAGAGTATAATTCTCATCTTTGTATAAAATAGTAATTGCATTTAATAAAGGAAGAAAACTCAGCTCTTCATGTAATTCTATGCAAATTGAATCTGGAGACTCCTCGTGTTAGCCCATTAAAGAAAAGGTCAGGGGGCTAAATGAATTGAACCTTGAAACAGGGCGAGTTGTATAATTTATTGTAATACATGAATGCCTCTTTCTTTAACAGCGACTGTCGTGTCAGTCTCTGCATGAAATCCTTATTAAAAATGGTAATTAACACAACAGCTGAAGGAGATCAGACAGACAAAGTATTTAACTATGAAACTTTTCAAGAGAGTGCCGTGGACATGTGAATGCTTCGCTTGGAAAATTGCACTGCAATATTTCTCAAACAGGGGTGATAGCATGAGAGCAGTTATACCAGAGGGCAATGACTTTCAGATTTTAAATGGAGTCTTCATTTAAAAAAAGAACAGTAAAATACAGAAAAACTGACAAGATAAGAAATAATTGACAATTCAGGATAAAGCACAAATCCTTGGTACGGCAAGAGTCCTGTGTTATGTACACTTTACTTGTGAACTTTTAGTCATATTAGAATCTTTCTACTTCATTACAAACATAGCCAGAGTTATTCTTTTATTTCAGGGTGCATTCACAATAGACTTATGATTCGGATAAGAATTCGTTTGCCTGGATAGTCCAGTTTGAGTGTAATTGTGAACGTGCAAATGAACTCTGATCCGGTCAATATTTTCAAAACCTGGTCCAGTTGGAGAGGTAAAGCTTGGTTTATGCGTCCCGCACTTGAAGTCAGCACGGAAATTAGACACATAGACTAGAGCGGAGCTGACGCTGACAGTGTTTATAGTTTCTGTGTCTTTCAAGCGGCTGCCCGCTTGCCCGTTGATTTCCGTGCGGACCGTCCGCATAGTCACAGATTTTTCCCTGACGCCGACGCGGAAAACCTGGTCCACGCGGATGGCGCTTGAGGGGGCGTGTTTGCCGAAATGACGTAGTTCCGCCGCACGGACCCTCACGGTCCTCACAGATGCGTAAAGAATGATGATAATGAGCTTAAGTATCACAAAGGAGAACGCAAAAGGACCGAGAGCAAAAGATAACCAAATATGAGCAGTGACATGATCTGTGTTGATATGCACTTAAGGTTCAGAAAGAAACGAGAAAAAAAAATACTCAAAAACACATGAATGTAACAGAAAAAGCCCAGAGGCTGGTTCAGTTAAAACTGATTATGATAAGACAAACATACATCACCATTGTCACTGATTATTTACAAAAATAACAGTTATAAAGCTTAAAAGATCAAAATGATCACAGTGTGCCTGTTAATGTAAGACAAGTTGTGGGAAAGATCCATAAAAGCAAAAGTAAGACCACACTGTGTAAAAGTACCGTTACTTGTTTGTTTGGTTGTGACAAAAATCAGGCAGAGACAAATGAGACAAATGTAGGAGCTGCATATTTTCCTCTGTGATTCTGTCTCACAGTGCCTCTACAGGTAAAGAGCAGATATAGATCAATTGACAAAAAGTGTATTGTGAACGTGAACCAAGCCAGTTTAGACAAAGATACATTGTTACAAAATTAGTCCGGTTCAGTCTGTATTGAAAATGCAGCCTCATTCATACTGTACATTTTTTAATATAAGAATCAGGCAACTGTCATCATCAAAAGCTAGAAATGTTTGGATCCTCCTTGTGATGTTATTTGTGGTAGTTTTAAAGTATATAATCAATTTAACTAGTTGAACTTCTTTAATCAACACAAAATACATTTGAACCATCCAAAAGTCTTGTCAAGAAGTCTGTTTAGTATTTTGATTACCGTAAAAAGTTTACAATGTCTTATATTGATATAGACAGTTCAAGAGTTGCAGTTTTTATGATCTTAAATATATTAAAAATTCAAAATATTGATCCCTCTACTGCCACAGTACAGTTTAAGTAAGACTAAACTAACAGCTGCAGCATCAAAGTCAGGCCAAGGCAAAAATTGTAGTTAATGAAAATTATTCTGCTGAAAGCTTTTGAAGTTTAAAAACACAGCAACAAAGGACTTCCTGTACCACTCTGTGACATCACAAGGTAAAACATAGTGAGACGAGACAACATTGTAACAGAGCAAATACAATGTGACATAAAGTCCTTTTAATGTCCATTAGCTTGTACAAAACATGACATTTCAAGACATGTTCTAAAAATAGCTTCAGCAAAATTCTTATTATGCATCTTTTTGATTACCGCGATAGTGCCTAACTTTGATCAGTGCAAGTTTGTTTTGCTTAAATGTGAGAGGGCTCCGAGGCAGAACAAAGACAAACACACAGTTGGGTGTTTTTGGCAGCCACATTAAAGACTACACTCCTCTCCTGTCTCGTACAATGACACAATATGTGAAGTCGCAGTGGGACGGCTCGGCGCGGTTCACTCCTGGAACGAATCACTCAGCAGGTGTGACAAGTCCACCGCCGCCGCTGTTGTGTCTGAAGATAGATCAAAGTGGGTGAATCCAGTTAGGGTCGTGATAACATTATTACAAGGCTTAAATAACTAATGAGGGCTCTATGAAGACAAATGTGTAGGCCGGTCATGCGGGCCTTTAGGGGGAAGTGTCTTATCGTTCAGATGCAGGTGGACCGCAGGAGCTGGAGCCCTGGCCATGTACAAAGTGCTCATGGCGACTGTTTGTAAATGAGCTGCAGCCGCTGTGTGTGAGGGACAATTCTACATACAGTACATACATATAATTAATAAAAGACTGCATTAAAGTTTATAAAGATATTTTGTCAAGCTTGTATTTGTTTTTTATACTTTTTGATAGTAACTGAAAATGTTGGAGAAAAGCTATATTTTTGTCACTTAATTTGTGATTCCTCTAGATACATTTTAAAAGCAGCAACTAGTGACGAGTCAATAGGTCTTTTCCCACTGTAGGAACTTTTTTCAGTTCCCAGTCCCTGTTTTAGGCATGTTCGGACAGAACAGGAATTTTAGACTCGGGCCTCTCTTTATAGGGACTTTTTTAGCTCCTGCTCTGAGGCAGGTACTTTCCAGTCAGATCAGGAACTTTTTGGTCACACAAGCACATTTACAATGCTACTGTGTTTGGAATCATGTTTTATACGTTCTTACATTAAAAAATACTGTCCTTACTCTTAAAAGTTGTAACACCCCAATATATTTTTTTAATTTGTAAATAGTAGCCTAACTATTACTAGGAATTAAAGTGAATGGTAACTATGTTGCCATTGTAAATTCAGTGATGGTTTTAGGTTTTGTTCATCACAGTTTTATCTGGAACTAAAAAAAGACAACTTTTGTTTTCCTAACACCACTGAATTACATGTTCCAAACTAAACAGGTACTAATGTTAAAGTCAGTTAGACCAGCTTTTAGGAACTGTCACTGTGTGAATGCAAACATGGGGACAGGGTAGTTCTTCTGACTAAACAGGCGCTAGAGGAATGTTAGGACTAGTTCTTAGTTCTTTCATATGCAAATAGGACTAATGCTTCAAGTTTTGGTATCATGGACTTCCGACTACCACCAAGTGTTCTCTAACCTTGCGCTAATGTTTGATTCTCCATGAACCAGGAAGTGTATTGTTAGCACCCTGTAGCTTGCATTGTTGTAGAGGCAAACTTGTTATTGTTGTTGGATTGAGGAATGTTGGATATAAGTTGAGCGCTGCAAAATGAATTAGTTATGTGCGTTGTGTTCATAAGATAGGAAACCTGAATTACTGTATATTTTGTTTCTGATGTTACATGTTCATAAATCAACATTGTAAATATGTAAACCAAGAACATAGTTATTACAGAAACTGATAAACCTTTGGTTTTGGATGTAAATATAGGTTTCCACTTATCTCAGATTTAAACAGTATTTAAAAGAAAAAACAAACAAACATATTTTGAGTAAAGTCGTTTGAAAGTATTAACAACTTGAGTAAAGTAAACCCTTTGGATTGTGGGAGGTTATTTTGGGCCAGCTTGAAAGTGTTGCTTTGAAGTTTACAGAGATGTTACTTTTCAACATGCATACCAAATACAAGGTTGTTAAAGGGTTAGAAAAACAAATGTTTTTTTCAGGTGGTACTTCTAAGAAGCATTTAAAAATAACCACAAGTCGCAGATGGTGTTATAAACATCTGCAGTGTGAGATGACTGGGTGCATAATTAAACTGACTCTCATTTTCTTTTTGGTTTGTACTGCTAAAGTCTCCTTTTAGGTTTAAAGTTGTCCCATGTAACGTTTCTGGTGCTTATTGCTTTGGTAAGGTTCCCAAGTTTGTCTGTTTCATGAACTTTAGGATTAAATTAAACAAAATTTCCACTTTCGGAGGTTCTCAAAGATGGTCTAAACAAGCATGAAATAAAAATGAACATAACACTTTTTTTATATTGCGTAGCTCTAACATCCAAGTGAAAAGCCTAACAATGTTATAATTTTTTTTATTTTGCTGATTTTCTATGAATTTTTCTAACCTTCCCAGTTTGCTGTTGGTGGTTCTAAACTTCACCCACTCACATAATTACATCATGAAGTTGTTTCCTCAGTCCATGTGGAAGGCGGTAAGCATTTTGTTTTGTTTTCTTCCATTTTGCAGAACTCAGGCTGCTGGCTGTATTTCCCTGTCTGCTGAGATGGACTCTGCCTTGGTAACATTATTCAGCATTAGCCCTGTGGAGCTGGTCAGAGCGGTGCATCTGTGTGTGCAGGAAATGTGTCAGTGAATGCCATTTACACCACATCCACGGACTCTCCAGGCATACAAATGGGATTATGAACAGCTCCAAGTCAGAGCAGAGCATCCAAAAGCTTTCAGATGTGATGTGCGGTGTATACGTTTTAGGAAGAAACTCAGCAAGTAAGCAAGATGATTGGCAAAGTGTGATCTTAATTACTTACAACATAATACAATACAATAGGTAAAGAATTTTTAATTTTCTCTATAAAAGTTAGTATTGTCCAAGGGGTTTTAAGCTGTTTCCAATGCAGCTGGAGGCAACTTTTATTAAGGTTTGATCAGAAACAGTCTTCTTATTATTTCTGTTTTTACATGCCAACAGTGCCTTAATAATAAATAATAATATATTGTGTGACTAATGTAAATATATCATTTGACAGGCCTGTACTCTGTCTATATTTGATTAAATGCATTGATAACTGGACTAATATTGTTGACTGAATGATACCACAAAGGAGAAATTCCAACTGTGTGTCATGCAACACACACTTCAAGAACAGCAGGGGAATAGTACACACAATCAAAAAAGATAATAATTTTAAAATCGATTTAGAACTAAATATACATAAAGTATAACAGACTAAGACTTTCTCAATAGAGGTCATACTGTAAGCGCCAAAGGATTTGTGAAGATCTAAAGATAGAAGATTTGTATTTACGCTTTACAAACTGCATAAAATACATGTGTATGACAATATGCAAGTGTGGTCAACTTGAAATTTGTCATCAGCCTTATTTCTAGATAACTTTCTCACGCAGACAACCAGCGAGGTTGTACGATCATAAATGAAGAAAAACTTTGTCGTCTTCTACTCAAAATAAGCAATTTTTTTTTCTTTTGTATGATCATAAACTAAGAAAACTGATTCAAAACTGTTCTAAAATCTAAAAATCTTATTTTGCATGATCATAAATGAAGAAAACTTAAGCTCTGATTTATAAATAAATAATATTTCTCTTTGCATGTTTATAAATAAAGCAAACAACATTTCTGTTCAATATTGGTTCAAAATGATATTTTCAATGACATTCATCATTTGTGTGGCCATAAATAAGGTACATTTTCTTGGCGTGAAAATTGTATCCTTCTATTAAAAGCAGTAATTGTATTTTGTTTTCATAAATAATGACACGTTATTTTAGCTTTAAAAAAAATTGCAGTATTCAGTTTGTACAATCATAAACAAAGACAAGTAAATCTGCTTATCATTTAGTAACATGTCTGGTTTTCTAATGTTAATAACTCTGTCATGTTATTTATAGTAGCTATTTATTTTTTTGTAGGACCATAAACTATTGTATCACACTCTCATGCATTAACCTGCATGAGTGTGTTAATATGTGGCATCTACGTCTATACAAAAATGATAAAGGTAAAACATGTACAAAGAGTGTCATTGTTTCTTTTCTGTTACATGTACATGCCATACTTTATGTTGCTCAAATAAACAAAAATGAAAAATATGACAACGGCAAAATAGCAAAAAGCTTTGATAGCCATTGGACGGTTCAAAGACACTGCTTTTTTATTCATAATTAATGTGTTTTTAATATATGTTTTGCGTATTACCTAAATGCCATTCAGTTTTGCCTCTCCCTACATATAAGACCACATTTCTGCTTTGCTCAAAAAGCCTTTGTTTCGATCACCCAGTCTCTTTGACGACACCATAGACACATCTGTGAATAACTAAAGACAAAACAGCTGAATGCACAAGTTAGATCAGATCAGCTCTCCATCAGCATCTGTTTCCATGGCATCATTCTCGTTAGCTCAATATTTGCCCGGATCTGATTGAGCCGACACTGACCCTGGAAATAATTAAAAGTGAAGAGAAAATGAATGCATAATTGCATCTGGAAGGTCACCGCTGCTGTGGGTTTGTATATCACACCGCACAAAGAAGCTGCTCAAAGTTTCCCACAGTTTTTTTAGAAAAGAAGTGACCATGAGAATGAGAGAAAGTATTTTATCAATACTGTGCCATGTCTTTAATCATGTCAACAGGTTGTGTTCACATTCCAGATTTTGATTATATCATAATCTCAGACAGACCAGGTAAGTCTATGAGAAATATTCAAAAAAATAAATGATCAATTGTTGAACTTTCTCAGTATGAGTTTGGGATTGGTTCCGATAAAAATATATTATCATTCTAATCATGTTTATTAAAGTTCTTAAACATGTGCAAGCGACTGTGGCAGACTGTCAGTTGTGTGGGTAAGTTTCATTCATTCATTTGCGCTGTAATAATAAATAATTCTTGTTTGACTAAAGAGCCTCTTGTTGACCCAAAGTTCCATGGTAAATAATGTCTCTCACTCTGTAACAGTAATGCAAAAAATATGTTCAAGTTACTAATCAATTGCAGGATTATAATTTGGACAAGCACATCCTGGACCTATGGGTAAAAGCAGTGGTTTAAGTACTCAGCGTAGCAAAGTGGATGACTCTGGATAATCCTGACCGAGGACCAGACACAGAGGTCTTGGTTCTGGATTAATCGTCTGGACGGGTTCCGCTGGTGTAAGCAGTGCTGTCCTTCAGTTCTGAAGTGGACCAAAGCATTCAGACTTTTATACTGATCCAGTCTAAAAGTGATGAGTGTGGAAGTGCAGTGGACCAGTCTGGATGAGTGTGTCAGGCTGTTGTACTTCTCTCTGTACTGTAAATGATTGTATAGTTGAATAGCAGCTGTTAGATTTGATTGTGATTCTTTGCCTAATTTTACTAGAGCTTTGTTATTGTACAGTTATGTATTTTGAATAAAAGACATCTTTGCTGTTGTTGGGGATCCAATAAATAAACATAAACATATAAACTGCTGGTTCCAAGACATGAGGGTCTGTTGCCTGGTTTTGCAGATCTTATTATCTTGTTCTCCATTTGAGCTTGGCCTGATCCAGAGCTGCTGGGTCTGACTCAGTGTTACACTTGCTCTTCAGTTCTCACACTTAATCTTTTGCTTTGCTGTTGTTTTTGTGAAGTTGAATCTGTCCGTTATGTCTTAATTTTACTTTGTCTAACTTTGATTTATAATTACAAAATATCAACAAAGACTTTTTGTTTTGTTTTGTTTTACCTTTGGTTAATTTGGATTTTTACTAGACCCAATAATTTAATTTTCTATTGAAGCAAACCAGCATGATTCTACTTTCTCATGAAGTACGGTACATAATGATCAGTTAAAACAACAACAACAACAACAACAACAACAACAACAACAACAACATTGTTTTGTATTATATTTTATATATCTGTTATAGCTCAATGTGTGAGGATTCTTGAAACAAGAATATTTGAGGTGTTTCATTGAACTGATGTGTTTTAGTCACTAGAGTTACTAAAAAATAGTCTTGTGTTTTATATTTATTTTATTTTATTATTATTATTATTTTTTTTATTTATTTTTTTTTCACAGGTACAAGCCTACCCTAACCCTAACCATGGAAAGCATGCAGCTGATGCGACGCATATCAAGTGTATAGCTAATGCTAATTTTAAACTCCTGTCTCTGGTTGGGCTTTTCCCTGCTAATAACAAATACAATATACAGTAACATTAAAATCCTAATTCTAACAATTAGAGTAGTGCAGTTTCATAGTCATCATGTACACACTCAACATCCACACATATGCACGCTACAATATTTACAGATGGACACAGCTTTGATTCATTTTTGACCTCAATATTTTGTAATAATTTGTAGATAATATTCTTAATGTGTGCCTAATCTTGTGAATATTTTGCCTTGTGACATCTTGTGACAGAATTAACTGTCCCATTTCTACATTTGCGTGTCTTGTAAGTCATGCTTTGTAATTGTTTCAATTCTAATTCTTGATACTGTATTACTTGCACATATAATATATCACCGTTAAAGGAGGACCACTCGACGCACAATGGTTTTCACTGCCCACTCGCCCAGGCTGAGTCACCTACAGATGAATCACACCTTTACCAAGCTCAGCCCATCAGTCTGCAATTAAATGGAACAAAGCCGATAATCAAAGTGTTTCTGAACAAAACGTATGGGGATAATTGCCATTGTAAGTTTCTTGTCGGTTTGCAAAGGTCAGACTAAATGAAAAACACAGAGTAGGCATTTACTGAGATGTTTTGGATCAAGAACTCAACTATGAAGATTTATGAATAAAAGCAGTTTTATTGTTATATCAATTTCAATAGGTGCACAACAAGCTTTACAAGTTATTGAAAACTGTTATATGAAATTATATTTCAGGTCTTCTACATCAGTATTTCCAAACCAGTGTTTCTCTGTGGGTGCATTAACATTTACCAAGGGGTACATTTTTCATACTTTTGAAGGCAATGATAATTAATTTTTAACTACCACAAATTTCGGGTCAAAGAAATTTAAAAAGAAAAACAAAAAGTACATGCATTGGCTGCAACTATTAACAAGCCGCAGACCCGTGTCCTGCTGGGAGCACTGAACATATTCCCACTCGCAACAATCCATCTTTATGCCCAAGACAGCATTCCTATGAACCATACTGGCTTTAAAGCAAGTGGATAACGCTCATAAGACTTTATTTGACTAAGTTTTGGTCAGATTTAGTGATTAGTTCTCTTGGCCATGATCGCTAAAAAGATAAACAGTGATATTTTCTGAGATTCAGCTCTCGCATCAGTAACAGTGCAGAGGAAAACTTTTGCAGGATGATAAAATGAAAGACTAAGGATTATGCACAGAGAAATATGCAGGCCTACATGTGGAGTTTGGACGAAATAAGTAGTGGGTATAGCGAAGACTTGAGGTGTGTGGAACTTCAGCTTCAGGTAAGAAATCATTGCCTCAGTCACTCTGTTGGACGTCTAATGAACACACTGTTACTTAGCAGTGTCATTATATATATGCCGCAGGATCTGAAGCTGGAGACAAAAGTAGCTGTTAATAACCTGGAAATTACGGAACTATTATTTGTAGTCAATTTTGAATCAATTTGGATGATTTGGTAAGAATTTGGGGCATTATATCAGCTCTACCTGATTCTTCCATCTAGCGTTACCCTTGTGATACGGTTAGAGGCAGCCAATGACAGCCAAACTAATCACAGCACACCACTGTGATGTGAATGCTGTTCATACCAAAACTAACATGCTGGCGCAAACAGATGTCTAATTTAGTAGAATAATAGACTATTTTTACTTTAAAAAAACATGCACACAGATGAGATTTGTGCAATTTTTAATGGGAAAGTTGTTTGTGCTTTTCTCCCAAATGTATTTAACATAAAACATAACTGTCTGGCCACATATGATTTCAAATGCCTCGAAGAATCAGATTCAAATAATGATTTTCCAACTGTCATACCAGATAGTGTGTAGAAAAAGTCTCTACTGCTGTTTAAAACAAACTAAATTTTGAATTTCCCAAATGTTTGACATGTCTTTGTTATACTCCTCCAAACTTTTCACTGCTACTTATTTACCACTTTGCCAGTCAAAATATATAAAACACAGTACTTGTCATCAACTTTAGAACTCTTTTCTGTGCAACTATGCATCTCGTACCTCACCACATCCCACAATGCAGTTCCCTCCATGCTACTGTTTTGGGTTACACTAACATTGGTCAGTCGGTTGCAGCGATCGGTGGTTGGACTGAGGTCAGATCGCATTTCTCTGACAAAAG
Source organism: Mugilogobius chulae (assembly GCA_038363315.1). Classification (NCBI taxonomy): domain Eukaryota; kingdom Metazoa; phylum Chordata; class Actinopteri; order Gobiiformes; family Gobiidae; genus Mugilogobius; species Mugilogobius chulae. The sequence continues at coordinate 28,021,828 of CM076405.1, read as the reverse complement.
AAGGACATTCTGTTTGGGTCCAAGCCTAGACCACCTTCAGCTCCCTAGAGTCCTGCTCCACTCTGCAGTCCACGTCCCGCTGCAAAAGCTGTGTTCACACCTGAGAAAGAAACGCCAGGAGGAAAAGCCACTGTGGTTCAGACTTATAAAATCTACCTTAAATCAAATTCAAATCAAACGTTATGCCAAAACCATTACAGCCAGCACTAGCCCAGTCCTGGAGCAGATCTGATGTGCATGCGTAGCCATTATAAAGAAATCCCTCCAGCTGAAATGTAGTAAGACTTGAACATATGCTGTTAATAGAATATTATTTTTGCACATCTGCGAAAGCGCTCTGACCGGTCATTACGTTCCCCAGGTCAAAAACTGTGGTTCAAACTAATGAGCTTTACTGTGCTGCCAGACAATCTGGATTTGTGCTCTGCTATTAATTTATAGGAAGAAAATGGAAGGCGAACATATGGCCGTCTGCTGTTGACCAACACTGGGAAAAGACCTGTATTTTTCACCGTGTATGTATGTCTCAGTATGAAAAATTCTGTCGCCAGCACAGTGGGACGTCTGCTCCAGTCTAAAGCCTCACGTAAGAATATACAGTAGCCCCCCTTTGGAACACATCCTCCATTATCTGTACAAGTATTTGAGGTATGCAAGCGCTCTGTATTGTTCACACACTGTCTTAGAACTGAACACGCTCAGAACAAAAGAGGAAAACAACAGGAGGTAACCCAGAAGACAAAAGTTCAAAGGAAAAATCTACTTGGAAAGAAATCACTCTACAAGCAGGTGAAACTTTAATTTATTGTAAAAGTGGATGTTGGTGTTTTTTATGATGTAAGACAAATCTGAATTTCAAACTTGCCTGATTCCAAAAAAAGTAATTGCTTAGAAAGATGAACATGTGTTCAAACTTTCTGAACATGCTTAATGCATTTTAATCTTCTCACATTATAAAGACTACTTGCATTGCTCGCCTGGACTGTAAATAAAGACTTTCTCTAGGGATTGATTGATTATTTGGTGATACATCATTGTCTTACATTGTAGTCCCTTTTTCTCATCTTTAAATTACGTTTCAGGGAGACAATTCAATCTCGCATAGGCCAGTATATTTACTTACTGTTATGACAGTAACAGTTAGTTATTGTCTTAATTATACTGATGTTCTGAATCCAACTTTTTACTCTGACAAGTTGCATTTTTTGTTTCACTGAAATGCAGTTGAGATCATTATATTTTAGTATCTGTATTTACCTGTTTACCAATGGTTTAAACCCAGTTTACTCAGGCTAGAAAGTAACCATTGCATTTTTTTTTTTTTTCCAGCTCCTAATTATTTTTTTGGATTTACAACAGGTATTAAGCTTACAAATAAAGTTTAAATTGTAAAACCCTAAAAACTTTAAATTGAAGGGGACAAATATATATATATATATATATATATATATATATATATATATATATATATATATATATATATATATATATATATATATATATATATATATATAATATATATATATATATATATATATATATATATATATATATATATATAAATTATTAAAATTTACTTTTTCTGTTAAAAAACATTCAATATGGCCTGCATCTAACCTGTAGCTCAAGAGCTACCAGTAGTTTGTCAGCACTTTCCAAGTAGCTCACCAAAGGATTTTAGAATCATACAAATTCTGCTTTTTTACTCAAATTGTATTTATTGCATGGCTTTTTCTACTGTAGACGTATCTTTAGATGCCTAAATAGATACTGGCCAAATTTTAATATAGGCCTCTTACACAGCTGTCACAGTTGACTTCAATTTTTGATCATCCCTAAAAGCAGTAGCTCACCGCCAATTTTCTTTTGCAAAAGTTCTCCAGGTGAAAAAGGTTGGAGACCCCTTCAATATGGAGTCCAATATACGCATGCTTGAGGAAACTTTGGTCTAAGTTGCTTTTGTCCATTTCAAATCAATAAAAAGACAAATCAAGATAACAACCTTGTCTTGTCTGTTCTGCTGTTGTGAGTATAAATTCATTAAAATCTTACCAATACTGGGTGAAAAAGCATAAAGGTTGACAAAATAATTCACTAAACATCTGCATGACTACAAAACTTGCATTGTCTCTATGAGATTGTAGTTCTTTTTAAACTAGAACCTGGCATGTTACCCTTTGTCCATCTCTGGCGCTGTGCAATGCCTGGTCCTCCCCTCTAACACTGTCCTACATCACAACACTCACACACATGTTAGCCGTGTTAGCGCCTGTGTGCTAATCCCATCGCTATTTCGGGGCCAGCTCCAGGGGGACTTCCATCACAAGCTACCTGTCATCCCCAGCCAGATCACCTCTCGAGCAGCTAAACCAAACACACCGGGAGGCCCATACATCCCAGGGCCCTCATGTGCTCGCCGAAATGTTGTGGAATCCCAAACAAATTCTTCTTACTTTGCCTTGTGTTCTGTAGGTGATAAGAGTCAACATATGTCACTGCTGATTTCGTGACAGTTCATTTAATTTGGTAGGCTCAGACTTTATCAAACGTGTGAGACAGACACAGGGGAAACAATCTGCGGTTACTTAGCTCGTAATGAATTGGAATGTAAGTCTGGCGGGTCAGAGCTGATACAGTAGATTGTTTGGAGAGGAGTTTACTTAGTGAGCACAAGAAACAGCTGGGTCTCTCGGGTGGTGCCAACAACATGTTCAGTTCTTTGTTGGGGAAAAAAAAAACTACGATGGTCACCTTACTTTATATGAAGAAAAATAACGTAATTATAATTAAAACTGGAAGCTAAAACCAAAATAAAAAATGTAGTTATGTGGTAATGTCTTGCTCAGTCTGATAATGAAACAGTGACGGTCCACTGTTTGCGTCCCAAAGTAAATTTCCAAGTAATTTTCCTCATAAATTTTTTCCTTCGTATTCTTTTTTCTGCATTAAAGCTTTGAATTTTGGTTGAAGCGACGTGGAGCCATTTCCTTTGGAATTAACGGATAAATCTTAACCTACCCCAAGCCCCAGTCCTACATTTACAAATTTTAGTAACTTGACACCGAAACTTACCCATTAATTAGTAACTTGACGCCTACACTTACCCATTAAACCCAAAGAAAACGTCAACCAAAATTCATAGATAGTTTACGTCGTGGCTTTTTGTAACATTTTGTCGTAAAAATAGCATGAAAATGTGCTTGGAAGTTTTGACATTTGTTGTAAATCAATGATTTCTTCGAAGACTGTGCTGCTTTTGCCTCATATATCTAAACGTTTTTCAGTTCTTTGTTTTTCAGTTTTATGAACAAACCATCCTTGCTTGATGGATTTATCCACATGTCAGTCACGCACATTTCCCATAAATGACAGGATGTTTGCAAACTTCTTTCTAAAATATTTTCAAAGCGTGTGGTCTTGACTAGCCAGGGCGAGAAGCTTACAGTACGGTCCCTCATGTGCAGAAGTTGAGTCAACAGTTTACTATGCTAAGCTTGCAGTTCCTATCTAAATAAGATCAAATGAAAACAGTATCACTTCTCCAGCAGGCTTCAAACTGTTTGTGCTCTGTTACCAAGCTGGACTGGGCCAACGCGTGACTGTAAAACATAACCCTGTATGTTCCCTCCTGTCGCGTCCACTGACAGGAGAACAAATGGCCCGAATTTATCATGTTTTTGTTTTTTTTTTTCTTTGCTGCTTCCATACAGATGGTGAGTGCCACATTAGCTGTTTTCTCTTCGCACATCAAACTCGGGGGTCACAGATCCAGATTTTCCCAAACCGGCTGCACATGTGTCGTCTGCATTACCTGACAAGCACTGCAGATGGAACAGTTTGGAGAGGTGCTGAGTGAAGTGCCACAAACAAGTGTTGTTTAGGCACTAAAAGAGAGAGAGAGAGAGAGAGAGAGAGAGAGAGAGAGACAGAGAGACAGAGAGACAGAGAGAGAACAAGATATAGGGGAAGTGGGGAAAACTTCTGGTTTCTGTAGCAGAAGTTTCTGTAAAGACAAATGCAAGTTCAAAGCAAGATATAAACTGTGAGGAATATTCTACAGTTGGAAAATAAGTTGTCAGATATTGATGTGACTGCAAAACTGTGGCATCTAAAAGTTGTAGAAAGGTCTAAATAACTCATGTTGGTCCTTAGCTCATACACACTTCAGTTGAACCTAAGTAAAAACAAGATTAAATCATGGAACTGTTTTTGTTGTTAATCTTTTTTGCATCGCTCTTTTGTCTAAATTTGTTTATTGGATTTTTTTTATATGCATATTCTTTGAAAATACCAAACTTTGTACATAACTACATGCTATATAAAGGCCACAGGAGAGTGTAAATGAATTAAGGAGATAGTTAAGCTAACCTATTATGGCTAAGATTGCCTTTTTTTCTGTTTTTACACTTTAAGAGCTGCTGTCAAAAAGCAGTAAAGCCAGACGAAAAGTGTCCACACATTCACACATGCTGCAACCTACGATATGATCAGACAAGAAGATGTAACAGAACTGTAATGATCCCACAGACCTGAAGAGAGATATGACAAATAATAAGAGAATTGTTACTGAAGAGACACCTCACCAAATTAGTAGAATTCCATATCGGGCTTAAGATCAAAGGGTCTCACACTAGAGGAAGACTCCTCTAGTGTGGAGAAGACTTTACTTGAAATTATTTTCTTGAAACACTATATGTAGCTTTATTTGAGAAATATAATTTTGAAGCAACAATAGTAGATTTATTTGCTGTACCCACAAAAGAAAAAAATTATCCTAATCTTAACCTGCCCCAAGCTCCAGCCCTAAACTTACCAACTCGGTGCATAAACGTACCCAATTCATCTACAGAAAATGTTCTTAAGTGGCTTCAACCAAAACGCTGTTTCATATCGTGCTAAATGTACGGCGTAACATAAGTACGCAAAGAAGCCTGAAATTGTGGTCCTAATACGCTGTTTGTCATGGTAAATGTATGCTTTCTTGTGAGACTGAGTTGTTCTCCTCTCTGTGGATAGAGTGGGTTGGATAGTAAGCATTGCTCATATGATGATTTTGAAATTCTAAGGAAGTTAATTTTTTTTTGTGTGATGTGTGTGAGTGTGTCTAATTTTCTGAGACGATGATGCTTGCTTGCACATAGTTGTAATTTCTTCAAGGAGTGTTGAATGATTGGTCAAGCATAGAACATAACTCATAGATTTACCAGTATTAATAAAAATGTCTCAAACAGCACAACTGAGTAAGCATATCTTTTCCATGGAGACAAAGCCATAGGAGAGTAATAAATTAAAAGTTTACGTTGCCGCCCCAAAGTGCTGCTGAACTGAGTAATGATGTGTGACTGTTTAGACAAAGGTCTCAGTAAATGTTAATGAATGCAGTGATTCATCAGTGTTTTGTTCCTGACAGGGAAGGAAGCTTATTGTGATTGCAAAATTTCCTACTGTGCCCGACTTAGTGGACTCAAAAGTTCATTTGAATTTATGTTTTTCCATAATCCAGCCTACACCTACTACATCCAACACAGTCTCTGGAGAAAATGTAGATATCCAACAAAACGTCAAAAAAGTTAAGCATGTTTTCAAGCCTTTTTTACATCAATGCTACAAAAAGTGAAAACGTAAAATAACCACAAAGTTTGGTTGAAGCCAAGTGGCAACGTTTACTTTGGGTTGAACAGGTAAATTTAGGCTTCAAGTTACTAAAATAGGTAAGTATAGGGCTGGGGCTTGAGGTAGGTTCAATCAAAATGTGTGGTTATTGTATGTTTTGTCTTTTGTTACATATTGATGTAAAAAATATGAAAACGTACTTTTTGTACATTCTTGACATTTCGTTGGATATCTATGTTTGCTCTGGAGACTGGGTTGACTACATCCACTGCATTTATACAAGTAGATTTTCTCTTTCATCATTGTTCTCCAAGTTTAGTTTTGAAAATGACTTTCAGCAGATTAATTTTGTGTAAAATTCAATTCAGAGTGATGTGCCTTATCATTCAGTGTGAGCCAGGTTAGGACAATGCAAGGATTTTTTTTTTTTTTCAGTCTGAAGGCTCTCAACACGATTTGCTGCTCAGGTTTTAATAAATCGATACGTTCCTAATTGTGAAAAATTGAAGTAAGAGCTTAAAAAAGGCTATGTCCGCCATTTTGAATGTTTTGAAATGGTAAGGGGAGAAAAAAGTTTTAAAATTGGGTCCAATCCTTTTGAGATTGGATCATCCTAATTTTGGACGACAAAGTGATTGGCTCTGTCTTTGGTTCCAGACCCTTCTGCATTCGAACAGAAGGAGGAGGGACTCAGGTAAACAGGCTAGCATGTTAGCTACTTTTACCAAGTTAAACACCAACTGCGCTGTCAACAAATGTGGGCAGAATAAGGTGAATAGATACAAACATACAGGTAATTCATTGTAATGGTTATTCTATAAAACTGTAGATAAAGTCCGCTTGTGTATCTAAGTGATCAAGGTGGTCTATTTCATATTTTATCTTTGACATAGTAATGTGCCAGTGGTCCGGAGAGGCCCAGGGAGCGCAACATAAAGAGAAGGCCCTGTCAGCATCAACTTCAGTCTGTAGGAAAGATTAACATGTAAAAATATGCACATACCAAAAACACCCAGCTATTTACATGATGAGGCTTTCCCCAAGGAGCTCCGGACGTGATTCCTGCACCACAAAGAAAGCCGCCATACATTCAAACTCTTTTAGATTCTTTTCACACAAACAACACTCTCGCATGTGATGAAACAGAATGCATCCTGGGATTTGTGGGATTATTATCATTACTCTTGGTCAGCGTATTAAAAATGTATGTACATGCGTGTAGGAAATCTGCATTTTGATGAGGCCAATATCAAAGCTGGATTTAGTCAGAGGAAGAAAGACAATTACTTTTAATAATGTTCGAGTGATTGATTTTGAGATTGCGTTTTCACATTTGCAGTTTTGTTGACGTGGTTCACAGTAGAGACATATTTGAGGTTTTTATATTTAATAAAAATCATGTAGCTGCACAGTTTAATCTGTTTACATGGAAATGCAATTGTTTGAATTAAGAACTAAATATCTATGTTTGAGCTGAATTCAGTTGTCAATAAAACTGAATCTATGATATGTAACTGCTTTTAGTAAAGTTTTTTGTAATACTATATGTTGGAATGTGTGTTTTGTTATAAAAAGTGTAATGCTGACGACTCACTTAAAAAAGAGGTTATTAATCTCAACTGGACTTGGTTAAATAAAAGTTAAACACAATAAAAATAAAAAAAAACCACAAAAGTTTTGTTTTTGTTTTGTTTCTTGATATAAGCGACATCCTACCTATTTATTTCAATTTCTATTTTTTTTATTAAGCTCAAAGAGTCTTAGATTAAAGGAGTAAGAAAAAAAAAGTATTAAGTACAAAATGTCTTCATGTGCGTTCTTGTGGATATTTTCAAGTGGTTCTGTGGCTTGGTTTTTTAGCTAACTTCTGTACATACAAGCATTTCCTGTTCAGTTCATTTCTATGAGGTTTTCACTACCCCAGCTTAAAACGATAAATACTCAGAAGATCAGACAGTGACAATAAGTTGTGGTGAAAGTTACAGAAAAAAATTTAAAAACTTCACAAATCAGAAGAATAATTCACCACAGGACACCCGTGTGTTTAAAAAGAGACGTGTATCTAAATGCTAACGCTAACAGGAAATGATTGTATGTACAGAAGTTAGCTACACTAAACAAAAACAAGCCAACTGAAGTTCCATGCACATAGCCAATTGACAAGTGATATGTGCTGAAATTAGCATTTTTACTTACTTAGAAAGTATTGTTAGTTTTTGAACTAACAATGATTGATTTTCTTTGGCTTTAAACGTCCAACTATTTTGCATTAAACTGAAAACATGTTACAATTTGGCAGTCCATCGCCCAAAAACAACGCCAATGTTTGCAGATGGAACATTTTTATGTATTACTTTCTTCCTTCTGCTACAAAAATATTACAGCATAAGTCACAAGCGGTAGTGCTTTTTCCGCCTTTTATTTACTTGTATTTGTCTTCACTTTCTCATAGTTGCCACACACAGCAGCCATCAGGTTCCAGCTGCTCAAGGTTACAACAAACTGGCCTCCCACCGAGCTTCAAGTGCTTCTTAAATGTGACAATTCCTGCTGTTTCCACCAATACCAAACCAAGTGTGGTGAAGTGCTTTCTTAAAACATTCTCTTATTTGTGGCTGTTGTTGATCCAAAAGTGCATCTGTCATTATTAAAGAAAGGAATTTACTGTAGAGCTTTCTTAAGAGCTCTCAGATAGATCTTCTGCTTCACATTCTGGACCAAGGCCAGTGTGTAAGTGTGTTCTTCTGAGTGTTCACAGAATCTGGAGGAAACATTTGCCCCATGAAGGAATGATGACGTGTCTAACTTGGGGCATTCAAACCATTAGATAGATAGATTACCCTATCTCAAGTACCATCCCTAAACTTTTATTGGTAACTTGAAGCCTAAACTCACTCGTTAAACCCGCTGTGCACTAGCTGCCTTGCTTTTGTTTATTTTGTGTCGTACCTGAATGAGCTGTGTGACGCTCTCTTGCATTTATGGATCAAACCATTGGACTGAGCTGTTGATTGTTGAACTTTTTTCCAAAATATACTTCAACTTAACGGGTTTAAATTACTGAAACTTGTATGAAAAAATAAACGCTATACTTGCTTTTGATATAATTTTGACTTAAAGTGCATATGAAGTTAATTTGGTAGAACATTACCGGGTGTAAATATAAAAGGCAGTTTTACATGAATAAAAGTTTGTGAAAGAAATTTGGAAAATATGTTGAGCAGTGATGACATCACACTCAGGAGACAAGGACATTTTCAATTTCCTCATGACAAACACATTTGTATAACCCTTAAACATAATAAAATGACTGTCTTTTTATGTCTCAAGTAGTAAAATCCTGTTACACTTGAGGAGTTTTGCCCAATTTATAGTTGCTAGGCAACTCCCTAGCATGATGTCATCATCTATGAACAAGAAGTACATTTTTAATCCAATAAAAATAGATGAACTTTGCAAAATGTTTTGTAAAATTTTAAATCTAAGGATCTTAACTTTGTTTTTGTGAATGGACTAGTTCAACCTTTTAGAGGTACTTTAAAGCTCTGATTTTTGACAAACCTATGTGACTTACATCTGGCATTGTTGTTTGTTTGTTTTTTGTTTGCATTGTTTTTGCCAGCTAATGTGAGAGAACAAACTCTTGGCATGCCACACATACATGTTGTAGACTTTATTTATTTATTTATTTTTTTAGACAATCGCCTACAGATTTACTCCAGTGTAGTAAAGTCACCTGAAACTTACAGACAAATACATTATCTGGTCAATATCGTTCCCAAACAGTGTGTTTTTAGACCGCCCAGAGCCAACCACACAGCTGCCCGAAGCCCTCTGGAGACTTGAATCGATCTGCTCTAGCTAGGCTACTCGACAGCCACAGAGCAACGCTAAAGGTCAGAGGTCAAGTCAGGGGAGTGTTCCTGGCAGCCCGGACCGTGTTGACTGGCAGAGAGGAAACACCAGCACAGGGCAGACTCCGACCCTCCCTCCTCTGGGACGCCTCAGGGTCATCAGCTACAACTGGTCTGGCTCCATCAGACATCAATGAGCACATATCATGGTCACAACTGTCTGGGATTGTTTTTCCTACTGTGAGAGGCTATTTAAAGAGATTTGATCCACTTATGGAAGAATGTGCTCGTATGATTTTAACATGGAGAGATTAGACGTGCTCAAGCCAATGGCACAGCAGCGACTTTGAAGTGTTTTAAACAGCCGTCAGTGTAAATCTGTGTAAATGCATTCCAGCGGATTTGGTTGTGCAAATGTTCAGAATCATCAGAGTGAGTCACCAAAGCCTTGCTAAGATTTTTGCAAATAATTGCTTTTAAAACAGAAAGCAACAATAGTATTTATAAACAATATTACGATCAGTTTGTACTCAAAACCCGCAATTACCTACAAAATTACCTAAAACATTTACTGAGAGATTATTTGTTAATCAAAACGGAGAGGGCATGCACAGCCGGATAGCAGAAAGAGCTGCAAATGATTGACACAAGACTAGCCAGCACTGTTCTCAGACAGCCACAAGAGCTTATCAACATGTGAAAACTAAAGTTATGTTGCTAAATCAACATTGGTGAATGAAATTTGGCGTCACGATACCAGATGAGTGAAAAAGTGCTGAAAAAACACTGTCTCAAGCTTCAGTAGCCAGACATTTGTCATATAGTTCATACCTGGTTGAAACGACTAGCTCTCGGCTCATTTTGTTTGTATTAAAGATTTTTCCGCAGCCAACTGGATTGACAGTGGATCTTTCTTGTGTTTGACACAAGCGTTCTACAGTTAAATACCTAATTTACTTATATTAACAAGATACAAAGTATTGCATCTTGCTTCAGTTAATGCAAAACACTCAAAATGCTCTACAAGGACTAAAAACAAAAAACTCATATGCCCACACTGTATCAAATGTAATACTGTTTACTCTAACATCAATTGTAAAAAAAAAAAAAAAAAAAAAAGTTTAAACGTTTCTATAGACCAGGCATGTCCAAACTGCGGCCCGGGGGCCAAATGCGGCTCCTCGACCAACTTTTTTTGGGCCCAAATTACAAAAAGTATAGTTTTATTGTTAAATTTGAGTAAGTGTTCTATCATAGTCTAAAAAACATTTAAAAACAAATGTTTAATGTCCTGATAAGTCCAGTGGTTCATTAAAATTTGGTCAAATGCAACATTTTTAGTGATTCGCTTCACAACCATGTATTACATGGCTCTCGCCTCCATATACATTTCAAAATGTGGCCCACTGTGGAAAAAGTTTGGACACCCCTGCTATAGACATTTCACTAACAATTTAAAAGTTTTTACTACCTTAAAATTTACATTCTTGGCAAAAATGAAAAAAAAAAAAAAATCATTTGTGGATCACTCTTTGCAGGCACCCATTTTGAATCTTTCACTTGCAGGTCAAGGTTGCACTGAGAACTGACTCCTGTGGGTTTGGCTGTGCACCGAATGTAGCTTATTGTATACATCAGGTTTTTGGGGGAAGTAAATCTCACACTGATGAAATAGTGGTCTCAGAAAGTTGTGTATCAAATATGATGCACTTGGGTTTATAGAGTTAAGTTATTACAGGGCCCTAAAACAAATGTTTAGTTAAATTACCTTCAGCTTTTGCAGAGAATTGTCAAAAACCAGCATATGCCCAAACTAGTGTTATTCTGGCCTAACTGCAAAACACCAGCTTTACTTTTTATGTAAATTTACAAAAGAAAAAATGAGTTTGTTATCACTTATGATTGTAGTACTCAGTCTTCAGAGGTTAAAATGTTTATGTTGCAAAAAAAATCCTACCTTTCTGAAGGCTGCTTGTGTTCAGCTGGCACCTGTCAGCAAACAGCTGCTTGAGTTCCCCCAAAAAACAATACCTTGCATTCTATGTGGGCTTGCAGAGTGGTCTCTTTTGAAACTGGCTTCAGAACAGATGGATTATATTTTTATATAGATGTAAACTTATACCACAATACAAAGCCTATAATATAAAACTAATGCGAGTTTTGGCCATTTCAGGACAACTCTACGTTTGCTCCGGGCACAAAACATGAAAACAAGTCCTGCTGAGTTTTGAACTACTAAAAATCTTCTTGTTTGATTTGTTCATTACAAACAGCTAAACGCCACATTGTGCCAATGATGATAATTTGCAGTTGTGATTGAATAATTTTGAGCACTCTCATGCCAACTGATCTTCAGCCAGGATGCTATCTCTTACAAACTTTGTTCCACGTATCCCCGGGCAGACACACTAATTACAACCAGCATGGTCCACTCGAAATGTGAACCCAGGAAGCAAGACTCTGCCAAGTTTGTCCCTTTGATCGGCTGCACTGGCCCGAGCCGCTGGTGGTCCGAGCTGTGACTGTTCCAAAATACACGGGGGCCGGGGTACCCACCACTGTCACGGTTCTACCCGAGAAATGAGTTCAGTAAGGGGCTAATAACGGTGAAATGATCAGAGGCCTTTGAAGACAGGAGGAAGGCGGAATCAGTGAGCAGATAGGAAACTGATGCTGATGGGGATGGAAGGACAAGAGTCTGGAAACATAAAGTTTAAAATATTCTGATGATCAAGACGAAAAGAGGAGAAGCAGTGATTGAGCTCGACAACATTCTGTTAGATTTAAGATTGTCATTTTTGTGTAACAGAGACAGTGGATGACAAATCCTGCTACTTAAACAGTTAGATTGTGTTTTCTCGATGACTGACATACAAATTAAGTTTTAAAGTGCAAAATAGGATGCATTTATGCTTGTAGTTTACTCCTTGTATATTTTGTATGTTTTGTTTTTTTTAATCCATGTTCACAGTAATCAAAATACGATTTCAACTCACCTTGATTAAAAACAACACAAAACAAAAACTCAACATTATTTCCATCAATAATAGAAGCCCGCCATACCAGCTTGTCAAAGCCTGATCCCAAAGTCAGATCTCAGAAGTGAAGCAAGTTGGGTCTGTGCAGTACTTTGATGGGAGACCTCTGTAACCCAACATGCCACAGTGGGCCAAGTAGCCTCTGAGCGTAGAACGTCAGTTGGCTTGTTTTTATTTAACCTAGCTAACTTCTGTACTTATGAGCTTTTCTTGTAAGCATTAGCATTTAGACACAAACACGTCTCCTTAAAAAAAGATTCTTTGGTGAAATATTCTCTTGATTTGTAAAGTCTTATACATGTTTTCAGAGACATCCATCACAACTCATGGTTCACAATCTGATCTTCTGAATATTTATTCATTTTAAACAGATGTAGTGAAAACCTCATAGAACTGAACTGAACAGGAAAGAGCAGAAGTAGCTATTTTTAAACAAGCAAACTAGCAACTTGTTATTGTGTCTTTAGGCAAGACACTTCACTCACATTGCCTATGGATCTAATGTGTGAATGAGAGGTGGTGGTTGCTGCAAAATGGCCGCCTCACATCTTTTAGTCTGCCCTACGACAGCTGTGTCTACAATACCCAGTGTGGAGTGAATGAATAATGCAAAATGTGAAGCATATTTGGGTGTCCTTATTTACAAATCCAATGCAAATTATCTTTTTCAATTTTATATATATATACTTGTTTTTATTTCCTAAGACGGGTATCTTGTCACAATAAATTAACAAGACAGAAAAAGTATATGAGGAAGTTACGAGCAAATAAAGCATTTATTTAAACAAAATACACACATGCTTTTTAGGTTATGTCATAACTAATAAAGTGCAAAACTAGCTAGATTTTTCATCAGAGTCAGCATGTGCTATATATATATATATATTTACTTGCTTGAAAGGACTTCATTGGTAAACTTCAAAACTAGGTCTTGTGACAGATTTTGGTGCTGATTGCATGATTATTTGGTAATACCTGTGATTAAGCTATACGCTGTAACAGCCCCATTCTGCTCTCATGGCTCTCTTTCAAATGGAAAACAATCCAGTCGTTTTTTCCAGTCTTGGTTTTATGTGGATCGTAATGAGCGCACTGGTGGTCCATCTGTAAATTGTTCTGTTGAGGAGATTTCATGGCTAATAAAAACATCAGATTAGCCACATGGGCGTGTAATTGACAGCTTGACATTGACCCTCAGCATCATAGGTGGACTCCTGGAACTCTGCTTGATGATTAAAAAAGAGATAACCATTTTATCAGTAGAAATCAAACTGCTGTGTGCCATAGCTGCCATAATCTTGGTGTAACAAGACATGTTGTTCACATAGCTTATCATTATCTTATCAAACTTTAATCAAATGTGTAAGTTTTCTGTCATTATTTGGAAGGTTTTCCCATTTGACACATTCTTCAATTTAAGTGGTTTAGCTCTATAAAATGTATGTTTTCACTTTGGCTTCATATAGAGTTAGATGTAATATAGTCATATGTAAGTTGAACAATTGCACAGAGTTTGTTTAAACAAAAGTTTATAATGATCAAAGTTTGGCTCTATACATCTTAAGCAGACATTAATCAACTCTGTTCCATTTTTAGTGCCAACTGTTTTAATCATTAGTTTTAACCGACTTTGAGCAAATATTTGTCAGAAGAACTTCAGCTTTGTCTTCAGTGATAGTTACTATAGCATTTTCAGTGTGTTTCTGGGCATAAACATTTTTCAAAAGCCTGCCACATTGGACCAAAACAGATAATGACAGTGATCTTTACAAAACTCATGAATGTTTCTAAAGACAATAAATGGAGAAATGTAATGCTTTCAAGAGTTATAAAAAAAAAAGTAAACAGTAACAATACAACTGCTCATCACAGATATAGACATAGAAAGAATAAAAACAACTTCAAATGTAAGAGAGGGAAATCCAAAGCATAAATAAAATCTTTTATTTCAGAGTGTTTCAGCTAGCAAGGCAGATGTCTGCAAACATACACAGATCAGACCAAAAGTTTGGGCACATCTTCTCATTCAAAGAGTTTTCTTTATTTTAATGACTATGAACATTGTAGATTCACACTGAAGGCATCCAAACTATGAATGACCAGAAGGAGAGTGATGGGGTGCTGCACCAGATGAGCTGGCCTCCACAGTCACCAGACCTGAACCCAATCGAGATGATTTGGGGTGAACTGGACCGCAGTGTGAAGGCAAAAGGGTCTAGCAAGTGTTAAGCATCTCTGGGAACTCCTTCAAGACTGTTGGAAGAGCATTTCAGGTGACTACCTCATGAAGCTCATCAAGGGAATGCCAAGAGTGTGCAAAGCAGTAATCAAAGCACAAGGTGGCTTCTTTGAAGAACCTAGAATATGACATATTTTCAGTTGTTTTACACTTACGCCTACTTACGCCTACCATACTTCCACATGTGTTAATTCATAGTTTGGATGCTTTCAGTGTGAATCTACAATGTTCATAATCATGAAAATAAAAATAAAAACTATTTGATTGAGAAGATGTGTCCAAATGTGTGTCCAAATATGTTTAATATGTGTTACCTCGGAACTGGTTTAAACTCATTGTACTTTGCTCAACTGAAAATTTTGCAACATAGCATATTGCTTGGTTCTTATACCTCTGTCACTCTCATGCCAAAGTTCAAATGGTGACAGTGAAGTGCTAAACCCCAAGTTTCCAAATGGCACTTGACACCAGGCTGGCCGTAGCCGAGGCGGCCTCCACATCTGCTCTCTTTATGGATTCTATATTGAACGTGAGAGAGCGGAGATGAAATGTTTGGCCTTGGCTCGCCGGGATTACTGGACACACAGTGTTGACAGGAAACAGGTGATTAGGCTTCACTTTATAACTCTGGTGACATCACTGGGGTTATTTTCTCAGCCTTTAAAAGAGCCGCAGACGACATTGTACCAGTCTTTCCACTGGCAGAGTCGCAGCGCTGATGATGAGCTAGCCTTTCTTTACAGGCCAATGTAGCCGAACGCCCTTTTATGAGCCATGTGAATGAAAGCGCACTGTATAGCATAGGTCCTGGTGAACATATAGCATAAGCAGAAACATGTGCTGCTTTATTAAACTCCAGGTATGATGGCTGCTAATAAGTGAAGAGTGTTTTAATTGTAAGGATGCTGTCTAGACAAATTAAAGGTTGTGCAAAGTGTTGGACCACCACGCGCCTCTGTAATGGCTTCAGCACTCATTGGCAAGGAAACCGCAGCTTTGAGTAAATTGCTACTCTTTGTGCGGCTTTCAATTTTGAAGATTTAATGACGGTGGTGGATGTGGAAGTAGTTGGAAATTCACGATAACAAGCTGTAGTAAGAGTTACAGAACAATGTTGCAATAGTTTCAGTGTATATTGGGCAAATTGTTGTTTATTTCTGGTGTAAGTTCAGGTTTTGGTCTTTAAAATTGCGGTTAGGATGAATTGGGGTATTTATGTGGTGTATTGGCTTCAGACAGTTTGCTAGCACCTTCAGTAAATGCACATGTGGACTATGCAAATGAGCCAAGTCTAAAATAATCCAGCGACAGGCCTCACACAAGCTCTCATTATGAAGTCTGGCACTTGGGGCAAGATAAGTTCAACGCAACAACAAGGAGTCTCTAACCAACTTAACAGTATACTCTTAAACTTATGTAAGGGAATTCCAGTGGTTCCAGAAAACACTAGGACCACTTACTTAATATTTTAAAACACGACAAAACCGTGTTCAAGCAAGCTAAACTAGGACCACCCAAGGCTAGACGAGGACACTAGACTAAGATTATGTGTAACACAAAATAGGCTTAAACAGGACCAAACAAGAGTTATACTGTAGAAGAGGTGAGCATTGTGTTGAAGTATAGACTAAGATGGAGTCTGCACATATGCATTTTCAACCTGATCTCACAAGAACGCCTAAATATACCACAATATTGCAGGACTTGGAAATTGTGTATGATTAGCTCAATTTCACGGCTTTTTTGCGTAAATATGCAATGTGTCGCAGTTCATTTCTATGGTGGTTGTAAAGTGTTCTTATTTATGAATATTAACAAAATCCGGTTCCTAATCTTAACCTACCCCAAGCCCCAGCCCTAAACTTATTCATTTTAGTAACTTGATGCCTAAACTTACTCGTTACACCTAAAGACAATGTCCCACATGGCTTCAACCAAAACTTGTGCTTTTTATATCATGCCATAGCTATGGCGTAATATAAGTACGCAAAAAAGACGTGAAATAGTGCTCATAAAACGTTGTTTTTGTGTCATGGTATATGTACGCATTCTTGTGAGACTGAGGCATTTTTATAATATTGTAAACAGTTTATGTTGTTTTTTTCTCCCAGTCTTTAATTTTGCGCTCTGTGCTTGGCCCAGCAGCTGTGCATCTCCTGTCACTGTACGCCCAAAGTACAGTATGTTGCCTGTTGTATCTGCTTCGGCTCTGATGTGATTCATTTTGGTTTCTCTCACACCAGCCTACTTTTGTTTTAATTACAAGCTCTTCTACTCAGCTCACCTGTGGTGCCCTTCGAGCGCCTGAAGTGATGGCACTGAAGGACATGTGACTTTCAATAAATGCATTTTAAATTTACTGTATAATTGATTGGAACAAACTGACAACACATTTGAGGTGCTGTTACACTGACTCTGGGTGAGGCTTTGTGCTTGCAGTAGTTGGTGTGACAAACAGAAGTAACGCTCTGAAAGTACTTGTACTTACAAAATCTGCCAGGTATGAAAGAAGCATCATCAGACACATACAAATGTAACTACAACGAACAAAACAAATCAAATGTTTTTCAAAAGATCAAGAATAAACAAAGAATCTGGTACAAAGCCACCCAAATTTGCCAAGTATCACTACAAAATATCATAATATACAAGTAGCTTTAAGTCACTGTTGACATGAGCCTTCAGATTATACAGTGGACTCAGTGCTGCGATTTATTATTACCATGAAAGAAGCCAGGTCTTGACAGACGTCTTTAAACTTCCTCCTTCTCAACCTTATAAATATGAATAAATCTCAAACATGTATTCAATCTACAGCTGAAAGGATGCACTCGGTCTTCGTCGCTGTTACCATGGCGCCCCATAAATAACCACTCATCGCCTCTTTGACCTGTTCCGGTTGCGTGTGGGCGGATGTGGCTCCGGTGGGCAAATTCACTGATGGACATTGATTTATAAAGGAAATAAATATTACGTTCACAAGAGGTGTTTTTATGCACACATATATTTCAGCATCAGTCCTACGCAGTGCTTTCTAAATGAGGCCCCGGTGACTGTGAAGGCCATATTATGTGATTTACTGATTTTTCATACAGATCAAAGCATTCAGTCAGCTCATGTTGTCAGCAGTTCAGACAATGAGCTATGGGCCATGTAAAAGCCTTGATTACATTAAACGGTAATGGCATCCTTTTACTCAAGAACATTTACTTACACAATACTATAGTAATTGCTTTTTTTATATATATATAACTGTGTTTTCATCCTTTTCACTGCACAATTGGATGTATTTACTCAATTCAACTAATTCAAATAAAAGATTACACACTTGCTGAAGGTGGATTTTGTTTGATCCATAGAACAATTTTGAAATGGTTTCATACGTAAACTAGGTCCATAGACATAATTAGTAGATGCGCAATCAGCAGCTCTGTTCAGTTGCTACGACACGGAGAGAGCGACGCCATATTTGTTCAGTAGATGTGACTTCGCAAATCAATTGAACACAAAGGAGAAGTTGCACTTTTATGGATAAAATGAGCTAAGACAAGCGATTTCAGCAAAACGTATTAATTTGTGTCTTATGAAGCTTATATATTTCTCAAACTACTATTCGTAGCCTGAAAATGCTGTACAAACTCCATTACTTGCCA
This sequence comes from Mugilogobius chulae, assembly GCA_038363315.1. Taxonomy (NCBI): domain Eukaryota; kingdom Metazoa; phylum Chordata; class Actinopteri; order Gobiiformes; family Gobiidae; genus Mugilogobius; species Mugilogobius chulae. The sequence goes on along the minus strand of CM076405.1, from coordinate 28,003,431 downwards.
ATGCGACAAAAGCTCCTCCACAGATAAGTGAAGCTGTAACTTTTATTCGGTGTTATTATGTAATTTGTCTTCTATTCTCACTAGTAACATGTAAAAGCAGACTTTGGTGGTAGATGCACTAGATCAAAGATTTCTTGTTGAAGTTTGCTATCTGTTAGCAGTTTTATCCACAAATTGTATCTACAATAAAATACTAAAAAGTTTGTAAACTCTACAATAACTTGTAACACTGACCTCTGCTAAATGTGGTCGGTAGGTTTGTATCAACTGACACTCTCTGGATCATAACTTGCGATTTTTGAGGGCTAATGGTAACGGCTAGAAAAAATGAACAAGGGAACGCACCGGACTTTTTTAAATCTTACCGGACTATTTGCCTCGAATCCAGAATACACACTTCTGCAATACGTCCACAATGAACCGTGCAATCAGATTTGTTTATTTGATGGAAACACATTTCATATGTATCATACCTGTATTCTGTTTTACAAGTATTAATGTTGATGTTGTTGTATCTCTCAGTGGAGCCACTATTGGCAGTGAAAAATGGAAACTGCTACTTTCATAAACAATAAAAAGACACCTTTACAGACAGTCGCTGTTGTAAACTGCAGCTTTGCAGATACAGTATGTTCTTTTAAAGGTTTTATCAGATATGTTGGAGCCAACAAAGCAACAATGTTGGGCCCTGATTTACTAAGCGTTTGCACAGACGCAAAGTGAACTGCACGCGCAAAAAAGGGAGCAAACCGATTTACCATGCATGTGCAAAAGAAATAGCGTCTTTCACGTGACACAGTTTTGCGCTGCGCCAGTTTAGCACCTTTGGTCTCATGAATATGTAATTTCGGGCATTTTTGCGTCATGCCGCAAAATATAGGCGGAGGAAATGCAAATGTCGTTAAAAAGCGCCTGCAACCAACGTCGAGGGTGTGGCAGCTGTAATACTCCGCCGGAGAAGACGCAGAAACCAAAGAGGTGCGTGTAAATGTAGAAACATTAGAAGAAGATTTCATTATATCATTTTCTCGTCTGGTATCTGGCTCATTCCAGAGGACAGTGGCAGTTGCTGCTGGCATTTCACAGAGCAGTGCATCACATGCCATTCATATTAATAATAGTAATAGTCTAAATTAAAATGATAGTTTTACAAGAACAATAATATTGTCACAATAATAATTAATAACTAGTATAGTTATTATTATTATAACAATAATTAATAATACGTATTATTATAACAATAATTAATAATACGTATTATTATAACAATAATTAATAATACGTATTATTCTTTTGATTAATTTTATTATTATTATTATTACAAAATAATTTACAATAAGTATTATTATTATTATTATTATTAGGCCCGAGCGCCAAGCAGTGGCGTAGGGCCTCTTGTGTTTGGTCAGCAGTGCGAAGCACTGCGGCGAAGTGCCCGAAGGGCACTCAAGAGAGGCGTGCGCGCAGCGCACGCAATAACAGCGCGAAGCGCTGTCCCCTTACCAAGCACAGTCACGTGAACCAGTAATGCCGCGACAGCGGCACACGCAAGTGCCGCGAAGCGGCATAATTGTATTTGTTAAAGACTAAACCAAGGTGCACACTTCACATCGTGCACGAAGTGCACGATGTGAAGTGTGCACACTAAATAAGAGCGCGAAGCGCTCCTCCCCTTACCAAACAGTAACAATAACACTCGTAGTCCCCAGTAGTTACCGGTGACATGTCCTGGTGTGACACAGTGCCGCGCAAGCGGCAAAATTGTAGTTGTTCACCCCAAATTTACACCCAAAAGTCCAGGTGCACACTTCACATCGTGCACGAAGTGCACGATGTGAAGTGTGCACACTAAATAAGAGCGCGAAGCGCTCCCCTCCTTACCAAATAGTAACAGTCACACTCATAACCCCCAGTAGTTACCGGTGACATGTCCTGGTATGTCACAGTGCCGCGAAAGCGGCATAATTGTATTTGTTTACTCACATTTTTCACCATAGACCCTAGGTGCGCACTTCACATCGTGCACGAAGTGCACGATGTGAAGTGCGCACACTAAACAAGAGCGCGAAGCGCTCCTTCCTTTTACCAACCCCTATAGTGACCTTACAACCAGTCAGTAGAGCTCAATGACATAGCCCAGTGCTGAGGGCTATATTGTTATTGTTATTCCAGAAAAGTGAAGAAAGAGCTCAATGTCGAGCACAACGTGCTCGACATTGACAATGGGCACATCGTTACGTTACGTGACGTGAGTACTTTCCAACGATATATATATGCGCCACAAAAAGTGGCGCTAAATTGGAATTATTCGCGTTTTCAATATTCTTATTATTATTATTATTTTTCTTCTATACCATGTTTTTGGCAAATAAAAACAAAAGTCGCCCATGAAAACTCACCAAATTTTGCACAAAATTAAAGATCCCTGCGATACACATGCAAATTGTGAACTTTCAAAAAAGTCACTAAAAATGGCGCGACAGCGCCCTCTGGAAGTTCAAAATACATTGCGCCTATGGGAGACAATTTGACGCAAACTTTGTCGTACAGCCACGAATTTTGGTACATGCATTCTTCTTCTAAAGGCAATCAAAAAACCTAATCATGGCCACGCCCACTTTCGTGTCGTTTGGCCGCCATCTTGGATTTCGCGGTCAGGAATGGAAACACATCATTTTCGCTCACATCATACTTTCATCAACTCCTCCTAGGGCGTTTTGCCCACTGGGCTCAAAATCGTTGGACATCATCTACACAAGTGGGGCATCAAAAGTTATCCAATTTATTTTGATCCAATTTACGGTTTACGTGCGGCGAAGCCGCATATTTCAGTGCGCATTTTTTCACATTTGGAATTTTTAATTTTGCTCCCGTTTCCACATAGTTGGTCCGATTTGAATCGGACCAACTATGCGTTTGTTGCATTTTCTGTCCTGAACCCACTCATGGTGAAAAAATTTTAATCGGCGCGATAGCGCCCCCTACAGAACGAAATAAGTGTTTACATGGAGGGTCAAAAATTTACTTTTTCCGAAATGAATGAAACTTTACCCAAAATTCCTTTGGGTCCTCCCGATCAAAAAAGCCAATGGTAACCATGTACCATTTTGATTCGTGTCGTCGTGGGAAGGCGCGCAAGCGCCCATGTTATTCCAATGGCATTTTTACAAAATTGTCGGTTCTCTTCACATCATACTTTAATCAACTCCTCCTAGGGTGTTTCCCCCACAGGGCTCCAATTCGGTGCACATGAACTACACAAGTGGAGCATCAAAAGTTATCCAATTTATTTGGATAAGTTATACGGTTTACGTGCGGCGAAGCTGCCAATTCTGGCCAAAATCAAGCGAAACAGCTTAAATCCCCATGTTATCCCAATGGGCTTTTTAAACTATTTTGTTTTCTTCATAAAATTTGATTCGTTTTACAAAAGTGTGTGAAGTTTGGCACAGTGACTCCTCATGTCACCCCGAACACAAAAGTCCAGGTTCCGACGCTGTATCTTGCATGCTGTTGCCGTGACGACGCAGCGCGTAAGCGCTGCCTCTATGAACTACTCTGTACTGTGATGAGGCTCTTATGAAGCACTATAACAACAACATACACTGACCAAGGGCGCGTCAGCGCCATCTTTAGGTTGTTGTAGAGTAATAGGGGAGAGTTCAAAGCTAGCATGCTGTTGCCGTGACAACGCAGCGCGTAAGCGCTGCCCTTCTTATCTGCTCTGTATAGTAATGAGGCTATTTCAAACCAAGACATCCTTATGTAGATCTATGGGGCCAAGCTTCTGAACGCTTGGGTCAGGCACCCTTGTTGCGATGCGGGGCGGCGGCGGCGTGGAGCGGCCCGCGAGGGCCGATCAATGCCGCTTGCGGCTTTAATTAGGCCCGAGCGCCCCAAGCAGGCGATGGGCCTATTGCTCTCGTAAGTGCCGTGCGGAGCACGGCTGCGAAAGTGCGCACGAAGTGCGCACTAAATCGTGCGCAAAGCGCACGACCCCCCTCAAACACTCACCCAGGCCTTCCCCAACTCATGCACGTCCCGTGCATGTAAATTTGTAGATGCTAGGCTAAACATTATTACCGTAAACGGGCGAAGCCCGTGCGAAATGCACACGAAGTGTGCACGAAACGAGTGCTTTACGTGGGAATGACGGCCGCGAAGCGGTCGTCATTCCCACGTAAAGCACTCGTTTGCGCTGAGTCGCCCACCTACGCGTTCCCCTACTCATGCACGTTCCGTGCATATAAGTAATTAGTGTAAAAATGGAACATTATTCTTGTATATGGGGCTAGTAAAAATAAGTGGGCGGAGCCCACTGCGAAAGTCACTGACGGGCACGTAGTGCCCGTCAGTGACCCAGGACCCCCACCATGACGCTACGGTGCGCGCGCGCTTTCCGAAAATGTATAGTTTATGGTATTTGAAAAAAGGGAAACATTGTTATCGTAAAGATTATTATTCTTCTTTCTTTCTTTCTTGTCGAGACCAACTCACCTAATTATCACCCCTTAACCAGTGACGAAAAGTCACGAAAATTTGCACAGTCCTCAAAATCGTGCCTCTCTAAAATATGGCAATTTCCGTTTTTCAAAACTCAAAAAAGTGGCGCGTCAGCGCCACCTAGAGTGCGCAAAATGAACTGGGGAATAGGAAATGGGCAAAAAAAAATTTGACCCTAAAATCTCGAAATTCGCCACAGAAGTACATAGTAACAAGACAAGAAAAAAAATATATTACGGCAACGCCGTCCCCCCCACCAGATGTCGGCTATATGCGTTCGTATTTTGCTAAGCATGACTCAGCATTTTTTTCTCTCGTCGTACTTTTATCTTCTCCTCCTCGGGCGTAAGCCCGAGCAACCTCAAATTTGGTGAACATCATCTTGAGAAGTGTGCCATCAAAAGTTATCCAATTTACTGGTGTAAGTATTACCGTTTGTTTGCGGCGAAGCCGCAAAAAAGCGCCAAAAAATCGGAAAAATCAGAAAATTTGAATTTACTCCCATTTCCACAAATAAAGTCCGAATTTTGTAAAATTCGCATCAGTTGTTAAACTCCAGGCCCTTAACCTACTTGATGAGAAAAAAAAATTTTTGGCGCGTCAGCGCCCCCTACAGACTTAAATACATTTTAACATGGGGCGCATAAAATTTTGTTTGTCGAAAATTTTTGAAATTTTGCACAAAATTCTATTTTGGCATTCCGATCAAAAAGTCAATGATACCTATACCATAACTTTTACGGCGTAGCCGTAGTGATGATAGAAACACTCAATGTTATCCTAATGGAAAAATTGCCAAATCTCTGAAAATAGCACATTTTTAAAAAGTTATACTTTCACTAACTCCTCCTCGGGCGTAAGCCCGAGCAACCTCAAAATTGGTGACAATCATCTTGAGGAGTGTGGGATCAAAAGTTATCCACGTTTTTTTCATAAGTCGTATGGTCTCTGTGCGGCGAAGCCGCAATTATTTTCCAAGATTTGTGAATTTTTTCAAAATTTTGAATGGAAATTTAAAATTTAGTTTTTTCAAAACATTTGAAATTGTGCTCAAAAATCCTTCTTGGTATTCCGATCAAAAAAGTCAATGGAACCCTATGTCTATCTCCTATAGTTTCGCGACAGCGACTCTTTAAATCAGGGTTACTCAAAGTCCGGACTCCGGTCCGGATCCGGACCTCGAGACCATTTTGTCCGGACCGCGGGCAGCCGTTCCCTCGTATTTTTAATTCTGTGCTCTACAACACCCATGAGCGGACCTTGCGTTTACATGTTTACAGCGCTTCTCCACCAGAAGCGCTTCCTCCCTACCGCACGTCTCCGTCTCTCTCCCTTTCTCTCTCTCTCCGTCTCTCTCTCTCTCCGTCTCTCTCTCTCTCTCCCTCCCTCCCTCCCTCCCTCGGGAAACTGCGTGCATGCGACTGTCAGTGCAGCGTCGAAACAGAGCTATTTAAAAGACAGATCGTTTCTCTGAGAAGCATTTCGAACTCCCAGTGATATTCTGTGAAATTGGAGGTTCATATTGATCTTTATTTTATTCAAATCTGCCTTCTATACACGGAGAAAAGGCCCAAAATGTACAGTGAAAGATAACGTGTGTAAATAACAGCGGATAAAATCGCGCAAAACGGCGCACCGCGGAAATGTTTGAAGAGGTCTTTACAACTTTTACTTTTGCCTGAATGTGACATAAAACATACACTAACCTTATAAAAGCAGCAGCTCCCGTGTTTTCCCTGCTCTGATCACTCAGGACGGTCCTGTCAGGCCGAGTCACTGACGCTCCTAAAGCACAGTTTTACAGGGGCAGAGCTAAAGGCATCTGGGGCTGGGGCCCCTAAATCTGGCTTCTATGGGGGGCCCTATTTGTATTTTTGTTTATTTAACTGCCTCGTGTCTTTTTAATTATATTAAAAATAACATCACACAATAGGATCATCACATCTAAAACTCACCAAAATACAGGAAATTGCATTGAATTTTTAAAAATTACACCAGAACCTTGTTAGATTGAAATATATTTGTATTTAAGGGCTTATGGGTCTAAGGGTCTGTCTGTAGATTTAAATTAAATACAAATTTATTTCGAGAGAGGGTTGGGGGTGTGGGGAGCACTACAATTTATATGTTTACATGACTTTAATGTTTACACTCTGCTATAAGCACTTAATATAATGTCATAAAGTTGAATAATAACAATAATAAATGTTATACTTTTTCATCCGGACCTTTGAACTTGATCGTGTTTTAATTTCGGACCTTTGGATAAAAAGTTTGAGAACCCCTGCTTTAAATCCTCCATTATATTTAAATGGCAGTATACATCTATACAGCCGGAGGCTGCAGTCTCAGGCCTGCAGTTACACGCTTTTATGGCTTTTTAATTCATGTTTTCACTCATTTCTCTTCGGGCGTAAGCCCGTACAACCTGAAATTTTGTGTCGATCATTATGAGGAGTAGGTCAACAAGACTCTGTAGACTCTGTGCGGCGAAGCCGCACATTTTGTAAAAAAGTAAGAAATTTACAGCAAACAGTATTGCCTAAAGAGAAGAGAAGAAGGCGCGAAGCGCCATTCATCTGATGGTAGGTGTAATATAATAAGGGCAATTGGGGCGCGAAGCGCCCCCTCTTGCGCCGCGGGGGGGCGGCGTCGTAGCGCGGCCCGCGAGGGCCGTTCAATGCCGCTTGCGGCTTTAATTAGGCCCGAGCCCCCAGCAGGGCGTAGGCCTATTGGTTCTGCAACGATGATGCCTGGGCAAAGCCCAGGCATCATCGTTGCTAACGCTCTTGCTGATCATGATGGCTGGGCGAAGCCCAGCCATCATGATCAGCCACTACCCCCGCCCCCTGAGAGAACTACAAAATGAGCCCATGCCGAAGGCATGGGATGTGATACTTACTTCTGCTAACACAGAGGTACTCAACGATGATGCCTGGGCGAAGCCCAGGCGTCATCGTTTTAAAGTGTCTTGCTGATCATGATGGCTGGGCGAAGCCCAGCCATCATGATCAGCCACTACCACGCCCCCTGCGAGAGCTACAAATGAGCCCATGCCGAAGGCATGGGATGTGTATACTTACTTCTGCTTACGCAAAAAAGTCAACAATGAGTGCATGGCCGAAGGCCATGCACTCATTGTTGACGAAAGCAGCGCGAAGCGCACAACCCCTAAAACTACAATCCTGGCATCAAGCCCTACTCAGTAAGTCATGCCGCAGGCATGAGTTTTCCTTGTTCTGCTAAAATACATGGAAATCAATGGGGAGTCGATGACAAGCCCGACTTCGACGGTGACTGACGAGCGCGTAAGCGCTCGTCAGTCACTTTCCACCCCACGGGGACGTGCGCACGGCCGAGAGCTTCCGAAAATGTATAATATGTTGTTGCCGTGGCAACGCTATATTGTTTTTGCTTTTATTATTGTTATTTTTTTTTTTTTTTTATTATTATTATTTTATTCTTTGTTCTGCTCTTTGACCTCCAATTCGACCCCCTGAACACGCTCAAAAACGAACCAAACTTTGCCCAAATTCAGAACTGGCGAAAAATTTTGTTTTTCATAGGTTTCATTTTTGCCCATAAAATAATGGCGCGACAGCGCCACCTACAAAAATCGATTTATATTGGGCCTATGGGAGTCGGCCAGACACAAATTTCAACGTACGCCCACGAAATTCGCTACACCGATTCTTCTAAGGAAGCCAAGCATAAAAGCCAATCATGGCCACGCCCCCTGACGTACCGTTTGGCCGCCATAGTGGATTATAAGTGCCGCAGTGCTGAGTCAGCGTTTTCGCTCACATCGTACTTTCACGAACTCCTCCTAAGCCGTTTCGCCTACTGACCCGAAATTCGGTGTACATCAACTACACAAGTGGGGCATCTTAAGTTATCCAAATTTCTATTTTACGTCACGCGGTTTAAGTGTGGTGCAACTGCACATTTTAGTGAGCATTTTTGCGCAACGTGAAAACTAATTTGCCTACCGTTTCCACATAGTTGGTCCGATTGGAATGGAACCAATTATGCGTTTGTTACATTTTATGGCCTTGACCCACTGGTTGGAAAAAATTTGAATCGGCGCGATAGCGCCCCCTACAGAATGAAATTACATTTCGCAAAGGTTAACATGGAGGGTCAAAAATTTAGTTTTTCCGAAATGCATGAAATTTTACCCAAAATTCCTTTGGGTCCTCTCGATCAAAAAGCCAATGGGAAGCATGTACTTTTTTTATCCGCGTCGCTGCGGGAAGGCGCGCAAGCGCCCATGTTATTCCAATGGCATTTTCACATTTCCTTCACGTCGCATTTTGTCGAACTCCTCCTAAAGCGTTTTGCCCACAGGCTTCCAATTCGGTGCACATGAACTTCACAAGTGGGAGAGCTTAAGTTATCCAAATTATTAGGCCCGAGCCCCCAGCAGGGCGTAGGGCCTATTGGTTCTGCAACGATGATGCCTGGCGAAGCCCAGGCATCATCGTTGTAACACTCTTGCTGATCATGATGGCTGGGCGAAGCCCAGCCATCATGATCAGCCACTACCCGCCCCTGCGAGAACTACAAAATGAGCCCATGCCGAAGGCATGGGATGTGTATACTTACTTCTGCTAACACAGAGATACTCAACAATGAGTGCATGGCCGAAGGCCATGCACTCATTGTTGTCAAGTGTCTTGCTGATCAGCCACTACCACGCCCCTGCGAGAGCTACAAATTAGCCCATGCGAAGGCATGGGATGTGTATATTACTTCTGCTAACAAAAAAATAGTCAACAATGAGTGCATGGCCGAAGGCCATGCACTCATTTTGACGAAAGCAGCGCGAAGCGCAAAACCCTAAAACTGAACTCCTGACATCAGCCCTACTCAGTAATGCATGCCATAGGCATGCATTATCCTTGTATCTGCTAAAATACATGGAAATCAATGGAAGTCAATGGGGGTCCGACTTCGAAAGTGACTGACGAGCGCGAAGCGCTCGTCAGTCACTTTCCACCCCACGGGGACGTGCGCAAGGCCGAGAGCTTTCCGAAACGTATAATATGTTGTTGCCGTGGCAACGGCTATATTGTTTTTGCAATTTTCTTATTATTATTATTATTATTTTTTTATTCCGCTCTAAGAACTCTAATTTGACCCCCTGAACACGCTCAAAAACTCACCAAACTTTGCCCAAATTCAGAAGTGGCGAAAAATTAATTTTTTTATAGGTTTTGCTTTCAACCATCAAAAATGGCGCGACAGCGCCACCTACAAAAGTCAAAATACATTGCGCCTATGGGAGACGGTCTGGCGCAAACTTTGTCGTACAGCCACGAAATTCGGTACACGCATTCTTCTTATGAAGGTAATCAAAAAACTAATCATGGCCACGCCCACTTTCGTACCGTTTGGCCGCCATCTTGGACTTTGCGTTGAAAATGCAAACTCAGCATTTTCGCTCACATCATACTTTCGTCAACTCCTCCTAGGGCGTTTTGCCCACTGGGCTCAAAATCGTTGGACATCATCTACACAAGTGGGACATCAAAAGTTATCCAATTTATGTTGATACAATTACGGTTTACGTGCGGCGAAGCCGCATATTTCGGTTAGCATTTTTTCACATTTGGAATTTTTAATTTTGCTCCCGATTCCACATAGTTTGTCCGATTTGATTCGGACCAATTATGCGTTTGTTACATTTTCTGTTCTGGACCCACTCATGGTGAAAAAAATTTAATCGGCGCGATAGCGCCCCCTACAGAATGAAATAAGTGTTTACATGGAGGGTCAAAAATTTACTTTTTCCGAAATAATGAAATTTTACCCAAAATTCCTTTAGGTCCTCCCGATCAAAAAAGCCAATGGTAACCATGTACAATTTTGATTCGTGTCGCCGTGGGAAGGCGCGCAAGCGCCCATGTTATTCCAATGGCATTTTTACAAAATTCTCGGTTCTCTTCACATCATGTTTTTATCAACTCTCCTAGGGTGTTTCACCCACAGGGCTCCAATTCGGTGCACATGAACTACACAAGTCGAGCATCAAAAGTTATCCAATTTATTTGGATAAGTCAAACGGTTTACGTGCGGCGAAGCCGCCAATTCTGTCCAAAATCAAGCAAAACAGCTTAAATCCCCATGTTATCCCATAGGGCTTTTTTAACTATTTTGTTTTCTTCATAAAATTTGATTATTTTTACGAAGTGTGTGAAGTTTGGCACAGTGACTCCTTATGTCACCCCGAACAAAAAAGTCCAGGGTCCGACGCTGTATCTTGCATGCTGTTGCCGTGACGATGCAGCGCGTAAGCGCTGCCCCTCAGAACTACTCTGTACTGTGATGAGAGTCTTATGAAGCACTATAACAACAACATACACTGACCAAGGGCGCGTCAGCGCCAGCTTTAGGTTGTTGTGGAGTAATAGGGGAGACTTCAAAGCTAGCATGCTGTTGCCGTGACAACGCAGCGCGTAAGCGCTGCCCTTCTTATCTGCTCTGTATGTAATGAGGCTATTTCAAACCACTAAGACATCTTTACATAGCTCTATGGGGCCGAGCTTCTGAACGCTTGGGCCAGACATTAGGGCGCGTAAGCGCCCCATGCGCTTCAGAGTGTGACGAGGGTCGTTGGAATGCCACTTGAGGCTTTATTTAGGCCGAGCTCCAGCAGGGTGTAGGGCTTATTGGTTCTGTGCTCAGGCATCACTATTGTTACGCTATGATCAGCCACTTTGTCGCCCTCTACGAGAACTACAAAATTATTAGGCAGGTGTATACTTACTTCTACTAACACAAAAATAATGAACAATGAGTCCATGGGCGAAAGCTGTTGAATGTGGCTTGCGAGATCTGGACTACTGAACCACACCACATTTTAATGTTTTATCTTTGTAATATCCACAAACAAGTCATAATGGGGCAATTCAACATCAGAAATGTGCAGTATTATATTTTACCAGACCACATGATCTCATTACCATGACAAGATCGACAAAAGCTACAAAAAGGACCTAAACTTAGTCTCAGACTGTCAGAGTAAGTTTTAAATGATTGATGATCACAAGGTAAAGCACATAAACATACAAATGAAACAAAACTAACACACACAACTACTCTTAATCAGAACTTTATCATAAAAGAACTATCCAGGTCTAAACTAGGTCTAAATCAGGACTTTGTCATTAACAGAACTGGTCCAAGTCTAAAACAGGTCTACGTCAGGACTTTGCCATAACAGGACTGGTCCAGGTCTCAAGGTCTAAATCTGAACTTTGTCATTAAAGGACTAGTCCAGGTCAAAAAAGGTCTAAATCTGTAATGTTGTCATTAGACTGTCCAGAACTGCACTGGTCCAGGTCTAAAACAGGTCACATCAGGACTTTGTCATTAACAGAACTGCTCCAGGTCTAAAACAGGTCACTCAGGACTTGTCATTAACAGAACTGCTCCAGGTCTAAAACAGTCAGTCAGATTTCATAAAGACTGTCCAGTCTAAAAACAGGTCCACCAGTTGTCATAAAACTGTCCAGGTCTAAATCAAGGACTTTGTCATAACAGACTGGTCCAGGTCTAAAACAGGTCCACGTCAGGACTTTGTCATAACAGAACTGGTCCAGGTCTAAAACAGGTCACGTCAGGACTTTGTCATTAACAGACTGGTCCAGGTCTAAACAGGTCCACGTCAGGACTTTGTCATTAACAGAATGGTCCAGTCAAAGGTCCATCAGACTTGTCATAAAGAACTGGCCAGTCTAAACAGGTCAGTCAGGACTTGTCATTAACAGAACTGGTCCAGGTCTAAACAGTCAGTCAGGACTTTGTCATTAACAGAACTGGTCCAGGTCTAAACAGGTCTACGTCAGGACTTTGTCATAACAGACTGGTCCAGGTCTAAAACAGGTCCTATCGTCAGGACTTTGTCATTAACAGAACTGTCCAGGTCTAAACCAGGATTACTGCAGACCTTACAAATGACATGTGTTTCGTTAATGTTAAACACGCCTAGTACACTACTACAGCAGAGCAACTTTGTTCTTTAGTGCACTAAGACTAAGCACAGTTTTGTCACAACTCCCCGTCTTGTGGGAAAAAAACCTAATGGAATGTACAACTTGTGGAAACTATCAAAAGGTGTTCCTTTGGTAAAGACATTCTCAAAAAAAAAAAAAAAAAAACAGTAAACAAAAGACCATAAGCATCTTATGTAAGATGCTATGTGAAACAGATTCAGCATTATTTTTATGTAAATTGTCTTTTTACTGATGTGTTTCTGTTTGATTCTGAAGTTGTATATGTATACAGATATACTAAAGAAATCAAAAAATGTTACTAAAGATACATTTATGGAAATTCTGAGGTAAAATGTGACAATCAGCTAAATTATTATCACCTATATTGATCCCTATCAGTAATCAATAATGTGACATATGTGTCACAGTGGGTTTTTGAAGTCTCAAGTCCCGTAGTGACACATGTGGTGAGCACTTTCAAATCAGTTTCTATCAAATCATTGATGAATTGTGTAAACCTCAGGCTGTGTGTGACAAGGAACTTCTTCTGTAACTGTCAGAACAACTTTTTTTCAACAAGAAAATATAACTTTTTAAAAATGCATTTGGACACCTGTGCAAATTGACATTTTGGAAATATCACTGTGTGAAAACAAAGTCACATGACTAGGACCATGACACATCAGGAAGTTCATCAGGAATCACTCTGGGGCTGTATAAAGTGCAAGCTGAGAATAAAATTACTTCTAGAACCTTCCAGAGTAGTTGAAGTGCCTGTTACACAAGTGTCACAGTGGTTCTCATGGGTTAACTTATTTCATGTTGGATGAACTGTAAAAATTCTGTCTAATGTGATACAAAAATATTCTCTATAATAGACAATCTTAGTTATTTCTTCCCACTGTATGTTAACCATTACAGACAATACAAACACAGAACATTTTCATTTAACACATTTTATTTATCTTGACAATACTTACACTTGACAAAAAAAAATAAGAGTTAGGTTTCAAAAATTAAATCCATCACAACCGTAAAGTCAAAAGCATTTTCGTTACATTGACATGAAACATTTAACATTAACAAAACAATTTACAAAACAATTTTGTTGTTAGCTCATATATCAAAAACACACACATTTGAGGGTTTACAATACAGACAGAACATTTACTTATATAAAACAAAATGCTTTTTGAACCACTCTTAGTCTGGCCCATCACCTAGAACCTGTTTGTCTTGGGAGACCCTACCAGGAGCATAATGCCCCGGACAACATAGCTCCTACGATCATCTGGGCACTCAAACCTCTCCACCACGATAAGGTGGTGGTTCAAGGAGAGGAAAGTTTATTATTCATGATTGTGTTATTACATAATTTTACATTCAGTATAATTACAAATCTCAGCAACTTAAGATACAATTGTAACTAAAAACATTTACAATAGCATTACATTTATCAAGAAAATTACATAAAATACATGATGTACAGTTGACAATAGCATTTACATTTTTACACTGATTTACACTATAAAATACACATTATTGGTTACATTATCTTTACAGATTAAAACTTCATTTACCAGGGGACAGAGGAAAGGACAAACCCTACAGCATATGTGCACTCATCAGTAATTGCAATAACAGCACATTAACAGTTATGACGCTAGCCAAATATTTAAAAGCCACTAATATCTTACGGTACCACATGATTCACAACAAAATTACAAACTACACTTAACCACTATTTCAGTCTCACCAAAAATGCTAAAAATACATAATACTCTGTATACGCACATAATAGATTTTTAAGTAAACAAAACACTAAAAGAAGTAATGTCATAAATAATCAATAAGCAACAACTGTCTATTTAAACAAATGGCCATATAGGAGATTTATGTTGGTCTAGCCTTAAAAGAGCATACAATCCCTTCATGGTCACTAAAGTATGTTGGCACAACTACAGAATCTATGTCATATTCTGTAGATTTGAAATACAAATGATCAATTAACGTCCCTCTCTCAGTTGTGGGAGAGTTGACACACTGAACAAAACCCCTATCTATCATAAAATTGCAGAGACTTGAAGATTTCAGTATGTCGTCATTAAAATCTCCCATCACTACCACAGTGGCACAAAATGAGTTAAGCCAATTCAATAATCGGTCTAAGTTATACTTAAAAATAGACATGGGATATGATGGTGGACGGTAAACAACTGCAACTATAATTCTGTGCTCTGCAAAATAATTAACTATATATTCTAAACTAAAATCTCGCACTGTGACTTCATACTTAAGGTTTTCTTCACAGTACATGCCAACTCCACCGTGCTGTTGGCCACGCAAACTAGTCAGTACTGGATTCTTGGTGTTCTCATAACATAAACTACGGGGACGACTATGGAAGTTAAAACCTTCAATGTGACTAGTTTGAAAAGATGACTCTACAGTTAACCATGTCTCTACCACAGCAATACAGTTAGGCTGCCAATGCTGTGTGCATAAAGCTAAATCTGACACATGTCGAGCTAAGCCATGAACATTCATATAAAATAATGTTAAAACATGTGCCTCTAAGTGCCAGGGCATACTTTCGACTATGAAGGGAGGCATGCTCTCAATCGCCGGTCTAATGCTATCATTACAATAAATAGTTTTTTTATCAAAGTCTTGAATGATAAGACCTTCTAAACTCCTAACACGACTAAGGGCCACGTAGGCCTGACCCGCCGTAAATACTTTTTTAAGGGACACCACAGCTTTATCTACGGTTACGCCCTGAACTTTATGAACCGTACACGCCCACGCAAGTTTAAGAGGAAACTGACGCCGCTTTTCGCCTTTTTTATTGGCCTGTTCCTCTTCTGGTTCTATCCGAGTAGAACCAGTCAGGTCTGCAGGGGTACGTGTTTGCCTCCTTCTCTGTGCGCCTACTCTGTCGTCGTCGAATTTAACATATACTGCTAAAGGAGGCTGCTTTTCCTGTGGATTCTTAACTATATACGTAACAAAGCCACATACCCCATTTACTAGACCGTCTGCTAAATCTATATTTTTACATAACATAACCCGCGCATTAACACCTAAGATTAATGTCTCCTCCAAACTGGCTAATTTGGACTTATGGAGACATCCTGTTAATTCTTTTAACTTCCCTGTCTTTTTGTCATAGCCAAAATCACGCGCACAGATAGTAACCGTGTCCTCACATATACTATTTAGCATTTTTAAATTATAGTGAGAAACAAACTCGTTCTTAGTGAAAATGTGTAAGACATCGGGATCTTCGCCTGTTTCACAGCGTTTTAACGTATCGATGTCGTCATCTAGCATGGGTGTCCCTTTGGAACGCACTCTAAGACGATTTAAGAGATCTGCAAAAGTACTATCCGCCTGTCTAACAACAGTATGTAACTCCGCAATTTTAAATAGGTCAATGAACAAATTAATACCTATTTCTTCTTTGTATAGAGGATTTCCCATAACTGGCGATAACTGATAGAAATCCCCCACAGCGATAACAGACACATTTCCAAATGGAGAGAAGTCACCTGACTGTTTAATTTGACGCAATCGACCGTGTATGTACGCAAACAACCTTTTGTCAACCATAGAAATTTCATCGATTATTAGAATTTGCAAATCTATGTACTTAGCACGCAGTGTGTTAAGCTTTTCCTCCCCAGCGGCGTGTAGGGGAGGGAAACACTTGTACCGATACTAAACGTTGAGTGGATAGTAGCCGCCTGTAAATTATATGCTGCTATCCCCGTCGGAGCTGTTAATAAAACGCTAATATTATCCGGACTATGGCAAGTAGGAGCCAATAACCGCGACGCCTCGTACTGAATCGCTCTAATCAGGTGACTTTTCCCTGTGCCTGCTCCGCCCGTTATAAAAACATGCAATGGCTCAGGGTTGTTGCCAGCAACTTTTTCTAAACACCATTGACGAATTTTGTAAAAAATGGAAAGTTGTTGCTCATTCAGAGTTTTCACAAGTGAAAGACCCTCTTGACGACTCATGACAATACTTTTCTCTACACGACAAACTTCATTTCTAACAGCCAAGTCTGGAATAACCTCTTCGTCCTGTTCAGCACTAACCTCCTGTAACATCTCACTGTACTCCTCCTTTGACTCCAACCTCTCAACCTCCTGTTCTGGGCAGAGCATACCCCAAGCATCCTCCAAGATGTCTTCACAATCCATCTGCTCATGAACCTCCTCCAAGTCCGCAGCTGCAACTTCAAACCGACGCCTATTACCACTAACAATTGACTTGACCGAATGTATAGTCTCGTCACTAAAACGCACTTCCCCATTTTTATAAAACCCTTCAAATGTTTTGTGAGGAGGCGGCTTAAGGTCGGTCTCAACACGATATGGCAGGAATAACTGAATGATACTCTGATGAAATAACTCTGTGTTCTTAGTCTCAGAAAACCGCGCATATCTAACAACAGCTGGCTTGGTACGTGTTCTTTTAATAATTGCACCTAAGCCATTTTGCAACATAATTGGGTTTTTGCATTTCTCAGACTGACTAAGTAAGCGATATTCGGATACAAATGTCGCAATGCACATATCATTAAAAACGCTGTCATCTGGTCTAGCTAAGTAACGATCGATAGTGTTGGTCATCCAAATATCCTCCCCCATTTCATCATCTATCTCGCCGATGGGTCTGCTCACGCGTACTATGTTATCGCCGGTCGGAACAAAAGAAACTTTACGCGAAAACTCCTTAAGGTGCATACCTAAAACGCGATAAACAGCTTCCTGCGCAGAGACATCACGATTATGAAGATAAACGCTGCCTAATTTTTTAAATGCCTCTTTCGCACTAACATTACCTTTGGAAGCTTCTTTTTGAGCATTACCTAAGAGCAAACCCATTTCCCTCTCTGACTTTGATATGTATGAAATAATGTAAACGACACAGGCATACGCATCTACAACAAACTGAATATCCATATTTGCATTCCAGCAAGCTAATAACTTCTCGTTATAGTTGTTAATCCAAATTTCTTTGACGTCCCTCTCTAAAACTATGTGAGTGTGTCCGCCTAAGACGCTGTAAATCTGTTCAAACGTAAACTGTGATAACCCCAACGATTCAAACAATTCCTGAGCACTAAGAGACAAGTTATTTTCATCAAGAGTAGCATTTTTTAGCGCGGTCATGATCCGTTGCGCTTGCTCTCTCGTAACAAGGGGGGCGATTCAGGGTCAAATTGTTTAATAAACGTACGCTGCGATACCGGACGTGGAAAATTAAAACGACACACTTTTTTGCCCTTCTTACATGTTTTAGAATGACGTTTTGAATGCTGCTGCACTGAAGTCACTTTTTCTAATAAATCCGGATCTGATGGTCGTTTACATGTAACGTACTTATCTACAAAGTCACACACTTCCTTGTTAGTGTTGACACCTAGCTTAGGGGCGTTCTCTACCCAAAGTAGGCAATGTACGTGGGGCGAACCGCGTTGCTGGAACTCTACTCTATAAAATGGTCTATTACCTTACCAATAGGCTGAGCGGGCGACATAATAACTTTACGGAAAAAAGTACGCCATCGACGGTCAAACATACGAGCCGCAGTAACAGGGTGACGACGCAAAAGATCACATCTCTCAGCCCAATCTAACTCTTCTACCCTCCTGGTGCTACCTTCCTGCTTTAAGAGCGTTTTAAGAAGGCTAGACCACCGGAGATCCGCAGAACTAAAAGAACAAAACCACGTCGGAATACCAAGCTGACGAATGAACGCAAAAAGATCTTTCTGGGCAGACTGCCAGAATGGCGGAGTACCTCTAATAGGCTGCATAAAACGATAACCGTTGTCAAACTGTAGCAAATTCTCTAAAGTTTCTTCACCTGCAGCAGCATTTCCGCGACCTGAATGACCTTTACGCAAAGCTATCGACACTTTCGATACAACCTGCTCAACCTCTAACATGTACAATGCCAAAAACAGAAACTTAAAGTTCTCCGCAAATCTACCATCCACATGCATTAGCCTATTGATAAAATACCGACACAAGTTAAACGAACACGCCTAGGAGTATGAAAAGTGTTGCGTCCATAAGGAAACTCTTTTGGGAAGCACTTAGCTTCATTATCTTTATCCTTCAACAAACTAACTGGATTGTTACCTTCCGCTGGAGCTAAATTTAAAACACCCTCAAAATAATGGTCAAGTGCCTCCTGAGCTATATCTACAGGCATAAAACACGTATCCTGGTACATACAATGACGTTGCCTATCATGAAGAAGTTCATCATCTAAATCTCCCGGCTGATCATCTTCTATTGTTTTTTCACTCTCAACATCTACCTTAACATCCGCTCCCGTATCCATACCTTCAACAATAACATCCGCTCCCGTCTCCATACCTTCAACAATAACATCCGCTCCCGTGTCCATACCTTCAACAATAACATCCGCTCCCGTGTCCATACCTTCAACAATAACATCCGCTCCCGTATCCATACCTTCAACAATAACATCCAATTCCATATCTTCAACATTAACATCTGCTCCCGTTTCAGTAGCCTCCTCTTCCCTAACAAACTCATTCACCCATTCTTCATTAAAATCAATGTCTAAGTAATACCTATTGTTGCGTTTAAGAAATGCAATGGCCCTTCGTACGCGCTCTGTGTCTACATACTGATACTCATAATGCCCTTTATATGTAAGTTTGCGCTTAAGTTTTACTGGCAACAAACAACCATCCATATTACTACGCGGTAAAAACTTAACTGACTCTGTCACCCTAGAAGGAACGCAAGTCACAGGACCGTGAATCCCCCGCTGTCCCCCCTTCGGCAAAGCTAAAACTTTCATAAAATTTATATTGAGTGCAACTATGTGCTGTTCTACGGTGTTCAAGCACCCGAGTTCAGGTGGGATGTCGTCTAATTGTAAATTATTTACTGAACACTCAGCTGGCATTTCGCCTTTACAGAGTTTTGAGTTGCACGTGTAGCAGATCCATAATCTACCTCTACAATCTAAGAGCGGACACGGAGTTGGACAATTACTATCGCACAAATGTAATAGGCTTCGGAAATACAAGCCTCAGCTACTTCAGCGCACCTTCGTCTAGCCATAAAGTCTTCCTTCCTACAAGGCAAGACCTGTTTATAAATAACAGTTTTAAACAAACGCAACAGACGTATTCTGGTCCTTGGTCAACTTCTTTTAAAAACTCTTCCATTACAAAAGCGAAGTTTCAAGTTTTTGGTTCAATAGATTTTGTTTATTTCGATAAGCTACACGAGTTTTATTTTTAAATGTATCATTACTATATTTTTGCTTGCTAAGTACTTTTACTTTTTGTTTATGTTGGGTGTTTGTTTTATACTTTTGGGTACTGACTTTCTTCATTTTGAGTTTATGTTGTAAATTATTCTTATATTTATTTATGCTAGCAGCTTTAACTTTATTTTGATGTTCTAAATTATCCTTATATTTATTTATGCTAGCAGCTTTAAGTATGCTTTGATGTTCTAAATTAACTTATATTTATTTATGCTAGCAGCTTTAAGTGTATTTTGATACTCTAAATTGTCCTTATATTTCTCTATACCAGAAGCTTTAAGCTTATTTTGATACTCTAAATTGTCCTTATATTTCTTTATACCAGAAGCTTTAAGCTTCTTTTGATACTCTAAATTGTCCTTATATTTCTTTATACCAGAAGCTTTAAGCTCTTTTGATACTCTAAATTGTCCTTATATTTCTTTATACCAGAAGCTTTAAGCTTCTTTTGATACTCTAAATTGTCCTTATATTTCTCTATACCAGAAGCTTTAAGCTTCTTTTGATACTCTAAATTGTCCTTATATTTCTCTATACCAAAGCTTTAGCTTATTTTGATACTCTAAATTGTCCTTATATTTCTCTATACCAGAAGCTTTAAGCTTTTTTGATAGTCTAAATCATTGATGTATTTCTTTTTATATGTGGCTTTAAGAAGTTTCTTATACTCTAGGTTGTTCTGTATTTGTGTTTGATTGCTGCCTTTTTCATCTCCCTATAATTAACATCTTGTTTGTTATACACGTTTTTTAAACGATTTAGTCTTTCTTTTGAATGTACTTTGATAACACCGGTTTTGAATTACTTTCAATACGTTTATTGGTTAGACTAACCTGTGACTGGGCATCTGCCTGTTTAGACCTAATGTTGTAGCCCTCCATTGACAACTGATAGATTTGGCAGCATCCATAACAAGATTGACTATGATTATTGAGCATGACGCAAGTAACATTTTCAAAATGACTATTACTATTTTCTAGGTAGATGCCACTGTCTGACAAAGGCTCAGTACTACAACTGTATTTCAGCCAATGTCCGTTATAAAAAGTGTATACGTTGACGCCTAAATAATCCGCAGCTGCATGGATTTCTACTTCTGTGGCCCATGTGCCAACTTTTCGCATTTTAGTTGCACTGATATAGTCTTCAACGGACAAATGGCCATCGCGCAATAGTGTCTTGTATTTTAGAGGATTATTTAAAAGATGTTTAACAACCGCAAGTCTAACTTTCTATGATATTTTTGTGTACCACTAATAGCTTGCGAGATTGCGCGAAAGAAGCAGTTACCATCTGGAACGATTTTGTCTTTTTGACACGGCGCACCTAATGGACCTACAGGCTGAGGATCTGCTACACCAAGCTTCTCAAAATCTGCCTTCAGTTGTTTGCACAATCTTTACATGCAGTTTCACTAATTGGATTAAATAACAAGGGACTGTCTTGAACACCAGTGACCACCACATCTAAGTCCACATCACTGTCCTGCATTGGGGGTACAGAAAAGAAACTTCTGTGCACTGTTTGTGCTTTAAACCCCTGGACCAGCATTTGGGGTACAGAAGGAGTAACTCCTGCAGCCTTTTTACGCTTTAAACCCCTCTGTCTCCTGCTTGTGGACTGCTTACGCTTTAAACCCGTCAGAGTAGTGTTTTGGGGTACAGAAGAAGAAACTTCTGCGGGCTCTTCACACTGTAACCTTCTCACTCCATCAGCTACAACCACATTGACACCACACTTTCAAACAGCTTCAAATCCATCCCATAACATCCAGCTAACTCACAAAAGTAACTGTACAGCTCATCACACTTCTAAAATACAAGACCACACTGGTACCATTAGGATGAACCATACCACTAGCAGAACGCGCATGAGAGTCAACCACAGCAAAACGTCCATTATGTTTAATAACGGCAACAGTATTACCACAGAGTGTCAGGAGACATGTGTCATACTGAGCCAACAACTGCTCTAAAGCACTGTCAAAAGTCACCCATACTTCATCCCGAATAAACTCGTGCTCGACTACATTTACAGCTCCCGCAAGGGGCTCACTGTACGCAAAACTAAACTGCTGCCCACCTACAACTGACTCATTAGGCAAATCTGTGAGAAGTAAGCTCTCACGCCCTCTAGTCAACTCCAGGTCACGAAGCTCTGTGTACACTGCGTCTCCAACATACAAAACCCTGTCTAACTGCCACTGATCCCACGAACACACACAGGACACTTTGTGCTCAGCTAAAGCTGCAAGTGCTATGACCATACACTGTGTACCTGCATACCTAAACCTACGACGATCAACTGATATAAAAACTATCCTCTAACAACAGATTTTTTTTTTCCGTAATCATCCTTTATCACTTCTTCTTTCACATCAAACTTTCACAACACCACTTTTATCTTTGTCCAACTTAGTCCAGATATCATCTCTCGTCTTGCGTTGAGACTTGTTTTGGTGACGTTTGAGTCAGATAAGTCTGTATGTTAGTTGCATTAAGGTGTTCGCTTTCTTTGTCCTTGGAGAAGGCTCAACTGGTCATCAGTTGAGTGCTGCTGTGTCTCTCTACGTGTATTACAAAATGACAATGCCATTGTAATTCGCTCTTTTATTACTTTATTCCATTTATTCATTCCCATCTTCTTAACATTCATCTCATAATTATTTTATAACATTATCCTTGATCTTTTTTGGGACCATCGCTGTTGTCTCTCTGACTCTTTTTTTTTTTAACTCTTGGTCAATCTATTGTTTCTCTGGATGTCACCCCCACATTCTCCCACTCCTTATTGTATTAAACAACAAATAAAATGATTTGTAATGATTTGTAGCTGTGAGCTAATAGTAACTATAAAAAACATACAATCACAATATTACACACCATTAACCTTTTCCGTCCTCCTCGATTATAGCATCCAGCTTGACGACCACTGCGGTATGGGGACGTAATCCTTTGTGTGTCACCTGCCACCACAACTGCTATCCTTCCTCAAATAAACAATCTCATCTTCATAGATAAATAACTTTCTGTGTATGAATCTGAAATCAACTCATGGTCATTTTATCATTTCATCTTTATCAATCCTCACATCACCTGGATCTCCTCTTGTTGTCAGAAGGATTGCTAGGTTCTCTGTGTTCGGTCTCACCTGCCTACTATACCACTGGTTTCTGCCTTTTCCACTCTCAATCCAAAATAATAATATATAAATTAATAATTGATATTATTTTCTCATAATTGTAATTTTATAAATAAAATAAAATACTATAAAATTTTTAATATTCCTATATTTTTTCTTATATTTCATCCTTTTCATTACCTTTTCGTTTCTTTCCGCTTTGGTCCCGCCTTTTCTTTGATTTTTTCATTATTTCTTTTTTTTTTTGCTAACTAACTCTTTGCTTACTTCTTCACTCTTGTAGATCTCTGTCTTTTTTTCTTATAATCACTATAGTACAATAAGTATTACTTTACATCTATCAGTTACCTATTTTTTTTATATACTTCTTACTTTATTGCATAATAAGCATATATATCATTTGACCTTATTCTTACCTCTCTTTTCCCGTTAATGAATTACGTTTGGTCCTATGCCTTCTTCATTCCTTTTAGTTTGTCTCTAGTTCATATGGTATGCTAATACCTGTTCTTATCTTTTTTTCATCTTTAGTTCTATTCTAGCTGTTTTTTTTTTTTTTTTTTCTTTTTTTTTCTTTCCTGAATCAGTTTCGTTATCGCGATCAGTTTTTTTTGTGTAATTTTGTGATTGAACTACTTTTCTCCTTCTTCTTTTTTTTTAATATCCATATAAATTACCCATTCTTAATGTTATATTATACTATTATCTGTAACTCACTATCATTTGTTTAATACATTTTAGTTAATTTGTAATTTTTAAACATTATTACTACCCTCGTTGCGGAAATCCTAGTCCGTCCCAAGACCCACGACGGGTCCTCGCTTTTGATCCTAGGCTGTTCTTGTTATATAAACATTACAAAATCTATAAATCTCCACAAAAATCCAACCATTTCATAGTTTTTTGAAAATGCTTAACACGTATTTTTTTTACTTTCTTGTTCCCCTGTTCCAACTTCTGATTCGTTGGTCTCACTCAGAAGGTTTCCTCTTTCTGGGGTTATCTGTGCTTTTTTTTTTTTACTGTGTTTTTTCTTTGGTCAGCTGTTTATTATTTTTTTTTTTTCCTTATTATTTTTTTTTTTTTTCTTTTTTTTATCTTTTTTTACTTTTTTTTTTTTTTTTTTTTTTTTTATTTTCTTTTTTTTTTTTTTTTTTTTTCCCCACTCACCACTCTGGAAGAACCCCTTCTGGTGACGGCGCACAGGGCGGAAAGCCACAGAGGAAGTGGCGGAAGAGGCCTCCAACTGCAATGTAGCAAGTCCTCCACAGCAGACGTTCTGATACGAGAACCGCATTCCCAGTCACTGTCACTCAGGTGACCTTGAACAATTAATCATCCATGTTAAAACTATAACATATGAACAATGTTAGTACTTTGAGAGAGATTCTTACTTTACACTCCGTCCTCCGCACAAGCTCTCTGGATGTGGCTCCGCAGGAAGTGTTTCAGCATCGTCAAATATGTTACACCTAGCAAAGAAATTTGCCAAAGAACAAACAGACAAATTTCAAGCGTGATTGCAACAAGTTAATAAGTACTATTATAAAAACTACTGCTATATTTTTTCTATCTCATGCTCGCAGCCACACGATTTACTTCCTGGCGTAATGTATGGCTGAATTTTCCATCCTAGCCAACAATGGCGCTTTTTTGGGAAAAATTCACGACACACCATCCTTGAAAAACTACTCTATCTACTTTTAGAAACTCAGTTCAAGAAAATAAGAAAGTTACAAAAGTATGAAGTCAAAAAATAAATTATTCTTAAGACCTTTCGCTCCATTCTGCTCCCTACTTTTTGACGTATAAGTAGTTGCAGAAATCTCTCTTTTGCACCCTTCGCTTTTTCCATCCTTGTTCCACTTGCTTCCGGCAGTCTAAGTTATTGTTATTGCAGGGACTCCATGACGACATACCTAGAGCTTGGCTTTGCCTCTTGAAAATTTTACAGTTATTTGATTTATACAGCACTATCGTGTACATAAGTTTCAATATATACCTTAACCTATATGACCAAATAAGTTAATATACATATCTACACTCACCTTTTCCGAGGTTGTACTCAGTCCATGCTCTCCACTCCCTCTGAAATACTCGCTCTTGTGCGTCAATTTCCCTTTTCTGATCCGTTCGCGAATCTTGAAGCCGCCGCTTTAGGAGAGCCATCCGTCCTCTTTTTTTTTGTAGCATCTGCACTTTCCCTTTTCAAACTTATATTGCTCCTGCGGTATGATTCCCGACAATCAGAACATCTATAGAAAAATAAGATATTACTATTGTTTTTTGATTGCAATCTTATAACTTCAATATGCTTTCGCAAATATATACATTTTTTAAACTCACGTTTATTTAACTTGCCATTCTTGTCCAGTGAAGATCCTCTTTTTATGGGTACGATCTCAATTCTTTGTTTTTGCATCTTTCGGAAATTTTAATTTTTGCAGGTTGCGCGCTATCCACCGCCGTCTTGAACCCAGTACCCCATGTTCTGCAAATGACCACATACATCTACTCTCATCTTTGCAATTTCAAAAAAAATAACACTTGAATCAAGAATTTTGTCAAATATACAACTTAGTTAAATACTACTCCTTATCTTGTTGTTTATGTTTCTCGTCTTTTTTTCATCTTCTTCCACTTCGCGTATTCGTATGTGTGATAAGCGATATCAGGAATGTGTAACAGCAGGTCTGCCCCCAAGCTGCTTCAGCCCTCCTCCGCCGCTTTTGGCTAAGAATACGCTGTAGCCCTTCACCTTCTCATTTCTGAATAAAACAAAAAAAAAAAAACCATTTGAATATTAGACTACCGCACAGCCCCTTCAGACCAAAATAAAGACATCAGTAAGTTAGAATGTTTTTTGCATCATCTGTACTAAAANGTGACCGCGGGGCTTTGCGCGAAAATGATAGTTTATTAGATTTGAAAAATGGGAAACATTGTTCTCGTATCGGAATATTCTTCTTCTTCTTCTTCTTCTTTATTATTATTATTCTTTGTCGTCGGGACCAACCCCCCTACTTATCACCCCTTTACCAGTGACGAAAAGTCACGAAATTTTGCACACTCCTCAAAATCGTGCCTCTCTAAATTATGGCAATTTCCGTTTTTAAAATTCAAAAAAGTGGCGCGTCAGCGCCACCTAGAGTGCGCAAAATGAATCAGGGAATACGAAATGGCCCAAAAAAAATGTGAACGTAGAATCTTGAAATTCGGCACAGAAGTAGATAGTAACAATACAAGAAAAAAAATATATTACGGCAACGCCGTCCCCCCCACCAGATGTCGGCTATATGCGTTCAAATTTTGCTAAGCATGACTCAGCAGTTTTTTTCACGTCACACTTTTATCTTCTCCTCCTCGGGCGTAAGCCCGAGCAACCTCAAAATTTGTGAGTATCGTCTTGAGAAGTGTGCCATCAAAAGTTATCCAATTTACTGGTGTAAGTATTACCGTTTGTTTGCGGCGAAGCCGCAAAAAAACATAAAAAATTTAGAAAATTCTGAAAAATTGAATTTGCTCCCATTTCCACAAATAAAGTCCGAATTTTATAAAATTTGCATCAGTTGTTAAACTCCTGGCCCTTAACCTACTTGATGAGAAAAAAATAAATTTGGCGCGTCAGCGCCCCCTACAGACTTAAATACATTTAACATGGGGCGCACAAAATTTAGTTTGTCGAAATTTTTTGAAATTTTGCACAAAATTCTATTTTGGCATTCCGATCAAAAAAGTCAATCAGACCTATTCCCTAATAATTACGGCGAAGCCGTAGTGATGAGAGAAACACTCAATGTTATCCTAATGGAAAAATTGCCAAATCTCTGAAAATAGCACATTTTTAAAAAGTTATACTTTCACTAACTCCTCCTCGGCGTAAGCCGAGCACCCTTAAAATTGGTGACAATCATCTTGAGAAGTGTGGGATCAAAAGCTATCCATAACTTTTTCACAAGTCGTATGATCTCTGTGCGGCGAAGCCGCAAATATTGTCAAAGATTTGTAAAATTTGTCAAAAATTTAAATGGAAATTTAAAATTTAGTTTTTCCAAATCATTTGAAATTTTGCACAAAAATCCTTTGTGGTATTGCGATCAAAAAAGTCAATGGAACCATATGTCTATCTCTTATGGTGTCGCGACAGCGACACTGTAAATCCTCCATTTTATTTAATTGGCAATATAAAGCTATACAGCCGGAGGCTGCAGTCTCAGGCCTGCACTCACACGCTTTTATGGATTTTTACTCATATTTTCACTCATTTCTCTTCGGGCGTTAGCCCGAACAGGCTGAAATTTGGTGAAGATCATCATGAGGAGTAGGTCAACAAAATAAATTAGACCCTGGGCGGCGAAGCCGCACATTTTGTGAAAAAGTAAGACATTTACAGCAAACAGTATTGCTTAAAGAGAAGAGAAGAAAGCGCGAAGCGCCATTCATTTGGCAGTAGGTTTAATATAGAGAAGGTAAAAGGGGCGCAAAGCGCCCCCTCTTGCGTTGCGGGGCGGCGGCGGCGTAGCGCGGCCCGCGAGGGCCGTTCAATGCCGCTTGCGGCTTTAATTAGGCCCGAGCCGAGTGACGAAGTCCCCGGCGAGGACTATTTGTAATTGGACTCGGGGGAGGAAAATCGCGAAAACGAAATAGTAAACGACGACGTACGTGCCCGGGAGTGGGCTCGAAAATTAGAACTCAGTGAGCTCTAATTTTGAGTGAAGACCGCGCGAAAAAATAATGAAAGACGACTCGGTAGCGCCCCCTCGAAAATCAGATAACATTGGGCCAATGGGAGCCCGACGCCGAAAAAAGTCGCAGTAAAAATATGAAACCTGGCCCGAAAAATAGTTCAGGTCCGAACATGAAAAAAATCATATTGTGGCCCCGCCCCCAAGTGTACAGGAAGTCGGCCATCTTGGATCAAACGCGTCACCGGCAAAAGCGCATTACCTCATACTTGTGACCACCACGTCCACAATTTTGGTCGAAAACACGTCAAACTTGGCCAACACACAGTAAACCCGTGTGAAATGAAATCAATGGTTTGAAATTTTGATATCATGTTTGGTATGGTCACTGTGATTTTTCAACAACATTGTAAAAATTTGGAAATTTCTAAAAAATCTTTCTTTTTGCTAGATTTTTTTATGGGAAAATTTAAATACAGCGTTTGTGCACATTTGGAAACTGAACGCAACGATATGCATATTAAGTGGGTATCTCACAAAATGACCCAATAGCGCCCCCTTGAAATCTAAATTTCAAAAATTCGTACAGGGCAGACCGTTGGACGTAAAAATCTGAAAAAATTCTCAGGTGGCTTTCTTGTGATGGGAACAATGTCAGAAAGTTTTAAGAGTCTAGGTCTTTTAGTTTAGGAGAGAAAAAATGGAAAAAAAAATGTTGTTCCATTATTATTATTATTTTTCTGCTCTTTAAACTCAATTTTGACCCCCTGAACGTTAACGAAAAGTCCTTTTTATTTCACCCAACATTAAAGATTGGCGAAAAATTTTGTTTTTTATACAGCAAAAAAAATCAAGTGTTAAAATGACTCGCTAGCGCCCCCTCAAAAATCAAAATACATTGACCCCAAAAATTTAGTTTGTCGTAAACACATGAAATTTGGCACAGACATCCTTCTCAGCTATCTGAACGAAAAACCCAATGGGAGCATATTTTTATCTTCAAGCGTGTTGCCATGGCAACGTAAAAATGACAAAAACCCATGTTATCCAATGGAGACGCCAAACTTGTAGAATGGGGTAAAAATATTTTTTGGGTCTTAGACAGCTGAAAATTGGTAGACACATTATGCTTCACATTCTGAACAAAAAAGTCAATCATGACACGCCTCTATCTTTGACCGTTTTACCACAGCGCCCCCTTACTTTTGAATGGGATAAACATTTTAGTTTCACCAAAATGCATCAAATTCACCACACTAACTCTCCACATCACCCTGAACAAAAAACCCAATGGGACTATATGTTTATCTGCAAGCGTTTGGCCATGGCAAAGGAAAAAAGGCAAAACCCATGTTATTCAATGGAGAACTGACAGATTTGGCCAGAGTGGAGGGTAGGGTGAGTGGTAGGGTGGAAATCTGGACTTTGTCCTTGAAAGCTGAAATTTGGCACACACATTCTCCATCCATTACTGAACAAAAAAGCCAATGGAAGCACATCTTTATTTGCAACCGTGTTACCGTGGCAACGTCCAACATTTCCCATTGAAATACATAGCAAAACTTCAAATTGGATGAAAACACTTGCTTTGTCATATACACTTGAAAATTGGCACACTTATTGCCTTCGGGACGCCGAACAAAAAAGCCAATGACAACACACCTCTATCTTCAACCGTGCAGCTATGACAATGTCATAATTTGTCGTTTCAGTGAATGGAGAAGCATACGATGTAGCTTATAGGGGAGGAGTGCTATTGGCAGAAAACGCACAAGGACGACAGACGGGCTCGTCGCGGTGGCTCATGCTCCGCGGTCGCAAGGGGGGCGAGGGCCTATATCACCGCGCGCGGTTTTAATTAGGCCCGAGCGCCAAGCAGTGGCGTAGGGCCTCTTGTGTTTGGTCAGCAGTGCGAAGCACTGCGGCTAAGTGCGCGAAGCGCACTCAAGAGAGGCGTGCGCACAGCGCACGCAATAACAGCGCGAAGCGCTGTCCCCTTACCAAGCACAGTCACGTAAACCAGTAGTGCCGCGATAGCGGCACACGCAAGTGCCGCGAAGCGGCATAATTGTATTTGTTAAAGACTAAACCAAGGTGCACACTTCACATCGTGCACGAAGTGCACGATGTGAAGTGTGCACACTAAATAAGAGCGCGAAGCGCTCCTCCCCTTACCAAACAGTAACAATAACACTCGTAGTCCCCAGTAGTTACCAGTGACATGTCCCGGTGTGACACAGTGCCGCGCAAGCGGCAAAATTGTAGTTGTTCACCCCAAATTTACACCCAAAAGTCCAGGTGCGCACTTCACATCGTGCACGAAGTGCACGATGTGAAGTGCGCACACTAAACAAGAGCGCGAAGCGCTCCTTCCTTTTACCAACCCCTAAAGTGAGTTTACGACCATTCAGTAGAGCTCAATGACATAGCCCAGTGCTGAGGGCTATATTGTTATTGGTATTCCAAAAAGTAAAGAAAGAGCTCAATGTCGAGCACAACGTGCTCGACATTGACAATTGACACATCGTTACGTTACGTGACGTGAGTTCTTTCTAATGATATATATATGCGCCACGAAAAGTGGCGCTATATTGAAAATATTTGCGTTTTAAATATTCTTATTATTATTATTATTATTTTTTTCCTATACCATGTTTTTGGCAAATAAAACAAAAAGTTGCCCATGAAAACTCACCAAACTTTGCGCAAAATTAAAGATCCCTGCGATACACATGCAAATTGTCACCTTTCAAAAAAGGCAGAAAAATGGCGCGACAGCGCCCCCTCAAACTTCAAAATACATGGGGCCTATGAGAGACAATCTGACACAAACTTTGACGTACAGCCACGAAATTTGGTACATGCATTCTTCTTATGAAGGTAATCAAAAAACCTAATCATGGCCACGCCCAATTACGTACCGTTTGGCCGCCATCTTGGATTTTGCGCTCGAAAATGCAAACTCAACATTTTCGCACACGTCGTACTTTTATCATCTCCTCCTAGGGTGCTTTGCCCACTGAGCTCAAAATCGTTGGACATCATCTACACAAGTGGGACATCAAAAGTTATCCAATTTATTTTGATACAATTTACGGTTTACGTGCGGCGAAGCCGCATATTTCAGTGCGCATTTTTTCACATTTGGAATTTTTAATTTTGCTTTCGTTTCCACATAGTTAGTCCGATTTGAATCGGACCAATTATGCGATTGTGACATTTTCCGTCCTGGACGCACTTATGGTCAAAAAATTTTAATCGGCGCGATAGCGCCCCCTACAGATTGAAATAACTGTTTATATGGAGGGTCAAAATTTTACTTTTTCCAAAATGCTTGAAATTTTACCCAAAATTCCTTTGGGTCCTCCCGATCAAAAAACCCAATGGTAACCATGTTCTAATTTGATCCGCGTCGCCACGCGAAGGCGCGCAAGCGCCCATGTTATTCCAATGGCGTTTTTACCCTTTCTTCACGTCGTACTTTCATCAACTCCTCCCAGGGCGTTTTGCCCACGGGGCTTCAATTTGGTGGATATGAACTACACAAGTGGCGCATCAAAAGTTATCCAAATTATTTTGATATGTCTTACGGTTTCCGTGCGGCGAAGCCGCAAATTCTTCCAAAAATCATGAAAAAGGAGCTCAAATTCCCATGTTATTCCAATGAGGTTTTTTCAAAATTTCTTTTGTTCATAAAATGTTGATACTTTCACCAAACTGTTTGAAATTTGGCACAGTGACTCCTTATGTCGTCCCGAACAAAAAAGGTCCAGGGGTCCGAAAGCGTATCTCGCACGCTGTTGCCGTGACGACGCAGCGAGTAAGCGTCGCTGCTCTGATCTACTCTGTGCTGTGATGAGGCTCTTTTGAAGCACTTATACAACAACATACACTGACCAGGAGCGCGTCAGCGCCATCTTTAGGTTGTTGTAAGGTAATAGGGCAAAGTTAAAAGCTAGCATGCTGTTGTCGTGACAACGTAGCGCGTAAGCGCTGCTCCATTGACAAAGGCAGAACCTCTGAAAATGTCAACTTGCACTTTAACCTCCTCCTCGGGCGTAAACTCGAGCTACCTCAAAATTGGTGACATTCATCTTGAGGAGTGTGGGATCAAAAGTTATCCATTTTTTTTTACAGGTCATATGGCCTCTGTGCGGCGAAGCTGCTAATATTGTCAAAGATTTGCAAAATTTTCAAAATTAAAATGCTATTTTAAAATTTTGTTTTTCCAAAACATTTGAAATTTTGCACAAAATTTCTTTTTAGTATTCCGAACAAAAAAGTCAATGGAACCCTATGTCTATCTCTTATGGTGTCGCGACAGCGACTTTGTAAATTCTCCATTTATTTAAATGGCAGTATAAATCTATACAGCCGGAGGCTGCAGTCTCAGGCCTGCACTCACACGCTTCTTTAGCTTATCTACTTCCATTTTCACCCATTTCTCTTCGGGCGTAAGTCCGAACAAGCTGAAATTTGGTGTCGATCATCATGAGGAGTGGGCAACAATATTCTTTGGTCTCTGTGTGGTGAAGCCGCACATTTTGTTAAAAAGTAGAAATTTACAACAAACAACATTGTCTAGACAGAGAACAAAAAGGCGCGAAGCGCCATACATTTGGCAGTAGGTGTAATATAAAGAGGGAATTGGGGCGCGAAGCGCCCCCCTGTTGCGGTGCAGGGCAGCAGCGGCGTGGAGCGGCCCGCGAGGGCCGTTCAATGCCGCTTGCGGCTTTAATTTATTATTATTATTCTTTTTTCTCGGGACCAACTCACCTATTTATCACCCACTAAACCCTGACGAAAAGTCAGGAAAATTTGCACACTCCTAAAACTCGCGCTTCTCTAATTTCTGGCAATTTCCGTTTTTCAAAAGTCAAAAAAGTGGCGCGTCAGCGCCACCTAGAGTGCGCAAAATGAATTAGGGAATACGAAATGGCAAAAAAAAATTTGAACGTAGAATCTTGAAATTCGGCACAGAAGTAGATAGTAACAATACAAGAAAAAAAATATATTACGGCAACGCCGTCCCCCCCACCAGATGTCGGCTATATGCGTTCAAATTTTGCTAAGCATGACTCAGCAGTTTTTTTTCACGTCACACTTTTATCTTCTCCTCCTCGGGCGTAAGCCCGAGCAACCTCAAAATTGGTGAGTATCGTCTTGAGAAGTGTGCCATCAAAAGTTATCCAATTTACAGGTGTAAGTATTACCGTTTGTTTGCGGCGAAGCCGCAAAAAAACATAAAAAATTTAGAAAATTCTGAAAAATTGAATTTGCTCCCATTTCCACAAATAAAGTCCGAATTTTATAAAATTCGCATCAGTTGTTAAACTCCTGGCCCTTAACCTACTTGATGAGAAAAAAATTATTTGGCGCGTCAGCGCCCCCTACAGACTTAAATACATTTTAACATGGGGCGCACAAAATTTAGTTTGTCGAAATTTTTTGAAATTTTGCACAAAATTCTATTTTGGCATTCCGATCAAAAAAGTCAATCAGACCTATGCCCTAATAATTACGGCGAAGCCGTAGTGATGAGAGAAACACTCAATGTTATCCTAATGGAAAAATTGCCAAATCTCTGAAAATAGCAGATTTTTAACAAGTTATACTTTCACTAACTCTCCTCGGGCGTAAGCCCGAGCAACCTCAAAATTGGTGACAATCATCTTGAGGAGTGTGGGATCAAAAGTTATCCATATTTTTTTCACAAGTCGTATGGTCTCTGTGCGGCGAAGCCGCAAATATTGTCCAAGATTTGTGAAATTTGTCATAAAATTTAAATGGAAATTAAAATTTTAGTTTTTCAAAAACATTTGAAATTTTGCACAAAAATCCATTGTGGTATTCTGAACAAAAAAGTCAATGGAACCATATGTCTATCTCTTATGGTGTCGCGACAGCGACACTGTAAATCCTCCATTTTATTTCAATGGCAGTATAAATCTATACAGCCGGAGGCTGCATTCTCAGGCCTGCAGTCACACGCATCTTGGGTTTTTTTACTCATATTTTCACCCGTTTCTCTTCGGGCGTTAGCCCGAATAAGCTGAAATTTGGTGAAGATCATCCTGAGGAGTTGGTCAACGAAATACATTAGACCCTGGGCGGCGAAGCCGCACATTTTGTGAAAAAGTAAGAAATTTACAGCAAACAGTACTGCTTAAAGAGAAGAGAAGAAGGCGCGAAGCGCCATTCATTTGGCAGTAGGTGTAATATAAAAAAAGTAATTGGGGCGCGAAGCGCCCCCTCTTGCGTTGCGGGGCGGCGGCGTCGTAGCGCGGCCCGCGAGGGCCGTTCAATGCCGCTTGCGGCTTTAATTATTATTATTATTATTATTATTATTATTATTATTCATTTATTTATACCGGGAGGCTGCAATGAGACAAGACTCTCCTTTTCATTGGCGCCCTGTTTAAAATGAAAACACAATCATTGAAACATTTTATACAATACATATAATTAAATTAAATTAAATTAATACAAAACAAAACAAGTACAAATATAATTAGAAATTTCTGCCACCAAATGACTAAAACAACAGTTGTGAGTTGGCCTGTTGGCCTTTCCAACGGCATTTATTTTATTCGTGATATCTTGCCAGATGGCATTGCGGCTATTGTGATGGTTTTATTCCTCTGCATGGGTCAGCTCCTCGTGACGAGAGTTTGCCTCTTCCACGAGGACCTTTCGTTCCTCGGGGTCGAAATTTTTTTTCGTTTGCGAGCCTCTTCCTCCTTGTGGAAACTGAAGCACGCAAAAGGGTCATTTACATAGGCCCGCCTTCACCGGTTTGATCCACCTTAGTAAATCAGGGCCTTGGTCTATTATTATATGACAGGGCAACACAATCTCACAAGAAAGTGTATATATACCCTGACATACAGGACAAGTCAAGCATTAGTAATTATGAAACACGTTCATTCCTATGGTGGTTGTAAAGACGTGGTAATATTTATGAATATTAATAAAATCCTTATCCTAATCTTAACCTATCCCAAGACCCACTTACACCAGATTCAAAAATGATGTGAAAATCGTGCTCATCAGATGCTATTTATGTGTCGCGGTATATATATATGCTTTCTTGTGATACTGTGTTTAACAGGGACACAATGCTGACTGCTAGAAAGTCTTGTTTTTCTGCAGACCTGAGCTTATTGCATTCAGGGCTGATGGTCTAACATGAACACCTTTATGCTTTTATTCCTTTTTCCTCATACATTGCTTGTTATATAGCACATCTCTAATTCAGCCTCAACTCCTTTAAGCATATAACATTACTTTTATAATCAGATATTATACCATCCTTTAAGTGTATATGTAAGCCATTGTATGAATACTCCAGGCTAGTTTCTCAAGCAATTACTTTCAAAATGTCATTAAAGTCAAGCTCACGTTTGACATTGAACTCAAACATCCTCAAAGCGTCAGTAATGTCACTGCAAATTTACCTTGTGCGTTAAAGATCCCTGAGTGGCGTTATCTGCGGCTGCCTCCACCTCGTTTGTGTAATGAGGAGTCCTGGAAGCCGTTCAGACTGCTGTGATCCGAGTGGGCAAGCGTTCCCATCCCAGACATCCTCCTCCCCGACATGGTCCCTCCTCTTTCTCACCAGTTAGCTCCTGTATTAGCAAATGCACTCTATTTGCATGAGCTACAGCTAATTCTTGGTGTCACCACACAGCTGTCGGAGCAGATTAGCCAGGCGGGCCGTCAGACGTTTCTTCTGTCTCAGTGTTGGATGGAAAAACAGCTCCCGTGCTTTGCTAAGTGAAGACAGTCAACATCATTTAGAGTTGGAATTGAGGCAAATGTGTGGTGAAATGAACGCGGTTGACGAGTTTTCGCAGCACGAGCGAAACGACATGGACTTTTCACATTTCACTTGTATTCAGAGACACCTTAGTTTGATCAAAGCTTGGCTCAAGTCTTAATTTTCAACCAGGGAGTATGATACCTTGAAGTTTTGCGACTTGGGCATAAAAAAAATATGTTTGAGTTAACAGATTTGGTCTGTAAGTGATGACATTAATTGTAAAAAGGTGTAAAATAAACATGATATTTCACAAAATACATATGACCTTTGGTTGAAGCTTTGTGGAGACATTTTCTTGAGGTTTAATGAGTAAATCTAGGCTTCAAGTTACTAAAATGAGTAAGCTTAGGCCTGGGGTTGGTTAAGATAAGGATTAGGATTTCTGAAAATAATAACACATCTTTGAAACCACCATGAACTGGTGCTGCAACCTGTGTCATATTTATGCAAAAAAGGGCATGACAATGATCTCCTACTGTAAATTAACACAATTGCCTGGGCACATGTTCATCCGACATGAAAGCAGTCACCAATTTTAAAAGAAAAGGCAAGGTGACAATGATTCCCCCGGGATTCCTTCTAGCTTTCGTCACCTGCAAAGTAAGTTTAGGTTAGGTTAAGAGACTAAAAATAACTATAGGGCGACAGCTAACAGCTAAACGCACCCTCTAGCAGCGCCCCATCAGTAGGCCGATAAAGCACTTGTTGGGTCGCGGATCTGACACAGACCCACACACTTCCCAGGGAGCACTTCAAGCGGATTCACTTGATGCAGGTCTCAGGTGCCCTACACCTCAGAGTGAGAAAGAGTTTCCGTTAGTCCTACAAAAACAAACTTTATTAAAAACAATATGCAATGCACCGTACCTGGCATTTTAACGGAAGGCTGCAGTTTGTGGGTCAGAGGTCGGATGCTAAGATGGAGCTGTTTTTATAGCCCTACGCCATGTAACAAACAACGCAACCCCCAACCTACTACACATGCTTTCTTGTGAGATCTGGTTGGTCTGAAACACTCATGATAGTGTTAAAAGCTCCTGTCCTCCAGCTCCACTCTTCTCAGACCATTGTGATGTTTCCCTTTAGTCCTCAGGATGAATTGAGTCGGAA
This sequence comes from Mugilogobius chulae, assembly GCA_038363315.1. Lineage (NCBI taxonomy): Eukaryota > Metazoa > Chordata > Actinopteri > Gobiiformes > Gobiidae > Mugilogobius > Mugilogobius chulae. The sequence goes on along the minus strand of CM076405.1, from coordinate 27,966,842 downwards.
AGTCCCTTCATCACGTGTCATGTGATATTAGACACATACATCTTGGAGATAGAGAGTATGGAAAAGATTTACAAGCAGCCTTTAGTAGCAGATTTGGTTTCTTTATTATTGAAATGCAGCTTTGATGAATCTTGGCCATGATTAAAACGATCCATGTGCTGTGTACTTCTTATACTAAAGCCAGAACGTGATGGGAAATATTCAAAAGGTATTATTGATGAAACCACATTTTGCATGCAAGGAAATATTTGTGTTAGATAAACCAATGTACTTTCCATGTGTTCTTTTTGTGACCCTTTGCTTTTATTGTGCCTGTTATTCTTGTCTCAGATATGTTGGTCTGTTTTTAAGGATACAAATCTCAAAATCAATGTGTCTAGATTAGGCCCTAAAGTGAATATTTAAGATGTTCTTTCTCTATATAGTGTGGATTGATTGACTTATAAACATATTTGGCACATGGTAGCACAGCAATAAGTGCTCTGGCCTCAAATCAAGGAGTTGCACAATCTCCCCATGCCTGCCTAACTTTCCTGTTCTTTCCTGCTCAGATCATTGTCCTGTTTGATTTAGATGTTCTTATGTTGCTGTTTTTTTTAAATCTTTCTGCTCATGTGATTTTGGATTTTGCTGTGGTGTGTAAAAGTGTAGATTAAAACAAACAGTGTTTTGACAAAAGTCCTTTACCACGTATGAGCATGTCTGTTGGAGAAACAAACTAAACTCATTAGACATAAAGCTGTGTAAGCTGTTCTGAGAAAGAGCCTGAAAACTGTGAGAATTAATGAAAATTATGGCAAATGTTCTGCCTACCTCAGTCTTTGTTCAAATAAATGTTGGAATCAAGTGATTACACTAAACCAAGTTTAAAAAAGTGTGTTAAACCGATTGAGAAAACCGTAATAGGTCTATTGTTTTCAAATGAAGTCCTTTCTCCCGGCTCAAGTGTGTGTGTGAATGGTGTAGTTCTCCAGTTTGCAAAGGCAGAGCAAATGTGCAGTGTTTCAACTTGTGACACAAGATATTGAGCCCTACACAGCAAAGCAAACTACAGTAAATGTGTGAGTAATAAATTTTCTTTATGGTTACCCATAATGCAACAAACACAATTCAACTTGATTTTCTAGTTCCTAGGAATAACATCCCATATTTGTGTATAATGAGAGCATTTCACTAAAACATTCCGATCTGTTGTTTTGATGAAGCTTGATATTTTCATAGAGACTTAATAGTTCCATAAATTTCGACTCTGTTGTTGGTGTGAGCATTCCTTAGTCTCTCCGTCAGTAGCTATCGGTGCTGCGAGGTTTAAACAAATACATGCTATAATAATGAATGTGTGGGGATGTCTGACTGATGACTCTGGAGCTAGAACAACAGCTCTCGGGCCAAAGGACGGACTTATCACATGAGAAAAGAAAAACAAAGACGCACAGAACAGCACAGGTCAGGCTGCAGCACACTTCCTCTGTTTATACCAATAGGATTTCTAATGAGATTGAAGCATGGTGTTTATTTAAAGTTGGATTGTGCTTGACAGCTTCTTCTTATCGTATTTATGAGTTAATAGCAGCCGTACGTTCAGGGGCTTATCTGGTCACCGTGACGATAGCGGTGATTTTAAGAAAACTCTGATGCCAGTGTTTTTGTGTTTTAAAGTTAGAGTTAATCACAGACTTTGGGTAATGACTTCAGTGATATGGGCCATTAGCTTCCATGGTTTACGCCTTTGTGATAACGCAAAAGACTCCATAAAGAATGAACTGTACAGTGTATTTAGGTCATTATGAAGACTGATATAAAACACCAGTTACTCCAATGACTAGGACAAGATTTTCTTTGGTTGACTGAAGACATTAATCAACTAATAATGGGTGTGTCAAAACCTCTTAAGCTACAAATGCATTTGAACATGTACCAAAAAAAAAAAAAAAAAAAACAGGACAAAATGTGTTATTTTCTAAAAAGATTTTATTCATTTCATTTTTTCATTTATTTAATTTAGCTCACAACCTTATACAATGGTATGGAGCACAAACAACTATTTGCATAACAACAAAGAAATACAATACTATCTTAACAAAGGAAGGACTTTTTTCAAAAAAGCACCAAACTTATAAATCACTTTCAGGCTTTCGTTTTGCAACAGTAATACAAACTTATACATTGCTGGGTGATTTACAAAATACTTAGGTAAATATTTATCTTTGTACTGCACAACATCACTGTTGAAGCATTCAAACAGTAAATGAAACTCATCACCCACATGATTATCAGTACAAAGATTACAAAAACGTAAACGTCTGTCTAGGCCTTTATAACGGCCAATGATTAAACAGTCTTATAAGCTCAAAACAAAACCAGTTTTAAACCAAGATGTTTACTAAGGAAATTGTGTTTTTCTCTTTGCTTGATAGATTTTTTATTTACAATGTTTTGTTTTTGTACTACTTCAAATAAAGGAATTTCAGCAGGACTTTTACTGACCAGTCCTTTATTAATACTTTTACTTGAGTGGTGAACTTGTGTGTACTTGGTGTACTTGTGCCACCTCTGGTTAATGAAATACTGTTGAACATTCTGACAGGAATATCATCTCTATGGAAACGACAAATGGCCCATCTTTGCTCAAAAGAGTTATAATGCACACTTCTGACCATGACCATCTGCAATTGAGCACTTTGTCCTTTTTCTGCAAGAAGCGATACGAAAACAAGAAGGGATTTTGGCAACGAAAGAAGCAATTTTCAGTCCGAGCCAAAGTTACTATTCGTTTTCATATAAATGTGAAGATTTTGACTAAAGCAAATCATCCCTCAACATAATTGTTTCTGCTGCGGAAATAGCACCCAGGGAGTTCAGACGCGGGCCACAGATGATTTGCCTGCTCCCCTTAATTTAGAAAGTTATAAAGCAGAAATATCATAAAAATGTCCTGGATGCCATAGGAGACCAGTGCGGGATGCCACAGCGAAGATGGATCGCTGAGGTTTGGACTGGTCAAGCCGGATTTCTGTGGCCACCTCCGAAAAACCATTCACCGTAAATTCTCAGTTACATTGGCCTTTCCAGCGTGATCCTCAGTGGCACCATAAACCAGCCTCTATAAATTCTCCTGCTCTTGTCTGGAGTTAGTAATAGGTTATCAGTTGTTTCCCAGCTGTGTGAGAGTAAAAGTTCATGCCTGTTAATATATTCTGCGTAATGAGTATTTAGCCTGCGCAGTTCACACATGTCACTTGTTTAATGGCGCTGGGTCTAATTGTCTCAAAATGTTCCGACAGAAGGCCTCAAGATTTTGCATCTGTTTTCTTCTGTCAACAATGTTTAGTTTATTTTATAGTGTTCTGCTGTTGGTTCATTGTTTTTGAAGTCAACTTGTTTAATATTCCCGAAAAAACTTAAGAAAAGAAGAAAGTTAAGGACAGTGACTGTATTGGGGAATGGCTAACTTTAGGGAAAGGGTTTGGGTAAAGGTTAAAGTATAATGTAGATACAGTCGGTATCAGAGGCCAAGCCCACTAACAGACCTTGGTGGAGTAAACATAACATGGACAGTGCAACAAAACAACAAATTTATCAATCACTGCTTAACTACAACAGCAAATGTGGACTTAAGGAAATATATTGTGTCGAATATAGATACAAATGGAAATGAATAAAGTGATCCAATTGCTAATGGTAGAGCTAAATGCTAACATGATGCTAGTGCTGCCTGGTGTGTTTTAACATATTTCTTTAACTTTCTGTTTTACTTTATGACATAATGCCAAATCAACAACCTCCATTTAAGCTTCGTTCTGATTCAAACTGAATTAGTTGTGCAAAGAATACACTTAACAGAGCAGACCACGCCCCCAAATATGATGTGTTGCTGACTGTATATATTTTAGGTCAGTCTATTAAGAGAAATAAACAAAAATTACAACCGGCTCACTTCCATCTGGATCCGACCATGTACAAACAAAATGTGGGGTTATTTGCAATTGCTTTAGGATTTTTTTTATTGTTATTTTACTGTTAAATTTATTTCATTTTAGCACTTTAATAACAACACATCAACTTTGGTCTGTCCTGTTGGTTTCTTTTGGACCATAACACATTCTCATAGTCCTCATGTAATTGACACAACAGTGTGACCATCATTTAGCCTCAGATCTGACCAGGGACAGCTTACATTTTGATTCTCAACTATGTGAGTTTCCATGAAACCTACATGAGCTCAGCCAATGGTCACAAGCTAATAGTTACAAATGTTACCTTTCATTACTATTGTATGCTTTACTTAAAACGTATTTTGTGTAAAATTAGAATGGCATACCACTAGCAGAGATAAATAGAGATTAAAGCACTGTTAAACTTTACTTTTGTCCAACCAACAAAGTGTGCCATTCTCCATATTATGACCCATTAGCACACCTTTATAAACAGTCTAAAGGTAAGTGTAAGCAGATGAAGTCATTGCTGTGAAGGTGTTAGTAGGCTAACTAAATATGTGACATAAGGCAGTAAAAATACTTCCTACAAACCTGTGTAGACCTCACATTTACCCTGAGGTCTTTCTGCCAAAACTGTGTCTTGGCAAACTACTGAAGATCTCACCGGAGGAAGTCCCCTCTCATTCATGAAACCAGAGAAGCGATGACTGAGTTTGGAGCTTTTTCTCAGGGATTATAACGAGGCACTGCGGCATCTTTGGAGTCTCCATTGAGCTGTAATATTGTACAATTAAGATGTAATCTACCCCACTGGCTTTCACACCAGCTCAGCACACAGCCCATCCAGATAAGAAACAGTCCTTTGATTCAGAATCACAGGACTGGGATCTCAGTCTTACTCCGCTATGACGCAAGCTGTGCCCAATGGATGCTACGCTTGGCTCGGGTCTGAAATGTTTGGCAAAAAGACAAGCTTCTTCTTTGAGAATTAGAAGTGATTAAACTCTGACCTTATGTAGTTTTTCCAGTAATAAACCTGACAAAGCTTTTATTAGTTAGTCATTCAAATAACAAAAAGGAAGTAATTTACAAAGCAGTTCAATTGAAAAAAGTCATAACTCATTGTTTTCTTTGTAAAAGTGTTTACAGAAGCCAAATATGTTATATTGGTATAAAAATATATATTTTCTACCATCCTTAACAAAATCTACTCAACTTTTCTTTATTGACAATATCTGTAGATAGTAAAAAGAATAGAAATGGGACTTTTTCCAATATTTAGTCATTGTTACACTGACTTTCTGAAAGCAGACTGACAAAAGAAATGCTTTTCATTCAATAATTGCGATTTTAATGGTCACAATTAGCTATCGACAAAAGTTGTAGTTTTAAATAATCATATTTTCCACCACAAACTACTAAAACAATGCATCCAATACACTGTTAAAATAGTAATTATAATTTCTGTCAATGCAGACTGATAAAAGAAAAAAAAATTGAATGGTGTCAATTAGCTATAAGCAAAGACTGTAATTTTTAAAGAATCATCATTTCCATGCACTGCTGTCTTGATTTTCTGCCTAAAATTAATTCATTGTTTAATTTGTTTTGTCAATTTCTTGGACATTTAAAATAGAAAATGTATCTGATTTTCATTATTAAAATTCAAATCAAAAATCTAATCACAATACTAAAAAAGTCTCTCTAGTTCAAATCTCATGAATCTAGCACCATATCCTGTATAATTCCAAATCGAACATGAAAACACGGCTGATCTAATTTTAGAGTGTATTTTACTTACCCCTTGGTGTCATCTCTTCTTCCTGTGGGGCCAAACCACACTCAGAAACACAAAAGCTTCGTCCATAAACAATGTTGCACATGGCACCAGCCTGACATTTCAGTGCAACCAGAACAGACATTTGTCTTGTGTGTGCATTTGGAATATACCGTGTTTCTGTGCCATAACCTCACGGTCCTGTTCTGGGCTTCACGTTTTCAATAATAAATAATGCATCTGCTTCATTAGTTGTTCACTCCGAGGTGGACCCAGGGAACTCTCGCTCACCTCCAGGTCATAAATCAGGGAGAAGCGCCTGTCAAGAATAGGAACTCCAGCTTCAACTTGCCTCCACAAGCTCACTGTTGGCAAAGCTTGGATTCTATAGGATTTCACTGTTCCACATGTCCACACAGGCATCCGGCTAATGATCCACAGCCCATGACAGATGCAGGCTCAGTGCCATCGTAGTATTGTGTGCTTAGATGAGTTTGTAGCAGTTGTAGTGGAAGCATTGTGGTTGTAGCAGCATGGATACACTCCTGCCAGTGTTTTTACTGGGTTTCAGACGACATCAAAACATTCCAATGGCCAATAATATTTAATAAGCTAAAAGCCTAATATGCACTACATTCAATACTTTACAGTGGCGTGTGGGTTTTCTCTCTGAGTTCTGATGAGCATGAATGACATTGAAAAAATATATTTTAAAAGAAACATCTGAGATGGAATTACAAAGTAAGCAAAGAATGTACAAAATGTTGCTCAACTGTAAATGATATGATGAACATTCACTTTGGTGCAAAGGCTGTAGCTTTTATGTATGTATGACAAAGTAGTGGTGTGCCACATACATGTGAGCATATGTGCATTTAACTATACAAGCATGTTCCTCTTAACATTGAATATGGTGTGAAATAAATTAAATATGATTCAAGTGGAAATGTTTTACAAGACAAAGGCTACATGTAGAGTAACTATTTCAGTAAACATCTTATTGGACCATTGGGGTCTTGTTCATGAGTGAGTTAGGTTGAAAAAGTGCATTGATGCAGTGTTTGTTATTATGTTTTGAACCATTGTGAAGATGGAGCAGAGCTGAAAGATGAGGTAAAAAGTTCAGTCACATGGGAGGCACTCAGAGTAGAGTCACTGCTCCTGCACATTTAGAGGAGCCAGTTGATTTGCTTTGACATCTGTTCTGAATGTCTCCTGGACACGTCCCTTGTGAGATGTTCCAGGTTTAGAGAAGGACCTATGCTGATGGGACAATACTGTAATCTCTGCCGTTTGAATCCTTCATTATTCCCACAGAAGAACTTGAGGAAGTCTGTGTGGAATGGGAAATCTAAACTTACCTGCTTTGGACAGCAACCACCATAACCTGACCACGGATAAAGCAGATTAGTGGGTGATAGATCAAATTTGTGGGAGAAATGACTAGGGGCTAATTAGTTTACAGGAGATTTGGGACAATAAAAACAAACACATTATATAGTTATTGATCAATAGTATTATTGTACTATCATTGTATTTCTCATAACTTATTAGTAGTTGTGATGAAAGCCAACAGACGAAATGACAGCAGCAATGTCAAGTAGAAACTGTTAGACTAGAAAATAATGCCAAAGATCCATCATGTCTCCACAAAAGTGTTGGCAGAGTTAGATTCTATAACATTTCTTGCTTCACACAGACTTCATCCAGCTAATGATCCAACCCATGACAAATCTGCCTGTGCGAGAATTGGCAAAGAGGCCTTGATTTAGTTGGCTGTACAAGATGATATGCAAACTCAAATAACTGGCACGAAGAACGCTGACATATTCTGCGAACTCTAATGATGATGGGAAATGGAGCAGTGAGGGTGTTGAACCCCTTATACTGTATATGCTGTCCTATTCTCCTTTTATGGTATATGACCAAGTGACCCAGTGTGAAGACTGTGGGGGTAATATGTTTAATCTGCTGGATTCATATACAAGGCATAAGGTTAGAAAAGTAGAGGAAAAAAGTGAAAAATTGATGGATGTGTATATTGAACACATGTCCAAGAATATTCTGTAGAGTTAGATATTATGGTATTTGATGAAATTGTCAAATTTCCTCACTTTCTTTTAATCCCTCTTACAAAGGCTTTCCAAACCTAGCATCTGGAATGATTTATTATTATTATTTGCTAATTTAAGCAAAAAAAGGAAACAGTGCGAACAGGTTTCGCCTTTCGTGTGCACACCTTTTTCCTGTCACTGAACCTCCGTACATCAGTTGTTGAGCATGGCTGCAAGTTGCTTTTGTCACAATTAGACACAAAAAGCCTTGGTGTAAGGTAATGTTTATTAAGGACAATGTTTTATTACATTAAGCACAAAGTCAGAGATACTTGTACCAGATTCTAACTTTACAGCTTATTTTCACCTGTAGTCCTGGGGTGGGGAGGCACATTGGACATGTTTTTGGACATGTAGGAGGAAATCAGAGTACCCGGAGTAAACCTATGCAGACACAGGAAGAACATGCAAACTCCACATAGAAAGGGAGTCGAACCCAGGATGAGGGCAGAGCTCTAACCGCTGTGCCACCGTGTCACCCAAGGTCATGGTGTAAAGAGGTCATGCCCCAAAGGCAAAGTTATGTGTTGTGCGGGCATCATTTGAGGTACAGGTGACCTGCTCTCACCTTAACTCCACAACAAGCCTGCCCTTTCGGGAGACTAAGATGTTTTTGTCTTCTTGATGTGTTCAAACGTGGAGCGGTTGTGATTCTGACCTGCTGTTACTGAATGATTTTACTCTAAATTATAACAAAGTTATGTACTGTCAGGTAACTGAAGCCAACTACACCATTTACTAAAATGCTAATGTAAAGTACCTATGTCTCTGTCGCCATTTACAAACCTGCAAGTGCCTTGAACAACATTGATTTGGTAACTATATCCTCTCTAGGTCCTTCTATCGATCACAGTAAGTAAGCAAGAATAAACAAAGCAAAAGGCAAATCCTCCCTCAGAAAACTTATGCAGTGAACACTAGAGAACATTGTATTTTTGTCACAACTTGACTTGTCTCTCTTTGTAATAAACTTTGCCATCTAAGTTTTCCAAAGCTCTGCGGCAGATTTTTACACGACTGAGGTCATATAGCTTTTGATTCCAGACGTTTCATGTTTACATCCCAAACTTGTTCATAAACTGTTACTCTTTCATCTTACATTACTTCTAATATAATTAAGGCAGTTTTTCCATTGGCAAAACCAGACCGCACTTAAACCCAAATCCGGCCAACAATTATACCCCAAAATTACACGAGTTTGCCATCTACTAATGTAAGAAGTTGGCTTTTCTCGTCCAACTTGTCAAAAGTACTCAAAATCTGTCAGTTAATTTGTCGTGAATGCAAAACACTATAACCAGACTTGTCATCCAGAAGACCGCTCTTCGTAGTCCAAGTATAGCTTATAATAGAGCTCTTATTCATTTTAATGTTGCCGGGAATCTTTATCGACATGTTCCCAGGGTTAAAGAGCAAGAGCAGCAGTACAAAATGCTCGATTAAAAGAAGGAACATAGAAGACAGTTGTATTTATAGTATGTAGTCATGTCAGGAGGAGATGCGTTTATTATTATTCCTGCTGTTAAAGGGAGCATTGTGTAAAATATATAACCATGCTAACAGTGCTTTCTCATTTTTAGTTTACCACAAGTTATGTTTGAGTAATCGTATATTGTTCTTTTGATGCTCGAATAGTCAAAGAATTCCAGTTTTCACCTACCACCTATCCACATGTCTGCAGTAAATTGTAATTACTCAAAAACATAAACACAAAAAGCATATTGGAAAGGTTACAAATGCTTCATCTGCTTTGTTATCTGTAAAAATATATTTACCTGTAATTGTGGCCACAAAAACAATGCAAATAATTGTGAGATGTGCCGAACTTGAGGCATAAAGCTTTATTGAAGTTAACAGTGACAGTTGTAGTGTGGAAACTTCTTTAGTTGTGGTTAAAGTGCGTATGGCAGGTTTCTACGAATTTCCCATTTTAATTTAATTTAGTAGATTAACACTAGTTATAAATGAAAATATGTAAAACAGGAAGTATAGAAGAGTTTTAAACTCTGGAGACAAAGCCTTTTTTAGTTTCCTCATGATGAACATATTTTAATGACTCTATAAACTTAAAGTTAACTAAATTAGTGTGTTGTAAATTTTTATGTCTCATGAAGTGAAAACATGAGACCAGTTTTGTCATCATCTACGAACAGGAAGTACAACTGTAATATGAAAAAAATGTCTAAACTGGAATGAACTTCGTAAAACGTTTTGTGAAATCTTCAATATAATGATCTTAACTTTACAGTAGGGCAATGAGTAGTTCAACCTGTCAGAGGCACAAACTACAGTAGCTGCAAGTGCCATCATAGCAGTTCCAAATATTGTTTGGAACTATTGTTTATGCTATTGCCCCTAATTATGCTCTTGGCAACAGTCTTCAAAGACCAAAACACTTTTTTGATGCTTAAACAGGGTTCTGTCTCCATCTGTTGGCTGTTGGGATTGTTAAATAAATGAGATTTCCAATTTAGCTAAAGTTAATTCAAATAGACTTTTTTGTGGGTTGTCCGTTTCTTGTATTGGTCAGCTTTTGTCATTTTCTGAGTTAGCGACATCTTAATTTGGCCATTCACAGTGAAATGTGAACTTTATGAAAACGCAGTTTTTTCCATTACCTCAAAGACTGTTGTCTTGTCGAAAGTTGACATAAATCAAGAAAAAAGTTAAATTAGGGTTATAAATGAAAATCATTTGGCAGCAGAAATGTTGGTTTGTGTTCCTAATACAACTCCAAACATCTTTGAGCACAGAATATGATGTCACACATCTGGAAAATTCAAAATGGGATATTTTTAGCTCTTGAAGAGAAGTTGCTTTTAAGAACTCATCACGGGCTTATCCCACTACATGCATCTCCGCTCCGCTCCGCTCCGTTCCGACTGCCGGATCAACTGCGCAGCTGTTTTAATGAATGAAGACCGTTCCACATCCTCCGTGTGCGCTGTGCAGGGCTCCGCCTCAGCTCCGTCTCTCAGTCGCCGTACGACCAAAATACGCATCAAGGCTATTTTCTTCTCCGCCCGAGTCCGTCAAAGTCAATCTCCGCCAATCAAAACGCACCAAACAGGAAAAAGAAAATGAACTATGTCCGGAATTACAAAGTAAAATCACTCCGCACGTACTTTGTATTGATCAGATAACGAAAAGTTCGTAGTTTAACATAAAGTTTCTTTGATATTTGGACACAGCAGGCTGTTAACTACATAATATGTCAGTGACACATGGACAGGACAATGTTCGTGCTCGTAACAGTTTAAAGCCTCTTTACCCTCCGCGGAGGAGGAAAGCACGTCCTTCTGTTGTGATCACGTGAAACACAGGGGTTGTCTGTGCTCCTGATAGAGTTATTTGATGTTCAACGGGGACTTTTATTTCACAAACTCGTGTTTTTGGCGCATGCTCTTCTTGAACTCCTCGGGGCAACGCAGCCCTGCGGAGCGGACTGGAGCGGAGACAGTGGGCGAGGGGTCTGCGACAACTTTCGGAGGCGGACCGGGGCGGAGCGGAGCGGAGCGCAGATGCATGTAGTGGGATCCGCGCGTCAGTCTAGCATGAATGTAGCTATGACACTTCCAGGTATATTTTTAACAAGAAAACCATGTCAGAATCTGGCTTGTAGCTCAAAAAATAAATTTTCAACATTTTTAGTACACTTTTGCAAATAAATACACCTTTGTCTTTGGACCCAGTTACAATGTAAGTGCTGCGGTCCATTGTGTGGCAGCGGTGTGGGGAGTTTTGCCCTCATTAGTCCAACATGACTCCATCCCTGGCAGGAGTGAGCTGGTGAAGTGAGCGCGAGACGGGGCCAGCTGGTGAGAACAGAATCCTCCCACTGGCCAGGAGCAGTAAAAAGTGCACTCTGAGGTTAAAAGCACGAAATACGAGCTGTGCCCTTCGCTGAGTAATAATTTCCACTTGTACTTGTGCTAATCCGCCTGAATTATGAGCCATTTATGTACCTTACACAAACACAGACGCATTAGGCTCATTATTAGTCATGTCAGTTCACATGTTCGAGTGAAAAGATGGCTAAATAAGTCTCAGAGGTGACGTTTGGGAAAGCCTACGAGGTTTCACACTTAACTGGGTCACGCTAGGGTAACAGTGTAAGCATTTCTTATTTTCTTTACACCACTAATTATTTTATATGTAACTTTTTCATTGAATTTTATTGATTTAGGTTTTCAACAGCATGGCATTAAACATACGGTATATCTTACCTTCTTTTCACAAACTGTAGAGTCTGAATAAACTGTAGAGTCCACAAACCTGACTTGTAACTTGGTTTTGTGATATCAAAAGCTTGTCTCCATGGAGATAGATGTTAAATGTTGTGGAACATTCCTGGTGAAACAACATCTCCACGAAGACAAGCAGAAAATAAAGCGTATTTGATGTTTTTTTGTAGGCAGCGTTGCGAAATATGTCAAAAAGTACTTTATTTTAGTACTTAATGGTTACCTTTAACGTCTCTCCATTTTGCATTCAACTACCAGTATGTTAATGTCGTCATTGTTTAGGTCTTCTCTTCACCAATTTACTAACTTGACCCATATTTTTGCCACTGAAAGGCGCATACCCTTTTATCATTTCTTTCAGAGCCAAACCGATAATAAAAGACAGGGTCATTATTCATTTAACAAGAGTTTCAAAGATGGATCTGCCCTTTGATTGGACAAACTGCAGTGAGGCACGCCCTTCCCCATAAACGCTGTTCACCCAAACATGCACAGCTGTGAACTCCTGCCTGCCGACCGACGCACAGGAAAAGTAAATTTGTCAAATCCAAGTACCAGCCCGTGAAAGGAAACACAGATGAGTATCTACCGGAACGCAGCCAATCACAGCAAGGTGTGAACAAACAGAGAGAGGGGAGGGAGAAAGAGAGAGAGAAACAGGAGGAGAGAGAGAGAGAGAGAGAGAGAGAGAGAGAGAGAGAGAGAAAGAAAGACAGAGTGGGAGCAACAGGAAAGAGAAAGCTGATTCTAGTTTAGTGCATTTTATGTAATTTTTTGTTTGTTTTTTTAATAGTTTTGTTACCAAAGAGAACATAGAGGTGAAGAAGTGACTAGAGATAGTGTCTTGATGGCTCAATCCAGGCTTTAGCTTGTAAAATTTAGGCAAAGAGTTAATGATGACAAAACATACCAAGTGCTACCAAGTTATCTTCATTCACACTAGAACATGAATATTACTTTTCTTCTCAACCTCAGAAAAAAATTATTTGAAATTTTACAGTTTTGTTGTCTTAATCTTTTGTGCTATAATACAAATATTATATCAAATTTGTTCTAGTGAATGTAAACATTCTGGCGAAATAAAGTCTCTAGATTCCACATAAGTTGAAAGTTAAAATCTTATTTCAATAATAACATCTAGTAAAATATTCTGAGGAAGGTTTTATGTAATAAAATGAACAACATAGAAAGAGAGCTGAAAGGAAAAAGTTTTCTCTGGAAATGAGGAGGAGGACCATTTTGTTTTAGTGTAATAAAATGCCCAATTTACAAAAACAAGAACAAGCTAAGCAAGGTCATGTTAGTACTTGGATTGGAAACAGAACAAGATGTTGAGCCTTCTCCATCTCCAAAAACAAAGAGGCATCACCCAGGGCTACACTGCTCACGACTATTAAAATACTTTTTTTTTTTTTTTAAGCTGAAATTTGCACAATTTACAAGCCCATTTCATAATCTTAACTGTTTGCAATTGTTAGACAATTACTGTTTGCTGTACTTTTGGTCTGCTTTTTTTTTTTTTTTTATGTTTTTTTTATGATCAAATATTTTTTTTTTCTGGTGTTCAGTGGGCACCTGATACATTTAAGACAGTACATTTATTTTAGAAGTTAAAATAATGTTTGTTATTTTGTTTGGTAGTGCTATGTTTGCTCAACATATGTTCATTAGCCTCCATGTTCCTGACTGTGCTATCTTATTTAGCTCTGAGACTTTGACTTTGACCTAGACTGACATTTCTTCCTTCCACTTGAATGTCACCAAAAGCCACCTAATCCTTGAGCAAACTAAACTTTCCGTGCCTGGATGGGTGGAGTTGTCTGACCCTGACACTTCTGTTTTCCTGAGACACGGCTTTTGACAGACAAGTGGATGAACTAACAAGTGGGCGGGATTAGCCTAACAAAACCAAAACAGATAGATCAACAAAGATACGGGGCTAAAGACAAGATGAAATAGCAGGGATTAGCTCTTGCAGAAGCCAAGGTGAAATGGTATCAGTGGTGTTGACCTGTGCTAGGCCTCCCCTCCTGACAGGGAAATAAAACTTCAGAGTCTTGCCTGATGAATGCACTCTCTTGTTTGCCAAGGCTAATACTCCCTCCACAAACATCCACTGGTCTGTATGCATGTAGGGTCTCAGCGTAAGTATTTCCTTGCACGTCCGGACACCCAAAAGCACAGACGAATGCCTAAAAATCTCCTAATGCCGTCTGAGGTCTTGGAAAAGTATACATTCGACTAATCGCGGCTGGTTTGCTTTGTTAAAATCTGCTCGCCATATGTGGAGTGTTGGGTTTTTAACAGTAGCAGGTCAAAAAGGAAGAAGGGCATGACATTTTTAGCTGACTTTAATCAATTTTGAACACATGTCAAAGTAAAAGCCATAATAGTGGTTAGCACATTAAATGCTTTGTTCCATAGCTACTTAGTATAAACCTTTTTGCAAAACTAGACATATTCTGTGCCTCCCAATAATCCTGTACAAGCACTTTTTAAAACTTCGAGGAATGACGTTCACAAAAACAAGAAGCCCATAGTTGCTCTAAAGAAGCAGATTTGGCAACTCTGAACAGGACCAACCTTGTACTGGCCTTGTAGAAACCTCTTTTTACTATCCAGGAGTCAGGGTGGGTTTAGACTGTTCTTTGAATGGCAGCTGTGAAACTGAAACAACAAATACAATGTATAATGAGTAACCATGTAAAAATAATACAGAATATCCCGCTAATGCTAACCAAAAGCAGTATTCAACATAAAACTGGCGTGGCAGAAAAATAGCTAGAGTTTTTTTTAACACTTTTATGACTGTCAAGCTGTGTGTTTGGGGTACAAATTGAGATATCTGTTGTTTCCAGGCTTTTTTGGACATTTTTGTGTAATTATGTGTGCAAAAAACTTGATTGTGCTTCCACAATGGTCAAGCGCAGTCAGTGTATTTTCAGTACACGCCACATCGAGTTGATGTCACAGTCAAGCCGCCCTGGTGGACTATAAAAACTTCTTCTGATACTGCTGCTGTGGTAAGTTAGAAAGCATTCACCCACTGTCAAACAGCATCATCAGTCATTTGACCCAGATGAATGAGCAGCTAATGCGAGGTGCAAAGGGATTTAGAAAATACTCACATGAGTTCATGTAAAGGAAAGGTTTCATAAACAGGTCTGCAAAGGTAATAAAATAATTTTTTGAAATGCAAGTAAGCAACTAGATCTGTGCTGCACAACCTCAGCCGCTGTAAACCTCACCACTAAGCTTGTGCAAAATTGTGAGACTGTTTATCAACACGGGGATTTCCAACATGAGTGCAGAAAGAGCCGTAGCTGCCTGTTACAAGATGTAGTCGCAACAATTGCCAGAGCTGTCAACAAGAGTTTATCGAGGTGCGAAAACATGCTGCTAAATCAACATTTGTGAATGAATATTGTCTTCATGACTCATGCTCGTTATATTCACACAAATATGAAATTGACAAGAAAAAAGCTGTCCCAGATTTGAGTTCATACCTGATTTAAAAAAGCAAGTCTCTTGTCCTGTGTTTTGTCCCTGTTTTTAGCAAAGTAGTTTGTTCAACCAACTAGATGTATGGACCAACAAAACAATCACATTCTTTACAAAATAGGCAAATTTTCAGAGAATAAGTAAAGATTGAATAATAGATAATAGGAATTTGAGAGTGTGTGTGTTTCAAAAAAGTGTAGTTGAAAGTTGAAATTGTACCTTATACTGATGTTTATTTTCCTGATTTGCTAGGTTTTCTGCGGTTAAGTCTATTTTGTTTTTTAGTTCTACCATTCTATTATTGTGGTTAAAAATACCCCAAACTTTTCTCCCCGCTGGACTTTAAAACATCCCATTAAAGTGAGCTAGATAGCGTCACGGTTTATGTCCCCTCTGTGATTTGCGGCCTTTGTGAGTCCGTAGCACATGTTTCGGGTGTGAAAGTATTTAACACCCCCATGTACCTGTTGTGTGCGGCTGTAGCGCTCATTAGCAGCGGAAATGAACGGCGGTGGCCATCTTTTATAGTTCCCTAATGAGGCAGTAGGGCCCTGGCTCCTGCTTAATGTTGTGCTGTTTTATGCGTTCTATGTGGCCCACTCCTCTTCGCTTCTCGGGTCCGGAGCACACCCAGGGGCCTCATTAGACTGTCTGCATTGTTTATTTGTGAGGAAGAAGAAGGAACCTGGTAGAAGAGAGATGAAAGAGAGGCCGCTGATGGACCACTTCCTGTCCGACTACAACCTCTGCATACAGCGAGGTTTGGACCAGCACTGAGGAGCATTGTTGTTTTCATGTGCTTTTGTGCAAAAATGCTCAATATACAGGGCAAAACAAATACTATATTTACTTTTCATTGGTGTTAAAGCTGATGCTCTTAATTTTCAAGTGAAGTGACTATATATGAGCTAGATATTTAAATCTTTGTAACTTATCTCTCTCTCAAAAACTCTTTGGCACATCTACATTCATTGAGTATTTTTAAGGTACAGAAGCAAAACATGTTTGCCAGCCTCATGCTTTTATCCCAAAGAGTCATATAGTGACTTGGATGACTCTTTTCAATGAAATTGGAACATTTCATACGTATGAGATACAATAAGTTTCTATGAAAAAAAAAAAAATATTAGTTAACATCTTTACTTAAAGCTCCATTACTTAAAGCACAAAGTCAAAGCCTTGATACCTTTTTAAAGAGTAATTATTCTGATTCCAATATCGTTCGAGGAGCTACTCGGAAGGAGATGGAAAGCTACAACTTCTGAACAGAGGGATTATTTGTTTATCAAGACCGGAGCATGCGCACACACCTGGAATGCAGAAAGAGCCGCAGGTGATTGACACAAGCTGTAACATCAACACTTGCCAGCGCTGTTGTCATCTAACTACAAGAGTTTATCATTTTGCAAAAACAAAAAAAAGTTATGCTGCTAAATCAACATCTGTGATTGAAATTCGACCCTACGACCCTTAAAAGTTACATTCAGGTGAGTGAAAAAATGAGAAAACACTGTCTCAAGTTTAAGGTGCCAGATGTCTGTCATACTCGTTCATACCTGATCAAAACAGCAAGCTCTGGTCCAGTTTTGTTGTTTGTATCAAAGACATTCCCCGCCAAGTAGATGTACAGTGTCTCTTTCTGCAGGTGACAATGCAGTAGAAAGGTAAGTGACGTTGACCAATAATCTCTCCATATGTTTTATTTTTATTATTATTATTTTTTGGTGGAGAAATGTAGATATCTTTGCATTTCTTTTGGGATTTTTGTCACAAACATTTAGAGAAACCTGGCAACTGAAACCTCTTGCTCAATGACACAAACATATTTATTTTTGAAACAGAGAGCAAACCTTTTAAACTGGTTTGCTGAGGTGTGCATTCATGTGCTTCATACTGCTAAGGCTGCAAATAATCTGATTTCAATCATGGTTATTGCTATGATCAATAGAAAATAATGCATGGTAGTTAGAGAGTACATTTTTAACAGCGCCTTCTGTCCTAGCATTCATTGTGATTGAATTAAGAAATTGCAATAAACATTTTTTCCCATAATAGAGCAGCCCTGTGTTGTAGGAGTTTCATTAAATGCATCTTCTGGTAAAAACACAAAGGCAGTTCAGTTTAACAAGATTATACTTGCAGGGTGGTCTCACGTTCTCTGACGTTCTCATAACCTTACTCTTTGGTCTTTGGTGAACAAGTTTGAACAGCACTTAGTTGAACCTGCGTCAATCTCTCAATAAATTCACCTTTACTCACACAAATGTCCACTAACACATCTTAAAATAGCTCAGTCGACACACGTTTCTTTCCTTATTTGGCACAAGCCGTTTTCCACATTTTCTTTCACCTGCCACAACTTTTGAAAGTTTATTGTTTTTGCTATTTTGAGCCAGCTCCATCGAGATGTGAGAACTGGGATGATGTCATGGCCTGCTCCAAATTCAGCGTAATTAACAGTGAACTGCTTGTGATCACATTACAAAGCCAACAGGATGAAGTTTGATATCCTACATCTGATGCACTCAACACTTACTTTGACTTGTTTGATCAGGAATAAACATTAATAAGCCCTATTACGCTCAAATCTCTTCCCACAGCCCAACTTTCCCATCAGAGTTTTATGAATGTTTTTAAGAGTTGAAAGAGAAGCACACAACTAACAGGCTTTGGATTTTAAAAGTGGAAAACAGGAAAGGGCCAAGATACTGACTAGAGACAAGCCAAGTTCACAGAATTTATTAGGGGAATACTCAACAACGGGAACGCGAAAAGAGCAAATTACAACACACAAGAAAATAGCATTTTTAACAACAGAGCAGAAGCCCAAAACTTGGACAACAAACATACCCTCATTTTGAGAAAGCAAACTGTCGTCTTAAAACTTAAATCAAAGAATCTTTAAGGTGGGACATCACAGGTGACTGAAAAAATTTAAAGTTTTCAAAGAAAAGCTTCTCCTGTAGAGTATTCACCTCAGTGTTTGTTCTCATGTAAGATTTTCTACACAAATAAGGTGTAGAATTACAGTAAGCACAAAGGCAGAGATTCTTGTACCAGATTTTAGCTTTACAGCTAATTTCTATCTGTCTTTTTTGAGCGCAACAATGTAGAGACATTAAAGGACAAATATAATACATTTTTTTGTGAGTTGTTCCTGTCTTTCAAACATGTGTCTAAGAACATCTACTTTGGAATCCCAGGCACCAGAACCAATTCACATAATTTAGAAAAACACAAATGTTGTGTGTTTCCCACCTCAAAAGTCAAGTTAGAGCTTTATTGACTGCAAGGAAATTTTCAAGGCTAAATAATCAAATCAATCTTGATGATCTGCTGCAGCTGCAGAAATGATCCAAGCATGTCTGCATGATTCATGGACTCAAAAACACTGCAGAATATTTCAGAGATCTTTTAGTAACATAAGTACTAAAAATAGCTGCCCTGGCTACCTATGAACAAGATACAGTAGCATACTGGGTGATCTTGTTGCAGTAATAAGTCCTGGAGACTGTGCTCTATCTAGATTTCTTTCCCTTTAGACCAAGGGGTAAGAATGCTACTATACACACCCGGTAGGTTGTATCTTAAGCCTCCAATCCTGTTTAGTGATGGGTTTTCTTTTTTCACAAAGATGGCTTCTTTTACACCTCTTTCAAACCATCCCTTCTCCCTGCTTTTTGACTAGGAAGCAATTTTAGCATAAGATTAATAACTCAAAAAAGTTGACTTTGCGTATAATGTGTCCTTTGAGCTCACAAATACAGACATGTTCTTCACCAGATTATTTCACCATTAGGATTTGTTCACTCCACTGTAGACAAGGACTTTTTTTTGCTTTAACCTCTTACAGCTTTTTGGTCTCGCTCAATTACAGGAAGTAGATGTGATCGTTGTCATTGCTGTTTTCATGCAAATTCCAAGATTCCAAAATTCTAAGTTAATATTTGACATGAGGTCGAAGGCGGAGAATTTACATTCTGCTAGCTCAACTTGAATTGGTTCTGGTCACATCGCTTCATTACTGTTCCCTGATTCTGATTGATTGTTTGCACTTTCTGGATTATACAATGCATTTAGACTCAGTCAGCAATAAGAGTAATCATTCAAAAAGTGTCCAATCTGACCCAAACACACTCACAAACACATCTCAGGCACCTCTTAGCATCATTCACACATTCATTTCCTACATCACATGCTCTTCGTCATTACTAGTGCACCAGTTTATACACATTACATCGAACACTTGATACATTTCACTATTTACTATTTGTTCTTCTATTTATCAAAGTTGCTTGATACTGAAAATACCTTTCTGATACTCTCGTAAATAACAGTTTTACCATAGAAATTCTGACTCACCCTCCATCTCAACAAACCCACCTTAACACAAAACAGTCTCTCTGAAAATAAACTTCAACGTTGTACGATACTGGCTTCCATCCACAGTCCTCCGTGTGTCTGTTTGTATGAATCAAAGTTATGTTTTCCCCCTTGCACGTTCAGCGGCTTCTCGCCCCAATCACTCTTACATTCCGACATGTAAATTGCAGCGTAATTATGGAACAATGGTGGGCGGTTTGTAACGTTGCTTCAAATCACAGACTTGGGTAAAGTTATGGATAGAAATCCAGAGTTACATTAGAGCAAGAAAAAAATAAAGCTTACTAAATGTTAATGAATGTTTATTTTGGATATTATGTATGTATATGTATGTCTTTATTTACTCTCTATGCTGGAGAGTCAAACGGATACATTTAGAGGCATTTGTACATCTTTTGTCTTGTTCTGTCCATCATTTGGTTTGATTCCGATTCTTATACCAACTCACCTTGTCTTAAAAAACAGCTGTGAAACTTCAGTTTTCTTTTCTTTATTTTCTGATCTTGTTTCAAAGGTCAGTTCTGTTCTCTCCATGAACCAGCGCCACATCAAGTGATATATCTTTCATCACAACTACTATGACTTAAATAAGGGCAAGTTAGCATAAATGTTATTATTTAGGTAACTAACTGTTTTAGTTGTAAATTAGTAAACTTTGTGTTTTCCACTAAACAGTAGGCTATATGGTAAATCACCACTTGGTGAAAAAATTAAACCACTGTGTACTGTCTGAACTGAATAATAAAGAATTTGAGTTGTAATCAGGAGCCAGATGCATCTCTCTGATTTGCTGAGCTTGGGTGGTCCTCTTCAGTTTCACTTTGTTGTTTGTAAAAAGACGTTTACGGACCATAGCTGCAATCAAAATGAATACATGTCAATATTAACCAATTGTGTTTTGTGTTTGCAGTGTGAAAATAAGCCAGCCTTCTTATCCCAGCTCACAAATCGTCTTAGATCACACTCTCGACTCTCAATCCACCAACCCTCTTCTACCTTACTTGCCTAGTCAGCCAGTCCCTACACACTTTGAAAGACACTTTACAAACCATGAGGGTCTGGGATCAGAGCGCTGGGGTAGAGACCTGCATGGGATTAGATTTTCATGACCGCTCCCGCCCGATCCCGAAGCATCCGTGACCGTTCCCGCCCGATCCCGACGTCCTCGTGTGCCTGCCCGCCCGAGAAGCTCCCGCGGGTCCCGTTGGGTCCCGACTTTTTTTTTTTTTTGGGTGACACGGAGGTTGCGTGGCGGCCCAGGGCATAACAACACGGACACAAATGACTAAACTCTGCATAAATCTCTGCATCTAGACTTAAAATGATTTGGCACCAGCCTAAATAATCTGTAACAAGGCAATTATGTTCGTTTGACACATTCAATCATAAAGCCATGATGTCTGTGTACTCTTACCTGAAATACAAAGCTCCTCACACCTCCAGTTTCTGCTAAACAAACACTTTACTTGCCCAAACTCCGTGTGTATTATCTCCATCTCCCCGTGCGTAAAAGCCAGCATTCATTCACTCTTCTGGGAAAGCTTACGCCCGTGCTGCGGCTGCTGCTGGCGCGAGGACGCACAGATGATGCTCCGATACGCACGCTAGACTAGAAAATACAGCAGTGAGTTTACGTGTCTGCACTTTGCAGGTGTCCGTGTTGTGTCTCTCTGTTGACCAGCAGCGCGCACAAAGCCGTATTTCTTTCTTGCTACGTAATATTTTCAAGACAGCGGAGAGAGCGCGGGTCCGTTCGGGACCCGAGGTGTTTAGCCTGACCGCCCGTTCCCGCCCGAGGCAACGTTAAAACCGCCCGATCCCGAGGGTTTGCTCACGGGTCCTGTGGGTCCCGCGGGAATTCCCGCCCGATGCAGGTCTCTACGCTGGGGTTCAATTTCGAGGGCGGGCTTTCCGAGCGCTGAATCAACCAATCACAGAAAACACGGAAACTCCACCAAAACAGCAACACGCTAAACCGTATGTTTTTGTAAGCACGTAGCGCGAGGATTTTTTCAGTATGAAGCCTCACGGTTCACTGCTCACATTTTAAGGAATTGATGTTTTGTTTTTGTTTTTTTTGTTGTTTTTTTGGATGAAATGAAAAAATAAATAATTAAATAAATAAAACGTTCATAGTTTAAAATCGAATCAACTACATTTGCCATTTTCAATGTTTAGAAATGGGGCTTGAAAGCAACTTCCAACTTTTTAGTGTGACATGTCTGAATCGCCGTGCTTGATTGGATCATCCTAACATTGGACAGAGAAATTATTGGCCGAGGCTCCGGTTTCAGACCCTTCTGCATTCAAACAGAATGTAACAGAATGTACGAGGGGCTGACTGGTCAGGAAACTACTTCACAACATTCCTTCAAGCATCCACTATTCAGATTCTCATCCCCTGTTATTGTTCCATCTGATTCTATACATCAGTATCTCATTCAATAAATAATATATACCTATACTGTATATGTCTGCCGTGGTTCTTGCTAACGAAAGGGACACTTGCAAAAAAATATTTGGACTTTTTTGCATAGAGTTATTTCTTTATCAGTATGATTCCAGTTCAAGGCTAGATATCTCTGGAAACAAGGAGCTCTACCAGGCTTGTTAAAAGTCAGATCTGTGAGACTGTAATAAAGCTAATAAAAGCATTCAAACTTATGGGAAAAAGTCTATCTGTTTAACACTACACTGTGGAACCTTCTAGGCAAAACAATTTTATAACTATTGATAAAAAACATACCCAAAACACCTTTAGGATCGGTTTTCTGATTGCTGAAATTCCTTTTGCAGCAGTAAATAAATCCACTGATATACAGAAAAGCATTGTGTTTTTGGTAGATTTTTGTCGCTTTTTTCCCTAAAACATAAAATCCCAAAGTAACAGAGCATGCAGCACAAAACAAAAAAAAACATTTTACAAAAATAAGTGATCTAGATAATGCTGTCTTTAACTATTTACAAGCTATTAATGTTGACTCCTGCTCAAAAGAAACCAGTTTTAAATAAATGCTTTGTCCCACTGTCCACCGTCTAGAGGTCAGCTTTGAAAAACAGAGATACTGATTATAATGACCACTTTCTGTCTCAAACAAACCAGCTACAAACACTTTTTAAATCCAATAAACTTAGTCAGCGACTCGAGGTGTGACTGTATGAACCATCTTCGACGCAAAAAAACTGCAGAACAGTCATTATAAGGATGTAAGAGCGACTGGAAACGACAATACTGACCAAAGAACATTATCAGAAAGTCAGATATTGATTTTTATGAATCTTTTTAGGAGCCTTTTTCTGAGATAAAAGCTTTCCACAGAGCAGGGATTTCAGACGTTTGACTCCACTGAATTTAATGGGATAATTAGCATTTCAATAGCCGCTCAGCTCACTTAAACCATTTCTTTCTATAATGACCTGTTTCCATAATCAGAGGCAGGGTGATGGAAATGAGTACTTTATGCATGCCGTTTAAGAAACTGGTAGAGTTTGTCCCACAGAATGTCTTACAGTAATGTGTTTAAGTGGCTCTATTTTGAATACTGTCGCAGCTGTTCCAATGCTTCTAAATGAGTCGCTTATGACAACCAATGTCTTAAGCTTGTGTTTTATTAGCGTTTCATTCTAATTGTACCAAAGCATTTTAATCAGAAACAAAATGACCTATTCCATTAGAGATGGCCGATGTGTTTATGACCATTTTATATTATTTTTATTTGATCACAAATCAAACTTTTTATTGCCTTAAAGATTGGTTAGGTTAGCGTGTCACTCATCCGGCAAATGAGTGGAGAAAAGATTGATTTTGAGCAGACCGCAACGTAAAATAGAGAAGAAATCGTGAGTTACTTTATGACTTTTTCCAGATTGTTATAGTGATGAGATCTAAATTTGATGTTTATCACCATATATGCTCATTCACTCTCTTCTTGACCAGTGGTTCTCAACCTTTTTCAATCATGACCCACAACATAACAACCATAGTCAGTCACGACCCCCAAATACACGACGTATAGTAGTACATAATAGTCTTTGATTGTTTGTTTGACTGTTTGTCAGACATAAGCCTAGATTCAGTCGTGAAAAAAAAAAAAAAAAAACTGGTCTAAAACACATTCAATGCACTTTTGACAAAATATTTGAAAACAATATGTTTATTTGGCTCACTCAGCTAAGTTGCTTACATTTCCAGGAAGTAATGGCCTAAATCAAGAACTCAGTATTTCACTTCTTCCTATTCCAAAAAGGAGGAAACAAATTTG
The DNA here is from genome assembly GCA_038363315.1 of Mugilogobius chulae. Taxonomy (NCBI): domain Eukaryota; kingdom Metazoa; phylum Chordata; class Actinopteri; order Gobiiformes; family Gobiidae; genus Mugilogobius; species Mugilogobius chulae. The sequence continues at coordinate 27,942,623 of CM076405.1, read as the reverse complement.
TATTCATTCTGGCACAAGCTTGATATTACATTTATCAAGCTTGTGCCAAAATAAATATATACTTACTGCAGTTCCAACAATGCTACGATTTCAATTGAAATATGTTAATCATTCTTAGTGTGGTGGGAAAAAATGTAGAAAAGTGGAACGTTTTAGGGACAGACTTTCAAAGCCAGGTGCTTAATTGTGAGTGTAAACTAAAAATAAAATAAAAAGCATGTGTTATTCGAGGGTTTGGAACCGATTTATTGAAACATGCACTTATAACATAAAAAACAGATTTCAGTTTTCGTGTCTGTGTGAGAGAAAAATGGCATCTGTGTCTAGCTTTTTTTTCTTAGATGCTTGATAAATCAGGTCTTTAGTTTGAATCGCTGCTAACAATTCAAAATAAAGTAGAAAACAGCATAAAATGGGTGCATATTGTTTTTGTTGTCATACCTACAGAATGTCTTCAGCTATACCAAACTTTCTTTACAAACTATAGCTACACTACTGTATAAAGATTCCTAGATCAGTTGTTTATTGTGATCGACTTGGGGCAGGACTTTTTTCATCCACATTGTTATCCATTGTACACTTTGCTTCGACTGGGTGTTTGCCACATAAAGCCCTTTGTATGCTTTAGTTCTTCTCAAGGCTCTCCAGAGCGAGGACAGCGGCCTTATGGATTCTGTTTGCTATTCCGCGCTTGTTTCCTCAGCCTTGGGCCCTTGTTTGTGGTGGGTGGGCGGACTCGAGGAGCTACGCTAGCTTGATTTGCTCTGATGTCAGCAGGTGTGAGGGAAAGAAGTTAGACCACAGGGAATATGACTTCCATCTATGACTAGAATTTCAGTCCTTTGATTTTCAACCCAGCACAAACTTGACATTACTTACTAATTTTCTTTGACAGTTAGGTGAGTGTTGTACTGGAAGTGTATTTGAATCCAGACTGGTAATCTCAATAGTCTATTAAGAAGATTTATCGGCCTGGTCATCACTTCTTTTTGGAAACAGGCAGAGTGGCTTTCATGTTCAGAACTCTGCTATGTTTTTCTGTAACAATTTTGTCTCTTTTTTTTTAGTTCTTGTAAGAATCCATGTTTGTTTTGACACAGATGGAGTATGTGTTTCTCTGACTGGCTAATCCATCACGTTCATTTGAGTTTTAGGGAGATTGTATTTGTAACATTTTCAGAAGCATGTATACTTGATGGATCAGGTCATTTGAGTTTTAGAAAGACTGTCTTTGTAACATTTTAAGAAGCATGTAAACTTGGTTGATCAATTAAGTTTTACGGAGCAGATGTACAAAGAGCCCAGATGGTAAAAACACAAGCACTTACCAGGGGGTACTTGAAATGATTTCCGACTTTAAAAGATGATGAAATGTAATATTTGAAGTTACTGGGTACTCGGAGTGTGAAACAAAGCTTAGGCGGGACTAAAACAGTTGGGAACCACTGAGGTAGATAGACATGGTATGACATCCTCCTCTACTAGACACTGGCAGTTAAGTGAAGAAGGTAGAGGTACTGAATATGGTGAAATTTTTGCTGCTGTGGTGGAGGTGGAGCAAGGAATGTTATTATTAAAAAAAGATATCAGGATGATTGACATTGTGTTAAATGTTTGTGGCAGTTGAGTGAAAGTGCACTTTGTCACATCTGCAAACAAAAAAAGCACAGAAATACAAAAGCAGCATATTTGGTTAAGTTGTTTTAGGTAAGTTAGATTTGGGTTATTAAGGTAGGTTTATGTTAAGGTACAATTTTCCTCTCTATTTGACCATCCTTCACAGTGCAGCGCCTGAGGGCTCATCTCCAGATCTTGCTGTGCTTGGTCAGGACTACCGTAGAGAATTGTAGCTAAGTTCATGTTTTGGTTGGTCTGGAAACAGAAGAAACCCACCAGGACACGGGGAGAAACATGCAAAGAACACAGGGCCATGCGGGAGTCGAACCCACAGCCTTCTTGCTGTAAGGTGAGAGTTCTAACGCTGAGATTGTGCCACCTATTTGAACAGTGAGGGTGCAAAACAAAACATTATCAAGATAAATTTGATAGATTCTAGATTATGCTGAAGTGCCTGGAACAAAATAAACTGGATGCAATGTTGAAAGCTCTACGCACCTCGAAAATATTGCACCCTTAAGATGGCAATTAATAATCCAAAACAAAATATTCTAGCTTTTAACAGGACGCAGACACCCATGAATTGGTGAGTTAGATCAATGATCAGCGTTTTCCAAGAGAAACCATGTATAAGTCTTTGTGCACTTCCAGACGGCCGGACCGTGTGGACCAAGGTGTGAAAAAGGGGCCACGGTTTCAAATGGTCTGTGAACTTTATTCAAAACATCCCTCAGCCTTGTCTTACTGCTGCACTTTTACAAGAAAAGCATGTTCACACTCGGAACATTTGATCGCTTTTGGAGTTGGGTCCAAATAAAAACAAGAGTTAAACTGTGCATTGCTTTAGCAGCTGCTTTGTGCTATTGTGCTAACTGTTAGACTCATCAAGACCAAAGCCAATGGAGGAATGCGCTAAATTGATTTGGGGATGGATTTCGACCAATAGGAATGTGGCTGCAGGCGTGGAGTACAAAGATGGCTTCCTGTCTGACGATTGGCAGAGCTTGTGTTTTGACTGCACATCAGCGACTTCAGGCTGTTGCTATTGGTAAGTATCAAAACATTACAACGATTTGAAACAGCTTAAATGTAAATATATGCGCTAAAGTTTAACAGTTCATCAAGATTACGGTCTACAATGTTTTCAGATGTTTGCTAAATCAACCATAAAGCTGTGGAATAGTGTGGGAACGTACGTTTGAATTCGAAAAGGAAAACATGTTGGTGTGGACGTTGCCTGAGGACACGCTGCAAAAGGCAAACCACTGCATTCCAATATAAACAGGTCTTTATGGTTAGAGGCAGCGTTCCAGACCTGACCATTCATAATTCAACTTCAATTCAATGTTTTATTTGAGTAAATAAAGAAGCCGCTGTGTAATGTGAAGATTGAACCGAGAAGTATTTGTTCAAACATATTAAATGATTTTTTTTTACTTCCAACTGCCCTTATGCTACAGTTGAGAAGTTAAGGGTAAGTACTGTAAGGTCCCTTTAGAGCTTACAAATGTGGCCTCTCCCATCAGTAGAACTTTCAGTCGGAAAATGTGGAACGTGGAATGGAATTGTGGCCATAATAACTTGTCAATGCCTGATCCCGTAAGATCTCAGAAGTTAAGCAGGTTGGACCTTGGCACAACTTGGATGGGAGACAACTAGAACCTCAGGTGCCACGTTGGGGTGGCAGCACAAGGAGAAATGGACTTGTTTTATTGTTAAATAGTTTATTTTCAAATTGTCAAGCTTTAGCAGTAGCGTTAACACACAAACACATTCTTTTCTTTTAAACATTACATGGTAATCTTTAGGCTATGCAAAAGAATTGTTAATTAACCTGTAACCAGTGTTTACATAGTTTTGTGGCAGTTAAACACTTCAGATTCACTTTTTGTGGTAGTTGTTGATCTCATATGTGAAGTTGGACTCCCTCGACCAGGTCCCAGTTTCCAAGAAGTATTTACCAGTTCGACTGTAATTTCAAGTGTATCTTTATTCCACTTCTCAAGAATGCACCACTGTGTGTCTTTTTGTCTAGTAAGGATCTGATATGTGTGCATCGTGTACATTTTATTTATGTATTGCTTGTAAATAAAGCAAAATGTAAAGTTTGACTGTCAGCAGTAATAGTGATATACTAACAAGAGAAAAATAGCACAAGGATTGGACAATATATCTGTGACTTCTTAAAAAATAAAGCAATAGTATTTTATTAACTGTTCCTCATCATACTTATGCTGACTGAACCAATGTTAACAAATCAGGAGAGAAACAGTTTTGTCCTACATATGATCCTTCAAATATATTTGCCAGTAATGATTTAAGTGTAAAGTTTTTCAGTTTGTTTTTTTTACAATCCGTGCAAAGTAGTGGAGAAAGAAGCTGTGAAAGTTTCCATTTGCACTTAAACTTTTAATTTGTGTCACAGTTTTTGCACATTAATTTTACTATTTCTAGGACTTAACCTGTTCTGTTTTGTGCACAACTTGTTCTCCCTCTGCTGGTATCCTTGTTGACCGCACTACAATCCTCCCCGCATGTACCTACTTCCTTATTAACTCATTCATGCCCTGGTAAAGCACATTCTTCCTTCTTTCGCCTCAGGCCTAGAAGTAGCAGCAGGTCCCGACCCCGACTCAACCGCGTAAAGTGAATGTCATTTAGCTCTATCTCCGCTCATCAGCCGCTGTCAGCCACTGTCAGCTCCCACAATGAGTTTCTGCCTCCTGCCTGCTGCACGAATCCGGAGCTGGCAGAGTTCTGGGATTTGGGAGTGGAAGTTCTCCTGGAAGACAGTGGAGAGGAATCAGAGAGGGGGGAGAGGGGGAGCTATTAGCCGAGCCAGCAGCCAAGAGCGAGGGCCAAGACTCGGAACATCAATCAGCATTACTCCACTGCCACTGGAGCACTGTGAGGCACAAGGTGGGCAAGAGCACCTCCTACTGGAAGGATAAATAAAAGCAAAGACTGCCCTGGTTAGTCAGACCTATTGTGAAGAAAAGTATACATCAGGGCAAATATTTAGTTTTAAAATTAAATCATGTAGTGCCTTTGATGTTGACTTTTTACACTACTTTTATACACATCTGAAAAAATATGTGATCACACATCACACTTAATTATTTATATGTCACAAACAGAGCAACGCTTCAGTTACATGATGCATCTAAAGCAATGAGTTGAAAAAATATATGATAAAAGGTATGCAAATAATTGGCTTGCGTGAAATGTGTTTGAAATTAACTATTTTACTGAAGTCTTCAAACAACTATAAAAATCTATCAAACTTAAAATATGCTTTGCAACAAATACACAGCAAATGTAACTTGTGTGGCCGGTGTATTTATATATGCGTTGTGTTTTCTGGTTTATGATTGTTGGTGCAAGAGTGAACTACAGGACACAGCCGAACGCTTGGAGGCGATCTGCATTTACAAAAGTGAACAGAGTCAATGTGTGCTGTTAACAGTTGGCCCAAACTACAAAGAAGAGACTATGACATGCCAGTACTTTTACAGGCTTCTTCGCGTCAATAAATAAAAACATCGGAACAACTCAAAGGCTTAACATTGACTTAAATACAAGTATGGTTTGTTCAATGACCAAAATAAAGATGAAATAATGAATAAAATGCACTTAAACACGGGATTACATTGGATAACTAACCTCTTCCATCACAGAATAAGAAGAGAAAGTTACGAAAAACAAAGAAGACATTGTGGGTGTCATAGTGACTGGATGCCAGGTAGAATAAACAGCAAAAAATACATTTTTGTGCAATTATAACTATATATAATGAATCGGTTACACTTGGTTGGTATCTAGAGGTATAAATTGACTCTCAACAGCTTAAGAAACAGTTACAACACAGCTGAAAATAGAAGTATGAGAAAAAGAACTGGCACTTTTGAAAATTAAAAAAAATAAATAAAAATACTATCCTAAAAACTGCTCTTTAGTCTATTCACACTCATTGTTAGCCTGTGAAGCTAGGCTAAGTGCAGCGTGCACCATCTCTATAACTGACCCTTAAATGTGTCTGGTGTGTTGACAAATAGGATTAGATGTGGAAGGACCTGCTGTGTTGGGAAATTGGATGCTTGACTGTGGCACAGACAGTGTATTAATCCAGGTCAGACTCAACAGTGATCATTATTATTCACCTGTCAAATCCCATTGGGCCAACACACAGGCAGGTTGTCTCCAATCGAGCTTGTCTGTTTTTACACCTGCTGCTTACAGCTGTGGCAGATCTGTCATGTATAATTCTAGGTGAAGCAGCCGCGAGCTTGTCCAGGAACAACAGCACACATACAAAGGCATACAGTGTGAAGAAAATAAATACATGTACTCTACAGATAATCTAATAGGGCAGTCCTTTTGTTTTGTTGCACATGCTAAAAATATATGTATAATATATAAATTTACACTTCTGATAAATAGAGAGCTGTCCTTTTTGTCTTCGCTCTCCTGTCTTATAAAAAGACAATACACATCACAAATAACACCAGTGAGAGGCGACAGGGCAGAGTTTCAGGTTCATAAAGAGGACTGACCTGTTGTTGACATGAACAGTGCAGATAAACTTTGATTCTCTGGAGTGTTGTCTTGTGCATTGATGAGAAAATGACAGAGGAGACGAGAGTTTGCTGATCACTGAGCCATGAACAGGTTTGTGCGAGTGAGAATGCAAATGGAGTCACAGAGAGATGCTGGATTCTGCTGACAAGCAAACATTTAGGGAATTGTGTACTTAGTTTGTCGAAGTGGCAGAAATATAATACAGATTTGACTTTTTTGTGGCTGAGTTTTCAAAATAGATAAGATGATATGCACAGACATTTTCAGTAAACACTTTTTCCCACCAGTTTTTTCCCACCTGCTTGTTTTAATTCTCCTTTAATGGCACACTGTAGCATTGTTTTACCTGTTTTTCTTGAACTAATTCATAAAAATGGGTGTTTTTGCTATGAGCAGGCTTGCATCTCCCTAAAATTAACTTTTTTGTGGCCTGGAGGAGGACCTCTTGTTTTTCCTGTAAATTTAATATTTCCAAATATGACATAAAACGTATGTTTATTACAAAAGAACTTCCCAAACTATTGTTTTGATTTTATTTCAATAAGATTACGCATCTGACTTTTCTCTTCCAGGAAGTTACATGTGTACTCAGTTTGTTGGAGTTTCAGAAATTTTAATTTAATCATTAAAAAAAAAAGAAAATCAACATCACTGGAACCTAAACAAACATTGCAAAATTAGGGATGCATCGATCGAACCGCACTGCGTCACCGACAAGACTTGGAGCAGAAAAAAAAAAAATAAAAAAATGAGGAAGAAGCTGCAGCAGCGCGTCTCCCCACTTTCGCTGAGTTAATACTTCAGCGTCTTTTAAAAATGTCTAAACACACAAGAACAGATTCACATCACAAATGTGTTGAAATAACGCTGGTCTTTTGCCGTTTATATCACGTTTCACGTCGCGGTAGAACGAGCGTGTGTGTGTGTGGGGGGGGGGGGGTGCACAGTCAGAGCACAGAGGCTCTGGACCTGGGGGGACACAGGGTCCTGAGTCCTGGGGGGGTTAGAACACAGAGGTTCTGAGACTGGGACAGGCTGTTGCAGGTTTATTAAAGGAGTCATTTTTATGCATAACTGATTTTTTTTTTGTTTCTAAAATTATTTTATGTACAATAATTTGCAAAAATACATAACCTACAATCATTGCAGGGGAGCCTCTTTTGCAGGGGTCCCCTGCAAAAGAGATTCTGAATCTCAGTGGGACTTCCCTGGTTAAATAAAGGTCAATAAAAAAAAAAAAAAATGTGGGAATTACAATTTTTGACTGTACTATATAAGAAATAAAAATCTGAAACAGCTGATTTTTTGTTCTTACGAGTGCTCCTCAGTGTTCTTAGGATTTGTTCGTACAAAAGAACATTTTCCGTTAAGAACAAATTTTGTGAATGCCAAAAATGTTCGTAAGGAGCAGTTAAGAACAAATTTGTTCGTAAGAACGTTTCATGAATGAGGCTCTTTGTCTTTAAGTATCTCCTGATACCCGATATCAACTGATACAAGTGTGAGGACTGAAATTACTTTTCTTTCTTATCAAAAAATAAGAAATTTTGTCAAATAGTGTTAATTAAATTATTGATAGTGCAAGCCACAACGTAACTACTTAGATGTTCTGGATCAACACCCGCCAATAAGTTAGTCTTATTATGTCAAATTAAAGGCAAATGATATTGGCTGAACCGATATCATTGAGCTGATACCCGATTTAGCAACATTTCCTGGATAGACACTAATATCCGATCCCAGTATAAGATCGGTGCATTGCTAATCAAATTACAGATTATCTTTAAAGTTTAAATTACTTTCTACGTTCATTCTGTTAGTCTCACATACACAGGCAGCAGCAGTGAGTCTAACAATAGCACAAAAGAAACTGCAGTAACAGTGATGATCAAAAAGAAGAGTCGGCCATGACATGAGAACCTTACAGACAGTACTGTGAATATACAATGAAGACAAATGAAAGAGGTGCAGTTGTTTAGTGGGACTACGACACTAACACCTGACTTACTGACACTATAATGGTATTTAGTTGCAAAGAGTTTACCGACAGTGCATCTCAGTTGTGTATACTGCTGCTGGCTCCAACACCACACATTTTACAGCTTCAACAACTTCTAACACCTTCATCGAATTGAGCTTTATGACACTGTGGTAGAATATACACGTCTGACCTGGAGAGACTTCTAACGCATCAGAAGCCTCATTCATATTTATATCCACATGTCACACGTTACCAGCTGTGTACTCACATATCTACAGTCTGTTGATCCTCCTATGATTTGATATTTGTGTATGATTACCGAGGTTAATGACTCTGCCTCTTTTTAGATTAGTAAGTTGTCGCTGAAGCTGGCTACACATAGAAAATGTTTTGCCCAATTCAAAGCCCAATTTGCAGCTACACAACTTCAGAGCGGTGTGGTGTGAGAGGTGTAGTTCCCTCTGCGTTGTGTGTATATTTGTGTCGGAATCAACCACGGGACACTGTCAAACGTTCTCCATTTAATCTGGAACACAACAAAGGCAAACAGCTTCAACACCTGTTGCTAACCGCAGTCGGCCAAACATTTCCCACCACAGGAGTTTAGCAAAAAGGGAAGAAGATCATCAAGTGTTGGTGGAGGTGCAAAATGGCAGCCCTGCTTCTGTTAGTCTGCCCTGGGTCAGCTGTGGATACAGTAGAAGCTTACCACCATCATGTGAGGTGTAAATAAATACTGCATAATGTGAAGCCTTTCTACAAGTGTCTTATTTTTATTCTATTTAACCAGGAAGTCCCTTGAGATAGATCTCTTTTTCGAGGGAGACCTGGCCAAGAAGCACCACATAATCAGTAAAACATTACAACAATGATAAACATATAAAAAGTAAAATATCCAGCTCAAGAATGACATTTACAACTTTCAGAGAAGACATTTTAAGAAAAAACGTAAAAGAAATCAGTGAAATGAGTTTCAGAAGTTTTCTGAATATTGCAAAGAAAGAAGGAGACCCAAGACACTCTTCATATATGATTAAAAATGTGCTGATTAATCAGCATATTTTAACACTGAATTAGCCCAGAAAAATAAAGGCTTTTATTCTATGCGGAGTGCCTTGGGTCCTCTTCTTTCTTTGCAATTTTGTGTTCCCAATCACCAATGAGCACCTTCAAATATCATGTAAGATTTCCATGAGCATTTTTGGAATTTTCTTTTTTGAACTTTTCTGAATATTGTTCCAAGCCCACGAAGCTGCGTACGAGAACACTGTTCTGCCCAGTTCTGTGTTAATCCTGGGCAACTTGAACAGAAGCCACGGCGAAGAACGTGAGTTGTTCACTGGAGTCAGGAGCTGGCAGGTATGATGGCAATTTATCCATTATGGCCTTATGTATAGAAATAGGCCAATGTTGATGTCTTCTGAGGCTCAGCGAAGGTCAGGATACAAGTGCATACAGCTCACAGTGGTGGGTCCTGAATGGAGCGTTTGTAATAAAACGTAATGCACTGTGATAAACTGTGTCCAGCTTGTGCAAGACTATGGAGGCTGCGTTTGTATAAATAATGTTTCCATAGTCCAAAACTGAAAGAAAAGTGCTCTGAACAAATGTTTTTCATACACCAAGTTTTAAACAGTTCTTATGTCTCTAAAAAAAGCCAAAAAGAGCTTTTAGCTTCTTTAGCAGATGATCAACGTGAAACGCAAAAGACAATTATAACAGACATTTATAACAAGTCACTTTGTCTGGGATTGATGTTTTAAAAAGCGCCATGTGCATCCAATGTATAAATATTATTTCACTCTAACATACATGACAACTTTGAGTGGGAAAATGAGAAGGAAAATCAGTTACAACATGCTGCCAAAAGTCAATTTTGTGTTATATGCCTCACTGGATGTTAGTACACACATAAAACAATAAGTAATGTCTGGAATAAAATAAGCGGTAAAATTTCATGAGTTTTATAGCCATAAATTATGTCAGGTATTAGCATAGCCACATTAGCATTCACAAAGTCAACTAATCCTCATTCAGCATCATCACTCTTGTGTTTACTACATGATTGCTCCCAGTCTGAAAACTCATTATGCCCCTTTTAGCACTGTGATTTATACATTGTGACTTGCCCATCACAATTACATTTATCTTCTCATCTTTTCATCATCATCCTGTTTTGTATGGGACCAGTAATTCATTTAGGGATTTATGAGTGCATTCAAACTGCAAATCAAGTGAGCACAATTTGGAAAACTGCTCGCTCAAAGTACAATGGCTCACATTAAAATGCACAATGTTACAGATGGTGTGCAAAATGGGACGAAACATTTGGTACATAATTAAAAAATACTGAAAAAAATGTTGGTGTCCAAGTCCAAAAAATAGTTACTGTTTGTGCAAATGGGGAAATAACTGTTTAGAAGTTTGTTTACGTAAAGCAAATAAGTTGTAGTCGACATGTGTTTAAGCAATGGAATAACACACAGGGGAAAATTATCTTTCATCAGGATCTCTTCAAAATAGTTTTGAAGATGCAAAACAAATCCAGGGATAGAACTGTACTTCCTAAATATTTTAGCTCAAGTAGTTCAGATTAATGTTCATAAAATGTTAATGTTTTTCTTTTTTTGTTTAGTCAACCTATATTTTGATACTAATCTACCAATACTACTGATTACCCTAATCTTTGCACTATTGAGCCCACCTGAATATGAAAGGAAAAAAAGGGCATGAAAAAGTATTGACTAGGACTTGATCTTAAGACCAATCTCCAGATCGCTTGATAAAGATCTTGGTCTTGTCTTGAACTCAAGCGCATTTAGACTCAGTCTTGTCTTAATCTCGAAGTTGCTTGGATTCGGATTCAGGGTCTGACATCAAGACCATGTAACACCATGTTCTACTAAACCCCAGTTTGCAGTAAGGACAGTAAGGACACTGACAGAAAATCACAAAGAAAGTCTTGATTTGGTCTTGATGGACTTGGTCTCGGCCCAGTCTCGACTTTTAAAAGTCTTGGTCTTGTCTCGGTCTTGACCCTCAGTGGATTTATTCTTGTCTTGTACTCGGAACACTGTGGCCCTGGAAAAGTCCTGGTGCCGATTAGTGTGGTGTTGACTACTACACTAAGACCTCACTTGTTTGTAGTGAGTCAATGAGAATCTAGTGTTTCTACAAAACCCTGTACAGGCCACAAAGTTCAAAGCTTGAGACAAAAGTAGCTGCTATAATCCAATAATACGATGTTTGATACAAGTTAGTAATAACTATGCATTATTTAGCCTTATAAAAACTTAATCAATACATCTTTACACAAAATGAAGTTCCTATTTATGGATATTTGCTCACTGATAATTACAATAAAGCTTTTTTTCAGTTTCTTAAAATGTATATTCTGAAGATGATCTTTTTTTTTTTTTTCATGTATGTCAGTTCCTTCCCAACACTGAAATTTGCTGTAAAAGCTAAAATCTGGTACAAACATCTCTGCCAGTGTGCTTAATGTAATTGTGCATTGCGCTTAATAAACATTACCTTTCAGGAATATTAGATTTTGTGCATTATTTGTAGTTTTGTTCTTCTGGTGACTGGTGAAGTTACTTAAATTTATCTTATCAATTTTACTTTTACTTGAGACATTTGTTGATTCTCTACTTTATAGTACATGAGTAATATTATTTTAGAAATAATGACAAATGTTCTTGGCTGCTCTAGTCACATATTTGGGTTGAAGATAGGATATATGTATTTTTGTGTTAAGATAGACCTATAGGTTTTTATTTATGTGACATACCTACAATGAGACAGAACAGTATTGTTATCAAACGAAACATAACTCACAGTCAGAAAGCATCTAACTACAGACCTTCCAGGGATCATTTTATCACTGTCTTTACTACAACATTATTCTCGCGGACATTTCTGCGAACAATACGATGTGAATTACGTTATGAACCAGTGGATCAGTCGCCCTTGTGTTTCCAGTGAGCGGGGCGGTGACATGATGAATTGAAGTGACCGATCGTGTTCCCGTGGCTCACAGTGGACTATAATCAAGACAAATGCTGCGTTTTCATTGCTCACTATTGTAGAAAACTCCTAGCACTGGACTTTCTGACAGTCGGAGAGAGACAGAATCAATGGATCATCTATTATGTCTTGCTCTTAATGAAAAGCTAGTGCACTGGGTGAATAAAGTGTTGCCAAAAGGAAGTCCTCTGGGCCCTCACTGCCTTTAGCCTGATGTCATGATCAGTTTTAATACTCAGGCGGCTTGTCCTCCGCTATTGACTCGAAGCTTAATGGCTTTTTGTGCGCATGCATCATTCTAACTGTGCTTGTTTTTCAACCGTTCGATTCTGTCCGACACCACTTATCCATTACGCTGCTTAAAGTGCCATCTATCCCAGTGTCTGTCCGCTACACTGCTGCCTTCTCAATCATCCCAGGGCCTTTATGAGTACATGATATGTGGGTAGTGAGAATTATTGCACCGTTAATCAGATTTTAGGTGTAAGAGTGCAGTGGAAGCAGAGATTGACAGAAGTGATTGACTGCGCGCTCACCTGCTGAGTCACACTGTAGAGGGAGGCGACAGACTGAACTTCCTGGTAAACAACCCGACTTCGTGAAAGGAAAAGTTGCAGGAGTCAATTTTGTCGCGGCTCTTGTCAGTTCAAGATGAGGACAGTCTAATTTCTTTAAAGACATGTTTCATTGAGCTGTAAGGGTAATATTTGCAGATAACGCAAAGTTTCAAATAGATTTAAAAAGTTAATTTGTGGTTTGTCAGTCCAGTCTTCACAATAGAGCTGAGGCTACAATCTTTCTGTTTGGTATAATGTGTTTTAGTGAAGAGGAAGGTGAGCAACAAAGGCTAAGCTCTCCACAAATCGTCATGGTGATGGTTACATAATCAAATGTAAAAAAAAAAGGAAACAACACGGGTGAAATGTGTTCCTCTTGATGAATGAAAAAGATTGTAGATTGAGGTTCAATTTCGTGAGCGGCCTTTCCGAGCTCTGAGTCAACCAATCACAGAAAACCCGGAAATTCTACCAAAAAAGCGACACAATGTTTTCGTAAACATGTAGCACGAGGATTTTTTCAGTCTGAAGCCTGTCAACACAGTTTGCTGCTCAGGTTTTAAGGAATTGATACATTAATTGTTCAAAACCAAAGCACGAGTTGAATCAGCTACGTTCGCCTTCTTGAATGTTTTGAAATGGAGCTTGAAAGCAACTTTTGACTTTTTAGTGTCACGTGTCAGAATCGCCGTGCTTGATTGGATCGTCTTAACTTTGGGAGACGACTTTATTGGCTAACCGTCAGGTCCCAGACCCTTCTGCATTCAAACAGAATGTAAGAAGGGCTGGCTGGTCAGGCAAGCAAACTCCAGCGTTACTGCTCCTTGTATTCACTGAAGATTTTATTCTGTTTTTCTTTTCTTTAGAGCTTGTTCTCACTTATGATTAGAGCCTCTTAGGGTTTCAGTTTCACAAAGAGTCCAGCTATTTTAAAAGATTTAAGTCAGTTGTTTTAGCAAAAATATGCCGAAATGTTAAAAACATGCAGTCTCATGGTTATGTCATTTCCACAGATCTCATATGAATGGAGTCACTGCTTGTTTCTGTTGTGATAGATAAGATAAATCTCATAATTAAGGCAAAACAATAACGCACTGAGACAAGCGAGACCCTCCACCCAAAATGTTAGGCTACAAACAAAAGTGTAACTATTTCATATTTGAAGGTCCACTGTGTAAAGTTTTAGCCGAAAATTTGAATTGAACAAGTCATGTTTATTGTTTTATTTAATGTGTATTGTTTTATTTTTCTACTATTCATGTTGCCAAGTGTAATAAGTCTGCAGAGACGATTTTGGGGTATACAAAAATAAATTGATTTGATTATTTGATTTGATTTTGAAGTGGACATTTTAGTGGACTAAAAATGAAAATAATTGAGAAAATTATAAGGTGTGCCTGTAACAAGCTGACTATTTGATGTTTTGGATATATTGTTCATTTAGCTAAATAAAATGTATCTTCATTAAGAATACTCCAAATGATATCTTGGTCTTCTATATTTTAATGAGACTATGCAAGTGGCTTTACCTCAAGCAAGTTACACTGTGTCATTTTAATATGTTATTGTGTGAATGTGAAAGACCAAACCAAAGATACTATGAGTATCTTTGTGTTGAGCTTTGTCAAAGACGAATTTCTGCCACATGCCGCCGGGGCAGACAATAAAGTTTTTCTATTCTATTCTATTCTATTCTGAAAAACTTGTGTTCCAAGATTGACAACTGTCAGCTTTGTATGTTGCACTTCCTGAGAAGAGGCTGTATATATAACAACAGCACAATGACAAAAATACTACATGAAAAAAAAATAATAATAATAAATCAAAAATTGTAAGTTTAAAATTGCCAACTGAATTTTAAATTATTAGTTATAAAAATGCCCATAGCTTTTGTTGTGTCTTGTACAGCACAGCAGAAATTGCCTCATTCATTCATTTTTTACCAATTGTTCCTGTTAGGGGTGGTGGGTGGAGCCTATCCTTTGGGCCTTAGGTGGGTAACACCCTGGACAGTGCCCAATTCATTGCAAGGATGAAAATAGAGACAGACAATTGTTCACTCTCTCATTCTTTAACTCTTTTACAGTGATGCCAATTGACCTATACATGCATGTTTTTGGAGGTGGGAGGAAGCCAGAGTACCTCGGTATAACCCATGGTGACACGGGGAGAACATGCAAACTCCACTAAACAAAATTATGAAATGATGATTAAGTCAAGCCCACGATCTCCTTATTGGGAAGTCAGAGCTCCAACCACTCTGCTACTGTGCACCCCCAAAAAATGATCTCATCCAATTTCGAATTGCTATAATGAATGTAGGTGATTTTTTCATGTATGAAATGTTGTGAGTGAAAAATTATAGTTCAATCTGGGCATACACACAAAAAGGTGTATCAGCCTTTTACATGTGTTACTTTAGGTCAGGTGAGGTCTTGTGTCTTTGAACAAAACAAAGCAGTTGACAGCTGTTTTGTAAATGTCCTGGCTCTTTCTGTGTCCATGGCTCTGAGCTATAGTTCTGAGATTTACAGTCTCATTACAGAGGCATCATAAAGCCATCGTGTTTATTAACGCCTCAGATTTATATTCAAATGTCATTTATGTGTCGCTGTAGAAACATGTGCTAATGGGATTTCAACTGTGCAGAAGAAATGGAGATGTCAGATTGGTGCAGTGTTTTTCATCAGTTGTTCTCATTCTGACTTTGCTATTTGTCATAAAAGCTGATTGGCTCATAGGGGATTTCAGCTGCAAAATAATTACAGATACGTCTTATTTAGCTGAGTTCTGAATAGACTTCAGACTTAATTGTTTTCAGCTAAAGAAGACTGATTTTGTTTTTATCTGCTGCATCTATGACACCCAATAAACACTGGTTTATTGTTTTATATTTAGACATTTTAAATTGTCTTGCTAATTAAAAAAAAAAACACAGTTGGAAAACTGTTTCGCTGATTTCCGTCTGGCCTTATAGATAAATGGGAAAAACAAGAATTTTGAGAAAAATGTTTATATCTGATAGTGAAACTTTGATATTAACAAAAATGGATTCAGAAGTAGAAAATGCTTATTGTATAAGGAGACACAAATGAGGGAAGGATGGAGCACGAGATTAGCAGCATCTGCAGTGGGTGTATCAGACTGTTGTGGTGAAGAAGGAGCTGAGTCAAAAGGCCAAGCTCTTGAGTTACCAATCAGTCTACGTTCAAACCGTCACCTATGGTCATGAGCGTTGGGTAATGATTGAAAGGACAAGATCACAGATGCAAGCAGTCGAAATGAGTTTCCTCTGCAGAGTGGCTGATAAAGATAAGATGAGGAGCTCAGTCTCACGGGAGGAACTCGGAGTAGAGCAATTGCTACTCCAAGAGCCTTAGCTGCCTCCCTGGTGATGCCTCCCTGGTGAGGTGTCCCGGGCATGTCCCACTGGGAGGAGACCTCAAGGAAGACCCCTGACACGTTGGCGAGACTATGTCTCTCGACTGGCCTGGGAATCTACCTATCTTGTAAATGGTCTTTCTTTGCATTGCACTTTACACCTTTCAAGACACTCAAAGCACTTTACAATGAAGTATCTACTTACCAGTGTTCACAGACACTAACGGGTTAAGTGCCTTGCCCAATGACACAATGACCATTCACTAGCTGTCCCACTGTGGCACCTGATGTTCCAGGGGTCTTTCCTAGTACTGACAAGGCCCTGTCTTGCTTAGCCTCTGAGATTTGACAGGATCAGGCTTTGACAAGCAAGTATCTATCTGCCTGTCAATCTGTTTCTACAATGTTTGAATGCAGTAGTTAGTTTGCTTGTATCCTTTCCAACTATACTTCTTGTTTTCCTCTACGCTTTGGCACTTTGTCAGGAAAGCAGATCCAAATGATTATTATTTGATTAGCAACTTTGCACTTTGCTTCTCTTATTGTGCTGACTGCCGTGGCTTTTATCTAAATATTTTACATTCATGGCACTGATAGCTTTCTCCTAATTTACGCCGTTGGCTTGCCACTTTGTCTTGAAAGCTGACTGACTCGCACGGGAATTCAGTTTTCTAGCTAATTACGGATTCATCTTCTTAAGCTGCAATCGGAACTGACACTTTGTTAGGAGCTGCCTCGGTCTTTGGTGATTAATAAATGTGATGTATGGAGCTCTTCATATGACGTCCCCTACATTTGCTGCTAATTTGCGTCGGTGGAAAAGATGAAACTCGGCAAGCCCCGTCTCCAGGAGGTGACACACTCTGGCATCAAAGCTCAATTGTAGCTTATTAATCTGTGAGAGTATGGGCTGTGGTGCGACGGTTCAAACAAATCTCACTTTCAATTACTCACGGACAGATAGATTCAAATTTATGAGTGAGAGAAGCATGCTCATCAAAGCAAATAAACCCTGTTGCAAGTCCCCTCCCTCGTCTCGTGGAGAAGCTGATTGAAGCCAAATGATTGCATTTCATCAGAGCTCATATATATTCTGTCTTTAGCCACTTAAGGCAGATAGTGCAGGTTTTCTCACAGGATTCCACACGCACGCAAAAGGAACCAGCTGGTGAGGAGATACACTGCTTCCGTGACAGGAAAGGGGTTGTGCAGAGTTGAAATCAGATCAAGAAGATAATCTGGAAACATGGTTGAAACTTATCTATGTTTGCTACATGTTCACTTCCTGAGAAAAAAAAAATTGATTGAGACCTAAAACAAAAAAATAAAAATATAAATTACCCCTTGGACAAAAAAAAAAGAAGAAGAAGTGGAGGTACCCTTACTTACATAAATGACCACATTGGTGTGTTTTTTTGAAAAGATATATGAGACATGAAGACTGGCAAGCTTAAGAGATATTTCCAGAGTACTTTCCAAAATGTTTCTAGTATTTGATTTTGTGCTGTAGTGTGACAGATACAGTATGGTACATGTCTTCAGACTTTTGTTTTCTGTGACTCTTTGATCTCAGAAAATAGTGAAGCAGCAGACCGCAATGTGGCTATCATGTCATTATACAAGCATTCTTGCAGAAATGTATGTGAATCCGTCTGGCTTTTGACAAATCAAGTTGCCTGGTGTAACAGGTACCTTGCAAGAAACCCGAACCTGCCTCGCAGTTGGTGTACACCCAGCGTTATGCCTAGTGTGCATTAAATCTGGGTCGGGACCAGTGCAAGTCCTGCAAAAGGCTCCACAATAACCTTTTTTTTTCCAAGAAACCTCATAAGCATTCTCACTGGAATCCACATGAATCTGCACAGCAGAGGTCAAACATGAACTGCAGTGCATTAGAGATGGTCCAACAGGCAGAAACCCATGCGTGTCCTGAACCGACCTAACAGTCCATGTACATAAAATGTTATTTTCACGTGGTGCCTATTAGGGTTATGCAAGCACCATTCAACTTTTTCAAACTTCATAAATGTCAGTGGAGCTGTAAGTTATGTGTGTAATGTGAGTGTCCGTGTTCTTTTCCCTTTTGGTGCATTGTGATCTATGGGGCTTGAACTGGTCAGACTCGGGGGGAGGCATGTTCCATATTTTGGTCGCATGGCATCAGAATGGCAGAACACCGGTGAAATGTGAAACTATTCTCATTGACAACAACAACTGCACAATTCTTGCAGATCGTGGTGGAATTGGATGTATTATTAACCTGTTAGCGTCCTTTTATTTTTAAGATTTCTCTGAGCAGCCATAAAGTGTGACAAGCTCCCTTTTGACAGGTTTTGTGGGAAAGATAAACAGATTTTGCTTGTTTCGCTCTGAGTTGGGACTATGCACCCAGTCTACATAAAAAACACAAGTCTCATAACATAATCCATCTATTCCAACCACCTGGACAACTCTGTAAACCAAACTCCCTATTTCTGCTACAATAAACTGCTGTTTTAGTTTGTTTTATAGAGAGCTCTGAACCTTCTGCCGTCATTTTTTGTGGTTGTTTTTAGTTTTTGAGTCTGTGAAATGTGCCACAGTGTTGACAACCCCATACTGTGTAACATCGCACTATTGTTATTTCACAAACTCGAACACAAACCGACTGCTGTGGCTTTTTCAAAAAATCCCTTATACATTTATAGGTGATGTTTGGTCGCAAGGTGAACTTTTGTCCTTAGTTGCACTTACACTTTCAGCTCGAATACAATCTTGGTAAAAAATCTTGAGAATAAGTTTCACAATATTTCCGGACAGTCCTGAATGACCCATGTCTAGTGCATAGTTTCATAGGTTTTTAAACAAAGATGTGCATCTTTGGCTTCTCAAGGCAGCTGTTAAATATCCAAAAAAGATTGGACTGAGATTTATGTTTGTTTCTTGTGAAATTATGACATGTTTTATAGCACTTTATGATTCTGCTGGATTGCTGCCTGGTTGGGAAACTTTTCTCAGACTAATAAATCGCAGTTATGTAATGTAAGTGGTCAACAAGATCTCCAAGTGTTATAGGGCAGCTACACAAACAATAGCTAAAGGGACAACAAATGCACAATAGCTGAGTGTATTATGGTTAAAAAAACAGTTGTTTTACCAATTTTTACCATCTTAAAAATTAAACTTTATTCATATGTTTTGTTCACTTTTTTGAACCTCATAATTCTTCACAATGAGCTTAGAAGTGCTTTCACAACTTTCAGAAAGCAGAGTGATTGACCCTTGTCTCATCTACATAAAGATAAGAGGCTTACTAAAGACTTACTAAATCATTTCAACTTATTTTTCAATGTATCTTTTCTGTTACTGTTATCCAGGTTCCTACATTTCAGAAGTATTTGGTATTGTTTCCTTGTTGTATTAGTTTTATATTGCAAAGCAGGAAGTTTGAAATGATCACTTTCACTTAACATAAATTATGTGTAAATAAATGATACAGCTTCAGCAGTTGACATCACACGATAACTTAACATGCATCACTTAACGTGACAAAGACCATGGAATACCAAAAAGAATGTGGTTTATTTATTCGCAAAACAGCCTATGTTTTTGCTAAAATAGGCCAGAGTGCATCAGCACAATGTTGTGTCGCGATCGGTCTTACAGTGGCCATTGTAACCCGCATTTAGTTTAGCAAAGACAAAAACCTTTATTCTTGCAGGTTAACCTCCTGCCCGATTGCCTCACTTCCTCTAAGTTTTGCGCTTTACTTCCTCCTTTTGCTCCGTTGCGGCTGTGGCGTGGTCAGGTCAACGTTTCAAACAAAGCATCAGACCCCTCTAAATTGCTCACTATGCTGAAACTTAGCACCTCCATATATATTTTCCTCATTGGGTCAGGCATGGAGAGTTTTTTGTCCAGGATTAAAAAATCAGGTTTTTTGTAAATGAACATTCAATTCTATCTATCTCAACTGATGGCGAGCTAAAGACTGCGGTAGGATAAAACTTTATTATTAACTGCTACCGGATCGAACCACTTGGATTGTTATTTCTGGATCAGACTGAACTTTTGAAACTTTAAACCACATTTTGGAGATACTATACCGATTTTGAACTCTTTACCCACATACACGGGGAATCAATTTTTTTTTATTTTTGTAATTTTTTTTTATTGTTTTGTTTTATCAATTGCTTCTTTGATTTTTAATATATTTACCTAAACTTACATTCGCTCTCCTGTGTTATTCTTTCACGATCACCTTAGGCTCTTCAAAGAACATATCTTCTGTTGCAGCTAAATTAAGTAACCGTAGTCAACCGCCTATCCCTAAACCTGCGTTACACCATCTTTGACTGTACAAATTTTAAGACGTAGCTATATGGTTATCAATGGTTAGAAGTGTTTCAAACCAGCATTTAGCTATTTATTTAGAATGTAGCAATATAAAACCCCAAAGCCTCACACAGTATTTGAGATTTTGTTTAACCATCAATCAGAAAGTCCTATTGAAGAACGCCCTAAATGGCACTGTCTGCGACGTATCAGTCCTCTAAATCTCTCCAGTTTAACACTGACTGGAGCAACTACACGGTGTCAAAGAAAAGAGCAGATGTATAATTCTAAAAAGGATTAGAACAAAGCTGTAGTAAATGGTGGCGTGTTGAGATGCTGAGCACAGCTGCGTTGGTGGGGAGTCTCTGAGTGCATTATAAATTTACATGACTGATTAGTCCAGACAGATGGTGAACAAAAGATACAAAACAAAAAAGCATACGACTTCAACACATGGCAAGGATCTAATTCACTTAACCTTTAAACTTTCAAAGATCAAAACGAGATACTAAAATAGGCTCACCAGGGTATTAAAACTCCAAATCTTCTTATTTACATCACTCTTCTTTGTTTTTTGTCCATGGCTTTACTTTGCCACTCAAGCATTTTCACATAGAATTGGAAAACAAACTTTATTGGCGCGCACAGAAGCAGAGTGGTTAGTGCTCTGTCTTTCCACTATTGTGAATTTGACTCCCGGGTCAAGCAAGTAAAAATTTTGCAATCTCTCTGGTTGGAGTTTGCATGTTCTCCCTGTGTTGCCATGGGTTCTCTTGCTCACACCTCCTAAAGCATGCATGTTTAGGTTAATTCGGCATCACTGTAAATTTCCATTGTGAATGAATGAGTTAATGATCTGTGTCTGCTTATGTGTAAACTCTGTGAGGGTTTGGCCACTGTTCAGGGTGTTCCCCCACCTAAGGCCCAAAGTCACAGAGATAGGCTCCAGTTGACCCTAACAGGAACAAGCAATAGAAAATGAATGCATGAATACATATTTGCTCAGTTACCTAATGCATTCTGAGCCTCATAATTCTTCACCACAACAAGCTTTTATACTTACTTAATATGTATACTTTTATACTTAACTTACTTAACTTTCAGAAGTCACTTTGGGGGATTTTAGGAATCATACAGGTAATTTATACTGTAACTCAAACATAACTTAGACATTAGTGTGAACAAATCATTCAAGTAGAAGAGGTAATTTATTAGAGCAGCAACAAGTAATTTAGTTGGATAATTGTTAACTAGTCTCTGATAGGCTTTGAAACATGCCATGAGCTGAGAAAAAATATTTTTGTGTTTTTATGCAAACACTTGTCTACCTGTAAATCTACACTTTTTTGTTACATCAACCTGTATTCATATGACGTTTGTGTTATGTAATCATTGAAAACCAACCAACTAATCGATTACCAAAATGATTGTTAGCTGCAGCTCTAATAATATTGAGTTACAGATAAGGCTTAAAGTCATTTGGGTATGCTTCAGTCACCTGCCACTCCTAACAGGAACGTAAAACATAGAAAATGAATGAATAAATGAACGAATTGCATTAGCAGAATCCAAGCATGGATAAAGTTCAATATCTCCTCTGTTGCTACTGTACTCTTACCACAGGTTTCTTACTGTGTGGCCTGAAAACAAGTCACCGGTGACTCTCCATTTCTCATTATCTGGAGCTGTAGCTCACTCAAACTCTTGGCCTTGTGTTCAGGACAAAGCTGCAGGGAAAGTGGGGTCAATACGACGGGTGAGACGATGAAAAATGCTGATTTTCTTAAAACATGCACTATCTCCTCACAGAACCTTGGGAGCCCGTCCAATGCCAATCCTTCATTTTGCCTTTGAGCATTTGTTTCCACTTGAAGCCGCGAGGACCCACTCATCAGAATCCTTGACATTTTTGATTTTTCAGTTGGCTGTGGACTTGTGGAAAAGCATCCCGGAGTTTCCCTGTCTGAAGTAAAACCACAGTTTCCTAAAGTTAACATCCAGGGACTTGTGTTTGATATGTGAGCGGTCAACAAACCAAGTCAAGAAAAGACTGCAGTTTTTATGCTTTTCGTCTGTCAACAGTCAGTCACATTTCAGTTCTTCATAATTCTCCCATGATTCGATTTCATGGCCAATAACTTTGCCTGGCGAGAGGAAACAAATGACAGGTTGATTGCAGCTATTCTTTGCTCTGAATGTTTTTCTGTTTTTAATAGCAGGTTTCAATGTTGGAGTGCTTACCTATTGTGTTCCATTAGAGAGTATTCATCAATCTCGTCATGGGGTCAAAAGGGTAAATAATGCACCAGAATATCAAGAAAGAAAGTGTATTCGGCCTTTTCAAACAGTGGGAACTTTTTTCAGTTCCTAGTACTTTTATTTATTTTATTTTTTGTAGCTCCAGTCCCCTTTTTTGGCGCGTTCATATAGAGCAGGAGCTATGGACTGGAGCCACACTTTAGGGACTTTTTTAGCTCCTGCTCTGGGGCAGGTACTTTCCACTTAGACCATGCAGGAACCTTTTTGGTGATGAATACACATTTATAATACTAGCTTTGTTTGGAAACATGTTTTTTATGTTCTAACATTTAGATAAAGTGTCCTTATCCTCGAGAAAAAATACTTAAAACCAGTAGCTCCAAAAATATGTAAATGTTTGAATTTGAATATGGTAACTATATTTAGTTTTAACAGTGAATATTTGTGTTTTATTGTAATTTCAGTGTTGTTTTAAGCTTTTGTACATCATAGTTATCTGGGAAAAAAATTGCTTTAGCCAAAATGTTCCAGACTATACAGATGCTAATATTCAAGCTTTTTAGCCCAACTTTCACGAACTGTTACTGTGTGAACGGGATCATGGGAACAGGGTAGTTTGCATGAATAAAGGAAATGTTGGGACTTCATGGTACTTTCATATCTCAGTCGAATGAATCAGCCAGAAAGCAGACGATTCCATTCCAAATTGTCTGACATGACACCATTGGGGTCATTTGGCTCCAGGGTAGACCGGGACTGTTTTGCTTTAACCTGTCAAAATCAAGTCAAGTTAATATTTGACACAAGATCAAAGAAAGGGAACATACAGTCAAACTCTGGTTGGTTCTGCCAAACACACCCATTCATCTCTGCTGATTGGCCAAAAGTGCTGCCTGGTTTTTGAGAACTGTCTGCAGTTCTGCAATACTCACAGCAGGAGTGAGATGAAATGGAACGAAGGCACTAGATTGTGCTAACCTATAACATTCCCCCACCAAAGTATACCTTTAACTTTGTTTTTTGGCTTTACTGTATCATTGAAAAAACAATCCTGAACTTAAAGGTCCCAACATTTGCTTCCTTAAAAATGTAAACAAACTGAAATCGTTTATTTTAGACTTCTTGCATCAGTTTACATGTTTCGCTCACTTACCTAACGCATTCTGAGCGTTGGGTAAGTTAGGTTTTTTTGTCACGACTGTTAGGAGCGAGACATGGCGATGTGCTAACAGCAGTTTGCCACACTGCTAACAATAGTAGACAAACTTAGACATTTATAGACAAAGTTAGGATAGATACAAATTTTCACGTGAATAGATACATTAACAAGATAACTGTGCTTGGGAGGAAATTGATTTAAAGTGAGTTTGTTATAAAAAAAAAGATCCCTTTAACAGTTCTTTAACGTATAGAATATGTGATGATGGAGTAAAGTCAAACATCTGGTAGAACCGAATCCACACAGCTCCTATCTGTTACTTTAAAATAGACCTGACTCGTGGCAAGAAACTTTGGTGTGAATGCTTCGGCCTTTTTGTGTCAGTGGATCCATAAAACTGCATTCAACCGAGCTCAGAGGACGATGACTTTCTCATTCGGCCCAATTCAAAAGGCAAGGTCCTGCACCCTCTCTACCTGAGCTGCTCCTCTTCAAAGAAACTCAATTTTCACTCCAGAGGAAAAAAAAAGTCTGATCCAGCGCCTCCATGTATCACCCTCTCTCAGCTCTTTCTCCCCTCTGCTCTGCTCCACTGTCCAGCGACTTGTTCTCGGCGCCTTTGGACGTCGGACGATTACTGGATTCTGTCACCCAGGAAATCCCGACACTTTATTTTGGAGGCAGACAAAGAGGCGGTGATGGGTGATGAGTTTGTAGCTGCTGGGGGATTTGACAGACTCTGGGGGAATAATAAAGCAATTTCAGCCTGCCAGAAAAGTCAGAGAGATGGAGACAAGGGAAGGGAGAAAACACTAGAGGAAGATATAAATCACTTGGCGGAGAATTGTGTTGGAGAATGAGACAGTTACACGGCGGAGCAGCAGTGTGACGGCTCCGGCACAACATTTAGGAGGAAAACACTGCGGTAAAAGAATAAAATTGTGATGCTGCAGGTTGGACGGAAATGTAGTGGAAGTTTCAACAACAAAATAGAGCCAAGGTGCATGCTCTGTATCTGCTTAAATATCTGTTTTCTGTCTTTTGTATCTAGTAGTTGTATTACATATTGCTAAAGGTACAGAATGTGGAATAATGAGCTTATCTCAATCTTTCCTATTTCTTTTATTGGCCAGTCTTTGTCCTGCTCTGAGTGAGTGACAGATTAAACCAATCGCAAACAGTTACGCAAATATAGTAAAATTCAATTGTGATATGGCTTTAAGAAAATTGTGATAATAATAGGTTGCTATATTGCCCAGCCCTGTCCAAATGTTGTTGTCACAAGTTTTGAGTACGCATGTATTTCCAAACAATAAGTAGCTACTTTTTTATTTTTTTTCACTGACATTTGATTTATTAAATATAAATGCACAAAGTATATATTAAGTATATAATAAGTGTGAGCATAGGCTATATTATTTCTCATTTTCAGGGAAAAGATTAAAATTACGCAAAGCTTTAACTCTGTTCTCTTTTTATGCATTTGCAGTAGAGATGGAACGATTCACCAAAGTCACAATTCAATTTAGTTTTCGATTTTGCAGCCAAGATTTTAAATTTTGTTAGTTTATCTATATTGGCTTTTTTTTTTTTTACCTTAAGACACAAAATAAATGTATACATTGCAGTAATCATATTGATTCTCTATATTTAGAGATCCACCCATCAGATGTTATCGCTACATAATAATGCAGATTCAGTCTGGTCTTGCACAAGTCCACGCTTTGTTTTAAGTCAGCTTTGTTTCTTCCAACATCGTGGCTAGTATTGTATTATTTGTGTTATACAACTACAGAGGGTGTGTGTGGAGGTCAGTGGCTGCAGAAACAAAACAGATCAATTCTGGCCTTGCATTTCGATCGCTGCAAACTTCGAATGATTTTCGAAATTTTTGGAACGATTTTCCATCCCTAATTACCTCAACAAAAATATAAACGCAACACTTTTGTTTTTGCTCCCATTTTTCATGAGATGGACTTGAAGATCTAAAATTCATTCCAGATACACAATATTACCATTTCTCTCAAACACTGTTCACAAATCTGTCTAAATGTGTGATAGTGAGCACTTCTGCTTTGCTGAGATAATCCATCCCACCTCACAGGTGTGCCACATCAAGATGCTGATCTGACATCATGATTAGTGCACAGGTGTACCTTATACTGCCCACAATAAAAGGCCACCCTGAAATGTGCATTTTTTTTTTTTTTTTCTTTATTGGCGGTCTGGATACTCAGAACCAGTCAATATCTGGTGTGACGACCATTTGCCTCATGCAGTGCAACACATCTTCTTAGATTGTCTATTGTGGCCTGTGGAATGTTGGTCCACTCCTCTTCTTGGAAGCTGAAAATGTCCCAGTTCTTGCATGGCCAGCATACTCACCGGACATGTCACCCATTGAACATGTTTGGGATGTGCTTGACCGGCGTATACGACAGCGTGCACCAGTGCCCACTAATATCCAGCAACTTCGCACAGCCATTGAAGAGGAGTGGACCAACATTCCACAGGCCACAATAGACAATCTGATAAACTCTATGCGAAGAAGATGTGTTGCACTGCATGAGGCAAATGGTGGTCACACCAGATACTGACTGGTTCTGAGTCCCCAGACCGCCAATAAAGCAAAAAAAAAAAAAAAATGTACATTTCAGGGTGGCCTTTTATTGTGGGCAGTAAAAGGTACACCTGTGCCCTAATCATGATGTCAGATCAGCATCTTGATGTGGCACACCTGTGAGGTGGGATGGATTATCTCAGCAAAGCAGAAGTGCTCACTATCACACATTTAGACAGATATGTGAACAGTGTTTGAGAGAAATGGTAATATTGTGTATCTGGAATGAATTTTAGATCTTTAAGTCCATCTCATGGAAAATGGGAGCAAAAACAAAAGTGTTGCGTTTTTTATTTTTGTTGAGTGCATATTAAATACTCTTCATAAGTCAGTATAAATAAACAAACAATAATATGATTTGGGGTGATAATACAATTAATTTTAACAAACATAAATACTGCTTTAAAGTGTTAAAGACAGAAACAAAACCCTGTGTCATTATAATTTGAACTGCCCTTTAGCTTTCTATTGTTTATCTGTCTCAGTATTAAACATTTTGAGTGCGTCTCACACTGGCGTTTGACTCTGGCCTCCTTTGATAAAATGCCCATCTTTTATAATGAAAAGAACACTTTTAGAAACAGCGCTGTGAACCCTCTGCTCTGTGGGGGCGGTAAATTCTTTTTAAATGCTGCTTTAATGTCAGAGCCGACAGTGCAGACAACTACAGGCTGACATTTAAATCATGCAAATTGCAAATTGGCCCATTGTGTGTGCCCAAGTAAGGACAGTGCAGTGGTGAAGTGATGTTACAATAAGGCTGCGCTTTTAAAATATGCAAATAGATTACCAGGTCAGAAACAAGCAGGCTTTAAAATATTATTTGGGATATATTGTGAAATACATGCAGACATATACTACAGAAGAAAGGAAAATGTGTAGCTTTGAACATAATCTCTAAAGTTGAGCTTAAAATTAAAAGTGCCTTGGATCCCTTTTGGCTTCCCCATTAAAATACTTGAAAATGACAGTTAAATCTTTCAATCCTCATTCTTTGCATGTTGTATAGGGTCCCACATTTGAGATGGGTCCCATATTTTGTTTCTAGTTTATGGGTTGTGCAACAATAAAATTGTGTTACTCCCAAGTGTAAACCCTGTTTTACCTGTAGCTTCATCCTCCAGTTTGAACTGTAAAAATATTTTTTTTCAAGAGGTAATAACTTTTTTTGTTTCCAGTAATCATTGACAGAAGATATGTAATGTTTTGAAGGTTTCATCAATAGATTGGACAAGTGTTTATAGTAAAAGGACACTGAGGTTGTAGAGGCTTACAGAAGTCAAAACAGGAGCTTCATAAAATTTGCTACAGGCAACCGAGGTTATTTGAGGAAGTCAGCCAAGATTAGAGACTAATTTCGAGAGATTGATTGGAGTAATATCCAGGTCAATGGAAAGTCCATGCGGAGATCTCCACAAACTGCAGACCTGTACTTACAAAGCAGAGGACACATCGGGACAATAGCAGTTTGATACAGAGTCTCACATCACTGCATTCACATAAATAGTCCAAACTCCCGTCCCCAGCTCTGCATTCTGCCACGCCTCAATGCACAGAACAGCACCAAGGTTCAGTGGCTCCCTCTGTGGGGAACCCGGGAGCAGCACGCCCAGCCAACCATCGGAAACTCATAATTACAACACTAAGAGATGGATCATTTCCAAATGATCTTTGCATACACCTCAACAATTAAGCCAGCAGCTAGGCAATTGCACAGCGCCAACGCTGCAGCAGGACAATGATATATGAGAGCGCCGTAACCTTTGGGCCAGTGGACAGATTACTCTTATTAAGCCGCACTGTTATTGGACCAATAAAAATCATTGTGCAGCCATATCGCCCCATAACTGCTCACTGGACATTCTTCTTGTCCTGGGATGAGCCTGGAGGATTCTTATTGGAAAGATTTCCCACAAATTTCTTTACAAAACACCAATCATTGTACAATTATTTTTTCATGAAAGAAATATATCATACGGTTTATGGCTGATGATCAAATATAAATGTCAAATTATTGTCCAAGAGGAGTTTTTCTATGAAACTAAGCAGCTCTGACTCATAAGTCAAGTAAGGACAAAAATGAGAGAACAGGTTTATGGATATTAAATCACACAGATGTCCGCATGAAGCAGGGACTTCTATGAGCCCTGATATTTCTAATGAAGATTCATATTTTGCATTTTAATGTGCTATTTTGTTCTGTGTTCTGTGTTAAATAGCAAAGAACATTGAGATTCAGCAGCTCAAAAACACGTCAACACGACAGGTAGATGTCCTTATAAAATGTGTCTACTTTTGACCCATTCTTCAGTGCTTCTGATTGGGAAAAACTGCCCAGACAAACCAGATTATAAGCTAATTTTGTCATCAGGAACCTATACCGTTGTTGGACTAAATAATGAGTTTTGTGTTGTTTCGCAGTTCTGGATTTTCCAACCAATTTTCAAGTTTTGTAATGTTATACATCTTTGAGATCTTAGCCCTGATTTTGAGTCCATAAAAGACGTTGTGCAGCATTAGCACATCAGGCATGACCTTTTTTAGTGGTTTGCAATGCTTCTCTTTGCCAGTATAGGTGAAGTTCTAACTTATTTTCTAATGTGGGAAGCACATGACTGTTGTGTGTATATTATTACTCATTTCTATTACACATTTTCAAAAGCACGTTTAAAAAACAAGAACAATAAAAATAATACATCATGTTTGTCCTTAGACAGCCAATCACAGCACTGATCAAAGTTGTTGTCCAGCATTAATGAACCCAAAATGTCCAATAAACCCATCTCTCTCTCCCACATTCGGTAAAGTGTAGAATGAACGCATTGTTTGTTGTTGTGTAAAAGAGAAGCCAATCTGACATTGAAAGCTCAAGCGCACCCACAATCTACAAATGACTGACTTGTGAGCATAGCGCCTTTTGCTGGATTAAGGTATACTGCCAGTAAAATCATTTTCTTCACACCTAGTCATTTGCATCTAAAAGAAGATTGATTCAGGTTAAAATGGCTTGTTTTCCTGACCTGAGTTGTTGTTTAAACAGGGCCTAAAAATACAAAATTTTTATTTAATGACGCTAATGACAAAAACAACTCTAGGGATATAAATCTGTACATCAGTTGTTGAAGTTGGTACTTTCTCCACCCAAATAACTGACCGACATATTTAAGAGAACACTTTCTACCAAATTTGACCATGAAAACACAGCTGAATTTCATACTTTCTTCAACTCTGAGGTGCTGCTGTGTTGAGCTGCTTTTACATGTGCACTATCCACTGTCAAATCCTGTGCAAAAGCCTTGGGGGACAAACATAAGATCCAAAAACATCAACACAGACAGATCTCCAAGTCTTCTCTGCCTTAACTCGACTTGACAAGACAACGGGCCTCACTTCACTCCATATCGTCTCGAGTATATGCCTCAAAACAAGGCCAAGAGGGACTTCTAAGTATGTGTAAAAAAGCAACAACTGTGAAACATGGATGTAGCTCAAAGTGACAGCTTTGAGCTACATCCATGACAGCAAGACCCCGGATGTACTGTACTTTAGCGTTGAGGCTCTTAATTAACTTTAACTGTGACAGCACTTCTTTGTACTGCAGCTCCATATACGTTTACTGATCTTTCATTAAAACCGCCCACACACTCTCGTATACAGAACCTCGAGGAATACATTATAAGAGCGTAATGTTACAAGTATCAGGGGAGCAGGAGAGTCACTGCATTCTGTTTTGCATCGCTGTGTAGCAGTTAGATAGTACTTCCAGGCTTTTTCACAGGCTATGGGACAGATAATTAAAATATAAAGCAAATCTACAGGATTACATTACATACAATACAGTACAAAATTGAAATTTTTCAAAGAAAAAAAGAAGAGACCAAGATTCTCTCTTTTGCATCAGAAACTGAAGCCTTACTATGAGCATTCTAAATCAGTGTAGTGATTTTGTTTATTACTACAATATTTGGCATTGGCCTCACAACGGAAGCACCAAATATGTAGTAATTTGATAAATAGAATCATAATAGAGATTGATTATTCGGGGCACCACTCACCAAAGTGAGGAAAAGTTGATTCTAATACCAAATATTTTAATTAATTAACAATTTATTGATTAATTAATTAATTAGTCTAATCTGAAGGTTGTAAGATCTTGACACATTCCCAGGGACTCCATTCTGAAAATTAATCATGCACTTAACCAAAATAAGTTGTGGTTTATGAAGATTTATTGACCAGAAAATGACATACAGTGTTTAAATAAAGTATGCAGATGAGTTTCCAATAATGCACAATAAGAGTAGACTGTTTATCTAAATCTATTTGCATTAACTGTGTCTATACCAGCCAAATGTGACAGTTTAGTTCATACGACCTCAGATGTCCTTTGTCTCTGTGGAGGTCGCGTTGAGAGAAGATGGCTCCACTCTCTGCTGCACGCACATGGCCGGGGCTGGGGTGACAGGGGAAGACCGGTTGAAGTTGCAGAAGATGTCCGTTTGCGTTGGTTCTGCCTTAAGCAATGTTCACATCCAAGAAATGTGAAGAGAGATAGAGTTTAGGGAGTTAGCCCAGAAAGTCTTTGTCTCTCCATCTCTGAGTTGAGGCTGAAGATTCTGAAAGTTCTCTTTGTGTGGCTTACAAGAAGTCCCAAAAGATCTGATCCAGAGGCCCAGAGTCCTCCATTGTCTGCACTGAGGTTTGAGGCCCTCCGTGCACGTGGTTAGCAAAAGAACTCCATGAGAAAGTCTGTGTCCCAAGAGTGGACTGCTCGGGACTCCTGCAAAAGCTTGAAGAGTCTGAGATTGTGTGTTGAGCTTCTCCTGAGCAGAAGTCCTCCCCTTTGGTGGGGAAATTGTCCAATCAGCCTGAAGCTCTGCTTTATCTCAGTCATGAGCACTGGGGGTTTTATGACCCCTGATATTTTCAGGTCTCATTGTGCCTCGGCTTTTCTTACCAAAGTCCGAGCTATAAGGCACACATGTACAGCATATATACACATTATTGACATTGTCACACTTTGTGCATAGCAATTCATCCTGTGAAAAAACAGTTCTGAATTAATAGTCTTTCTCTCCCAAAACTATCTGTCATCAGTGTTTGGGTCTTTCTCTGCTTTGCCCCGTGTCATCAATCACCATCACATTCCTGAGCGGGTGAGGGGTTGATGCATCCTGTCCTGTGAGGTCCAGAGTTTCAATCCAGCTTTCAAAAGTGGCAAAAATGCTGAAACTTGTCTTAAACTTTCAGAGATCAGATGGGCAGTGAATGTTTCACTACATCAGTTTTACACTCTGACTGTTGAATTTCAAAGATAATATATACAATGAATATTAAAATGAAGATGTTAAATGTAAAATTCTATATTGAAGGTTTAAGGATCAAAATCTGAAAAAATGAACTATCACAGTAGAGTGTCAACTCTGACCAAATGAAATAAGCAGATTTGATTTAAAGTCACTTACAGTGTTGGCCTATTTTGGCTTAAAAAAAAAAAAAAAAAAGGGATAAAAATGAGAACTTTCGGTCCATCCAAAAGAGCTGGCCAATCTCAAGTGATCAAAATGGTGGGTGCTGTACATTAATGGTTTTTACTCTGGCGTTTGCAGTCATATTGGTGGTGTTAGCTTTAGCCTTGGGTGCGCTAGAGAATATTGAACATGCACAGTTATGATGATTCTTTGTGAGACAAATGTGACCTGAGTGAAACTGAACAGAGCTGAAAAAGTGGGCCTGACCGTTCTGACCAATCAAAGTGGGAGTTAACGAATGAGCAGCAGAAAATGTGCGACTTTTGAACAGGAAAAAGTTCACAATGTTAAAATAGGTAAGAACTGCCACAAGATGCAAGTGTTCTTAAAGCTGTAGATGCTCTTTGTGCTGAGTACGAGCAGTTGGAGTTTGCATCGCGCTCTAAGGAAGAAATGGAGTAGTCCCTCTATAGATCCAGGAGCCTGGCAAACCCAAAAAAGATATACTGTATACTACATATTTATATATTTTTTCTTTTTTATAATAGGTTCCGTTATTTATGCATGTAACTTATAAGCTTGGGAAACCATAGCTGTCTTCATCTCATGCACTTTTTATTCTGTTACGCTTTTTAAAAAGACATTTAATAAGAAAAGGTATATGAGTCCACCACTTATTTGTTTTAATAAGTTAATATGTAACTGACTTATGTTAGGAACAAGTTCCCTAGTTGTTGAAACATGTCTTCAAACATGGTAACAGTTACCTTTGTCACACTTGCTGGCTGTGTCTAACCAGCTTGCCATTAAAAAGCCAAACTAGAAAAAACATGGGCAAAATATAATATGATCATGATTATGTTTTACTGCAGTCTAATCCAGTGGTTCTCAACATTTTGAAGTTGCGACCACCAAACACAGCAGGTAGGCTTTTTGCAAAGTGATAGAGTGTTTTATTTTAGATTTTATTTTGAAGACAAAGGCTTAGACAAGTTCATCTGGTAGGTCAGCAAATGGGAATCAACCTCTTTCACATCATTTGAAAAGTGCCTAACCTTGCTTCTGATTTTTATGTTCAATTTTTCACATCACCAGGGAACCAACAGAAATCATTTTGTGATCCCCATGGGAGTCCTAACCCCATGTTGAGAACCACTGGTCTAATCTGCTAAGTGCACTTTTAACTCCT
The DNA here is from genome assembly GCA_038363315.1 of Mugilogobius chulae. Classification (NCBI taxonomy): domain Eukaryota; kingdom Metazoa; phylum Chordata; class Actinopteri; order Gobiiformes; family Gobiidae; genus Mugilogobius; species Mugilogobius chulae. The sequence continues at coordinate 27,909,468 of CM076405.1, read as the reverse complement.
GCATGAATGAGTGCAAGAAAAAGTTTTCTGTGAGTAAAAAAAACACACAAGTACTATCGTATTCTTATACCAGATCTTTAGCTCACCTCCTGCATTATAAAACCAGCTTCAGTCTTATGTCCTCTGGAGTTGTGTTACCATTAAAATGCATCAGTGTGGTCGCCGCCTCAGAGAATGTTGATTAGAGTGGGTTTCTAATGACTTTTCTCTAGAGCTGCTTTAGGAGTCTAACCATACGTGACTGGTCTCTCCTCCGGGGCCCAAAGCGCACTCATGTTTGTCTAAGAGCCTCATGCACACTCACGAACACTAGAGTTTACACCCAGACGTCCAGCCGAGTACTAATGCTGCACAAGTACTGGACATGTGGTACTGATAAGGAGAGGAGCCAGAGACTTTCTCAACCTCATAGGTCACAAGTGAACGTGTTCTTCTAAATAAAACTACTGCAGGACAAGCTTTATAATACCTTTGGATCATCAGGGTCGAGTCTAGCCGGGCTGGCCCCACCTGCCTCTGCTCAATTTCATTTCACTCCAGCTGATAGGTCAGCATAACACCGGGCTCACACTGGCCCTCATTTATCAAAGTTGCGTACGGCAAAATTTGGGTGTATATGAGGTGTACGACCAAAACGAGGGACTCATCGGGATTTATCAACATTGACGTGAGCGTACTGTGCGCAAAAACCCTGCGCAAACTCGAGAGGTTGTGTAAATGGTACGCCAATTTCAAACGATCTCTAAAATGCACTGGAAAACTACTTTTAGCTGCACAAACTGTTTTGCCCTTACTCTATTCGACATTAGGGAAATATTGCAGAGGAATCATCTTAATTTAGCATAAACTAACCAGTAGAAAATTATTAAATGAACTTTCTTGAGGCTGCGCCTTTTCACATTGTAAAAGTCATTCAAATTAAACATAAACCAGCAAAACTATGCTTTACATAAACACATATAGGCTACAGGTCACAGCAGAACCAACAGCAGAATCAAAAGTAGACTCACCAAAGCGTGATCGCAAAAAGTCCTGACACGGTCCGGTCCAGTCCGGTTCTGATCCTGCAGCCGAGCTCAGTGCACTAATTCAGGGGAAAGTGAAGTGTCTGAAGAGCAGCAGACTTCGGTCCGGGTCATTCAGACGGGTTCGGTTGATGTGAGCGGTGCCGTGCTGTGTGCGCTGGTACCAGGCGTGTGCAGACATAGCCTACATGATCTCAAAGCCCCGCAGCAGTCTGGGTCCAGACGAGTTTGGTTCCGTACGTGTTCACACGCGCGCGCCTGGTTCCGATGTTAACCAAAGCGGTCAGTCATTGCACTGATCTATTTCGAGAAATGATGAGCGCGAGCGGGCAGTGGACCGGTCCGGACGGGTTTAAGCAGCTGTCCTGTGTAGTCTTCATGTCCCAGCGCTGTCCTGTCCTCGTGCTCGCGGGTCATGGCTCGTCCAAAAAAAGAGCAACGCGCACAGACAGAAGTGCGCACGGAGAAAAGTTCACGGCCCGGTTCGGCAAATCCTGTTCGATGCAGTCCGTCCTCCGCGCGCCTCTTCCTGGTTCGACTCCGAACCACCTAAGCCACTCCCCGTGGTCCCCTCGACTGAGTCCGGTTTGATCCAGGCTGTTCCCCTCATGTGAGCGCGGCGGCCTGATCCAGAGCTGCTCTGCTGACAGCTCCGTGCACTATAGACATCTCTGGCTTCGCTGTCATTATCTATTTAGCCTGTTATGCCCTAATTTCAAATATCAAATGCAGCTCTTTTTTAGTTTTAAAACATGTATTTTGATTTTTATCAGCCCCAATATATTTTTGTGTTTTCAAGTGAGTAAAAACAGTGTTATTTCTTCTTTTCTTATTTATTACATTTTATCTCTGTGCCGTATTCCGTTCATCTCTGCTGAAAACCCTGTGGGTGAGGCCTCCTCAAACATGAATATTTTGGGGCGTTTCATGCAAATGACGCTGATTTTTGTCCGCCGCATTTATCAAGATACGCCTTGCGTACACCTAAACTGGGCTTGTACACCCCTCTTCATAAATGCCACGCGCCCTCTGGTGTATTTTCAGTGTACACCCAAAATTTACACCATTTTATACGCAACTTTGATAAATGAGGGCCACTGCCTCCAGTCCAGACACGGATCTGTCTAGGTTCGGTGGTCAGCTGCTTCCAGAATATGCATGCGTACTGTATGTACTCTTCTGGCCTTGCGAGACCAACTTGGGAGTTTCCGCAAAGAACACTTGCGCCGAGTTTTGGGTTTATTTCACGTCACTTCATTTTCTGTTTGATTTTTCATCGCACAATGGAAAAGCATGGAATGTTTATTTACGCCATTTGTATTATATAGTTGTGCATTTTTTTTGTAGTAGTAGTAACTAATTTTGTTTTAAAAATCACCAGATTCATTTCACCCGCACTCACTTGGTTTCCTGTTTGTTGTGTCTTGTTTTCACAACTCCACCAAAAAGGGCTCTGGAGCGCTCAGGCAGTCTGGAAAAAGTTCCTTCCAACGGAAAAGATCCAATCGACCAGAGCAGAGCCGCGGGCTCGTTGGACCGGACGGATCACTGTGAGAGAGCCTCTTGGAAAGCCTCCGTACAGGAAGTACAATTGGCCAATCAGTGAAAAGAGATGAATTGATGTGTTGGTCAGAACCAATACAAAATAAGACAGTAGACTGTTTGTATTTTCCTACTTCGACCTTGTGTTGAATACAACCTTGTTGTATTGATATTGTACCTTTTAAAATGGACCTATTTGGTAAAACCCACAGTGTTCTCTCAACATTAGTTTACCCAAAGTTATAATTAAATTGATTCATACAGGTTTGAAGAGTCTCTGAATCTGAACAACTTGAGACTTGAATGCTCAAAAACTCCCTGTCGTCATCTACTACCTATCCCTGCCCATTTGTCTGTGCAGGTCATTTCCCCCCTCCAGAAAGTTACACAATGTCACTTTAGTACTTTTATTATGTACTTTGTCACTTTCCACCACTGCTAAATAAACAAATCAATGCACAAACAGTTTAAAAAATGTGAATATAAACAGGCAGATGGTACAATTTTTAATTATGTTCAGACCTGCTACAGTGAATATCAGTGAAATATAACACCCAAAGACAAAGGCCACTAAGATCTATGTAAGTGGCTTTGTCTGAGTCCACAGAAAGCCTTCCCCATGCAGTGCTCGGGTCACCTTTTCTCTGCGTGTCATCCTGAGTAAGTGATGAGTTCAGGAGAGCGCGGCAGATTGAGTGATGGAGGCACTGCAGATAGCCACGAGAAATATTGTGCCATGACCCTGGGCCAGATAAGCACAGCCCAGAGGCTATCAAATGATGACTTTTCACAAACTCCACGGTGCTTCCTGCATTTTGAAGAGTCACACAGGAGAGAAAGTGTGTCAGAAGCCAAGGAGAGGGCTGGCACAACGCTAAATATATTAAGTTGTGTAGCTACAATAAACAGAAGCAAAGGTTAATGCATACCAGTGCAGAAAGACTAATGACAGTGCGGGTCAGTGTATAGTTTAATAGCCTCACTAATGACCTCTTATTATAGAATGAGAAACCCAGCAAAGACAGGCAAAAAAAGACATTTAGTAGAACAATAGAGCGCTACAGAGTTTTGACAGTGGGTAATCTCTGGATGGTACGATATTGACATTATTTGGTGAAAAACAGCACCTTTCAGAGCATTGGCATTCTTAAAAAGCAAAGTCTCCGACCAGCTACATTATTGATATGATGTTAGCTGGCATGAACCAATTCAAAGTAATTAAAAGTAGAAGCCAGATACTGTAGTTTTAGATTTCTTTTTCAGGTAGAAAGTTCAATATGTAATAAAACTGCTCTCCCATGATATGATTCACACCTGCGCACAGACATTGGGGTGAAGTGATTTGAGGTAGTCGTATGTGGGGGCTGTGACTAGACTGACAACTTGTGGTACAGCAGATTTGACCACTCACATATGTTTATGTTGATCTTTAGGTCTCTTCATCCAACTGAGTTACTGTTATAGCCAAACCAAATATCTAAATCCCCAAATGAATGCTCTTTTATAGGTTGAGACCGAGACAAGACCAAGATCACCAAGAGCAAATCAATACCATCTTTGTCATTTATACATTTATCAGTGTCTGCATGATCTTAATTATTGCAAACTGTGCCTGGAACAGGTCATCGCTCTTCTGGTGGAAGCTAAGCAGAGCGTGGTGGCAATGAAATGTGGTCACAGTGTCCAAGACAAGACTAAGTCCAAGACCAAGTGCAAGCACCCTCGAGACCAAGAAAAGACCAAATCCAATTGTGCTCGAGTCTGAGGCAAGAACTTAAAAAAGTGGTCTTGAAACCAATCTTAAAATCAAAAGTAGTCTTGAGTACTACTACACTACTTTTTAGTACTGTTGTTCACAATGCAGTGCTTCTTTGACCCTCTGGACACTTGTTTGAACTCATCTCAAATGGTTGTGTTGCTGCCTGCTGCATTGACTGTTGTTCAGAGAAAACACTGCTGCTTTGCAAGAGATTCTGATTGGCTGAGGCACTGCATAAAAGCTTTGCAGCTACAATGCACACCCACCATAGATTTTACATGTAAACCTTTGACACAGTGAGTTCCATGGCCCATCCTTCTACATCTGCATTAGTGGCAACAGATAATGAAAGTCTTTTTCTCCTGTCTATTCATAAATTCCCTAATCTTTCTTATGCTATGAACCATGTACACATTGTGGTGTGTCTTCATCTGTGTGACCTGTGTCACCTCTTCATTCTCGAAATTGCTCATATTCTTAAATGTCTGTCCTATGTAATTCTGCTGCTTGGCTGCACCATTTACCTGCTGTGTTAAGTCCCCATTATGCTCAACAGTGTTCTTTCATGCAGAAAAAAAGGTAAATGCAATGCAAATTATAATCCGGTCATGATTAAGCAAACGTTATAATCTGACTGCAGGTACTTGAAGAAAATGATAGTTTGGGCTGTTTTCTGACATGTTTTTACACAAAGGAGAGCACTATCATGGAAGTTATTTAGTCCTACATGTCATGGGATCACTTGTTATGTACAATGGCCCAACTTTCATAAATGTATGTTATTGTTATTCTTGTTTTTCTACATAACCAAAGAATGCAAAGCTACTCATAATTGAATAAAAGGTCTCACTCCAGGCATACAGTATATAACAACTTTTGCCAGTAGCCTATTTCCCTCCATTCTCAGGGTGTGCTAACAAGACCATTGTTGAACTTAATCAATGTGTCTTCCTGGAGATGGTGGGAGGCACAGGAGATGAATGGGCTTGACACACTTAATTTGGGGCCCATTGGCGACTTGTACTTGTTAAACAGACCAAGAATTATTACCACAAAATGTCTTCTGTAATTCAGCTCCTTTATTAAATGCTTTCACATCATTTAACCCAAATTCTGTTATGTTCATTGAAAAGTAAGCTTAAATTTGATTGATTAAACAGTCTTCCGTTTTGCATTTTGATTTAGTCTTTTGTCCGTGGAGTCTTTGTTGGCCAGTGGCGATGGCTGTAATTTATGAAAGTTTAACTCAATATGATAAACAAGGCTGAAAGACTGACTGTGGCGCTCATCGTTCACTGGATCAATAGCTCTTGATTGCAGACACAGCGAGGTTTTGTGAAATGTCTTTTTGCAAAATGTCAATTTAACAGCTGGTTATAACTTCAGATAAAAAGAAAACATGTTTTTAAAACAACTGTTACAGAATAAGGGGGAAGCGCAAATGTACTCATGAATGAGAAAAAGTGAAATTCCAGTCAAATAAACATTTGATGATGAATGGTTTTAAGGACTATTATTAATGGTGCTGTTTACTTTCTGACCAAAGTACATTGTACACCTTTTGCATAAACTTTACAACCTTAGTTATAGTTAAATTCTGTTTGAATTTCTTTTTTTTTTTTTATTCACCTTCTGCAAAATGTATGTTTACAAAAAATTTTACATGAACCGTGTACAGCCTATATAAAGAAATAGAAGTACAAAAAAAAAATAATAATACTAATAACACAGAAAATAACACAAAAACAAAATAGGTAAGTTCATATAATGCAGCAGAAATAACAACACAACAACAACAAAAATCAATATTAGCAACAACAACAACAACAACCGTATTAATGATTGGTAATAGGCAAAGTTATGGGGAGTTTAGGACAGTGATAAATGATGACCAGGTGGTAAAGGATGGGTTTGATAGAGAAAAATAATCTATTATTCGTTTTTTTTCATTATGATATTGTGATATTTGACTTTGTTTTCCAGTTCATGAGGACTGTTTTTTTTTTTTTTTTTTTGGCGATAGCTAGCGCAATGGGTATAAAATAATTTTGTTTTTTGCTTAGTGTTAATGTGAATAGGTTTGCTAAAAGACAGAGGGAGGGGCAAGTTGGGTTGTGACAATTCAGGGGTCTCATTTATGAAGCCGGCATACGTATAAAATTGGGTCAAAAGTACGTGGGAGATTGCGTGCGTGGTTTCCTGCGTCAATTTTGGGATTTATGAAAAGAAGACTTGACGTGGGATTTTGCGGGTGGGTCCGCAAGCTCTGGAGCTATAAGCACTTTCAGAGACGAAGCAGAGGGAGATCTGTGTTTAGCGGAGACTGTCTGAGGAGGATTGTGTTTAGTGCACATGAGAACTTTTGTTCATATTTCCAACAAATATAGCAACTTTAATCTAATCACAACTACATACTTTGTGGGAAATGAAGCTCAAGTGTTGTCATTTAGAAGCCGTGCATACGTGCACGGGAGCGCATGATTCACATTGTTTTATTTAGAGAATCTGAAGCTATAGAATGACTGGACATAAAGTTCATAAGTGTGCTTTATCCCTGCTCTCTCACGCACGGTTTATCCGCACACACATCATCACCACATACGCGCGCATACACACTTATCACGGCATGTGTGTGCGATCAGACACACACATCGCTGTAGCAGTGTGGATAATATCCAACTCCGCACGCACTCAAATGTCTTTTCAAACTTCCACGTGCACTTATAACATCACTCATATGAAACATCATATCACGTTGTTGTGCGAGCCTTAACACTAAAGCACAGTTCTAAACTAAAGTCATCATATCTAAAACAGGCTGATAAGGTTGTCAGACGAGCAGAGTTCACTTCAGAATTCTCTCTGCCAACGTGTTCTCATGGATTGCGTAAAATAGCACGCCATGACAAATTGCGTGTCACGATGACGCCCTCTGCCTGTTTTGGCAATTGTGCAATTACACGCTCGTTTTTTCTGGCGTGGTCTGGACACGCCTAGTGGTTGATGACAAACACGAGGTTTTTCAAAGGATTAACAGCAAAATTCAAGTCTGAAGCTACAAAAATGGGTAAGTTTAGCTCTTTGGCTTGGAGTTGGTTAAAGTTAGGATTAGGATTGTGGTAGTCTTCATGAACAACAACTCGTCTTAACATTCACCAATGAAATGAACTGGGACAGAAACGCGTAAAATACACACGCACAAAATAGAAGTTGCGTTCATAGGACACGCTGTTTACAATAGCGTGGTATTGACACGCTTATCCATGAGAACAGGCTGTCTCTGCTGCTGCACCGTCTCTCTTTCCTCCCCTTTTCCTCCGTGTGTCAGTCAAAACTCGCTCATTATCGGTTCATGAATATGTGCATGACACTTTGCATGGATCTTTTATGCTGAAAAGAGGTGTGAAGAGGGCGTGACGTGAGGCGGGGTCCGGTGCGCAGATTTCTTTTCCAGCTGTAGAGAAAAGTGATGAGGAAATGACCTGCAGGAGAGCGTACGGAGGCTTTTGTAAATCTCAACTTTCTTTTACGTAAATGAAAGTTGGATTTTGCTGCAGCGTACTTTTTCATGCACTTTTTCATAAATGAGACCCCAGGTATGTGGAGAGTAATGTTATTATTTGGATCCAGAAACTATTTACAGGAGTGCAGAACCACAGTGCGTGAATTTGTCTGATTTGTTTCTAAATTCTAAATAACCTATGCCCAGTGTAGTGAGATCTATGAAGTACTTTGTTTTGGATTAAGATGAAGATTGGCATTTTTTGTCATGGAGAAGGTGTTATTGCAAATTTGTTTCCAGTGTTCAGAGGTGAAGGATATGGATAGATCTGTTTCCCATTTTACTGTTTGAATTTAAACATTTGGAACAAAATTTGGTTTGGATTTAGCCTAATATTATTGGATATTGATGTGATACGATTGAGAATTATGATTCTGATGTCCAACGAAATGACAAAAAAGTACAATTAGCATGCTTTCATGCTTTTTTATGTCAATATGTTATGAAAAGCCAAAACGTAAAATATCCACAAATTTTGGTTGAAGACATAAAAGGCATGCTTATTATACATTTTTTACATATAGTTGTAACGATTTTTTTTAAATTCCCAATGCCAATGGATTTTCCACAATTCATAACTTATAAATCTTTGATCACAGATGTCCAGAGTCCACAAAAAAAGGTAAAAAAAAAAAGTTTTATTTTAGCATGCGATGCAAAAAGGCCATTTTGCCTATTTTCAAATCATATTTTTCCTGGTTCAAAAGTAAAAAAAAAATAAATAAATAAAATTTGACTTGCTCTGCTTGCTCTAGCAAACATTAGAAATGGCACAAAAAATCCTTAGTTGTGACGTAGTGAACGTTTGATTAGTGGATTGCTTAGATGCTCACTACAAATAAGAAAGATTTCGATGTATTTCATATTAAGTTAACAGTATGCTTTAAAACTACAGTAAGCGACCAAAAACACAAATGTCACATCCAATCAGCTCGACATTATCACATTGGTAGATAAACACACCTGATAGCTATGACACGGTCTAATCCAAGCTTCCAGCCCAAGCTTTAAAAGGACCTCCAGCCACCAAAATACAGGACAATGCTCACTGCAAAGCGATGTACCCTGGGATTAAGTCACACCATAGAACTACAATAAAACAGGAATTAATGACAGGATAAGTTTAGATTTTAGAAGAAGAATGGCCATTTACTCTTAGCAACAGGACATAATTTTACAGTGACAGAAACACACTGCCACAATGAGACAGGATGAGAAGAATTATTAATTTTGCTGCTTGTACTCAGTGATCTGCTCATGCATATACGTATTTATAGACAAGTTAAAAAAATGTGTATCATATGTATAAACATAAAGCAAATAAACCAGTAAACTGAAGAATGCATGATGGACAACATTTTTCACATGCAACAAACATGGACATATTCAGTTTAATAAATCATCCAAACAAATCCACACAACATATATGCTTGGACACACTGATAATTCTTTATGTGAAGGTTTTTGGCAATATTACAGTGTTAGTAAATGTTTTGTGTGTGACTCTGGAGGGATGCTATGGTTGTGAAATGACTTTAAAAATGTAGCCAGCTGTGGCAGTAATATTAAACCAATAATTCACCCTAAAACTGGTTATTGTGGCTCTGCTGAATCCCTCACGGCCTCTGTTTGGCCCTGGGGCTGTATTTGCTGTGTTTTGCTGTGCTGTTGTCCTGTCTAATTACAAGAATATTTACTCTGGGAAAACGCAGATAGCTTTTTTCATATATAAGGCTGTGCAAAGGACTGACTTAAGTATTTGGCATCATTTCATTTGGTATAATTCTGCCAACAGCATGAGGTCTAGCTCCTCCTAATCCTATTAGCACAAATACAAATATGTGAATGAGAATTTATCAGCTCCGGTTTGTGTTAAAATGGATCCAAGCACACAATGCATGTGGCAAATATTATTCTGCGCTTACTTCTGCTAAGCACTCAAGGTGATCATGTAATGCATCAAGCTGTCACTTTTCAATACAGTGAGGGAAATGTGAAAATTTATATTCAGACAGAAATGAATAACAGAAAAGGATAAGTGTAGTCAAATTCCATTAAAAAATATGAATAACAAGCTAAGAGGAGAACCGGGTTTAGATAAATTGAAGAAATATCTCACTTTTAAAGATGCTGATTTTCACACCACAAAACTCAAAACAAGATCCAAATAGTTCCTAACGGTAATATCCACATACAGTATTTTTGGTCTGCAATTAAACCTTAGAAACATATTTTTACAGATGACAAAATAGAACTGGTGGTGATCACTCAAGCACAGCCAATCAGAGTGCTGCATTTATCTCTTGAGGAGAAATAAAAGTACCCCACTTTTAAGAGGAACAATGATAGTTAATTAAATTCAATGTCCAAACTTTTTCTTGAAACTCATAAGGTGGAGGGTCAATAGAAACATCTGATAAGTGGCCAAAGTTGTAAAAAAAAAATCTAAATTTGTCAAAAGACTTGTATTCAGTCGTGCAACCTCAAAGTGACACTAATGTGAAAAATGGGACAAGTCAAGGATGGTAATGTGACTTTCAGAGCCAAGGGAAATGAAAAGGATGCATGGATTACAACTGATTAAACAGAAAATTACAGATTAGGTTTCATTCTTTAATGTGCTGATCATAATAATGTTTTCCTGTTAATAATTTGCACATTTTCATGAAATATATAAAAGGTAATTTCATCCATTCTCAATATGGCAAATTCTATGTATGACTAAACCCAATAACTTTACATCAACAAGCTGCATTTAAATAATAATTTCTATTAAATATTAATAGCCTCTCTAGAATGCTGTAATGCATTCTAGAGCATTCTAGGATGAGTAGGAGAAAGTTTTGTGTGGCTGTACATTCTGGCAGGTTGTGTTATTCTCATGAGGCTGACGAATGAAGCTTTTAATTGACTACATCAGTGTGAGTGACCAACAGCGACCAATCATACAAGCCCTGACACAAATCACCCAGGGCTTTGGGGACAGAAGGGCCTTCACCAGAGCAGGTAATAGGCCAAGCTGTTCAGAACAGCATCCTCATCACGAAACTTATGTGACTTTCAAATAACGAAACACATTTGGTTGGACTTGAAGTTGTTCCATCATTCAATAGACAGTATAAGTACGCCCTGACAATATAATAAAGACCTCATTTATCAGTCAAGGTGTCGAGTGTAATGTGCACCACCTCACATTTAGCATTTAGTGCATCAGTGTCAAGTTTTGGCTCTCCGTAACCTATTTTGCACATGGGCAAATACTTGATAAATGAGGCCCTTTGTGGATAAGCATTGTCAGCAAGGTTACATGTAGATGAGAGCTTTGGCTTGGCTGGACTAGTCTTCATCTCTCAGAAACAGGACAATCAGAGGAATGTTCTCACTTTTTTGGCTAAGCTGTGCATATGATGTTTGCATAGCACTGTCTCCAATTTTTTGTAAAAACTGTGCAAAATAGGAAGCCTAAGTAAAAAAATAAACGGACTGTGTCTCTGCAGAGGGATACACAGGTTTACACAGGTGGAGTGGGTGCAGGTTCTCTCCTGCACAGAAGAGAAAGGGAGAGAGAGAAGCAACCGGAGGAGCAATGGCCATCACACCCTCCCCATACAAAAGAAACCCCAACATAGACTAAACACATGTTTTTTTGTTTTGTTTTTAGCTTAAAAAAAGAATGTGTACATCTAATAAATGTCCCATAGAAGACTCTCCAAATTAGTGAGACAGGCTGCACAGGCAAAATAAAAGGGGGCGATGTGTGGTCAGTACATTGTCATGAGCATTTGGATCAACTGCACAGAGGTTCAAGGAGCTGGGCAGACCTGGAGAGACCAGGACCAAGCAAAGACTGAACCAACGAGCAGCAGCCAGGAGCAGAAACCAGAAGCCAACAGCAGACAACAGGCATCGAAGCAGACACAGGAAAGAGCAATACCGACACCTGGAGAGATGTTTAGGGGAACACAGCGAGGAGATGTCTGGACTAACCCTCAGCAGAGTAGGACAGAAATAGTTACTTATGCGCCAATCGATGTGCACAAGTGTTGTGCAGTAGGGCTGTACCAGCCACAGACCCTGACGCATCATTCCCAAGATCATACAGGCGTCCAACGAGTGAAGCCCTGTACAACTGCAGACTTTCGCCACTATCATTTTCCAAATAAAACAATTACAGTACATAAACCTTACTGTACAAAATGCTTCATAGTCATTTTAAGTCAAAACATAATTTTTTTAACAGTGACTGGTCAAGATTTTACTGAAACCTGGATAAAATATGGAGAAAATACTCAAAATTGGTCAGAAAATATTCTTAGAACTATTGCCATATGGTTTGACTCTGACACAAAACCTAAGTGATTTTTCTCTACTATTTTTCTATCAGTGCAAACCATTACATGTTATTTATGTGTGTTCATCATGCTTATTGCTCACAATTAAACTCATTTCTATTATTTTCCTGAGGCCTTTCACTGCTAATTAATTGTCAGTCACTGATTACAACAACGTGCGCCTGTCAAACCCTACCTCATGTAATTCTGCTGCGTTTCACCGGAGATCAAGTCAAGATGCATCTGTGCCAGAGCAAGTTAAATGGAGAATGACATGTAGATCAATGGCGGAGTGGAGCTGGAGGCTGTTTTGTGGAGGAATTACCGTGGCAACAAAGAGAATTATTCTGTTTAAAATGTAGAGAGTAAATCTAGAGATATGGGGGGAAAAAGACATCCTGTTTCAATTAATTAATGCAGTCGAGGCGAGTGACAGCGCACCCAGGCAAGTCAGGATTGGAGATGTGGGAGTGGGACAGACAGAGAGCTCTTCTGGCATTTCCACTTTTATGAATCCTCAGCAGATGTTCAGTTATTAACAGTACAGATCATTACTCATTCACCCATCCTTTCATGTTCTATCATATATTACTACAGGAAGCTCACGCTGTTGGAGAGTTGTAGAAGAAACTTTACAGACTTGTATTTGGGTGGAGCAATGGGGGTTGTGCACTAACGTCTTCCGGATAGACATACATAGGTCGCTACATCCAGTGGCTTCGTTGCCATAGTTTTTTACTCCAAATGCGATGGACATGAGACAAATTTTGGGCTAGTCCTGAAGCAATCCTCCTAAAAATATTTATGTATACTCATTTGTTATCTGTTATAGATGCAGCAATAGCTGTAACAGCAGGAAAAGAGCAGCTTCTGGACAGGGTTTAAATAAGAAAAAGTTGCAAAAAAAAAAAAAAGAAAATGTTTGTTTTTTTAGAGGATTGCTTCAGGACTAGTCCTAAATCCCTCGTTTCATGTTCATCGCATTTGGAGTAAACAACTGTGTCATGGCAACTATGCCATCGGATGTAGCGACACATCTCTCTCTGAGACCGAAAGATGTTACTTCTCCTGTACACAGACTGCGAGGCCAGTTTGGTCCAAGACGTGTCCGAATTTCTTGCGAGGTGCCTTGTACACCAGCAGCAGTCCACTGAGGTCCATTATTGTCCAAAGCCGCATGAATTCACATGGATTACCGCAAGAATGCTTGTATAATAACTTTAAAGTCGCATCAGACCTCCGACAAAAATATACTCTCTACAAATTCTTTCCTCACACTCGCGAGACTCTCGGTTGTGCACTCACACTGCTCCGAGGTCTTTCTACAAGGGCACATTGGTTTTAAGCACTTTCTAAGTCTTGCAAGAGTCATGGGAGTCCCGCCTCACACCAAACTCGCACTATCAAAAATAGCCAGGTAAAAAAAGTCACTTACATTTGTCTGATATAGAAGAAAATTCTTTCATATGCAATAAAACCTGTCCTGAAAAAAACAGTTGGAAGCCATTTTTACAAAGCAATGCAAGCAGGGGTATGCAAACTATGACCTTTAGAAACAGTTACAAGTGCTTTCTGCTACAATACACAAATATCTCAATCCCCTTTAGATAGCACACCAGAATTATGCTGCTGGGAAGATGATAAAATTTCAAATAAGGTTGTGCCTTTCTTTCTAATTTTCTCTAACCTTCACGGTGTCCCAGAGTTTCCCCGCTGACCAGTTGCCCCTCCAATCTGCACCAGTCCAGTTCCTCTTTGCTCTCAGCGTGCGCCCCAACAAGCTAATCTGCTTCCAGCTAAGTTGTCTGGCAGCTCGTTGTGTCGCCGCTGGGCCTGTGACAACCGGACCTGATAAGCCCTGAGCATTCCCCAGAATCCAGCCGTGTGATTGGTCCAGCTTGGCCTATCGCTGCCCTTCGCCTGGATCAGTGCAGGTTGAGCGACCCCAAATATCATCTGTGCTGACTCTCGGGCTCCTCTGTCCCATCCACGTGTGAGTGTTTAAAGTGGCCAATATAGCGTTGCAGATTGGAAGAGAGATTGCCAGGCTTAGCATCTGTGACCTCCCTCTCCCCGAGACGCCTCCTCCACCTCCTCTCTCTTTGCCGTTCGTCTTCTCGTCCAATATTTCAACGCGAAGCTATTTATCTGTGGCTTGAATATGGGTGCCATGCAGGGTAGCCGGCGTTTCTGCGACATGACAAAGATGGATTAAGTCATGCGTAAAATTGCCTCTTTGAAGGAAATGAATAAATAAATTTGAAGGACTAATTCCTCGACTGTGTGCCATCTCTTGTGAGAGTGTGATTGCATAATGCAGGCTTAAATGTTCCCAGCGCTGTGCTTTGTTGCTGTTTTTAATTCTGTGAAATTGCATTTGCTCTGACTTGGCAGTGTCACCAAAGCTAAAATCACTTTTGTGTCTAAATGTATCAGAGCGTATAAAATAAAGCCATTTTCAGCAGCACTTTTAACAACAGCTACATGTGCAAAGATGCTCTACTGTCACATCAACACAATGTCTGTATTCATCAAAGTTATAAGTCTAATAAGATAGCCAGCTTCGTTGTGGTAAGTAGATGGAAGTTTTCCTTTATAGTGACAAACTGAACTGACATTTTGACATGGTACACAGAATAAAATGCAACACTTACATGTAGCTGGACTGTAGCTGCACTGTCAAATACTGTGAAATGCCTTTAGAGACAACAATGGCAACATCTTGCAACATGTGTCTTTGCTCTGTGTCCTTTTATTGTGGCAAGCCAAAGACACATCCGTGCAATATTCGTGCATCTTGATATGCTACACATGTGAGGCATGCTGGATTATCTCACCAAAGGAGAAGTGTGTAACGCAATTTAGGCTTAACCATGTTAACAATATTAAGAAATGGCTCTTTAGTGTAAACAGAAAATGCATTCCATCTTTGAGTTCTGCTCATGATAAATGGAAGGAAAAACAACTCGTCATAAAGTGCTTGATAAATTTAATGATTAATATACTGTAAATAAGCAAGTGTACAAACAGCAAACCACTGACAGTGACTTACACTGGATGTACACTGAATGTGAGTTTAAGTGCTTAAAACCAATGCGCTCATGTACACGGACCTCCGAGGAGTGTGAATGCGAGGGCAGAAGCCGCGCAGGACAGCAGAAAGAATCCGCATGAAGTCTATTTTTTCCCGGACACCGCATAGGTCTTTTGTGGCTTTCAATTCATTATAAAAGCGCTCTCGCGGGAATTTATGTGAATCCTCGTGGCTTTGGATGAAACCAAACCACAGTTGACAGCATCTGGTGTAACGGGCACTTTGCAAGAAACCTGCAGATGCCCTAAACCAAACCCGCTTCGCAATCAGTGTACATCCAGGTTAGGTATCTCATAGAACACTTTATATAAGTATATGATCTCTGGAATGAGCTCCTTTGAGCCTCAGGCAAACAGAGTCAATGTCGGATTTTAAGTCTTCTTTAAAAAAGCATCTTTTTGCTTCAGATTTTAACACAGGGAAAGGTTGACTTTGGCTGTTTTTTGTTTGTTTGTTTAGTAATCATCTGTGTGTAAAGCACGTTGGTCGACGTTGCTGTTTCTAAGTGCTATGTAAAGAAATTAATTGTATTTTGTCATGCTTAAAATGTCAACATAGAAAGATGGGACATACGGGAATATGGGAATACTGAATCATCACTTGTTGGATGGGTAAAATATCAACGATTTGCCTCGCCAAACAAGAAGTCAAAAGTTTTGCTGTTAATGACTTATGAAATAATATTATATGTCATAAAATGCAAAACATGAATCAGTAGCAAACTATTTCATATTGAGCTAAATTACTTTAATTGGATTTTTTTATTTATTTCAATTTTTATCAAGATTTTACAACTTCTGAACCAATTTAATAACTCATTAAAGTGGAGCTGTGAATTCAGGAGCCAGACAATTGTATCTGCAGTAATGACATTCCCGTGGCACTTGTTCCAGCCCACAGAAATGAGAGGTGGACTCATTTGGAAGAAAAAAAAATCTGCCTGGATCTCGCCTGGATACAACTATACAAATATAAAGAGATAAAAACTTTACAACTCAATCTGTAGCAGCAGTAACAGTGGGCGTCTCGAGGCAAGATAATGAAGGTCTTGTAGAACACAACATAACAGATGGCTCGCTGTTTAATTCACAAGATGGAGTGTAAGAGTATATAGGTCATGAGCAGGGAACAGAACATGCATGAAGCTTGTTTGTTAGCTACAAAATAGTCATGGCAAATGAGTTAATGTTTCATACTTCCTGTTTTGTTGTCTGTAAGATTTTTGATAGAGGGTTTGTAATCACCTTCTCTCCATGGAGATGATGTTGCTTTGTGTTTCTAGAATGTTACACAGTGTGGCTTTAAACATAGACATCTTTATGGAGACAAATGTTGGGTTTATTTCATTAAGAAAACATACTTTTCAATGTGTTTTTGAGCAATAAGGCAGTCACGGTGTTAAAGAATTACATATGTTAAATGCTGTATTAAAGAACATTTCAGGCAAAGCAATAACTTCACTATGGTGTCAAACAGGAGGCGGGTCCTCAAAAAAGTTACACAAAAGGAGCGTTTTAAAGAAACTTCTAATCAGGGGTCACAATAGAGGCATCATTTGTTTATCAACACAAGAGAAGCTCCCGGTTTACAGAAAGAGCTGCTGCTGATAGACCAAGCTGTAAAAACAACTCGAGCCAATGCAGTTGTCAGCAAACTACAAGAGTTTATCACGGTGCAAAATCAAAATGCTGCTACTTTAACATTTGGGAATGAGATTCGACCTTACGACCCATAAACATTACTTTCAGGTGAGTGAAAAAAAGAGAAAAACACTATGACAAGCTTCAGGAGCCAGACGTCTGTCAGACTGGTTCAGATCCAAAACTGTTAGGTCTTGTCCCGTTTTGTTGTTTTAATCAAAGATGTTTCCCCAGTCAACTAGATGGACAGCGGCTCTTTCTGCACGGGGCATGTGCATTAGAGCGAAAAAAGGTGGTTGTTAATAGTTGAAGAAATTAAATTTTAGGTGAAATATTAATTAGATTGCCAAACGGTTTGTAAAAACTAGGTCTAAAAAAACATAAATTTGAATTTTGGTTTCAAAATCTGACGATACACCATTAACTGGTTAACTTATCCAACTAAATCTAATTTATCTCAGTCTCTTTGAACAATCAGCTATAATTTCATTTTTTGACAGCTAATCTGATTATCTAGTGTATACCAAATTGTTCATAGTGTTGATATATTCTCTTCCTCAGGTTAATAAAGAGATGGATAGAAAAGATGCATTTAGTGTGAGATGTTAGTAAACTGCATCTGTCCCTCCCTGAAGAATCATAGCATCAGGTGTAAAATAATGTGTTTTTGCAATCATAGGGTTAATCCTTGTCTAATTACAAACTTGAAATTAAATGTGACAGTGAATCCCAGATCTTTTTTAATATACGGTTTGTTCTTGTTGTTTTTGAATTACTATGTTCTTTTGTTGCTCTACTTATACTGTATATTTTTATTCACCAGGTCCAAGACTTTATTAATGCTATTTCTTTGCTAATACAGTTAACTCCAAACTGTTTCGCAATGATCCTGAAGGACTCAGTAATTCCTCTGAGAGTCAGTGTTTACTTAGCAACATTATACAGTGAAATGAACAAGTATGTGGCCTTAATAATGCTGATGCTAATGCCCTCATTATGTTCTTATCATGTGCCCATAATGAGTGTGTTAATCCCTCGTCACCTCCAGACTGAGCGGCTGATGTTTTCATTAGAGAGTGTCACATTTTGACCTCTGAAATCATTCACGGTGCAATGTCTGATGTGTCACGGTTATATATTCAATCACTTCACAATTATAGTCAGTCCCGGTAGTCCAGACCTGAATATTTATTTGAATATGTACTGAAGACACTTTACCTTCTATCTATTCATATTTATTCACTGGGTATCTATCTACATGTTACAGTTGTTCATTCTTATTGCACATAAAATAATATAAGTAGTCCATCTTATCTATTTAATCAGTCGCATCCTCCACATTAACGTGAGAAAATTTGCTTTTATTCATGTTTTGTAAACCAAAGACTTACAGTTCCATTGTATTTTGTTTGTTGGTCAGGTAATCACTTCACAAAAAGTTGCCATTTATTACAGCTATTTCTTACCTGCCAACAAGCCCTCGACAAGTTCACACTCTTGGCTGCCAGAGCGCTAGTTTTGTTGTAACCTTGCAATCACTCTCACAATACATCAACATACTGGAATCTCTTGCACAAGAACAAAGCAATGTACTGGCCAATGCAAATATCAAGCTGCCAGCCTTCAAATCGGTGTGCTGTTGGCTGTAATAAAGCTTTCAGAGTTAGCACAGATTCTCAGTTGAAGCAGAGGAAAACATAAACAAATGTAAATGAAAAGTGTGAAAGTGTACATTTAGCAGAGCAGACTGAGTGTTCTGTCAACAGTCTGCCACTTAATCACTGCTTGATTGCTGTCTTTGCATTTTATCTTGACATTTATCCCTTTTTTTACCCCATCTCCTGCGCTGCATGGCTGACATCTTTGAAGTTTGATTTTTGTATGCTGCATTGAAACCAAAGCATTGGGTTTACATGTAAAGTCAATGTAAGCACACGTTTTGCTTGTCAAATTTGTGTCCAGGGCAGCTAGTTTTGCACATTCACTCATCAGCGGATACAGTGTTTTGCAAAGTGGAAGCTCAAACTTGCATCCAACGCTTTTTCCGCTTCATCAAGCGCCAAAGAATTGGGCAATATTGAACTTTAAACAACTGATTGTGGGTATCCACCAGTCAGGCACTGCTGTCCTGTGACATAGTGACACGCTCTTCTCTCACATCAAGATGAAAAACAGGACAGCTTATACAGTTTTGTAATAACTTTTTAATTGAAAGTCGCTTGTTTTTGGCTTTTTTCATAGACTTAAGTCGGCTGCACACTACAGGATTTATGGTCTGATTTTAAGCCCATGTGTCCCTCTATGAGTTTGGGGAGATGTGGCCAGAGTAAGGATAAGAGATTTTTTTGTTGTTTCTTTCCTTATGTCTGTGCATCACTACAACTATTTGTCAGGATGCATCATTGTGAGGTTCACATGCTGTATAAGTGCGAGGAGACAGCATCTGGTGCATCTGCTTTGTGACTGCAGCTCTTACGTAATAAATGTAACGCTTTGTGGACCTGGTCAAAGTGTAGGATTCTTTTTTACAAGCTTTACAAACTTCAATGCACCTGCTCCTTAAATAATTGTGTGAAGCACTGAATTTAGCCTTCATGGCCAACGCGAAGTTTGTTGGAACTTTTTCATTTTACATCCACAATGCGTCAGTGTAACATCTTCATACCTTTATGACCCTCCGCTCTCCTGAGACGTTTTCAAACATGGTTTGATTCACTCATATTTCATTGTTAATTTTTTAATTGAGCACATGAAAGAAAACACTCCGCGCTCAATAACGTGACGCACGTACTGTTGGTGCTCACTTTGGTGCTCCCCGATTCTGTGTCATCTGTGTTCTTCCTGCAACATGATGCGACTGTGAGACAAATAATTGTTGTAAATGTTCTTATGTCTGTGACCTGTTCTTTTTTTGACGCATAAAAAAAATTGCAAAAGATTCCAAACTTTGAAGATTGGCACTAAAAAATAAAATAAAATATGATAAGGACTGGCCATTAGCCCACATGAACGGACTAAAATACCTACTTCTGCAGTTGGAAAATCATTTATTCCTGCTTTAATGGCCGAAAAGTGCACTATATAGCCCCACTGCTTAGCACAACCTTATAGTGATTAAGGGCTTACGGGCTGTGGAGAGTGTTTTTCGGACAGTGCATTTTTCTCAAGGACAGTGAAGTGGGGTACAGCTCACTCCGTCCAGCCCGAAATGGATTCAGGAGCTCTCCGTCACTGCCTTTCCTCCTCTGGTGTACCTTCCCCCGACAGACCACTAAAGTCAGCAGTGAGGAATGCTCTGCTCCTCGCTCAACCGCTCGCACTGTAAAAATTTAATGGAACCAAACACGCCATCCATCCGCTTCAGCCACTGAGCAGCCGGCAAATTGCAATCGCCCTCTCCTTTTTTTTTTCCCAAAGCTACAGCAAAACAACACACTTTTATCCAACAACACTCCTAACACACAAAACAAGGGCAGGGTTGTATAAACTCCCACATACGAGCCGGAATCTGATTTAGTGACGCTTGCGGCGCTCTGCCACCTGCCTCCCTAAAAATTATGGGACCAGATGATTCCCTGTTTCAATTTCAACTCAAACACATAATAGTAAATCTAACTGGCTTCGTGTGTGCGACGAGATGTGGCAAACGAGGATGTAGGCGGTGCAGAAAAACAATGTGTAAAATGACTGAAGTTTGAGCAAACTCTTGTAAGCGGATGTAAACAGGACTCCGTTGGCTTGTGTGAATTAATATTTCAGGTCTCTTTGAATCCCATCTGCTGCTGTCTAGTTCAGAATGATTATATTTCACAGGAGAAATTAAAATGATTGCGATTTCTTATTTCATCACCAGACTGTGACAGCAATTTGAATGTTTCTTCAGCTTGTTGCACATGTCATTTTTCTGATGCGGGTTCTGCCATCTGCTTGTCTCCATGGAGATGTGAATACAAAGGAATGTTTCACAGTAAAGCATTTAGCTTGGAAAATACTCATCTCTGTACAAGTCGTAAGACGAAGAGATATCAGATTGGACTATCAAAGTTAAAGCTTCGAGTTTCTATAGTTGCTGCATTATATTTCAAATGAACACTCAAGCACCTATAGCAGACATATTCAACATAAAGCTCATGCATCAGTAAGCAGGAGAAAAAGTAGATTTGATAATATTTGGAAGGTGGGTTGTCGACCAGTTCAGATATTTTGCAGGGCCGGCTCAGGCCCTAAACCCACCTTTTAAATATTATAAAGTATTTTTTTCTCTCACTTACTGATGTAAGCCTAGTTCAATTTTGGTTAAGCACTAGTTTGCACCAGCCAACGAACAGACGAAACAACAACATTTTCTTTAGGTTTAATGGTAAATCTTAACCAATCCCAAGCTCCAGTCCTAAACTTACCCATATATTAGTAGCTTGAAGACTAAGCTTACCCCTTAAAGCCTAATGAAATGTTGTCACATGGCTTCAACCAACATTCGTGCTTACTTTACATTTTGGCTTTTCGTGACATACTGTATGTATATGTAAAACGTGCTCATCATTCATTTTTGAAGTTTTGTTGTATGTATTGTTTTCTTTGGAGACAGTGTTGACTGTAACCTTGGTCCAGCCGTTCTTTTATTCTGCTATGAATTTGTTAAACCCCAAAGTCAGTTGATGTGATGAATCGCTGCACCCTGGAGCCAAAGTTCCTAAAAAAAATCGGATCCTTGAGAATAGCCGTAATTTAAAATCTGCGTAAAATCTGTGGCTTGGTTAAATAAATTAGGAGGTTTGATTTATCAGTTGCCTGTAGTTTGAAGTTTTGAACAGGAAGTTAATGAACCTTAATGAATCTACATGTCATAATTTATAACAAAATTTGTCAGAAAAAACACTATAGGTCTCCATAGAGAAAATGGTAAAGTTTACAACAATGTATTAGTAAAACAGCACAGATGTTGTTTTATACAGTATATCAGTGAAATCTGCCCATAGCTCGATGTCCACTGCTGCCTTCTGTATTACTTTCACTGAGACTCAGCAAAAGCATTATAAAGATATAAAATGTGAAGAAGAAGAAACGATAACTGAGCTATCCATGTGTTGTTGAGCCTATTACAAGCTTAGGCCTTTTCCAGCTCTATCTCTTGTATCAGTAAAAAGCTTTTCAAATGTTCACTGTTTACACCATGAACATCTCTACAGAGACATATTGACTCACTAAACTTTCGCCGGTGTTTCCTGGATTGATGTGTTCTTGGGCTGCAGACTCTCCTCAGACGGATGAAGCGCTGTAATCTATATTTCCTCTCACTAATGTCTCCCTGACCGGCCGCATGAGCAGAGCGAAGGATCAGACCAAACCAAAAGTCTACTGTAAATCCTTCCAGCTGTATTAACACTGATGCTGCTCTGTAAAGGCAATGGCTTATAGTCGTTTATCAAGGACTGAGAAGAAAATACACTACTTAACTCTTTCACTGCCAGCCCATATCTCGCTTTGACCTCCCTTCCCTGCCAGGTCTTTATGTTCATTTTAAACAATATTCTTAGATCCACAAAAAACAACTGGATTTATGACATGTTGTACATCAAAAGACACAAGTGTGTACCTTCAATTAAAATTTACAGGCATTTGAAATTTCTTTTTTTTCATTAGATTTCAGCCTTTGATGAGACACCATAAGTGGATTTGTTTATTTTCTTATTGGGGAAGATCCCACTCTAAAAAGTAACCATGGAGACAGTGCGTTGAGTTAGTTTGGTGTGATAGTCCTTGTGGTAAATATTTATCATAGTTTTACAACAGTTAATTTGAAAATAATGAAATTACACATTTATTGAAACGTATTTTTTCCACAATGTAGTTTCTCTATTTAAAACTCTTTGATTGATTGGTGTCCTTATTTTGAATAACTGACCCAATTTTATGATCATAATAAAGAAAACAGCAAGACCGTAATGTCCAAAAGCCTCTAAAAATGTGTATTCTATCACCTTCATACGATTTAGTCCAAATTGAAGCACAAAATGAAGTGTTGGTCACAGTCAAAGTCTTTTCAAACGCAGACTGCAGCCCTGCGTCTTGCTGTGAGACTGGGTCAAGGAGAGCGCATTAGAAGTGAATGTAAAGCATTTTCCTCCCTCCACATTCATCACTTTCCACAAAGAAGGATTGTCCAAATGTATTCATAGCAGGACGTTCGTGCCTGTCCAGTGCGCTACACCCGCTGGGCCTCCACAAAGGCAGGGGTGAGCCAGAAATAGACGAATAAAAAGGTACAGTGGTGCACCTCTGGACGGGCACGCGGGGACTGCCTGCTAAGTCCCATCATCCCGCTGAAGCTGCCCAATGTCACGCTTCATGGTCCAGCTCCAGCCTGGCTCCACACTGCTCGGCTCTGTTCAGATAACTGTGTGAATGAAGCGCTCCAGTGGTCCACCTGCAACTCTCTGCAAGTATCATCTGATTTGTGCTTTTATCAGTGAAACGTAGTCAAAATAGATTGCATTCACACTTGATTTGTGATTTCAAATGTAATCAAGTTGCGTTCTTATGAAGTTATAGAGCAATATTCAACATGGATTAACCAACTTTTGCAAAAGATGGTGATAAAATGCTTCAAATTTATTTTTATAGTGGAATATTATAAACCTCGGGCTCAGATCAGTTCTTCTTATATTTGGGCATGCGGTGTGCTGTGGGGGAAAGTCACAGGGAAAGGTCAATGTTAAGGCAATAAGAAACTGAACATTTTATTTCTGTCAAATTAAGTGTATTGTTAGCTCAACACACTAGTTCAAATACAGTGTTTTTTTTTTTAAATGGAGGTTGTTGGTGTGGCATTATCTGGAGAAAAAAAATAAACAAAAAAGTTTGTAGGTTTGAAAATACCCCAAGCAGTGGTAGCATTTTGTGCTAATCCACATTTATCAACATTTGCTGCTGTAGTTGTGATATAAGTGATAAAGCTGTTGTTCTGATGCACTGTCTGATGTTTCCTCCCCAGAAGTCTGCTACTGGTTGTGGCCTCTGATGTCGACTGTATCTATGCCATACCATGCAGTTTGGTGCTCTGTGAAGAGATGAGGTGACTGTTTTTGTTGGAAAGAACTTTTGCTGGACCAAAGGGGTCCGTCACAGCCCTAATTCCTTCACAAATTATAATTTTCTGTGCAGAGTGTGCAGTCTCACGTGTGCTGGGATCAAAGGCGGTGACAGTGGCAGCACCAGACTGAATGTGAGCTGTTCTCTGTAGGACCAAGTCAAGTCTGAGTCTGGGGGAAAAAGATGGGACAACATATTTTGTCACAGTCGTGTGAAATTATAAAGTTTGAGTTTATTATCTACGTGTTAGAGAGCACGTTGTATCCTGAACCAAGGAAGTTTGCTTGCGTCTGATTGAAAAAGAATGTCTAAACTTCATTGCGGTAAATAAGTAGTGAACTGCCTTTGATTAGTTAGAAAAGCATGTAAACTGCAACAAAGAAATCAACCACTCATTTGAAATATTTGAAAAACATTTATTTGTGCAAAAATAGTGTAACATTTAAATATGTGTAAGGTAAGGAATACAAATCATGTTTTATAATCCTTGATCCTCCAATAAAACTATGAGCTTTAGAGATAACCTTCTTCTTGGCATTGCCTGTCTCCTCGAGCAGACTGAAGGCTTTTAAAACATCTGGAGACATCACATTGCACTAGTTCAGAGCCGGGCTATTATTGATGGCTCTATTTCTTTCAGTGTCATGTCTGAAGGCCTCGCTGCTCCTTCAGCCAGAATCTAATCCAGCTCAGATGTGCTGACGGTGTGTGCCACAGACAGCCAGAGACAAAGTGGATCAGGAGGTCAGTTGAGCAAGAGAAATCCAAGGCACCACCAGAACCGGGCTATTCTTCACATTTGAGCTGTGCTTTGAGTTTTACAGTCTTGTATGTGTGTTTTGATTATATCGAAACATTCATAAACTTGAGATAAACCATCTGACTGGCCAGGTTACTAAAACTCAAAATACACAGTTTAACAGACAAAGAAAAAGTTGTTTTTGAGTTTAGCTTCGTAGTTTAGCTTTGAAAAGGCACATTTGAGGAATCAAAGCTACATACAAAAAACTACAATTCTGTCATGCTGCACAGTATTGTGATAAAAAAAACAAATCCTGACTTCAACTTTTTGACATTCGGATTTTTGGTGAAATCATGATTTACTGTACATTTCTCTATTTAATGCATCGGTTTGTTCAAATGCAGACATATATTTCAAACCTAGTTGTCTATGTTTATGTCTATGTGTCTAGTTGTCCTAGTTTGTCATGCTATTTGAGCTGGTCAATCCAGCCCAGTCTCCAAAGAAAACGCAGCAAACAATAACATACAACAAGCACGTCTAAACTTCTTTTTTTTTTATTATTTTTTTTTTTTACGTCAATTAGAAAAGCCAAAACGTTAAATAACCACAAATTTTGATTGAAGCTTTAGGTTTAACAGGTAAATCTTGACCTACCCCAAGCTCCAGCTTTAAAGTTACCCATTTTAACTTGAAGCCTAAACTTACCCAGTAAACCAAAGAAAATGTCGCCACGTGACCAAAAATTGTGGTTATTTTGCTTTTGGGTTTTTTGCAAAACATACGTTTTTGACATTTCGTTGTACATCAAGACTGTGTTGAACAGTATGAAGTTTCTAAAGAAGAAAATCATATTTCCCTAAAAAAACATGAATAGCGCCAAAACTGAAATTGTAATCTGGCCCCAAGATGTGTTGATTATAGTTATTACTATATCTCCCAGTCCTACTTCTGACCAATGTATTAGACTTTAACAGACTTTGATTTTT
This sequence comes from Mugilogobius chulae, assembly GCA_038363315.1. Taxonomy (NCBI): domain Eukaryota; kingdom Metazoa; phylum Chordata; class Actinopteri; order Gobiiformes; family Gobiidae; genus Mugilogobius; species Mugilogobius chulae. The sequence goes on along the minus strand of CM076405.1, from coordinate 27,883,692 downwards.
TTTTTCTTTTTTTATGACTTTTAACACTGTCCTATTCATTCCACAAGGGTCGGACAATGCCGAGTAGAGAAGGTGCTGGATTAAAAAGCTGGACTCCCCGCTGACAGCTGCAGCTAATGAGAGCGCCCCCTACTGTTCTGGTGGACCCTTTAGAAGCAGAACTTAAAGTGGCTCCTTATGAAATATTTAACAGTGTTCAGATGTGAGGTTTTATTGAACATCTAAATGGCCTGTGCAGCAGCAGCAGTTATGGATGTGTGATCGGGGTAATATAGTGTGACTATGCAGCAGGCCATCTGTGATTCTGCACTTGTCTTTTCTTTGTTGATGCCGTTCACATTCTTTAAAGACTGTGCAATGTACGATGTGTGAGAATGTGAGCATCAGTAACACTCTTTTGCATATCATCACAGCTGAACAAAACGCTGAACAATAAAAGAACAATAAAAGCACAATGCAAAAGCTTGTGTGCTAGTGCACGAGTGGAAATGACTGTCTCATTTGTTACACTGCAGTTCAAACAAATAAAACGCTATTTAAAGTAACCCTATCTGGAGGTAAAAAGTGAACTACGCATTTTAATTGAAATGGAAATTTAAAACCATACTTTGCCAGATTCTTAAAAGGAACAGATATATTTTATGCCACAATGTGAAAAAAATGCAGCATAAGGGACAACATTTCCATGGTAACATAGAGGCCAAACTCCAGGACAAAGAGTACTATAATAGTCAATTTTGTAGTCTTGCTGGCATGCAAGCCTGCTCAAAGTAAAGACACATGTTTTATTATTTATTTAGCAATCCCAAGACGCAAACGCAATTTTATTTAAGTCTATTTTTGACAAAATGCTACTTTAATGTATTTATGTATGTATTTGTTTTTATATTTATAAAAACTGCAGTAATACTCTCCTTATTGTGCCCCGCCCACTTTTCTTGCCAGTGTACTTCCTGTTTAGCTTTGTTAAATTATCTTTACATGTTAGTTTCTCTGTCAGCGACAGTACAGGTTAACCATAGTTAAACAGGAAATGCACTGCCAAGAAAAGTGGGCGGGGCGGAATAAGCTGATAAGAGTTATACTGCCTACTAAATTTAGACCAGGTGTGAATGTAATTATTATATGTTACAGTGTTACAGTACATGCTGTTGGCCTGTGATGGTAGAGAAGGATTAGGTTTTACAGACTAGCATGAAGCCTCAGAATGGTCTCAATCCTGATTGGATTCCATACTCCGCTAACAATCACACTGCACAGTCCTGCAGCTGCTATATCTTCCCTTTTTATTTCTCTTTCTCTGCGGCTTCAAAAACAAGCAGCAGCATTACACAGTGGCGCTTAGTGGTTTAAAGCTAACATCAAATGCATGGTCCGTGCTGCAGTGGGCTGTTATCTGTCCAGCTCTGCCCTGGGCCTCATCAGTGGCACAGCTGTGTGATTTGATAAAATACTTGGCAGGACCTCGACAATGACCTTTCCGGAGTCGCTGAAACACCAGCGATTCACGAGCAACCTGCAAACGGTAACCAGGCAACGGGATGTGAGTCTGCGGCGTACGGTCCGGCGCAGAGGCTTTTCAAAGTGCCTCTGATGTGTTTTTGGTAATTGTGCAAGGAGCCTGTCGGGAACTGACACCTTTGAGGTTCCAAGAAATGGCTTCAAAAAGGTATTTTATCTCATAGTGCTATGTGTGTAAGTCGAATTTCAGAAGGCATAAATTATTGACAGTGCAAGGCCGAAGCAGAATAAAATAACACTTTATTTCATAGTTCTTTTAGGGCGTTTACTGTATACTATGATTTTTTATCATTATGAATAAATATTACCAAGGTATATTGTATAATTAATGTGACTACAAGCTGATGTATTTTTTGTTTCTGTTTTGTTTTTTGTTTTCGTTTTATTAGTAGTTTGCTCTCTAATAACCATATCTAAATAATAAAGTTTGCAACTGAAAAGTTTATTTCATCTGCTTTTTTTTATTCATTCATAAAGTTAAATGCCACATTGCAACATCAAAGTTGCTTTCTCTCATTTTTTACACATGGCATCAAAATCCCCTTCTAAAACTACACCCAAAAAACATTTTCATCATCGTGTTCCATCCTGTACAGGGTTGGATCTGATGGTAGCACCATAATTCAGTCCATAGTCTGATGTTATCTGTTCACATTGACTGTGGCCTTCCTCTGCCCTCTTTGCTGCTTTTCTTCATTTTGTTTGTTTCTGATCCAAACTGATCCATAATGTTGACCAGACCAATTAGAGGATACTAACATATTGGAGAATGCTGTTTTATCAATAAATATCCTCCATTTTGTGGCCATATATCCAGTCTGATCTTAGAAGCTAAGCAAGTTAGGGCCTGGTTTGTACTTGAATAGGAGACCGATGGAAATTAAGGTGCCACAGTGGGACCACAAAACATCGTTGTGTCCTTGGGCAAGGCACTTAACTCGCACTGCCTCAGAGTCTGCATACACTGGGTGACTTAATTGTAAAGTGCTTTGAGTGCCTTGAAAGGTAGAAAAGAGCTATATAAATAGAAATCATTTATTTTTTCATCTTTCTTTTTTATTATTTTCAGCTGGATCACATTTACTCACAAACTAAATACAATATCCAAACTCCCCTCTGTAAAGACCTTTGTATATGTCAACAAAAATAACTGAAAAAAGGCCATATAAAATATTACACTATGAAACAAGTGTAATGCCTTTTTTCCCCGGATGTATGTGAGTGATTTACAAGAGTAGCTTTACGCGGATTGCTTTAAATTTAAGACTTTTTTCAGTTGTAGAGTCCCATCTTGAAAATTGTTAAACACAATCTGATTTAGTGATTTAGACACAAGTTTATCTTCCGTTTCTTAGCTACCATGACTTGTTTTTTTCATGTTGTGGTAGCTAAGAAGACACATCTGTATTTACTGTGATGTCCTCATGTCCTACAATCAAGAAACCGCTCTGCCCTAATCAGCGCTCGACAGTCTGTAGAAGTTTGTTTTGGTGCTGGGGAATTTCGTCTGTCTGGGTCTGAGGTCTTTTGAGGCTCCAAAAATGAGTTCCAATCATTACAATTAAAGCGTGTCCTGCTTCACACCCCGTCCCACATCTCTTCGGTTTTTATGCAGCGGACAATGCGAAGCAATTAGAGCTCCATAACCAAAAAAAAAACGAAATTGCAGAGCTGATTACAATTTACATGCATTATATTCAACACATTTTTTATCACAAATGAACAATGGGATACAAAAGTTTTTCTATCTCTCTCTCTTACAAAGAAGGCTGCTGCCAAATTGCATTATATCTCCCAAACTTATTTTACTCTTAAACTTACGCTATGATCTGTAATATTTCACACAGGCTGTACTTCTTTGAACCCAGAAGCAGTGACGAGGCAAAAATATTAGCTTTTACAAACACTCCAACTTTAGTTTTTGATCCTGAGTTACATAATGAGATCAATTCCAATAGTCTTTTCCTGCTCTGTTTAGTTGAGCCAGCTGCTCTGTACACATGCTACACATGGACAACTGCAATCATCTGTTTTATATTTGAAGAGCTTTAACCGGTTTCTACAGCCCGGTGAGGATGAAGGGGATTAGGAAGAAGATAGCAAGTAAGAAAACCCAGATGGAGAGAGAGAAAGATGTTGTTTTATTTACATTGTCACCGTATAAGCACATTCAGTATGTGTTGAGAGCTAAAGTTAAAATACTTTTCAGCTGAGTTAGGTTGATTGGGCTGGTGTAGACCAATATCTGCTGATCATCTTAAAGCAAAACTAAGAAATTTTAGTGGCATTGTTCACTTCCCTACCCAGCGTTTTAAAAGGGTCTTTCACCAAGCCGAGCTCCTGTGTGTTTGGTGTGAATGAGATTGCCGGGTGTCAGAGAGCACGAAGCAGGTATGAAGGCGGGGTTTTGAAGATTTGCTTAAAGAATCTGTGTCACCCTCGGTCGCCAGTTACCGCACATGCAGCTGTTTGATTGGCCCGTGACTACAGGAGAACCAGCGAATCAGTGCACAGGAAAATCGTACAGAAAACCGCCAATGACGCTTATGGAAAAACAGTATCTACACAGGTTTACTCACATGCAACTTCATCATGCTCACTCTGTAAATGTTTGTTGACTGGTGGCTGTTTGTGTGAATGTTCTTGGTGCGCCTCAAAGAGATTAGGTTGGGACAAATGAGTTACAAGGGCGAGATTTCCACCAGGAGGCAGCTGAGAGAGTCAACGCTTGCTTCAAATGCCTGAAAATACATATGCAACCATCACATAGACCATCACAGACAAAACAGAAGACATTTGACAAGACACTTCTCCCCCGTCTCTGAGATCAACAAGTTGGCCTTGTCTCTGCACACTGCAAACTTGCTGCAAACTTCACTAACAAACTAGTGCAATAACCAAAGTAAATAAGTGCCTGGGAACACACACATAGACAAAGTAGACTGGATTCTGGCCCAAGAAAGCATCATAGATGAGATTTACACAAAGAAAATAAAGCATGCTAGCTAGAGCACATTATTGTCACAGCTATTTCCCTCAGCCTCTTCTGCACTCCTCTGAGCTCTGAAAGCCTCATTCACAATAAGCACACGTAAGCCGCCTGTCGCCAAAACTTGCCATTTCACCAGATCCTCTCCTTTGTGTGAAAGAATATTTAAGCTTTGGTACTGGTTTTAGCAATTTAGGGGGGGCACCACACATCACAAGATAAAATATTGAATAAGATCCAGGAAATCCAAGAAAGTATTCAACATATATTCTGACACTGTACTTAAAAGATCATTATTCTCAATCTTTTTACTTCAACAACCCCTATTTTTGCCATTGTAAACACTGGCAGCTTCAACAAGCTTCTTCTTACTGAAATGATAAATACAATCAATGCCAAAGACAACTAAACACTTCAGGAGAAAATAATGCAGAGTACACAGAGAACTTTTAATTTCTTTTACTTATGCCTTGATCTTGAACAGCGAAAAGCCTAAAGCAGTCGCTAATAACAAGTCATTAGCAGGCAGCGCAGAAGTTTGGCATCTCCAGGTCGTGACAGTCCTGTCTGCAGAGTGGGACGTGCCGGGATGACGCACCACTCACAAAATGTCAGCTGTGAAAATCTGCTCCTGCCCAGATTCAAACTCACAGACAAAAGTAAATCAGAGAGTGAAGAACAAACCTATGTGTCTCTAATCTTTTCTTTATCAGGTGAACCGGGTAACTGCTAAGGGGTGTCATGCTTGTCGCCATGGAGATGTTATTGCTTTGTGTGGAAAGAGACTTCCCAGGTGCCATCTTTCCAAGGTATTTCAGAGCAGCAAAAACTCACTTGAAAGATAGATAGGTCAAATATTTAAAGCAAACTCCAGGAATACAAACAGGTCAGACAATCTCCACTAGATTTACAGGAAATAGCAAAGTAACCAAAAATAATCTTTCTTGAGGTGCAGATGCAAAAAAAACAAAACATTGCTTTCTCAGGTTGCAGTTGTCATCTTTATTTATTATTCCTGCACCTGTTACATCTTTTCTCTTTGAACTAGTAAACACCAAGTTGGACCTTTTAATATATAATGTGGTAAACTGACTTTTAAACTCAAATTGAAAGCTATATTTATTCTAAAATCAGGGCTTAAAGTGAAAAAAAATTCTGTGCCTGAACTTTTTGCAGTTTTGGTAATGTTTAAAGTGCTAAAGAAATTGTTTAACTTCGACAATAATTACTATGTTATTAATAAGAAAATATGAATAAACACATTTATACTGTATTAGAGAGATGTTTTATGGCAAAATACATATAGGGTGCATTATAAACAAATTGTGCCACTTGTTGTCCACAGTTTTCTCTAAAGCCTTAGTACTTTTCACCTGGTTTTATGAACTCCATGTCTCATATCAGGGTCGTAGCACCAAATTCTGGGCCCTGGGTACAAACTTTGCTGATGTGCCCCTATGCAAGAGTTTGGGATATTTTTAATTTATCCATAGACCTAAGTTAGAGTTAGGGTTGTTGAAATGTACAGGGAGCATTTGCAGTGACTCACAGTACCTATTTACCAGCCTCCTTCTATAGTGCGCTAAAAGAGTGTCACACTTATTTTAGCAGTGGTAGAGATTTAAAACTGATAGACGACAGAGAGGTGAGGGCGGGGGGTCTGGGGGTCCTCCCCCAGAGATTTTTTGAATAAACGGGTCCATTTTGGTGAGTTTTGGTGCATTTTACATGTCTCTTGTAGTTGGATGAAGTGTCTAAAATCATGGCTTTTAGTCTGTTGAACTAAAGGGCATCTAGCCAGCTGTTAAGTCTATTTTGTAAAATATATGCTATTCTGAAGTAAAATATTTGGTCAGACAGCCTAACAGATGGAAATTAGCCTTTGGCTTCAATTTGGAGTCTTTACATTTCTGTCTGTTCATTAACATGCTCTGTCTCAATCAAATAAATAGCCTACATAAATACTGAGAGGAAGAAAAACAACAATCTTGTTCATATTTAACTGAAAGTATTATTATTTGAGTAAGTTTTCTTTATCATAATTCAGAAATCTACTGGAGTAAATTATGTATGTTGTATAAACATGTTTAAATCCAAAGAAATGTCACTTTTGAAACAAAAGAGTTGTAGACCCTCCTTCAAAAATCTTTCATTGTGCAGCTTTAATATAAGAACCAGCCATGATAAGATACTGCTGAAACACTAGTAAATTACAGCCTTAATATGATTTTGTTTTTAATGATAATAAAAAAAACATAATAAGGTAGACCTAATAGACCTAATTAGGTCGATTTATTCTAATTATAAACCAGGGGTGTCGAACTAAATTTGAGCAACATTGGCATCATGGTTGCTCTCGCAAGGCTACTTCTAACTATAGTTTACTAATCTTTGACATACAATTAATAGTCTCTGTATTTGATTTTTGTATATTTTTTGAAGTGAAAATTACTGAATACCTCTGCATTGATCTGAAAAATAAATATTCCTTTAAATTTCAGACAAGATTTAAGTAAACATTATAAAACTTTAAGGGCCGCATAAAATTATGTGACGGGCCAATTCTGGCCCGTGGGCCTTGGGTTTGACACGTGTCATAAAGTCCTGACTCTTCCTTCAGCTACTCACCTGCTGCTCGGAAGAAAAAATAAAAGTCTATTAGCAATTTTGACAGCTAGGCCTCTTTTTGATGGCCTGATTTCCATTTCTTGGTGAAAAGACAATATTTTTATGAAGTGGATGCTTTCTTCAGTGGAGCCTGTTCTCTCTGGTCTGGTGTTTGATCTCAAAACTAAATTTTGTTTCAAGGTAAATTTAGTTTTACCATCAAAACTCTCACACATTCTTTGGGTGTTTTCAATTGTGTTTTCTCATTCATATGACTTTACAGCTCAGAAGCTTCAATCAATCAATCAATCAATCAATTTATTTTTGTATAGCCCAAAATCACAACAACAGTCGTCTCTGAGGACTTCCCAAGATTATTAATTTTAGCAAATATGAATAATAGGAAATCAAAATAAAACAATACATATTCAATAAAACAATACACATTCAATGAAACATTTGATCAAGCAGATTATTAGTAGAGCAGATGAATGATTGTCCAGAACATCCCCTGTCCTTAGACCCTCCTTCTCGGCAAGGAAAAACTCAAAAAAACCCTAAGGGAAAAAGAGAAACCTCGAGGAGAACCACAGTGAAGAAGGGTTCCACTCCCATGGACGGACAGGCTGTAGATGTAACTAAGGCAAAGTTATAGAGTTTATGTTTGTGGAGCCAGAGTCCATAAGCAGAGGGAAACGACTCGTCTAGCAGGGTCAGGAGAGGCCAATCCTGGAGAGGAAGGTGGGGCGGAGGTCCAAGCATCAGTGGTCCGGCCCACGTCACTGGAACAGCAGCATCTGAAACAGTTACACTCCCCGAGAGGGGAGTGGGACAGGGGACAACGAGTGAATAGCAAAGAACAGACTAGAGATGAACTGTAGTTTATTATTCTTTACAAGAAAGGCAGAAGTGAGAGGATAGTGCTCAAGTTGCCATACTTTCCCCAGTATAATTGCTCCTAGGGCAGCCTGACTAGAACTATGGGTTTAGAGTCTGTTCCTAACTGACCTGATCATAAGCTAATCTGAAGAGGAACGTTTTGAGCCTAATCTTAAATGTAGAGACTGTGTCAGCGTCTTTGACATGAGCAGGGAGCTGATTCCATAGCCAGGGGGCTTGATAGCTAAAAGCTCTGCCTCCTATTGTACTTTTAGAGACTCTAGGAACCACCAGAAGTCCAGCATCTTGAGAGCGAAGTGAACGGTTAGGATGATAAGGAATTATTTCATCTTTGATATAAGAAGGGGCCAAGTCATTTAAAGCTTTATAGGTTAGAAGAAGAATTTTAAATTTGACTCTAGACTCAACAGGAAGCCAGTGAAGATCTTTTAGTACTGGGGTAATGTGTTCTCGTTTTTTAGTACCTGTTAGTACTCTTGCTGCTGCATTTTGAACTAATTGAAAACTTTTTATTGAGCTTTTAGGACACGCTGCAAGCAGGGAGTTACAGTAGTCTAACCTCGACGTGACAAAGGCATGGATTAGTTTTTCAGCATCATTTTTAGGCAGTAGATTTCTAATTTTGGCAATATTTCGCAAGTGAAAATAGGCAGTTTTGCACGCTTGACTAATATGTGCTTTGAATGAGAGCTCTTGGTCAAATAAGACTCCAAGGTTTCTTACAGTCGAGCTGGAGGCTACACTGACATTGTCCAGTGTGATTATCTGCTCAGTTAGAGAGTCGCGCAGATGTTTAGGGCCGAGTAAAATCACTTCTGTTTTATCAGGATTAAGGAGTAGGTGGTTAAGGCTCATCCAGGTTTTTATATCCTTCACACAGGCACTGAGTCTTTCTATTTGACCAGTCTGATCTGGTTTCATTGATAAGTACAGCTGAGTGTCATCTGCATAACAGTGGAAGTCAATGCCATGCTTTTTGATAATGTTACCTAGCGGCAGCATATAGAGAGTAAAAAGAATTGGACCAAGTACAGAGCCCTGTGGCACACCGCAGGTTAATTTAGAACATTGTGAGGAGCTTTGGTTTACATTAATAAACTGATACCTATCGGTTAAATAGGATTTAAACCAGCTCAGAGCAGTTCCTCTGACACCTACATCACATTCTAATCTCTGCAGTAAAATATTGTGATCAATCGTATCAAACGCTGCGCTGAGATCCAGCAGAACCAGGATTGAGATCAGTCCGTTGTCAGCAGCTAATAACAAATCATTTGTGACTTTAAGGAGAGCTGTTTCCGTACTATGATGAGCTCTAAAACCAGACTGGAATGTTTCAAATAAATTATTCTCCTGTAGGTGGCGACAGAGCTGTTTAACTACAACTCTCTCAAGTATTTTGGAAATAAAGGGAAGATTTGAAATAGGTCTATAATTGGCTAAAACTTCAGGATCAAGGTTTGGCTTTTTCAAAAGAGGTTTAATTACAGCATATTTAAAAGACTGTGGAACATAGCCACTTTTTAATGAGGTATTTATTATACTAAGAATAGGATCTAACATCAGAGGGAGAATGTCTTTGAGAAGCCTACTTGGGATTGGGTCTAAAATACAAGTTGAGGTTTTAGAAGACTTAAAAGCTGAAATTAAATCTGCTTTAAAGCTGAAGCTTAAATCCTGATCTCAGACACAAACTGACCAAAAGTTCAGTTCTGTCTGTCACTGGGATTCACACTTTACACAATTGAATCTGAACCTGGATAAGTTGTGCTTTTTATCTACAGTAAATGCAAACATATTTGTACAAATAAAAACACAAACATGAATTACATTTAGGATTACTTTCTGATTTGTGTTAGTATTTTATCCAACTATTTACAATATGTAGTGCATCTGTGTGACTGACAAAATATTATAGAATAGAATAGAATAGAAAACTTTATTGTCCACTGAGGTGGAAATTTGCCTTTGGTTTCACCAAGACGAATAAAAGACACACACATTTACATGCCACTTTCGCTTTACATTTCATAAGACAACAAAGCAATTACTCCCCCCAAAAAAGATCTGTGCGCTTCAGTGGAGATTCCGACAGTTCACCGCCTTAACTGCCCTTGGTATAAAAGAATTCTTAAAAATATTTTTGTTAGCTGAGATTACTCTATACCGTCTTCCAGAGGGCAACAGTTCAAAGTGACTGTGCAAAGGATGAGAAGAGTCCTGTATGATGCTCACAGCCTTCTTCTCTAAGAGTTCATCATAAATGCTGCTCAATGACTTTTGAGGCCGGCCAATGATCCTTGAGCTCATGTTAACAATGCGCTGCAGCTTATTCTTCCTCTGCACACTTAAATTACCAAACCACATCAACATGTTAAAAGTTAAGATGCTCTCCACAAAGCTCTTGTACACAGTTTCAAGAACAGTTTGGTTGATTCCAAAATTATTTAACTTGCGCAATAAATACAGTCTTTGGGAGCATTTTTTGAAAATAAAATTTGAGTTTTGCTCAAAAGTGAGTCTCTTGTCTATGTATGTGCCAAGATATTTAAAATCATCAACCATTTCAACATTTTGATTATTGATTGATACAGACAACACATTGTCATTTTGCAAGACAAGCTCTTTAGTTTTAGACACATTTATATCTAAAAAGCTCTCTAAACACCATTTCTGCAAAGACACCAAATGCTTCAGATACATAGATTCTCTGACAGTGTCATTTTTCTGCAATAAAGCGACCAGCGCCATATCATCTGCATATTTAAATAATTTAAAACAGTCATCATTGACTTGGAAAGCATTTGTATAAATAGAAAAAAGCAGTGGAGATAAAATTGTGCCTTGTGGTGCGCCAGTGTTTAGCACAGTCTCTTCTGAAACATCTGAACCAATAATCACTCTTTGGGGACGATTAGACAAAAAGTCCCTGACCCATCTGATAATGCCTCCATTAACACCAAGGTCCATAAGTCTATTGAGCAGAATATGTACCCGCATAGAATTGAATGCCGATGTAAAATCCACAAAAAGAACTCTAGCATAATAGTCAGAGGTCTGGAGATGCTTGGCTACGGTGTTAAACAACGTGATAGCTGCATCTTCGGTGCTTCTCTGACTTTTATATGCAAACTGCAAGTTATCCAAGCTGCTAGACACAGAGGACATGATGTGCTTACTCACAGTTCTCTCCATACACTTACACAAAATCGATGTAAGTGCGATGGGGCGAAAATCATTCAATTCAAATGCTCCAGGTTTTTTAGGTACAGGTACGATGTTTGACAACTTCCAAGACCTAGGACATGTGTGTGTTTGGAGGAGAAGTTGAAAGAGCATTGTAAAGACCCCTTTCAATTGATGTGCACACTCTTTCAGTAGCCTTCCTGAGAGGCCATCTGGACCTGAGGCTTTCCTTGGTTTGATACGGGACAGGCTTACAGCAACTTCTTGCTCATTAAAAACAACAGGTTGATCCTCAGGAATCAACCTACAAATGTCATCACATTCGGTGGTTAGATCAACTGTATCAAATCTACTAAAAAATACATTCAAGTCATTTGCCGTGTGTGAGGCATGGGAAAGAAGGGCATGTTTTTGTTTAGGCTCTCTACCCATTATATGGTTCAGACCTTCCCATGCACTTCTGATGTTACCAGAGCAAAAATGACTTTCCACCTTCTGCTTATATTCTGATCTTGCCTTATTAAGCTTACTTCTTAATTCAGCTCTTTTCTCACAGACAAGATCTCGATTTCCACTGGAAAATGCCACTTTTTTCTCATTAATGCACATTTTTAACTCAGAGGTTATCCAAGTTTTGTTGTTTGGAAAAACCCTGACAGTCTTAGTTACAACAACATTGTTTTCACAAAACTGTAAATAAGATGATATAGAGTCTGTCAGGTCCTCTGGGTTATCACAAGAGTTAAAGAAAACACTCCAGTCTGTATCCTCAAAGCAATCTCGTAACGCATCTGTGCTTTCATCAGTCCATACACGCACATCCTTAGTCACTATTTGTTCACGTTTCAATTTTGCCCTGTACCGAGGGAGCAGATGGACCACGTGATGGTCAGATTTTCCCAAAGCTGGACGACAGACGGCTTTATAAGCGTCCTGGACATTTCCGTAGCACTTGTCTAAGGTGCGCTTAAGACGAGTGGGACAGTCTACATATTGCTGCAGTGTAGGCAGGTGACTGGAGAGGTCACACGAGTTTACGTCCCCGAGAACAAAGACTGGCTGATCAGCTGATCGAGCGAGCGCGTCATTGTAACTCTCTGCCACACGAGTTGCCGCCCCTTCAAAATCAGGTCCGGGATGTAGATCAAGATTATAGTGATCTGTCCGAATTCTCTGGGTAGATAAAACGGCCAAAAGGATACAGTCAAGATTTCAAAGTCACGGGTGCAAACCTTTTCCCGTATGGTGTACTGTGAAGCCCAGCGATTATCCACATACATGCACAAGCCTCCTCCAATGGATTTACGCGATCTCACATTGTCTCTGTCGGCTCGTATTAGCGTATATCCCGGCAAACTAGGGTCGGGCATTCCCTCTTTAAGCCAGCTCTCTGTAAGACAGATGAGGTTGCTGAGCCTAAAGTCACTGTCATACTTGACTTTCGCAGTAAGTTCATCAAACTTATTACTTAGCGAACGGACATTGGAGAGTGTGATTACCGGTAAAGGGTGTCTGCAGCCTCGTCTCCGGATTCTCTCACGTACTCCGCCTCTTGATCCCCGTTTTTTAGCTTTATGTTTCGGCCTCCTTTTGGTCTTCCTTAGTTCGGGGTACTTATCCAAGATCCCAGCGGTGAAATCTCCCTGTTCTGCATGAGGCTTAAGCGACAACAGGTGTTCACGTGTGTAGACCAAGGCGCTGCATTTTCCGGTATAAAATCCTTCAATGTCTACAAAGTTGCACACGTACAAAGCCAGCCAAAGCAAAATCCCAACTTTAATCTTCATTGTCCATGAAATGTAGAGCCGAAAAGGTCACGTAAATCCACAAGATGACACAAAAACAGACAGGTGAAACTCAGGGTCGACCGCAGTGCTGCGCCCCCGGTGTTCAGGCGCCCCCGGTGTTCATTTATTTAAACAAACATCACACTGGAAATATATTTAGTTTTTATTTGATACATTCTACAGCCTGTTTTCTTCTCAGATCTTTGTCTCTGCTTGATTCAGATTTTCATGATGTTTGATCTTTCTGCTCATGTGATTTTGGATTTTGCTGTGGTGTGAATTAAAAACAGTGTTATGGCTAAAGTCCTTTACCACCTGTGAACAGGTATTGTTGGAGAAACAAACTAAGCAGAACATGTGAGTTTATAAATGAGAGCTGTGGGAGCTGTTCTGAGTCTGAAAACTGTTAATGAATGAAAGCATTGCAAATGATAAGACCATCTCAATGTTTGATAAATGTTGGAATCAAGTGATGAACCCAAATCAAGTTTCAAAAATTTGTGTCAAAGCGATTGAGAAAAACTGTAATATGCATGGTAAATGTTTAAATCAAAGCTTAAGAGGACTGTGTTAAACGTGCCTATGACTGAATTTGTTTTCATTTATACCTCTAAAGATTTTGTACTATTTCTATGCAATGTACCTTTATGGTTTTAGAATTTTATGGTTGCATTAAATGTATTTTAAGCTGGAAAGCTTATTGCATTTGCAGGAAAAGTACTTTATTATTATTATGATCATGGTTATGATTATTATTATTTCACATATGAGACACGGTTTTCATTTACATTATTAATGCTTTCACTTTTTATGTAGTTAGCAGTTTTAAATGCAGCCTAATAGGTTATAATAACAAAAAAAAATAATCAATTAAGATTTACAATCTTCATTCCAGTGGAATGTGTCTTTTGGCGTGACGTGAGTGCTTAAAAAATATAGTTTGGCACATGAGTTTCCCACAGTGCGCGTCCTTCGCTGCTCCAGGGGGCGGGTCAGAACCTGGCCCGGACCACATTGAACCACCCGCAGCTCGCCAGGCTTGCACCAATTCCAGCCTCTTCGTATAAAACCGAGCCGTGGATTAAGAGTTTGGAGAAGAGGGTGTTTTGCTTTAAGTCCCGAACGGCACCGATAGCGTCTTAACAGAAGTTCCAAACGAACACAAAGCTCAACGCTCACGACACGCACGAGGATGGTGAGCGCGCACGGACTGGAGTGAAGCAAACGCGAGGAATGAACGCGCTGCTTTGGATACTTTGCTGGCATTTGGTTCTCTGCCACGTTGCCGCACTTGGAAAGTTTTACGATTTGATCCACGGAATAATGCGGACATGAAGAGCCAACGCGAGGAGGAGCCCATCGGGACAGCCTGATGACGAGGTCTGGACTTCAGTGCGTGGAGCGACATAGACACGGTAAACTACACACACCTACACACTCCTCTGTCCTCTGTGTGTGTCCGCGTGTAAAGAGGACGGTTCCTGTGGCGTTTGTTTAACCCAAATCGGTCTTTAAACCGTGCGTAATGACGCGCTGGCCCGACATTTCACAGCCCATATCAGCGCTCTTATGAATGACACGAATGAGAACTGATGGTCATATTTACACCAGCAGTGTGAGTAAGTAAAATATATATCACAAAAGTGTGGACTGCAGTCGAACAGTGTCACGCTTGTTGTGTTGACGCTCCGCACACACGCGCCTGAACGGTTGACAGACCGGTTTGTCGCTGCCCAATCTCATATGCGTTGCCACCCGGCGGCAGAGGACGATTGGGTTTGCAGACCATCCGTTTGGGTGGGCACTGCCCACCCTTGTCTATGGCTAGAGCCAGCCAGTGTGTGACAAAATGCGGCAAGTAGGCATGGATCTATCAAGTAGGCTTATATTTTTTTTTTCTGCCGGACGCCGGAGACTCTGTCAAGCCGGAAATCCGGCCCCCAGCCGGAGAACTTTAAGCCCTGTAAAATTGATGTGTTCTGATTTTTGCTTAATTTGGCTCATCGAAACTTGCTGTCAGCATGGGATTCTGGCTTCACAAGGCAATTTTTTTTATTGCTGAACATGAAATGTGCCAATCATGTAACAGTAAAGACATTAAAATAATCATAGTTGAAAAATGCTGACAGACTTTTCACTCCATGTAACTCTTCTAACACAGTTTGTGTTCAGAACTGTGGATTCACACTGAGCTAAACTAGTTCAGGATGATTCTACATTGCAGTGTAATTGGGTTCTAGACTAAATGCCTCTCCAGCTGCTCAGAAAGCAAGTCTTTGCTAAAAACTAGCCGTGATTAATGACCAGTTAACTTTTCCCAAGCTGAAGCTGTTTGCCAAGGCTCACGCTCTGCCAAAGCTCAAAATGCAAAATTCAGTACGAGGTAAAGCTGCGTGAGGTACATTGGGCAGTAATCAGCCAACCATTAGGCCAAATTGGACAATAGGTCCTCTGCTCTGGTGTGTAGTGTAAATACCAAAAACCTACTGGGTCACTGAGGAAACGTTATTTTGGTATATTTCAAAAGATTGTTCTGTGGTAAAAAAAAAAAAAAAAAAAAGTAATCTTATTATCAACCTCTGGACAATAAAGTGCTCTTGTAACTAAGCCATGGGCAAAAATAATTAATAAAAATAGTGAGACATTTTTGGTATAAATGCTTATCTAAAATAAATAATCATATTTAGTTTGACTTCATGTCACTTTTCTCAATTTAAGTACATTACAATTTGCAGAGAAATGTAGGGTATGCTGAAGTGTGTTTGTGACTAAAGAGGTTTTTAATAAACAGTTCTTTGGGGCAAAAATGTACAAAACAAGAACAGATCATATTGCTCATTGGAAACCTGAAGACTAAAAATACCTCTAACTGAAACCAGTGTGCTGATCATCCTTCATATCCGCCGTTATTACTTTGGCCAATCAAGGATCTTCACACCCTCATCTTGTCTGTTTAACAGAAAATTGTCTTCTCTCTTCGCTCAGTAGTGAATTAGAAAATCAAATGAGGGTCTGGAGGAGCGCTCATACGAATACAGCGCTCTTGATTACTATGGCTCTGAACATAACACAGAACCAGGACCTCAATGAGCATGAAGCAGCACAAAGATCTACTTTGCATTTCAATTTCCTACATAGATTTTCAAATGAAATAATAGTGTTAGGTATAGATTTTTTTTCCGTTCTCACTGCCATTGTCAGGAATCCATTTGAGCTTTTATCAACTCTTAATTTACCTGCTTATTTTTTAAAAGCAGACAAAAATTTAAATGTCTTCTGCTGTATTACAATAACAATCATAACTACAGTAATCAGCTATTGCCGTTATTTTTAATAATTTTTAATAATTTTGCAACAATTTTGCAACATTAAACGTGGCGAGCTAGCCAGAAAAATAACAAGCTCCTCCTGGCTGGTTCTCCACTTTGGTTCATGATTGTATTATATTATCTGGATTGGACTCCGCCTCCTCTCCCCTCGTACGAGTGGCGATAGTGGCCACTCCGCTGAACTGCAGGGTTGGACCCAAGAAAACTTTCCCATTGAGCGTCAATGCATTTTTCAGCACTTTAAACTGCTCGTTTTTAGCTTTAACAAAGGTCTCATTTCAAACGTATTTCTCTCTAGTTTCACAACATAAACATTTCCAATTTTTTCAATGCTTTAACAGTGTTTAGTCTAGCTTACAGATCTGGTCACTTTTTTGACGTCACGATAGTGGGAGGCGCTAGCTCGTATTCAGGAAAAAGCGCTGAAGAAAAAATATTTTTAGCGCCAATGCACCATCGAGCACAAGACATTGAAAACAATGGACTGCCATCCTGGACTCATCTTCCAGTTCGAATTATCCTTCCATACTTCGGGCACACAAGCCATAGTGGCAACTCATTACACTAAGTAGCATACTGGGTAAATAAAAACTATGTTAGCTTGCACCCCAAAAACATTTTTTTCCAACTGGCAACTAATATTGTTGCTACTACATTATAAAAACAAAACAAAATGTGGTAAGCTAGCCAGGTGAAAATATCTGGGTTACACAAGATTTATTGGAAACTTTTGTACATCAATTTTTAAGCTCAAATAATATTCAATACTGATGGTGGTTAACTCTAATTAATATAGTTTAAATGGTGATTTTTGCTGTAATCGAAACAGTTAATGAAACCAGACACTGGACCAGCTGTGAGATTGAAGGAAGCATTGCTAAACAGTAAAATGCAAACCTTATTTCAAGGCGGTATTTTGAAGTTGCCCAAATCCACAAACTTAACTTCAAGTAGACCAAAAATACACTTTAACCACTCATTCGCCAACATCAGTTCACAGTGTTAAAACTTGTGCATTTGGAGGCTTTGAGCTGGAGTGTGGGAGAGTGGCTCCGCGGGGCTCCGGTTTACACGCACATGTGACACAATCCATTTGCAGAGCAGTTGACACAATCAGCGCCTACATAAATCATATCGGCTCCAGCAGGCCCCGGGCATCCTGCTGAGGTGACAGTTTGATGGCTCACCTCCAGAAAGCAAACTGCCAATCACAAGCGGCTGACAGATGTGAGAGAGGAGCAGCTCAGTACAGATAATTCAGCTACTGGGATTTCCATGTAAATGAAATGGTTTGTAAGGTGTGACTTGTAATAATCACCTCGTGTCAACATATGATGAGGTTAATACCTGACTGACCACACTTGTGTCATCTAGTTGTTGTAATTTCCCATCAAATAATAAAAGTCTATTGGATGCATAGCAGTAAATTGTTTTCTTAACATTTACTTTACTCTGTACTTGCCACATTATCCGTTAGAGTGGCTTAGAAGAAGTTATTTTTAAAGGAAGAATAGCAGGAAAGAAGAGCAAAAGAAGACCATGGTCAAAGTAAACATCACACAAATGATGAGAGTGAATTATGGTGACATAAACAGAAAGGTTATGAGTTGAGATGAATCCTTGTTGCTACTTGTTGACAAATGCCCCTATGGAGAAGTTTTGAAGAATAGGTCAAAGGATCTATTTCCTTGACTTGGGTGTTAACTTCAATGTAAAATGATAATCTATATACAGTATGTTATCCAGAACTAAGTACTTGAAACATGCATTTGTCCTTTGTTTCATTCTGCACCGTCAAAGATGGCAAGTAATTACGTATTTTTACTCAAGTAAGTTATCACATGATCAAATTCAGAATTATTATAATAAATTCACTGTAAAGCCTATCTCACACTTTGTGCACTGAAAAAAATGCATGTCATTTTTTACTCAAGTAACTGTACTTTTAATTTAGTAGTGAACTTCAGTACTTTTGCTATCTTTGTGCACCGTAGACGTTCCAAGGCTCAAACAAAAATCCTCATTTGTAGCAGTAATGTCAGTGTGAGCGCTATTTTAAGCTGATACATGTTTGGATTTGGAGCCTTCAAAAGCAGACAGTTTATTCAGTCCGTTATATTATTATCGATTCACTGTGGCTGAGAGCCTGTGCAGTCTGAAGTGTTTGGAGGTGTTCTATAAAACCAAATGCCTGCTGAATGTGCTGTGTGAACCATGGGCACTGCTCAGCTCTGTGAGAGGTTAACACATAGCACCTCCATGACATTTTCTGCCTTCTATCTCCATGTTCACACTCACAGACAAAAAGCTCAAAGTCCTGATACATTAGTGGATTCCTGTTTTAACCTTGAAGTGAGCAAATGCAGCTGAAGCATCCCTGAGTGGTGGTATAGAGCCCTTCAAATAAAGAGGAATATTTAGAGTATTTTGTACAAATGTATTGAAATGATGCAAACAGGGCACAGCATTTAATTGCATCTCCAATTACACAAAAAATGATAATGTTTAATTTGCTAAAAGATGCACTATTCGGAGTTAATCGTATTTGGCTGAAGAGCAGACACACAAAACTCTCTCCAACAAACCAAGCCTTGCTCGCTCAAAATAAGTGTTATTTTCTTTGGTTTGTTGTTTTTTTCAAATATTGTTGAACATACTAAAATTTGAATACATTTGATAGATTTTTTTTTCCGAACTAAATCTATTACCACTATCAAAATGTTGTTGTAATGGATTCTAACTAAACATTTACAAAATTGAGCCAATGCCTTCAAAAACATGTAGGTTTAGGTCAATTGGCAGCACTATAAATTACCTAGTGAATGAATGAGTGAATGTTTGTTTGTCTGTGTTTGTTTCTGTGTTAACCCTATACGACGAGATGGCCACTGTGCAGAGTGTTCCCCCACTTAAGGCCCGAAGTCACTGGGATGGAGAGTAAGTGGTAGAAAATAAATGAATGATATACCATTATATACGGTAAGTACTGTATAGTAGAATATCTACACATTGAGAAACAGTGACATCAAATTTCCAGCATGCCGGGCACCATCTCTTTCCTCTGAAACGTCCTGCTCCTGAGCTGTCAGTCATAGTGACAGACAGTTTGATCATAGACACTGTAGAGAAGCTTAAACAATGTGTACCTCTGAAGTTATCTCATTATGACTGTTTCAAGCTTCAGGAGCCAGACGTCTGTCATACGCGTTCATACCTGATTGAAACAGCTAGCTTTCATCCCATTTTCTTTGTTTTATTCAAAGAAGTTTCCCCAGATAACCAGATGGAGAGGGGCTCTTTCTGCATGGAGCATGCGCAGTAGGGCAGAAAGTGACATCAACCGAAAATCCATCTATATGTTTTAACAAAGATGTGAGAGTCTGGAAACAAACCACCACCAGGTTTCATTTTCAAGGGCGGGCTTTGTGAGCACGTCAGTTAATCACAGAAACCCAGAAAGAACACTTAAACAGTGGCACGCTAAACTAGATTTAGTGACTCTCAACAAGGTTTGTTGCTCAGATTTAAAAGAATTGATGCCTTCCTGATTTTTCAAAACCCAAGCAAGAGCCAAAGAAAATAATCAAACAGCTACATCTACCATCTTGAATGAAAAATGAAATAAACATTTTTTAAATCGGGGAAGAAAGGGGGACGGGGTCAGCTGATTGAAGGATAGAGATCATCCTAATTTTGGACTATGAAGTGATTGGCTCTGTCTTTGTGCATTTGAACAGAATGTAGGAGGGGCTGGCTGGTTAGGCAACTAATGGGGGTATTCCACGAAGCGAGCTAAAGTCAAAGACTGGCTTCTTTGGCCAATCTAGGCTTATGAAATCTCCATTTCCATTCCACTAACGCGGCTAACCAGAGGTGACGCTGAGTTGCCGTAGTAACAAGTGCGCAGACATAAACCTGGTCGGGACCAGGCTAACAGTCAAGATTATTTTAGCTTTGTCTCAAAAAACGTCTAAAGAAAGACTTACATCTCATGTTTATCCTGCACACTTCCACAACTGTGTGAAATCTCTCCGTTTGTCCCAACACAACTTATAAAGTCACTTTTATTCATCTTTATTCACTTGGCATTGGCACCAAGGAGCCGCTTCAGCGGTTTCGGTAGCACTTTAAAAGACCTCCACGGTACCTACCAGTTAAGTACCATGTCAGTTACTAGTAACTAACAGTGACACTTACTAGTACTTACTCTGGTACTTACTGTGGTACTTACACTGGTACCTAGAGTGGTACTTTGAGTGGTACTTGTACCAGCAGTTACTGGTACATACCACTGGTACTTACTGTGGTATATACACTGGTACTTACACTGGTACCTACAGTGGTACTTGCAACAGCAGTTACTGGTACATACCACTGGTAGTTACTGGTACTTACTGTGGTACATACACTGGTACTTACACTGGTACCTACAGTGGTACTTTGAGTGGTACTTGTACCAGCAGTTACTGGTACATACCACTGGTAGTTACTGGTACTTAGTGTGGTACATACACTGGTACCTACAGTGGTACTTTGAGTGGTACTTGTACCAGCAGTTACTGGTACATACCACTGGTACTTACTGTGGTACTTACTGTGGTACTTACTGCGGTACTTACACTGGTACTTACACTGGTACCTATAGTGGTACTTGTACCAGCAGTTACTGGTACATAACACTGATAGTTACTGGTACTTACTGTAGTACTTACACTGGTACTTAAGGTGGTACTTGTGTCAGCAGTGACTGGTACTTACAGTGGTAACTATTAGTACACTTACCACTTTTAATAATTTGTGGCACACACACATGTTTCAGTGGTGGTATTATTGGTACTAAATTAAAAAAGTAGAGCTTATAAATTATGAATACCAATAAAATGCAAGTGTTAAAAAAGCACCACTGTCTTTATTTATGTCACAACAATATTGGGTGTTGACAAATACCAAAGTAATTATTTGTTTCAGTAAACAAAACAACAGAAAACAATTTACAACAATCTTAGCTTAATTCCAACATTTATTGATAAATACCATGATACATAATGGTAAATAGTGGTACTTCAGTGGTACTTTCTACAGTAGTTGACAGTTAAGTACTAGTAACAACTGGACCTGTTCTAAAGTGACACATACTGGTACTTCAGTGGTACTTACTACAGTAGTTGACAGTTAAGTACTAGTAACAACGGGACCTGTTCTAAAGTGACACATACTGGTACTTCAGTGATACTTACTACTGTAGTTGACTACAGTAGTTGACTGTCAACTACTGTAGTAAGTACCACTGAAGTTGCCCCACTGTGGCACCTGAGGTTCTTCTGTGGTCTCCCATCCGAGTACTGCCAAGGCCCAACCCTGCTTAGCTTCTGAGATCTGACGGGATCAGGCTTTGGCATGCTGGTATGGCCACGACCATACCAGCATGCCAATACTGGTGGTAAAAGTACCACTGTAGGTACCAGTGTAAGTACCACAGTAAGTACCACAGTAAGTACCAGTAACTACCAGTGGTATGTACCAGTAACTGCTGGTACAAGTACCACTCAAAGTACCACTGTAGGTACCAGTGTAAGTACCACAGTAAGTACCAGTAACTACCAGTGGTATGTACTAGTAACTGCTGGTACAAGTACCACTCAAAGTACCACTGTAGGTACCAGTGTAAGTACCACAGTAAGTACCACAGTAAGTACCACAGTAACTACCACTGGTATGTACCAGTAACTGCTGGTACAAATACCACTCAAAGTACCACTCTAGGTACCAGTGAAAGTACCACAGTAAGTACCAGAGTAAGTACTAGTAAGTGTCACTGTTAGTTACTAGTAACTGACACGGTACTTAACTGGTAGGTACCGTGGAGGTCTTTTAAAGTGCTACCGCGGTTTCTTTTCTGACGTGCAAACGTCAAATTGGCTGCACAAAGAGCCACATATTTAACTGGAAAATTAACGTGCATCTAAACTACAAAATATTTAGCACAGACATGCAGATATTGCTCTTAAGGATGAAGCAAAGAAATCACAACTAAAGTATGAGAGTCGTGGAGTTGTGCTGCTGCTTTTACGCACAGAAGCGCTTCATTACACCTCTTTCCCTCGTCTCTCCTCACACCACGTCCACACGTCCTCTGCTCCAATTGGTCAGTTCTGGTTGTGAAGAATTACGCTACAACTTTGTAACAACTTTACGCAGCAGGACTAGTTCCACATGCGGAGTAAAAAAACGCGCATTGCATTAGAAAACAATTAGCCTACTACTCACAAATACAATGATAAATCCTCTGGATCTCTGAGTGAACTGCCTCGTCTTGCTCCGAGCAGTGAACAGGAGGGGAGGGGGAGCAGCCTCTTTCCTCTCGCTCTCCGGGTCACAATTAACCACTATAAATTGAAAACTTTTGCATTGCAAATCAAATTAGAGTCCGTGTGCACTTTGGCTTTCGTTAGACTGTGAGGAAAACACGTTTTATCTCTCATTCTCAGTGATGTCTTTGCTCCATTGATCTGGTCTCGTCACATTCAGCGGGAGCGCGCTCACAGCCTAGATTAGTCTTCAAGCTTGAATTAGCGTTGTTCAGACCCAGGCTTATTTCTTTCATGGAACCACTTGAGGCTCAAGTTGGAGATGTAGCTAGTTTCAGCTCAGTATTTTAGGATACTGTAAGTCCAGACTTGTTAAGCCACTTTCATGGAATACCCCCAATGTGTAGTCTGTCTATTTGACTAAATGTATTGATAAACAAACCTAGATTCCTTTCAACATACTATCCATCAGTAAATTAATCCATCAGGAAAAGGGAATGCAGAAAATCTAATCTAAAAAACATGTACAACAGGAAGCAAAATAAGACGTAACAAGATGTTTTTTAAAATTGCATAGGCTAAAATGTGGTTAAATAAATTATTAGTCAAACACAGTACAACATTCCCCTGTGCTTCTCCTATTGATCTGCTCCAGTTCAAATTAATCAAATGCAACACAAAGAGGAGAGAGCTGTAACATGGTTGAGTTTGCTCCGCGCTGTCAGTGCTGCTCATGGATTCTTCTCTCTAAAGAGGCAAACACACCATCCATTATTTATGTTTATGTATTTCTCATTGCTCACGCACAATGGCTGCTTCCCCTTCGCACACATCTTCATGCAAATGTGCACTGTGTTACAAAAGAGGAATGAGGATACATAGAGGAGCACTTGTCTCAATGTTTTGGAGCTTAGATCAAATGCACTGACGAAATTTAACTGTTTACTTCCACATTAGCATTATTGATTGTACATTTGTTTGCCTTTAGCTGTTCATTTTGATTGAAAAGCAATGTTTACTTAGCAGACCGCCTGTATGTGTTTGTAAATACAGCTTAGCATAATGTAACCAGTCCTTAAACAATGATTCAGCTTTCTCTGCATGCAAGTAATTAAAGGTGTTTTGTTTAGTCTCACGATGAATGTACACATAAACGGACTCCCGCTACCTGTTTGTTTAGCATATAATTACTTTCTATTGAGTAAATGTTGTTGTTATTTAGATGAATTTCTCTGCTTGTGACTTGAGATACAATCTTTTGGAGGCTTTAGGCATTTGGAGACTGTAAACATTATGCATCTCCCACACCAAGCTACACTTTTGACATAAATTGACTCTAAAATACAACAAAAAATGTACGTTTCTCTGGTTCATTCAATTTTGTGGTATCTAATGTGATTTGAATAGCCTACACCAGGAATTTTCAACCCTTTTCCAATCAGCATTTAAATATTATCTTTTATTTAGAGCACATCTGGCATATATTAGCCAGGAGGCAGTTTCTTCTCTTTTTCTAACCATGCTGTAGATTGTAAATCTTAGGTCATGTCCACACGAAGACAAAACAATGATAATTTTAAATTGAATTGCATAAACATGGAGCTGTCTTAGATTTTGTGAGCTTTCACACGTATCAGTAAACCAGCCTGAAGCAGGTGTATTGTCTGTAACTGACCAGAGTGTGGCGCTGTGACACTGACACAGAAAACGGCAAAACTAGAAGAAGACTTGACACTGAGTATGCGCCGAAAAGTTGTTTAATGTAAACAGAAACTTAGCGGAGAATTCTTTTAAACTTAGCAAGCATATTTTGAATGAACAACGATCTAAAACCTACAGAAGAAACACAAAACGTGGATTTATGTTTCAGATTCTTTGGAAACAAAGCTACAAAAGGGATTTAATAGAGATTGTATTGGATTTATTACATTTTTCTGTGGTCTATGGTGCAATGAGATGGCAGATTTTGGCAGTGAACATCATATAAAGGTCAGTACATTCTGCAGATGTGACGTGACTCTGGCGCAGTTATGTCATCATAAAAAAAAAAAAAAAAAAAGTTGCAGATACAGCATAATTGCTGAGTCGCTAAACCGGAATTTTTAAATCTTTTCACTCTGGGACCTGGTTTCAGAAACATTCATTTTTAGTGTCCTGAATCTTCTGCTTTGTGTGGACGATGTGCGGTTTAGGTCAAAAATTTGTTCTAAAACACCTGAGCTTTGCTTCGTCTGGACAAAGCATTAGAAGCTTATTTATTGCTTATTTATTATTACGGCGCTAAATTGTGAAAAAAAAAAAAAAAAAGCATTTGCTATTGGTAAACCTTTTGCACTCAGTTCATTATTGGAAGATTCACATAACAGTTTCAAACAAAATAATAAGCACTATCTCAAAATTTTGACATTTTAGTGTCAGCTGCTGTGTCAGGTTTTGGCTCCCATGTTGTTTGTAGCTCTAAAAATTTGCTTGGATAATTGCGCCGGCAGAGAGCCTGAATTTATTTAACTCTTCTTTTTCTTATGGTACATACATTTAGACTTGATTCGAACTCAAATAAATAAACAATTCAGACTTGATTTGCAAAACAATAAATTTGACCTGTGTGCAGACTAAACTGAAACATGGCTAGAAGAGTGGCCAGTGGTTACTTACTTAATGTGTATGTGTGTCTCTCTATCTGTCCCTCCCTCTCTCTCTCTCTCTCACTCACTCTCTTACCATCCCTCTCTTTTTTTTAAAGGTGGCCCCAGAGCAGCATGACTCAGGTTAATAGCTCTTCAGATACAGTCCGAGGCCACTGCTCTTGGTAATTAAACATTAGCCTGCCCGCACACTCGCACAGAAATATCATTATTGCAGAGGAGATGAAGAGATAGAACTGTCTGTGTCCGCTGGGCTCGTGGGGGGTAGAGCAAAGGCATTAGGCTGCAAGTGTGCACCATTTATCCAAATATAAAGCAGCATATTAAGCAGAGGGAAAATGCACTCTTGTAAGATTTGTTGCTGCAATTTGCAAACAGTGTTTTGGCCTTAAAGCATTCATGAACTTAAGTCCACCCCAGAATAGAACCACAAATAGCTCTTTGCCTTTCTTTTTCTCGTTCCCAAAAACTTCTGTTGAAATATATTGGAAAAACTCTTTCTGCTGTTATTTACTTGAATTAAAACAAAAGATTGATACAAAACTATAACAAAGCAAATGTATGTTCTATTGGCAGAAGTTTTGGAAAAAACAGAGCCATTTCAAAAAGTCAAAAAGCAGTGTTTTCAAAAGTCAAATTCAATTCATTGTAATAAAAACATAATTTGAACCTTCCTTTTTCAAAACCGCAATGTCTGTTTTTTAAATTGAACTCTTTGAGCTGTTTAGTAACAAAAATAAAAATTAGATTATATGTAAAACCTGTACGACCATAAACTTTTTTTTGAGTAATTTTGTACCTGACACAAACAAGATGAGGTAATAGAAGAATTTTTTGTTTATCAACACGGCACCCCGCCTGTAGAAAGAGCCTCCACTCTCAGACACAATAGTGGAAAGAAGTCGAAAAAGCTCCATTGTTAGTTAACTACAAGAGTTTATCACTGTGCGAAAACAAAAGTTATGCTGCTAAGTCAACATCTACTCTTAAAAGTTACATTCAGGTGAGTTAAAAACAGTGAGAAAAACACTGTCTCAAGCTTCAAGAGACAGACGTCTGTCAGACTGGTTCATACCTGAAGCTAGCTGTCGTCCCGTTTCTTTGTTTATTTCAAAGAAGTTTTTTAATGTAAGCAGATGGAGAGGAGCTCTTTCTGCATAAAGCATGCACAGTGGGGTGGAAAGTGACATTAACCGAAAATCTCTCTATACTTTGGAGTTTAAAAAAGACCTAAAAAACATTGTTCCTTGTTAAATGTCGTGAACAATGTTAAATTGGTGTTGGAAGCTCTATCGCTAAAGTTCCTTGACTATTTTGAGATAAAAGTTGAATTTTACTTTTTTAAATTATAGTTTAAGATTAAGGTATGATTTATTGTTTCTTCAAGAATATTGTCCTCTGCATTTGACCCATCACCAAATATTCTTGCTAGGATTGGTCAGGTCTACTGTAGCTGAAGGATATTACTCTAATGTTTTTGGAGTGCTTGAAGGAAACCCATCCAGACACAGGGAGAAACATGCAAACTCCACACAGAAAGGCCTAGGCCACTCTGCCATCGTGATGCTTACCAAATATATAGTTTTGTTTAGTTGTTTGTTTTATAGGAGGAAAAAAACACATGCAAAAAATAATTATAGATCCTCAAAAAAATCTGAAATGTCTTTCTTTCTTCAGATGCATAAGTGAATCGGCTACACGGTGCTGAAGTAAAACAGTATTTAAAAAGCTAAAGCATAATCTGCCAAACTGTGTTGCAAAAAGCCCTGTTTGCTGAGGGCCACACAGATATAACACAGCAAGAGAGGAAAATGCACTTTTGATAACTTCTTAAGTGTGTTTTGCTGTTATTTATGAACTCTTTAAAACCTTGAAATAAAAAACAAATGATAAACTTTCTTTTGTCAGCCATCCACCAACAGCCAGATGTATGTGATTTATGGATCGGAGATGAGCTGTGGAAATGACTGTTGATGGCTGCTTGTCTTTGCATGTTTGACATTGTTTATAATGTTACAACACAGAACACATCATTACAGCAGACATAGAGTACTGACATGCTGACATTAAGCTAACATTCCTTATGGGGGTTAAATATAATGTATGGCAGGTGTTTAACACCAAGCTCACAATTCTGAAGTCATGTCAGTGTCTGATTGTTTACACTAGCCAATTATTGCATTCT
Organism: Mugilogobius chulae; assembly: GCA_038363315.1. Lineage (NCBI taxonomy): Eukaryota > Metazoa > Chordata > Actinopteri > Gobiiformes > Gobiidae > Mugilogobius > Mugilogobius chulae. The sequence continues at coordinate 27,856,235 of CM076405.1, read as the reverse complement.
CCAGTCCAATTCATGCTCTGTGAATGAATGGACTTATAATAGTCAACTCATTCACAGAGCAAAATCATGTGACTCTGGCACTTTGGAGAAAAAAACAATTAGAAAAACTATATATTCAGCAGCAAGTACTACAGCCACGAATAGATGCAAAAAATGTTTATTGAATGAATATTGACGAGTTTTGATGATGATAATAATACAGAAGCTGCACGATTTGACTTCAAATAAAGAAAAAATAGGTGGGGCACGAAGATGGCGGACAAAGGTGTGGACAACAGGTGGTTTAAATAGTGAAGCAACCAGAAGGGGCGTGGATGTGGTCTGGTCCTGCTCCCGAACTTAACAAACTTATCTTCACATTTTTATTCTCTAATAAATACTGACCAATGTGTCTGACATACTTAGGAACTTTTTTTAAAATTGGATCATCAAAACAGACAAGAACGTCTTGTCTTTGATAGTAATATTTCACATCTTAAACTACTGTAGTAGCATTAGCATCTTCAGTTTATTTATTTGTTTTGCTCACAGGCTCGTCTAACTCGTGTGTTTGAACAGCTCTTTCATCATAGTGTTTCCAGTTAAAGGTCTTTCCCTCTCTGCTTTGATTTTCTTTACCAGTCGAGTGACCACTACATTTCTAATTGGCTCTGTACACAGAAGTCAGTTGGCTCATTTATTTTTAAAAATGCTAACTTCCTGTTGGCATGTTCATTTCCTGTTTAGTTAATTGCTATGGGGTTTCATCATGGATGTATTATATTATCTGGATTGGGCTCCGCCCCCTCTTTCCTGATGCGAGTGGCGATCAGGCCGCTCAGCGGTACTGCAGCGGTTGGGCCCAAGAAAAATTTCCCCATAGACGGTCAATGCATTTTTCGGCACTTCAAACTGCTATTGCTCCGCGGACATGGCACCTACAGCTTTAACTAAGGTCTCATTTTGAAGGTATTTCTCTCTAGTTTCACTACATAAATTTTCCAATTTTTTCGATGCCCCAAACGCTTAAACGGGGTTTAGCCTAGCTTACCGCTCTGCCCGCGCTCTCTCCGCTCCCCCCCGCTCCTCCGCCGCTCTCCCCCGCTCAGGCCACCATCGCTCTGATTGGTCAGAACTGATCACGCTGTCACTTTTCTGACGTCACGGTAGTGGGAGGCGCTAGCCCGCATTCAGGAAAGAGCGCGGAAGAAAAAATCTTTTTCGGCATCAATGCGCCACTGAGCATAAGCCATTGAAAACAACGGGCCGCCATCTTGGACTCATCTTCCAGTTATAATTATACTTCCATGGGTTTCATTGCCTCAGTCTAAAATGAAAACCTACTTTAAGATCAGGCAGTGAACAGCGAGTTCTAGGTGGTTTTCTCTGAAAACATGTTAAATACTTACACAAGAGGAGAATATTTCACCAAAGTACACAAGTGTGTTTATAAAAAAAATGTGTGTCTCTAAATATTTAATGCTAAAGCTTATTTTAACATACAAAAGATGTAAATGTTGGTTATTTTCTTTTCAAATGCAGTTCAAGTATTCTTGTTTTGCTTGCTAAAACAGGAACAGTTATACAATCAGTGTTTACAGACACGAGAACCCACTGCAATAATAGATGTGAATGCAAAGTCCCATAAATATTAAGTTAGACAGAAGGTTGAACCAACACTGCACTCCCTGTAATCACTATTTTGGATTAAGAAACCTTCAATTTCAACAGTGTTTGTAATAATTACTTTAATTGTACCACTGTGACTCACCAACTTTAAATCTTAATTAAGCTTAACCCAACTCTTACAGCTATTGTTTAGTTAAATGGCATGTTGTACTTGCCGGGCCCTGCAGCCCTCTTATTTCAGTTCAAATTCACAATTTATGTAGATTCAGATAAGTATGTATGCTACAGTGGATGTAAAGATGTCTTATTTTCTTTAGTATTAACAAAATCTTTATCCTAATCTTAACCAACTCCAATCCCCAGATCTAAACTTACTTCAGATTTATTTTGAGCTGAAATTAGCAGATCTGGGAACTCTTGGGGGGCATTTCGGTAACAGTTTTGTCTGATCTGATAGCGCATTCAAAGACTGTGATTGACAGCAAATGTGACCAATTAGAAGCAGTGGAGTCAGGCTTAAGACTTTTTATTGACTCCAGACGAGTTGCAATTCTGTAATATTTTTTTCCAAAACAGGAGAACTCTTCAGAGTCCGAGATGGTTCATAAGGCACTAACATGTTAGAGATGTGCTTTGGTGCTAGTCCATTGAGTCTGCATATAGGCTGGGCCAGTGTAACGTCGAGATAGGACTCCCCGTCGAGATGGGAACCCCTTTGTTTAAAGTTAGTGCTAGAAAATCAGTAATATTTTTTAATTTTCATATTACTTTTGCTAATCCTCACCTACGCCCCAATCCTAAACTTAACCTTCAAATTATGCCTAAACTTACTCGAATTAAACTGTTTACCGCAGGAAGCTTGCTACGTCACGCACAGTCACAAAAGCTAGTGAGGGGTGCACGTCTCGATAGGGAGCTTGTTTCGACACCACACCGGGCCTGGTGAGGCCGTTACAATAATCTAACCTACTGGAGACACATGCATCGATAAGTCCTTCCAAGTCAGGCTTTGACACTAAACCTTTGACTTTGACAATGTTTTTAGATGGTAAAAAGCTGCTGATGTTATTGACTTGATGTGGCTGTTAAAGTTCAAGTCTGAGTTCTTTATTACCCCAAGATTAACTTAACTTGAAGGTTTCAGAGAGAGAGACTGAAGGTGACTGCTGACGTTATGAAAATACCATTTCTATTTGACACTTTTCAGAGATACGCATTTCTGTGAGACCATGTTAAAAAAACAGATGTAATAAAGCCAAAGATACAAACACATAAAGTAATATCCAGTGCATACATTAACACTATTAACACTTTAACTCTATTAAGAGGCCGGGACTTGCAGTTTAGTCAATACACTTGTTTCTATTGCACTTTACATTAGTATTTCTGTTTCCAATTAAATAGTTTTAGTAACTGTTGCATATATTATACCGACTAATCCGAAATACTTTCAAAAATACAATATCTCCTCTACAAGCAGAAGAAAGCGTGTAACTTGGTGTCACAGCGTTATGCAAATACGGCTTCATTAGCTTGTGCAGATAGAGGTGAAGGTACAGCGTGTTATTAAAGCAGGAGCCACATAAAAAGTCGTATTTCCTTGGAGAGTGCATTGTTCACTGTCTCCTATTATATCAAACCAAATCAATTATCCCTGAGGCTGCCTGCTATAATAGAAACGTGGGTGGGCATTTTTAAACAGCACCGGTCCCACACCCAAAAATGCACCGACAAGCATGTGTGTGTGTGACTTTAATTGAGACGTGCAACTTGTGAAAGCTAAACTGATTGAGTATAAATAGCTTTTGTATTTCTTGTTAGCCTTGTCTTAATTAAAACATTTTTCATTGTTGAAGGATTGTGCTGGAGTAGAATGTTTGAAAAGTGATTAGCTTGGTTGCACAATTAATTAGCAAAGTGAGCCGTTATGAAGGAATGAATTGAGACATGACTGAGCTTAAGCAAAAGTGCTGTGTGTAAATAAATATACATATATTTTTTTCTTTTAATAAATTGGCATTGGTCTGATTTTTTAATAGTATATTCCTGTGTCAGTTTTTCAGTGATTCATCTTTTTTTTTATTCATCCTAGACTAGATGATGATTATCACTTAAATCAATCTTAATTTTCAGTTGAATTTTCTTCCCTCTTATAAAAAAAACTCCTTTAGCTTCAGGTAAATAAAATGGAGTGACAAGAATATATTAATCTATGAGAAATCCATACTTATACGCAGCTTAACGCGCTGATCCCACTACATGCAGCTCCGCTCCGTTCTGAACAGTTCCGAACGTCGGAGTGGCTGCACAGAACTGCTGTCGATGAGGACCGTTCCACATCCTCCGTAGCCGCTCCACACGGCTCCGCCTCGGCTCCGTCACCTTGCCGCCGTACGACCAAAATACGGATCAAGGCTATTTTCTTCTCCGCCCGAGTCCGGCCAGGTCCGGCCAAGTCAATCTTCACAGATCAGAACGCATTAAACAGGAAAAAGAAAGTGAACTGTGTCCAGATTTACAAAGTAAAATCACTCCGCATGTACTTTGATTTTATCAGATAACGAAAAGTTTGTAGTTTTACATAAAGTTTCTTTTATATTTGGACACAGCAGACTGTTAAGTACATGATATGTCACTGACACATGGACAGGAAACGTTATTGAGTTCGTGTTTGTAACAGTTTAAAGCCGACCCTCAGTGGAGGAGGAAAACACGTCCTTCTGTTGTGATCATGTGAAACACGTGAGTTGTCTGTGCTCCTGAAATAGTTATTTGATCTTCAACGAGAACTTTTATTTCACAAACTTGTGCTTTTGGCGCTTCTTGAGCTCTTCAGGGCTACGCAGCCCTGCGAAGCGGATTGGAGCGGAGGCAGTGGGCGAGGGGTCTGCGGAGGCTGTCGGAGGCGGACTGGGGCGGAGCGGAGCTGCATGAGATCAACGCGTAACCCTGGATGTACACTGACGGCGAGGCGGGTTCTTACAGCAGCACATGCACATGGAGACCGCCTACTTCCTGGTTCAAAAACACATGCTAAATCTCGATTGTGGTTTCAAAGCACAAAACTTGATATCTTTCCATGGTTTACACAAAAACAATTACCCCATAAAATACACTTAAAGGTCCTATACCTGATTTTTGTAAACAAACAGAAATAATACATTTGAAGCTTCCTACATTAGTCCACATGTTTTGCTCACTTACCTTCAATGAAATGTTCTAACTTTATTTACGGATCCAGTGTGGATGTACACAACTGTACGCAGACATTGGGGCAAAGAGTTTTAAGGGTCTTGCTCAAGGGCACAAAGACAATTCACTGTAGCTGCGTGTCCCACTATGACACCTGCAGTCTTCCATCTCAGCACTAATCAAGCCCTGTTCTGCTTCACTTCTGGGATCTGACAAGATTTGACAAGCAGGTCTGTTTAATAATTATTCCAGATTATGCTCACATGTCTGATTGTTCAAAGGCCACCTTAACACATTTACAAAAGGTAAAAGATGTTCTGTGGGGACTAGATTCCAAGACTGACTTTGTAATGAGGCCTTTTTAAATGGGTTTTGCAGTCTCCTCTGCTCAATGCCTGAGTCTTCCAAGTTCAAATGTACAAATTCTTTCAAAGCAGGTCGGGCAAGACATGAAGAGATTTACAAACAGTATTGCTTTAGAATAGATAATCACTGTAAGCATCTAAGAAATTACAGCATTTTGAGACTAAGTTTTCCTAGTCTTTTAATGACAGGGGTGTGATTTTGTTGGCCTGAGTACATCTCATCAGCCAGTACGATAAATTATGTGTTTCATAAATTGTCTAAAAAACATCTGAAAATATGTCTGAAAAGCTAGTCTCTTTTCTATTGCAGAGGTGAACTGAGGTAACCAAAGTACAGTAGCCACCAAGTGAAAGTTTAGTTATTAAATGCATGCCAAAAGCAGTTAGGCTGAGTCTTGGTGGAGTGTGCAGTTTGAACATTTTTACTTAGGGCTTGGTGACATATTTGAGATATTTTGAGCTCACTGTGCTTATTTCCTTTCCATTTAGTGAACCTGAATATTAGTTCTCTCCATGGTAACTCAAATCCACTGTGCTCACGCTCACTTATTTCTCACACTCATTCCTCTACAGTGTTCCCTCTTTCTCTTTTTGTCTTTCTTTGCGCTTCCATGTCCTTGCTCAGGAGAGTATGTAGAAAATGTTACAAATTGGCCACTCCACGTAATAGAAATGTACGAAAAAGTAACACTACATGATATGGACATACAGTAAACATGCCTAAATTAATTAAGTTTCTCAAACGGAAGTTTTGAAGCTGTAGACCAGCAAAAGTCAAATCAAAGTGTTAATTTAGACCTGGAATAGTTCTTTTTCTCTTCAGTGGTAAAGAAATTACCAGTGTTGGGAGAAACTCATTACAAAACTAGTTACTGTAATATTTTCCCCTTTTCAGTAACAAAGTAGTGTAACTCATTACTCAATATATTACTATTTACAATCTGAGTAAGTCCAGTTATGACATCACATTTCCCTAAATTAATCTGTAATCAAGTGTAAATGTAAAAGGATTTGTGTTGTGCAGTGTCTTAACAAATGTGTAATTAGCTCCAAGTAACTCAAGTGTAGTCTCAGTCCAGTCGTGTAGTGGATGGCCACTATTATATACATTTTTGAGACAGTATTATTGTAATACAAATGTATTACATTTTTCCCTTTTTACATTTTTCTCCCAGTAACTACTATAGAGGGATTTTCAGTCAACGTCACTTTCCGCCCAACTGAGTATGCGTTATACATAAAGACCTACTGTCTGTCTGTTTACATGGGGAAAGTTCTTTGAATAAAACCTCAAAACAGGACGAGAGCAGCTGTTTCCGACAGCTATGAACCTGCCTGACAGACGTCTGTCGAAATGTATCTACAAATGTTGACTTATAGCATCGTAACTTTTGTTTTCACACAGTAATAAACTCTTGTAGTTAACTGACAACAGAGCTTTTTTGACTTGTTTCCGCTGTTTGTGTCTGGCGGCAGCTCATTCTACAGGTGGGGTGTGTGTGCATCGCCCATGTTGATGACAAAAAATTTCTCTATAATGTATAACAATTTTACAGTAAAAAAACGGAAATAACAGGACAAATAATCAAAATGATCTTGCCTGATAAGCTAATGCTGCAGAAATGCTCAAAGCGAGTCTGGATGATTTATGGACTCAAAAACAGTGAAGAAGTTCTTAGCGATCCACCTATGACATCACAAATCTTCACAATTACGCTCAATGTTTTTAGAGGCTCAGAGGACAAAAGCATAAAGTAAAATTTTGGGCTACCTTCTTTCTTTGTCTTATTTTCCCGGACTGGACCCCACCTCTCTCTCTTTCTCACTCTCTCTCTTTCTCTCTCTTTCTTTACTTTCTGACTTTCTCTCTTTCTACTCCTCTGTCTTTCTCTGCTTCTCTCCTTACTCTTACTCTGTCTCTCTTTCTCTCACTCTGCTCTCATCTCCAGCTCTGCTCCGAGGACCTGCTTGCTGTCCTGAATACAGAGTGGCTGTGGGTTTTGTCCTGTCCTTGCCTCTCTCTCTCCCTCTTTCTCTTTCTCTCTCTTTCTCTCTCTCCAGGCTTTTATCACCTGATGCAGCTTGGGCCAAATGAGGCTCTGTGCATGTCTGGTCGTTTATCATGGCCGATCACCGAGCACTCGCGGGGGCACAGAGGACCTTGGTTCGCTCGCCCGCGTTCCCCTCTCTGCCATTTGTTCTTAAAGGCGAGTCCGGTGTCTCTGCAGGGGAAACAAATGTCAACAGGATAGCAGTGTTTACACAAGATGAACGTGTCGCTGCTGGAACCACTGCACAGGCGTGTTTGGTGAACCGGTAAAAGGAGAGAGCTGATGGATTAGAATGTTGGGCTGAATGTAGTAAAAAGTGTACACTGGGAAACATAGCAGGAAAATATATTGTAGTGATATTAAAGTGGAGCTAAAGGTGCTGGGGCATTTTAAAAATGGAAACAACAAAAGTATTTCATCTTAAACTTTCACATGTTTTGCAAACTTTAAAGACACATTAATGCACAATTGATTTTTGGAGTTTTTAACCATGTTTTAACATTGATTCACTAGCAAGGACCACACCACACAAAGAATGCAATTAAGATATTTATTGATGATTGATGATTGATGGCTGGATCGAGAGACTGTGGATGGGGGCTCTGTCTCGGCGATCCGTGCAGCCGATTTAGGACCCCCCAACCTGTAGATAGAGATGTCTCCTGCAGGAGGACAGATGAGATGAGGGGTGGGAGGGTGGGGTCGAGAGATCTGAGACAAGACGTGTTGTTAGGAAAGGACTGTTTAAGTAGAGGCTTCTGGGTAATTGGAGGTGTGTCCGAGAAGACGAGCGAGGCGTGGTTTCCTGGTGCAAAGGAGCTGTGGTCCTGCTCCTGAAACTCAGTTAATATACATACGTACATTAACTCCCCATTCACTAGCAAGGACCACACCACACAAAGAATGCAATTAAGATATTTATTGATGATTGATGATTGATGGCTGGATCGAGAGACTGTGGATGGGGGCTCTGTCTCGGCGATCCGTGCAGCCGATTTAGGACCCCCAAAAGAGAGATGAAGAAGAAAGTGAAATGAGCACGTTCCCAATGACGTAATGAGCTTGACGACGTGTGAGTTGAGACAAGACTAGAGGAGTTGTATGAGAGTATGAGAATCTGGCTCAAGAAGGGAAGCTTGGCAGTAAGGAGGTACTAATAGCCCGAATTGAGAAAGCACTGGATAATGGTAGACTCCTCAAGAGACACTAAGAGATTCTAAAGTGATCTGCACGGTTACTGGAGGAGAAGTGTTCTGATGTGAGATTGGATACCAGGCCTTGGATCGCCCTGAGATACTGGAGAGTTTGGGCAGAAGCTATGGAAGCTGTCCAGGTGGCTAAGACAGGGGAGGAAGTAAATGAGTAAATACTGGAACGGCAGAACAACCTTGAGACAATTAGAAGAGAAGGTTAATGCATTGAAGGGAAAGAACCTCTGATGTCAAAGAAATCTGAGCGAGCCAAGATCAATGCAGATATGACGTGAACCATTATGAGTAGCAGGAACTGTACAGGAGGCAGCCTGCTCTGGGAGCTTTATTACCTGACCTGGGTCTGGCACAGGTGGAAACGGGTAGCAATGGACTCCGCTCTTCTGGCTTACGGAGAGAATGCAGAGCATAGTGAATGCAGACCCAGGGCAGAGACGAGACGTGTGAAACAGAAACGTGGGGCAGGATGACATCTTAACTTCAGGGTGGTACTGTGGAGGCGGGGAGTTCCTTCTCTTGGAGTAGTAACGTGAAACAAGCTAATTGAATACATGGAGCTAAGAACGGATTAGAGGGAACCTTGAGTCGACCTATCGGTTGTAAATTGAGCAGAGTGAGATTGTAGGCAAGGCCTGACAGACTGGAGAGCGAGCTGGATTAGTTGAAGGTGGAGGCTAAAACGAAGCAGAATGTTGATCATCAGCTTTAGGTGGGAACCATCTGGATTCCTGGAATGGAAGCAGGTGCAGGGTCAGTTTAAATCTACAGAATGAGTAGCTTGTGAGAGGAGAGACATTGTTTGTGACAGAGTTGGAAAGAGAGAATGTGGAGGTTTGAGTCATGTGGACTCGGGGAGCAACTCAGACCCCCAAAGAATGCTGTAATGACAGTGGGATAGAACAAGTCGAAGGCTGATAATTGATTCGAGAGCGGGGTGAATGAAATTGTTCAGTTGTCAAAGCGCTCTCTTGTATGTAAAGGCGTAGTAAGATTGAAGTGCTGCCTTGGTGCCAATACCGTGGCATGAACTGGAATGCAGGATGAAATGGAGACTCGAGCTCTGTGGCTTGAGGATGGTCTGACAAAAACAGAAGAGTAGCTGATGAGACAATGAGGTATGCAGATATTGGAGGTTGATTTTGAGAGGGACGCCATGGAAATGCGGACATAGTTAGGTCCTCGATGAACAACGAGGGAGAGCATGACATGAGGAATGACTGAGGAAAGAGTTGAATAGGATGAGGGACGACTGAGTTTAGGCTTGAATAGGGTGAAGGATGAATGAGGGAAGACTAGAATAGGATAAGGGATGAGAAAGGGGAGGATTGAAGGTGGGGACCCATCCTGGTGCTCCTTGAAGACTGCATGGGGGCATCTTTGTGCCTGCCGAGACTCCTGAAGGGGCGTCTTGTTGTCTGCCGAACGACTCTAGGAGGAGTCGTTTGACACTCTCCTCCTAGAGTGTCAAGCGACTCTAGGAGGAGAGTCCTGGTGCCCGTCGAACGATAGGAGGAAGTCCTGGAGCTCGTCGAACGACTCTAGGAGGGTCTCGATTTGGTGATGAATCTGGGTGACTGGCAGTAGCTCTATGCTGGGCGGAAGGATGGATTGGAGGGAGTGAGAGATGAATGAGGGGAGGGGATGAGTGGGGAGAAGGTAGAATGAGGAGAAGGGTAAGGGAGACATGGTTAGCACAAGCGGTGGTAGCGTAGGATAGCGGACTGAACTAGAATGAATGAGGCGGCGATGGGTGAAATTAGTGGGTTCACCCTAACTGGTCAGTTAGGGTGAAACCCTAACTGACCAGAGAAGATGGTCTGAAGCTAGCTTGACGAGAAGTGGTGTAGAAGCCTAAACCGAAAGTGCTAAGACCATGAGCAGAATGGTATGTACTGAAGTGGAATGACGAGAGGAGTGTAGCCAGAGGGAAGCAATGCTAGCTAAAGAGCTGAAGTGACGCATGCCGGCGTATGAGTAGGCCTACGAAGACTGACTTAGGATAGCGGCACTACATATCGAGACTAAGCATGGGCAAGCTGAGTGAGAAGCTCTTTGTGGGCATAAGAATAGCATGGTTGTCTGTATAACAAGCTAGCATGACGAGAATGATGTGAGTGAACGAGATACAGTAGCTTAACCGTGACTGAAAAAGAAGCACAATCAAGCGAACGAATTAGCATAGCCGCTATTGAAAGAGTGAGCAAGAGGGAACGATGCTAGCTAACATGATGTGAAGCTGGTATTAGACGAAAATTGACAGAGTGAAGTGTGTGAACTATGCAGCTGAAATGTCGATACTGAGCGTGAGCAAGAGAAGCAAACCGCTTAGTATGCATCCGTGATAAAATAGCATCGCTACATGTGCGACAAGCTTGCATGATCTACGATGATGAGGCTATGAGTCTGATACGCCTGAACTATCGGAGATAGCGAGCTCTAGATAAAGAATTTGGCAAGCGTAGACAGACTGATGCAACAGATAGCTTGAAACCAAGATTTACATAAACACAGCCGAATAAGGGTGTGAAGCGCATAAGTGATGTGATCTATGAGGGCAGAAATGTCAAGACTATCTTAGATAACCAATGTGATGAAGTAGCGCTAGCAAACCTAAATAATTTGAAAGGACTGTGGTAGCATCGAAAGGTAGCTAGAATGCTAGCTAGAGTAAACAATGATTAACTAGCTTAGACTGGTGGCAGCCGGACGAAGACTGAACAACAAGCAAGCGCAAGCTAGAATGATTATGAAATGGCGAAGCCGGGACTGAAGCTCTGAGTGCAGCATGACTTTGATGAAAGTGACCACAGGAGCTGGTGTGGTGCAACCATGAAATACTGGACAGCACGTGAAGGGTAAGCAAGATTAGAGGAGCATTGGTGAAAATGAGAAGAAAAACTTAAATAGTATAAGAGATACAAGGCTTCAGTAAATAAGTAACTTAGAACGACAAGCGCGAACTAGAATAGCATAGTGGACGTAGCAGTGGGCCTAAAGTGGAATTATGAAGCTGAAAGGAGCTGAAGCTGAAAGGAGCTGGCTGGAACAAAAGAGACAGCAAAAATACTGTTGGGGAAGGGGCGAGGATCAGGGAGGGGATGGAGGGATGAAGAAATATATGTGTATGAGGATTGAGAGCAGCCAGTGCGGGTAGAAAACAGACATAAATGAAATGATACATGTAGTGTTGGAGAAGGGGCGGGGTTTCAGGGAGGGGGATAAGGGTGGGTGAAAGTGATAGAGCAGAAGAGAGGAATGGATGAGAGGGCTGCTTGACTTGCTGTATGCAGCTTGTTGCAGTACTCATAGAACCAGGTTACGCAGCGTAACTAATATGCTTGTAGGAGGGCAGAGTGTGAGAAGCCATCTGTCAGATATGGCGAAATAAAGAGAAAAAGATGGGATGAAGGGATGTGTATGCATGGGGATTGAGTGCAGCTGAGTTAGCAGAAGAAATACGGAAATAGATCAATTGATTGATATCATGCTGAGCGGGACAGTGCTTGAGGGGAGGTACTACCTGGTTCCTGCCGCCAGAGGGAGCTGAAGCGCTGAGATGAGCCTGAAGCGCCGAGATGCGGATGAGAGGCGATGACGTCAATGGCTGCGCGCCGGGTTGGGAACCAGGAAGTGTTGAGCTAGCTCTGGCAATGCAAGCGGTGAAAGAGGATTTCTCTTCTGCACGCGTTGCGGGTCGGGCGCCGAGACATGATGAATCGTCTGCGGGAGAGGAGAGGCCGCAAGCTCGGGGCGTGCGCAGCTGCACGGGTGCTTTGGCGGGAGCAAAGACGGCTGTGAGCATGTGAGCATGACTTGGATTGAACGTAACCACGGGAGCTGGTGTGATGCAACCACTGATGAAGGTCCTTCTTCTGCACGCGTTGCGGGCCGGTTGCCGAGACTTTATGGTTCATCTGCTGGGAGAGGAGAAGCCGCAAGCTCGGGGCTGGCGCCAGCTGCTGCTTGGCGGGAGCGAAGACGGCTGGTGAGCGGGCGCTGGGCCGCTGAAGCTTCCGGACGGATGAAGGAGCGATCCGAGCCGGAGAGGAATATAATACGTGGTCCATGATTTCGGAGCTGGCGATAGAGAATAGCTGGTCTGACGCTTGTGAAGGAGGCGCAGCTTGATGCTGGTTTGGCGGGAACTGGGAGAACTATCGCCCTGTGAAGAAATGAGGACTGGAGACGACGAACAGGTCAGTGTTCAAGCATGGTGGCTCAACGAGTCGGGATGTGTTAAAGATGCCTGCTAGGGCGTGAGTGTGTCTCTCTGTCGAGAGATCTGAGACAAGACGTGTTGTTAGGAAAGGACGAGCGAGACGTGGTTTCCTGGTGCAAAGGAGCTGTGGTCCTGCTCCTGAAACTCAGTTAATATACATACGTACATTAACTCCCCATTCTCCATCAAAAACATAGCTGCAGTTCTGTGAGATACAATTCTCTCCCCTCTAAGCCTCAAAAAACAGTTGTTTTGAGTTTCCCAGATTTGTGATATGTAGATTTCTGAGATCTTTCACACTGTTTTTTTAAATCCACAAATCATCCAGACTTGCTTTGAGCACTTCTGCAGAATTAGTATAGTATAGGCTCTATATATTTAAATGTACAAGGCAGAGAAATTTTGTGATTTTAAGCTATGGGTACAAAACCTTTTTCCATTCTGATTATGCTAAATGTCAGTGTCTTTCTGGAAAGCATAATACATAATAGAAAATGATCCGTGAATTGAATTGTAGATAGGAACCATGAATTTTATCAATCAATAGTATTTAATTTTTTATCCCTGCATAATCTTTTATCTATGTTCAGAATCAGAAAGGTGGCAGTGAACAAAGAAACTTGGATCTTGCTTCGTCGACAATGAATGATGAAATCAAATGTTAACCTTGCTGAAAAGATGCCTAAATCAAACTGTTAGAATAAAAGTAAACAGTATTACTTAAGTATCCAAATATCTGAATGAATTTAACATGTTTTTTTTTTTTTCAATATTTCTCAACAAAAACAAAACTTTGTAGACTTTCCAACCAAGTCTTTGATAATCATATTACTTTTACCACTTTTGCCACGTTTGTTTTGCTGACACCGGAGTCAAAATAACAATCAGACTTTGCTAATGCGGCTTTATTTTTAGCAGCTGCCTCTCCATCTCCACTTCTGCGAATTATAATAACAAAAGGCAGATGATTTATCCCTGGTTCTTTTGTAGTGTCTTTTCTCTCGCACCTGTCTGTGGAAGAAGAGGCTGATGCAACAGTGTGATATGAGCAGACAGCTCTGACCTGATAAGGCGCCCAGGGCTAAAGCTGAAGCTCAGATAAAGAAAAGAGACCAAGAAGAGGAGGCTTCAGGAAATACAAAGGATAGTAATGCCACAATGACCTGCACAGTACACCGAGGTATGTGGTATTTTTTATTATAGAAATCCATTTAAATACTGCAGCAGGGACACAGAAAGAGCATCATACAAATGGTAGTTTGGCCATACTTGTCATTTAATATTGTGAGATCACTTTGAGAATTGTAAAAGTGGAAAAGCTTTATAGAGTTCAGTTTTGTAGTAGATAGTTTTAGGTTGGAACTATGTTTTATAGCAATTTTGTGCAACAAGCAAAACTAAAGTAGCTTCTACTCACACACAACTTTTGACGGTAACGGTAGCAAAGTGGTTGGCACTCTGGCTTTCCAATGAAGAAATCATGGGTTTGATTTTCATGTCAGGCCAAGTCAACATCTCAAGATCTCTCAGGATGGAATGTGCATGTTCTCACTGTGGGTTCTCTGTGTACTCCCAACCTGATCTCACAAGAAAGTGTACATATACCACGACATTACAGGTCAAGAAACTTGCATATGATAAGCTGAATTTCACAACTTTTTTGAGTTAATTTCTACTGTAGTTGTAAAGATGTGTTATTATTTATGAATAGTAACGAAATCCTGATCCTAATCTTAATCTAACCCACGCCCCAGCTCTAATCTTACCTGATTTTGTAACTTAATGCCTAAACTTACCTGTTACACCTAAAGAAAATGTTCCCATATGGTTTCAACCAAAGCATTTTATGCTGTGAAATCTATACTTTTTCATATTGTGCTATGTCTGTGGCGTAACATATATCATGTGTCATGATATATGCTTTCTTATGATAATGTGGTAGTACTCCAGCTTCTACCCATCTCAAAAAACCAACACAGTCTCCAAAGAAAACATACATATACAACGGAACGTTAAAAAACAACAAAGCAACTTTACGCCAAAACATAATATACCACAATTTTTGGTTGATGTCACATGGCCATATTTTCTTTGGGTTTAACTGGTAAGTTTAGGTTTCAAACTACTAAATTGGTAAGTTTAGAACTAGGTCTTAAGGTTTACCAGTTAAACCCAAAAGAAAATGCTGCCACGTTGCTTCAACCAAATTTTGGCCTTTCATAACATTTACAGAAAGAGGCGTGAAAACGTGCTCATCATATGGTTTTGATATTTCATTGTACATTTTCCTCAGACACTGGGCTGCAAAAAAGATGCATGTTTAGGTTTGATAAAGCATCACTGTGAATTTCCTTTAGTGAATGAATATGAGAGTGAATGTGTTTCTATGTGTTAACCACTTTATAATAATTCAGCCAGAAGTTGTAGAAAAAGATATGTTTATGCGCTTAAACAATTAATCCCAGCTAATCAAGTGACATAATGGTCAATAGCTGTAAAAAGTCAAAAAAGAATGAACATAAGATTCTAAATACATTTGTAATTGCAGTTTGTAAGCACTGTTTAAATCTCAACAAGTAATTATAACTATCCACAGCATATACTTTTCTGCTGCCTTTTTCACAGTATAAACTCAAACATACATTAGGCACAAACAATATCCGCAGAATGCTTTTGAGACAAGCTATAAAACAGAGTCAAGAGTGGTTTTAAAAAGTTGGCTGCATTCATAAACACTTGGATCCTCCTCAATGGCCAGTGAAGGCATCTAAAGGAAATAGCGTTTTTCCGATGCGCGCACACTGAGACGGGGGTGTTATAGCCTTTGATAACAGTTGTTTAGGCCTCTGCGGAGGTTTTCTATTTCCCAAACAGCAGTTCAGAAACGCCTTATGCTACACACTAAACCACTTATGCCTCCCTTTAATGTGTTACTGTTGAATGGATAGACACATAAAGCTATAGCTAAACTGCCTCCGACTTAACTCTATTATCGGATAGAGACAGAGCAGCACATGAACATAAAACACACACAGGACTGTAAGAGTTCCTGCTAATGCTTTTCAAACTTTGGACTTTTTTTTTTTCCTGATATAATAAAATAGCGTTTTTGTTTTCCATGGGTAGTGTCAGGACAGTTGGACTTTGGGCCTGGAGGCTGTCCCAGGCCCAAAGTTCGAACAGACAGGCTCCAGAAGGTTCAGAGATATAACAGTTTTCATTTAAACACTTTAGCGCTTTCAATTGGTCGTTGTCTCATTATTTTTGACCTGGTGTTGTGGCAAAAAGGACTATTCCCTCAAAGTGTGATGAGCATTCAATCGGGTGTAGAGAATCTTTTGGGATTTTAGTCATTTGCTAAATTGTTTTTATATATATATATAAAAAATGATCCCTCTCACCCTACGCGGGTGGTCTCATCCGCTTTCCAAGCTCGGGTCCTCTACCAGAGGCCAGGGAGCTTGAGGGTTCTGCGCAGTATCCTTGCTGTTCCTAGGACTGCACTTTTTTGGACTGAGATGTCGGATGTAGATCCAGGGATATGTTGTAGCCACTCATCCAGTTTGGGGGTCACGGCCCCCAGTGCACCAATCACCACGGGCACTGTTGCCTTCACCTTCCAAGCCTTCTCCAGCTCTTCTCTGAGCCCTTGGTATTTCTCTAGTTTCTCATGCTCCTTTCTCCTGATGTTGCCATCACTTGGTTTTGCCACATCCACCACCACAGCTCTCCTCTGCTCTTTATCCACCACCACGATGTCTGGTTGGTTTGCCATTACCATTCTGTCTGTCTGTATTTGGAAGTCCCACAGGATCTTGGCTCGGTCATTCTCTACCACCTTGGGAGGTGTTTCCCACTTAGATCTTGGGGTTTCCAGTCCGTACTCGGCACAGATGTTCCTGTATACTATGCCAGCCACTTGGTTATGGCGTTCCATGTACGCTTTCCCTGCCAGCATCTTACACCCTGCAGTTATGTGCTGGACCGTCTCCGGGGCCTCTTTGCACAACCTACACCTTGGGTCTTGTCTGGTGTGGTAGATCTGGGCCTCAATGGCTCTGGTGCTCAAGGCCTGCTCCTGTGCAGCCAGGATGAGCGCCTCTGTGCTGTCCTTCAGCCCAGCCCTTTCAAGCCATTGATAGGATTTCTTGAGATCAGCCACTTCAGTTATGTTCCGATGGTACATCCCATGTAGGGGCTTGTCCTCCCATGATGGTTCCTCCTCCAGCACCTCATCTGTTCCCCACTGTCTGAGACATTCACTGAGTACGCTATCTGTTGGGGCCTTGTCCTTGACTGTACTTATGGTGTATAAAGTACACCATAAGTATATATATATATATATATATATATATATATATATATATATATATATATATATATATATATATATATCAATGAATTGATATAAAAAAAATATCTTGCAATACTTGTGAATTCAGAAAACTCAAGATAATCCATCTGGCCTTCCAGCAGCCTGATTGTCGGACCAATCAAATTGCTGCAGTGGGGGTTGAAGGGGGGTTGGTTGCAACAACGACAGGAAGTACCGCTTGAGTCAAACAAGAGAAAGATGGCAAATGTACGTGTTTCTGCTGCGTTTGATTCTGTTTCAGCAGAAATACAGAGTATTTTCTTTTTGAAAGAAGAGCAGAGAGGTGTGTGTAACACTTGTTCTATTCCGCGCGGACATTGGATTCGCCATTACGAGTAAAGTTCCAGATGGATACTGTAGAAGAACTCAAATCGGAGTTCAACACATATTCATCTGAGCCAGGTTATTAATTGGTCATAGGGAAAAAAAATATCTTATTTTATCTGTCAGCCCTTTACTTACTGTATATACTTGGCATTGCACAAGCTGCTATCTTTAATTGGTTAAAAATCCTCCAAAATAAGACACTAAATGTAAAATTAGGAACCTTGCTTTGTGACGGTCAACCATTAAACACGGATAACACTGACAATACATACTGTTTTAGTTCTTTTGAAGAAATTTAAGTTGCTTTATGTGCAGTCATTGCCCCAGTCACACTGTTTGGTTTTTTAACTGAGCCAAGCTGATTGTTTTTGCTTACTTTATTTAGTGATTATGCAGCCCTGGGAACTCTAAATTATTATTCAATAATAATAAATTATTCAATTCAGTCTATGAGGCAGACATTTTCTCAAGTCACACCTGGCAGTACCTCAAGGTTCATTAGAGTTCCCTGAAACACTGATTGAAAATTGCTATTTAAAAATAGAAAATAAATTGTTGCTCATTTTTAACAAGTCACTGTTAAAAAATATGATAAGGTTGTCTAAAAAGAGGATAGCATTGCATTGCATCCCAAATCAACAAAGCAAGATCTAGGATTAACATGAGCTTAATGGAACACTTATAACATTGTTTCCTTGTCATTTACTAACTCAAAGTTGTGTTTTGATTGATTCATTCAGGTTTGAGTATTGTTGTAACTGAGAACTCAGAAAAGTCTTTTTCAACTACCACTTGTCTCAGCACACTTCTACGTACTTAAACGTTCAAGGTTTATGGCCATTTTTCAACATTCACTGCTTGCTATGTTACCTTATAGCTTCATTGCTGACCAATAATGTGGTTTTCAATGAACAAGATCTAAATTGACAACCTACATTTGCCAACAAAAGGCACATTGAGTTTCTTTTAAATGCTGGCGAAGTGTTCAAGAACCAAACTTTACACTTGTTGTGATTTCACTTCAAACTTAAAAGGCACAGATTAAGCACAGAAACATAGTCACACATTTGCAGTTATCTGTTGACCCTAAGTGTATTCTGATGCTAATGTTTATTGTCATTTCTTTATCAAACAGAGAAGCCTGCCATGGCTCAGTCCTGTAGAGACCAGCTAATCACGCTCTCAGTCGGAAACCGCGGGAGCCGTCTGTCCTCCGTCTCAACAAACACAGGGAACATACAAAATCATGTCATGAACGTTAGCTGGTGTGACAGTTACATGTGGGTAATGGTTCTCCTGCTGGGGTCTTCTGTTAGAGCACTGCTAAGTAGTATTAGCGTCAAACAGACATATGGAGTCGAACAGGCGTAACAGTTGACAGTAATTACATGCACAAGTATTGGTCAGAGATTGTGTTGTTACGATTTTAACTCTTTCAGTACCAGCATTGTTCTTGTTTTGACCTTTCTCCGTCAGGCCTTTTTGCTAACAATGTTCACAGCTCCACAAAAAGCTTTATTCAACTGTAATGATGACATGCTGTACAACAAAAAAGACCTACAAGTGTCTACTTTCATTAAAAAAATGAATAATTTTATCTAAGTTCTCTTTTTATAGGCATTTGAAATTCTTTTATCTTTCATTAGATTTCAGTTTTTGGCAGCAAACAGTGGAGAAAATGTGCTTTTTGTAAAACAAACTTCATGTCAGTGTCATTTTGGTGAAATAGTCTGAGCTATAACAATGAAATAATGACTTTAGGATAGAAAATATGAAGTTTACATGATTAAAACAATGAGAATGAGCATCTTTTCACCTTTAACCAACAGAATCTGAGTTACAAACTAGAAGACAGCCCAGCAGTTTTCTAATGCAGATTATATAGATTCAGCCTTTTTATGATAGATAATATTCACCTCTCCAAACATGAAGAAAGACAATAATTTTAGTTAATCTGACCACTTTTAGCTCACTCATGAGAAAGGAAGTTCCTAACCCTCAATAGGACACATATTCACTGAGTTATGACCACAAATAGCTGGTGGACTACCTTATCTAGATTTCTCTTCAATTCTACTTTATTCTTTCAGACGACACATAAAACATGAAATCTTGCCTGAGATGCCGAAATGGCTCAGGCTGGAGCAGAGGACGGTAAGTTGATTCACTTTCTGTCTGACAAAACAATTCTAAAACTTTTAGAGAAAATCCATGCATCTGATTTGCCACAAAGTTTATGAGAGTAAGGTTTGACTTAGAAAACTCAAATAAATCTTTCTCTGAAACAGCTTTAACTATATTCTATAGCAAATAACAAAGACCTACTTACTTGTTCTTTCTGAATATGTGTTTTTATAATTACTATGAATACTATATGAACTTGTTTCCTCTGCTTGTAAACATGTCAGTGTCACCTTTACAATGTGCCAAACAAAAGGGCGTCCAGGACGTGTCTGTTGTCTTACCAAAGCAAACTAAACTGTAAAAGAGGAGACTTTATATCGAAACCAATCAACAGTAAAACGCAAGCAGTCAGCGGCAGGTAATAAACAGAGAAAGAGACAGACTTTATGGAGGTACAGCAAGGCAAAGATATAGAGAGAGTCATAACACCTAAAGGTTTTAGTGTTTTAATTTGCTGCTGTCAAAATGTTACAACGAACTACACAGAGAGAAGGCTGTGTCAAACAAGTTCAAGGACTTCAAACAATGAAGGGTTCTCCTACAGGACAATCCACAGCCCTGAATGAAAGGAATGAATATAGGAATCAAAAGAAAGTATGTACTTAAGACAAATTTTTAAAGTAATGTTTATTATTATCTGTCTTAATGGCTAATTTTAACATCAGATCTGTAGAGTGATTACGTATCTCACAACAAAAACACCTTTTGTAATGTTTAGCAACGCAAAAAAGTCTTAACTGATGAAAAACAAATAAGGTAATATATGGTAAATTTGAAATTATTTAATTATTGCACTGTCACTAAGATTTATTTGTATAGTGCTTTTCTCAGACACAGTCACAAAGCGCTTCACAGTGAGATGATTTACAGCAACCCTCACCCCCCCCCTCAATGAATCCTAGGAACCCTGGAGCAGCTCAGCAGAGGCGATATGCCCAAATATCTGGCGCCTCAACCTCCAACCACCACCAAGCAGCAACCTCCAGTAGCTCATCAGAGAAAGTTTACCTAAACACTCAACCACCAACAAGACAAGACACGACAGACACGAGGAGGAACATACAAACTCTGCACCGAAAGACCCGGGTTGTGCACAAATACTCATTGTTATATTAGTTAATTTTAAGCTAGGCTATAAAACTGGACTCAGAGAATATAAATTACACAAAATAAGTTGACAGGTTAAGTTTCCATATATTTTATATAATAAATATTTTCTTTTAGTTCAGGTCCTTCACATTATTTCACTTTTGCACTGGCACAAAACAGGCTTGACCAGGTAGAATCTGTTGAGAAAGTCCCACAGTCTGTTTAGATGCAATTATTTCAATGGCTATGGAAAAAAATAAACACAACAAAATTGAATGACTTCATCAAACTAGTTAGTTTTAGTATCAATCTGTATTTCAAAACTTTTTCCAAGCCGCTTTGAAATGCAACCATGAATGCACGGTATGACAGAAACAAAAAACACCATTCTATGCAGCCTGAATGAACCATGAGAACGCGAGCTATAAGATTATTCCTTTTCAAGCCCAGATAAACAGAAAAGAGCCTCAGACACACTGAACTGTACTCCACACCTGCAGTATCTTCACATCTCTGTCAAATACCTTTGGCATAAGATGAATGCCTTTCCATTGCAGCACACCTGAATACGTCTGTCTGATCAATACTCAATTAAAGAGTTTTTTCCTGCTTTGGGGATTATGGCCCGGTTGAAATGGCATCTTTGGGAGGTGATAGCGACCCGGAGGAGAGCTAAAGACAGAGGCTATGGAGTGATCAGTCTGCATGCATCATTACTCCCCCAGTCAATGGTAACAAAGTGCCCCCAGACCACACACACTACATTAGAGGAACTGAATGAGCAAACAGGCAGATCGCCGCAGTGCTACAGAAGTGAGTGTGAAACAACTGTAATGTGAGGCTATGTGAACACTTTTGAGCTACAGAAATAATAGGATTGCGCTAAAGTATATATTGTTGTGGAGAGACACCGGTAACCATGTTATGCTTTCCCGTTTTTTTCCATATTCGAATCGGAAGTAGTGGAGACAAATCATCATTATTACGACACATTTTTTGTAAATCAAAGGGTTTTTGATCTACGATTTTGACAATTTATTGTGATAAAATTAGGACAACAAGCAAAGATACATGCTCTATAGCCAAGTCAATTGAGTAAAAGAAACTTAAACACTTATTCTCAAAAATATACCAGGGACCACATCGAAACAAACATGGCTGCTTACGAGAAAGAAAAAATATTCCTCAGAGTCAATGAGCAAAGCACAGAATGTGTGTCTCACACACAGTAACTCAATTGATTACATTAGACCTGGGCAGACTATAGACCAGATACGTCTTCGACCTGTTGTGATCAGGCCCACAGCAAATCATTAAGATATATCTTTATACTTACTCTTTTTCATTGACTTAGCTATGGATTAAATGCCTGCACCTTTCTTCTCAATGAATACTGTATCACAGTAATTGAACAGTAAAAACATGTGCTTGTAATAATAAGAATTTTTTTAAGCAATGACCCTCTGCTACTGGATTCAAATATGGCTCTTGGTGAAAAATAATTGCCCACCTCTGGATTACATGGTACATTGGACTAGTCTTATAAGAAAGGAGGACAAGCCCGCACACTATCTCCAACTGTAAATTTAATAAGACAGACAACGATCTTCCTCAGATCAATGGTTGAACATTATGTGCTACTCCCCTATATACATTCTGTTCATAGACATGACATGATACATATCAACATACATAAATTAAAGTCCATTAAAAAAAAATGTTTTTTCTCATATTTCCGATAGTGAGAAGACAGCTGTGCCTCTTTAAAATGGGCAGCTACAGGATTTTTCAAGTCTCAATTTCTGATGTTGCTTCAATGTTTTGCTATTCGAGTCTTTAGTGCTCTAGATGTTTTTCCCACATATTTACGCTTTTTGTGACACATTGGATCTTACGCTAGAGCGACAACAAAGTGGAGACAAAAAAATCTTAAAGCTAAGCATCAGAATTTTCAGACCAGGTGCTTTTTGGGCGTTGTTGGCACACTAAAAATAAAAGTAAGTTATAACATATTGTGGCATCGGGGCGTTTAAAATAAATTGTTTTTAAATAAATTTAAGAAAGAAATGAAATAAATTGAAATTAACTTTAGCTGTAAATAAACAAAACTAAACAAAAACCAACAACGCCAGCCCAGGAATTTCACCTGGACAATAAAATAAAATAACTATAACTAAACAAAAAGGCAACACAGGTTCGTACATTGACAGAGGCATGTTCCGTTTTATCACATTTGTTCTTTATTTTGTAAAGGTAGTTTTCTTTATATTTAATTGTACTTAAAAATGTTCTTTGTCGTCAAGTTAATTTCAGTCACACAATATGTCACATTCATCATATAGTTCCGTTTTGAGCTCAGTTAGTCCAGTTAAGTTACTTCACATTAGTCACATTGTTCTTAAGTTAGACTGGACGAGGATCGACAGAAAAGAACCACAGGAACAAAGGAGGAACAAGATGGTGATTTCGATGGGCCAAGGGGCCAATGCCGTTGTTCTGGTCCCAAACGCACGTGTTGCCCTCGCGCCCAGTCGCTGCGGAGACTCCCGGTCCGCCTGACCCAAGCACGCCTGGAAACCCGGGGACTTCTGACATGTTTCACCCGACTCCCGACCATGGCGTCACCAACCGGCCTGCACCACACAATCTGCTGCGAGCCGCAACATGCGCCAGAGGAGCACCAACGGCACTGGCCCCTCGAGACGACGCGAGCCAAGACCCAAAACACGGAAGTGAGAGGACGCAAGCAACGTCAGAGCAGCCTTATATAGTGGTGCGCGCCCTCTGCCGGCCAAAGGCGCACATCACTACAACATGATTTTCTCGTATATTTTTGTGAAGATTAAAATGTCTGATGTCCAAAAGTCTATTTGTATCAGTATATTGTGACATGCATGCTGCTTGCAGACAGCATAAATCGATGCTGTAATCTTGAAAACTGGTTTGTTTGGCATTATTGAGCTCATAACAGTCTCCCGTGTTCAACAAAAGTTCAACAAAACTACTTTTGTCATAGTTTTCAGGGTTTTGTGAAGACTAGTTCTCTATATAACCTTAGTAGTGGTTGTTTGCACATCCACTTACTGTCAAGAGCAGCACACATGTGTCCTTTTATATATATTATGCTGCTTTAAAGGGTTTTTGCTTAGATGTTTAAAAGCACCTGCATATATTCCATTGAGTCAATATCCAACACAGGTAAATGGAGCAAAAACAAGTTCATACATTCCTACTTCAAAAATCCACTCTTCTCTATTGATACACAACATGCACATACAATATAGATTTCAAGGCCTTCTGCTGTGTTCCCATGTATAATTGAAAAGCCTTCATGTGCGGAAGAGTGGTTGGCTAAACATTCAAACAGAATACATACAGTTCTTATGTAAAGCTTTGGTAAATGGAAAACAATGATCGTTTGATATGCTGCAATAGTGGATATGTAGAAATCTATGTTCTTTCACATGAAATACTTTATTTTATTCTGATATAAAATATAGCTTTGTTATATCTTATTTTGACTGCTCAAAATAAGACAAAACAGGACTGCTCTTGACACAGTGGTTCTGTTACTATGATGATGGACAGAACCATTGTGTCAAGATATATGTGTATTTACACTAGTAACTAAGAACTGGTGATTGTTAACCTACGCTGCTTTGACAAATAGTATTTTGCACAAACATAGTCAAGGGGTCAGTGCATCATAATTTATGTTGCATAGGGTATTGCTCATTAAACATTAGGGTAGTGCAATAAGGCTCGGGAAGCAACAATGGTTACTATGGAGATAATGACAAATTCACCATGTTTCTTGTCAGGTTTGCACAGTGGCGGGCCGTGCATTTCTTGCCTAAACCTTCAGTGGTGCTCCTTTTAAATATATTCACTTTTCAATAACCAGCTGATGGCTATTAAACTTTTCTATTACGCAGGCACGCGATAAAGAGCAAAGCATCATTACTTCCATAGCCAGGATAAACACATTTACACATTCAAATAATATTTACTCACCAATAGTCTGAATTACTTGTACACCAATATTGTCCAGAATCTTACCATGGAGCTGGTGGTAGTGTGCGTGTGGATCTTGCGCTGGACCCCGTCTAGCCCCCGGGGCACAGGCGCTACTTCCAGTGGCCTCGTAGATTTCCTCATATGAGCTCCTCTCTCGCGCAGCTATCTTTCCCTCCGCACTTGCTCGTTTAGCTGTAAATCCACTCTGGGTTCGCTAAAAGTTTTAGAAAGCACTTTGTAAGTGTCTCGCAGAACAAATCCCTTTCTCGCTTGTGACAGGCGCTTGGAGAGGGTTTGTTCCTCGTTCGGAGTTGCCCGGTCTTTCTTAACAATGTCTAGGTTTTTTTGAAAAGTCCGTCTTGAAAAAGGCTTTACCAAAAAATTTGCAACCAAATCGATTTCTTCTCTCCCTTTAGCCACTGTGACAAACCTGCTATCAAAACAACAATAAGATAGCCAATCAAATGCCGTAGTTGGTAGCCTGCTAGAAGGCCTTGGCGTCGTTGACGCAAAATCTGATTGGTTGAAGTAACAGTTTGATACACACTTATTTTAAGATACGGTGCCTTCAAAACTGATTGTGAAGGCCTCGGGCAGATTTCACTGACCCTGACAACAACTGATGGCTGAAAAATTATTGGTTAAAACAATATATTTTGAAATACACGCCTGAAAGCTGCGAAACGATGGGAAATGCTACCAAGAAGCTGATAAATAATTATTGAATAATGATTAAGCAGCATGCACTAAATATGATTTATATCAGTTTGTTTTCAGTTTTTTTATTTAGATATTTTTAGGCCAGCAGAGAAGGCTTTGCAGGCTCTGATGGTCCGCCACTGGGTTTGCAAAACTTCTATTGGAAAACATTACCCAAAACCATACAAAAAAGACTCTACAGGTGCTGCAAATAATGGAAAGAGTGGATGGCAAAAAATCCGAAACATTAACCTTTTCGCAAAGGGTGCAGAAAGTTTTGAACAAGGAGTGTACGAGGAATGAGAGGCTGAAACAGATCTGAAACAAGTACAACTTCTCCTCAGCTCACAGAACATTACGCAGAGCTGATATGATTCTCCTGCTGCTGCTTAAAGACTTTCATCCCAAGGGATAAAAAAGCCGGTTTCCAGCAAATGTGTCTTTTTCCAGTAGACGTAATTACGTAATGACGTATGTTTGCTCCCTGTCCAATCAAAACGCTTCCTAACCCCCAGACGTTACACAGAATTTCAGAATTATTATTTCCATATAAACTCAGACATCGTGGGGTAATTTAAAGTTTACAGACATCCCTAGGTAAATAACATGCTGCAAGAATAGGACATAAGTGATCAAATTCTCCAGTTAGATATTAGATGTAACAGTGATTGTCAAGTTCATTCCACAATTTGACTACTTAACTCATGTGAATATCCTCCTTTACCCTCTCCTCAGCTGTCAGAGTTGTCTTGTCTTTAGATTTGTGAGCAGGGAGGCCAGGCCAGTCGGTGCGCCTGATTGGCTGACAGATTTTTTCAGTGTCTCTGGGCTCATCTGCAGTTGTCAGCTCTTCAGTGGCAGTTGTGAGAGTCCTGCCCTTTGGACATGGAGCTGAGTCTGTCTCCTTCGCTGCTGTACCTGGACACGCGCCAGTGCTGTCAGGCCTGATGTCTCCATTGGCCACAACTATTCGTCCATCTGAAGAGAGCTACCAACTGGAACATTTTTATTTCTCTATGTGCCCTTCTCTTCTCTCCAGTGACTAGTTCCTATATTTCCTGTTCAATGCATTTGGAGAAGGAGAGCAGCAGAGTTAGAGGGGGAAAATGTTTGCTTATGCTGCTCAGACTATGCATTCCTACTTGCAATTTTGTTGTGTCATGAGGCAAGACATTTTCTGAACTGACCCTGCACTCAGTCAGCACTCAGTCCAGCTCACATGAAGGCAGGTTCTGTTGCGGTGCAGATGCTGTTACTGGTGAAAGTTCAAGGTGGAACAGGACTGCATGATCTTCCATCTGAACCCTTCCTGCACTTTTAATTATATTGAAAGTCTGGGGTTTTAAGGTCTTTGTGTTAATGGGGATCGGTGAGTATACAAAATTGCTGTATTTACAATGATTTAGAAAGTGAAGCAACATCCATTACTTGCACAACAAGCATGAAGCTCTGTGCTTTGGAGTTCAAAGCAGGAAAAAAATAATAAAAAATAATAATGTTACAGTAACTCATGTTGCATAAGAATTTTGTAGAGAACCACAAAAGTTTTCTCTAAAAAAATGCAATTCCAAAACTGAATTTGTTTGTTAATATTTTTTAATTGCGGGCTGTATTTAAACAGTTGAACTGCCTGATCTGGCCTCCTAACCATATGTTGAATAAACTATTCACCAATGTGAGCTGGCTGAAGCTCACAGATGAATAAACTCTGAAGGATCAGTTCATACAGAAGTGGCACGGGTAATGCCAAAGTATGATATCATGTGAAGTACTGTATACATAAGTTTTAAAATGTCTTTAAGCTGGAAAAATAGCTGTTATTCGAGAACAAAACAGTCAGGCAGTCTATTTGTAATTTAAGAACTGAAAAAAATAATTCGGTATAAAGGCATAGATAGATATTTATATTTTTGTAATCTTTGTACAAGTAACCATGTGGGCGATGAGTTTCATTAGAGTGCTCTAACAGTGACGTTGTGATGTATAGATATAAATATTTACTTTAGTAATATGTTAATCTCCTAGCAATGTATACATTTGTATACATTTTCCAAAACAAAAGTCCAAAAGTGATTTATAAGTTTGAAAAAACGTCTGTCTTTGCATTGCTTTGTTCTGTTATGAAAATAGTTGTTTGTGCTCTATACCATTAGATATGATTGTGAGCAATAAAAAAAAAAAAAAAAACTAAGATACTTGAATCTGGTTACAAATGTAAAGGAGAAACAGTATGAATTTGCAGCATGAAAAATTATTATTGCATTGCCAATGAGTCAAAACACTGTGGATACCAGTTGAAGACATCCCAGGTCAGCGGTCCAAAATGCACAGCTTCATATGGAGACTGAAATGGTAGCTTCTCTCCGCTCTGCACAGCGGCAGGTCGGATGCAAATCAATAAAGTAATTTTCCCCCAGACTTGTCGTAATTAACAATCTGCCATGTGCATTCAGAGGAACTGCGGGATTTGAAGAGGAGCCACTTCCAGCTGTAGCTTCGTGATCAGGGCTGAAGGCAGCAGCAGACGTGAGGATGACCTATTTATGCAGGAATATTAGCAGTTTGAATGTGTCTCAAATGTACACATTAACTATTACATGAACTATTAAAACAATAGAGTACAAAAAATAATCATAGCTTTTTTATTTTATTTTAGTGGAAACAGTCTTGATCATTCTTTTGCTCTAATATGTCACTGAACTGGGGAGAAAACCTGTTGGTGTTCATGCCTGGTAGGCTAATACTGCCAGAAATGCTCAAGATGGCAAGATGATTTATGGACAATGCAGAGATCTACTTATGACATCACAAAAACTCAGAACAGTGTTTTCTGAGACTCAGAGGGGAAAGAATAGTATCTCAGAACTCCAGCTGTGTTTTGATGAAGAGGCAATGTCAGAACAAGATTGTTTATGAAGTCAATTTTGTATATTATGAGGTCCTTAAAGTCTAAATGACATGATACCTGGGTCGAAATTTGTTTTGGTCATGGAAAGGGAAATCATACTACAGTAATGCAAAACTTAAAATCTCCCCAATCTGTGCCATGAGGAAACAGTTGCCAAGGCTCGATGGGTAACAAAAGACCCATTGTCAAATTATCCTAAAAAGTGGCAAAGTAAATTCTAATTAGAGACAGCACAATCCTTCCAGACGATCACCCTCATACCGTGAAATGTTTCTGTTTGTCCAGATTCATTATTCCATAGAGACAGAAGAACATTCATTTGGAACAAACAGATTCAGCAAACACAGGCTGCCATCAGCCTGGAGTGAGAGGCACAATGAGAATAAATGTGCACGCACAAAATCTTTGTTTGTAAAAAAGAAAAAGAATCACCATTATAGGAATATAGTCAGGTAAAATAAGCAATATTTCAAGAGTAGTACACATTAAATAAAGTAAAATAAAAAAATTAAAGTACAAACAGGGCTTCAAGTAAATCTTAGTGAAAGTTAAAAAAGCAATATAACTGGTTATAAGCTAAAGCTATTTGAATGTGTAAAAAGAAGTTATTTGTAATGTGTGAGTGTGCATTTGTAATAATGCTTGCATTTTAAATCACATCTCTCACCTGCTCAGGGACTGCACTCGTGGAGAGGCACAGTCTTGTCAAAAATCCTTGTTTGCAGAAGGCTTGAAGACACTGTACAGTATATTACTCAATTATGGATAAAAATAAGTTACTCTAAGATGTAATTTCTGATTGAAAAGTAGATCTAGGAGTTCTCAAATTCAGACCAAAATAACTACGCCATGACAGGGTAGCAACCAACACAACATTGTGGATTAATATTGTTGTTTATATCATCTTAGAAGACTCTTAATACTCACAATTTGCTTTTTTCATTTGTTGGTCTGAATTCCTGAAGCATTGTTAGAAAACACTCAACTGATGCTTCACTGTCTGTTCAAAGCCACAAGAAAAAACTACATAATTTAGCAAACTTGAACAATTAACAGGGTAAACAATGTCTCCCGGGGCAACAGTGAGGAAGTGAGTTCCACTGATCGATGATATACATAGTGCATGAGTTTCACCGGAAAACCAAGAAGATGTGGCACTCAGATGGAATGTATGATGAAATATACTTTTATGTGCGATAATAAAGAGAGTTTTCAACTCAAATCGATATATGGCTCGAGTAATGTTTGTGTAGGCCTATTGGTATAATATCAAAGAAAAACATTGGGATTGCCTGTTGCCTAAAATTATAAATATTGTGTTCTGAACAGAGTTTGTTACATTAGAAAGTAGCCAGAGTAAGTGGGAACATCTTGACACTTACGATACAGCAACAATTCTCATAAGAGAAGACATTTGTAACTTTACTTGTAATTTCTGTAGCTTCATCGTAATATCATTCTAAAGTTCCACCATGAACTTTACAATAGCCATTCTTCTTCTTCTTCTTCTTCTCCTTCTTCTTCTTCTTCTTCTTCTTCTTCTCCTCCTCCTCCTCCTCCTCCTCCTCCTCCTGCTTCTTCTTCTTCTTCTTCTTCTTCTTCTTCTTCTTCTTCTTCTTCTTCTTCTTCTTCTTCTTCTTCTTCTTCTTCTTCTTCTTCTTCTTCTTCTTCTCCTCTTCTTCTCCTCCTTCTTCTTCTTCTTCTTCTTCTTCTTCTTCTTCTTCTTCTTCTTCTTCTTCTTCTTCTTATCCCTTTAATGTTTACCTTTACATTCCAATATTTCTGAACTTATTATGCAGATTGATTAAATCCTGCACTGTTATGACGGGCTGCACATGACCGTGATCATAAAATATACAGTAGTTCACAACACTTGGCTCTTTCTCTGAGCTCAGATTGTCCTGCACAAACACAAGGCTATTGCATCGCTCTCTGAGAAATTAAAAGGCAGAATTACCTTCATAAATATTAATTCTGGTTCAGTGGTGGCTGTGTCCTTCACCATTGCTCCTACAGTGGATGCATTAGTGGAAATAAACACTAACCTTCTGTTTATCTAACATGCAGCGTCAGTGAGGTGACTGGACATTACTAATGCTTCATTTTTTATTCTTGAAAATGTAATTAAAATAGTTGACTGTGCTTATACCTCCTGTGAACACTGTGTTTTGTGTGTTGGAGTCAGTTCATTTAGAATTAAAGGGGCTAGTTCATTTCACAGTGCGTTATCGTAGCGTGGGCCCAAAGAGCAGAGTGTCTGTCTTAAGGGCTTTGTTTCTTCTTTGAGAGTAATATATTATTAGCTGGTAGCTTAAGTGTGACCGACTCATTAGCAAGCAGAAAATAAGCCGGTAATGCTCTTCTGTATGTGATTAGGGCTTGTTATTATCCATGGAATAGGGCTTATGTTTGTGCAAGCTACAACTGTACTTGAAAGTAAAGAAATCAAACAAGTATGAATCGTGCACAATAGTGATTTAATGCAAATTACACTGAACAAAAACACAACACTTACAGTTAATTCCAACTGAAATGCCTTTGGGGGTGGCTTCTTGTAGAGAAATTACCGTAATATTAATTGGCAATAAGTTTGACATTGTGTGCTAAAACTGAGCATTTTAGTGTGTCCTTTTATTGTGGCCAGCCTCAGACATACTAATGCATTATTACAGCTGTCTAATCAGCATTTTGACAAGCTAAACCTGTAAGGTTGGATGGATTATCTCACCAAAGGAGAAGTCCTCATTAACACAGATTTGAGATGTTGCATTGCATTCTGCTCATGAAGAAATAAGGCAAAGCAAAAGTTCTTGGTTTCAGCACATATTTATTTTAGCGCTCTTGCCTCACAGCAAGAAGGTCGCGGGTTCGATTCCCGCACGGGCCTGGCTTTTCTGTGTGGAGTTTGCATGTTTCTCCCCGTGTCTGGGTGGGTTTCCTCCGGGCACTCCGGTTTCCCCCACCAACCAATAACATGCATGTTAGGGTAATACCCTCCAGCTACGGTAGTCCTGACCAAGCCAAAACATCTGGAGATGGGTCCCCGAGCACTGCACTGCGGCGATCACTGCTCCTGAGGAGATGCTCCAGAGGCATTGAAGGATGGGTCAAATGCAGAGGACAAATTTCCAATAAAGTATACCTTGCCCTACCTTAAGTCTAAAGCACAATTAAATAATACAAATCTTCATCTTTACATGCATGGCCACAAAATGGGCCAATACTTTGCCTGGAGGTGTGCCTGCTTCTGTTTGTTTCTACAGAGGGATTTTTGTTTATCAACATGGGCGATGACGCACCCCGCCTGTAGAAAGAGCCGCCGCTCATTGACACAAACAGTAGAAACAAGTCAAAAAAGCTCCGTTGTCAGCTAACTACAAGAGTTTTTCACTGTGCAAGAACAAAAGTTATGCTGCTAAGACAACATTTGTGAATGAAATTTGACCCTACAACCCATAAAAGTTACATTCAGGCGAGTGAAAAGACTGAGAAAAACACTGTCTCGAGCTTCAGGAGACAGACGTTGGTCAGACCAGTTCATACCGAATGAAAACAGCTCGCTGTCATCCCGTTTCGAGGTTTTATTCAAAGAAGTTTCCCCATATAAGCAGATGAAGAGTGGATCTTTCAGCATAACACATGCACAGTGGGGCGGAAAGTGACGCTAACCGAAAATCCCTCTATAGAAAAGATGTTTATTTCATGTTATGGTATATCACACAAAGATTATTATTTGCGTGAGTTGCCGAGATTTTATTTTTATCACAATCAACTGCTGTAAAACCAATCACACTGCTTTTGTTCTAAGTTCACCTTCTCCTTTACTCATCCAGTATTGTCCAGTTCAACAGCTCTGTGTGGAGTGCGATTGTGAGTGAAGTATTGGGCTTCAGCATTACTTCAAGCAGCTTAGGTACACAATGATCAAGATCTAAATGTCACACTTTAATGAAACCTTCAATGTTGCTTTTGGGTAGCTTGCATATGATATAAAAATAACTGCCTTACCCAACGGCTATTATAAACTGAATGAAGACAAGTGTATACTGATGCCAATTCAATCTACCAAACATCTGATTATTTGTCTTACTGTCCCAGTCCTTCCTACTTTCTGATCTTTGTATAGTTGTCTGTCAAAGCAAGTAGAGACTGGCTGGTCAAGAAATTTGAGTTAAGTCAAAACTGTTATACCTGTCACTGGCACAGATCTTCCATTGTGCAGTGAATTCTTATGAAAGCGTCCGGTTATTGTACTGCGCACTTCCCCTGTCCCATGTGCCTTTTGTCTGTCTGAACAATGCACAAGTGGGACCTCAAACTTCACCTAAGGAGTCGATCTCTGGAGACCTGCCTCCACCTGTGTACAGCCTCATGAAAGGTCCTGCGCTCCCCTACCACCCGCTCACTATCAAACCAACGCACAGCTGCTGAATACTGATGCACAAGTATCCAACACAGGAACCTGGAGGCCCTGACATGAATGTAGACACAGTACAAAGCTATGGAGAAAAGAGGGAGAAGTTCAGAAAATTTGCTAAGCTTTGAAAATTGTTTGGTCTTCTAAATAAAAAACTAAAATTTGATTCCTAACTATAAGGTTGCAAATTCATTGGTGATAAATGTCACAAGAAAAATGAATAAAGCTTCTCATGGTAGTCCATTTTAATCCTTGCTTTTTTCACTGGTTTATAACATTTGTTCTGCCCACAGCAACAGTTTGTTTTGGTAAAAAGGTTAAAAGCAGTTAATTATATTTTGGTAATAAATATGTCTTAATTCATGTGTTGTTGTTTTTTTGTGATAAAAAATTGCACTTTGCTAAGAAATATCATTTTGCACTGTATGAGTTTATGAAGGCCCTGTTAGTGGTCACAATGCATTCTGGGTAGAAGTAGCTGCCAATAGTCAGATGAAAAACATGTTATAGTAAACTTGCCGGCAGCTTGTTGATGTCAAAACAGCTCCTCTTGTGTCTCAAATCTTATCTACACCTACGAAAGCAATGACTTTTCATTCAAACTTTTCACGCCGCAATTGCAAAGTATTGTAAGCTGTCTAGAAGACCAAGTTTGGCTTGCTGTTGATCTGCGTTCACATACACGGCGTATCTAACTCATAGTGATGACAGTACAACATTGTTTGAGCTGATCATGGTTTTTATTCAGACTCTTAATGCTCTTTTCTGATTCATATTGTTTTGTTCTGGTCTTGTCTATGTATCTTTGCTTTCAATTGAAATTGTCCCTTTGAATAATAATACATTTACAAAGTTCCGTACATGCTGTAATAACTACAATTAACATGTAGCTTTTACAGTGGTATAATACTGTATATTAGCTGAATAATAAAACTTGTAATAATCTGTTGTTCTGGTAGTTAGTTAAATTGGAAAGCAGAGCAGAATGTGAGGTGTACGAATGTTGTTGTCTTTTGTAGCATCCGTTCTCTCTCTATGCTTTTATCATTTCAAACCCCAGCGTTTCTTTTAGAAAGCTAGTCACTCGAGTGAGCAATGAACTTATGATCTACTGAAACCCAGCTATTTCTTCCAAAACCCAGTCTTTTTATGCTTTTACAATAACAGCAAAAATGTTCTTTCACCAACAAGCTTCTTTGTGCCACAGTTGGTCTTTTTGTGATCAGATCAAAACTCTCTCTCTCTCTCTCTCTCTCTCTCTCTCTCTCCTCTCTCTCTCTCTCTCTCTCTCTCTCTCTCTCTCTCTCTCTCTCTCTCTCTCTCTCTCTCTTGATCTCCCACCTAATGGCAGCATCACTAAAAGGGATATTTTGGAAAGAAAGAAAACATTCTGATATGTTTTCAACAAATAGTGAGGTTTCAGTCTGTAGAAACATTTGTCTGCCTACAAATGAAACCTGGTTCAAACTCTGACATTAGAAGATGACAAATGTTTTTTTTCATTATGTTTTGTCATGAAGCTATAGGGTCCAAGTGCCAAAGTGAAAGGAGACATGCTTTGAACTAAAATGTACAGTAAGTGCAATGTTCACTTAATGTAGGATGACCATATTTTCAAACTTAAGAACTGGGACAAAAGCTTTTGCGGAATGTAATGAACATTCTGTGAAAATTAGGAGTAAATAAGTATATTCTTATGCATGCATTCGTATTCATGTCTCAATCACACTCACATATTCTCTGAAACTTCTGTCTTCTGCAAATGGGTGCATTTTTCTCATGTTTTGGTCATTTTCAAGCATGGTTTTCTCTATTTTGACAAAAGAAATATCAATATATTCCTTCCTTCACCGTTGGAAAGCGTAAGAGTGGTCAAAAATCAGGACCATGAGTAAAACTGGGACAAATAAGTGGTATAGAGGGCAACAGGTAAGGTGGACATGACACTTTCTCAAGTTTTGTAACAATGTGACATTGTACTAACGGAACATTGCTGAGAGTTATTTTTTGTGACCAGTCAAAAGCACATATTCATACTTTCAACATCTTGATATGTCACAGCTGATGAATTATCTCAGCAAAGAAGATTTGTGAACCAAGAAAGAAATCAAAAAATGCCATTCAGTATATCTTGGAACTTCAGTCCATAAAAAACACATTGAGACATGGAGAACAATAAAGTAATCCAACTGTCCAAAAATGTAAATGTATTCTACAGAAGCTACAAGCCAAATGTCAATGCGATACTTGCATTGCCTTTGATATTTTTGCTGCTACAGAACTTTCGGTAGCACTTTAAAAGACCTCCACGGTACCTACCAGTTAAGTACCGTGTCAGTTACTAGTAACTAACAGTGACACTTACTAGTACTTACTCTGGTACTTACTGTGGTACTTACACTGGTACCTAGAGTGGTACTTTGAGTGGTACTTGTACCAGCAGTTACTGGTACATACCAGTGGTAGTTACTGTGGTACTTACTGTGGTACTTACACTGGTACCTACAGTGGTACTTTGAGTGGTACTTGTACCAGCAGTTACTAGTACATACCACTGGTAGTTACTGGTACTTACTGTGGTACTTACACTGGTACCTACAGTGGTACTTTGAGTGGTACTTGTACCAGCAGTTACTGGTACATACCACTGGTAGTAACTGGTACTTACTGTGGTACTTACACTGGTACCTACAGTGGTACTTTTACCACCAGTATTGGCATGCTGGTATGGTCGTAGCCATACCAGCATGCCAAAGCCTGATCCAGTCAGATCTCAGAAGCTAAGCAGGGTTGGGCCTCGGCAGTACTCGGATGGGAGACCACAGAAGAACCTCTGGTGCCACAGTGGGGCAACTTCAGTGGTACTTACTACAGTAGTTGACAGTCAACTACTGTAGTAAGTACCACTGAAGTACCAGCATGTGTCACTTTAGAACAGGTCCCGTTGTTACTAGTACTTCACTGTCAACTACTGTAGTAAGTACCACTGAAGTACCAGTATGTGTCACTTTAGAACAGGTCCCGTTGTTACTAGTACTTAACTGTCAACTACTGTAGTAAGTACCACTGAAGTACCAGTAAGTATCACTTTAGAACAGGTCCCGTTGTTACTAGTACTTAACTGTCAACTACTGTAGTAAGTACCACTCAAGTACCAGTATGTGTCACTTTAGAACAGGTCCCGTTGTTACTAGTAGTTGACTGTCAACTACTGTAATAAGTACCATTGTAGTACCACTATTTACCATTATGTATCATGGTATTTATCAATAAATGTTGGAATTAAGCTAAGATTGTTGTAAATTGTTTTCTGTTGCTTTGTTTACTGAAACAAATAATTACTTTGGTATTTGTCAATACCCAATATTGTTGTGACATAAATAAAGACAGTTGTGCTTTTTTAACACTTGCATTTTATTGTTATTCTTAATTTATAAGCTCTACTTTTTAATTTAGTACCAATTATACCACCACTGAAACATATGTGTGTGCCACAAATTATTAAAAGTGGTAAGTGTACTAATAGTTACCACTGTAAGTACCAGTCACTGATGACACAAGTACCACCTTAAGTATCAGTGTAAGTACTACAGTAAGTACCACCAGTAAGTACCAGTAACCATATCAGTGTTATGTACCAGTAAACTGCTGGTACAATACCACTATAGTACCAGTTAAGTACCCAGTAAAGTAACCAAGAATAACTCATCCAGTAATGTTATTACCCAGTAACTGGCATGTAGTACACAGTACCACTACCTAGTGGTAGTACCAGTAACTGCTGAGTACTTTCCAGTAGTACCAGGTACCAGTGTATGTAACGTACCAGTAATAGTATCAAATAATACCAGTGGTATGTACCAGTAACTGTGTTACAAATGGTACCACTCAAAACACTGTATACCAGTGTATGTACACAGTAATACCAGGTAACTACCAGTGGTATGTACCAGTAACTGTTGGTACAAGTACCACTGAAAGTACACTTAGTACCAGTTATTTACCACAAAGTACCATCTACCATTGTACCAGTAACTTTTACAAATACCACCAGGTCATGTAAGTAAAAAACCAGAGTAAGTACTAGTAAGTGTCACTCTTAGTTACTAGTAACTGACATGGTACTTAACTGGTAGGTACCGTGGAGGTCTTTTAAAGTGCTACCGAACTTTCTGTTTACTTTTCTGAAATAACTCTATCAACAACCTACTTTTAAACTTTGTTCTGACTCGACTTGAATTATTACTGATAAAATACACTTTATTCACCAGAAAACATCCTAAAAAAAGTAAGTTCAATTTAACATAGGACTTTACCAGAGGAACACAAAGGACACCATGCCACCAAACATGACCCGATGCTGACAGTATCTACTGATGTGGGCGGGGCTACAAGGAAGTCTCAGTGCCAAGACAATATAAAGGGATTTTTGGTCGACGTTACTGTCAGCCCTACTCCATGCAGAACGAGACGCTCTCCTTCTGGTTACCTGCAGGAAGCTTTTTTGAATAAAACAATAAAACAAGATGAGAGTTAGCTATTTCAATCAGGTCTAAACTGGTCTGACAGACGTCCGTTTCCTGAAGTTTGAGACAAAGTTTTTTCTTGCCATTTTTTCACTCACCTGAATGTAACTTTTAAGAGTTGTAGGGTCAAATTTCATTCACAAATGTTGAATTAGCAGCATAACTTTTGTTTTCGCACAGTGATAAACTCTTGTAGTTAGCTGACAATGGTGCTTTTTCGACTGTCAAGAGCCGCCGCACTATAAAAAACAACTTTGAGAAGTATATTTTGCTTCCTATTCAGCAAACATCTCCATTCATTTGATCAAGAGAGAATTCTTCTTGCCTTTTGAATGACAGTCCACTAACAAGATCCCGGTATATTTTCATATCACCAGGGCAACTGACGCAGTCTATTGAGCCGTCAATAAACTTCCCTCCGCTTAAGTCCAATCACTTCATTATTCCACTCTAATCGCTACCTTAAAATGATCATTATCCCGGATTAGCGCTTCTATGGATTATACGCTCATGTTGTACAGTTAATCCTATACACACTATGCTGAGACGCTGCCTGTGAGCCTTCCTTATCATCACAAATTTTCTCCCTAATTACGTCTCTTGAGGAAGGCTGTGCTCCCTCTCGAGACCAGTTACTTTGGACTCCATACAAATCCATGCCCTTGATCTCTATGCAGTCTTTCAACAATTCCACTTTTGATCACATGCTAACGCTGCCTCCTATCCCTCAAACAATCCCACTGAAAAACTGCCAAAGCTTTTTTTCGCGGCGGCCATCATCAACTCCTGGAATCCAACTTGCGAGCGGCACTGAAAAATTAATAACCTGTTAATTGCGGTGGAAAGTTGGGGGGGAGTTTTGTGCGGAGCGAGAAGGATTGAGGCCACACTGATGAGAGGCGAAATACAAAAGCAGAGAGCAAAACAAGCAGGCTGAAAATGCCTCCAACACGCAACGCTCTCCGCTGAGACCCCATTGTTCAAACCCATTCAAATCCAATGTCGCCCGTGGGCTTGTTTTCTCTCCTTTTAATCAAATCAAAATAAAGCCGCAGCGGAGGCAAGATTTTGACAATGAGTGGGGTCATCAGGCAGGCGCAATTAGTGCTTTTGCTTTAGATCATTTTCTCTTTAAAAAATAATGTGTTCGTTTGTTTTTTTAATCAGATAACATCGGGTCACTAGCTTTTTGGCAGTCGCACTCTTTTTCAATCTGGTTAGTTTAACTGTTTTTGATCAGATAACATTAGGTCACTAGCTTTTTGTCATGAGCTTTTTGGCAGTCTGTCTCTCAATCTGGTTAGTTTAATTGCAATTCAATGAAACCACTTACTTATTGGTTATCAAATGTGGCTCTTTTCCCATGCATGCTTACACTCATTCACTCCAAACTATAACATGTGTCATATAGAGCGGGTGACATCTCATACCATGCACTCACGCCACTTTTTACTTCACGGAGAAATTCTCTTCACGGTTTTCTCATCATTTGAAAAGTCAATTACATGTGAAAAACTCATAATAAATCTAAGGTTAGCAGATTAAATTTTAGAATGAGCTAACATGAGGAAAAACTGGATCAGTTTAGTGACCTTACGTTTTTAGTTGTAAATTAGCAAACTTTGTCTTTTCCACCAAAAAATATATTGCATAAAAAGCACATTGTAGCAAAATTAGACCACTGTGTACTGTCTGAATAAAAAAGCATTTTGTTTCTCTTCAAGAGCCTAAAGCAGTGCTCTGATTGGCTGTTCCTGAGTGGGCACCTTCAGTCTCAGTTTAGGGTTCATAAAAATAGGTTTTTAGACTTAATTGCAGACAAAGACAATGATTTACATTAATATTACCATGTGATGTAGGAGGGTTAGGGTTAGGGTTAGGGTTAGAACTAGTTAAACCTTACTTCAGGTTTTCAGGTTTCAGCTACCCACCATTAACTTGATTTCATAACATTCTATTATATATTTTAATTTGACTGCAGCTTTTGTTTGTAATGCAAAAAATAAATGGCTCTAGTCACTAACAGAAATCAGCAAAATGTAAATATATAAATGATCTTTCAGATATTCCATAATGTTAATAGGTAAAACTGCCCTTAGTCCACCATAGATACAGTCAAAAACGCGTCGCATTTGGAGAAGTGGCCTACTGTGGGGGAAAGTCATGGGCAAAGTTCTTTAAGGAACTAAACTTTTTACCTTATTTAAAAGGTTTTCTGGCAAATAAAGGGTATTTTTAGCAGAGTCAGAACAAAGCTTAAATGGAAGTTGTTACACTATATCTTATACCGTTGTAGATGTTGGGCAGTAAATTATAAAGCTGTTGTTTTGATGCACTGTCCATGGTATGTTTCCCTCATGGAGGTCCGTTTGGGCGTGGCCTCTGATGTCGACTGTATCTATGCCTTATAACACCTTCACATTCTAGTAAATGAACATGACCAGCTCCTACTAGTCAATGTCAAGTACAAAGAACCACACATTTGTAATGCTGAGTTACTTTATCTTGTAGTTTTGCAGCAGTAAGATTCCAGTTTATGAAGTAACTGGCAAATAAAAGTTGACAATTACAGGAAGTTTCAACACAAAATCCTCACCAAATGTGATGTTGTTTAAAAATAATAATAATAATGCTATTACAAAAAAAAAATCGAAAGAAGATTATAAAAATTCTCATCTGACACATTTTCCAGGCAGTCAAACAAACATTTAACAAATGATAGATATAATAAATTGGCCAATTGTTGGCTAACTAATGTGTAATTTAAATAGATTATCCGTACTGCAGCTAAACAAATAATGTCATATGCACGGTAACAAAAAGTGTGGTTAGCTGAAAGTATTGTAAATCAAATATATTAAACTTGATCACATTTTAAGTTGCAACATACAGTACGATTAAAGCATGCTTCCCTGTGAGTCGATATTTATGGGTCTATAATTAAAACACAAAAATGCCTCAGACTTGTTTAACATGCAAACAGAGAACGTGCTGAGATGCGCTAGGACAGTATATCTTCCCATTTAAACTCAAAAGCATTGTCCCTGTAGAATTAATAAAACCCAATCGGCACACATGTAGCGCTACATATGAGTTCACCCTTCTTTATGAACTACATGAATATTAAAACTGTCTTTCTATAGAGTAGCATCCTAGGAAAGAGCATTCTCCAGTGTTAGCCCCCGGTGCAGGTGTTTCCAAAGACCCACGAGGTAAAGAGCACATGGAGTAGACTGGTGCTTTGAACGCAGCTGCATCAGGTCTCCAGAGTGTAGGAGAACAAACTCTGCACATTTGTAAAACTAGAAACAGAGCAGTGAAAGTGAAGTGAAAATGCTGGGCGGTATGCAATATATACGAGACTCAGAGGTTGCAATTGGACTGAGCAATAAAATATGCAATAAAGAGGCATTGGCAAAGGAATAAAATAGAAATAACTGGAGAATTGCAGCTTTTGTAATATAAAAATGTAGAGTTCAATCTCACCATATTGTGTAAAATATAGCATATAACACCCAGGACTCCAAAGATATGAAATGAAATTAACTGTATAATGTACTGCTATGGATGTAAGAGTTGTAAACCATCTGCACAAGTGAAAGGAAATGGAAATTGATTTTCTGAGCATAAATATGTTTAGTCTTGCCTGATGACCAGATGAGAAAAATGTAATAAAACATTGCTAAGAAGCAATGCAGTAGCAATAACAGTTCAAGATAAACTGGGACATTGCTTGTTCAAAACCAGAGTTCTTGAGCAAAACACGTTTTATTAATACAGGTGGGTTGCATGATGGTTTTCAAACTCAAACCAAGTACTATCAGAGAAAAATAGTCTTCCAAACCCAATTCTGAATTGCATCTATGTGTTATCCTGAGTGTAATTTGGGAATTAAATAGGTTTTGAGAAGGAATATACCATGTCACAGCATTGCTTTAATAAGAAATGGCTCAAGGAAGATAAAAAAAATGTCAATTAAACATTAAAACCAAAGATTTGTCCAAATACCACAAGAAGAATCTCAAGGACGACAAGCATTTTTGAAAGATATATTCAATTATGATAAGAATTTGTGCCATGACCATAAGTTTTAGAATTTATTAATTTAATAGTAATAAACATATCTTGAATCTATACTTTCTTTTTTCATAATTAAATAACTTAAAATAAATTTTCCTCCTGCACAGATAGGTTGCAATTACAGCCTATACACTTCTTTTTACAAACAAGTGAAACTGGATTGACCACCCCAAGCACAGCCAATCAGAAGAGATTGCGGCTCCTGATTAGAACTATAATTCTCTATTATTCACTTCAGAGAGTACACAGCGGTCTAATTTTTTTCACAAAGTGCTTCATTTATTGTATACCTTTTAGTGGAAAGCACAAAGTTTATTAAGTTACAAAAAAAAAACGTTAGTTACCCCAACTTTAAGGTATCTGTTCAGGTGGAACTTTGTCCGAAATGTCCTAATAATGTCCTGTTTGTTCATCAAAATCCACTTAGTTTGTCTGTTGTTGTTTGCATTGTGACTAACATACCGACACATGTCCTAACAGCTGTGAAAAAAGCATAAAACACTTCCTGATTAACGATTCAGAGGCTTAGAATGTATTGGGTAAAGCATGTGGACTGATTTAGAAGTCTTAAATTAATTATTTCTGTTTGTTTGTTTTAAGAAAGCAAAAATTGTGTAGGACCTTTAAGACTTCACCTCCTTCCGTTTCAGATGGCACATTAAACACACTATACTGTAACATCCAAAAAACATTTCTGAGGTTACAATTTTGAATACACATATATAACTATGTTCACTTTTGGCCCAATCTCATCTCATCTCATTCCAGCTTCAATCTCATAATCTCTGAAGTCAATGAAAGTGCGACGTCCTCTGAGGAGAGTATTGACATTTCTTATTCAAAGACATCTGCTGACATTTCACTTCTGCCGCTCACACTACACCCAACCCTGAGTAAAAGCATATCACCAGTCTTTTATTATAACGCTCCATATTCAGTAGCAAAGATCTCTGCACTGTTGTAAATTGTTATTGTTCCTATTCTTGTCTGAAGTCATTTACTGTTTTGATTAGTTTGTTTAATGTAATACAGTATGGGTGTATTTCGTAAGATGTACTGGCAAACTAGCTTATATCATACTTGCAACACAGTCTCCGAAGAAAACATAGGTACAACGAAACGTCAAAAACATATGGTCAGCATTTCTGAGTGTCTCTTTTACATAAATATCTTACGAAAAGCCAACATGCCACTACTCATTAAAGCCCAAATAAAATGACACCACATAACTTCAACCAAAATTCATGGATATTTTACATTTAGGCTTTTCGTAACATATTTACATAAAAGGTGTAGATAGATGCTCCTCATGCGTTTTTGACATTTCCCTGCATATCTACGTTTTCTTCAGCGACTGGACTGCAACCTTGTCACTGTTACAGTTTACATTTTTTGAAAAGCTGGGACATTTACTCACATAGATCTCATTTTTGTTGAAACCGTTTCATCTGCAGGCTACTAGGGTGGTAATTAAGGTCATACTTTAAAAAAAAAAAATGTGAGCACATTTATAATATCCTTCAAGACTGACGTTGAAAACCGGTTTGACAGAATTTTATCGTTTGTCAGGGTTGTCCCTTTTTTATGCTTTCATTAAATACACCCAACACAGAAATGCTGAAAAGCATACTGAATATAATTTTTAATTCTGCCCAATGGATTCTCGCTATGTGTGTGAGTTCTCAAATGTTTAAACAAGTCACTGTTTGGTAAACATGGTGGTACTGAAAAACGTGGTTCAGACTTTTTTAGCAGAGTTTAGGCCTCTCATCCCAAGCTTTCTTTAAAGTGAAGCTAAACCCTAAAACGGGCTTTTGGGCTGTTAAACTGTGAATATGGTATTTAGTTTGCATTGCCTACTGTTCTGAGTCTTTTCAATTTTAGTTCAAATGAAGCAAATTAGGAAGTTTCAGGTCAAAACTGTATCACAGACCAATCACACTGCTGCTCTCCACATTGAGCTCCTCCTTTTACCTTTTACCAAAGCTTTTCAATGAGTTTGCTGTCCTTGAAATGTGTTTGTGGGTGGAGTTTAGGGAGTGAGCTTCACTTTAAATGATGAAAGACTTTCACACGGCACATT
The DNA here is from genome assembly GCA_038363315.1 of Mugilogobius chulae. Classification (NCBI taxonomy): domain Eukaryota; kingdom Metazoa; phylum Chordata; class Actinopteri; order Gobiiformes; family Gobiidae; genus Mugilogobius; species Mugilogobius chulae. The sequence goes on along the minus strand of CM076405.1, from coordinate 27,812,884 downwards.
GTGTAGTCTGGTGTAGCTTCAGATTCTTTCTGTTGGACCTTTCACTATAACTCCGGAGCCCTCTTTTTCATTCACAATTTACAATCAATTCCCATGAGTGCATGATCTCGCGTGTGCTGGGATCAAAGGAGGTGACAGCAGCAGCACTGGGGGGCCAAGTGCAGTATGAGCCTGGGGTTAGCGTTTGAAAAAACAATCAGAGGTGCTTTCTGCATTTGTGGATGAGAAAGAAATCTGTGCTTTTCTAACAACTGACAAAGCGATAATAAGTCCAACAGTTTAAAGTAACAGAATCATATCCGACTGGAGAAACACAGAAAAACTCCAAACAAAATCAATGCGGTGCTCAATTCTACAATACTTCAATTGAGAAGTGAACATTCTAACATTGCAATCATTCTTTCCATTGACTTAAAGCTCACGTGAATCTATTATGCAAGCACATCTTATTATTACATTCCATCATCTCAATTTGTGAATCATTCAATCTTTTACACTGCAGCTGTCATCATCCTAAAACAGCCTGTAAATGTAAGGGCCCTCTCCATGTGACACATCCTGGTAATCTCCAGCTTCGCCTCTTGTCTGGAGCTGCTAATAAGTGGAACAAAACACTGGCTCGTCTCCTCAGGATATTGCTGCTTGTCGAGCTAATCACGAACGATGACGGTGCGCACTCTGGAGCCAAGCGCACAAGGACATACTCTTATCTCCCGTCCTCATTCGAACCTATCCGCACGTGCCATTAACTCGTGGGTCAAACGCAGATACAGCCAGGCGTCAGTTTATGCGCTCTCAGTGGCTTCACAAGTGCGAGGGTGAGCTGTTATCTCTCCAACAGGCCTGCTGCATGTTTTGATATTGTATGTCGTTCCTACTGTGCCATTGGATTTGTGGTTTTAAGGCAAGGCAAGACGGCTTAAATGTAATTATAAAAAGAACCACAATGCATTTATCAAGGTCGTTTACAAGAGGATTAGAAATGGGTAATTGCATACATGCTGAGAAATGTGATTGGTCAGTAACTGCAACCTTGTTTAATCTCAGTTCAAGTGAGGGTTGCTTTGAAAATGTTGGGATGTGCTGAGTGCTCGTGCTTAGATAAGACTCAGAATAAATTAAGATTAATCCATGTTGATGTTGTGGAATATGTTGCACTTTTACTCAGCTCACTGTGTAGAACCATTAAAGTTATTAATAGAATTTTTAAATTTAAGTAAAAAACTATTTTATACAATGTTTTAAACAAAGCCAAGATGAACCGTTGTTAATCCCCCTAAGTGTGATCTCGAAATTGGATACTCTTTCTTTTAAAAGGAATATGTACTGTAGTTTTTACTGTTTTGTCATCATCAGAAGAAAGTCTCTGTTTTCACCTGTGCTAGTTTCTAAGTAGAAACATAAAATTAGTGGAGATTTTGTTAAAACTTAGTATGTATTCTGAATTACTATTGTGATTGTAAAACCTGCTGAAGAGACAACGACAATAGATGCATGCTTCAGATGTCAATAGAATATAAAAATCAAGCTTCAGAAGTGTCCCAATCGCAAAAGTGGGAGATTTCCAGAGGCCTTTTAAGGAACACAGGTGTGAACAGACATTGATTGACAGCACGAAATGTGAACAGCAAGCTTGGCGAGTGATGAGTTTTGTGTGGGAGCAATCCTGACGTGTGGTGAGGTCTACAGCAGAGGCTGTACAGCACTAGGTCTAGTTGCGTACTTGTAATTCAAGAGTCTTTTTTAAAATAACTTTGCAGACACATGTATGAAACCTTTGCTTTAGCATACATGAGCTTATGATGTGAGTATTTTTTTTTTCTGAAAATGAAAAAAATGAAACACTGAAATGCCCTTTGAACCTGCATAGCTTTGTACCTCGTACCACTCGCTAACCAAGCTGAGCCAAACAACTGATGATGACATTTTGCAGCAGGTGACCACTTTCAAACTCTCCACTGCAGAGGGAGGAATTTTTATAACCCACCTGGGTGGCTTGTCTGTGGCGTCAACTCAATGTGACGTTGGCGTGTACTGAAAATGCACTGACAGCGTTTGACCATCGTGGCAGTACAGTCGCGGTTTTTGCACACATAACTGCAAAATGAGCGAGTTTGGACGAAACTGTCAAAAAAAAGGCCAGGAAACAGTAGACAATTTAATTTTGACCCCAATTTGACCACACACAGTTTGGCAGTGAAAAATGGGATTTAGTTTCTCTTTAAGCAGCTGTTTGGTACAGTTCATTTTCAAAGAATAGGTGGGCTTTCAATCTTGCTGTAGTTTTAACAGGTAGTCAGTGCTATTTTCCAAACTGTTTAGGAACAATTTTCTAAACTGTTTAGGAACAATTTTATTTTGTGTTTTACAATGTATAAAATATAAAAATGCAACAGATCCCTTTAAATATGAACATTCTAAGTAGGGATGGGCAATATATCGGTATTGATATCGGTATCTGCCGATATCCACGATATTTTAATATATCGGTATCGGTCGATATCGAATCGACGCCGATATTTGGCGCCGATATTTTTAGGAGAGGTTCTCCAGTCTCTCTGTGGGCATATACCAGCCTCAGTTTGACCTAAAAGCTTCATATTTGCAATTTTGAACAGACTAAAGAAAAAAAAGTATAAATAAACAAACAATTAAGCTAAAATCTGTCTTTATATTTACATAATAAATCCACAAAATATTTTTTTTTATCTCAGATAATATATTGTTTGTAAGTTTTTGATCTTGTGAGTTGTGCTGTGGATTTTAAAGCAGAACCAAGCAACTTCAGCAGTAGAGCTCCCCCTACAGTTCTCTTCTGTAAATACCAGCATCAGACCTACAACTGAACTTTTTTCCTTATGTAATTTTTTTTTTATCAATTTATAAATGTTTTCAAATAAGGCAAAGAAAAGTACATTAAAATATTTCACACTGTCAAATGTACAAATAAAAGAGCCAGTGTTTCTCAGAAGAGCTGTCAAATTATAAGTGCAGGTTTTCCAGCAGGAGGCAGCAGAGAGCAGATGTTTGCTTAAAATGTGAAGAAAATACATTTGTAACCATCACACAAACTAACAAAGACATTTAACAAAGCCAAAATGTCACTTAGATATGCTTTAAAATATATCTATCAGTATCGGCAGTTATCGGTTATCGGCCAGAGCAGAGGGCCAACTATCGGTTATCGGTATCGGCTCCAAAATTTCATATCGGCCCATCCCTAATTCTAAGAACCCCCTGACATGCTTGTGTATTCCCAGTTGTTCGTCTGCTTCTGGTTGGGAAACACTAGCCTAGATTACACTGACTGAGTGTGAATGGGAGTGGATGAATAAAAAACATAAAAAGGTGTTTGCATTTCACATATTTGTTGCTGTGAATCTTCAAAGCCTCCAGAAGGAATTCTTGCACCATGGGAGAGTGCCTTCTGCGTCTCTGTGGTCGGTCTGTCTCTTCATTATCGCTCTCCTCCACAGTCGCAGTCTTTAAACCCATCTGAAACCAGCCCGGGCTCGCGATGCTGCTATTTTAAAGCCAGTGTTTTCACGGGGGATTGAACATCTTCCGACTCAATGCACATTTGGAAGTCTGGGAGAAGGGGGACCTCTCCGGACACATCCCTAAACGCGGCGCAGTGTCAGATCGGTGTATGCTAAGTGAGAACAAGTCTTGGTGTGGTCGCGGGTCATTTGGCAGCTTCTGAGTCAGCTGTGTCTGCCCCTCTCTGCCCCTGTTCAGTTTCCTCGACACATCCAGGACCTCGGAGAATCCTCATTGCTGACGGGAGCGACAGGCGGGCCACGAAAAGGCTGTGTCATTCAGGTGTAAAGAAGATAGCGTCCTGGTTAGTATGGCTTTATAGCAGAAATGACAGCTAAACTATACTGTATTTTGTTTACTAGACTGAGAAAATACATTCAATAATAGCGACAAGGATCTGAAGACTAATAAAACATTTGTGTCAAGAAGGGTCTGTTTTTGAACTTAGAACTGCATTGTATAGACATTTTTTAAATTAAAATATGAAGATTTCACCAAAAAGCACAGGAATATAATCCCCATTTGTTCCCTATTTTACTGAGAAGTTTATTCAACACAGTATCAGTAGAAAACGTAGCATAAAATACACGTTTCGGTAGACCCTGTGGGGAGATTTTCTTTAGGTTTAACGGGTCAGTTAGGTTTCAAGTTATTAAAATGGGTAAGGTTAGGGCTAGGGCTTGGGGTAGGTTAAGATAAAGATAAATAAATAATAACACATTGTCATAACCACCATAGAAATTAACTAGGGCTGTAACGTGTGTCATATTTGCGCAAAAAAGACGTGAAATAGAGTTAACCTTAGGCTATTGACATACTCTGTAATGCCATGGTATGCACGCTTTCTTGTGAGATCATCTTGGATTATTGTACGACAGCATACAAAATACATCACTGTCAAAAGAAAGTATTTAACAAGTCACCTTATCCATCTTGATTGAATGTTTTCCACTCATGTTCAATGAATTCATACGCATCTAATTATTTACCACAATGGGATTAGAAGTAAATTTTACAACTTTTACAACTTAAAGGAACAACAATCATGACTCTTAACTTTCAGGAACAAAACTCTATAGATAGGAACAACAACAAACTATGTTTTAATCAAACTGATGCTCTGACAATACACAGTATCTGTGCATGGGAAAACTGATTTTAAGATGCTATGGCAGCATGTCCACAAAAGTATTTCAGTTTATTTTAAAAGAACAGACTATTTTGACTGTGCACAAAAGAGATTTGTATAACGCTTGGTAAATTCATTCTGTCTAACTTTGATTACAATCGTATGTTTTTAAAACATACGATTGAGATTTGTATAAATTTGGACAGGAAAAATGTTTGTAATTTTCTTTCGACTGTCTTTAACAAAAAATGTAACTTCTTGGCCTCTGGGTTCAGATGTTTTGACCAATCAGACCAATGTTTCCCTGGCTGCTTTCAGCAACAGTCATTCCAGATTGAGAATATGTAGAACTCAATTCAGAGTTATACACATCTCAACCTTGAGCCAGTTGAAATACAGCAGTTCATTCAGTAATCTTGATTTTGTAAATAATGACTACAAAAGAGAACACAAACGTCGCAATAGTCAATTTTCACATTAAACCATAATAATAAGTAATACATTTTCCCTCCCTTTTCCATTATTTTGACATATTTGTGAGTTCAGTTGATTTGTCCCTAAATTAACTTCCACTGACTGATTGCCGAACTCATTACGAGAGTACAATCATGTCAGCACCATTGTCCAGATTGAATTTCTTTGGCTGAATGTGAAATGAGCCGCAAACAGAAGAGTCAGAACTGCACCACGTCTCATTACTTAGTTCATGTTTAAGAGCAACATGGAGGCAATTTGGCCTAATTTGCGACAAGCTTGGATGAAATGGATTGGCAAATTCACAAGTCGTCTTTGCTCAGGGATGGACAGAAGAACACTGCATCATTATGAGAATGTTTGTGATGACCGCACTGTTTAATCCTCAGAGGCAAGTTTAGGCAATTTTCAATTACAGCTTTTTAGCAAACAATCACAATGTCCATATTTAAGAACACATATGCAAAATTCACTTTCTTGAGATTTGAAACATGTTCTTAGCTTCATTCACAAAAGTTTGATGAATCCTGGTTGGGACAAGACAGAATTTTCACGAACGAGACGAGCCACGAGATTGGGTCTACGAGATCAAAACGAGATTTTAAAATAATTTGCATTTATTCTTTGCAAAGTTAAGTTATTATTATTTATATTTGATCTGCAGTTCATCATGTCTATAACAGTATTCTTATGTTTTAAGTGCTATGACTTTGACTGAACTCTGGCTCAGGCTCCGCCCCCTTTCTCTTCCCCCTCTACTGCTTCAGACAGATGCACACAGAGAAGAAGGAGCACGTCTGTCCTAGTTTTTACAAAGTTAAAGATGCATTCATTTAAATTATGTTTAAGTGTCTGTGACCCATGTCACTGTCAATATTTGTCTTATGAAAACGAAATAAAAACTGAGGTAGAGTTTAGACGGTTTTCTGTTCAATTACGTGCTCTACAAGTGCATATGGAGGAGACTTTTTATTAAAGCTGCTCAAAGCTACGCAATTGAACCTTTTATAAGCATTCCCAAGACCGTATCATGACAATTTGATCATCTCATCCCATCCCTAGTAAGTTTTCCTCATTCAAGCATCAAAAACCACTTAATTTTGTCACACCAGATACTGAATTTCTGAGTTTAAATTTGTGACCTGCATTAGCATGTTGTTGTTATTTTAATTCCCTCAGCAGCCAGTAGTATTATGTATATTACTGATTTGATGATGCCAAGGTCTTTGTTAGGATCTTTTCTTATGTGTTTCCCTCAGTCCTTAGTCCAAGTTTTTTATTCATAAAACTGTCAAAATACGTTTACATTTATCTCGTATAGAGGATTAGTCACTCTTAGTCGATAAATCATGGCAGCCGTCTCCACCAAAACATCTTAAACGCTGTGGCTCGATCCATTAGCCATGTCCTGATGCACTAAATGTTTGCTGTCTGTCTCTGTGAGGTTGTGAAATGAAAGGCCGTGTGTTGTCAGTGTTGTCTTTGGAGAGAGGAGTCGCACTGGGTCACACTCTGAGACCAAACTGGATCAGGATGAAAGACAGTTTGGTTTCCTGTGACGACCGATGCTCAGATAGAACAAGGCCCTGGAGGTGAACAAAACAAGCCCACGGTCAGCAGGGAAGCACCGAGTCTGTGTTTCTGTGAAGAGTGCAGTGATTGAAAGAATACTTTGAAAGTGTACTCAGAAAATATAATTGTGTAGGATTTGTTCAGTAAATTTTCAACTTCAAAACAAAAAAGGAATATTGATCATTTCTTTGTCTTGTTTGTTTTTACAAGACAAACTTAAATGGAACAGTTTAATATTCCCTTTTTCTTTTTGATCTCAAAATTGATAAAACAAATATTGAAATACACCCTCACAGTGTGGTTTCTTTATTTGGTTCATCTTTTTTTACAACACAGAATTTTTCACAAATCTGCTGTGCCAAATGCACTAAACCTACTGCATGAACTGTACAAAATGAAAAGATCTCAAAGTTCACAAGAACGAAATGTGCATTATAGTACTGGTCAACTCGATCTCACAAGAAAGCGTACTAATATTACCACAATATTACAGGATGTGTAAATTGCGTATGATTCGCACCAGTTCAAGGCTTTTTTGCAAAAGTATTACACGCTTCACAGTCCCGTTTTTTTGAGATGTGTTCTTTTTAATGAATATTAACAAGTCCTAATCTTAACCTTCCCCAAGCCCCAGCCCTGAACTTACCCATTTTAGTAACTTGTTGTCTAATCTTACCCATTACACCTAAAGAAAATGTCCTCATGTGGCTTCAACCAAATCTTGTGTAATTTTTGTGTTTTTTCACATCGTAGCATAACTACGCAAAAAAAAGAGTGAAATCGTGCTCACATTACAATGTTTCTGTGTCATGGTAAATGTGCTCTTTCTTGTGAAACTGCTTCCTGATTTAGGACCCAAATTTATTTTGGGCAGACAAGAAAAAAAGCCTGTGGACATAGGCAATATACAGGTGAGCTTTGTCCAGTTTTTGTTCAGGGCACACGTCAGCTCCAGGGAGAGTGACGTTCGATCACATGCTCTTTTGTCACATTATAGACTAATCCCAGTGGCTTTTCAGTGCTTTAAAAGCACCAGAAGCACTTAAATGACACAACATGCAGTCCCATGCTCCGGTTTCTTTCCATTGGAAGGAATTTTCATCAGCCCTCCACAGCCCTTTTTCTATTATTAATCAATTCTACGAGCGTGCAGTCTTGCGTGTGTCGGGATTAAAGGTGGTGACAACAGCAGCACCAAAGGAGCAGTGAACTGAATGTGTGCTGTCTCCACAACAGGATCAACAAAAGACTCGATCGAGTGCAGTTGGAGCCCGGTGTAAGGTTTACAGATAAATAAAAATAAATAAATGTCCTCTTTAAGCCTAACGGTTTGGTTGGTTCAGTCCATTTGGTTGACTATAGATGGCATATTATTCCATACTCTTACTCAACACGTGCATAAAGATGTGATACTTATCATCAGCAGTAGCTCTGAGCACTGCCATAAACAGGGAGACTGAAGAAAAAATTGGCAGCAATATGAGACTCTTCATGTAGCCAGTTGCATGCTTGTTTGCATAAATGAGCACAACAGCAAAAATAAATAAATAAAAGACACCACAGTGTGAGAAGTTTCTAGAAAGGTTGTCTAAAATGGATACACAAATACAAATTCATACTAAAACTAGATGATTTAATGACAAAATTGGAGACTTTCTGAACAGTTTTAAATGGTCTTTTTCTGCAGGTTGTAGTCACTGATTGCACATTATCGCAATAAACTGTTCTATATCGTCTTTTCCTCTTCTGAATAAAAATGTCATCTATTAAGCCACATGAGAGGAGCGCAGTGCTTTTAAATGAAGTGACACGCGCTGATTTGATTGGACTGTGAGCACCAGCCCACGCTTACACCTATTCATAATTCATTTACTGATGTGTTCTGCGCCGCATCTACTTAACCCTCTGGGAGACAGTATAATTATCCGTCGCTTTAAACTGCAGTGTAGCTCACGCTGTCATTTGAATCAAGTGATGAACATATTAAAAATAGAAGTGGGAATACTTGATTGGGATGGAAGCTGGTGTTTTGAATGTGAAGTTAACTTAAAAAGTGTGATGCTTATCTTTTTGAGGGCTATATTCCAAAAAAGGCTCAAAATTAGGAAAAGTTATTGTACGTGTTGTGTGGGTTGGATTTAGGGTGAAGAGTGGAGAAACACGTTGACTTTGTGTGGCATATGTGCTTGCTGATAATTCATTTGTAAGTCATGCTGGTGGAGATGAATGTAATGACAAGACTGAATGGAAGAAGTAACACATACATTCACACACCAGTTGCCTAATGACACAACAGCAGAATTTATATGTGGGAACTACAATCAAAACCGCCAGTCTGTGGGTCACTCAACTGATGATGTCTATGTTGAGAACAGGCAAAAGAATCCCATAACAAAAGATATCGGTCCCACAAGGCCAAACAAATTAAGGCTAACTCAAAAAAGAAACTGCAGGCACAGCTCAGCCACACTGATGGAGATGGAGGTGGAGCTGAGAGAGCTGGGAGAGCTGGGAGCGTGCGCTGGCATGCTAGGGGGCGGGCGCTATTTAAAGGACCACGGGTATCGAAAACAAAATGGGAGTTGATGAAATTAACAAAGTTTCAGGAGCAGGACCACAGCCCTTTCGCACCAGGAAACCACGCCTGACTCGCCTTCTCGGACACTCCTCCAATTACCCAGAAGTCCTCCTGCCGAAGACATCTCCATCCACAGGTGGATGGATTCATCATTATCAATCATCAATAAATATATTAATTGCATTCTCTGATGTGGTGTGGTCCTTGCTAGTGAAGACGCCCAAAATCCCAAACTGCACCACAAAAATATACAAAAATATACACTACAAAAAGCTACGTATAAATATCAAAAAATGGAAAAATATAAAGATACACCACTAACCTACAAAAACAAATCTAGAAAAAAATAACTACATAAAAATATAATAGAAAAAGTGCTCAAACCTAACAGTCATGTACTTTTAGATTCACATTAAAGCCTTTATCTCAAACTACTGCACCATTTAGTTCTGGTTATGAATAAAGAAGTGAGTTGAGCCAGAAGTGAGTCTTAGTCTATTTTATCAAGTCATTCGAATCAGACACAAGTCTGGTTCGAGTTCAGGTCACAATTTTAATAGTCTAAAAAAATTTTAATTTACATTTTTAAAGGAAAGATGTACAAATAAAAGAATTAGGATTGAATAAAGTAAGAAAGTTTCACCTGAGGAAATAAACTCTTGACAAAGCAGTTTTTTGCTTACTGTTGTTTTACTTTTTGAAAACACATTCAGTGATATATAGTCATTATATCAATGCATAAGCCATGTCTTCAGCTGATCAAAAACATCTTCCAAGTTGCTAGACAATGTTGAATGCTGAATAAACTGGGCTGGACAGAAGTATCACCATGGAAACAAACAGGACCCTCAACCAGAAAAGTAAAAAGTGACTTTAATCATATGAAGCTAAAACAGTTGCAAGGTTTGTTCCTATCCCAGTCCAACACCCTTGACCACTATTTCACACTTTTCTTTACATATTTTAGACTTAGCAACTGAGGTAATGACAGGCTGTTAAAGCTGTTACTCATTAGTTTTGTTTGACCAGTTGAAAATGTACAGTATTTAGTCTTCGGGGAATCATTTATTGGACACTCACGAAGCCAGTGTAAATCTACTGTCATAAACGTCCCAGGTAAACAGTGAAAAGTAGGCAGCAGATGTTGCATTGTACACTTTTCAGACCAATCATTCGTTTAAAAAGTGAAGATCCTGGATTTTTTAAGGTTGTGAAATTGATCTCATCTGTTTTTTGGAGGCGTTTACGGTCTCAAAGGAGCGGGAAAAAATGGAGCAGAAGAGGATAGCCCACTCACAACCAAATGTTTTCAATTAGCTGTCCGGATGTGCACACGTGAAGAGCGCACCTTAGTGTCCTGCTAATTCTGATTCATTCTGACATGCTAATAACTATTGTGCAATGAGAGATCGTGTTGCGCGAAGCCGACGCCTCCAGTGCTGTCCAAATGCTGCCTCTAAAAACAGAACGACAGCTGCTGCGATAGTGAGTCGATTGCACATGAGAGAAAAGCTCATTTGAAGTAATTTACACGCACGGAAGGTAATCATGTGTGGCTTCCACTGGTTTTAATAGGTTTATTAGCGATGTTACATGAGAAGAGAGTCAAATTAGTTTAATAAGGATATGAAGAGTCCCTGTTTAGGCTAGAGCTGTTGGAAAATGCATACTAATAGATGTTTGGCCTGAACCCAATCTCATGTAAATGTGCATGTATACCACGCAAATTTCAAAACAAATGTATACCACACAATTTCTATATTTTACACATGTATATGCGTGGCTGCCCCAGTTCAGTTCTATGATGGATGTAAAGATGTGTTGTTATTTATGAATTTCAACAAAATGCTAATCCTAATCAAGTTCAAGTTAAAGGTGGGGTAGCTAACTTTTTTAGTTTTAAATTTAGAAACTTTGTGCTTCCTACTAAAAAGTATATAGTAAAGACAGCACTTTGTGAAAAAATTAAACCTCTGAGTACTGTCTGAACTGAATAATAAAGAATTTTAGTTCTAATCCGGAGCTAAATGCTGCCCTCTGATTGGCTGAGCTTGGGTGGTCCTCTCCAGTTTCACTTTGTTGTTTGTAAAAAGGCGTTTATAAGCCATAAATGCAACCAAAATGAATACATGTTGACAGTAACAATGTGTTGAAGGGTTTATGAGAGAAAGTAGTCAAATTTAAAACCTAAATTGTGTTTGCAGTGTTAAAATCAGCTACCCCACCTTTAAGACCTAAGCTTGTCAATTTTGTGACTTCAGACCTGAACTTAGTCGTTGAACCCAAAGAAAATGTTCCTATGTGACTTAAACCAAAACATAGCTATACTTTGGGAAAATGTATTTAAAAAATTTGCGAAAGGAACCACTTTTCTACAGAAACAGATGTGTTCCCTTCTCCAAGCCAAATACTATTTTGTGGCCATGTAAGCCCGCTTAAAGTAAAAACACAGATTTTGTATTAACTATTTAGTGTAACAAAGGCATCTAAATGACAAAAATATGCATTTATTCAAGTTTATGGCCAAAAAGTTGCACAGTGCACCTTTACATTTATGTATGTAATTATTTATACATTTAATATATATATATATATATATATATATATATATTATATATATATATATATATATATATATATATATATATATATATATATTATATATATATATATATATATATATATATATATATATAGTATATTTGTATTTGATAGGGACAGTGCACATCGATGAACATCTGTTGTGAGCAAATGTAAATGTGCTGGATTATAACTACAAAGCTAATTTAGATCCGTAGTCTGGTAACAAGTAAGAGTAAAACATACAAATAGAACAACAGCATAACGTGTGACAACTTTAAAAAGTAAATAACATGTTATGGCTAATGATCACATGACTGATTTGACTTCAGCCATAGTTTAAGTTTGGTTTTAAAAGTGGATAATGTGTGTGTATTTAAAGAGGGAAACTTTTCCAGATCTTTTTAACCTTTACAGAGAGAGTGTTTTGTCGAAAGGCAGTTTTTCTATCTGCCCTCCCAAGATCTGAGTCGGCGCTCAACCGTTTGTCCTAGTCATCGTTTAGTTGAGCTTCAGTGCTGGTTTTGGAATTTTTGTAGAACAATCTAGAATCTACATGCACACCTGACCCAGAGGCTACAGCCATCCAAAAATTCTCTTGGGGGAAATTAAGGTGGATAGCCCTGGTTTAGCTTCTGAGAAAGTCAATATTTGCTAATCTATCTTTATCCTGTCAACTTCATCTGACCATTAGCTCTTAATCCTTCCATAACAAGTAACACCTAATGCACACATACAGTATTACGCAGAAAATACTGTTCTGATCTGTGATGTTATTGGTAGATTTTCAAGATCTTCATCAATGTTTTGAGGTAGTAGTCTTTGCTTGCTGTTGTTATGATTTTGACAACTTGATTTGTGATCATTTAGATTTATTTGAATCAATTTATAATAACTCCGTTTCAGATTTGGGGAGACACATGGTTGTCGGATTAGTGTATAATAATCTTCATTATTATAAATACTTTAAGTCAGTACTTCTCAAATAGTGGGGCGCGCCCCCCCGGGGGGGCGTGATGCAATGCCAGGGGGGCGCGTAACAGTCCACTAGATCAATAAGCTCCAGCCCTATCGGTTCTGAATCAGCGCGTTTCATAAAATCTGTCCCGTTCACGCGCCTTGTCTGCCCTGCTTTGATCGTGGTGCCGGTGTCGGTACATTTCCACGTCTCTCCGCTTGTGTTTGTGAGCAGCGGTCCAGGCTTCTCGCGCACCGCGCCAGACACACACAGGTGGAAAGAACGGCCCCGGCACCGCGCGCTCTCTTAACCGGGACAGAGCAGCGTCAACAAGCCCGAGGTCGCGTGTCCGCGGTAAAACGCCTGATCTGCCACATCATTTCACCAACTTTACTCAACACAAACGGTACGGCTCTGATCATTTGTGGAATAAACAGCGCCCAGCGCCGCTCAAAGCCTTTTCTATTCAGCCTGTGAAGCTGACTACACTGTAAAAATAACACTGCAAAAAATGTGAATAAAAAACATATATATAAACTTGCAAAGTGTAAACGTACAAAATAAAGTTAATATTTGTTGAACTTTGTTTCAAGTTGATATTGATTTTTTTTCTTTTGTTAATCTTTAAAAGGATACACTTTTAATAGGCTACTTATACACTTTTTATGGATAATAATCTGATTTTTAGTCACCGCGGTGAGTGGGGGGGCGCGAAGCATTTTCTCTTTCCCAGGGGGGGCGCGGCAAAAAATAATTGAGAAGCACTGCTTTAAGTACTTTGCAAATATCTATAGAATAAAAGTAAATACTATGTTCTTCACGTTTCAAGAACAATGCATTTTTAACCCATAAAATTGGACTAGTATTGAATATTGTATTAATCACTGGTCTACTAAAAAATGTGGTATTGTCACAGTCATGTATTTAATGTTCATAAGAGCTAGTGGCGGCGCGCTAAAGGTGCAGCGGTCCGGGGGCTCACTCTAAATGTAATTTTGTTGTACTCTGTGACAACGACAATACATCTTTCTGTTATCTTCTGTTCTGTACCACCAGAGTTGTACATACCAAAGTTTGAGAAACACTTTGACGATGGTCTCATTTCTGCCTCAAACTGAACACTCTCATATAAAGAAGAGGATGAAAGCTTGGCATGTTCTTCAGCTCTGAGTCTTTACACTGTCCAAGACCAAACAAGAAAAAAAAATAACATGTTTTTACTGAAGACTGTGGCTTTAATATGAGCTTCCACACACACACACACACACACACACTGGCAAACATCTGATGATAGACGCAGCCATGATCCTTCATGAACCTGGCTCTTTTCAGATCCACAGACGAGGGACGGATGTATGCTGCTGATTCTGAGCAGAATTTAGATAAAAGAAGCGTCTTAGAAATGAACCAGCAGAAAGCAAATAAAGGATCTGAGGTTTGTGGAGCGATACTGCCCTCTACTGCTGGGTTATGCAACTGTGTATGTCCAACAGATGAGACATTTTTACTGCTCATGTAATGTATTATAAAACTCTGATAATATTCACTGAAAGAACACAAAGAACAATAATTTAATACACAAAGGACTAACTTATAGTGACAGAAAGGGGGTTTTCTCCATCTAAAAATAATGATTTCCTGTGGGAGGGATAGCACCAAATTCTGGGTCCATTAGGTACAAAACATTTTGGTGAGCCCCAATGCATAATCTTGTTTATGATATATTCATTCATACACACTATTTTAAACTTTTGCAAACATAGCACTTATCATCTTTTAATATTTATTCATTAATTTAGAATTAGAAAAAGAAAAACATGCTTTTGAGGGCCCTGTATCTGCCATGGGCTTTACGGGAACAAACTGATGAGTCTCTGTTTAGTCACAATTTACAGGAAATCAAATAAAATCAGCAGTGCTTGCATACGTTTCCCAACCTTTTTTTGAGCTATAGCACACTTTATAGTTTGAAAATTTTCACCTGCAGGCCACCAACTCAAATAATGCCAAATTAAACTATTTTAGAAAGCAACATTATTTAATTGTGTACATATCTATTACACTATGTCTGGTAGAGGGCCAGCCTGCTTTTGTATATCTGTGCTTGTAATGCTCCTCCAAACTTCTATGCATAGAGAGAAGCATGTGACAAAATAAAACCAAGTGATACAGGTCAGATCTATGGAGAGGCAACCTTGCTCACATTAAGATTGCATTTACCAAGCTGTTTTGAATAAAAGTAGTTCTTCCAAAGTAATTAGCTCTTCATAATGACAGAATCTCTTGTTTGAAAAGCTATATGCATCTTCACATTATTCTTTATATTAGTAAATGGCAAATGTTTTACTTTTATTATGGCTGAAAAGATTATTTTGAACACTTCAAAATAGGCAAATGAATCAATTAAATCTGTTAAAGTTCATTTCATAGATTAGATTATGAAAACTGATTCATTTTTACATGGCACACTATCTGGTTAAAAATCACTGGCATAAACACTATAACCATTTCAAAAAAGTAAGAGCCAGATGGTAAAAAATACACTTTCTGACTGTAAATTTATTCATTATTGCACTTTGATTGTTTGTCACACAACTTGCTCTGTAAAAGATGATTTTCCCAAGCCACTACCAAGCAGGTGGTGGACTCTCCATCAGGAAAGTCCACCTTTGTTGCTTATTGTTTCAAACAGTTTTCATCTGCATTGACTGTGCAGGAGAACAGAATTTATAGCATTTTTTAACCTATAAACTGTATCTTGTTTGATTACATATTTCTTTTCCCTTACTGTTCTAGAACTGTGCGTTGCAACACTGTAATTTCCCCATAAAAAGTACAGAATATGTTATCCTAACTTACTTTCACTCACTAAAACTAATGTAAAGTCACCATTTTCTCAATTACTGCACATGGGCACTTGGCAGGGCAATAGTTAACCTAGTGACACTGAAGCAATTACTTTCTCTTTGCTGCTGCTTGGATGTTGTTGATTAGTTTGTAGATATTTGTTGCCTGTTAATTCATCATTGCTCACAAAAACAAGTGAATAGTTGCAGTTCCGTCCTGTTCAAGATGAAATGTGATTTAATTGGGCTAATCAATAGTGTTGGCAGTGTCTCTGTGTCGATATAAAGAACCAAACTTGTTCTGCTCTCATCATGGAAATACTTTAGAAGGCTTTTGTCACTGTCAATCATTTGTGTTGTTTCTAATACCAACAAAAGGATAATGTGTGATTGTCTTTTTTCACAAATCCTGCTTGAGCTATAGGAGCAGACGTGTGTTTTCTAATGACAAAATACCATGATCTGAACAGTGAAGAGCAATGGTTGTATTTGTTAGTAAAGTCCTTCATATTTAACAAAGAACCTTGCTCTAAGTTATATTCTGGTGTGACTTAAGCTGTTCTAAATTGTCCTTAGCACACAGATGGCTTTGTTATTAAACTTATTAGACTTCAGTGTGTGACTTCAGAAAGTTAAAACTCCATAACACATTTGCTTTAATTGAAAAAATACCCTTTGCCAACTGTCCATGTTAACCTTTGTGACCATGTGATACTGTTCATTTGTGGAAAAAAAGGAAGTGTTTGGAGCGGACAGATGGGAGGAGCGTGAGTCCAAAGTGCTGTCCTTCACTGTGTCCATGTGTGCTTGAACAGTGCTGTATTTGGGTGTTTTGTGAGCTGTGAGGGGGCGACTGTGGAGACAAAGTGT
This sequence comes from Mugilogobius chulae, assembly GCA_038363315.1. Taxonomy (NCBI): domain Eukaryota; kingdom Metazoa; phylum Chordata; class Actinopteri; order Gobiiformes; family Gobiidae; genus Mugilogobius; species Mugilogobius chulae. The sequence goes on along the minus strand of CM076405.1, from coordinate 27,796,337 downwards.
ATGTGTACTCTCTGAACAAACAAATGGAGCAACTCTTCTTGTCGGGGTCAAAGAGCAAAGCGCAGCCGGACTGGCGCTCACAGGTCTGGGGCTACAACAACCAAGCCAAAGCTAGTTTTCAGTGAACTGGCTAACCTCAATGACATTTGTTGTTTTGTTTCATGGCCAAAATACTGTTGGTGATCATTTTATGCATGCTCAGTACTGACTGCAGTGTGCTTATAAGTGGTCAGGTGCAGAGTTGTAAGCAGTGGTTACTTAAAATCTGTGTACAACCATGTGTTAAATGTGATCATTCAATATGTGAATTAAGAAATAAGTCAGCTCTTTGTTGAAACACTTTGGAACAGTTTATCAAATGAATGACAGGTGCACTTTATAACCAATGTTTATTTCATGTTCTGATGAAAACAATATGGAAAAGCATATCATAAAAACAGTAGCACAAATGTAGCCTGAAGGTAGATCATATGTACAGTTCCACAAACGCTGGCCAAACTGCACAGTTTACTCCCACTGAACACAAAATAGCGGTGTGCTTTGTACAAAAATGGAAATGGTGAAAAATGGAATGACATGTTTGCCTTTATGCTTCAGTGGGGTTGCTGATCTTGCCCATGAAGAGAATACTCCTGGTGGAGTGTTCTAGGATGAAGACCAAGAAGGGTTTGTTGAGAATCATCCTCTCGGGCATGCTCATGGGCATCACCTCGATCGTGGTGGCAGCAGCAGCCTCTGTTCCAGTCTCATCTACGCTCAGAACGGCCTGATGCGACGCCTGTAACAAGTTATGTTATTATTTTATTGTGTTTTTAGAACATTTCAAGCTAGCAGTAAAAACACGGCACTACCTTTGAGACTTTGAGCTTGACCTCGTCAGAAATGCCTCCAAAGTCAGCTGTGTCGCCAAAAGCATTGGTCATACCCATTTCTTTCAAACTCTCATCCAGAGCCGCATCTCCAGAAATGGCAAATTTGGGCATCTCCACATCTACAGAACTGAGAAGCACATTTAGCAAAAAACAGTAGGGTGTTAATAGACAAACTTTCACAAGAGAAGACAAGGCAAGTTTTTGACAAAATGTGAGTTCCAGTGGTTGGTTTTGTCTTGAGTAACCCCTTAAGCATGGTTTTACATTCAGAGTACCCTTTATATCAGTGATTCTCAAGCGTTTTACACATCTTAAGTGCCACTTAAAATAATAGCTGACTTTCTAAGTACCACTCGATAAGTGATGAACAAGGCTGTTCTAAATGATGATTAATCCAACGAAGGACAAAACATGTAAATATTTGTATCTAAATAGAACAGATATGAAAATTGCAGATGGCTTCAAGTACCACCTGAGGAAATTCCTGTACCATCAGTAAGTACCACATTTGGAGAAACACATCTCTGCATCATGCAAAAAGAATATTTTAGCAATATTAGGGATCCCTCGTGTCTTGATTGAAAATACTGATTTATAGCATTACTTTTTGCAACTACAGGTTCTCAAACTAACCAGCATTAGACAATTTTTGTGTGCATAAGTGTTAACATTTGCACGGAATCTAGTGAACATTGAATTTTACAAGATCTTGTTTCGTCTTTTGAGAACTCACTTCCTGGAGAGCGAGTCATGCCAGTGCCTGATGTGGTCTTTGCAGATCACGTCCTCCACCTCCTTCATCTTTCCATCGTCGGGGAGCACGATCATCATGGAAGTGTTGCCCTTGTATGGCAGCAAGAGGACAGACGTGTGGTTGTCCATGTCCTGGTAGAAGTCATAGCGGCCGGTTCGTTTCATCATGTCCACCTCCACTTTGGTGTTTTCGTCCACAAAGAATTCACCTTTGCTTGTGTGGTTGCCGTCGAAAGGTTTCTCCCACTGTCCTGTGTTAAGATATTGATACTGGAGGGTTACTGATGTTAGCTTGGTTTGCTATCTGTCTCACACATGCCACCTAATTTTAGTTGCACAAGACAAAATTTACCCTGTTTATCAGAGTTGCCATGTCCAGTTCTTTATAGGAACTTTGTGCTTCTTATTTTAAAAAAGTCACAGGTTGCATTTTTGTGGAAAGCTTGTTCCTGAGCAGTACTTTTACAACTTAAAAGAAGTCCATTTAAGCTGTTTTTTTCAGTCATGTTTCAATCCTACACACAGTAATGACTGAAACATGGTCTTATGGTCATATGGAACTTGAATATCAATAACTCTTGTTCGGTGATGACGCATAACGTTGAATTCATTGATTATTTTAAGAGCATAAAGCACTCAGCTTACTATAGTTTTGGGCTTACTTCAAAGGCTTGATCAGTTGTTGCTTTGTGAAAATCTGGCAACACTGCTGTTTGTTTTACATTTGTGAAGCTTTGGCAAGATTGCAGATACAATTTATCCTTTTATAAACAAACTTTGGTTCTTCTTCTTTAACATATTGTCCAAGAAAACCACTACAATTCACTGATTATTGCCTGATCTTATGGTAATTTTTCATTTTAGACTGAGTTAGACAAAGAACCAATAGAAGAAATAAACAAGCCAAGTGACATTTTGTGCACAGAGTCTATCGTATTTCTTCGGTAGCTTGATATACTCACATATTGTTCTTAAAAAGTCTTACCTCTGAAATAGACGTAGTTGATGAGCACCATGGCCATAGATGTGTCCAGATCTTTCACCATATCCTTAATCTTCCCTTGAGTTTTCTCTGAGATGTAGTTGTTAATTTCTGCAGCTGCCTCCTGTGCTTTTTCAAAGTCAACCTTGAAGATGTGAGCGGAGTAGTGCTTCTCTATGTCAGCGATAAAGCTGTCAAGAGGAGCAAAGTTCTGACGCAGGGCCAGACTGTTGCCAACATTCAGAACCTGATGAGAGTGAGTGACAATGACAATTAATGCTTTGATATGTTTTATGCTTAAGAAATGTTCAATAACATCTTAGTAAATATCTTCAATGAGATTAAAGCATGGCACAAAGAAGTAATCTACAAGAACAGAAGTGTCTTAGTTTGGAAAATATCACAGCAAATTTGTTTAGTCTTGTCTCGTTTTGTCATCATGCATCATAGATTTTTCTGATAGACTAATGGTAAATGTTGGAGTAATGTAATGTGTAATGTAATAATACATGTGGAAAATGCTCCTAAGTGACAAAGTAACTTATTAAATAGTTTGTTGAAAAGTGCACTTTTACAAAGAGAAATTGCAATATAAATTGTACTGTAAGACTATAGTCGTTGTATATTTGTCTACTGAATGTGAATGTGAATGTGAATAATGTGCAATGTCTTTCTTGTATCTGTGGACAGTGTCGCTCTCAGTCAGAAGAGATGGGCTGATTATTGTATTATGCATAAAAATGTTTGAGTGTTAGTTATTTTTATTTTGCCTCTGAGGTCCAAAACATGAATCGTGAGGAGACCGTAGAGGCTAATCTTATAATAGCTTACTGGCCAAACTGGTTTCTGATTTCCTGATGTCATCAGATTTTAAAAAAACATGCTAGAAAATGACTGGACAGTACTTGGATGGGAGAGTACAGGGATAGTAGGTGCCACAGTGGGAGGGCTAGCTCAAATTTGTGTTGTGACTTGAGTGAGACATTAAGCTCAAAATTGCTCTGACCTAGTGTCTTTGTACACTGGTGTGAATGTGTGTGTGAATATGGAAGTGGTTGTAAAGTGCTCTAACACATAATTTAAAAAGAGTTTTGGCTTTTTTATGATTTTGGCTGCGTCTTTGTTAATATTTTCTACATGCTGCCAATAAAGTGAAGTTATACTAACTTTAAACTGTGTGCATCTCTCACCACTATACCTGGCTTTCCTGGCTGTGCCCGAGCATGTGAAACAGGTGGCTGTAAGCATCATTCACAGCGCTCTGGTTCATGCTGCTGTAGCCCAGTGTGGAGAACATCTGAGTGTGGGTCTCTCCTCGAGCTCCAGTGGACAGCATGGACAGAGCCGTGGACACACCCAGAGGAGAGAAGAAGATGTTCTTTCCGGCAGCGGTTTTGGAGTTGATGTTTTTGTAGAGGGCAAAGGCAAAGTCAGCGTTGGGCGGGGAGAGATGGTGGCACTCCATGTCTCCATCGTGCTGGTGACTGTCACGGTGATGGGCGTGATGGTGGTGATGGTCTGCCCAGGCGACAGCCAAGAGCAGCGCTAGAGCAAAAGTAGCACGCATCTTTACAGCCTGAAAAAGAGATTATAGTTTTCAAGGGAAAACTTCTGCAGGAAAAGATCAACGTAAGCGATGTGTAATTATGGTCAATAACCATTTCATTTAGTGCATGCCTAACAACATACTAATGTGCGTATGTGTAAGAAGGTAATGAATATTATTTAGTATTCATTCAGCTTTTAATGTTGTCTTATTCTAGATCATCCTAAAACTAACCCTAACTCTGTCTTACCCAAAGCCTAATAAGATCATAGTTACAAAAACATTGTACTGATATTCTATTCCAACAACTTCTCACACTACTCACAAAAAAATTTGATTAGAAGAAATAAGCTAATACAGAGATATCAATTCTCCAGACTGAAGTTGCATTTATTACGGCAGATGGAGCAAAAGCCTGGTCTCAAGTGTGCAAACTAGCATTTAGTTATGTTAATAAGTAAAAGAAAGTGTTACTGTTTAGTAATAACCACTTAATTTATGTTATGAAGAGGTCTGCAAAATCCATTGCAACTGAAAATGCAATTTTAATAGATTATTAGATTTATTAAATGCAAATCACAAAGGCTTGTATTTTTATGCTAATTTTGCTGCAGACAAAACATATGTCTCTTTAGTGGCTCTGCAGTGCAATTCTTTTAGGCCTATTTCAATCAATTGAACTTTGGACAAAATCCTGAAAGATAAACTGCAACTCTATTTGCAATACTTATCACATTTGGATGTTAGAAAGTCCATAATTTTGTCGAATGGTGTAACCTTCTTCTACTTTTTTCAATCTTTTTAACATTTCTGACTGATAGTAAGTGGCAACTTCTTATAGACAAAACCAAAAATCTGACTTCTGAAATTACATTTATTTTTTTTCCATCTTATCCGTAAAACAGTAAGGTTTTAGTAAGTTACCAACTCACCTTCAGTGTCCTCTTTGCTGCAGACACTTTTAGCCCAAATGTTCACATTATATACAGGAGCACAGAGAGGCAGCTCATTGGCTGTTCAGTTCTGCATTGGACCTGCCTCCTATTCTTTGGTCAGGATGTCTGTGCTGAAATATCAGTGATGCAACTCAAAGAGTCAAACCTCAGATTCAGGAGGAGCAGTGTGGTTTGTGTTGCCGTCCTGGAACACTGGCCCAGCTCTGTGCTCTTCAGCAGGTGCTCGAGGGTTCATGGGAGTTTGCCCAACCAATCGACATGTGCTGTGTGGATTTGGAAGGCATTCAACTGGGTCTCTCGTGGTGTCCTATGGGGGTGCTGTGAGAATATGGGATCCAGGGTTCTTTAATCAGGGATGCTCTGGGCATTTCCGGCAGTAACTCCAGTTTCAAGTGCATGTTGGACTCCACCAGGGCTGCCTTTTGTCACCTGTGCTGTTCATTGTTTTTCTGAACAGAATTTCTAGGTGCAGTCAGGGATCGGAGGGTGTCTGGTTTGGGGACCATAGGATCTAATCTCTGCTGTTTGCAGATGATGTTGGCCTAACGGCTTCTTCAAACCAGAACCTGCCACATGCACTGAAACAGTTTGCAGCCGAACGTGAATGAGCTGGGATGAAGATCAGCTCCATCAAATCTGAGGCCATAGTTCCTGCCCCAAGTGGAAGAGTTTAAGTATCTCAGTGAGGCAAGGATGGAGAGTGATATTGAGAGAAGTAGTTGAGGGGAAGCTTTGTGAGAGATAGGCAAACTGATCTGATTTCATCTCCCTAAAATACAAACTAAACATCTAACAGCAGTAATATGCTTTTCCCAGTTATCTTATGCTATGCCACATTCTTCACCAAAGTATATATATATATATATATATATATATATATATATATATATATATATATATATTATATATATATATATATATATATATATATATATACAAGCACTTTTCACAACTTTCAAAAGCCAGTGTGAGTTGCACTGTGTATGTGTGGTATGCTAATGGGAGCAAGCACAGGCTAAAAACAATGCACTTCCTGGATTTTGGGGAAGCAAATGCTTTCTTATAAGATGTAGATGGTACACTGCAAACTAATTTAAATGCTTTGACAATATCTGTACTGGGGCAAACATCATGTGCAAAGTAAAATACAAAACAAAATTAACAATTATATTTGAAACTTTTTACAGCAATCATACATTTTGTTTACTTACCTAATGCACTGTGAGCCTTTAAATTCTTCACCCTGATTGAGCTTAGAAGTGCATTTCACAACAAGTTTCACAAGTCAGAGTTATTCACAGTTGCAAAAGATAATTAATTTTCATTCAGACTGATGCTTTGACCATATGTGCTAGTCATTTGTCTAAAAATATATGTTTAAGGTCAGTATTAACACTGATATTACTGTTCATTCAAAACATCTTAGATAACCTGATGCTTTGTCAACTTTTTAATCTCTGGTGCAATAAGGCTCAATCTAATCCAAACTATTCAAACATAGCTTGAGTGAAAACTTTTCTAATTTTGCTTTTTAGAGACAGCGCAGTACTGGAATATGACAAGATTTTGTGAACTCCTCTTATGTATGTATGGACTCTGAATATATCTTTTCTTTCTGCCAAATGCGAGACAGAAGCAAGCTTTTATGCCTCTGACTGTAATGTTATTTTTATTCTGACTGGCGTCTGACACAGAGATGGGAGTCATTTCATTTTGCAGCTGCTTTACTCGACTGCACGGAAAAGTAAAAGTGTCGTCTATTTCTGCAGTGAATAACCTTTTTCTGAGAACGATTTCAGTAATTGCTCCTAATGACGAAGAGATGTTAGAGTAGGAAATCATTTTCTGAACCATAAAATGGCAACTTAGAAATTATGCTCTTATTGATGAGAGAAGGTGACAAATTAAATGACATTGATGGGAACTGAAAATATGTATTGTCAGTTATTTACAAAAAAGCAGCAAATATCTATGAATGAAAAAGAAACAACAACAGCAACAAATATAAAAGGAAGATAAAAGTCACTGTGTATAAATAAACACATAAAGCTGGGTTACTCATGTTTTTCTCACAAATAGTACATTAAATTTCCCGCCAGAAAGTTTATTGTAATTCCAGAGCTTTGTGTCATGAATGAAATTAGTTTTCCATGCAATGTCTTCATGTAAATATTGAAATACTAGGTCAAACTTGTAAAAACCAGTTCAAAGAGTCCCACAGTCAACAGTAACCATCCAACTCTTGGTTCCAGAAGTATACATTTTCGGTAAGTAATGAGAATAAAACCTCCTTTTATTTAAAATGTGTTTATAAAACTTTAAAAGGTATTACATTTTTTTCCTTGTGTTTTGGACTTTTAGATCAGTTAGCCCACTACACGCCTTTGTTGTTTATTTAAATTAAATCAAGCCCATGAGCCAAATTTCAAACATTTACGGTATATGTGTTCTCTTTTACTGGTTTGATTCTGGGGATAGTTCTATTATCTAGTCTTGTTCTAGATCTATTTCTGTATCTGAATGTCGTTTGTATTTTTAATTCCTGCAAAAATGCAGTAGTTATTTTAAAATGTGACCGCAAATAAATAAGGCTGCTTGTTGAGCAAAGATCATTGCCCTCCCTGGCCATTTGGAAAATAAAGTATTAGTCCTGCTTGCATTTCCTTTTGGCAAAATGACTCTAATGAGTCCACGGTTAACTTCAAAATGGTTGGGACTGTCAAGCTCAGTTTAATGACCTTTATTTATCCAGAGACCCTGAGGTTCAGAATCTCTTTTCTAAAGAGAGATGGAGCTTATTGTACATGTTTCTCGTAGGAGAAACTAGTGTATTTAATGAGGTGAAACTTACAAATGTCTCTTTTGTTCACTAAAATCCAGGAAATTGATTTGTGGCTTACCATTTGCCTGGAATCCAGAGCCCACGCTTCAGCAATTTGCAAAATAAAAAAAAAATTAAAAAAATCAAAGAGTGGGTCTGGTCTGGTAAGCAGCCATGTTGGTTTTCATACAGGAGACGATGTGTATAGCTGATTGGCTAATTATTCATGCCCACTGACATTCAAAAGAGAAACACAGTGGCTAGATGATATATATATTTTTATATAACGTCTGAATTTTCCAGGCAAGCTAAACGGTACTGCTAACATCTAGAAAACTGAAAAGTGCGTAAAACACATAGTGATGAATAATGCAGACGCTCAGTATGCATTAAAACACAACCATTGTAAAGATTTTAAAACTTTTATGTTTTAGGGACGCAAATATGCATGTTGGGTATAACACCTTTTATTTCAGTATCAGTTTTCTTTCATGCTAGTTTTTTGGACAGCATTTGCCTCTGAAGCCTAGACTCCATTTTGGGAATCACTTGTCTTATATAGTGATTATACTGTATTTTCTTTTTGCAAATGTATTGACACTAATGGGCTAATTAGAAAGGTTTGTGAACATAATTGGCGACAAACAAAGGTTTTACTGGAAGCAGAGTTTCGATGACGAGAACAAAAAGACAAATGAAACATCACGTTCACATTTCCAGCTCTAAAAGTGCCATCAGTGTGAACATTATGGAAACAAATGCGTGCTGCCTTGAAAAACAACAGTTCATTTGTGAATAGATTTGCTGTGTCTTGTTACGGTTGGTGAGCGCTTCCCTGTTGTGTACAGAGAGGTAATTATTGCTGACTTAGAATGTGCTCAGTGTCATTTATCATGTTAGCCACCAACAGAACACAAGCAATTACAGCTCAAAAGACTGTGCTCAGATATGAATCAATATACAGTGCACCCGGGGACAAACACAGGAGCAGATACAGCACAAATATAATGTGGTTTATCAGACTATCTTCTGCATCGCTCTCACATTGTCCAGTGCAATCAAACAACAGAGAAGATTACACATATAGAAGCGTATGAACTGATATTTGGGTTGCAGGTAGAATACAAAACTAAAAGATCAGCAAACTGAAAGCACTGAAATATACAGAAGTAAAATTTGTAGATTAATCAGCCATATGTGTCTTAGCATTGGACATCACTTTCTTCTTCTCCTGCGCATGTCGCCTGCAGAAAGATACGCTGTTTAGTTTAATTGGCTGGGGAAACTTCTTTGATGAAAAGAGCTAACTGTTCAGCAGTAAAAGTGGCTAACCGGTGTGATAGACAGCTGGCTCCTGAAGCTGGAAAATGTTTTTTCAATCACCTGAAAGTAGCTTTTAAGGGTTGTATGGTCTAATTTAATTCACAAATGTTGATTTAGAACAACACAGTCTCAGTAGATGGCGTACTTTTACAACAACATAATAAAAAAAGTATTTTGACCACGAGTTCACAGCTATTTTTAGTACTTATGTTACGCCGTGCATTTAGCACGATATGAAAAAGCGTAAAAATTACACGAGATTTCACAGCATCAAAATACGATGAGTTTTGAAGCCATGTGGGGACGTTTTCTTCAGGTGAAACGGGTAAGTTTGGGCATAAAGTTACTAAAATGGGTAAGATTAGGTCTGGGGCTTGGAGCAGGTTAAGATTAGAATCAGGATTTCATTAATATTCATAAATAAGAACATGTCTTAAAAACTACCATTGAAATGAATGGGGACTGTGACACGTAATATAATTATGCGAAACAGCCGTGAACTCGTGCTAATCATACCTAATTTACATATTGTGTAATGTTGTTGTAAATGTACGCTTTCTTGTGAGATCGGGCTCTTTAGAAGCATAACTTTTGTTTTTGCACAGTGATAAACTCTTGTAGTTAACTCATAAAGTGCTTTTCTAGTGTTGTTGCTACAGCTCGTGCCAATAAACAAACAATTTGTTTATCTGTACAACAGGTAAAAACTTCTCTGTTTACTTGTTTTTGTGTACAATTTGTATTGTCCACAGCCCTAGAGAAGGATAAATGGTTGTTAAATTAGCACTCCAGATGTTGATGAAACTAAAACTCCTCCCAAAAGGTCTTTTATGGCTTGATGAGACACTTTATACAAAGGTCTAGATATGTCTAGAAAATGTTAGTTAACTATCAAGATAGCATGATCATTACTAAATCATCCCTTCTAATCATTTTTTTTAGCCCCTATTCAAAAGTAATGACCATTTATAGGTTCTCCAAAAAATGTATTTAGTGATAGATTCTGTTGTCTTAATAGTTAACTAACAATTATAAATAATTTGTATCTAGATCTTACAATGTGTTCTCATAGATTGCGTAAAATAGCACACCATGACAAATTATGTGTCATGGTGACGCGTGCTACATGTGATGTGATTGAGGACAAACACGAGGTTTTTCAAGGGATTAACGGCTAACTTTAGGTCTGAAGTTTCAAAAATTGGTAAGTTTAGTTCTTTGGCTTGGAGTTGGTTAAATTTAGGATCAGGATTCTGTTAGTCTTCATGAATAATAACACATCTTAACATTTACCATTGAAATGAACTAGGACAGAAACGCGTCAAATGCACACGCAAAAAATAGAAGTTGCATTCATATGACACGCTGTTTACAATAGCGTGGTATTGATACGCTTATCCATGAGAACAGGCTGGACCTGATTATAAAGTGTTACCAAAGCATCCGTAAACCCTTTGTAATGACAGAGATGCTTGTACCGGATTCTACCTTTACAGCTAATTTGCATCTGTAGGGCTCGAGAGGGGAGGCACATTGGACATGTTTTTAGTTGTTGGAGGAAACTAGAGCACTCGGCGGAAACCTACGCAGACACGAGGAGAACATGCAAACCCCACCAGGACTTTCGTGCTAACCGCTGCGCCACCGTCTCGCCCAAAGAATGTATCAATGTAAATGAGAAAAGCAAATCATTGTTTTAACTTTCTATTTCTGTGATATCAGTAAGTGATTTTCCACCTACAATTTATGTACATTGCCTGCTGTTTTTGCTGTAACCTCTCAAGAGAGACCCCTGACAACATGGATTAAAATTCCTTTTTTTTTCATGTATGCACAATGGTAGATCTTTTTCTGTCTAAATAAGAAGTAGTGGGACCTGCAACACAAAATGTACAGTTCTCCTTTAAACACACCATTTCTAATAAAGGACTTTTCAAGTTGGTTATTTTTCTTACACATTTTGACCCAGAGAAGCACACTTGCTGTTTTCCTAAATGTGTGTTTTATGAGTTTAGTTATTCAAATAAAAAGTAATGTAAATGTGTTCAGACAAATATAGCAGTTTGCTCAGAGGCCCTCGATCGAGTTGGACGGGGTCCAGTGTAGTGGTCATCAATGACGGGTTCAAGGGTTGGGGGTCACACAGGGTCACATATTGAGCCAGTGCAAACTAATCTACAGCAACAGACTGTTTCTCAATTCTTTTCCACCTCAAATGTAAAATTTCAACACGCAGCTATTTGTCAACCTGAAAATGCACTTATGCGTATTGTCGTTGTGGAAACACGTTTTGCATGGTGTTGAAAAATTATTGATCTTTAGGTTTGAGCTTTTGACCGTTTGTCTAAGGCCCAGCAAACAACAGCAGCTAAGTTGTTCTCTTTTCTCCGAATTTTTTCAGCGAGTGTCGTTGGTGTGGGCAGAGAGGACCGGGACAGTACACACTGAATTCACACTTAATACACAACATGGACTTTCAGCCTTGTGTAACGCTCTCCAATCTGCTCTGGCATGTACTGTAGCCACTCTGCAAAATAAGGCATTTCTTTTATAATTAGTGACGTCAAGATAAGTTAATATAACCATCATAATCATAATATAACCATAGTGAAAACTAGCTGTTTAGCCATAATCTGGTGCAGATCATCTTTGTTTTATGAGCTGTATGTCTCTATACATTGTCTCTTTAAATAAAGACTAAACTAAACTAAATAATTATGACTAACAAAACTGACATGTAGTTTTTGTTCATCAATAGATTTTTGAACAGGCTTTTTACTGACAGAAAAGGGAAGCAGACTCACCCTCTGCACAGCCAATCAACTCCTATCCCAAAGAGTCATATAGCGACTCACAGGGCTTTTTCTAAAAGTTTGAAAAGATTAAATGCTTAATAATTAGATGAAGACAGAAGTTTTACATTCAAACAACTTAAAATCAATTACTCCCCAGTACAGATATCTTGTTAATGTGTCTCTCCAGGTGAAAATGCGACTGCTCTGTCCTGATTGCTTTGAATAATACTCAGTTTGTTGAACAAACTGCTTAGCAAACTTCCGTTAGCATACAGCATATCTCGTTCTGCTGTGATAAAACACATCATGGTGAACAATTCAGAGGCTCAGGATACATTAGGTAATTGAGCGAAAAACGTAGACTAATGTAGGAAGTTTAAAAATAAATTATTTCAGTTTGTTTACATTTTTATAGAACAAAAAATCTGATACGGGATCATATGTGAAAAAAAAATTAAGCTGAGTACACCAGCTATGAAATTCTACGGTGTGACTTTTAGACTTGAATAAAAGCATGTTCCGGTAATATTAAAATGTGCCTCTGTACTGTGCATTTGTATCTCTGAAATTAAAAAAGACAGATATGTCCAGGAGGAGTTCCTCTTCCTGTTCCTATGCAAACAGTGTTCCCTTGGTGACATTTTTTTACAGTTTAGTATTAAACATCTTTCTCCGTTAAGAATGTATCAAAGCTGGGCAGAAACTTGAGGAATAGTAGTACATAAATGTTAAATATATGATGCGCCTCTATCATTTCTTGTCCTTTAAACATGCTTCTGAAAAGTTTTACTTTGGCATTTTATTTATTAGAACTTAAACATTTCTAATAAAGCTCACATTGAACTAGAGTTCAATCTGCTGGCTGCAAAGGAACTTATATAAGATACATAATCAAGGCAATCTGCCTGATGCACTAATGCTGCAGAAATGCTCAAAACAAATTTAGATGATTTATGGACTTTATAACTGTAAGATCTGAGAGATCTACAGCAAGAGAAAAAAAGTCTTTTGAGACTCAGAGGGACTTCATCTATAGGCCTATAGGGAAGAAATGTTACAACAAGATTAAAAACTCAAAAAGTCAATTTTGTATGTGTACCAAGATGTGTTCTTTATTTATAGTAATAGGGGTTCACTGTTGTTTGATCACAATAATAGTAACATCGACATTTTACATTGTGACATAATTGTCAAAATGTCACATGAATTAGTGCTGAATGTTATATTCAGGCTGTGATAAATGAGGTGGAACAATAATATGGAAACAAAGAAAATCTCAAATGCCACGAATCTCATTAAATATGATTAGATTGAGATCTGAGTCGATTCAGAATTTAATACCTGAAATGTAATCAACTGGTGTTACAGAGATTATACAGGAAAGGCATATTGCAACACAGATTTACAATGTTAGGCTGCAGTGCCCCCATGTGGCCATAATAGCATTTCAGGATCAAATTATAACTGTTAAAAGTTAAGGGTGTGAGATTTATTTATCTTATTTTGTTTTATTTTAAAAGGCTGCATGTACAATTAAAACATAAAGTTCTAATTGTACATGGATGCATTGTACTTAGGCTAGTTTATATCCGCAGTCCCCTGGCAGGGATAGGAACAGCCCACAAACACTGATCCTATATACTGTATATAACATTTATACACATAATAAAATTCATACTACCCTCCACACACACACATACATACATACATACATACATATATACATACATACATACATACATACATACATACATACATACATACATACATACATACAGCGGCATGAAAAAGTATGTGAACCTTTTGAAATTTCTCACATTTCTGCTTAAAATCACCATCAAATGTTATCTGATCTTTGTCAAAATCACACCAATGAAAAAACAGTGTCTGCTTTAATTAAAACCACCCAAACATTTATTGGTTTTTATATTTTAATGAGGATAACATGCAAACAATGACAGAAGGAGAAAAAAAAAGTAAGTGAACCCTTACAATTAATATCTGGTTGCCCCCCCTTTGGCAGCAATAACTTCTACCAGATGCTTCCTGTAGTTGCAGATCAGTCTGGCACATCGATCTGATCAATTTTGGACCATTCTTCTTAAAAAAAAAAAAATGCTGCAGTTCAGTCAGATTCCTGGGTTGTGGGGCATAAATTGCTGTTTTGAGGTCATGCCACAGCACAAGTCAGGACTTTGACATGGCCACTCCAGAATGTGTATTTTGTTTTTCTGAAACCATTCTCAAGTTGATTTACTATTGTGTTTTGGATCATTCGACTGTCTGACAGACAGCCTCAACTTTTCTTGTAAAACATCTGATAAACTTTTGAATCAATTTTTCCACTAATGATTACAACCAAACCGGAGGGTGTCCGGTTTGGTGACCACAGGATTTCATCTCTGCTGTTTGCAGATGATGTCGTTCTGATGGCTCCATCAAACCAGGACCTGCAACATGCACTGGGACGGTTTGCAGCCGAGTGTGAAGCGGCTGGGATGAAGATCAGCTCCTCTAAATCCGAGGCCATGGTTCTCGACCGGAAAAAGGTGCCTTGCCCTCTCCGGGTGGGTGGAGAGTCCTTGCCTCAAGTGGAGGAGTTCAAGTATCTCGGGGTCTTGTTCACGAGTGAGGGAAGGATGGAGCGTGAGATTGACAGGCGGATCGGTGCAGCGTCTGCAGTGATGCAGTCGCTGTATCGAACCATTGTGGTGAAGAAGGAGCTGAGTCAAAAGGCAAAGCTCTCGATTTACCGGTCAATCTACGTTCCAACCCTCACCTATGGTCATGAGCTTTGGGTAATGACCGAAAGGACAAGATCGCGGATACAAGCGGTCGAAATGAGTTTCCTCCGCAGGGTGGCTGGGCGCTCCCTTAGAGATAGGGTGAGAAGCTCAGTCACACGGGAGGAACTCGGAGTAGAGCCGCTGCTCCTCCACATCGAGAGGGGCCAGCTGAGGTGGCTCGGGCATCTGTACCGGATGCCTCCTGGACGCCTCCCTGGTGAGGTGTTCCGGGCATGTCCCACTGGGAGGAGGCCAAGGGGAAGACCCAGGACACGCTGGAGGACTATGTCTCTCGACTGTCCTGGGAACGCCTCGGGATCCTCCCAGAAGAGCTGGAGGAGGTGTGTATGGACAGGGAAGTCTGGGCGTCCTTGCTCAGACTGCTGCCCCGCGACCCGACCCCGGATAAAGCGGAAGAAAATGGATGGATGGATGATTACAAGTTGTCCAGGCCCTGAGGCAGCAAAACAGGCCTAAACTATAATTTTCCATCCACCAGGCTTCACGGTGGGGATGGGGTGTTGATGTTGGTGAGCTGTTTAATTTTTCCTCTAAACATGACGTTGTGTGTTTCTCCCAAATAATTCAATTTTAGTTTCATCAGTCACCAAAATATTTTGCCAGAAGTTCTGTGGAGTGTCTAGGTGACTTTTTGCGAACTTTAATTGTGCAGCAATGATTTTTTTGGACAGTAGTGGCTTCCTATTTGGAGTCCTCTGATTAACACAATTCTAGACTGTTGTTTTACATGTAGTCAGTGTAAACACAGAGATACTGGACTGTGCCAGTATGTTCTGTAAGTCTTTAGCAGACACTCTAGGGTTCTTTTTTACCTCTCTGAGTATTCTGCGCTGAACTTTGGGCGTCATTTTTGTTGAAAGGCCACTCCTCGGGAAAGACATAACACTGCCAAGCTCTCTCCATTTGTACATAATTTCTCTAACTGTAGACTAATGAACATCCAGACTTTTAGAGATGGTTTTGTAACCTTTTCCAGCTTTATACAAATCTACAATTCTAGATCACAGGTCTTCAGAGAACTGTTTTGAGCAAGCCATGATGAACAACAGACATTGCTTCACATCAAGACACAGTGCTGACCAGGAGTGTCTATTATAGTGGGCAGGGCAGCTTTAAGCCATTCCTCAGTGATTGGACACACTCTGACTTAAATTGTTTGGTAAAATTGGGAAATAATTGCTCTTAAAGTCTCCTTAGGCAGAAGGTTCACTTACTTTGTCTTTCCCCTTTTGTCAATGTTTGCATGTTATCCTCATTAAAAAATGAAAACCTATAAATGTTTGGGTGGTTTTAGTTAAAGCAGACACTGTTTTTTCATTAGTGTGATTATAACAAAGATCAGATCACATTTGATGGTGATTTTAAGCAGAAATGTGCGAAATTTTAAAAGGTTCACATACTTTTTCATGCCGCTGTACATACATACAAGACCAACTGAGACTAATGCTGGTTGCTCTTGAGGTATTTTTTTTTGTTAAGCTTTAAAATCATTGATTGTAACACATGTTTTAATGTAATCAGACAGCATGTTCCACTGTGTGGCAGCCTTCACTGAATAGGCAGATTGACCAAAAGTCGAGTGACGGAAGGGTATGATGCAGTCAAGAGGCTAATCTAGTTGATCATACTGAAATTACACCTCGATAAACCACAACATCCTTCAAACAGCCAAGTTGAACACCAGACACAAGTTGGAAAAAGTCTGAAATTGTCAAAACTCCAAAAATTATGTTTGGCCAAGATGGTTCAATGATGGTGCATTGGTGGCTTTTAATTAAAGATCTTCAAAGCTTGTTTACACATTGACTCTAAAGGTCTTGTTTCGCCAGCCTGTCCTCAACAGATTGATTTGTGTTCATGCATGTTCACATTTACAAACGACATGTTGAGATAACAATACTCCTTTTGATCACTTTGGAGAATACAATCCTATTTGGCACATCAGTATATTTAAGTAGTGGTTATTCTGTGTTCTGTGACCTCATGTATCAGCTTAAATGTTCATTAATTGTGCCTACTGCTAGTTCCTGTTAGGGGTCTTAGGTGGGTGAATAGCCTGAACGGTGGACAACTCTTATCGCATAGAGACAGACAGACAGACAGACAATCATTCGCTCTCTCATTCATTCACTGGATGAATTTTACAACAAACTGATTGTTGATTTATTAACTTAAAACAGAGGTCTTGCCACATCTGGATTTCTGCTGACGTCACAATTCTGAGAAAACTGAAGCAGACTGACTTACAAATCTTGCTATAAGGAGTACTGAAACAAGCATGAAGCAAAACACAAATCTAGTTTTGTTTTTGATGAAAGAACAATGTTATAATTTAAAGCAGAGTTTCCATGTCCATCCGTGTAAAATCTTCGTCATTATTCAGACTTAGTATCATTCTAATAACTGGTGATTTCACGTCCAATGAAGAAGCAGTACAGCAGCATCCAAAGACACAACAGGAAGTGAAGCTCCATCCGTTAACACCACTGGATGGCGCCACAGACTGAACAATTATTCCTCTTTCACTGCAACAAAGAGACACATTTTAGACACTGATGCTCACTTTGTAAAGATAACTTGACTTACCTTGATAATGTCTCCATAGCTTCAGCTTCAAGGCTGCTTTTGGTTTTGTGGTGTGAAGCTGTTTCTCCATTCTGGTTTGCAGTCTTTGAAAGATTTCTGCCACCTTTGATGCTAAGCCTTTTAGTCTCAATACCTGCTTCAGTGTCAGCGATGTAGCTTAATTTCTTGCATTCGCTCATTTTATCTGTCTCTTTTAAATTTTCATTCAATTTTTTAACAAAGAGTCACTTTTTGTTTCAATTTCACCAATATTTCTTAACTTTGAATTGGGATATTCTTGTTTTAATCTCAAATCATCTGGTGTTTCTGTGTTTATTTCTTCTTTAATACTGTTTTCATGCAGACTTTCAATGGGCTCTTTCTTTGACCATCCATTTTGTGTCTTTTCGAACAATTCTTCTTTCAAATCAACATATTTTTCGCTTTTGTGCCCAATTCCTTCTACTTCTTTTTCAACACTTGCAGTCACTTCTTTATGCACTCCTTCTAAATCCAATTTACTTTGGGGTTTAAGTTGAATTAATGTATCAGATTTCTGAGCTTTCTCTTCATCTTGTGTTTCGAGCAATTCATTTTCAATTGCTTCCTTCAGCTCAAGATTTTCAAATTTGCCATTTTGTTCTTGAGTTGTTCCATTTGCTGACATGTCTTTGCCATTTTCACTCAAATCATTGTTAATCGGAACACTTAACTCACTAGAATTCATGAAAAATTCCTCATTCGGTTCATCAGTGGGACTAACCTCCTCGCTTTCCTCTTCGACTCTCAGCACTTGTCTTTTTGCTTGGACTTTTGACACATCTTCATTCAAATCCAAGATGTAGCTGTACGCATCCTCCTCGTCTGAGTCAAACGGATTCAGGCTGTAGATTCCTTCCTCCGAACTCAAAGAAAAGTGGATTTCGTTTGTCTTGGTTTTGCTGTATCCTCGATCTACAGATTTGCTCAGCCATGATTGGATTTCCGGATTGATCACGTTGGCGTCCAAAGGGCTCGGAGGTTGTAGGCCGCTGGAAGATCTGCGTTTGTTTTGCAGCGAGGTGTTGGAGGAGCGTCTGGCCCATCGTTTCCATAGCGACAGCTCCTGGCTTGTCTCCAAACTGTTGAACACGGGCTGAGGGTCGTCTCTGTCCACCAGAGTCTCCAGAGATCTGAATTTGGAGATGTGCGGAGAGGTCGCTGCTGCAGACAGATCCTGAAATGAAAAATTGTTAAAGTGCGTATTATAGGTTAACATTATTATATTTAAGATTTCACTAAACATGTTGCTTGTTTTAATGATGTTTTTATGAGGATTTAATTGTCTTTTGTCCAACGATTATGACATAAGTAAATTCCACAACTGTTACCTAACAACCGTATTGTAAAAATGGGTCATAACCGACATAGATGACACAAAATATATGATTTGACAAATGCTAATATCTTATATCTTGTAACGCTTTAAAGATGGGGCAGCTGATTAGGGTTAGGGTAGGCAAACACTAAAGTGAAACTGGTAAGGACCACCCAAGCTCAGCCAATCAGAGCACTGCATTTGGCTCCTGATGAGAATTAAAATTCTTTATTATTCAGTTCAGACAGTACTCAATGGTCTAATTTTTCACAAAGTGCAGCATTTATCATAACCTTTTTAGTGGAAAACACAAAGGTTACTAACTCATTCATAACTAAAAAAGTTAGCTTCC
Source organism: Mugilogobius chulae (assembly GCA_038363315.1). Lineage (NCBI taxonomy): Eukaryota > Metazoa > Chordata > Actinopteri > Gobiiformes > Gobiidae > Mugilogobius > Mugilogobius chulae. The sequence goes on along the minus strand of CM076405.1, from coordinate 27,777,208 downwards.
CTAACTTTAATTGTGTTAGATGATTGTTAAAACTTGTTTTTGATGACATAGGTGTAGGGATTCTGTTTAAAACTTAAAATAGGCTACTTCGTGTCATTTTAAAAAGTTTCTTTGTCAGTTTTTTAATATATTGCAATGTAACAGCTGTACAACGATGATACATTTACTATAAAGACCATCATCAAAGTCAAAATGAAAAAAAATGCAATAATCTGTCATCTGAGCTATAAAAACGGGATTTTCGACAACAGTAAAAATGGAATGCTAAGAAATTAACATTTTGGTCATTTGTTATTATTTTTGTAATTCAGCGTCCTGGTTGTAATGTTTGAGATAAAGTAGAAAATGACTTTGCAACAACGTTTTACTCTGGGCCAAAACTCCTACGATGTGACAAGAATTATATGAAAATATATATGTACAGTATATGCCATCATCTTTACTTTGGTGAACGCAGTCTTCTTTTGTGTCACTAATGCTAAATAAATCTTATCAATTTGTTTTTCAATTTCCTGTAATTTTTTTTACAAAAAGAGCAAATTTTCTTTGCAAATCACACCTATTTGGTGTAAACGGACTAAAGTTTACAGCAGAATTTAATAATAGAAACTAAATTCATCATTTCCACTTAAAAACCCTAAGCCATTTTTTTAATTTGTAAATTAAAAAAATCTGTTAGGCCTTGTCATTCTCCAGTTGGAGTCAGTTGCCAAAATTGAGTCAGTCATGCTAGTTGTAGCTTTACTATATTTTCATGACTTAAACTGCCAGAACTGGGTAAAATATCATCTGTCAGTTGTAACTTTGTTTTTAGTCAAACACAAAACTTTTGACTCAAATTCGGCACTGACTCAAATTGGGAAATGACAGGCCTACATTTGATGAGTTTTGGTCTAATTTACCACATGGTTGCCAGGTAACCTCGTGCCATGATATCATCATTGATCAGGAAGCACATTTTAAATCCTAAAAAATAGCTAAGCTAGGACAAAACGTATACAATCTTATACCAAATCCTAAATATAATGATCTTAACTTTGTTTTAGCAAAATGAGTAGTTTAACCTGTTGTAGACTCTAAGCACAAAATCATACTGAGTGCATCATTATTATCCAGAGTTTACAAAAAAAGAGAAAACAATATTCACCTCGACCATGTCTGGACAGTGCCTCAGAAACATAGAAACATATGTGATGATGGACTTCTCATCTGGATACCTGCAGATCACATCTAAAGAGATGAGAGTGTTAATCCTTCACCCTCCAACCAGACGGTGAACAGTTCAAATCTCACCAGGAGCTCATTACTCTCTTGTACCTTGAGGCTCCAGCAGAGGGGGTATGCCCAGGCTCTGGTCTGCTGTGCTGAAGGCCTGTGCCAGGTTTTCCTCTGGGTTTTTAGTCAGGTTTTGTCTCAGATCCACCAAGTCTGGGTCTATGGATTTAATCAGAGCTAAAAAGGCCAGGCCGTTTCTCCAGCTCCTCCCAAAGTCATGAACTTCGACTCCAAACCTAAAAAATAAATTAAATAAACTACAATCCAGTGTCACAAATGAAGTTGTTGCATTTCTGTTTTGGACAGTTTCTTGATAAAAGATAATGTAACTCATTTTCACAACCCCTTGCCGCTGTTCTGTTTTGATACTGTTTTTATTTGACATTCCTCTAGTGTAGCCAACTATTTTCACTGTGTAATACGAGAACAAGTTAAAACATGCCCCTTAAGAAGTCACGAAAAAGTTATTTCATTTAAAAGAGAAATAGCAAATAGCCTTCAATTATATTATTTTACAATAAAATTTTTTTTAGACCATGAAATGTTCATACTCACTTGACTGCGCACCTTTGGACCCACTGCAGCAGAGTCTTGATGGTTTTCCCGTTGTATTTGGGGCTTTTGACAGTTTTCTGAACTGAGTTTGAAACAGACTCATCCGTCAGCTCACTGCTCATCGACAGAGAGGACAGACTGGAAGACAAATGCCTGCGTAAGCCTCCTGTCATCTCCTTCACCTGCAACAAAACAATTACTTTTATTGCATTGTTATTAAGGATAGAAAATCGATCAAAAACTTCAAAAATAGATGGAAGTATGTGGCAATCGAGTCGAAAGGCCAGAAGCAATCAGTTTTGCTCATATAGCCACTGACCACACACACACACTGTAGTTGTATAAGTCACACAATAATACAATAACAGCCATGATGTTTGAAGAAACAAAGTGTGAACTTGTAAAAGACCTGACTGAATGTGCATTATTATGTTGTGTTGACAACTGATGGGTGGACTTCTAAATATGGATATCACTGTTCAAATGTTGATAAAACACACACGGCACGGTGGCAGAACGGTTAGCGCTCTGGCCTCACAGCAAGAAGGTCGTGGGTTCGATTCCCGCACGGCCCAGGACCTTTCTGTGTGGAGTTTGCATGTTCCTCCCCGTGTCTGGGTGGTTTCCTCCGGGCACTCCAGTTTCCCCACCAAATGATAACATGCATGTTAGGGAACACTTGGTGGTAGTCGGAGGTTGAGCGCCAGATGTTAGGTGAATCGCCTCTGCTGAGCTGCCCCAGGGCAGCTTACTGTCACTGAGTGGGGAGGGGTTCATCTCACTGTGAAGCGCTTTGTGACTGTGTCTGTGAAATGCGCTATACAAATAAAGATTACTTACTACTTACTTACTTACACAAGTTCTGACACTAACAACTGTGGTTTTTTTATGTCATTTATTATGGTTCATTTTGTGTTAATCCAGATAAACTAACAAATTCGAACAAAATCGAAAATTGTGGCTGCAAAATCAAAAACTGAATCAAATCGTGACTGAATCGTCCCATCCCTAATTGTTATAGCATATCATATATAAGGTTACATTTTTTATAGTGTATTGTATTGTATTGTATTGTATTGTATTGTACTTATGTCCCGGGGATAAAATCAGCCCTCCAAATATCTCATCCAGCGCTCAGTATGGGGACTTTGGATTGAGGACTACACAGACGAGACATACAGGATTTGACTGAAGCAGACATCTAACTGAACGCTTCTGAATATTGTAAATAAATCATGTATTAAAACTCAGATTGATAACTTCTCTCAATGTATTGATCTTTAACATGAATAGAATCATAACAGTATGCTGTATGCAGAAGATATTTCCACTCATTTAGCCAAAGTGTGTTGCTTGTTCACAAATAACAGAGAAATGAGACACCTGAAAATGGAGGATGATGTTCCAGATGAGCTGCAGCACAACAGAAGGGACTCCATCAGCCACAGCAGAGGCTTCGATCCCAAGTAACTTCACCTGAGTCACACAAGAGACAACGTTTTTAAATACGGAGGTATAGTGTGTAAAAAGATAAAGTAAAGCAGAACTCACATGTCTGTCATCAAGGAAAGCTAAGGCCTTGGAAATGTTGTTGAGTCTGAAAATGCGATGAGAAGATGATCTGAATCTGTAAAGCTAAATAAAAGTGATATTTTTATAATGAATAATCCTAACAAACAAAATCACTACAAGTTTTGCAATAAACATTTACTGAACAAATTATAAATACCACATTTACAGTACATGGAAACATAAGCTTATGGTAGATACGTAAATTAACAATGAATAGCTTCGGGTAACAATCTCACAGTCTGACAATTGAACGCTTCTTCAAACTGTGTACTTAAACACAGCACAAGCAAAGGGCATTTAGTGTTCTTTTATTGTGGTCAGTCTAAGACACACTTGTGCAATGCTACAAGTAGGATGGTTTATTTCAGTAAAAAAGTGTTCACTAAAAAAATGAACTGATTTATGAACAGTTTTAAAGAGAAATTGGTCATTTTGTATAGTCTATGGAAAATATATTTGAGTTTTCTGATGCTTGTTGTTTTTGTAATACAGTTACACACTGTAAGCTTAACAAAACAAGAATGGTTGATTTACACAGGTGAGTCTTTTATATTCTTTGGAGCACTTTAGTCTATGATTTATACATCATTTTGAATAGCTTAGTAGTATATGTTTTTGGAGTTGTTTTAAATGTAGATTCAATTAGAACCTTTCCTTAAACAGCACTTTTCACATGTAGCTTTACTGGCATTTTTCTTTGTCAAACTTTGGTTTTGACAAGCTAAGACAAGCCCAATATTACCAAATCACAGCTAATTCTTTGCCAAACTGAGTCATAGCATGAATATAAAAATGACCAAAGCAGTAGTGTGCAAGCTGTAAACCAGTATAACTTTAGCTGTGTATATTAAATGATTTATTAGTGTGTTTTACCAGTTTACATCCAGTCAGTTCCTCCAGTAACGTCATGAGTATTCTCCCGTCCTGAATGTCCCGGAAGAGGTCATGAACTTCTGTTGGAGGGTCGTGCTAAGAAATGTCAAAAGATTAAGCAATAAGACAAATTCCAAGCTGTATTTGCATTGATCTGGTATTTTATTAAAGCTGGGATACCTGATTTTCACAAAAGTATGTATTTATATCTGTCAGTCTACTTCCAAGATCTCATAAATCCTTCAGCACATGCCGTTAGCTTACGAACAGCTTTTTACAAACAGCAAAGTGAAGTTGAAGTGGACCACTCAAGCTCACCTCAGAGCGCTGCTTTCGACTGTATGTGAACTAAAATGATTTATAATTGGATTGAAAAAGTACCCAGCCATTTGATTTGGTCACAATGTGCTGTAATTACAATATACTATTAGGTTAAAAAGACAAAGTTTACAAATTAACAACAAAGAAATATATATAGGTAACCAACATAAGCAAAAATAATAAGTGCTTTTATTCATTGTATTTTTTTTCCACTTGATATTCACTAGATATAAGTGACTTCTATTTGCTAACTATAAAACATTACTTCAGGTTATTTCCAGTTTACAGAATGTTCAAAACTTGCCACTTGGGGAGAATTACTCAGCTTGTGTTGGCATAGATATCCGCTCTCAAGCTTCACTGAACTCTCAAATCAATGAACTATATACTGTATTTACAGAATGCAACGTAAACACTCTTTTTGCAAGTTCTAACCCTGTCTGTCTATTTAAATCCAGTGACCAAAAACAGGAGAAACACAGTCACAATTAGGAATGTCAAGATTATTAGGTTAATTGATAAATGTGAATATTCAAGACACAATATAATCATAAGAACAAAAGAAAAATGTTCATGATCATATTACAGTTTTTTTTAATCGCTTTGGCACATTTTTTGGAAATTGTGATAAATATGGCAAAACCTCTACAGATTCAGTCATATTTATCACTCATTTGTCTAAACATTTTAGAATGATTGCACATGTACACTTTTTGTGCAAAACTCCTGACACCTTTGTGAAAATAACACTTTGTGGTCAAAATGATAAACACTCATCTCTAAACTGCACTTTTTGTGTAAAACATTTCACACTCATGTAAAAACTACACTTATTTGTTTGAACATGAAACAATAGCAACACATGAATTAACTTTCACCTTAACCAGCTAAACACTGCTTGGAATTTATTTCAACATGATATCAATTTATTTTTCAGAATATTTTGGAAATTAAGGAGATTGTGAAACAAAAATATTCAGAATTGTGAAACAAGCACATGATTTACTGAAAATGTAAAGTAAATTCTTCGACGAGCTAAAAGCGTGTTCCTGTCTAATCTTGGCCACAGTGAAGTGTCTGACATTGGGCTAAATCAGTGGTTCTCAAACTATTTCAGTCGCGACCCCCAAAACAACAACCGTAGGCATTCGCAACCCCCAAGCACAAAATGTAAGCGACCTGCAAAGTGGTAATGTCTTATGTTTGTTTTTATTTTGAAGCCATAAGCCTGGGTACCTTTTTCTGTAGGCCAGACAATATGAATTTATGTCTATCACTGCATTCAAAGAGTGTCAAACCATGTTTCATATATCACTAGGGGACCCAGAGAAATCCTTCCGCGACCCCCATGGGGGTCCCGACCCCCAGGTTGAGAACCACTGGGCTAAATCATCTGTCCTGTCTCATGTCCTCTTCCTCCTCACATCCTCACACTTCTGTCTCTGTCTTCATGTCCTCTTCCTCACACTTCTTCTTGTCTGGATTGACGCTCTAAAACAAAAGTAATTCTATTTGTCCTAATGGAGTTGTGTTCATGGGCCAGATTTATTTGTCAGAAGAGTCACAGCACATGTGTTCATTGTTCAGGTGATTGAACCAAGAAAACATCCCTTTGGAGCAAAAGTGTTGGTTATAAAAACATAGTTTAACAGCAGTGACCGAAGAGTTAAGGAAGGCTAATTGTATGTAAGGTTTTGCAAACACTGTGTGAGGAGTTTAGCAAAAAGAGTGAAGACAAACATGGTGTTACTGTTGTAGGAAAGGTAGAATGTGTTTTACATCCTGGATGTTAAGTTTTGAAGTGTGTTCAATTATCTTGACTTTGGAGCCAAAGCTACTGAAAAAAACTGTAAAAGCAAAAAATTATATATTTTTTTGTTTCAAGTTGTCAAAAACAGGGATAAGAAATATATTAATTCCATTCTGGCGTCGGCCACTTTTGTAGAAAAAAAAGCTGTTATATACTTTTGTGATATTTTGAGACTTGTTATGAATTTAAAATTTGAAAAAAATGGTTTACAACAGTGGGAAGTTTAATAAAAGAAAATGGTTATAGGTATAGTTAAGTATAAAATCTCTAAATGTGGCCATTTTAGAAGCTAGATTTAGTTTTTCCAGATTTATTGTTTTACAATGGTAACAAAAAGGTATTGCACAGCAAGTTTTTCTTTTGCATACACAATATTTGATTTCATAAACTGGTCACAAACTTTGGGAAAAGTAAACAAGATGAGAATGGGAAAAAAATGAAAAAGTTCACTGTTGTTTGAGCATGACAACAGTAATCGTGAATATTCGCTAAGTCGAGATACTTTGTCTTAATCGTAATGGTAAAATTTTACATTATGACATCCCTAGTAGGAAGACATTTTTTGGTTGAGGAGTAAAAAGTGTGTCTGAAGGATGATCTGTTTATAAATCTAATGATCGAGTTTATATTTTACCCACAAAGTCCACTTATTTCAGGAGTTTTCCGAGTTTGGCAGCAGAAAAACTGTTCCCTAAAAACACTTACCTTGCTTAGATACACATTCATCCACCTGGTAAACGTCTGCATCTGTATCTCCTTCCTTCCATCTATTCACCCAAAAAAACACATTTAAAACACTATTGTAAACACAATATTACAGCGCAGATATTACCTTGAGCGTCCTGCAAAGACATTTTTGCCTCTAATAATCCATAAAAACATTCACTGTGAAAAACCCAAATGTTGAAATGGTGAAGTGAGACAGAAGTGACTTGTCAGAACATGCTTAAACTCCCCCTCCTGTGCTCTCTGAAAGTTTAACCCCACCGGCAAACCGCAGTAAAATACATCTTTAAAAGTATCCACGCAAGGAGAAACATTTTTATGGTGTACAGTCTTATTTTTTATTTAACCTTTATTTAATCATGCCAGTCCCGGGATTTGCAGATGTCTTTTCCAATAGAGTACTGGCAAAGAGGCTCCAACCAAAAACACATTCTTTTGTGAGTAATTTTCTAACATTGTTACCCTTGAGTTATATTTAAGTCCTTTCACTGACATTTTGAAATTATTTTTCCCGACATTGCATTTCAATATCAAACTATTAATAGAGGTTATGCAGGTGACATGACAGCATTCTAAATGTGAGTGCTGAGTGAGAGTTAATGAAGAGAAAGGACATTTTCTCTTGTAAGAGTTCAATAAACAGCTGAAACAGGAAAAACACACTACAGTTTGATAACAAACTCAACTCACACCAAGTCTACTGAGCACTGGGTTTGTAACTGACATGTAAAAAGAAAAAATCAACAGATAAGCAGATAAGCGACAAGACTTTAGCTTCTCACATTTATCAGAAATTTAAATCACACACAGTTGAACTTATTGCCTTTTCTTCTTAAAAAAACTATGTTTCTTCTAACATTTGTTGCAATTAAAATGTCCTAAATCATCAACTGTAGTTGGCAGATAAGCTTGTAGCAGACAAGCCGTTGCCATGACAACAAAGAAATACATTAAAGAAATGCCACACATTCTAAATGTCGCTAAGCATTTTTGGAATAAAATTATGTCCTGCATAACCATAATGACTGTGTGCACGAGAGTATTTTTTTCAAAAATGCTAACATCTTGCCGGCAGGTTCATTTCCTGTTTAGTTCATTCTTATGAGGTTTTCACTACCTCAGCCTAAAATGAAAAAATACTAATAATCAGGCAGTGAACAGTGAGCAGTTGGTGATTTTCTCTGAAAACATGTTAAATACTTTACAAAAGAGGAGAATATTTGACCAAAGGACCAAAGTGGGTTTATAAATCAATGTATTTGTCTGTCAATGCTAATGCTAAAGTCTGACAGTTTGAAAGTAAACAGCTTCAATGCACAGAGTCAATTGGTAACACTTTATAATAATGAATACTGTAGATAACATTACCTGATCTGATGGTGTCATGGAAACAGAGTGGTTGGCTGCTCTCTTGCTGTCTCTCTGAAACAATGAGCACTTTTTGAAACTTTTTTTATTTTTAGTTCAGTTTTTAAGGGCAGGACAACTTTGGACTTCAATCAACTAAAAGTACTGTCAGATTTGTGAAAAGGAGACATCTGTTTTTCTCATAGAAGCAAACATTAATACCTGCTTTGAACCTCAGACTTTCACACCTGAAGCAGCAGAGGACCTTGCAGTGAAAATAGTTTGATTTTGGGGATTTCATCCATGTGATGTTTAACAGACCTAATGCTGCATTCCAGGCAACTGGGAACTGGGACATTTCTCACTTGAGAAATACCAGTTCCCAGTTCAGAGCGTTCCAACCTATCAACTCGTATGTGAACATTATGGCTAATGCTAATCTTTAAGCTAAACAAAAGTAATGGCAAATAACCTGTAATCAATGTTTACATTGTTTTTGCGTCAGTTAAACCCCTCAAATACATTTATTGTGGTTATTGTTGATCTCGTATGTGAAGTGGGGCTTCCTCGACCAGGTCCCAGTTCACAAGTGGGATTAACCAGTTCGAGTGGCGTTCCAGCGCATTTTTACAAGTGGGAAGTGGCACATATACCAGTTCCCAGTTGCCTGGAACGCACCATAAGTGAGGATTTTGTGAATGGAGTTGTTTGTCTTGTAACCATAGAGATGGGACATGAAGTGATTAAAGCTAACTTTGCTAGCTTTGGACCTCTGAAATAAATCAATCCATCAATTCAATCCTGCCTGCCTGCCTGTTGAAAACAAACATTAATAAACATTTACTTTCAGCTTCTATTCTCAAGTGATGGCCATTTGTCGGTTAAAAAATGTGCACTTTTTAGGCTAATTGGAACTATATTGGCATCATGACAAGAGAATTCCATTTTGACCCCCTAATGACATTGAAATCAGATGAAATACAGGATTAAATATATATTTTAAAAAGCATTAAGAGGTCTGGAAGAATCAATAACAACATTGGGAGTCGACTATCATGATATATCACTAAATAATTGTTTTCTAAAACCTCCAGAAGTTCATCACTTTACAACAGGAGCTGAAAGTAAATGATTAGTTCATGTTTGTTCAGTATTAGTAAATACTATTTAATCATAGTAATAATCAGGTATTATTATCTTATTTACTCACAGTGTTACTGTAACTTCTTTTAAAACAAGATCAAATAATCTGACTTTTGCACTTTTCTGTTCTATATTCCACTGCTAATTAAGATATTTTTTTCTTCCAATTACATGAACTTGGGAAACAGATGTTAAGTTTCCCAAAATACTTTTGACTCTACTTGAGTTCATTGGGCAACTATCTTTACTGTAACTTTACACTTACTTATTGTAAGTACAAGCTTTAGCGACTCTTCCCATTTCTGCTGAGATTTGATTAATTTAAGATTTTAACACCTTTGTCATTTGAAACATCAATCTGCTTAAACATTTTTTTTGTTTTGTTTGTTTGTTTTTATTTCACAAGACAAACATGGTAAAATATGTTCTTAAAATGACAAAAAACATTGGACGTCATTTTCCATAAACTCGGGCAAGACTAAACCAGATTAAAACATACAACACCATGAATCAGAATTGGAAGATCTGAAGACATCCATATTTTGAGAATGTGTGTTTCTGAGAAAAGCACATAACTTTAGTGCTCAGGGGCAGGCGGCTTTGAGCGTAAGTGAACCATCTCTTTGCCTATAGGGCACCATCTGGTGGAGAGGGTGCCAAATCGCAGCAATAAAAAGAAAGTTACTTTTTATTTCACGTCAATAGAACACATATTCATTGAGTTACGACCACAAATAGCCATTTACCACAGCAAAGGTAATATATAGATAATATAGCCCTACGAAAATATACTGTCTATAAAAAGAGGGGTGGAGGCATTTGAAGTCTTTCCTATGACGCCAAAAGGGGCTAGGCCAGCACTGTTAGAGCCTCTCAAGTCAAGTCAAGCAAATAATAATTTACACAGTTCAAGACTTGAAGTGCATAATAATGAAAATAAATGAAGCCCCAGCCCTAAACTTACTCATTTTAGTACCTTAAAGCCTAAAACCAAAGAAAATGTCACCACATGGCTTCAACCAAAATTTGTGTTTTTTTTGTTTTTTTTTTACATTTTTGTTTTTTGTAACATTTACGTAAAAAAGGCATGAAAACGTGCATTTTTGACATTTCGTTGTACATCTAAATTTTATATATTAATCTCTCTCTGAACCGCCTGATATTACACTCCAAGATTTGAATATACAACACTGAGAAATAGTTATGCATATGTAAACACAGCGTTCTACATGTCAGCAGTGAGTGGTAAAAATGAAAACGTGAGTCAATGGAGACAAATTGCAATTTTTATTTGAAAACTTAAAACACTACCACAGTAAAATAGGAAAAAGCAGATACAGACTGATAATAAATAAACAACCACAACTACTGCTAAATATTGAGTTTGTATCTGAACCATAATAGGAGAAAATCAGGTAAACAATAGTAGAAAAGCAGAAAAACTACAACAACACTTGTTTCTCTTTACAGTTCAACTCTTTAAGCTTAAATAAAATGTTTTAGTCCGACCGATGAGTAAATTCAAGTGCATCAGTAAAATGTCTTAAATGCCCAACTGCCGTTAACAAACATGCTGGCTAAAGTCTACACTGTTGCTGTGACAACAGAAAAGCTATTTTGTAAGATTTCTGCCAAACAAACACTCTAAGAAAAAAAATAAATGAGACTTATTTAAAAGTTAAGTTAAAGTTAAGATTCTATCAGATTTCATCAAATGATCTTCTCATACTTTTGCCTTTTTAACTATTGATCTTATTTCTGAAACCTTTGAAAAGCCAAAGAAAACAAAAAAGACAACATTACACTTCACATGTATACATTATTTTTATTGCCGTATTCCACGTAGTCTCTGCCTGACACGACCAAGCGGATTTACTCTTATGGAACAAAGACTCTCAAGGCGCTTGTTGCAGTCAGTAAAAGCCCAACATTTACTTCCATCTTCTGAAAAAATAAAACAAATAAATATATTCAAGATAGTTTTAGGGTTTTAAAAGCATTAAATGGGCTTGAATTTGACTGTGCCACATATATGGTTCTACATTTTTAAACTTGGTCTTATAGTTTGGATACTGGACTTTTTTTGTTGTAAGTAAAAAGTATGCTATATGATAAATCCACCACTTTGTGAAAAAATGAGACCATTGAGTATTTTCTGAATTGAAAAATAAAGAATTTTAGTTTTCATCTGGAGCTGAGAGTAGCATTTTGATTTTGGCTGTGCTTGGGTGGTCTACTCCAGTTTCACTTTGCAGTTTGTAAAAATAAAGGTTTTTAAGTCATAATTGCAACAAAAATCTGTCGATATTAACCATGTGACTCGTAGGATTTATGAGAGGAAGTAGTCAGATTTAAAATGGTGTTTGCAGTGAGAGTTACCCCACCTTTACCCTTTCACTTTCACGTCATATCGTTTTAAGAATAAATTATCTTTCTTCTTTTTGTTTTGTCCCTCTATGCTGAAATTTCAAACCCAATCTTTATATCACAATAATAACTTTTCAACACAAAAAAGTTCTTTATTTATTCAACATTTAAAACTATACTTTTAATCAACCTCAATCAACCTTTTTTTCTAAATGTATGTGATTTTTATTTTATCTTTATTCTTGTTTAAATATAAGTATTTGGTTTCAGTACTAGTTTTAGTAACAATTAGCATCTGGTATAGACGTATTTTTAACATTTTTAGATTTGACTAAGTGGCATTTTAAAAACTTCAAAAGGTCTTAAATTTCACTTGATCACCGGAACTGTCCTTATATATACAGAATGAACATCAAATTGATACAATAGACCTTTTCCCACTGCTTGTAAAGCAGTAACTCCCAATATATATTTTTTGATTTGTAAATATTAATAAGAATTACAGTAAATACCAGTAATTTTGTTTTGTTGTTAACTTAAGCTATGTTTTTTAGGTTCTGTAAATCATAATTTTATTTGGAATCGAAAAAGACAACTTTTGTTTCCTTACAACACTTATGTGTTATGCAAAATCAACTTTTTTTTAATCCAAATTTTCTTCTTCATCAATGACACTGCTGACGTTTTGTCAGTCAGAAATGTTTTGTTTCTGCTCTGTGATGTCATAAATAGATCTCGGAGATCTTCTGCTCTGTTTTTAACTCCATGTATCATTCAGACTCGATTTGAGCATTTCTGCAGCATTAGCTTATCAGGAAAGGTCGATTTGTTTGTGTTCACTGTGTAATTTCTACTGCAGTCTAGAGCTCAAACTTACAATATTTACTGATGGGGAAACACACAATGGTCACTTGTGATTTACAGCACTGTTTTTATTGGTTCTGATGCATGAGATTCCAAAGTGGAGGTGCTCGGGAGCAGGTTTGATAGACAACACAAAAAAATGCATATAATTTGTTCTTTAAATGTTCCAGTCATGCACATGATCATGCTGAAGTTAGTTAGATCCACTTTCAGAAACTGTAGCTGTGCAAACACAAACATGGGGACGGGGTAGTTCTTCTGACTAAACAGGGACTGGAGGAATGTTAGGACTAGTTCTTGGTACTTTCATGTGGAAAAACGCATGACTTAGTACATGTTTTTTTGTTTTTTGTTTTTTTTTTTTTGGGTGGGGGGGGGGTAGATTTATAAAAATATTAGATTTATATTTAGTATATATATATTTAGGTTCCAATATATATTTTTATATGTAATGTGAGTTGAACTTACCTTTGTATCTCACTTCAGCACAGTCATTCACCTCAAATGCCTCAAGGCATTTCAGGTTCCTCACTTCACTGATCCTTCTCTGTTAAAATGTGAGAAGTGGCATTTAACACACACCAGCACAAAAAACACACTTAAAGGACTTAAACCTGATTTTTGCTTTCTTAAAAATGTAAACAAACATAAATAAATAATTTTAAACTTCTTACATCTGTTCATTTGTACATTCTGAGCCTCTGAATTGTTCAGCACAATGTGTTTTGAGTAGAGGTGTCAAATTAGTGCCTTAATTGAGATTAATTAATTACAGACATATTAATCGAGTTAATTTTTTTAATCGTATTAATCTATTTTGAAATCTTTAAGTGGTGACGAGTAGCAACGAGACAAAAATAAAGAAGCAGGCGACAGTTATTGGACTGATGAACAGGAATATTATGTTCAAAAACTTCCTAAAGTCTTCGTTTTTTGCAATATTTTAATATTTTCCATCTGCAACAATAATGTAATTAATTAAATTGGATAAAAATAAAACAAAAACAGCAATTTTAGGTGAGATTAAAAATAGATTAATTAGATGAATTAATTACAGATCATAATTAATGAATCTCTCTATTTTTTAATCGCTTGACAGCACTAGTTTTGAGTTGTTTTTAGCTGTTTGGAGCGAGACGTGCCTGTATCACTGAAAAAAATGATTCTGGACCTTATTAAAGGTAGCATTTTTTTTTTTTTTTAATCAGATTTAATAATTTTAATGTTATTAAAATCTACTTATAAAGTTAGAGTAATAATGACACCAATCACTTTTAATTGCTTAATTAATACTTGCACCAAAAAATTGTGTAAATGCAAAGTCATTGCACATGCGCCAATTATTTATTCCACCTAAAGATTTTGGATTCAATCAAATCTCTGCTTTGATTATTGCAAAATACAGTATAAAGAAGAAAATGACGGAAAAAAGTTGTAAAAATCACCACTTTTTTTAAGTAAAATTTTGAACATGTGCCTTTACACTTTTACTCAAGTAGATTTTGCGTGTGATGTTTGAACTTGAGTACATTTTTAAACTTGTGTACTTTAACTTAAGTAACAAACTTGGATACTTATTCTACCACTGACACACACACACACACACACTCTGAGCGTAGCTTACAGAAAGGAATTGAAGTATCCTGGATTCGGCTATCCAAAGGTTGGTGAGTGGTTGATTGAGTGACTTTGCCAAATTGGAAATCTCAGTGTGGTATATTAGGAGCCAAACTGAAGCCAATTCACCTCCCATAGACTTACATAAACGCTGAAATCAAGAAACACAAATGTGAATAACTGTTGTTAAAATCAAAAACATGATCCTTCCCTTACCTCTGCATCTTCATATGTCATTTTTGACGTTACAAACTTCAGACACACCACTATTATTTTCTAAATAAACCCATCCTCTTCGACAACCTAAAAAGCGGTGGTGAAGATTTCAGATTAGTAATACATTTCCTGGATATAATTACAAATACTTACTTAGGTTTGGCAATTTTTGAGAGAAGATTTGAGCTGTTCACAAAAAGAAACAGAGATAATAAAAAGTGAATGTAGTTAATATGTCATGGTCCAGTTTATTTGAACTGAGCTAAGATGTTCTGCTCACTTAAAGGGGCACTGTGTAAGATTGAGAGGAATTTTAATTATCACTTATAGTCCACAAACATTTAAATCATATTTATTCTTTACAACATGAATACTTAAGAGAGCACTGTTAACCAATCCACATCATTTGTGATACATTTATACGTATTTGAAATGTTTTATTACGGGCCGGAATATGGATCATTGACGCTAGATGGCATCATGCTTAATAGGCAAAATGCATGTGAAAGGCTCCCTCTGGTGTTCAAAAGTGGAAATCACTTTGTTTGTGTGTTTTTCTTACATAGTGCCCCTTTAATGAAAACAAGTAATGTGAGAATGCCAACAAAACAAATTTTCTAGTGAAAGAGTTTAGTTAAGAATGATTCCTGTATGTTTGAGTAATCTTGTATTGACCTGCAGCTGAAGATTGAGTGCTCAGAAAAGCCCAGTCTTCACCTACCACCTATCCCGCTCATTTGTCTGTATTTAAATGTGATTTTTCAAAATATTCAGGTTTATTGTAAAGCATGGTTCAAAAGAGTTGCAAAGCCACTTTACAACTTTTTGATTGTTGGATTAATCGTCGACTGATTATAAATTGATAACATTGAAGCACATTTATGTTAATGATATCAAGCAATTTATATCAGTTCAACCATCCCAACTTTTCTTTACATTTAGATTATAATGTTGTTGTTGTTTTTTTTAACCTCTGCATAATATTCGTTTGTTATTAATTAATACTTTGCACGTTGCATTGTCCCACAGCAGAACGTGAACACAATTATTAAAAATGATGACCACTTGAGTTGAATTCAGCAGTGGTGTAAAACTCCTCACTCAACCCTGTCATATAAAATAATACAGAATGATTTGGATTCTCCAGGCTAAAGTTTCATGTCTCTATCTACTTAAAAATCTGCCTGTGTTCATTTTGCTGAGAGTGGCAAAGGAATGTTCTTTTCTCTCTGGTTTGTCAAAAGCAGCTTTTCGTGTAAAATGTATTTATTGTCAACTTGCCAAGCTCATGCGGTCCCCTTCCATGATTATCTGGCAAACGACCTCCAAACTGTTGACCTATAAAATAAGTGGTAGTATTGTTCAATCAGCCTGAAAAAATTCTAAAATTCTTATTAGTTACCTGAAATGGTGTCAGGCATCAGTGCCAGGAA
The DNA here is from genome assembly GCA_038363315.1 of Mugilogobius chulae. NCBI lineage: Eukaryota > Metazoa > Chordata > Actinopteri > Gobiiformes > Gobiidae > Mugilogobius > Mugilogobius chulae. The sequence continues at coordinate 27,761,089 of CM076405.1, read as the reverse complement.
AAAAAGAAGAGTTAGAGCGACTGTCTTCATGTTTCTGATGAAGAATGGATCGCAGTTTGACAGAAGCAGCACTTATAAAGCTGCGCCAGAGCCAGACCTTCCTATACGCAGACTACACAAGTTGTGTAGGGCCCCGCCTCTGTGTAGGGCCAGGCCTTCTGAGTTGAGACACTTTCACTGTGCTGAGCTAAGACTGACAAAAGCAGAAACAGGTGTCTGATCATTCTCAGCACAGAGCGCAAAATCAAAGACTCTTTGAACAATTTGGACAACAAATACGTGTTCTGTACCTCACAAGCTCTCAGCCAATCTTTATTTTGCGCCATTTGGACAAGTTACAAACTCATAAAGCTGATGTACTTAAACGTCTGCTGATCGCAAAATTTACTGTGGCGAAAATTACAGCTGCAAAATACGGCGAATTTCTGCATATTTGTGTTGAATTATTTCAAAAGAAACTTAAAACATGAGGCTGTTTGTCCCGAAAAAGTTTCAGAAGTTAGTATTTCTGTCCAAAACGTCCAGCATCATTATAAAATTATGCATTAAATTTAAGATTTGTTGGTCTAAAACAGCTCACTCCAAATTTAGGAAAAATGCATCTTATTTATTCAAAGGTTTCCGGGGCAGGATCTTACATTATCTCTTTCTCGTGAGAAATATTATTTAGCTTACACTTATTTTTGTCTGTCGCTAGTTATAAATTATAATGAAAAAAGTCAATCTAAACGCTGCTTTGGCTTGGCTGATTAAGGTTCGTAAAAGACTGGAGGGCCCCGAAGCTGATTTTTGCTTAGGGCCCCAAAAGGTTAGATCCGGCTCTGTTGTGAGAATAAAAGGGCTAACCAGGTCAACGTGTGGACACAGTTAACATTGACATTATCTTAGGATGTGAGGCTCACTGGAGGCATTGAGAATTGAGCTTTGTGTTAGGTAGCTTTCCGAAATACTTCACAAAATATTTTGTAATCATGAATACACTTTTTAATTTAAATCTATCATGCCTTGTTCTATTCAATTGTTGCCTTTGTGAAATCATTCAAATAATTCACTAGGTGGAATTTGTTTAAGTTAAAATGTGAGTTGTTTTTATTCTTTCTCTCCTCCCCCACTCCCTCCTCTGTCTTTTTTCCTCCTCTTTTGCTCTCTCTCTCTCATCTATTCTTTCTCCTCTCTCTCTCTCTCTCTCTCTCTCTCTCTTTCTCCTCTCTCTCTCTTTCTCCTCTCTCTCTCTTTCTCCTCTCTCTCTCTCTCTCTCAGTTTTTCCCCTCTCGCTTGTTCACTTTCTTCCCTCTCTCTCCCTTATCTCTTTCTTCTCTCTCTCTCTTCACTTTGTCTTTTCTCTCTCTCTTTCTCCTTCTCTCTCTCTCTCTCGGTTTTTCCCCTCTCGCTTGTTCACTTTCTTCCCTCTCTCTCCTTATCTCTTTCTTCTCTCTCTCTCTCTTCAATTTGTCTTTCTCTCTCTCTCTCTTTCTCTCTCTGTACTCTCACTCTCTCTATCGCATGGCCTCTTTCCGTTTGTGTGTCTCTCTCTCCTCTCTCTATCCCTCCTCTCTCTCTTCACTTTGTCTCTCTTTCTCTCTCTCTCTTTACTTTGTCTTTTCTCTCTCTCTTTACTTTCTCTGTCTTCTCTCTCTCTCTCTCTGTTTTTCCCCTCTCACTTGTTCACTTTCTTCCCTCTCTCTCCCTCATCTCTTTCTTCTCTCTTTTTCTCTCTCTCTCTTTCCTCTCTCTTTTCTCTCTCTCTCTCTTTCTCTCTCTCTATAGGGTCAACACAGCAGCAAACAAAGATGACATTTGTGCACAAACTAAAACAATGGTAACATTTGCTGAAAAGCTTTAGTCTGTTATATTTTAAATAGTGGCAGGCTAATCTTATGTTTAAATAAGTTCCAACAAAACACCTTTAATGTTGCTGACAGGTCTTGGAACAAAAAATGTAAATATTGTATATTAATAATACTCACACAGACATGCGTAGAGTAGACACAGTGTTCAGTGCCTGTGCTATTGATATTTTGTTATTTTGGTGCGGTTAGGAAAGGATTGAGTCTGCTGTAATTTCTCAGTCAGAGGAAGTGAACAGCAGCTTATTGTCTTTTTCTTACTCAGGTGAGTTTTGGTTCAAGAAAATGATCTTAAACTGATTGAGATATGAAACTGTTTATGTAATTTTTTTTTTTTTTTTTTTTTTTTTTTTTTTTAATGCTAACATCTTCATTTCCTGTTTAGTTCATTCTTATGAGGTTTTCACTACCTCAGCCTAAAATGAAAAATTATTAAAGATCAGGCAGTGAACAGTAAGCAGTTGGTGATTTTCTCTGAAAACATGTTAAATACCTTAAAAAAGAAGAGAAAATTTCACCAAAGGACCAAAGTGTGTTTATAAAAAGATGTGTTTGTCTGTCAATGTTAACGCTAAAGTCTGACAGCTTGAAAGTAAACAGCTTCAATGCACAGTCAATTGGCTGAGTGCAGTTGTCTTGTTTTGGTTTAAAATAGTACATCCTGTACATACAACGACTTCCTGTTCAATACTCTTCAATGAGGTTTTCACTACATCAGTTTAAACTAATAAATCCTCTTTAGATCAGACAGTTGTGGTGAATGTTACAGAAACATGTTAAAGACTTTACATATCAGAGGAATATTTCATCAGAGAACACTGTTGTCTTTAAAAGAGACATAATTGTGTCTAAATGCTAACGCTAACAGGAAATGGTTGTATGTACAGAAGTTAGCATTTTTGAACAATCGCAAGCCAACTGAAATTCCGTGCACACAGCCCATTATTGCTATAAAGCTTGTGTAGAGAGCTGAGACATAAATTACACTAGATTTGGCATATTTTGGGTTCTGTAAAGCTGAAGGCAATTGAGGTAAAAATGAGTTTTAGGGACCCAAAACTACTCATAGCCTTTACAAAAGTCCTATTAAAATGTCTGGAGACTTTTTTTTTATTTGGAGGTTACAGTAGAAATCTGAGTCTGACTCATCCCAGAGGCTGATTTTGCTCTAAATAAAAGGGATACAATGGTATTTTTATTTTTAATCTTTCCAGATGCTCATAGCATGCTTTTTTCAGACACTGAACAAAATGGAATTTTTAAAGAAAAAGTAGGACGTCCCTTCGAAGGGACATCGGAATGATAAGAGCAGCTATGAAAATTCTCTGGTGCGCATTGCTGTGAACTTTTTAATCAAATAAAACTGAAGCTCGTAAGAAACTTGTCATCGCAACTTTTCTGTCTGTTCTTGATTTTGGTGATGTCGTCTATATGAATGCCTCTGCTGATGCTTTATATGTTTTAGACACTGTTTTTCATGGTGCTCTACGTTTTATAACTAATTTGAGGTCGATGACCCATCATTGTGTTCTGTATGCTAGAGTAGGCTGGCCTTCTTTATCTGCTCGAAGACTGAAACATTGGTACCTTCTGATTTATAAATCTCTTCTTGGGTTGGTGCCCCCCTATCTCCAGCAGCTCATAGAGCTGAGGAGCAGCAGCAGTTACAGTCTGCGCTCTCAGGACCTGCTTCTGCTCTCTGTGCCCAGAGCACGCACAGAGTTGGGTAAAAAGACATTTAGATTTGCTGCAGCGCAATCTTGGAATGAACTTCAGAAGGAATTTAAATTAAAAGAGCTGGTTTCATTGGACTCTTTTAAGAGGCTTCTAGATGAACATGAAGCAAAACTCTCAATTTGCAAATGCTTTTCTTAAGTTTTTACCTTTTACTGACCCAATGTATAAAATGTTGTGTATTTGTATGTTTGTGTGCTGTTGCCTCTTGGCCAGGACGCTCTTGCAAAAGAGATTTTTAATCTCAATGAGTTTTTATCCTGGTTAAATAAAGGTTAAAAAAAAAAATTTAAAAAATTTTGTTTAAGAAGTGGATCTGTGTTTGATTTTACTGCACCGGATTGTTTTGTATTGTAAAATGTCCAATCATTTAAAATTTAAGCTCCAGCTTCTCATTCAGTTTTCTGTGTTTTTTAGAAGAATTTGCAAATAGCTACCAAAAAAAAATTTTGGCGGAATTTAGATTCTGTTTTTCTTTTGCTTGGAGAAAGTTCTCACTTCTGATGAGAGCCTCCTGGACATCAGAAGCAAAAACTACAGGGATACAGCTTTAAAAAGACTCCAGCCAAATTCAGTTTGAATTTAGACGATTTTTGTCAGACCTATGAGGGAAAACAGGCCGGAATGAGAAGGGGGTAAGTGAAATTACTTAATATTTACCCTAAATCCTCACCATAACTCAGCATTGTACCAAACTTTGCTTTAAAGACATCTCTTGGCTCTGTACAGCTGGAGGATTATTACCTGCACATTTGGACATTATAGTCTTTTGTCCTAACATAAAAAGAAAGTGAAAAGTGTTCTGGGTTGTCGAGGCCTATAGTATAGAAATGGGTTTAGCTGTAATTATTGCTGGACTATATCTCACTATACTGCCTGCCAAAAGAGTTTATTATTGTCACACTCCCAAAGACGGTGAAAACTTGTTCCCAAGGCAATTTTACATTTCAAACAATTCGGAGAAGCACCTATACCATGCATACATGGGGATATGCATGCATTCTGTAAAATAATATATTGTTTAAACGTATTTGTTGCTTTGGCTTATTTACGTAGATGTTATTTAATGTCCATGTTCAAACAAATGTGAACACATTGTCACAAACCATATTTTAAATTTTAGGTAATATACATTCTTATTTTGAAGTTTTCCTGCAGGCCAAAATGAATTAGTACAGAAAGGGTGAAACATAATTTTATTTTTTTCCATTTATGCAACACTAAGCAATTGTAAAGACACACAAATACTGTATAGAGTATTATGTTGAAATGCTGTTTAAAGTATAAGATGATTTGCATAGTGTAGCAAACAGTGCATTCGCTTATATTTTATAAAGCAGGTTTTTGAAGGTAATATGAAGATACAAAGCAGAGATTATTGGCAGCAAATGGTATAAACCTTTTTCTAAAATGTTAAAGAGTTAAACAAAGGCAACATGACACACTCAGCTTATCATTAGGCTTTAATTAATCTTAATTCAGATGTAAGTGGCTTTTAGACAAATTATTTTTTACAAACACCATGAATGCGCCTGTTACAATCAGCCTCCGCCCAGCATACACGTCCTGAAAAATAAAATGGAAAAAATAAGGTATTTAACATAACTGATGTGTGGATTTACAGAACTGTGAGCGGATCATACTTTGGAATCTTATTTCAACACAGTCCCCCTTTGCATAGGCTTCAGAACACTGACGAAACTTGAAGGGCTGGGTCTTTACTTTCTCCTGTAAAACAGTGATGCTTTAACTTTGTAAATGTATATTTAACAGGAGCAAATTGTTTTCAACTGCTTGAAGTGTGTATTACTAAGAAAATAACTGCACAAAATATAAAAGCATTTTTACACTGTACATCACAATTAACAAGTAACACATATTTTTATTACCGTATAAATAACTATTTAGAATATATTAGCACTGGCTTACTGCAAAACCTTTGCTGGGTTCTGGAAACCAAGCAGCGTGAAAGTTTTCAATCCTTTTTTCCTGCACCACGCTGTAAACTTCAGCCACTATTCCCAAGTAAGCCATGAAGTTCATCAAGCGAGCTTTGTTTGTGTGACAGAAAGACTGAAAGAAAACAAAGACACAGTATATTTTTTATGTTTATATGAATACTTTCAGTTTCTTTTATATCATAATTTTCTGACAACTTGAATTTGTCCCTACCTTTGCTTCTTCAAATGTCATTTTTGGAGTAATCTTGAGACAATATCCGTCATAAGACTTGAACCATCCACTGGGGCATGCTACAGGTCAGAAATCAAGTCAGAAATCTTTATTTATTTATGTTTCTGTTTTTTGTTTCAGTGTCAAAACACGTCCTTTAATTTAGTAATTGAGATTTAATGAACAAAGAAATGATCACAGGAGTGCTAAATATCACCTTTATCATTTTATAATTTATTGTTTTTTATGTATTTAGTAATAAACTATGACATATGTTGATCATGGTAATTTGCATTTTGTTGATTGTAAAACTCAAAATTGATCTAAAACAGTTTAGAAATATAAGAAAGTCTGTAGACTTCCTTTTCAGTGTAAAACAGGTGCAAACAGGGAAAGGGGTCATGTTCACAGAGAAAGTGTGGCCATTGTAACCTATGGCAACAAGTGTCCCGTTTGGGCAGCCATCTTGTGTAGGGAGAATCTAAAGAACTCATACAAACTAATAGGAAGCTAAAATACTTTGTTAGTTGAACGTTTTCGTATTTGTACATTTTTTAAAGCTTTTGTTTGCTACGAAAAAAAAAAAAGTTAAATTTTATAGTAATGGCAGTGAAGCACATTTGTAAAACGGTTGTATTCATATATAAAGTAACCCAACACACAAAAAATAGTTAAATTGTGCCTCAAATTCAGCTCAGAGCAGTTTTTTTAGGCTGAGCATTTATTTAGAAAAATGACCACAACGGTTTTCTTTATTAGACGAAGATTAGATGAAGTGACTGTAACCACATTGAAAACAGAAAATACGTTTAGTGATGGCAGCTTGCTGTTTATAACTTGTCAGTGTAGATGATATTAGATGTTTTGTAATGATGATGTGTTGGTCAACTTACCAGTCTCTGTTAGACCTATAAATAAAAAAAGATGTTGTTACTTACCAGAAATGGCGTCAGTCAGCAGCACCAGGGCACAAACGAGTGTGGCCACAGTGAAAGACTTCATGTTTGCGATGAAGAATGGATCTCGGCTTGACAACGGCTTTTTATAGGCAAGTTGTACACACCTGTTTAAACAAAAAGTGGAAAATCACCTAAGGCAAATGTCCAAATGACCTGCAAAATTAGTGTCTTTGTTTGTTCATTATAATTGGTCCTCTTAATTGGTAAACAGTCCCAATTCTCACACTGATGGGTTTCAGAAGACATCACAACATCTTGTTAGCCCATAATATTAAATACATAAGGGTCGCAGCTAAAATGGTTAGTGTTGAATCCCAAAAGGACCTGGTCACTTATACAAATTGATGAAATTCAATGTTTTTTTTTTTTTACACATGAGAATTTACACATTTCTGTGCTGCAGAGTGATGCCATCATTAAAGTCATCTTTTTGGAAATCTCAAGTAAATCCTCAAATTCAACCCAAAATTGAGTCCAACTCTGGTTTGAGTTTCAAAGCTTGTGTTTCAAATCTTTCTACTTGACTTGAGTCCAAGTCCCCACTTCCAAGTCCATATACCTCTGCTCAATAGTGAACAACACTCGCATCTGAGAATATATCATCACATTGCTTAAAGAGAGATAAGTCCAAGTCAAAGTTATCTTCATAACTTCATGTCTTTATTACCAAATCATGAAGTTTGTATTTTTTAATATAAATTATTCAAGTTCCAAATGTAAAATGACATTTAATTTTTCAGCAGCTTCAAGTCATCTTAAATCTAGTCAAGAGAGTATGGCATCATCAGATTTTATGGGGCAACTAGCCCTGTTAGTATCTACTTGGCTCTGTTTCCACTTGACCTTTTTCTCCGGAACCTGGTACTTTTTTAGTAGCCTACCTGCTTGGCTTTGGTTCTAACCAGGTCAAGCAGTTACTAAACTGTTCTGACACTGATTGGCCAGACTGCTGGTGGAATTCAAGGTTTCCATGGTGTTGCTATGGATATTACTTTGTTGTTGGTAGTTGCACTGGAGATAGTACCACATTCTAAAGAGCAATGGAGACGCAACCAACCCGAGTAAAGTAGCGCCGAGTAGATACTAACAGGGCTAGTGGAAACACCTCTTTAGAGTTTAAAAGTCACCAACAACTTACTTTTAAATAATCCAAATTCAATTTGAAACCATAAGCCCTCCCTTATATTTGCTAGGAAGTTTAAGAAGTCCTTATTACTTAATTGAGAAGCAACTTTTTCCATGGACATCAATTTTAAGGTTAAGTTTGATGTTATTAAAACACACACACACTTTCTTCATTCATCCATCCATTCAAGATCACAAATAAATATCGATAAATATTAATAATTAATACTGCGTAAACAGGGTTAATAAAAATTATGAAACTACGAGTCTACGAATGGTCATTGTTTGAAAGAAGAATCTATTTATTCAAATACTGAACACTACTGAAATGATAAACTTGTCTTAAGCAGTTTATAATTATTTGTTTTTTTAGTTTTAGTCAACAAAAGTCATTGCCCCCGTGACTTATTGCATAACGCCTTGGGATGTAGACACTAAGAAGAACAACAAACAATGATAATTTATTCCAACTGACACCTGTGAGCTATTAGCCTTGAGTCTACAAAGCTGAAAAGTAAATATAATCATTCAGTCATTACAAACCTAAATATTTTATTCTCACTATTAAATAAAAATAATGACACAAAATATTAAGACACATTTAAGCAATAAAACTGTGATGTTGATATTTTATTGCAGTGGTTCCCAAACTTTTCAGACCAAGACAACTCACAACCCCCACAGCAACATAAAATAGATGTCTGTAACTATTTCAAGCTGGAAAACCATTAAAATTGGGTTTAAATGCATTTATTTTAGTAGCTCATTGCTTTATATGATCAAAATTCATTCAAACATGATGCTCCCAGTTTAAAAAATACAGATTAAATACCAAGACATTACTGTAAAATTACATCCATTTTGGGAACCACTACTTTTTTTATGACCATTTTCAGGCTATCAATTCACACTTGAACTAGGGTTGTGTGATATGCCAAAAAATGTGTACCACAAATTTCAGATTCATACAGCAAAGACACCACGTGAATCAGAAAATTATGCGGTTTATGTAAGAAAGAGTAATGTAATGTAGAAAAATAAGAGCCTATTCTAATGTAATTGTGTGTTTTTGCTACGTTACTCCTGGGGGTAAACCGGAGGGTAATAAGAGCAGCAAACACTGATATTTGCGGTCCAACTGAAACTTCAACATTTGTTTAAAAGGTTGAGTCAACAAAGCTGAAATATAAACATTGTGCAACTAAATGTCTAATTGTGAACATTAAATTTTAAATTCCTAAAGAGTAATACTCATGCTTTGTTTATCACTCTACATGGAAGATATTTGGCTTAAAACATGTTAATATTACGCTGAGCAGATGCACTTTCCTACATATCTGACTTTGATCTTGTTCTAGGAGGTAGTGCCACATTTCTGTCTCTATGGAGATATATAAGTTTAAAAGACATATTTTATAAGATTCTATAGGCAAACCAATAAAATCTCCATTTAAAAAAGGTGATTGCAGAAAAAAAAATATTATACAGTGGACTTTTATGCGCTGTTCATCTTAAAGAGAAGCTAAACCCTAAAATAAGTTTTTTTTGGCTGTTAAACTATGTATGTGGTGTTTAAATAGCATTGTCTACTGTTCTGAGTCATTTTTTGTGAAAATTTAGCAAATTAGCAGGTTTCAGGTCAAAATAGTCACAAACTGGCTGTGTCTCTCATGTCAGCTCCAGGTGCTATGTGACCTCAGCGTGTATTGTCCATTCAAAATCGAAGAAACTAATTGCAGACTAATTGACCTGCTGTCAATCCAATCACACTGCTGCTCTCCTCTCCAAGTCCCTCCTTTCCGCTTTTCCCAATGCTTTTCAATGAGTTTGCAGTGTTTGAAATGTGTTTGTGGGTGGAGTTTGGGGGGTGAGCGTATTGTATTCTGGGGCCTTTGTTGAAATTTCCAATTAAATATGTTATTTATTATTATATGTTATTGTAGAATCTGTGGAGTTTTGTGACAGCCAACAGTGTCTGACAGGAATCGCTTCCCCTGATCCAGACAATATCCAGCTGTCGCATTTTATTCTGCCTGCTTCAAGAAAAGCCATGGCTACAGAAAACAGCCATCGCCACCGTGGGAAGCAGGGCTCAGTCTGTCCAAGGAACATCGCACGTGGAGCTCCTTAATCTCTAGAAGTCACGCCTTTTCACTCCTTGGCTTGATTTCTGCGGCCTTGATGAACCCACCAGCAACAGCTTGTGCTAGGGGCAATTTAACAAGGCTGCAGGAATAATAACAACATAGTTTAACTTAATTATACAAAATAAAGAACATCACTTGAGTATCAAAGACATTTTATTAACAGTAAATATTTTTCTTAATGTGGATAACAAAAATGGGTTGAGGTGTCAAAGATGAAACATATTTTTGCCTATTAAACTAGGCAATCTTTTACATCTTTTGCTGTATATTTTCAGAAATTTTATGTGATCATTTCAGTCCTGTATTATGTTGACTTTTTAAGTTTAAAAACTTTAAATCACAATGGGATGGGAAAGGGCAATTACTATAACTTTAATTATGGCAAAAAAAAAACAACAACTGTTTTTTGCAATAATCAAATATCAGTTTGTGTCTTTTTAATCGTGAGGTCCAAATCTATGTAATTGAAGCCGCTAAATTGAAGATTAAAGACTAGAATTTGTGTCGTCCTTGTTTTCTGAACGTCAATGTTTAAGTATATTGTGCTTTTAAAAAAACTGGGCTTAAGTGAAGTCCATGTACGGCTCCCAACGCTACGTGCACCAATTTCGTCAGTCATTTCTTTCCCATGATGAAACTAGGGACCTCTGCATCATCCTCCGCCTCTCGCTCTTCTTCATCTTCCTCTTCACTGCTGTCGGAGCTTTTCTCATCATTACTCCCCTCTTCGGTTTTGTTTTTAGCCTCTTGCTTAGCCTTTTTAGCCGCGAGCTTCTTCTGTTTGAGCTTTTCTCGTTTCTTCCTCCGTTTGGCCGTCCTCTCCTCCGCCGCCTGCTTGTTCTTCTCCAGCTTTTCTTGGTACGCCTCGTTTTTGTTTTGCACCAGGGACATTTTGTCAAGAAAGTCCTGCCGCTGGTACTCTCTGCGGCGGAGGTGTCGGTAAACGTGAAACTCTCCGCTGCCCGCCCCGGCGCTGGAGCCCATCACGTCCCGCACGAACTCCGGAGGGGCCCGCGGATTCCACTCTTTTGGTCGATCCGGGATAGGAGCAGGCTTATCGGGGTTTCGCATCAACTTTTCTAACTTCAACCGCTGTTCTTCGGCCGGTGTTTTGGCGATTATGAGCGGCTGAGGCTCCTTTTTCGCCGGTTTTCCAGCTTTGTTGTTATTCTTCTGCGCGTCTGCCGCCATGTTTCAAAAAGTCGACTTCCGTTTTCCAGCGATGAACCGGAAAAACTTAAGTTGATGGCGAGTCTTATTTTTTTATTTTATATTTTTATATTTTCGAATAAACAATAATAATAATACAAGTTCAGTAATCTTAGATTTGTGTACTGTTGCATTTTTAAGCAGCTTAATTTTAAAAAGTCGTAGTTTTTGTCAACGGCTTGATCCCGCCCCTTTTTCTAATTCCACATTATACTTTAACAAAAACATTGTAATCACATATATTATAAATTATAATGCACCTATATATATTTACTACCAAGTAAAATTATAATTATAATTTTGAAAAATATATATTTGTATAACATTTGCGAGTGACTGATTGATTAGCCAATAAGAATCCATAACAGTCTATTGGCCCGCCCCTTCCACACAGCGTGAACAACAACGTGAACAACGCGTTGAGTAAGCGACGCCTGCTGTCACCCTTGTGGTAAAATTAGACCTCCCTAACTTTCTCAGTTCGTCTCCTCGGATTAATTCACACCTAAGAAAATGAATAACTTAATGCGGACGGCGGGACGGTGTTTGCGGTCCGGATCGGCTGCTTTTTTCCTCTCCAGACCGGCGAACGGTGGAGTGCGCTTGGCCTCAGCTCGGCTCCTGTGCACGGCTAGTTCGGACGTTCAGAAAGACCTTGGTGAAATGGTGAAGAAGGACAAAGTTGTGGTGTTCATGAAGGGGACACCGGCTCAGCCCATGTGTGGTTTTAGCAATGCCGTGGTACAGATTTTAAGAATGCACGGGGTGGACGAATACGCATCCTACAACGTTTTGGACGACCAGGAGCTCAGACAGGGTGGGTTAACCTGGATGTCATTTGTGTTATGGCTGCAACAAGTAGTAGTAGTAGTAGTAGTAGCCCCATTATCCTCATCTGACCTCCAGTATTTACACAATAGTCTGTTTCACGCTTAGAACTTTTACTTTGCTCCTTATAACCATGTTTTTATTAATTTGCTGTTAATGGTGAAGGTAAAGCTGCTTGCAGGGTTGTCTTGTCACTTTTTAGATGTGTCCAAGATAGATGTTTTTATCAGCACACAACAGCTAAGGGCGTGGTGGGTATCAACAAACGTTATTATAGCCTGTCCACCTAAAATAAATAATCTAAAGACCTCATTGACACAAATACAAAGACAAGTTCTATTAAAATCTACAAAAGTAATAGGCACAATTGTGTTCCTGAATATACTAAACTCAATGTATTTCATCAATTTATATCAAATACTTCTTCTAATATGATTAAGAAAAGCTGGCTAAAGGTCCACATACTGTTATTCTATTGTTAGATAGTTAATACAGAAAGATTACATCGTCATTTCTAAGGTAAGTGAAGTTATAAGTTTGTTTTATGAAATCTTAATACTCATACTGAGACTAACATTTCTAATCACATTATACATTACAAAATAAACATTCTTGGCATTGTTACCATAAGGAACAAGGAAATGTTGCGTCACACCAGCAGAGATTACAAGTATTGTATGATTTAGTTCAACCTCACGTTGGAATAATTGCTGTGCATCTGGTGACAGTCACATATACAACAATGACTAAGCAAAATGTAAAGTATCTTGGGTCTTGTTCCTTTCTACATGTAACTTCACTTAAGGCTGATATTTACAAGCAAAACTGAAATAAAGATTTTTGTAGTTGATAAAAGTAAGAACTGAGTGTTTCAGAAAAGCAAACAGGTTAAACAAATAAACTGGTAGTCCAAGAATGGTCTGTTCCTTCATAAATTAGGACTGTCAATACACTAATCAATTATGAAAACTGCGTAATCAAGTAATAAACATATAATTCGCTCCAAATTCTTTAGTCATCTCACTCATGGCATGCATTAAAAACATTACTCAACTAGACTCAACAAATACTCGATTTTAAATTTAGGTAAACTATTACACCATCGACTGATTAGTAAACTAAAAGTCAAACACATATTTTACACTTGAAGAGTAGATTTAAACCACTATTTCTATTTGATTTGTCACTTACTTTTATGTATCTGATCATTTTCTTTATCGAAGGGGCTGATGCTCAAAACTTATCTCTAAGCAGTCATTATTTCACTGATTGAATCATGGTTATTTTTTCCACAGTCAACCTGTTTGATATGGCATCACATTGTTAAAAAAAAGAACTATGATTAGAAGCAATAAGTGACCTTTAGTCCAGAAATCCAGTACTATTATTGTCTGTGCCACCATAGTCCAGGCTGAGTCTATGGGAAGACTGAACATGCGTCATATGAAGAGAGGGCATAATTTGAATACCACATTTCAATAGTTTCTGTTTTTTGGCTGGCCAGTGTGCATTTCCCCGTCTTAAGGCACAAATCAGACTGATTCTTTAGAGACTAACCATAGTAAGTACATACAAAATTGTGACGTTTTGTAATTATACAGTATTTCACCCGTGACTCAAACAGAAAAAGAGGTAACAGTTACCATTGCAACTGCTGGTGGAGGAATATGTATACAATACAACACATATTAAAAACATATTTCAAGTAGGTCTGGGCGATATTGACAAAAGTTAATATCCCAGTATTCAAATAAAATAGTTTAAAAAATTAATTATGCATTAGATGAGGTTCATTATCGGTGTGAATTGTGTGTGTGAATCGAACACAGGTCACTCTGGCTACAGTTAAATCACATTCTAAATCACTGCTCTGTGACGTTACCACAAACAAATGACCAACTGCTGTGAAGGAACTTTCTTTTTCAATGCCACATTCATGCAATCCTTGAGAACTCGGAAAAATGTAGTTCCGAGTTGAAAAAAGCACATAAACGCTCGAGCAGCTCGAAAAAAACTGCTCAGGAACTCAGGACAAACAGAGCTGCCCGAGCTCAGCACCTGACGTCACTGCTGTGTGAAGACTGATGAAAATCAACAAGAAAATAAACACCAACAACCTTGAACGTTAGTTTTTGGACAGGCTAGCATCAGAGCTCACTGTTAGGTCTATTAACCTCTGTTAAAAGTGCTGTGTCATTTATTTAGTATGGTTAACAACAAAATCCAGACTTTTCAAAGTAAAAAGCACATGAAACTAGGTCGGAACCTCAACCGCTCATCTCGGAAACACAAGCACCCGAGGACAACATGAATGCAGCATATAACACAGAAATAACTATAAACAAATATATATAAACGCAGTAAACATATTCTTTTATCTTATAAATCTGTGCATTAAGCAGTATTAAGAGCGGAGGATCACCATTCTGCTTCATGTGTTTAGTGCATTGTCTACCCCACTCTCAAATAAATGTAATAATTGCATGTCTAATCATTAATTGAGCCATACCTTGTGTCGTTTGTTTCCTCAGGTGTGAAGGATTTTTCCAATTGGCCCACGATCCCCCAGGTTTACTTCAACGGCGAGTTCGTGGGAGGCTGCGACATCCTTCTCCAAATGCACCAAAACGGGGACCTTGTGGAGGAGCTGAAGAAACTGGGCATTAGCTCTGCTCTGTTGGACGCCGAGAAGGAATCAAAGTAAAGACACAACAGGGGACATGCGAGGACACACGGAGACGCAAGGACAATGAGGGGTGGAAATCCTGTTAAAAATTATATTCCCGGTTTTTAGACGACACAACTCTGAATACTATTGAAGTGCATAAGCAAGGTGAGGGCATAGAGAAAAAAAAAAGAAAAATGGATGTTGTATTTTCTATGTATCAGCAGGTCCCAAACGTTTATTTTGGTATTTCATTTGAATTTAACACAACACATCTGAAAACAAGCTGACAAAAAGGTGTTAGTTGTTAATGTTTTAAATCTTGTCTTATCCTTTTTTGAATGGATTTGTAATAAAAAAATATACTATGAAAATTATGTTTAACAGGAACGTTTCCCAAGTATTCCACATAAAAATCTGCCTCAACACCTTAATCCTTAAAGCTCTGAAGCCAAACTTAGATTGATAGAAATATTAAGGCTTATAGTGCAATTTCTTTGACTGCATAACAAGCAAACAAGCTGTGACAGTATAATTCACTGTATGGATTTTTTTTCTGGTCTATTCTTCAAAAGCTTTCTTGCAACTTAACAGCATAATCAGAGCTTGAGCTATACAATATTTTGGTGCAGGTTATAACAGTTTAAGTCACTTTCACACTGCCAGATTAGAGCCTGGTCTTGGGAACAAAGTAAACATGCATATGGAGAGGTCACTTTGCCTATAAAGTTTCACTGTGTAGCATTTAACTAGTGGGGTTCATGTTTTTAGCAATACAAACTCAACTTACAGGCAAAGCAGTAACATAGGGCATGATAAACTGAATTGTGAGCTTATGGGTGTGCTCACATTACATCACAGCTTACAATATTCCAATAATATTCAAGTATAAATGCAGTTTTTATGTTGTATTACAAAAATGAATGAGTGGTTTTTAACGACAATGTACCACTCTTCCTATTAGTCTGGCATTGTTAGTGAATGACAGCTGCATTTAACCATTCACAGAAGTGTTGGTAACTGAATTAGATTATTGTTTTTACCTCAATGACATAAGGAAAGGAATTGTGCTTTGACACATGAAAATCTAGCTCGGAGAAAATGGTGATGTTCATTTTTTCATCCACATTTACAAAAACGACAATAATATGCAACCAGAAGTCTCTGTTCTGTGCATCTACGTCCAAACCAAAGGAAAGCAACTATGACGCACCTCAATTATCCTTTAGCCACTGTTTATTTTTATACCTGTCCCTGTTGTGATTAACGACAATGACTACAGCTTCAAGAACGTAAACAATACTTATTTTTCGATCTATGTCCTGTTTTTTTCAGTCCATAAACACATAAAACTCTATCTCTGCTGCACAGTTGTATTATCATGTAGTACACTGTAAAATATTGTACATTTGTTAAAGTATATTATCAGATGTATTTTTTGTTGCATGTAAACAACCTGGGCACTATTAAATATTTTGACACATAATTGAAACTATTGTTTTCAGTCACATTTCCAAATCTGTTCATCTATGCCGGTGGTATTGTCAGATCTCAAAGCTCAGCAAGACATGGCCTGGTCAGTACTTGGATGGGAGACCACTGGAGCGTCAAGTGCCACAGCAGGTTTTTTAGTGACAAGACTTAACTCTCCTCACACCAGTGTCTGCATGTACTTGTGTAAAAACATGGAAAATAGCTATATAAACAGACCTACCAATGTTCTTGTTCACCATGGTCATGTTTCACTCATTATAGCCTAAAATACTCAGTATATTACGCTACAGTATCACTTTTAACATTCTCCCTACACCCATTTTTAAATGAACAATACATGACTTGCACAACGTTCATCTCACAGTTGTTTTATTACAAAAAAACTATTTACAAAATGTAGACAAGAGTGTTTTTAGCACTTGGCTAACCTCAGCTATCAACACAGCATAACTGTTGAATTTTAATAACGGGGTCGGGTGACCAGTTGTTCCTTTTTTACCTGGGACAGTCCCTATTTTAAGTCTTGTGTCCTATGTGCTAATAAATGTATCCAAAACCTTTAATTGGCCCCAGTTTTACACAAGACAAGTCATAATTGTCCCAGTTTTAGAGCATTTTGAAACCAAGCAGTTATAAATATGGAAATTTATTGATGTTTCTTTAGTCCAAACTAAAAGAAACACGCCCAGCTTTCATACTGACTCACTGGAAGATTCAATTGACCGACTACATACAGCCTTTAATATTTTATCAATACTTTTAACCCCCATTCTGATGTGTCCCAGTTTTTACATTTAAAAATCTCTTCACTGGAGACTCAAAATGATTTAGGTAAGAGAGCAAAACATGTGGGTAGCTGTATATTTTGTTTGTTTGCAATTTTAAGATGGCGAAAATCAGGTATAGTGAACTAAAATATTACATCATACTATTTTAAATTGACCCATCTCAAAACCAATGTTGCTGAATGTATCATCTTTGTCAATGCCTTTTCCCAGGACTGCAGATGGAAATTAGCTTTCTAGATATAATCTGGTACAAGAAAGAAAGAAAGAAAGAAAGAAAGAGAAAGGAAAGAAAAGGAAAGGAAAGGAAAGGAAAGGAAAAGAAAAGATAAATCTTTATGCTAAGTTAAGCTTTTTGTCACTAGAATCATTCTCAGATGCAGTCAAGAGAAACTCGTCAGGAGCAGTGTTGAGCTCAAGAAGAACCAGAATGAAAGACTTGGATTAGTCATGTGTGTTGAAGTTAAGTCTGTCTTTAGTTCAAATGTCCGTGAAGTGTTCTGGGTCAGAGTTTGAGGAGGAAGCGCAGCACCAGGTCTCGCAGTGTTGTCCTCAGAGGCTCGTTGTTGTCGCAGACGATGTGAGTTCCTTCCTCGTCCAGCTGGATCAAAGTGTCCTGCTCCTGGAGGTGCAGAATGTGCCCCTCCGGCGTCTCCTCCACTTTCACCTCCGTTATGCCGTGCTGTGACAAGAGAAAGATTTTATTAGATTGTACAACCATATATGATTGTTTGGAATCATAGTTTTTGAAGTTTTTGTAAGAAGTTCTATGCATCAGGGCTGTCAAAAGGATCAAAAATCAGATTATTACTAGTGTCAAATCTCAGTATTGATATTTAAGAAAAATCACTGATGAAATGTGCTTTTATGGAATACTTTTTGAAAGCTTTTTCAGAGCCACTACAATCCAAATTTTATTATGGTAACAATACTACTATGTATTTCTATGGTAGATGCAAGATTTGGGCAAATTGTGATGCTCGCACAGTTTTAAATTGCTCCCCGAGAATAAGTGGTACTCTTTGTATTTATTGTATTTGATTGACTTAGTAGCTATGGCACATGTGTCTGTGCTTGTTACAACAAATGAATAAATATTGCAATTAAAGTCTTTGCGATACAAAAATGTGCTTGCAATAATGATAATTTGCCCACTTGTCTGGATTCAAATACGTCCGCTGGAGAAAAATACTTGGCCACACTCAGTATATGCAGGAAGCATCAAGTCAAAGATTTAGTTTTTATCTTTCAGTAATAATCGAAATGAACATTTAAAAAATTTGTGTGTGGTAAAAATAACTTGAAAGTAGTTGAACATTGTATTTAAAAAAACAAAAACAAAAACTGAATGATAACGTTGCGGCTTTTGGTGTTAGGCTTTCGAACTAAGTCACATGCTGTATTCATCTTAGCAGTCGCCCATTTTGTGTCAAAAGATGGCATAGTTTCTGCAAAATTCAACGGTAAATAGTTTAAAATTGTATTATGTTTTGTCTTCTAACAAAACTTTAACCCTCAACAAAATTAGTAACAATAACTATCATATCATATATTGCAATGCTTTTGAAGTGTCATAATTTTAGTAAATTTAATTGCTAAACTTTAATTAGACCTCATGTATAACTTGATTACAGTGGTGTTGAGGTGCATGTTTATAATGTACTATTCAGTTCATTTTATTTTAATGTCGGGAAAAGGTAATGACCTCATCGTCTCTTGAACTATCTACGTATTAGGTCATAACAACATAATCACCAAGTGGCCCATAAAACAATATTGGTTAATTATTAACTCACAGAAGTGTGACTTAATCATAAAAAGATTAAATCACACTTTTGCCATGTTAACTTACTTACTAACTTACTTCACTGTTTAGAAAGTTTGGTCAAAACAGTAATTGAAAGATGATCATTCAAAAATAATGAAAGTTATTTTTGTCAATAACTGAACAATCACGACACTTTTAGTGTCATCTCTAGGACTATTGTCTAGCAATGTAATTTTTGACTGACTATAACATGTCTCATCAACCGAGTAACAGACTGACAGGGAAGTGCAGCAAATGTTTTGAAGCCAAGTAGTATCTTTTTATTCTAACCATTTATCCAACTCTAACAGTGGTAAAAAAATAATAAAAAATAAAAATGCAACTGAATCCTTGGCTAAAGCTCTTATTTAAACAGAAAATTAATAGAAAGCTGTGTCTAAAGAGGCAGATTAGACCATGAAATCTTCAGCCAACTAACTACTTTTTGTTGCTTATCCTTATAATTTAATTAAATAATTAGTTGATTAAGTTTGATTTGATTTAGTTTGACTCTATTGACTGATTAATCAACTAAACAACCAAAGAGCTACAGCCCTAATGAACTATATATTTCACCTGTTCTTTCCCAACATAAAATTAGTCAGACCTTTTGTAACGTGGCCAAAAACCCCTCCAGAGGCACAGCTCCACTGAGCAGAGCTTTGGGGCCCTGCGAGGCCGGCGGCTCCTCCAAAACACGCTTCCTCTTCTTACTGGGCGGCGCCGGAGGGGGTTTGGGCACCGACTGCAAACACGTAATAAAGACATATGCAATGGTATGATTACTTTAAAAAGATTGATGTTGTTCCTTCTCTACAGCTCAAGATAAAACAGTAAATCATGAAGATCTGCCACTATTACTTACTTGTTAGATTAGCCAAAAGAAAGTTGTCCAGAATTTAGTATTTTAAAGATTTCATTGGTTTAAAATTGAGCTAACTGAAGTGAGTAATGTCACATTCCTGAGCTGAATAATGTTAATTTGGGCAGACACTAAAAGGAAGACCCAAAAATATTTACTGATTAGTTCCAGTTCATGCTTCTTGTTACATGCAACTCTTCAAAGATTTATTATTATGTATGAATCAATCTAAATACAACATTGAGTAAACTACTGATGAGTGAACACTGTTAAAGCAAGGTTAAAGTATCATAAAAGTGAATTTATATAATAAAAACATATAATTTTAACAACATTATTCCTGCACCTGTAGCGTGTGCTTGTTGTCTTTGGAGTGAATCACTGCGGAGACTGTCGCCACGGAGACACCAGGCTTCACTTCACAAGGAACCAGAGAGTTTGCCAACTGGGAAAGGAATCACACAACATGTTTATAATAAATATTTATCTACAGCAGACAAAGAACGATGAAGGTTAAGTCAAGATATTTGTAGATGTTTGTAAAAGTGCGTGAGACCTCGGGCATGATGTAAACTCGCTCGTATCGTCTCTTAAAGGGCAGGTTGAGCACAGAGCAGCGGCGGTAGGGCATGGGAGGAGGCTGCAGCTCCAGCATCAAGTCTGAGCGATGGGACTGAGACACGGGAGGCTGCGTGTACTGCTCCAGACACACCACATGTAGGGGCTGCAACAATCAGACATTTTAATAAACATATTACTGTACGTGTTTTGCATTGTAGGAATATTTTTTATTTTATGATACATATACACTGTGAGCATGTTTAAGCAGATGGTGAACTAGGGACACTTTTAAGAGTTTCTTAGTTCAAGCACCTTCAGCCAGACCAGGAGCGTTTTTCTAAAACAATACTGTCTTTGGATGTTTTACTCCTTATCACTCAAAATTATTTTATTTTAAAGTTACACTAGTTCACACTGCATAGATGCTAATGTTAAAGACAGTTAAACCTTGCAGTTGTGGTGTGAGCATGTGGGAAGCAAGGGGAACTAATGGTGCGTTTCAGGCAACTCAACTGGGAAATTTCCCACTTCCCATTTGTAAAAATGCACTGGAACGCCACTCGAACTGGTAAATACCACTTGTGAACTGGGACCTGGTCGAGGGAGTCCCACTTCACATATGAGCTCAGCAATCGCCACAATAAATTCATCTGGGGTTTTGACTGCCACAAAAACTATGTAAACATACAAGTTATTTAACGTTACTTTTGTTTAGCCAAAAGGTTAGCATTAGCCCTAAGGTTTACATACAACAATTGGAAAGCTCTGAACAGGAAACTGGTAATTTTCAAGTGGGAATTATGTTGCCTGAAATGCGGCATTAGTGGTTACTCTGACTAAAAAAGGACAGTGGGATTTAGGGAATTAGTTTTTGGTACTTTCATGTGCAAAAACCTTTTGAAATAGAACATTTTTTAAGTAATTTGAGTCTTAATTATTGGTTCAGATTGGATACAGAGTGATTATTTTTGGATTCTCCTTTTATAAAAATCAATAAATCTTTTACGTTTTATTAGGTATGAATTTGAACCAAGAAAAAATCTAGCAGATGCATGTAACCGCAATAGCCACTAGGTGGTGGTCTTGTGTTTTATGAGACTACTTCTACTACTACTACTGTTTCTTTTAGCTCAAAGTAGGTCTAAAAACAAAAAACAATAAATATTAGTAGCAATTATTGACTATAAAATCAATGATAACTTGTTTGCATATAAAATTTAGGTTACCAAATCAAACTACCACAAATCCCACCTGGATTTCTTTGAGCAGTTTGGAGACCTGATGGAAGTTGAGGCGTGTATCGATGGGGCAGTAAATACACTTCATGGACAGAGGCTGATACGGAGCCAGGGCATCAAGATAGTTGAAATCTGGTTCTGTACATATAAAAAAAAAATTAAAATACAGATGTTGCTCACGCTTTGTCATAAAAAACAGTGCATTATATGTGTATCATATAATTTCAGCTAACTTTTGTGTGGGCAAAAGTCAATAAAATTACAAAACAATCAGACCCAGATTAATGTCGTGGCCAAGTAAAGCGTGTGATTAAACAGGGGACAGTATTTACCAGTGAAGATGATGGTGTTGAGGCTGGACTTGCCCCACAGCTCCATGAAGTGCACCACATCCCCGAATCGCAGAGAGGGGTGTCCTGTGAACACCACACAGGGCTGCCGGAACTCGTTACTGAAGTCTCCATGAATACTGGGGTAGTGCTTCAGCTTGTTTGTTTGGATTAACTACAACACAGCAACAAAACTCAGTCAGATTACACTGTACTGTCCCGCAATGGAAATCAATATATTATTTTAACTACACAACAACTTGATGTTAATAAATTCTGCTTTACCTCTGCGTGAGGAAATGGTGGTTCAGGGAGGTACACTTTGCTCTGCTTGTTGTGACAAAGCCTGAAATAAAAATACATTCTTTTACCATTTGTTATAACATTATTTGCTTCCTTGAGTGAAAACGTATACATCACAAATGTCTTTTTACTTATAGAGGTGTCTCGTACCAACTGTATTTTCATCTATTTAAATGCGGGTGTGTCTTGAGGTACAATTTGTATGTCCAATGAAGGGCTGCATCTCAAAACGTCACATGTTGGTGTGCATTTGATAATTAAAAACTATACTTTGTGAAGCATTTGAGCTGTGCGGATCAACTTTCTCAATTGTATTCATTGTTACTTTGTTCCTGCATGCTTGTTTAGATTGGTTGTGCATGTCGTTTCTACACACTTATCATTCTCTTTTATTTTAGGTGTGCTGATGCTCCACCCTCCACCTTATGATTTACATTCTGAATAATTGTGATTGTATTTGTTATTTTTTTCCATAACTGAGGAACCTTTTTTGTAGATGTGGAATTGTATTGGCATTGGCTTAATTTTGTGAGCATTCAGACTTTCTAAAAATGCGTAGTAAAGACTAGTATATGTATCTTTTTAATGTATTTTTTTCTATTTTGTTTACATTGTTTCATTATTCTTATGAACATGTCGACGTGATGTGCAAAGCATTTTCTTACCACTCTGCAAAGATCTGAGAGAACTCCAGCGAGCTGTTGGCGACGGGTGAGATGAAGTAAAAAGGGGTGGTTCCCAGATTGGCGCTGTCGATGAACTGGTACAGACACTCAAGCAGGTCATAGATCACTCCTGAGGAATAACAAGGCACGAGCACGTTCCCTCCAGCACGGATCGTCATGGCTTCAAACACAAATGACACACATCTCTTAAATACAAAATGCAATAACAGTTAAAGTTACTAGATTTGTATTTTAATCACTAATGTAAAAACGACTACAAATGCTGAAGCAGGCATTATATTATAATTTTTTACAAAATGTTGACACTGGTATGAATTTATCAAAATGCAATTTATTTATGCATCCTTTACCAAGGTTGCTGCAGAATTCTCCCAGCATGCCGTCTGGGTTGGCTGTTGGCATCTGCGTGAGTCCGGTCAGAATCAAAACATCGCTGTTCTTCAGAGAGCTCTGATCCATTGGCTGAAATATTAACAGGAAATAAATCACACGTTTTAATCAAGCGCTGCCATGTTAGTGGTTATAAATACTTTACATATAATGTATTAGGATAAGCAGGTTAAATAATTGCTTAATTTATAAGTAACCAAAACAAAGCTTGAGCAAAGCTTTTGTAAGTCTACCGATTTTCCTAACCTGGATTTATCAAATGGATTCTTCTGACATTTGTGTATGTGTTGTTGTTTTTTTTGTTTGTTTGTCTGTTTTTGTCTAAGCAGAATGCCAAACTAATTTGGCTTTGAAAAACATACATACATGGGTGATTAGTGTATTTGTGAACAAGAAAGATGTTTGTTCTTTACTCTCAACTGAATATAGTAAAAACAAAAACAAAAAACAAAAAAGATTTTATCAGCTTCTTCCATTTCAACCAATCAGCTTCAGATATTCACCAATATTCACCAATATTCGTATCAGTGACAGCCTATTCAGACTCAGAGTGGTACACACATCAAACTGCTGTGAGCTTAACCCAGGTTAGAATTGACAGAAAATGCTGTGGAAAAATATCGACAACTTGTTTCAACACTAACACAACATAAGTGCATGAGTGTGTAATAGTTTCCGTCATCACCTGCGGATGCGTGGTGAGCAGGGAGGAGCCAGACACATAGGAGACTTTCTCGTGATGAGACTGAATGATCCAGTTAGAGCTGCCCAGAGAGTAGCCAGAACTGAGGGGAGAGACCTGAACAGCGCCAAACAACTCCTGCAATAACACAATCAATATAAGCACATACAATGACAAAACAAAGAAAAGGTCAACATGTGCCAAGTAATGTGTGTATTTTATCCACTTATAGCATAATTATTATCAGGGTATGCAATTTTGTAAGATTATTAAGTCAAAATCTGGTCTATTAATTTTGTTAGATGACTAAAAAACTAAAAAGGTGTCAAAACCTGCTCATTTGTAAGCTTTTTTTTCTTTCATTAAATATAAAAACATACAGTCACTTGCTCTCAATCTTTCTATACTGATTTCAAGAATAATCTTACCACTTTTTGAGAATAACCCACAAGCTGGACTTTGCTTAGAGCAGAGTTGACCTCCTGCATTGTGTAGCACTTTTTCCATGTCCACACTTCCACAGCATCCTTCAGTGCTCCAGGAAGCAGCCTGTAGTACAAAAAGTCAATGATTACATAATTGTATTTAGGCTATTGTAAAGATACAGGTAAATTAAGGTCTTGTTTTTTTCTTGGTAGAAACCAGACTACCTTTGTATTTCCTTGTTTTTCCAGCAGGTGGCAGATTGTGGTTTAGGTACCCTTTCCATGAAGTTAACCAGCTCTTCCATCAAGAGTCTGTAGATTAAAACACACTACATTACAAAAGGTTATCCCTTGTAGTGATGAGAAGGTATGTGATATGCACTGATAACATTAGAAATAAACAGCTCTCGTTAAATGTTTTGGTAACTTATGCAAGTCAAAGATTACAAAAAAAGAGCATTTAAAGTGATGAAATACACATAAATTCTAATGTTGACAGTGTCTGATAGAAGGTCTAGAAGAGCAGATGCAGTGAATAAAGACAAAGAGCATAGTTTAGGGAATTTCCTGGATATGGCAGATGATTTGAATACCTGCCAATCTGCAGCGTGGGCTCTGTGGCGTAAACTGTACCAGTGAAACCTGTGTTCTCAGTAATGTAGGGCAGGGCCATCATACAGTGATAATTAGAGATAAGGATCACATCGATAGTAGAAAGGTCTAACAGTTCCCTCTGTTAAAAAAGGCAGTATGAATGACCAGTGACACAATTATTAGTGAAGTGGTTTAGCTTAGAATAGTTACCTCAGGGAGACAGAATTCAGGCTGCGAGTCCACAAACACTCTTCCTGCACATTCCTTTAATTCCTGAAAATGAAAAACAACTTTTTAACTGTATGACTTGATCATAGTCATTGTGTTATCTATTCTAATAAACCAAGAATAATTTGATGACCCCATTTTTGTGCAATGTTTTCATAATTAACCAGATGTTGAGAACACTTTATACATAAAGAGCGAACCTTTTCTAGGTTAATTG
Source organism: Mugilogobius chulae (assembly GCA_038363315.1). Lineage (NCBI taxonomy): Eukaryota > Metazoa > Chordata > Actinopteri > Gobiiformes > Gobiidae > Mugilogobius > Mugilogobius chulae. The sequence continues at coordinate 27,735,802 of CM076405.1, read as the reverse complement.
TACCATCTTTGGACACCCATCCTGGAAGTTTGGACAGCCTTGGACTGGGAAAAAAAGGGAAAATAAGATATATAAGTTTTTGATGCTGATATGAGAAAAAAACAGGGTTTACTGACCTGTGCACCAGAGGAAGGGGCAGAAAGTTGAGAACAGAAGTCGTATCTAGTCCACAGTCCAGCATAATAGTGGTGGATTTGAATTTGAGGACATTGCAGGGTAATGTTGGATGACCAGATAAACAATACTAACAAAAAAGAATTAAAAATTCTAATTAATTACAAAGGTTTGTAACAGCATTCCTTTAATACGGCCTGAACACATCAAAGATGCATGCGTAGTGATGCATGTATTTTAGTTTTATTGCACACATAAATAAGTCTTATAAATGCTATGAAATGCAAGTTATGAATGAACAAAACATCACGTTACAGATATTAGCATGTTAGCATTTGTGGCTAAATGTCAAATAATCGTCTTATTTTATAACTCATATTTGACGAGATTGATTTAATAAGTTATATATTATTGTAACAATCTAATTACTCACCAGCTTCATTTTATAAAACAGATAATTTAACTTTAATAGCCATAAAAGTCGCTAAAGAAGCGTCCACTGTGTTTGACTTCCGGTATCTGCTGCTACGTTATTTACAAGACGTTGCCCTCTAGCGGCGCGGAATACGTTTCTCACGCTTGTGTCAACTTTATCACTCGTAAATAGCTTTGTTTTAAGTGTACAGTTTTTGCTGTCTTATATAATTGATTCTACAAACGGTATATTTTGAGGACGATTTCGTAAACACAATAGCACTCGGATCAAATGAGAAATATGCGTTGTATTACCGCAATGCTAATGTTATTGTAGCTAACAGATGCTAACCTCATTAGCCTGATCTGTCAAACTCAAACCACTCCCAGAGACTTTTCACCTCAGTAGTACAGTTGCATTATTTGCGTAGTCATGTTACGAAACTATTGTATCGAGACAAGAAGTAATTTTGTATGACAGGAGGCGGATTTTGTTCATTGTATAGTTATGTTTAGTTAGTTGTTTGCATGTTTGGCCATGGGGGAATTGTACGGCTTTTAGTGAAGAGGATTTACGATTGGACAAAAACAGGTGAGACTTTACATTTGCGATTTACATTTGGTCCTAAAGCTAAAGTAGCAATTAGACATGGTTTACGAAATGAGCCTGATCAGGCGAATAGGAAAGTATGTATTTTGAAATATTCTTCTTTATTGTAATTAGTTAAAAACAGAAATAATGTATCACACCTTTTTCATTGTCTGTACATTTTATGTGTAAATTTGTATATTTTAGACATACACATCAGAAACATTATAATAACCTGATTTTAGTTTCTTGGTGGTATTTGATGGCTTATTAGATACAAAATTGAAATTATGTTTTAATGTTTTAATTTAAACACAACTGAAATTTGATGAAAGCCAATATTTCTATAAATTCTCATTCATAAAAATAAATCACAAAGACGTAATAACCTCTTTAAATGTTTTTGAATGTCTCTGCCTAATAACATTAATTATTAAATCAAAACTACAAATAATATTGTGTCCCATTAAAAACAAGCTGGAGAATAGATTGATAATAAAATGATAATGGTTGTAGTATTGTACATAAAGAGAGGATGTGTAAACAGTGCTTTTTTTGTTAAATATATGTCACTTATTGACTATACTGAGTAATCAATAGTCAATAAGTGACCTGTATTCCACAAAAAATGTATCAATAAATATGGATTGTTTGTGCCTCCAGCAGAATCTTTCTAAAATCTTGTGGGAAACACTGTAATATCTTCAAATGTACATGGTTTATAGTTCTTGACACAAGTTTTTGACTGTGTGTGTTTGCATTAAAGATTGTCTTTTTCCGACAGAACTGAGGCTGAGGACACTTGGACTGTTTGTGATGGGGAATAATCGCAGTAACCACCTGGGGATCCCTCCAGCCAAAGGCCCTCATCCTGTGGGCTGCACTGACTTCATGTTGGACCACACTGCTCACGTGAGTCTGATTTACTGGCGGTATATCTTATTTTACTGAAAGAAAGCAGGTTACAGTTTTAGAAAATATGGAAAATGACTGTTTCTGATACTTAGCTGTAATAAATTGTTTTATGTTTTAATAAAGCATGAATTAACCTAATTTATTATGAACAAATAATTCATCAACCACAATTCAGACAATCGTTAATGAACTTACTACACAAATCTTTCCTCTAACATTATTCCTGCATTTATAAGGTACACTGTATTGTCATCTGTATTTATGACCGATTCATTCTTAAAGAGAAGCTAAACCCTAAAATAAGTTTTTTTGGCTGTTAAACCATGTATATGGTGTTTAAATAGCATTGTCTACTGTTCAGAGTCATTTTTTGGCATTTTCAGTGCAAACTGATCAAATTAGCAGATTTCAGGTCAAAATAGTCACAAACTGGCTGTGTCTCTCATGTCAGCTCCAGGTTCTCTGTGACCTCAGTGTGTATTTTCCACTCAAAATGAAGCACTAATTGCAGACACCTGCTGTCAGTCCAATCAGACTGCTGCTCTCCTCTCTGAGCCCCTCCTTTGCCCTTCTCCCAATGCTTTTCAATGAGTTTGCTGTGTTTGAAATGTGTTTGTGGGTGGAGTTTAGGGGGTGAGCTTCTCTTTAATAATCTAGTTGCTACCATTTAAGTGTCAGTTCAAACTTTACTTAAGGTGTAGTTATTATTAGTTTATTCTTAAGTGGTACCACCAATACCTGTTTCACATTCACTCCAATATGGCTGCAACAAAAAATGAGTTTAATACTTGACTAATCTATTTCTAATGAACATTATGAACATTATTTTGTGTTTAATTTACCTACTTAGTGTGTTTTACCATTATTGCATAGCAATATAGATCTAAAATGCAGTATTAATATTCATATTTAGTTAAAAAATTACTTACGTGTCTCATGGTTATCAATTAGGGTAATTGATAACCATGATTAGTCAGGTCATAGAATAATTGAAGGCACTAAAAGATAGTAACTGTGACATTCTCACAAGTCACATTCTCATTTGTCAAAGAGAAAGTTTAATTTTATAAAGCCTATCAAAAATTTGAAGAAAAGTTTCACGCTGGACTTTGAGATGTGAAAAAAGTTAAAGTTTTACTGTTTTTTTGTCTCCGTTTCCACATCGATTAAATTGTAATTTTCTCTCTTTCTCTCACACAGTTATTGTAACATTAGTTTTGACATCCCTTGAAAAACACAATTGTTCAAACAAATCACATAAAGAAAAATGTATGAAAACATAGCAATAGTTTATTTTGACAGCCGAATATGTAATTTCTGCTATAGTAAATACTCATTTAGTTTTGTCTTATAACTCCTTTACATTTATATCTATATTTTAACACAAGAATCTGTCCCTCATTTCTCCTGGACAGGGCAGCTTCTTCCGGCTGTACTATCCGTGTCAGGAGTCGGATAAAGCGGAGAAGCCCGACTGGGTTCCTTGTAGAGAATACTTCAACGGTTTGGCCGATTTTATGAAAATGAGCAGGTCGTCTGCGATCTTCAACTACCTCTTTGGTAAATTATACTTGTAACCTTTGTTTTATGGATTAATGTGACGCAATTGCAATCCAGAATTATTGGACAACACTAAACCAGGATTTTCTGTTAAAAAAAAAGACTATGGATCCCTTCATAGTCAAAAAACAAAACACATTTGTAATGATATAGTTATGCTTTAGGCTTGTAGAATTGTAATAAACGTACATAAGTAAATATATTTAATCTGTAAGTAATGTTTTCTACTTTGAAGATACAATAAGTGACTTTTACATGATCGTACACTAAGTAAATATTTTCAAACATGGATCACTTTCAATATTGTTGTTGTGTATAAAATTGTGAGAAACAGTACTAATTTACAGGAGATATTTGCCAGGAGACATTTTATGATTAAAGAAGTTTTACTGATCTAAAATGTAGTAAGTTATATATTAGAGTTGCAACTAACAATTATTTTGATAGCTAGTCGATTATCAGTTTCGATTAATCAATTAGTTGTTGAGAACATCTGGAGATGGGTCCCCGAGCGCTGCACTGCGGCGATCACTGCTCCTGAGGAGATGCCCCAGAGGCATTGAAGGATGGGTCAAATGCAGAGGACAAATTTCCCTACGGGGACAATAAAGTGTACAATAAAGAAAAGTATACCTTAGATTGTGAAAGAATTTTATTCGATTTAATTAAGTCCCAGGTCTCATTATTAAAAAAATTCTAGTGTCATTCTATGGTAATTACTGCTTTGTCTCAGCACATTACATGATTTGGAGTTTGAGTATAGTTAAGTAAACACATACTAAGTTGTTTAATTATTGCGAATGTATTAGTGTAATGTATTAGTTACAGTTAATTGATAACTTTTTGCAGTTCTAATATACATAGATCACAATTAATATTTAGTGGAATTACAAGTTATTTTTGAAAAGCAAACTCGATTGAGCAAAAATATATAAATAATAAATCTTGCTTTATTGGCAAATTTGCTCATAATTAAACTTAGTGAGTCAAATTGTCCAAAATCTTGTTAAAACAAAAGCAGACACTTAGTTATGACTCATGTAAATAAGCTCTGTTAATATGTTTGTGTGACTTTGGGGTTAAACGTGTCAGCTGAATTAGCACAGTTATTGAGGTTAGTTATTGGGTCAGTTTCATAACCTCGGACTTGACCAAGAGAATATGACACTAACCACAATCCTTCACTGTGTCTTTGCTTGTTCTTAAAGTCATTGTTGTAGCTGTTTTTTATGATAAATATCTATGTTTTTACTAATGTTTTGTGATATTAATTCATCTTTTCCTTCACTTTGAAATAATTTGTGTACATTGTGTTGCTGTTCAAATAATCTTGCCTTGCCTTTCTACACCAAAGCAATCACAAACTGTATGTAATTCAAGTTCTTCTGTAAATAATGTATTTGTGCGTTGCAGGCGCCTTTAAGATCCCAGCCTACATGGACGCTCCCTTTAGAGCTGCTGAGAAGTGTCCTGTTGTAATTTTTTCACACGGCCTGGGAGCGTTTAGGTAACTACAACTACTACCCTCATGTTTTACTATTAAACACTATAAGCAGCTTTATAAATGGCAAGCTAGGGGGACATTTGTAGTCTTTTAGTAAAATTGTATTTAACAAGGAGGGTTTTTCTCAAGGCTTCTGCACACTAGAGGGATTTTGGCCCGATCTTAAGTAAATAAGTATTAAGTTACCTAATAGACACTAGGATTGTAATAGTACAATAAAAACAAAATGCTAAAACACAAATTTTGTTCAAATTGTTGTCAAATTGTCAGTTTGAGGCCCCTGCTCAAGAAGAAAATCATACTATTGAGCACACCTGAAAATAAGCTGCACCAACCACATTTAAAAAGGGGGAAAAAGTGCATATATTGGCCACGTTTGTAGGTCATGTCAATAATAAGTCAGTGAGAATCTATATTTTTGTTGCATCATTACATAGACTGCAAAGTAGTAAAAAAAAAAAAAAAGAAGTGGCTTACAGTCTGAAAAGCATGATACTATGAACACTCCTTAGTTTAGCTGCTCTATCTTATCTAGCATTTACTTTATCAACTTGCCTAACCCATTCCTGAATATTAGAGTTATATTTTTATCTGTGCATGCTGGATAAAGTTTACAACAATGCATTATTTTAATATAAATTCATTTCATGGCACGTCGTCATTATTTATCGTTGATCTTATGGATTATTGTTATGTTATCTTTGTCCCAGGACTTTGTATTCAGCCATTTGTGCAGAACTGGCGTCTCGGGGCTTCATCGTGGCGTCAGTCGAACACAGGTAACATTTACTCTAGTAAAAGTGTTTTTTGGAGTTGGACGTTAAAGTAAAGTCCTGCCTGAATGTGAAGAAAAAGTTTATTTCTTAGTCTGCTGTCAAGTCTCGTCAGGACTTTGCTACTAATTATACACTTGATACAGATTCTTATTTCGTATAACAGTTGGTTTATCTGCTTGTCTATTATTGTGTTAGATTTTTCTAACATTCAGTTTGAGGTAACTTTTAGGCGCTGGGGTTTTTCATTTGAAATACAATCTAGTAAATATAGAGATTGTAAACTTTAGCCATAAGAATCCAGACTGATAGCTCTATTTTACTTGAATTGAGGAATTTTCCAAGCTATTGAAACTTATCAGAAACAATGAAGCTGGAGTCTGTAGATGAGAGCATACACTGCAAAACTATATATGTTGACTTGCTTAAAATGCCTTGGAATCAGAATTTTAATCCAGATTCGAGCTATTTTAACTGGATAAGATTTAACTGCTTTATGTAATGTGGAATATTTCACTGTTTTCAAGACATTTTTCACTGGTTATAAGACGATTTGGCTTAAAACAAGAGAACAGGTGTCTTAACCCACTGGCAAATACTTTGGCTCAAAATAAGAAGCAATGTCTTGAAATCAGTTCGAAAAACTTTGAAACAAGGAAAATAATCTATGTCTCTACAATAAATCAAAGTTAAATTAGTCAAAATGCTTGAAAGTAGGTATAAATCCTAGAATCAAGCAACATTTACTTTAATTTTTGCAGTGTAGAATGACTTGCTTCAAAACTGATATTTAAAAGGTTATTTAAATTGGGAGAGAAGAAATTACCTTAATAAAAATGGCTCACCCTGTAACTTTTTAGCCTCCCTAAAAATTGGATATAAATGTGATATATTTACATTGAACTAAAAACATGTTAAAATGTCTTTACAGTGTTTATATTTACACAAAATTTACTCTTTTTTAATGTCCCGGAGAACCCTTCTCATGCTCGTTTCCATAGCAATGTTGTTTTTGCTGTAATATTCCACAGTATGAGATGAAATCGATCTATATCCTTGAAGAATGTTCCCTATAGTTTTACTTTCTGTATCAGTGGGATTATCCAGGTGATTATTCAGCTTCATGAAGTTGCTCAGTGTCACTTTAAGTCAAGGTTTTTCCTTGGGCTAGACCCAATGTATCAATATCGATATATATCCTGATGAACTTGGTGGCAATACGCGTAGCAATACAGGGAGGTGTAACGAGATACTTAAACTCATAAAAACTTTTACAATTCTGACTCCGGATTGCTGCTTTATCCATTAGACACTTGTATCAAACATGAAAACAATGTGAAAATACAAATGTTCTGCATTTTCTCATTCTTACTTAATACATAATACTTTTCTATAGTTTTGTTTGGGTTTTTTTTTTTTCAAATTTTTTTTTTTGGTCAGTAAAATATATCTTTATGTTTCGTATTGAGAAAATTGTAAATCGTGTAAGAAGGCTCTTAGTAATACCCATCCCCAGTTTTACCAGTTTTTTGTGGTCTTATACTCCAATTTTCTTCCGATAATAGATTTTTTGATTACTTGTTCATGTTATTTAGTATTGATAGTCATTTATGTCACTGGTTCCTTACCTTTTTTGACTAGAGAACCCCTAAATTTCTCTCTAACTTGGGATTTTTGCTAAATAAATGGGTTTTCTTGTTGAACAGTGTCCATTGTTACTCATTTATTTTTCTTTTTTCCATGAAATGTAGGTTTAAAGTTCCCTTAAGTTATTCCCTGACCACAAAACAATTTAAAATTAAAGCCGCAAGCGGCGATAAAGGCCCTCGCCCCGGCACGAACCGCCCTGCCTCGCAACCGCCCTGCCTCGCGACTGCCCTGCCTTGCTGTCATCCTAAAAGCGAAACAAATCCAACATCAGACCAAAAAACTTATGTTTTTTTGTTCATATTATAATGTTTGTGAACTTATATAGGGGGCGCTATAGCATAGATCTTTCCCATGGTTAGACGGATGTATGAAAAGTCATCCCAAGTATAACTAAAGCAAATTTCAAGTAGGTCAGACAAAGTATAAGCGATGTACAACAAGTGTTTCGTAGTAGTCACAGGTTTTTCATTGGCCACGCCCACATCATACAAAATATGACATGGCTTCAATATAACTTTTTGTCTGGATTCATGAGCTAAATGCATCTGCCAAATTTGGTGCATATCATTAAAAGTGAAATTTTGAAGGTATTGCTAGGGGGCGCTATTGCATAGATCTTTCCCATTGTTAGACGGATGTATGAGGAGTTATCCCAAGTATGACTAAATCAAATTTCAAGTTGGTCAGACAAAGTTTGAGCGATGTACACCAATTTATTCGCTGTAGTCGTAGGTTTTTCCTTGGCCACGCCCACAGCATACAAAATATGACATGGCTTCAATGTAACTTTTTATTTGGATTCATGGGATAAATGCATCTGCCAACTTTGGTGCATGTCATTGAAAGTGCAATTTTCAAGGTATTTCTAGGTGGCGCTATAGTACAGTCCACTTCAAAAATATTTACTACAATCTGTACAGAATATGAGTGTGCATAACTCAGGCAAATTTCAGAGTGATTGAGGTTTTTGTGTGCAAATGATAGCTGTTCAAAGTTACCGTAAAAAAGCATGTTTTTTGCCAGGCCGCTACGTAACAACCGTAAAGTGTATCCAAAAATCTCCGATGATTCTGAATATTTCATGTGTCACGATGGTCTGGGCCAAGTTTGAGCTTGTTTGGGTGAAAAACCTAGGACTAGTTCACAAAAACATTTGTCGTGTCAAATTTAATTTCAAAATGTATTCCAATATGGCCGACTTCCTGTGTGTCTGAGGGCGGAGCTACAATTATATGTTATGTTTGTCTCGGGATGCTCTATCAATCCACCAAATTTCATGCACCTACTCCAAAAAAAGCCTGTCAAAATTCCCATAGACTCAATTTCCAGGGGGCGCCGTCGAGCCATTTCGGTTTCGCCGTCTTGAGTTTGCCCACTCAAACGGGATTTTCATCTGTCCCAATCACTCTGCCAAGTTTCACGAAAATCGCCCCGTGGGAAAGGTATCAAATTTGCGATCTCTGACCGAGAAATATAATAATAATAATAATAATAATAATAAGAAACCGAGCAAAAACAATAGCCCCGGCCGATTCTCGGCTCGGGCCTAATAAGATCATTATTAGATTTCACCTTCTTTTAAAGTCTGAAATCATTCCAAGTACGCCAGGAAATTGCTGATCCAGTTAACAATGATTTATATATTGATTATTATTAGACTTGTGATATTTTTGAACCCAAGTGCAGTCTGAGAAACAAAGAAAAACCAGGGAAAAGTTCAGCGGCCGCCCTCTGACTCAGCATAAGTCTGAAATGTGATTATCCCTCTATTTACTTTTGGGTTTGTTGGCTAATACAATTTAATCTGAAACACACTTGCACTCGTGTGAGTCAGAGTCAACATTAGCTTAGCATTAGCCCGCACAGACATGCCTGTGTGTTTGTCTGTGCAGTAGGAGGCTAAAGGCTGCGCAGACAAAGGCAGAGACCAGCTCATCACATTTCTTTGGCGTGTACACACAAGAGGGCCGTATGGAGATGAGGCTCATAATGGACAAGTGGAGTTTCATTCAGTTTTAGCGGCGAGCTAGCGGCTAAAACCGCAGACAGGCACAGGGTTTGAGTGACCCGGTGAACTGTGCGGACGTGATCAGAGCGTGAAGAGTCACAGGTCAAACCAAAACGTGGTCAACCATTACTTCTTTATTTATTTAAAGTAGGGTGACCAGATTTTCAAATTTAAAAACTTGGACACACTTGAGTTTTTTTGTGAAAATAACAAAAAAAAATAGGTATATTCTTATGCATTTAGTCAGTTCGAGGCTCCTTCACTCTCATGTTTATTGTCTAAAACTTTTGTCAGTGCAAATGTATGCATTTATGTTGTATTTTGGTATTTTCAAGCACAAGTTTTGCCTATTTTGAGTAAAGAAAAAGCAATATATTCCTCTCTTCACTGTTGAGAAGCGTCAAAATGGCCAAAAATCAGGACAACTGGGACATGTCTTGTGTAAAACTGGGACAAAACAATGGTTTTGGATACATTTGTCGGGACATGGGGCACAGGGCTCTAAATACGGACTGTCCCAGGTAAATAGGGACGTCTGGTCACCCTAATTTAAAGTAAAGCCCACAAAGTATTGCATTTTTCTAATTTTTACTTTGTAAGGTAAGGTATACTTTATTGTCCCTGTAGGGAAATTTGTCCTCTGCATTTGACCCATCCTTCAATGCCTCTGGGGCATCTCCTCAGGAGCAGTGATCGCCACAGTGCAGCGCTCGGGGACCCATCTCCAGGTGTTCTTGCTAGGCTTGGTCAGGACTACCGTAGCTGGAGGATATTACCCTAACATGCATGTTATTGGTTGGTGGGGGAAACCGGAGTGCCCGGAGAAAACCCACCCAGACACGGGGAGGAACATGCAAACTCCACACAGAAAGGCCCGTGCGGGAATCGAACCCGCGACCTTCTTGCTGTGAGGCAAGAGCGCTAACCGCTCAGCCACTGTGTCGCCTTGTGGTGTGATAGTCCTTGTGGTAAACATGTATCATAGTTTTACAGCAGCTAAGCTGAAAATTACATAAAAAATGTCAAAATGCTAAGACAATTTACTCACAACTGACAGTTTTAGCAAGTGCAGGGTGACCAGCTGTCCCTATTTTCCCAGGACAGACCCTATTTTGAGCCCTTCATCCCATGTCCCAGCAAATGTATCCAAATCCACTTTATTTGTCCCAGTATTCCTGATTTTTAATACTCTGACACTTTTCATCAGTGAAAAAAAAGAATATAATGCTATTTCTTTTTGTCAAAATAGAAAAACGTTTGGAAATTCCTTGGAAATTATCCAAACATGAGAAAAAATGCACCAGTTTGCAGAAGACCGAAGTACCAAATTATTTATGTGAGTGTGAATGAGCCACAAATTGACTAAGTGCATAAGAATATACTTACTGTATTTACTCATTATTTTCACCAAATGGTCATTACCCTCCGCAAAAACTCGTGCGTGTCCCGGTTTTTAATTTTGAAAATATGGTCATTCTAGGCATGTCGGGATATTATAATTTCTCAAATTGTAACTTCTGTGTCCTTTATGTAGGATTATGGCCTACATTGTTACAATGTGGTTGCTAGGTAACAATTACATAATTACCTCTACATATTATCATGTCACATTTTCTGGACAAGAGACAGTTATAGACCTTATCAAAATAGTCCAATTTATGAAAATAAGAAAAGCTTTAAGTCAAATCAAGAATATAATTATGTTCACTATGTTTTACTGAAAAAAGTAGTCCCGTAGCTCATATGATTCTCTCATTTGTCTTATTTTGACATATTTTTTAGGTGATAGCCCCAGTTTCTGATAGTTTTTATATTGGTAAAGTTGTAGTTTTAGGGGGAAAAAAGCAACAAATTAAAGTTTTAAATTACAGAATGTACAGCCAGCGATAGAGATATAAATATAAAAGTCTCTCCATCTTTATCTCATCATCTTTTCTTAGACGTGCCGGGATTGATTCTGTTTTTTGGACAGTTTGAGCAATACTTTAACTTAATAATGTTGTAATCGGGTAATATTATTTCATTCATATGGATTTTGGACCTTGTTAACAATATAGTTGCATTTAGGGATGTTCGAATAATCAATATTTGTGATTTTCCAAGTCACAATTTAATTGTAAGAAAATAATAAAATAAAATAATAATAATAATCAGGTGAAATTAGGGCCAATTAAGGCAGAAAAAAGGGCCAATATTTGTTATTGATGTGTTATATGCCAGATGAATACATTTTGCTGTTGCATTTACTGAAGTAAAAGTAAATGTGTGATTTTGTGCCCCTTGTTTCTGATTTAAAATTCCCAATATTAGTATCTGTAAATATATCGATTTGATTTACATAAAGTGTGATTTCATAAAACTGGTCACAAGCTTAAGGAAAAGTCACATTTGACAAAGATAAAATGAACAAAATGAACTGTTGTTTGGTTGAAATCGAGAAAAATCATAACTACAATAATCATAATTGGTGTAACTGTTTTATTTCCACAGAGATGAGTCGTCTTCAGCCACATATTATTACAGAGAAATGACGGAGGAGGAGAAGGCCAAGCAGCGTGTGCCTAAAACCTGTGCCTCTGACCCAGACAACCTGCTGAAGGTTTGGATGTACTACAGAGCGCTGAAACACGGAGAGAGCGAGTTTCCCCTCAGGAACAAACAGGTACTGGACCTTCAGCCTTAATATGAGGAACATTTGAACACCTAATGATCTCTTTCTGAACCTGACTTTTGTCCTAACGCCTAACTTACACAATTACAAGCAATGCCTCCACCAACTATTTAGATCGAGAATAGACAATAGTTCCAATATTTTCTGGTTTCTGTGTAATTTCTCTGTAAACAGCCAGCTTACTTAGCTGTGAACTTTTGTGACTTACCCACCCACTTAGGTCTGGGTAATATGTCAAAAAATTATTAACACAATTTTCTTGGAGCCAGATCACAATTTTTATTTTGGAATGATTCTTGAAATTATCTATTTTCTTATTGCCTTTAACGTAAATACAATTCTCTGCTTTTTCTGAAAGTTCCTACTTTACTGTCAATGGCTCCAGCTGTCAAAGATTGACCAGAGAAAACGCAACCAAGTCTTTAAAAAAAAATCCCATAACAAGTGACCTCAGCCCTTCAATAAAACATTATTAAAATAATGTCTGTGTCATTGCAAAACACGTTTCTAACCATTTCAAACAATTTCTAGCATCAACATTGACTTTTAGGCATGAAAATATGTTAAAATTCCATGTTTGAGTCATAAATCGATATAGTTCCATAAATTAAACCTGAAAAAACATTTATGGCTTGAAATTGCAGCCTATAAATACACAACCTTCAAAATTCATAAGAAAAAAAAAAAAGCTCAAAGCCGCTATAAAGAAGTTGGTAACTCTGAAGATAAGAGAAGTAGATTGGAAATATAGCCTGTATTTGAACACAGATGCATTAAATAGAAAAATGCAAAATTCTGATATGATGATTTTATCAAAAAAGAAGTTTGTGACAATATTGCCCAGCCCCAGTATTCCTGGTGGTTTTCTGGACAGTTGTCAAGTCTGCAGTCTTCCCCGTGTTGAAACAATGATTGGTGGGTGACAACATCCATGCCCTGCAAAATTTGGGCTGATTTCTTCTTTATTTATTTTTTATTTTTTACCTGTGTTTGTGGGTTTTACAAGCTGGAACCCCAAAATATGCAAAAAATTAAGGAATTAAGGAAATAAACTTTTCAATGATATTCTAACTATTTTGGGAAGGGTCTGTGTATCTATAAACAAACTTAATGGTAACACTTGTCATAAATGTCATTGGATCAGTTGTACAAAATTGTGCAGCTCTTTCTCCTCTACTTTCTCTCCTAAAATAATTAATTTAGCAAACAATTCAAAGAGCTTTTGAACATGTTGCTTTTCTAGCTCTGAATAAAACATAACTGTTGCTGCAGGTGAAGCAGAGAGCAGACGAGTGCATCCTGGCTCTGGAGAGACTTGAAGAAATCAACTCAGGACGACCGCTGCAAAACGTGTTGAAGACAGAGTTTGACTGGACCACACTGGAGGTAACTGCAATGATGAAATACTGATCTCAAAATATTTATTAAAGAAGTGAAACTACGCACAAGCCCAGTTGCACTTTTACTTGTTTTGGATATGCCTGGATGGCTCAAAAAATGTCATAACTCTAATTCTGTGTTGCCTAAAATTCAAACCTTGAATGTTCCTTTTTCTAGTAAATGCTTTGTCTCAATGCTAGTATTCACAAAGAGTCAGATGTAGGGCTGCAACTAACGATTATTTTGCTAATCAATTAGTTGGGCGATTATTCTTTCGATTAATCGATTAGTTTTTCAGAACCCTAAAGTCACTTGAAAACAAGATTTTTGCCAAATGAGGTTACGTCGCTTTAGGCCGTCCTGGAGTCGTAGATTTTAGTGTTGTCTAAAGATAATCAAATATTTGTCAACACTAAAACTGGTATCAAAACTAGATACTAGATACTTTAAAACCAGATTGTATAGAAATGTTGGCCCAAATTACAAAAAGTGTAGTGTTTAATGTAAAATTTGAGCAATTCTTCTATTTTAGTCGAAATATGAAACATTTTGATGCCTTTGAAACCTAAAATGAATGTGTAATGCCTTGTTGAAAGTGTGGTAGTTTATTAAAAATAGGTCAAATGCAAAATTAGAATGATTCACTTCACAGTGTTGTGTTATATGGCCCCATTTGAAAAAAGTTTGGATTCAACTTTTGTATTACTTCCAGAAAGTTACACAGTGTGACTTTAACGGTTTCATACAGCCAACAGCTCAATCTGTTGTTAGCCAATCTAAAAGCTAATGTTAACTCCAACACACATAGGACTAGACCTTCTGAAACTGTGTTGCCATGTTCTACAGAACTCTATGGACCTGTGCAAGTTGGCAGTGATGGGACACTCGTTTGGAGGAGCCACTGCCATCGAGGTTTTGTGTAAAGAGGTCAAATTCAAGTAAGTGTATTTACTCTTGTCTGACTCTGGATTAGACGTGTGGACATTTCTTAAACTGTGTCTGTGTTTTCCTGGAGGTGTGGCGTAGCTCTGGACGCCTGGATGTTCCCTTTAGACGAAGAGATCTTTCCTCGAGTGAAGCAGCCCATCTTCTTCATAAACTCCGAGAGGTTCCAGTGGGCGGGAAACATCAGCCGCATGAGGAAGCTGGACTCTGCGCTTATACAGAGGAAGATGATCACTATCAGGTATTAACTCTAATCATAATACCGCAGCTAGTTCCTCTGACATTGTTTTAACGTTTTGTGTGACAGAGGAACCGTGCACCAGAGCTTCCCAGACTTCACGTTCCTGACGGGAGACTGGATTGGGAAGTTCATGAAGCTGAAAGGAGAGATTGATCCTGAGGTCGCCATAGACCTGTCCAACAAAGCCTCGCTGGCATTTTTACAGAGGCATCTGGGTGAGCAAACATCAATGCATGAAACATATAAGAGCGTATTACATTTTCAGCTGGCACTAACAAGCTAGCTAAGATCTGCACTGTTGCTATGACATCATCAGTTTTAGTACAAATATTTAGCCCTAAACTTCATACTTCATATTTCTACCCATAATTATCAGTAGATGTGTAGTTCTTTGGTTCACGCAATCAAGCATCTAAGCTTGTTCGGTATGATTTGAATGATTTTGGAGTGGTCCCTTTTGTTTTTCTTTATAACTGTTAGCATTGGCTCACCAAAAATGATCTGCTGGTACAAACCTATTGATTACATTTAGGAGAGGTCAGAGCCTTGCTGCAAATCATGAGTTTACATATTAGTATTTTATTGTATACAAAAATTAGCACGTAAAACTGCCCTTTAAGCTAAAGGTTAGCAAACTTAGGGTGACCAAACGTGCGTATTTACCTGGGACAGTCCCTTTTTTAAGTCCTGGGTCCCATGTCCCTGCACTTGTATTCAACGCCACATACTGTATTTGTTCAAGTTTTACTCAAGACATATCCCAATTGTCCTGATTTTTGAACACTCCAACACTTTTCAACAGTGAAGGAAGGGATAAATTGCTATTTATTTAGTCAAAATAGAGAAAATCGAGTTTCAAAATTATCAAAACATGAGGAAAAAAGGCACCAATTTGCACTGAAGTTTCAGAGAATATACTTGAGTGTGACTGAGCCATGAATTGACTAAATGCATAAGAATATACTTACAGTATTATATACCGGTAACTGCTATTTTCAGCACATGTTCATTACCCTCCGCAAAAACTTGTTGTCCCAGTTTTTAATTTGGAAAATTTTGTCATTCTACGTAAGCTTCAAGCTTTTGTGCATCTTTAATGACCATCAAATGTCTTCTTTCACATGTTTCTTGTGAGAAGAACAGACAAATATCAATACAATACAAAAAAGACCTAATTTGGCCTAAAGTTAAAACAATAGACATTTTAAAAATCAAAATACTGAAGCTCATTATACCGTATTGACCTATGTATGCCGGTAGTGACTTTATCAGCTCATTTGTTTACCTTTATACATTGCTTTGACCATTGTTTGCCTATGGAAGTTCTGCAAACCTGCTGTTAAAATGACAGGTTAGCCTTTTTTTCCGGGCAACAGTTGACGTTCCACCCCAAGCTCTGTAATGAAAACCTTGTGAATTTTTCAGGGATTGATAAGGACTTTAACCAGTGGGACCCTCTGATCGACGGAGAGGATGAAAACCTGATCCAGGGCACTAATGTCACAGTACTGCAGTCGTCCATCTGAGCCGGTCTGGACCCATCAAAGACCCGGGGTTTGGATGGGACAGTCCTCTTCCCCTCTTAAAGCCTTTGAACACTGGTGTGATGAATTTGACGAAAGCTCTACCTCAGCAGAAGAAGTGCGTCGCTGTTTTGTTTGAGACTTGAAGCAGTCTAGTGTTACCGTGGCAACCGAAACCAGGAAGCCCTGACTTCAAATATGGGGTTAATGCTAGCTAGTCGGGTCTGGAGGCAGGGACAATGATTAAGTTTAGGGGAAAAGGGTTAGAGTGATGGGTAAAATTGGGAAAAAGGTTTGGGTAAAAGTTAAGATAAAAAAATATAACAGTTTAGGCCAGTTTTTCAACAGAAATAAACTCATTACCATGGCAACCAGTTCAGTTTTGTCCCTCCCAACCCGACTATCTAGCATTAACTTTCATATGGGGCTGTTTTAAGTGTG
Organism: Mugilogobius chulae; assembly: GCA_038363315.1. NCBI lineage: Eukaryota > Metazoa > Chordata > Actinopteri > Gobiiformes > Gobiidae > Mugilogobius > Mugilogobius chulae. The sequence continues at coordinate 27,719,074 of CM076405.1, read as the reverse complement.
ACGTCCCGGGTTCAACTCCTCCACAGACACAAACACCAAAAATACGGACTTTGCCTGAACATTCTGAGGAATTAGACATACCAGGGGACAAAAACTGTTTTAAAGGGGACATTTTTTGATTTGTAACAGCAATACTGATCTTTCAAAACTGTAGAACAAATAAGCTCTGCCTCATTGTGGCATTTACCTGTAACTAGCAGTAGATTTTCAATTGCATGCTTTTTAGGGCTGTAAGAGTCGAACTAAAATAAGCTCGACCGATTGATTAGTCAACGAAAAAGGCTGCATGGCAAAGATCTTAAGTTTCTTTGTGATGGAAACATGTATCAGATATAAACTACAACTCTACGTGAATTTACACAAAACTATCTATTAATAAATATCATGAAACAACGGTTTAAACTCCAAAATCTAAATATTCTTCGTTGTACTGTACTGACATGATTTTCTTTATCCACATACAAGAGACGCACAAAGTTGTGAATAGTCGCCAAAATCTAGCAATTAGGATTGTTGCTAAATTTTTCCACTAATTAATTCTACGGCTTCTAATTTCTGTTCCATAATAATATATATTCTAAATCAGTTATTACCATTTTGGCACACATCGACCTATTTATTGACTAAACAAGATATACAATAAAACTGTTTTTAAAAATGTATTTCTTTTTGGTGCTTTAGATCTCGCCATGTAGCACTTACGAGCAGAGGTGGTAAATAACTAAGTATTTTTACTGAAGTACTGTACTTAAGTTTTTTTGTTTTGAGTATTTGTACTTCACTTGAGTATTAAAAAATTTGGCGACTTTTTACATTTTTCTAGAAATATCTTTTTTCTTCTATCTATCTCAATTTTTTTTCCCTTCAGTGCAGTCTTGCTGTGTTGTTGAAAGTCAATACTTTTTCCAGTTAAAAATTATCAAAACTTTCTGATTTCTAACAGTAACCTATTTGCCACAAGATTAAAACAAAGTATAATTATGATAATGTCAACATAAAGCTCATTTCACACAATGCAGCAAGCACAGACTATGTGGTTTTACTTTTTTACTCAAGTAACTTAACAATGTTGTACTTTTGTACTAGTTTCAGCAGAACTTTGACTTTTACCAGTCATTTTTTACACAAGTAACTGTACTTTTACTTGAGTAGTAAACGTACTTTTGCCATCTCTGCTTACAAGTTTTTTTAAATAAACCTAACTAAGCACAAGGGTAAGGAAGACGTGAAAAGAAATTTCAAAGCACAACACAGACAGTACTAAATAACTTTGATACTAATGAAGAGACACTGTAGTGGTAAGGTGAGATCATTAAAGAAGAAATCTGTCCCCTTTAAAATACCAGTCTACAAGTTTTAACCAGTTATATAATAGTAAAACTATTGGATGATGTATGCCTGAAAATTGTTCATTGTACAACCATTTCAAAACAACTTGCATTACTTTGTGGTTAAAACCTCTGAACGTGACATGAATTCAGTTGAACCCAGGTTGACGACATCACTTGACAGTCCCCACGGTCTCAGCTGTGTATATATTTGTAAATCGATCGTTATGCTGTGCTTCAGACGTTGCCTGCAGTGTGATTATGTGAACTTGAATAGGACAGATATCATTCAGTTTGGTAAATCTGGACAGACACGAGAATGTACCTTCAACAATGCAATAATATTAAGTTAACCTACGATGTTTAACTGTGATTTTAACACTAATACTGAACCAGTCGCCCGTGTGCCTCCACAAACCTTCTTTAATTCATACTTTTCTACATCTGTCATCCACAATATCTGCCAATAATAAAATTGAGTTTGTATAAAAGTATGTTTCGTTTGACTTGTGCTCATTGATATAAAAAGTCAAAACACGCATTTGTAATTATTTATTGTGCAAACATAAATTGTGTAATATTTAGTTATTCTTCACACATAAGAACTTGCTTTTGTATTGACAGAACTCTTCAAGTCAGGCAAAAATATTGACAAAAGTTAACAAAAGATTCAAATTTACAGTTTCTTCTTTAAGATTCTACAAATTTCTCATTGGGCAAATTTAACAGAACTGCTTCAAAAACCTGTAATGTCCACTCAACCAGATTTGCACAGGACTTGGAACAACGTTTGAGATTAATACATAACTAAAAAACTAAAAGCACGAGTTAAATAACTGATGTAGGACTTGTTATTCTTCGGGCAGACGCTCCAGCGCAGAGCCGTCCTCGACAACAAGAGAGAGGTGAGTGACTTTAGACAGCTGAGCCTCTGGTGGATAAATAAAATAAAACACGTATAAAACAATTCTAGCGTACCATGAAATCATCTCTGAACTGTTTATTAGGAAGAGACTATAAAGGGCCCTCTTTAGTTCACTATCTGACAAACCAAGATTTTGGACATCCTAAAAATATGTTGAAATATTTCCATTTTCAGTCAAATCAAACATTCTGGGATAGATCAGACAAAAACGTAATGGTTGTAGGGTTGTGATTATCAAATGATTATTGCTCTAGTTCAGCCGGTCCTAAACTCCTCAGACCTTTGCAAACCTTCTATTGGACCAAAAATTCCATGAGGCTTCACAATAATATTACCACGCACTTTAAAATAATATAAAATGTTTTTTGTTTTCACATTAAACTATAAAAAGAACACAGATGACAATGTCTATGTGATGCAAAGTTAATTTCAAACAAAATTTTCTTTTGTGTTTGTTATGTGGAAACTAAAATTCTTTGTTTGATTCAGAGAGTACTCTGTGTGCTCATTTTTTCACCAAGTACTACGTTTATCATATACTTTTTGGTGGAAAACACAAAGTTTACTTATTTACAACTAAAAATGTTAGCTACCCCAACTTTAATGTAAATAATTATGATTGCTCGACTACACGTTCAAAGTCTTGTGTTCCTTTGAGTTACTCACATATAGATTTACAACAGATAATCTTTTATGAGACAAATGTATCCATTCATATAGCTGCCGATGCTCTGATTGCTCTTGTATGTATCATCCAGACAGAAGCTAAAGACATTAGATGTACCACTCCACTTAAAACAAAATTTAAGTGGACGATGATATTCTTTTGTTCAGACCACCAGATACTTGTTTGCTCTAAGAAGGTTCAGAAACAGTTAAAATTGGGGCTAATTTTTGTCAGAAAAAATAAACCTGCATCATCAAGGATGATCTTTATCCAGGCTTTCAGTATTTCTGTATAAGAGCTACATTTGTTTCAATAGAACTTTGTCATCTGTACTTCACCACTGTCTTCAATACTGTACTGCTGGAGAAATCTGTCAACCTGCTGAGCATCCTCCTCAAAACATATTCGTAAACATAAGCACTTAACTGGAAGTCATTGTGTACATTTTAAAGTGTCACATTTAAGGACGTAATTGAAAAAGTAATTCAAGATGCACAAAAGAGAAGAAATATCTACATACATACCCAAACTGTCGTCAGCAAAAGATTCTTCTGTCAGCGTGTCGTCACTGGAGTCCTACAGAGAAACGCTAAATCAATGTTGTGTTCTTGTATGTACAACAAACGTTATACTCTTTCTTGATTCACCTCCATTTGTTTGAGCAGACTCTCGTCCAGAGACTCGCTGCTCTCACTTTCTGTGGATAGATCTTCTCCTGAAACAATGAGGTGAGTGTAAACCAGAGCTGTGTGTAAAGTCTCAGCTGTTTTTCTCTAAGAGTACAATACCTGTGCAGAGATCTGTGGTGCTGGCCTCTTCAACCAGACAGCTCATGTGCTCAGCCAAAGAAGTCTGAACAAGAGGAAAAACATGTCTTTAAATAGTATTTGCTATGTTATAATTACAGTGTGGTTTTATCATTTCCTAATTTTATCTTTATTTGGCGAGTTAATACCTGATGCACTAATGAAGTTGCAGTTTGGAAGGAAAGTTAGCCAAAATGTACAAAAAATAAATAAAAATATATAATCATCAGACTGACATTTACATTTACACTTTATGTTTTCAATATTATGTGTTACCAGGGTAGAACAAGATTGACAACATGCTTTACGCTATTGTGATGCTTTGATTACAACCAGGAATGTAACTAAAACTATAGAAATTTGCCGAACTGGGACAAAAATAGTAAATTGAATATTGCTGCAAATGCTTAAATACTGTTTGTCTGTGTTTTATTAAAATGAAAACTCCAACCTGTCATAACTATTACATTATCTCTAAAACGTAATACTGACATATGTAGTACTTCTAAACAATATTCATCTTGTAAAATGTTGGTGTGGTTGATCAAAGGAAATTACCAACCAAAACAAGACAGATTATTAGAATGAGATTGATGACTAGATTAGAGTCATTAGAGCTTGTTATAAAGTAGTGTTCAGCGAAAGCCAAAGTCTCTTTCACTTTATAGGTGCACTATGTAACTTTTGGGCGTAATTACACTTCAAGAACACAAGAAAACAAGTGGCGAGCTACTACTTTTAGCGATAACCAAAAACTATAGCATGTTTAAAAGAGCCATCTGAAAATTTAGCTAATATGTATTTAGAACTGGACAAAATTAGACATATAAAGAGTAAAAATAGGTATGTAATAAATAAAATGTGAGTAATAAAGCATAATTTGTATGATTCTAAAATCCTTTGGCGAGCTACTTGGATGGTGGTGGCAAGCTACTGGAGCTATAGGTTGGAGACCCGTTCTAAATAATGCAAATGTGTGTCGTAACTTTGAGAGGACTTGTATGGGTACAAGGAGGGCCTCATGCTGTCTGATTCTATTGAAAAAAATGTTCCTTTAGTTGTATTTTCTTATACTATGGCAAAAAAGTCCCATTCAGAATGTCCCAAAGTATGGTTTTAACCTTCTAGTTCTACTGAATTGCGTAGTTGACTTTTCACTTCCAAATTGTTACGCAGTGAACCGATTCTTCTTTTAAGTTTGCATGCAGTACTCAATTTGTATGCTAGATTATATTCAAAGTGGTGAACGCAGTGTCTGGTGAGGCTTTTTTTTTTACCATTTCTGGAAAACTAGACAAAGATGAAAAAACACAAGACTCAGGCTCAGCTCCTGTCTCCACATCATCCAGCTCTGAAGACACAAATGTAACTGATTAAACAAGTCACAAACCCACTGACGTCAACACCAAAAAAGTGAGACAAACCAATCAGCTGTCCACAAGGAACCTCCACGCCGGACTGAAATTTGTCCTAAAACAGAAAGACAAACTGTTCAAAGACAGAACACTGGTGTAACTGACGTTGAGGAAATTCTGTGATGCAATTTACCGCCGTTTCCTCTTCTGACACGCTCCTCAAAAGACTACAGCTTGCTTCATAAAGAGATTCAATTTCAATATTCTCATCTGCTGTAAAAACACATAATTTATCTATAGTACAGTACTATAGTAATCATAGGTAAAACCAAGCGCAGCACCTGAACAGAGGTCTAAAAGAGAGACCTCAGTGAAAAGTGTCGCCTCCTCAGCCTCGTATCCCTGACGACACAAAATACAAAACATTACTCACTGTCTTTAGGAAAGTCAGACAACTTTAGTCAAGAACTGCTCTCAAAAACTACCATTTGTGCTAAACTTATTTTGAAATTTTACGTTAAACAGACACACAAATCCAGCGTGTTGTGAGACTGAATAACATAAAATGATCTCTTCACTTTACCTTTTCCTCAGAGACTGCACTGCATGCCTGAGATTCAGCAGCTGCGGTATCACCAGCTCTGAACAAGTCTGCAGAGAACATACAATAGAAAGATGGCTCTGAGAAAACAATACAAGATGCTGACATAATTAATAATAAATAAATTGTGCAAATCAAAATACAGTCCGCAATTCTAAATGACAGGTTTTAATTCATTTTATTTAATGTTTATAATATGATTTTTCAAACTACAGCTTTTCAAAATGTGCAGAATGTGCACTCTTTTTGTGTGTGTCTAAGCCTTGTGCACAATAGAGGAGTTTGTTATGACTGCCAGATTTTATCATTGCAAGATTCCTGTATGTTGGACGAGGACTTTACAACAGCCAGACAGCGCCTGACTTTACTGCCTTGTTTGTTGGTAAGGTATACTTTATACTTTATTGTCCCCGTAGGGAAATTTGTCCTCTGCATTTGACCCATCCTTCAATGCCTCTGGGGCATCTTCTCAGGAGCAGTGATCGCTGCAGTGCAGCGCTCGGGGACCCATCTCCAGATGTTCTGTGCTAGGCTTGGTCAGGACTACCGTAGCTGGAGGATATTACCCTAACGTGCATGTTATTTGTTGCCTTGTTGAGACATGATGCGACAAGGTTTTAAACTCCTCTAGCTCACGAGGTCATGTGATGTCAGATCTTGCACCACTCCTAAGAACAAAAATTATGTTCTTAAATATAAGGTAAAAATATTTTACCTGGAAATCTCTCTTCACAGTAGGCCAACAGTTCTGACGCCAGGTCAGTCTAAATTGTAACAGTGAAACCAGTGAGCTATGTTTTTCTTTTAAAACCTGGACATTTAAGTGTTGTCACCTTTATATCAAGAGGCTCATCTTTGCTGCACACGGCACCATCTTCAGTCGGAGAGACAAGCTCCTGCTCTGTAAAATAAAGAATAAAGAGAGATTTATACAGGATGAACCTCAGGTGAGAGCAAATCTTATAAGCTTAGATTAGACTCACCTGTTGAATCCTGAGGCGAAATGTCACTTCTTGTCATGCTTACTATTGTATCTGGTGTTAGACTGAGAGTAGAAGTTTCTGACACGACTAACTCTTCTTCATGGTCTGAATCTGAACAAATAAAACCTAATTTGATGAACGTACGAAGAACATGTGACTAAGCTTCAATAAGAGTAAAACATTACCAAATGAGTCTTCTGGCAAAGCAACGTTCCAGGCCGGCAGTGCCACATCTTCACACTATGATCATGAGTCACAATTATCAGTTCAAGTAAATTTGTTACTGCAGTATTTAAAAAAAAACACCTAACTATTTCGAAAACACTTAAGTACTTTTAACTAAATCATCAGCTTATTTACCATTTGTGCAGTGACACTGGCAGAAGTTGGTTCATGAATAATTTCCTCTGAAGTTTCAACATCCTGGTCTATTTCTAGAGGGGAAGAAAACATTGTTACATTTATACCAAACTTAAGAATAAATGTAGCATCTTTATTGTTAAAGTCAGCAATGGAAAACATTTACCAAAAGAATTATGCGGAGGAGCATCACTCGAGAGCAACAACAAATCTTCATTCTGCAAATTATGTTTAGGATATCATTTTGTTTGCCTTTCAAAAGTCTGATTTTGTTCTGTGGGAATGAACAAGTGTAATGTTTTGCATAGATTACCCTTTCCATTGACGTCACACTGGCACATGTTTCAGGGACGACTTCTGGTGTCTCAATATTCTGGTTCAAACCTGAAACAAAATATTTGTATTTACCAAATGATGCAATTACTCAGTAAAAGGTCTGTGTTCAAGCTGTACATTGTGACATTATATGGATAGATGATGAGCATGAGTCAGTTTTTTCCATAAATAACATCGTCCTTCTAAAACAGCCTTTAACATATTTCCAATCTGGGGATTTCTATTTGTGACTAGACCCTTTCACTTTATGTATTACAACAACAAACTCCACTAAAACAAAATTTATTTTAGCTGTATTTCCAAATAATATCTGCCTAAATGTTGTGATATGACATGAACAGAACCTAATTTTTGTAAACCAATTCAAATTAGTTTTAACTTCACCACAGCTAAACTGGAAATGAATTAAACCAAGACCAGACCAAGACTGGAAAATGACTAAATCAGCATTAGGACATACAACATATTTATACTTACACAAACCAGTACAAATGTGAGGACAGTTCTGGTTTACCACATTAAAGTCTAAAGTTTGTGCCTCATGTTGATGCAAATGTGAAAATCCTCACCAGATGAAACCTCTGGAGCTTCAGGCAGAGAGTTATTTGAGGCTACTTCTGTCTCTTCCTTCTGTCAAAATCATAAATCAAATGTAAGATTACAACTATTTGATCTGCTCTATCATGGCTACTTGTTGTGTGGTTGTTCTTCACCATAACGTCTGATGCTTCAGTGGAGCAAACTGGTTCAGAAGTGACGACCTCTGGAGCCTCAGTATTCAAGTTTGAATCTATAAAATTGTAAATGTTTAATTACATGAATCTAGTTTATATTAGATGTGCTTTTGTGACTGAGCTGTGACCTCTTTAAGCTACCATACAAAATTAGAAAAAATGTTCCTTAACTTACCAAATGAATCTTGGGAAGGAACAACACTCAGAGAAAATACTTCTTGGTTCTGCAATGAAGTACAAAAGTGAAAAAGGAGCTCATATAAATGAATAAATCCTTTCAGTTGTCTTATGCTTTGGACTATTGTTTTTGTACCTGTACAGATTCAAAGCTCTGTTGCCCGGTGTCTTTTTCCCCTGTTAGATTGCAAACTAAACGAGGCACCTTGAGAAAAATAAAAATGTTTGGGATGAAAATTAGATTGGTAACTCCAATTATTTATTTTAGTATAATTTAATTTGCTGTGTCCATTTTACCTTTCGAGCTGATGTCAGGCTGGTAAAACCCGGAGTTTGAGGAGCTGGTGTTTCAGATGTTTCCAAGTCTTGGTCCAAATCATCAGAAGGAACAACACTCGGAGAAAGCACTTCCTGGATCAGCAATTAAAAGTGAAAAAACAGATCATATTTTTAAAAATCTTTCCTGCTTGTCTTACACTTTGCACCACTGTTTTTGTACCTGTTCAGCTTCTTCAAGGCTCTTTGGCGTTGTTGTGTCTTTTTTGCCTGTTAGACTGCAAACTAAACGAGGTACCTTCAGAAAAATATAACAGATTAAATCAGTAATTCCACTTATTTTTATAAATATAATTTCATTTTGTTGTGTCCGCTCTCATTTTACCATTCGAGCTGATTTCAAGCTGGCAGAATCTGGAGTTTGGGGAGTTAGCATTTCAGAGGTTTCCAAATCCTCGTCTGATTATTAAAATATTCAAACAGTCAGTTAAATGCCAAATGCAGTAAAAGAAATTACCATTATGCACTGTTGTTTAGTGGAAGTTAAGATCTCTCACCCAATGATTCCTGAGGTAGAATATCTTTTGAAGGAACCACAAACAAATCTTCATTCTGCATAAGTCAAGGTCACCAGGTCAGAACATGCTGAAGTCAATGTTAGTATTTTTTTATTTATTTATTTACTTATGCGGTGTACCTGTAATGACCCCTCTGAGGGGTCGTTCAGTGTCTCTGTCTCTTTGATCTTGCCCGTCAGAGTAAGAGATAAGCAGGGAACCTGGGGACAGAATGCTCAATTAAAAGTCGAACAGTATTTTTGTTTGACAAAAGATGATTAAAATGTGTTTTATTACCAGTGTTGCAGCCCTTTTCACATGGGGAGAACAGGCTTTTGTAATAACTATCTTTGGAGTCTCGAGCTCCTGTTTTGGCTCTGAAAAACAAAACCATTAAATATTTAAGCATCTTTATCATATAATAAATATTACAGAATTTAAATGCTTGCATTTCTTGTTAATAGAGGAGACTATGGAGGCCCAATCATAGCTTAAAACAAACTGATATACGAATTATATTATTACTATAGTTCTGGAGTAAGTAACAGTTTCATTCACTTTATATAAGAGGCAAAAAGTGGCATTTATAAAAAAAATATATTAAATAAACTGATTCAAATTTTGGTCTCAGTGTAATGCTATGGGTCTTAACATGAGGTTAAAAAACAAAGCTGATAACGATTGGTTTCAAAAGTACTCCCTAATTTCATAACATTTAACAATATATCTATAGAAAGAAGTTTTGCTCACCAGAATCCTTGCAGGTGTCCAGGTCATCTCCTGCGTCTTTACATGGAGAGTCCAAAGGCGTCTCTGTGAAGCTTGACTCATCCATGACTTCCAGAAAACAGTCATCCAGGGGGGAACTCGTATCTTCAGGCCCTGTGGTGTCCAACACTGACAGCTCTTGCTCCTCTAGGTCTTGGTCCATCAGTCTTGCCTCATAACTTGAACTCAAATCGTCACTTTCATCACCAGTGCAATATAACAAAGTCTCTTCCATGGCTAGATCGCTTGTGGAGACGTCACTTGGTTCTGTTGTGATGGCGGAGATGTTAACGTCGAGATTCTCAAGGATTTGTGAGTCGGTGGAGGTGCTGCACATCTGGTTTACATCATCTTCCAATGACACACAAGAATTGACCAGGATTTCACTGACTTGAGTATCTTCTGCCAATATTGGATTCTCATCTTCAGTTGGGGTTTCTGATGTTTCTTTGAAGTCCAGAGAAATCGCTTCTGTGTCAATCTGATCTTCTGCCAATGCCTCAACCATTTCAATCGAATCTTGGTTGGAAGTGGAAGAAATCTCACAAGATGGACCTTCCTTTGGTTCCTCAAATTCAACAGCCTCATCTTCACTTGGAGGTGGAGTTTCAATGCAGGTTTCGGTTTCTTTTAAAGCTTTCTCTGACTCGGTGCTCTTCCAAAACTTTTTCATAGACTCGTTGATCACTTGACCTTCACATTCCAAGCGCACATAACATTTAATTTTGCCTTCTTCCTTGGTTACTTTGATCACCGTCAGCTGTAGAAGTTGGTCCGCAGTGAGAGCTGATAACTCATCTGCTGCGCTGGTTTCCCAAGATCCTTTAGAGGAATCAAAACCTTCGAGTTCACACAAAAAAGCCTGCACCGAGTTTTGGACTAGCTGAGGAGGTATTTGTCTCACATCGCTGAGCTTGACTTGAGAGGTGTTTCCATAATCAACAAACATGAGAGACAATTCATCTTCAGTTTTGCTCAAGACTTCTGCTCTGTACCACAGCTGATCTTCAGAAAATTGAGCTATGCAAGGGCTGCCAACCGAAAGTGCATCGAGGTTCACTGAAGTGGCTTTGTCTCCTGCTTTGGCCACACTTTCTGATATTTGGTCCAACTCTTCAGTGTCAGATGACTGGCACCAAATTGTCTGAGCATCCACAATGACTGCGATGTAAACTTCAAGCTGCTGTCCTTCTTGTAAATCTTGTTGCTTGAATCGTAAAGAGCAAGACTCTGTTACTTGTGCCTTGGATGGAAGTTCTTTGACTTGTGGTATACTGTTTTCAGTCTGACTTTTCACACTAGTTGGCTTACACTCAATTTCAACACCATTATCCTGAAGACTGACTTCCCAAATGGTACCTGATTGCTGGATGAACTTGCACTTAAACTGTTTTTCTCCAGCATTACCAATGACAGACTCAAAAGCTGACACAACTTCTTGGTTCAAGACTTTTTCACATCCAACTACATTCTTCAGCATACAGTGAGTGCTATATGCAGGGAATGTAAGGAAGGATTTGTCAAGCTTGCTCATTTTAGAAAGGGGAACAGATGCCGTGTTTCCAAAATCTACAAACTCAACCAAAACGGTTGCTTCACTTTGTTTTTCTATAACAACTGCACGATACCAGGACAAATCATCTGAGAACTCCGCCTGAACAAGGTCGCCCAGATGAACTTCAGCAATGACATCACTTTTTGAGCATGTTTCTGGATTGTTGAGCTTTTCCACAATTGAGAAGATACTGTCCTCCTCCTCGACTAGTTGCACATAGAAACTCAGTGGATTATTGCAATGTGAGATGTACACATCTGTAACCATACCGCTTTTGATTGATTTGGAAGGCAAGTCAGCGAGATTTGGCAGCTTTTCCATTTTGGGTTGAGGAACTTCATTGTCATCAATCCAACTTTCTGTGACAGGATTTGAAACATGTTGCTTGATTTCATGTTTGTTTGGCTTTGACTGAATTGGAGAAGTTCTGTCTTTTGGCTTGGAAAGGTCTGTCTCATTTGACTTGACATGTGAGTCAGAATACTTAGGAGATCCATTGTGCTTGACTTTTTCTGTTTCTTTGTTTTTTTGTTCTCCATTTTCCATTTTGCCATTTGAGTCTCTTTGGTGTGGAGGCCGGTAGAACTGTTGATTTCCTTTGACGAGTTGGCGAGGCTTGGTTGTAGGTCGCATGTTTTTACTCCCAGAGCCTGACTCATGTTGTTTTGTTGTTTGTGATTTGGGAACGAATGAGTTGTCATATGTGCTGTGCTTAGTGTCTTCCTTCAATTCTTCCTTTGATGAAGCGTTTTTCTGCACAGGCTTCAGTGTACTCCTCTCCTGGCAGACTGCTGGCTCGTCTGTGTGCATCTCTATCTCAAATAACTTCTTAACTTTTGCGTTAACTTGGACTTTGCCCTGATACAGCTCAACTACCAGTTTCCCATCTGTCTCTTTGGCAACAATGAGAGCTCTGAATTCACACTCTGTGGAACTAGTCTCAAACCAGCTGTTAGCTTCTTGAGGAACATTGTCGGGAATGTCGGATAAGCTACACAAAACTGCTTGAACGGGCACAGCCATAATATCCGATGCTTCTTTGGGAATTGGAAGCAGGTCCGCTTTTTCCACCACAATAGTATCGCCGTAATCCACAAAATGCACAAGCACAGATGGGTCTGTAGCTTTGATCTGCCCCCTGTACCAATGTCCATCTGTATACCTGGCAAAGCACAACGTTCCAAAGACAGGAGGAATCTTTATTGTCAGAAGCTGCTCACAAAGACTGGCTACTTTTAACTGTAGATCTTCCAGCACATCAGCATTACGTTTAAGCTGGCAGTAGAAGTGGCTGACGTTTTTCACACTTGTTATGGTGACCTGCTCCTCAGTTCCTGTTTTCACGTTGTGAGTGGAGTAGTAGTATGTATCAAGACGGAAAGAGGGACCAGGCGAAACGTTGGGGGGAGGACTTTTAACCAAATTGACCAGACTGGTGCATATGCTCTCAAAAGGAGTCTCGAGATTCACAATGTTAAACACAATCTTTTGCTCATTGTACATCACAGCATAAACAGTGCACTTCAAAATCACAAAGTTGTTTGCAGCAGTTTCCACGAAGGTATGGAACCTGTCTATGGCTTCATCTGTCCAGTCATTGATGGCTGATGTGGGGTCAACAGGATTAAAGAGGCTGCAACGAAAAGCCTGACCTGGAAGTGTCAGAAAGTCATTTTCTATTTTCCTCAAGTCAAAGATGTTAACCGTCTCTGTTTGGCCATAGTCAATGAACAATACATCGACAAGAGACGTCTCATGTTTATGGACAACAAGAGCTCTGTACCACATGCCGTTTTCTGGGTGACGAGCAACACAGGCCGTTTCTACTAAAGGCTGAAACTCACTATTTCTGTAATGAGTCTGCATATCATACATGAGCAACTTCAAGTGCCCTGCACTTTGCACTAACTGACACCAGAAGTCATTTGGGCTTTCAATGTAGGACACGTTGACATCAAGAACACTTCCAATCGAAAACATCTGCTCCTTGAATGTAGCAAGTTTTACATTATTGCTACTTGAAAGAGGGTACTGAGACTGAAAAAATGCTCCACTGCTTTGTGCCATGGAAGGAGAGGTAACGCGTGGGCTTGATTTTATCTTTGAGTACCTCGTTGTTTCATCTTTCACTGCAAAACCAGTTGCACATAAAAGTTTGGCCAGATCTTTCTCTCCTTGTGCTTCCTGGTCTGTCACTTTAACAAAATGACAACCATCAGACTTTGCTATTACATGAACATTAACAGCTCTATCCATAACAGTTTTTGTGAACAACTCGCTAGCTTCTTTACTCCATTCTCCAGTTTCTGGCTTAACGTCAGCAAGAGTGCATTTTAGAGCAAGTAGGGGCAACTTTTTGAACTCATCAGGTAGAGTTTTGATGTAACATTTTTTGACTGCCTCGCTGTTTCCATAATCAACAAAGAATACTTTTACTTTTGTACTGCCGACTTCTGTTATATTAGCTCTGTAGTACTCGCCATCTTCAGCCTTGGCTGCACAATAAAGACCAACAGTTGGATTTTTGACAACATCATCATTCAAGTCGTTTTGATACAAGTTTGCCATTTTTTCCATCAATGCTTCCAATTCATTTGTCAAGTTTTGAGTTTGTATCCAAAAGTCTGATGGACTTGTTACATACTGTACAAATGCTACATGAGTAGATTTCACAGAAAGATCTTCCACTGGAAGTGAAGGCAATCCACTTTTCTTCTCTTTTGTTCTTTTCTGTTGTGCAGAGGTGTTGTTGCGACTGCGTCCGCTTGCACGAATGGCAAAGTCCCCTAATGTTTTGTCACACTGTAGCAGGCAACTCTCTTTGGAACCAAACAAGTTGTTGATGTTGGAATTTTCGTCTCCATAGAGCGTCACATAGTAAACACCTTCTGTAATGCTTTGGTACTCAAACTTGGCAATGATTGTCTTGAACAGAATAAGTGTCCTGAGATAATCAATTTGAGCAGTGGTCCATCCAACACCTTTATCAATGATTCCATGAAGGGAACAACTGTATGTCACCACAGGCATTCTAAAGAACTCAGTGGCCAATGGTCTCACATTTTCTACTGGGACAATCTGTTTAGTCCCATAGTCTACATTCAGCACTTCCACAACCTTGTTTACTGGAAACACCTGCTGGAGGACAGAGCGGTACCACTTACCGTCAGATCCTCGTGCAGCACAGGGAAAGCCAATCATTTCAGGGCCTATTGTGTAAGTAGCAGTTCTGCCATCACAGCACTGTGTCAGCTGCTCTGAAAGTTTCTTTAGCTCTTGAGAAAAAACTTTCAACTGACAGAATATACGTTGTGGACTTGTGACTTCTGTTACAACAACAGTTTCCACAGTACCTGCTTGTAGTTCAGGGTACATGAACATCTCTTTTTTGTGCAAACGCTCGCCCTTTCCAGGGGAGACAACTGGCTGAGGTTCCTCAAGTACTGGGGGCCCACTTTTACACTGCAGCGAGGCAAGCAAAAAGTCCTGGAACATGTCTGTGGATAGCTTTCTTGCGAACCCCATTTCAAACATTTGTTGTGCTATGGAAGGGATATGCAAAACGAACATTCGATGAAGCATCAGGACGTCCTGAACGTGGGCCTTTACAGATCTTCCAGCGAGAGACCTTAGAAACTCCAAAGCTACAGGAGACCATCTGTTATCTGGTGACACAGGTAAGACGTTGGCTAACACACAAAATTCCACTTCAGGCGGCAAGAAAAAGTACTCTTTCCTACCCCAAGCAAGCATCATTGTGATTGTGCTGTATGTAATGCCTTTGTCAATGAGAAACACAACATGTTGTGGTCCATTTCGTGACACAATGCGAGCTCTGTACCACACACCATCCTTCTGAGCCAAGCACTGATCTCCAGGATTTCCTTCAAACTCTTTGAATAGATTACCAGGGGACTGGATTTTTTTGGCCAAATTCTGATAGTCTGCTTTTCCATCCTGGCTAAATTTAGCCCAGAACTCAACCAGTTCACACAAAGGGTGTATGTGAACTCTGGTAATGAAAATGGAGGTCTCTGATCCTCGTATGGGAAGTCCCTGAACTGAGGACATTTTGGTAGCATCATTCCAAGAGCCGTCACCTCTCATTGATAAGCCAATGAATGTTACCTGTAAAAAAACAAAGTTTTAAAACTACATCACTACATCCAATGTATTCCTTTGAATACACAACAAACATGATCAAATTAATCTATAAACCCTTATCAGCTTAATTTCACAATTATAGATTTAAATAGTAAATTCTAAATATTTGGTAATCATTGTTTTCCACTTAAGTGTCCACACAGTATGACTAATTTGTTTTACTTACAGGTTTTCAATGAATCTGTTCATTTGATGTCTGCAAATGAAATTTGGGGCTGCTGTGGAAAAGTCCTGGAGGAAGAGAAAAAAACATCTCAATGAGGTGATTTAAACTAAAACACTTTAGTTATAAATTACAAACTTTTGTTTTCTCCACAAAAAAATACATTATGCAGCACTTTGTGAAACAATTAGATCACTGAGTAGTTTTCCAAATAGAATAATAAAGAATTTTAGTTCTCATCAGAAACTGAAAGCAGCATTATGATTTGGTGTGCTTGGGTGGTTCACTCTACCTTCACTTTATTATTTGTAAAAAGTTGTTTATAAATCATAATTGCAACCAAATTGAATACATGTTGGTAAGACCCATCTATCAAATCAGCTGCCCCTTTAAAGAACTATTCAATATAGAGCACCAGGTATAACACCAACAGCTGCCCAATCTGCCCAATATCCGCAGACACATTTGCAAAAATAAAGAAAACATAAGACTAAAAAATACAAAACCACCTGATAAAGTGCTGGTTCTCTGGATAATACATTTGTCACACTATCATCCCAACAAACAAACAACAAACAAACTCAAACACATCAATGCTCTGATGCAGAATAAAGCAATATCATTGCATCATTACAAATCACAAAACACTTCATTATTGTGTTTACTTTACTATTACTATCAGAAAAGAAAAAAAAATACTGCATCAAAATAAAACAAAGTATTTAAAAAATCATATTAGTTTGGTTGGCCATGAGATTTGATTATTTTACAAATATGGACAAGCAGATAATGAATTGTGAACACGATCGTTTTATATATTTTGACGAAGGTTTAGAAGAACAGAACGTACTGTGTTTTTATATACGCAGCAGTTGTTTTGACAGTCAGACCGTCATCATACAGAGACATTGGCACAAAAATCTCAGTATAGTTCTATCGATATTGTATCAAAATTTCTGGCATCAAACACCAGAACTTTAGTTAGGAATAAAAAGCTAAAAAACAAGATAAACATTAACGTTACATAGGAACCGCCTAAAAGGGCCTAACACAGCGCCCAGTAAGAGTTTACCAAAAAATCATAATGAACCAAATTTACCGAATCTGGTGATGAGCTGTCACTATTTTGATATCAATCATGTTGTTTAGTATCCCTGATTAGAAACCTACCTGCAGAGTCCAAAAGCTGGCCCCAATTATGCAGGAAACAACTTTATCCAAGCGAACGTTACTGGGCTAGCGTTAGCATTAGGAGCGCTAAATCGAGTTAGCATTAGCAGCACTAATTTGAACCGCTGTATCACCTAAACTTCTCGCATTAAAGAATATACTCAACATTCACGGCGTTTGATGATATTGTGGATTTTCCCTAACTGCAGGCTGATTAGTACTTATCACACGAGAGGATTAAAAACTCCACAGCAAACAAATGAAAATGTTAGTAACGGTTAGTTCCAAACTAGCGTTCAAAGCCACGTTCTCGTTATGAAAAAGAATTCTGTACGTGACCCGGAAATGTAGTTTTATGTTTGCCATTTCACCAGTTAAATTATTAATTATTCATTTGCTCTACTTGTATCTGGGTACAAGGGTGTTGTTAATTATCACGCATAAGCAAATTGTATTAATGAAAATATTCTCTTGTTGATAATTATATGTCTATGTAATGGATAAATCAAACTGTAACGAATCCTTTTGTAAAGTGGGGTGACCTTTTTAAACTGTGCATTGCAAAAGGATTTTTGTATTACAATAGAATTTGCATTGTTGACACATAATGCCCAAGAAATGTAAAATCAGGGTATTTACTAATATTTATTTATTTTCTGTTTACCCGATATTATTTTAAGCATTACGCGGCTCGGGTTACGTAAATTAGGAACGTGAGGTGACTGCGCACATAAAAAAGAAAAGATAAAGAAAATACAAAAATACATTTAGTAGATCATAACCACTGATCATAACCTGAAATGTTCACACGATGGCGCTGTTGCTGCACGTTGTTACACAAAACGGAAATGCGTCACTTCGTCAAAACGTCAGCCATTTTGTGTTCTGTGTTAAAAGCTAACAGCTGAAACTGCGTGGTCTTTTCTTGTTTGAGACATTTTTTGCTCCTAAATTTATTCACCATGGCTATGCAAGCAGCGAAACGAGCTAATGTAAGTGCACGGAAGAAAACTCCGCTTTATGAGGATCGTGAGATTACTTAGAAAGGGTTCCTAACAACCTTAAGGCGTTTTGTTGTTAGCATACAGCTTGCGAAAAGCTAAGCTAGCAGTGTGTATAAAAAGTAAACTTAGAACTCGTGTATTATGTTTAAATAACTTAAAACCTATTGTAATTGGGCTGTATTTGTAAAAAGTAGTAAGATGTTTGTATTTTAGCTTTCTTCTTAATGTAATGTACTGATTTTTACCTGGTGTGAAAGCGAATGGCTTGAAATGTTTTTCAATGATGGACGATACGTTTAATATTGTTATTTATGTCGTTTTCAGATCCGATTACCCCCCGAAGTAAACCGGGTCCTCTACATAAGAAATCTACCCTATAAAATCACAGCAGAAGAAATGTACGACATTTTTGGAAAATATGGACCAATCAGGCAAATCAGAACGTGAGTATCCCCATAAGACTACTGATCTAAACTAACCAGGCCAAAGTACCCCAGACACTGACCGTACAAATATAGCACAAATAATCTATAGTAGTTACATGATCATATGTCTATACACATTCATGTGTTACTTAAGTCAGTGGCTTTCTCCTTTGTCTCGATCTGCTCATGTATCCTATTCATTTAGCAGCATACTCTTGTTGGTTGTATACACCAGTGGTTCCCAACCTTTTTCGTCTTGAGTACCCCCTAATCATGATCTCACACACGGAGTACCCCATATGTCAGTCTTTCCCAACTTTTTTGGAGTCACACTTTTTTTGCAGAATTTGTATTATGCGGCACACCACCTATTGAAATATGGCCAAATTAAGCTTTTTTGGAACACAAAATTATTACATTTTTACATAGGACATCTTTAAATTATTCTTTAATTGCATAAATAGTGATAGTGGTTTTGCTTTTTTTCCTTGCTGTAAATACTTGTAAATCAGAATATTAAATCTGATTACCTGATTACCTTATTTTACGGATTAAATATTGAAAACTGGCATATTTTTCAAGGCTCACGAGTGTTCCCCAGCACACTGGTTGAAAAACACTGCCCTATGTCATGTATTTTTAGGGGTATTTTATCTTTACTCATATTTTCATTTATAACCATTGCATTTTATTGTTTGAATGTAATCCATGTCAAACAGCTGCCTCTTAACATGTCACATGTGCAGCAAATATCATTTTTCACATTACAATACTTGCAGTTCTACCTTTCTTTTAAATCTGCAATTATTCCAAGGACCCCCTGGCAAATGGTCGTGTACCCCCTGGAGTCCACGTACCCCTGGTTGGGAAACACTGGTTTACACTACACCACTAATCTGTGTGTAATAAGTCAATGTTGTATTACTTGAGTATTTATTATATGTAGTTTTGTAAAAAGGAATAACGGTAATCAATTTTGAGCAATAACCTTTTTACATTCTTTTGTAGTCAATGTATAGATAACTATATCTCATGCAGTTGTTGCTTTTTGATAGAATTTTTGATTATTTGATTATTTCATAGGCAGGGGGTCTTCTCTACCAATTGCTGCTCTATGCACCAACCTTTACAATCTAACATGACCTTTTGAAATCGTAGTATACAATAACTAAGATATAATGGTTTAGAAATGTTACCATACAGTTCATGAATTCTGACTTCACCATCTCAAGAAGCCAATCAATCTCTACATCACACTTAATACTATTACTAATCACACTGCATAATTTTTTAAGATATTTCAAATATGATTCCTGCTGATGTACAAATATGCTTCATCTTTTCAGAGGAAACACACCTGAAACCAGAGGAACTGCTTACGTGGTTTATGAAGACATCTTTGACGCCAAAAACGCCTGCGACCATCTCTCAGGCTTCAACGTTTGTAACAGATACCTAGTGGTTCTGTATTACAACGCAAACAGAGTAAGTGTCTGTTTGAAATGTTTTCTTTTTAGAAACTACAACATATTTCTATAATAAAACCTCTTTTCTTAACAGGCTTTCCAGAAGATGGACACAAAAAAGAAAGAGGAACAGCTGAAGCTTCTAAAAGAAAAATATGGAATCAACACAGACCCTCCAAAGTAGTTTTATGCTATTCTGTATTATTGTTAATTTCTGTTTTGTACAAACTGTTTTTCTTTGATGTTAAAAATCTTGGTCGAAAAGGCGCTCTAGTAGGATTTATCACCAGAATTCATAAGAAAAATATCTTGCCACCTTAAATTGCCCTGTTTTGTCTTTTGTCCATCAGTTAATATGGATTTTTTTTTTTTACAACTTATTTAATAATACCAATGCTCTCACTCACATTTTGAAAATATAAAAAAATCAATGCAAATAAATGTTTTTTCTAAAAAAAAAATAAAATAATAAAATAATTATTCTTGACTCCTTTACATTTTTCCAAAGCATTTCTGTAATCTTGAGCTTTGTTGCTATGAATTGCTTGATAAACATTTAAGATTTTCAGAGCTACTACTAGGAAAAAATATTTTTTTTGTTGTCATTCACTTGACACGTTTTGTGTTTTAATGAGTGTCTTTTTTTTTTTTACTGACCTCAAACCAATTTCTTTGAGAACAATACATCTACTACTAGTATTTAGATTTATAATGTGAATAGAAGCATTACCCAAGGCCCGTTTTGTTTTTGTTGTGGAACAGAGACATCTAGTGGCCCAAAATTCCTAGGAAAATTGTTCTCAACAGAACAGCCATTTGTGTTAGTTTCATCAAAGGATGTTAACCCTTTAAGTGCCAAATTTCAGATTCTCTGTTTTGATAAGTTTTAGAAGCTTAAAAAATACCAAACGCAACTCTGTACCAGGGTTTTATAAACTAATTTTTTATTAAGACCTATATTTTCAGAAATCTATTTCAACTAAATACCCTGTCCCCTTAAGTATTAAGACTGTTCCATTATTGTGATATTTCACGCCAAAAAATTGTCCTAAGAAACTAAAATTGAAATTCTGAGAATTTTTGAAGCATCTATAAGTTATTCACTGTAAACTCCAATAACGTACATCTGAATAGCGCTAAAGAGTGTTTAATGGTTTCAATCTGTTGTTAATGTCATATTAATCAGCATTATCATTCAATTAAATTTAGTTTGTTTTTTCAAATACTAGAGTAGAATAGTAAGGATTTTACTGCTTGGTCAAACTAGGCAAATTACCAGTGCTTTGGAAAGAAGAACTTAGTGGGAAGTAAACTTTAAATATTCACATCAATTTAATCAAAGACAGACACAGACCCATTGAGTTCCTTTTAATAGTTTAAATCACAACACAGGGAGTAGTGCAGCCATGTCTTCAGGGACACAATACATGCTACAAAAGAATCCTCGTACACGGTTGCTTATGCTTACATTTGGTACCTTGATCATAATAATAGCAATATTAATAATAATAAGAGTAAATAGAAACATTGTCAAAGATGGCTATGTAAAGAAGCTCAGGGAGAAGACGGGATGGCATATTTTATTGCAGTATTATTCATTTTGTCAAGCCCTCAATCACTTCTGTAACCTTTAACTCTTGAAACGTTATGTGTTTAAAAATACCTGGAACTACTACGCTCCACTGAACTTCTCAACATTTTGACGTATAATGAGGCGCAGGAGTAAAAAAGTACAAAAAGGCGGATTGAAAGACGGGGAGGTTGATTGGGTGGCATAAACTGTCCGACCCGCTAAACGCATGGCTTAACAAATCACGTCTCGGCTTAAATAGTATCGTTCTGGCACTTCCACTGAAACAACACAAAGATGAAACTGAATGCTGCCCTCTCCTCATTCTGGTGTCACTTTACTAATTCTGATATGCAACCTGCAAGTTCACTAACGGGATGCGGTGGTGACGAAACTAAAACTCAGTGCTGTGAATATGCTGCCCTAGGTGAAGTCACAACAGCAAGACAAAACAATAAGTTGAACACAAAAAAGGGGAAATTTTGGAGGAGGACAGAAAGTCAGTAGACAAAAATTCCCCAAACAATTTGCCTAAGAGAATGAATATACACTGTCAAGGATAAAAAAATAAATATAATAAACATGTAAACCAATTTTGAATTAAAAGTGCAAGACAAATTTTCTTAAAATGCCAAAATTATATTAAAAACAAAGAAGAAAATACCCAAAACTGTAATATTAACATCAAAACTTTATAAGAAAAGGGCTAAATGAAAATCATTTTGAGGAGTATAAAACAGCTCTTAGTTCTCACTTTATTTTCATAATTATTTGATGCTGTGACTTTTCTTTCTGGGCCACCATACTCAGTTTTGAATTTTATAAAACTTGCGCAGCTAGCACATAATATATTCTCATCACTTGCCCCCAGCGCTTTTTGAAAATTAGTTTTATTGTAGCTCTTTTAGGATACTCCACATTCTTCATATTTGAAAAGACATAATAGAAGTAGTGTAGTGTGCATAAATGGGGCGGGTTTTTAAAGATACCACGGCTAATATACGAGGAAACATGCTTCGACAGTTAAAGCAGTCAAAAAACGAAGTCTGGACAAGTACGTTACATCCCAATAGACAATACTAGATGGATTTATCGCTGCGCCGCTTTAATAAGGCTTTTTGTCTTAGAGATCTTACAGGATGCAACAACAAGGAGGTATTTTAAGGCAGAACCTATAGGCATGCAAATTAACTACGAATACATTTCTTTACGGACGGTACAAGCATGTTTCAGATTCCTGTTTGATCTAGAGCTAATATTTATTTGACACAATGGTTTTCAATCGGAGGCAGATACATTGTCATTATTATTATTATTGGTATAAGAATTTGGTTTGGTTGCTTATGAAACACACAGCTAGCATTGGTAAACTTGTAACGGTAAATAGCAGGGATTTGAACGTTGCGCAAGCGCCGGTAGAATGTTATGGAAAATACTTTGCACACTTCACATTTTGGCAGTTACTCTTTAAATAATTTAAATATATACTCATATTTATAGATCTATATATATATATAATATTGTGCAAGGTGTGTCCTGTTGTGTGGTCTGTGTGTGGTCTGCACACGCACACTGAGTTTATGTTGTGTATTGTAGATCTTTTTAGAGCATAAACATTCTCATGCACACGAGTGTTTCAACACAAGAAGCAGATCCGTTGAAAGGTAGTCCAAGCATATTTTTTCAGTGGAAATAGCTGCAGACTGGATGGAGATGGTTTGTCAGTGCAGTCCATGGGGGCAGGCGCGGCCCTTATTTCTGGAGGTCACACTGCAGCAGTAGTACGATGGAGGGGTCGCTCTTGGCTGCCTCCTTGAACTCCTCCAGTGAGATCTGGTCGTCGTTGTTCTTGTCCATCTTGGAGAAGATCTTGTCCACTCTCTGCTCAGGCGTCAGACCGTCCTCGTTCATCTTCATCATGATCACTGTGCCCACCATCTTGTAGATCGCCTGGAGGTGACAAGAAAGTTTGATAATGTTAACATGAATCAAGCAACTAAACATCCAGTTTTCAATTATGCCTTTTATTAAAATACCAGGCAAAGGAGGAAAATAGGGATGGCAAATTGATTGAAATAATCGAAAGTTGATCTGTAGTTGTGTAATACAAACAATAATACAATAAATGCTACAATATTTGAAGAAACAAAGTGTGAACTTGACTGAATGTGCATTATTATGTTGCGCCGACAACTGATGGGTTAATGACTCTAAATATGGACAAGAAATATGAGTGATTGCTGTTCAAATGTTGATTAAAAATACAAGTTCTGACTCACAAACAGCGGTTATGTTTTAAACATAATTTATTAGGGTTTATTTTGTGTCCTAAGGTAAAAAATAAGTTAATATAAATAAACTAACAAATTCAAAAATCGTAACTGCAAAATCAAAACCTGATTTGGATCGTAACTTAAGGCAATTGTCCCATCTCTAGAGGAAAATATATCAAAATGTAGATAATGTTGTGAATGTTGTTTTGAAGATACTGAAACAAAAACATGGAAAAAAAAGTTCTACACAGCAAAAACTATCTAGACTTGATTCAAATTCTGGAATCAGAATTTTAATAGTTTTGAGCTGTTTTAACTGGATAGGTTTAATTGCTTTTGTAATGTAGAATATTTCATTGGTTTCAAGACATTTGTATCTGGTTATGGGAAAATTCGGCTTAAAATAAGGGGAAAAAATGCCAATGGGATAAGAACAATTTTCTTAACCCACTGGCAAATAATTTGGCTTGAAATAAAAAGCAATGTCTTGAAATCAGTTTGAAACACTTTGAAACAAGAAAATAATCTATGCCCAGTTATATTGTTAATAGTAGGGTCCTCTAAAATCAAAGTCCACTTGTTTTTGTTGTCAGCATTTGGTTAATTGTTGTTAGTATGTAGACAGAGTTTTAAAACATATGTTGGTGAACAATTCAAAGGCTTGAATCAGACTCAAATGCATTATGCAAGTGAGCTAAACATATGGACGGATGTCAAAAGTTTATAATTGAATGTCTGTTTGCTTACAACAATTGAGTAGGCTATAGCACTTAATAAACTTTAATTGATGAGCCGATATCTACTTATCACTGATTCATAGCAGGTAATATATTGTAAGTTATCGTATATACAGTATGTAGTTAATGGTAAATTACGTGATATAAAATCCTGAAATCATTAATCAGATTCTTTATATCAGTGACCCAGCAATACAAACTGACCCGACACTGTCCCCGTACCTCAATGATCTCGAGCATCTCCACTCGTGTGATCTTGCCGTCTCCGTCCAGGTCGTACATGTTGAAAGCCCAGTTGAGTTTCTGCTCGAAGCTTCCCCTGGAGGTGATGGACAGGGCGCAGATGAACTCTCTGAAATCAATGGTGCCGTCTCCGTTCTTATCAAAGGTCCTGAAGGCGTGCTGTGCAAACTTGGACGCATCGCCGTAAGGGAAGAACTGTTGAAAGAAGAGATAAAAGTTTTTAAGTTAAGAGTTAGCGCTTCAGTCAATGTGTGCATGTGAGAAAAGTCAAAAGTAAGAGACTGGACATGGTTTATTGCATTTAAGATGAGTAGATATGGCAAAAAATTAGGATTCTCTTGGAGCCAGATTGCAATTTTGATTTTATTGCATTTTTTTTTCATTGCCTTTGAAGTAAACACAATAATCATACTTCAATGTTGGCTAAATCCAGCTGTCACACAGAGCATGACAAATGCTGACCCAAATGGTGGGAAAATAGTTTTTTGTTGAACGTGTTATTTTCTTTTACCACAGCCATAATTGCACCAAATTCTACCACCAGCTAAGGCATAAAAAAAAAAAAAACTACAATAGTGCAGTACACCTAACCTAGACTCAAAAAAGGTATTTTAGTTCAGAGCTACAGTATGAACAAGGACCAGCGTTTTACGAGAGCTATAGGCTAATCTATATATTAGCCTATAGCTTGTAAATCAATATAGTTTGAAACTTTTGAAAGTATATTATCACTAGTGCTGTCAAGCAATTAAAAAAAAAGAGAGATTAATTAATCTAATTAATGTATTTTTAATCTCACCTAAAAATTGCTGAGAAAAAAGTGTTTTGTTTTGTTTTTATCTAATTTAATTAATTACATTATTGTTGTTGATGGGAAATATTAATAAAAAATGAAGACTTTAGGAAGTTTTTGAAGAGGTTCATCAGTCCAATAACTCTCGCCTGCTCCTATATTTTTGTCTCGTTGCTACTCGTGATCTTTGCCCTCCGTCCCTAAGGTTGACTGGCATGTGAAGACTTTCCTCAAGTCAAGTTGAACAACCCTTTATGTCGACTTTGCAACTCGCAGATGGAAACAATAAAGTTAAAGATTTCAAAATAGATTGATGTGATTAAAAAAATTAACTCGATTAATATGTCTGTAATTAATTAATCGCAATTAATGACACCCCTAATTATCACAGCCTTTCAGTAAATGCTACATCCCTACTCTTTTATTTAGTTTTTGAATCACTAAACTACGAATGTTAAGCATATACTGTATGCCTTTGACACAACATTGTTACAGTAAAAAGCAATCTAATAATCACTGTCGTTTTCTATTCATAAATTCAGATTCATTGATGTGCAAAGCAATTTGTATTTGAATATTTGTGTGACAATATGTCCACAAAGTTTGACTGATTGATTGACTAAGTCACTATTATCACTATAAATGTATTCTTTCCCTTTTGCCTCGTGTGACCTTCAGAGGATGTTTTTAGTACGCCCTCCCTCATCACCTCCAACATTTTGTAGCCTGCAGACTTCCTTCAAAGAGAATCCGCATCTAAAAATACGCCACAGTTTTTAGCTCCGTCTGTATTGATCCCTGAAGGAAAGCTCTCTTCTTCTCTAAAGACTTTCACAGAAGGTCAGCGCAGCATGTTTCAGTCTCATTACTGGGGCAAAATGCATAAAAAAACCTCATATCATATCAATTCTGCAGACACACAGACATGTTAGACTTCTTAAATGGTTGTTTGCAGAAATTTTGTGTCCAGACATCCTTGGAGAGCCGAGAAACCCCAATTAAACAATGTTAAATTTATCATTGCGGTATTTTTAAATCATCTGTTTGTAAGTAAGTAATGAAAGCTAAATGGTGTCATGAATCAAAATTTATTGCTCAAGACATTTAGCAAGAATTGATTACGTCTGACTTTGTATGGCTTTTGTCAAAGTCAAAGTAAACACAACAAAGCAACACAAGTAATTTAGATCTGAGTCAGATTTATTTTTTTAATTTCCTTAAAGGTTGTGGTTAGAGCTGTAAAATATATCGCAAAAGTATTGATTTTGCAAGAAACTAATAGATAACATAAATTCTGACAAAATAGCACTCTTGAACAAAGTCAGATTTTACTCATTGTGTTTTGTTCTAATAGTTTAGTTCTTTTGACAAGCCTGGCTATTCAGAGTGCACTGTGTAAGATTTTTGGTCTGCAATGTTACAGAATCCTTAAGCTTAGATATCTCCATGGAGACAAACATGTGGTGCTATCAGGCCAAGTTAACAGTCAGACTTCTGTTATTCTATCAGCTCCAACCTACAACTATTGATTACTTTGCATTCACTGATGCTCATTATGGATTAAGTAGCGTTTTGTTACTGTTACTTATTGTGCTGGTACCTCCTGAGCAACTTGTGTGAGTAAAACTTTAAACATTTTGAGAAATTCTGTGTCAACATCAGCGAGTAAAGATTTTTTAAATTCCAAAGATCCATCCAGACCAGAACACCTGTTGAACTAATATCACAGAACCGATACTCAATTCAGCTACATTTTATGGTTTTGTGCCAATGCATGATCTCAGCATCTGTGCCAGTTTATCTCTAGTCTAAAAGATCACAATAATGTTGGTATTGCAATATTTCTTATTGCTGTCATTCATTTAATCATTTTTAGACACAATACATACAAGTATATAGACAGTGACAATTCTCAATTCCTGTCCCTGGATGTTTTTTCTCAAAGATGACAAAGGTGCTGAAGTTCACTACTTAAGTAGAAGTACAGTTGCTTGTCTGAAAAATGTCTCTGGTAAAGGTCCTGCTGAATCATTTACTTGAGTAAAAGTACAAAAGTAAAACGTTGCAAACTTAGTTAAGTAACAAAGTAAAATTATGGAGTTGTCGTTGCTGCAAAATGGGCTTTATAGTGAAACAATTATCATAAAATTGAATTTAATCATGTGACAAAAGGAGAATGTTAGAAATTAGACAGCTTTGGGGATTTTTAAATAGTTAAACTGGGAAAATTCACGATATAAGATATTACAGCAGGTCTGCACCGTCTTTAAGAGAGACAAACTGTCTGTGGACCTAAAAATTACTTAAAAGTTACTCACAGGTTTTGAAAATGTAGGGAGTAGAAAGTACAGATACTAAAATTTTAAAAGTAAAAAGTCACCAGCTTTTTTATACTCAAGTAAAGTAAAATACTAAAAAAAAACTGCTTAAGTACAGTAATGGAGAAAAAATACTCAGTTACTTGCCATCTTCTGTACAATTAAAAGTTGCAAAACTATAAAAATGACCAAACATTTCATCTTTTACTCATATTATGCAATTTAAGTTGTCCAGAGCACTCAAAGCAAACGGGACAATCACTCATAGATAATTGCTAGTCTTCATTTGATCAAGGAAAACTCTATAATAACTCAAGTGTTAAAGGTGCACCATGTAACCTTTCTGGTGGAGGATCAACCACATATATTTATCGCAATGTTGCATTCTAATATCTGTTTTACAAGCCTCTGTGTGTCACCAGACTGACCCTCTTTAACATGTGCTCCAGGTTAGAGGTTAATCTACTGACTGCCCTCCGAACACAACGCCGCCAAAGTCAGCCAAGAGCCTCGAGGGATGCTGGGAGACTGAGTCATTTGTCCTGACCTTGCACTTGACCTCTGACGGAAGCTGTGAGGGCTGATGGGTAATCCAGGCTGAGCTGAGGCTGCTCTGTGAAAGTCTGTGTAAACAAATGAGGGCTTTTGCAAGTATGATCTTCATGGAGAGAAATACTCAAGGGTTCAACAGTATCTAAACTTATCATGGGAAATGCAGATTGTATTTTAGCATAATTCTTTTTAGCACATCCCCATTACATTGAGCCTCATGAAAGCTGTGTTTCAACATTTGATTCACCCACTAACGTCTTCATAAGAAAACAAGACGTTGAACTTTGACAATAGGTTTTTTTTACACTGCTGCCTGGCTAGTTCTGGTTGTCTAAAAAGTATGAATCGTCTCTTACTTCTCGATTTATTCACCATAAAGAATTAGCAGTGCTTTGCAAGTAAAAACAAATAAGCGGGCAGGGATAAGGGACTGGACTTTTCTGACCATTTGAGCCTCAACTGCAGGACAAGATTACTCAAATGTGCATGAATCAATCCGAATACAACTTTGAGTAAACTGCTGATGAGAGAACACACGGATTAGTGGCTTTTATATCCTCTTTAAAGAGACACTGTGTAACTTTCTGGAGGTGAAAGCTCAATTCAGTAGAAATAGAAAGTTAAAACCATGCTTTGAAACATTAGTAGTGATAATTGTGTCAAAAATATAGCCTATATAATCTCCTTCTGGCTAAGGCTGGGCAATATCATGATAAAAATTGAATTATGAGCTCATCTCTGTGACATCTGCTTTTTTCATATCGTGATTTCTCATGAACTTTTTTCACAGTCTCTTATACATTTTGAAGGTCGTGGTTTTTTGAGCTGCACATTCAAGTCATAAAATAGATTAATTTAGCCACTTTTCATGTTTGAATATTAAATATTATTTAAATATATTAATTGTCATTAAAATGCGGATTGTTAGCCTATTTTCATGCTTAAAAGTTGTTGTTAATGTTAGAAAAACTATTAAAATATGCCAAAATCATTAATACACAATGTTCTGGTTAATCGATTATTTTTAAACTTTTTATTGAAGGGCTGAGGTTGCTTGTTTTGGGATTTATTTTGAAAGGCTTGGTCATGTTTCTCTCTGAAAGTCTGTCAACAAGATAACCTTTGACAGCTGGATTTAGCCACTGAAGTAGGAACATTCTGAAAAATCAGATTCTTGTTTTTACCTCAAACAAAAAAAAATAGACTGAATTGTAATAAAATTCAGAATTGTGATCTACTGTAGCTCCAAGAAAAACGTGACGTGCCCTATCGCCCAGCCATACTCCAGGCTAAATAATAGTTATATTTGTGGCCATGCAAGCCACAAAATGGCGTAGATTTTTATCATTTATTGCAACAAAAACATCTGATGAAAACTTGCTTTTATTCAAGTCTAATTTGTTCAAAAAGTTTCACAGCACACTTTTTAAAGACTTGGGCACCCTGGTGAAAAAAGTCTAGACTTGTCCTTGGTTATGATTGTATATTTTTCCTTCCTAAGATCCTCCTCTCACCAGTGTCCTTTTCTGCAGGTGGTAAACAGCTTGAATAAACTCAACAAGGACACTTCTTAAGCCGGCGAGCCCAACCAAGAGCACGCACGATCTGTCTGAAGTCACCTTAGAGCGATGAAACGAGGCTAAACGACAAGGAAAGGAAACATATGGACAGGAGTTAGTGAGTCAGCGAAGACTGCCAAGTGCCCATATGCAAAACAGGCCCTGCCATTTCCCCTGCAGTGGCATTACCATCAAACTGCAGTGAGAAGGAGGCAAAA
The DNA here is from genome assembly GCA_038363315.1 of Mugilogobius chulae. Classification (NCBI taxonomy): domain Eukaryota; kingdom Metazoa; phylum Chordata; class Actinopteri; order Gobiiformes; family Gobiidae; genus Mugilogobius; species Mugilogobius chulae. The sequence goes on along the minus strand of CM076405.1, from coordinate 27,688,991 downwards.
GGTTTGGAGCAGTTTGAAGAGAGAACCAGAGCTGAGAAAGTGACGCAAAAACTGTTTAAGAAAAGAAAGCTTGACCTGCCAAGTTACGAAACAGTTTGTTATGTAAAATGCAGACAGAGAAGTGGGACAGAGGCGAGACTGTGAAATGTGCAAGTCTTAGTAGCTTATTTTTGTCCTGGCAAGTAAAAAAAAAAGGATTTTCTCACTAGATGGCAGTGATAAGACATCAAAACAAAGAGAGTGGATGTTAAGAAATACACGTAGCATCTTAATTTCATTCGTTAGAGCGATCTGTTTTATATCCATTCATAATTTAATAATATATCCACTCATAGTTTGTACATAATAAAAATCAGGAAAAATCACAAGACACAATGCAATAGAAATAGAAAGCTAAAACGATAACATTCAAATAATATGTAACCAGTAAGTAACAGCTTCCTCCTCCAGGCCAACAATCTGTCCATTTTGTGACTTTGCAAGCCCTCTTAAACTAAAGACACTGATTTTTATTATTTGTTTAGTGCAATAAAGACAAAGATATCCAAATGATCAAGAAATAGTTTTGTTTAAGTCTATTTTTCAAAGGTTGCACCATGGGCATTTAAGATGTAGTTATTATAGAGTGTTTTATTTTTTTCTACAAAGTTCCTTTGAGGACTACTTTTAACCCTCATTTAATCAATAAGATTCATTAAATATGCAACACAGCACCAGACTCGATAAAAGGTGTGTGTTTAAAACTTTTGAAAGTGACTTTGCAGCAATAAAAAATATGTTGTTTTTAACCACCACAAAACTGTCAACCCTTTATCCGCTTTCTGGCTGGAATAAAACTTGTTAAGGTTTCCATTAGGTCTCCCCTGACGTGACCCGAGCTCTCTGTCATGCCTGTTAGATTTGCCTGTTTGGAGGAGCCCTTCAAAGCACAGGCCCAGTGCCAGGCGGATGATGTCCAGGCTGCCAGGCACAGCTGCTGTAATGCAAGTTAATGTCCGTGTGTCCGTGTGTCGCGTTTAGCCCTGTGTCTTCTGTGTCTCCTGTCTGCGGCTGGCACTCGCGCGGGGCTGGAGATGTTAAGTGGAACATAAAAGCTCTGCTAATCAGCTGCAGTATGGCACTGGTGCTGCTCCAGGCCTCAGACAAAAGAGCATTTTGAAGAGAAGGAGGTCGGACTAGTCATAAGGGTGTGACGTCATTGCATTTAATATCGTATTTGAGGATTAGGGGAACAAAAACTATGAAAAATATTGCAGCTAATTTGATCATATTCCAAGTCAAGTGCTCCGAAAACCATTATTTATATATAATCAATGACTTCAATATATGATTTATAGTTATGTTAGGAAACAAGGACATTAAACATTAATGTTATTAGAGGAGATGCTTTGTATCAAGTTATGGCTGAAAGATTAATTCTCACAAGTCAGAATGATTCTTTTATTTATTACAGAATGACTAGTCACATAATGCAGAACATCTTTTAATAGATTTTTTTTTTATTACATCCTTTCAATAATCTATAACATGAGACAAAATGGCACTTTATTGATCCCAAAATTATTCATCTTGAAAACTTTTGTCAGCAAGGTGTGACACCATCAAACCACCCATCAACAATTAAAGCCAAGTTACCTAAATGTCAAACAGTGAAAAGAAAATGTAACCTTTTCTAATTCATCCATTGCTCTCAAACTTTTTGGCACTAGTGTCAACATACATAAAGTTTTAGGGTTGTAAGTCGAGCTTTAGTAATAGATAGGTTTATTAGCACTTTTTACAACTTTTAGAAACTAGCACGAGTTGAGCTGTGCTGCTAACATGAGCTAGCACACTCTAAAAACACGAACAGCCACACCTCCTGGTTTTGAGGGAACAAAATGCTCTATCATCAGACACTGCAAACTTATTTTCACCCAAATAATGTAGATACTCGGTCATGGTCAGTATATCTGTATTGGCGTTATTTAAATAGGTTGATTCTTCCACTATCATCTACACCACTCAACACAAAACCACAAGATCCCAGCGACTTCTTAGTGCTGCTTTTTAATAGAAGTGAGATGAAGTGCTAAGCCACGTCACACATCTCACAGCTTATGGGCTCAGATGGGTCAGGACTTAATGGGGCCCAGCAGATGTATTTACAGTGCGGCTGATCTGGGACTGGTTTGCATGGGCGCATATTGCTGCTGCATGTAACTGGATTATGGAGAGTTGAGTGGTCGGACACATGTCAGAAAGCTCTTTCCGACCTTTTGGAAGAGCAAGCAAGCACTCAATATGGAAATGTCACAGCTCTCTCAGGGCTACATAGTCTGAATAGTGATGGATGATTTGAGCTATTAATAAAGAGAGTAAAGCTTTGACATAATTGATCTAATGCGTGATTTAATTATAAACAAAAAGTGTGTTGGGTTATTTTTATATTAGCAAGCTCTATAAGTCCATAATGATTTTTTTGTCCACACAACTGCTTCGCACCAGCACAAGTATATTGACATAATCTGGTGAAAAAAGTATTAAGTCCACTGATATCTAGCAAGTGCGTTTGTTTATGTTTTTAGTCTGTTAGCACGCAGACATGGCTCAACTTGCTCTGGATTCTGAAAGTTGCAAAAACGGTTTCTAAACACATGCTGCCTTCAATTAGAATTATTGTTAATACCACTTTTTGAGTGGGAAATATTAAATGAACGCCCCCTCATGTCGTAATCACTACTGGGAAACGGAAAATATTTTTGCCGAGGTGAAACTTACCTTTGACCTGTCAATATGGCAGACAGTGGTAAAAGAATCACAATAGAAGAATATTAAATATTTTTCACTGGTTGACAAGTTAATTTTGTATCTGGAAAATTACATGACAAAGTTGAACGACATTGCTATCTTCATTTGCTATCTTCAAAAAGTCAAAATATTGATTTTTTTTCCCTCTGAGCAATCCTACAGCCATTGGAAATTATTAATTTACATTCGATTTACATATATATATCAAGATAAAGTGTGCTTTTAACAAGTTTCCTGTTGTTGCGACTACAAAACCATTTAAACACAAGCCATTTTTTCCAGAGCAAACTAAGGCAGCATTGTGGCAAAGAATTGTGAGGCTCAAAATGCACAAGGTAAATGAGGAAAACATGTCACAGCTGTTATGTTTGTGTTTTTAAGTCTGTTCAAACCCCGACTTTTATCTGTATGCATATAAATAGCGTGGTTGAACAATTTTGGAGCTCAGTTTTTCACATTTCTTTGGATGTTAAGCAACATTAGTTTGTGCGGTTTAAAGGAAGGATTTTTAATGACATTCTACAGACATAATACTTTGAGGGAGAAGTCCGTCCCATCATCAATTAAGACAACAAAGTGGAGTAAAAGTGAGGCTTTTCGATTGTGTCTCCAGAGATCACCTTCTCTGACACAGCTGCACTTGGAAGCACAGTGAACTTATTTCCACAGCTGGACAAAATAGACAAGATTTTTATTATTGTTGTGTAGCAGAGGCTTTCAAACCTTTCACACAAGTACTATGTAAGATATACTTATATAGACTTTCCAAAAATCAGATTTTATCATGTCTGAAATTCATCTAAACATCTAAACACCAGAAGACTGCAAAATACCAGTAGCGCTCATAAGCTTGAGAAACACAATAAATACATTTTTTTGTTCAGCTTTCAATTTATTCCTTACAATATTATGATATAAGGAGCATCAATCCTGTGTCTGTAAGCATGTATTTTGGGGCAAATTTGAGTTTTTTTATTGGTAAGATTAAAATAGTTCTCTTTATATTCATTAAATTAGGATTAAAAGGTAGGTTCATCAGAAAAATAAATAAGAAACAGTGATTAATCAATTGTAGTACCTCATAACCTTAGGCACAGCACAGCTACAATGCACAAACATGACTGAGAGCTGACACAGTAGATTTAAGCTGTCCTGAGAGAACAGCTCTACCTCTGTGTGCACCTCCTCCCTCTACAGCAGTGTGGAAGTGACAAACTGCAGACGAAGCCCTGTGACGTGTCCCCATGACCCCGGGGTGCTCTATAATCCATCCATCAGTCACTCTTCCATTAAACCTGTTCTACACCACTGCTTCTGCCCAGTGCATGTCCACTTTCTGCTGACAGTGTCCCATTCACAACAAATGGACACATTTTAGACAGAATATAGGTTTAGCCTAAGGGCACTCACATAGAAATAAGCACTCTGACAGAAGATACGAGTAATAGTTCACAAGAAACTGTCTGGAGGTTGCAAGTGTTTTGTAATTTCAAGTTAATAGGTTTAAAAAAAACTACAGTAAGGCTCTGAACTCCTTTTTACATTTAGAGAGTCTCATAATACTTCAACATAATGAAATTAGAAAAGCTTTCAAACTTTCAGAAGCCAGTGTTAAGTTGAACTGAGTTAGCAAAACTAACAAAAGCTTAAACATGCTAAAAACAATATCAATTCACTTCACATCCTTAGTAGACAAATACCACAAACGTGTACATAGACAGTATAAAATAATATATAAAGTAATGTGTCTTGGAACTGTGTGTATCATGGCAACCTCAGAGCCAATCAGGAGCCAGGTTACACAACCCTGTCGGCACGCAGCTGATTTCTTTGAGGAGAGCCTGTCATTCCCCAATCGGGGTCATTTGCCAAAATTGAGTTTTCATAATTTAAACTGCCAAAAATGGCTTAAAACATTCTCTGTCAGTTACAGCCTCAGATCGCCAATCATGAGATAAATAAAGTTGGTTAAGAAAGTTTAATAATGTTTATTTTTGGTAAAATCACTTGAAATCTCTTAGTCATAAAAACATTCAATTTAACACTAATGTCAGCTGACCTTGAAGTTTCTGCTAAAGTTTATCAGCAGTTTAAGTTGGAGTAGCTAACTTTTTTAGTTGTAAATTAGTAAATTTTGTCATTTCCACAAAAAAGTATTTAGCAAATACAGCACTTTGTGAAAAAAGTTAGACCTCTGAATACTGTCTGAACTGAATAATAAAGAATTTTAGTTCTAATCAGGAGCTGAATGCAGCGCTCTGATTGGCTGAGCTGGGGTAGTCCCTCTCCAGTTCCACTTGTTGTTTCTAAAAAGAAGTTTATAAGCCACAAATGCAACCAAAATGAATACACGTCGATACTGATCATGTATCGAAGCATTTATGAGAAGAACTTGTCAGGTTTAAAACCTTAACAGTGTTTGCAGTGTAAAAATCAGCTACCCCATCTTTAAATATAGTGCTTTCACAAACGTTAGAGTTAATATTTAACTTAAATGTACATATTTAAAAAGTATATATATAGCATATTCAGATCCAGTAGCAACAAGTTGTTGCATGTTTTCTAAAATGTTCTTTTTAAAATGAACATTTCATGGCTATAATGGTGAATCTGACAACAGCAGTTACAGGAATGAAGCAGCTGTTTCAATAAAAAGTGAGTTGGGTACAAAGCAGAGAGAGCCAAAACGTGCTATTGGCTAATTAGAATGTGGCAGCAAACGACATGACGCTGTCCATGACTTTATAGAGTCTAAAACCCCTCCTTGTTTAATGCTTACGTGTAATATCGTTCAATCAAAACCACACAAGTTATTTTTGATGTTTCTAGTTGTTTTGTCTTTCAGTAACTAAAGAACCCTTTATATTTCAGGCATCTTTTTGTCAGCCAACATTGACGTCAATAGACTACTTGACAGCACCATCAAGCATTGATTATGGTGGAGCGGGGCGCACTGGATTAGGATAGGGAGAGAGAAACATTTTATAAGACATCATTTATGATCCGCGGTATTTGCTGTGTGCTTGTGAGAGCGATTACATAAACGGCAGGCAGATCTGAGCTGGAGCTGCTGCTGCTCTGAGCCTCCGGGCCTGCACACAAACAATACAGTCTGCTCCGGAAAATGCATTTTAATCACGCTCTTGTTACTGTTAGATAAGGCTTGGCTGCATACGACAAAAGCAGCGCCAGAACTGTACATCGGATATGGATTTGGTGAAACAAAGCGTGTAAATACTGTTTTAAATCCCTTTATGATGCTAATTCATAATCTCATTAATAAGAAAGAATGAGAAAACTAGTACTGATCTTCTCTAATTTTAGCTTTGCTTTACATTACCTGTTCTAAATGTAAAGTAAACTTTTACATAAATCAAGAGCAAGTTTGTGAAGAAGAGTTTAGAGATATGTTTAGATGAGTTATAAACTAATGACACAAGGAAGAGGTATATTTTTTAATTTTTTTTCCCAAGAAACATTTTTTCCCCCTGTAAATATACAATTAACAAAACGTGTGTGTTCTGGTATATTTTTATTTGTCAAAATAGTTTCTTGTGTAACGTCATCATTTACTAAACCTTTAATTCTGAAAAACAACTTAACTGAGATCAAATCTGAAAACGTTTACAATAAATATTTTAATATAATAATCTTCACTGTGTCTTAGTTCAATTAATAGTCTCACCTGTCTTATGCATTTTAAAATACAAACTGGAAACTGATTTGGTTTAATTCAATCAAACAACAAAGGGCTGTTCAGCAAAGATGTGGATGTGCAAATCATGACTCAGACTTGAGTCAGACTTGAGACTTTATTTTGATGACTTGGGACTTCACTGAAATTGATATAATAGACCAACACTTGGAACTAAACTTAGACTTGAAGGTCAGTGACTTGGGACCTGACTTGACTTGGATCTTTGTGACGACTTGATGTTTCTGCTAAAACAAAAAAATAACTGAAACATGTCCCTCCTCACTTCTGCATTTGCTACCAGAACTTTATTAAAAAACTTTTTTTCTTTTTTTTCTTTTTTTTCTTTGTAGAAAACAATGAAATTGCAAAAACACAAGCTGTTTTCAGTAAAAAGTATCGAACTTGGACTTGGATTTGTGGGGCATTGAATTGAGACTTGACTCTGACTTGAATCCAAAGACTTGAGATTTACCTAAGACTTGCAAAACAATGACTTGAAAGTGAGTGATGGATTGATCGATCTCAATTTTCAATTCGATTTTGTTTAACCTTTTCAAAAAACAAATGAAAAATTACATTCATGAACATAAACAAAACAAAAACTTCCTATTTATTTGACTTTTGCTCCAAACTACACATTTTTACTGACAAAAGATTTGTTTTTGATCTTTCAATTCAAACCCCACCACCAAATGATTGATTATTCGGTTCGATACGATCTCGATCTCTCGATTTTTCAATATTGGGCCATCCCTAAATGAAAGATTGTTGGTTCAATCCACAAAACAGCCAACTCACAATATTCTAAAATACAACATAACACATTAGCGCTGTGAGTCATTGTATTAGTTTCAAACAGGGATGTCAAGAATAATCAGTTCACCAATGAATGGGATTATTCTGGTTGCCATGGGAACCGGAAACTACTGTGACCATTTCTGTGGCAAATTTATCAAAAGTGACTGAGTATTCTCCGTCTGAAGCTCTCTTATCCAAATGCTTTAGTGAATGATTATGATTATGCTTAAATATCTCCTGCTCTTGTGTTTGTTTGGATTTGGAGACACAATCACAGACGTTGCACTGCGATGACGCCTTGCACTCGACTAATCGTTACACAATATTGCACTTGTGACCTGTATTTATGGTCAAGGTTACGGAGACTGGGTTCTGCGAGGTAAAGAATTGATTTAGGAGGACTTGAACAATAACCATTAGGTGTATATCTCTGATCTAACAGTACGTCATGTCAGGAAATTGTTTAGTGTAGCCCTGACCCTGAGCGCGCGGTGACAAAACACAGACCCTCCATAGTCTCAAACCAACCTAGAAGACTATACACGTTTCCCATTTTTGTATCTTTAACGTAAAAGACTGTACTAAGAGTAGAGAGTAAGGATATTGAATTTTAGTGTGAGAGAAAAACACTAAAAACAGTGAGGGAATACAATAAGTCATATTTATCTGTCTTAACGATATTTAACTTTAAGTCTTAAAAGAAGATTTGCCAGTAGAACAAGAGTAAATTGTTTTGCTAGAAATATGAAAAAGACTGAATTTTCTCACTTGAAATTAGTCAAAAAATGCAAGTGAATTCACTCATTGATACATTAGGAAATTTAAGATTTTTCCAGTCCAATTATTACCAATTACAGAAGTCTCGTTATATATTTTCTTTAAATTTTCCCTTTGGCCCTTTCCTCAAGCTTGTGGCCAGTTATGCACGTAAAGGTGTCAGTTTTCTAAAGATTTAACAAAAACATATAAAATTTGGCTTCTACAATGATCACAAATATTCATATTAATAGTATATTTATATATAGTGTAGGGATTATATTTCAACCTTGATGATTATCTATGAACCTAATTTTGACATTATTAACTGAGAGAAAATGGGGCTGCTTAGAGGTTATTCATGGGCCATAAGTGACATTTATATTCCTCAAATTATATGAGAGAAAGCTGATGAAGTAAAAATGATTTGTGCCACCATAAAGTCAGTCATGAGAATCTTTGGAAAACTGCTCTGCAGCAAAACTGTAAACCAGATGAGCAGCAGGGGGCAGTATTGAGTGGAGAATGCAGTACACAGCAGAGCAGCTCTTGGCACTGGAGAGGAGAGAGAAAAATGATAGAAAAATCATTGCCTGGAGCATTTACATAGGAAATATGTACTAAAAATGCTCTTCCATTATTGTTATCAGTGATATACATCTGCATTTATACATTTTACCGATTATAACAAGAAAGAAGAAGCATCAAAATCTAGAGATTTAACAGCTAATTAGATGAATAATGCTAATGACACAGCCAGCGACAGTAGTAGAGCAAATACAAGCTGCATCTTGTGAACATGTCACTGCTAAACTTTACTTTTCTCTAGGCATAATAAAATAATTAACTAAAATAATTAGCACAAAAAAATTGTGCTAATTATTTTAGTTTATTTTGGAAACGTTTATTTTTCTGGTTGGAGATGAGCATCAAATGTGACAATTCCATACCTGTTGTCTGGTAATTGTTTTGTAAGCAAACCCCCAAATCCAATAAATTATGCAATTAGTTATGATTTGGAAAATAAACATATCAGCAGGTTATACCTTTATTTTAGTATTTGATGATAACAGATGGATTCTTGTTGTAGCGGATGTCTTTAACTAAAACAGTTTTTTCTCATCATTAGTTTACTCAAAGTTGTATTGCAAGTTTTTTTTATTGTCTTACAGGTCATGCTTGAGTACTCATTTTTGTTTTCACCTGCCACCCATCCCCGCCTAACCTGGCTCACGTCAGATTGATGTGTCTCGCCCGAAATTGAGTTGTTTTGCAATAAACAAAAGGTAAATTATGGATCCATACATGTCATAAACTAAAACACAATGGGCTTCATTTATCAAGCATTTGCTCATGTGTATGATACAAAATAGGTTTATCGGGAGCAAAAAGCTGACATCGATGACACTGATTATGCAAAAACATTGATGTGATTCATATTGGCTTTTTGGAAGTGGTTATGTATGCATCTTCCAGTAGTAAATGGTGTACATATTTCCCAGTTTATACTTGCATTTTAGCACTTGGATTAATAAACGAGGCCCCATATGTCTCCTTTAACATAAATCTTTTAAAACTTAATTATGACCAGAGATAGTATCCCACGCAGATTCCAGGAAATTGCTCTAGATTACAGCTTGATCAGAGAATATGGCGGCATATATTTTCCCCTCAGGATGTGTGAGTCAGACTTTGCCAGTTTGACCCAGGGGCAATCCTCCGTTTATAATTCACATGATGGACTTCAAACTGCGGAGACTTCCTGCGTTATCTGAGCTTAGCAGCGCAGCGTCCGGCGCAGGTCTCTAAGTGCCCAGTGGATAAGCCTTTGCCAGTTTGAAGTTACTTTTGTGAAAACCTCTTTGGTCAGCATGCCTTCCACTTAAAACGAGTAAAGAAAAAAGACGTGAATGTTTGAGTGAAATATTGCATCCGGTCTGTCAAAGAACTGTAGAAGGAAAAAAGCCGCTCTCCTGTAAATGCCTGCTATGTAATGTTATTATTGTTAAAGTGCCCTGGCTCCATATTACTCATCAGAGGTAGTGTCCACTTTCAGTTTGTGCAGAATTCCAGGTTGAGAATTAAGCAGGGCATTTGTAGTACCTTCTGAAGAGTGCTCCTGACTAGTTTTGTCTACTTTTTAAGACCTATGCAAAAGCTTTCAGAACTTACCTAAGGTTATTTGAATTTTTCATTTTAGTTTGAATAGTTATTCTTTGGTCTTTCTTCATACAGAGTGAGTTTTTGTACCATTCCATTACTGCCTGGAAGGAAGGAGGACTATTTGAATGGTGGACAAACTGCAGTAGCTAAGTGCATCCCGCTACAAGCAGTTATGGCTGCTCACAGTTACAATAAATACTCCACTAATACGTAAAAACATTCACTGACTTTCTTTCATTGCAATAAATCAGCTTAGAGAGAACCGACTGGAAAGAAGAAGCTACTGGGAAGATATTAGATTGGATTAACTAAAATACTTAGCCAATAGAGAGATTCAATTCAGTAGTAGCCAGAAGTAGCACACTGTATTTTCACAAGATTTACATACATGCCAGGAAAACTGGGTTTGATCGAGCCAAAGTCAAGCAGACTTTTCAAAATGCATGTAAACAAGAAAGTACAATTCAGATGTATTGATTCAAAGCTTAAAAATGCTGTAACCGATGTATTCCTTTCATTAAAACATAAAAAGCGTTGCTCACTTGCATGCTGAGATTCATTTTTCACCATGATGATCACTGTGAAGTCTTTTTAGCAACTTTCAGAAGCTGGGGCATTTTGGTCTACAGTATGCCAATGAAAACATCAACTAGCGCTGCGAAGAAATTTTCACCTGAATAGAGATTTTGACAATATATTGTGCCAAACTCCTTTTAAAGGTCCTATACCTGATGTTTTCCTTCTTTAAAAATGTAAACAAAAATAATTGATTCATCAAGATATTTGTGCTAGGGGGGAATTGATATTTATTTTGAAAGTACAGCGTCTTTAAACGTCACAAAAATGTTAGTGGTGCTGGTGTAGTTTCAAGACTAGAAGAGGTTTTTAAACACCAACAGAACAGAAGAGTCACTACAATATCAAACATGCGCATACTCACTTTCAGATTAACAATCGTGTTATCTACTTTTTAATGAAATCAAAATCTGTAATTTTTTAGGCAAGACAAGGCAAGGTACATTTATTTGTATAGCACCATTCATACTTAGAGCAACTCAAAGTGCTTTATAAAACAGCATATCTTGATAATGATAATTATGCTATATTATATCAATCTAACAGAAATATACGAAAACTGTGTAACTTTTTGCAAAACTTTTATCATTAAGATGTTTTTGTTGAACTAAATAAATAATACAAATCTGTGCAACTACTTTGATTGAGCTTGCGTGGTCATAAAACTTATTTGGCTTGAAAAAAAGACTTGTCGTTTTATTGACTCTAAGCAACAGTTGATAGTCACAAACACAATATTCACAATATATTGTAACATTTGATATATACCCACCTCTACTCACGTCATGTTTGTTTCTGTTGCTGAGAGTAAATAAACTGTGAGCAACGCCATTCCTAACATGCAATACTTCATGCTAAAGAAATGTCACATAATGCAAATGTTAAATTACTTGACGTCTCTAAATGTCTTGGACCTAGTCGGTTCTTTTACATGCACAGATTGTGACAGGTCTGACAGGTTCAGGGGTAAAGACTAATTGAGTTCAGTTGTTTAGCTATTAGCTGTTCACTATTAAACACACAAAAATGTCCTTATTTTGTCTATAGCTTATTCCAAAACCTATAAAAATGACCACATGCATCTGCTGTGTGGCCTCGATCAAATAAAAGAGCTATAATTGTTGTATATTGTAGATTCACAACCATGGATGTCATAGGTAAAAACAACAACAACCGTGCTTCCTCAGTTTCAATTAAGACGAAATATTGCAAACCCATTTTCAATATGCCTGTAGTGTTGCAGCGTACAAAACCTACAATAGATTTAGTTCACAATGAAAACAAAAAATCTCCTTATTTTGTCAATAGCTTTTTCTAAAACCTACAACAATGGCCACATGTTGCTTCTGTGTGGTTGTGTACATCCATTAAAACGTTGTCAAGCCTGCTAAAATAATCATTACCAAAGTGAAAGGGGTTTCCAATAGAAATGTGTTTAATTTAACAACTTTGCTCGAGGTATTTTTTCCAATCAATGCCGTTGTATTGTGGTCAGACAGCAATTATGTGGGCGCGAGTCATCTGAAAACCAATCTCCCTGAGCTGAATTTATTATTTTGACAGTCTATTATCACATATTGTACCCTTGGGTATGTGCATGACCACAAATTAATTTACCATGTTTTGTCTGGAGCAAATTACTAACCATTCTGAGCTACAACGAAAGCCATAAAACTGTTGAGTGTCATGGTTGGCCCGGAGAAGTCGATTGCTTCTGAAGACCGTTAGCTTTTAGCTGCCAGTGCCATCTTGTTTCTTGTACTTTAGCACTTAAGACTCTGATTGTGTTAAGCTGCTCTTTACACAGACGAGGCAGACACAGAGGACGCAGAGTAACAAGCCTGCCAAGGAGAGTGTGCTCGCCAGAGGGCTTAAAGGAAACAAAAGAATGCTAAATATGGAGAGTGACAGCGACAAAACTTCAAATTTGAATTTAAATTTTTGTTAAAGGGGGCATGTTAAAGGAGAGTGGATTTTGACTAGGGTTTAATTAAATGATAATTTCAAACCGTTAGGAGCTGACAATTTGATTTTTATACGCTTTGATAATAGAAATAGAAAAGAAATGTAACTTCCAGTTCAAAAACTGCAGGACTGATAAGCCCTGCCCCTTAATGACATTTCACTGTAACTAGCAGCATTTTGTCATTTATGTTATATAGGTGGTTGGTGAAAACAGGACTTTCCTCGGCAGCACTCAAGCCACATTAGCAGGACAATAGAGAATTACAACAGAATTACAAGAAGCATAATAACTATCCGTAACAATGTTAGAAGCAAAATAATGTTTTTTGTCTTTCAGAACTCATCCCCTACCATCTTAACAATTTCAATTAACACATTTTATTTACATTAAAACCAACTTTATAGCCATCATGTTTTTGTCACTTAGATAAGGTATTTTAAACCTCCTGATAAATACAGTCGGCATCAGAGGCCACACCCACTAACAAACCTCCGAGGGGGAGACTTAACATTGAGAGAATATCAGAACAACAGCTTTATCACTCACTGCAACAACAAATGTGGACTTGAGAAAGTATATTGTGTCAAATATAGACTCGAAGACTTAGAGATAAATAAGTGATCCAACGGTCCAACAATGTAAATATATCCAATAATGCTAATGGTAGCTGCGAGATACTAACATGATGCTAGCGCCGCCTAGCGTGTTTTAGCATTTTTTTTAAACTTTCTGTTTACTTTTCTGACATAACACCACATCAGTAACCTCCAAAATGTCCAGGCAGGAAAAATAAGGCGGGGAAACACTGACGTTAATAAAATAATAATACAGCTAAGTCAATGGAGATCACAGACGTTAGGTGTAGATTCCACTCCCCTACGTCACCGCCCACTTCTGTGTTCAAGGCGGAAGAGATTTTAAATTTCACAATAAAATCGTATTTTACTGCAAAACATTAAATGATTTCGTGAAACAAAGACTAATACAGTATCTTGGGAAGCATTGATGTTGCTATGGTTTCTTGAAAATAATAGCTAATCTGTCATATGGGCTTTAAACGTGGTTGTGACTCAACTGTATCTATAGGTTCTGTGCACAAAACGTCAGTTTTGGTTATTTTCAAAATACCTCACTTCTGTACTAATGAGCATTTCCTGTTGGCGTTAGCATTTAGACACAAATCTGTCTCTATAAATACACAAAAGTCCATAGTGAAGTACTCTTTATTCACTTTTGACTGATGTGGTAAAAATCTCCATAAGAATGATGTGAACAGGAAATGCTCATAAGTACATCTGTTTTCATAAGTACAGCTAGCTGTTTTGAATATGAACAAGCCAACTGACGTTCCGTGCACATTCCATTTCCTCACAACGATGAGTTTAGATGGACCCATTACAATTTTCAAAACTAATAGTGACAAGTCTTGCTAAAAATAACACAACAAGCCTACTTTATTGGTTTCAATGAACACAATCCAATATTATCAAACTTAGATGAGACACTGCAAACTCATTTTCAAAATGTTTATAGTTTTCTTCTATTTTCTTCAAAGTAAAGATATTCCGAAAAATGTCTGCCAAGAAGCTTTTAAGACAAAATACCAAAGAAATGTCTGGATACAAGCAACAGAGCTAAACTATGCACCAAGATAAGATAAAGAAGCAGCAGCTAAACTAATTAAGTCCATCTTCCAAGTGGTGAGTGCTGGGAACTGACATATTGATTTTTAAGGCCTTGTGCGTTACTTTGCAGTGCTAAGCAAAAGCAAAACCAGAGAAGAACTATTGAATCTTGTGCAGAGACAAGCTATAGCAATGTGTAGATGCTAATCATCAGTCTTACCAACCATTAGTTCCAATTCTCTGTGCAATTTCCCTAGGCTGCAAACAGTTCGAAGGTCAAACTAATTGAGATACAGCGATTCGGGCGGGTCACGGTTGGGTGTCAAAGCAGGCTGAACCCTTGTTAAGCATTTAGAGGTGCCCTTCATATGAAAAATGTCATAATTACACTGTACATAGACACATTCCTACTTGAGCATTTGTGCGCTATAATCACTGCCTATAGAGAGGTTTCTGGGGGTGTCATAATTGCCCTATCATCTTACTTTGACGCTCTCAAACTTCCTCCACCATGCAGCAGACTGAAAGTTGATTAATAATTCAATCGGATACGAGCTCCATAAAGAGTCAGCCAGAAAGTTTGTGTTGTCTACAAATCAATATCCAGAAAAATGTGCGGGTCAATGAAGGTTTCAGAAAACAGGAAAGCTAATTTCCAAAGACATAAAAAGTTTAATGCGCTAGCTTTCTGCACTCATCAACAATAAACACATAGAATTGGGTGATATACAAAACCAATACATCTATTTTATAACCGTGCATTTAGTTCACAGAAGTTTTATTACAGAGAGAAATGGGCAGAAGAATTAGTCTAATAGCATTAGCATTGATCCAATACTGTCACCACTGTCGGTGTATAGACATTTGGATCAATCTGTCCACCATTAATGGAATACAATTTTATTTGTCTCTAGTCCAAGATTCCAAGATAAAGTGGAAATTTGTCACTGGATAGAATTGTGAATTGGAATATTTCATGATTCAAAGAAATGTGACTCTATTGAGTGTAAGTTTGGCTGTACAATGCCACACAAATCTAAATAAAACTCAATTTTGTTTTTAATTGGTGACCTATTTGTTTATGTGATATTCATATTGACAACTTTAGACAGAAGAATGTACATTTTTCTGTAGGTAAAACTATGTAATCTGTCTATCTTATGTTTGTCTTTGTACCTGAGAGTATTCATTTGTTTGTCCATTTTGTTCATTACAGCTCATTTCAGATGCATCACTTCTGTAAACACTGAGGCAGACAGCAATTACCCCTCAAGTGTCACTCTGCCACCGTTTGTCTGTCAAAGTATACTCCACTAATTCTGTGTTCAAAACATTGTTTATTCAGTGTTCAAAAACATTTCATTAAGTTCAGGCAGCCTTCATAGATTAGCGTTCTTCTTCCCTCATTTCTAAGCGAATTAATAAGAACAAATCATTGAGAAAGTAGTCATGTGGACATGAGCTGAAGTTGCTTCACTTCCCATCTGGAAGGGTTTTGTAATGATTTCATGCCGGCAGCAACAGTGAATCTTCACAGTTGGTTCAAATTGATAAATCAGTTTTAGCAGATGTAGGAATTATGATATGATTAAGGACTTTAGGATTCTAGACATTTCATAGCAAGTTATTGTTGTGGTTTGTCTTCAACAGTGTTTTATTCTTTTAGATCATGATAAAATGGGGCTTGGACCAGACTTGTTGCAAAGTCTGGGAAAGACTGTGGCTGCCATCTTATGAAGTGCATGTCCAGCAAAATTGGGATATTAAACACTGGCTCATCATGTTAAGTGGGTCATGGACTGGAAGCATTTTTTGGTTGTGTATTTGTTGTGCACTAGATTAGCTCCTTTCAGTATCCAGCAATACTGGTAAAGGGGATAAAACATAAGATTAACCGTGAAGATGAAGTTCCTCGTTTCCCATACCTGGAACACCCTTCTCCAGAAACAGAGTCAGTCTGATTTACGGGCTGACCACGCCTGTAGGTAGTAGCTGATATTTGACACGTTACCACCTAAGCCAGTGACTGTCCAGAAGATGACTCGCTGAAACATGTCGCCAAGGTAAACACATCTCAAAACATTTTAAAAACCAACGTTGTGAACTAATAAAATCAATCATATCAGATGCTGTATTGCCATTGACTTAGTTCTGGCTCAGATTTTGTTTTCTAATCCTATGGTCCTTTATCTGCTGTTTTGTTCTGCTCCAGTTCAAGTCCTATTATTGATCAACACCGGCATTTTCATTGCTTACTCCTACTTCAAGTCTGTTTTTATGTGACACCGCAATTTTGGTATACGTACTGTATATGTTTTGAACTTATTTATGCAGTGTCTTCCACGGGATTATACTACGACTATGGTGGCACAAGCAGCCACTGTTATTAACTGTTTTAATAGATTTTTAAAGAGAACTTATCGACTAAACTCATCATTAAGAAAAAAAAATCACAGAATAAATATAGTTACTTCTAGAAGCTTGTGTCACTGCAACCATACAATCAGTTTATTCTTCATTTTGTTTCTACATGGGGAAAAAAATTGACTAAAGGAGAACACCATAGTCTCCTCTTAATGGGAACAACTAATTTATGTGTGAAAGTATATTAATCTTCCATAGTACCTTTTTTAAGATGTTTGTGGTTGTTGGATAAAAACAGGTTTGTGGAGCTGTTTTCTTGCTCATCCCTGTTATAGCTACATGTTAAATAAAAATAACTATACATTTACACGTGTTTGTTTAACTTCTGCTCACTATTCTGTTTACAAACTCAGCAGGCACCACAGGACTCCAGAGATGTCACTGGAACAATTTTTCTGCGTGTTACTGTTGTGATGATGGGGACTGGCATGGGACCTTTGGAGATGACAATAGCTATTTTTAGCAGCCGTGAGCTCCCTTGGACACAGGGGAGGAAGAGGAGAGAGGAAGCGCCGAGAAACAGGGTGGAAAAGGCACGTAGGAGACAGTATTATTGAATCTTTGAAGACACTTTTCTGACTTCAGGAGAACACACTGACAATAATTGTTTGTTGTGACTAATTGCTTGGTAGATGTTTTTCATACATTATAATATTTCAGGGCAATAAATGGAAAGATTGAGAAATGTCATTATGTCAAGGGTTTGGATTGGTTTTTAAATTGAGAGATCCCAAGTCATTCTCATTAAACAACATGTGGTTTGGAAACATTGAATACATTTTAAAATATATTTTGTTAAACGACAAAGATAATCATCAATATGCTTTGTTTTTATTTATGTCTTTGTTTTTGTCAAGACGAATTAAAATCTAATTTGATCTGATTACTTTATGGTGCCATTTGCTG
The DNA here is from genome assembly GCA_038363315.1 of Mugilogobius chulae. Taxonomy (NCBI): domain Eukaryota; kingdom Metazoa; phylum Chordata; class Actinopteri; order Gobiiformes; family Gobiidae; genus Mugilogobius; species Mugilogobius chulae. The sequence continues at coordinate 27,671,290 of CM076405.1, read as the reverse complement.
CAAAATCATTTTAGTTCGAACTGCAAAAACAACTTGCTTAAAATGACTTGGAATCAGAATTTAAACCCAGATTTGAGTTGTTTTCGCTGGATAAGATTTAATTGCTTATGTAATGTAGAATATTTCACTGTTTTCAGGAAATTATAGCTGGTTAGAAGAGAATGTGGCTTAAAATAAGAACAAAAAATTGCCATTGAGATATAGATACAGTAGAGGTTAAATTAGTCAAAATGCATGGTTCAAATCCTTGAATCAAGCTATTTAAACGTGACTTGAAATTAATTTCCTGCAGTGCACTATTCTTTTTCTAACAATTTAAAAGCAGTAACTTATGCATCATTTTAGACAAAAGCAATGTAAAAACCTATTGACCCTATTTTGTCCCACCTACTTTTCTAGGACGTGCACTTCCTGTTTAGCTGCATTTAGCCTGCAGATTTCAGTTGATGGGTTTATTTTAACTGTCATTATATTTAATTAAAATTGCCCCACAAGACAGACATACAAACAGATTAGCTCCCTTAACAGAGCTAAACAGGAAGTGCACTTCCAAGCCAAGTGGGCGGGACAAAATAGGGTCAATACTACTGCAGCGTTTGGCTAGAAAGAAATTAAACTGCATATAAATAGTTTCATGGCATTTCTGGTGAAGGGATGGCGTCGGTTTAACTCTATGGAAATGTTATTGATTTGGCTTGAAGTGTGGCGTTGAATGTAAATCCATTTCGAAGGCCAATTAAAAGGCTTGAAATCCATTGGTAGTATGAATGGATTTGGTTTCAAGTGTCATTATTTTCTCAAACTGACTTTATTTTTTAACAAAATTTTTAACTAACCAATGTTTGACACACCGCAAAATATGAATTTCAAGACAAGATAAGTTTGCTTGATTCTAGGATCTAACCCTAATTTCAAGCTTTTCGACTAAATTAACCTTGATTTGTTGAAGAGACCTAGATTATTCTCCTTGTTTCAAAGTGTTTTGAACGGATTTTAAGATATTGCTTCTTAAATCTAGACAAATTATTTGCCAATGGGTTTAGAAAACAAATTTTTGTTCTTTTTTAAGACAAATTCTCTTGTAACTAGTTGAAATTGTCTTGAAACTGGTGCAATTACATCTTATCCAGTTTAAACAACTCAAAACTGGATTAAAATTCTGATTCTAAGTAATTTTAAGCAAGTCTAGATATATAGTTTTTGCAGCGCACCAATATTTTGCAGGAAGGTTCAATCATAAGTCTTATGTGCATGTGTCTGTTTCTGTTTTTTTTTTTCAGAGCATCAAATCTGTTTGTGAATGGACTGCAAAAGAAATAAAAGAACAATGAAGCAAAATAAGGTTGGATGGCACAATCATAAAAGTGAAAAGTCTTCCTATTCATTTTCAAATTCAAAATGTCAATAATCAAATATTGGTGTCAGCTCAGAAAAATCTATACTGACCATTACTATATCAGTAAATAAGCGAAATCTGCGCTATTAAACTGTTTTTGTTGATAGTTATGCAAACCACTTAGGCCATAAATGTGCTGCAGTACAGTCAAGTGCTCTTTATGTGAATTTTGATTAATCGATGCCTCCTCTGCCCTTCTATTCACGCAGAGCACATCTACACAGATCTGTTGTTGAAGCCTACAGCCATAAGAGCAGCAGAGCGGAATAGCCCGTGCATCAATATTAAGGTCAGAGCGTGCGATGGAGAGTGTTGTGTTGGCGAAATTGTGAGGGCCTGTGCCACTACATCGTGTTCAATCTGCAACAAGACTGTCTTCTGTCTGTCTGTCTGTCTCTCCATCTCTGAGCAACCAGCCTCCACTCCTCACACCCGCGCATTCAAATCCTGCATGTAGGAGGTGTCAATCTGCCCTGTTTTTATTTAGACGAACAGCAGGCAATAACAATTAGCCCTGCAGCCTAGTGTTTCAGAGATAACATATTTTAACGGAAGGGATATTTGACAACTAATGAACTATGAAATATTTGAAAACAAAATATGGCGATTTGTAGTGTTTGGTGAATAAACATTTGTACAATTCAAGCTTTTGTATCTGATTTTCATACTTCAAAACAGGAAGTAGGTATTTCATTCTATCCAATTTGTCTCTAGCGCACACACAAAATGCCCTTGTGCATAATTTTGGTTTCAATGGTGACTTGATAAAATCTTTTACAGACAGCAAAGTGAAACTAGAGAGGACCACACTCAAGCACAGACAATAAGAGCACTGCTTTTGGCTATCTTTGAGAAATGAAAGAAGTCTTATTTTGTCATCAAGTGCTACTTTTACAATAAGCTTTTCGGTTGGAAAAGGTTTACTGATTGTCAAATAAAAATAATAGGTAACCCTCCTTTAAATGTACAATCTGTAACGTTTTGGAACAGAAGAATAAATCAAAGGCTATCAAAGCATGCACCACAGAATATATCCTTCACTAACCAAGATCTAGAGCAGTGTTTCTCAACCTTTTTTGAGTCACGGCACACTTCTTTGGTTCAAAATTTTACTTACAAAACATAATTAGGCTGTTTATTGTTGGAAATTTTGCCCATTACAATTTAACTTGGTGATTGTCTTGTCTTGTTTTGATCTTTATGAAAATGGTATTTAGGACAATCTAAAATGTTGTTTTGGTTTTTTTTGTCAATTACAGTTCATAAAGTAAAACATTGTATAAGTAGCTTATAAGTATCTCAAGGCACACTAGTGTTCCTTGGCATACTGGTGGAAAATCAATGATCCAGAGATGTGTCCCTGAGCGCTGAATCATTGTGCTCACTACTCCTGAGGAGATGTCCCAGAGGAATTGAAGAGTGGGTCAAATGCAGAGGACTTTATTGAATAATAATGAAAAGAGGAACTTCAAATTACCTAAGCTGTCATTTTTAGACAAGTCGAAATAACAGCAGGTCACAGACAATAATTCTTTGTCGTAAACATATTGCATAAAGTACAGGCAGAAGTAACAACAATGGTCATAAATTAGAACTAAATAAAAAAGTAGTTTTTAACAGCGGCAATTACTGATGACATAGAATCAAATGCATTAAAATTGTGATAATCAAAAATGAAATCAAACATTTATTTTGCCCTAGCACAATTCTACTCGCTTGTGTTGTGATCGCTAATCAAACGCGTGTAGCGTTTCCAAGTGCCTCCAGTTTCTACATCCATCAGTCGAGTCGAGAAGAAAAATCTGGTGACAAAATCTCACCATTTAGAGTGATGTTTCCCCGTTCGAAAGGCTCCCTCTGAGGCTGCTGTGTCATGGATGAGAGATTTCACACACTCTGGCGCTGGCATACAGGCGCCTGCGACAAGTGCCACCCGAAAACTCATTTCAGTTTTATTTTGCCATCACTTCAGCCACTCAGAGTAAAAAATCAAAGAGGAAACCAAAATCTGCTGTAGGTCAGATTGGATTAAGATGTGGTAATTTTATGACCCATGGCAGCTTGTTTGAACAATATAGAACGAGGAATTACTGAAGCTAGCCATTATCAAACTACAATACATAATGGAGCAGTAGTGAAAACAGTGTGGGTTGAAGAGGTAAAACGCAAAAGAAGTGGAATCATTACTGTTTGGCTCCAAGAAATGAAGCTTTTTGCAGCTACTTTCTGCTATATTTGACCTGCTACATGCAAAACTAAAAAGGCATGACCCCTAAATAGTGCCCTAAGTAGGTAATACACATTCATACACAGTTCAGACCGGGTTTCCTCAGGGCTAGAGCTTGGCAATCTTCGTTTGTTAGCTATTTATTAAGCTGGGTTTGATACCTGATTGGTGATAATTGTTCATATCTTGAGTCAAAACCAAAATAGAAACTGTAGTATCAAGTAGAACTTTATAAAAACAAACACAGAGCAGCCTCAGAGAAAAAGACGCGGTTGTTTTAGTGAAGTGAATGAGAGACAGTGAGGTGAATTGCGCTACTGTTATTTCCTGTTTGGAGTGCGGCGGCAAACAACTTGATAATGTCCATTCCTTTTACATTAAAGTGCATTCTAAGTGGGGTCATCTCTCCAAAGACCTGACCTCTAAGAAGGCTTAGCTTTCAATGAGAAATAGAGCCTAAATTACAAGCTATGGGGAGGTACATTCCAGAGAAATTATTAACAAGAAGACAGGAAAGTTGGGAATCTAAAATAAAAGACCTTAAATAAACTTTGGAAAAAGTGTGTTGATGTCAAAATACAGTATATTTTCTGCACAGCATGAATTGTAAATGAATGAGTTAGAGTTGTTATTGTTATCTCAATATGTATATTCTATTCAAATTTAGGAGCAGCATGTTCAACCCATTTCTAACCCTTATTAACCTTGGAAGTTGTTTTAGATAGTAATGATATGGGAAATAATAACTAAAACAATGTAGGACTGCAACTAACGATGATTTTGGAAATTGATTATTTGAGCGATTATTATTTAGATTAATGAATTGGTTGCTTGGAATGAAAAAGTCAAGAGAATACAAGGTTTTTTAAAATTTTAGATACAGACAAAGCATAAAATTAGACCATGAGTTCCTAACTGATTGAATTAAGATTTGTACTGCCTTAAAAGAAATTTGCAAATGGAACAATCATAAAATCGTACTGCTTTGCAAAAAAAATAGAGGACAAGCATTTTCTCATTTGAAAATAGCAAAAATAGCTAGCTTACTTGAAATAATGACAAACATCTTGATTTATTTACAAATTTCATTTGAAGAATTTTAGAATCACTCAGCTTTAGTCACTTTTACTCAAATCAAGATAAAATTTGTGTTTACTAGTAAGAGTGACTTAATTTAGATAGATGGATAGTTTTTTTCTAGTAAAACCGTCAAATTTAAAAATTTTCTATGTCATTACGCCCAATTGGAGTCATAAAACAAAGGGGTTTTTTTCAGTTCATGCTTGTTAGGGAACCTATAGACCAGTTAACGATTATTCGATTACTTAATTAGTTGATTGATTGATTGATTGATTGATTGATTGATTGATTGACTGATTCATAGATACTTTATTAATCCCAAGGAAAATTCAGTTTATCAGCTGCATACAGTGCAAGTTGACAATCAATTCAATAATCGATTAGCTGCGATTAATCAATTAACTTGTGGCAGCTGTTTTTAGATTATGGGTGAGAATGTGTATAGCTATATAGAGCTTCCATAATCTTCTCTATTTATGGGAAACACTGCCTCTGAAGACATTGCACATAGGCTATAAACAGGTCAACAAAAACACAATATAACAGTTAAATTGCGTGCTAATTGTGTTGCTGTATTATAAGGTCCATTTCAGCTAATTCTTTCCTTCATTAATTTTAATTATAGCCAACCTTTTTATTATTCCTATGGCCTCTCTGTAAAAAAAAAAAAAACAGGTTTGCTTGTTCTGTGCGGCTTGCATCTATCTAAATTTGCTAGATTAATACAGCAATTTGACTGCGCTTGCTCTAATGGACTGTAATGGAGCTAATATAGTGGATAAATCTGCACCAGCGGCTATGGTCAAACTCTTCTATTTGTAAAGACCGACATGGACAGTACGCAGATGTGTTCAAATATCATAGAAATACAACCAAACCCAACCCCGGCGATAGAAGTGCTAATAATTCCTGTTTCTGCACCTGCTTTTCACCGCCTCCCGCTTTGATGTGAGGTATTTTCTCTTGTGCTTTTTTCAGCCTGGAGATCATTACCGGGCTCTGAAACGCGGGAGCAATGAATGTGTGAGACCGAGCTCAGAAGGGAGTGTGTTTTTTAAAAGGCGATAGATCACTGTGGGTGTTTGTAAGATCAAAACCAAACATTAGCAGCAGGTGGAAGTAGCAAGTGACGCAGGCAAAGCAGAGTACAGCCAAAAATCTAAGGTAGGGCTATTATTGTTAGTTACCAGACTCAGCACACCAATTATGCAGATTCTGGTATTTCCAAGCAATTAAAAATATGTCAAGAATTTACTAATAACAAAGGAATAGTGTGTTGTATCACTGTACTTAATGTTGGGAAGAATACTTTGAAAATGTATTTAGTGAATGGAAAAACTTTGATGTGGCAATTGATTGCATTAAAAAAATTGTTTTTGCTTGTAGTTGTAGAATTTCCAGATTACCAATGTAAATAGCCTATCTGTAATTTGATCTCCTGCTAGAGATGCAATTTATTGAATTTTAGATAATATCGTGATTGCTGTCTTGAAGAAATGCCAAGAAAAAGGGGGTTATCAAGTATGTCGTTTGTAGTAAAAAAAAATAAAAAAAAATGCAGATTTAAGATAAACAAATTAAGGCTTATTGCAAATGTTCAAATAAAGTTAAGACAGTGACATTTTAGTCAATTGATCAATTATTGGTCTCTTGGTTGAAGTTTTTAGTTAAGGTAATTTGACCAATCGATTAAGCTCGATAAACTCTCGCCTCCCATCTGGGAACAGGACACAATCATCATCTAAAATCATACAATATGGTAACTAAAATTGTACTACAAAATGTCAGAAACAAGTCAACAGATAAAATCTAACTAGATAATTATTTAGAAAGCCATCTATCATTTAGTACCATAATCGGATCTGGAATATACTGTGTGTTCTACATACTTCAAATAGTTTTTCCCTCAAATTAATCAATCTCGATATTCAATTTGATTTTGTTTAGCCTTTTGCACTTTGAGTTGCTCTGAGTATGAATTGTGCTATACAAATAAATTTGCCTTGCCTTGCCTTTTCAAAAACTAAAGAAAAAAGGTTTTTGTGAACATAAGTAAAAACAAAAGCTTTTAATATATCTCATTTATTATTATTGTTTTTTTTTTCATATATAACAATATTCTGCTTTAAAGTTTGAGTTTTGCTCCAAACCACGTTTTTACTGCAAAGGAATGGTTTTCAATCTTTCGATTCAAAACCCACAACCAAATAATTGATAATGTGATCCGATTCAATCTCTCGATTTTTCAATTAATTGCCCAACCCTAGTATGACCTATGATACTCTGTACAAGCATTTCACATTAACAACTTGTTGATTAATTATCACTAAATTGCTCAATAAGCTAATTGAAGTACGATATAACGTTAAACGCTAGAAACCTGTCTGAATGTGTGTTGCCATAGTGACAGTTGCATTCTCAGGTCTTTCATTTGTTTTCTCTCGCGGAGCTTTCAAACCATTGCCCTAGTCTCAATTTTCTACGTGTTTGAAAACCAATTACGTTTAGTTTATCTCTCTGCAGCAGTGATAAATATTCATACGAATTATCTGCTGCCAGTAAAGAACTCAAGCAGAGGTGAGCTAAAGAGCATGTTATAACGTCGTTAGCGAGATGCCTTGTGTTTTAGCCAAACAGTGACACAATGTGACAGTCGGTATTCGAAAGAGCTTAAGCATTCTACAATTACATCAAACTGGGGTTAAGCAAACTATGTAAAAGATCAAACCAACATATTACAGGGTCTGAGTTAGTCCTGCACATAGAGCTGTGCAATATATCGAATTTTAAATAATATCGTGAATGTTGTTTCTAAGATATGCAAAAATTGAATATCGAGTATATCGTGCAGTAAAATCACGCTACAAAAGAACACATTTCTAATAAAAGTTAAATAAATTATGCTATCAACTTTCTAATATTGTAGATGCAACCAGTTTATTCCTATCAGAATTAGTACAATAAGTAATTCAGAGAGCTTCACAAAACAGCAAAAATTATGATAAAATGAAAGATTCCTGCAATTTGGCCAATATTTGTGTGATATTTATACAAAAAATTTTTTGAATAGAAGTGAATATGTGCTTGGAATGAGGAGTCTTTTAGGTTTTGAGTCTTTTTTATTAGATTGAACTAAAACCTTGTTTTACATGAAATAAGAAAAATACACACTGACTTCAATTTATTTAAAAAAAATATTCTGTTCTTGAAATAAGGGCTACGTTTTTGTTGTATTTTGTAAGTCAAAACGTGAAAATCACAATAAACACTAAATCAGTCAACCAGTTCTTTGGCTCATTGGAATATTTAAGATTGTTTTAGCACATTTATGTTGGACTGACAAATTATCGCCCAAATATCGTTATCGAGACATGCCAAAAAATAATCCAGATATTTGTTTTTGTCAATATTGCCCAGCCCTACCTGCACAAATCACAAATAATTGCAATTAAATCTAACTCACTGCAATTTTCAACCAAAGTAACATTTCTATCTTGCTAAATGCCTTTGTAAGTGCCTGTGTTGCATACTGTGTGTATTTTGGAGAATTTGAAGATTCTGTCGGCTCGCTAAGAAACCTCTCGCTGCAAATACGGCAACAGCAACTTCTCCATCTTAACCCTACGCCGACCTGAATTACTATCCTGACAAACTCTGGCTCTTTGATTTTTTTTTTTTATTAGCAGTCTAAAATGATTAAGATTCATTAAGCTTAGTTACACAAGAGAGCTGTGGGTTTATTCTGACTAAAACATCTAATTTAGAAGATTAGCTCTGTAAAAACAAGGAACAGAAAACGTAATTCTTTTGTTAGTGTGTCAGTTCATATTTCGGTCTTTTTGCCAATTCTTTTGCTTAAAGTAGTTAGACTTTTAAAGCAAAAATTGTACTTAGACAATTCAAATGAACAGGATTAAGATATAGATGTAATCACTTGAAAAATGTAATCACTTTGCTAACATATTAGAAGAGGTGGTAGAGCAGTCCAAGAAATTGTTCTCAGCTAATAGTAAAGTTACTTCCAGATAATATTTTGTAAAATTAGGCATTTTAGTATTTTTCTTAACTCTACTGGAGATACATGAAATGTGAACAGAATACACATTTTAAAACCTAAATTGCAAATCAAATTATAGTTGCAACTTGAAAAATGCAAGTTAAATATTGTTCTCCTAGTATCAGTAAAACAAGTTACTGCCTCAATAATATCATATCATATGCAATACAAGTTCATGAGCATTAACTGCATAGAAATTTTTTGGAATATACCCCTAACGAACATCAAGCTTTTGGTACAAAATTATCATTTAACAATTACAACATTTATTATTCCTTCAAAATCCAAATCAGAAAATGACAAAACCCTGTCATATCCACTTTAACTAAGAAAATTACCTCATCAAATGGAAAAAAAATACCTTTGTAGCTTAGTAATTCGGATTTCCGCATAATTTAATCCTCAGTAAAAGCATTTAGTTACCTCCCATCACAGGTAACCTAATTTCCCATTCTCTCTATCTCTTCTCACTCCAAATCTCCATGAGCTGGTGTGCATCCTCCCACTGTCCACATGACCCCCCACCTCACCCCTCTGCTCTCTCTTTCTCTCCCTCCGCATCCAGCCGCTCTTCACAGGAACAATCTGTCCCACTAATGTGAGGTCGCAGCACGCTATTTTTCCACTTATCAGCCCCTGGATTTCAATACAGCCCCTATCACCCTCACACTGTTGCCTGGGAACACAATAGACCACATCAATGAGAGGATTCACACCCCTTTTAGATCTGCGCCGCTCAGCTTTGGCGATGCCAGCAGATAGATTTGATCCAATACAATGTTCTTCATGTTTGGTATTTGATTTTTCCTGCTTTTGTTTGGTGGCATTTAGGAAAAAGTGTGTCCGTGACCTTGGAGACTGGGTGTGTCTTACGTAACAGCAGCCCACAATGTGATTTAGGCTTTTACCCCGCTCAAGTGATACAAGATTAATGTCTATTCTTATGCTACAGCAGAAGATTTATAGACACACAGGGATAATGTGAACAATGAGAGAAGAAGGTTATCTGTGGGTTTCAGAATGATGAGAATGTAGGACCATTTGCATAGAATTTAACTATCTAAAATGGGGAAAAGTCCTGAAAATGTAGCATGTAACAGGAAGTTGAAAGTCATGAATAGATCAATGTTGAGATGACAGGAAGAAAATGGGAACCGATGCTGGTGCCATATTATTGTAACTTTATGTGTGTAATCAAATTTTTCTCATCTTTTTGTCATTGTATTTTAGTTTGTTTATTTAACAAATATATTACATACATTTTTATATATAAATGCTGGTTATTCCCTATAATTGATCTTTAACCAGACTATTTTGACCAGATTGTTTATGTTTACAATTGGCAAAAAGTATGAATTAGTTACATCCATGTATAGTTCTGGTTGTTTTGAGATTTTGAGGAGAAATATTGGGGGCCACATTAGTCTCCTGCAATAGGAAACACCATAGTTGTTTTGCTGACACTTAAACAGTGGACTGTTCTGAAAGTACGGCAATATATTGTGACAGACTCCAGTATTTTGTTGGAAGAAACTTTCACCAGACCACCGAAGTCCTTTTGCTGTATCCCTGGATCAAAGACGATGACAGCAGCAGCACTGAACGAGGACTGGACTGAATGTGAGCAGTTCTCCACGAGAGGACAGAATCAACACAAGACCAGAGCTGGACCGAGTGCAGTCTGAGCCCAGGGTAAGACTCCTTTAAGACCTCAAAAGCAAAATGAAACTGATGCAATTATTCAAACATGAACATTTCGAAATACTGAATTTATCTTAAGAAAGATGAGAAAATTTTTACCTTTTATACTGTTTTCAAGTTGCTACTGATAAAAAAAATCAAATTTTTACCCTTTATGTAAATTTTTGTTAGTACGCCTGACTAAAATCATCTAAAATTCAAATAGAAACTAACCTTTTGGAGCACAAACAGGTCTGGACTCTGTGAAGCTGAGACTTTGTTTTAGCCTCGGATGTCTGATTAGCTCTCAGAAGTGAGAATAAGTTCTGCACAAAAGAAATAAAGTCTGCCTAAAATGTCTTTGGTAAATATTAGAAGCAGTACAGTTGGAGTCAGCCTGGGCCAATCCCTCTTCAAAAGCTGAAGCTATTTTCATTAATATTAGTCTTTATTATTTGTAAGTTTAGAGTAAAAAATAATCTTTGATCCATGCCAGAAGGATTGATTTGACTGTAAATAAGAGGGTTTACATTTTATTTTACTTTAGCATGGCAGGGAGCTTGATAGTTGATTTTTATTAGATGGTGGCTTGGACAAAAATGAATTAAATAAGAAAAAGAGGAGGGAGCCATGTACTGCTCTGAGAATCAGATTGTCATTGAGGTACTAGGCTTTATCAGTCTATTAATCTACGAAATGAAATGCCAATAAAATGAAATAAGCATCAGTACTAGAGCTGTCAAGATGGTAATGTCAAATTTTTCTTTAAAAAGAGACAGTAATCCTTTAGATGGAGGTCATTTCTAAATTAATTCGTTTCAGATTTTTTTCAGAGTTTTTTATCTCTATAACAGATACAGACAATAGAAACTAGGTTACACTGTCCATATTGTCCGTATTTGTGACAGCCCGTTCACATCTCACTGTTCACTGTACTACGTGGTCTTGTTGTGTCGTTGCATGTCGCCTGTTTGATGTGCTGTGAATGAATACATTTGCACGGCTCTGTCAGAGAAATGAGATTCGGTAGACTCCATATTAGCATGAGAAGATGATCAGTGGAGCGCTTCCAATATGAGATGCATCCTGGTTTTCTGCCCAGAAACACAAGAGTGAACGGCAACGGGGCACAGTGCCAGCTTCAAATGGCCTTTAGCTGTTACTATAGGAAATTGTGCAGTCGCCATGGGATCGTAAATGCAATAGGAAGTGTTCCAGTTGTAATATTTGATGATGATAGGTCAGTCGTGCGAAATACAAAACAGAAACACGGACGTTTTACCAAATGAGTTACTCTTTTACATAATAATATCATTTTCACTTCATGGTAAATTTTTTGCTTCTTCAACAAAAACATGTGTTATCACGTGTTTGACTCAAAAATCCTGCATATTTAGCTTGTGTTCTGCTTTGGTACTGAAATCACTCTGTTCCACATTTTGATGTCATCAAATACAAATACACATGACTTGAAGATTTTTCATGGTAAATTCAACTGAGCAATTATAAAGCTAAAATCCTTATTGAGTAAATTGGTGCAACTGTGGCCAAAATAGGTAATTAGCTAATGTTATACCTACAAAAACACACACCTGAATGACATCATAAGGTTTGAGATTTGCAAATATGTGAAGAAATGCTACAATATAGTTTAATAAAGTAGGATTAATGTGAAACAAAACACAAATTCAAGTATATTTTTAATGAGGAAGCAATAATTTAACATGGATAAAAGCTCGCAGGAGTCCTTTTGATATCTTTCATATAATCTAAATCTTATTAGTGTCTAACATACTGGCACAGTACAACATAGTTTTTGACAACATAATTCACTTTTGATATAATGAGAGAGAAAAGGTACTGGTGCCAATTTCTGCCTCGTGCCAAAAGATTGTGCCAAAACAGCTAAAACAGTGGCTGAAATGCCAAGATCAATTGCATTATGTAAATATAACTGCCTAAACAAGCTACAAAACTCTCACAATTGTGCTTTCTCAGAATTTCTTTACAAGGGTGGCATTTACAAATCCAATATGCAAATTAGGGCTGGGCAATTTGGGAAAAAACAATCACATTATATTGATCGATTTCGATTTTTGATTTGATTTTGTTTAATCTTTTCAAAAACAATAGAAAAATGGCTTTTCTGAACATAAACGAAAAAAAAAAAATGTAATATGTCCCATTTTTTAGATTTTTTTTGAAACTTTAAATCAATTTTCTGCCTCAAAGTTTGCCTTTTGATCCAAACCACACATTTTTCCAGACAAAAGATTGGTTTTCGATCTTTCGATTCAAAACCTACCGCCAAATAATTGACAATTCGGATCTTTCGATTTTTTGATGAATGGCCCAGTCCTAATCCAAATATGAGCTAGATGTATGCAATATGCCACAAAAGTTCACAAGCACTTAAAGAGTTAATAATTGGGATTAAAGTGAGATTAAATGTACAGATAAAAGTGGACTGGACCAAGACTAAACAAAGATTAGACCAGGGTTAGGGTTATCAAATACACAGCTCCGGAACTAACAACAAGGAAATGCACATTTATTATAAAATTCCTTTATATTAAAAAGGCATTTTACGAACCATACATTCAGGTGAGTGAAAAAACACTGAGAAAAACACTGTCCCTAGCTTCAATAGCCCGAACAAAGGTCACATAACTGATCAAAACCTGCAAGCCCCATGTCCTGTTTTGTTGTTTTTATCAAAGCGGTTTCCAGTAGAATAGAAAGTGACATTGACTGATAATTCCTCTATATCGGACGATAAAAGTTTACTGGAGACCACAAGCATCTCCAATATGTCTAGAAAAAATGGCCAAAAGACAAAATATGCTGGCACACTGATAAAATAAAAATGGCATATATTTGAAAACTGCAGCTCTAAACTTCAGAGTTAGCTGCTTTGTAAGTATAACACCTTGATTTTCAGCCAGTGTGCCAGGGAACTCTTGTGTGCCTAGAGATGTTGCTAGGTGTGCCTTGTATAAAAAGCAGATTCAAATTGGTAGCCTTGAGCATTTAGAGGTTTAAAAGACATTTTTCACAGTAAAACAAACTCAGCTCAGTTTTGCACCAACAAAACATGTATCGTACAAGTATCTATTTAGATGAAAATTACTTTGCAGTGTCCCATCTAAGTCTACAGATTGAGCATTGTGAAAAGCACTTCTAAACTTGTTGGTGAAGAAATAGGAGGCACTATGGCCTACTGTAAAAAGTTCGAATCTCTTTGCGCTTTCATTTAGAGGTACATGGTAGAGCGTCTCTAATTTGATAGCATTTTTGTATGACGTGTGCCCCAGAATATTTTGTGCTGTGACTTAAGAAAAGTTGAAAAACACTGGTATAACAAGACAGGATTTGCTAATTGTGTCCATTCAAATTGCAAGACTGCGATTTACCTTGCAGCTGTGGTGGTTAACTATTTGTACTAATTCTGCGCACCCATCCCTCCTGAGGAATAATACACAGTTTCCCAGCAGCGGCAGAGCGAATGGTGGCCATGTTGTTGAATTGACGCTGATCTTATGTGACAGGTGCATTAGACAATATAAACAAAGCACTCTATATGCAGCCAGTGTGCGCTCCATCTTCCACTTTTGATATGTTCATAATGACATGCTGTGCTCAGTCCAGACATGGTTGTTACATGTTATAACCCTCCTCATGCGTCACATCACTTTGTGTTTACCAGATGCGTTTGCTTGCATAAAACATCATTGAAAACAGCACAGGATTGTCAGTAAACCTGGAATATATAAAAATACCTCATGTTTGCACCTGCACAAGCAAGACATAGACTGTTACATGTGCTGTCTCAAACTTTTACACTCTTAAAAATATAAACAAACAGAACAATTGAATTGAAAACTGACTACAGCAGTCACGTTTTACTCACTTATCTAATGCATTCTGAGTCTTCTAAATATTCATCACAATGAGTTTGGAAGCACTTTTCACAACTTGTTGAGCTGTCTTGGTATGCTAACGATTGGTATGCTAAAAACAATCACAATTTCTCTGTTTTAAGAAACAGCATGCTTGATTATTAAGTATGGATGTCACAAAGCAAACTATTTTTTTACTTGAATTGATACGTTGACAATATATCTGTACTAATCCAAACCTGATGGTACAAAAAGGTACACAGCCTTTAAATAGTTGAAGGAGAAAAATTAAAAGTATTAAACTGCATCTCACTTCTTCAATTGATCAGTGTCTATTCTGCTCAAAATAAAAGACAAGCAGACTAACCAATCACAGTGAAGAGTTTTTCCCAGCATTAGCTATATGTACACACACATTTAACTATTAATGTGTTACGCTATTAATGACCCTGATTCATTTTTCTCTCTCTTACAGTCTCATAGAATCAGCACTTTGTGACCAAATCAGTTCTGTGCTTTCTGTATCTTTTTATTTGTTTACAGTAATCTTTTGTAAACTCAAAAATTAGGTATTTTGGTCTGCCTCACCTCCTTTTTGTTGTCTAAAATATATATATTTACCCTTACAAATACTAATGATAACCTAAAAAGTTAGTCAGAGTCAGGTAATTTGGTTTATAGTTTTAGAAATAGATTACTTTCAATAGTTTCAATAGTGCAAGGCAAGCTTAAAATCATACCTTGACTCAAAGAAAACTGTTTTTGCCAGATCAGCAGCTATTAAAGTTTGCACATCTGACAAAGCGGGATGCAATTTTCTATTCTTAGTCAGACACGCCTGGTTTTCCCTCTCCCCGGACACTTCCTTTTCGCTATGTAGGTAGAAATGTGTTCCATTTTATTTGGTCAAGACCGAAGATAACTACTATAATAACTTAACAATCTTAAAAATCTGTTTTATTTCTACATTTCAGAATCAAAGATAGAAAACTGTGTCTCTTTGTTTTTGTTTTGGTGTCTTGCAGTCATGTCAATGGTTTTAAAGTGGTAACAAGCATCAGTTGTATGTGATTGTGAATGATGACTATTCTCAGCACAGATACAGTATAAGGTTAAATACGCATGGTAAAAGCAAACGTTTTATCAATAGGAAACAAGCACAATGGCGAGCCCCTTTTTGTGAGGCATATGAAAAGCCTTTGTGCAAATGTTAATTACTTGCACTTTTCTAGTTCGGCTGAGGGCAATGAGCTTTTCCATCTCCTCTGCTCTTACTAATAAACTCCACTGATCTATTCAAACTGCTAATCCATTTCACACCATAATTAGCCCTTCCTTTTGTGAGTCCACACGAATGTCTCTGCAAATGTGGCGACGGTTGAGAAATAATGCACTTTAGTGTGCTGTTGCTTCCAAATGGACAATTCGATGCAGTAAAAGACAGTTCAAATCATATTACAAAAAGTTAAAAAGGATAGTAGGGATTTCAGCTTCCCGTTAGATGTGACATTTTAAGGCTATTTCCCCATTCCCCTTGGCTTTAAAATGTTAATCTGCATGGCAACTGTTCTGAAACCCCATTCAAATGCTTGCCCTATGCACATTACATTTCGCTTTGTGCATTTTCTCAAAGTGAATGAAGTGTGGAAGGGCAGTGAATGCAACAGCAGTGCAAAACATCTGTTAGTGGTGTGTTATTAGGCTGCTGTTAAATTAATCACAAAGCCACAGCTCAGTTTAGTCTTGATCATTTGCTAAATTTGCCACTAACAAATGAAAATAGGGCTTAATATTTTTCCAGAGTTGTTATCTTGGCAGACTCATATTTATTTATAGTATGATCGCTTAAACTGCAAAAGTGCTTCCTTCTTATGTAACAGGTTAGCTCTCTGTGCTAAGTTGCTAAGGTTTGAGGTGTTCGAAAACATGACAGTGAAATGCATTGTGGGGAATTTCACACTGACCTAAAGTGTTGATAAATACAGTCCTAAAGAAATGGGACACGCACTTCAGGGGCCCGTCATGTGTGCTAATTTGAAGTGCGCAAGTACAGTTATTAGGGCAAAACCACAGACTTAATATAACACAAAAGCACTGCTATTTGTAACGTCAAAGACTTTCAAAGAACAGAGCTTTGCAAAAATAATTTCTCTAAAGCAGAAGTACCAACTAATGTACCAAAAATGTACAACAGATACAGTATTTGGGGAAAGTACTTTACACCTCATTGTAATCTACATTTCATTACTTCATACTGTATTTTGTGCTAAAGATGTGTCGGACATGTGAGCACGCAGCACAGACACAGGCTAAAAGAGAAATGTCGTACCTTCACGTAGAGCTGCTGGAACTCCTCGAGGTTGAGGCGTCCGGTGGGGCAGTCCTTCAGGAAGCCCTTGTACCACTGCTTCAGCTCGTGTTCGTTAAACTCTGTGTTCTTCACCAGGTCCTCCATCACTTCAGGGGTCAGCTTGCTATTCTGTTTCCCCATTTTGCCTAGAAAACAAACAGATGTTTTTAGCCACGGTTATTTAGTTGTTAACCAACAACTGGCAGCATTTATAATTTGTTTGCCCCTTTAAGTGTATTTTGTTTGAGGAAACGGGCTTGCAGTTATGCTGCTCCCACAACTTGGAAAACCTTTCTACTCTCCCCTTATTTTGTTTTTTGTGTTATTAAAAAACAAAGAACAGTGATCCTGTAATTAGAGACTTTCTGATGCAAAAAAAATCACATAAGTTTAAAGCTGAAAAATAGATTAAATCAGTGGCTGTCACACCTACAATTGCATTTGGCTTTCCGTGTACTACCAGAAGCTCTAAAAAGAAAACTGGTAATGGTTTACCCATAAAGAACAAAGACATCAGTAGATCGTCACTGAAAGGACACTGCAGACAATGTAGTCTTGCCACATTATTAAAGTTTCAAAAATTATTTCAATACCAATACTGATTTTCGACAGTATAACAGATGCAGTACCAGCAGTGACAAAATATTTTCATGTTTAAATGTTTTGAAGTCTTCATTTAATTCTATTCCTTTTATTCTTGTAGAGCCCGAAATTACAACAACTGTTGCCTCATAGTGTGCACGAAATTGTAACATAAGGTTAGAAAATCAAGCAATTAAACCCTCATTTTGTCAGTAACAGAGAAGCAGATTAACTAACATTTAGGAGAAATAATGATTACGGGAGCTAATCTTCTACAAGTCTTTATACACAGAAGTAATTTCGTCGTTTTTGTTCTGAGTCAACACACCTGCCGATAGAATATCGAGAAATTAGTACCAAACTGGATGTGATGAAAAAGAAAGAAACAAACGTCTAATTTTAAAGACGTAAATAATCAAAAATTTGACTGTGATGTTTGCAGAATGTCTTGAACACACTAAGAAGCTCCAATGAGAGACCTAAAACATGTTTCTGCGCCTTTGCTGTGCGTGACGTTGGCAGTCTGGAGGGCGAGCAGAGGAGTGATTCATCAGGACTGGGAAAAGAACGAGAGAATTCTGGAGAACTGTGAAAGTGCACACCAAAGCGGCATCTAAAAATACGCCTGGAACAAACGGGTGCGATGTGAGACAGAGGAACACCGCATGCTGGGGACCTCATCCCGAGACTCATCCTGGGACGGTTTCCTTTTGGGGAACAGGGTCATTTCGGAGACGCTTTTGGACCTCCTTTGACCAGCTGCTCGACCTAGTTTGGTTTGTTTTGCAGCTGTGTTATTCTGAGAGAAACTTCAAAATGCGATATTTCACAACAGCCCTACATCTTATACAATGATTAAATAAGTAAACAGACATTGGATTGACTGACACCAATAAGGATTTTTATTATAAAATTGTTCACTAGACTGGTTATTTGTATGTTTTTTACAAGTATTTTTGCTTTTCATTAAAAAATATACAAAGACAAGCCTATGAATCCTGAATCCTAAATCGAAACAAGGAATATGCAATGGACTAAAAACTACTGAGATAGCACCAAGTTGTAGGTAAACTTTTGTGCAGAGTACGATAGACATTTAAAATCTAAAACCAAACTATGAAAATTGATTCTTATTTGAACAAGAATCAATACTAAAATGTCAAAAACAAGACAAAGTTTGAGATTTCCTGAGCAGTTTAAAGGTGCATTGCGTAAGTTAAAATGTTCAATATTACGATATATCAAATTACCGTCCATTGGCACTTGCCTGGATATGCGCCATGACGTTTTGTAAACTTACCGAGTTTGCCTCTGTAAGCGCAGACAGACTCATAAAAGTGAGTGGCGCTGGTCGCATTTTCCCGCGCTGGTCCTCCTTCACTGGATTATCGTCATTATTTCTATTTATTTAGCAAAAGCTCTCGGTTTTATACAATGGACGGCTGTTGTAAAGGCTGTTTAATGAAAAATAAAATAAATAATCATTGGTAAATACTGCCACCTAGCTTCCGAACCCCCGTAACACACGGAAGAATTCAAAACAACTAGCCCACCGTAACGGCATGGCATGAAGTCGACTGCAGGACCGAGGAGCACTCGGACATGTTTTTGAGAAAGAAGAATTGTGCTGGAGATCAATAAGACGCTCATCTGGTGATTATTTTCATTAGAGGGTAAAACTCTCAGGCCTGTCAAAGTACATCGCACATTTAGTCACAGATTTAGTAGCTTAGCGCTTAGCTGTTTGTCTTGGTAAGGTTTATGTTTTATTAGAGTAATAAATTGCCATTGAGCATTTAGTTTATGAGAAATGAGGTCTGTAAAAAGCTTGTTTACAATTTTCTCTCACGCTAAAACAAAGCTTTTCCTCAAACTCTCAATAATCTTTTCTTGGGTAACTTTTGGAGTGTGTAAACTGATCATTCAGTCAAAAAGAACATAAAATAGCCAGCATCTACTTTTTCATACAAAAGCAAATTTGTCTTCTTAAGTCAGAAAACATTTAGCAGAAAATAACGATGTGTCAAAAGAATCTTTTCAGCCGTAAAATACGTCTTCAGCTGCTGATAGTAGGGAGGGTGCAGTGCCACAAAACGCCAAAGATGGCGCCCTTGTTCAAAACCTTTGCAACTTACGCCATGCACCTTTAAGAATGATTTTTTTTTAGATCACAAAAGCATCATTATTGTTAGTCTACTGGCTAAAAAATATTGAAATTGATACTGAATATCCAGCCTTCTTCTTGGTATCTAAATCAAAGTGGACTTGTTTTAAATGAGGTTTCTTGTGTGCTGCTACACAGTTCTATTCTATAAAAAAAAAACAAATTTTCTTTAATACTCACTGACACTACCCATGGGTCCAAAGAAGCCATGAGCCCTTTTTTCTCTGTTTGTTCGCCACAGATCACAAAGCTGCCGTGATGTGCTGCAAACTCAGGCCAAATAACGTATTCTGTAATGTAGCTGTCCCAGTTTTACACAACCCCACTCAGCCCTTTTAATGGGAATGCTCTGGAAGAAAAGGGGCAAATTTGTTTATACTGTACAAATTTTGAGTCACGGCACACTTTTTTGCTTACATTTTCATTTACATGTTCAAAATCAAGCTACTATAGAAGAAATAAATAATACAATTTTTACATAGAACATCTTTAAATTATTCTTTAAATGCATAAATGATGACTGGCTTTGCTTTTTTTTTCCTACTGTAAAAGTTGTTCCAAACACTCCCAAATTGTAAATCATTTAATTACATCTGCTAAATCTTATTTTAACGACTGAATATTGAAAACGAACACATTTTACAAGGCACACCTGGCAGCAACTCAAGGAAACTAGTGTGTTCTGGCACACTGGTTGAAAAACAGTGCTCTAAATACACCTTCAAGAGGTTCAATGAGAACATTAGGCTTTAAGTCTCATTTTAACCTTTAATTATAACAAACAACTATTGTCATTTTTGCATATATTGGGTGCATCTGAATATAAGCGACAACAGCTAGATATATAAAAAGAAAAAAGCATCTAGGTGTTACTTGTTTATAATAAGTCAATTAAATCTATAATTTTGCTGAGTCAATGTACAACCAGCTTGTGAAAGATGTACCGGTAGCTACTTATAGTCCAAAAATTACAATTTATCACAACTGCAACAACTGCTTGACAATCACAATGTTTTTTTCATAGTCCAATCAAACTTAACATAACACAACAGCTATAGCTAGCAGTTTAAGTGATTACCAAAGTAATAGCTAAAGCAAAACCAACACTAGACTTGCACCTCTCAAAGTAATCTTGTCTCTACTATTCATAAAGGTTAATTCGATAAACCTGCTGGCCTTCTGTGACTTTTTAAAAACTATCAAGCTCATTTCCTTGGCTAATTTCTCGTCTGCTTCTGCTTACACCCAGCTGTCTCATGTCTCGTAAACGCTGATGCCACCACTCCAAGCCTTGATTAGTTCATTAAAACCCCCTATAATTACTCTAATTTGAAGACACCGTTGAACACTATTGGCGCATTTGTAAGGGGCACTTGACGTTGTTTTGTGAGAGCGTTTTGACTTGAGCAGAGCGGCGAGAAGGCGAAGGAAGAGAGGTGGTGTCACCCTTGTGCTCTCCGGACTGTCATGCTACATTGGTTTCTTACTAAAAACTATTCAGGAGGGTGCCTTTATATAAGAGGGTTGTCATAACTCTGAGATTGCTTTTGGGCATTGCAAAGGTTTTGAACACCTCAGTGAAAGCAAAGATACTCCTGCTCCAGATAAAGTGATGGTGCACTATGGTTGTTATTAATGTGATTGCACCATTTGTGATTAATTATTAATGCTATTCTAATAATGAGCATGGCAGAAGCCGACATTTTTGAATACTCAGTTCCTGTAAAACAGGACGGACTTCTGTACACCCAAGTAAAACTGTCAGATTGTTACAAATTGAATGCCTTGTTATAAACATTCAACTTAACTACAACCAAAAACTGTTCATAGGGTTGTCCAAAATATTAAAACTAGCATCAGACTGATTCCTGAATATACAACCAGGACAACCTTGGGCCTTTCCTAAACACCTATAGATGATCTTGAATTTTATTGGACACTGTAAGGTAACCTTAAGAAAAAGTACTATTGTTTTGTGTTGAAAATACAGTCTATGTTTTGTCTAGGGCTGTACAATTAAATTTTAATGCAAAGCATATACCATAATTTCTTTCACTAGCCTCCAAACATCATGATTTTATGCATAAAGGCTGTTAATTCTATAGCTTGGATGTGTTCAAACTTGTTCAAACTGTTCAAACACATTCGAAAAAATCATTAGTTTTTTTAGAATAGACATATTTAGCTGGTGTTTCAGTTCTCCTGAACAAGTTTAAAATATGAACTTTGAACAAAAAAATAGCAAATCTAATCGCAATTAGAGTACTGATCGGGCAGCCCTTCTGTGTCCAACATCCTTTTTATTATATTGATCTTTTAATTTGCATGTTCTGCCTGTGTCTGCATAGGTTTCCTCAAAGTGCTTTGGTTTTACCTACCACTTAAGTCTCTTAAAAGTTAACAAAGGTCAATAAATAATTTTTTAGCAACATAAAGTTAATTGTGCATGGACAGTGAGGTGTTTTGGCTGCATGATTGCTCTTTTGTGTATTTCTTCATTATTATGTAGAAGATATTAAGCATTGTAATTAACTCTGGGTTATTTTGTCTCGCCTCGGTAAAGTAGTCATTGCTTTGCTTGAAATGTTCCAGAGTATGTCCTTACCTTTTAAAAGCTAGCCAAACAAAAAGTAGACACACAATAACATCTATATGGAGACAAGGAGGTAACTATACTCTCTAAATAAGTTACGCAGTGCACCTTTAATTCACTTGCCTTATGTAATAGCTGTATATTTGGTTACCTTGACATCTCTGTTCTTACAACTTGTATTGGCACCACCTTAAACTGAACACAAATCAGATCAGTGTAACAGGTTTAAGAGCACGCCATACAGTACAATGTCTGTATTCTATTACTGTCTAAATCTCGCACATTGTATTTCCATTTGACCAGCCCTGGTTGTGTTTTATTGATCTAAGCTTTACCATAACATTCTGAGTCTGTGTTTCATCATAAAGAGTCCTATCCACCGGCTTCAGCTAATTTTAGCCGTCTGTAAAGGAAGGAATGAGAAGTGAGCGAGCGGCCATGCTTGATCTAATTTAGCTGTTTGCATTGTTGATGGAGGACAAGGACAGAGCAGACTCCAGACTGGCATGTCACTGAGGTTATTCTTTTAGAAAAATTACATTTCACTGTTAAGTATATAGCCGCGCCCTTGCTATTTCCTTTGCCCAGTAAGTAGCAAGCAAGAAATGACGGCGCAGGCGAGGCATAGAGATTACGGATAATGTGATACATCCAGTCTAATTCACAAAGGTGCTCTCACTGACTTGAGAAGCTTTTACTTCTACTTGGGGAATATTCAGTTTGAAGTATTCTTACTCGAGGAAAAGGAAGCAAAAAACTCTGGGGGGGTCGCAAGATGATTTCAAGATGCGATTTTACATTTATTACTTTATTATTAATCTGTTTCTTTAACTGGAAGACAGAATCATGAAAAGCAATAAACTACAAAAACAATGTATTAACTAAATTTGAATGGTTTTCCAACTTAAAATTATTGCAGACAGACTATTTTATTTTGCTGTGTGGATCGCGAGTTGGTTGCATGTTTTTTGGGGAGACCCGGTCTGAAAAGTTTGGGAACCCCTGCTTTATGTGACAAGAGCAACATTAAATAATCTGAAGATTTGCACTTTTCTACTACTTTATATTATTTGTATTTGTTCTGATTATTTTTACTCTATTTTTTAATATCAGAAGACTGTATTGTTAAACTCAATGTATCCAATTAGGCTGCACAATGAAATAAAAGATCAACAGATCAAAAATTTGTCATTTCAAATAGCACCACAGCTAATTCACTGTTAAAATATGTGGTTTAGAGCAGAAGTCAGACGTTAGAAGAAGAAATGTTTCTGTGTTAAATGGCAGAAATTCAAGGTGCATAGTTTAGGTTCATGAGATTTATATTCTGTTTTTGAACAGACTAAATAATATAGAATCAAAAATTATGCTCAATATGACCGATAAATCCTAAATCTGAGTTTAAATGCATTTTAAATCCAAACTCTTTACTCAATTTGCAATTTTCCCAAATATGTTTTTACTCAAATAACTATTTAAGTCACTACTTCACACTTCTACTTTCCTTGAACCAAATCATTTTAAAGTGACCTTAGTCTAAGTTGAGTAATGTACAGTTTTAACCACTGCCAAATAGTTACATATTTGAGTAAGGCTTTTAACTGCAAAAAAATATGACCATAATGGCCAATAAAATATGATGAATACAGCTGATATAAGAAGTTACTTTTGATTCGATCTGTGCTGTAGTTGAAATTTCAATCACAGTTTCAATTATTGTTCCAATGCAAGACTAAAATGTGTTATCCAAAATTATAATTAATCTCTGTTCTGATATGGGAGTTATTTTGCCTCAAAACCTGGAGCCACTTGTCTAACTTACTTGGCTTTTACAAGGTATCACATTATAATAGAGAGTCTATACTTCTAATTTTAGACAGCATGTTCTTTGAAATAATCAGAATTTAGATTTCAACTAAAGTAAATAAACATGAAGATGACTTTTTTTCTACAACAGCTCAAACATTCTCAAAGGTAAAAGCGTTCACTGAGTGGGGTTGAGTGCAGTGTGGTGCTGACACACTTCCTGGAGTAATGGATGAAGCACTGCAGCGGATGTTGTTCCTCCCTTTGGACAGCACTAAACACTGAGCAGCTGAGCCTCTGTGCCTCCTGCCCGATCTGCGTCTCTCGCTTTTAATAATAGCTTGTTTTGTGCCACTTTTACGCACGACACGCCAAAGGTAAGCATTATTCAGTCAGACCCTCATTTACAGTCTGTGGTGGTAAGTTAAAGTCACAGCATACAGTAGCATTTCACACATACAGTATCTTCTTCTAACCCTAACCTTTCTTTCACAATTTAATCTAGAGATATTGCCAACTATACAGCAAATACCAGATGAGTTTGTTTTCCCTCTGACTGTGGCTCTGCAGACTTAAACTCAAATGGATGCATGTCTGCCCTGGTCACATTTGCCTGTCTGTACTGGTACATGATTTCTCTTTCAGTGTGGTTCCCCTTGAGATGACTCTTTTTTAAATTTTGCTTTTAGATTTTAATGCTCTAGGACAGTTTTTCATTGTGTGTTTGCTGTTACACAAGCTGCTTCTGAATTATTGACCAATGATGGTTTATAATTTCATCAAGTCTCTGTTTGGTATTGACCAACAACTGAAATTTGTTGAATTAAGAACATATTATTTTGAATTGAGCAGATTTCACAGATAACAAAAAACACCTAAATACATAATGGTTTGAAGTAGAAAAAGAAATTGTATAACACTTTTGACAACACTTGACAATCAAAACCTGCTCAAACTATAAAACAGAACTCAAGAATTTTAAAGAACTGTTTTTGCAGTATTGTTTCAATTTTGCGACATACGTAAACAACAAATCAGTTAATCAAAAGAAATTATCATTGATTAAATAAGTAATCTTTGGTTGCAGCACTACTTTGAAGGATTTTTTGTTTTGAATGAGCATTCCTTTGACAAACATTTCAAATTTGTCTGATAATTAAAGTTGAACTAATAGATCTGAACACAGATTTTAACATTTATGTTGGACTGTCAGAATATATTGCCCAAATATCGCTATTGAAATAATAATTATAGAGCCATTCTAGTATTGGGTTTTGAAGAAATTAGAATCACAACGACAAGAGTTAATTACAGTTTTACAAGTGAATGGTTGAGTTTTAGTTCTCTTTTCAAATGCAGAAGCACAGTTCAGAACTTTTTTTAGAATAACTTTAAATTAACTGTTTTGAATGAGTGTCCCTTGCCTGTTGCTGCTCAAACAAGCAGAAGGAGTGATCGTCTCCTCTCCCTGAACTGTCAACAGAGCATTTTAGGAAGTCTTTTGTCCCAAAGGCAATTAGACTGCAAAATCTAAATCTATATCTATGTATGGTCTTGTAGCTTAAGTCAGACCATGAAGAAAAATATGTAGATTACACACAGTAGTCTTAATAAATGCACAAGAAATGGTTTGACTCAACCATGTCTTTAGTCAACTGCAGCCCTACTAATATCAGTTTGTCTTGCTGCAGGCATTTTGTTACATTAGGGCTACTCAAAGCTCTTTGCAGACATGCTCCTGTGCTGTTGCTGTGAGGCGCGAGTGGACAGTTTATCCTTACCGAGTGATGCTTACACATTTGTATAACAGAAGTGCTGATCAGACGGGACAGGCCCATACCAAAGGAAGAGGAGAAGGAGAGGAGGGAGGATGGAAAAGAGGGGGCGGCTGAGGCGTTACAGATGTGTCTCGAGAGAGACAGGAGACGCGTGTCAGATTGGTCGTTATGTCACTGTGGAGCACAAGGGTCACACTCAATGGATAAATGGTGACACTAACAAATAAGAATACATCTGTAGTTGAATTTATTGTATTGGCAGCGACACGTTTGACTGATGGTCATGCTGCATTGCGTTCTGAGACTCTAGAGGTCTTTTTATGGTGAATGTCCTATATTCAAATTACCTTGGGTGGTAAAAATGTGTTGTGATCAAATTGCTTTTGAATGAACATTTTCAAGCAGAAATATGTATCTAGTTCAATTCTATTTTAGCATAAACTATTTTGTGAATTTCTATACTTACAACAACCCTATGAAGCTCTCAAATATGAACAGTTACATGTTTTAGATGTTTCTCTTTTGATTCTGTTTTTTTCTACAGTGATAATTCTAAACATTATGGCTGCAACTGTTTTGTCTTGCTTCTCCATCATGATGAAT
This sequence comes from Mugilogobius chulae, assembly GCA_038363315.1. Classification (NCBI taxonomy): domain Eukaryota; kingdom Metazoa; phylum Chordata; class Actinopteri; order Gobiiformes; family Gobiidae; genus Mugilogobius; species Mugilogobius chulae. Next base: position 27,645,075 of record CM076405.1, on the reverse strand, counting down.
GACTACCATCAAAACTAGACTTATTCAGCAAGAACAGCAGCAGTATCCTTAATTCTCCTAAAAGGTCACTTCAAGACCATCCATCATACTAATTTGGTGATTGACAGGTGATAGCCGCCTCCTAAATTACACCTCATTAGGTACAATTTTGGCAAAAGCAAGGTTTTTCAGAGAAAGACACTATAGTTGATTCTATTTAACTACTGTATATGCACTGCTTTGGAAACAGTGCTTTGTTTGTGTTATAGAAATGTTTATGTGGATTGAGGTAGACCAGAAATGTGTAAAGAAAATGGAAAAACACACTTTTGTCCAAATGAATTAAGCATAGCATTGAAACATGACACAGTGTCCCATAATAACACACGCTTTTAGTTGTATGAAACCAATGAGGTATATATGATGCACTTCAATGGGTGAAGCTTATTCATGCTTTTATCCAATATGTCTGTGAAGTAGTGCATGTTAGCTGGATTACGTAACGCTTTCCTCGACATCATAAAACTTTTATTCACTGTTTTAATGTATTCACGCCCTCCTACCTCCCAGGGCTGTCACCGGGAAATGTATTAAGCTTAATTGATGCATATATTCAGTGCTTGTATCTATATGTACTAAATCTTGGTTGAATCCAGAGATTAGCAATATGTCAGGCCGTCGTAATCTTACATCATACAGTGGTGGTTACTCATCTGTCTGTCCTGCTCCATTCTTGCTCTGTCTGGTCTGTGTCAGTGTCTGTGCTTATTGGAAAAGCTTACGTCACTGGTCCTTTTTATTGTCAAGGCGTATAACCTATAAAATAAAACATAAATACAACACAGCAACAGGAGAAACACTGTATCAAAAGACAAATTTTTGTGAATAAATAGGGTTGCTTGCAACTAAAGTGATAGACAATTCATTTGTTGATTGTTTCTTTCGATTAGTCAAATTGTTGTTTAATGTGACCGGCCAATAAAGATTTCTACTAAATTTTACCAATAAAAATGCTAAAAAGATTCTAACTGAGAACATAACTTACAAAAAATAGTAATTAAAAACACATTTTTACACATTTCTAGTCCCATTCGGAGGTAATTACTGCCTTGTTTGAGCCCTAGAACTTATTCTCTCAGCACACAGCATGCTTTAGGTTGTGCATGTTAAGTAAATGCAATTACTAAATTTACTGAAGATGAATTGCAATTACAAATAATCGTTAGTTGTAATTAATCTATTGACTAGTTTCAGCCTTGCATAAATCCACATTCACTGAAACCTGTTATATTTTGTCTACACAAAACGAACCACATTTCTTGTTCCAAAGAATGATTCAAAACTGTAACAATTTAGTTATCTTCTAAAATCTTGCTGCCAGGCTAAAGTAGTTGTCCAAAAACTTGTCAAACTACTACTAATACTGAAGAAAATTGGATCTTTCCAGAATAGTTGTAGAATAGCCACAGAAAGTAAACTAGAAATCATCCCTGTGATTGGCACAAAGAATCTTTTGTGAATAAAATTGTCACAATCATGTACTTTTGTTGTCGTCTTCGAGTTTTAAGAAAATTTCTGCCGGCAAACCAACAACTTTAAGAGTACAGATTTCAACCGTACAATCAGCCTTCAGCAAAAATGAGCAAATCTCTCTTTTCACGCCTCTGATTGCCAACAACCACGCACTAATCATTTCCATTCTTTGGGATTTGGCTTTTGGAAAACACGAAAACAGAATGTGAGCCTAAATAAAACAAAAATGATGAGACAGATGTGATAAGGATGCCATAATCACCAGCAACACTCACACTAAATCTATCGCTGTTGCTTCCTGCGCCTCATGTTACGCCTGCTTCAGTTCTGCACCACTTACTCACATCCAGCTAAATTAAAAACACAGACAGCTGGTGCATGATCGGCAAATGTCAGTGTGATATTTTAGCTTGGGAAAAAAAAAATCAAAGTTCTCTCTTACTGATGTGGAAGAAATAATAGGAAAAGTGACTGGGAGGGACGCAGATTATAGCCCCACGCTGACACCAGACCTGAGTCATGCCCTTTGTCTTGTAGAATCCACTGGGGTCTCGACTAAGCTAAAGTGGGGATGAAAAAATAGCTATAAATATACATGACTAGACAGGCGCTGAAGTCCACAGAAACAGCAGTAAAGACAGCCTCCAGTAGCAGTGGTAGATACTAGGCAGGTATTGGCTATTACATAACACTGTGTCCCTTAACCATCAATTGCCAACAACAGGGGATGACCTTGAGATGGAGCTCTGGCCTCTGGCAGTCTAACCATGCACAGGAGAATAATGGACCATATGGCAGATTTTATAACCTGGAAAAAGAAGCAAAGGAAAACTGATAGTGTGAAGTGACAAAATGAGACCCAACCCTGGCTGTACTACGTTCACACACACCCATGCAACATCAGGACCAGTTAAAATGCAGCTTATTCCTGCCTTATAGACATCTCATTTACATAGTATTGGTAATGTAATATTCTGTCGCAATGCTAGATGAATGTAACTTGAAACAGCATATCCAATTCAATAATAGGCTCTTAATGTTGTAAAGCAGTCTGAAAGTGATTTATATGAAACAAAACAGGCTGGTTGTAAGAGGATTTGACACAGAATTCATGACTTTTTATGTTAAGTTTCTACTGTGTCACTCTTTAGACAAAAAACATTAAATATCCTTATTTAAAAACCCACGGCTTCAACATTTCAACTCTTCAAATCATTTCAATAATTTAATCTTACGAAACCAAATGACGCACCGGGTTGCATCATGCAGGTGTCTATCAAAACTCAAAATGTGTGTAAAAACCAGCTTGTTGCAGCAAAATTGCGCGGTAGGAGGCTATGTCAATGACGATAATAAGCGTGTCTTTACCTTTCGAAAGTGTAGAGACAACGGGAGAAGTCCGGTGGCTGCTGGTGGTGGTGGTGGTGATGTGTGGAGGAGCGGTCCAAAAACAAAACCTGCTGCTATTACGCACGGAAAACGCCTTTCAATTCAAAACTATAGTTAGTCAGAAATGTCGTTTGGCAGCGGGGTTTTGGTTGTGGAAGTGCAAGGGGGTGCGAAAGTGAGCAGGTCCGCTTAGTAGATGCCCGTAAAGCCCCAGTGCTGGTGGTTAGTGGAGAGCAGAGGAGGAGACTGATCCACAGAGCAGCAGCAGTGCGCGCCGTCGCCACTCTCTCTCTCTCTTCTGGTTTATTAGAGCTAAGGATTGTGACATCACACATCAGTAGAAGTTTAATTTATCCCATGTATACTAATTGCAAATTTGTGATGCAAAAAAAAATAACGTTCATTAATGATTATGCACGATGTTTTCGGCAGTGATCCAGCAGCTTATCGTGTTTTGAGCGCTTTTGTTTACTTTTGTATTTGCATTGTTTTGGCTAATGTCATTGTTGTACTGTAGCCACTGGTTAGCACACCTGCAGCAAGCAAACATTGCGTATTTCCAGTGCATCAGATCAGATGTTAGTAGCACTGACGTAGTAATTTTGTTGGGTTGCTTTTTCACGTTGTTTACTTTTTGATGATAGCTAGCTTGGGATGGTTCAAAAATTGCCATTGCCATGGAAATCAGTCAGGCGTGCAAATACATTAGCCAAAACAATGTAAAATATAAACATAATACGAAAGCAGCCAGATATACTGCTGCATAAGAACATTTATTATACAGTAGAGTCAGAAAAAATAGCTTATCTATGGGTTTAACAGGCTGGACTGAAGATTGATAACTTACGTGATCTCACAATCCCCAGCTCTAGGCTGGCCGGCCCTGTCAAGAAGAGGATAGCGTTAATAAAAGCAGCAAATGGAGCATACAAAGCACATGGATGATGAGCAGGAAAACGTACTTGCATTTATTGTGACTCGATCGTTTTTCTACTCCCGGTAAACTGCATTGCTGTGTTGACGCAAAGTTACGTTTCGCGCCAGCAGCGCCACAAATCCAGAGCAAAACCAGCTAACGCTATCTAGGTGGCATCTGATCTACAGCAGTGGTAACATAATTTTGAGGTAAGTTAGCAGGCAAATGTAAGGTATTTTTATTCTTTGTCACCACATACCATTGCCAATGTTGATAAAATTGCGTTGAGAACTAAATTCATCACATTTTGTTTCTGAATCTTCCGTAAAGGAAACTTGCGAGGCTCTTGTTTCGCGCCACGGCCAAAGAGAGGACTTTCATCTGACTGTTTGATAATAAGGTCAATAAAATTTCCAAACCACAGCTTTCCAAGAAGAACATATAACGTTAAGTTAATATGATCATGCTATATGTAGTTTTCTTTGGTTTAGAGATAATGCTAGCTAGCTAGCTAATTAGTAGTTGTTTTTTAAATATAGTTTTGTTTTTACTTCCACGTTGTTGTAGGATCATAGTACATATTGCAATGTAGGTCTTTTGCAGATTCATTCTCTGACCAAACCTAAATATAAATACATGGAAAAACAGGGCCTGTTAGAGATAGAGTGCTATTTGAAGACGAATAAACACTCATTCACAGTATGACTTTGGGTAGAGTAGAACAACCAACAACAGATGCACTTGACTGTAGAATTTATCCATTTGTACTTTACTTCTCTTTTCAAAGTCAAATAGACAGTGAAGGCAGGCACCCAGAATCTTGTCAGATGGACTAAACTGCTCATATTGGCCCTCCAACTCCCTGGCTATTCAGATGAGTTGCAAAACTTATGAGTTTAAAAACGAATGAACAGTTGGCTGATTTAAGTTTTATTTGTCTAACATGTAAAATGCTTTTAATTATTGTATTCAGTTATTAACATTTGGTTATTTTCATAACCTCAAACATGGCATTAGACCACCCAAACAACCAACTCAAGAAGGGCCTAATTTGTTTTCACATGCTTTTTCAAATTACATAGGAAACATTTTTGTCTACAAACCTTAAAAAATGTGAGTAGCAATTATATTCATTACCAATTACTGTGAGCCCAGCCCCTGACCACCACAACTAATCTAATTTTAATTGACTGCAAACTCTGGGATCAATAGTCATGAGAGTAGCAGAAATACGCCACTGTTCTGCTCAGTAACAGTTTTTATTTAGCGCCACTCTGCTGCTAACAATCCATTTATCTAATTAACACACATTTGCATATCTCTGAAAACACGAAAGCTGGCGTATTGTGTGGCTGGGACAAAGCTCATTGTGTCGTTTCTCATTAATGCTGGTCAGTAAACGCAGGTATCGGCCTGTGCTGTAGCCGGGTGCCCTTTTCTGTGTCTGAGCAGTGAATGTGCTCCATGCTGAGAAACAATCTGCTCTGACAAATCCATCCGCTGATAGAATAATGTGTTGTGTGTCCCACTTCTCAGGTTTGCTGTCAGACTTCGCTGCAGGTTTGAGATTGAGGTGAGTTCCTGTCTTGCATTAATCTAGTCCACTCCTGTTAAGACAAAAAAAAGAATACTATGATGTGCACAGTGTACTAATTACTTCAAATTAGTAAGTAACATCAAAATATTCATATAATATTTGCATCATTAATTTATGCCCAAGTCATAATTACTTGAAGCTTAATGTGAAAACATGATGAAATGTGTGTACTTATTGACTGAAAATAAATATTGTAATTTCACAAGGCCACAATTGCACACGTTAAGAAAACAGATCAATTCTTTGGCTGAGGCCTGCATTGAAGGTGAGAGCGGCAACAAGTTATCAAATTATAAACAGCTAGTTCATCTTATAATTACCTATTTGATCGTCGTAATTGTAATCTGAACTCTAGAGCCTTATTAAAACATACTAAAAGACCTTTAAAAACAAAGACAGTGGCATAATGGAACAAAATGTACATTCTGTCACCAGAAGTCTTTATTTTGTTTAAAGAATTTATGCTGCATGTTTAATATATGAAAAGTGCTATACAAATAAAGTGATTTAAAGACATTTATTATTTAATATAAACAGTAAGAATAGATTGGAGCAACACTATACTACTCTTACACTAACTTCATGTAAATGCAACTCTTTCATTTATTATGTTCTTAATTTGTTCCAACAGAAGTAGAACACATGGATGGGCACGAGAGCCTTGCAGTTGTGGAAGAGATGACGTCGCCTCCATCTCCTAAACGACCAAGGCCAGATCACACTGAGGACAACGGAAAAAGGCGATTTGACTTTCCTCAGCTTCTGACATTTCAAAAACCTGTCTCTTTACAGCAGAACACAAGCCAGGTGTGTTCAGAATACTTGCCTCTACAAACCAGAAATGATCAAGATCAGCAGAACTTTCATCATTTTGGCAAAGATTTAACCATGCAAACATCCCAAGCATCTATTCTTTTCATTACTGATGTCACAGAAACTGACAGGCTCATTTTAAACATGTTATATGATTCACATGGTGCTGCGGTTGCATCTCATGATTGCAGCCGACTGGGGAAATCATTCCAATGTGTGCCCCCTGTTGGGTTTAGCCTTGCCAGAGGAGACATGGAAGTGGAGAGACAGGTGCGAAACAGTGGCACTCACATCCAAATAGTCACCTTGGCCCGGGCTGAAGAGGATGTCAGGTGTCAGTCTGATTGCAGTTATGAAGAAGCACCTTTTGATGGAGGCACTGATATGCAAAATGGACCTCTGGCAACGGCTGAAGTGAGTAATCAAGGGGAGATTCAATATGAGTTCAGTGAGAAATCCCCTTGCAACAAGAAACTCGAACAGGAGAGAAAAGACTTATGCTTCAGCCCTTTCGGTGACAGTAAATCATTCAGTGCTAAGCCTGTAGTGTGTCCCTCAAGTAGTTTGGCAGAAGTTGGTGAAAATGATGGAGAAACATTAGAATTGCAAAATGTAGCCTCTTGTGAAGTGAAAACAGAAGAGCAATTTAATGAAGGTAGGAAACAATCATTTGCAGCCGCAGGTGAGCAGGCTGAGGGAACGGCAATTGAAAATATGAACAAGTTTTATGCAATAGACAAGTTTGAAGCCAGAAAAGAAGAGACTGCGAAAGAGTTGAGTACAAAAGTTGGGATTGAAACAACTCATGACGCAACAGAGACACAAACGTCGGTAAGCATCAGTCAAGTCATTACTGAAGGAGATAATGATGCAGCCTCTTTCAGCGTAATTGACCCAGCAAAGTGGAGTGGAGCTGACAGTCCTGCTGTGGAAAAGCGCAATGCAGAATTGGAATTATCTGCATCTGAAAAAGTCTGCAAGGAGGACAAAAATGTTGATACTAAAGCATTGCAGGGTGAAATGATCCATCTCTCTGGGCCTGAACAGACGGGACAGCTGCCTTTTCAAAGTCTAGAACAGCAGCCGTGCGAATATGAAGAAGACTGTCAGTCACACACGGAGGCGGTGACTTGCATCGCACATGACAAAGCGAGTGACAAGAGCGACACTGAAAACCGCTGGAGACACACAAGCCCTTGCAGCGTCGGTTCAGCCATCTTTGATTCTGCTGAAGATCAAAGAGGAGGAAGCCAGGGGATTGTGGGAGACGAGTTGAAAGGGAGGGATCAATCTGGAAGCCTTTCAGGTAGCCTTGACCACACAGAGGCGCACGTGGATGAACGCCCACAGGGGTTCATGGCAACAGCAGACCAAACAACCGTAAAAAGAGAAATGGCAGGACTTGTGAGCATGAATGAAAATAGGTTGCTAGGAGAAGTGGCCACACAACAGAACCTATTTAAAGTGACAATTGACAATTCACAGAGGGATTGCAGCAGTCAGGTCACATCAGAAATAGATTTGGCTGTTTTTGCTGATAACCAACTCACATCTTGTAAAGTAGCAGAAGTGAAAACATGTAAAGAAGCTGCAATTGAAGTAAGAGACGCAAAAAATGTGATGAACAAGCAAGAAGCAACATCTGTAGCATCTGAGCAGCTTGAATGCAATATGGCCGAAGTCCAACGCACAGTTTTGAACATATTTGAAGTGGAAGCAAGTGAAATGATGGACAGTAAAGGAAATGAGGTAAAAGAAGACCCAAGTGAGCAGCTACAAAGAAAAAATGTTTTAGAGGAAGATAAAGCCAACGAGGCTGAGGAGAATCACACAACTTACAATGGATTGATTGAGGATATTGTTGGCGCTGTGGAAATTGCAACTGTCCGTGAGAAATCACCACAACATAATGGTGACCCGTGCACAACGACTCTTTCTGAACGTTGTCAATCCGTCTGCAATACTCTAAAACCTGTCGGTAAGGAAGAACTGGTTGAAAAAAAGGTGAATGCAAATCTATGTGCGGGTAAAATAATATTTCAGTTGCGTTTTCACTCTCAAGTGACGCAGTCGTCCCTGGAATTAGCAGTTTTGGGACAAGTTCACTACACACGGACCAAAGCTTCATGGTTCTATACAACTGTAATGGCAGATTTTCTCCGGCACCATCTGCTTTTCCGTTAACCAAGCGAGCGCCCATAGGGGGTTTTGACACATTCGAAAAGATCCAGCTCTCACCAGACGACAACGACATGGACGCGCCTGCCCTGGGCAACAGTCCCCTGCTCACCAGCCCGCCCCGCCAGCTGTTGGAAAACCCCCAAGTTTATCTTTCCAAGTCACATGCAGCCAACCATGAATCCGACAAGACCGAAGAGATTGAGTTGTCTAATGCTAACGAATGTGGATTTTTAAGCAACCAAAACACTTGTAACAAAGTCCCAAGTCCCATTTCAGCAGCAGATGTTATTGCCCGAGGCTGGCCAGAGCAAAAGCCTCTTTGCGAATCTGCCTTTCAAATTTACGATTGCTTCCAAGATGATTCAAACCTTGACTCCTCAGCCGTGTCGTTTGAAAGCGACTTTTCTGACTGTGATGGCAGCGACAGGCGCGAGTTTGAGATGAAAACGCAATTTGACTCAGTGCTGAAAGAGTTGAAGCTGTTTTTCGACATCAGTGCGAGTGATATGGCGAGCAGCAACGACACGTCATCTCCAGAGCCTCTGAGGGAAATAACTGAGGCCTTAGAAGGAGAGACTTCAAAGTGCAAAGAGCCTGAGGAGAGCCCAGAAGAGCAGAATGCCAGCGTAACAGCTTTAGGTAAGCTGTTGTAGAGTGGTTGGGATGTCAAGACTATATAGTTAAGTTAATATGGAATTTTGCAAGTCACAACCACTGTAAGGATTGTGAGAACTAATAATTAATTGTTGTCAGAATTGAATAGGCAAAATAGGTTATTCTGTTCATCTTTTTTAGGGAACATGCACAAAATGTCTTATTCAAGTACAGAAGTATGCTGTAGGAATCAAACAAAAAAGACTTTTGCAACTAATGATTTGATTGGATAATTGATTAGTTAGTTGTTTAGAAGGCAAAAGTACCTTGAATACAACATTTTTGAGAATGTCCTGGAGATGTAGATTTATAACACTACTTTTACACTATATTAATGTCATTGATGTTCAATCAAAGGGTTTCTCATAAAGACCAGATAACGACTATTCGATTACAAAATAATTTGGTGATTATTTCAATACACTTTTAGTTTAGCTTAATCAATTAACTTGTTGTAATCCTAAAATAAGCACAGTGGCTTGATTTATCAAAAATATTCGATGTAGTTAAAGTTGACAAATCCAGAGTCGTCGTCTTCAGATTATTTCATCTGCAAAGGTGTGATGTTTCCAGTGATGTGTTTTCCCTTTAATTAGACGATCCAGATGAAGACACCAGCCTGGAGTGTGAAGGTGGAGCTGTGGGTGCAAAGACTCATGAAGGGGAACAGGAGGTCCCGCTCAGCAGCTGCGAACTCCACGAGGCTCCCACACGCAATCAGCTCAAAGACACAGGTGAAAATACACTTTCAAATGACAACTAACCAGGGCAAGATTGCTGCTTAGTGTAGAATAAAATATGTTGTTTAGTTATTAAATATCCTTGGGAAAGTAATGGCAAATTAACAGCACTGTTGCCATAGCAATGAACAATTTAAAACATTTAAAAGCATAATAATGGAAATAATTTTTCATAAACTCAATAAAGTACTGCAATACTGTAATAGTGACATTCAAGTATTACCTAGAAGGAACAACCTTTTTGAGTGAGCTCTAACCACTGCTGCCAGTCACAGTACAGTCTCTATATTCTAAATGTCACAAAACGCTATTGTTCAGCAACTGTTCATTTCCAATCTTATCTGAACTGGGAATACAAAAGTGCTTTCCTCAACAACTAAAGCTGTATTTTATTGGCCCTGTGGCTGTTGCCGATTGCAAATAAAATATGTTGTTTTGTAGAGGCCGGAGAGACCGAGCAGAGACGAAGAATGTGGTCTCCATCGTTCATGTCCCTGCCGCTCGTGGAACAACTAACCCAGAGTGAGTTTCCGCTTGCATCGACTGCCAGTGCCATTTACCAAAGGAAAATCTATGGCAGTGGCTATTCTCAGTGCGTTTTTGTCAAGCATTATTTACACACTCAAAGTTCACAGTCACAACAAATGATAAAAACAAGGGATATACTGTAAATGGACACAATGTAGCTTTTCTGCGGGTGTCAATGAAGATGGCTCTAGATTTACCTGGCTTTGTTTTTATTCATGATATAGTGAAATAGAAATGAATCCCGCACTTGCAAAAAAGGTGACATTTATTTACAGGGGGTGAAGCAATGTGTCAGCTACTGGGTCGAATTCATTTTGTGCCTGATGAAGGCCCAGTATCTGAAACGTTTCACCAGATGTAATAGATTTCACATTTTTTTCAAGAAGTCAGAGTGCAGAATTCATTTTTATTTCATATTTGGATATTGGTGGCGCATGCCGTCTCCAACGCGCTAGCTCCTTTAAAATGTTGCTACTTCACTATCTTCATGATATGGTAAAATATACACTTTATGGGAAATAAAATCATGATTATTTTTTACAATCTTGGTTTACTAAACAAATTACCGAAATCAAAGCTTAACATTGCCAAAACTCTGATTTAGGACTTTTGGAAGGAAAATTATAAATACAATCTGCCTTATTCATTCAAAATTACATTTGTATTAAGAACTAAGCACATTTTCTCTATTGTAAATCAGATTTGGAATTTTAGTGTTATTGTGATATTGCAATCCTGATACTTTCACAAATTGACTTGTCTCCATGGAGATAACGTTATATCTATGTGTCGGCACACGTTTTTGTAAAATATTTTGCTGATTATACCTAATAATAAAATATCTGAAATATTATCCAATCACCATTTAAAGGAAAAGGGTTTATTCAATTACAATGATGTATTTGGCATGTGTTTTTCAAAGCGCACTTTCTCGAAGGATCACTGGATAAAAAAAATCAGGTTTCTAGGCAAATCCGGGGTTGTACCCTCAACCACAACTGTGGCACAGTAACCTTTAAACAAGGTACTGAATGACAAAACACAGTGGTCATAGAGAACAGAAAACCACAACACAAGAGCTCTAGAGATCTACCAATATATTTTATTTAAATACCAATGCAAATGCTAATTTTAAAGAAATCTATTTGCCAAATATCTTTGAAGTATTTGCATTTAAGATATCAACATTAGGAAGGAATTATTATTGTTGCCTTCTTTATACAGTCTCTTAAGCAACTTGTTATCTTTGTATCTTTGGGGCAGGATTAATAAGTGAAACCTCCATCTGTCAGACAGAAATATTTGAACATTTTAAGTGTTTGTTTGGCTCTCGCAGCGTTTCTCGGCGTCTCCTCCTCTTCAGTCGTCACTTTATTATGAATGTGATTCTTTGTGGGAGGTGAAGTGGAATGCATATTTAGTTCTGCCCACCTGAACACCGCGTTTACTCTGTCACTTTGAGAAGAAGAGCCTTGGGAACTGTCTCCATTTATTGAGCCACGCCGCGTTAAGCCCCGGGTTTAAGGTTCAGTGCAAGTTTATTATTTGTGCTCTGACAAATGAATAAAATACAGCCTACAGTCTACGAGTAAACACCACAGCTACATGCAAGATTTATCACTGTTTTTCACTTACAGAATAAAAACAACATTGTCCAGATTTCTTTCTCATGATCTCATAAACAAGGTGAAAAATGTACTGGTTCTGTATTTCGCTTCTTCGACTATTATAAATGTATATATTTTGCAAGACTGGCCCCAAAGTAATGCTTGAAAATGTATCTAGGACTGTATAAGTAGCATATTTTCCACCTTAAAATGTATTCAACAAAATCTCTCAAGTAAGAATTGCTGGTCCAATCTATAACACAATGAAGCAAAGAGATAAAATATTTGCTAAACCAGGTGAAGTCCTCTAAGATTTATAGTTTATACTAGCAAAAATGTAGGTGTTTAAAGAGTATTTTATTTTTATCTTTGAAAAGGTGTAGATAACCTGCACTCATGATGGTGCTGTTTATATCAGTGGTTAGAGGTGGGCATGTTTTATGCAAAAATTTAACCAAGTAAAATAAATATGCTACAAAATGAGTTTACATGAAAAGTACCACAGATCTAAATCAGATCTTAAACAAGGCTAACTTTGCATTAAACTAGTAATATTTCCAGTCTACAATAGGACTACAATATTGCTACAGTAGATCTAACTAATGACACCCACAAAGAAGATGAGAATGGAGCTAAAAGATACTTCAAATTGGGCATACTGCAGAGGAACTACATTTTGAGAAACACTGGTGTCGATTGTACCCGAAACTCATTAATTTGGGTTTGTGCACAAAACTTCAGTTGGCTTGTTTATGTTCAAAAGAGCTAACTACTGTACATACAAGCATTTCCCGTTCAGTTAATTTCTATGATAAATACTCAGAAGATCTAACAGTGACAGTGAGTTGTGGTGAATGTTACAGAAAACACGTTAAAGACTTCACAAATCAGAAGAATAATTCACCATAGGACACTTTGTATCTAAATGCCAACGCTAACAGGAAATGTATGTACAGAAGTCAGCTATTTTGAACAAAAACAAGCCAACAGATGTTCCATGCACAAAACCAATTACTTGGGTTTCACTTTTGTTTCTTGTTTTCTTCAGAACTGTTGGAGCCACAGCGGCGTCTGGAGCCCCTCAGAACCTGCTCGCGCCCCATCCGAGTGGGACTGTCCAAGAGAGCCAAGACCAGGCAACTCCATCACCCACACTCTTACAAATAACCACCAAACTGAACAAACTGCACACTCAGAACTGTTCTTAAAGACATCTGACAGATTTAGTCATTTTAGCGTAGTGATCTTAGTGAGAAAGTTACTAATGTTGGCACCAATGATAAATGAACAGTCCTTGGGATAATCTATAAGTGTTAGATTTTGTGTTTTTTTGCACAAACAGTAAATTGATGAACTATTTAGGTATAGTAAATTCAAGTTAACAAAATGTGAATGTCTGTTGAATATAATCTATGACATAGACAGTATACTGTAACTGTCAGGGATATAACTAAAAGTATGTAGTATACAGACAGTACATAGTAAAGGGATTGAATAAAAAAAATACTTAATTAAAGGTCTGTAAGCTGATTTTTACTCTGCAAACACGATTTAGGTTTTAAATTTGACAAGTTCCTCTCATAAATCCCTCGACACATCGTTAATATAGAAATGTATTCAATTGTTTTGCAGTTAAGGCTTATAAACATCTTTCTCAAATAAAAAAGTGAAACTGAAGACGATCACTGAAGCACAGCCAATCAGAGTGCAGCATTCAGCTCCTGATTAGAAATACAATTCTTTATTCTTTAATTCCGACAGTACTCAGTGGTTTAACTTTTTAACAAAGCAAAAAGTTTACTAATTTACAACTAAAAAATGTAGTTACCCTAACTTTATTTCAGAAAGATAATTTTTGTTATAGCAGGGGTACTTGATTATCACATTGCAAAATAGTAAGTAGGTATTTAAATCTGTTCAATGACATTCTTGCTCTCTCAAATCCTTGGACACATGGTTAATATCCACATACAATATTTTTGGCTGAAACGGAAGCTCAAGAACATCTTATCGCTGACAGCAAAGTGAAACGGAGCCAATCTTCCCGACTATCTATGAGAGGTAACGAAAGAAATTAAAATTTTTTTTTTGGACAAGACAAAGTTCAGTAATTGAAAATAAAATCTCAGGTACCCTATTTTGAATTGATTAGTATGGCACATATTTTACGTCAACAGTGCATAGATTCCAAAAATCTAATAAAGACTCATTTAGTTTCTAGATTTTTTATTTGAACAGTGCAAGTGTTTATATTTCAATTATTACCAAAGGAGTATTTATTTCCTAGAATCCAGAAGTTGCTCTCCGATCACTCCCAAACTCAACATTTACCTTGGTGCCAACGTTAGACTTTAAAACCAGTTCAAATGTGACTTGTTCAAAGCAGCTTTTTCTCTGCAGTGTTTTTGCGCCTCCGGTTTTGTCCTTTGACATATTTATTCGTCCTCTCTCTGGAGGTTTGCACATAATCCTGGCTCAGTGTGCAGCTTTGACGAGCCTATTGGGGATACATACACTATATTGTCCCAGCCTAAGGACACTTTGACCGTCAAAGAAATAAACAGCGGCTGCATAGTTCGAGAACATTGTATTTTAACCTATTTATAACTTATTTATTACATTGTGTTGTATATTTTTGACTGCCTGTTCAGCCAAGTTATTCCGCATTTGTTTTACTTAAATATAAGCATACCTTTTTTTCTAGAGGCATTTCATTCATCATATTATTTATTTATCCATTTAAACTTCGCTTGTCTGCTGTTTACATATTTATGACATTTCTTTTTTATCAAATCTGTTCATAGCATCGATAGTCTCAAGTAAATTTTCACATAATTTATTACGTTTCTCTTGATTTTCTTCAGAGTTACATGTCCGTCCCTTTGACATGTCGTTGTGGGCGTGAGGCTATAGTTATAGTTCTGTTGTTGTAGTGCGTGGGAGGTACGGTTCATTCTGTAAATATCTGTTTGGCGTTTCAGTGTGTAGGGTTATCTCATGTATGTTGCTGTGCACGGGTCACCAATTAAAAAAACACATTCATGTCATGTTTTGTGTTACGTTCTTTTACTGCATTTAAGACCCAGCCAGAACAGGTTAAGCGCTATTTTCAGATTCTTTTGAAGGTCATTCTTTATACAATTTTAACTATTTTTCTACATTGAAATTATGAAGAAATTTACACACAAAAAGTTGAAAATTACAGGAAAAAATTGCGTTCTAGAAAAAATCTCTCCACATGTCATCTGAAAGCAGTTTCTTGAGAGTATTGGCAATTATTTAGTAAATTTAAAGTGTTACCAGGTTTTATCATTTGTCAAATTGTAGCATCTGTGTCCTTTATACATACTTTGGCCCTTATTTACTGTTGTGAAAATTAGATCATAGGAGAAAGAATAAACGTACTCCAAAAATCTTTATTGAGGTGCAAATGTAGGAGCATCACTGGTTGACTTTGTAGTCTGTAGATAGAGCTCTAACTCAAATTTTGATGTGGGAAGCATATGACTGTCATGTGTTCTTTACTGCACTTTTTAATGGTTCTAGGGTATGGGATTTCAAACATGAGGAGCTCAGGAGCAAGTTTACATATATCTTGTTCAGTATGTTTTACTACAACATGTATTCTAAGCTGTCAAATGCACTTAAACTATTTAGACGGCTTATTTTCAAGAGATGCTGATTGAAGTACAAAACTTTAAAAAAGAAAAAGTAGTTTTGTAACACTGTTGCCTCAAAGCTCACAAGTTGATAACCATGTCAGACTTTCTGATTGTCCCCATAAGTTGTCAAAGCAGAACAACTTGTGCTATAAGACAACCCTCGAGCTAGAATTTGTCTCAGCAACAGAAGCAGAGCACCAGAGTTGAAGTTTACTTATTTTTCAACAACAATAATTCAGCCTTGATGAAAACTTTGTCTCATCATCTTGTGTGCATCTGAATTCTGTTAAATATAGTAAAGAGAATGTTTTTATAATCGTTAACGTAGCAGTAAAATGTCAGCGTTAAATAATAAACCAGCTAGAAGTTTTTTTTATCTTTCAAGGGTTTCAAACATCAAAGTAATATAAGCATGGAAAGTCCCCTCTTTAAAAGTCATTTTCAATTTTCATCTATGTCCATTGGCTGTAATGCAGAGTTCATTCATTTATTCTCTACTTGTCTTTTTGGGTCATTTTTGTTTGAAAGGGTAAAATGGTGCCTCAGCTGCGGCTCGGCAACTCCAAATCAAAAATGAACAAAGCCGTGATATGGATTTCCCAAAATAACCAGGTTCAGATGCCAAACCATTCACTGGCGAGCTTTTTAATCAGACGTTATTTGTGAATTCATGCAAGGATTCCTTTTTATTTTCTGCTCTTCATGATGTTTGCCAGAGCAGACTGAGAGGTGTTTATTCTTATTATTATTTTGATAACTTGTTTTGACTTTTAAGAAGTGATATTCAGTGAAGATTTTTGTTAATCTCTGTGAGTTTTTTTTATTGATTGGACTTGGAGTAATACCAGTTCCCAGTTCCCAAAGCGTTCCAACCTAATCAACTCGTATGTAAACATTTTGGCTAATGCTAACCTTTAGGCTAAACAAAAGTAACAGTAAATGATCTGTAACCAATGTTTACATAGTTTTTGTGTCAGTTAAACCCTCCAAATAAATGTATTGTGGTGATTGTTGAGCTCGTATGTGAAGTGGGGCTTCCTTGACCAGGTCCCAGTTCACAAGTGGTATTTACCAGTTCAAATGGTGTTCCAGCGCATTTTTACAAGTGGGAAGTGGGAAATATCCCAGTTGCCTGGAACGCACCATAACATTAGCAAAGCAGGAGCAGCATTAGTTGTCGTCATAGCAACAGAAGCAAAGCATTGAAAAGTCCTTAAAGTGGGTTCGGCATGATTATAATTAAGATTTACTTGTTTGCTTGTGTTCACCTTCTGTTTTGTTGACTGTCTTTATGAGGTTAATTGTCATTTGTCCAACAAATATGACATATGTAGAGGTAATTTCACATCTGTCACCTAGCAACCACACTGTAATTGTGGGGCAAAAATCTACATAAGTGACAACAACAAGTGCTATGTCTGAATGTCCACACTCATTCTCTAACCACTCAATCATTACATACTCCTGCCCTGTTTAGTGGACTAGTCAGTGCATTCACTCATCTGGTCTTTCGAACACGAAGTGCACTACTTTCTGCTGACCGCGGGTCGTGTGACTCTCCCGTTTGACTGTCGAAAAAAGTCCAATAAAAATGTACTTTTGTAATAAGTACAGGTCAAGTCCTACTGACACGCACAAACTGTATTTATTGACTGCTAATCACAATGCAAGTTTAGTTTAACTTGGACCCAGATTAAACAGCAAACGGACTGAATAATTCAGTTTTTACAGCTCTAAGGTTAGCAGCTGAAGTTAGCATCTTTATGGCTAACGGCTTTCAGTTATGAGTGTTTTGTTTATTCTCTGGTTCAACAGTGCACTCAAGAAGCTTTTTGTCATCTTTCCTTTAATCGTGTTGTTTACAGTTAAAGACGTGACACTGTCTGCTTTGTTTTTCTGATTTTAGCAATGCAATGTGGTCTGCATTGACCAATCTAGTAACCATCGATGCTCGCTACTTTTCCAGATGCATGCGTGACTAGACAATCTCTACAAAATGGCGTAATCACTAGTGCACTATATAGTAGTTAGGGTGCACATTCGGACACAGCCATTACGGTTTAAAAATGATTATACTTTGTAACATACATTTTGTCGCTTTTTGATGAAATGTGGAGGAATTCTGTTTTATAACCTATATTACTTCCTGTAGTTTTCAACTTTTGATTGTTATTTTATTCATAATTTACTACTTTACTGTAACACAACTTACAACTTAACTGTACAACTATGATAAATATTTTTCACAAGGACTTATACATGCTAAAAATTGAATCAATTTTGCACTTAGTAGTCTGCTTTGAAGTGTTCTGTATGTATCATCTCAAATATTTAAACGCTGTTTTTACATTCTTCAAAATAGTTAGGAAAACTAATTACAAACAAATAATATTCTTTTAAAATGTTGTCTTTCTCCTCACAATAAAAGGGATTAGTGGCGCACACGTTTGTTTACTTTCATTATAGAGGCAGACCTAATCCCTGTGTGAGAGCTGAGCTGTGTTGCTGCCGGAGAGGCCTTGAACAAAAAGAAAAAAATAACTTTCTTTTTACTTTTTGAAGCATTTTCAGCGAGGGAACCGCTGAGCTTGGGGAGGCTGTTTCTGGAAAGTCTGGGGGGCGATGGCTGCTTCTTGTAACAAGGTACAAATAATAATAGAGAGAGTATTTGGGGACAGAGAATAAAAGGACTACTGCAACAAATTAGCATCTCACAAAATGGCCCCTGTTTTATTCTTTATTGTGTGTGGAGTTTTTGTGTTCAACTCAACCTAAAACTAGAATAATAGGTAAAATGCAATATCTGTTTATTAATATAGTGTCACTTAATCCAATAAACAGCAAATTCAAGCAAAAAGAGAGCTAACAATATTAGTTGTTTGCATTTTACATTGTTGTTTTCTGCACTACCCAAACTCGACCTGTCCCTGGAAACGGAATTTGTGACTGTACCGGTTCTTACAAGAAAAAAAGTTGGGGACCATTAGTGTAAATATGTGTAGCATAACGTTACACATTTTATTATCATGAACTTCTCATACACAGACTAGACACAGGTCAGATCAGTGGAGATAAGACATGGGCAGGTGTCAAGACTAGAAAGACCTAGTGGGTCATTCTCTGAAAGTGGGACCATTTTGCCCATTGGTTATTTGACAGGTTTTCATTAAGTAAATAATAATAATTTTGTTTTAATTTTTAATGTAATATTTACTATTAATGTGCCTCTAAAAGATTTTAAAAAATTGCAGCCCAAGATAAGATGGAACTTTTTTTTTACAACCGTTTTTTCAAAAAAAATAGCTTAAATCATGACCAAAAGTGTGACATTTTTATCCAGCAATAAACATGATGTAATTTCCTCATGTAAACTCGATAAAATACTGCATTGAAACACAATAAAATGAAGAATAATGTTGGAAAATATGTTTGCATTTCGTTTTTCTACTTTTTGTATTGAGTTTTGCGAAAATGACAGCCAAATTCCTGGGTATCCGAATGTAACTGTTGGTGTCCATATAAGTTACACGCGGACATGATCAGTTTAATCAGCAAGTGAAGACTTTTCAACGCTCAGGAACCTTGCAGCGGATAAACGCCTCTAATGTGTGTATTCAGAGAGAATATCTCAAAAATCAACATTTTATTTAGTATATAGCAACTCTCTCAGCTAAAAAATGTGTTTCAAGTGGTGTCCATGCTACATGCGGAATTATGCTCCATTGAGAGCAATTGAAATTTAAATTGAAATGGCTATATTGGAAAAAATAGTTGTGCATCTTTCTTGACCATTATAGATCCTGTCAGTACACTTCTCAAAGATGGAAATTAACCTCAAAATAAAACAATTGCTGCAGTTTGAATTTTCAGCCTGGATGTCACACTTTATAGTCCCACTTTCAGAGAATGACCCATTGCGTTTTTTCATGAACTGACAAATGTGAATCCATATTTTACTTTATTTATTTATTTACTTTTTATTTTATTCATTGTTTAGCACAAAATTGATCTAAAAACTTTGACTTTAACAAGCAGCAGATTTAAAATTATTAACTTATCTGTTTTAAAGTGGCTGCAAAGCAATATCAAACTGTACATGTGAGTTAATAGACAATTTTGTGTGTATTTGTTCATAAATACAGACATGGGCATGGATTGGTGTTGCTGTTATAACATGGTTAAAATTTCAGAAAAGTGCATTTTATATAACAAGTAAAAAATCCCCCACTGTAAACATGTACCTTGAAATACATTAATTACTTTAGTGGGATTACCTCTCCAGAGAACTTGTGCCACCTTCTTGTTGCCTTGGAGATTTGGTGGGCAAGTTACTGTGGAACATCCCAAAGAGGTAACGTGCACGCCACTATATAGAACACCTTTTTTTAATAGGACAAATGTAGTTCTGGAAAATAAGGTGATTGTCACAGGTGCTAAGACATTGTATTTCTAAAAAAAAAAAAAACATAAAAAAGGACCCAGATGGACGAATGAAGGAGCGCTAATGTTATTTGAAATTACACAAAATAAACATATTAAAATGTGGATACAATGACAGAAATAAGATAGAAAAACGGCAGAGATGATGCATTTCGATTCTACAGTTCACTTAGTTCTTGTCGCAGCCCTTTATCAGAAGAAGCCACTGCACCATTGGCATACATTAGAGCCGGGAATGCACACTGTCCAGGAATTTGCAGCCGTTTAAGATCAATAGCAATCACTGCGCTACAAAAGCACAATCAGAGGATCGACTTGAGCCTAAAAATACCCTGGAATATCCATTGTAACAGCACTCCAGTGGTTAATCCAGACTCTGGGGGGCAACTTTGAAGAAGAATTTTATATCATTCTTTTTTATTATTATTTATTTTTTCAATTTATTTACTTGTTTATTTTTACAATATCATTTATTTGTGCAAATCTAAATGACTCCTTTCACAGTAATTGGAATGTTGGTTTGTTGATTGACTGATTCAAAAAATTATAACCTTTATATTAGATCGACACAGAATTTGAGTTGGAAAAATCTTAGATTTACAAATATCAATTTGAAACTTCTTGTGTCTTAAATTAATATAAAAATATTGTTTTTTTTAATCACGTTTTCATTTGTAGATTACAAAAATTTCTCATACTGTAGTTACAACTTTTGAATCTGAAAAGTTAATTAAGCCAGCATTATATATTTTTCCTACTTGAAATTGTTTACTTATCACATACCAAAAACATAGTGAATGGATATATTTTTTTATGTTTGGTGTAAATTAGATCTTATTGGGAATTCTAGAGATAATACCTAAAAAATACATGTTACATTGCTCAACATTACAATATAACATTGTAAATTTAGTTCTTTAGGAGACTGGTCTTATGTTTAGAATTGTGGTTTTAAAATATAGATGCATTTGAAATAATTAAGCTAATTATAACCATGCTCTTTAAATATAGATGCAGATTGGTTAAGCTCATAACATGCTGGTAAAGCTAAAAAGAAAGAGATTTGCCAGTAGTCTTTCCCCTACATTGGGCTTTTAATTTCCCTTGAAAAGTGCATCGTAAATTGAATGTTTGCTAACAAAGGTAAACTGCAAATACTTGTCAAAAGAAATTGACATTTCTCTGAATTCACTTAGCACTTACTTCCTGATTTCTGACATTTTTGCCAAGAGTGCCAATATCGGCGTTTATTTTGGAAGCAGTTGAGATGAGAGATAAATCAAGGGCGATTCGGGGATGTTAAATTTACGGAGCTCCGCTGAGGCTGCGCTGTCCCGGCCGGGCTGTGGGCTTTCTGCCAGAGACTCTGCTCAGTAATGCCCTGTCATAATAAAAATCCATCACATCTGGAAATGGCCCTGCTGTTGTGCTGTGGAAATAGATGGTGGTACTTGTCTGCTTGGTATAATACAGACGCATTAATCAGGGTTTTATTCAGTATTCACTTTTATGTGGCTTATCACAGGCTGTTTTTAATCTTTGGAGGAAATATTTACTTCCATGACTAGAGTGTACTGTGAACTTTTTGTTTGTCTGTCATTTCTTCAGAATATTTTTCTTCTTGTTTTAATGGGAAACACAACTCTTTTCCTTTATTAAGAAATATTCTAATTTGCATATTCTAAGCACAACAATTTCAAGTCAAGTTACAACAGTGTATGAAAACTTTGGTGCATTTTTATTGAATTTTTATTTGTAAATTAGCAAATTTTGTATTGTCCACAAAGTTATTCATTATTAAGCTGAAGTTTGTGGCAGCATCAAACAACTGTGTCTGAAGTATTTATTTCTCATAAAGTGCGAAAGCCGCATTCTGATTGTTCATGCTCGGGTGGTCCACCTCATTTTCACTTGGAAGTGTAAAAAAAAACTGTTATGGAAGCCATATTTGAGGTTGAAAATCAATGCTTGTTACAAGAACAATGTGCCACAGAATGTGTGAGAGAATGAGACATGCTGGATGGATTTAAATGTCTTCAGTTTGATGGTGGGAATGTAGCCACACCAGGCTTAGTAGAAGTCGCTGACAAGGAGAACTATTTTGCCCTTTGTCTTAGCCTTGGTCTTAAGTATTCCTCTGTTGACCACTAGTGGCTCTCTCCAGGCGCTATACACTGTCAGTGTAGAAGGTGTGACTTCAGCCAGATGTGGGGGTGCAATTTCCTTCAGTGAACCTTATGTAAAAGAAAAGACACATTGTTAGACAAAGTTGTTAAAGTCTGTCATATGAATAGACTTTCACCAAATAGATTTCTATTATTACACTTTTTTTCCCAAACTGAAGCTGCTGCTACAGTTCACTTATGCTTGTGATCTTAATGCAGCTGCTCACTTGTCACAGACATGACACATCTCAGGTTCACTGAAGGAAACTGTACCCCCACATCTGGCTGAAGCCACACCTTCTACACTGACAGTGTATAGCGCCTGGAGAGAGCCACTAGTGGCCAACAGAGAAATACTTAAGACCAAGGCTAAGACAAAGGGCAAAATAGACCTCAAGGTGTTACCTAAAAACATTAAAGTTAATTCCTGCAGCTGCTATTAATAATATATGGTTTGTAAGCAAATTTGATTGTTGAACCACTTTATTCTTTTCCATATTGTGTCTTTGTTTGGGGCACTGTTTTTATCAACATGTTCTCGTGGATTGCCATTACAAACTGCGTGTCATGACGAAGCTTTTGCCTTTTCTAGCAGGTTTATTACACGCTTATTTTCTTGACGTTCTATAGAGACGCAATTTTGTTGAGTACACACAGGAGGTTTTATTTGGGATTAACGGCTAAGTTTAGGTCTGAAATTACAAAAACGTACGTTTAGATCTGCGCCTCGAAACTTGTCATGGTTAGGATTAGTATTCACAATAGTAATACATCTTTACATCCACCTTAGAAATGAACTGGTGATGTGAAATACACACGCAAAAAAATAGAAATTGCGTTCCATATGACATTCTGTTTCAAATTGCGTGGTATAGACTCACAATGTTTGAGACTAGATTGTTTTTTTTTTTACAGTGAGTGTAAGAGCAACTCTTCTCACTTTACAGTAAATGGACTCTTTTCCCCACAAAGGTCCATTAGTGGGTGTTTCCTCAGATGTCGACTGTTTCCGCAGTGTAATAAAAAGTAGTAAAAGCCGAACAATAAAATTAGCTGAAAACAAAACCCTTAATCACACTTTATTGGTAATAATTTTGCAGAGTTTTGTTTTTTTCATAAACAGTATAGCATTTCGTCACAAGTAGCCATGTTTGTGTTGATACAGAGAATGCCTCAGATTCCTGTTTCAATACTTGTTTTAGTAACAATTAGCATCTGATATTTGATACTTTTAACAATCTTAGTTCCTTTTTCTTCATGTTGTTTTATTTTTTGCCAACAATTACATTAAATTTGACTTAAGCGACATCTAAAAAGTCTTAAAAAGGTCCCAAATTTCAGTCGACAAAACCTGGAGCTACCGTGTGGAACAAACAATGACTGATCTGATACTGTGACTGAATAGTGGCGTCGATGCATTACATTTTGCTTTATTGGATATCGGTTCCATGATATTGGTTAGGTGTTTGTGCCCTTAACTGGACAACAATGAGACTTGATTCTGAAAAAGCTGCATCCCTAGTTGCAAATTCATAATATGGTTTAACTATTGTTTTCTTTTTTTCTTCCTCATCTGGCCCAAACTGAACAGCCAGAGTCTAGCCAAGAGCAAAAATCTTGTATTTTTTAGATGTAACTGTCTGTATATTCAAGACGATAACCAGAAATTCATTATACTAACCATTCCAGTTCCCCAAAAAAATAATGAATCAATACTGGAGAAGTGATATGGCTTGGTCACGTTGTCCCAAACTGCTGCACACATCACCGATTTGATCAATGAAACCAATAGTATTTGTCTTTGTATTGGTCTGCCTCCAGTAATCTGTGCTTTGTGTGAGCAGGCAGCACTATGAAGCGTAGAGGGCAAACAATAAGAGGATTTGGTTATGACACACGTTTGCATGATGGTTTTAGCCGCGCCTGAAAAGCTTTAATTAAATTGGCAATGACTGGACAGAGCACTGTTTGGGCCCCACCATCGGCATTGTTTGGGGAATAAATAGACTCTTCTCTGACTCATGAGACCAGATGACCCAGTCAGGATGACCCGATGGCTGGCTCAGATTAGGACTCAGAATATTAATGTTAGAAACAATATGGGTTGTGCTAGATATGGCAACGGTGGTTTAAATACTTGGATTTCTGATTGAGTTCATTTCTGAAATTATCTTGACTCCCACAAAAGGACATGTGTTTCTGTTTTCGTCTCATCTTCTCAAAAGGACAGCTCTAATGCATGATTTTGTAGATTTTTTTCTTGTAGTTTAGGGTAGAATAACAAATTTTAGGTTTTAAATTAGACTACTTTCTCTCATAAATCCTTCAACACAAGGTTAATATCAACAATTACAACTTAAAAACATCTTTTTACAAACAAAAAACAAACTGGAGATGACCACACAAGCTCAGCCAATCAGAGCGCTGCATTCAGCTCCTGACGAGAACTAAAATTCTTTGCTATTCAGTTCAGACAGTACCTAGTGGTCTCTTTTTTCACAGTGTTGCATTTATCATATACTGTACTTTTTAGTGGACAACACAAAGTTTACTAATTTACAACTAAAAAAGTTAGTTACCCCAACTTTAATGGTCCTATGTTTAGCAAAATTGACTTGACTTGAGCTTTTAACTACCGTTGGTACCTCATAAAAAAACAAATCGTTGTATATTGTTCAATTCACAAATGTTTGAATAATTCTGCTGCCCTCATCTGCAAAGCTCAAAAGGCTTTGTTCCACCTTTTGATGTCATTACATGGTAGATTTATCATTCATAGCCATTTTAGCTTTAACTATACCGATTTAACCTACATTATACTCATTACAAGATTGAGTTGTTGTATTTTGTTTTGAATTGTTAGTTTTTTAGTTAAGCTGTGATTATTACAAAAACTTGCCAGTATTATCTGTTGCATCGAGCAGTTTAAACAAGACATTAGCTGTAGCTGCAAAACTTGGTAATTTTAAGACCAAGATTATTAAAATGACTCTCGGGAAGATGTGTGGAATAACACTGTGGAGCACCTCCTCTATCGCCATTTAATGTGCAGAATTTGTGCTTAACGTGTAAATGAAACAAAACTCAATTCAGCCATGTTTTGAAGTGGAAACTACATTATAATATTGGGAAAAATGAATAATATAACCCTTTTAAAGATGGGATAGCTGTTTTCACAATGCTAAAACCTGAAATGGGTCCAGCTAGTTCCTAGCTCTCACAAATCCTTCAGCAATTAACCTTAAAAACATATTTTAACACTGCAAACTGAGACTAGAGGTGACCACTCCAACACAGCAAATCAGAACACTGCATTTGGCTCTCAAAGAGAAATAAAATACTTTTCATTTCGATTCAGAAATGAATTGAGAATGGTCTTTTTTTGTTACATTTACAGTATACTTTTAAATTGAAAAGGCAAGTTTACTAATTTACATCTAGAAAAATTACCTACCCTAACACTATGAAGTTCTGCAGATTTGAATGAAAAGTAAATGTACTTATTTTCAAGCCACTTCAGATGAAGGCAGTTTACAATGAACCAAATGTACAATGATAATCTTCTTATGTTATAGTTCAGAACATGTCACCTTTTAAAGCCTGTTTTCTCAAGTGTAGAACGGATGTATCTCTGAGGTGTTGTGCTGCAGTGAAAGTCTGGATGATGAGTGGCAGATCGGCAGGTGATTCCCGACACGTACAGCCTGCAGTCGCGTCCACACATTGTCAGCACATGTTTCACCCATGAGTCATTTGTCAGAATATAGTGTTTGTCATATGGCTCGCGGTCTAGAGCCTTTTGTGACGTCTGTGTGCTCTTCCTGGGTTTTGTTTCTGCAATTTACACCTAATTGACATTGATTTGACAAATTTGGACACAAGAATCCTGCACTGAAGAGACAGTAAGCATATACAATAGACAATTGTTTTTTTCTTGGAAGTATTTAAGATTTAGTTTGACTTAAACATGAACTATCATTTCTGATAGATCTTATTATTTGCCTGCAATGTTGCTCAATGTGACATTAGTGTATTTAAAGCCAAACCAAACACTACATCATTACTAAAATGCTGCTAATCTGTGTAGACAGTATGGTTTACTCACTGCAGTGGCCAATAGACTGTACTTTCTAGTTTACAGTATATTTGACATTAGCATGGGTTGTCTTGATTGTTTCCTATAACAAACAAGTGCTGTCAAACCAATCAGTCTTGCCACGTTTCCATTAGCCTGGGTCCCCCAGACTGTTTCACTTTGAAGCGGTTTGAGCCACTTATGTTAATGATGTTGAGTGTTTCACGTTTCTATTGCAAGTCCAGGCTCACGAGGGTCCGTTACATGAGCAGCTGACGTCACTCACACATTACACATTTTCTTAAAAAAATAAAAAGTACCTGAATTATACTTTTTCTCCCTGGCATCAATCTGAGAGATTCACAAAAGACATGTAGTAATTCCATGTCTGTGGCGCTGTGTGGTCAGGCTGGTGAAAACAAGAAACTACTTCCAGTTAATTGTCACTTTTTTAAAATGTATTTTTGTTTTTTGCAACGCCTCTGTGACTCTCTGCTGCTTTTTAATCCTGTTTTATTCAATACATTGAGGTTGAATTATGTTGGGCACATTACACTCAGGATTTACATTTGTTTTACAGTGTTTTGCCTCGGCAAACAGAAAACAGCTGATGCTAATGCGCTAGCTTTGCTTTGTTAAGTCTATCAGAGCAACAAATAAAGTTTTCATCACTGGAAATGCGTTTGGCGAGGAACATTGTTTCATGTTTCTATCTGCTTTTTTCTATATGGTTATCGCCTGAGCCTGTGTTTTCTCTTGTCCAATCATCGCCTAAAGGAGGGACCGCGGTAAGATCTGCTTCAGGGTCCAGGGTAAAAGCAGGACCCCAAGCGGCTTGCTATGGACCCAGCAAGTGGAGCGGAATGGGTTGCTTTGCACAGTGGAAACAGCCTAGGATCGTACCGTTCTGGCCCAACCCGAGCTTATGGAAACAGGGCTTCTCATTCCCTCCTTTCACCCTGTCCTGTACTCTTTCAGCATTGAAAAGTCTACCTGCTCAGTCTGAAATGTGGTTGTGAAATGAGCATACTTCTCCTGAATGACAACTTTTACAAATCAATAAGACAAGTTTCGGTAATCTTAGAATTTGTTGTTTATAATTGTTTGTTGACTTAGCCAAAAGAATCCGCTAGTGATGTGAAAATTTGGTTTACTTCAAAAGTTGGTGTACTTTTAACAATTTAGGACAATGTAGGGCTGCAACAAGTAATTTGATGAATCACAACTTATCAATTATTGAATTAATCGTCAAACTTAGTAATCGATTAAAAGTGGGTTAACATACTGAGAAAAAATATGGTTTATGACTCCAGTTGGGCAGCAATGACATCAAAAATTAGTAAATTTTATGTTTTTAATAGATAAAAAACA
The DNA here is from genome assembly GCA_038363315.1 of Mugilogobius chulae. Taxonomy (NCBI): domain Eukaryota; kingdom Metazoa; phylum Chordata; class Actinopteri; order Gobiiformes; family Gobiidae; genus Mugilogobius; species Mugilogobius chulae. The sequence goes on along the minus strand of CM076405.1, from coordinate 27,617,425 downwards.
CAATCTTAAATAAGTCAGTGTTACTCATCACAAATTTGATCTTGGTTTGAGTAAATGTGACAAAAGTCGCGTGATTCTGAAAATTCTACAAATTAAATTTGCCAATATGTGATTCTTGCCAAAATGTGATCATTTCAATTTCAAGAGTAGCTGTTTTCAAACGAGAAGCTGCATGCCCTTCTATTTTTTGCAAAACAAAACATTTTTACAATTTTTCCATTGGCAAATCTGTTTTTAAGGCAGTAAAAATCTTAATTCAGACAGTTACGAACTCATGGTTGAATTTTAGACTTTGTCTGAATGGGAATTTGTAAAAAAAAAAAACAAAAAAAAAACAATTATTAAAAAAAAAAAGTCAGCCGTAATTTAATTAATTAGTACACAGAATCTGAATGGAAATTGCTTATGTTAACATTTTTGTAAAATTTCAATATCAGTTTGGAGTTTTGCAGTGACAGTGTTGTATATCAGAATGTTCGATAAGAAAAAAAGCATGAACAGGACGTATAATTACAGCGGCTGGATGGGGACTGTAGGTTATTTTCAGGCTTTTGTTAAGTGTGGTGGCTGAGTCAGGTCCTGGTCTGTCAGCATAAAGGATGTAGGAGGAACCGCTGCTTTGTAATTGCATAAATTAACAAGTGTGAAAACCTCTGCTATAGCTGTTGCTGCAGATCTATTTGAGTCCACCTACATTCACCTGTGTCTGCTCTAAATGAGGAAACATCATTATACAGCTCTGCAGCAGCAACAACCAGAATCTGCTGCTGTTGTGTAAACACTGGAAGGCTGGTTTAGGTCTGCATGCTCCATTATTCACCCAAAATGTTAACCTGCTGTGATCCAGAAACCTTGCTTTTTAATGATTTTTGAAGAATAGGTCACCACTCCCTACGCTGTGTCTTGTATAAAAGCCATAACATACTGTGCAATCAAATTTGTAAGAAATAAACAAGTCGTGGGTTAAGCAGTTTATCGCACAACTCCACTGAGTGCATTAAAACAGCTTAATGCATGGCTCCAAATTGTTTATTGCACAACTGAAATAGCTCACCAGTGAGTCTTAAAACACTAATTTCACTAAAACAAAGTTAAGATTTCACTAATCATTTTGTTCATCACAGTTTAGCATTTTTTCAGATTACATTACTTCCTGTTCATAAATGAGGACATCACGGTAGGGAGTTGCTCAGGAACCATGTAATAAATTGGGCTCTTCTAAGACTCTTTTAATGTAACAAGTTTTCACTTTTTGAGGCATAAAAATACACAACAAAAAGCTCATTTTATCCTAAATATTTTTAGGGCCATTAAAACATGTCAATAGTGAGAAAATTTAAAATGTATTTGTCTCCCTAGTGCAGGAGTTTGCAACCTTTTACAGCAAAAGAGCCACATTGGCCGCAACTGCATTTAGGAATAATAATGCAATGAGATGAACCGCCAAAGTTATAATCTTAGTTGTCTTGGAATGTCAGACAGAATGTTGAATTACCTGAAACATTGTACATGATTTTGTGTGTATGAATTTTGTTTTATTCCATACAAGTAGCTATGTTTGTTTTGATGCAGACTGAAAATGTGTGTCCCTGATTGGTTGTTTCATTTGTTAACCACGCCCATTGAAACATGGGTTGAACATTATGACCACATACTGTATATCAGATGTATTAAAAAAGAAATTCTAAAGTATCCAAAAAACTAAAAATGTCTTGAATCTAAGAAGATTCTTGTTATAACAACAAGATTACCGGTAGAAGTATTTGCTCTTTAGTGATTTATCTTTTTCCTGTTAATGTGTTGATGAATACATTTGAAATTTTAAAAAAAATTGTGCACAATTGTCTTACATCCGTTTTCAAATAAATTGAGGATTTTGTTCTTAATGCCTATTTTCTAACATTTCCATCAAACTCAAAATATATTATTTTGTATTCTTAATTCAAATCAATTAACTCTCAAGGTCCGTTTTAACAGCAGATCCTCATGTAAATGCAAAGATTAATGATACAAGAGTCAAATAAGTGTTAGCTTGTTTTGCTGTTGGGAATAGTGCTAATTAAATTTTGTCACAAGCTAACAGCACAGGTCAGGCTAACTGTGCAGATTATTGTTATAATCTGTGAGAAAACACTTCCTTTAGGCTTTTAATTTTTTAATAAACTTGCATGTTCAGTCAGTGGAAGCATTGTCATTAATAAATAAAGCAAGCATATTGGCCGGTTGTTGTGTCCTTGAGCAAAACACATGCCTCTACTTGCTATGGACAGCTAGTTAAAGGGGCCTTAGAAAAATTATAAAATCAATTATTCAATTATTAACCTTGTCATAACCATACCCCCATCATTAGTTCATTAGTTATTTGAATTGATTCATGTATGTTTGAGTAATCTTGTATTTTACTCTTGTTCACTCCACCAAGTTGTCTGTATTTACTTGTTATAATTCAAAGAATAACACTCAAAGCAAAGCATGTGTGGTTCAAAAGTGCCCCATAGTCACTTTCCAACAATAAAAATTAATCATGTAAAAACTGTTGCTTGTTAAATTTTACCTCTACAATTTTAAACAGGAAGTCACTGGAACTGTTTTATTTTTAGATCAATTTGCGGTTTACAGTGAACAAAATGTAAATTGCTGGTCTATTAGTAAGGATTAAACAACGAGGAGCCGTGCATTACACAGATATAATGCACGACGCGGAGTCAAGAACATCACGACGCGCAGCGGAGTGATGTTACTCCGCGGAGTGCATTATATCTGTGTAATGCACAGGCTCCGAGTTGTTTAATCCGCTTATACCATGGTCAGACGACGAAAAACTTTAATATAGACGTACAGTTCGTTCACTGATCTCAAAATTTCTCGGGAAATTGTATCTTTGGGTCTACTTTTATTGTGTCCGGGCTTAACAGCGGCAACATAGCATGTTTACGTTCAAATGCACAGCGCTGCTGTTGTCAGGCTGTTGTAGAGAGAGAGAGACGGAGGAGAGATCGCTCCTCCGTCTCTCTTTCTCTTTCTCTCTCTGCCTCTCTCTCAGTCACATGTGTTTATTTACCTCAGGATGGAGGAGTAGTTCGAGAAGTAGCGGTCTCTCAGTTTTCAAAGCCTGCCCTGTGCAGGCGATGTATTGCGACCATTTTGTGTCTCTGTGCTAAAATCCCAGTCCACGCTCACAAAATGCGATGTCCGTCCTCTCATGTTGCTTAAAATATCCAATACACGAGTCTATCAAAAACTAGAAAGTTCCACGCTAGCTAACTTGTGTCAAGACGGTCAAGTCACCGTCAACCAAGTATCACTTCCTGTGTGTACTGCACAATAAAAGCCTCAACATAATCAGAGGTTGCGCGTTGCCGTGGAGACGTATTCAGCGCACTGATATGTAAGTGATTTAACCTGCCGAACTACGTGTGCGTATATACGATTATAATGCACGCCAGTTAACATTTGAATTCTCACTGACCATGGTATAGTTCTAGTTAATTACAAAAGAGAAAAAACACAATTGCCCCCCCCCCCCTTTAATATGTGTTCATGTTCCTTAGATGTAAATAAATATAAAAATATCTACCTTTTTGCACGAATAGTATAGGATATATGACAATAAAATGCAATTAATATGGTTAATTTCTTTATCATTTATAGCTTCCATTCTTTTCTCTCTAATACAGATAAAGTGGCCGTTACTTGCGGGCAAACCTCTGCCTTGAGTTATACAATAAAACCTGGTGCAATTGGTCTGATGAAAGAGCTATATTTAGAGTGAGCTGTTGCCAAACCAAGGCCACTGCGCTCATGTGAAAATGAGACTGTGTTATACACACTGCGCGGCACCTTAGTGACTAATCTCCGTCTGCCCTGTGCGCTCCCCAGCGGGAACACAGTGGAGGGGGCATTCGTCTGGGCATGGCTCCCCTATGGATGGATGCGACTCGCACCATAAATTTAACTCCAAACGTTCATGAGCTGCTAATATTATATGATGTCAAAGAAGTAAATCAGGCAGAGCAAATCTATTTTACACCAGATGTAATTATATGTAACTAATTTGTATGTTTAATGGAAAGCAAATTAACATGCTGTTTCAGAGAATCATCCTAGCTTTATTCAAATGCTTTGAACCCCATTTATAATATGGGTATAATATGACTATAATTTTTATAATTCTCATGCCACCTGCAGCTGATGAAGAATTGTGTTCCTTATAAACAGAAAATGCTTTTCAATCCAATTTAATTCTGTTGACAAAATGGTTCATTGCTTATTTAGTCTTTGATTAGTGGTGGTGAGCCCTGGGAACAAATCATTTTTGCAATGACTGCACTACTTAGATTTACTTTCACTCTTGCCTCTCTCATTATTATTCACTTTTGTGTCTGAAAAAGTTGGTTCTAAAGCTTTGCTAGTGGACATGTGAAAACTAGTGATGTGCATAAGGGTTTATGAGAATGAGAAAGATTTATCTACTTCCAAGTGCCTTGTGTTGGACATTTGCCTGGAATTCAGAATACATTGTGAAGATTGGGTCTGATCACCATGCCCACTGCTTTGTCTCAAATCAACTCCAAAACTTACCGGGAAAGTTTTGGAGTTGAGTGAGACACACATGGTTATCTGTTATTTAGAACAAAATCTAAGTTCACTCACCTCATATTAGAAGTTTTTGTTTTGCTTATTGATTCTGCCAAACTCTGCAGTGCTCTTCACTCACCACAGTCACCAGTAATACTATTCTTTTCATGTATTTTTTCTTTGTAAGAAGCCATGTTTGTTTTCGTATGATAGACAGTGCGCGTTCCTGTCCATCATGTTCATTGGAGCAAGGATCCAACTACCAACTTTACATTTTAATTGATTCACCATTTGTTTTGGTTTTGCCTTGAACTAGAAATGGTATAGATAAGTCTTGATAGATTTGTACTTGTCTCCACTAACAATATTCTTCCTTTTCTAACCCTAGAACTGAGTTATTAGTTCCACTACTACTGTCCAAGCTTGTCCCTTGTCTCTTGTAGCCTTCCTCTTTTGACCTCCTCGTGTGAAGCTATTGCAGAGGTTTTTTTGCGTCCTCCCGGGCTCGACTGCTGACAAACCGTCCCTTCTGCCTCTGTGACATTTGGCCTTGTTTTTTGGGCTATATTTTTTCTCTTGTCTCGGCGCGGGTCAGGGCTGGTGTCAAGCCAAGCCAGAGACGCTGATGTCATCCCAAGACTAATTTAGAGGAGATAGATTTCAATGACCCCAGCTGTCCTCAAATTGTACCTCGAAACACAAAACACCAATCATGTTGATTACAAAACAGGCTTATTTTAGTGCTTGTTTAAATAGTATTAAATGTTCTTTTGAGCCCATTGGATTTATTTGACGATGACTTTTCTTCTTACATGAACACCAGCAATTCTCAGACGATGGATAAGCTCGATAAAATATCAATAAGTTAGTGTAATTTACTTGATATGTTCACACCTTGAGGAAAACGAAACAAAAAGCGTAACTAGCGAAACTGAATTTTTACTTATTTATCCTCCAAATGCTAGTTACTCTACTTTATACTTAGGAAATTATAGTACACAAAAGTGTCCTGTTGTCTGGTGTTTGATTGACTGTGCTGTTCTTCTTCATTGCTCCCACTGTACAGTTGTAAAAATTCGTAGGCATTGACCTCTTTATCCCTTTTGCAACGTCTTGTGTTGGGAAAAGTTTAGGTTGGACTGATTTATATCCTTCACTAAAATGTAGTGTGTGATCTGGAAAATACTAGCCCCAGGCTAAATAATTTAATGTTTGTCCTATTTTACTTGTATTGTCAACTGGATTAAAAGAGGAGAACTTAAAAAGATTCCGCTGTGTCTCATGACTCCTTAAAGCACTACAAAACTCAAATCTAGAAAGCACAGAGCCAAGGGTCTCATGATGTGATACATACCATATCGATACGGGGTCATGATATGTATCCCGATACATATATCCCAGTATAATTTCTTCAATTTGATGCATATCTTTGGATATTTTCTTATGCAGGATAAGGACATGCATTGAAATGTTGTGTTTATCAACAAAGTCCTTCTATATCAGCCTTGTAGTACACACATACTTGTGCTTTGTATATTACGACACCTCAAGTACAACCCTTCTTAAAACCAGTGTAAAAATGCATGCTTTGATTTTGTAAAACAGTGAAATGCAGAAGAATTTTCTTTTCACAAGGCTTCTAGTGTTGGAATACCAACTGATTCACCTTGATGCAGCAGTGCGGGTTAATAAGTGTAAAAATAAGCATTTTATAATTACATTATGTTATGTAAAGTATCCCAACATACCTCTTGTATACAGTAGATACTTGTGTTGCCAGGTTTGTCAATGGACCCTGACTCCACTGACTTAGAGTCCTAACTCCTTCAGATACATGTCAGTGCTGGTCACATCTATAGCCTGTCCGTCCATGCGAGTGGATCTCTCCTTCACTGTGATTCTCCTTGAAGTTTCTCTTTTTACAACTGGGTTTTTGGAGTTTTCCCTTTGGAGAAGGAGGGTCTAAGAACAGGGATGTTGGGACAATCATCTGCCTGATTGTTGTTGGACAATCTGCGTCTGTATTTCTGAATAATGTCTGTTTCTGATATTCTAATGCTTCTGTTGGTATTGACCAAAGACTGTCCTCTGAGATAACTTTTGTTGTGATTTTGGGCTTTACAAAATGAATCTAATTGAATTGATATTGCAATTCCAATACATAGCCAATACACAGAACCTATAGACCTAAAGGAGACGACAGATGGTAAAACTTTCTGCAGCAGTGTGGATTCCCTTCTCAACAAGACCTGTGTGTGAATCAGTGTCTGCCACAATCAATTACATATAAATAGTACTGTCTGAACTTAAGCTGGCTGTATTGAACAGTGGAATGTAACACTAAGCTGCAGTGAGTACAAGGCCTTCACTCTGCTCACAACACAAAATATAACACGACAGACATACACTTCATCAGCACAAACTGTTGGCCGTCCTCCAGAAGCTGTCCTCACTCCATCTATGTACAAGACCTGCTCTGGGCTTCCGTGGCTCCAACGCAGAGACTCCCAAATCATTTCAGACAACCCAGGAGTCCCACTGGTAAATGAACTCAAGCTTTAAAGTTTAGACTGCAACAAGTTATTTGAATAATCACAACTAATTTTGGTTATTGAACTAAATGTTGATTAATTTAGTAAAAGGACATTCTTTTACTCTTTGCTTTAAGACATGACATGAGCCGAGAAAAACTATAGACTATGTAATTTTCATATTTTTTTATGTTAGCACTAGTTTGCCTACGAATTTACACATATAAAACATTATCAAAGCTCCGATTTAGCAGAAATCTCATTTTCAAGTGACTTTTGCATTATTAGCAACTGCTCAATCGAGCTTACCAAAGTAGTCGTTTGTTGCAGCCCAGCTTGAAATGAAAGGAAGAATGGAAGCAACAATACATTTAACATCTAGACAGTAGTGTTTTGTTTACCTTGTTTGCATTTCATTTCACACTTTTTTTGTTTTGATTTTGTTTTTGCTCAAAACATGTAAATGTGGGCTTATGTTAGTGTTAAATAAACAAATGAATACATAAACATTAAATACAAAACATACATTTTCATATATTGTTTTAGATCAAGTTGATATCATTTTAGAGAGCTGTGTCTTGCCTAGGTATAATGAAGTTCATAAGACATTCAGATTAGCAATACATAAAAATTTTGGCTGGTGTTTAAGTGACTGTTCAAAATTTTTTTATGCAATATTGTTTTTTTTTTATATATATATAATTTGTAAATGTATCTATTTAGGAGAGAATTAGTTTGCGTCCCATATATTAAAATTTTTTTCCCGAAACCCAAGATGTGTTTCTGTTAGCATGCTATTGTTCTTCACTTTGCATAATACTGTATGTTGTGACGGTAGGGCTGGGCAATATGAAAAAAATATCAAATATCAAAATATCAAAATTTATATCTCGATATTTTTTTCTATATCTCGATATACGATATATATCTCGATATCTTAACACCCAAAAATTTTCTCCCAAAAATAATGAAATAACAAATACATTCTGTCACCGGGCTTTTTTAAAATAATAAATGCAAAAACAAGACGTTTTATGAAAAGTGTAAAGACAGAGCAGATAAATATCTTGCTCGTTCAACCAGGTAGATTTTCATTCATTTAAAAGTGCCTTGTCTTGTAAACATTTTAAGATCTGTGCAAACTGACAGTTGTAGCTCAATGTGGAACATACATTAAACACCTTCTCTTTTATGCATGCCTTGTAGCCACTAGTTACACACTAACATTATTATTTGTTAGACAGTTGTAAATCTCTCCAAAATAAATTAGAATAAAATATTCCTTATTTATTTAGAAGCGCTGTGTGACTTCTGCTGCGTCTCCCTTCTCATCTGCGACCGCAGCCCTTAGCATTAGCCACTTTAGCACAACAGTGAGTTTTCCTTCTGTCACCACGGCCACACTTTGGCCAATATGGACATGCTATACCTCTTTTAAAAGCTTACATTTTGCACTGTTCACTCGCTACATTTGTTTATCAATTGCAATACGTCACAATGCGAGCACAAGCATAGAAGCGCCAGCTACACTGAGCTACTTTAGCCGCTACATATCATAAACAGCGAGTTTTCCTTCTGTCACCACGGCCACGCGTTGGACAATATGGACATGCTATACCTCTTTTGAAAGCTTACATTCTGCTCTATTCGGTCGTTAGATTTGATTCTCAATTGCAAAAAGTCGTAATGCGTGCACAAGCATAGCTCGTACCTTTCGCTGGTATTTCTTTACGACATTCACGGCAGAAAACAGTATTTTGTTGTGCATCAGATGGTTTTAATCCAAAGTACCTCCAGATAACTGAACCAGTAGTCTTACAAGCTCCTCTTCAGTGCCGCCTTCGAGAGACGGAGAAGCAAACTGGCGAATGCCAAATTAAATACGCAGCATTATCGATATATACGATATGTCAAAATTAATTTCATGTTTAAAATTATATCGATATATCGTAAATATCAATATATCGCCCAGCCCTATGTGACGGTATCTGCTTGGCAAAAACAGAACAGGACAAACTCTTGAGCAAGACACTGAATGCAAGTGTAATTGGATGAACTGGTTTTACAATTTCCTTTGAAAGCAAAAAAAAATAAAAAATGAAAAGTGCTCATAAACTGATCATGGTGAATAAGTTGGACACTCAAAATGCATATTATAGTCTAGTTCATGTTTAAGACTAAAATATCAGCTATGTTTTTTTTGCAGCTAACATTCTTGTACAGGAGTTATAGTAAAAAGACGTTTTGATGTGTCTTGTCTAAAGATCAAACGTCTTCATATCCAGGGTGGAGAGCAGAGATGTCCAATTACTAAAACTTGCACTGGTGAGCAGAGACTGTAGTGGTGGTGATCAGTGGTGTTTGATTTGTATTGCATCTTCGGCGCACTTTAATTTGTCTTGTGGGAGGGACAGCATTCCCCGTAGTCTTAAATTAGGTGTATTTATCCCTGCAGTGCGATGGGGGTTGAGGACACAGTTTGGGGGAGGGGAGTGTTGTCAGTGAAATTGTTTATAACTCACTGGTGCCTGATCTAATTTGCATTCCCCTCTTTCAGTGACTGGGCCGGTGCAGTGATCTCCTGGGGCCGGCTGAATCACATGATGACACTAGTCTGAGCAGCTCTGTGCCCCTCACTGCTACTTTCCTCCAAGACCGTCCGCAGTAATGACTCGGATGGATAATGTGCTGAGATCAAACTGCGCCAACTCTTCCTTCTTCTAACATGCTGGAAATTGGGTGATGAGTAGGGAGAGGTATTCGGCAAAGCGTCAGAAATGGAAACAGGTGACAGGACAGAAGGAATTGTCAGGGCTACCAAGTCTGTGCTTTTAGCGACTTTGGGCTCTAAATATTTATATTGTCACTTAAAATTTGTATTGTATTGCTCCAGAGCAGTATGTTTACGATACAAAAAAACAAAGTATGCTTTTTTCAGGCTGATTGATTATAAGACCCAGTAAGTTCTAAAATACAGACTTCTATGTAGTTTTAAAACGTAACCCTGGATGTACATTGAATGCAAGTTTAGTGCAGGTTGGGCCCGCGCGGGTCCCACAGAACAGAACATGGAAAGTGCTTAAAAAACCAATGCGCCCATGTACACTGACCTCCCAGGAATGCGGATGCGTGTGCGTGCAAGTCTGCGGAAGTTTAATTCTCCCGGAGACAGCAGTGATCTGGTGCGGCGTTCAATTCATTAAGGCTTTTCACACCAACACAACTCCCAGTCGCTGTCGGTAGGGAGGAGCGACGCACCGTCTGTTCTAGTCTCTTTGGGGCATCAATGTAAAAAGCATTCACACAAACACGATCCAAGCAGCCAGCAGTCGGCAAACAAATGCCGAGTGAGCATGCGCGTGACGTAACGCTTGACGAAAAAGACAAAACAGAAGTTGTGCGCGAGTAGTTGTCAAACTCTGTGGCGAACAGATTTTTATCTTACCTCACGGATTAGGCTAAACTTCTATTTCCCGCTACAGTCCAGCCTTCGTACTACAGCTGTACTCCTCCATCTTTGTTTTCCTCGGACCAAGTAGTAGCCATTCTTCTCCGTACTTACGTTTCGTTTGAACCCGGCAAATAACAACAATCCATGCTCAGGTAAATACTGTTTTTCCTTAAGCGTCATTTTCGGTTTTCCGCACCATTTTCTTGCACACTGATTCGCTAGCCACGGGCCAATCAAACAGCCGCATATGCGGCAACTACCGACCGCTGACGATGCCGACTTTACAAGCAAGTCTTCAAAACCTCGCCTCCACGACGTGCTCCGCGCTCCTCTGACCCCCGACAGTGCCATTCACACCAAACACACGTGAGCCGCCTGTCGGCAGAAGTTGCCAAACCGGTTCAGACAGGCGACCCTCGGCTTGGTGTGAAAGACCCTTTAGACGAGCGTTCTCGCAGGAATTTATGTGAATCTGCGTGGCTTTTGACGAAACTGGACCACAGTTGACAGCATTTGGTGTACAAAGACTTTGTGAGAAACCCGCACGTGTCCCGACCCGAACCCGCTTCACAGTCTGTGTACATCCATGTTAGGACTAGTGTAGTAGTCAAAACTGCACTAATCAAGACCAAGACTTTTCCGAGACCGCTGTCCATCAAGACCAAATCAAAACCACCTATGAACTTTTATACAATTATCAGTGTCTGCATGATCTGATTGTGCTTATTGCACACTGTCTGGAACAGGTCACTGCGCTCCTGGTGCAAGTTTAGCAGATTGTGGTGGTAATGAAATCTCAGTGTCCAAAGCAAGACTAAGTCCAAGATAAGACAAATGTGCTCGAGTCCAAGGCCAAGAAAAGCGGTCTCAAGTCCTACACTACATAAGACTAAAACTATTTTATCCTTTGCAAATTGTTTATTTTTTGTTTTGGGGATTGTGAATGCTTGACGCTGTTGTTTTCGGAGTAACTACTTAAATCTTCGCATATGGTGCTTTTTGTTTTGTACAGTTTTTGGTGATGTTTTAGTGTTGGTCCAAATCCTTGATAATTCATGCTTTATCTTGATCAGTCCACTTCTTTCTTCAGAAAGAACCCCTACCCACCTCCTTTTGCAGTGTGAGGTGCAGTCTTTTACTGAGAGACCACAGGCTGAGCTCACGGGGCAGCTCCGGCGGGACACACTGCTCTGCAACACAACCAGCAATTTCATTCAAATCCCAGCGGCCCTGAGCCTCTCCAAATGGTGCGACCCAGACCATTTCCTGGTGCTTACTGCATGACAAAGCATAGTTTAACCCAAAGCACAGACAGTACCTAGTTTTAAAACTCCATTACACTTTTACTAAGGAAATAGGCAGAAATATACAGTATGTTTTGAATATTTCTAAAAAGTACAAAGTTGTTACCGTACATTGTTCCTCTGTTTTACTATTTTGTCTGTTATTTCTGTCATTAATGCCTTTTTCTTCTCAGAAAACAATTCCAATTTTACCCTAATTTCAACTATGCCTTAACCAAGACCCTCCACTTCAATATATTGGCGATAAATGTTTATATTGCATCAGTAATTAAAAGTAGAACAAGAATGAGCAGCCTTAGCACCTGTAGTTAACGTGATAGACTAACTTTCTAATTCGTGAATAAACAAGATTCTCAATGTTGCACAAATCTCTTAAACCTACATGATAAAAAAAATGTGGCTCTACTCTCAGAGCTTTTTAAAAACACATTTGCAGAGAAAAAACTTTTTTTTTTGTCTGTGGAAATCTAGACAGACAGAATAGTAACATTTTTATCACAACAAAACACAGCTCTATGAGAAACAAGATTCTGGCATGACTAACAACTAAACCAATTTGGCATATCATAGAATCTTATCTGTATTCCATCAGTTTATTTAGCTGGATATTAGAGCAGGGAATTTCCATCTACAACAGTGGCACCTAAAATATTGCACCAAGTTCCATCAGGGAGAATATCTGAGTTTCACTATATCTAAGCTAAACCAAATTAGAGCTACAATATCTCTAAAATTAAAGTAAGCCATGCATTAGATTTGAATAGCAATTAATTCAAAAAAGGACATTAATATATTACATGCCTCTAAAAATATTTAAAAAGCAGATAGATGCATATTACCAGCAGTAAACGTTTCACAGTTGGCGAAGCACTGATCTACTACATTTACTATGTTTTCGGTGAGAAATGGGATAGGCTGCATTGCTGTTGCTAGGAAGACTTTGTAATTTAAATCAGGTTCTACCAGGCTTTTGAAAGGTGGAGTCGATGTTCGGTTTGATGCTTGGACTGAGGGCATCAAACAGAATGTGGACACTTTGTTCTCAGGAAAATGTATATGTTTCATGAAGAGATAAGCTTACTGTTATATACACTTAGAGTAATATATTTATCAGTTTAAGAGACTGTTATGTATCTTTACAAAATTTTATACGGAAGGTGAAATTTGTTTGGATTTTTGTTTTAGTATGTTTCATTGGTATTGTTTCTTAAGATGCACTGTGTGATATTTCTGGTGGTTTGTCTAAAGCTACTATTTCTCTGTGGAGATGAATGATTTACCTTTAGCAGATCTGTGGAGAGGCTTGCCTACTTACTGTATATAGAATAAAAAAACATGTTTCATGTGTTTTTGAGCAATAAAAACATGCATAGTAAAATAAATTCTTGATATGTTTCATTCAAGCATTTTTGGGTGTCTTGAAAAGCACTATATAAATGCAATGCTTTACAATGTTGTAGGGAACATTCAAAGCCAGTGGTTTCCAACCTTTTTTTTTTGTCTCTGGTGCCTTGTAAACTTTTTTACACTCCAAGGACAATGTATCGAACAGTAGACAGTCAAATGTTTTACTTTGAAGGTAAAGCATACAATTCATGTTTTTTTGTTTCTTTCATTAAATCACTCTGTTGTAATCCACCTGTAATAGAATAATGATCTCACTACAAAACTACACAAGTCTTGTTGTCAGAGTGCACTAACGTTGGGCCATTTCTCACCTTGAACAAAGGCGTGTGTCTCTGCTGCGGTTGTTCTCGTTGGTGTTGGTTCTGTGAGCGTGTGGCCGTCAGATGGCTCAGAATCGAAGGCGTAGGCGGAAAGTTCCCGACCTTGGAGGAACAAAGACCCTTTACGTCAGTGCCACAGGAACTGCAGCCTGCATGAGTCACACACGCCCAGATTTATTTGTTCAGAACGCTTTATCAACACAAATGCAACATGAGACTACATAGAATCAAAAAGCTAATGAAATTTATTGAATGAACTGTTTGGATTTCTACTGTGAAGTAACATGCACACTTGTCAGTATGCTTTTCATACTAGTAAAATTGTCAGATTTTTTTTTCATCCAAGTAAGGAGAACAAAAATAAAGAAATATGTCTTATATATTATTCCTTTAAAATTTTGAAATCTGTTATATTTAGGGCTGACACCTTAGTAACTGATAAAGATTATTGAATATAAATGGACCAAATACATTTTGAACCAAATTAAGGTAAAACATGGTTAGTGAAGAAAACTAATATTTAATATTTATGGCATATATGCAAAGCTAAATAATAGTAAAATAATCACACTTAAATTAGTCTGAACAAAGACTCACCATGAACTATAACAAGCAGGATACTAAATATGAAGTTTTTAAGCAGTTGTGGTTAGACTTTGAAGTTGTAGGAAAAGTCAAGTACTGTAATTATTAAGCCATAATCAAATATTCACCATTATCTCAACATTTGCATATCACGAAAAAAGTTCCTGTTCAAGTTTTATTGAGACAATGTAATCTAATCCAGAGCTTCAGCAAATGCAAAGAGTAAGTCTGGTTACCACATCCACCGTTTCAACTCTACAGCATACCGGACAATCATATTCGTTTATTTGCGTGTCACAGATGAAACAAAGGAGCTGATTAGTCGTCTGTCATTTAGACCTAAATCTAACTTCACTCACCTCACAGTAAAATAATTTTTGGCTTCGCTCAAGCCGCAGACTTTTTAAAGTCCACATGATATTTTTCCATGTATTTTTTCACCGTGAACAGACAGGTTGGTTTTCATACCAAAGACGATCCCGATTGGCTAATTAATCTGTCAGTCATACCCACTGAAAGGTGTTCAGACAATATATATTTTTATATCGCCTTAATTTTCCAGGCAAGTGTTCTGTAAATTGTTGCGTGTAATGCTGTGGTCTCTCACTCTCACAGGTCTGTAATCAAAATCTGCGCAATCTGAGCAAAAAAAATCTAATACGGTCTAATCTAAACTTTTTCCTAGCCTTCAATTTGTATCATCTTTCTTAATATTAGTTCAGTCATTAGTTAACACAGACCTACATGTAGTCAAGAGCCTTCCACATTAGTCAACATTAGTCCATTTGATTAGGTACTGCAACACATTTTAAAAATGTACATAATCCACTTTACTTTAGGAAACTGTCCACAGATCAACCAGTCCAACACTAGCAGCTGCTGATTTCCCAACTTTTCTGCAAGTCACTCGATGAGGCGGTGCCGCATAAATGTGATTCTCAGTTGACGCATTTATTGAGTCAATGTTGATCTGAGAGTGGGACCTCGGGGATAAGCAAACAGAGGTCTGTAATAGAAATGGAAAAGACTAAACATGGGGGAATTCTATCTCCCGATCGCACAGGGCTGATGGGTTCTAGTGATTTGCTTTGGTGCATTGCAGTGGTGGTTCCCTCATGGCCCTCCCTGTGAGCAGAGAAGACGTTTAACTCCTTAAATCAAACACTGAAACGCCGTGCTCTGTCTCTCTGTGTCTGCATTGATCTACTGTATTTCCTTGTTCACATAAAAAGCTAATACTGTTGAGACGCACTAACAGGAGGTTTTAATGCTTTGCTGATTCCAAGTCTCCAGAAAATAAAGTTGCACAACTAACTTTTCAGGTGGATAGCCTTATCAACATGTTCTCACCATAAAGACACTGTTGCCTTGTCTGAAATCAGTATTATGACATTAAGCTCATATATGTATGTATCATCTGTCTTTTTGTCCCCCAAGAAAGTACTGATTTGGGGAAGCTGCTGTGCTGTAATGCTGCTCCCACAGTTTGGATTACGTTTTATTCTGAACTTTAATATTTCAGGCCACTTTGTTTCATGGGTTTTATTATCCTTCATTTTAGAAAGATATTTTAATTCAATTGTGTAAGTAAAAATGGCGTTTGCTACATTCTTACTGTGAGTGTGAGTAGGGTCTTCTCTCCACAAATCTGACTTGTAGCGCGCACCTACTTGTCTCCATGGCGACTGCAAACTAACTCTACGTTCAATGATCTACGGACATGGACTTGGTTGTGCTCTGAATGACAAACGTTTCTCTCTTGTTTTGTCAAATAAATTATAATTAAATAAAAACAATAGCTCTTTATGCCGCGTTCATGTGGTCCTCGGGAACTGGGTAACAACCTATACAGCAGTTGTTACGCCAGGTGCAAAGTGTTCACCTCAGGTCATCTCGGGAAGTCGAAACAACTGCGACGTGGACACGAAAATAAAAGCACGTGCAGTAATAGCACTGAAGAACAACAAGACAAAGCTACATTTTAGCTGGCGTCTTGTTTCTGCATTATTTTAACAATAACTGACATCAGGTGCTGAGCTCAGGCAGCTCCATTCTCGAGTTTCCAAGAAGTTGTTCCAAGCTGCTCAAATGTTCATGTACATTTTTCAACTCAGAACAACACTTTTCCGATTTTTCAAGGACCACATGAACGCAGCATTAATTACATATAAACCTCCGCAGAGTTTTTAGAATGAAGGGTAATTTTTATAGTTCAGACGAAAAATGTCGGGACACAGATTATGAGAACTTTTCTGCATAATTACAAATATTTCGTCATGTTAATTTACTTCCTTTAATCCATAAATGTTTCAAGCAAGATGGCCGCCGCAACTGCCACAGAAACAGAATCCACTCTCTAGTTATTATTAAACTAAATTAGTGACACAGCACCACTAAGACTTGCAGATACTTAAAACATTCTTTGCGCTCTTCTTAGCAGACTCTCCTTGCTGTGCCATGCTCCAGACTGTTCCAACTGTTTTATGTACAGTGTTTTATTGATGTTGTGAAGCGCTTTGTAACTTGTTTTTTTAAAAGTGCTTAACAAATGGAGTTATTATTGCAACAGAAGCAAGTTTTTATCTTTTAGCGTATTGTATGCTAACAGTAGATATGTTACTGTCACTCAATCAGATCAATGTCACATTATCCGTAAAACGAACACGCCGGTTCTCCCTGGACTCACATTTCTGACCCGATCAAAGCTGTTTATTAGCCCCTGCACCAACACAGTCGCCATTTAAGGTAACATCAATAATATTCTGACAAGAGGTATAGCTTGTGTCCTAATGATTTCGACCCATTTTTCTCTGTGGGGTTTTTGTGTGTGCGGTGGATTAGAATTCAATGAGGAGAGAGAGAAAGAGAGAGAGAAGAGGGAGGTGTGATTCATTGGTCCAGTATTGATGCGATGTTCAGCAGAGGTCAAAAACTGATGCATGCGGAAAGTCCTCTTGAGACTGTAGAAAAGAAATCTGAATTTAATAACATCGATCAAGCTTCACACACAAATCTGTCATATTTACTGTTGCTAGTTTATTGGTCATTCTTATCTTCATTGAGATGGAGGATATAAAAAAGACAGGTTGAAATACAGTATATCCTGGTTTGAAATGATTGTAGAAAAAACAGGGCCTTCTAACTTGAGAACTATTACAAGCTCTTCACATTGTCCAAGTATCTAATGTGCACATATGTGAATGCATATGTGCACATTAGATAAATTAATAGGCATCTATCATGTTTTGCATAGTAAAACTGCTTTCAACCCTGCTTAAGCTTAGAATAGCCGTGGTATTGACTATTTCATTGTGACTGCTATAACATCTAGTCACTGACTGCTAATGTCATTTTTGTTTTGTAAAGCAAAGTTCGGTCCAGTTAATGTTTCCAAAACTAGGACATAAGATAAGACAAGTTAGAGATGGGATTGTTCTGTATTGTCTTCATAAAGTAAGGCAGTCTGCCAGATTTCATTACATCAGTTCACTTTTTTTTTTATTAATTAAGCAAATGCTCACTGAAAAGGAAAGATATCCACATTAATCATGACTATTGACCATAGTCCAACTATGCCAAAAATATATATATATATACTTCCCAGTCCTTGTAGTGATGCAGTGATCCATGTGTTAGAACAGCAGGAGGTTTTTACACTGGCCTGTGTCAACACGTCCTTAGAGCTGCTCTCCAGGTGTGAATGAGACAAACATCACCACAGACAGAGACAGAGACAGGTGCAGATCCACTGTGGCTGCTAATTGGCCTCCTCTTCATTCACAAGGACCTTTTCAACTTGCTGAGGTCTGGCCGTCTGTCAAAGTAAAGCAGGGCCAGCGCCAGACATTTTTGTTAGAGAGTAAAGGAAAGGATGTTAGGGCTTTCATAGGGGTGTTTCTATACATGTAGACCACATGATTTTCTTTTCTCACTATGTTTTAAAGCTGGGATACTTGACTTTTGTAGTTATAAATGAATTGTTTTTTCCACCAAACAGTATTATGAAAAGTAAGCACATTGTGACAAAATCAGGTCACTGTGTACTGTCTGAATTAAAATAAAAGCATATTATTTCTCTTCAGCAGCCAAATGCACCACCACTTGAGTAGTCACCTCCAGTCTTATTTAGCTGTCTATAAAATGTTTTGTTGCAGACGGATAAAAAATAAAGCACATTTAAAAACTAATTGGACCTGCCTCAGGTTTTCCATTGTCAAAATCTGGTGTCTCATCTTTAAGAAAGCTTAAAAGTAGCCCTATGGTGTGGTGATCTAAGCACAGGTGACACTACCTGGCCTTTCTGCCTGATGCACTTCTGCCAGTGCCATTTGGACAGTTGCAGGGTCGTCCACCGGGAGCCTTGCTTCACAGATGTTTCAATCCTTATAATCCTGGAACATCTCTAGGTAGTGGAGCAGTGGAAGGGACTTCTCCTTATCCCCCAGCAGCTGTCCTAGGATCATCTCTCCCCACGCCTTGTCTTTCCCGAGTAGCCAAATCCAAAAACTCTCCTGATGAGAAGTCAAAGTTCTTGTTTTATTGTTGCTTCATTTTGAACATATGTGGTTGCCCATTTGACCATTTTTAAATTCTTTGAAACAGGGACAAATTATCTTTGGAGACACTAAGAGGGCGTTGAGGGTTTATTCCTGTTTCTGTAATAATGACTTTCTTTCTTTTAAGATTTTTTAGCTTTGTTGATGCATTTAGTTAGAAGATATTTGCTAAATTTAATTATTAGGAAGTTATTTTTTTAGTTTTGTTTCTTTGTACCATTGTAACAATACCATTTAGACTTTATTGCTGTGAAAACATTAGAAGCCGTGGACTACCAAAAAAAAACTTATATTTACAGCAACCCAAAAGGAAATAAGTTAGAAGTTATCACACAAATAAAATATATGTATATTTTTTTATAGTTAGGTTTTAGAACAGGCAATTTCATCTAAAACAGTGGCCCTTAAACATATCGCACCAAGTTCCTCCACGGAAAATATTTGACTTTTCAAGCAACACCATATCTAATCTTAAACCAAAATATTGTAGCTCAAAAATGACTATGGAACTATGGATTAGACATTTTAGTACTAAAATTAAATACTTGTGACACAACAGAATAAAAAACAAGCTTCGAGTAGGAATATATCACAAAATGCATTCTTTTTAACCACAAAATTAGTTCCAAAAGGACAAAGATGAGAATAAACGGTACTTTAATGGAAGAGAAAAGTAGAACTCAAGTACTGTCCATGTACCCTAGGTTTCGAAGTATCAAAATGTAGTCTGTTGCTTTCTTTTATGCAGATAGTAAGCTCAGTAGTGTTGGTATAGACCCACTTTCTGACATTGTTTAAAGGCGAGCATACATTTACCAGTGGATAATATGGTCTGATGTATCTGACAGGCCCTGCGCGGTGATTTATGACCCACAGGAGGCAGCGCTGAAGCCCCGGAGATGACGGATGAGTTTAAGAATGAGATAAGGTAAAGAAGCAGTCTCCCCATGACCCTCCAGTGCTGCTTGATTTTACTGTAACATGAACACTAAGAATTTACCTGATGTGCAATGTACTATGCAATATATTTTAATATTATGGGGCACTGCATAACTTTTCTAGTGAGAGTTCGCTACAAACTTGCTCACCTATTGCTGGAACACCTCAAAAACATACTTTCTTACTGAGTGGGCTCACTTCTCCACATATTTGACTTGTAACCCAGCCTGGCAACACCTGCATATCTCAATGGGAAGTGATAGTCATCATTATAGACATGAAATATACATTAGATTGGCATTTGTACTAAGCTATGATACATAATCTTTTTTTCTCAGAATGTTTATGGTCAAAAACATGTTAAACTGTGCTAATGGACAGAAAATTGTTCTATCAAAAAGAAAACTTTTTGTTTTCACAATTTAAAAAATTAGCAGACCAGCTTTAAATTACAATATATTGTATATTACTATAAAAGGCTTAACTGTGTAATGATTCTGACTATCAATATGTATTGCAATGAGCAAATAACATCCCTAAGCCATCTGGGTTTTTAGGATAATTAATATGGCGCACCACACTGCATTAGCATGTCTGGGACAAGCTCGGTTGACCACACAGAGACATTAGACAGTAGAGCTGAGATGTAACACTTTTGTCACAATGCGATACTATACTGATACAAAAATACTGCGATACACAATATATTGTGATTCATATTGTGATATTTTTACAATATGTAATGAAAAAAAGAATATAATAAATTCAATGTGTATTGCAAAACAGCATGTTTATGGATGAATATCACTCAGAAATACAATACAGTACTGCAAAAATAATTCAAAGAAATTCAAAGGTGAAGCTTATTCAAATGCATGTGCATTTTAAATCAAATGAATGGCTGGGTTGCAACACAAAATGTGTTCCCTTTTCTTTGGATCCACTTTGGTGCTGACTGATTAGTCAGCAGTTTGAAGTTTGGTGTTGACACAATCCTGAGGTGAACAGCAGCTTTTACTGTGACATATGAAAATCTAACAGAGCCTAAAAGTACATTTAAATGTTTTTTTAATTGTATTTTATTTATAGCTAAAAGTATTGTGATACCTGTGCTACGATACAACACTGTACAGTACAGCAAATTATTGAAAAACGATATATTGTCACAGCCCTATTTAATAGTACAAAATATACATTACAGTTTGCATGAGAAGATGTTATCAACTCAAACACTGTTAAAACCCAATTGGACAAATAATATTTTTTTAAGATTTTTGTTCAGTAGATTGTGTAGCTCTAATTTTTAACATGAGATGCCAAAGTAAAGATAAAAGGATGTTTATGGGGCATTAACAATATAAAAATGCATTATATTTGTTCTCTAAACCAGCACTTACTGCACTGACCTTACTAAAACAAAATACTACGATTATGCATCACACAACCAGAGGCTTAACCAAAGAGTAAATGAGTAAGAAAAAGTGCTGGTCCTCTCTCACCAGCTACAGGACATGAATGTTTAATGCGCTCTCATTGCCTCCACATGTTTAAGCACAGTGTCCGTGGCCCTGGAGACAAAGCGAGCCCAGAGGAGCGCGTTTCACCTGTCACTCAGCTAACGCGCGCTAACGGCTAAGTGACTAGCTCTGCACTGCTAGCTGTAGCGTGGTTACAGCCCAAAATGACAAACAGTGTCACGGCAGGTCCCAGAGTTAATTCAAGGCAAACGTTCCACCAGAAAGAATGAATAATTTAGAGAGAAAGAGAGAGAGGGGGCTGTGTAAAGTTAACCTAAGAGCAAATCTCCTCCAGATATGGTGTTTAACAGTCATGACGCATCACTGTCAAATGCAAAGTGATTTTAGAATCTGACTCGCTAAGTACAGGCTCTACATTTACTCTGGTTTGGATCATGGGTCAGCTTAGGCTTTTATTTATTCTCACAATTTACAAACTAGTTCTAGAACTTTGTTGTTGGTTAAATTCATAACAAAAACATCTGCTACATCAACTCTAACTGTGAAAATTAAGTTACAGCTGATTTAACTTAATTTTAACAGCACTTGAGGATGCTGTGGACTGAACACCATGGCAATGATGAATAACAGTCTTGCTTAATTGTTTATTCAAAAGTGTTGATTAATATTGTCTGGAGTGCTCCCCTTTGCTAGCCGGTCTGTAGCTACTTAGTGCCTCGACTGTCACTCTAGCTCAGGGGTCTGCAACCTTTCACAGTAAAAGAGCCACATTTGTCTAATTCAAACCAATTTATTTTAGTTTAAGAAAATGTTTAGACAGTTAAGTGAATTTATTCAATGTTTTGCCAAATTAAACACTGAAACATTACAAATATGTTTTTGATGGCGAGACAAAACAGTTTGTTTCACTTAGCCTTTCTTTTGTGCGTTTTTGCAGCAGAAAGTTGGATTCCATTTACTGTTGTCAGTAAATTTTTTGTGCCAGGGCACACTTAATCTGTTTAAAATATTTCACTTTATGAAATCAGATTTAGCAATTAATTTGCCATTTTAGTGTGCACAGAATACCATTTTGACTAAAAATGAAAGCCAAACAACCAAGATTTCCAAATTTTAAGCATAATTTTGTTTTCTCTGTGCCTTTATGGCACATATGGCATAAATTATCTGAGAAAAAAAGTGTGCCATACACGAAAAAGGGTGAGAAACACTGCATACAAAAATATTAATAAATGTTCTTGAACTTTATTATAGTCTGGTTCCTCATTGTCAATCAAAACTCAAATAGCCGCACTGATGTCTTTAAAGAGCCACATGTGGCTCTAACCCTAACATTGAATAAATTCACTTAACTGTCAAAACATTTTCTTAAACTAAATACAGCTGCGGCTCTTTCTGACTTTGATTTGGTTTGAATTAGACAAATGTGGCTCTTTTACTGTGAAAGGTTGCAGACCCCTGCTCTAGCTACTAGGTCAGGAATCACAGAACTGCAGATGGTTTCAAGTCAGAAGTACAATCAGCGAACAAGAATGACGTTGTGTGTCAGCCAGGACCAACTCGAGTTGAGATCATAGACTGCATACGTTTTTTTTTTCCTTTAACCTTGTGTCCAATATTAACTTAGAATCTGGTTTTGTTCCTTTAATTCGTAAGTTTATGGCACAGAAACGGCAACGGTTGTTGACGCACGTTTTGCACTCTACTTTCTAGACCTAGACTACAGTACATTGATGTGTTTGGGTGCAGTGATTGGTTAAAGCAAAAGTACTCTCCTGCTGTGAGCGACGTTCAAATCCCAGTGGTGCGATTTTAGACGGTTTACACAAAGTCAGACTATCCCTATGCAATCGCTATCTTAGAGCAGGGGTGGGCAATTATTTTCCTCTGAGGGTCATATTAAAATCCAGACCGGACCACAATCATTGGAGTAACAAATTCTAATTAGGGCATTTTAATCTATCATTATCCATCTATAGTGAGATTTGATAACAACACAGGAGCAGACACATGCTCTAAGTTATTTAAAGCTAATATGGGATTAACATGTTTCTTAAAAATTGTACAAGATGTTATTGTTAACCATTCTTGATCTACAGTATTTTTGTATATTTGCACATATAGTGGCAATAAAAAAAAAATCAAGGAATAATCATTTGTCCTTGTTTTCTTATATTAATTTTGTATGGACGCATTGGCCCTACTGTTGGGAAAAGGGGAACTTCTGCTCGACTAATATAAGCTTCTTAACGCCAACACTGTGTTTTGAAGTGTTCCTTCTTGTGCCTTATGCTAATGCTTGTTTTCTTTTTTACATTTGTTATTCTTCTCTATTAGTTCTCTTTTTGCAATGTACTAAGAACAGTCTTGTCCTCAGAGAATTATGGAGTACAACTAGAAACGAGAGGTTGTAAAGAATATAATGATGAAATGTCTTCAATTATTAACTTTAACCCAACTTTCACAGGCAGAACCACAGCACCGAGAACTGGACTGTTGTTGTGAACAGTAGAAGTTGATGACAGTGAGTTGGCAGTGACTGATGCTGCAGAGTGAGCAGGAGCAGAGGCAGAGGTGGGTCTGGTTTCAACATCTCCCAGAAGAGAAATATGTCATCAGCAAATTATAGTTACCACAATAGTAGAGTACAATATATATGATACACATGGTCCTGTATCTTATTACGGCTTTAAAACACAAAGGCAGGCTGAATGTATGGATATTGATCACAGCTGGCGGCTATTTTAGAGCAAGTGAGCGAACAAAGTCAATTGATCTGTAGTGTGGTGGTGCAATTTAAAAATAATAATGATAAAAAGTAAGAGATATACAGCAACAATGGATAAAACTAAATATAGTCTGCTTTGATTTGAGGATGTTTGACGCTCTTAAATAATTTCGCTAAACAAAAACCCAGCACTCACAGCTCATTCAGTTGATGCACTGCCAAAATCGCTGAAAATCTTTTGCAGGTGGCTTTTGGTAGAGAAATGAACACTCACTGCAGGGTAAAAGCTTTGGTAGTCATTACACACCCCCTCAAACTTCTGTCATTGTGCTGTGTGCTAAAGTGTCCTTTTATTGTGGCTATTTTAGACAATTTTTATGTTGTCTTATCAGCATGTTACCTGTGAGATGGTGAGATAGATTGTCTTGGCAAAGGAGAAGTTATCACTTATAGATTTAGGCAGAATTATGAACAATATTTTAGGGAAATTGCTCAAAAAAAGCATGCATTATTCCTTTTTAAGTAAGAAAAATACTGTATTTCATTAGTAATCCTATTTAAGGCTAATCTAAACATATTCATGACATCTTAAAATGCCAATTATTTCACTTACCGGTTGTATTGATTGCACAAAGATCAGTTTTGTATCAAGTAAAGCAATATAGACATATACCATTTATAATTCCTCAAGTGAGACTGTTGCCATCAGTGCAGGAAGATAATTTTATAGCAGCATGACATTGCAGCTTGCTTAAGGTGTGGAACTGTAACAAATATTAAAATAAAAAAGAACAAGGACATTGTTAAGTTATATTTATAGACCTGGAAAAGGCAGAATTCATTTTTCACATTGAATAGTGCTGCAGTAAGCCGCCTCTCACTGGAGCTGTCCGTGGTGCTGAAGTATCTACTGGGCTCAAAGCAGAGTCACACTTTTCTCATTCTGTTATTAAAGCAGGACTAAGTAACATTTTTATCTTATCAAATATATGAATGTATTTGTAAGTCTGGGATGGTTACATGTGTATTTTTGGGGCATTGGGGCTTTCCGCTGCCTCCAGGTGGAAAACTCACCCTTGCAATTTCTGCTTCCCAACTCGAAACATATCTCTTTGATTCTTATATTTAGCAGTTCAAATTCTGTTTTTAGTATTTCACTACAATTTTTATGTTCATTTTCTGAAAGAAAATAAGTTCAAAATGTTTAACAAAAATCTGCTTTGGCACATAAGTTGTAAGCTTATCAAGTGTCACTTATAAGGTTTAGCATTGTATTGTTACTGTTACTGTTAATAATGCTGTTCAGTTTATAGTAAACAACAATCTTCTCTCTCGTGGAGGCCAGGTCTGCCCTTCTTACAATGTGTGAGGGAGCAAAAAAGTAAAATACTTTAAATAGTTTGCTGCTGGCGTTTATGCTGACAGCTGTGCATGTAATTCTGTAGAAAGTCTTACATGAAAAACTGAAAATAAAGGAAAACAGATGAGTCAAGCTTACTGCAATTTTCAAACTTTGTTAATTTAATTTTTCTTATTTCATAAATCAACCTTACACATAAGCACTTTAATGAATTCTTACCCATGATCTCTTTGTACTGCATTTTCATGTAAGCTTATTTACTCACTGCTAAATCTGTGTATTTAATGTAATTCCCTGTACACATTTGTGTGGATTACCATGAAAGTATTCTCTGATAACTATTGTGTAGAAGCATAGCGTCTTTAAAAGGTTGCACCTTAACAAAAATCTGTTCAAATACTGTATGGAGGAGAGTTGTGCTCAATGCCAATTGTCGTAGAAAGTCATCACAATGTTCTGGAGCGTCTCAAGGCCAATCAGGGAAAGAGAGGCAGTTTACTGAACAGACAGATGATATACTGCTCAAGTGGTTCAAAAAAGGAAAATTGGTGTAGAGGTTTAAGGCTGTGCACTTATGCTGTTGTTACTGTCTTCATGTGAGAAGTAAGTTTAGTTTCTGGCTACAACTATTTGCCAAATGTCTCTCCCCTCTTTTTCCCCTTTTTACGTCTCTGACTCTAAAAGCCCTACACAAGTTTGAAAATTTTCTATTTTCTTAATAGTGTTGTATCTGAATTTGATTGTCTTAAACAAGCAGAACTGTTTAATTTGAAACATTTTGCTGCATTTTCCATGTTTTGCCGACTTAACTACAGTAATACCATCTGAGTCTCATAATCAGGCTCAACCGTAAGTTTGGAAGCACTTTTTACAACTTTCAGAGATTGATGCGTTTTGTCATCCTGTAAAAGCTAACAGCAACTAGCCACGCTGAAGACAACAGCAAACTGGTGTTTCTGAGGTTTTAGAGGACACAATCTTCTCATAATAGACTTGGACAGGACATTGCAAAAATATTAATCCAAAAAGTTGTTTTGTCAGTATATCTTTGCTGGGACAAAACTTAAAAAAACACATATACAGGGTCTTGACTTGACTTTTACTATTACTAAAAAATCAAGAGTTTGCCGCATTGTTTTCATATTCGATGCTTCAGCTTATTATTCTTACTGTTTGCATGTATGTTGTAAATATGGGTTGAATTTTGCAGTTTTTGACCAAGATTTTATTGAATTATTATTAGTAATAAAAATCTTTCTAGAATTTCTTTCAAAAGGAGTGTTTACATGCTTACTGTGTAACATTCTGTTGGCAAAGCATTAAGGAGAAAAAGTCTGCTGACCATCAAAAATCTCATAAAACTACTTATGTTCACACATTTTGACTATTTCAGCAAACTGTCTGCACTGTGTTTGTGTCTGCAGTAGATCCAGCTGTGATTTTGTGTTGGTCTCGAGTGTGGCTCTTTTGGATTTCTGGAGTTGCTCTGAAGAGACACAAAATTAATGGGAGCTGTTAGGCAGAGTCAGGGGCCAACGCTGGAGAAACACAGTCATTAGTGCTACACAAGATGTTGTCTCCAAGAAAAACGACAGCATTTATTAGCTCGCACCACTGAACACATTTTTATTTGAGATTTTATTACTTAATGCAGGGTTCAAGCTGGTACTTAAAATAATGATTCCTGGACATCTGTATACACAAGAATGGTATCAGACTGTTCTCTTGAATGTACCAAATGGGATTGCACTGGCTAACTAACAAACTAACTAAACAAAAAAAAAAAAATGTCTTCAATTATTACTGCAACGCTGCATGTGACCATGAGCAAGACACTAAACTAAACAGAATCAAAATTTGACTTTGACTTGAATTATTTGAGCAAAAACAAAAGGATTCTAGTGTTTTTTACGATGGAATCTTGGTCGACCAAAACCTTTGTTAGCCGACTAATGTTTTTTTATTGAGATTATAAAGAATTATTCTGAAAAACAACAAAAATACGTGAATTTGCAGAAGATTTTGAATCAAATAAATGGTCTAATCTGTTTTAGATTTAAAAATAATGTTTCCCCTTGCTTTTGCATGACTTCTTTTGTCTATTTGAACAGTTAGATCAAGGATACCTTTTAGCTTCAGAATTTTTGTTGTGTCCCTCTTATTCGTTGATTAATTGGTTGATGGGACATGTCTTTAGTCAACCAAGAATTTCTTTGGTCAAATGTGGTAAAAATGTCTACCCTAGCTTTGCACCAGCACAGATATTATTTATTTAGGTAAAAATTTGTTTGCAGTGTCCCATCTACATCTAATAATAGATAGTTTGTCCACTAAAATCCAGGAAGCATTGTTCGCAGTTAGTTAGCTGCCGATAGCATACCATCAAGACTTGAAAAAACTCTTTGAACTGCATCATTGTAAATAATTGCAAGCTGCAGAATGCATTAGTGAGCCATTTTAAAAGTGCAAAAACTGCCCATAGTGCCTTTAAATCTGAATTTTTGTAACTGCAATAAAAATACTGCAATTGAGAAAAAACACTGGTATTTGGCATTGAGTAGCGAGCCTTTTCCATATTATTTCCTTAGTTTGTGACAAGACTGGTGCAAATATGCTCAGGTAAACTGCAGTCTAAACCACTGCTGCTGTCTTCCATTCACTGGAGATTTGCATTTTAAATCCGTAAAACAAGTCTAACTAATATTACAGCCCGTGAACAGACAGCACATCCAGGCGTGTGACAGCACGGACATGCTTAAAAATTCATAGGGACTAAATTAAAGTCAGACCAATGTTAATCAGTGTGTGGAATGAGGCGAGTGAGTGACACATGAGTGTGAGGCCGGTGTCGTGTACATCACACCTGCATACATTATCATTAAAAATCTATTTTTAATTATACACATGTGCTGTTTCCATGCTTCTTGGGGACTTCACATTGACATACATTATTTTTCAACCCTAAACTACTTGACATGCTGTTCAAAACTGCAGAACTGATAAGTGCTGCTTCTTCATTGTAAAATTTTACTGTAAAAGCTGCAGTTTGTAATTGACTTGTTGGAATATGATTGCATGATCATTTTGAAACCTACATGTTTTATTAAAAATTGTCAGCTCTCATCATCAAGATTACTCAAATATGCATGAATCAGTTCAAATACAGCTTTAAGTAAAATGAGAACCCACACTTAACATGTTTCAAACTTCAGTAGAGGGAATATTTTCTCTTTATCCGTTATATCAGCACGTCAAAACCTGATCCTGTCAGTCTTCAGAAGCTAAGCAGGTTGGGCCTGGGCAGTTTTTGGATGGAAGACTGCTAGAACCCTAGGTGCTACAGTGGGATGGCTGGAAGAGAAACTAGCTTTGTGTCATTAGGACATCATCAAATCCAAATCTTTTTTTTTTTTTTATGTAGTCCAAAATACAGCCATCTTTTAGGGATTTCCCATGACTGTTAAATTAGCCAACATGAATGGGAAAAAAACAACAACAAAAACAATAAATTCACCCTTCTTGCCTAATGAGGATCTGGGGTCTTGTTTATAAAGCATGTATATGTTCAAAAATTTTATTTTTCACTTTCCATATTTAGAGTAGGGCTATTCATCACATTTCACAACACGCCAAAATCAAAACATCCAGCTGTTTTGGTAAGGTTAGTCACTACTGCTACAGCCTCTGTTTGATTTGTATTGCTCTACAAAATGTACAATCCAGCTCTGAATCAGAATTGAGCAAATTAAACAAGGACTAGATCAGTACTAACCAAGTTTGAACCAAGAGAAACCAACATTAGGCCAAAAACCAGGTCTTGTGTGGAACAGATTTACACCAAAATTAAAATGGGACCAACTTAGGTCTACGATACACCCAGAGGTGCAAACAAAATTTATACCAGTAATTTCATTATTTTAAAGACAGGTTGAACGCCAAATGAGATGCAAAGTTTTATAAATGAGACTCCTTGTGTGTGCGTGAATGTTGACGTCATAGGAGAAGACTGCACAGATTGAGGCTTATTATCATTCGTTTGTGTGGAGTGAGTGAATGAGTGAACACATTTGTAGTTCAGTTTGGAAGTCTGGCCCTTCAAAAAATCTAGCCCACTTGTAAATATAATTGAATGGCGCTGGTGTAATATAATATGTGAAGAGTGTTTGAGTGTCATAAAAGGCGCTATATAAGTGGAATGCATTATTACACAGTATTGTGTTCAAAATAATAAAAGATTGACTTCATGTAGATCTGTTGGTGTCCCCCTAGATCAGGCAGACTTAATGAACTGATACAGTTTTTAGTCCCCACATTGTGATACATATATAAGCCCTGATTATACATGCACACACTTTAGTTCACATTCACCGGCGTCAGTTTAATGATGCAGAACAATCGTTAACAATGACAGTCGTCGTGGATAACTCATGAAAGGAGATGTACATTATTGGCATTTAGGTTGAAGTGTGGAGACTTATAGGGGACAAGATCTTCGAAATCAGTGCATGTTTGCTTTGATTTTACGTTGCTTCTTTCTTCATTTCGTCTTATTTACATATATTTTCATTAATTTGTTCACTGAATTTGACGGATTCTTTCATGTCTCTAAGCAAACCTGTCAAGAGCAGTGCAGGTGTAATGCTCCGAGACTCTTCCACAGATCTTGGGTCAGTGCTGTTAACTGGAGAACTCCTGCTCCAGCTGCGCTCACGAATTCAGCTCCCGCGGGAACCTGCAGGTGGACGTCGAGAGGTGAGACCCCAATTAGGGCTGAATGTAAATGAAGGCAGATGG
Organism: Mugilogobius chulae; assembly: GCA_038363315.1. Lineage (NCBI taxonomy): Eukaryota > Metazoa > Chordata > Actinopteri > Gobiiformes > Gobiidae > Mugilogobius > Mugilogobius chulae. The sequence continues at coordinate 27,587,394 of CM076405.1, read as the reverse complement.
AGAAACAGATTATATACACGATTTGTCACTTATTTGGGTGGCATGGTGATGCAGCAGTAAGAACATGGAGCAAGTGAAGTTGGTATGTTTTCCTGTGTCTGCGTACGTTTTTTCCTGGATGTTTTCGAATTTCTCTACCACTAAAAACAAGTATAAATGGTACAATAATATATAAATTTATCTATTTTAGTCTTTCAGTTATTCAACTAAATGTGATTCTGCAACAGGTATTTTTTGTAAAAAGGTTTCGCTCTTTGCTTGAAATGTAGGATCCTGTTTTGTGTAATTTGATTGGACAGCATTTTATTTGGCAAGCTCTCTTAGCATGCTACTAGCTTTGTCATAACCCAGTAAGCATACCTTTCCCAATAACTTAACCTAACCCTCCTGGATGTCTCAGAATCTTCACAATTTAATTAAGATAATCACGATTCTAACTCCAGATTTCTCAAGTAAATGTTATAAAATATAAACATTTTCTTAGGCTAATGCAAAATGATGTGTGATAAAACTTGGCTAAATGAAAAATTGAAAAAAAAAAAAAAAAAAAAAGCAACACAAGGGGATTGGTGGAAAAAGTTTTAAGGTGAACAGTTTTTCATGTATTTAGACACACTAAACTTTTTTTTTGCTATGAAATACCTTATTAGACACAAACTGGACTGGGCGACAGGTGCGTAGGAGAAAACCACTTCGTAAAGAATTCGTAACAAAAACTCACGCATTGTCTCACTCCTCTGTGTTATTGAAACATTTCGGTCCCTCTGACCTTCTTCAGGTATAAGGACGGCCTCCTATTGCTTCCTTTAAGTAAGATAAGGACTGACCCATGGTTTAGCAACAACCAATCACATACAGTGAAAAATATATAATCACATTCAGACCCCATTAACCACAAAAACAAAATTTTACATGTGTTAGTGAACCCAAATATAGGTGGAAACTTACGAATAATAAATGTTAAATATATAGTTATTATTAACACTTGAAAAACAACATTTATATTTAGAAAGTTAGAAAATTGCATTAACAGACTGTTTTACCTTCAATTTTTCAGTAAATTCTTTATACAGTTTCAGTGACAAAGTTAAAACGATCTAACTATACTATACTATACTAATCTATACTAATCATTTGTATAATTTTTTTAAATGCCTTAAAATCAATTTCTCCCACAGTACAGATATCTTGTTAATGTATCTATTCAGGTGGAAGTTAGTTGTTGCTGAAGTAGTCTTGACTACATCTAATAATGTTCCATTTGTTCACCAATCTTCACTAAGTTCGTCTGTTGTTGTTAGCATTGTGGCTAGCTGCCTTTAGCATATGGGCACGTCTCGCTCATGGCTGTGAATAAAACCGAAAACACATCGTGCTGAACAATTTGGAGGCTCAGAATGCATTAGGTAAGTGAGCAAAACGTGGACAATTGCAGGAAATTTAAACCATAACCCTAACCCATTTTTAAAAATTGGGTACAGGAACTTTAATACACCAAAACTTAAGAGCAGTGCTTATGTGAAAGAACAGAACAAACAGTTGTGCTCTTCTCCTGATCTCCTTTTGTTCTGTAAAAGCACAAACAAAACATGCACCTAAAGCATTCCCTCACACACATTCTCCGCTCTGCGTGTGCGGTCCAAACATCCACTTCCAACAAACGGCCTTTGTGTGATGCTTTTACCGGATTTTGCAGCATTTTATATTCTGCTCCCGTGAATCTCACAGAGGAGAAGTCAGTTGGGGTTTTCTTTTCTTCGGGCCAAATCTCGTTAGATCCAATAACATTACGTTCTGAAAAATACTGCTCCTCTCCAGTCGCCCCACGTCAGGCCAGTGTGAACCAGGGGGAAATGCATAAACAGCCCCAATTCGATGAGCCCAGGATATCATGCATCTCCATTATACCATAGTGTGTGCATACGAGAAATAGCTCAACTGCCAAAGGTACTTATAATGGAAATAAATAGTTCTGGGGCTTCTGATTATTGAAAGTTTTGCACATATCCAGGTCTTTTAATACAACTATTATCCCAACAAAAGTTGTGCAAAATGTCAATGGCAACAGTTGTTTGTTGAAGCTTCATCACAAGGTCTATTTATGTATTTTCTGTATTTTATTTTTACATAACAGCTGTACAATGAAAGGAGAAGGTACAAACATTCAGCCAATATTTGAAACCAGAAATCAAACCAACAACATTCCCCACAGCAATCACACATGCAGCCTCTTAATCCACCGCACCACCAGCGAACACGGCAATAATATATATTCTAATACCAACACACATTCTATTACCATACAAACCAAGCAGTGCAAGCCCCTAGCTTCTCTCTATGTAGCCTATCAATAAAAAAAATCGTGTACATTTTGGCATCAACAACTGCACAACCCAAAGATCACACATGTACATTTCTCTCTCTATGAATATTAATGCCTATGTGTGTTATGAAAGGTAATTTCCATGTCTTTTGCTAACAGCAGCTCTCCACAGCGGCCCACACACTTTCCCCGCTACAACACAAACGGTAATAACAACGCAGCGGCCAATTACAGGCAAGGGCATCGCCGCGGAAACAAACATGGCAGGAATAAACAAATAGATTAAAATGAGAGTGTGGGTATGACTGAGCGCTGGGAGCAAATGGAATTGTAAAAAGGAGGCGTCAAAGGCCAGTGTTTGAACTTGTGTTGATGAAGGTGGTGTGTTTGGGTGCTTAAGTGCTTCCGACTGGTGCGTTGGGAATCTGGCGTAACCGCGACGACACAACAGGAGTAAAACAACGTGTCTTTTGTGGAAGTGAAACAAAACACAAGGCCTAGTATGCAATAGCAACAGAAGAAATACATCCCACAGTCTTTAAAGGGGATATAGATATTACGTATTCAGTGTTGGGAAGTAACTAAATACTTTTTCTGAAATAACTATTCAGAATACTAATTACAGTACAGTTACATTTCAAGGCATTCAATTACTTTTGTCAAATACAATTTAAGATTTTTTTTTAGGAAATAATGAAAAAACAGCCATAATAGTGATTTCATCTGTGAGGTTTGCTTAAAGGAACTACACACAGATTTTTATTTCAATAAAATAGTTTAAATCAATTTCCACCAGCACAAATGTCTTTTTTTATTTAGACAATACAATAACACACAAAAAAAGAAAAGCAAAATAATAATTTTATTATTTTGTACTTATATATACAAGTACAACACAAGTGAACAAAAACATTTTAATACAATAAAAAAACAAAAGAAACAACATTGAAATTAAAAGCACAGATATCTTGTTAATGTATCTATTGATGTGGAAAATAGTCCACAATGTCCTAATTATATCCCGTTTGTTCACCAAACTTGTCTGTTGTTTTTAGCATTGTGGCAACCAGCACGTCTCGCCTAACAGCCACGAAAACACTTAAACACATCGTAATGAACAAGTCAGAGGCTCAGAATGCATTAGGTAAGTGAAAAAATTGTGGACTGATGTCACTTAGTTCTGTTTGTTTACATTTTTATACAAGCAATAATTGAGTAGGCTATAGTACCTTTAATGTTACATGCTTTTTTTTATCGTGTAAACAATGGCAAAACAATCTGTATGCAAAATTTTCAGAGAGATGCATTATCCAAAACAATGTGATGGGAATACGGAAAAAGCCTTGTTTATGACCGAGCTCGTCTGCTGTTGCTTACATGTTGTTTACATGCTTGACAAAGATCAGTCAGACGCAGTGACAGAAGCATATCCCACAATGCAACACAAATTCCATCAAATCAAATCATCAAATCAAACTTTATTTATAAAGCGCTTTTCATACAAACCATGTAACACAAAGTGCTTTACAGTGCATTAAAAACAATTTCAGATACCCCCACCCCCCAATCAATCAATCCCATATTACAAGCTCATACCCCCACCCCTCATCCCCCGCACATAAAAACACACCCCCACCCTCACACACACACGGACACACACACACTAAAATACATATTGCTAAGTTTGCCTACATACATTGGGCTGGGTACAGATGGACCAAAGGCAGCATCATCAGAGGAGCTGTCTGCACCAGGAGCAGAGTCACCTGCAGCCACAGGACACCAGCCCAGGGCCCAGAGAAGAGATGAGGTCAGGACCAAACCTCCAGGGCCCATGAGCTAGAGCCCAACAGCCACAGCCGAACACAGCTCCTGGTGCAGAGGCTCCTCAGAGGAAACACTGGAAAACCTAAAGGTGATAAGAAAAATTAAAATAAGTAAAAAGATAAGAACTAAAAGTAATTCAGTCAGATAAAACTAATAATAAATGAACCAATAAATAAATATAATAAATAAATAATTACATGTAAAACAATAAATACTAATCAAAGGCTAAGCTAAAAAGATGGGTCTTGAGCCTGCTCTTAAAAACCTGAATGTTCTCTGCGGCCCTGAGGTCCTCCGGCAGACTGTTCCATAAACGGGGGCCGTAAAACTGGAAAGACGCCTCGCCGTGAGTGTGTGTCCTGACTTTGGGAATGACTAGGAGCCTGCTGCCGGAGGAGCGCAGGGTCCGCGAGGGTTCATAAGGTAAAAGCAGTTCTGAAAGATAAGAAGGCCCAAGACCATTAAGACACTTAAAAACCAGTAAAAGAACTTTAAAATCGATCCTAAAACACACAGGGAGCCAATGCAGCGATTTTAAAACCGGTGTAATGTGGTCCCGCCCCTGGTCTTAGTCAGGACACGTGCTGCTGAATTTTGTAATAATTGTAAACCTGAAATAGACTTTTTGGGAAGACCAGAGAGCAGGGCATTACAATAGTCTATACGACTGGTGATAAAAGCATGCATCAGCGTCTCTGTGTTGGCCCGAGAGAGAATGGGACGAACTCTGGCAATGTTTCTAAGATGATAAAAACCTATTTTTGTGATGTTTTTAATATGTGGGATAAAAGTCAGCTCAGAGTCAAAAATAACGCCCAGGTTTCTTACTTGTGAGGATGGATTAAAAGATTGTGTTTGTAATTTGGTTAAAAGTTTCTCTCTCTGGGCCTCAGGACCGATGACTAAAACCTCAGTTTTGTCCTGGTTAAGCTGGAGAAAGTTTTCTGCCATCCAGGATTTGATGTCTAAAATGCAGTTAAAAAGAGCATCCATTGGCCTGGTGTCATCAGGAGACATGGAGATGTAAAGCTGTGTATCATCTGCATAACTGTGGAAGTTGATTCCATGTCTCCTGATGACACCACCAAGAGGGAGCATGTACAGGTTAAAAAGTACAGGACCTAAAATGTCTCCATAAAGCGAGACAAGTTTGATGTCAGTGCTGAAGACAGTTCTGTTTGGTTAATGTCTTTCAATAAATTGTTCTAACAAAAAAAAATCTGAAATCGAAAAACAATGTAAATTTAATCACAATGTTAAAGGACAAATAAGATGCATTATTTGTGTTGTTCCAGTCCTTCAAACATGCGCCAGAGCACCCACACTTTGAAATTCCAGACCAGAATCAACAAAAAAGTGCAATAAACACACGACATTTTTCCCACTTCAGGAATTGAGTTAGAGCCCCAGTTGTTACTGATTTCAAAAGAAATTACACTTTGGAAATATTAAATTCAATCTTGCCTGTTATGCTAATGCTGCAGAATGCTCAAAACAAGTCTGGACAATTCATGGACTCAAAAGCAGTGCAGAGATCCAACAATGACTTCATGAGACATAACCATGTTTTCTGAGCATCAGAAGGGAAAGTAAAATATTTCACAGACAAAACTTTAAATGTGTTTTTAAAGCCGTAACAACCCTGAACCAGTAAATAGAAATGTTAAATGCACCTTGAGGTAAAGAAGTATTTTTAACATTGAGATTCCATTTGTAAACCTGTATTCAGCAGCACATCCGATGTTTCTTGCATATTTCTGTATTGATTCAGTAAGAGTGCTTTTATTTTAACAGAGCCTTATCCCAACATAATGCTGACTCATTCTGTGTAAATAACCGGTAAATAGTTTTGTCAGTTTGAGATTTGAGCTGTCGGCAGAGCAACAGGAGACGTCAGCAGAACCACAGCACTTCTTACTCAAAGGTAACAAATGCAGTGTGAAGCAGACACAACGTGCGTCATGAACTAAACACTGGTCTGTCTTTGAAAATGATAAAAACATGCTTTTTCAAGGTTTGAGGTGCATTAGAAGAAAAACTTCAAAAGTCAAGCATTTCAAAATGTTAGCTAGCTTGATGCTTTTTTATTTGGGGCAGAATTCAGACACTGGAGGAAGAACATTTTGTGTTCATTAAAATTGATAAAGAAAAACTAGGAAAATCTACGGACATAATTTCCTAAAGACGTTTTCCATTTGGGTAAAAGGTAATTTTGTGGAAAAATAATTTTCACAAATTTTTTACTTCAGAGACAAATAGTCTGCCTTTAAAGTATCTTAACCACACCTCAAACTGATAATCTGGGACTGAACAAGTTTTGAACAAAAAGGTTTTGTTGTTTTTTAATTTTAAGACTGATTTATAAACGTCTTAAGTCTAACAAAATGCATCAATATGTGAATTTTAGGCAGATTTTACATTTTTTTGGTAACTAACTTATCAACAAAACCAGACCAGTCGAGAGACATAATCTCTATTTATTAAACAGTACTTGATGGGGAAACTTACAATACCTGTTTTATTGCATTTTCATGCACCACAACTTCCTATTCACTTGTAGTGTCTTGTTTTAAATTGAACATTAAGTCAATAGAGGGATTATCGATTAACGTCACTTTGCACTCTGCATGTCACCTGCAGAAAGAGCCGCTGTCTGTCTAGTTGCCTTTGGAAACTTCTTTGATAAAAACAACAAACCGTTCTACCGGTTCAGACTTGATCCAAAATGTATGACAGTTGTCTGGCTCCTGAAGCTTGAGACCCTGTTTTTCTCTGTTTTTTCCACCTGAATGTAATATGTATGAGTCGTAAAGACAAATTTTATTCACAAATGTTGATCTAGCAACATAACTTTTGTTTTCACACAGTGATAATCTCTTGTAGCTAGCTGACAACAGCGCTGGCTAGTGTTGCTGCTACAGTTTGTGTCAATCAGCCACAGCTCTTTCTACTATCTAGTTGTGGGCACATCCTCTATGTTGATAAACAAATGTTTTCTCTATAATAAGAGGGAAAAGTATTAGATTTCATTCTATATTGTACAGACAGATCTATCTATGTTATAATATTATGATTTTTCAGTATATTTGGAAGAAACTATGGCATAAGTACATCAAAAATGCATATTTTGGTCATTGCAAAACACAAAAATGTGTTAAAACAGCTTAGAAATAGAAACAGGTTCATTGACTTCCTGTTCAGAACTACAAAACTTCTAAATTTAATTGTACATTTTACCTTTTATGAGCCACAGATTTAGCAAGTAAATAATAACAATTAGGCGGGGATAGGTGGTAGGTGAAGACAGGAATTTTCTGGGCACTGGAGCATCAGCTGCAGGACAACACAAGATTACTCAAACTCAAACACAAACAACTTTAGGTAAACTACTGATGATGAGAGAATACTGATGTAACATGAATAAAAACTTTTACATAATAGGTCCCCTTTAATTGTTGAGAAATAGCAGAATAAAACTCGTATATACACAGACCAATGTGACCCAGTCTGTCCAAAACTGTTACGCCTTTCATTCCTTTCAATTTCACTTTTCTCCTTTCAAATTGAATTGTTAGGTCCCGAAAGTTCACAAAATGTCAATAAGTCAGTTTCCGGCGGTGAAATAAACCGTCTGTGCCTCTTCATGTAGCAAAATGTGGAGGAGTGACATTTTGGAGCCAAGAAGCAGTTTGATCAGGATTTCTGAGTGATTCTGCACAGTCGACAGCAGCAGCCACATTATAAACATACTAATGCATTACATCAGTGCATGAAAACATCTGAAGTTTAAGCTCCATAATGTGAGATGGACTTTAAACTCAGCATGAATCACAGTTGTGTAAGAGCAATCAGGAATCAAATGGAGTCCTCTTTGGCTGGTGAATCACTCAGAATATATTTTCGAACAAAGTGTTTCAAGTGAATTATGTTGGGCCTGAAATGTAACTGTCATTACAGCAAAGAGAAGGAAAATTGTTCCTTGTGCTTAGTTTCCTCGATAACAAAAACTAATAAAATAGTCGTAATATTTGTTATATTTTTTTTCTGGATTACGCAATACAATTTTACATTGTAGCAGCTCTTAACAATACAGTACATGCTTTTATTGACCCTTTGCAGATGGCAGAAATTTTTTTAGATTTTATATTTTTTGATGAAATTATTATATCTTGTGCAGTGTGCCAGCACTAACAGGCAAGGGTGTAAACCAAAAGCAGTTTTTATGCATGTTGATAAAGACAGAAGACTGCAATGATTAGCAGCAGTCAATGGTTAAGATACTCATGGATTAGCACTGACCAGCCATTTCTACCAGAAAAATCAATGCTATTGCTACACAAAGCAGTCATTGTTATGTGTGACACGTCCTTATTCATTTACAGACAGACAGCTAAGCTTTTATGTATGTGTGCATAATGCTGCTAACTTAGCTAACGAAATGTACATTCACAAACTACTAGCACAAAAGGCTTTTGTTCGACTATGCCTTGACCACCTGCAGGCTAAAACTAACTTACAAATTTCAGTGGGTCAAGAATTACAAATTACATCCATCATAATCGCCTGCTCCATGAGCCCAAAGTAATGTCAGTTGTAGACAAAACAAATACACCATTCAAAAAAAAAAGTACCTTTAATATGAAAGTTCTATAGGAGAAAACTAAAGGGAAACTGATCATCCATGGTGCATGTGAGGAGAGAATCAGCAGTCAGAATAATATTTAAAGTTCTAATGTAGAACATCTTGTGCCCAGTCCAGCCTTAAGTGAAATATTTATGTGAATTTAGCCTATTCAGAGCAAGTAGTTCAGCTCTGCCTCCAGCCTGGTCTCCCGTAAATGCGTGTCTAGACAATGTTAAACAGTATGCGCAATTTCTATAATTTACATGTCTATGTCACATGTGCTGGCCCAGTTCATTTCTATGGTGGATCTAAAGACAAGTTATTACTTAGTAATATTAACAAAATTGTCATTTTGATCTTAACTATACACATAATTTTGAGTTAACACTCAGATTGGACTTTCCCTTGGACCAATCTGAGTCCATACAACAGCAATGTTGCATGGACTCATTGCTGTTGCGTTGCATCGCTGTTCGCCCTTGTGTCACCTGATTATGTGACACAGGTGCAAAAGATCAATACATTTGAGAATATTTACAGGGACATATTAGTTAGAAGTTTATGTAGTTTTAGACCAATTTTGAGTTACTGTTCATTTATACATAAAGAGACAAAAAATAAGATGGCACAATGTTTTTATGCTGTTTTCTGCCAGTGGGGTGGTTACTTGACTTTACGCGATCATCTCATGTTTTTGTACTATCAAGGCCACCTTGTGCAGTTTTATCCTTGTATGCCTCAAAGATTATTTTCGTATTCAAAGCATGTCGGCATGTCCCTATTGCCCCAATAAAATCCCTTTTCCAAGTAAGAATGACGCGAATTTCCCTTCTTGCTCTTGATGACTGATTACTTGTATTGTGTAGAACTCAGTTCAGAGCTATACATATCAATCAGGTTGGTATTGGCATTTGTTAAAGCACAGCTAAAAAAACTAAATAACTCTTTGTCAAATGTCTTTCTAAGACTCCATGTTGGCTACATATATTGGGGCATTTAAAGCATGCATTGACTCAGGTGCCTCTCAAGCTTGTGACCAGCTCTTCTGAGAAACCCTGGCTCTTTGATAATGTTATTTGGCTGTGTGAAATGTGTACGTATTCTGTGTTTTTGCTGTCTTATTTCAAAACTTAAGACACACAAAAATAAGAAAAAAATATGTTTTAGTCTTGGTTTGCAAGAAAACTGCGTTGGGATGCCCTACCACTGAAGTTTGCTTAGTTTATGTTAAAAGTAAACTAAGACCATACTGAAGTTACTTGTTTGAGCTGGTTAATTCTCTAATGCCAAGCTAAAGGTCAATACAATGAAAAAGAAGTGGGCCTAGAATAGACCCCTGGGGAACACCATTGCTGGGAATAACAGATCCAAAAAAGTGAAGTGACATTTATTAACATGATAATTTTGAGATTTTCCAGTTCAACCCATAAGTTTTATTAAGCTACTGCAACAGTTATTTCCCAATAAGTATGTCATGTGTATTAGGGCTGCAGTAAATAAACCATGTCATCACATCAGCACAGCCAATCCTATGTACACACAGGTGGAATCCCCGGTATCTTTAATTAATGTTTGAGTCATATTAAGCACATACTGTAGTTAGCATGAAGAGTCCCAGGCGTGTGTGAAAGGAAAGGCCCATCACATGAACTGAAGCTGACAGCTGCAGAGTGGAGCTCATGCCACTGTTAATCACACGTGAGGCTAAAGGAGGCTCTGGAGAGACACTACCAAGGAGACAGAACACCCACATAAAGAAGAGAGAGAGAGGGAGAAGTGGTGACAGGGAGCACTCGTCATGACAAGGCTCAACTATCTGCTTCTTCAATTACTTTGAACTAGATTTTTACAGTTTGAAAGCAGAATTAAGTAACTGTACTACTTTGTTAAATGTCTTTGTTAGTCTTAGTGATGGTTATGTATATTTGGATCATGTGAAACAGGCACTACCGCCAAAGTTACTTAGTTCTTTCTTTTGGAGGTGTACCAGAAGCCAATTTACAACCTAATGTTCCAAAACAAAGGAAAATGACACAGCAAAATCTGGTTAGGTTTAATCGTCAATTATTTAGCCCTAATACTTATCCCAATACACATCACATTATGCACCTCGTCAGTAAATAAATATTATGGTCCATAAATTAAGAGCGTTAAAGCCCGTATGACAGATTATAGCATTTTTTCTAATTGTGACTTGACTTGTTTGGTGTGATAGTCTTTATGGTAGATATTTATCATAGTTTTCCAGCAGGTTAAGTTGCAGTTTATGAAGAAATTAACAAATAAAAGTAGAAAATCACAGGAAGTAATTTAAATTCTAAAACATAATCCCTCCACATTTGTTGACAAAAAAGTGTCAAAATGCAAAGACAATTTACACACAACCAACTGGGAGTTTAAAGAATCATTTAATACAATTAAAGTTTTACAAGTTGTAATAATTTGTCACATTGTCACTCCAGTGTTATTTATGTTGACTTTGGCCCGGATTTACAATGTAACTAGGTAATATATGTGGATTGCTTTCCACATATTTCATATTTTCTGGACAAAACACAATAATAAACTTCACCAAAATAACCAAATTGGATAAAAACAAGTACCATACCCAAAATTTGCTTTCTTAAAAGTGTTTACAGAAATAATTCATTTTTTGCTCACTTACCTAATACATTCTGAGCTTCTGAATTGTTTGCTATGATGTATTTTAATAACAACAACAGACAAACTTAGTTGAATTTGGTAAACAAACTAAACTATTATTAGACATCAGGACATTGTGGACTCATTTTCATTAACAAGATATCTGTGCTGGGGGAAACTGATTTGAAGTTTTTTTATTGGAAAAAAAATGGCATAGTCCCTTTGAGGCAAGACCATTTCTTTACTTTTCCATAATTATCTCATTTGTCATGTGTACAGTGCATTTAGTGTTATTGAGTGACACAGTGTCCACATTATGGTGCGTCCTAAGACTGACTGACAGTGTGCTATGCATTCTCATGGGTAATTAATGATTGCAAACCTTCTGTATGCCTGCTGTGTAATCTGCAAACACTGCACAAGTCCCCTATGCGATCCCACTATCCGGCCGCATTATTTAAAAGCCCTAATAGATGTACTTAAGGATGCACGAACGGAGCCAATGAATTCAGCCCACACTATCTTAGCCTTGCATTTTTCAAAAACAACTTTTCCCTGCGGGTCTCATAGCTGCATATTTTTACACTTTCTCCCTCTGTGTGCCTTGAGTGTATCCACAGAGGCGTGCTTCCATTAGCTTGTGTGGCTCTACTCTATGAATGTATGGGGGGGAGGGCCGCGTACGATGTTTTCCCATCACTGATACGTGCGGTTTGAGATCCGGGGGTGTATGTAGCTGCTGCAGTGGTGCCCCCGCTCATGACCTCCAAACGTTACATCACAACACAAATGCAGTTCAGCGACAATAACAATAAGTGCAGGCAGAAGAGGCCTGGAGGTGAGAGGGAGTGTATGGGTGTGGGGGAGGGAACATAGAATTATTGTTTTAGAGAATATTATGAAAGAAAGTGTGTTTGTGTGTCTTTGGATAATATTTGCCTTCAGCTTCTAAACACATGTTGCTAGTGCCTTACATTTTATTTTACTTTATGCACCCACTGTTTTTTTTACATATTCAAATCATAAATGTTCTTCAGTAAGATCAGAAATGCGTTGTTCACTAAACTCGCGTCACATTTCTCTCTTTTTCCGGCTCCTCTACATCAAAGTGACACATCAAAATGAGAGCTTTGTTATTCTGGTTCTGGTAAACTGAGGGACATGACAGCTTTTTTATGCAAACACCCAAACACGACAAAAAAGCCCTTTGTATCTGATGAATTGTGACAGAAGAATAGTTGAATCATGGTCCTTCCTTGCTGGAAACTTCTCACTTCGTCTCTAAGTAGTTTGACTTCGGGATACAAGTTTCGTTAGAATTAACCTCTGGTCTCTTTGCTGCGAACTGTCATCAATCTAAAACTGCTTTGTATTCCCACAGCTGGCTTTGGACGTGGAGAGAGCAAAATCATTTTTCTTTTTGGGGAAATTCTTCGGGCCAAAAGTGCTTATAACTGCAACAGTGTGTTTGCATTGCCTCATATTTATTTCACTTGTAAAATGACTTTGGGGAGATGGATTTGCATTCAAAGGTTGGTGCAAAGTTGATTTTCCTGGATCAAAGAAGACAGTGACAGTGCGTCTAAAGTTTAGGATCACAGCCCTCAGCCAAATTCAAAACAAGCTGTGACAGTTTTATGCAAGACTGACAGCTTTCAGTATTTATTTCAGGATACAAAACAATCACACAAAAGCCACAGTTTATGTTTCTTGTTTTTGAATGTTGCCGCAAGTTTGCACGAAAACATCGTAAGTTGATGTCTAGCTTTTAACAGTGTTCATGTTGTTTACTAATACTGCAATTGAAAAGTAAGTATGTAAGTGAAAAAAATATATATAATCAACTTCTCAAACAGGGTAGGCCGATTTAACCTAGCTGTATCTTTTAAAGAAAATTATTATAGATTTTTTTTCCTCTCTTGGCTGTTTAAGCCAAATAAATTAGCACAATATTCTCAAGCGTTTGTATAGTAAACACAACACAAAATTAGGCCAATGCATGCTGTCCACGTAATATAAAACACTTTAGTAACCCAGACAGACAACTTGATACAAACTCTGCACACCTGACTGGGTGGCAGATGTGTAGAAGAAAAATACTCTGTAAAGAATTCGTAACAAAAAAGTAGCATAGAAAGAACCTTGTGAGTCACTTTCCAAAGCGAGCTGATTGGCTGTGCAAGGTTGGGTCTCTACATAAACCTGTGCTGGTGAATTCTAGAAATTCGTATTTGTGTCCATAGAAATGATTTTTAGTTTAGTTTGTGAAAAATCATTGGGCCTCATTCATGAAAGTCTTCTTAAAATTGTGCAAAACTCCAGCTACCAACGGTTATTTATATAAAAATGAATAATGCTTTAAGGAAGCTACTTCCTTATACGACAAATATGGGCCGGCCACAGGACTTCTCCCAGAGCAATGTGAGAGAAACAAATGAGAAAATGAAGTACAACAGCGCGTCTTCCAACTCTCGCTGATTAAAAACTTCAGTGCCTTTTAAAAATGTCCAAACTCACATAACACACTCAGCGGCAACATAATCAAGTCACAGATAGATTGAAATAACGCTAAGCTTTTGCTGCTTGTAACGCATTTCGTGTCGCGGTACAGCGTGCGTGCAAGTAGGGGGGCGGCGGCTGTAGCGGGGGGGCACAGTGCGCTTTGGTCCTGGGGGGTGAGACGGGGTCCTGAGTCCTGTGGGGTTTAGAACACTGAGGCTCTGAGGCTGGCACAGACAAGCATTTTTCATTAAGAATAAGTTTTGTGAATGCCAAAAATGTTGGTAAGAAGTCCTGAAGAACAAATTTGTATGTTAAAACATGTCATGAATGAGGCTCAAAGTCTCAAAGAGAGACAAGTCTAAATCAAGTCCCAATTCTTAGTATGTTTTATCAAGTCAAGGGTCTAGTCATCATAATAGTGACTAAAGTCTGACTCAAGTTCACACCTCTGATACATACTTTATTGTTTTGATGATTGAAAAATTGTATATTGTATACTGTACGTATATAAAAAAAATAATAATAATTTTGGTGCCCCAACAACACCGAACAGGCAAGAAACACAACAGCATGTTAATGTGTAATAAAAAATGGCTCAAAACAGCACACTATCTCAATGTTTTACTGTACATGTTTTACTATAACCATTCACTCAATACTATCCTTTCACTTGCTTCCAGTTTACATAAGAGTCCGTTCTGAATGCAGCGCTCTAAACCTGAATGCACTTTTCCCTGAGGTGAGTGAGTGAAAGTGAAGCTGGACGCCGTTACATAACTGTGCACTCAACTCACCATTGTGTTTGGCTCCTTCTAAAGACGCCACGCTTCTTTCTCAGATTTACATTTCAACATTTTACGACAACTTCCAATTTTACTGTATTAATGGTCCGAAGGAGAAGAAGAAAAGTTGGTTAGAGCAGTTTTTGCAGAATTTATGGAAACTTGACTAGAGACCAAACAATACATTTATGTAACATGAGTGAGCTTCTTTTCTATATGTTTGCACTAGACTCAGACTCATAAACAAGAAATATTAAAATTCAAACATATTTGGCTGTATTTTAGAGAGTGACTGTGTCTAGAAGAGACATTGTGTTCTTCCACATTTTTTCCACATGTAGTGTCAGTAAATTACTTTTTTTTTTTCATTGTAAAACAAAAAAATACTTCAACAACTTCAAAATATCAACAGATTCGCTGATTTCCCCACATTTCCAGTTTCTTTGGTTACAAGTTCGACTCGCTGGTTTGAGCGATGAGTGGTCATTGCTATTTCATTACATTTGGCTTATCTGCATCATGAGCTAATGTGCTGAATGATTTGGCTAATTTTCTCAGAGATTATGTGCCTTTTTAGTGGGTTTGTTGAACACCAAACGATTCATGTATAATTATCTAATCACTAAGTCGTCACCATGTCAGTCGCAATCAGCACTCATTCTCAAATACTGTCATTTTTACAGTTATTTTCAAGTTATTCCCACTAGGTATCTGTTTTTACAAAGCAGAATCAGTTATTTTCATGTTTTATCTTTCCTAAATTTTGTAACACAGCTCAGGTTCAATAATATCGGCGCACAGAACGTCAGTTGGCTTGTTTATATTCAAATGAGATAACTTCTGTACTTATAAGCATTTCCTGCTCAGTTATTTTCTATGAGGTTTGCACAACGTCAGTCTAAAGTCAATAAATAATCAGAAGATTAGACAATGAAGAAAAGAAAAACCTTCAAGCAACCAATCAGCAGAATCTTTCACTAAAGGAACAAAGTGTGTTTATAAGAGACATGTTTGTGTCTGATTGCTTACAGGAAATGATCATAAGTACAGAAGTTAACTTTTTTTGAATACAAACAAGCCAACTGACGTTCTGTGCACAGAACCACTTCCCAGAAAGTGGAGTTCGCATGTTCTCCTCTTGTCTGTGAAATTTTTCTCCAGG
Organism: Mugilogobius chulae; assembly: GCA_038363315.1. Classification (NCBI taxonomy): domain Eukaryota; kingdom Metazoa; phylum Chordata; class Actinopteri; order Gobiiformes; family Gobiidae; genus Mugilogobius; species Mugilogobius chulae. The sequence continues at coordinate 27,571,531 of CM076405.1, read as the reverse complement.
AGCTGAGTGCACAAGCTGGTCTTAAGACTGGTCTTAAGCTACGTCCGACGTAAATCTGGAAGTTAAGACCAGCCTATAGTTACGACCTGTGCACCAGCTAGACGTAAGCCCTGTGTGAGCTACGCCCAGGTGTAACTTTTACGCCCAGTGTGGAGCAGGCGTAGGTCCTGGGACGGCATGCGAAAGGTGTGAGCAGCGGCATGTAAACACAGGCAAATGTGAACAGCGACAACCACAGGCCAAAGGCTGCTGCTGCTTCATCACCGCGGCTGTGGCGCTTTCCCACGGGGCCAGCCCAGAGTTTCCCAGGCCCGGAAAGTTTCAGCGTTTATCTCGTCGTTGTGTGCCGGTCCGAGCTTTCCAGTCTGGGGGACCGCTCATTTAACTGCTGCCCACCGCTTTGATTTGGTCACGTCCACCGACAGGCAGAGCACTGCACCGTGACTAGTTGATGTTTTTGTTCAGGACAGCTTAGCCTACGCGTAAAGTATTGGAGTACTAGCGGTCGGTCGGTCACGGACGTGATGCGTGTTCTTATGCCCAGGATGAGCGAAAGGTGAACGAGAGAGCAGCGTCAGCACCTCGTTTGGATTGTAAACTGGATTTGTTTAGGTGGATTTAAGATACGGATTTATGAAGTTTACACTTTTACACTTCACCGTGGGTCTACGTTTTGGGATCTCGGAAAAACACGGGTGGACACACACTTTGCTTCCTCGGACCAAGACAGCATCATGGTAAGTGTTCTCGGGGTTAGCCTATTTGGGAACGGCTCAAACGTGCGTAAAGACGCAGACGCTGCTTCGTGGGAGAAGTGTGGAGCAGATGTGCGTGCTGCTGTTGTTATAACTATATTTTGACATACACAGCGGACAGAAAGTGTTCAGATTTAGGGAGGCGAGCGCGTGGATGGGCATGACTGAGCGTATGAGCTGCTGCTGTGTATTGAGTGCGAGAAAGCACATTCGCAGATGATTGTGCCAAAGAGTTTAAAATGAGGCGAGCTATGTTGTATTTTGGCAGAACAAATGCACATAGGTTGTGCGTACAGGATCACGTTGTGTGTGCGCGCGCGTGTTGTGTGTAAAGTGGTTGACCCAGTCTATGTTATAAGGAGGGGACAGCAGTTAACATTACTTGTTGTATCGTAAATACTATGATAATTTATGAGACAAGCCAAAGCAATAATGCTGGTGGTAATTTATAGTGAAAAAGCCCGATACTGGTAGGGTAGACAAACCCGACGCACAGAACCAGCCTTGGACACAGAAGCGCAGTGTGTCATTTATAAAATAAAGGCCTTTGTGAAATTCAGATAGGGCCTATAGGAACTTAACTGTGACATAGTTTGACAACGATTTTTTTTTTTTTTTTTTTTTTGACTAATGTTGCGCTAACAAATCGGGACACACAGAGTCATAAATAAGCTTATAATCTTTTATTATGTCTACATGTTTGATAAGACACATGCAGTTACTTCTAATCAATTAATAACACAACTTCTGGATCATTTTCACTGTTAAGCTGTAGACTTTATGATGTTTCCAGGCAACAAGCACAGAATTCTATGTTTTCTCGTGAACGCGCAGGTTACGACCAGGCGCAGCTACGACTGGTCTTAAGTTGAGCTGGTGCACTCGGGACTAACTTCATTTTCTACGTCGGACGTAGCTAAGCCCGGCGTAAGAGTTAGGACCGACTTAACTTACGACCAGCTGGTGCACTCGGCTACAGGTGTTTCAGTTTCCCCTACCACTAAAACATGTTCATTGATACTCCTTATTCTTCCCTTCTCTCCCAGGACAAAAAAAAAAAAATCTAAAACTTGTTGGGACTTTCCTGGTTAAATAAATGTGCATTCAATTGGCTATGCGCGGTGATCTTCAGTTGGCTTGTTTATGTTCAAAAAAGCTAACTTCTTACAAGCATTTCCTGTTCATTTCTAGGAGTTTTGACTGCATCAGCTTAAAATGATAAATACTCAGAAGATCAGACAGTGACAGTGATTTCAAGTGACAGTTTGTGTGTTTTAAAAGATATGTGTTTGTGTCTAAATGCTAACGCTAACAGGAAATGCTTGTATGTACAGAAGTTAGCTACTTTGCACAAAAACAAGCCAACTGATGTTCCGTGCACACAGCCAATTAAATGGCATTGCACTACATCACATTATATTGTTTTGACAAATTATACGCAACTTGCTGCAGGTTTTAGTCACATCTCAACAAAATAAGCCTGGCGCTTTGGTCGACTTATCAATTGGCACGCTTTGTCTTTAGTCAAACAAGAATGTGCCCAGAAATTCTAATGCAATATGCGGCACAACACAATACTGATTTACACCATTCATTCTCTCTAAGTTTGCAATAAAAGTCCTATTACAAAATTTTTTCGTCTTTTAGAATGTTCTTTCATCGTCAAAAACATACCTGAAGTTGAGTTCTGCTTCAACCAGATTCATTTGAATGCACAAATCCAGTGTATTTAGGCTGTATTCTGTCTTTAGATTAAAAAGTAAAACATTTCTCTTAATTTAGAAAATCTTCATCTGCTCATGGGTAAAGTGTTCACTACTTCATGACATCACAGGGTGGAGCAGAGCATTTTCAACTTTGGAGATGAGCACAATTTAACAATCCAGGATTACTTAAACATTTGTGAATGAAAATAAATGCAACTTCAGGGATGTTCGTCGTTCTAAAATGGCTGAAAGCTCCTGGAAGTAAATTTTATGTAACATTTAGGTTAAGCAGTGAGAGCAGCATCTTGTTTGTGCTAAATATTCTCATTTATGTGTAAAAAAGAGAGGTCGGACTCGTACCTGCCGCCATCTGAAGAGGAAGTGTTAATATTACATTCTCTCTCATTAACGCGCCGCTGTCATGGAGACCCAGGCGGCTGTAATGAGAGCTGACTGTTTTATTGATCCCACAGGTCTGATCTGTCATTGGCTGAGGTTAGGTCATTGTGCTGTGAATGAATCAGGAAAATCAATGTAGGAAAAATAAATACAACTCATGTAAGTAGGTCTATCCTCGGCTGGCCCACTGATCCAATGGCACCATGATCTTTGCCTAAAAATAGCATTCAAGGGCAACTTGTTCCAAAAATGTATTGCCGTGTTGCCTTGTTGTGTTGGAAAATTCTGTTAAAGTACTCAAACAAATTCAATTATTATTAGGAAGCTGAACTTTTACATTACATTTTCCCTTGATCACTTTAGTAATTTAACTTTTTTTGTATTTTGCTCAACTAAACAAAGACACTTCTAGTTGTAGTCGAGGTTAAGTAGACACAGTTGTGTCCATATAGTGCAATGACTCACAAATAGAATGCAGTTAAAATCTACATAAATTCCATCCCAGTGCAGTGTTTTTTGGAATATTTCAGAGGAATAATGCTCAGACACAGACGAGTGGAGGTCTGTGCTGTATTAGGAACATAAATGTTGATTTATTTGACATTTTACACCCAGTAAATGATGAATTATGAGGCCTTGTTATTAGATTATTTTAATAGGCACTGTTCACATTAAATGTTCTTTAGGCCAATAGAAGTTATGCAGATGACGTCACAGTATTCTAAATGTTGGACTGAGTGGTAAGAAGACATGAGAGTCAGTGGACAGAAAGGACATTTTTTCCTGTAAGAGCTCAAAATTCAGCCAAAACAGGAAAAAGACACTACAATCTGATGACAATTTCAACCCACCACAACTCTGCTGATACTGGGTTTGTAACAGACTTGTAAAAAGAGAAAATCAAGTAAACAGTGGTAGAAAAGCAGATACACAATGTGACTGAGCTTCTCTTACATATATCACAAATATTGAAATCACACACAGTTGAACTTACAACCCTTTTTCTTCTAAAAACTAAAATAGATGGTTTAAGTGTTTTGCTGCAGTTAAAAGTTGTAAGTGGCCAATTGTTGTTGCAAAATAAACTTGTAAAACTACAGAAAAACTTTTGTAAGATTCTGATTTGTGTAAAACAAAAGCTTCAGGGATAAAGATTAGGCTATAGGCATCAAAGAAGTCTATTTTTTTTTATTTTGCTGGTGAGCGACAGAACGTTCAGCATTTGAACGTTTGTTTTTTCGAATAAAAAAAAATCATGCATAACCTTTATAACATTTCAATCAGATGGAAAGGCAGCTAAAATGAAAAGTGCTTTTTTTGTAATATAAAAGGTTATTGTGGGTCTGATGACTTGCAGAAATCAGCCAGTTTTCCAAAGAAAATAATTGGGCAATGAATCTAAAATGTTTACACAAATATTTAGCAAAAGGGAAAAGTTAATTTGTGAACTTAGCTATAACTTTGTTGTCCTTACTACATTAAAAACATATAATATCAGTTTCAGGTCACAACAGCAGACTGCTGGATACAGTCGACTGAAAAAAATCCATATGGATCCATTCATGCCTAAAACACATCAGTCTTTAACTCATAAAACAGGTTCAAAGCATTGACCCTATATAGATCAACCACACCGTTTATGAGTCAGTTTTCCATTATAGACTGAAGCCAGTGTCACAAGCTGAGTGAGTTCGCATATGTAACATTGTAAACATGACCCATCTGAACACATGTTAACTCCAGAGCTATCATGACTGAAGCAAAACGATCACATTCCAAATCAGAAGTACCCAGCTTCAGTTTCTGCGACCCTACTTTTTATCGACATGTTAGGGTCGCTTTCTCTGTAGCTTTTGCTGTAGGATTAGGGTTAGGCTTAGGTTAAATTAATTTGGTTAAGTTTTGGAAATTGGGAAAGGTATGCTAACCGGGTCACGGCATAACTGCGTTGTGCCGTCATGACACACACTCGCAATTCTAAATATGTAAGTAGGTTCCAATTTAGCAGCTATATCTGCTATCAGCAAAATTTTTTAAAATATATTTATTTATGTTATTTAAATTTATTTTTCACAACGTACCACCATTTAAATACTGTACAAGTTATACTCACATACACATACTGCACATACAGAGCACCCAAGTCCACGTGCTTTAACATTTATTTTAATTAAGAGTTTTTTACCTATATATATTTTTTTACTAATATAACGTTATATTTTAAGTGTTTTTTTAATGATCTTGTTTGATTGCATGTTTCTATTTTCCCTGCTGTTTCTAAAATGTGCGTTGCAACAACACATTGTGGGACAAATAAAGGATATCTTATCTTATCATGTAACATTATGCTTCATTGTCTGGATCCAAACAGTAGAGTCCTTAATGCAAAGCTCCTTGTTGTTTAATGCTTACATAATATAATGTAATTTATCATGTAATGTAGAACATCTTCAGAACATTTTTTAATTTTCTGAATTAAACTGTGAACACTGAAAGATCTGTAAAACTGAGCCAATTCAAAGTGTATTGTGCACATTGTTAGCATCCTGTCCTCAGATAAAGACATGTTCTGCTTTCATGTGGCCTGGCTTCTGAACATGTTGTGGTTGTGTTTGATCTCATCAGGGAGCTGGCTCGCTCTCGCACCGCGCTTCTGTCTCTCCGCGCTGGGTTTGGTGTGGTCCTGGAAGCCCCCGGAGCCTGGGACTTCTGCCAATTTCACCACATAGACCAGGACTGAACATTCTGTGCTCCTGGGTGTAGCTGGGAAAGCACACAACAGTGAAGTGGGCGATACTGACCAAATGAATTACCGCACTAATAGCATCTGATGGTGTTTTTGCAAGTCAGAAATGTGCAAATATGTGCTTTTATAGTTGTTGATTAAAGTTCAAATATAAACTGATGTAAAGGTGCTGTACATGTACAAATAAGTACAGAAATAGCTCACTACTTTTTATATAAAACTAGTTGAAATTGATTGAACACTTGCAGATAATTTAGATTTATAGCAATTTATATTTTCTTCTGTAGCGTACTCATAAAAGAAAACATTACACACTTTTCATTGTGTAATATTTATTTACCTTTACATGTGGTAGGAGAAACTAGAGCACTTGAACATTGGAGGAAACATGCACACTTCACATAAAGGCACCAAGTTGCCTGGGAATTGGATCCAGGACCTTCTTGTTGTGAGGCCAGAATTTGAATTATGCTCAATATTGTTTTTAAATAGCCAACAAACAATATTTTGGATATAATTAGTCCCTTGGCTGTAACTCTACACTTCTGAATTGTACAAAACAGTTCTGTCAAAGGAGAGTAATTGCTCTAAATGTGTTCGCAGATCGGGAACATTAAAATTTAAATTAAGCTGAATGCTGATTGACTTGTGACGCACAGGATCTTTTTCTTCCAAGAATAAAATTAGCTTAAAAGGTTTGATCGATCAGAACGGAGAATTTATGTCTCACTAATGTGTCCACATGAGCTAGAGGCCACTCTGCATGAAATCTGTTTGTTTGAAGTCTGTTCACCGGCAAAACATTCATGACAATAAGACAATTCAGCAGAAAACGTGATGAGATGTGGACTTGCAAGTTGTAACTAGGACTTGTGTCAGACTTGAGTCACTCTTTTGATGACGACTTGAACTTGAAAAAACTTAAAGCTAAAAGAAGAGAGTAAAAGAATATTGGATTTGACTTGGACATGTGGGCACTGACTTTGGACTTGACATAGCCTCCTGACTACCAGAGATTTTTTTTTTCCCAATTTGTAATTTTTTTGTTTTCCCCAGTTATTTAGAAGACTGTGACTACACTGAAATATTTTTTTTTCTTTACCATGTTTTTGTTTGGAAAACACAGCATGTCCACTGTAGAGGACATCAGAAGTTTGCCGACGTATAAATGTAACAATTTCCATACAGTTCAATTCTATAGAGAGTAAGTGAACTCAGGGTTTAAAACTCTCCACAACCTCAACACAGATCTGTAGTGCATTTATTTTGGAACATCGAACTTTTATGATTTTTTTTTTCTGGTTTACTGTGTGTGATCACTCTCTTCACTTTCTTTGGAGATTGCTCCTTGAGCTTGACTAATGATTCAACAAGGACCAGTTTAAAATCCAGGAACTTTAGTGGTTTCTTGCTGAGAAGCTGACAGCAGTGTAGCCATGCGTTGTACAAACATTTTTTTCTTTCTTGGACCATCTTCTGCATAAGTCCTGAGGCTCAATGCTGTAGGCAGAGGAGCACATAATCACTGGCTTGTGGTCAAACCATTTACTGACAGCAAGTTCAGAACTTCTTCTGACCACCATCTCAGATGCTCCTCTTCCTTTCTATTTGATAGCCTGTATTTCATTATAGTCCAAAGAGTACAAAGTCAAGATGTACATTGTAGTCTTGCTCTAGACAGACGGCGACTGGACAGTGACGGTTCCTCTTCTGCTTGTACTGCCTCAACTTCATCCTCAAAGCTCTCTGAATACTCTGCCTCTCCCTCAAACAATAGATCTTGGTCATCATCATCATCAAACAACTCAATATCTGAGTTTTCTCCCACATTTGTAGCAATATTCTCTATACTTCTGACTCAGAACCATTGGTTTCAAAATAAAAAAAAAAGTGAAATGACTCTAAATGTCCACTTCAGAGGACATCTGTCAAACACTCAAATTTCATTATAAAATATTGTGACATTACTTCAAAAACTGTTTTAAAGTGTTTATTAGACGTTCATAAAAATATACCAATGGAATTTTGATCCAAAACTGGGTTAATAAAAAAGGTATATCACCTTCTGTAATTCTTTCCACAAAATTTGTTTTTTTCGATGATGGCCATTTTCCTTGAAAAGGAGAAGGGTCTTTCCCAAGCCCCACACTTATAAATTTGGTATCATTTGAAAGTTCTGAATGTCCTCTTTAAATCACAAAAGGAGTTGGTTAGGTAGTGTGCAGGGGCTTGGAAATATCTTAATGGAGAAATGTCCACTAGAGAGGACAAAAATGAACTATGGGTAGTCAGGAGGATAGACTTGTCTCTCTTTGACTTGAAATTGACTTGCAAAACATTAACTTTATCCTACCTCTGTCTTGCATCATTGGAAAATACTGAAATTAACTGTAAGGAGCTACATAAACAGTTAGCTGATTTCCAATGATTCAAATGTTCTCCAAATGATTTGGGTGGTTCACTGCCACCCTCTATCAACCAAAACCTGCACAACTTATAGTAAGCTAGACACCGAGTGTGGATCTTGTTTAAGTGTGAAAGGTTGGAGGTGGTCAGAGGGGCTGATAGAGAAGACTCGCTTCTGTCAGGCTGCACTCTAAGTGTCAGCAGTGAGTGGCAAAAATGCATGAGAGCCAGTGGTGACGAAGGATATTTTCTTCTGCAAAAGTTCAAAAACACTAAAAGCAGCAAGTTTATTTTAACAAATATATACCAAGCTGGAGATCACGAAATACTTTCAATTTCTATGTATTATGAAACTGTCTTTACCCCTGACGTACACTGCGTGCGAGTTTGGTGCTTACGCAGTATCATAAGCAACTGGTGACTTATGTTTACATGTCTCTTTTTGTATGTTTTGCATGTTTGAAGTAAACGAATCAATCAATCAAGGCGGGCCTCGCACAAGATTTAGAAAAGCCAATGTGTCCCTGTACACAGATCTCACAAGTCGCGTGAGAGTGCATAAAAAATCTGTAGAGAGTCTTTATTTGTCAGAGGTCGCAGCGATTTGATGCAACTTTCAAGTCATAATAGGAGGATTCTCAAGGGAATCAACGTGGTTTTGGGCTAAAACAGACCACAGTAAACTGGAGCTGGTATACAAGGCACTTCACAAGAAACTCCCACATGTTCCAAACTGAACTCACCTCGCAGTCTGTGTATGGGAGGCGTTAGTGTGCTTGTAGAATGCAGAAATTATCTGAAAAACTAATGCATTAATAACAAAGTTATAAGGAGAAAATCAGGTTTCACAGCCCAACCAAAACATTACACAGTGCACATATACTTTTCACAATCTCAGATTCACATTCGTTTTGAAACACCATTCCAACAAATCTGCACTTCTCTCATTAACAAAATATAAGTGTGGTGCAGCTCAGTTGGCTGAGGAGCAGTTCTGTGCTGATAAGGTCAGATTCATGGTCCAGAGGGAGGGACCACAGGGACCACTTGAACTTAATCGCTCTTTTAATTATCCAATTATAACTGAGGCCTGCTGCTGCTACCTCCCATTACTGTTTCTCATATGAACGCACTCAAGAATCACAGCTGTGTGACTCACAGCAAATTATGGATGACAACGGTGAGAGAATATATGTTAAGAAATGCTTTTGATTGGCTCAAATATAAAATTGGTCAGATTTGATTGGCTGGCAGACAGGTGACATGGTGTAGGAACAGAAGTGACCTTTAACCACTTCCTGACTCCTTCCATGTTTCATATTTACTTTTTGTGGGTGGATCTTTATCCCTGGAGATATCTGGGTGTGTTTCCCTGCTAACATTTTTGATAGAGTTTTCATTAAAGTGAAGCTAACCTGCTAAACTCCTCTCCTTTCTGCTGGAAAACCATGATGAAAACTTGAAAGGTAGGGCTGAGAGTGGAGAGCAGTAGTGTGATTGGTTTGGGAGCAGGTGTTTGTGACAGATTTTAGTGGACAAATCAATGCTGATGTCACGTAGAGTTTAGAAATAATACTGACGTTTGTGGTGAGACAGTCAATTTGTGACTATTGTGAGTTGAGACTTGCTAATTTGATCAGATACACTAAATTTTTTCCAAAAATTACTCACAACAAGAGGCAACCCAGGTCTGTTGGGTTAGAACAGACCTGGGTTAGGTCTGTTCTAACCCAACGATGTTTAAACACAATACAGTTTAACAGCCACAACAGTTTTTGTGTTTTGCTTTCAACCCATAACCTATTGAGAAAGGATCTTAGGTCGAATACAAAAACAGATTTAAACAATTTCAGGACAATAAAGTATTAAATTTTGACAAAAATTCTACTCTTTGTTTAGTATGGGCATACATATCTATTTAGGTCCCTACATCTCTCACTGCAGCTGCATGGCTTGGAAATCCAATGAATGGTTATATATACAGTAGACAGAGAATTGCTTAGTGAACCATTATGACTGCATTCACTGAAACCTGCAAACAGAATGTGTTCAGTGGAAGAAAAGGGTAAAATATAGGTTGTGGCATGAACTGTGCTTGTTAAAATGGAAAACACACAGCAGATGTAAATATAGGTACAGACATTCATTTACTTAAACCAGAACTAACATTTTTACTTTGTTGTTAAATGTCTTAGTAAGTCTCATAGTTGTCATGGTTACATATGTATTTTAGAGTTTGAAATATCTGTTGGCTTTCTGCTGCACCCCAGTTGGTAGGAGAGTTCTTTAGTAAACCTAGCTCTTTCATTTTCATATTTGTTAAATGTTTTTAATGCCTAATAATAAAATAAATATATAACGGAGTGGACTGCAGCAGAGAACTTTGGGGACCAAATGAACGAGTTGGACCAAATGAAGATCTCATGAGCTATTTGGGTGGTGTTTGCATAATTAGTTAATACAACTTCCACAAAATCTTAAGCAATGTCATGGTAACTCAACTCCTGTACCTTTCGCAAATTACGTAGTCAAACTTATCAAGGAATTAGTATGCTTATCAAGGAATTAGTATGCTATTTGTGTTTACTAACAGTAAATGGGTCTATAGTATAGTGATAGGTAATAGTATAGACATAGTTTTGTTGTAATATAGAATTATTTTGATACAACAGAAACTAAACGTTTCACACCAAAAAAAAAAAACCTGGACAAAACTAGGAAAGTGACTAAGCAATTTGGTTTGTAAATATCTTGCCTGATTTATTTCAGATGTTTGTGTCATATTTTATCATGCATTACCATTCCATAATTACAAGTAAAATTGTACTGGGATTCAAACAGGTAATTACACTGCATGCACGAAACAAAAAACTTTAGGTTTGTCTTTGTTGATGCATTTTTTCATTTGCAGTGAACTTTCCTCCAGATTGAGAGCAGCATCAGCCATCCAAAATAGAAATATGCAAAGCTCCATTTAAATCAGTTTAAATGCAATAATATGAGACATTCTGCAAAGTGCAAATGTCCATTATGAGTTTGAGAAAATGGGCACAGCCTCATTTTAAATTCAGTTAAATCTATTGAACTTATGGTCTTATACTTCAAGATGAAATGAATTGTAATGACTATGATCCATATATTACCTTGAGTGCTGTGAATGAGTCTAAAGGCTGTCCCTCCAAGCGCCCGGTGAAATAAGGGAATAAAGATCTATTTCCATCCCACTCGAATGTGCTGATCCCGCCTCCGCCCGAAACCCACTGAATCATCCTGTGGTTATCAGTGTCAGCGCAGAGACATAGAAGAAATCTGAACCAGAGGGTAAAGTTGGCTTGCGTTGGTTTACTGACTGACTGATTGGTTGATTGATTTATTGAATGATTGATAAGAAATGTAATCTTTAAAGGTGTTTTCGCATCTGTTTTGTTAGTTTGTTTTGTGGTCAAATTTAGGTCTGTCATTCTCCAACATGAGTCATTTGTGGCCATAATTGTCAAAGCCTGATCCCGTCAAATCTCAGAAGCTAAGAGAGTTAGGGCCTGGTTAGCATTTGGATGGGAGACTGCTGGAACAACAGGTGTCACAGTGGGACGACAAGAGTGGATTGTCGTTGTGTCTTTGGGCAAGACACTTAACCCACGTTGCCTTAGTGTCTGCGTACACTGGGTGAGTGGATCCCTGATTGTAAAGCGCTCTGAGTGCCTCGAAAGATGCAAAAGCGCTGTATAAATAAAGACCATTTTTCATTAGCCGAATTTAAGTCATTCATGTTGGTTGGTAGCTTTTTATTATTTATTTAAAAATGTATGAGCCTCAGATCAACAATCATTGGTTAACCATGATTTTTGAAGTTTCATAATGTTTATTTTTTATCAAATTTGAATGTGAAAATGTTAATGCTTTCTCATCATATAAATGATACCATATTTACGCTAATGTCAGTTGACCTTGACGTTTCTCTGCTCTGAGCTGTTTTATTAGCTGTTAAATATTGTGTTTTCACTCAGGGGCGGCTTTGAGCGTAGGCAAACTAGGCTGTTGATAATAGAGAAATCATCAAGTTTGTGACCTAATTTTTGCTCTACCTGTGATTGTGTCAAAATTACCTTACCTTGTATCATCTTCTTGAATACAGCTTTATGTTTAAATTAAGACACTTTTCGTACTTCTCATTATGGCCAACTTTTTTAAGATTCCACATCAATGGCAACTGGATTTAAAGGAGACCTATTGTGTTATTTTCCAGGTATTTAGCCTAAATTATTATTATTCACAGTCACCTTTTTGCACAACTTGTAACATAAAAATACAGCAGTTGATATTGAGGTTGTAGCATCTTCAGACCTATATGAGCACTCATTTGTGAACACTTTTACAACTCTCCTCTTTGAGCCCTCTCCTCCGAATGCTCTGGAGATAATTAGACAACCATCCACAGCCAATGAGACGAAGACTGCAGGGAATTGTGGGACATGTCCATCAAAAGCAGCGCGAGTCCTGGGTCCAGTCCTAATCAGACGAGACAGGAGCAGCTCTGCAGGAACATGTGATGGTGGCACAGCTGCAGCCGATCAGACGGCCAACAACAAAGCAGTTACCATGGTGATCTAAAATGGGGTGAGCTCTTAATACTAACACTGTATTATAATGCAAAAGGTGCACAGTGTAACCTTTCTAGTGGTGAGTACGCTACCTGCATAGAATGTCCTATACATTTTTTTTGAGCAATTAAAAATAAATAAATTGCTAGATTGATTAATTGATTGACAAGTATCCCATCTCAGAATTTTATGATAGCGTCACAAGAAAATAGCAACCATTTTTGTACCAGCTAAAAGTCACTTGACTGACACATACAATTATATGTAAATAAGTACCTGTATTTAGTCTAATTAAATTTATTTTAAATTTATTTTTGCTAAACATAGGCTTTTTAATCTCGTATTTTGACAATTTATTTGTGATATATAATAGATCAACAAGCAAAGACACAGGCACTTATTCTCAAACCTTACACGGGCCAGATTAAAACAGTCCATGGGCCGCATCTGGCACCTGAGCCACAGTTTGACCAGGTCTGTTCTAGAAGGTCAGACAGAAATGTGTTTGCTTTGTGTAAATTACGGCCAACTTTTAGATGGAACAAGTCTGAGTTTAAAGATGTGAATGAATTGTTGTTGTTGTTGTTGTTGTTGTTGTTGTTGTTGTTGTTTTTCCCTAAAAATATACTAATCCACAAAAGACAGTAAAAATGAGAAAATCATCAACACTAGTATGTACTTTAAGCAGAAACATATTGTAATTACTGTGTACTGATTGATGCATCAATCTTTATAATGTAACCATTTTTATTTAGAGGTGTGAAATACAGTGGTCCCTCGTTTATCGCGGGGGTTAGGTTCCAAAAATAACCTATAGGCCAAACCCGCGAAGTAGTGATCTTCATTTTTACCAGTAATTTCTGTTGATAACCTGCGATGTTTAGTGTCCTTTGTACAGGTAATAATGGGCTGAACACATGATTCACCGTGAGATACAACAGCGCGAGTCGTTTATGTGACCGCTTAAAGGCTCGTGCAGACAGGATGTGATGAGCGTAAATGTCGCTTGAAATCCCATTCATGTGCATGTGGCTGTCAGCGGCACATCAGGGCGCTCCTCCGCTGATACACATGAATTTCAAGCGACATTTGCCGCTCATCGCGTCCTGTCTGCACTGGCCATAAAAAGGGACGTTACTGTGCTCTTTCGGCCGCTCTGCTTTTGGCACCACAGCCGACCGCGGTGCCACGGATCACACGGACTCGAAACGAAACACATCCGGACTCTAGCGAAGTCACAACACGCTCCTCAAACACATCTCTGAACTACACAAATTACGTTCCAGCGTGAACAAACTTATCATTGTAACTACGAGCTCAAAGAGTGAAATCCTCACCTGGAGAAACGTCCGAGCGTCAGGTCAGCTTCCCCTGCATGATCCAAACTGTCTAAAGTTTTCTAAAAGAGCTTCTGTGCTGTTGCCTGTGAACGCTGCGATGTCACACGATCCCTATACGGTGCTTTTGAGAGAAAATCACACTACAGAGCACGTCCATAGGACCGCACACTGTAAAAAAAAGAAAGCAAAATTGCACACAAACAGCAAAGCCGCGAAAAGTGAACCGCGATGGAGCGAGGGACCACTGTATAACATATTAAACAAAATGTAGTATTTCCAAGACTTTTAAAAAGTAAGGAAAACCTTACAAACACACTACTCTACAACCCAACTATTTCACGAGCTGTTATTGTATCTACTGTATATGTTCCCACTTTAGTTATTTCATTATTTATACTCAATGCAGATAACATAGTAGCATCTCTGCTTTCAGATGTAAAACAGTGAACCACATAAAATGGGTCACAAATGAACAACTGTGTCCATGTCGGTGCCAACCTCCTTCTGCTCTTATGTAACCGCGGACCTGTGCTTCTGCAATCAACTGTGTCTAGTATCCAGGCTTTGATATCAACTCAGAATATCATTTTTCAAGCACTAATGTGATAAAAGGCAACAAACATCACGTGTACATTTTGCTTATAAGTAATTATTTCACTCTCTAGGATAAATTGATTGCGTCAATACAAGTATACAGCAACTCTTAGGTTCCAATAGAGATCCATTTGTGCAGCACTGTTAGCGTGCAAGTTGTTGTTAGCATTACCATGATATCAAAACTCTTTCTGGCTGTTGAGACTCTTAAAAAACATTTATAAACTAATCACAGTGAACGTGAATGCATGTATATTAAGTCAGCTCAAGTATAGCAATTAGGAGATTGGAAAAGATAATTATTATATTTATGCATTTGTAGTAAAAATGTGAATGTTGACTTACTGAAAATACAGTACATATTCACCTAATTCTGAAAATCATCAGATAAAATCCCGGTTGTCTGTTAGCAGCACATGCTAGGGTAGTTTGCTCTTGTTGTGACCCAGATTGAATTGAGAGAATTTCTAAACTTTCGGCGATGTCCCGAAGTTCATTCCTGCACACAGGTTTTGATCCTGGGCTGGCACACAGGTTTTGGATTTTTTGTCTTAAATAGTAACACAACTTGCATCCACCATAAAAAACTTAGTAGTAGTAATTGAGTTTGTTCCTCCTCAGTCGGAGTCGGTGCCGAATTTGAGTCAAAAGTTTAACTTAGAACATGAATATATTGAATATGAATATGCTATATTTATAATTTACTTTTTAAATGTGCTTATTTTAGGTTACATATGAGCTTAACACTTGTGAAGACACAATGTTTAAGTTTTAATAAACTTAAGCAAACAGCTCGGAGCAGTGAAACTTGTTATTAAACTTGCTTAATGGATGTTTTTTAATCTCATATGGTTGGCGATCTAAGATTACACCTGACAAATAATAAATGAATTACCGTTTCTGGCAGTTTAAACAATGAAAATCAACAGCCCGATCTTGCCCTTTGTCCTAGCCGGTCTTAGCGGATGGTCTTAAGTATTCCTCTGTTGGCCACTAGTGGCTCTCTCCAAGCTCTATACACTGTCAGTCTAGAACAGGGGTCTCCAACCTTTTTCACCAGGAGAGATACTTTTGCAATAGAAAACTGGCGGGGAGCTACGACTGTTAGCGATGACCAAAAATTGAAGTTAACTTTGGCATAGTTAAGATGTCTATATGAAAATTTAGCCAATATCTATTTAGAAGTGAACACATTTAGGCATCTGAAGATACATTTACAGTAGAAATAGGCATGTAATAAATAAAATTTGAGTAATAAAGCATCATTTCTATGTTTCTAAAATCCTTTGGTGAGCTACTTGGAAGGTGGTGGCGAGCTACAGGTAGCTCCCGAGCTACAGGTTGGAGACCCCTGGTCTAGAAGGTGTGGCTCCAGCCAGATGTGGGGATACAATTTCCTTCAGTGAACCAGACACATGCTCACGCCTGTGACAAGTGAGCAGTGATCACAGGCAAATGTTACTGTAGCAGCAGCTTCAGTTTGGAAAAAAAGTGTAATAATAGAAAACTATTTGGTGAAAAAAACTATAATAATAGAAATCTATTTGGTGAAAGTCTATTTACTTGACAGACTTTAACAACTTTGTCTAAAAATGTGTCTTTTCTTTTACATAAATCCTGTTGACTTCTATTATTATAGTTTTTTTTTCCAAACTGAAGCTGCTGCTACAGCTACGTTTGCCTGTGATCCTAAAGCAGCTGCTCACTTGTCACAGGCGTGAGCATGTGTCAGGTTCAATGAAAAAAACTGCACCCTCACATCTGGCTGGAGCCACACCTTCTATACTGACAGTGTATAGAGCTTGGAGAGAGCCACTAGTGGCCAACAGAGGAATAATTAAGACCATCCGCTAAGACCGGCTAGGACAAAGGGCAAAATCGGGCTGATAGTCAAGGTACCACTAGCATGATTTACTCAATTTCGGCAAGTTCACTTGACACAATATTTACAATGCGTGGAATAAACACATGTAATTGAAACCAGGCTCCAGAAAGAGACAACAATGAGCAAGACAGAACAGGCAAATGAAGCTATGTACAGTATATAGGAAGAACATTGAAGCTCAAACAATATATAAGTTCAAAGAGACTAGCACCTGTCCCTGAGGCACCTCTTTTTGTCATAAAGAATATTCTCAAGAGAAAAACTTGCCAACTGTTTTCACAATACAGAAAATCAGCTCTTCTCTTTTCAGACAGAAATGTGATTGATCATGTTCCTTCAGCTAACTCCAATCTGTGAGTGTTTTTAAAGGCAAACTGCAGCAATCTGTCAGACAATAAATACCACCTGGTCCATCTCCACAGTGCGCTGCGTGTCTGTGTCAGAATCATCAGCCTCTAACGCAGACTGGGAGGCAGCACGAGGCCATATTGTTTACACATATGTACGCTGTGACTTAATCTCATTACAGTATGTACATAAACACACTCAAGCATGAAGAGAAGCCCACACACACCTCCAAACAAACATGTAATCTAGCGTGCAAATCTGGTCTTATTGTGGTAAAGCTGCTCAGCAATTTATCACACTTATGTAAAATGTGCTCAATAGGTGTTTCTTTACATTTTACCCTATCCACACAAAGCCAAGCTCAGGAATGGATTATATATCGGTGTCAGTTTCGGCCACGATTCACACTTGTCCATCCCAGTTTGAACCTAACTAAAGATTAAAATTGGTAACAAACAAACAATAAAGCTAAGAATTTGTCTCCATGTTTACATCACAATGCCCCAGAATATTTTATATTCCAAATAAATATGTTTTGTTGTCAATTTTTACTGAAGTGATGAGGTTTGTGATCTTGTAAGCCAGTAGTCTGGATTTTACAATGAAAATCTGGGTATTGGAAAAATATTGGCCACATCAAGAGACCAATTAACGACTTTTGGTATTGGCTCAAAAATGTGTATTTCAAAACAAATAAACCACGCAATATCCAGACAAAGAAAGTGTTTCAGAAGTCGGTGAATAACAAGTTTAGAAATCAGGTATCAGAGAGCAATGAGTGTTTCCGTAGTATCAGCAACTTTTATTTATGTAGTATTTATCTTTTTTGGTGGTGACATTACTGTTACTGTTCAACACAATCTTACTGACATGTATATTTACTATAACATATTGGTGTATCATAAGTACGCTCTTTTTTGCATGACTATTCATGTGTTCATTAAAGACGCCTAATTTCTTAGCGTCTTAGACTTACGCTTTGGTTGAAGTCAAATGGAATCATTTTCTTTGAGTTTAGCTGCTAAGTTTAGGTCTGAAGTAAAAAAAAAATACGTTTGGTACGTTTGGACTGGTACCTGGAGTTGATTAACATTAATATTAGGATTTTGTTAATATTCATAAATAATAACACATTTTTACATCCACCAATGAAATTAACTAGGGCAGCAATGTGTAAAATATGCAAAAAAGGACTAATTACAAGGCATTCCTATGCATTTAAAGGGGACCTATTGTGTGTGTTTTTTTTTTTTTTAATATTTAGTAAGAAACTAGAACATATGGTGATCAGTAATTTACCTTTTGTTCTTTGTAAAACACAAAACTGATCCAAAATGGCTTGAAAACAGAAACTGCTCCACTGACTTCCTGTTCAAAACTGCAGAACTGATAAGCCCCGCCTCTTCATTTTAAAATTTACCTATAAGAAGCAACACATTTTAAATAAATTATTATTGTTGCAAAGTGGCTCTGGGACAATTTTGAACCATACAAGTTTCACTTTGAGTATTAATTAATTAAATACAGACGAGTGGGAGGGGATAGGGGGTAGGTGAGAACAGAGATTTCTGAGCACTTGAGCTCCAACTGAAGAGCAATACAAGATTACTCCAACATGCATGAATAAATTCAAATATAACTTTGAGTAAACTAATGGTGAAGGGAGGATATTATAACAAGGTTAAAAACTAAAAAAAGTGAATTTAACAATATAGGTCCCCTTCAAGTCTGCGTTGTATACATACGCATTTTCAGTGAGATCAGGCTTCCCTGTCACATTTATTCCTCTCAATGTACTGGGCTTTATGTCAAGTTTACTGCTGAAATCTCGCTCCTCACTGCACCACAAACTACAGGAGACAGTCTGGTTCACTAAGTTCTGATTTATGAAGCAGTGTTTTTGTTATTGCAGTTGTAAAATTGACCAAAGAAAAAATGTAAGAGACACTGTTCAAGGTGGTTCTCCTTAACTGATGTGAATTACAGCTCCAGTAGGTTAAATCTTGATCTCTGTCTTACTGTCAGATTTACAATAAATGTACATTTTTGAGCTACAACCCACAATCCCCTCTATCAGAAATCTCAGATGGGCAAAATCATGCTTTTTGTGGACAAGCAGATCCCAGAGACCCAACAGATACCTAGTGCACCTTTAACTAACCTCCAAAGTATTTCCAAATTGAGCAAATTCCTCTGCTTTATTCTCAGTCTTGCAGGATTTCTCATGTGATACATCGTCCAAACACATGCAGGTGAAATGATTTTACACAGCTCTGAGTCTTGTGTCCTTGGAGGAGCAGAATCCGTGAACCCTGAATCCAATACCTAATTCATTATGGGTCAAGTTTGTGAGAAGACAGATTTAAGACTCGTACCATTTTTATGTGAGCTGATATTTCAAGGCCACAACACAATTTAACTTCACACTGTTCATTTTATGTTTTCTAAGGCGTAAACTGAAATGGAGTCGGACCCCTGGATTCAGAAGTATTATTTGATTCTCTGAAATCTACAATATCTGTCATTCATAAGCATTATTTTATCAGAAAAATCCACAGTTGCAAAATGGTGTGACAAGGGATTGCACAAGTAGAGGTATGACATTTTGACTTATGGATGTTAAAAAATCCATGCTATAAGATAGTGTCAAGTCTCAACAAAGCAAGCAGTGCAAAATAAGGCAGATGGCGTTTTGTGAAAAGATTTGTGATTTTTCCGACAAGCATTACAATTTTGATTTGTGTTTTCATAGTAATAGTTGCATTCAGTTTATTTCGGCAAAGACTAAGCTACATTTCAACGATTTCAACTAAAACAGCTCTAAACTTAAGTAAACAAGTACAGTAAAGCAAGATATCCTTTGCAGATGGAATGGAATGCTACTTAAAGTGATTATGCTTTATTTTTTACAATAAAATAACATTCCCCTTGCACAGCTACAGTATATTATTAATGCATCTATTCAGGTAGAAATTAGTCTGCTATGTCTAGTCGCAGTCTAATAATGTCCCATCCGTCGCCCCTACGTTTGTCTGTTGTTGCTGTTGTTGTTGTTGTTGTTGTTAGCATTGTGACTAAATGTCGTTAGCATACCAGTACGTGTCGCTCATAAGAGCTGTGAAAAACAGCTTAAACACATAGCGATGAACAATTCGAAGGCTTAGAATACATTAGGTAAGTGAGCAAAACATGTAGACTGATGTAGGAAGCTTGAAATTATTTATCTCTGTTTGTTTACATTTTTAAGGAAGCAAAAATCAGCCTAAATACACTGAACATGAATATAAACATATTTTTCAGGAATTGAACTCAAAGATAAATACGGTAAATCAAACAAATCAATTTTGTATTATTGTTTACAAATGTTTTACTCTGTGTTAGTGAGCACTTCTCCTTTATTGAGATAATCCATACAAACACGTGGGTGTGGCTTATCAAATTACTGATTACACTGCATAATTGTTATCCACCTGTTCCTTATGCTGGTCTAAAAAAAAACTCTTTTAAAAACATATTTTCTCTTTTTGGCTTTTAACATACAACGATGCCTTTCTATTAACTATGTTTTGTTTGGCTTGTTTACTCTGTTTACTGCATTGAATCTTTTTGAATCTTTTGCGCTTATGTTTTTGTTCAGTGTAATGCAAATGTAGCTGTGTACCATCTAAATGTACCATTAGAATTATTTCATTTTGATTTAGATTTTTGATTTACTGGGAAATATCTTGCAGCCAAAAGCAGAAAATAAACATTCATATCGGAAATGCAAATTGCTTTACATC
The DNA here is from genome assembly GCA_038363315.1 of Mugilogobius chulae. Lineage (NCBI taxonomy): Eukaryota > Metazoa > Chordata > Actinopteri > Gobiiformes > Gobiidae > Mugilogobius > Mugilogobius chulae. The sequence goes on along the minus strand of CM076405.1, from coordinate 27,550,969 downwards.
TGCAATTGATTGTTTGTTGATTGGATGTTTGTCCTATATTATCTGTGGTTTTTCTGTGAAAACTGTATTGATTAACTGCAGGACTTATCGATTGATTCAGACAGTGATGATCTTCAGATGAATTCTCCATCTCCATTAAGCCTGCTGTGGAGCTTTGCTGGAGCCGGATCATGTTCTGTGTGTTCACCGATGCTATAGCAGTTCAATAAGAGGCAGCTTCATATAGATGAGGTGCACAGCAGATGAGAACTGGGAAATCGTGCTTTGAATTATTGAGCCCTTCTGATAAAAATAGACATGGAAACAGACCATATGAAATATTCAGCAGCATATCTTAACCAGTTTGAGAGTTTTTTCAGCAGACACGCAGCATGCAGCTCCCCACGCCCCCCGGAGGAGCAGAATTTACATTACAAATTGTGTTGTTTAATGTTTTGGGAGAGTTAACCTAACATGCACTGCCTACAAACTTTGCTGATGTTTTGATGAAGACGAGATTTGAAAAAAACACACTCACACAGTTGACTGAACTTTGGGCTTCATCTTTATTTGATGCCAGTCAGTCTTGCCTAACATGTAATACATATGAAATTACTTTGCATGTTGGGAAAAGTTGTAGCACTTTCAAAGGTTAAAATAGCTCCATGTCTTCTCCATATGTAGTCTATGCATAATGTTACTGCTCGACACTCCACCATCTGCCAGTTTATATAAAAATGCTACTGTTTTAGGCAAGGCAAGGCCAATTTATTTGTATAGCACAATTCATACACAAAGCAATTCAAAGTTACAAATCAGGAAAAGATGCATCAAAATTACAATACAAAACAAAACATTATTTAAAAATATAAATAATCATACATTTACTATAAAAGAAATAAAGAGTGCAAACAAAGCTTCATGTCAAATGCACAGATAAACAAAAAAGTTTTGATCTTAGATTTAGACATTGTCACAGTCGAGGCCTGTTTTACATCTTCTGGAAGACTGTTCCAGATCTTAGCTGCCTAAAACTGAAACGCTGATTCTCCATGTTTAGTCCTGACTCTGGGCACCAGCAGGAGGCCGGTCCCTGAGGTCCTCAGAGTCCGAGATGGTTCATAACGCACTAACGCAACATGTCAGAGATGTACTTTGGTGCTAGTCCATGGAGAGACTTGAACACAAGCAGAGCTGTTTTAAAGTCTATTCTCTGAGCCACTGGAAGCCAGTGCAAAGACCTAAGCACAGGACTAATGTGATCGTACTTCCTGGTTCTGGTCAGGACTCGAGCAGCAGTGTTCTGGATGTACTGCAGCTGTTTTACAGCTCGTTTGGATAGGCCGGTGAGCAGGCCGTTACAATAGTCTAACCTACTGGAAATAAATGCATGAATAAGTCTCTCCAAGTCAGACTTTGACACTATACCTTTGACTTTGGCAATGTTTTTAGATGGTAAAAAGCTACTGATGTTATCGACTTAATGTGGCTGTTAAAGTTCAAGTCTGAGTCCATTATTACCTCCAGATTTCTAACTTGACTTGAAGGTTTCATAGAGAGACTGAAGGTGACTGGTGACACTTTCTCTTTGTTTCTGTGGGCCAAAAATGATAACAACAGTCTTGTCTGAATTTAGTTGGAGAAAGTTGGTTTGCATCCACACACTGATCTGTTGGATGCGGTGACAGAGTGAATCCACTGGTTCATAGTCACCTGCTGTTAGTGACACATACATCTGGAGAAATCAAGAGTACTGCATTATGCTTATCTAGTTCAATCATTTGTAATAAACAATTCCAAAGGCAGATTATTGGAAGGTATACTAGTAGGCAAAATAAAGATCTGCAGACATGGAGAAAAAAGAGGAATTGTGTAAATCCAAGAATGCTAACAGCAGCTGCAAGTTATTGTAACGCTGTGTCCATTGAGACTTAGTGTGAATGAATGTGCTTAAAATACATTTCACAATCAAATGTGTTATAAGCCAAGGATTCCCAAACTTTTCAGCCTGGGGGCCTCCCCAAAAAACGTGCAACCAACTCACGACCCCCACAGCAAAAAATATCTACTTTTGTAATAATTTTAAGTTAGAAAAACTATTTAAATTAGGTTTAAATGTGTTTCTTTTGAAAGTGTATTGCTCTCAAAATAAATGTATATGACCTAAATTTCCCAAAAAAACTGATCAAATGCCAAGTCATAATTGTAAAAATACATTTTGAATCATCTCGCGACCCCCAGATTTTGCTTCGCGACCCCCGAGGGGTCCCAACCTCCAGTTTGGGAACCACTGTTATAAGCCATTGGACGTACCTCCACATACAAAAGAACTTTCATCTGGGCTTATAAGGCTTATCGGGCTCTGTCTTCAGGAGGGAGGTGAACCTGCTCCAAACGGCCTGGTAAGTAAGACTTTAATCTGACATTTGTTCTTTTGGGTCTAACTTTTTCCTATATTATTTCATTTTGTAAGAGATAAAAAAGAAATGGGTAATCCTCTTGTTACAATTCGTTCATTTTGGGATTAATCTGGGTCACTTTAGGCTACACAGAGCTTACAAGTAGAAGTTTTATTGGGCTCTGAATGCCTCTCAAAACTTTTTTTTTTTTTTTCGTTAGATTATCTTCTGCTTTTAAAGAGAAACTGACAAGAACCAAATTACCCTGGACATAATCAAGAACCATGCTAACAGTTGAACTGTCCTCAACAAACATCCCTCCAGCGTTAACCTCATGCCACTCTAAAGTGTCAACTGACCCTTTTAGCACATATGTATTTCCTGTACAGACGGTCGATGAACGTCCCACACTGACATGATGTTAAAGGTGTTTTAAGTCAACTAAGGGACAGAGCAGTCACAACAGATGGAATAAGCATACATAATAATCATGTTTAGTGATTGTAACGAGAGGCAGCAACATAAACGGTCACATTGTTATTAGATTGACACAGCTACAGTCAATATCTTCCATGGAGCAAATGAGCCATGCAGGGACACCACAATCCAGGTTGCCAGATTGTTAGATAGCAGCAAGTGATCACGCTGAAAAAAAATATGCAAGTTGAATATTGTGTTGCTGCTGAATGACTGTTAATGAGTGCATATTTAATACTAATAACTGTAAATTCAGTTTTGTTTTTTTGGTAAAATTGGCATGTCATTGTGAAACACCTTGATAGAAGTTGTTTTAACTGAAAGTCCTGATGTGCCTCTCAGGAGCAAGCCCAAAAACTACAGCAGCGACTCTCAAAATTTGCAACTTTCCAAAAAAAGAAGCCCAGTGTTGCTCTGTGGTAAGTAATGAACACAAGAAGCAGGAAGCAAAATTACTATAGTCAAGATAATTTAAAATCAGTTTTACTGCTGTATTTGTACATTCAACAGCACCATGCATGCCTGGGGCAGCTATGGATCAAAAGAAAGAGCCCAAGGTTGTCAGTCTGAGTGTTTTGCCATGACCTGCTTGACCAGGCAGTAAATAAAAGCCTTCATGTAGTCTAGTTATTTTCACTATAGACCTGATACAAGTGGATAAATGTGCACAGATAAGTCTGTGCAGCTTCTCAAAAGAAAAAAACACAAACCCAATAGCACAGCACACATTCTGCTGCAGCTGCTGTGGTTTTTGTGAGTTTTCTTGTTGTGTGGGCCATTAGTTTTACGGACAAGGCTCACTTTGTGCTGCATTCTGAAAGATTAGAAAAATGCTTCTAAACTTATTATGGAAGAGTTTGGAGGCTTAAACGCATTGCGCAAAAAGCAAAACATATTGACTGCTGTAAAAAGTTTAAAGTTGAACAGTTATGATTGCTTATGTTTAAAGACGGTGAAAATCTGATTAATTTAAGATATATTTGTCCTGAGTACCCCGTAAGTTCTGCATCACACTTGAAGTACCCTTTAATTTGAGATGTAAGGGTAATAAATTAGTTTCATAGTGATGTAATGTTCATTTTTTATTTACTAAAAAATGTTCTTCTTTTACAGGTATTCATGTCAAAAATTCTCAAAAATGATTCAGAATTGACTGCAAATACCACATTTTTAATCTTCAGTAAGTGCAACAAACTTCCTCATAAACTAAGCTTAACTCTTTGCTATTGTTTGCTCTTGTGACCCTGAAATTTTAATGGAGAACTCTGCATGCACAGTTTAGCTCCTCACCTTTGGGTTTGACTTTGAGCGCCGCGTCGTGCATCCAAATGATACAGTTTTCGGCTCACCTCTATTCTGTCAGGAAACACTCAGCCTTGTGTTTTTCTCTGTCCCGGACCAGCCCCCGCGGTGTCAGGCCCAATCTAACTCACAGACACGGAGAAGCAGGTGAGGAGTTCAGGTGAGGATATGTGCCCATTCTCAAAGACTGTGTCAGCTGACGGATGAGAGCGAGCGGAGGCTGGAGGGGAGAGAGTGGGACAGCAGAGCGAGAATAAAGCAGGACAAAGAGGAGCGGGGGGGCTGTCAGGAGGTGAGGGATGACCCGCAGTGCACACGAGGGAACAATGAGAGTACATGAATTTAAGATCGGAAACTACTGCGGAGGTTGTTTGAAGCTGAAGCATTTTGTGTTTGGCAGGTTTAGTGAAGTCAGTTGATTGAGTCTAAAAACCAAAATGGTAAAGTTGCAGGTAGAATTATTGATCTGTGTTTGTGTCCAGTGCAAGGTTTGTTAAGGGACAACTCTGATGCATTAATTGAATTGTTCTTGTCTGTTAGATGAATGTGATACGTTAAGACCATTGAAGATTAATATAAGCATTTTACATATTTCATTCCTGTTTAGTCATTTGTTTAGAATTAAAATAATGGCATAACACTAGAAAGGGAGACTTTTTTTTGTCACTTAAAACACTTATACACTTATAAAACACACATAAAACACACTTATTCCATTAAGTGTATGCTTACATACTCATTTAAATATGTTAAAATTCATAATTTCCTCATCCTTGAGACATGCCAGCAGGCTTGTACCACCTCTGCTCATTTTCATTTTACTCCAGCCTCTAGGTCAGGTATCACAGAACTGCAGACAGTTCCCAAAAAACAGAAAGTACAATCAGCCAATCAGCAAACAGAGTGGTTGCTTGGTGGTATTACTCTTCCAAAAATGAAGTCACTATTCGTTGCCTGACCAGCCAGTCCCCACACGTTTTGACAGACAACTTTACAAAGATGTGAGGGTCTGGGATCAGAGCGCTGGGTTTCAATTTCGAGGGCGGGGTTTCCAAGCGCGAGTCAACCAATCACAGAAAACCCGGAAATACCACCAAAGCAGCGACACGATGCTTTCGTAAACATGTAGCGCAAGGATTTTTTCAGGATGAAGCCTCATGGTTTGCTGCTCATGTTTTAATGAATTAATATGTTCATTGTTCAAAACCAAAGCAAGAGCCGAGTCAACTACGTTCGCCATCTTAAATTTTTTGAAATGGGGCTTGAAAGCAACTGCTGACTTTTTAGTGTCACGTGTCAGAATCGCCGTGCTTGATTGGATCATCCTAACATTGGACGGAGAACTTATTGGCCCAGGCTCCCGTTTCAGACCCTTCTGCATTCAAACAGAATGTAGGAGGGGCTTACTAGTCAGGCAACAATATTAGTACATTTAAATATTTATGTATGAACTTTTTAAACTAACTTTCATGTTCAAAGACATTGGTCTTTGTTATGTCCAGAGAGTATTCTGTTTGTATTCTAGTATTTTCTTTGGCCCTGACCTTTAGTCATTAGCCTTAGAAACAAATTACACAGGTGACTTGTGTATTAATCTATAGTAGAACTAATAGTATTTTAATAAACACACTCCATTAGAGCAGCCCCCGCAGACTGTGCCACGGCCTCAGTCATACATCACAGCAGCAGGTCAGGTCCTCTTGTGTACAATACTGACTAATGAGGATAAATGTGGCAACACCAATAATGATAAAGAATAGGACAAACAAGAAATTAGTAATTCATTCATTTTCTACTACTTGTTCCCACTTGGGGTCACAGGTGACTGGAACCTATCTCATTGACTTTGAGCCTTAGGCAGGGGAACATCCTGAACAGTAGCCAACTTATTGCAGTGTTGCAGATGTCACCAGTGTATTTCTTTCTGCGTTGTGTTTACTGGTTTATGATTGTTGGTGCAGGAGTGAACTACAGGACACAGCCGAACAAGTGGAGGCGGTCTCCATTTAATCTGGATTACACGTCAACATGTGCTGCAACAGTTGGTCCAAACTACAAAGAGACAATGACATGTCAGTATTTTTCTAGACTTCTTCGCGTCGGAACATCAGAACAACTCAAAAGCTTAATATTGACTTCAATACAAGTATAGCTTGTTCAATAACCAAAATAAAGGTGAAATAATGATTAAAATGCACTTAAAACACAGGATTACATTGGATAACTAACCTCTTCCACCACAGAATATTGCAAAAGGGAAGACGAAGTTACGACATACGAAGAAGAAATATGGGCAGACCATGACAACATAGTGACCAGGTATGTAGAATAAACAGCAACAGAGACAATTTTGTGTAATTATAACACTATATATCAAGAACCGGTTACAGAGAGACAGACAAACAATAATTAATTCACGAGGTGTTATTGCAGTGATGCAAATTGACCTACGTATAGTATATGTTTTTAAAATGGAAGTACCTGTATGAATCCACAATAACACGTGGAGAACATGCAAACTTCACCCAGCGAAATCATGAAATGCTGATTTTTATGATGCTGTCCATTTAAGTGGAAAACAAGCCAAAAATGCAAAAATAAGTCAATAACGTAAGCAAATAATGAGTATCATCACTGAACTAACACTAAGCTGATGTATTTATTGTGTTTAGGAGTATATTTAGAATTGGAAGGGGTATTAAAATGATATAGACTTGAAATAACTGGGTTAGTGGCTAAATGACTTTACAAAGTCAAAAGTCACCAGAAGAAGATTATTTTATCTTGTAGACTAAAAGCAGTGTAGATAACCCTAACCTTTCTTTCTATTTTTGCTTTTCAATGACAAATAAATACCACGACTTACTCACAAGTGAACTGTAATATCTTCTGTTTCTTGTTAATGCTGTTATAACACTGACCATCATGTATAGTAACCTACATGTATTGTCTTTCTGTCAGATTCCATTTGGATGCATCCCCAGACAGGAGAGAAGACAGGAGGAGACGAGAAGGTGAGCGAATTATAGTGTAATGAAGGAGAATGGGGAGGACGGAGTGATGGAGGAAAGGAAATAGGAGACAGGAATAAAATGTGCGTGCGTGTATGTGAGCGCGCCAGCATAGAAAAGGGGAAAGCCCGGCAGATCTTGTCTTCAGGGGAAATTGCATTGCAGAGGATTTATGGCTGCAAGTGTAATTGGGTTCAACCACCACTGGGGGAAAGAGAGAGAATCCATCCCGAGTCCACACCAGGACAGCGCAGAGAGAGAGAGGGAGAGACAGGGATGGACAGCAGCGCAAAGCAAGTGTCTCCAGTCAAACATGGCAGCGGGAGGCAGCAGAAGATGGGTATAATCCTCCATTATAGCGGCTCAGGCTCTCGCGGGCGGAGTGCTTCTGGATTACATGGTATAGAACTAATATTAGCATCGTTAAAAAGCATAACAAGAAGCTAAATCCAGTCAAGCTTTACAGATGTTTGGTTATACTCTGAACAAGAATATGAATGCAACATGTTAGAGAAATGAACATTAGACTGGGGACATCATACACTGCAGCAGAAGTGAAATGTGTCGTGCACTAAAACTGAACCTTTTAGAGTGTCCTTTTATTGTGGCAACACACATGAGCTGAGATTGTTAGATTGTTTTTATCAGCAAACATGTCTTTACTTGGCGGCATGGTGGCAGAGGGGATAACGCTCTGGCCTCACAGCAAGAAGGTTGCAGGGTCGACTTCTGCACGACCCGGGCCTTTCTGTGTGGAGTTTGAATGTTCCTCTCTATGTCTGAGTGGTTTACTCCAGGCACTCTAGATTAAAAAAAAACTAATGACCTGCAAGTTAGGGAACGCTTGGTAGTGGTTGGAGGCTGAGGCGCCAGATGTTAGTAATGGATTTCTGTGTGAAGCACTTTGGAAGAATGTGCATAAATGTGAAATAAACCATTCATTTATTCACTAACACAAATACAAACTTTTTATAAACAATGAGAGAAAGGGGTATTTATTTTTACAAAAAAGGGTTAGTCTGTCTTTGACCTAAATCTCTGACCTAAAAAATTGCATTCTGTGATTGGCTGACAAAGACAGGCAGGTGATGAAATGATAAAAAAAACTTATTTTTTCAATTATCAGATGCTCTCATATTATTGATGTGACTACCTGAAGATTAAATTTAAAAAGTCATAAACGAGGGCTGCAGCTGTTCATTGAGTAGTGGTAAGAAGTTGACATTTTAGTTTAAGATTGTCTCAATTGTTATACTAGTGCTAGCAAAGACAAAAGAACAAATTCTGATTAACTAAAAACCTTCAGTCACAACGTTTTAACCTTTATTCAGTTCAGAATGTATTATAATATAACAGTTTGAATGTACAATAGAATAATCAGCCTTTGATATGTAACAGATGAAAAATAATCATAAAGCAATTGTAAGTTGGCTTTTTTTCTCATGAAGTCAACATGAATGTTTGAATGACGGCGGCGCCATGACACAGTGGTTCTGAGGTTTCCCTGGTGCAGCACCAACACATATATTTATATATTTATGAATGTGTGAGAGCAGCCCACCTCCTCCGCAGTGCGATTCCCTTCTCCCTCAACACAAAGGCACACTGCAGAACGAAGAAGCCTGGTCCTGCATACCAATCAGCCCACAGGAGGCAGCGTGAGCAGATAACACTCCCACCAGGAGAGAGAGGGAGAGAGAGAGAGAGGGGGAGAGAGAGAGGAGGGAGAAGGAGGGAGAGAGAAAGGAAAGGGATAGAGAGGGAGAGTCAGGGAGAGAGAGAGAGAGAGAGAGGGATAGAGAGGGGGGAGTGAAGAGGACGGGTAGGAGGAGAAAGAGAGGGGGAGAGAGGAGGAGCAGGAGAGAGAGAGAGAGGGATGGAGAGGGGGAGTGAGGACGGGGGAGAGAGAGGAGGAGGTAGAAAGAGAGAGAGAGGGAGAGGAGAGAGAGAAAGGGAGGGAGAGAAGAGGGGGTCAGAAAGGGAGGAGGGGATAGAGAGAGGGGGAGAGAGATAGAGAGAGGGAGAGAAGAGGGGGAGAGGAAGGGTTAGGAGGGGAGAGAGACAGAGAGCGAGAGGAGAGAAAGACGGAGAGACTGAGAGAGAGGGCGACGAAGGACGAGGAGAGGGGCGACGAAGAGAGAGGGCGACGAGAGAGGGCGACGAAGGAGAGGGCGACGAAGAGAGAGCGAAAGCGAGAGGGAGAGATAGAAGGAGGAAGAGAGGGAGATGAAGAGAGTGAAGAGGGGTAGGAGGAGAGAGAGAGAGGAGAGAGAGAAAGAAAGAAAGAGGGAAGAGTGAAGGGAGAAAAGGGAAGAGAGGGAGAGGAGAGAGACGGAGAAAAGGAGTGGGGGGGGGGGGTGTTGCGGCCACACCCACATGCTTCACCTTTGTCCTTAATTGCAATTGTGACGGTCAACCAAATCTGAGGAGTGACCTTCTTTGCCACACTTTGTTCAGTTTGCCCCAAGACACATGTGCCTGGTAGCTTATCCAACACTTATCATGAATAAAACTAGACTAATCATTAACTAGAACTAAAAAAGAGCAAAGTCAATTCAAAATACAGTTATGCTATTCCCATAAATGGCATTTGTAAAAAACTACTCTGGATAAATTACAATCTATACCCTATTGTGCCTTTCCCTTGTATTTATTAAAAAATTATAATACAGCATGTAATTTTAAACATTTATTAACTTATAATATAATTGGAAACTGTGTCTACATGACAGCTTTGAACTTTTTATCTGTTTGAGTAAATATCAACAAGTGGGTGGGGATAGGTGGTAGGTGAAAACACGCCTTTTTTGACCATTCGGCCATCAAATGCAAGATAATAAGAGTACTCCGACCTGCATAAATCCAAATACAACTTTAAGTAAGCTAATGATTGTTAAATCATGGTTTAAAACTCATAAATGGGAACTTACATAACATGTCCCCTTTAATGTTTGACCTTAGCCTCCTGCAAGTTCTCACATCCTGTTTGTTGTTTGTCCTCACTCTGCTTATGTCACACCGATTACACCATAATGGAGCACAGGGGGGACCGATAAACAGCTAAATCTAAAATGCTCGGAGGAACGTAGAGAAATGCAATCTATCTCCTGGGTCTCACCTCTCTGCTGTCAGTCATCTCTACACAAAGGGGTCCTCCTCCTCTTTCCCAGGCTTCCCCAGTGAATGAGGCGTGTAGCTGGGGGGGTATCTGCAGGGGAGGAGGGTGCGCCGGGACGGGAGAATCTCCAGCTCGCTGTTCGGGCCTGATAACGCTATCGACCTATATGAGTCTTTGTTGACATTGGATAGCCGGCAGTGGCGCAACAAGCTCAGTGAAGGAGAAGTGCATTTTCAGAAACAGACAGACCACCTGGTTTCAGATGGAAACTTGGATGAATGGAGTCTGCTCAACAAGTTTTGTGGCTCTAAAATAGAAATTTTAAAGCCTCAGAAAGTTTATGAGCAGCAAGTTAAAGGAATGATGTGTTTTGAAAAACTTTTTACAAGAGCAAACAAAGTCGTGTTAGCATACTAATAGAGGTTGGCCAGGTGCTAACAATATAAACAAACACACTACTTGGATTTTAGTGGACAAGCAATGTATTATTAGACATAGACAAAACAAATTTTCACCAAGATAGATATTATGATTATATATTTGCATATATATTTTGCGATCAATGCATTTACTAATTTCCACCTAGAAAACACATTGGTATTGCACTTGACTTTAGAGCTTTGGATTTAGCCTCAAAACCCTTGGACACAATAAAAGGATACCTTTTGAGCATATCTGTGACAGCAGGTGGGAAAGTCATAACAAAAACATGGATGACATAAAGTGATGCATTTCAGGAAACTGGGAGGTTAGATATGTGCAAGTTATGTGCTTATTTCAGACCGCTCCGATTGAATGAACTTAAACAATATGGCTAATGCTAATTGAAGGTTAGCCAAATGTAAACATTAAAAGACAAATGTTGTTTATTGGATAATGAAAAAGACAAGGCAGTTATGTGCTTCCCACATCTTAAATTGAGTTAGATCTTCATCTAACTGCAAACGAAATGATATGCTACTGCTGTATAAATTCTTTAAAGACAGATTATTACATTTTTTAAATTTTGACTTAGTTTGGTGTGAGGGTTCTTGTGGTAAATATTTATCATATCTTTACAGCAGTTCAGTTGCAAATTATGAAGAAATTGACAAATAAAAGTTGAAACTTAGGAAGTAATTTAGGTTCTGAAATAGATTCCCTCCACACATGTCATGTGGCAAAAAGCGCAATCTTTCCTGGGAGTTTAAACAACCCTTATCACAGTTTAAGTGTTACAAAATATTATCCTTTGCCAAATCATCTGTGTAATTTATGTGGGTTTTGGCCCACATAATGCACTTGCTGGGTAATAATTGTGGGTTCACCTCTACATACTCATATTTACTGGACAAAATACTACAAACCTCATAAAAACAGCTAATCTGGGTGAAAACAAGCAAAATGTTTTGTGAAATCTTAAATATATTCATGTTCACTGCGTTTTATTGAAAAATGGTCTAACCTGTCAAATGCACTTTAAGCAAGTTTGAATTTATGGACTTAAAAACCGTGCAGAAGTTCTCAGAGATCTACTTATGACATCACAAAACAGTGTTTTCAGAGTTAAGAACAGAATCTCACAGACGTAACTCCTGTGTTTTTGATGAGGAAGTAATTATAACATATTTAAAAACTCAAAACAAGCCACTTTTTCACTGTACACTATGGGTCCTTTAACCCCTTATGAGGTGGAGGGCCCGCCCACGGGCCCGCCCACTTTTTCTTAATTAATTCATTTTTGCCCACCATGTTATAAAAATCAACTCTCAAGCTCCCTGGCATGTTATAGTTAAAAATCAAATTGAAACCCTCTTATTCACAGTCAAATCAACCATTCTGGGATGGATCAGAATCAGTTTTTACTCTAAACTTACAAATAAAAAAATACCTCAAAAATTCTCCACAATTTAATAGGAATTTTTAATGAGCTCCGCCTAAACTTTTTTAAGTTAATACAGGTCTCTAAAACTATTTTTTAGTGAAAATAGTCTCAGCTTTTGAAGAGGAATTGTCAAAACCCGAAATATGCCAAACCTAGTGTCATTCTGTCCATGGCTAATGACACCAGCTATACTGATTCTTACATTTACACAAAACATTTTAGGCGAACTTTAAAACTTGATGTTCTTTTGTCCAGAGCTGCTTCTTACTTAAAACTAGAGTCAGTCAGACATCAGAGGCTAAAACTACAGAACCTCAGCTTCACACAGAGTCCAGCCAATTGTTTGTGCTCCAAAGGGTTTAGAAGCAGTTTACATTTGAATTTTAGACGATTTATTCAGGCGTTTTCACAAAAATGCCCCCCCCTCTTAAGGGGTTAAGACATTTGTAATATTCCAAATCTCAATGATCATATTTAGCCTAATTTACCAGTTAGAGTCCGCACTGAGAGGGTAAGGAATATCCCAGTCAGTTGCTAGGCCTGGAGCGCACCAAAATACTGCATCAAAATTAGAGTTGACATTAAAAATAGCTCACACTTTGGAACGAGACAATTTTGACAAACTTTAGACTAACAGAGAAATGTGCTGGACTTCATGTTTAGCACTAAATCTCTTGAAACTCCTTGTCATCTTTTTATTTTGTTATATATGCAGTCACTCGTTATACCGTATGTCATTATTTTTTCTGAAATGTGAACTCTACTCGTAATCAGAATCAGATGAAAAATTCACAAACTTTTAGCATTCTAAGTGCGTCTGCTGTCTGTCTTGTCGTCTTTGTGTCTTCTTGTCTCAGGCGTGGCTCAGCGAACCCTCTCATCCAGCCCTGTCCTCGTCTCTTCCCGTCTGCCCTTGACTCCAGCTGTAAATCTAACTCCATCCTCGCTGATTGGAGATAATGCTGTCACTTCAGACTGCGGGGAGGCAAAATGGCGTCGGCGTTCCGTTTGATTTGGCCGGTGTCGGATCATTTGAGGAGGCGAGATGGGAGGGCATGATTTGAGCGGAGTCGTCACTAGATCATGGTGTGTCTGGGAGAATAAAGATGTCCGTCTCCATATCAGGAACTACGAGGAGACAAAAGTAAATGTGAAGCTGCAGGGATGTGTGCCGTGAAAGGAAAGGAGAAGGTATTTCAATGTGTCTTAAAACTTTTCCCAGCTCTGACAAACCGTTTAGGACTTTGCTAGTGTTTACTTGATGATTTTAGAACAGTCATCTCAAAATGTGAAATAGCAACACAAACACGCAATGTGAAGATAGAGTTGTCATCTGTGAGGTAAAATCGAATAGACAACAAAATACCAACAGTTCAAAACAAACATGGTAGCGCTGGCAGTTGTATTTCAGATTATTTTAGCAGAACTACAAACTATTTTGGCTTTTGTGGATGGGAAAGATGTCTGTGCATTTCTCCCAAACAGATTTAAAGTGAAGATAAACTCTTAAACTGCAGCCACAAATACATTTCAGACAGTTTTTTCGAACTCAGCAGTGTTGGGAAAGCATGAATTTTAGGGGGAGACCAGTGGGTGAGAGTGGAGAGGAGTTGTGTGATTGATTTAGCAGGTGTTTGTGATTAGCATGCAGTTTTGTTTGGGTAATTTACACTGATGTTACAGCTATACTAGAAACAACACTGGCTTTTGCAATTATAACAGTTTTGACCTGAAAATTTTCATTTGCTCATTACTCAATGCTTTTTAAACACCATATGCAAAGATTTTTTAGTATAAGCTTCATTTGAATGACCAATCAACCCCAAATATTTACCATGATGTTCCAGTTTTTTCCCGACTGTTTCAGCAGTCCATGCAACGCTTCTATACTTGTAATAACATTTACAGTTTTAACCATGCTAGAACAGTGTTCTTTCATCATTAGTTTGACCAAAGTTGCATTTAGATAGATCCCTGTATGTTTGAGTAAGGTTTGTTTGTATGTTAATCTTGTATTGTTCTGCAGCTGATGTTCCAGTGCTCAGAAAATCCCTGTCTGCACCTACCACCTATCCCCGCCCACTTGTCTGTATTTACTTGTGATTACTCAAAAAATAGGATTGTGAGTAAAACATGTAGGGTTCATAATTGTCATGTATACACTTTCCAACACCAAAAAATAGTAATTTATTTTTAATCGATGGCTTGTTAAAATTACATTTTAAAAGAAAGAGGCAGGGCCGTTTTGAACGAGAAATCAATGGACCTGTTTCCCAAGCCATTTTTACTAATTTTTGTGTTTTGCAATTAATAAAATGTAAGTTATTGATCTTCCTTGCCATAGTTTCTTCCTAAATATACAGAAAAATCACAATAGGTCTCCTATGCACAATAGGATGCAGACAGCTGCCTTATTGTGCCACAAAGTGCAATGTAAGGGACATTTTATAACGTCTTCCTACAGATCTCAAGCCACGATAAGTCAGAACTAAACCAAGTGGTTACACTTTAATTTTGATATTACTTGTAGTATTGTTTGTCTTTCCAGCTAAAATAATTTCCTTATATATATATTACCCACATTACCCATATTACCATATTTTAAAAAATATAAGCCTTCTGACTGCTTTTTTCAACAGCTCTGAACTGAATGCAGCTACATTATAGATTCACATAGACTTACTCTAACAAGGCTGACCTATATGCACTTTTCCATTTTTCTCATTTCCATTTAAAACATACATTATTACTATGACATAATGAAATGTGGATATTGTGAATTCAAGTCTAAGTCCTCCCTGTAACACTTTGCACATGTGTGGGTGGAAAAGAAGCAGCCAACACAACATCATTATCTGTTTTTACATAATGCTCACATGTGCCAAGGTCCACTGGAAAAGCATTTAGTTTTTAAGCAGAAACAATCAGAATCAACGCACCCTCCGGTCTCTGGCTTCCATCTTGAGGATTACGTAACTCCTATAGCTCCGGTCGGCAAAAGGGCGATTTGCATGGCTAAATTACATAATACTGTATGGAGACTTTCATGTATATTTTAGAAAGAATGAATTATTCAGAAGGAAAAGGCTGCTTCAGTCGTCATGTGGCTTTTCTAAGAAGTTAAGGAGAAATGAGCGATGCAGTTAAGGTTAAGTAGAGCTGATTTTAAGCGTATACAACTGGTTGTAAACACATTTCAATTCAATACATTTTGCTGTAGAATTTGACAAATCTTTATCTGATCTCAGAGGTTGAGCAGCGCTGGACCTGTTCAGTGCAAGTAATGAATAATTAAACAAAATGTACAGCCTTTTTACGGCTTCTAAGTGCACTACACTATATAGAATATGTATGCATTATCACAGTATTAAAACAGACAATGACGTTTATGTGAGTAATATATACAGTATCTGCAAGTTTGGAGGCTGCATTATTGTAAAGTGTAAATATACATGGTTTATTTCGGGCAAATGGGAATTTTCACACCTCTGATTTGAAAAAAAGGCCTGAAACGCTGCTCCAATCGGTAAATCGACTTGTGAACTGAAAACTGGTCACGAGATCAACTGTCTGTGACGTATAAAAACAAGGATATTAGTGACACTTAAAAATAGGTTAGCTCTTAGACCTACCATCTTCATTTGAAGAAGCCATAACCAAATATCCAACAATAATCTGTGATATGTCATGTTTGAGACAAATGTTTAATGTTTACTCTTTCTTAGCCTACAGTTTATCGTACCATTAGCCATTTTGTCAACAGTTGAGGAGTTTAATAGTTTACACAAAAAAATGTATCTTGAGAAAGTTATCTGAGCTCAAGTGCATTGTATTTTTACAATTACAGTATTAAATGTCTCCAATGTCTTTCAACCAAGTCTATCTGTCTTGTTAAGTTTTTCCACAATGTTTTACCCTAAAGACTCCAGATCAAAAAAAACTCTCTCTAGACCAAACATCCAATCCTTTTGACATTGATTTGCAGAACTATTCAGAGCATCCCCGTTTGTAGATTAACTTTTGTTAGCAGTGTTCAGTCTACATTTAATAATGGAACTGTTTGTTCCTTGAAATCACAAAAGTATATTAACTGGGAGAATAATTAATGCTGGTGTTTTCAATGGCCTGTTCTAATTAACCTATGTAGCCAAAAATGTTCTGACCAATCAGCACAAAGACAATGATGACTGGTCTGGCTGGATCTCATTTATGCATTTGATTAGGGCTGGGCGATATTGAAAAAATAAATATCCCGACATTTTTTTTGGAATATCTTAATAATCAGACGATAATATGTCAATCTTCAAACATGTCTTTAAACATAATTTGTTTAAGTTGATTGATTAGACAAATAGGGTTTTAGTCGACTTAACCAACACAGTCTCACAAGAAAGTGTACATTTACCACAACACAAAAACACTGTATTTTGAGCACGATTTCACGCTCTTTTTTGCGTACTTATGCTATGTCGTTCATTTTTCACGATATGAAAAAGCTTAAAAATTACACGAGATTTGGTTGAAGCCATGTGGGGACGTTTTCTTTAGGTGTAACGAGTTAGTTTAGGCATCAAGTTACTAAAATGGGTAAGTTTAGGTCTGGGGCTTGGGGTAGGTTAAGATTAGGATGAGGATTTTATTAATATTCATAAATAAGAAGACATCTTAACAACGACCATAGAAATGAACTGGGGCTGCTACGCATGGCACATTTATGCAAAATAGTCATGAACTCATGCTAATCATGCACAATTTATATGTCCTGTAATGTCGTGGTATTTGTACGCTTTCTTGTGAGATCGGGCACTTAACACATGTCCTAGCAGTTTTTTCTCTTCCCAGGCTCAGTTTACCAAAGCCAACCCAGGAAATCTACATGTTTTAGTTTATAATCATGAGCTAGGTCTCATTACTGACAAAGCGCAACTCGTGCTGGCTTTTGAAAGATGTAGAAAATACAGTACTTGTAAGCACATTGCGGTGGAGAAATAATCGTCTCAGAATGCATTCGGTAAGTGAGCAAAACTTGTGGACTGAATTCAGCTGGAAAAATCAGAACTCAACTGGGAAATATCCAACCTCCCAGTTGTGGCAAATCTTTTCATACTTCATATTTTTACCCCGGTTTAAGCTCCAGTTTATTGCTGTATAAAAGATCCCTCATTCATCCTCTGCATTCACACGTTAAATCTCTTTAGACCACATTATCAGTCCACAACACTTTGAAAACCCCACAGTTCCCAGTATTTATCATTCATAGAAAACCATTACCAGGACATTTTGAGGACAAACTAAGCACATTTTATAACTTCAGAGAAAGCGTTCATGCAGTAAGAATATAAATTCAAAAGTTATGCCTCAGTTTTGGTCCATTACGTGAAATGATCCTAATAAGAGAAGATGAAAGCGCTCAGCCTGCTCCAGCTCCACATCAGTGATACACAAACGCTGCAGGACTAATGACTGTTACGACTGAAGGAGACTCACAATAGAAGCACATTCCTCTGCCAGATGCCCTCCTTGTCCAGTTTGTCCAAGTACTAAGCATAAAACAAATACATGATCAAAATTACCTAAGTAAAAGGCTAACAAGGAATAATCTTAAAGGAGACCAACTGTGTAAAATCTATTCTTATTGTGATTTCCTTCTGTCATCATTAGTTTACTCAAAGTTTTATTAAGAATGATTTCTGCATGGTTGAGTTATCTTGTATTGTCCTGCAGCTGATGATTGCGTGCTCAGAAAAGCCCTGTCCTCACCTAGCACCTATCCCATAAAAGCATAAAAATATTTATTTTTAGAATAAAAAGTAAAAGTATTTCAGTGTTTTAGATTCTTCCTTGCACTTAGCAGAACATATCTTCTCTCAAAAGTACAAAGTATCCCAGGCAAAATTACATTCAAGTAACGAGGGGTTTCTTGTTGTGTTTCTTGCGATAAATGTAAAATGTTTCCCTAGTGTGTCAGTTAAGAACTCTGCTTTACTTCTTGTTATTTTCAACATATTTTCAATTTTTTCTTTACAAACTTGTTCTTAATTCATGCAAAATTATCATGCAAAATGATAAAACAAAAATACTTACTATTTTTGTTTCTCTACTAAAAAATAAAATAAAATAGATTGTAATGGAGAGCAAACACACAATGACGGTCACCTGAAGAGGAATATAAATCTAAATCAAATTTCTAATGGAAAACAGCATTCTTGTGTACTGTTCAAAAAACAAGACCAAATGCAGTCTTAAGGATAAATGTTGTGACTACTTAAAAGCAGCTGCAAGTAAAAATCTGTTTACTTCTCTGATAACGCAAAAACCTATCAACAGCCTTCATACTCAGTTGTGAATCAAATTGAACATGTTGTGCTTGAAATAATAGACATTTTTGTTTACTTGCCTAATGCATCTTGAGCTTTCAACTTATTGCCCTCAATGTGCTTTGACATTTTTTCCCGACTTTTCAAGATTAGGCCTAGCTGTGCCATGTTGGTATGCTAACCACAGTTAGTCTAACATAAATTACTTCCTGTACTTTTCAACTGCATCTTCACTGCTGTAAAACAAAAAATATTTACCAAAGAGAGTGTCACATCAAACAAGTCATTAGAAAAATGCGAGAACCTGTTATATGGGCTTTAAAGAGACTATACCCGATTTTCTTTGAACAAAATAACTTAAAATCAATTTCCCCTCCGCACAGATATCTTAATGTTTCTGTTCAGGTAAAAATTAGTCCTATGTCCTGTCTCGGTCTAATAATGTCCCGTTTGTTCACCAAACTCCATCAAGTTCATTGTTGTTGTTAGCATTGTAGCTAACTGCTGTTAGCATGCTGCCACATCTCGCTCATAACAGATGTGAAAAAAACACATTATGGTGAACAATTTGGAGGTTCCGAATGCATTATTAAGTAAACAAAACATGTGGACCGAGACAGTTTAAAATGAAATATTTCTGTTTGCTTACATAAGGAAGCAAAAATCGTGTATAGTACCTAGTAATGTATAAGCATTAGCCAACTGACTCCAAAGAGAAAACTGTTCTCTTTATTTGAACCATCCTATCTCTGCATCAGAACCATCTTCAAATCCCAAACAGGGTTTAGTCAGGATTAAATTGCTGTTTTATGACTAATATTCCCTGTTCAAATAAAGTAAGTTGCTGCTGTTTGATTTTTTTTTTTTTCTCCAGCCTCTTTATTAAAAAAAATCAATCAAACAGTGTGCTGTAATGATTTTACTGGAGGAAAGAAAAACTTTAAACCACCAGGAACAACTTAGCACATTTTAACAACTTGTTTTGGTTTTGTCTGTTTAGAAATAAACACAAAAACACAACTTTTCAAAGTTTTCACTCCGACTACTACCTAAAAAATATTACTCCCAGCCAGGTTTATACAATCTGAAAAAGCACCCACAACTTACTACAAAGAATATCAAAATGAATGCAGTACCAAGTCTAATTTGTCAATATAACAACTCAATATACCCACAGACACATTTTAAGTATCTGTTCTGATAAAAAAAAAACAATAAAATAAAAAAAATAGCAGTGTGCCATCTGGGTCTAAAAAGAGAATCTTGTTGAACAAAACTAAGGCTGCAAATGTGATTAGATTTGTACTTTATGTTTTAATAATAGAATTCTGTTCAAAGTTCACGTTTTAAGCACATTCTGGAGAATTGTTTAAATAACTGAAATGTGTTGTAACATTTGGTAAAGACATGTTTGTGAAGATCTAATCCAACATTAACAGTTTTGTGCATTAGCCTATTTTAAAAGAAAAGCTTAGAAAACCAGTTCAGACCTGTCCCAAACCCATAAGCATCTTTATTTTCCTCAACATATTTACGTCATGACCCAGTAGCATACCTTTCCCAAAGTTTAAACCAAACTAAGCTAACCTATGCCTAACCTTACTCTAACCTTGTCCAGCTTTCGGAAATAAATATTACAAAATAAAAACATTTGGGGTCATAGTCATAAACAAAGTGATGTTTTGTGACATGACATGGTTGGGAAACAAGATCAGGCATCCAGAAAGCATGCTAGTGTTGTAGTTAGCATCAGCCAGTCAGCTAAACTTACTCTGCCTTATGATAGTTGTGAAAAGCAACAAAAGAAAAAAAAAAAGTTGTGAAAAGCTCTTCCAAAGCCATGGTGAACAAACTGAATATTCAGGGATCATTTTATAAACCGTGCGTAGGTACAAATACGTTACATTCCACGTTCGATTTGTTATTTTTTTAAAAACTTGGTTCAGAAATAAGCAATCCAATCTGAAAAATATAAACTTTGTGCCTCTGAGGTTTCAGAAATGAGGCAGACAGAAATCTGTGCTGAGAGAAAAGAGAAATGATCAA
Organism: Mugilogobius chulae; assembly: GCA_038363315.1. Taxonomy (NCBI): domain Eukaryota; kingdom Metazoa; phylum Chordata; class Actinopteri; order Gobiiformes; family Gobiidae; genus Mugilogobius; species Mugilogobius chulae. The sequence continues at coordinate 27,530,456 of CM076405.1, read as the reverse complement.
GTTTGTAGAAGTTTGTGTTTGGTTATAGGTACATTTTCAGTAGGTAAGTAAATGAGTCTCCTGGACACTGCTAATTCATAAGGTATGTGTGCAAAATGTGGACTAGCACCAAAATATCAGGTAAATTAAGCTAACACATGCTAACTAACACATTGCAGAAGACTTTGCATACCAGAAGATGTCTGTGAGATTAGTTTTTAAGCACTGACATCAATGCAATTTTCATTCATTGTATTTCTTCTTGCAACCATATCATGTACACACAACCTTTTGATAGTATCCCACAGAGCTCTCTCTCTCTTTCACTGGTGGCCCTTCTCACCCCTGGACACACACTGATGTTTAGTTTTTGATGACATGAGAGCAAAGCCAGAGTGCTGTAGGAGTCAGAGAACTTCAGTGTCCACACCACAGCTTCATTAGGATGTGTGAGACCAGCTCTGAGATCAGTCCTTTTCTCCAGCGCCGAGTCTGATGTGTGGACTTGTTTGCACATGTCGGCTGAAAGCAAAGACGACGGCTATTGTGTTTGTTGAAGAAAAGTGGAATTTTAAACAGTTTCAGCACAGATTTTTATCCTGTGAGTAGAAAGCACTCAAATGGAATTGTAATAGACTCACACATAACACAGTGCGTTTGAAAGGCAATTTGATTTATTTGGTGAAATCTATATGTATATTGCTTAACTGCGCTACATAGATTTCCTCTGTAGGCCTTTTACTACAGCCTCCATGATAATGTCATGGATTTGCCTTGAGCCTAATAGATTGCATTGACATTCTAATATGTAATGTCATAAGGTCAGATGACAGGCGAGAGGTCATTTTTTCTATTAATAACATTATACTTGCCAACTTAATTTACGTTAATTTAACCAGGAAAGTCCCATTGAGATTCAGAATCTCTTTTTCAGAGGAGTCCTTGGCTAGGGAAGAAGCAATACTCTACTGCAGGGGTCCCCAACCGTCGGTCCTCCTGGGCCCAAAACCAAGTCGTGGGCCATCTGCTACCGGGCCCCAGGATTTTTGAAAATGTATTTTAGTTTTCATCACCACACCCTTGTGCTTTACTATGAAAATATCGAGGCACTTAACTCACAATAAACGGCAAATTCAAGCAGAAGAGCTAGAAATATTTACAATAAATTGGTTACACTCATTTTACATTGTTGTTATTGGTGCTACCCAACCTTGACTGGTCCCTGGAAAAGAAAATGACTTTACCTGTGATTATAAGAAAAAAGGTCGAGGACCACTGCTCTAAAGGACATGTTTTTAGTGATAGAGGAAACTGGACCACTCAAAGGAAAACTACGCAAACACTGGGAGAGAATGCAAGCTGGGCCACCAGGGAGCTAATCTTTGGATGTTTTTGCTTTGTGTCCAGAACGTGTTTAAAGAAATATCTAAAATATTTTTGGAACTTGCATAACTTTAGAACAGCTTTCTTCAAACAGAGAAGTGAAACTTTAGAGGACCACCCAAGTGCGGCCAATCAGTGGAGAGGCGACTAGCTGCAGACCTCTTTTGTCCCTCCCACCTCTCGCTACCGGCCGGAAGCAGCTCTACATATATAGACTGGATGCCCATACTCAGAATCTCTCTGCTTTTCACAAAGAACTTACCTAAATTACCTTATCCAAACCCAACCTTAGCCTTAACCTTCATAATTGGGGATTAAATGTTGAAAAATATAAAACATTTGTTTGGCCCGCAGAAAGAGCTGGATGCTTGGTCTTTGCAGTTAGACGCTTTTGAATATGAGAGCTGCTTTTGGCTGTTACTTCCTGGTTGATGAGACATGCAGTACCTAGCTGCTTCCCTCCTATCAGTGACAATCAAGAAGGAGGTGTTTTTAACCAAATCGAATGCATCGATAAAATACTTTATTATTATTATTATTATTGTTTTTTTTTTCAAAGGGAATAACCAAAAAGTATTTAGTTATTGAAGCATCAATAGTCATGTTGTTGTTTTATGCCAATGCACTTTGTTGGTCTTGTTGGCTCTAGAATCACTTCAAATATTCTCTGTGTTGTGTGTCCATATCTGTATTATTGAGTATGCATTCTTTGGAGCTTTATGTGTTTTTGTGAATGAGGAACAGAAAGTGAAGGAGAAGTAGGTCACAGAACCCCTCTGGACAAAACAAACGCCCGAGTTTTAGAGTTTGAACCCAAACCGTCTGGAGCCAGTTCATTCAGGCAGAAATCCATCCACGAGCAGCGTGTGAAAGAATCGCATTGTTTTAGTTTATTTGATTAGGTTTGGCAGATTTAAGGCAAAGGTGAGATGTTGAAAATGTATTTACAAAACTGCACATCTGCCTCAGTAACTTTCAGTCACACATGGACAGTGCAGTTCCCAAAAATTTTCAGTCTGGGACTTCAAAATAGCCATTCAACTAACTCGTGTGACCCCCACAGCAAAATGAAATAGATGTTGGTAATAATTTCAAACTGGAAAACCATTAAAACTGGGTTGAAATGTATATACTTTAGCTGTATGTTGCTTTATATGACTAAAATTCACTCAAATATCGTTGCTTTCAAGTAAAAAACAGACAAAATACTGAGTCATGATTGTATTTTGAAAACATTTGTCGACCATTCAGATGGCAGCCTGGGGGCCAAATGCGGTCCAACAAGATGTATGCTTTGGCCCAGCTTGATGAACAGGTCGTGTCTGCTGTTCTTAATGCACTATGTTATCTTAATAGCCTAGTGTAATATGCATCACTTGAACCAGACTGATTTAAACGATCAAGATCTTATTATTTAGATCCAATCCCGGCTCAGAAGATGTGATATACAAATATAAACTGCTCTGATTGTGCAGTAGCAAGTGTCAAGTCTGATTGTTGACTGACACTTGGTTTGTATTGGTTTAGTCTCATTTTATCCTGTTTTAATGTGACAGTGCCTTAATATTGATTTTGTATTTATCACACAGTGAATAAATAACATTTCCAACTTCTGGTTCAGTTTTGTAGTCTGGCCGTCAGACTATAGTATTTCGAAAAATCTGGCCCAATATAATACGCAATACACAATACACTTAAAACCCCTTATCATTTCGTCCTTTTTCCCCTCACACGTCCAAACTAGAACTAGAACTACAACTGTTTCTGATCACAAGCAAATGGATGGAATCTTTGTAAAGCTGTAACCGTGTAGTTTTGGATTCGGAGACTAAGAGGCTCTGATCAGAAGTGAGAACTTTGTCCTCACAAAAGATAAACAGAATCTAATTTCTGCCTACATTTTTTGTATTAGTAAAGCTGGTGTTTACAGGTGAGACCTGAATTACATAAACTTGGCATATTTCGTTTTTTTCCTCTGCAAAAGCTGAAGATAATTGAGGTAAAAATTAGTTTTAGGGACCTTTATTTTTAATTTTGGAGTAGAAACTGATCTTCCAGGTTTGCTGATTTAACTCTAAATAAGAATGTTCTTTTTATCTTTATTGAAGAAAAGGATATTTATAAAGAAAAAATGGAATGTCCCTCCGGGGGGATGGAATGATGGAGGTTAACTCTGGGTAGCATTCCGTGTATTAATTGAGAAGTACTAGAAACTTAGTAGAAAATAGAAGAAATGCTCTTGTTGTACATTTGCATCAAGATGAAGTGGCCCTTACTTAACAATCCTATTATCAGAAGGACATCTTGTCTCGATTGGAGAATGTCACCGATTTATCAAGCTTCAATTAGATCTCCAATCATCCATGCTACTAAATAAACCATCTCTGTGAGAGCCCTACAAATATATATTTTATCTTTTGGACCTATCATGTGTAGAACTGTTCCTTTGATTTTTTTTTTTTTTTTTAAGTAAATAAAAAACATCTACAGAACTGTGTCATATTTACAGCACAAAATCAGCTTTTGTTTGTGACTAAATTGCACATGGTGTTTAATTAGTGTTGTACAGTATTTGGTGCAAACTAGGCAAATGTCCAAGTTTAAAGTCAAAATAGACTCAGCTGACTGTGTGCTCACTGCAGTGACCAGTGCCATTACATGTGACAGCAGCGTGGATTGCCCTAATCATTGTTTGTGATCATTGTAATCACAAACACATGTTGTCTAACTAGTCATACTGCTCCTCTCCTCTCTCACCCCCTCCTTTCACTCCCTCCTTTGCTATTTTTAAACTGTGTTCATTTTAGGTGCATTACATTTCTGTTTAACATTATTGGCCTGCAAATTCACCTGTCTCTTGTGTGCGGTTTGTGAACTCATTGTGTATGAGCAAATATTTGAGAGTGGTTTACCACTGTCCTGCGCTGCAAAAACAAATTTCATTCAAATTTGTAAAAATTTTGACAGTTCTATAGACCTACATTGTCTTCCTTGTTTTAATTTGTTTCGTACTAAAGAAATTACTTCTTACTTTCAGTCAAATTATTTGGCAATGGGTTTTAAAAAAAATTTTGTTACCTTATTGGCAAATTTGTTTTCTAATTTTAAAATGATGTCTATGACTAATCTGAAACAAATCCAGATTTAAAATTTTGAATCTTAGTCATTTTAACCTAGACTTGATGTATATATTTTTGCAGTGTGTTTGAAATGTGCTTTTAGAGCTTTGGGGTTTAGAATCATTTTTCCCATCAATGATAAATTTCTTTATTAGGCTGACTACTTTTCTTATCAAGAATGTGTCACAAGCTTGTCTCTGTGGTGCTACTGTATAATTATTTTACCTGGAAGTGTCCCACCATGCCTTGGCGCTGTGGTGGCAGAGCAGACAGTGCTTTCGCCTCACAACAAGAAGGTCGCTGTGAGTCGTGGGTTCGACTCCCACATGACCCGGGCCTGTGTAATTCTGTATTTGCATGTTTCTCCCCGTGTCTGGGTCATTTCCTCACCAATAAATGCAATAAATATTTTTGCAAAAAAGAGTGAGACGGTGTGCGGGATTTCCTTTTTTCTACAAGTATCTGCCACGTTCTTACGCACCTGTCGCCCCTCGGGTGTGCGGAGCTTCTCCTTCAACATCGTTTCCTCACCAACCAATAACCTGCAGGTTAGGCAACACTTGGTGGCGGTCGCCACTTGTTTAGGCAAATCACCTCTGCTGAGCAGCCCCAGGGCTGCTTACTATCACTGGGGAGGGGGGTTACTGTGTGAAGTACTTTGGAAGACATCTGTCTGTGTAAATGCGTTATATAAAAAAAACATTCACTCAAGACCACAGTATGGCATTACAATTTTCAAATGTTCATATAGACAAAGGAGAAGTTACTACACATAATGATTACACCAACATAATTGAACAGGAGCATAATGTTGTAGGTGGCAAACTAGCCAATGTAAACGATATAACATAAACAACATCATAAGCAAAGAAAAGGTCATTACTTTCATTGTTAGACAGGCTCATTGAAGCCATATGACTCAGTGTGTTTCTCTCAGCTCCTGCAGACTGAGACATTGTCCACAGATGAACCGGATCTGGGCAAATAAGGACATGAATAAACAGGAGCATGATGTTGTTCAAAGGAGATGTACTGTTGGCTTCAGCCTCCAGCTCACGAGCCTGCATGCCATTATCCCATGTGGGCTGCTATTATTCCATCAAAACAGCTAAAGCTATCCCGAAATGGCCATTGTTAAGCCGTAACAATAACACAAATGATAGCAGAGTATTGCACAACAATTCAGATAAAGCACTATATAATTATGTTGCTTTTATAGCACAATGTTTGTCTCGTTTTCTGTTAGATTCAGACTTTGTGGAGTCTTAAAAAGTGTGAAAATTTGATCAATTCATATGAAAATAAGACCTTCAAAATATAGCAAAAGTTTTACTTAAAATTTGACTGGTAAAGTTTTGAGGAGAACAGTGAAAAAACTCCAGATCAAAAAGTATACCTGTACATAATTTTTTTCTTGATGTACGTAGATTTTGAATTTGTTCTTTCAAGGCAAACTATTTAAAGTTTTAAGTTTAAAGTTTAAATGGTTATTAAACTGTCAGAAATGTCTTGACATAAGTGGAATATGCTGCATTACTTAAACTTGGAGTAACTAACTTTTTAAATGGTAAATTAGTCAAATTTGTGTTTCCACTAAAATATGAAAAAAGCAGCACTTTGTGAAAACATGAGACCACTGAGTTTGAAAAATAAAGAGCCAAAAGCAGCGTTCTGATTAGCGCTGGATTTGGCCAATGGGTGGTCCTCTTCATTCTCACTTTACGGCTCGTAAAAAGAATTTTATCCAAGCCGAAATTGCAAACAAAAATGAACACATGTTGTTCAAGTCACAAGTAAATTAGTAAATTAATATTCGGAATTCTAGTTTTTGCAGGAAAAGAATAATAGCATTTAAATAGTTAAATAGTTTTATTTTGGCCACATTCTAATCCTAACCTTCTAAATTATTTGTGAACACTGTGTGATGTTTTAATTGAAGCATAATCAGATCTATGAAGCTAAGCTGTTTGGGTCTGGGCAGTACTTGGATGGGAGACCGCTGGACCCCCCAGTGGGATGAGTAGTTAAGAAACTGTTGTGTTCTGAAGACACTTCACCCACATTGGCCAGTATGGATCTGGTGTGTGAATCGTTGGTGCTGGTCAGAGAGATATAATTCAATAATCCATTGAATTATAGTAAGTAAGTAAGTAAGTAAGTAAGTAATCTTTATTTGTATAGCGCATTTCACAGACACAGAGTCACAAAGCGCTTCACAGTGAGATGAACCCCCCTCCCCACTCAGTGACAGTAAGCTGCCCTGGGGCAACTCAGCAGAGGCGATTCACCTAACACCTGGCGCCTCAACCTCCGACTACCACCAAGTGTTCCCTATGTAGCAAGACATTGGCAACAAAATGTCTTGCTACATAATTCAATGGATTATTACTATTATTAATTATATTAATAGTCAGTGCATAAGAATAGTTCCATAGTTTCTAAAGTGGGGTCTGGTGCCCATAATAATTTCACAGTAAGCCTATATTAATCTTTTTACATATAATCTAAGGGTAAAGCATTCTATATTTTGAATTGGGTGCAATGGGAGTCATCATGAAATCATCATGAGATCATCATCATCATTATTATCATCCTCATCATCATCCTCATCATCATCATCATCATCTTTATTATCATATAAGTTAGTATAAATAACACAAATGCTTTACTCTTTCAGACGACATTGCATCTGCAGTACTTTCTTTGGTAGAGCTCTCTTCTGTCTTGTCAGTGTACCTGTGGTTGGGAAACATTGAAATAGAACAGCATTTACAGTCCTCTCTTTGACATAAACAGTAAGAATATGCATTGGATTCCATGAAGGTCCATTATACACTGTGACATTTATTGGACATTTGCAATTTTACACTTGATTGGCCGCCTTGCCCAGGGATAATCCAAAGATGGAGGTAATGTACAGCCATAAAGACAATGTAATCCCATCACACACCTCAGCAGACAGATTCAGTGGGTATGGATGGATAGGTAAAGAAAAGAGGAGGGAGGCTTCACACTATTACAACAAAAAGCTTACGCCAGACGCCCACATTAAAAGGCTCTGCATCACGTTGTCGTCCGGAGAGTGGTAAAAAGCATGGCCTCACTTTAGATGGTTGAAAAGGCTGGTTTTAATTCAATGCAGAGCTGTTGGCTTCTGTTGCAGCCCCGCACATAGTGGAGAGTTACTGCCCTCTAGAGACTGGGTTTAGCATGTTTCTGTCTTGAGAGATTATAGCCTGAAGTACTAGAAAAAACACAGCCAATCAGCTCTCAGCCCCAAAAGTCATAATGACTCACAAGGCTCTATTTCATGTTGAAAAAAAAGCCTGTGGGTGAGTGAATTTAAAGGTGAAAAAACAGTAACCCTAAATACCCCAGCTGTAACAGACACGTCTTATGCAAACATTACTCCCTCATGCAGTAGGAGTTCTTTCTGTCAGATACTATTCTTTCCTCTGTGGTCCTAAGAAAACACTTTTCTGTGATTTCAGTATAGATCTCTGAGATCTCTGCAGTTTTACAGGTGAGGCTGATCTTTACACTGCAAACATGATTTAGGGTTTAAATCTGACACCTTCTTCTCGTAAATCCCTGGCTGGTTAATAGTGACATGTATTCGTTTTTGGTTGCAATTATGGTCAAATTAAAGTCAAACAAGAAAGTAAAACTGGAGTGGACCACCCAGGCACAACCAATCAGAAAGCTGTATTCGGCTTGTGAATAGAACTTAAATATTCAATTCAGACAGTACTCAGTGGTCTCATATTTTCACAAAGTGCTATATTTATCATACTTTTAGTGGAAAACACAAAGTTTACTAATTGACAACCTCAACTTTAAGTTAATCCAAGCTCACTTTGAGCATGTCTGCAACCAAGATTGGTTTATTTCACCTGTGTCATTTCTGTTGAGGCCAGTAGAGGGAGCTCTTCTGATGTTGAAAATACAGGATGTTTATTGGGGTTCCTGGGTTTTCAGACCACAAAATAAATAAAAAAAAATATTTGAATCTTCAGAGCTAGCTCTCACTAACCCAAATGATTATTTATTATTATTATTATTATTATTATTATTATTATTATTATTATTATTATTATTATTATTATTATTATTATTATTTTGGCTTCAACCACAGAACAGTGGTTCACAGAACACACAAAAGTCTATAGACTTTTTCACTTTGCTTTGTAAAAACTAAGGAGGACCACCCAAGCACAACCAATCAGAACCCTGCTTTCATCTATAAGATCTAAAATAGTTTATTATTAGATTCAGACAGAGCACAGTAGTCTGATTTTTGTCATAAAATGCTACTTTTACAGTAAATTATTTACACAGTTTAAGTTAGGTACTCCAGCTTTAATAAGACATTTTTGTGTCAAAATTAGTTTCAAATTCAACTATTATTTGTACCACTAGGTGGCGCCTTTGTACTACTTTGTTCAATGCAACTTGAAGTCTGCTCTATAAAATAATAAACTTAGACTTTGTTCTGATTTATGAACGTCTCCTCTTCTGCTTTCAGAGTCACTCTTAACCTTTCGCTGGTATTGAGCTGTTTTATGATCAAATGGTTTATTTCTGAGGAAGTGGAATTGCCTTGTTGCAAACAAAGTTCAAAAGAAAAATTAAATGCTTACCTCACATATAGGCTGATGACTGATACTTCCACATTTTAAATCCTTTTTGGACTCAGATACTTAAAGCCCATATGACAGATTATGATGTTTTTCTAATTTTGTCTTAGTTTGGTGTACTAATCCTTGTGGTAAATATTTATTAAAGTTTTGAAGCACTTAAGTTGCAATTTATGAAGAAATTGACAGATACATTTGAAAATTAAAGGAATTATTTGAGAACCAGAATCTCTCCACATATGTTGCCAAAAACCTCCAAAACTCGATCAACGTTGACATGATTTCACAAATTTTCCCATTTTCTGTATTGCAGGCACATTATTTTGTCTATTTATTGTGATATTTAATAAGAACACATGGTCCAGATGTAAGATCCAAGACAATCAACAAAAAGAAACAAACAAAAAAAGTACAAAAAAAAAATTTCACTTCTGTGTAACCTGTTAATCTGCACTTTAATCAAGACTGGATTATCAGACCAATGTCCAAGTGAGATCAGGACGGTCAAAAACATGGTCAGACAAGAACCACCTTGCATTATATTTAAAAAAAAATCTGCATAACTTCATCATCCCACAGCGAAGAACCACTTCCCTGTAGGCCAGGCCCAAACTGGCACCGCACTGCAATAAAAAGTGACCATTGCAAATAGCAGAGGTCGTCTAGGTGTGGCACTGTTTAAAGTTGAAACTGTAACGTCCTCCTTTGGAAAGAGTGGGCAGTCTGAACACCTCTGCAGACCTCCCAGGTTCACGCTTAAATGTGGAGGCATGTTTACTCTGCTCTGTACCACACTGGTTTGGGATGTGCATGTTTTCCTTTACATTACTGCCCTCAGGCGCAAACATTCAGACCTCTATGTTATAGACCCACTGCTGTTTAAACATGCCCTGCTCTTCAACCATCCTCTGTGCTGGCAACAACAAGCACAGACACCCAGAACAGTAGGAAAGTCTTGCAGAAGCTGGATTATTATATGTACTGGAGTATTTGAGTAAACTGTAACCCAAGGAGTACTTTTGACACTTTGATTGATTTGTAATCTTTAAAGGTGGGGCATAACTAACCTTTTTAGTTGTAAATGAGCAAACTTTCTCATTTCCCAAAAAAACAGAGGCACTATAATCAATCAGTTTGATGTTTTTTCAATAAATGACAGAAATTCACTTTTTAGGAAAAATGCATCATCAAAATGCATAATTCAAATGATAAATCAATCTTATCAGCCAAAGCATTCCAGTCAAAGCTTCCAGCCGGGTCATATTGTTTCTCTTCTAAGTTGTATTTAGAGGGATTGATGCATATTTGGCCACAAGGGATAGAAAATGTATTGAAAACTTCAAAAAGTGTTTGATGTATGCAGCGATCGAATCGAAAGGCCAGAATCAATCAGTTTTGATCATGCAATCATTGCCTTACACACTCTCTGTAGTTGTATACACACAATAATACAAGAATAGTCACAATGTTTGAAGAAACAAAGTGTGAACTTGTGACTGAATGTGCTTTATTATGTTGCGTTAACAACTGATGGGTTAACAACAGTAAATATGACTGTTCTGACTCACAAACAACAGCGACTTTGTTTTAAACATAATTTATTATGGTTTTACTTTGTGCCTTAAAGGTAAAAAAAAAAATTAATTTAGATAAACTAACAAAATCAAAAATTGTGGCCACAAAATTGAAAACTATATCGAATCGTGACTTAAGTGGCCACAGTCACTAAGAAATAGGATCTGGCATTTTAGCAAAGATTCACTATTATCAGAGACCGATTAGAGAGAGTTCATAACTGACAATATTATAATCACATAACATTGCGACAGTATCAGACTGCGGTTTACTTTCTCACTCATGTAATAAGTGGTGAAAAGTAGCACTCTGATTGGCTGTGCTTGTGTGGTCCAGTCTAGATTCACTTTGCTGCCTGTAAAAAAAACACACACAAAAAAAAACACTCACTAACCCATGCATGTTCCAAAGGATTAGTAAGAGCCAGGAAGTAGTTAAAAACAGATTTATACCGACTATTGTGTGAAATTTAGGCAGCTTTAAAATGAGTTGTTTACTGTTCAAAGCAAGTGTTTGCATTGATTTTGTTTACTTCAATAGATAGGGTTGTTAATGTTTGTCATTTGTAACCCACTTCTGCTTCTCTGTGTAGTTTTGCCCTGCAGCACAACAAGCTTTATTTCCCTTAGTAACGTAAACTCAAACTGGGATGTTGGTTTTCAATTGGTATTTCCCCTATTTTTCTATATCGAGACTGAAAATGAAATTCCAAATCTTAGGGAATTTTTTGTTAGATAAAGATTACAACAACCTACGCTTGTTTCTCCATGTAATGTTAAATATACAGCTTTAAATAATAATGTGGTTATGACCAGTGTTGGGAGTAACTAGTTACTTTTGTAACTAGTTACTGTAATATATTCCACTTTTCAGTAACTCAGTAGTGTAACTCATTACTTATAAAATATTGATAATATATTACTAGTTACAATCTGAGTAACTCAAGTTACTTTCATATAAATTCATTGCTTTTATATTCTGTTAAAAACGACACTTCAGGACCAAAACAACACTAAAATACTGTCTGTTGCTTAAAGGTAAATCAAATATTATGAGGAAAACGTGTTGTGACGTCACATTTCCACAAATTGACCAGTAACCAAGTGTAAATGTAACAGGATTAGTGTTGTATAATGTCTTAACAAATGTGTGATTAGCTCAAAGTAACTCAAAGTAACTCACAGTAGTGTAACTCAGTTACATTTTTGAGACAGTAATATTGTAATACAAATGTATTACATTTTTCTTCCTGTAACTAGTAATATATAATGTATTACAATTTTAAAGTAACTTACCCAACACTGGTTATGACCAAAATCAAGATACACTTAAAGCAGCTGTCATTTAACTTATTGTGTATGTTTGGGGTTGATTTATAAGTGGAAGTTTCAGTGTATTTATTCTTGGGATGTCTTTTGTGAATAATTGTCTTGTTTTCAGTTCATTTAAACTGTTGTGGTCATCTTGACAGTTGAATGTCTCTCCTAAAAAGGCAATACAGAAATCATTTTCCTTCAGGGCCGCACAAAATGGGAAATGAGTCGTTGCAAAAGAAAATGACAGGCTTCCCCTAACTTCCCTGGTAGAGTTAAAGTATCTGTGAGTGAGTGGTATACTTCCAGTTTCAATGACAATTTTAGAATAAGAAGAAGCAAGACAACATTAATTATAAACACGTATATTTTTGTAAAAGCCCAGTAGAATTGCTTTCTGTTTTATTCTCCTGTTATTTTAGTTTAATCATGGCTAAATCTCACATAATACTTAGCTAATCATGACAAACAAATAAATAAATAAATAAATAAATATGGCTTATGGGTATGGCTTTAAAGCACAGTTTTGGGATTTACTAGACGTAGACTAAAGATTTCTTTGATTTTCTCGTTACATACAATGTTTTTTCTTATGATATTTGTTTGAAAAATCTGTCAAGTGGCTATTTTTATCGTAACATATTAGCTCCACCGCTATTGGGCAGAGAAATACAGAGACGTGGTGTGATTGGCTCCTTTCACACTATCCCTGTGATATTGACCAATCACAGACGCGAGTGGGCGGGGCTTACTGACTGAACTTTTTCCTCCTCGGTTTGGGGTGTTGTTGTGCGTTTCTGCCACATTCAGCGGCAAAGATCGATCAAATCTCCCACTTCCACTGAGAATCCTGTTTGTATTGCCTGAAAAACTACTCCCTGAAGACACATACCGGTGAGTTGTCGACTTTTGTCAAGTTTTCCCCGCGCTAAGGTTGGTTTTGGGAACTTTGTACGCATCTTATCGCTCAAATCAGTGACTGTCAAATGTACAGTTCACATGGAGAAGATGATGCCGGGGGAGGAAACCTAACTTTGCGGACCAATTATTCAACATTAGAGAACCAAACTATAAATTACCATTGTTATTTTGAAAGCGTGACTTAACGATAACTTGTAAATAAATAATGATTCGTGTTTTATCTCATTTAGCTTAGCATTTTTGAGTGAATCCAAGCTCAATGAGTTGCTGGCTAGCTTGAAATTAGCCTAAAAATTAGCCAAAGTACCAAAAAATACTACATTTCTTCGAATAATACGCTTAGATCGTATTCACAGTGTCAATGAAATATATTAAAACCAATTTATGTGAGTCTGTGTGTCGGTTTGTTGCTTTTTGAGGTGATAAATCAGTGCATTTGTGTCGCATAGTTCTGCACGATCTGTCATCAAACTACTGTACATATGCAAGCAGGTGCCTCGGAGCTAAAGTCTACAGTTCATGGCCTGAAAATGTGAATTTCCGCAGCGTTAGAACAGGCCTTTTGTCTAAACCACAAAACAGCAGCTGCTTTTAGTTTCTTATCTTGATAGCATAGCAGTCTGCAACTCACTTCTGCTTCTCTGTGTATTTTTGTAACATGCCCTCAGTCGAGCAGCAAGCTTAATTTTCCTCAAATCCATTGTGAGTTTAGATAATAAAGGAAACGAGTTATTCTTTTAATGATTATCTGCGTTTTCCTTGCGTTTAGATTCGTCAATATACATAATTTAGCAAAGTAAAAGCTGAATTATGGTGAGTGAATACTTTTGAGTAAAGTAAATTGTAGTGCAAGTATACTATTAATAGAAATCTGAAATTGTTTATTCATTTTGACATTTGGATTTATTAAATCAGCTGTTTTTGCTCTGAAAATCTATTCACATGTGTTTTAGAGACTGCATAGTCCAGGCAATTTTACAGCTGTCAAAAACAGTTTATTTATCGCATTCATGGTTGAAGTTGTATCAAAATAATCTGGATTATACAAAGACTAATGAGACACTTTACCAAAAAAAAGTGTCACTGAATCTCTTTCTTCTATTTCACAGAGAAAAAAATTGTTAAACAAGAAAAAGGCATATTTTCTAATACACATTTTTTCATCTTGTTTTAGGGGAAAATAGAGTACAATAGTCTGATCTATTAGTTGGAAACTCCACTTAACATATTTAATATGATATACTTCATATTCCTTTTGAGAATATGATGTGTCCAGTATTTGAATGATAATATATGCAAATTATTCCAATTTGTTGCTTATTTGAAGACTGATGAAGAGAAGGGTCCCTGTGTTTTGTAGGTGTCAACAGGAATAATGAAGATATGTTTGGGTTTTGTTATGGGTCATAGGTCATTCAATGCTTGTGTTAAGAATGACGCTATGGCTTCTGCAACTTGACAACCTGCTCTCGTTGAAGCAGTGCGTACAATTAAGTTGCCACGTTAGATTTTTGACAGCATTGCAATTGGGATAAGTGGCATCAAGAAGTATGCTAACAATGGCAGTAGACATTGGCTGAGACCTGCTTATTTGAGTTGTGCTTGATTGTTGATGGACTTCCACATTATCCTCTTAGTAAAAACATTTTAACTTGACTTTGGTGATTGTTTTACTTAGTTTTTTTGGCACAGAATTATGTTCCACAAACTCTACAATAATCACGGTTTTGAATTTTTTGCCTTAAGGCACACTGGTGATCACCAGCACACTGTTTGAACATCAAATTACTATAATAAGGCTTTTAAATCTTAAGAAAATAATTATTTCATTATGTACAATAAACGCCCAAACCTTATACATGTGACGTGTTTGCTAAGTGAAAATGGCTCGGATGATTTTGTTGATTACAGGTGTCTTTTGAATTCTATGTTTAATTGTGCAGAAGTATGAGTCACTTTTAATGAATATGCACTCATCTGAAAAGCCTAGCTCCAAGTTATAAATGGAATGTGCTTTAGTGCAGTTCTTTCGTTGTAATGGCACTCTTTTGTTGAAGTCGACATACGGCAACAGCTGCGTCTCCAGCCCCTTTGCGTCTTTCTCTGTGTGTGTGTGCCTTCTCAAGTGTGTGTTTTGCTTTTCGGTTTGCCAGGCTGTAATTGTAGCATTTCTGGAATGCAGGGTTGAATTATGTGACTTAAACATGCTGCACAATGGCTGTTGTGGATGAACCTGATCTGTCTTGGAGCATGTTGAAATAGTTTGCATGTTTGCTGCACAGGCTGACATACCTTTATGCCACATTAGACACTGGGAGCCTCGAAGTCAAGATTTGTGGTCAGTTATGACGATGTTTATTGTTTACCTTTAATTAAACTGACTTTTGAGGCTACCCATGGTCCAATTGCTCCTGGTGGGTGATATGCCAAAACTTAGTTGATTTATTTGTTTTCTAAAGCTTACAACAGGGGTTCCCAAACTTTTCAGCCCGGGACCCCCAGAATAACCGTGCCACCAACTCGCGACCCCTACGGCAAAAATTCTATACTTTTGTATTGATTTTAAGTTACAAAGCCATTTAAATTAGGCTTAATTGTGCTTATTTTGACAGTGTATTGCTTTATATAACCCTGATTTCTCAAAAAACTAATTAAGTGCCAAGTCTTAATTACTTAATTATAAAAAATACATTTTGAAATCATCTCGCGACCCCCAGATTTTGCTTCGCGACCCCCGAGGGGTCCCGACCCCCACTTTGGGAACCACTGGCTTACAACACGATTGCTTCACAACTCAAGTAATTAACATGTTTAAATATAGCATAACATTAACAAGAGCAACTAAAAGTCTGAGTGATTAAGTTTTACTTTGATTAAATAAATCCTGTCACTGAAAACATGGTGGTTGACAAAAAGGAAAGCAGGGTGATACTGTTATATGTTTGACTTGAACTACAACTGCACAACCTGGAAAAAAATACATATTGTGACTTTTCCTATCTAGTATCGTGATTGTGATTAAAATTTAATCCTGTCCATATTTTAAAAATGACCAGGAACTACAGGATGAACAGTTTTGTGGAGAAAATCACAGTTTGTGAAGGACATTATGACACTTAAAAAATGGCAGTATTTGTTACTTGCTAATTGCATCCAAATATTTCTAATAGTCTTAATTGTGTTACTCACTACACTATTTGAATACTTTTTGAACAACCCTTTTATTTCTTATTTATTCAAATTGATTAAAACTAAAAATATTTGTGCTTTCCTGCCTTTATGTATGTTCAAACCAAGATACAACCTAGACTCCTTTAGACAGAAATAAGAAAATCATCTGTACCTTTACTTTACTGTTAGGCTTAGCCAGATCTAACGCAGTTATAATTTCTTTTGTAAATAATAAATCACTAGTATAATTATTATTGGCAGTAGAGCTGACTTTTGTGGGACACCTGAGGCAGCTTCAAGCATTTGTTCTGGAGATACACTTTGCCAAAGACAAGTAACACGTGTATTTATAGCTGCCTCTGAGGTCTTTAGCTCCTGGACAATGTTGTTCCTGCTGTCGAAAAAGCAGTTTGGTCTGACGCCATTGTGGCAGGGTTTGGTAAATAAATACTTGTCACAAAGAAGTTCCCCTTTTGACCTTGTCACTTTGTGGACCACAAACCTTATAATGCTGATTCCACTCAGTTTGACTCATATCTTTTCATTGTTTCTTTAAAAATGTATATATTAAATCAACATGTATAATAAAATATAGAAGAAAGTGTTAAAGCAGGAGTGTACAAACTTTTTTGGTCAAACAACGTATCCTTAAACACTTTTGATTCATAAAGATAGCTCTAATTGTATTATTCATTTTTAAGTACCAGTATATTCCCTTAGCAATTAGCATGTATCTGTCTCTTTAAGCAGAAAAGTCCAGTCTTTCACTTTAAATGCATTTTTTGTATAGTTACACTGATACATAATCTTCTTTTTGAGCAAATAATCTTTTGAAAAAATGTGATTTCAAATATGTTGTGAATGGTTATGACTTATTTCTATATTTGAGCAATACCACAGCGTTGCTATTACAAGCAATTGATTGTTTGATTCATCCATCATTGGTATTTCTTGTAAAATCCTTTCTCTACTGACATATAGTTGTGGGTACATTTCTATATAGGTTTCTCTGAGGTTTCTTTACCATATTTGTCTTCCATTTTGTAAACCACACATATAAACAACCCCATCTGTCACTTCTAGCTTCAGGACTGATTGTGTGAAGCTTTCCAAAACCTGTGATGTGGAGAAACAAACAGGAGAGCAGTGAAAAGAGCCGGAGACTTGACAGGCCGAGCACATGGAAGCTGGCGCAGGCTGAATGGACTCGCGGGGCTGTCTGTGTGATGTTTGAGAGTTTGAGTAGAATTTGAAAAACAGGATATGGCATCTCTCACACCCATGCTCTCACACTACTGCGGTTAGACGCTCGCAGTGAGAAGTTGCCTCCAGCCATGCAATGTTCCTCTAGACATACCTGCTGCGGGTGCTTGTGTTAAAATAGCTGCTGTACATTTCCTTAACATAAAGGTTAGCAGTCGTGTCACCCCCTGTGTTGTTTTCTAATGGAGGAAATGTGACTGACTACAATCTGTTCCAAAATAGTCTATGGACTGAAAAAGCAAGTAGTATTCCCATAGATTGTTTTGAAGCAGAAAAAAATGCATGTAGGACTGGCTGAATATTATTAGGTCAGATGGTAGGCATAACATTGGACTTTGCCATAAATAATCCAAAATGATAAGTCATACATTTTCAATCTGGTGATTTCTATTAGTGACTAGATCCGTTAACATTTGCATTGCAACCAAAAGTTTTAAAAATGTAAAAGCATTGAAAATGCAGAAATATTACATTTGTACCCTTAGTTGAAAGTCTACAACATCACTTTTTAAATATTTTTTTTATTTGGCTCTTAGTATTTTTCCTACGCCTCCCGTACACTGACTGCAAGGCGAGTTTGGTCCTAGACGTGTGCTAGTTTCTTGCCAAGTGCCTTGTACACTAGTTGTGGTCCGTTTTTGCCCCAAGTCATGCAGATTCATGTGGATTCCGGTTAGAATGCTTGTATTATGACTTAAAAGTCGCGTCAGACCTCTGCGACCTCCGGGATTCTTCTGCGACTCTCAGACATGCGCTTGCACTGCTCCCTGGTCTGTGTACAAGAGCGTATTGGTTTGAAGCACTTTTTAAATCTTCCGTGACTCGCTTGAGTCCCGACCCGCACTAAATTCGCACTCAGTGTGCGGTAGGGGTTACTTTAAATTTTGGATATCTTGAAAACAACATGCACAATATTATCTCAAATTTGATATCTATTGCACAACCTCTTAGCATTAAGTTTTTTTAGGGCTAAGAGGTACATTTCTTTATAAATTCTCTTAAAAGGGATAGAAGCTGTGCCTCACGTAGCTTTCCAAATTAATTGTTTATAACTTTTTAGAAAATTCTGCACATGTAAATTTATTTGCTTTGACACAGTTGTTGCTCCTCCAAAGTGAAAAATGAACTTATGTTGCACCAGACTAGCCACAACTGACCAAATCAGACTTTCAGTTTCTCTGTCTTTCAGACAGAACATTCTAAAATGCATAAGTGAAGTGTCTTTCCCAGAGAAGAAATGTTGTGCTTAAAGACAATTTTAGTATTCTGTTATCTTTCTATAGGCCTTTATGACATCATTTAAAATCAACTATATTTGTGTACATTTGGATCAGCTGCAGATTATTCCATCTCGACCACAATGAGCCATTCACAAGTTGAACAAATCTTCACTACTTAACACGGCTTATGCCTGAAACCTGAATATTTAAAGTGCTTAACCTGGAAACGCTCATGACTCACCACTTTTCCTCATTTCTCCATCTCTAAATAGACTCCGTGTGAAAGGTGTTCCTCAGGGCTCCGTGCATTTCCCGTTGACGTTTCACTTTTTCACATCCTGTCAGCAAAGTCTTCGGTTTCGTCAAGTCAATGTTTGGTCACATGAAGCAAGTTTTCGGATTTTTGAGCCTGAGAATGACAAAGGGAAAATAGTAAATATGGGAAAACATACCAATATGTTTATCATATTCAGTATGTGACATTGAAGATATTTGGGCAAGTAAGTTAAGCATGATTTGAAGCAGACTTTGGAAGAAGAAACTTGACTGTTTTATGTGTAAATGTCAGATTAGAATTATTGTTGGTGGTGTTCATTAAATTATTACCAAAAGCCATTTTTAAGCCATTTATTTTTAAGACTTGAAAAGCCCAAGCTTCATGTAGTAAATATTAATGACTTTACTATGTAAGACAGACACAAAGCACAACATAAAGTACAAATGGAAAAATGATTTAAAGGTTGTTGTTTTTTAGATCTCCTCTATAAAGTGTAATGTCAGTAGGAAAAAATAGACCACTATACGCTGCTTTCATCTAATTATTAAATATTTTATCTTTTCAAACTTGTAATGCAGAGCCGTTAGTCACTTTATG
Source organism: Mugilogobius chulae (assembly GCA_038363315.1). Taxonomy (NCBI): domain Eukaryota; kingdom Metazoa; phylum Chordata; class Actinopteri; order Gobiiformes; family Gobiidae; genus Mugilogobius; species Mugilogobius chulae. The sequence continues at coordinate 27,511,001 of CM076405.1, read as the reverse complement.
ACTTTTTGGGATGGGAACTGATTGACTGTGTAGAAAGAGGGAGGCCTGTTTTACTTTTTTGTCTGAAAAACGCAATTCACGCTAACAAACTTAACATTTTGAATAGATTTAGAACAATATTATTAAAATATATCTGCGAACTGACCCACATTTTAAAACAATCATCATATGTGTTTTGGAATTCGCTTTTGCAGATCTAAGACACAGAATTACAGAATATTTATAGTTTGGCACTTTTAAAACTGCAGCTTTTCTATTTACTAATTGGTTTCACTGTAATTTCAGTTTGATTTTGACACATTGTGCATCCCTATTTGTCTAGAAAACGTAAAGACAGTTGTAAATCTTGTGTATTTAAGGAAGGAACTTCTCTTGTCCAGATATTTTGCCTGAGTGAGTGACCAGAAGCCTTAAGGTCATGAAAACAGACTCGGGCGCTGACAGTTACGACAGGGTCAAGTATCTCCTGAGTCCGTCCTGAAGCCTTGAGCCAGTGCTACAGACCAACGCACTGAAATAGGTTTGTTTTTATAAGGAACTCTCCGCTGTGGCCCACTTGTAGCGCTGGTACAGTCACAGACCACCCCTCAGAGCTCCGAAGAATGCTCTCATTTGGTCCAGTTAAAACAATCACCCCGATCCCTCAGATGGGCATGTAGTCCATTAAATTCTGGAGGTATGTGCGCGTAATCACAATTTGTTGATGTTAGAATTCTTCTGGTAATCAAAGGCAGTGGCGCATGTGGTGCTTTCAGCTGATGCTGCTTTGAGCCGGGATCATGGTGGATTCAGTTTGCTGATCGAGCAGGGTTCCCACGCGTCCTGGAAAACCTGGCGAGGAATTTGTGGCTCTAGATTGTCAGATAAGAAGGAATTTTGTCATGTCGCAGCAACAAATTGTCATCATTTAGTTTGTTCTGTGATGAGAGATGATATTGGAATACAAATGTCACTGGTAATTATGATAATACCACACTAAGTCCGCTTTTTTTTCTACTAATCTCGATCATAGCATTGCCTGCAGTTTTGGCAATTAGGCAAATTGGCAAGTTTCAGACCAAAATAATCACAAACTGACTATGTGCTCAGAACAGTGGACATTTGTACATCAGCATGGATCTCCACTCTCACCCACTTCTTTTACCTCCTTCTTTGCACTTCACGCCTCTGTTAACCAGCTCCGTTTGAAGTGTTGTTGTGGGCTGAGTTTAGGGAGTTGGAATTGCCTTAAATTGAGGTAATATTTGGGTTAAATATAGGACTGTAGGTATTTAGTCGATTAATCAATGAAGTCTTAATCAAACAAAATTTGTATTAGTCGACTAATTATTTTATTGAGAATATAAAGATATATATAGATCAGCAGAAAAATGTGAGTTATCTGAAAATTTGGGTGCAAGTCATTGAGTTATTATGGCTAAATTAACATTTACACAGACAATATTGCTTTTTTGCTTGCAGTAGTGTTTTTGCTTAAACTCCAAGGCATTTTAGTTTTTTCAAGCACTGTCAGGGTCAGATAAATGAACAGATTCAAAAGATCCTTTTTTGTTTGACAGCTTTTGCAATGTCCCCTTTTATTTGATTAATTGGTCGACTACAACCCTACAATTCTTTTTGCTTTACAGATTGCGTGTTCGTGTTTCATTCGTTCTCACCTAATTTGTCTTTTTGAAGAGACATTTGAATCATAGAAAAGCAATTGGACTAAAAATACAACTCTACATACACAATCATGCAACTACTGGTTCTATATTCCATAGATAATTGCATTTTGGTGTTATTTACAAATAGAAATATAGTTTTTTATCAAATTTATACGTACATTATTTGTGAACATTGCAGCGACAATTAGTAAACTAGGGCTGCACAATTGGTCCATTATTGTCGTATAATTTTTTTTTCACAAACTACAAAATATGACTTTCTGCTTAAAAAATAAAAATTATTTCCGTACAAACAGGTCTTAATAGTTAATTATCACATTTCACTTTGTCAGTTCTCATCTGAACCAAATCTCTAAACTAGTTAGGTATTTTTCCCAAATCGTGCAGCCCTGTTTTAAACCGTAATTACCGGATGATTGGAGAGTACATTAATTGAGTCTTTAGCTCCAAAGCAGTGAATACCATGATGTCAGGCGTCTATAGCACTGGTCCGTTTGACACAGGGCTCAGTCACACTGGGACATGGCGACCTCTGTGTGTGCTCTGCCTTTGACATGCAGCACAGAACAGAAGTGGCATTGAGCTGAACGGAGGAGGAATTCTGACGCCCGCGCTCCCTCCGCTCCAGCCAGTTATGGTCACTACGGACTGCCTCGGAATACCAGCCGCCTTCCTTAACTTTCCAACTCCATATGGATTCTTCTATTGTTCCCCTGAGGCCCACCTTGTTACTGTATAACTGTAAAACTGTAACAGGGATATAAAAAAAAGTGTACATTTGTATTACAGTATTCCTATCTCTGTTTTGAATATTACTGTTGGCTAATCACACATTTGTCCTATTTTAAGTCACTGAACAATACTAATCTTATCACATTTAGAGGTACAGATTAATGTAAACAAACTGATCACGAAACTCCCTTTTCTTTATATATCATTGACTTTTGAATTAAGTCTACAGACACCACAGAAACATCTCTCTGTCTCAATTGCAGTGCAAAGTTGTTTTGCTCCTGAAGTGCTGCTGTCATTGGAATATCAATGAAGTTACAGTCATTTCCAGACTATAAGCTGCTACTTTTTTTTTTTTTATAAACTTTGAATTTTCAGGTCTATACCAAGATGCGACTAAATTATAGATTCTTTAAGACTCACTAAGGACAAGTGCGGCCTGTATATGTACTTTTTCTTTTTTTTATTGTGTGACTTCTATTCAGGTGTGCTCAATACTAGTGCCAACATGACGGTAATTAATTTGTGATAGTAACTGGAGTTATTTAGATTTAGATTTTTAATGCAATTACTCCCAACACTGATGTTGAGTTATATAATTATGATTCTGGAAAGAAGCGTCAATAAAGCTTGAGATTGTGACAGCTCGCATCAGTTAACTTTCTAATTTTAAACCAAGGAATAATCTTTTTGACAATGGTAATTAAGCAGATATTTTTTGCTTAGTCATGGTGATGGTTAGATAATTGTCTGTATAAGCTCAGTATATGAAAGTGTGAGACATTTGAGAAGTTTTGAATCTTTTAAATTGATCACTATTCATCAAGTATGCTATACCCAACAAGCAGAATTCACACAGAAAAGTTTGTCTGTTCTTTGCCTTTGTATAGCGCTTATGTATTTAGTTTTTCTTTTGACATTAAGTGCTGCGTTTGGTGCTGTCCAGTCCTGTTTTGTTGTTTGTTTCTCTTACATGTGTAGCTGCTGTCAGAATCCCCCTCTGTGGAGCTTTAGCGAAGGCCAGATGTGGAGGAGGAGAGATAGTGCTGAGTCTGTAAGGAGCAAGTGAGCGTGTGGGCAGCAGCAGCAGCAACAGCAGATGGGCAAGTATCAGGGAAAGATATCAGAAAGTCAGAGTTGTCTTTATGGTACTTTGTATGTATTATTTGTTTGCGTGTGGATGTATATCATGTTACGGTTTAGGTCTACGTTGAATAATTGGTTAATGGAGTCTTAGTTGACCAAAATGTTTTTAGTGGGCGTAATGGTTTATGTATTCTGATGAATGTGGCAGCAAATGGAAAGTATGAGGTTAACTAGTTAGGGTTGAGCGATCTAGTAAAAAATATAATCTTTTTTTTTTTTCTCATACTGATTGAACTCAATTTTTTTATTTGATCTTGATTAACCTTTTCAAAAACAAAAGAAACATGGCATTTAGGAACATAAGAAAAAACAAAAACTTTGAATACGTCCCTGTTATTTTATATATGTTTTTGACAAAAGAGATCAATATTCTGCCTCAAATGTTGACTTTTGCTTCAAACCACACCTCTCTGACAATGAATTGCCCAGCCCTAATGAAGTGGAACATGTTGGTAATCAGCTGTTTCCTATAATAGTTTTCTGTAATGTGTCTTTTTGTGTGCACCCACTTTTTAGTGGACTAAACCATTGAGAGGGCTTATCTTTAGTCAACCAGAATGTATTTATTCATTGAATCTACTGCAAAAGTTGTCAAAGTGACCTAATAGGAGTTCTGTGTGTTAGGAAGGCTACCCATACTTAATGAAAAACTGATAGTAAAACAACTTAGAGAAATTCATATTTCATCCACAAGTTCATATGGATGATGGTCTTTCATTTAAAGATGGTCTTTTGGAAAAACAACAAGAGGTTTTGGAGATTTTTACTGACTGATAAGAGGTCCCAGGCCGCTAAATGATCATACCTCCTGTTTACATGCCATATTTACATTAATGTACTGGTTCAGTTTTGTCACCTCTTCTGCCACACTCTTCTATTATTTGTGTCTTATGGTTTAATCTTTTAATCATGCTTTCTGAAACCACAAAAAAGCACAACGGCATTAAAAGTTTCTGCCCGCAATGCTTTCACAAATAGCACTACAGGTTTAGGTTAAAATAGTGTTCCTTTGAAAAGATTTATGACCTGTTGCATACATCAAAATGAAAGATGACCTTAATGTTCACATCCTAAACATACTCTACTCAGTTCTTGAAGAAAAACCCTGTTAACAGAAAAACATAAACATAAAAACATTTCTTAAAAGCTGTATTTTTATTTTATTTTTAGCAGCACTCTCCCTGCACTTGTCGTACTCAAACAAGAGAAAAACTACACGATGATGGGGAGCTTCATTGTGCCCATGTGGATTGTGCTGAGTAAATAGTCTTTCTGCTTTAGAGCATTTGTCCCTCTCCAGAGTCTGTGCAGTGTGAAGTGTTTAGACTCGCGCTCCCTGAACAGACGAGTGTGCAGCCGACAGTAGCAGCCCTCCCATTCTTGTTTTCCTCCCCCGCCCCCCCAGGCCCCTGCCATATTAGGACAAAACTCAGCCAGAACACCCCCCGCCCCCCTCTCCACGCCCCGCTGTCACATCCACTCCAGCGATGGCCGCCTCAGGGACATACAGCTCCCCTAACCCAGTTTGAAGGCCTGTTTCCCTGCCCAGTCAAAACAACACAGTGTAAATATGGATGCAAAACCCAAGGCTAGTTTCATTCCCTGTATATAGTTCAGTTTTTGTGCTCAGAGTTTCCTGTACCTTGAATATTGCTACTTTAGAAGAACATTTTGACTTGTGTCTAACTGTTCTGTTTCTGATAACATTACAACAGTTCAAATAGCGCAATGCAACTTCCTATCTTCCAAATTATCAGTCACAGATGTTTTAATTGACAAAACATGCTTTCTCTTAGTGAGTGGCGTTGAAACAGATTTGGCCTGATGATGGCACCTGCTTTAAGATAGAGACACAGATAGAAATATTGACTTCATACCAAAGAATATTTCAGGCAAAACAATAACACACATTATCTCATGGGGGAGGACTCTGCTAGAAAAGGTACACAGAGAACTTTAAACATAAATCTGTAACATACAAATTATCTCTTTTTATACAATAACAAAACTGCAACTCTGTTGGTGCGTTCCAGGCAACTGGGATATTTCCCACTTTCCACTTGTAAAAATGCGCTGGAACGCTACTTGAACTGGTAAATGCCACTTGTAAACTGGGACCTGGTCAAGGAAGTTTCACTTCACACACAAGATAAACAATCACCATCAAAAATGAATGTGATGAAAAACAATGTAAACATTATGATTGTTTAACGTTACTTTTGTTTAGCCTAGAGGTTAGCATTAGCCATAATGTTTACATACGAGTTGATTATGTTGGAACCATGGATCTATTATATTATCTGGATAGTTTTTTGCTAGCTTGCAGCCGTTGTAAATCAGCCTCAGTGGCTGCTCCATTGGTGCTACAGTGGGAAAATCCCTCTACTGGCTGTAAAGCATTTATTCACGAGCACACAGTCAAGTGTTTCCATAAAAGATCATCAAGTATGGCAGGAAAACATTTGGATAGAGGCTCATTATTTAGAATAATAAACATTGACATTAAAGATATCTTGCATAGCAGGTAACTTTATTCTCCAATGTTGTCTGAATGTTTTGAACTCATCACAGTGAATAGGAAGCTCGGAATATGTTAGAATTATACCTTTGGACAGCTGGAGACATTCTAAAATGAGCTACAGTTCTTAACTATTAATTAAGACAGTGACCTCGGCTACAACGCCTTTAATCATAGCATCAACAGTTTAGGTAGTAAATACTAAATATAAATATCTCTACGTTAGAGATGCACTGATTCAACTTTTAAACTTCTGATACTGATTCAAATACTTTGACAAGTTTCTGCAGATAACTCAACTGACACAATTACTGAAATTGCTTTTTTTTCTTATCAAAACAAAACAAGTCATGCAATGTTATGTAATTTATTTCTTGTACAAGTGAATACACTTTTTAATAGTATGAGATGTTCTGCATCAGCATCAGTCTGTAAATAATGTAAAAATAATTGAATGTTTCGATCCCAGTCAGACTAGTGCATCATTACTTTGTATTTTTACTTTATGTTATATAAAAAGCACCTGTTTTAATTAATGTCTGACTTCTCAACTTCTTGTGCTACTTGGTTCTGATTTATACTGACAACTTTCAGACTAAAGTTTTCTCTAATTGACTAATATTCAGCTGACTTTATAATTAGCCTCTTTGGGAGGTAGTTTCTCTTATTAAAGCGAAACCACGCGCCAATGTTCCGTCTCATATCCTATAATTAATATCTAATGTGTTTCTCGTCACAGTGCGGTGGAAGCAGAAAACCCTGAGAAGCTTCGGAGGTTGCTGGCTCAAATGACACATGTCACAACTCATTACAGTCAGTCTTTATTGATGCTATTTGTAACTCCCTGAGGCGTATGCTAGCTTAGCCAAGACTGGAATTTTTGTGTTTCGAAGTGACAGCGCCGCACTACCAGACTTGCAGCGGTAAGCTTTACTGTCAGCACCAAATGTTGTCATGTGATCAGCTGCCAAAAACATGCAAGGATGCTCAGCCAGAATGTCAGGGCAATTGGCTGAAAGTTGTTCTCCTCCTGCTGGGTTTAAGGCGCTTCACACTGGGTTTTTAATGATTATTTAAATTCATCATTGGCACTTTTTTTTGCAAGAAAAACCGAGAGTTCTTTGCATTTCTATTTGATCTTCCCAGCTACTACACACTTTTCAAATCAGAAAGATTTTCAGCTTAATTATTAGTAGAATTCTTTTCTTATGATTAAAGTGCCTATGACAACAAGTTGAACTATTATTTTCACTAAAATGAAGTTAGGATTATTATATTCAAGATATGTCTACGCATCTTACAACTTTCACCCCTATTTTGTATTTTTTGGGGATTGAAAATGTACTTTCTGTTCATAAATAATGACATGACGCTAGTTAGCCTAGCCTAGCAACCATGTAATAACTTGGGCCAAAACTCCTCTAATATAACGAGCTTTTTTAGCTTGAGAAACAGAAATACACTCACTCACATTCACTTTGTTAAATTCATGCTTTCCAATACTTTCAACATTTTTCAAGCTTTTCCTCAGACTTTTTCTTGATTCATGTTAAGCTATCATTTATATTTACAAATGGCATTAAACTATCAAATTAAGTTTAAATAAAATCATAAAAACCTGTCATACACACTTTAAGCTGAGTGTAAGATTGCTTTGAGCTACAGCTGTGTTATTAAATCAAATTTTATTTTCATATATGATTATTGCTGTAATTGGTTACAAAAATGGTGTAATCAAGTACATAATCATAATTTTGTGTTAAGCGCTTATATATTTCCTTGAGTTGGAAAAAGTATATCACAGTCAATTCTAGAATACATTTACAATTCTATTTCTGAGATAGCATGTCACCTGTTCCTTTTCTTGCTAAATTTGACCACCGAAGCAGTCAAGTAATCACTGTATTGTCAGTCATCAGTTTCATTTGCTTTGGTGCTGTGTAAAAATGTATTTTAAAGATTTTAGCAAAGCATCAACCATCTCCTTAAATGTCTGATTGGGGTTCAAGCAGTAAACAAAAATACAGAAAAGCTCAGAACAACAGGTTTCCAAGACTTTTCTTTAAAGTTCTTCTGCCAGTGTCATTAACAGTTAGAGGCCCACGATAAATAATGAAGAGTTTGCAAACTATTTATTTCACAAAAATATATATGTTTACGATCTCTTTAAAACTTTATTTACAAGTGTTTCTATGTAAATCTAATATCTACTGTCCTTAGTAGTTTTCTGAAGTTGACGGCCCAGGTCAGATCACGTAACCTCGTCTGAGTTTAAATAGTTGAACAGGAAGCAGATTCCACAAACGGCAAATCAGGTTCTGTGAGTATCGACTGTTGGCATCTTCTGTTATGTCAAGACTTGAAGATGTGGCCTCTGAATATTATATAACATCATGGCATAACAGTCATACACATCTTGATCAAATGTGCTGTACCAGATAAGAAAAAAAGGACTAATTTTAGACTACTACGACTACTACCATTTTTGGAGCATTATAGTTTCTGTAAACATGGTGTAGCTGGTTTTCACACTGCAAACACAATTTAGGTTTTAAATTTGACAACTTCCTCTCATAAATCTTTCGACACATGGTTTATATCTACATGTATTCATTTTTGGTTGCAATTACAGTTTATAAGCTTCTTTTTACAAACAACAAAGTGAAACTGGAGAGGACCACCCAAGCACAGCCAATCAGAGAGCTGCATTCAAAAAATCTTTATTATTCAATTCAGACAGTACTCAGTGGTCTAATTTTTTCACAAAGTGCTGCATTTATCATATACTTTTTAGTGGAAAACACAAAGTTTAGTCATTTACAACGAAAAAAAAATTAAGGTACCCCAACTTTAAAGTACTGGTACCATTTTAAAATCATAGACAAACAACAATAAAAAAAAAAAAAAACTTTTTACGGCAATCAAACATTTTAGTCTGCTAATGCTCAAAACAATAACAAACTCCATTTTTAGTGGACCGAATGCCCTTTAATAGACGTGGATGTGGCACAACAATTTTTCATGCAAGTAGATGCATTGATAATGTTTGTGCTAGTGAAACAGATTTTTAGATATTTTATTGAAAGGAGCACTGTGCAAGATCTTAAATGGAGGCTCTGCAATCACCTTTTCTCCGTGAAGATGATATTGTTTTATATGTGGCACATAATTGTTTTAACAATGTATATATTCGGGCATATGATGCTACCAGTCCAGGTTAAAAGTTAGTTCTGTGGAGAGAGATGCACCACTCTTAAAACATGTTTTTTTAAAATATTTTTAGAGTCAAATTAACATTATTTTGGAGTCAGACAAAGTGTAGACTGAAACGCTCCGCCTTTTAAAATAAATGATCCTGCATTTATTATGGTTACAATTATGGTTACATTCAGTTTTTTCTTGTCATTCTAATTGTATAATACCATATATAACATTCCTGACAAAGCATTAACACTCTGAGATAAACAGTTGGCTGATCCTCAATAGAAAAGTTATACAGTGTGCCTTTTAAATATGTGTTCATTTAGACACACTGAGGGAATAGTGCTTTAGTAACAATACCTAAATCAGAATAATACGTATTTTGAAAAGAAAAATGACTTGTTGGTGAAAGTGTTCGTTGTGTATTTTTGCAGACCACAGATATCTGGATGGACTTGAAGTGAGTCAGATGTCAGTTGCAAACAGGAAGTTCAGCTGTCACTATTCTCAGTGTTTAGCGACACAAAAGGAACTACACTCAGTTCCCACAGTGTTTGAGTTTTTGATCTGCTCAGAATGGATTTCCTGTGTCAGTGCAAGTTTATGACTGAAAGTTGACGTTTCTTAGTTTCAAATTTAAGAGGAGAGGAGTGTATTTTGAAAGCTGGAAAACAATATAATCAAGTTATATTTCAGGTGAGTCAATAACGTTACTGTTTTTTTTTTTCACCAATAGCTTGTTATGCATGTAAGCTACTCCCATAAGTCTGCGTATGTTAGCAGTGTGCTAAAATATTGATATATTGTGGTTGTAAATTTGTCGATACATTTCCTATACTCTGAGCTGCTGCGCATGTTGAATTTTTGGTATTTTTACTGACTTCATTCGAGCGACCTACAAGTTAAAAAAAAAAGAAAATTTCAAAAATGCTCATGAAAATCTCACATTCAGTGATGTCTTAAGATCCTCATTGATGATTGGAAATGCAAAGCTACAGAAAGGGAGGCAAACCCAAGGCACTCTTCATACAATAGAAGTTTTAAAAGCCTTTATTAATCTGGGCTAATTCACAGTTAAAATGTTATTTCTAAGAAATCTCTTCAAATAATATTTTAACGATAAAGTAGCCCAGAATAATACTTTTTAAACTTTTATAGTTTGACGAATGCCTTGGGTTTGCCCCAGTTTCTCCACCATACTTTTTTTTTTTGCACACACTGGTTCAACAAAGGAATATTTGGGTTAAAATGTATTTGGTTGTTAAAAATTGTAATACATCTACAAATGTCATGAGCAAAATCAAAATTTTATGATGAGTATAGGTATTCAGAAACCTTCCATCTTTAACTTTAGCGAGCAGTTCAATTTTAATATCCAAAGTGAGTTACAGTATACTAATCAATAATCAACCTTTTACTGTATCAATACTAGATGCTTATTTGAACAAGTAACAATAAGAACAATCTTTGAGTTTTATCAGAACTTGTTTTAGACCAGAAAATGCATTTTTAGTTTGTACTGAAACATCAATATATTGTTTAAAAAACAAACAAAAACTTGTATAATCTTTGTGGTATGTGATTCTGAATCTAGTCCTTCATGTAAGTTTAGTGACTTTACGACAGTCAATTATGACACGTTACTACTAACAAACACACCCATGTTTTACTGTAAGTACTTTCATTTCCCTGTTGGTTTTCTCTGAGCAACAACCTTGGCAAATCAAGCGTGTCGTATAAATAAGGTCAGATATTCTTGGGGAATATTGTAACTGACGTATAATTGAATCTTAATGCTCAGTTTGTCCCCAGCCCCATCCGTAAGCTGCGGCTCGCTGGACTGTGATGAATGCATTCAGCTGTTGCTATGCAGACTAAGATGCTCCAGACATCTCTTCATCGCTCCATCCTTCCCTTCATCGCTCCATCCTTCCAGCCCATTGAACCTCCTCTGACGCTTAGCCTTGTGTGAACCTTTGGCACTGTCTGGTCCCCGAGCCACAGGCCTCTTTACAACTTTGAACATGCTCCCTGACTTTTACATCAAATTGAATTACTGCTAGAAGTGTCACTATGTCATATGCACCGGGCTGCCAGATGCTTGTACTAGAACTCATCAATATGGTGACAATACAAGCAATATCACTTAACCAAACGGTGTCTTATTTGAATAATTTTGCAGCTCTATAGTTCAAAGAATTACAAGCTTTTATGAGAGCGGACTTGTAAACTATAATAATAATAAATTATGATATTGAAGCAAATTTAAATTCATTGCAATGATCCCAATTTGCTAACTACAATATTTTAAAGAAAAAAACAAACAAAAAACTTTGCACTGCAGTGTCCTGTCTAGTCTGTGTTTAGACCATTTGTTCATTCAAATCCAGATAGAAGACTAGCTTATCTTTTGGCTATAGCTTCTGTGCATGGCAGCCGACAAGGTTCAAGGATGTTTCTAAATTGGCTCTAACATTTATGTAAAGTAAGAACATTTTTGCAAGCTAATGCTAGCTAATGCTAAAGATTCAGTGTGTTTATTGCAGCACAAAGTATAACTGCATAATTTGTCAAAATTGATTTGAAAAGAAGAAAATGAAATAACCAATGTTTACATTGTTTTTGTGGCAGTTAAACCCCTCAGATTCACTTTTTGTGGTGATTTTTGATCTCTTAGGTGAAGTGGGATCTCAGTCGCAGTTCACATGTAGTATTTACCAGTTCTAGAGGCGCTCCGGCGCATTGGGAAAAATCCCAGTTCCTAGTTGCCTTGAACGCACCATTAGTTTTCTCATAGCTTAAGAGAAAAGAGAAATGGGGAAGTAACCTCCCAAAATGCACTGGAACACTGCTCAAACTGGTAAATCCTACTGGTCTAGGAACTCTCACTTCACTACAAAAGCACAAAGTGAATCTGTGCTTTCTAACTTTTATTCACCTTACAAGTTCAGCTGGGACATGTCTGACCTCCCAGTTGCCTGAAAAGCAGTATAAGGTCCTCATAATGGTGGATCTTTTCTACCTTACCTACATATAAAATAAAGACTAAAATTTTTGGCAAGTTTGATCAATCGCTGCTTTTGACTTTACAACAATTCTAAAATTTGTCTTTTTCTTTGTCTTTTTGGCATACGCCCCACAGTTTAGATCCTCAGTTTCAGATTTGTCGCTCTGTAAGAATTTTTTTTTATCACAGCCAAAACTTCAGCCTTCAATGATTCTTCCGTGACATTTGATATTTTGGTTGGTTAGTCCTGAGGTCTCCAGTGGCCCTCCTTCCAGATGTGTTTCTCTCCTCCACATGTGAATCCTGCTCCCCTGTGAGACTTGTGCGTGTCCTTGGGTCTGATGGGATGCTCCCGTCTCCACACTGAGGGAGACTGTGCTTATTCATGTAAATAATTGATTTACAGGTTCAATCCTCAAAGTCTGAGGACGTCAACAGATGTCACGCGATTATTACACTGTGGGTGTCCTGGTGCTACCTGTGTTTTTGGAGGAAAGGAAGTCAGTTTTAGGATTACAGTGACAAAGGAAATTGTGAAATAACTAATGATTGTTACAAGTGAATGACATGATTCAGATCAGATTGGTAAAAAGTATGTCATCGTTTATAAGAGTTATTGTTGTAGGCTATTCTAATTTTGTTTTGCAGAATTTTATGTCATAGGTCCAGGTGGTGACCAAAAGCCAGTTTAACCAAGTACTGCTAATAACATTGTAGTTTTACACATTTTGACAAGACCCACTAACTTTTTACTCTACACATTTTTGCTGCTTGACCACCAACTGTATTAAATATTATGAACTATAATGTTTTGAAGTCACGTGAATGCAACCTCTTGCCAAATATATGTGAAAAGACCCTTATTGTGCAACTCTGTCCTTCTTTTGGGCAAAACTATTTCATTTCTCACAAACTGTAAAGAACGGTTTAAAGCAATGAAATAGAAATGTATTGTAAACTTTCAAATAACTATAGGAAGGCAATATTTTCATTTTCACATTTTGACTTCCTCACTGGCGTCTTTGTCGACTAAAATGTGTAATATTTTAGTGGGATAAGAAGGAATTGAAAGCACTTTCCAAATCTTTTAAAATGTAAGTCTACCTGCAATTTTATCTGTGTTAATGATTATTTAACATGAGTATTTAGTCCAATCTTTGTGACATTACAAGTTTTGAAAAGGAGGTTTGTCCATTTAGTTGGACAATTACTAGAACATGTCCAATGCAGCATCATTTTTGATTAATAAAACTTCAAGGAGTCAGTGTTGTAGACCTTTTTTCTGTTGAGTTGACATATTATCTACCACCTGAATATTGTAATCGAAATACGCCAAAAAATGATTGAAATATCCATTTTTGTCAATATCACCCAGCCCTATTGCTGTGTACATCATCCCAAAATTCCTTCTTTTATGACTTGTCTTATTCCAGTTGGTACATAGCTATCTACATTAGTGTTCCAAAATCTAGTTTTAAGTTTCCATGTCCATGTAGTGTTGCAGTGGAGTTTACTTCTTTTGTGTGGTATTCTGTTGGCTGAACGTAAGCTCTTGTTGTGTTAAACAAACTATCTGAGATTAGAGTATGTGCTTAGTGATTATTCGAGCAGTAAAGCGTGCTGACTTTGTGCTAAAGAGGCTCTTCCTCTGTGAAAACACCACAAATACAAGAGCTGGATAAAATGTGCTCTCTTCTGCACCATTTGGCCCAGGGAACTATGGGATATGAAGTTCTTTGTACTACTGTGTAAACTCTGGATTCAGACCACTGGTTTGGAGACGTGATGACAACACTTTAACGCTGAGGTTTTTTTTAAATTTATTTAAGCTATTGCTAAGATGTAAAAAACTTGTCTTTGATCCATCTCTTGAGGTATTTTATCAATTTGAAGTTAGACTTTGCAGTGAATTATCTATGGAGTTTGAGATTCATTATTTTTAGTCAGTGCGCAGCTTGAGAGGTTGACAGCCAATCCATCTGTTTTGACATTTGACATTTATATTTTTTACAAGGCAAAATCAAATAAATTATTACAAGGAGATAGTGTGATGCTGTTTTTGTTGACGATGGTATGTTTAAGAGCAGAGTCGTCGTTCTTGTGACCGGACAATATCAGCCTTGAGCGGATTCTTTTGTCATTCTTCATAGATATGAAGAGGTCAGGTCTTGTCTGAGCAAGAAAAACACAGAAGTGCAGTTAATCAAAATGTGTTTAAAAAAAGGGGATACTGATGGATCTTTTTCAGTGGATATTGCTAAAACCAAAAGTATCTCTGAGGACATCTTCCCCTTTTCACGTTTCGTGTTTCCTCTGTCGTGTGTTTCCCCTGGTCTAACCCCCTTGGTCCTGACCAAGCTATCTGACTTTTATGCATACTTACGTTATAATTTACTAGCGTCATGACTTTTGGGAACTGGCTGAATAAATGTTGATTTCTTTTAGGAATACACTGATGCAATATTGGGATCAGATATCGACTTCAAACCATACAATTGTGCTTTCTTGAGTATATGCTATTGTTTCTGCTGATTTCATGGTTGTGCCTTTAAATGGAGTCACAAAAGTTGTTTTTGCACAATAAACAACAGTCCAATGACCTCATTTTGTGATAGGTCAAAAGTGGTGTAGCTAATTTTTACACTGCAGGTTTTTAATCTTACAATTTCTTTTGACACATTGTTACTATCAACATATTTTCTTTTTGCGTGCAAATAACTGGAGAGGACCACCCAAGCATAGCCAATCAGAGAGCTGCATTCGAGTCCAGATTAGAACTAAAATTCTTTATTATTCAGTTCAGAGAGTATAGGGTATGGGGATGGAACAATACACTTAAGTCAGGATTCAATTTTCGATTTTAAAGCCACGATTTTCATTTTTGTTTGATTTTGTTAGTTTATCTATATAATAAATTACATTTGAAACAAAGCCACTGGTATTAGTGCCCAGATTCAGAGCTTGTATTTATTAATCAACATTTGTATAGTAAACAGTAATATTTATTGTCCATATTTAGAGGTCCACTCATTAGATGTTAACGAAGCATAATATACATTCAGTCAGGTCTTGCACAATTCACGCTTTGTTTCTTCAAATATTGTGACTATTCCTCTATTACTGTGTGTATTATACAAGTGTGTGTATTTGTACTCATGCAGTCAGAGAAGTTAGTTACCCCAACTTTACTGAGTTATGAGAATAAAAAAAGCTACTTTTGGCCCTTATTTTAGTATTGACTATTGGGTTCTGGATGGGTGCATTCTTAGTTTCTCTTGTTTCAAGATCCTGTGATATCTAGGTTAAATGAACTCAGCATTTTTGTTGTAGTAAAGATAAGTGTCTTCCTTTCACTTAGACCAACTTTTTACTCCTATAGCAAACATTCTCTGGCCTGTCTTTGAATGTTGTAATGATTAAGAAAATGGTCTATATTTGAGCAAAGTACAGCTGCATCAAATAGAGAAATAGAAAATCACAATATGACAATTAAAAAAAAAAAAAAAAAGCCGAGATGAGCATATCATTCAAATTTTATCATCATACTGCCAATATTTTGTTCTTTGTACCTACCACTAAAGTGTCAGAATTTAATCGAATAATCATATATGAGGAAAATAGTGAAGCCATGACTGCCCAGTTGTTATATTAAAGTGTTCACATCATTTGTGCTGCAGATATTGCTTAGATAAGCATGAGAACCGTGCCATTATCCTTTAATGACTCACTGCGGACCCATATTTTTATAAAGTCCATTATTCTTCTCGGGTCATTGGAAAATTCCACATCCAATCAATGTTTCCTGAAAAAACATGTTTATTTTGGAGATGTGTGCGTGCGTCCCTGTCTGTGCCCGGCTCCACCACCTGCTGAGCGACAGACACATTTATGACTTTATCTGCACCGACTGTATGTCTGGAATGTGTAGAAAGGCTTTGTTTCAACTTTGGGTGGGCAGATATGTCGTATGAAAGTGACTGAATTTGGGCTGCTGCTGCTTTTGTGGTTTAATTAAGCAGAGTTGACAGACTGAGGACATCTGTCTGTCTAGCACATTGACAAAGCTGTTAAATGTTGAAAAAAAAATCTTGAATTAGAGAGGACACTGTAATAAAAAGCTGCAAGATGAAAATTGGAATTTGCAATGTGTGTAACTACCTCCACCAAGAATAAGATACTTGTATTCAGCAATAATACATCATTAGATCTATTTAAACATGTTTTGAAATACTTTGAATTTAGCCTAAGCATTGTTTCCATCAACTCTGAACACATTTTAAAGAAACATTTTTTGTTGTCAGAGAAAAAAAGTTTTGTAGCTTTTTTTGTTGTTATCCTAAAGGTGCACTGATTTTAGTGAAGGGTCAATTACTTTGTCTCCATGGAGATGATAATGCATTGCCTATAAAATGTTGCACAGTTTGGCTTTAAACTTGTATGTTCATGGAGACGATGTGGTGCTACCAAACCAAGTTAAAGTTATTAGTGTTTTTCAAAACTTTTAGAAGCTAAAACAAGTTTTGCTGTCAAAGTAAAACTAACATTAGCATGATCAAAGTACACTTTCTGTTTTTTAAGTTTAAAATGTCATTGTTTGTAAATTAATTTTATCTCAAATTTACAATAGGGCTGCAATAAGTTAATTGTTTACTAACAACTAACCAGTTATTTGAATAATCGTGAAATATATTAGCCATCGAGTAAACTTATATTTTGTCTATAAATATGAACAACCAGGATTCACTCAAATGACTTGACTTCAGCTTTGCGTGGCTCAAACTAGGCTTAACTCAGAGGTGTTCAAACTTTTTGGGCCACATTTTCAAACATATGGAGCGGATGGCCATTCAAAATTTTGCATTTGACCACAATTTTAATAAAGCCTGTTTGTTATTTCAACTATGATGATAGAAAAATAGCTCTAATTTGACATTAAAAACTATATTTATTATTTAGGCCAATCTAGCAGGATGTATGAGCGCCAAACAAAGTGGTCCAAGGGCTAATCAATGAGCAAAATGAGTTCTATTTTAGAAATATGTCTGTTTATTACATAAAAAATTGGTTACAGCCAGGCTTTTTAGTTTATTGCCGTCAGGAGTGGGTCACACAAATACAGTTCATACAATCTGTAATCTTTTTGTTGTGTCACTCTAGAATCTGTCAGTGAGCCTCTCTAGATTGAAATACTTCTAATTGTTATCAGCACCAGCAGATTTAATCAGCACTTAGCCTTTAGGGCCATGCAGTTGTACAAAGTGTCCATCTGTCCCGCTGCATCCGTCTGTCCCTGAGTGTGCCCTCCGGCTGAGTGGCAGGGGGGGGCGGATGGTGGCCCCACAGGGACACTAGACCTGCTGCTGTGTGTCTGACATGTACGCTCAGCTCATCCTGCTGTGTCGATGATCAGAGATATGACACTTTCACTTTCTTTGAACCTGGTTTCACCTCTTTATCTGCGTCTGCACATGTTAGACTTCTGTTTACATTCTCCTTGTGTCCCAACCTTAGACAACACTGCCTTTGGCATTTTTGCTTTTATTTGTTTGTTTTTTAAGTAATTTTATGCCGATCATTATTTAATTTTTTTCTTCCTACAATACACTAAAAAAACATTTTAAAATAAAAAATTGTGTATTTCTGATGTAGTCCTGATTTGATTGACTTTTATTTCAACAAGCTGCAAAGTTTTTAAGGGAACAATTCAATTAATAAAGATAAAATGAACTACGGATTTGGTCTTCAGTTGATTCGCTCCTTTTTGTTGCTGTCAATCATAAATCCTTATAAATATAATCAAAATCAAATCCAATGATCGATTAATCGACTAAACAACTAAAGAACTACACCCCTAAATATTTGTCAATGTTTTGAAAGAATAGAGATGCAGTTTTAAAAAAAATTATTCATGATATGTTTCCCACATCTGAAACTTAGTCAGTGGCCATCTACTGGCTGCGAATGTAATTACATATAATCAAATCTTGTCACATGGTACTGCTGCAGAAATGCTTGAAATGTGTTTGCATGATTGATGAACATAAAGAAATCTCAGAGATCTACCTACAGTTTGACAACACAGAGGCTAAAGAATAATATCTCCTTGACAAAACTCCAGCTGTGTTTTTGACGAGGAAACAATGTTTGAAGATGGTTAAAATCGTGAAAAAAGTCAGTTTTGCATAAGCTGCTTGTGAAGTCTAGTGCAATTTAACATGGATGTATGGACCTATAGACTGATACAGGTATCTGATGTTTAGTGATATCAGTAAACATTAGTGTACTGCTTTTTGGAGCTGATTAAACTTGTTTTTTGCTAACATTCACTAACCACTTCTCTGTTTTTGTTGCAGAGACGAAGACCAAGCGAATGCTCTAAACAGCCGCTGGAGTTGGTCCTCCACTGAAGGTACGTGTCCAGTCATGTTGTAGTGAGACTCTGATGCAGCGAGGATCTTTGTATTGAGGCCATTACACAGGATCAGTCTGCGCTCGTGTCAGAGCAGGAAACTTTCCCTCTCTCTGCTTGTTCTGGCAAACACAACAAAGACCCGCAGCGTGTAGCAGCAGCAGTAGGCCACTGTTAAGCAAATATATCAAGATAAACTATTACAAAAGAATGGATCACTTCTGGCTATGACACACAACTCTCAGAGTGTAATGTTTTAGATAAGAATGAGATTATAGTGCAATAAAGCAGCAAGAGTTATGTCTCACGTGAGTCTCAGTAAGTCACATTTGTGGCTTTTGGCAAAATAATTTTTTTACTTTTTCAACACACTTTTTACTTACTGTGTTTACATGGAGCTTTAGTGGTCTATATTATGTTTTTTTCCCTGATGTAGTAAAGCTAAGAAAAAGTTTTATCAGCATAGGTTGCAAGATAGGGCTGCTCAATTATGAAATAAATATTCACAAAATCATAATTGAAATCACGATGTTTCAAACGATTACTTGCTTAGAGAGACTACAGAGCATTAGCACACCGTAAATGCAGAGAATAAAAGATAAAATGAAATAGATGACAGATCTCACAGAAATACTGTTATTAATGTATTTTATGGTTATAAAGAAACTGTCTGGGACCTTCTTTTCCAGCTCAACAAAATATATGAGCATGTAAGAACACACTTTTGGGTTACAGTCACGATTACATCATTTTTGCAAACGATTACTGCAATAACTTGAAACCACAATCCTATTGCAAGATAAGTCACAATAAATCAAAATCATTAAACCAAATGTCACAAAGGCTAATATTATTTAGGTCAGTGTTTCTCAGACTGTTGCAGTTTGAGTGTTAATTTTACATTTCTTGGAGTTCTTCTCCTTTTTGAATGTCTATATTTCTGCGTTTAACAGATTAGACCACATTTATTTAGTGAATATTTTAATGATTAAGATTTCTCTAAACTGTTTACCTATTTTTGCCCAGCTTAACAATTTCAATGAAGTTTATACTTGTCCTTTGTCCAGCAATTAAGATATATGTAGCGTCAAGTTAATGTAATCCTTCATTCGTCCAGGATGAATACTACAACTTTTATCTGTCAGTTTCCTCATAATTTGTAATTTAACTGCTGTATAATTACAATCACAACAAACTAAGTCAAAATTTGAAAAATATCTGTCAAATGGGCTTTAGAATCAAAAGTAAAAGTAAAGGGGACTGTCCTGTGTCTATCTGTGAGACCTATCGTCATCATTATTGCCCTTTGAAACCGTTTACAGATCACTTTACAGTTTAAAGTTCTTAGTTCAGTCTTGTCGTGTTGAGCTGTAGTGAAAGAGGAAGTTCATAGTGCCTTTAATTGTCACGTTCGCCTGTCTGGTTTTGGACTGAAGCAGACATTTGACGTGTGCCAGAGAGATTTGAGCGGAGCCAGCGCTGAAGTCACGTGTGTAACTTTTGTTTGTGACACTATTTTGGGCGCACGAGCTGAACCGGATTACATCAGAATAATTGAGGCCAGAACAGGGCTCGCGTTGAGTCAACCGGTGATGAAAAGTCAGTTTTCAAATGACTGCAGTGAGAGTTTTCAGGAAGATTGAAATGGATATGTCTAGTCTTTTTTAGCTAATCGATTGTTGAGGTCACTATACTGTTTCATCACTTAACAATTTTTTTCAGAAAGTTTGATTTGGCGAAACACTGAGGAATAAGGCTGGGCGATATGGCAAAAAAGTCACAATTCTCTTGGAGCCAGATCACGATTTAGATTTTATCCCGATTCTTGTAGACAGTTTATTTTCTAATTGTCTTTGAGATAAGCACAATTCACTATCAATAGCTAAATCCAGCTGTCAAAAACTGACCAGTGTTGCCAGATTTTCAGCAAGAAGCAAGCAACCTCATCCCATTTCTTACACTAATAATGACTTTAAGACATGGCAACAAGCTAAAAATCTATCTTTCAGTTATATAAATTAATATATTTTAATAGATCAAACTTGAAAAATTGCTAAGCTTCATTCCTTTTATGACTTAAAAGCGCAGTCGAAAAGGAACTTCAAAAAAAGAAACCCAAAGTTGCTATGAAAACTTGGAGTAGAGTAATAGGTTGGAAAATATATTTGAACAGACAGATGAATCAAAAATAGAAAAAAGAAAAAGACGTTATGACAATTTAATCTAAAAAGCCGATTGTCAGGGATAAACTCACGATTCGATTTTTATCCCAATATTGTCCAGCCCTACTGATGAATGATGATAAGTTATTATATTGGCCCTCAAGCATGTCTATGTTTTAGCATGAGGCTCTTCAAAAAATTTGGACACCCTGAATTAGATAATATGAATGAAAACTAAATATTTTGCTATTGTTGGGTTAGAATTTTGATAAAAGTTAATGCGTAATTGTAATTGTTATGATTTTATACTGAGTCCATTCATACCTGGAACTTTAAGTTGCACTATGGAACTTTTCTGGTCTCCATGGAGACGTTTTTGTGTAGTGTGGTGGAGTATTCCCGCAGCATGAAAATACAAAGGACCATTGAAAATAAACATATCATTTCAAAGAACTCACTCACTCTATGCACCTCATGGTGTTTCCTACTCGTTTCCATGGCGATAAACATTTTCAATGCCAAAATGTGGAACGTTCTTGGCAAGTTAATAACATCTGCATGAAGTCAAACCAGAAAAGTTACATAGTGCGTCTACAAAAGTCTCGTTTGGATCCAAAACCAAAACAGAATGTAGGCATGTGCTCATTAAGGTTACGTGCTTTTGTATTGTAAAAAATTATGTAGTAATTATGTAAATATATGTAAGCGTGTTTGTAAAAGCCCTACTGGGGACAAACTTTGCAAATCACCAAAGGCTGCAGGGGTGGCCCAAACTTTTTTCTTCGGTGGGCCAAAATCTACGTATATGTCGTAGCGAGCCGAAGACCAAACATAATTTTGTTTTGCATTTTAAAAGTTTATTTAAGAAGAGATGATGATTAAATTGTGTTTTATTAAACTTTTTAAAATTTTCAGTGAAATTTTTTAGCTTCATTTATCAAGCATTTGCTCATGTGCAAAACACCAAAAGAGGAGCAAAAACCTGACAAAACTGACCTTAATCCTCACAAAGACACATGCAAAAATATGTGCAAAATTCTAACAAATAGCACTCACTCTGTAGCACCTGGATTGATAAATGTGGCCCTGTGTGTTCAGTTTTACAGTCTATGTAGTATATTTTCAGATCAGAAACCACACAGCAGAAATTCAAATAACTGACCTCAAACGTTTTAAGTATAGCTGACTTACTTGCTTAGATTACAAATAAACTCTTAAACTAGTTCAAGTAGATGAAGCCGATGTTTCCGTCTGTGTCCTTAAGTGACTTTGTGAATGAAATGCACCAGAAACTCGACGCACCAGCCGCCAGAATAACCTTGTTATTTAATGAGAATCAATGACACCACATTATTCAAGTGCAGCAGCAGGACAACAACGGGACACATCTGAATACACAGGGTCTACTTTTGTAAATTTACTGATTCACTGATGAATAAGTGAAATTACCCAAATACAACATCTGATAATTATGCAAAGAAAGCCACAACTAGGCACTATTATTATTGCAAAAATGTAATAACCATTGTACAGCTATCCAGTTTAGCGTTACCATTATTTGATTATTTAATATTTGATTATTCACATTAGTGACCAGACAATTGTGAATTTTTTATTTTTTTTTTCATTCAAGACGTTTTGCTTCTTAAATTTTCACTTATAGATTGAATTAAGAAGTTTATTATTAAGTCAAGTTTATTATAATACACTACCTGAATAATCACACACGCAATTACATGTAATCTGATAATCTTGAGATTACAGCAGTGTCTTTTGTATAAACTGAAGTGATTTATCTAAGAACATCAGATAACGTTTCGTGCACAATCATGATTTTGTAACTCTTACCTTAAGCTGGGGTAACTGATTTTTACACTGCAAACATGAATTAGGTTTTAAATCTGGCAAGTTCCTCCTCTAAATCCTTCGACACATGGTTAATATCAACATGTATCATTTTTGGTTGAGAATATGGCTTAAAAAACACTTCTTACAAACAGCAAAGTGAAGCTGAAGAGGACCACTCAAGCACAGCCAATCAGAACGCAGCATTCGACTTCTGATAAGAACTAAAATTCTTTATAATTCAATTCAGACAGTACTCAGTGGTTTCATTATTTCAGAAAGTTCTGCATTTACCATATACTTCTTAGTAGAAAACACAAAGGTTACTAATTTATTACTAAAAAAGTTAGTTACCTCAACTTTAATGTTTCAAATTTCAAACATTATGAGTCATTCTGGGGACAACATGAGCTTGTACTTACTCGTTTCAAATTAAAAGCACAGTCAGGATAACGATCAAACCGATAACTGATACAACCAGTATTCATAGATCAGTGCAAATCTATTTAATCTTCGTAGGATTGTGTAAGGCTGCAACAAACAATTATTTTGATGATTGATTAGTCGAGCAATTATTCTATCAGTGGTTTAGGACACAGATGTCACATGATTACAAGATATTCAAAAAATGTCATGCTGAAAACAGTATAAAATAATTTTTTCCCCCATATTGATCCATCTCGATTTCATAAAATTTTTTATTTAAAGTTTTCAAAGTTAAATTATTATTATTTTTCTTATTATTATGACTTTTAAAATATATACATCAATATTCTGCTTCAAAGTTTGGCTTTTTATCCAAACCAGTTATTTTTACTGACAAGTATTGGTTATTGATCTTTCACTTCCAAACCCCTAATCGAATTATTGACGATTCGACATGACAATCTCATTCTCACAATGTTTTGTTTAACTGTCCAGCTCATGGTTATGGATAAATTTACTGTCAAACTAGTGTTTACATCAAAAACTGTAAAATATAGTTTTTATTGCTCATCATCATGGCTGTTCATTCAGGGTTTTTCCCCAGTTTATTGCATGTTTCGAAACCAGTAATAGACAAGCTAGCGATTATTTGAATACTAAACTAGTGGATAATTAGTTCAATAATCAATGTGCTGCGATTAATCGATTATCTTGTCGCTGCCCTAGATCAGTGCGTCACTAATGCGTGTTGCTGCACAAAAACAAAGATGTAGAAATGATAAATACTTAAAACTATGTGGTATTTTTTCTCAGCATGCATGTCAAATACATTAATAACAGTTTGATGGTAACATACAGGAATAACCTCCCACAGATGTATCTAAATCCAGCTCAGCAGCTCCCCTCTGTGGTCAAACCTATGTCCGACACATGTGTAAGCGTGTAATTCCTCCTACATCTAGGGAAAGACCGTCGGACTGTTATGGAGCAGAAGAGATTTGAAATGTGACGAGGGGAGAGCACGAGTGAGTGTGTTATAAATGATCTGTGGTTTGTGACTGCAGGCTGTGCATAATGTGTGTGAGGATCATGTGCACAGCGAGGACAGAGACGCTTTGTGCTGCTGCGGCTGCAACACTGGAAACAAGAAAGTTACAACTGAGACAGGCCATATTGTTTCTTTGAAGAGTTATCTGCAGTTTAAGACTTTGTCGTGTTAGAGAGATGATTCTTACGGCTAACATTACAACAGTTATGTGGCTTATAAGTTGCTGAAGTAATACTGAAGCTTGATTATGATACTGAATAAATTCGATAAAGTCAATACCAACTTTGACACATTTAAAAATCTTAAAAAATTAGACTTGTAAAAAGTCTAATTTAGCATGGTTGGATTTTGCAAGGCTTAAAAGGTAGAACGTCAATATTTAATGGGAGTAACAGAAAAAATGCCTTTGATTAACTTACTTTTTTAAGGAGCCATTAAACTGAAATCATCTGTTTACCATTTGATTTAAGGTTTAGGATCACACGCCTTTAAAAAAGTCCAAATCTGCAAAAATGTGCTTTCATTGTCATTGCTGTTTTCTGTCAATGTAGGACTGTACGATTAATCAAAATTGCAATTTGAAATCTCTTAATTAGCTTAGCTAATTGCAAAAATTGGAATTTTCAAAGCATAATTTCCAGTATGAACTACAATACATCCTGTTGTTTTCTGCTTCAAAGCTCTTAATCCTATGACACAGAGGTGTACAAGTAAACAAGTCATAAAAAGCTTACATGGAATTTTTTTAATTCATTTGTCTGTTCCCTGACATATTTTTATCTTCCAAACTAGGTTAAAATGTGAATTCAGAACAAAATTCTATTACCAATTCCAATTAAATATTTTCTTACTGTTATAACAATCTGATGGCAAACCAATGGCACTAAAAATAATAACTTTTTGAATGTGGTGGTGAGGTTGTTGAACTGAACTGAACCCTAAAAATGTCATTTGCACTACAGTCAGTGGACTCAAATGACTGTCCTGGCCCCAATCAAGCTCATTTACAATCTCCAGGTTAAAATCATAATTGTGTACAATTATATAATATAGAGAGTTTCTGTATGTTTCTAATGTTAAAGAGTATTCAGACTTGGCAGACAAGAAGCAGGTTTTTTTAGTATTATTATCAGATTGAACAACAGAGATGTTTTAGCAATCACCAATACAATGTAATGATTGGCCGTTTTTCATGTGTTAAACTTACTGTTCCTTGTGCTGTTTTAATTTTTTTTTTTTTCACAATTTAAACACATAAATTGCTAGGTTTCAATTGGTATCAGTTTGCAAAGTATGTACACAATGAGAGCGCACAAAATCTACACACATGATTCAAGTTTAGTTATGGTTGGTTTGTTATTATTGCTGTTTAACTGTATTTTGTGCATTGTGTGTGACCAGTGTATTCCTCACCAGGTTTGCTGGAATGGGTAACCTGCTAAAAGTCCTAACAAGAGAAATAGAGAACTATCCACACTTTTTCCTGGATTTCGAAAGTAAGTTTAGCCGAGCAAAGATCCAAGATGTCCGCCGCTCGTCACTCTTCTCTCTCAGCCGGTTTATGCTGCTGTGATCCTGTTTTCACACTTTTTTAACTGGGTTTTGTTCTTTCTTTGCGTGATCACTTTTTTAACATCCTCGTCTCCTTTCTCTTTCTGTCTTTCTCTTCCTTCTTTTCCAGAGTCAAAATGGGGAACCTGTTAAAAGTGCTCACTTGCACCGAGCTCGATCAGGGGCCAAACTTTTTCCTTGACTTTGAACGTGAGCACTGCTTTCTGCTTCTGAGTTTACAAAGGGCTGCGTTCATGTCATGTCATAATAAGTACTAAAACATCCCAAAATAGGCACATTTACAGTATTTTTAATGAGCGTGTCAGCAGCTAGAATCAGGGTTTTCTGAATGTGACCCAGACCACTTTCATAGGTAATGCTAAATCTGTTTTAAAAAAACTGTCAGTCTGGTAACATTTATCCGACTTCTAGAGCTCCAAACAGGTACAATAGAAAATGGCAGGAATTAAAAATTAAACCTTTAAGTTAGGGCAGGAAAATATATTATATACAGTATATGTCGCGATATTAATGTGGAAAATTGAGAATATCGAAATATAATTGCGGCTTTCTTCTTTTTTGTGAGGAAGCCTGATAGAAATTAGTAAATTCCCAATGTTACCAGATTGGGTCATGACATTTTTATTGTTAATAAAAACTTTGAAGACCTAAAAATATGCTAAATGTATATATTTTTTCTCTGTAGTGTTTTAATTTTTGTGGATGAAGCTGGAAAATAGCTAAAATTCACCTTGACTATCAAAATTGACAAGCTTGAACACGCAATTTTTGTCCAATTGCTATAAAACCTTGATCCAGAGCAAGGTAAGGCCAGCCTGTGAATAATGAAAGAAACAAAGTGTAAGCAGAACTTATCAAGGTGAGTACGCAAAAACAAAAAAAAAGCCCAAAACACATAATTTCAAAAAATATAAACGCTAGCTTAAGCTATAATAATATCGTTATTGCAAATGTTCTTTTTATAATGTGATAAAAGTTTTAGGCCATATTGCCCTGCCCTACTTTAAGCTTAACCATCTACTGGAAACAACAATGGAGCTGGCTTAAAAACCATTTTTGGATAGACTTGTTATTTTTGGAAAGAAGTGGTGACAAATATTTATGGTATAATTTAGAAATAAGACAAAGATGACTTCCTATCTCATAACATCAGGACATTTTAAGGCCATGAAAATTGATTTGAGTTTCTTTATTTTTGCAATGTGAACCACCTCACAAAAAAATCTCACTTAAAGAATATGAAATCAAAAGAATGTGTCGAGCCTTATCGTTTGTTAATATTGTTTTCTACAAAAGTCACAGTATAAAGTCATGCACCTTCAACAGAATTTGATTGGAACAAAACATATGACAGAAAAACATTGTTAGACTTGTACTTTTCCAAATTCTGACTGCCATGACCAATATTCAATTACAAAGATATTACAGAGAGAACAAAGTGTTCTCAATGGTGATCACATCACAGCTGTTCGAATAGCCCCTCCCAAACGGATTTTTTTGACTGAAGGCTTTTGTTGGAGAATCTTTCCAAATAATGTGCACTATAAAAGGTGATGTACCCAATTTTTAATATTACGGTAAATAACTTGAACTCAACATAAATCTCTGATGAATTTATCTTATGAATTCACCTAAAAATTAGTCCGCAACATCCTGTCTACATCTCGTTTGTTCATTCAAATCCACAAAGTTTGTCTGTTATTGTTAGCATTTGTGGCTAGCTCTCATTAGCCTACTAATACATCTCGCTCCTAACAACTGTGAAAAAAGCCTATAACTTTGCTCACATTAGGTAGGTGAGCAAAACATGCAGACTGAAATAGCAGGTTTAAAATGATCTATTTTTGTTACATTTTTAAGGAAGCAAAAATCGGGTATAGCACCTTTGGAAATTGCTTATACTCATTTTTCTGTAACACTTTATAATAAATACACATTCATTTGCCTCAGTAAAGCATGAATAAAGCATTAATAAAGCCTTAACTATTAATGAACAAAAGCATAATAAACATAGCAAATAGCAAAAAAAAAAATTCTGCTGCTTTATTACAGCTTAGCGTCTGTAAATCAACATTGTGTCCTATCAAAAATTATCTACTTAAAGCTTTGGAAAATTATTTCAAAAGTTCTACATAATGAACGCAGCCTTTTATTTCCTTTTCTCCCTCTGTTTGGCTCTGGTCAAGGGTTCAGCTCATTCAGCAGTCTAACTTTGATTCTTCCTCTGCTGAATGGCTTTTTGGGCGACTCTGAAAGCTGCTTTTATAACTTGTGATTGATTTTAGGTAACTCAATTTGAGCAGTGCCAAATTGATAAAAAATGGAGTTGACCCTTGACCTTAGCCTCCTGCATGACCCTTTCTCTGTTTGTAACCTGAGCTGCATCTGTGTATACATGTTTTGTTTTTCTGAAAAAGAGAACATTGTGGGTTTATGCAGTTGCTCGTGTCATTCTGAAAGTAGAAACCTTGTGTTGAACCTCTTTTCTTTCAGTAGAAAAACAGCCCACCTCCAGAATGGCATTTCAGCTGCTGTCACACTTCAGTGGGTGCAGCAGGTCTCAAAACTTGCCTCTTTAACGCCTTAAGCCCAAAAATAAATGCCAACAATACGTCCTTCATTGTAGATTTTTATTCACACATCTAAAGCACTTAATCTTCCTTTAATTAAACATTGAGCATAATCAGAATGTGTATTTATTTTAAGACGATACAATAAGCCATAGCACCTTAATGCCCAGTCTTGTCTGAATTGCAGTGTATGACCCAGTTAGGACTGAATACTAGACGCCAACTATGATAATTTTTCATTTTTTGAAGTCCATCAAGGAGTTAAAGGCTCACTGTTAACTTTTTAGCTATAGTCATTTTAAAGCAGAACCAACTAACATGTTTACATTGTTGAATATCTTTGTAAGTCTCTTTGATGGCTATGTTTTGGTGTTTTTTCGGCTCTGTTGGAATTACATGAGTTCAAAGAGAGCTCGACTAAATTTGGCAGCATAAAATGTTCTTGAAAATGTATTAACTGCCTTATTTTAATACAAAAGACTACAGTTTTATGTTACAATAGCTACTCATGGGAGCCAAAGGGGCAACAATATCACGGCAGTTACTGTTTTAAATTAGGGCTGCAACTAATGATCATTTTGGTAATTAGATGGTCAGTTATTCTTTCGATTAATCGTTTAGTTTAGAATGCAAAAGCCACGTGACAAGAAGCTTTTTACAAATTTCGATCCAGACAAGCCTAAAATGAAATTAGACCATGAGTTCGTAATTGACTGAAGTGAGATTTTTACTGCCTTAAAACAGATTTGCCAATAGAAAACAATAAAAATGTGTTGTTTTGCATAAAAAACGAGAAAGACAAGCATTTTCTCATTTGAAAACTGCATACATAGCTACTATACTTGTAATAATCACATTAATCTATAGTTCAATTTGTAGAATTTTCAGAATCACAGTCATGTTTACTCAAATCAAGATCAAATTAGTAACATTGACATATTTAAGATTGCGGATTCCTTTTTTTTAGTAAAACATTTTCTGTGTCATTGCTGCCCAATTGGAGTCAAATAAAGGTTTTGTTTGTTTTTTCAGTTCATGCATGTTTGAAAGCCTAAAAAGACCAGTTAACGATTATTTGATTACTAAATTAGTTAACGATTAATTCAATAATTGATTCGTTGTGAATAATTTGCAGCTCTATTTAAGTGCAGCATGATGTGTTTTGTATAAATGTTTATTTTGCGCGTAAAACTCTGCCTGAATGAGTTTGCATAATCTGAAGATTTACCCTTTTGTGGCTTGGATGACGACCTGCTGCTGCTTATTGTCTGTGAAGAATCCAAAGTCTAGTGTTGACCATTTATTTCAATGAGATCATGCAGCTTATTTTCTACCTAGAACATTACACAGTGTGACATTAAGAGACTTTAAAGTGGCAAGATTTGAAAGAAAAAAAAAGTTTCAATGTTCCCAAAAGTCCAAATTATATGAAAACTGATTTGATTTAGATACACTGTGCAGATAAATTGTGTCATGATGTGTGAACTAATGTGTGTTTTTGTGTTTGTGTTAGATGCCCAGCCGACAGAAGCAGAGCGACATGTGTGGGACCAGGTAGACTCAGTGCTGCAGGAGTCTGAGAGCATCCTGTCAGGTCTGCAGTCGTATAAAGGAGCCGGACAGGAGATCAGAGATGTAAGAAACACTCATTAAAATATATATATAGTTGTTTTACTAATGATCCAAAGGCCTCTGATTGACACTTGCATACATTTACATCGTCACGGCATGAGATTTAGTCCTTGAGATAACATTTTGATTAAGTTATGCAGCTTAAGTCATGTTTTTGTCTTGATAAAGTGGTTTAGTAAGAATATATATTGTATGTTTCAGGCCATTCAAAACCCCAATGACCTCATGTATCAGGAGCGAGCCTGGAACTCAGTGTGTCCGCTCGTCATCAAGCTCAAGACCTTCTACTGTTTCTCTGTACGACTAGGTAAGTACTGTCAATACTCAGGCATGTTATAAAACTGAAACCACATTAAGACTGTTGGACATCTAGCAGCTTTTTTAGAGAATATATAGGCTTTTTATTTATCCACTTATGTGAGCCATGTTCTAACAATGTTCTGTCATTATTTTACTCAAAGTTGTATTTATATTGATTCATCCATGTTTCAGTAATCTTGTATTGTCCTGCAGCTGATGCAGAAAAGTCCTGTTTTCACCTATCGCCAATCCTCAATTCACTTGTTTGAATTTATTTGTGAATACGCATAAAAATCATATTCCAAGTTAAACATGGTTCAAAATTGTCATGTTGCCACTTTCCAACAAAAGCATTGTAAGTTATAATCTGCTGTTTGTAGCAATTAAACTCACAATGAAGAGGCAGGGCTTATCATTATTAACATTATTCTGCAATATTCAACAGGTAGTCAATGAACAAGTTTATATTTCTAAGTTGCTTTAGATCCATTTTTGTGTTTTACAATTACTAAATTGTAACCAAACTACTGCATGAAATAATTTATTTCTAAATATACTGAAAAGTCTGTAATTTTTTATATGATGCCTTTTAAAATCACCATTACATTATTCAGTCAATCCATTATCTTGAAACATTAAAATAACTGCTGTAATTGATAAGTCTGTAACTGTCTTGAAAACTCAGAAAGCATGAAACCTAAACATGGCCGTTTCTCAATTCCCAGTATGCAGACTCCGTACTCGTGTACTCCTGGGTAGGGACTTGTGGGAACAGACTTGGAGAATGGACTTGAGGAGTTCACAAGCTCGTACTCGGCTTTTTGAGTTTTGGAACAAGTGAACTTTATGACATCACAGGAAATACAGCTCACGTGTGCGCTCGACATAAAAAAAGTGAATCTGAAATGATTAAACAACAAAAGCAGCAGTATTGTTCATATTTCTACACTATTTAATACAGTTTTGTATTGTATAAAATATATAGTATAAAGTAGGTTATTCTAATAATTTGTTACAAAAGCATTATTTTCACTAAGCTAACCTGTATTTTCAAAATTACATTTTTAACATAAAATGAACATGATCATTCTTACATCATGATTATTGTAAATCTTGACTGATCATGAAAATGGCAGCTAAATCACAATGTATTAAGTTTATGTTAAATATTTGGGCTATAGACTAAATGAGCAGCCTAATTAAACAAGCACCAGTGATGCTCCAAACGCACACACAACCTGAGAAAATAAATACATTTTATTTGCATATTTTGGAAGCAATTATACTTTCTTCTACTTTATTATTAAGAAGCATATTTATGTAGTGTTGAGGACGACTTTTACATCTGCATGATTGACTGCACTGAAGTGGGCCGTAACTGCCTGACCGGTTCTGACCCGCTCCGTGTGTGAGTCTGCCGGTTCTGTGTGTGTGGCTTTGACCCGCTCCGTGCGTGAGTCTGCCGGTTCTGTGTGTGTGGCTTTGACCCGCTCCGTGCGTGAGTCTGCCGGTTCTGTGTGTGTGGCTTTGACCCGCTCCGTGCGTGAGTCTGCCGGTTCTGTGCGCGTGGGTTTGACCCGCTCCATGCGCGTGAGTCTGCCGGTTCTGTGCGCGTGGGTTTGACCCGCTCCATGCGCGTGAGTCTGCCGGTTCTGTGCGCGTGGGTTTGACCCGCTCCATGCGCGTGAGTCTGCCGGTTCTGTGCGCGTGGGTTTGACCCGCTCCATGCGCGTGAGTCTGCCGGTTCTGTGCGCGTGGGTTTGACCCGCTCCGTGCGCGTGAGTCTGCCGGTTCTGTGCGCGAGTGCCAGGCTGCTCTTCGTGCGCGCAGAGGAGGGGGCAGCGGGTGAAAAGCTGCGGTGATCAGCCTCCAGTGCGTGCGGTCTGAAGTGCATTGTGGGAAATATACTGAGCCAAGTACGGACAAGTCTCCTCCGATGCATCCCCGGTGAAAGGGGCGGATCAAGTTCTCATCCGGGGATTTTCAGCGGAGTACCCGAGAAGCGAACTTTGAATTGGAACAATACTTGTTACGTGGAGAGTGACGTTTCACAAGTCCACGAGCACACAAGTCTGCACAAGTACGTGGATTGAGAAACGGCCATGTATCATCCTGTAGGGCTGTGCAATTAATCGAATTTCAATTTCAGCTATGATTATTGCTCTAATTGATTGCAAAAATTGTGTAATCGAGCAATTATGAATTTTGGCCGAAACTCATACGTAAGCGGTCATATATTCCATGAGTTGGAAATGTCGGTCCTAGACAGTTTTTTTTTAGAAATGTAGAATATATTTACAACAGTCTTTTTCTGCAAAATATATGACACCTATTTCATTTTATCTGTCCACTTTCTGCTTTCAAGTGGCCCAATGCTCTAATCAACTAATCGTTTGAATAATCAGAATTTCAATTATGATTTAAATAATCGATTTTCATTTTCATAATAAACAAGCAGCCCTATCATCCTGTTTATATATTTTTTGTGTATATGTCCTCAGAGAAGGCACTCTACAGCCTGCTGACCTGCCTCACCTGTCCGCCCTACACACCCACACAGCACCTGGAGAAGGAGCAGGCGCTGGCTAAACAGTTCGCAGAAATCCTCCATTTCACTCTCAGATTCGACGAGTTAAAGGTGAACCGCACACTCCTCTTTTCACACATTTACATCAATAAGTCTGTAAAATAAAACTGCCTCACTCTACATACAAGTATTTTCGATTATATTTCTAAATTAATACTACTACAAAAATCTTTACTAAAGCTATATACCCCAGGTTCTTATTGAAATCCGAGGTAATCTGTGTTTTGCTGCCTCCTGCTGGATTTGGATCAGTCAAATTACTGTCCCAAAATGCTGTTTGCATTTTTCAATAAATTTTTCAGCAAACATGATTATTATACTAAATGTGTGTTCCAGATGAGAATTCCTGCCATCCAGAACGACTTCAGTTACTACAGAAGAACCATCAGTCGAAACAGGATAAACAACATGAACGTAAGAACCACAGAACACAATTCTAATGTATTAAGTTAATTATTTATTCTATATTTCCACCTTGTTTTATGTCACATGATTTATTTTATTCAATTTAAGTCTAGTGAGGAATTATTTATTTCACTATAAACAACTCAGAATGTGTTAAGTTGTTTGTATTTTCTACTTTTGACAGCTGGACATTGAAAGTGAAGTGAACAATGAGATGGCCAATCGGATGTCTCTCTTCTATGCCGAGGCCACGCCCATGCTCAAAACACTCAGCAACGCCACCACCAACTTTGTCACAGAGGTGAGAGAGAGCGCAGACTTAAAGGTGCAAACATAGACTCCATGAAAGCATGTTTCTGTCATTTAGATGTTTTGGATGCACTAGGTAAATAATAAAAATCTTTACTTTAAGAGGTGTTCCTTTATTTTTCCCACATTATGGCAAAAACAAGGTCGGAATTGAGGGGACCGTCACTAACTGACCTCTGTAGGATAAGCAGATGTGAACAGTGCATTCATTTTTATTAGAGAACAACTGCTTTATCACTCTCTATAACTACAACAGCAAATATAAACTTAAGGAAACATAATGTACCAAATACAAATCTAAGACATAGGAATGAATAAAGTGATCCTAAGGTCACAATTTGTAATGTCCTGCACTGTTACATAGCTGTGAGCTAAATGTTACCGTGATGCTAACGCCGCCTGATGTATTGCCATTGCTACATCATTTTTTTTTTACTTCTCTAACATAACGGCACATCAACAACATCTATTTAAGCTTTGTTGTGACTCAGTTTGAATTAGTTGGGCTATATATAATATAAAATGTAGTATAATATAAAATAAGATTCAATAGTTTGTCACTGTTACACTAACAACTAAATTACATTAGCGCACTCATCAGTCAACATGGCAATGTTTGTACTTGCAACTGTAATTGTTCAGTGCAGAAATGCATTTTGCAATGTCTGTATACAAAACACTTTGTAAGGCACTTGAAACATGTAAACATAACAACGCAAACAACATGACAAGAGAGACATATTGAGGTAGTATATCAACAGTAAACCGTGTGTAGATATGATTGAGTTGCATCAATGCAAACTAAATACACTCTATTCCCCAGAAAATATCTGTAAAAAGGTAAAAACTTGTTTTTGACTGAAGCAACCCCAAAGCAGGCCACACCCCAAACATAATGCTTTGCTGACTGTAACACACAATTATCATTATTAACTATGTTTTTAGTATGATTTTAACTATTTCTACAGATTTTTATGGTTGAGTTTTTACCTCCAGAAAGTTAGTTACTGTTACAGTGCAGCAAGTAAATTGTGTATGCTATTATCTTTATGATTTTGTTTTTGAAAATGTTGCAAAAAAAACAACAACAAAAACAGATTCACATTTACACATTCAGGAAGGAATTCATGCTGTCATTCCTATGATTTCCACAACACTAAGGGAAACTGTCTATTCATGCTTAGTTCATGTGAATATGAAAAATAATCGATCATCTGAATTTTACAGAGTCTAAAAGCTTTTAACTAAAGCAGGCAGCATTCAGAACATCAAAAATGAATAACCTATGGCTGACATTCTTCAATAAAACATTTCATTTGCAAAGCCCTGAGTCGTGATATTATTAGATGAAACTAAATGGTTCGTTCCAGATGTATTTGACTCGCTAACCCTTGAGGATGATTAAAAATAATTCTGAAATAATAATTCCTTTGATATATTTGCAGTTGGTAAAGCTTTTCGAGTGAATAAATCTAATGGTTTTGCAGAACAAGACGCTTCCTCTGGAGAACACGACAGACTGTCTCAGCACTATGGCCAGTGTGTGTAAGGTCATGCTGGAAACACCGTGAGTTCACATTTCACACTTTTATTTACAGTTCTGTCATTTCTACAGATTATTTGTCAAGCTTTTCATTCAAAAATCATGTTACTGAGATGAAAATATAAATCCTTAAGCAAATTATGTCCATGTAGCGGCAGATTAGTGTAGCATTGCTGACATATTTCTCTGTCTTGTGTGATTTGCAGTGAATACTCGTCCCGGTTCAGCAGTGAAGACACGCTGCTGTTTTGTATGAGGGTCATGGTGGGAGTCATTATTCTGTACGATCATGTCCATCCAAACGGAGCGTTCAATAAGCTCTCGAAGATTGACGTAAGACTGAAGCAGAACGACTCAAACTGGATCTGTTTTGGATGTTTGTAATGGTTTCTCTCTGTGTGCAGATGAAAGGCTGTATAAAAGTTCTGAAGGAGCAGCCCATAGACAACGTAGAAGGTCTCCTCAATGCTCTCAAGTACGTTACTTTAGCATGAGTTTTATCTGTTCAAAAGCTTCAGCTAATGAGTGTAATTTCACTCCTGATATTTTTCTGATCTTTTGTCTACATTGCATCACATTTTAGTTGTTGGGTGTTACTGTAGTGTTCGATTTAAGAAACATTATGCCATCATTTTTGGACTATAAGCCGTTACATTCCTGCCAAATGAAGATTCACTGCAAGGTCACAGATCTGGTGGCCATTAACACATTTCTCATAGCTTTCCGTTCATTTCTTATTCCTCATAACATGGCGTCTGTGTAAATGTGATGTGTGTCTTTTATTGTGGCCAGCCCAAGATACGCATTTACAATATACATTTTGTCTAATCAGCTTTTTCATATGTCACAAATGCAAAACTGAAGGATTACCTCAACAAAAGAAGTTGTTCTCTCTAATACTGATTTAGATTTGTGATTTAAGATGAAGTTTCACTGTGTATATTTCAGTGCAGCTCATAAAAATGAGAGCAAACAATTATTGCCTTATGCTTGCTCATACAAGAGGTTGCCTCAGCTAGTCAGCCAGCAAAATATTTTTGTATGGTCAATGTTAGTCGCTCACTCTCATTACTATTCCAGTGTTTCACATAGGTCAGGGGTCTACAACCTGCGGCTCTTTAAAGACTCCATTGTGGTTCTTTGCACTTGATTCAAAAAAGGAGCTACCCTATAAAAAGTTAAGAGAGAAAAAAGAACATTCTGTTACACTGTATTCATAACAGGGGCACCTAAAAACAAAATAAAGAATGCTTCAGGAATTAAAAAAACATATTCAAAGCTCCAATCTTGGCAAATCTCCTCGCGCAAACCGAAGAACAGCAAGAATATACTTTAATATCAATAGTTTATCTGACATACATCAAATCCAATGACTGCTCAAGCATTTTGTAAAATGTGTGCAAGTTTAGCTTTTGTTGCATAGATTTTATAATATTAATTCAAGTCTGGTTCTTTCTGATCAATTCAAGAGCTGCTCTTTTGATGTTAAAGGTTACAGACCCTTACCTAGTAGGTTTATGATTTTGGTATGGTGGATTTGACAGCGTATGCTCTCTGACGGAAAAACAAAGTTTACTTAATCTGAATAGACCTGTTGATAATGTAATGTACTGTATCTGTTGGTGCCTTTAAATGCCATTTAAAGCAGGTAAACAGTTGTGTAACTGTGTATCTTTTTTCATATTTTAGCACATATACAACATAAAAGTAACGTTCTCAATTGAAAAAGAAAATGCATAATAATAATACATTGCAATTAAACATTCATCTTTAAACCCTTTTTTCTCTTCAGCCAATTTGCTACATACTTTCTCCTTTCTGCTGTTGCCCTGTGTAAATCCTTAATTAAGTAATGTTACAGTCCTAATGAAGTTACGTGATATGTTTCTCCTCAGATTCACGACGAAGCACCTGAACGACGAGTCCACTCCCAAAAACATCCGGGCCATGCTCCAGTAGTGTCGGCCGTGTTCCTGCTTTTTTACTGTTTGTAAATGGATTTGCAGAGGCTCCTCCTGATGGGACCTCGTTATGATGTATATGTTTACATTATTTAAAGATGTTAATATGTGTGGATCAGCCATTCCCTCCAACTTCTTCACTCTCTTTGGACTTTTCGGAAATGCAAACCTGAACGGCCTTTTACTGTTGGAACATTTAAAGCACAAATGATGGACACCAGTCAGCCTTATGCTACTAAATACTTACAGGACATATTATTAGGTACATGTTTCCACGTATATCTTCAATGATTTAGGTAATCCACAAAGCTACAGACAATTTTCTATCCAGATTTATAACCTCCGGCCCAATCACATTGCAGCAGAGTTCAGCGGACTGTTGGCAAAGACAACAGCAAGTAGCTCGTAAATCAATGCAGCGGGCTAAATGCTAACATAATGCTAGTGCCGCCTGGAGTATTTTAACATTAACAACATCCATTAAGACATAGTTGGGCTGTAAATATACTTAAATCAGCAGAAAACATCTTAACCCTCTACCGCATAGTGTTGCTTTTAGGCAACAAACCACTTTTTTGGCTTGGACACAGGCCCTTTAAGTTTTTTTTTTATTTTTGTTTTTTTATAATGTTAGCAGACATGTTTCTGTCCAATAAAATCAGAGGCTGAAGTGGGTGTGCACATTTGACTGAGTCTGAAGCAGTCATTTCTGCAAGCAAAGTCACATGTGACACAGTGCTAGGTAACGGTAAGATAAATAACACTTTTCTCTGGGTTAAATTGGAATAATTTGATACAAAAAAATATTTTAATGTCCAGAAATATGTCAAGATGCACATTTGATTGTTTACATATAATTTTTACTTGTATGTTTATGCTAATACTGTGTTTTAGGTATGTTGCCCTAGGGCAACATCATGCAGATGTAGCACTTTTGTTGGGAAAAATAGTGCTAAAGAAGAGATGTGTTGGAGTGAATAATGAGTATTATTGCTTGTAGGAAATGGACATAAAAACATTTTATGGGTCCAAGAATGAACATGGTAGGGAAGTTTCATCCGACAGTGAAGACAGTGAGCTTGAGGACGAGAGTGATAGTGGAGAAGAGTGGCTCCCTGAATCAGGTTTGACACTCAGTGTAGGTCAGGGGTCAGTCAGGGTTCTGTAAGATGTGTGTTGGTGTGTGTGTGTTGGGATGAAAATGAGGATGAGGATGAGGTGTTTGAACCAGAGGAAGACAATGACTGGAGAACACCCCATAATGCCAACTTCGCCGACTATCCTGAATGGCAAGGAAGCCTTCCGAGATCAGAAGATTACTTCAAGATGTTTTTTTCAGAAAATATCCTGTCAGTGATCACAGAGCAGTCAAACCTGTATGCTCTACAGGTTTGACTGTTGTTGTTGTTGTTGTTAAATTTTGTATATCTCACCTGCTCAGGGACTGCAGATGGAAACTAGCTACGGCTAAAATCTGGTGCAAAGCATCTTCAATGTTTTTGCACACTGTCCCTGTTAAATAAACTAATAAACTAAACTAAACTAAACAACCCAAGCAGACCTTTAAACTCAGCACTAAAGAACTTGAACAGTTCATAGGTACTGTAGTCTACATGTCACTGTTTGGGTTACCAGTCACTCGGATGTTTTGGTCCAAGGCCTCTCGGGTGCATCAAGTAGCTGATACCATGAGTCTGAACAGATGGGATGCCATCAAGAAAGCTCTCCACTTCAACGACAATGAGGCAATACCTGCAGGAAGTCCAGATCCACTTTACAAAATCTGACCACTGGTAGACCATCTTATTTCAAAATTGCAATCCATCCCAATGAGTGAGAAGCTGGCTGTGGATGAACAGATAGTTCCCTT
This sequence comes from Mugilogobius chulae, assembly GCA_038363315.1. Lineage (NCBI taxonomy): Eukaryota > Metazoa > Chordata > Actinopteri > Gobiiformes > Gobiidae > Mugilogobius > Mugilogobius chulae. The sequence continues at coordinate 27,472,091 of CM076405.1, read as the reverse complement.
CAAGGGAAAGAATAAGAACAAGCAATATCTACCAGCCAAACCTAAGAAATGGGGATACAAAATACTCATTTTAGCCAGCTTTGAAGGTATTCCACATAACTTTGAGATCTACACAGGGCGAATAGTGCAACTCCTTGAGCTGGTAGATATAGGTGCAAGTGGGAACGTCATTTCTCCTAAATTGGCTCTTTTTTAGGTAAATTTTAGTATTATGTTGAATAAAACCTTTTCTGATACATTTTTAGATTATTTTCTCCTATTCCATTCAGTATTGAAAACCTTGGTGTTTTAGTACCCTCATCGCACACTGTTGCCCTGAGGCAACAAACCCAGATTTTTGTGGGGGGGCGTGGGGGTCAAATGTTATAATTGATATAATGTCAGGGACCCACAAGCTCTCAAAAAGTATCTTGAAATATTTTTTTCCTCCTAAAATAAAAAGTCATGCAGTAGAGGGTTAAAGAAAGTTGCAGTTTCTAATGAATTTTTATAGACTTTTGCCCATGAATTTCTGTCACAGCAAGTTGCCAACTGTATCTGTAGCCTATAATTTAAACTGGAAAAAATCCTCAATGTTCTATTTAGCTTCAATTCAAAAACTCATGAATACACAATACACTTTAAAATTGAATCAATACGATAAAAAAAAGTTTTAATGCATTTCTATTGATTAACGGACATAGTGTCTAAATGCTAATGAGGTTCACGTCTTTATGACAAAAGCTATAATTTTTTCCGTTTCTAGTTCCGGTAATTTGGTGTTCTTTTAAAAATTATGGTGTTTTCTGAACTCAGCAATTCTTAATTGAATCTAATTTGTATTTTCTGGTCTGTTAAACATTTGATTGAGGTTGGCACTGGCAAATTCTTACTGACCTTAGTACAAAGCTACTTATAGGGATTATGCTCAATTTTTACAATAAAATAACTTAAAATTATGTCTTGTTAATGTATCTATTCAGGTGAAAATTAGTCTGTTTGTTTTTGCTGATGAGTTAATTTATTGTTGTTAGCATTGTGGCTAACTGCTGTTAGCATACTGGCAGGTCTGGCTCCTAACAGCCGTGAAAAAAAGCTTAAAACACATCACGATGAACAATTCAGAGGCTTAAAGGTGGAGTAGCTGATTTTTACACTGCAAACATAATTTACGTTTTAAATCTGGCAACTTTCTCTCAGAAATCCTTCTACACGTGGTCCATATCGACATTTAGTCATTTTGGTTGCATTTATGGCTTATAAAGTTCCTTTTACAAACAACAAAGTGAAAATAGAGGACCACCCCATTTCAGCCAATCAAAGCGCAGCATTCAGTTCTTTATTAGAACTAAAATCCTTTATTATTCAGTTCAGACAGTACTCGAAGGTCTAGTTTTTTCACAATGTGCTGTATTTACTATATTCTTTCAAGTGGAAAGCACAAAGTTTACTAATTTACAACTACAAAAGTTAGCTACCCCCACCTTTAATACATTATGTAAGTGAGCAAAACATATACCGGGCGATTTTGCCCCCGCCGGTCTTATACTTAAGCGCAAAGCGCAAAGAGTTCTCTGTGTTGGCCGCTATGAGCTCCAGAGAGCAGCTCCAGCTCGTGGCACGGCTGCTCTGCCTAGTCTGATGCCAGTTCAATCAGTGAACCTGCACAACATAACCGTGGAGCAGTGCAAGAAGTTCACTGGAAATAAGAAATAATAATAATAATCATATTTTGCCATCAATTCTAATTTTGTCAGTTATGTAGTTAGAACAAGCCACGTTAAATGCAGTTATTGAATTAGGCAATATATTTGTAAAATAAAATGGATTCACTTTTTAGTCAGACTTGGCTTCAATAAGTTTGTTCTATATGTTTTAACAATACAATGTTGTGTCGACCTAAACTTATAATAAAAATGATCCAATGCTCGTGGTAAGACTTACCTGAGAATCTTGATCCGTGCGTGAAAAGTTTATGATAAAGCAGCGGCGTGTCCTCGTTATAATCCTTTTGAATGAGACAACTGCCGGTAAGCAGGCTCCCGGTCCCGGTGTGATGCGAGCGGAGGGTCTTTCGTGCGTGACCGCGTCTGCAGCCCCTGTACAGACGAGCGCAGGGTTGTGTCCACCTCGGGTCGGTTCTCTGGATGCGCGCCGTGGTCCAGGTAAAGCACAGCGCGGGGCTCTGGTCCAGACTGTGCCAAACGGTTCCGCGCTCTTCCTCGTGCTCACTCACAGTGGTCACCGCCGTAAAATTGACAGCCTCTGGTCAGAAACGTCCAGCGGCCTGGTGTGCGTGGCCGCGACCCGCACTGACCCAAAAAGCGCTGAAGGGGCCGGACCTCACGCAGCACCGTGCTCTCCTGCTTTATCTCTCTGCTCTGTCGTGGGCAGAGCTGCATTCACACTTAACACTGTCTCATGTTCACTCTATAATCTAAGTCTTTTTTTATATTAAGTCAACAGGCTTTATGTAAAAGAAAATACATTTTTTTAGACAAAGTTGTTAAAGTTTGTCATTTGAATAGACTTTTACCAAATACATTTCTATTATTACACTTTTTCCCAAACTGAAGCTCTTGTAGTAACTTTTGCTGTGATATTAATGCACTGCTTACGTGTCACAGACATGACACGTCTAGGCCGTTCACTGAATGAAATTGTACCCCACACATCTGGCGGGCACCACACCTGCTTCACTCACGGCGTAGCTCTTGGAGAGAGCGCACTAGAGGCCAACAGAGGAATAACTGTCTTAACCGGTCCAAGCGGGAAGTCTTAAAGGGGCAAGATCGGGCGGATAGACTGATTAAATTTAATTATTTCAGTTTATTTACATTTTTAAGGAAGCAAAAATCAGGTATAGTACCTTTAATATCCAGCTTCTATTTAGGTCAATTTTAGCCTTGTTTTATACAAAATTAACTCAAAGTATGAACTTTCTTTTCACTTCTACATTTATGCACTGAGATGCTTTATATTTGCAGATGTACCTAATAATCTGTCCAACTTGAATCAACCATGAATTACTTCTGCCTTAGCTCTCCTCCGCTTATTTTACATTCTAGTTTGATGCGTAAACAATGAAAATATGCTAAAATAATACAATGGTTGCAGTAAAGGGCTATGATGTTTAAACTTTTATGGTTATTATTCTGACTTTTTTTTATTGTTCAGCAATCAAACCCCAGCCACTGTGAACACGAGGTTTTGAATGAAGAGGTGAATGATGAGTTTATATTTCCCTATACAGTTTTATTTAATCGTTCTGTGCTCTGATTGGTTGGTTGTGTTATGTTTAAGTAGCTTTCTAAACCTGTCCAGTTTTGTATCAAATGTTCTTTAAAAAAAACAACCAAAAATATTCTAAATAAATTACTTTTTAACAGTGAAGATCTGGAGTTTGGATTATTAAATTGTGTAAAGCAAAAGTTAATTGTCCACATTGAAAAACCTTAACTTCGTTTTCTTCTTGCTCTTTTTCGTCAGTTTTTGAATGAGGATGTAGGATAATGTTCAGAAGTGCCTAATTGGATGATTTTACTATTACAGGCGTTCTATTGAGGCGATCTTCATGGATATACTTTAGTTTTATGCCATGTGGAATATTAAAGCTAAAGGAACAAGATTTTTATGAAAATGAGGCAAAAAGGAGTCAATTTTAGGGAGTAGCATACTTACTATGTAACTTTTATTACGTATATTTACAAGCTTAGCTGATTAACTTATTTTTACGTTATTATGTACTTGTTGTACATAATGACACAGAAATGTATTTTTTGGACCTGTGAAGCTGTTTCAATGACCAGGAAGTAAGCAATGTGAAAATATATTTTAAGATAAAATTAGCTTGAGTGGTTAAGGTGCATTTATTTGATAAACCAAAATTAGTTTGCTCCCTAATAGATATTCAAGAATAAAATTATCTTTGCCTCAAGTCTTGACACCACTTTTTCAATGTTTAACATAATTGGCTCTGTGCACACAAGTCAGTTGGCTTATTTTCAGAAATCCTAACTTTCTGTCGGCATGTTCATTTCCTGTTTAGTTAATTTCTATAGAGTTTCACTGAACAGTGAATTGTTGGTGGGTTTCTCTGAAAATACTTTACAATTGAGAGTATTTCACCAAAAGACCAAAGTGTGTTTATAAAAAGATGTTAAAGTCGGACAATTTGAAAATAAACAGCTTATCCATAGGGTCAATTGGCTGAGTGCAGTTGTCTTGTTTTGGTTTAAAATACGACATCCTGTACATACAACGATTTCCTGTTCAATACTCTTCAATGAGGTTTTCACTCCATCAGTTTAAAACTAATAAATCCTCTTTAGATCAGACAGTTGTGGTGAATGTTACAGAAAACATGTTAAAGACTTTACATATCAGAGGAATATTTCATCAGAGACACTTGTGTGTTTAAAAAGAGACATAATTGTGTCTAAATGCTAACGCTAACAGGAAATGGTTGTATGTACAGAAGTTAGCATTTTTGAACAATCGCAAGCCAACTGAAATTCCGTGCACACACCCCATTGGCTGTGTGCACAAAACTTCAGTTGCCTTGTGTACGTTCAAAAATGCTAACTTCTGTACATACGACTACTTCCTGTTAGCGTTAGCATTTAGACACAAACACGTCTCTTTAAACACAGAAGTGTCTCTGGTGAAATATTCCTCTGATGTTTAAAGTCTTTAACATGTTTTCAGTAACATTCACCACAACTGTCTGATCTAAAGAGTTTTTATTCGTTTTTTGAACTTATGTAGTGAAAACCTCATAGAAGAGAATTGAACAGGAAGTGGTTGTGTGTACAGGATGTACTATTTTGAACGAAAACAAGTCAACTGCACTGAGCCAATTAATTTAAAACATGATAAAAACTATTCAAATTACTGGTAAGAATAAAATTAAGAATTCAATTGTAAGCGAGTCTAGATAATGAATTTATGCAGAGCAAGAAGAAAGACTGGCCAATTATACATTGTTATTACTTCTAAATTATAATTATTTTGTAAAAGAGGAGATGTGTAAATGATGCAAGAAAATGTGGTCTCTCTCGTACAGTTCAACAGAGAAAAAACAAGCATGAACAATATGTTTAGTAGATGTGAATCTCAAAAGAAAAAAAATGCATTCAATGGTAATTGTGTTTGTTAGTCCAATTTGGCGTTCTTTATAGTAATGTGTTTTTTCTCTTTTAACTGCTTCCCGTACAGCTAAACTCAGCACAATAAAATATCAAATCTACATTCCCAATCCATCATGACACTTCTAATTTATCATTACTTTTTTTCTAAATTATTTACATTGCAGTGTGTTTTGCAAAAGTCCATCCTGTGACAATTACATGTTCTAGTTCTCTACAAGCCATTTATTTGTACAGTTACAGTATTTTCACCATTAATAAGTGTATTCATTCTTGTTTTGTGTTTGAATTGGATCTTTTGTGTTATGTACTTATTCAGTTCAAGTGTGTGGAAGTTTTTTTGAAAAATCGTGTGTATATATGACATTTTAAGGTGCGCTGAGTGGAATTTAAGATAAAACTGTCCTGAAGGATGCAAACGACGACTGTGCTATGATTTGGATGTTTCGAATTATGTTTTGTAGTTCCAGCTTGAGGCTCCGATGCACTGGTTTTGTAAAAAGTCTTCGTACAGAATGGGACATGTGTGGATTTGAAAATAAAGACCATTTTGTATTCAAAACACTTTATTCTCATTATTTTTTCTTATTTTACAAAACTCCTTGCATTGTTCAGAGATAACTAGTAAAAATTGCAGTTTAAAAAGTATAACTCTTCAGGGTCAGTGTATATTTTTGTTTCGTAAGAGCTGGAGAATAGAAATGATCAAATATCCACAATAATCTTTAGTCATGGTCTGTGCTGCGCTGAATCTTGGCTGTAGCTCCTCCTTCGTCCTGATGGAGACGTCACTGCTCTGTGTTCAAAGTACTCACAGTCCAAGGTTGAATGAAATCCAATAAAGGTGTACCTGAAAAAACACACACAAGGGGAATTATCAACAAAACAGGAATATTGATATTATGACCTAAAACTATTAACATTTAGGTGTAATAAAAAAATTAAACCATAGTCTGCTATATCAAATTGTTGCTGACTTGGAGCAATATTTGTGCTTTTTAGAGTATCAACCCTGGATTTAAATGCCCTTAAAATAGGTTGATATTTGCATATGATATTTTTCAGTAAAACATAATAAACATGATTATATTTAAGATATCACTAAACATTTTTGCTTGTTTTCACCCAGTTTGGCATTTTTTTAAAGTTTTTTTTTAATGTTTGTAATTGTCTTTATTTCAGCAACCATGACATGTAAAGACAATTTAACAAAACATAAGGGCACAAATTCACATAAATAACACAATAGTTACGCTTTGACAAATGATAAATCATTGTAACACTTTATTTTTAGTTTAAAAGAAAACTGTGTCAGTTGTGTGAGGATTTGACGACAGGGATTCTGTTGTAGAGTTCAAATTACTTCTTGAATATTTCAACTTTTATCAAGGTTCAAGGTTCTCTTTATTTTCTGTCTCCTTGCGAAGCTGTCAATCTGTCAATTTCTTCATAAATTGCATCGTTGTTATTGTAAAACTATGATACATTTTTACCAAAAGGACTATCACACCAAACTTAAGTCAAAATTGGAAAAATGTGCTGATTTGTCAGATGGTCTTTAACACTAAAATGTTATTATAGCACTATACTGCTCTCCTATTCACCTTATTCTGGCCCGCCCACTTTTCCTAGCACTGCACTTCCAGTTTAGCTGCAGTTAGCCTAAATTATTAACACAGACATTTCTTTTCTTTTCTTGTTATTTCTATTTGAGTCACCCTGCAAGACAGGCAAGTTCACATGTTAGTTACCTTAACAGAGCTAAACCGGTAGTGCGATGCCAAGAAAAATGGGCAGGGAAAAATAAAGTGAATAGGTTGGGGTTGTTGATGTCACTTGATAATTATTTATGCTTATATTTCATATGAGTTTCCCCCTCCAGCCTGTGGGGGCAGTACTCACTGGGGATACTGCGGTGTGATCTCTGGGCGGTCCGGAGTCCCTTCACGCTCAGCCGGGGCACACTGGACCTGATGGGACCAGGCCGGACCCCTGCGTTAAACTGGGACTCTCTCAACAGCCTCATCATCGACTCTGTGCTGTGAATCCTGGGCTCTGATTGGTCCAGAGGAGACGAGGGGGGCGGGGCTGGTCTGGAGTTGGACGACGGGAACATCTGCTCAACAAAAGGAGATGTTTTTGGCCTGAGGACTTTATAAGGGAAATCATTAATCTTACAAAACTAACTTCGGTCCTCCAATATTTACCATCCTGAAAGTGCAAATGACATACAGTATGAAAAGATAATTACACAACTGTTACCTAGCAACTGCATTGTAAATATGGGTCCAAATCTACATAAATGTCACAGATGTTACAATTTGACAAATTATAGTTCACTTTAATTTTGTGAAATGATTGTTTAAACTCTCAGAAAACTTTTTTTATTGGCCTTTTTGAATTGGTCCGTTAAAGTTTTTTGAATTTTATAACATTATGTTTAAGTTTTTTGCTGTAAGTTAGCCTCAGTAAAAAATGTTATTCAGTCAGAAAAAAAAATCTAACAAATGTAATTTAAAATAAAAAAAAGGGGGGGCTAATAAGAAAACTTGTTTGGGGAAAAAAACTATTGCACAAATAAATAAATAAAATCAATAAATCTAAACATTTATTTGATGAATTCATAAAAGAAGGTCAATAAAAAAAAAAACATAATTTGACCAATTAAAAAAGTTAATTGGGCTAATTTAATACAATATATTGTATCAATTAAAAAAAAACACCAAACTTAATTAGACCAATTTAAAAACTACTGGGCCAATGTAATAAGCAATTGTGTTTAGTGAGAAATCTACATTATGCTATATTTTTTTTGTTTGTGATTTTTTTTCTTAGGAAATTGCAGCTGAGGAAGAAAAAAACACGTCTTACTTGTGAAGGCCTTTACCTGTCATAAACCCTGCCGACACTAGTCCCTTTAGCTCCTCGGTCTGACACCCTGACGTTTGATGACACTAATGCATAGTAATAGGCTTCATTGATTGAGACAAATCCCATTGTAAACACAACCTATTTATCAGCGACTTCCAGGAGAGTGTGTGCGTCTCCTGCTCTGCTCAGTCTCCACATGTGTAAAGTGTCATTACAATAGGCTGATTACGAGGCTGGTTCAGAGCAGGAGGAGGCACACGCAGTTCACACAGAGGACACAGTCGCATTAACTATTCTGAGAGAGGTTTGTCTAGTTTAATAACAGCCCTTTTGGAATACTTTGATTACAATTTTAATCTTCACATTATAAGTGTAATAGAATGCTGGGCTGTCAACGTTAAGTTTCATTTGTATTTTAAAAAATCAGACACATTTTTGACTCTGTTGTGCTAAAATGAATTTATAGACTGAGAATTTAGTTAGTAGCCTACTTATAATACATATCATGCTAAAATGTATTAACATTCTTTTAGATTTAAACGGTTCTTCAAATTCCGGCCAGTAGTTTTTGTGCTATTACTAGCACATCATTAGTAGCACAACTAATAAAATGTTTCTTTGCTTTCTTTGGCTTAATTTCAGTCTATGAATCTTTTGTTTTTGGCTAATGTTCACATGATGTAGCACAACAACTGTTTATTTTTTCTCAACATACAAAATCAAAAACATTAATCTTTGATTAATCTAAAACTGCATTTTTTCCTGTATTTATTTATTACATTTTTTATTTTGACATTATGTCCAAACAAAATATTCAGCAGAGTTGTAGACTTATTTTGTTTCTTGTATTTTAAGGGCAGCTCTTTCATATTTAAGCTGTATTTTGCGCTTTAACAAGACAAAATTGCATTACTCACTAAATTAATTTCATACATTTTTGTCACTCATTGCACTCAATCCTCAGCTTAACCAAACAATAAAGCAAACAAGTTCACTAGTGGTTTACCAGAGATTTAGCCTTGCGCAGCTTGTAATGGGCGTCACTCAGTGTTTTGTTTCCAGCTTCTGATTTGGAAATCGACTCTGGTCTTTGGGTTTTCCTACAGAAACAAGTAGAACAACAACAAAGGTTCAGATAATCAGGAAAAATTGTGGTATTTTCAAAATGTATTTTTTCATTTTATATTTCATACAGGAACAGTCATTTCCCACTGAGGAGAATGAACTACCAGTACTTTCCTTCCTCACTTACACTGCCCAAGCTTCATCCACAGAGTGCGGGTTGTTCAGGTAGTTAAAGCGTACAATGTCTCTGGGTCTGCGGTCTGCGTCTCTCCAGGGAGGCAGGGACAGAGACGACCTGTTGGTTTGCTTTTGTTTTTTCGTGGAGCTGTTGTGAGACTCTGGACGAGGTTCACTGAGGAGAGCGTCTTCTAAACACAGTTCTTCATGAGCGCTGTGGCCTGTGGACACTTCTGTGTTTTGCTGCTGCTGCTGCATCCACAAAGCCTGAAAGAGAGGAGTGATGCTGTTATTTTTGCTAGTTTACATGTATTTAACTTGTTTTATTAAAGTGTACATCTAAGAGTTGTTTTATACTGGGGTGGAACCAAGTCACTGTTTTGAAAGTTTTGGGTCTTTGGCCTCAGGTCCAAATGAAGTCCCAAGTCAGTGCTCCATAAGACAAGCCCAAGTCCTCTCACACTGTCTAATGTTTGGCCTTTTTTAACTTTTTTGAAATTTTTATATTTTAGTAATTGATAAACTAACCTGGTTGTATGTATGGTAAGTATGTATGGTTCTACTAGAGTATACTTCATTTCTATGGATGATTTTAGATATTTTTTAAATTCAGAGAACGTGTGTGACAAGGATCCAGTTTTAGAATATTGTAGCCTGTTAACATTTCTTACAGTCCACAGACCTGTGCCGCTGCTGCGCTCCGGAGCTGCTCCACAGTGGAGATGTAATGTCTCTTCCACACAGACACTTCAAACTGACTCGGGCTGACGTCCAGAAACCAGCCTCTCTTCAGACACTTCACCATCCACAGCTGATCCAGGTCCACCATGTTCTTCCACCTCCAGCTCACCTGCACAAACACACACAAACATGGAGTATTGACTTACATTCTTCTAATGAATCATAACCTTAACCTTAGTGAATACTAGCCAGTTTTAGCCTTTACCCCGGGATGGGTTAGGGGTAGACCAAAGGTTATCTATATGTACAGGGAAGTGACCAAAACAGTAGGAACATTGTTCAAGTCTTTTCATTTATGTGTATAAATTAAACATAAAATGATTTGAACATTTATGTTTATTGCACCACTAAAGTATGTGCATTTTATATTTTGCCATAGCCAAATACTTTCAAAATACAAATCAAACTTTATTATCTTGAAGTAACTTTACTCTTAGTTGAGCATAAATTTGACAACTTTACCCACCTCTGGTCAGAGTAAGTTTGAAACGTGTGCTCTACAGTAATGTACCTGTACTATACCTGTACTGTACCTGTACTGTACCTGTACTGTACCTGTGCTGTACCTGTACTGTACCTGTACTGTACCTGTGCGCAGCGGCAGAGACTGCGAGGGTCCAGGAAGGAGAAGATGTGAAGGCTGAGGACACGAGGCAGCATGCAGGTGAAGTCTGCTGCCTGCAGGGGGAGCCGTCTGCTCACTGTGAGGCTGAGGAGGATCAGCTGGTCTAAAGAACAGCTCTGGATCAGGTCCTGGAGGATGGTCTTCTTCTGACTGTCAGTCCACTTAGAAAACTGTGCACGAGAACTGTTTAAACAAACTCAACCAGACACAACAATAGGTTGTGTTCACATGACAAAACATCATTTTCTATCAGGACACTCATATTTAAAGCTGGGGAATCCAACTTTATGTTGTAAATTAACTTACTGTAACTTTGCCTTTTCCAGCAAAATATGTTATATCCTCAGCACTTTGTGACAAAATCATACCACTGTACTAAGTATTTTATTTTTCATAAAGCAGTGCTATACTAGACAATGCTTGGGTGGTCCACTCCAGTTGTGATTTGTAAACTGTCCAAAAATTTATGTATGTGAATATTAACCATGAGCAGAGGGACTTATGCGAGATAGATGGAAGGCAGCTAAAATTTAAAATAAAGGTCAGTAATTATAATAAATTAATTAATGTTTAAAATTATTTATTTTGTTCTAATGCAAAAGGTTGTGAAATTACCTTTTAGATATTTCATGGCCAAGTACTATGCTATATTTGGCCACCATTTGACATCACATGCTAAAACATTCTAAAAAAAATGTTTTTTTAAGCCACTTACCCATTTTGCCAAAAGAACTCGTCTCTCTTCAAAAAGCTGGAAATAAACAGGAAACACAGAGAAGTTAGAGATTTTCTTTTGTAAATCTAAGAAAAAAAAAATTTACATTTTGTCCTTTACATTACATTTTACAGTAAAGCCAGAAAATGACCAGTACCAAGTTTAAGTTTATGGATTAATTTGGTTTGCATAATAGGATCAGAGGTTTTACAAAGTTGATTTTAAATATGTTTTTGAGTAACTTTGATTTGACTGAAAATTCGCGAAACAATTTTGACCCATTTTTTAAACTTTAAGCTTTTAAAGCCTAAATAAACCATATTTTGATTTCGATATAAACAAATCCTTTAGTAAAAACTTTCCAAAACGTTTTGCCTGCAGTGCGTTCAACTAAAAGAGATCTGATGCCAAAGATTGTAAAAGAGGCCTCTAAACTCATGATAAAGTCTTTGAAGCTAAAGTCGTAATGAAAACATTTTGTGCTTTGCTGGATCTGGGCCAGAACTTTCCCTCACAACTTCTTCAAACATGAAGTAACATCTGATGAGGCTTTGAAATGTCAATGTCTTGAAATGACTTTTCTCTATCTCCAAATATTTTTCTACACTTCTGTGACCTCGTCTGTGATTGGTCAGCAGGATTTACGTGTCTCCTCTCTTGTGATTGGTCGATACCTGGCTGTTGGACGGAGCGTGGTTCAGGGGCGTCCAGGCGCTTCTCTTGGTCTGCATTTTGGCACTGTTCACGGAGGTCTTTGGCGCTTGTGGCATCTTTCTGCACAACCTATAGATCAAAACATATACAGTATTTACTTAACTTAAATATGCATAAACATTTGTGCTGTCTAAGCTTCGTTAAAGAGAATTCATAATATTTTCTTTTTAAGGCTGAGCTAAGGGCCTGGAGAAATGTAGATCTTATATACTGTTGTGTAACTATGCTTTCATCTTAAGAATTTAAAGACGACAACTTAGGCGAAGTTATCTTAAGTAAAATGAATTGGAAATAAAAACTAGTATTAAGTAGTGTTTTGATAGTGGCTTGTTCGTCAAACACAAGTTACGTCCTGATTTTAACAGGGTCTTTTTATGTGAAGTTTGCATGCTGTATGTTCTCCCTGTGTCTCCCTTCCTCTGGTTTCTTCTACCACTAAAAATAAGTACACTCAGGACACTTCTCAAAGGGTTATTCTGATCTCAGGGTTTCTTTCTTTGTCAATCAAAAAAAGTCATGATGACTATTTGGAAGAACACTGTTTCTGTTACTTCTAAATGTCATCTAAACCAGTGTTGCCCATCCAGGGAAATGTGGACCCGATGGGGTACACGACCATTTGCCAGGGGGTACATTTTAAAAGAAATGTAGAATTACAAGTATTATAATGCAATCTATTGATATATATATTTGCAGCACATTTTACATGTTAATAGACAGTTGTTGTTGTTTTTCTACATGCAATCCAATAAAATAATAAAATGCAATATAGTATAGATAAAATACCCCTAAAAACACTTGACAAAGGGGGTACTTCATGTGAGAGATTATGATTAGGGGGTACTCAAGACGAAAAAGGTTGGGAACCACTGATCTAAACCAGAAATACAGAAAATGTAAGTTAATACTGGACAGACTTTCAATAAGCCTTCTAATGCGTTATTCAAGTCAGTATTAAACAATAATATGTAGTTATTGTAAACTGCATGATGGATCAAAAATGGGTTGAAAATAGGATCCTTTTTTTCTTTTACTGTGAAATAATTATAAATAGTTTTTAACCTACAGTATCATCCATTTGCGTTCTAAAGTAGACTAATATGGTGTCATACGTATGTCCAAATGATAGTCAACAAAACAGTTAATAACAACATAGTTTGCCATGAAAATAGTTGAAAGGTAATTTTCAATAGCTTTTATATTACAGAAACCTGTATTTAAACTAACTTTACTTTTATTGCCCTCCATCTGGATTAAATACTTTGTAGAATATAAAAGTTTTGACATCAATAAATGCTACCTGATGAATTTCTATAAACATATTTACAGGTATGTTTAGATAAGGGATGGATGGAGACAGAATTTTTAGCACTCAAGCCTGAATGTACTCAAAGCTTCTCAGACCAATCAAGATACAACTGTAATGTAATAAGCTAAAGACTAGGCACCCTGTTAGCTATATAAATGTTTTAGCTCATGAAAGTTTTTACAAAGCACTTTCCATTAAAGAAACTTTCACTTTCACACTAAACTTAGCGAGCAGCAGACACATTCCTTGGCTGTTACGGGACACGTCTGAGCCCGGGACGGTGCGACACACGTCAGAGGTTTTCAACTCACCATAAGTCGTCCCGGAGCAGACAGAATAAATCCACTGTCCCACTGCATTCCCCGAAGGTTTTGTGTCCCTTAAGTCCTCTCCATTATCTCCAAATGCAGTGTGGAGTTTACCTGTAGCCATGGAAACGAGAGGGAGGGGTGGCTTCTGCTGTCACATGCAGAAGGAGGGACAGAGAGGGAAAGAGAGAGGGGAGAGAGGGCAGGCGCGAATGGAGGAGAGGAAAGAGTGGGACAGAGAGGGAAAGAGAGAAGGAGGGAAAGAAGGAGAGGAAAGAGTGGGACAGAGAGGGAAGGAAAGAAGAGAGAAAATGACAGAAAGAGAGAAGAGAAGGTGAGAGAGGAAAAAGAGAGGGAGGTAGAGGGCAGGAGGGAATGGAGGAGAGGAAAGAGTGGGACAGAGAGGGGAGAAAGAGCAGGAGGGAATGGAGGAGAGGAAAGAGTGGGACAGAGAGGGAAAGAGAGAAGAAGGGAAAGAAGGAGAGGAAAGAGTGGGACGGAGAGGGGAGAGAGGGCAGGAGGGAATGGAGGAGAGGAAAGAGTGGGACAGAGAGGGAAGGAAAGAGGGAGGGGATGGAGGAGAGGAAAGAGTGGGACAGAGAGGGGAGAGAGGGCAGGAGGGAATGGAGGAGAGGAAAGAGTGGGACAGAGAGGGAAGGAAAGAGGAAGGGATGGAGGAGAGAAAAGAGTGGGACAGAGAGGGAAGGAAAGAGGAAGGGGATGGAGGAGAGGAAAGAGTGGGGCAGAGAGGGAAAGAGAGATGGGAGAGAAGGAGGGAATGGAGGAGAGGAAAGAGTGGGACAGAGGGGAGAGAGAGCAGGAGGGAATGGAGGAGAGGAAAGAGTGGGACAGAGAGGGAAGGAAAGAGGGAGGGGATGGAGGAGAGGAAAGAGTGGGGCAGAGAGGGAAAGAGAGAGGGGAGAGAAGGAGGGAATGGAGGAGAGGAAAGAGTGGGACAGAGAGGGAAAGAGAGAAGGAGATAAAGAAGGAGAGGAAAGAGTGGGACAAAGAGAGGAGAGAGGGCAGGAGGGAATGGAGGAGAGGAAAGAGTGGGACAGAGAGGGAAAGAGAGAGGGGAGAGAGGGAGGCAATAAAGGAGAAGAAAGAGTGGGACCGAGAGGGAAGGAAAGAAGAGAGAAAATGACAGAAAGAGAGAAGAGAAAGTGAGAGATGAAAAGGAAAGAGACAGCAATAGAGACAGAGAGAGAGAAGGCTTGTGAATGAGGAAAAAAGAGTGAAGATGTGAATAAGGAAAAAAGGAGAGAGGGAAAGACAGAGAAAGATGTGAATGAGAGAAAAAGAGCGAGAGAGAAAGAGAGAGAATGTTGAAAGAAAAAGAGAAGGGAAAGATGTCAAAGAGGGAGAAAAAATTAGAGAAAGAGCGATAGAGAGTGAACAAAAAAGAGAGAGAGAGCACAGCACAGAGTACAGAAAATGATATATAGAAAATGTAATAAAGAAAAGAGAGAATGATCGGAAAGAGGAAGAAAAGGAGGACAGGATAGAGAGGGAGACAAAGAGAGTAAGAGAGATAAAGTGGAAAAGACTAAGAGAGAGAGAGGGAGGAAAAAATACAGGAAAAGGGGATATAAGAGAGAAGGACAAAAATTTAAAAAGTAGGGAGAAAGACAGGAACAGGAGAAAAGAGTTGAAGGCGTGAGAATAGAAGCAACAGGGAGAAAAGTGTGAGAGGGTAGAGAGAGAAACAGAATGGCACCAAGAGAGAGAGAGAGAGAGAGAGAGAGAGAGAGAGAGAGAGAGAGAGAGAGAGAAGGAGAGAGAGGGCAGAGGAGTGCAGGCATCAGTGGCTAATGATGACAAATGTAGCGCACGAGGTCTGACTCTGCAACATGAGCAGGACACAGCAGGACACTGGCTCCCGTCTGAAATTGAATTATAATAAGATTTATGACTATTTACATCTCATTTATAGCACTTTGATAACGTTTTAAGATGCAATTGTGAAAACTGGAAAGAAAAAAAAAGAGACAAAATGGAGAAAACACAACAGTGAAAATGTTAATTTGTCCCTCTAAAATAAAGCATATACTTTTGTGAGTACATTTGTTGAAGTAAGCATTTTGTCTGAGGGTGCAATCAGTGACATGTTATGCATTTTAATATTGACTAAGACTTGCTTGTTTTCATAGAAATATTGCATCCTTGGCTTTTTTTCCCATAGTAGCCTATGACATAAAATATTGCTATAGGCCTATCGATTAGGAAAGTTGCAAAGTGACTTTATTGCACACTTTTTATGATATGTTTTGTTTTATTTTTTTTAGTTCTAGTACCTATACCATTACTTTATCATCAAAAACAGATGAAGTTTTTTTTTTTGTGAGATACTATTATGTCTTCTCTGACTGAGCCTCAGAAAACCTGCTTTAGATCTGTAAGGTCATAGGTAGATTTCTGAGATCTTCTGCACAGTTTTAAGTCCATAAATCACCTGGATTGGTTTTGAGTATTTATGCAGGATTAGCAAATCAGGCAAGATCAATTTAATTATTTCCCGTGTGTAGTTTTCTTTGTATCCAGTAGATAGTGCTCTAGTTCAGGCCAATTATAGCAAAAACGTAGTAAACGTGTGTCATGCATGCTACTCAAATGCGTGAAATAACCTATTCATACTTCTCTGGCGTTTATTAAACACAAAATAGGTCTAGTAGTAGATGTTTTTTCTGTCTGGTTAATCAAAAGCACTGGAATGGACGGTTTTCTGCCCATAATCCGTCTGTTATGTGCCTCCATAAGCGCGTTTTTCGGCCTGTTTCAGAGGCAGCCGGCTAAAGTCTCACCCAGCAGGCGCACAAGTTTCCCATTCAGAAGCGCCGAAAGCTTCTCCTCTTCTTCGGATGGGCGGTCGAGCACAACACAGCGAAAACCTGCTGAGAACAGAAGCGCGAGGGACGCACGTCAAGTTAGACAAATGGACTACCTGGAAATAAGGACAGTGTTGTTTCAGAATAAAAGCATTATATTGTGGTGTGCAGTTAGAATAGAAACATATAGCCCAAATAATTGCACACTAAACAAAACCCATTTCAGGAG
Organism: Mugilogobius chulae; assembly: GCA_038363315.1. NCBI lineage: Eukaryota > Metazoa > Chordata > Actinopteri > Gobiiformes > Gobiidae > Mugilogobius > Mugilogobius chulae. The sequence goes on along the minus strand of CM076405.1, from coordinate 27,455,386 downwards.
TGTCCAAGACCATTTCTGTTGGACTTCAAGTAGGCCTAGTATTCCAAATTGGACCATAACTTTATAGGCATTCTATTTCAATAATTCTATTCTGTAACAGACACCTGAGTGGATAAATAAAAACCACACAACTTCTGTCTTCTGTGCTTTTATTACAATCTATATGTCTTTAGATGGTCCTTTGCACAAGTTTAGTTATTTAGCCTACCAATCATTTTTAATATAAACACTGATATTTGGGGTCTCATATTTTATTTCCCCTGTGTGGACAATCAGTATCCATGCATATGTCCACTCATAAAGGAAATGAATCTCTCTCAAAGGACAAGGAAAACTGATTGTAATTTGTCAGCTGATCTGCACAAGTGCACATAGACTCAGTTTCGGCAGGTAAATATGTAGTCTGCAAATATGTAGTCTTGATTTTAAAAGTATATTCTATAATGTAGTCTAAAATATTCAGCTTTAATTATTGTTAATTGTAGCCTTCTGCTGGTAGTATTTCTCCTTCTTCTTTTTTTTTTTCCTTTTTTTTCCTTACTGGAATGTTTATTTTGCACACGACTCCTGGTCGTTAATATAATCTTAATATATTGTCTATGTGTTGTCAAATATAGCCAATTTCATTGTAAAAAGAAGAAGAAAAAAGCCTAAATGGTGGGCTACAATAGGACAACAAGTGTTTTTAATGAAATGCAAAATTCTTCTTGTACAATAGATAGGGCCTACTTTTTGCATGCTCATATATTTTGTGTGTGTCTGTGTGTTTTTTTTTTTTAATATAGGTCTATAGATATTTTATCATAGCTGACATTATTGTCTTCATTGCACATTATGGAAACAACTGGTTCCTTGTTGGTATTTTTTTACTCATAATGGCAATAAAACTTATTCTGATTATTATTGACATATTTTGAAAATGTTTTCCGGAAGTCAGATTGTGCACATTCACGCTGTCCTGACGCTGTTCCAGGCCGAGCCGGGAGCAGATGGAGAGGGGTTCGGAGGAGAGCAGCCGAGCCGCGGGAGGAGGGCGAGGGACACTCACTCATTGTTATCAACTCTAAACAGCGGCGGACACCTCGGAGCTGCACGTGAATCTACCGTCAAAACCTCCAGGTAAATATCCTGTTTATTCTACTCTGCATTGTGCGTCCGTGTGCGTGACTAGTCTGACTTCCACCGCTGCACCGGCTCGACGCGCTCTTCACCCCGGGAACAGCGCTCTCTCCCCGGCTACGCTTGCCACGCATCACCGTCACTCAGGAACCGTCATCTTTTGTTTCTGACGCCCTGACTAATGCCTGTATTATTCATTAAACATTGCTTAGTCATTAGACGCTCATACTTGTGATGAAATCCAAAAAACAGCGGTAATAAGCGTGTCGGAAAGGTAAGAAGCGGGGATTTTAATTGAATTGGCTGCACCTCGGAAGTAAAGGAGGAGCCCCATTGAAATACATGGGAGAAACAGGTATGCTATGTGAAATTAGCTGCAAAAACGAAAACAGAGTATCTTTGATTGCTTATTATTATGAAATAAATACAGGTGCGTCTATAATAGCTGTATGCAAATAGAAAATAATAGTACAAGTCTAGGTTTTGCTTGTCATTGAAGGACATCCGCTGGTTGTAGGGTGTAGCCTGCCTCTGCTGCTGCTGCTGCTGCTGCTGTGATGGAAAAGGAGCTAAATTAACATGCTGTTATTGTTTTTAAGTGGCTGCTGCCTTATAGCACCTGGCAGGCACAGAAATGATATTAACATTGTAAATAATAATAATGCATATAATATACTAATTATAATGTAAAATGATCAATGTTTTATATTTTCAACATGACGTATTAACCTAAAATCACCCTTTCAAGCTTATTGGATTGCAATTATAACAAGATTTTGGAAATAAAGAACAATGTGGTGGTTGCTTGGTCAAAATACATGTAATTTTGTTCAATACATGTAAAAAAAATCACGTTTTTCTTTGCGCGTTGCTTTATTTTTGTCATGTTTTTAAATGTGGTCAAGGTTTAAAGTAAGATTCCCATTTATTATGATGGTTTGGTTTAGTTTTATTCCTTTTTACAAGATTTACAAACTTATTATGCTCTCTAGAGTCATTTACCATTTTTGGAAATCTAGAAATGTAATTGTAACGGTGAGGTTTAGTTGTTGTAAATTTTCCCAATCTTTAAAGCTATTGATTAAGACTTAAATATTTGTTGTGCTCTTTCCACAGTGGGCTGGACCATTGTCTCTGTCATTGATTTGAGCCTGTGTCAGTAGCGCAGGGTGGAGTATCTGCAGCATCTCTCGTGTGATGGAGCTTCTCTGACACAGACATGGATGACGACAGTTTGTACCATGGCCACGCTAAGCTCCACAATCCAACACAGACTGCTTCTGTGTGAGCTCAAGAGACTACCGGACACTTCTTAATATCTTTAAAAACAAACCAGGGATCTTCAGCCGTAAGAAGCCGTCACTATGGGTCTCCTCTGGGTGCTGTCCGTGTCCATGCTGGCAGCCTGTGTGGCGATTCCCATGGACGCGGCCGCAGGAAGCCACAGCCTTTTCACCTGTGAACCAATCACCCTCCGAATGTGCCAAGGTCTGCCTTACAACACCACCTTCATGCCAAACGCCCTCAACCACTACGACCAGCAGACCGCAGCGCTCGCCATGGAGGTACAGTGAGCTTTACACAGCCTGATTTATGTTTATTTCCTCACAGTCGAAAATTATAGAGAAATTACAATATTAATATACATTTTTTGTGAGAGCTAAGTTTATATACATTGAAAATTTGGGGCTACATTTAAAAATCTTGGAATTAGATTTAGATTTCTTTGTCATTGTTATACATATGCACCATTCTTTAGACTATATTTTGTGTCCTTTTTCACAAGTTTTGAAGTCTGCTGCTTATACAACAATGTCGATAAATTATACATTATATTCTCATTGACTTACGTTAAAAAAGTGAGACCGCTATATGTATTTTTTCAATTTCTTTTATAAAACTATGGTAATTGGTGCAGCTTCATTTCATGTGCGGTCAATACTGCGAACAATACATACACACAACAAAGCCGTGAAATGGGTTTGAATGAGAAGAACCCATTAAATAACATAATGTATTTACGGTACTAATAGCAAACTGAAATCATTATAATGTCTTTATTTTTTGTTTGCCAACATTTTTAAATACATTCAGTCAAATGCTTTTCAAATACCTCACAATTTATCTTTTTCTTCTCACAAAATCAGTAATCAACTTATTGCAGTCTAGGCTTTAAATGAATGTGTATTTTAAACAGTTAGTCAATCTTTTTATTATTACTCATCACACAATATATAAAACATTGAAATTGAGTCAATTTGTCAACTATTTTGCTGTGTTTTTTCATGTAGAGCTTTACAGATCATATTTTGTCAGCAAAAACTGTCTATATATCAATGCCAGTGCCTCTTATGCTCAATACTGTTTATCTTACTGATGTAAAAATACAACATGGTCATTATCATACAAAATCAAACCCATTGTATATTATATCCAGTCTTAAATCAGTATTCTGTTATAATGGCAGTTCAGCAAATAATTTCTCATTGACAATCGGTGCACATAACCTGAACATTGTCCTTGACGCATCTCATTGTCAAGCACTAAGGTCGAAAATGTTTTATTAATGTCTGTTCTTCATTCAGTGACTATCACTTATTGTGATATGTGTGTTATTGCATGATTTTATGAATAGTTCTGTAGATTCTGATGATTTAGAAACAGTTTACACAAGACTGGGGGAATATCTTAATGTATTTCATGAAGCATAAGATTATGAATGTTAAGTGAATATCAGTGTGAATAAGACGAATGAGGAATGGGTTATTTTCAGTAGTCACTATTCACTACTTAATACCCTTATTTTTCATGGTCACGAGCTTAGATTAATAGATTGTGCATTTTTTTCATTTCCGCGCTGATACAAAGCACAGTTTAAATGGTTTCAGTGGACAGGAAATGTGAGAGAAAGTGCATGATCCTTTCCAAAACAACAGTATTTTCCATTGACTCCAAGTAAATACTGGGTGGGCTGCGGCTATAGCTCAATTTGTCTAGCTGTTCTCTTCTAAAAACAAGAGTATTTGAGATAGACTCCTACTATACTGTCATTGCATACTCTTGTCATGCCTTTGGACATGTTTGGATGTCTATGTTGTTGAATGATCGAATTGATTTGAATTGAATGTTTTGATTGCTCTTTTAAGACAATGTCAAATTTGGGATATTGTTGCATCTGTGTGTCAAATTCAATCTGTTTTTGTTCATGAAATCGTCATATTGTGGTTCATCATTTCTCTATTTGATGCAGCTGTGTTTTTAAATGCAGACATTTTTGGTCAGCCCTTGTCATGCTCTGATTAGTGACGACTGGATTTAACCAAGCAGTGTAGTGTGAAGCTTCTGTTGAAACATATGACTTTACATGACATGTAAGAAAGTCAAAATTGAGAGCTGGCTACAAGAAAATCATGATACGAACTTTTTGTTATTTCGCACAACCCTACATAGTGTATAATACAACCCTATATACACTGCAGTGGATTCTCCTATGTGGCAAAGGGATACAGAGCTACTTGTGAACGCTAATGCTTAAAATGCATTAACAATGAATGAGGCGTTGAGGCTAAAACACTAATGACTGAGATGAGTTGTAAGGAGTGGAATAAGGATAATTCAACAAGTTTGAACAAATGTAGACACCACTGTTAAAGCAATGAATCTAATTTTGAAAATAGGAAATTGGTATTTAATATTGTGTAACTCATCCCTCACTCTCACAAAACTTTTGGCACATCACTACTTTTCACTTGCACAAATTGTTAGCCAATTGCACACGTTTTTAGAGAAGTTAGTTAGTTAGTTAAGCACATTTGGACTCTGTCTGGTCTTGGACTTGGTCTTATCTTGGACACAGTCTTATTTTGGACTCAGTCTTGTCTTGGACTTGGTCTTATCTTGGACACAGTCACAGTGACTTTTCTTATCTTATAATAAACTTTTAGAACATGTAAAACAAAAAAATTCGTGATAGACAGGGTGGTGGATGCAGTTAGCAGGGCAGCAAAGTGTGGAAAACACTGGATCATATGGTCATTTACATTGTTACTGCATATTTTGTCTTAATATCATGGTACAGTGAGTTCTTTTTAGCCTAGAATCTGTCAAGTAGATACCTGTAGACCAGTGATTCTTAACCATTGGACTGAGACAGAAAATTTGGTCAGGAGCACCTCTCAGAGAGCCGGACAATCTAAATATACATAAAATATGACATTTAGCCCCATATAAAAGTTTGTTCCTCGAGGTCAAAAGGTTAAGAACCCCTGATGACCCTCAGTCATTCAGGTAAAACATTTGTCCAGTTGACACTGACAGACTTTTCTAGACAATTTGTCTAAAACTTAGCATTTGTAACCAAAAACTGACAGCCACCAGTTGTTGAGCGCTTTAGGACAGTTGATATGACAATGAGCCTACTTTTTGTAAAAACCTTGAGACATTTGATACTTTTACTTGAACTTGATCTGTGTTTCTCCAGCTTTTCACCACCTCCCACAAATACTACTACTACAAGTTTGAACGCATTAACCTACTTTAAAAGAGCTTTTCTGGCTTCAGGGCACAGGGAGTGTTATCAAAACATCCACACCAAATTAAGTTTTAATATTGTCCCGGAAGGCCTGGAGCTTGGTGCATTATTCAAATTGTTGTGCGGAAATTAAAATCTTAATGTTCTCCCGATAACAACAATCAGATTATATTTTTATTGCAGATGAGTTAAAACATGCTTGCATCCTAAATGTCTGATCGAAGATTCAAGTATGAATATTTCGTAAGGAGGACAAAAAGCTCCATTTTGACAATGTAATTCTATTTCAAGTCGAAGATCTGCTCTCAAAGTTATGCTGTTTCATTTTCATTGAGAAAAATGGTCAGACTTAGCTCTGAACAGACTACATGACATGGTCCACTCTGTCCAGAAACTGTGTAATCCTAAAAAGATGTTCTCTCTAACCAACATTTTATGAAATAATCTAGAATATTTCTATTTGTGCACTGTATATTTAGTGAACTAATTATAAAACAGGCTAAGCTAGCTGTATTGTAGTAAAAACTGTACACATCTGCTGTCTGTTCACCAGTCCTGACTCTGCAAATGGAAAGCAGCAGGAGCTAAATGTGGTGCAGTTCATCTCTTCTTTTATAAGATTAATTATTCTCTTTGTGGTCACTGACAAATACAGATTAAACTAGTTAAACCTCCTCATTCAAAAGATATATTACTATTTTGATTTGGATTGAACTGTTGCTATGACAACGTAGGACTGATGCCAAATCTGTCAAAACTTCCTTTGGCCTAAACACAAAAAGTGAAATGACTAAGCTTTCTGCACAGGAGAGGATTTTAGGTCTGATTTTTAGGCTTTTTGGTCTCTCTCTATGACAAAAGTAAAATGAGAAGAAAGTATTATCCGCAAAAGTGTAGGAGTATTTTTATTGTGGTATATAAACAATAGACTAGTTGACATTAAAATTCACATTATTGCTCACCTTTATTTTTCTTCATGTCCTTAGGTGGCCAGATGTCCCTGTTTATCTGGGACAGTCCCAGTTTTGGTCCCATATTCCAGCAGCATATCAGAAATTGCTGACTTGTCCCAGTTTTCCACAAATAAATAGAGGTTGTTGATTACAGTTATTAGGAGTTCTTACAGAAAAATTAACAAAAAGTTCTGTAGCTGACAAAATACCCCCAACGGCACTAGCGTCATGTAAGCATTTAAGTTTGCATTAGCATTGTTAGATATATTTACATATTTGAACAGTTGTATCACTTTATTCTTCTCCATGTTATCGTATCTATATTTGACACAATATATTTCCTTAAGTCCACATTTGCTGTTGTAGTTGTTAAACAATGAGTGATAAAGTTGTTGTTCTGATGCACTGTTCATGTCATGTTTCCCCCACAGACGTCTGTTAGTGGGCGTGGCCTCTGATGTCTGTCTACTGTATCCATAATATACTTACCCTCTCTTCTTTCTTTTTTCTTTTTTTTTTTTACATTACTCTTGCAAAGACTCGGATATGTCTCAGTTTTTTATTTTGAAAATCTGGTCACACTACTTTGTCTGAATGATTACACTACAAGTTTCTATTTTTTCTTAATAACTATAATCTTAAGCATTTAATATTGATTCTAATGTAGCACACTTTCAAAAGATCAATTTTGATGCTATCTTGACTCACTTTATGCCTTAAGTCCTCTGTTTTTGTTGGATTTTAACAGGCTTTCAGACAGTGGCTAAACTACTAGAGGAGATTATGTCTTCTTGTTGCTGGATTAGAGCTTCTGTTTGACTTAGTTTTATTGTTTGGATTCCTCAGATTATGCAGACTTCCAGTTGACAGTCAAATCCGGGTTATCCTCTTTCAGATCTCCCACATTTAAACTCGTCGCGGGGCAGATGTATCACCTCGTTAGGTTAAGCCGACTTCGAGCAATCATCGACTCGACTCCCAACACCAAATGTCACAGTCTGCTCCGTTCGCCGCTCATATACGTACTTCTAAATTTATCTGCGTTCATCCTTTCGCCTGGTGTCATATTTCAGCCCGCTCCCATCGCCGGTCTCTTCCGAAATCGCTCCACAGTGGGGCCCAGAGCAGAGAGAACGCCAGCTGGTGATGTGTGCCGTACGGGACAGACACCAGAGGCAGAGGGTCGGTTACTGTCAAACTCCAGGATTATGTAACCTGAACATGCCCCTGTCCCGAGCAGGAGAACAGCTGTGGTGCACATGCTGCTACACGGCTACTGGATGTGCTTTCTATGTCCGAATTTAGTTTAGAGGTGCACTATGTGGAGATGTTATTGCTTTGGCTGTAATGTTGTAGTTAGTTTACACAGATATAACAATGTACATTCATTCAAAAAAGGACATTTTGAAAAGCTTAAAATATATTGGAAACTGAACTGATCTACTGTAATTTTCGGACTAAAAGCCACCACTTTTTAAAAAAACTTAGACAATGTTGCAGTTAATTTTTCTTATAAACTACCATAAACAAGTGTGGCATATGTATACAGCTGCAGCATATATATTTTTTTCTTTTTAAAATGTAGTTGTCGTGAGTTATATTCAGGTGCGCTCATTTGTGAATGGCACAGGGTTCATACAGTCATGAAAACCCTGGAAAAGTCAGAAAACATTGTATTCTAATTTGCAGGCCCTGGAAAAGTTTTGGAATTGTACTGGTTTTGAAAACGTTTCGGACAAACAGAACATATTTTGAATCCCAAACTTGGATATATTTTTGACACAGTCCCACTCATGTTGAGTTTAGATGGAAAAAATTTACAAAATCTTAAGTTATATTGTAACTGGATAGTAATTTGGCTTTTTTCTGACTTAGAATAGGGCCTCAACTAATGTGGAAATTGGAATAAATCATTCAATTAATCAATTAGTCAGTTAAGATTGCAAACGGCCCGTGAATATGAGTTATCTTTTTTCTTTCTTCATTTTTCAGTTGTTTTTTCTTGCAAGTTTCTAGTGTATTTTGGGTACGACTTGCTCTATCTGACATTTCTACTTGGCATGCTTTGAAGTCTGTATAGTGTTACTTCACTAAAAACTTTATAAACAATTATTTCAGTAATCCATTAACTTGATTCAGCCTTATTGCATAATTGCTGTTATAAAGTATTTGTTTTAAAATGAATCAGTTTACAGTGACATTTCTAGAAACACGTTGAATGAGACAAGAAAAGCTCGTATAATCTCAACAAATAATTGAAACTAATGCATTTGTGAACATGTTTGTAGAGTGGTAATAGTGACAGAGTTGGCATGTTTCATCAGACCAGAGGAAGTAGCTGTGCTCTATAGGAGGTAAAGAATCACTAATTGCTTCTCAGTTTGCTTGAATCTTCTAAATATTCTCCTCTTAGATGTAGACACAGTTAATAATTCAAAATATCCCAAAAGATTCGGGTCAAATGAAGTTCAGGGTTGTTTTCCTCTTCTCCTAATTAAGTGCTCATCGCAAAGGGAGATTTTTGAAGTGCAGCTCATGTTAGAAGAACCTAAATGAAGCAAAAATATTGTTATCTTGTGGGTATAATAAGCAATAAAACATACATAGTTTACTTTTGTTACAATGATTATCTGGTTTAAATGATTCTGGTTTAGATTATTGCAAAAAACATTGCTATATTGTTTAAATGAGAAACTAGGCTTAAGTGTAATGACTAAAAAATTCATATAATGATTCATATATTGCATTATTACTGAAATATTTTAGCTTGTTGCTTTATAGGACCAGAAAAAACTTTCACTTTTCTTTAATGTTCTCAACAAACAAGACATTCTTTGAATCAGAGCTTTAGGTCCAAAAAGGTTTGGACAATATTGAAAAAATGTATTATTTGCCAGTATTTTCGCCATAGAACTATAAAGATATTCAGATGATATTAAGTCAGTTCATCAGAAAATGTTAAAATACGTCTTTAAACTTACTCTGTTTTTTATCTTTTCCAAAGTCTCTTGAATTTTTAAGGTTTGTGTTTTTTGGGCTGCACGTTCAAGTCACGAAAGAGGTGAATTTTAGCTACTTTTCACGCGTGATTTACAAAAATATATTCATTATCACTGAAACATGGATTCTTAGCATATGCTTCATGCTTAAAAGTTGATGTTTAATGTTAGAAAAACTATTACATTTATTTTCAAAGGCCTGTTTCTCTTTGAAATCTGGCGAACAAGACAGCTGGATTTAGCCACTGACCGTGAAGTAGGAACTTTCTGAAAACTCAGATACTTGCTTTTGCTTAAAGGCAAACAAAATAGACATGAATCATGATAAAATTGAAATTGTGATCTGACTACAAAAACATCGTGACATAATTTTTTGTCATTTCGCCCAGCCCTAGGGTCGACACTCGATCCAGCAAAATTACATGGATCAGCACCAAGATCTGACCCAGTATCTGATCGGTGCATCACTAGTCCAATTTACTTCAAAGTCTAAACTCCCCAAACCACGTTGAGCACATATTGCATACGCTAAGATAAACCATAAACCTCTTTGTTAAAATGCCCTGAGCAGAGATGATTAGTAATGTCTTGTTCATTACATTTAGACTGAACATCTCTGAGAAACCTTATTTTCTGTGAGTTGTATCTTGTCCATAGCTGTATTGTTGCTAGTTTCCAGGCGTTTCGTTCGTGTGTGGGTTCCGGTGCACAAACTGAACGCTCCTGTTTTTGACGGTGTTCACTTCCATTAGACACGGTTCCGCAATTAAGACTCTTTTAGCGTTTTGAAATCGCTCATTGAGTTTTGGGGACACTCATGGAAACCCCAAAAAGGTTTCAACTGGACAAGAATGCGGTTTTGTGTTTGGCTCCTGTTTTCTGATCCACTTCATGGGAGAATTTAAAGCTTCTAAGATGTTGAAGGCGACCAAATGAGAATTGACAGTTGATTTGAAAGAGAATTAGCTCCAGTGAATGGCCGTGATAATGATGATGAATGTGTGGCACCGTGGAGAAACCGCAGTTGTACGAGGACCAGCGCCTGCCGTTTTTGGACTTTGCTCGGCGCCTCCTGGAGTGGTGTTTCTTTTGCATGTCAAGCTTTCATGGCCGTGTCAGTGTTTTGTGTAAACTGGGAGCAATTTGTCTTGATATCGTTATAAACTCTATTTTATTGTCGCTATGAGGTTATTCTCCAATCACTGACTGCTCTTCTGCCCGGGACCATTTTTCATCTGCAGCTGACAGGACAAGCCTCCCTTAAGCCTGGATCTCAAGTCCATTTTTCCACTCAGAACCCGTCATTGTTCGGCTGTCTGCTGACAAACAAAGAAAGCATTTCAAAACAGGATTTTACGTTGTGCTGCTCATCCCTGCTGACCGCCGGATGACCTCGCCACCGAAGTGGGACAGAGCCTTGAGGCTGAGAATTGGCTATTTTTGTGCCACAATGATACTGTGCCACATTCACACAACACGTGGTATCAGGGTGAATAAAGCTGACATTACAAAACCAAAAAAACATGCGCTCTAGGTTTGAAACTATAGGGCCGCAATCAACTTGGAATTTGTAACTGAGAAATTGCAAGTACATCAGTAAGTTTCCTTTTACAGATAATAACAATTTATTGTTGTGACCAAATTTCAAACACAATTTTGATGCAAAGGAAGAGATTCAATAGTCGATGCTTTTTGTTTTGTTCCAATTACTTTTTTGTTGAGGTTTTACTCATGTAAAGGTGCACTGTGTAACTTCCTGGAGGTGAAAAGTCATCTACACAAATTAGCAGAATTAGAAAGTTAAAGCAATGTTTTATGACTCTGAATGGAAATGACTACATTCTATACCATAATGTGAAAAAAAATCAGCAAAAGGAACCACTTTTCTGCGCAAACAAACGTGTTTGTGCTCCTCTAAGCAAAATAATTGACTTTTTGTGGCCGTGCAAGTCCACTCAAAGTAGAAACACACATTTTTAAAAATAATTTAGTATAACATAGGCATCTAAATGACAAAAATATGCAAATTTTGAAGTTTAAAATCTAACCAAAGCTAGCATGCTAACGGCGCACTTCAAAGTTTTCAGAGAATAAAATTCCACATCTACTAATAAGATCACATTTTTACATATTTATTTCAGTTTAGATTAGAACTCATAAGAGTAGTTCATTTTTACGCTTTAGTTTTTGTATTGAATAGTACTTATTTTGTTTACTAACTTGCTCAAAAACCTTCATAGACTTTCACTCGGCTGCAAATTTTACATCAACTAAAAAGATCAACAAGCACTTTCTGTTTGCTTACTTACAATTTGTCTAAAAATGCTAATTGTTTGTAAATATCTTTTTTGAGTCTTAAAAGAAGAACAAGCTGCAGAGGCAAACAAAAGCTGCAGATCCTTATTTCATCAGTTTGATAAGAGCCGTTTACACAGAGCCTGAGCCAAGCCACAAATCACTTTAATGGAAGTGAGATAAAACCATGAGTCACACATGAGCTTTTGGTGGTGGGGGGAAGAAGAAAACTCATTGTGTCATCTTTATGTTACCAAAACGCTGTGAGGATATCAATGGAGGAGAGATGACAATATCAAAATTTAGTTTTTTTGTGGAATCATAATTTAATGATTACGTCAAAATAACTTGACAAAAGGCATGATGTATTGTCAACTGTTTTTGAACTAAAATTCTTACGTAATTTGCTTCTAAAATTGTCACTTTTGAATTTAACTTAGACTTTTAATTTTGTTTCTAAAATGGACCCTTTTTAAAAGAATAAACTAAAAAGATCAATTAAAGTCAATTTCCTACAAATTAAATTAAATAAATATATAATTTTTTTATATAAATTTATCACTAAACTGTCACTTTTCTATAATAAAATAATAATATTAGTTTTCTTCTAAAATTATTTTTATTTAAATTGAGCTCAAAAAGAATAATTGTTTTTTATTGTATTGAAGAAAATTAACTTAATTTACCTCTAAATGTATCACTTTTCCGTACATTGAACTAAAACGATTAATTTCTGTTTCTAGTGTGATCATTTTTAAATAAATTTAACAAAAATATCTTGTTTTTCTTCTGTAATTATCACTTTTTTGCATCTAATATTGTCACTTTTCTAAAGATTGAAGTAAAAAGACAATTTTGCTTCTGAAATAATCAGTTTCAATAGATTTAAATAAAATCTGGTTCTAAAATCGCCACTTTTGTGTAGGTTTAACTACATGCTTCTAATTTAGTCACAGTGTATGTTTTAGTTTGTTGTACATTTATATCATGGACTTAAATAATCACAAATAAACCCAATATTCTCTGCCTTTGAGTTTAGTCAACGGTTTTGAACCTGTCAGCTCTCGTTCCCATCCGTTTCCCTCGTTCTCTCGTTCTCTCAGGTTCACAACAGGTCCTGATAAAATGTGTCATGTTACCTCTGCTCTACAGAATAACCCAGATACTCCACCCTCTGCTGTGTGAAAGGATTTATGAAGAATAGAGGAGGTGTACCTTTCACTACAAAACTGCTGATGAAGCTCTAAATACTAAATCTACAAAATGTTACACAATTTAGCTTTGTGTGTGGCTACTAGTGAAGATGTCTCCTGGCACTGCTGCTACTACGCGCTTGTAAAATGCTCTGATAAGTCCCAGTCAGCGTGACCCTAGCTTTAAAAGACCGTTTTGTTTTATCTAATGTCCAACACCATGTTTATTGGCGGCACGAGTGGAGAATCCTCACAGTGATCCAGCCAACTTCCAACACAGGGATGTTCCACTGTTGAAGCTTTTTCAAATCGTCTCTTTGCGCTGAATGACACGGCCGGCTCTCCTCAAACCACCACCGCCTCCCCCTGCACCGCCTCCCATCTCTTTTGTCCTCCCCCCTCCCCCGTTTGCATCGGTCGCCCAGGAAACGCTCCCAATTGTGCCGTTAACAAAAGCAGCAGAGGGCTTTTTTCTCTCCCTTTCCTTGCCTCCCGGGAGGTGGTCTCCTCCGCCCTGCGTGGTGACCTCCCCGAACTCTTTCCCGGCTCTCTCCTCCTCTTTTTACTTTTTACTACGACGGGTCCAGTGATGCACCGCTCGTCGCCACGGGAGAGCGCGGAGAAATGTGGGGAATGAGAATGGCAGAATTTAAAGGGGATGACAGTGGGAGAAAAGCAGGTGGAGCAGATTTAGCTGACATAAGAAAACAGGGTCAGGATTAAAAATGCAAATCTGAAAAAGGGGTCCCTCAAGGCTCTATACTGGATTCACTTTTTTTATTGCTTCATATAAAGGTTTCATTTAAAACGTCCAAATATTTGCTAAGATGAACTTCTCGGCATAACGTCTGTTTTGATGTAAGACAGAGGTACTCAAAGTATGGCCTGTGGGTCAAACTTGGACCTCTAGAAGGTCAAATTGGGCCTGCAAAGTGTCAATTTTAGTCAAATTTCTGCGGAAAAAACTTGCTGCAAAGAACAACAAATCAAACATATTCCCCAAAATTAATTCGTTTGCTAACATTGCACTTTCTGGTTTTCAGAGAATTTATATGGACCTCCTTAAAAGGAGAACAAGCTGCAGAAGCAAACAAAAGCTGCAGATATTTAATCATAAATATCTTCTAGAAACATTTGGCATTTGACCCTTGATGTACAAATTTGTTAATGTTGTTCTGCCAAAGATATTTTACATTTTGATTCACTGAGGAAAAGTAGAGAAAGGTAGACAAACTTATCAACTATTTTTTCATCTTTTTATCAGCTAATCTCTTTAAGTAAATAAAACATGCTAAGAAAATGCTTTAAGTTGAAGATACTGTACTTAAGTAGAACTCATAAACCTCTACAATGACATGTTTTTTGACAAACTTAACACAGTCATAGTCATTGATTGTTCTGTCTCCATGGAGATTGTCTCAAATATGCTGAGAATGGCAGAAGTAAAGGCTTAGGACAGTGCAAACTCTGGTCTAAAGAGAACCTTAGTGAGAAGGAGAGAGGGGGGTCAACGACTTTGGTCAGACGTTCATCTGTCACAACATCTCCACAGCTGATTATTAAACACTAATTACTTTAGCATTAGCCGGCTACATGCAGTCTCCGCCCACTGGCATTAATAAATAATATCTCAACAAGCTTCAAAGACTGTCTGTTTCCTCCAGCAGCAAATGAAGAGTTCAGCAGCCATTAAATGTATAGTATTATGTAAACAGTTCTTGATTGTGGCTTAAGTTAAATGTTAAGTTGTGGTGATTACTGCCTTTAGCAAACTCATTTATCCTTTGTCATTGGTTGTCATGTTATTGTCATGTCTGTATTGTGTGGTGTTTTTTAACCATTTAGGCCTATTCTTTAAATGTATATATGCTAGCTAGTGTAATAGCTAAGAAGTGGTAATTTTTTAAACTTGCTTCTTTTGAGACAGTTCTAGCAACACAATTTACAAATAACTTGATGTTAGGACGGCTGACGGCATGATAAATTAGTATTTCAATATCTGGCTTGATGCAAAAACAATATTCAGACGATATTTTGTCAACCCAAGTGAAATGAAATATATGTAAATTTATTATGTGCAGAAATATCAAGTCTATAGAGCTCTTTTTGCTGCATTTTTTTACTTAGTAAAAAAAAAATCACAATTATATCTAAAGTTGTATATATTCCCTTCAACTAGCTGTTAATTGCCTTTAATATTGCAAAAGTATCTTGTCAAACTGACCTCCACATATACTGCCATATGCTGAAATGCTCTATAATTTTGGAGATTTTTTTGTGTTTGTTTTGATTTTATTTCAAATGTATGTTTAATAATTAGGTTTCTCTATAATAAAAAGACAGGATATTTTGCTCAAACTTCATATGCAGTGTTGATTATTCTGTGCAGCTCTAATAATACAAGATTTACCAGTTTAACCAACTCCTTTGCTGTTGACTCGTCTGAGCTTGCCTTCTCCACAGTGCTATACTACTACTGCACATTTAAGACATTCAAAAATCCCCTAAAAACCCCACGAATTCCCAATGAAAGCACCCTTGTTGGGGCTAAAATGACATTAGCATACCGCCTCGGGCTAGCAGACGTGTGTATTGAAGCCTGGATTCTCTCTCTCTCCAACACTACAGTCAAATATCGATCAGACCAGTGATTTCCCAGCTGCTTTTACAAGTGCTTCCCACGGAGAAGCTGCAGGTTTGAGTCAAGCCGTGTGCTGCGTTGCCAAGTCTGTTTTTAGGCTTGCTCTTGAGCGCCAATATTACGTCATTAAAGAGGTGATTTTTAACATTGTGTGGATCTTGTTTTACAATAATCAACCAAATAATAACAGTAAAATATTGTCTTAAGCCTGTTATTAAAGGGCCTTATATTACACTCATTGTTTTGTGAGGAAGTTGTCATGAAGTTGTACAGTATTTCATTGTATTCACATCTTTTATTAACAAATCCTGCATGCTTGACCAAGAATGTCTTTGGTCGACTCCAACCCTACTGTATATCCCATTCTGTGCAATAAAACGTCTGCTGTAGATCCAGAGGAGATGGAGGAGGGGAGAGAGAGAGCCATCATCGAATATAAAAATAGAAATGGTTGAATATAAAAGAATTGAAAGAGCAGCTCAGTGTAGCCCATATATTTATTCAAGCGTCTCTGGTTGAGTCGTCTCTAGTGGTTGGGACAGTGTGTACTCTGGAGCGTATCTGTCGCCCGCAGCAGGAGAGAGGCAGGAGGACGTGTAAGTGAATGAGATCATGTTTGCTGACAGGGTTCACTGCTGGAGAAATAGAGCAATACAGTACATACATATAAACATTTGCGGTGCAACCCTGTGCCATACTGACAAAAATAATTATTTAGATTTTTTTTTTGCGCATTTTGATAACGATATTCAAATATTAAGTCAGTCCAACAAAAAATGTGTTCAAACATGTCATATTTAGTTACTTATTACTTCAGGTTTACACATGAAAACACTAAAAATGACTTTAGGATGAGAGTCAAAATGTCTCAATCTTCTAATACGCTAGATGTCCAGATGACAACTTTGAAGCATAAAATATCTATTTTGACAAGCGTTTTCTAACTCGAAATGCAAACAAAACACAATCTTACAATAAAAAATTATTTCATATCTTCTGGATTCCATTAGTTACTAATACGCAACAATAGCACATTTACAAAGATGTCTTCCAAAGTGCTTCACATAACCTATCCTACATTTAATGTAATTGGCTCTGTGCACAGAAGTCAGTTGGCTTATTTATTAAAAAATATATATACTAACTTCTGTTGGCATGTTCATTTCCTGTTTAGTTCAATCCTATGGAGTTTTACTGCCTCTGTCTAAAATGAAAAAATACTTTTAGATCAGGCAGTGACCAGTGAGGTGTTGGCGTTTTTTTCTGAAAACATGTTATATATGTACTTTACTACTACTGACACTAAAGTCTGACATTTTGAAAATAAACAGCTTCTATGCACAGAGTCAATTATTAATGTTATAATAACTGAACTGAACTAACGTTTAACAAAAACAATCGTCTTGGCATTTAATGTATTTTTATCACATTCTTTACTTTATGTTTAAGTTCATTTGTTTGTTAGCAGTTAGCATTGCGCCAAAAATTCACACTTTAATCAACTCGTATGTGAAGGTCTGAACTCACTGATTACCTCTTTAAAATCCACTCTTGCTTTGTGATTTTTACATATTAATTCATTTTAGCTCATCTCGACAAATCCCCCATTAGGAATGAATGGAGCAAGATGAACTATCCAAAGGTATTATGCTAACCAAAACTAGCCTAGCCGCAGCGTGAAAAGGGTCTTTTAGTGTCACAATACAAAAAAATCTAATGATAATAAAGAACATTCCTTTCTTACAGAATATGAGGTAAATTTCATTCATTAAGAGATCATGTTAGATCATGTTTGTTTCCTCTTCAATTATCCGTTTTTGTAGTATCCATACTTCACAACTCAAGTGCCTACGATGTCCCTAATTCATTCAAGTGTGTTTTCATGTTAATGTGGCGAATGGGAGGTCTACTTCAGCCCTCGTCTCCAGAGAAAGCGCTCTCACCGTTTCTGCTCAGACTGTAGTGTAATGTTACTCCATCTGAAAAGAGGGCCATTATTGAAGCGGCTTGTTCTTCACAGACACTTTTCTTTGGCCCCAGAATTGTACCCAGAAGCCGTCCTCTCTCGCTCTTGTTTGCTGAAGGGTCATTGGTGAGGCTGTGTTTTTGCAGAGCCTGATGTCGCTCTGGCTTTAGAAACAGCTGTGTTTGTGAGGCTGTCGCAAAACACACTCACACTAATGACTTAAACCATAACATGAATGTTGTTGAATGAAAAGAAGGAAAAACTGTCCATTAAGTAACAGAAAAAAACAGATCAAATCAAAATCTCAAGGTAATGCACAACTATAACATAATAACGACATAATATTGTCTTTGGTGTACCTTATGTTGATTCCAGTGTTACTTTTGGCTAACGCTGCAAAAGCTTTTCTGACAATATTGAAGAAAAACAAATATTTAAATACAATTATATAGATTTTTTTCTTCTTTTTTAGCAGACAAGAGAAATTAGGCTTAACTTAAAATTGATTTGTGGAAATTGCCTTAGATTTTAAAATCTCACTGACATATTGTTTATCAGCCACGGTAGCAAGCCAATTTCAGATATTGGCATGCAAAATGGTTCCCAAAAAGTGGTCCCGGGCCCCCTGCGAGGTCTCAGGGTCTCTGCTAGAGCAGGGGTTCCAAACTTTTCAGATCGGGCCCCCGAAAATACTCATGTAGCCAGCTCACGACCCCCACAGCAAAAATAAAATACATGATTCTGATTTAGTTTGGTAGTTTATTGCTTTATATGACCAAAATCCCGTCAAACATGATGCTTCCAGTTAAGAAAAAGATTAAATTCCAAGTCATAATTGTAAAATTACATCTTGCGTGGAGTACCGACCCTCACTTTGGGCTTCCAAAGGTTGTCCACACAGCAAGAAAGAAAACTTTGTAAAACTACTTTATTGTATTATATTATTGGGCCGCATGCAAACCGCGGAATGGCTGAACTAAAGAAAAAAATCCTAGAAGGCCATACACAGTCACACAGTACAAAACATACCCAAGCGTGAATGCTGTAAAATGTCTCTAGTTTCCTTAGGGTTAAATATAGGTCTTAGTCAAACATTTTCCTGGACGTGATGGATTATTCTGTTTTTGATGATCGCTAACTGACATCATACCTGCTCCACTTTGAGTTAACATTAAATTCACTCACAGATGACGCACAGCTCTCCAGTCACTACAGATGATCTTATCCTGCAGCTGTGCCCGGTGAAACGTGAACCCCCATTTGAGCTGAAACGAGGCAATCGAATGCCTGATCGATGCGCGTTATGACGGCTGGCGCATAAATACTCTAAATGCATGCACTCAGCAGCCTTCACATGGAGCGGTGTAAATCTGTGTGTCATCTGCCCACAGCTAATGCAGTGAAATTGACCTTTCAGTGTCGAGTGTGCCACCTGTCCACAGAAGCCTCAGGGACATTAGTTATGTTATGTGACCAATGTGTAGCTACAGATGTACGCAGAAGGCTGGGCGCGCTCAGCTGACGTATTTGTAACACATGGTGGAGGTAAATCATAAAATAGAAAGCTCTGTTGATTAGGAAAGTCATATTTAAAGTACTTTAGTTTGCTACTGTGTATATGGTAGTCATACGGCATTGTCTACAGTTTTGAATCATTTTTTTGGGCAACGTAAATGCAAAGTAGTTAGATTTGCATGTTGTTTGTTGTTATTAGCATGGTTAGTTGTTCTGAAACCGGAAAAATCACCTAGGCATTTGAAAGTTGTGGAAAGTGCTTCTAAGCTCATTGTGGTAAATAATTGAGTGTCTCAGATAATAACGTCTATAAAACATTAAAGCCCTGTTTTCATAGACTAGGTGCAGAGCGGTATATCACTAGTGCAGATCACAAAAAAATATATATCGTTGATGATATAAAGTCTGGAATTTTGCGATATAATTGTACGCACACAGCAACTTTAGCCAAATACTTCTGAAGTCTTGAACTGAGTGACTTTGCACTGATGCAGAGGTTAAAACAAAGTGAGAACAGAGCTGAAATGTAAATACAAAAGAAATGCCATGCTAAGGCAATCTTGCATATCATCAGTTGCCAGTGAAATTAAATGCAACAAGGAGAGGATAAACTGGAATTAGTTTCTTGTTTACACCAGCTTGACCCTCGTGTCACAGCGCATTATTACAGAAAATCTTTTGTGAAATCACTCAGATTGATGCCAGGAACAAAACTTATTTTACAGTTTTGTTTAGTTTTTTTATTTGAGAAAGCCTGTGTTATGTGTGAGTGATGTTGCTACAGCTGCCCATGTAGGAGACCCCCTCGAGCCAGGACCTGCAGTAGCGAACTGCTCCAAAGTGAACCAGTCTGAGAGATCCAAGCTAATGGAAACATGACTAAATTATTTTATTATTGTGTATAAACCTGACACAGACTGGAAATGCTCAAAATCTCAATTTTTTAATAATGTGAAACTACCTTCCATTAGGGAAAACTGCCACCCACGACTCTCAAAATTCGCATGGGAGTTTCCATAAAAAAGCCCCAAAGAAGCTGACTTTGCAACTCTGGCCCTGGCATCACAACTGCCCACTTAAGTTTCCTCAACAAACATGAATTAATACACAAAGCCGTTTACTCTGAACACTCTTCTGTTTGACGAGCAGTTAAGCAGCAGCAGACAGAGGGATGCGTCCTCCCTAAAACACCCTCCTCCCAAATAAAGTGACAAATTGCCCCCCGCCTGTCCTCTCCTCACCCCAGCAGCCCCTCCCCACCTGAGCCTGGCTCTGTCACACACTCTTTACATTTTGGGGGGAGGGATTGGCATGTATCTGTGCTGCTGGGACCTGGAACCCTCAGCTTTATGTAAATGACAGAGGTAGTATCAAGTATGGTGGCCCTGAAGGAGAATTCTTCTACTCACAGAGAAAAATAGAGGGGATATTGGTCAACGTCATTTTCCACTCATACGCTGTCCATCTAGTTGGGGGAGTTTCTTTGATTAAAACAACAAAACGGGACGAGAGCTAGCTGCTTTGTACAGGTCTGAACCGGTATGACCGACATCTGGCTCCTAAAGCTTAAGACAGTGTTGTTCTCGACGTTTTTTCACTCACCTGAATGTAACAAATGTTGAATTGGCAGAATAACTAATATTTTCACACAATGATAATCTCTTGTAGTTAACGGAAAACAGCGCTGGCTCGAGTTGTTGCTACAGCTTGTGTCAATCAGCGGCAGCTCTTTCTGCATACCAGGTGTGCGTGCATCTCCCGTGTTAATAAACAAATAATCCCTCTATAGACACAGTGAGTGAACTTTTTGATATACTGTATTCTTACAAGCAGACATTCACAAGAAGCAAAACATTTTAGATTATGTACATGTACCTGTATTATTTTTACTATTATATAAACCAGAGCTGGGCAGTTATTTTTTCTCAAAGGCCATTTTCAAACCCGGACAAATGGTGGAGGTCCGGACAAATTATCGTTTTTGCAAGCAAATTTTTGTGAAACAATGGCTATTTAATGTACTATTTCAACCATTTATTGTGACAAGCAATGGCACATGCCCCATAGCAAAGTTAATAAAATAAATATAAAGGGTAACATCTCTCAAAAATATGCCGAGGGCCACATATTCTCAAATTGATTAATTGTATTTTGTTTTGTGTGATATATTATTGTGCATACGTGAAGAACTTTGGGCATCCCTTGTTGTTGTAAATGTGCTATACAAATCAAGTTGAGATTGACCTTGACATATTACACTGCCTGGTAAAATCTTAACATATCCATGCCTTTACATTAAAAAATAATAATCCTTTTTGTATTTAACAATTTACTAAACAAGGATTCTCAAATCTGGACCAAAAAGATTGAAGATCCTTGCTCCTACTGTTAACGCTTTACCCCGAAAAATGATCTTGCATACAGCCATGTTTTTCAGATGCACTAAAATAAATAATACAAATGTGTCTCCTTTCAGTGTACTGGGTTATATCTCCCCAAAGTTTACTCTTAAGTTTTTAGGTGGTTTCTTTTGCTTGTTTACATAGAAATGCTAATCTCTTTATGATATGTTTCACAATACTTCACTTAAGATATATACAGTGTGTTCCAAAGTATTATATGTATATCCATGGAACTATAAACATTATTTTTAATCTTCTGAAAGTTCCACAGTGTCCCTTTAACTCCACAAACACTGCACAAAGCATTGAACTTGAACTGTATACTGTTGATTCGTATTTGCATTTTAACTGACGTCCCAGCGCCTCTTGGCTCTGATCAAATGAGTAGGGGCATTATTGTACCTCTTTGTGGGTGTGAGAACATTCAGATAATATACTTCCGCTGGAGCTGTGTGTCAGTCAATCCCAGTGTCCGCCACAGTCCCACAAAGGCCCTGTCACTCTGAGTTTGTGGACCTCGGGGGGCGGGACGAGGGGGGTAATGATGATGATGATTATGGGGATTATTGGAAAAGGGGCCACAGTTGTTTTTTGGGCTCATCTCCTGAACTGTCAGACTGCACGCTCCATTGACCTCATTGTGCAAACAGAGGACATGACACACTTTGAAGTCACTGCTGAGCTTTTGTTTTACAAGAAACCGGAATCAAGTGGATTTTCAAAACATGTCTCCGATGGGTTGTGTTCACGTGACATATATATATAGGCCAGTAGTATTTAATACAGATGGAGAACTGCTAGAAATAAGACTGCTTAAATGCAGTTTTTTGTTGTAATATAAAAGGTAGGGCTGGGTGATCTGGAAAAAATATAATCACGATTTTTTTACTCATTCTAATTGATTTTGGTGTTTCGATATGATATTGTTTAGTCTATTTAAAGCCAAAAGAAAAATGGCATTCATGAACATAAACAAAAGCAAAAGCTTTTAATATGTCCCATTTATTGGATTTTTTTTAAATTATATATTCTGCCTAAAAGTTTAACTTTGCTCACAACCAAATAATTGGCAATTTGATTCAATTCAATCTCGATTTCTCGATGAATTGCCCATCCCTACTCTAATCATTAACAGCCCAGGATCTTATGTTATGGTAGTTCTAATAGGTAGTTGAGAAATGTTTTCCATATTGTGCTGTTAATGATTAAATGTGCGAGCATTACCCCTTCTACATTTGTGCTTTTAGTTTATCACAAAATACTTTGAGAAACATCTTCTCATACTGCTAAAATTTAAAGACAAATGTGTTGTAAATGTGTTGCTTATTGTTGCTATTTGAAAACATTTCCCCACACATCTCATAGACATTCCAAAGCACAAATATTGCACTTTTTTATGAATGTTCACTTATTAAATAATTAGTAGTAATTATTTTACCTCATAACTAGATTATTGTCTGTCCCAGTTACTAAAACGAATAAATTTGACAATCATTTGAATCAATGCTAACAAAAATGTAACCAATAACCATAAATAAATTGATGTAGGGCAGAGAATAATGTATTATTCTTTTGTTTGCACCATTGAGCGCATCTCACGATAATAACTAACTACATTTAAAAAAAGAAAACAAAGAGGTACTTATGAGAATCTATTTGGCCACACTGTTGTATAAAGCTCAGAGTTTAAGGCTTATAGTTCAGACATTAAGATAATTGTATAGCAGCTCTTAAAGCGGAGTATTGAACAGTCCTCTTAATTTTTAAATCTTGACTTATGTTGTGGAAGTCTCTCTTGTGACCTGTACCTCTCTCCTCTCTCCACAGCCCTTCCACCCCATGGTGAACCTGCAGTGCTCTCCTGACCTGCGCATGCTGCTGTGCGCGCTGTTCGCCCCGGTGTGCACCGAGTACGGCCGCATGACTCTCCCCTGCCGCCGCCTCTGTCTGCAGGCCAAGAGCGACTGCTACAAGCTCATGGACATGTTCGGGGTCAGCTGGCCCGAGGAGATGGACTGTAACAGGTCAGTGCAAAGACGTTTAACTTGTTTTGTTCTCACCAGAGATACAGAAAGGAAACAGCAGGACACTGAGTTATACTGAAGGTTCCAGTCGAGAGGATGTGTTGATTTTGGCCTAGGGCTGAACAACGAATCAAAAAATGAAATTGAGATTCATATATACAATCATTAACATCCAATCAATTATTAGAAAGTTGATGTTTTTTAATCGAGAGCTCCTAAAGAATCTCTCGGTTTGTTAAAACTAGTTTGGAAGAAGAAAACATTTGTGTTCATTAAATCATTACAGAAAGCCATAAAATAGTAGGTTTTAAAAGACAAAAAAGTCATCTTGCCCCGTCATAAACAACGTTATTACTTTCTTCATGGTATAGTTTTTTGTAAAGTGCAGAAAAAACACAAAAAAGAATACATGTTGAGCCAAAAAAAAAGTCAATATAGTAACAATGGTGTGGTCTCGGTTGGTTTAGAACTGCGGACTAAACCAGGTCTTGGTCTGAAATTGTCAAAAGATTTTAATGTAAAGACTGAACCAGGGCTAAAACTTAAGATGAAGGTTATCTATTTATTACTAACTTTTATCAGAAAAATGCAGCTGAATGATGAAAAACATGCTTTTAGGGGCCACTACTTGCGTTTGTCCCTGGTTAATCAAGTACACTTTACCTAGTTTAATGCCTCTGACACAAATATACACATACAGTTTAGATTATCTCAATACTAATATTTAGACAATGCATTGGGAATGTGTTTATACGTACTTGGAAATATGTTTTGAGGTTCAAGTATTACACAAAATGTCCTTGGACCATAGAATGAACCACAAAAGTCCATGAAATATCACTTTATGTTGATGCTTGAGTGATTCTATTGCATATTTGTCCTTTATTCTTAAGTATTTAATAGTTTTAATCTCCAAAACAACAGTTCCGACAATTTACATTTTTTCTTCCATCTCTATTAGCCACATTTGGTCAGTACAGAGCAGAACTCGGATAATTTAGAGTGAAAACATTTAACTGTTAACATTTTCTGTTTTTTGTCTGTAGATTCCCAGACTGTGACGATCCTTACCCACGCCCCGTCGACCTGCTCTCCATCTCCGACACCACAGAGTCTCCCGTCGAGGTGCAGAGGGACTACGGCTTCTGGTGCCCGCGAGAGCTCAAAATCGACCCCGACCTGGGCTACTCCTTCATGAGCGTGAAGGACTGCTCGCCCCCCTGTCCCAACATGTACTTCAGCCGCGAGGAGCTGACTTTCGCTCGCTATTTCATCGGCGTAGTCTCCATCGTGTGCCTGTCTGCCACCCTCTTCACCTTCCTCACCTTCCTCATAGACGTGTCACGGTTCCGTTACCCCGAGCGACCCATTATCTTCTACGCCGTGTGCTACATGATGGTGTCTCTGGTCTTCTTCTTGGGCTTCCTGTTGGAGGACAGAGTGGCCTGTAACACAGCTGTCCCGGGACGCTTCAGGGCTGCTACTGTCACTCAGGGATCACATAATAAGGTAGAAAGAATTATGAAAATAATTGTCAGCTAAATACACGCTCTGTGATTTGGTTAATGGTGTGGTACCTGACTTTTAGTTGTACGTGAGAGAACCTTTCCACCAAAAAGTATATCACAGAAGCAGCACTCTCATGTATTCATAGATAACCATATACTGAGTTCTGATTAGCTGTGCTTGAGTGGTCCCCTATAGTTTCACTTTGCTGTTTGTAAAAAGAGGTTCTTACGTTTTAATTGCAGCCAAAAATTAATAAACATTGTTAATAAAAAAAAATATGTGCCATAGGAAGGAACTAGTTGAAAAGACTACTTCCTGTTTGCAATCTGAAAATCTGCTACCCCAGCTTTAAGCTTTCTGCTCACTGCAGAAGTTTTGGTTCAGTTTTAGGCTCAGTAGGTTGCATTCATGCAGCATCACAGCATTCTGTGCTGTTAATGTAAAACAAACACTTGGATGTATCTAGACGAGTGATTCGGGTACTCTTTGGGCCTCAAAGGTTTTTTAGGATGGCCTTCCAATGTCACTCACACAAGCATAAAAATACAATAGAGTTCACAAGCATTATCATTTTGTTAGTTTTTACACTCTGGTTAGTGAACTGGCCTCGTAGTAAGAAGGTCCTGGGTTCGAGTCCCAGGCGGCCCAGGCCTTTCTATGTGGAATTTGCATGTTCTTCCCGTGCCTGCCTAGATTATCTTCAGATACTCATGTTTCCCTATACCACTAAGTACATGCCTCCCCTCCCCTCTCTTCTCTCCTGGGCTACAAATGGAAATTAGCTGTAAAGCTAGAGGTATAAGTGTCTCTGCCATTGTGCTCAATGTAATTTTACATTGTTCCAATTAACGTTACGTTTAACCTTAGTCTTAGGAAATTCATTCTAAAAAACATTCTTTAATATTTTGCCATATTATTGAGGGGATCTTGTGCACCCTTGAGATTAATGAGAGTTTGGGAACGACTGGTCTAGACAATAACTGAGCTTAGATTAGTATTTCATGGCATGCTGGAGTTGTTAATTTGAAATTAATCAAGTAAAAAAAGACTTGACACTTAAGCTTAGACAATCTAAACAGATATTTCTTTGTATTATTTTATGCAGTTTTGAGTTTGGTGCAGAATTTCTGTGGCGCTGAAAGAGTTACATATTATCAATCAATAGAATGTTGTGTGTTGTCGCATGAATGCAACCTTGAGCTAAAAGAGCAGGAGGTAGTTCAGAATTTGATGTAATTCAAGTAGATTATAATTCATATCTCAGTAATTATTGAGCTTATCCAAATGAAACAAAAACTGGCACAAAGTTCAATGCCTTCTGTAGCTTCAGAAAGTGGTGCCAATTTTCAACTAGAAAAGACGTCATTGTCGTCAGTTGAAAGGACTTTAATGAGACTGGACCCAATCCCAAACAAATGATTCCTATTGTAAATCCCACTGAGCTTCTGCCCACCATCAGAGAGCATGACGTCATCAAATTGTTAAACGTGAATGTGGCCAATTCTTTCAAGCTTAAAAACAGTTATATTAGCTACAATAAAGTCTCTTGAGTGTAACTGTGCTTCTTCTTTGTCCCTTCAGGCGTGCACGCTCCTCTTCATGGTCCTGTACTTCTTCACGATGGCGGGCAGCGTGTGGTGGGTCATCCTCACCATCACCTGGTTCCTGGCCGCTGTTCCTAAATGGGGCAGCGAGGCCATAGAGAAGAAAGCCTTGCTGTTCCACGCCTGTGCCTGGGGTCTGCCTGGGGTCCTCACCGTGGCCCTGCTCGCCATGAACAAAATCGAGGGCGACAGCGTGAGCGGCGTGTGCTTCGTGGGGCTCTACAACCTCTCCACTCTGCGCTGGTTCCTCATCGTACCGCTGGGCCTGGACGTAGTGGTGAGAGATTTGTTATTGTAGTCTGTATTTTTAAGAATGTAGCGCGACTTTCCAAATAAAGAAGCCCAAAGTTCCTATAAAGATGCAGACTTGGCCACTCTTGGCCCTTTTTATGTGTTTTCTTTGAAACCTTGAACAAAAGTAACATGTCCAGACGGCGGAGGCTCTGCAGAGGCTAAAACCCAAAAAATTAAAGAAGTAAAATAGGGCATTTGAAAGAGGAACTTGCACTGTAAACTAAAATAGCCTGAAATTCCTAATTATAACAATGATAAATGATAGCAGTAGGTATATTGTCGACTATATCGTTGTGTTCTCTTTTATTCCGTGGTAAGAATACCAACTTTTTACATAATATTAAAAAACAGACAGCAAGAAACTGTGTGTGCTTTCTTTGTTAATTTATGCTGACAATGCACCCTGATGCCTCTCTCTCTGTCTCTCTCAGGTGGGCGTGGCCCTGCTCCTGGCCGGGATCGCGGCTCTGAACCGGGTGCGTATGGAGATCCCTCTGGAGAAGGAAAACCAGGATAAACTGGTGAAGTTCATGATCCGAATCGGCGTGTTCTCGGTGCTGTACCTGGTGCCGCTGCTCACCGTCCTGGCCTGTTACTTCTACGAGAGCAGCTACAGGGGCGTCTGGGAGGCCACATGGGTGCAGGAGAGGTGCAGGGACTACCACATCCCCTGTCCGTATCAGGTAACTAACCGTGGGTTTGACTGAATTAAAATTATCCATATTCTGACCTAGGATCGCAAATAATCACAAAAACTTTAGCTCTTAATTTATGTATATTTTCCGGGTTATTTTGTCAATGTTCTTTGATGGCTCAAGCTTAGTGTGAGAAGTCTGAGAAAGTGTGTCTTAAAATATTTGTTTGAAGTGATTTCCAAGAGAGAAACAGCTGGAGAAAGGTGCCCGAGGTGTGGAGACTTAAAAACAGCACGGCCAGATCTGTCAGAAAGTTTGAAAGAGCCTCCAGCATCAGCCCACACAAACACAGCTCATTGCACAGAGCTGTCAGTGAGTCAGTCAGATGTTTTTCCTTTTTTATATAGACAAACCAGCTCATTTGTGTGCGCAATGTAGCACTTTGTTAGCACCTTTTATTCCGTTTTGCGTTCTTATGCAAACTCAAGTACAATTTATATATCTATCTGAAAAGCAAAGTGAACACAATGTTTACCGGTCTTGAAGGAGATTCCTGAAAGCTGAAGATCAAAGTCGTTGGTGATGCTGACTTAGAGGAAGCTTGTGAGTTTAAAATAAAGCACATGGAAATAAATATTACAAATAATTAACCTTTATGTGACAAATAATTAAATAATTAACCTTTATGTGACAAACCTTTATGTGACAAAGAATTTCATCACAATTTTTTGGACCCCAATCACAATTTCATTTGTTTTCTTATTCATGCAACTTTATTGCTTTTGAACCAGGCTCCTGCAGGTTCTTAACATGTTTTATAAGGTCTTAAATTATTCTTAGAAAACATCTTAAAAATCCCAAAAGGTCTTGATTTTGAAATAAGTAATTATGGGACAAACTTTTAACTGCCCAAAAAGATTACAGATCGTCTTTTGGTGATTTTTTTTGTTCAGTTTTGTGACACCCTATTCAGTTCAAAAAGTGTAGCGCACTTTGAGTGACACATTACTGTAATTGTAATACCAAAAAATTATTTAAAAAGTGCATAATTTCTATAAAATTATTCAGCAAGAACAAAAACAGTTCTTGATAGAAAAGTCCATGTCTAAAATAGAAAACTCCAGTCTCTTTGCAATCTTGAATGTTAAAGAGAGCTCTTAAATAATGACGTAGGAACTCTGAAGAATTATTTTAGGTTTTTTGATTCTTGTGAAGGTTCTCTCTTCACCGTAATTCAGCTGTCACTCAGAGCTTTACAGAGTCCGACCAATCGGAAGAGTGAATGGGCAAATAAGTCTGTTTAAGCATCAACCTGCGTTAAAATTATAACATAAAAATAGTAGATCATAATGTAACAATTTCAACAAAAAAGCAGCTTTTTACAGCTTGTGATCTGATTTTGATTTCCATATCTTTAGTGCACCTTCTAAAAAAATCAATAAAGTAACATGAGAGACCTACTTTGTCACTTGTCACATCGCTGCTTTATAATCCTGACTGAGAGAGCTGTGATGCACAGGGTCAGAGGTCAACTCCCTCCATAATGCTGCCCCTCTGAGTGCTGCCCATACACTACAGCAGAGTGTATAGTGTGTATAGACATGTGTAGGTGTTACGCACAAAGACTCCATCAAAGAGCCTGTCTATATTTATCTGTAAGCTTTTCTTCCCTCAGGCGGAGTAGAAACATACAATCTCTCCAAGTGCTTCATCCTTTTTACACCAAGTACCTCCTCAAGGAAATATCTACCTCCCACTGAATATGTCTTATGAATACATGTGTAAATGTACTGTCCATGTGCCCCTCGGGAAAAATTATTTTACAGTTTAAAAATGGAAATAAATGATCACGTAAGTCAGAAAAAAAACAACTTTGGAACTCAACTCAAAAAAATGGCTCTCATCTTCAACACCTAACGTCACCTTATGTGTTGAAGCAATGACACTTAGCTGACTTATCTAATTATTGTAGTGTATTTCTGTCAGTTGTTAATATCAGTAGCAACACATTTGCACTACTAGGAAGAAGAACTATTGTTAATTGCTAATGACAGATGTAATACTTGGCAGTATTTCATCATACCATCATTTAGCGTTGGCTTTTGGACAAGTCAACAGAAACTTATCCTACAGCTCTGTTACACTCTCTTAAAAGTGCAGAGTATGTAATTTTAATAGCGATGACATCCAAAAGAACATGCATGCAAACAAGGTTGGATCTGATACTCAAGCACCGAAGGACCACATGACCCCAGCAGTATTTAAACATGTTTTCTTCGCAATGAGCTAGATAGGCCTTTTACATCTTAATATACAAAATCTCTGAATCCTGTAGGCTCACGTAGGAAAAAACATTTAGTAAGATACATTATATTCTTGAATTAGTTTAGATGTTCATGTTTCAGTCTACTCTCAAATCGGCAAAACTCATGCGTAAAGACTGGCTTTTTTTTCTACAGTTGTTTTGCAGCTTTACGTTTTGTTTAACTGCATACAAAGAACTGTCGTCATGACACAAAATCAAACTCCAATGACTGTTGTCCTGTGCTACATGTGCAGACAAACGCAACACAACATTGCTTTTTCAAACTGGTTCTTGTATAAACAGTCTTAGTTTATTGAAACAAGGATGGGCCATCTAAAATTGTCATAGAGCAAAACTTACTCCATGATATGAAATAATAGCATCACATTACATTCCAAGTATTCAGTGCAGTTGCTCAGGGCCTGGTTCATGTCTAGAGGCTGAATCCTGCTGCTCTCGTCTTATATGAGGACAGTAATGAGACCTGCCCCGGGCCGCTCCTGCTCTGAGCTCATAATGAGGCCATCACAGCTCATCTGTGTGTCACTGCAACATGGATAATGTCAGCACAGTTTGTATCTGCAGGCATAAAGAAACCACATCAGGGCATGCCTATATTTATCTCGTGCATTTTTCACATACAGAAGCTCAGTGTGCTTTACTGTTAATCATTTTTGGTGCTTTTACACTTGAACCCAAACTCAACTCAACTTGTGTTCTCAACAAGTTGAGTTGAGTTTGTTACAGTTGCAGATACAGTTTTCACAAAATGTAAAATTAGATAATAAATATCAACAACACAAATTTTTACAATATTATATAATTTAAGCATTTTTTTCAATTGTTGATCACATGTTTTTTGTTTATTAGTTGTTGTTTTTTTAAGACCAAAAAGCAATTGTATGCATCTGTGTTTTGCAAGTGAAGTCCAAGTCTAATACGAAATCAAAGATAATTTTATACTTGTGAACAGTAAACAGGAAGGGTTAGTGCACTGATGCACCTGTGCCAGAATCTAGGTAAAAAAAACTAATAAAAACAGAAGAAAAACAATCCGAGGCACACTGACTTACTGACTTAATAGTCAGTTTATTGTGGCATACCCATATGTGCAGAAGAAGACCAGGCTGTGCATGTCCCTTCCGCTACAATAAAGGACTTTCTTTAGTCAGTAAGTCAGTGTGCCACCATTCTTTTTTTTTTTCTTTTGTTTTTATGTATAATTTTGTGTGCACAATGTTCTGAAAATTTTATTTCAGAACAAAAATGCATTGGTACATTGCATGTCCTTAAAGAAAATCAATACTATTGTTAAAATTGTGAAATCAACATACAGAAATCCCAAGCTATCTTCTTTGTTATTTTAATTAGAGTAATACAGAGAAATAAAAAACAAGACTTTTTTAAAGTAGTTAATCTAAAAAAAAAAATCTACTTACCCTGCAGTAGAAGAATATATATATATTTTTTAACTTTACCATTTGTGTTTTAGAACAACCACAATCCCTCAATAAAACAATGATAGAATGAACATTACGTACATGGGGGTTTCTCAAGGCTACGCTTTAGACCCTGTTCTTTTCATTGCAGGGCATCTCCAAACTTTTGTACCACACAAATATATGGCATTTTTGTCACTTAATTGATGATATATACCTTTCACTTCGGTCCTTATTCTCTTTCTGTCTATGAATTTATATCGATCTATTCTTTATGTATAATAGACAATGTTCAACTACAGAACCTACCACAAAAAAAATTAAAAAAGGAATGCTTTTGTGTTTGAATATTAGAAAATCGGAACAGTCATTGGTTAAAAAAAGACTTAATATATAATAAATTTGCAGAAAACAAAAGCAGAAAAACGACTCCTTTAAATTAGTTATTCATCTTACAAAGTCTGCTAATTTTCCTGCATTAGAAGCTCAACCCATCAGGAGGGTCTGTGCAACGGTGCATGGAAGTAAAGGCTTTGCGACTTAAAGAGTATCATATTGATGACAGCCACTGGTTCAGAACAAAAGACGTGTTGAGAGAATCTGAGGTGGGACAGTGGTGAGGAGTGTCCATGATCACACACACACAGAGATAAGACACAGATGAGAGGACAGGAAGTCAAGCTGGGACATGCTCTGATAACCACTGTGATGATGTACCTCCTCTGTGAGCGCTCAAGTGGACAGGGGCAGACCTACAAGCCTAAATACTGCTGTCTCCAGGGGCTAATAAAGTCCTGACACAATACAGAGCCTAAACAAGTTTCTTTCATCAGCCGATTCACAGCAAGTCATAAAAGAGAGTGATGCAACAAGGACAGCTGCTTTGACCTTGCATTAAGTAAACAAGCAGTGCACAGCAATACTAAGTTGATATTTATAAGATAGTCTGATACTCAAGATGTTTTCAGTGACCAATGCAATAGTTACCATAGAAAAATTCTATTCTATTGTT
The DNA here is from genome assembly GCA_038363315.1 of Mugilogobius chulae. Classification (NCBI taxonomy): domain Eukaryota; kingdom Metazoa; phylum Chordata; class Actinopteri; order Gobiiformes; family Gobiidae; genus Mugilogobius; species Mugilogobius chulae. The sequence continues at coordinate 27,422,950 of CM076405.1, read as the reverse complement.
GTGGGGTTTCCTCAAGGGTCTGTTTTAGGTCCTGTACTTTTTATTGTATGGCATCTCCAACCGTCAGCTGCTACTCAAAAATACAGGATTATATTTTTTTTTTTGTGGATATCAATTTACATTGCTCTATATTTGATCTATAATTGACAATGTTCAAGTATAGATTTTACAGCAGAACATTCATTGTCTAACACTTTTACTTTTGCTCCTGTTTTTCTACACATTTTCTATAAACACCAGTGATTAATTTCTGGAATATTGTTCACAAATCAGTGTTACTGAGAACACTGCAAAAAATGAATTTCAAGACAAGTTAAAGTTGCTTGATTTTAGTTTTTGAACCTAATTTTAAGCATTTTGACTTGACTGTTTTAGTGCAGAGATATAAAATAGTTTCCTAGTTTCAAAGTTTTTCGAACTGATTTCAAGACATTGCTTCTTATTTCAAGCCAAATGATTTGCCAATGGGTTAAAAAAAACAGCTAAAACTGTCTTGAAATCAGTGAAATATTCTACATTACCCAAGCAATTCAATCTTAAAACAGCTCAAATCTGGTTTAAAATTCTGATTACAAGTCATTTTAAGCAAGTCTAGATTGGTAGTTTTTGAAGTGAACTTTTTTTTTTTTCACAGGTATGGCATATACACATGCTGATTAGTCAGCATCAATCTTGTGCAGATGTGTCCTAAGCTAGCCACAATAAAAGGACACCATACACTTTCACTGAATGTAAAATCCAGCTGGATGTGCAGCTGTTATTTCTATGTTCAGGGGATTTAGTTTGTGGGTTCTTGATGCATCTATTTTGCATAAACCAATCTAGTCTTGTGTATTTTATTGTAGCTGGGTTATATTTAATTAAAAAACGAGAACTTGTTGTCAAAAATATATTCCATAAAAGAATTAACATGATGCTGTTTCTGCTTAAATGCTTCCTATGAACATCAGTGCCACTTTAACAAACTTTTTGTGTATTTGTCTGTGTTTAGTTGGAGCAGACGAGTCGCCCTGACCTGGCCCTGTTCCTCATCAAATACCTGATGATGCTGATCGTGGGAATCCCTTCTGTGTTTTGGGTCGGCAGCAAAAAGACCTGCTTCGAGTGGGCCAGCTTCTTCCATGGCAAGAGACGCAAAGAGTGAGTACTGCTAACAAGTCAGTTCTGTGTATTCTGACAAACTTTATGTTTCCATTAGTTCAACATAAACTCATACTTAAAAGTTTCAGGTAAACCAGATAATATACTGAAAACTTACAGTAGCACATTCTTTGTACGGTGCAAAACAATATGTCAACACAAATTTTAGCTAAATAAAATGTAAATCATCTGAAACATTTGCATAACCTCTCTGTGACCTGTGCAGAAAAGAGGAAGTATGGGCCCATGTTTCTGCTCATTTACAAAACACAAGATTTGGTCTGAAATAATAAAAGCTTTAACACAGGCTGATATACTTATAATACTTATATATATACTTACTTATATTTAATGCAGGCTTTAGACTGTTGACAATTTAGACAGACTAGGTATTTTGGATTTGGATTTTTGGATTGTGTGGAGCCATTATATAAGCCTTTGTTTCTTTTTTTTCCAATAACTGATAAGTATTAGCTTTTATTTTTGCATAAAACTACACTTTTTTCATTTACTTTTTAAAAAAAATAACTGGGCATTAAAGTAAATGATAAAGTGAACAGAATTATATTTTAGATTTCACTGAACATTTGCTTGTTTCACAGTTTAGCAATGAGATTATTAGTGTCTTTTGTCCAGCAAATACCTAGCAACCACATACATATGGAACAAAAATTCACATAAATGACATAGAAGTTACAGTTTGACAAATGATAACACTTTTTTCCCCAGGAAACTGGGTCACTTGTGTAAATTGTCTTTGCATTTCGGCGCTTTTTGACGACATTGTGTTTTAGAGCAAATTTATTTCAACTTTTTTGTCAGTTTCTTCATAAATTGCACTTATGTCACGTTATCACGTGGGTGAGCCATAACGAAGGGCAGCAGTGCGAGTGCGTAGTATTACCGGGAGCACAAAACTGGCAAATTCTCACAGATTTTCCAATTTTTTGTAATGAAAGCTACTTGAAGTGCACGTTCGGTACAGTTGTACATGGAAGTACGACAGCTTTCAAGCGTCACAAAGCAAGCTACTTGGAAAAGCTAACGATCTATAGCTTGTTCCTCCTGCTATGTTTGCCAATTCAATAAAATTTAGAAGTTTGCCTGAGTGACTTTACCCTTTGTGATTTGTACAATTACGTGGTAAACACTAAATCATACATGAGTTTGGTTTTAATGAAGAGGGAAAAAATTATTTTGTTTGGGGTTGAATTCAAACTTTGAAGCAAGAAATATGACTTTTTTTTTTTTTTAGTTAAATAGCATTTTTAAAAAATCTGTATAGTTTCTTTTTGGAAAATTAACACACTTATTTGCTTTCAAATCAACAAAAAAGGATGTCCACGCTCACTCAGACCTATATTATTACCTGTCCTAACAATGATAATCTGCACTCCCTTCTCCTGGAATGTAACTCAGATCATTAACCCGTTGTCCCCCTGCTGCCTCCCCCCTCTCCTCCCCCACACACCCCTCCCCTCCGCACCCCTCCACCTTCCCCCTGTCTGTGCCCACGTCCCTGCGCCTGTCCCTGCCCTCTCTGCCCTCCATGCCCCTGTCCTCTCCCCTTCTCTCTCCTCTCCCCCCGCCGCAGTGCCATGGTGAACGAGAGTCGCCAGGTGCTGCAGGAGCCGGACTTCACGGCCCTGCTGCTCCGGGACCCCAACACCCCCATCGTTAGGAAGTCCAGAGGCACCTCCACACAGGTACGGAAGTCACCAGCAATACTGTCTTCTGTTTTTTAGTCCACTTCTAACTACATAAAGTCTTCCTGTACATTCTTGCGTCTACTGCTTTGAGACATGATATCTGTAATAATAATGTTTCCCTCTGGTCCCAGGGCACCTCCACACACGCCTCGTCCACTCACCTGGCCATGGACGAGCCCCATAGCAACAGCACGAGCCGCGCCGGGTCTGTGCGCAGCGGCCGCTCCAAACTCAGCAGTTACCATGGCAGCCTGCACCGCTCTCGGGACGGCAGGTACGCACGCGTATATTGCTATATGTGTTTGAGGATTATTGTGCCAATGCTTCAAGATTATGCTGTTTTGAGTTCAGGCAACAGTTAAATTTATTAAATTTTTTAGTTATTACTTTATTTATATTGCCTTTTTCTGAGTTGTATTTATAACCCTTTGTTCAAGTTCTGATTGATTTTGTGATCTTCAGAGTTACACCTACTATACAGTGTTGTTATTTATTTATAAAGTCCTTCTTTAGACCTCTTGTTTTTTCTAGTATCTGGAGGTCAAGTAATGTTTGACATTTTTGTGTCAAAGTGTCGATAACAATGTCAAATAGCTTTTAGGATCACATTCTGATTGTAAAAGAAATGGATTGTGACAAAGATAAAACACACTGAAGCACTTCTGCCATCTAGTGGTACAAAAGTGGTACATGACAATTTCTAGACAATGTTTTCACAATGTTATAATAAATCTCAGTTATTTTTGTTTTGTTTGTTGTTTTGTACTATATATTTTTGAGTATAGAATAGTGTAGGTCAGGGGTGTCAAACTGGCAGCCCGGGGGCCAAATGTGGCCCTCAAGATGATTTCATGTGACCCCCGAAATAATTTCTTATTATTATTGATAGTGGCCTGCAGATAAAAGCACTCAAGAATTTGAACTACAGGTCCCACAATGCACTGCAGCCTAGTATCGCCAAAAAGAGCCACATACGTCAATAATAAGCCTATGGAAAAAGGTTTATATTGCTGGACATTTTTCTAAAAGGCACTGGAATGGAGGAAATTTTGAACAGTTTGTTCAACATTTTCTTGGAAAGACTGAAAGTCTGTACAATATAATGTCATGTAACATAATGTAGTGTAATGTAATATAAATCTGGATGGCTTGTAATAAACTTTATATAGCATAATTGCCTATTTATATGTAACATAGTTTTATGTACATATATTTTAAAATGTGGCCCTCAACCAACTTGACTTTGATCCATTTGGTCTCAAATCTGTTTGAGTTTGACACCACTAAACATAGATTTTTACATGTTCCTGTAAAATTGCAGAGTTTATTTTATTGAGGAGTATCAAGTTGTGTTAAATCCCTGATTCCTGAAGTTAAAATCGAGTCCCATCTTTGTCAAGTATCAACTCATCAAAATAGCGACTCAACTCTGATTTCATGATTCATAAAATGTACAGCCTCGATTGCACTGATGATTATCAACTGTGCCCTTAAAATCTTAACAAAGTTTCTGCAATGAACATTTTACAGCCAGCTATTATTCAAGCTTTATCTCTTCAGCTTCACAGTTTTACGTTAAGCTGACTCACATTTGTCTCTCTGGCGCAGGTACACAGCGAGCAGTTTCCGAGCGCCGGACGAGCGGCAGCCGTACGGGAGCCTGCCACGCCTTCACGACTCCCGACACTGCAGCAACAACCGTCTGGACAGCTCGCACCGACTGGACAGCCTGTCACGCAACGACTCCTCCTACAGACTGGAGAGCCAATCACGGCACAGCAGCATCCGGGACCTGACCAATCACACCACGCAGGTGCTCAGCGTGCCCGGAAACGGAATCCACAGGGTCATGGAGGAGGACGGGACCACGGCTTGAGAACCCTTCATAGACTGAATGTTGAGTTTCAGAAGAACTATAGAAATGGAGGGCTCAGAGGGCTCACAAGTATGCCTTAAAATGCTTCATGATATAAGAAGCATGACATAGGAGGGGCCAAAACTGAGCCAAAATGCACTGGACTGGACTCACGCCAGAGATACATGAAGATTTTGCAGCTTTTTGGATTTTACATTTCAAGCTGTCCTGTCATTTCAGTTCAGTTTGTCAAATGCAGTGTCTCCGGTTTTCTAACTCAAAACAAAGATTATTCCTGGGTCTAAACTGAAAATTGTGCAGGGCTTGAATGCTCTGCTCACTGAGTTTTATTAATGACTAAAGAGAGTGTGAGTTCTGTTGCCGTTGCAGTTACAGCGACCATCTCGTGAGTGGAGCAGCGGCAAATATTTAATTGAAAGTAATGTGAAAACAATGCCATAACATTCATCGATTAACATATTGATGCTAATATTGCAGAGAATTTAACCTGTCTCTGTTAGGGAAGTTATCTTTCAGAATTGTGAATATTACACTAAAAAGACTGCACAAGGTTGTATTTTATGCAGCATTAAACTTTAGGTGTTTCCTTACACACTACAGCCAAAACCATTGAACAATATTGTGTTTACTTTGCAATTGTTACTGTAAAAGAATTTTATCCCTTAAGTTAAAAGCGTGTTTTTCAAAACTTTTATTTGGCAGAACATGAGCTTTAATTAAAGTGACACCACACAACTTTCTGGTAGTAAATGATCAATTTCATATTCCCATTGAAATGTAAAAACTTAGAACATTAGTTTGGGGCATGCCTCATGGATATACATTTGTTTTATGCCATAATGTGAAATATTTAAAGAGGACCTATTATGTAAAATTTTCATGAGTTTTAACCATTTTACAACAGCGTTTTCTCATTATTAGTTTACCCAAAATTCTATTTGGATTGCTTAATGCACGTTTGAGAAATCTTGTATTGTCCTGCAGCTGTTGCTCCAGTGGTCAGGAAATCTCTGTCTTCACCTTCCACCTATCTCCACCCACTTGTCTGTATTTAATTGCGATTACTCAAATATTAGGATGAAGAGTAAAACATGTAGGTTTTAAAATTGTCCTGTAAAACACTTTCCAACAATCTGTGGCTTATTAAATTTTACAATGAAGAGGCGGAGCTTTGCAGTTCTGCACTTTTGAACAGGAAGTCAGTGGACCTGTTTCTATTTCCAAGCTGTTTTAGGTAATTTTTGTGTTTTGCCAGTAAACAAAATGTGAATTATTGATCTGCATATGTCAATTTTTTCCTAAACATAGAAAAAAATCACAATAGGTCTCCAAGTTAAAAAACAAGATTTCCATTGTTGTTGTTGTCGTCCATGAAAAACAACAACAATGCATTTGATCAAGTCAACTAAAAAGTTACTCCGTGTACTTTTACAGTACAAATATGAGATTAAATTATCAAAAATATTCAAGGGAAGTTTCTATTTAAGAAGTTCACCTCTTTTTTTTTTTTAATGAGTTTTGCAGTATCAACAAAAAATGAAGAGCTGGACATTTGTTGCTATAGGTTACCATGACTACGCTCTCTCTAATCATTAATACAGCTCGGTGACTACTGATATTTGATTGGGCACATTTTCTCCAGGTGGTGTTCAACTTAAATCGAATATACTTGGCTTGTTTCACAGGAAATTTCTTGGAGAACTAGAGTTGCACTGTGCTTGTCTTGACACTGGAGTTGTTACCAGGACAACTGCATTCTTTTATATGAAGGTCTTAAGCAGGCCAAAGACTGTATTTAATATTATTGTCTGTATTTGCTACTGATGCCTCTTACGTTCCGACGCATGAAGAACAAGTTTTGCCTTCGACTGGAAAACCTTTTTTATAAATCTTGATGAGTTTATAACATTTTTAAAAAGGGATGGAGAGAGTTTTAGAGTTTTGAAGCCATCGTCCGGGCTGCTACAGGGAAAAGCTACGTCCAAACTCCTGCCTTACTCTTGTAGTTTAGAGACAAAGTAGTCGTAGCTAGACCTGTCTGAAATGTGACCATGTAAAGCTATTGTAAATGATAGATGAACTTGTGCATAGATGTAAAAACAATGTGAATTTTTGTAATAAAAGGTTTTAAAGAAATTTGTTTGGAGTTTGATTGTCGACAGGTACGATTTAGCACCTGTGCCTTACGATCAGCTCTTCGAAAACATAGATCTATAAATATTTGTCTTGTTAAGCTGTTGTAATACATAACTGTTTTTTTTGTCCTATTGGCAGAAATGTGTTAAATACGTAAAAATGGCAGTGTATATTTCCCACTCAGCAGTATAAATATCTCATACTTTTTGTGTAGACTTTTCAAAAATGTCAAACTTTACTGTGCAAGCACCATGTGAGATGAACCAGCCCTAAAACACATTTACATTTAAGCACAATGTATTAAGATTATAGTTTCCCCAACATGTTTATTTTTTGCCTAGAACAAAAGATGATTAGCTAATTGAACAAACATTCAAATTTTAATTTGAATATCGTTTTTATGTAAAGCCATGAGGAAAAATGCTTTTGTTTAAAGTCTTTCTCAAAAAGCCTAGAATTCAAGCCTCAAAGAATGAAATATTCAAGCTATAAGTCCCTGTCGTCTGACTGTGGGATGCAAGTGGAATCAACAAAACTAATAAAAGACGAATAACTAATTTGTATGAAGCTGAAAAGATATTCAAGATAATCAATTTTATTTAGTTACAAACACTAGTTTGAGCCATAGTTTCAAAAAGTTAATTTTACTGTCATGTCATTGACAAATGTGCTTCCCTAACCTCACGTTACTGCTCTTTTACTCAATTTTTATTGACAACTGTAAAACATTTTTTTATTACTTGTTTTATTCAATCTGACTAAAAATACCAAATATGGAAAAAAAAAATACTCAAGATTTCCTTTTTTCTTCAGACTAATAAAAAAACTAATTCAAAGACAGCTTAGCCTGTTGTAAAAAGGACACTGCACACACACACACACACACTGAAACCCTGCATGATATAAGGAACTTTTTTGTAACAAGTCACAGGGGTTAAGTCCATTAAAATACTTTTCATTCCCATCTAATTACAACACAAGAGCAGTTTATCCAAACGTCTCAACAATAAAAAATACAGCAGAAACAAACCCCAAAAAGAGAGATTTTCTTTTTAGTTCTTTCTTTTACCCATCAAATCACCCAACAATATATTGTGAAAAATATCAAATTTTGTTATTCTCAAAGTTAAATTTGATTCCAATTTTGGATTGCATTGATTATTACTTGAATATTAAAACTTCTTAGAAAAGACAATCTCAAAACAGAATGATTTCGATATAAATAACTCCAAACATGAAAGAATTGTATTGCCGTACCACTGTAGAGATTGATAGTGTGTCCTTTAAGTATTATTTTCATTCTGAAAAGTAGTCTGTGAACCTTTGGTACACATTGAAATAAGCAGACACAGCATTTGTAACAGCCCTCCGCTTTATTGAAATACATCGGAGTGGGGTTAATATAATGAGTCTTCCACGCGAGTGTGGCAGCCAGTTCATCATACATCATTTGTTTTTGACCTTACACCTTAAATATATTTGTGCAAAAAGAGAATCTACATCACCTGTAGTGGGTTATCCTCAGTAAAACCGCCCAAACCGCTTCAAAAGTAAAACATCAAACCGAAAATGATTACATCTATAACATGCAAAACTGTACAAATTATTACAAAGCAATCCTAGAAAACAAAAACAAAGTGTATTATGATATGAAAGGGCAAACGTAATATCTGGATAAGACCTCACTGAAATGCAAAGGCGTTTTTTGAATATTTTTAAACATTTTCTTCTTCTCATTGTGGCACCTCAGCCGTTCGATCGCCCTTTTGCCACATCTACACTAAACCCGTTCTGTTCTCTCTTTCGTTCTCTCTCTCTCTCTCGCCTAAAATTCATTGGTTTCCGACGTTTTCCTGAGTTTTCTTCTCTCACACAGGGATAAGCTGGCTTCACTTTTTCTGTACAACATTAAGAATCTGGCCTTTGTTTATAAAACGTCTTGCTAACATAATCTGCTTCAGCTAATACATTCTACACTTGAAACTGGGTAGCTTAATGGAAAGTCTTAATTTGCGCTGCTTGGGAAAAACACTTGGAATGAGCTCACTTTGGGAATTCTGTAGGAATGACCCGATCTAATTGGAATAATATTTTGAATGGAAAATTGGTAGCGCAAATAAACGGAAAAAGCGGAACAAATTTAACACAAAATGATGCAATGGAAGTAACAGGATTCATTAATTGGAAAATACGAAGAGATATGGTGGCCCTGAAGGATAAAAGGAATTGTAACACAGAAATGTAAAAATTATGAAACGCAAAAATATTGGTGGACAAAAGCTGAAACTAATTTAGCAACAAAATCTAATTCGGCAAAAAGAGTAAATCAAATAATTTACAAAACAGAGATGCAAATTACAAAGCACAAGCAAAATTTTCATTTGGAAATACAACACAAATTTGACTAATTTCTTGAATTCATAGCGTTTTTTTTTAGCATTTAACAACTTGCCTTTGTCCTTTTAATTCTGCGTTTCCTCTGACGAGTTTTGATTTAGTAGTGTAGTGACATGAGCCTTCAGAGCCACCGTAGAAATGTGATAATTAGACCCAAATCCATTTTAACAGATGTCCACTATAACTTTTCTTGCAGCTTTTTTTGTGTTTACATTCTTTTAAATCACAGGAAGCATATTTTTTAACACATTATTCAAACATCAAGTCCGTAAAGCAAAAGCTAACTGTAGAAAGACGCAATACAAGTGTCCATAGTCGTGTTTTTGTCCATATCGGTACCACAGTGACGTCTGATCGGTTGACTGGCCTCCTGTCTGAAGCCGGAACAAGGCATCTGATGCATAAAAACGCCGCTTTACAATGTCAGTTTTTGGCGGCAGCTTAGTGTTACGCTACGAGCAGTAGTGTGGAATCGCAAAGACACAACTCAAATAATTAAGTGGGAATAAAAGAAAGCACACTCAACACGTGTCGTACATATGATAAAAAACAAAACAAATCTAAAATCAACCGGTAAAAAAAAAGACGAAAGTGGTTTAATTAAAATGGCTTTGTGTGAAAACCCCACATCACTCAAAAAGAAAAAGTCATAGAAGAGAGGATTTGTCTTCCCTGTGTCTATAGCATGTTCCTTATCATATATTACTCTACTCTATGTACATTTGTGACTGTCAGTTTGGTTTAACAGCAATGTGGAGCACTGACGACGGACCAATCAGGAGACGGCGAGCTGCGGTGATGTCATAGAAGCCTACTTTCTTTAGTTAAAATACTATAAAGTCACTGCACAAATCAAAAGTCGAATGGTGAAAGCGCGCGAGGGAGAGAGACGCTTCAGGGCTGAAACTTAGCGCTCCCTTTCCTCGTCTAAGATTGATAAATAAATTAAAATATCATCCCCCATAAACCCACAGGGTCCTATGTACAAGTACAAATATCTTTTAGAATAATCCTCTTCTTGAGCCGAATGGGGAGCAACTTATTCCTATTTCATTTGCCCGTAGTGAAAGAACTCATGCTCGCACACATTTGCACCTAGCATACACGCCGCTATCGCTAGCATACACGTTAGCGCTGCCTTAGTGTTAGCATAGTAGTTAGCGCTAGCACACGACATCGCGCTAACACAAGTTCCATTAGAGACAGGACAGTGTTCTTGAATGGGCTGCAGTTCTCTGGGCAGTGAGGTGGTGCTGGGGTCCTGGAGCTTGTTGGCGGGGAAAGAGGGGACGTGGCCTGCATGGAGAGGGGGCGGAGTCCTGTGCTGTTGATTGGTCAGTTTGTACTGTTTTGGGAAGGGGAGAGTTTAAGTTTAAGTGGTCCCGGTTGGGCTCATGTGTCCCAGGCCATACGGTCCGTGCTCTCCAGCGACAGGGACTTGGTCTTGTGGGGGACGCGGGGCTGGGGGGCTGCTGAAGGTCGAGCTGTTGGAGGCTGTGGAGTGACGCGGCGAGTCCGAGTCCTACACAAAAGAAGAAGAGTGGATCAATATGAGTTTATTCTGCACAAGGTTGTGTCCTCATGCATGTGCCTCAGAGCAGGATATGGTCCCGGAGGAGCTGTGGATGCACATGCGGGACGGCCATGACGCGGGGCTCAATGAAATGTACCTGTTCTTTAAGACTCTGAAACTCTTAAGTACCTGACGTCACAGAGATATGACTATAACTCTCAGAAAAACACTTTATTTACACCAATCTGATATTGGGATCAAATATCGATGAATTATGAAATTTGCTGGATGAGGTATCGGTCCTATGATATTGGTTCAATCAACATCATGTTTGTGAGCTTAAGTGGACAAAATGAGACTACTGTCTACTATTAACCATTAATTGTGCAATAAATACAGAGACATATCACTATATCACCAATTTTCTATTAAGTTAATAAAGCTATTTTCATTCCTATGCTGGTATCGGCCAGTATGGGGTAACAGCAAATACTTAAAGCCACAATATAAAATTCAGTATTGAATCTACAAAAGCTGGATTGGTACACACTTAACTACACTTAAAATATATAAACGTTTTCTTTTTCTCACCATCTTTCATGAGCTTAACTCAAAACTAATTTTATACACACATAAAAAAAGAAAACATTTCTCTTAAATATTGTTAAAATATCTGAGTTACTAAACACTTCTTCTTGGCTGAGATAATCCATCCTTCCTCACAGGTGTGGTCAAAAAAGATACAGACTAGTATAGATACTGTATTGGACAGTCTGTGGACACAGATGTGACCAAATCTGAGAGAGCCTGTATTAGTCCCCAGAGCTGGTGCCTGTTGCATTTTGGAAGTGTTTTTTTTCTGTTCCTATTTATCTACGTATAAAAAGTTTTCAATGTTATCGTCTCCAAAAAACAAACAAAAAAACAAAAACAAAAACTGGGTGTTGACATTTTCCCACTCATCCTCTGATGGGGATTTGATCAGTCACTGCCTCAAATATCAGAAAGTTGCTAATTACGCTAAAAGTAAAACACACTATAGTTGATGTAGAACACTATTTTTCATCAATGTAGTTTAATGCTAAAAAAAATAATAAAATAGTAAAATAGTAGATGGTGTGGGGTTCAACATGAATAAAATCATAAACAATGAACAAATACATGGCTTCACGCATGTTTCTCAACACAAACACTTTACAGAGTTCACTGAACAGCTAATATTTTTTACACCTTTTTCTTGAACTATCCTTTTACAGTCAAACACTGATTTTAGTAGTTACTAACACCACTCTTGTGTTAAACTCAGATAATGTCACTCAGACATTATCGCGGCGCACACAAACCATGCAGCTGCGGTCACAAAATGATTGGTTAAAGCAGATTTTGGGCGATGAAGCACCGTGCGCTGTGATTGGCTGATGAGCAGCAGGTGCAACACAGTGCAAAACATGAGGTATCATTCACTGAGAGCAGCACAACCAAAAGAGGGAGGGGCCTGTGGTCATGTGACTTCATGAGGGGTGCGGGACGGCCTGTCCTAAACCAGAGCACGAGGGCGGAGTGTCTTTACCTTCATCTTACTAAGAAGCGTCCGCAAAGCTCTTTTCAGATCAGGGGTCTTCTCCGACGGCGAAACGGCCTGCCACTGCAGAGGAGAGCACACTGAGCACTGCCCACACTCACATGCAGGCAGGGCGGGGGGGCACATGGAAGGGCACAGGGGGTCCACAGGGATACACAGAGGTACACAAGGGAGGTACAAGGTGGGGAACTTGGGTTTACAATGAGAGAAAAAGAGGGTTTCTAGGAGAGAAGGGTGTCGACATAAAGCTTTCAGCAGAAGGAATATGAAGATGGAGCCTCGGGATGACAGGACGAGGGACAAGAAAAGGAGGGGGAGGAGCCTTATGGTCCTGGGTTCGACTATAAATATTACCAGACCAGATGCATCTAATTCTGAAGCACAGCCTGGAGCGCTAAAACTTTTACTTTCTACAAGACGACTCTCAAAGCAAAAACAAAAACAACCTGCCGACTACAATCCACTACGCACCACAAGGATCTAACAGAGCAGCGAGAGGCGTCATTTTATGGATGTTTTGGGACAATGTGGAGCTCTGATTTATTGTGGGGATCACCACAGTTCTACTGAAGCCACGTCACATTTATTTGAGTTCAACACAGTCATTCTGAACCGGGTCAATAATGACGAAGCCGAGCATGCTCCTCAAACACACACACAGCAGGTCGCTAGTTTTCAAACGACATCACAACATTCTACTTCACAGCATTCTGTAAGCGTACTATGATCAACAGATGGGGGCAGGAAATGGTAGATTCTGTGTTTATCTTAATGTGCATATGACAGATTAGACTACATTTTTCAGTAAAACAGTGAACATGATTATATTTGAGAGTTCTCTAAAAAAAAATGCTTGTTTTAACCCATTATGGCTATTTTAATAAGGTTAAGTCCACAACTGTTACCTAGCAACTATATTTTAATATGGGCCAAAATCCACATTCAGGAACTGACACAAATGTTACAACTTGACAAAAAATAATATCTTTAATTCAGCTAAATTATTGTTTTTTTGTGCAAATTGTCTTTGTATTTTGATGCTTTTTGATGAAATCTGTGGAGTGAATCCGTTTTTTAACTCAAATTGCTTCCTTTTCAACTTTTATTTTGAAGTTTCCTTATAAATTACAACTTTATTGCCGCAAAACTGACAAATATTACCACAAAGACTATCACACCAAACTAAGTCAACATTAGAAAAAAATGTGATAATCTGTCATATGAGTTTTAAGCATAATAACAGAAGCATAAAGACTTTTACAGTGAATATTAATGGTCAGATTTTGGATTAAAATTTGAAACACTTGATATAAAAAGAGCTTTCCGTGCCCCCATCTGATCAGGCGACATCACACTGTAGCGTTTTCGGGGATCAGCGGTTAAACTCACCTCGCGGTCGAACTGTGAGAGCGGCGCGTCTCCACAGTCCATGCCCCGCCCGAGGACAGAGAGCTCTCCGAGGGGGACGTCATGGTCTGTCGTTTGGAGCTGTAGCTGCCTCCGGACAGCTCCCGCCTCAGAGCGCTGCCGTTCTGAGAGGAAGAGCCTGAATGCAAGAAAAAGAAAAACATCATTCTATTATTCTATTGTTATTCATATTGGTAAGTACCGTAACTGCAGGTCTTTTCTGTATTTTTATCGTCTCTAATGACAAATTCGACATCAAATAGTGCTATTTAGGGTGTAGGTCCTTAGTTGTTTAGTCGAGTATTGGGTCAATAGAATCTTAGTGAACTAAAATTTGAATTTATTTTTTTTACATTAGATAATCAGAATTTAAAAAACAGCAACAAAATGGAATGAGTCCACTGAAAATTTGGGAGCAAATCATTGGTTTATTTTGCCAATAAATACAGTTTCCTTCACTTTTCTATAAATTGTTGTTTTGGAATAAATGATGTACTTTGTCTTTTTGGGAATTGATATTAGGGTCTGATAAATGTTCAAAACCACATTTTTTTGTTTGTGAGCCTTTAGTCGACCAAGATTTTCTTTGGTTGACTACAGCCTAGTGTATATACAGTAGAAACATACTTTGTCATTCAAAGTTCACATTCAGATATGCACCTAGAATGACTTTTCTTTGCATTCAATTCAGAAAAGGGCATAAATATTGATAGAAATGTCTAGTTGAACAGTTAGATGTGTACGTGATTGTAAATGTATTTTCCCCTGATGCAGAAGTACATTAAAAGCTGCTTGCCAAGTGCACTTTTCAGATTAAATATTCCTTATAAAAAATACACTCTACTTGACACACAGTCTGTCCTTGTATTTGAACATCACACTCACGTATTCCCAGTCCGCTGCTGGCGCTCATGGACCGGCCCGGCTCGCCTCTGTTCTTGGTGATGGAGGGAATACTGACGGAGCCGCTGAAGCCTGCGCGGTTCTCCTGGACACGCACGTTCTGTTATTCACACACACACACAAAGACACAGGAAGGGAGAGAGAGAGGGGAGGAGACAGTGCAGGGGTGAGGGCGGTGCATCCAACACTAATTCTACAGTGAGCAGTGAAGATGTGCTTTCAAACATGCTGAACTTTTAACTTATGTCTCTAATATACACGTCAATGAAGAAACGGGACATTATTATAAAATACAGATTAACTGATAAGAAAAGTTTCAAGAAGTAGTCACAAGTTGTCTCTAATAACTATTTTAACTAGACATTTCTAAATGCTGTGCCCCGGTGCGTACCATGGGCAGGTCTTTGAGGATCTGGATGCCGTCTCCTGGTCCCATATGAGCCACGTGGTTAAAGTTGGTCGGGTTTGAGATCAGCTTGTTCCTCATCTCTGGATCTCGGAGCATTTCTCTGTAAAACACAAAGACAACATGAATTAAGTTTCAACTGAGCAGCTTTATCCATTTTATTACCACTTATTCTGCTACAATTTTACAGCAATTTCCTTTTCTAGACTTTGTAGTTATTTTCCTTGTTCATAGTAGCTTAAATCTAGTTTTACAGAGTCCTTCCTGTTATCTTTTATTACTATTTCATGAATATTTAGTAAGGTTGGGACCGTTCTGTTCTGTCACAATTCGATTCTTATCTTGATACTTACAAACACGTACAGTTTTTCTCTAAATTTACAATAGTCTACAAGAAGGGTTAGTTCATTCATTTATTCATTGTTTATTATTAATCTTTGAAATGTGGTCTCATAAGGAGCATGGGTTTATGATATAAGCCACTCATAGGTTGTTAGACATTTAATTACCATAAAAGTATTTTGTGCAATTGATTCGTCTCAACTTGCATTGCACTTTATTTCTCACCACACCTGTCTTTATCATGCGTTACCAAGCCATTACCGACATAACCTACAATTAACAAGCGATTTAGCTAATGAAAGATTAAATTGCAAGCTTTAAATAGAGTAATAGGTTGCTGTAGTACCTCCTCTGCTGAAGCCGCTCCTCCTCGGGGACCCTGAAGGAGAAGCGTCTCTTGTTGTTCATGCTGCGAACCATCTGCTTCCTGCTGTTGTCAGACGTCTCCGGCACCACAAGCTCGTCTCCTTCTGAAACACATAAGAGACGAGTTTGAGATTTACAAATGAAGAGAAGAGCTGGGTCAAGGTTTGTCTTTGGAAAGAAGTGGCATCTTCTGGTTAGGTAATGGGATTTGGCATTTTGTGCAAATCTGTTTCAAGCCACCCATGTCATTCCCAGTTTTTTGATATATACATAGATTTGCTAAAGCTATTCAATGAGCCTTGCAATCGTCAAATTGTTGTCAACTTTCATGTTGTCTAGTTTAATAGGAGCTAACGTAGTGAGCCTTAAAGTTGTTTGCCTACATTTGTCCATTCTATGTATATTTTTGGATAATTTTGCTAAGAATTACAGTGGTTTCACAATGACCGATTTAAATTACAATGAAAAGCAAAATTGTCATGAGCTCCCGAGAATCACTTCTACATCTCACACTGCCTCCTGTCATTAATAATAGTAAATAGTCTGGGTTTGGGTCTTGGGAGATTAGATTTTGAGGAAAACCATTTATAGTATTCGATGGCGTTGAGTGAAAATCTGTTGTCTGTGTTTAGATAGGTCAATTTTTGTTAACCAAAAAAAAAATCGTTGAGTCTTACCGGCCATCTTGTTTCTGAAGTAGATGAGACGAACTGTTTCCAAACCCAAAAGATTTAAAGAGCCGTCCACATTCAGAGGACGCACCTGTCAAACAACAAAACTTTAGTTAAATTATACAGAAATTGTTATCGCAGAGAGTGAAAAGAATCTACCATAAAATGTGATTCTTTTTCACATTTAGTTGCTTGATTTGTTTAAGTGTATAGAAATGCTAAAATGTTTGTGCCAGTGAGAGTGATTGAACAGACCTTCTTCAGAGGAATGGTCTGGATCCACTCCATGGTGTTCACGTCAAACACATCCACCGCGTTCTCACTGTAAACCGACAGGTATGGGGCGTTGTAACCTGAACACAAAAAACATCAATTAATACAAATCTTATAATACAAACTTCAACAATCTGATGTGAACATATTTTAATGAGAACTAGTAGAGTTATACAAATACAAAATGTGCTGATTTCTGTCTGGAAAAAAGTACTGGGATCGGTAGGATAAGTGGTATTAAGGTATCGTGCAGTATTAAAATGTAATGTTACAGACGATATGAAGATGGGCGTCTGACAAGTTAATTTATTGTACTGTCTCTGTGGAATAAGGAGCTCAATTTGGGTCATAAAATAGGTATAACATGAAACAAATAATGTAATAACCAGAAGAGTTAATAGTTCCAAGACTCAATCCACGCATGCTCCTAATATTACTCATTGCCAATTTTATTCTTTCATTTGTTCGTTTCTCCCCAATGAAGCAGCATCACAGCATACAGTAGTTATAGATTCCCTTATTTTTGCTTCTAAAACACACTATTTGTACACAGTCATGGTTATCATTGTATACCAGCTCATCACTGTTAACAAATAATCCTAAACTTTACTCACAGGCGGCATTGGGCACCGCGGGCCACATGAGCTCCTGTTGCCGTGAGCGACGACCCTGAGAGTCGACGTAGACCCCGATGGAGCTGAAGCAGAGGAGCAGCTCTTTACTGGAGATCTCCACCGCACACAGAGCGTCCAGACTCTGCTGAGGGATGAAGGCCAGCGTGTGGTCCTCCGGGTGCAGCAGGCTCACCGGGGACACGTCGCCATGGACACTGCAAAGTGGGCGGAGACACAGAGTTAGATATACTGTATTTAGGAAAGCTACGTATATACATCGAGTCTATCAAAAATAAAATGACACAAATATAAAAATATTACTGAGCAAATAGACATAACTAGGTGTTAGCAATATATCACATTTTAAATAATGTCAGGAATATGGACATTGAATATTAAGTATATTGTAGTAAAAAAAAAGCTGCAAAAATACCTAATTAAAAATAAAATGAAAAAATGTATGATGTAAACTTTCAAATAAGGATTTAAGGTGAAATTTGTGGACTTTTGTACAAACACAAAGTGAAACCGGAGAGGACCACCCAAGCTCAGCTAATCAGAGCACTGCTTTTGGCTCTTAATGAAAACTAAAATTCAGTTTAGACAGTACTTGTTGGTCTCTATTTTTAAGTGCTGCATTTATCATTACTTTTAATTGGAAAACACAACATTTACTAATTTACAACAAAAATGTAAACTACCCCCAACTTTAATGCTGTTATTTAAAAGTATGGTTATTAAAAAATTCTTGAAAATGTGTTATTTTATCTCAATAGAAACAAATGTGTGTAATTTTTTTTTCCACTGATTGCATTTTATATTTTATCATGAGCTGCAGTGGTATACAAACTTAGATGAGGGCAGAAGTTGGCAAAACTGTCACAAACTGTACCTAAAAAGATCCTATTTAAAACATATCATTCATGTTGAACTATAAAGCAGGCAATAACAGTATTTCATTGGAATAATTATTCGTTAACTTTGACGTCACAGAAGTTTAAACTGCAACATTATTTGTAATCTTATAATTGTTTGTGTTTTATTTTCATTTGCATTATGAATTACTACAAATAAAACAAACTGCACTAAATCTCCTCCAGTGTCTAAGCAGTCGTGTGCAGTCACCTGTATCTGGTGAATCCAGACTGATATCCCACGTAGAGTCTCTCACTGAGCAAACCCATCCACTGCACCTGCCCCGGGGCCTGCAGCTCTCGAAGACGCCGGTGACGCATTTTACTCTTGTTCACCTAAAACACACAGTTTGAGCGATGCATCATGACATTAGCCTGTAAGTTTCTGCAATTATAAACCCACTGCCATGCTAAGGTTGCTAACAGAAACACGACATTAAAGTAAACAAAAGCTTGTGAGAATGTAAAATACCTCGTAGCAGATGATCTGTCTCTTCATGGCCACACACAGACACGTGAGAGCTCCGTTTCTCACCGGTCCGGACACTACGCTCGTGCAGCCTTTGGTCTCGGCCAGTTTGTAAGAGTCCGTCTCTCGGCCGTCCAGAGCTTGTGTGGGGAACAGGCGAACGTGACGATTCCTCCCCGAGATCACGGCCAACAGCTGCTCCTGCGCGATCAGGTCTATGTGATGCACCTTCTTATTGTCCCCGACGCGGATGATTTCTGAAAACAGTAAAGTGCAAGTGAGTACAGGATTTTAGGAGCAACGTTAATGTTAAAACTGACGTCACTTACCATCTTTGGTGACATGCACGACAAAAAGGCCTTCCTCGTTTCCAAGGGCAACACGCTCATGATCTAAGGAAAATTAAGCAGAAAAACATGTTAATATAGTCCTTGGAGCAGGCTTGGCTTTTACAACTTTACTTTTTGTTCCCTTCCCAGTGTATTTACCCTAAGATGTAGCGCATGTTGGACTCATCTCTTTACCAAATAAGTATTTATTTTTTAATTTAAAAGAAGGGCCCAATGTCACCTAAAGTGTAAAATAATCTAAATACGACAATCTAAAAAGGATAGCAGAACATAATAATCTTGTAGATTGATGTTAAATACCAACAACTTGTTCTGTGTGATTAGAAAATATAAACAACGTATACTAAAACCATGCAATTTTGTGCTCACCTTGAACACTGTACCAGTTTTTGTGTCAGTAAAAGGTTTTTCTGCCTAATCCAGAGGTGAGAGACACTGTATTTTTGATAAATTGATAATATATGGAAATATGCAATATTATAATATCAAATATAATGTCTACATTTGTCAAAATGACAGATGGTTAAAAATAAAATGGGGAGAATGTCTTGTGTAATCTTCCAAATAAGTCTATAAGTGATGATGCAAAACTTGAAACCCAACTAAGACATTTACAGGCACAAATGTTTAATAATCTTTTTCAATATAATGTCAAAAAATATGAGATTTTTTTTTCTGTAAGTATTGCTCACTTCTCTACCTCATCCTATTCAAAATGTACTCATAGTGAGACGTACCTATGATGGCGGCCGACTGTGTGGTTTTGATGAGGGGCAGCGTGCTGTCGTAGGCCTCTTTAGGCACATACACAAAACGCTCCTTCAGCTTGTTCTTCTTCAGGATTCGGTGCAGCTCGTTCAGAAGCCCCACCCACTTGTTCCTCTCCTGATCGCTGTCGGCCAGGATCAAGATGGACGTCTTATTGCTGCTGGAGGGCGACAGCTGTGACGCTGTAACCTGATCAAACACACAAAGTGGACGTTAGAGGCTGCAATTTATGGAAACATATATTTATCCAGCACAGTCAATTATAACTGTTTATTTATTTATTTATTTATTTTATTTTTTTTATTTATTTATTTGATAGGGACAAGTACGCACAATAAACATGTAACATACAAAACATTTATAGCCTTGGCTAATTTGCAATGTCTGTCCCTAGAAGGGCTTTTACAAACAAAAATATACATTAACAACTGTGATGAATTTATAAACACTTTTCAGAACTTTTGCTGTAATAATGCATGCTAATAGTACACCTCCTGGTTCTGGGACATTGAAATTAATTCATATAAGCAGCACACAGCAGTGTCTTTTTGACATAAATGCAACTTAGCTCATACTGATCACCACACTAATAACAAAACAAATAAAAATGCAGGAACAAAACCATATTATGTTCAACTACTATAGTCCATTAGTATATATCAGAAATTAAGTACTGCTTTAACAAGTTTTTTTTGCTGTGATCCTCAACAAAAGGACATTATTTTTTATCGGATTATGAATTAAATATTTACACTGCAAAAACTATATATCTAGAAGTGCTAAAAGTGACTTGTATTCAGAATTTTAATCTGGATTTGAGTCTTTCGAACTGGTTAAAATTTAACTGCTTAGGCAAAGTAAAAATACGAACACACATTTGCCAAAGGGATACAAGGGAACAACTTTTTTTTTAACCCAGTCGCAAATATGTCTTGAAATCAGTTCAAAACTGTTTGATACAAGAAAAAGTATCTCGTCTCTAAAATAAATAGAGCCTAAATTAGTCAAAATGCTTGAAACTAGGGTACACACTCTAGAATCAAGCCATTTTAACTTTGACTAATATTAGCAATAATGTCTTTAGATATGGGCACCATACCAGTAGCATTACATTGTAGCCATTTAACTATAACCAGTAATTAACAGTAAAGGTAAACTTACTCTGAATATACAGGGGATGTCTTTGCGGCTTGCGTGGATAACGTCTGAGGCCAAAACCGAACTGACTGAAAACTCCTCGTCCCTGAGCAAAATACATGATTCGTTTTTCACAAAAGCATCAAACAAAAATGTATCGTCTTTTCATTAATAGTCAGATCACAAGTTCACAACAGCGGTAAAATAACCTCACCTCATGTCTATGACTTGGCTGACCACGACACTGGGCTGTGTGGCTTTGCCTTCACCGAGCTCGTATAGAAACAGTTTGAAGTCACAGACCACAGCCATCGCTCTCTGCCAGCCTTTCTTTACACCTGTCGGCTTGGGAACCTGAAACATTTAACACATGTATTAGACTCAAGGCTGGTAATACTTTATTAGACAGAACAAATCTAATTTTAAGTCAGTAATTGTCACTGTATCTACTTTTCACAGTATAAATCTACAAACTTAACTGTGAACAACTGTTGTACTTGTTGTCATACAAGTGCTAGAATTGATTTTTATCTTAAAATTATGAAGAGCAGTGATCCAAACTTTACATAAGTTTACTATGCATCCTATTTGTTCACTGAAAGTATTTTTAAGCAACTTAAACAACTTTCAGAGACCCAAGCAGAGTTAAAGTAAACTAGTTGTCTGATATATAATTTACATTAGGATCCAAACAGCGGTCTCATTTTGACCCCAAAAGTTCCCTTGACAATATAGCAGCACTGGGTGGTAAAAAAAAATTTCAACTACATGGACAAATTTCAAAAAGTGTCATTTTGAAACTTTATTATAATATATTTTAGAGAACAACTGCCAATAGTTTGATCTATAAGCAGTTATTTGTTGGATTATGATTGACAAAACGATGGAAACATTTTGATGAAACACGTGTTCTCCACTTACCCTGACAGTGCCCTCGTACGCAGTGCCGATGCCCCTCTGTGGGTCGATCCCCAGAGGGCCTTTGGTCTGGTCCTGAGGCACCGGGCAAACCGCAGGAGCTTTGTCCGCACACGTCACATGACACGAGAAGTTACACACTGCAAAGACACCACAACACAAATTTAGAACATCTTAAAATTAATTTATCTAACAACTTTGATAGAAAACCTTTTAATAGCAATTGTTATATTAAAATAAAACACAGATTAGTGCTTCACCTTCACACGTGCAACCTTGGCGTATGAGTCCCACCATTAAGGATGTGCACTGATTACACTTGGTGGGTGTGGTAAAGGTCTTTACTACAAACTGATGAGCTTTGGGCTGATGAAAACAAAAAAAACAAAAAAAAACATTAATTTTAAGAGAAATTTGTGGAATTCAAAATACTGTTTGATGTAATGTAGTGCACCTTTGGAGAGGAGCGTCCGATGCTGCCGTATCCTCCTGACCTCATGGTGGGAGTCTGAACTGTCCTGCCTGGGTGATCTATCAACTGCAACACACAAAAACATACACTTTAATACACACATGTTGAGGAATTTGTTCTAAAGGATGCCTATTATGTAAAATTCACTTTTTCTGAGTTTTTAGCAATGTTGCAGCAGCGTGACTTGCAATTTAAAAAAAGTAAAACAATATTGTCATGTAGTCACTTTCCAACTATTTTTAAGTCATTTTAGATCATTTTTGTGTTTTACAATGAGCATATACTATAGTGTCATCCTAAATATATAGAAAAATCACAATAGGTCTCCTTTAATTTAAATAAATTCTCATTCTCATTACGTAAAAATCTCTCGGCTGAGGTTTAAGTTCAACACATATAAATAGACAATAAAACTAACTACAAAAGACTAGTAATTCACTTTGTATACTTGTTTAGGAGATCACACTAGATGTTTTTGCCTTTTTTAAGACAATATAATAGACACTGTTTTCAAATATTGCATAGATACATATATTAAACAGAGTAATGCTGTATTCACAATATAATTTCCACGGCTTAATGCACATCAGATTCAAATTCATACAGATTTAGAGTATATCTAAGCAATATGGCTAATAAATGTGAATTTGCGCAGGTCCGGGGCATTTCATGAGCGAAATATCTACAGTACCTCTATCGGCTCCATGTCACTGGCCATCGAGGGCGATCGTGAGCGGTTTTTGAGCAGGGCTTTGGGGTCGTCATCTCTGGAGGGAGTGTTGGAGGGCGTGAAGTTATCCATAGAGTCCACCTAATAGAAACAAACAATATAAATGGAATGGATATCTTCTCAAAACTCACAGAAAAAGAGACAGTAAGAATCAGTAGAAATGAATAATGATAGTCCATGCCAAGTACCGTAATTTCTGTACTGTAAGCCGATTCTTTTTTCACAAACTTTGAACT
Organism: Mugilogobius chulae; assembly: GCA_038363315.1. Taxonomy (NCBI): domain Eukaryota; kingdom Metazoa; phylum Chordata; class Actinopteri; order Gobiiformes; family Gobiidae; genus Mugilogobius; species Mugilogobius chulae. Next base: position 27,399,621 of record CM076405.1, on the reverse strand, counting down.
CTGCGGCTTATACAACAATGCAGCAAAATTATATTCTCATTGATTTACTATTAACAAGTGCAGCCTATGTATGTACAGTACTTCATAATTTTTCTTATTTAAATCTAGTTGGCGCCGCTTACATTCAGGAGCGCTTAATAGTGCGGAAATTACGGTATTTATAATACAATATCTTACTGTAGATTTTTTTTTTTTTTTTTACGTCAAACACACATTTTTAAAAGACTTTTTTTATGTGTGTTTGAAGTAAACACCATGCAAAACCATTCACAAAGTCAGAAAGCACAAAATAAGCAAGACACACCAGGTACAAAAAACACAACTCACACTCAAACAATGTAAACTGGGTTGTGTAATTTCTTTGTAACCAAAACATTTTAATTAACTCTAACTTTAATGGACTATAACACTGTTAAGACGAGGTTTCACATGAGATGACCCAAATACCATTTCCAAAACACAACAAGCCGAGTTGAGAACCAAAGGAGCAGGCAGCCACAGCACACACAGACAAACCAAGCGTTACAACAGAGAGGGCCAGGAGTGATGCTTACACGTCTGCCTTTAGTCGGGCCAACGGAGGGCGAGCGCTTCAGTGGAGAGAGAGAGGCACAGAAGTGGCACAGACACAGATATAAGTGAACAATAGGACAGGATTAAGCAGCAAGAAATATATAAGAACCAGTCAGAAGCTTGGACACACGTGGACTGACAGTAATAGTTAAGTGATCAAAAATTACGTTTTATTTTAAAGACGCTGTACTTTTCGACCAGTAAAAAACAGACTTAATTTGAAATTTTTTTCCATTAGATACATGTTTGGCCCACTTACCTTATGCCTTCCAAGCCTCATATCTGTTCACCACTGTGGGTTTTGAACTACTTTTTACAACTTTCAGAAGTGCAGTTGGTATGCTAACAGAGGCTAGTTCAGGCTTCATGCTGTACATTAACAACATAGATGGGACCAGAATCTGCTTCTTTATTTGGAGTCACTTGTGAATTTTGACAGTCGTGGGTTGCGTTTTTTTGGGCTTGCTCGTGAGCATCACTTTATAAGCAATTTTCCAAGTTTGATTCACAAAAATAGACCTACTAATGGCAGAGATATGGGCTTTCAGCATATTTTTATGTTGTACTGTCTTTAATAATGACAAAACACTTTCAAAAATATGTTGAAATCAACAACCCTTGTTCTGCTGTGACATATATTGTTTAATTAATTATGTTACTTCAGTTTTATTGAAGGGCTGAGATCACATGTTTTGGGCTTTTTTTCAAAGTCTTGGTCGCTTGTTGCTCTCTGAAAACCTGGCAACCCTAGATGCAACACAATAAACTAACTTTCCAGTTTAGATTTGACAATTGAATCTTTTAATCTAGTCTTTTTTCAATACAATTCTGCTCAATTGAGGACTTTTTGTTCTTCAAGTTTAGCTAATCAACAAGTTGAACTCAGTCCTGACTAAAATCTGGCTTAGTCTTAGTTTATTTAAGAATTGGTTTGGTGTAGATGCAGTTCTGCTTTAACAGAAAGGAAAATGTATTATTTGTTTCTGTGTTTTTTTAGTTGGTACATTGAAAGCAAATATTTTTAAGTTGTTTCCAAAAGTGTCTCCAAACTTTTGACAGGTCGTGAAAAGCTAGGAAAGTCTGCACTACTGTCAAACAAGGGCTGAGAAAAACAGAAACATAACACGGGTGAAAGAGGAGGAGCAGGTGAGGTTATAAAACAAATATACTGGACAGCGAGAATCTAAGCAGTAAAAGCATCAGCCAATCAGATTTGACTGACTAACCTAGATATTAGAAAAGCACCAGCTCATAGAGGAGGTGTACTGTGGGCATTGTCAAACTAATTATTTACTTAAGAAAAGATCAGAGATGGTCAAATGTCACAGTACACTTCAGGACTAAAAGACAGTAGAAGTTAATGCAAGTTGTGCTAAAGCTGCAGCCCACATGCATTTGCAAACTGAATGTTTTTACAATTGCAACGTTGACTAGCTAATTCAACTACTGAAAAAGTGAGTGACCCTTTAAATTTATACAGAATAGCTCTTCTACATCTTTTAAGACAATTAAACTTTGACACAACTTTAACTAGGTGCCATTATACCAGCTCAGACAAAAAAGCACTTCTGCGCCAAGTTTTTCCAGACTATCCTACTTCAAACACTAGGTTCTGATAAGTTTCTGATAAGTTTCAGAAGTGCAGAAAACTCTAGACTCGACTCTGTACTAGTGCTTGTATAAAATAATACAGCAACATCAGCTTGGATTCTCCAGGATAAAGTTTCAAGTCTTTATGTTTACTGGATTATATTTCCAACAATTCAAGTCCTGCACCTTGATAAAGGCTTGTCTTGTGCAAACATCTAACTTTACCTTGACTAATTTCTGAAATTTACTTTACCTGAAAACTCAAACAAAGCAGAGCATTCAAGGTGATTTTCTACTGTCTATAGTCCTTGTGCTGTGATCTAAACTGGCTCACATTCATGTCACATCTATGCTGCTTTTGATGCTAGCTAGCTAACTAACTACAATCACATTAATTATTTATCTTTGCCTACAGAAGCTACAATCCAACTTACGTCTTCCCAAAACTCAACTAAAGAAGAGGAGGATGAGGAGTAAGAGTCCTGATGAGGCAGAAAATGAAGCAAAGGGAGGAACCAAAATAAAGACAAATTGAAAAGAAAACTTGTAAACAGTGCATAAAAGGAAACATAAAAACAGACTGAAGGAGAAAGCAATGTAAAAATCTATATTGTATGTGGAGCAAACTAAATACTTACATCAAACTGATCCAGGGCTGAGGTGGGAGCGTTGAGAAAAGCCAAGAAGGAATTCTGGGAATCTTGGTGCTTGACGCCTTCAAACGCGGAACAAAACACAAGCAGAGGTTTAAGCGGAGAATAATGAAGCATCAAAGAGAATTACATTAAAACAAGTCACAGGACAGCTTCATATGACCCAATTTATGCAGCACATGGTTACTATTCATGAAGACCAAGGCCTGAAGACTGTGCATGGTTCCTCTACTGAACCCTCAAACACATAATTGACGATTCAACAACAACAATCTCAATAACTGTCCAGACCTAATGTTCACTGAAAATCCAAAACAAAGAAAGACAAATAATGTAGGCTTAACATGCTTAATCATAAATAAACTGCTTTGTGGGATGAAGTTACAATTTTAGACTAAGACAATCTAGATAAGTATGTAAAGAGCATAATCACAGTCACAAATTGTTGTGTATTTTTGAATGTGTGTTGCTAAATGGCACAATGTTAGAATGACCTGTACCTCTGCGCAGTCTGAGCTCTTCCGTCTCCTTCTTCAGACGATCGATTTCAGCCAAAAGCTCCTGATTCTTGGTCTCCACCTCTTGTAGTTTACTGTAAAAACACAAACGAAATAATGCCGAACATCAGAAGACAAGCTCCTACGCTGTGCTGTTTGTTCACCAAAATCTATAAACCTCGTCTGTTATTGTTGTTAGCATTGTGGCTAACTGCCTTAAACATCAACAGGTGAACAATTTGAAGACTGCATTAAGTAACTGAGCAAAACATGTAGACTAATGTAGGAAGCTTAAAATGATTTGTATTAATTGTTTGTTTAAATTTTTAAGGAAGCAAAAATCGGGTATACTACTTTTAAGTAATAAAATAGAGTACTTTAACCACCAGTGACTTCCTTTTATAAAATAGATGAGTTTGTCCTCACCATTCAGTGGAGATGTGGTTGGCTTTGCTCTTGTTCAGTTCGTCCTGGATGCTTTGTTTGGCTCTGATCTCAGCGTCCAGAGCCGACTGCAGCTCCAGACGAGCGGACATGTCCAGCTTAGCAAAGCGACGCATCTTCCAAGGCATGTCCTTCACAAAAACAACAAAATATGATCAATTTGACAGCAATTGTGCAATACTTTTGGTGTTGTTAGGGATATTTACAGTGGCTCGTGCTCCCAGACTGGTGTTCCTCAGTCCTTCCAGTTCTTCTGTCATCTTTGTGGCCAGAGCCTGAAGGTAACCGCGGGCGTCCTTCTCATCACTCACCCTGAAAAACACCAAATTTGTATTTAAACAATACTTTACTGCACACTAGAGCTTTTTTAAAAAGTGATTTTAATACCATTGTCATCTGGAAACACAAATTGAGTGACATCTTATTCTTATTCTCATCTTTCTGATGATAATAAAAATTTCATCAGTGTTACTTAGCATTTATCAGGTTGTACTTTGACTTAAGGTTTCAAAAAGATCAAACAGAAACAGTATCTGAATAGAAAACAGATTCTTGAAGTCAATTTGAGCCAAATTGTTAGTAGTTAGAGCATCAGACGGACAAAAAGCTTACACTGGGAACCACTGATCTACTTGATAACATGGGTCCAAATAATATCAAAACAGAACCAAAATAACTACTGTATTTGATTAGTCACAGCTACCAAGTAACAGAGACTAAAATTATACTAAAGTCCTTAACTAAGCAAAACACCAGCCTATCCTACTAGGCTTATAACCTGCTAATCATGTTTTCGGAACTTATTTTAAATGCATTCTCAAACTAGTTTAGCAGTTCAGATTTCAGTCTTCTCTCAAATGCTAATGAAATCCTCCTGAACATGTATAAATTGCACAACAGTGAGAACATAAACAAACAAATGAGACTTAAATCAGTAGGCCTGTTAGAAAAAAGGGAATTAAATATTTTGCTGATTGACAAACAATTTTTAAATCCTCTGTTCAAAGACTCCCCTTAAAAAAATTTTGATCTCAGCGGGACTTTCTGATTAAATAAAGATCAAGTAAAAAAAAATACTAATATAAATAATTCTAAATGTGAATACAAATGTATCTGTATGTAATAAATCTAATTTTAATGCATTAACTAATGTCAAAATTGGAAATGTACAAATGTATTTGTATTACTACTGGGTTGGAATGGTTATATTGAGAACAACGAGACAGTAATAAACATTACAGCAAATGTAAACCATGCAACTGTAGGAACCTTATTTTTTGACTCATGCCATCACATTAGCTTCATAAAAATATAGGGATAATGGCAAAAATACATTTGAATAAAAAATATTACCCCACAAAACCTTGATTTCACTTTGTAGAAACATTAAACCCTGAACTCCCTGTGACTGAGCACCAGAGGTCGCTGTTCCCCATGAGAACACCCCGTCTGTACATTTGCCTCTCAGTGAAGCCCTCAGACTGCTCTCTCTGTGTGTTTATGTGTGGTATGTGTGCTATGTGGAGCCTGCAGCCTGGACAGAGCTGTCAGCTGCACAGACACAGGTCACTGGCTCTCTCATCTTTACACACATGTGCCAAATGTCCCGCTTCAAATTTACGGCGACACCCAATACATTTGTAGACAGCATAACATACGAGCCTGAGGGCTTGGCTCCTGAGACCTTTAGACCAGCACTAGTAAAGACCAGGGAATGTGTGGCTTGTCTGTGTGTGTGTGTGTGTGTGTGTTTTTAGTGTGCATATGTTATTACTTACATTTAAAAAGCTTCCTTAGTCAATTGGATGTTATTAATTGGTATTGTCGTGGCAAAATACTACACTTTTCAGATCCATAAAAGAGACCTAGTATGCAAAATAGACTTGTATATAACTTTAATGATAGCAGCTCTGCCCCTCTGGTGCACGTCCCAATTCTCTTAGTGCAGCAATTGTACTTTCTCAAACAATGATACTCTCAAAATTCTGCATTGTAGCAAAGCCATTTTTGTACAAACGAAAAGAGAATCCAGCTGCTTGCAAAAATTTCAGTTCTACAAAGGACAAAAAGTGAGAAAGGATTTTTAACGATGAAAGCTGATGCAAAAGAAAAGTTCATCACTGTCATTCAATGATACTTGAAGGGGACCTATTATGTCAAATTCACTTTTCTACGTTTTTAGCCTTGTTATGATGGCCTTCCTTCATCCTTAGTTTACTCAAAGTTATATTTGAATTGATTCATGCATGTTTGAGTAATCTTGTATTTTTCTTCAGCTGAAGCTCAAGTGCTTAGAAATCCCTGTTCTCACCTACCACCTATCCCTCCCACTTGTCTGTATTTACTTGTTATAATTCAAAAGAAACATATATGGTTCAGTACTGTCCCATATTCACTTTCCAACAATAAATAAAATAGTTTTTAATAATCTGTTGCTTTTTACAGTTACATTTTAAAATGAGGAGGCAGGGCTTATCAGTTCTGCAGTTTTGAACAGGAAGTCAGTAGAGCTGTTTCTATTTTTAAGTTGTTCTAGATCAACTTTGTGTTTTATAATGAACAAAAGGTAACTTACTGATCTGCATATGGTCTAGTTTCTTACGAAATATATATAAAAAAAACACAATAGGACCCTTTAAGATGTAGTTATTGTAACGAAAGACCTTCTATTATCTGCAACAGTTGACCAATAATACTTTTACAGTAAGAAGTTACTTGAAGTATAAAATAAGAGGCAAAAGAATCAATCCAGTGTACAAAGTTAAGAGTTTTGGAATCTTTTTCTAAAGCAGTTGTCTTCCAAACTTGAGGATCTTTTTGTCCTTATTTTGAGTAAATGCAGTTAATACAAGTGTAACTTATCTTACCATTGAATGATCTCAGTGATCTGTGCCTCCCAGTGTGCCACGCTCTCCTTCTTATCGGAGAGCTCTCTCATCTCGTCCTCCAGCTGACGGTTCGAACTGTTCAGCTTCTCAAACATACTCGTGATCTGAAACACACAAGAGCAAGACATGTTTGAGAAAAAATACACACTGAAGACTAAAAAACAGACTTAAATATGTGTTATGATTGTATAAAGTCTGACCAAGCAACACTAAAAAAGCTTGGCCAAAAAGGCAAATATAACAACAATGAATTATAAAGAAATTCATACAGACTATAAAGAGATCTATATCAAATTGTCCTATTTTTTAGAGCCTCTTCTAATCAAAAAAGCATAAATTACAGAATAAAACAGTTACTTTCATGCGTATATGACAGAACTGCAGACATAAACTATAACTTCTAGAGCCAATTTCTTGCGTAGCTTGTTTTTGGACTATGGGGCCATTTATTTATTCAATCTTTTTAACAAATCTTTCATAACTTAAATACTACACGTGGCCAATTTGAACTAGAGTGCTTCAAATGAATACAACTCAACAAAAAAGTATTCAATAAAAACACATTACAGTGTATTGTAAACCAATAATTTATGATAATTTATTATAACTACATCCTATTTAACATGAAGTCCATTATAAAAGCTGTCACCGAGGGCATAAAGTCACACACTAAGTGAACGCTACATTGTAAAGGCTGATTTCTTGGCCCAGACTCAAGTTTAGGTTGGAGCAGGACCACTCCCTTTTCCTGCAGCCCGTCAGAAGAGCCTCTCTGACATCATTACAAGTTTGAAGCTGCCCTTTTGTTGGAACAGAATGTTTGTTTAGTGGGCACAGAGCGGCTGCCTCCTCTGTCAGGACTCTGAGGTAATCTGCAAGTCGGGACAGTCCCACAACAGGATTTAGCAACTTCATGTGCTCTGGAGCTATAGAAGAAGGGCTGCTCCAGGGCCCAGCAGAGTGAGCCGCCAATGAGAAAGAAAAACAGATCTAACACAGCAAATGTACGTTGTTTTCCCAATCCAACAGAAATCTTTCAAACTTAATACTCTTGTCAGTACATCCTGTCTAATTCGATCTTTATGGGGATTTGAAACTGAGTCTAAAATAAATAATACTATTTATAAGATCAGGGAGTGAAAAGTGAGTAGTGGATGTGACTGACATGTTAAAACTCACAAATCAGGACTAAACTTCACCAAAGGACAATGATAATTCTAATTATTTTGTTCCATTGAATTAAAAGTAACTAAAGCAAACTACTTTATATAAAAACATATTGACAGGGCTGCAACTAAAGATTATTTTGATAATCGAACTTTTAGTGCCAAAGTAAATCTGCACCAAGCCACTTCAGGTTCTCTGTCTTCAGACTTAAGATTTTTTTATTTCTGACAAGATTCAGAAGCTTGAAAAATACCAATTTGTGGCAGTGGTTTTATAAAATATTACAGACAAATATCAGTTTGGATTATCCAGGAGAAGGTTTTAAGACTTTATATTTACAGAAATGTAGTTTAACTGAAAAACTCTGGAGCCTAAAAGGTCAACTGAATAGATCAAACAAAATGCGAAAACAGGAATTTCTTACTAGATTTGACCAATAAGAAGCTGAAGAGAAGCTGTTTGAGAATAGCACTAACAATATTGTTAGGTTTTTTATTTTAAAACACATTTTTATACAAGACTGGCTTAATTTTGAAGTCATTACTTCTTTATCTGAGTGATAAATATTTTTTTATCAACTCACAACTAATTAATTAATCTGTTGACGATTATTCCAGTAATTGCTTAGTTTTGCGATCAAATGATTAACTTATTGCAGCCCCAAGACTTTGTTTTATATTTGTCAGCATTAGCTTTGAGACACAATGATCTAGCTAGTTCACATCTGCACCCAGACCCCATGAAATTTTCACAAATCATAATTATACAGCATAAATATGTAATAAAATAGACCGTTGTCTTTTGTAAAGTTGCCAACGTAGCCACACAAAATAAAATAAAAGAACTAAAACTATGCCTAAAATGAGCGAACACATAATATGTTCAAGTTTAAGTTAAGTTTTACTCATGGAATTATGCAAATGCACAAAAAAAAGTACATAATTTGTTCTTAATTTAATAAATGACTTAATGCTACCACTGGAAGTCTTTATAGCCAGTGCAGTGACAAGAGGAAAATAAAGTGGAGCACCGAAAACCGATTATCCAAAAATTTGAGTGGTAAACTTTATTACTCTAGGGTAGAAAAGTTTTCAACAACATCATATCATACCAAAATGTGTTTACGAACACCAGCAATATGAATCCAATTAGAAGTGCTTCACATCTGTAAAGAGTCCAGTTCTGAGCGGCTCAGTTCAAAGTCAAATCCAGGAGAACAATAATATTTTGAAACGGAAAGATTTTGGACTTTGTCTTTGCTGCGTCCAACGTGCACAAAGATTTAATCGTCCATGAGAGCTGCAGATTTCAAACCGTTCTTGCAGTGATGAATTCAATAGTGTTATGTATCGTTTATGTTAATATCAGCAACAAGCATCTGTGTCAAAACGCCTCCCACTTCTAAGACATTGTTGAAACTTGGGGCTGTTTTTTTGGACTTATTTCCATTTCCAAAGTCAACACGGCGCTTAATTCCTTCAGAGTGAGGAGGAGGCAATGGAGGATATTGAACAGTGATTTCTTTGGCATCACAGTTGGATGGAGGGATGAAGAAAGAGGAGGATGAAGGGGGTGGAGGAATGCCAGTGAGGAGAAGAAGCTGCCCAGTGGGGTTACCTGGGGTTAGTGGCGATGGGAGTGTGGCTGAGAAAGAGGGAGAGAAAGAAAGAGAGAGAGAGAGAGAGAGAGAGAGAGAGAGAGAGGGGGGGGGGGGGGCAGAGAGAGGGAGATCAAGAGACAAGAGAGAGAGAGAGAGATAGGAGGGGGTCAGAGAGAGGGAGATAAAGAGACAAAGAGAGGGCCAGAGAGGGAGAGTCAGAGAGAGAGAGAGAGAGAGAGAGAGAAGGAAAGGAAAGAAAGAGAGACAGAGAGAGGGAGAAAGACAGAGGAGGGGAGAGAGAGAAAGACAGAGAGGGAGAGAAAGAGAGAGAGAGGGAGAGAAAGGGAGGGGAGAGGAAGAGAGAGACAGAGACAGGGAGAGGGAGGAAGAGAGAGACAGAGGGGGGCAGACAGAGAGAGAGAAGGAAAGATAGTGGGAGGGAAAGAGAGGGAGGGGGGAGAGAGAATGATAGCTAGGGAAGGAGGAGAGAAAAAGAGAGCAAGAGAGAAGGTAGAACAGTGAGAGATACAGAGGAGAGACAGAAAGAAAGAGACACAGAAAAAGGCGAGAGGGAAAGAAAAAGATGACAAGAGAGACAAAGGGAGAAAAAGAGAGGAGGAGAAAGTGATGAGAGATTGAGCAAGAGAAAAACAGAAGCAGAGACAGAGAAAGTAGGAGAGAGAAAGAACTACAGGAACAGGACAGTAGAGAAAGAGAGAAAGCTGAAGACAGAGAAAATAGGGACAAGGTAGAGAGAGAGACAGACAGAGAGAGAAAAGAGAGCAAGAGCGGCAAATGCAAAAAGATTCAACACGAGAGCTCCAAGAGTGGATTAAGACAAACTGCAGATGGGAGCGTTGAGGAGGCAACAGCCAAACGGAGAAAACCTTCAGTTTAACATATTTTTGGCTTCGAGGCGTTTTCTGCTCCTGCACAATCCTTCGCTTTTAAAACGGCACAGTATCAAAGTATGAGTCATCAGAGCGCTGCAGACTTAAGATGTCAGGATTAACCGATTGTACCATTATTCATCTTTATAAATGTCATGCAAGGATTATTATAGGAATTTATAAAAGATAAGACTTATCTACACTTTATAGTGTAGATAAGTGTAGACTTTAAGGTCTGACAAGTGTGTTGGCAATCAAAAAGGAAATATTATTCAAAGTTAACACAGTCAATAAAATAAGCACAAGACTTAATGTGATAATTGATTTACATTTAAGAAAGTTCAACACTGAACCCAAACTGTTTTCTTTCTCAATGGATCTTTCCTTGGTATGCCAAAATTAATTTAATCATTGCATGCCAAAAAACAAATCTTTCTTTTGTATTGCAATCTTATTTGCAAAGATTAAGTAACTACAGTGCATTTTTAGTACACTTTATACAATTAGTTAATTATTATTTATAGTAATTGATCTTGGTTCTCTTGATTTCACTTTTGTGTTGAAGGGATTGTCAAATTGATGCTCTTAGCAAATCTTAGCCTTATTTTGCAGGCCAAAGTAGATACAAAAGTGGAATTAAAAGGTGTGCTTTTTAATGTAGCTATACATCATTTAAAAACCCTAATTTGGGACGAAAATAAAAGAAATTAACAATAACAAACTAACAACAGAACCCATTTGTTGCAAGTTGTGAAACAAAGCTTAGGGAGCACCTAAGACAAAAAAATTTGCCCTGGAGGGCCATATTTGAGTCACTTTGAGTGCCACTGGTTCAGTGTGTCTGGTCAAGATTCTTAGGCAGTAAAGGTCACACTGCCAGTAAAGGCTTATCTTAATAGTTGGCTTGTGATTTTATTTGTAGTTTTTTAGATTTAGATTATTATGTACAATACATTTTTTAAATCTCGTAATTTCTATGTAGTAAGTATGAAACAATATTGAAATAGTATTGAATTGTTCGAAATCATACTGTTGCAGTTCTGGTGTTGGGTTCGATCCTCATGTTCCTCCATAGCTCTATTCTGTAATTTTTGTGAGGTTAGTAAAGGGTTAATTCCAAAATCCATTCAGTCAGAAGAAGTAAACAGGTGGCTTATTGTCTTTCTTTTTTTTTTTTTTCATTTTGTCCCTTTAGTTTCACGGAAATTTACCCAGAAATGACAGAAATATGAACTTTTTAGACATTATTTTTATCTGCTGACCACATTATCTTAAAACTACAATACAGCAATTATATTGTTATTTATTCAAAAGTTGTACCTGGCAAATATACAGAAAAAATAGTTTGTTCTTGCCTACTAAAATTTAAAACATGGAAATCGTGACGGAAGTATCGGGACAAGAATCGAATTGTGACAAAACATCTCTGCAGCCTACATGTAAATTTACAAATTATAAATAGAATGCAAAATCTGAACTTGTTTAATTATTGAGCTTTCATTTCCCTCAGAAACATGATTTTATATATTCCTTATGTATCCAAATATTTTGCGCTCTTACCTTGTCAAGTTCATTGGAGAGCTTCTTGTTTTCGTCCATGAGATGCATCCTTTCTCTCTCGTACTCCGACTTAATATCATCCTGCTCGACTTTGCTGAAAAAACAACCAGACAAACATTAAAAACCCATTACTAACGTTAAATACACTAAACTAGAGTCACTTTATATTCAGTACAAATTTGTCACAATAAGCACTGAAGGCTTTGTGCGGCCAAAATCGTCTTCAGTTTCCTCAAATTCTTGCTACAGGTAGACATTTGTGAAGTCCAAACACATTAATGCAGAATTTGATCCTGTTTGAAAATGAATTTGAAAGTATTGAGAGTAACCGGGCAGGAAGGGTAGACCAGCGGGTACAAAAACACATCCCTACCTCTTTTCTGCTCAAAAACAAGATTGTATTAAAATTTGATTAGCGCAGCAGAGTGGAATCCGGTGGCCTTAAGTACTTGGCGGGGGGTCCGGGTTCAGAAAAATAAGTGGTTTCATTTCTCGGTACTAAATCTCTAGAGTTTAAACACAGAAAAGGGGCACTAAAAAGGGTCGGGACAAAGGTTTGTGCTACGGCGGAGGGTCTTAAACTGCATGGCCTGGTTTCCAACAGCAGTAATGTGTGGTTTGGTAGATTGTAGCAGAGGCTGGGAGAAGTGAAAATATGCCAAACACTATATTGGTATTACTCAGTGTTTCCGACAGGTTTTCACAAAGACTACAAGTGCTAAAAAAATTTGTGATTTTATGTAACATTTTGGAAGACAAAGGTCACTTGTTCATTGTTGTAAAGAGCATTGATTAATAGATTAGATACAAATGAAGAGCTAAGGGGACTACTCAATTTTTTACAATAAAAAAAAACTTTAAATCAGTTTCCCCTCCGCACAGATATCTTGTTAATGTATCTGTTCAGGTGGAGCTTGAAATGTTCTGCCTCTGTCTAATAATGTCCTGTTTGTTCACCCATCGCCGCTAAGTTTGTCTGTTGTTGTTAGCAATGCACGTCTGTCTTGCTAATAACAGCTGTGAAAAAAGCTTAAAACACATCGTGATGAACAATTTGGAGGCTGAGCAAAACATGTGGACTGATGTATGAAGTTTAAAATTAATTATTTTGATTTGCTTACACTTTTAGAGAAGCAAAAATTGGGTGTAGGAAGTTAAAATTGCAAAAATAAATGTCAGCTTGGAAAATTTGCTCGAAACAAATTTTCTTTTTGTTATTCTCTTTGGCCAATATTATGAATAGCAATAATATTAAATGGATTTTATCAAGGAGGGTTGGAATAATGTTTTAATTGAACTCATTACTTACTTATATTCCCTAATAACAAAATTTGATTTTTCACTAAATGCATTTATGTGGAATAATAAATAATTTGTGTAAACACAGAGCAATCTTCAATAGCTGTAATTTCCAGACTATAAGCACAAGTTTTAAACACTGCAGCTTGTACAGTGATGCAACTAAATGATACTTTCGGGTTACTATAAAAAAGTTGAAGTACATTGAAGTAATTAAAACACTACCTTGTAAAAATTCAAATATATACATAATTAAGCAATACATAGGGAAATAATGAAGAAAATAAGCGCCAAATAAGTTGTATGCAAGTAATACAGCGCAGATCTGAAACCTGAAAACTCCTTGTTTATTTTATTTTGATGTAAGTTTAATTAAAATAAAGTATGTTCTCAGTGGGTGGAGCAGAAATGCATAGTGACGGCCTAATGATCCATAAAAAGGGCAGGACCAGCCATCAGCTCAGGCAGTCACACAGATTGCTCATAGATTACTGGGTGGAAACTTGGCAGGAAATGCAAACTTTTAACACTGGCACAATACAATCTAACACTATGGCTGTTCACTGTCATTACCTCTCAGAATCATCACTGCAAAAAAGAACAAACAAAAAAATTAGACTGTATCTTATTACTGTTCTTTTTTTTTTTCTCTAAAGGTGGAGTAGCTGATTTTACTCTGCAAACATAATTTAGGTTACAACTTCCTCTTCTAAATCCTTCGACACTTGGTGAATATCAACATATATTCATTTTTGTTTGCAAATATGGTTTAAAGCCACTTCTTACAAACAGCAAAGTGAAACTAGAGTGGACCACCCAAGCTCAGCCAATCAGAGCGCAGCTTTTAGCTCCTGATTAGAACTAAAATTCTTTATTATTCAATTCCGACAGACCTCAGTGGTCTCATTTTGTTCACAAAGTGCTGCATTTATCATAGAGTTTTTGGTGGAAAAAACAAAAGTTACAGATGAAATAAACACACTATTTAATTGGCATATTTATAATCCAGTGGGTCACAAAATTATTTCAGATTAACTCTTAAATGACGTCTCAAACAAGGCTTGGCATCCTTTAAATACAGTAGTACATGCAGATTTAGTCTTGTGTCTTCAAAATAAAAACAAACATTAGATAAAAGTTTTTTTGTCATTTGACAGGAAGTTCTTGGTGTGTCAGTGGTTGTTAATACAGTATGCAAAGCCACGACTAAAAAATAAATGAAAACCACTGATATTCTCCTGCTTTTCTTATATTTTGGAGTTGCAAAAGCAACATTTCTTCACTGTGTTACAATTAAGGCGCTCTTATCTAAACCATAAATTCTTTTGTCTGGAAAGTGGCCTTAACAACTGATACCAAAAGCATTAAAAAAGTTCAAATACATCTTTTCTTTCTTACTTTGCCAGTACAATGGTTTGCCAAGCTTTATGAAAAAGATTGAAACACATTCATCACTCGATCTGTAATGGTACCTCTCTCTGCGGATTTTGTCCAGTTTGTCCTTGAGCACCTGGATCTCCTTTTGCAAAACCAGATGTTGACTTTCGGCGTCTCTCAGCTCCTTCTTCAGGGCCTTGAGCTCGGAGCTGTGCTGGGCCTCTCTGCGGGACAGCTCCTCCTCGAAAAGCACCGTCTTCTTCTCCAAATCCCCGCGCAGACGGCCCATCTCCTGAGACTGGTCCGCCGAGGGAGAAGTCGCAGTGGGACCGGGCGATTTCAACTGGGACAAGAGGAAAGCCATTAAAATAGCAAACCAATACAACACATACAAAGACAGTTCGCAGTAATTTCGTAATGTTTAAGATTTATATTGAGTAAAAGATGTAGGAGCAGATTCGAACTAGAGGTGTGTGATGAGATAAAATTTTTGTAGATCCAATCTTGAGACGAGGCACAAGATTGGATCTACAAGTTGAGATTTTGACATTGAAGTTAAATCAACTCATGATGCATTTTGCTATAGCTCATCAAACTGGGAATACCAACTTATGTTATTACAACCACCAAACTGACATTTATCATTGTAAACATTGTTTTATCTTTCAATGAGGCTGCCATTAAAGTGTGTCTTCATCGTGTGGAGCAGATACTCACTTTGAGCCCCTCCAGCTCCTCCTCCAGCTGACGACTGTACTGCTCATTTCTCTCTCTCAGTTTTCTCTCTTTCTGGGCCTCGGCCGCCTGCTCCTCGGCTTGAGCCTCCATCTAATCACAAACAAATCAGTTACCGGTAGTTATGCCCAGATACACTTAACATCAGTAAAGAAAACTGACACATTTATTTCACCTTTATATTGACTACTTACTGATGCTACTTTCCTAGAGGGAAGGATGGGGTTAGCTAAAGCGGTTATATCAAGCAGAATAAATGTAGCAATCTCTCAGCGGACAGGTTCAAATTACGAACATATAATTTAGAAAGAACTTACAGTCGGCAAATGCATCTTTATTATCAAGCATAGACAGGATGTAAACTGCTACTGTTTCTTAAGCCTTTGCAATAGAATAAATTTGCAAGCCATGTATTAAAAATACACTTTTTAGCAGAGAAAAAATGAACATTTATTTAATATTTAAAAAAGCTTTAGAAAATGTTGGGGAAAATATAATAAGAAGTAACAAATGGATGGCTCAAAATTGAATTTTTGAGTCGATATTCATATCAGATATGTGAAAACATATAAAAACAAAGTGTATTTATTTGGGATATAGTTTGTTCAAAATACCTAATTTAATGCATTGAGGTATATACTGTATATATTTTTGAGGATATATATATTTTTACATCACTGTTTCTGATCTTTCCAAACAGTATATTGCCCCAGTATTGCCGAAAACTAACAACATGAATCTAAATTTTTCTACACAATCACCACAGTAAAATAAAGTTAGAAGAGGTGACTGACCGCAGCGTGAACAGAACAGGGAGATCTCTATCAAACACAGGGATCTACTCTACCTCCTTCTTTGCTCTCTCAGCCTTTCGCACCTCGAGCCTCAGAGACTCCACCTTCTGTGTCTGGCTCTCGATCTCCTCTTCTTTGTCCCGCAGCTGACGGGACAGGCGCTGCTTGGTCGACCTAGAGGTAAAGGGAGATAAGAAAAGATTAAGTAAAGACAGTGGACAGGGATGCCACAAAATCACATTATAAAATTACAATTATTAAGAGCAACATGATTTTAATGATTTACAATTATGCATATCGTGAACAACCAAACCAACAAAGACGTTTTCTGTAATTTCCCTTGTCAAAACTGTTACTATTTCTGAAGTTTGCTTGATAAGTGGGAAAAAAGATAAACCAAAGATGATAGAATATATGCATGCAGAGGCACAATCACAATCAAAAACTGCACAACACAAAAGGATTTTAAAAAGGCTATAACCATGCTGCCAAAAAGGGAAATGTTCATAGTTTTGTTTTTGACCTTGTAAGTGCCATGTTTGTACCTGAGGTCTGTCAGCTTCTCGTTGAGCTCAGAAAACTCCTTCAGGGCGACTTTCCTCTGAGTGTGAGCCTCCTTCAGCTCCTTCGACTGTGACTTGAGCTTCTCAGAGAGGTCTTTCAAGTCCTGCATCATCAAAAAAACATCATCCATAAGTACATAGGGTGAGTCACTGTTTGATCAGGATAAAATCTTAACAATACTAGTGCAGTTAGTTCTTGTATTTACTTCTTTAGATATAGAAGAATGACAGCTGTTGTGCTAAATTTCATTAAACAAAACTGGAACACACAACATTTGAAGAAAAAATCACTCTGAGGTTCAGACCTTTGGAATGCAGCTTAAGCCCCTTGAGATAAACCATCCTATTTTCATTATTGCTTCTATTTAAATATACAATCATTCTCTACAGCTTCACATATAAAACAATACAATATAAAGATACCAGTGTCAGTATAAAGCATTCTTAATCTGTCTGTATCATCATCACACCCATAAAACAGTACTGACAGTGGAGAATTCCACTATATAAACTGTCTGAACCAGTTTGTGAATCACTGCTTTAATCCAGTGTTACGTCATCAGACTCTGAAGTTTTGGGGCTTTGTACCTTGTGAAGGTCGTCTCGCTCCTGTGTGACGCTCTTCATCTGTTTCTCCAGAGTTTTGATGTGTTTAGATGAATCTTCCAGATCTCTGCGCGTCAACGTCACATCCTCCAACTGCTTCTCCAGAGCAGAGTCTAGTGCAAGCACAAGAGAAAAAACTAAATTGCTTCATCACCTTTGAGAGTAAACAGCTGGAGGGATTTCTGACCTGCGATCTGCTTCTTGAGGATGTCGATCTCACTCTTCAGGCTCCTGATCTCCACTTCTTTGTTGGGGTTGATGGGACTGTCTCCAGACGGATGCTGTAAGGCCTGCACTGTCTGAGTGGACTCTGCACAAAAACAGGGAAAAACATTGAAATGTGAATGCAGGTCCACAGTTTCTTCCTGTATCGCTCAAGATCAGCTTCCCAGTATTTTTTATAATTAAATATCAAATACCATACAATATACAAAGTGTAAAAAAAAAAATCGAGTATTAACAAACAATATCGGATCAGTCGATTGTGGTTTACAGGCAGATGTTTATCCAGAGAGACTCATTGTGTTCCTATTAAGTTAAAAATTATAAGAATAATATTTTTTTTTTTTGTAGAGCATTGTTTCATAAACGTAGCAACCCAAAATGCTGCACAA
The DNA here is from genome assembly GCA_038363315.1 of Mugilogobius chulae. NCBI lineage: Eukaryota > Metazoa > Chordata > Actinopteri > Gobiiformes > Gobiidae > Mugilogobius > Mugilogobius chulae. The sequence continues at coordinate 27,381,771 of CM076405.1, read as the reverse complement.
CATTAAATAGAATACAATGCAGCAAGCATAAAAACATAAAACACAATAAAATCTAAAAAAACATTTCGAACAGGTAAAAACAAAACGATGACGATGATACCCCATGTTTAGTCCTGACTCTGGTCCATGTTTAGTCCTGACTCTGGTCCATGTTTAGTCCTGACTCTGGTCCATGTTTAGTCCTGACTCTGGTCCGTGTTTAGTCCCGACTCTGGTTCATGTTTAGTCCCGACTCTGGTCCATGTTTAGTCCTGACTCTGGTCCATGTTTAGTCCCGACTCTGGTCCATGTTTAGTCCTGACTCTGGTCCATGTTTAGTCCTGACTCTGGTCCATGTTTAGTCCTGACTCTGGTCCGTGTTTAGTCCCGACTCTGGTTCATGTTTAGTCCCGACTCTGGTCCATGTTTAGTCCTGACTCTGGTCCATGTTTAGTCCCGACTCTGGTCCATGTTTAGTCCCAACTCTGGTCCATGTTTAGTCCCGACTCTGGTCCATGTTTAGTCCTGACTCTGGTTCATGTTTAGTCCTGACTCTGGTCCATGTTTAGTCCCGACTCTGGTTCATTTTTAGTCCTGACTCTGGTCCATGTATAGTCCTGACTCTGAGCACCAGCAGGAGGCCGGTCCCTGACGTTCTTAGGGCACGAGGTGGTTCATAAGGCACCAACATGTCAGAGATGTACTTTGGTGCTAGTCCATGGAGAGACTTGAACACAAGCAGAGCTGTTTTAAAGTCTTTTCCCTGGGCCACTGGAAGCCAGTGCAAAGTTGTTAATTGCAGAATAAATTCATATGACTACATACTCTATATAGCCAATTTTCTAATAATTTAACAGAGCTTCAATAACTTAAAAAAGTAATTACCTATAGCTAAAGTATTGGAATTGTTAAAGAACTGAATAAACTGGACTGGTGCATCCATATACAGTATATGTAGTAATTTGGTTGTATTCCCACAAGCCATATGTGCTGCTACAATCTAATTATTCTTAGTATTATTACTGCAAAACTGCTTTAACACCTCTGAATGCTGTAAAGAGGGCTAATAAACCTTGTGAATTAATGAGTGTAATTGGGAAGTGGGAAATAACTCTGGATCATTAACTTATTGAAATTGCTTAAACTTTTATAAGACCGAAAATGAGGTTTAACACATTTAATGTAATAAATAGAATGGTCATTATGTTCCCCAAAAATTACAAGCTTCAGGCAGATTCAACAGACTGTCGCTAACAAACTCTTTCTCTGCAAAATTTACCCATTCGTTATTATTTTAAGGAGGAAAACTGTCTCATTCTTTCATTTTTCTCACCTTGTAGTTTGCGGCTGAGTTCGACTTTCTCCTGCTCGAGGCGTCTGATCCTCCTCTCGTACGCCTCGACTGCCAAACTGTCCTCCAGACCTCGCTGCACCGCCAGATCCACCTGCTCATTACCTCCTTTACCCGACTCTCCGGACAACTGTCTCAGGCACCCTCGATCTGACAGGAGACTGGGAGGAAATAAGAGACACAACTTAGATTTGCATTCAACTAAACCACACAATACATTGTAAAAAGTTGCCATCTTAAATTTCATAATTTGCTAATAAGTGTTCGAACTAGGCAATATCTATCTTGCTTATTTTTATTGTCTGAAAATACAATTTGTCAGTGGATCTTGTGTTTTTTTCTTAATTCACTTCCAGTGGCTTTTTCTGACTCCTTTCAAGTGAGAAATGCCTAAGGCTGTTCAAATATGCTCAAATAAAAATAAATGTTACCTATATTAAGCTTTTATTCAATTATTACCCAATTGGAGATTGTCACTTTTCACAATCTGCTACAATAAAATACAACAAATAATATAATTCCTACAAAATGCAATGTAAGTAAACAAGAGTGGTATAAAACTAATAACTTATTGATTGTATCTACTGTCACAACAGATAATGTAAGGTAATGTTTATTAGAATGTGCAATTACATTACATTCTAGCTTTACAGCAAATTTCTTTCTGTAGTCCACATAGAAAGTATCAGTAAATTTAAACTCCAAATGATGTAGTACATTTATAGTTAAGATTTGATTGAACAGTTTTTCCCCAGTTTGGTAATTATGGTGACATTTATGATAAACTTTCTGGGTGGACATGGTTAGGGTCTTTTTTGGCATGTCACAATAACAATATTCTTATTATAAGTTATTTTATCCAACTAAAATGTGTTAAAACAAGGCTTGAAGCGTGCTGGTTTAGGTTAACTTATCGGGTAAATGTGAAATGTCATACTGTCATTTGAAAGTTTACACCATCACTTTTTACATTTTTTTTTCTTCTTTATTAACTTTTTGTAGTATTTTCTATTATAAAAATTATATCTGATATTAAATTTTTGCTCATCTTCAAAACAAAATTCTGAATATTATCTACAATGTGATATACTGTGTTGTCGTCAACATGGCCATGAGCAGCAACTAAAACACGTGTAAATGTAACCCTGGGTCACAAGAGGTTAACAAAGGCTGACAAAAAAATAATTTAATTATTCCACAACAGTTATTTAGCATCTATGTTGCAAATTGTATTTATTCATGCTTCAAAAATCTAAATCTGTTCATATTTTAAACACGTCTTGGTAAATTGTGACTGAAAATATTGTGAACAAAAGCTAAACAAACACAACAGTTATGATTTTATAAGCTGTAATTTCATTTGGGACAAATTTAGCACTAGTTTTGCAGTAGATTCAGACTTTGATGGGAAAAAAAACAATGTGAAATGACAGAGAAAGTGGCTAGCAGGAAGTTGAGTCATGGAAGGACAAATGTGGCAGACACAACAGAAGAGAAGTAAGACAGACAGAAGAGCACAGACAGTGGGAAAAGTGGAAAAGGGCCATTATCAGTCGACTGTGAAGAGATAAGAAACCAAGTGTTGGGTTTTTCTCATGGACGATGATTTAGTGTGAGATCTACAGCACCTTATTAGGGAGAGGTGCTTTGTTCAGGAGACACAGGAAGAGAGGAGTCTGGGAAATACACCCATTACTGATACTTTTGATGTTTGATACTGTAAGATGTTGTTCTTTAATTTAAATGTAGATCTGTCAATTTATACAAAACCCTGTTAGTAATTTAACCTCAGTGTCTTTTCCTTTCTACTGCTGTTTATACAATTCAAAGGAAACATATTCAGATGAGGGGCGTTTACTTACCATTTACTAGTGTAGGTGAAGCCCACAAATGGAAGGTGGTGACCAGAGAAAGCAGTGTGAGACGGAGGTGGCATCGTTTCCTATGAAAAATAATATTGTCAAACATGCACATAAAATGAGCAAAAATGAATTTAAGTAGAGAACGATATAGTAAAAGGTTTCTCTTAATTAAAAAAGCACAAGATTGGACAGATAGGCTTATTAAAATACTATTAAATGAGTTAGGTTTAGAGTGTTAAATCAAATATGTGTCATTGTAACTGGGTTTCTGCAAGAAGTAAGAAGTAAAATTTAAGACTTAATAAGCACCTTTCAAGACCACAAATTATACAAAGCAAGACTTGTTTCAGAGTAGTGACCTATAGTATTTCAAAATACTGCTTCTTTTCTATTCTGGCAACCAAAAAACACAATACAAAATTTGTTTTATTATTGAGGATATTACTGACAATTATTTGACAGGAAAAGCTGTAGCAGTGTAAAATAGATAGAGAAAATTACAGAAATGTCTTCATTAACAAATTTAAGACTTTTTTAAAGTTTTAAACTCATAATTTAAGACTAATTGAAGGTTTTAAACTCAGTCATTTACAAGACTTTGTAAGACCCTGTAGAAACCGTGGGTGAGATAAAGTTTATGAAGGACCAAAAAGTGCTCAACACTGTACAAAATCATACCGAATTTTTGAGGCAGTCGTCGTCCACGTCGAAGTTGGACGTGTCCGTTGGGCTGCTGACCTCGGGGATGTAGGGGCCTCGCAGGTGAGGATGTTGTCCCAGTCGATGCCTGCACAAAACGTCTATGAGTGTTTGAAATATTAGTGTAATCTTCTAGTGATGAGTGAGTGTGTACCGGAGAAGAAGGGGTGCTGTTGAAAGTCCTCGATGCCATTCTGACCCAGTCTGTGTTCTCTGCTGCAAATGAGCCGCCGGATCAGATCTTTAGCGTCTTCTGACACGTCTGTGACCTGCTGAGGGAACTGGAACCGCTCCTAAAAACAATTCATGTCAAAAGAATTACTTTATGTTTTGTTCTGTTTTATCACTAGAAAATAAGAATGTCAAGATTGATTAACTAAAAATCAATAACCCATAATTATATTCAGATCAAACAATAATTGTAGGACCAAGAACTCTTGTGACCCTTTTAGAATCACAAGTGAGTTATTTCAATTCAATCTAATCTCCATAAATTAAAGCTAAATACATTATATTTTTTATGTGGCTGTTTTTATCACAATAACTTTACTTGAGCATTTAGACAGTTTATAATTGTAAAGCTCAGCATAGACTAATTGAAGAAAGGAAGAAAATCATATTTTTCACCAATTATTACAGAGATTTTTTTTTCATCACAGAAAACATATTACTGCAACATCAACTTGAAGATAAAACTGATCACACATTATAATACCTTGTGTTGTCTAAATGCAAGAATTTTATCAAATGTGCTGTGTAAGTAAAGAGAGTTTGGATTTCTAAGCTGTCCTTATTTCTTCTTACTAAATCTTTTTCTTGTTGACTTTTTGGATGTTGCACAAAATAACACATTGATCCTTCTGCCTTTGTAAACTATGACTAAAGAACATGTGGAAATCTGAATACAACATGGCCAATGTGTAGAAATATAATGGAAAAATCAAGGAATTTTTTTAAATTTAAAAGTAGGACAAAATGAGGCCTAAAAACTGTTTCCCTCCAGTGTCACCAGTATCACACGTTGAGAACCAAAGCCCTTTATACCTTGTGGTTCATGATCTTGCCGTAGGTCTCCACCAGACTCTCTGCGTAGAAGGGGGTCTCTCCGTACAACATCTCGTACATGCAGACGCCCAGGGACCACCAGTCGCACTCGGGACCGTACTTGCCTTTCCCATCCTCCATGGCCTGAAGGATTTCTGGGGAGATGTAATCCGGAGTTCCAACCGCAACCGAGGACTGGACCTGTAGAGGAGACACAGAGGGGTTCATTTGACGTCACAGTTTAGCAAAAAGCCAAAGATGATTCAATGAGGATAAGCTTAGTGACTAATGTACGCAAAAATACAATTTGATTTGAATTTATTTTGAAAATTCATTTTGTTCAGGTGGACAATAGTGAAATGTGATCTGAGCAAAGCTGCCACACAGGATGAAAAATAGCTTTGCTCTACAGCACTGGGGAAATGCATGTTTCACAGATTAATGTAGGACCATCTTGCTCTTGAGTAAGAAAATTATTGAATCTCAGCCATGTCTGATTGTGACCTCCAAAAACCAGCAGATGCAAAGGACACATAGTGACTTTTTTTTTGTTTTGAGTTTTTAGTCATGTTCTAATATTACTTCCTCATCACAAACACAGTTGGAGTTCTGTCTGTGATATACTATTCTTTCCCTTCTGAGCTTCAGAAGACAATGTTCTGTTTTGAGATGTCATAAATAGAATTTTGAAATTGTTTTTGACTCCATAAATCATGCAGACACATTTCAATATTTCTCTTTTGTAATTTCCTTTGTAGCCATTGATTCCTAGTTCTGTAACAGAGGATGAAAAAATATGTTTAAAGACAAAAACTATGCAAATAATCATCATATTTGTTCTTTAAAGGGACTGTACCTGATTTTTGCATCCTAAAAATGTAAACAAACAGAAATAATTTATTTTAACCTTTTTCCTTCAGTCTACATGATTTCCTCACGTAGCTAATGCATTCTGAGCTTCAGAATTGTTCATCATGATGAGTTTTAATGTTTTTTCACAGCTTTTAACAGCGAGGTGAGTCACTATGCTAACAACAGTTAGCCACAATGCTAAAAACAAAAACAGAAAAAGCTGCACACAAACGGGATTTTTTTAGACATAGACAGGACTTTGGGGACTAATTTCCACCTGAATAGATACATTAACAAGGCATCAGTGCTGGGGAGAAATTGCTTTTAAGCTATCTTGTTGCAAAAAATTGAGTACAGTCCCTTTAAAAGGTACATTATGACTATATTATTACTTTGCCAAGAATTTACCACAAAAAAACTAGACGGGCACTTCATTAATTTAACCTAAACCCTTATTAGTATTGCATTAGGATTTTAGTTATGTAACATTTTAACTGAAGGAAAAATCAAGTCAGAGATATTTTATGCCAAAGTCAGGTGTTAAATTAAATTCAAATATAGAGTGTAAATAATCATTTGGCAAGTACACAAACTGAAAATGATATTGCTTTTATTCAACTCCTAATACAGCAGGTCATTGCAGCCAAATGCCAGCATAACTGCAACTTAAATAGAATAAATAGAAACTGGGACTATCATAGGCATAAGTTAGAGCCCAATGTGCTTTAAAATGAGGGTAGATCATGTCTAAAATGATGGTAAACGATAAATAGGGCAGTTCTTAAGGATGGTTAGCCAGAAAGAATCAAAACATGGAGAGACTTGTTCAAAAATAAAACAAATATTCATACTCAATAGCAGCACACATACGAAACACTGCTCTAAGAAAATAGTAATATGACTTCTTAGCCTGACGTCGCCCACACGTGAACTTTACAGAAACACTTGCTGTTGGCCTGGATGTGAGAGTGAGATCACCGCATTCTAGCTTCTGAAAAAACAATGGCCTCCAAATATGTCACCCATAGAAATCTCATTGACAAGAGAGGAGCGTGATAATGAGCGCATTGAGGAGAAACAGCTGAGTTGTGGAAGTGTGGAAGATGGAAATGATCCCCCACAACAGCAGATAAACAAAGGCTGTATTGAGTGTTGGTCCCTCTCTGCAAGATCAACTCCCTCATGTGCACAAAACTCGAGAAGGAGGAGATGTTTTGAAGGAAATAAAAACCTAATCTTCAGCTCAATGGAACATAATCGGTAGGATATAACTGACAGTGTTGTGCGCAAATACAGGGAGAGTAAACAGAAAGCATGAAACGCATCACAAAAGTCTAACCTTATCACAGTATCACAAGAAAGCGTACATTTACCACATAAAAAAGCGTATTCTGACCACGATTTCACGTCTTTTTTGCTCACTGCAACGTCGTACATTTAGCACAATATGAAAAAGTGTAAAAATACACGAATTTTGGTTGAAAATGTTTTCTTTATGTGTAACGGGTAAGTTTAGGCATCAAGTTACTATAAGTTTAGATCTGGGGCTTGGGGTAGGTTAAGATTAGGATCAGGATTTTGTTAATATCCATAAATAAGAACACGCGTTAAAAACAACCACCATAGAAATGAACTGGGACTGCGACACGTACCAAAAAAACGCTATGAACTCGTGCTAATCATACGCAATTTATATATTCTGTAATGTTGTGATAAAAGTACACTTTCTTGTGAAATCGGGCTCCAATAACGGATGGGTCAGACTTAAAGGACAAATTTCCCTACAAGGACAGTAAAGGATCCCTTAGCTTTAACTAATTAGTAGGACTAGTTGACAGTAAAATAATTCATAAGTGCTTTCTGGACTTTATAATTCTGAAACAACATGGCTCAGTCTCGGCATAACAACCTCTATTTTAATATCGGCAATCCCACATCCTTCTACCAAAAAAAAGTACAGTACATTCTTATAAATAAAAAGATCTACAATACTTGATACTTGACAGAAAGAGTTAACATGGTGGCCATTTCTTATAACTTTTAAAAGTTTAGCATGGGTATGTTTTTTTTTTGCTTGTTTTTTTTCCCAAGGATCCACCAGGAGGTTCAGAATCACTGCTCTAAAACAAATATAAAGACTTGATGGAACACAGACAGTGGCATCAATAAATCAAGGCTCTATTCTAGAATATAATTTATTCATAAACAATCTCTGTAAAAATTACTGAGGCAATCAACACATCTTAAATCTTTATTTAATAATCACTGTATTTAAAAAAAATTAAAGTACTAAAATAATTGTGTAATCTGTGACTAGTTTACTACTAAAATAATCATTAGTTGTGATTGTGCTAGTTGGTCAATAAACGTGAACTATTGAAAACATTAAAGCCCATATGAAAGATTATCGCTAATTTTGACTTTGTTTAGTGTGTTAGTCTCTGTGGTAAATATGTATCATAGTTTTGCAACAGTTAAGTTGAAGAAATTGACAAATAAAAGAGATCTCAAAAAGTGGCAAAATGCAAAGACAAAGTTGTATGTAACTTGGAAGTTTAAACAAACAGTTAACACAGTCTAAATTTAACATCTTTGTCATTTATATGGGTTTTGGCCACATTTACAATGCTGTTGCTAGGTAACATTTGTGAGTTTCCCTGTACTCATATTTACTGGACAAAATACTATGAACCTCGTAAAAAATAGTCAATCGAGATTAAACAAGCAAATTGTTGGGTGAAATCTAAAATATAGTCACTGTGTTTTACCGAAAATATGGTCTAACCTGGGTAGCTGGTTTTCACGCTACAAAAACTTAAAGTAGGTCCACTAGCTCATAGCGCTCAGAAATCCTTAAACACATGGAAATATTGATGCAAAAAATTATTATTTTTTGTCTGCAATAAGTCTTAAAAACATGTTTTAACAGTCAGCAAAGTGAGACTGAAGGTGACCACTCAAACACAGCCAATCAAAGCGCAGCTTTTAGCTATCAAAGAAAAATAAAATGCTTTTTATTTTGGATTCAGACAGCACACAGTGGTCTAATTTTTTCACAAAGGGGCTGCCTTTAGAGTATGCTTGGAAAAGAGACAATTTATAAATTTACAACTAGCTACCTCAACTTTAACAAAGCCAGAAGATAAACTATATTAGGCTGCTGAACGTCTGTTATTTTTATGTACTGAGTGTCTTGTGCCAAATAAAAAATACTTTAGTTGGTTTGTCAGTTCCACTTATCTGAGTAGTTGTTTAGTGTTGCTTAAATGTGATTCATGAGGTTGTAAACACATTTCTGTGATTTGATGTACTGTTACTGGACTACACTTGTACTTTCTGTAACAGCTTGGATGTTTTTGTGCTAAGACTTGTGTGTGCATCATAAAAAGCAGACTCAGCCAAGCTCCGGGCCCTCAGTGGGTTGCGGGACGGCAGGGGAGGGCCCAGGGTCAGTGCAGTGCTGGTATGTTTGCCTTGGACTGTGGGATGCCTCTGCAGAAAACTGTGGTTACACTCACCGTTCCATCCTCCATGAGTTTGAGACAAGAGCCAAAGTCAGCCAGGCGGATGTGGCCGTTCATGTCCAGCAAGATGTTGTCGGGTTTAATGTCCCTGGAAAGAAAGAAAACAGACGAAAATGATGAGTCAAGCAAGCAAGCAATCCTATTTTCAACAAAATACACAACAATGGAGATCTAAATGTTGTACTTGTACTATAACTTGTAACTTTTTGAAGTCTGTCACTGGCTTGTGTCCATTGAGATAAACACTAGTGATTCAATAAATTAATAATAAAATAATACATTGCAAACCAGCCAAATTTCCTAGACTTTGATATGTAGATATATCAAATTTAACTTCACTGTGGAAGCAAAATTTGCATTAGAACATTTTCTTTGATTTACACAATCAATTTAGGTCAATTATAACACAGAAAACTGTTCTACATCTGACAATGGAAATCAATTATTGTCCTCTTTAAATTGTTTTATTAGTATCAGTATTTGTTCAAAGTTTGATACTAGTTCTTGTAAAGTTTCAGATTTTTTTTATACCTTTACAGCCCTCCCAGACAAATAAAGCAATAAAATCTGAGTGATAAGCAAGCAGAGAAGTATCCTCCACCAGAAAAAATACACAGTACACCGATTAAATAAAAATAGAAGCAATTTAAGTTTGAATTGTTGATCACAGCATGTCTTGAGTGTGTACTAAACTTGATCCAGATTTCAAAATTAAATTGATATTTTCAACATGGGAGCTTTTAATACTTTTAATATAATCTCTATAAACAAAGATAGCAAGCAAGTAACTAGTTTTACTCAAGTACTGTACTTAGTTTTTTGAGTATATGTACTTCACGTCAGCATTAAATAATGTAATGACTTTACTTTTGTATCCTGCAGAAATATCTGTACTTTCAACTTCCTACATTTAAAAACAAGTTAGTTACTTTAAGTCTAGCTCTTGAAGTATATTAATGCTATATCTACAGCTTAAAATCTCCAAAACTTTGTATTTTTGTCTGAAAAATTCTATATTTTTTGCCGGAATAAAAGTAAGTAAGTACACAATTATGTCTCATTTGTTTATAGTAAGTCAATGACAATATATAATTTCACTGCATTTTTAACAGCCTTACAAGCAAAAGTACATACACCACAACACATAAATAGTGTATGAACGATTTCATAGCTTTTCTTGCGTACGTTGGTTACACCATATTGCATAATATGAAAAAGCGTAAAATAAACACAATATTTCATAGCGTGAAATAAACACGAGTTTTGGTTGAAGCTACAAGTGGACATTTTCTTTAGGTTTAACCGGTAAATTTAGGCTTCAAGTTACTAAAATGGGTAACTGTAGGACTTGGCGTAGATTAAGATTAGGATAAGGATTTCATAAAAATATACATAAATAAAACATCAACCACCATAGAAATGAATTGGGGCTGTAACGTATGTGATATTTACACAAAAAAATACGTGAAATTGTGGTAATCATACGTTGCGGAAATGGCCTGTCATGTCTTTCGTAAACTGCACATATGTTTTCTTGTGAGATCAGGTTGGCGTTGTGTATTTTACTCAAGTGAAGGAGTTTCAGCAGAATTTGTACTTTTTATCAGACAAGTAACTGTACATCAACTTAAATAGTGGACTTGAGTACTTTTACCACCTCTGTCAATGAAATAAATTGATCTTTGCAACACTTTCCAGCAGCACCAAACTAGTGCAGAAAACAAGAAATGATTTTCAGAACACGCGGTGTAACAGCCTAATCCTTTAACTACACAAACATCAAAATTAAAGCAGCAGGAGAAACTGGGCTGCCCGAACTTGCTTGTACCACTAGCGCTTAATAATTCAACCATATTTGCGTAGGAATTAAGTGTAATTTCCTCGTATTCATTCATCAGCTCAATGACAGGTGAAAACTGCCCAGGGAAAGAACAAACATGGAGAAGTAGACAGATTGGAGCGCTGGGAATACATCGGCGCAGAACGAAAATTGTCCATGACGTGTGTTTAAAGTATCCGTTTTCGCTTGTGCCGGGACCGAGCCATGTTTTCGATTCGCAAACTTGTTCCATTCGAAGAAAATATGCAACACATAAACAACCTCCCAATGTCTAAAATAGGTTTGTGTGCCCCTCTCCCCCGCGCTCTTGTTTAAACCAATTTATAAGTGGAGTGGATGGAAAGGGGAGTTAAGACAGGGCATTCTTTCTTAGATGTGATTGTGGTGTCTCTTTTAGGATTTTAGGATTTCAGCTGCTCCACATTACTGCAGCTTACGATTGTTTATAAAAGGTTTCATTCTCATTTGACGTCATAACATTTGAAAAGGGTCGTGGTGTGAGGCTGGGATGGAGAGAAGACTAAGTTAGCCTGTCGATATATGAACAAAGCAGATGTTCTGGCGCGGTTTATGATTAATATCGCTGTAATTGTTGGGTTTATCGGCAGGAAACAAAAACTGGCAGAGAGTTTAGAGTGTGGGCATTCAATGAAGTTTTAATATTTACCTAGAATAAAATAATGTGTAATACACAAGACTAAAATTGAATCATGGTCCGATATGGATGTTTTGGGACAATTTGTCTGAATTTGTCTTGTTTTTTGATTACTGTAGCGGGATGTGTTTCGGAGAATTTTGATAATGCAAATACAAGATTGTATTAAATTATCACTTAGGTCTAAATCTGACCAAAAAGGTGGTATTATCAGTCACATTATTTATATTATGGGCCAAGTCTGGGAGTACATATTGAACTAAGAATCTTTTGGTAGTAGCACCATAGCCATAAATGTTTGTCAAAAGAAAAAAATATGACTTAACTCTTTTCCCCTGCAGCTTAAAAACAATCTTTATGAGTGTTTTATGTTCATGACTCTCCTCTTTAAAGGTTAAAATATTATTATATGTATCATCCCTAGATCACAAGAAAGTAAAACATGTTCCCATTGTTTCAAACCTGCCCAACTACTAAATGGTTGTAAAAGCCTTAATTCAGCGTCTTGCAAACATTTTGGGGTCAAGAACCCTTTTTCGGTTTGTAAATATGTCAAGTACTCCACATCAGTCTCTACAATGATGTCACAATATAATACAGAGATATGTTGATAACCAAATCTGAATCAAAACTAGAGATAGACCAATATATTGACCGACCGATATTTAGATTTTTGTTGTTTATCGGCCATATCAGATATCTGAGGCAGTTGTTTTGGCTTTTCGTCTGTGAGGAAAAGCTGCCTTCAGTGATCAGCAGAGCTCTTAGGGTTAGAGTACACTTAACCGTTTTATTCTTGTTCTATGACTTTGGATGTGGCACAAACTTTAATGAGTGTTTGTTTGTCATTATGAATAATATGAATGTCTTTCATGACGCTATGAGATGATTGTTTCTTGGACCAAAATACAACCGAGCATCAGTACATTGTGTGAAAGAGATGCACATGTTCTGTGGTGAATTATAGTTTTAAGTTGAATGTTTTTTTAAATTGTACTATTTCACACCAGCGATGCTTTTAAAACTAAATAAAAAAATCAACCTCAGAAATTGGCCTTGGAAATCGGTTGACTGGTATCTGCATTGGCTGACAAAATGTGGAAATATCGATATCGGCATTGGTCAAAGAAAAACCCATATCAGTCGATCTCTAATAAAAAAAAAACACATTTTATAGTTCTTTTTTAATGTGTGTATGGTTGTTTACATCATTTTGAGATTGCATATCAAAATAAATTGTAACATTAAAGTAATAATCAATGTGATCTACAATGTGGGGGAACCCCTACACATGGCTCAGAGACCCCCCGAGGGTCACCAGATCCCACTGCCTTAATTGTTTGTATGTTTGTGAACATGTTTGTGGATGAATGAATCCCACATTCATGGCCGTTTTCAGACTTGCCCTAGGCTTAAGCCCACAGCTCAGTGAAATGCCCCTGCTGACCCTGTGACACTGGTATGAGACAGACTGTACGCCTCTGTGAAGGGCCCAAATATAGAGTGTCCCAGCCTGACCACTCCAGTGATTTCCCCTGAGGGCGGGACGCGTTGGGCCCCGTGCTGAGGCCCCTTTATCAACATAAGAGCACAAACGAAGACTGGAATCACTCACAAAGTCAAAAATACATAGATAACTCAAGTTAAAAAACACCACAGCGAACAAATCCTACATTGAATCAATAAAGCAGCAGACAATGGCAGTCACAGGTTTTGAAACAGGGCTGGTGTTATTTCCGTCTCGTGATGCGAGCTTAAAATAAACCGGCGTTGCCAAGTCACAGCGCACACATTAGCAGCCTTCAGTGCCAGCGATGCCAGTGTTAATCCTCACAACTGGTCGTCAAAGCGCAGAGATCAGGAAATATTCTCACTGCAAACAAGTCTTGTGATGACACTTACTCATATTCAGACGTGTTTATTACTACAGCTGCGGGGAGGTGCAAAGTCTGTCTATTCTCGTTGCCTTCATCAATACTGTGGAACAAACAATTTTATACAAACAAGCAGGATGAGGCCCTCCTCTCAGTCGAAAACGTCAATTTTGATGAGGGAAGCCTGCAGTTACAGTAAAGTGCAATTTTGTTGTTGTTTTTATATTTTTAGTATAATAAAAACAACCAAAAAATTAAAAAAAACATACTTTTATGAGTGTATTTTTTGGCTAAACAGCTACACATAGCTTTACATACAAATAGTTTTAGGCATAGTACTTTTTACTTAGCTTCATTCCATCACAGAATATGATACATCTGACACATAAACAATAGGAGACATGCTTTTAGCTGCTGTCGACCAAAGATGATCAATTAGATGACTAAAAGGGACTAATATAAAAATCCCTGATCATGTATGTATCCAAAATGTAAGATGCAAAAACTGATACATTGGAACTCATGTAAAACAACAATTTACACAGATAATTTATGAAAACTGTAGGTTTCTGATCAGTCAAGTCAGAATTTTTATATTATGGCTGTAGTCGACCAAAGAAATTCTTGGTCGACTAAAGAAATGTCTTATCGATCAATTAATCAAATAAATGGGATTTATTTTACTATTTATTTTACCCAAGCTATTCTCATAAATACAGAGAAGTTCATTCAAAAAAAACAACAATTTGTACAGAAAATGAAAAGGAATCACTGTATTTGTATCTGAAAATGTAAATTAGACCGATAAGCCAGTCCCAAATCTTCAACAAATTCTAAACTTTTTGTTGTCACTTTTAAATCAAATCCTTATCATTGAATTAAAAGAATTAGTCAACTAATAAAAATTTTGGTCGACTAAGACTTAATCAACTGATTAATCAACTAAACGACGAACAGACTACAGCTCTACCTTATACTCTAAAAGAATTAATCAACTAATGCAAATTTTGGTTGACTAAAGGACTACGGCTTTTAGGTTTATTTATCATTTCCATTGAGAAATAACTGAAGAATCAATTTAAAAGCATCAGGCAACAACAGTACAGTAAAGTTCCCGTATAAGTGCCCTTTGCCAGTTCTTGGTCAAGAGAAAAAAACAGGATATCTAAACCTGTTGTGCTTGCAAGTTCGGCGATAATGCAGATGAGAAAAGCATCAGACAGCAGGAGAACACTAAACTCCACACAATCGCTCCGGGAACCATGAAGAACCACATCATTAAACAGCTGTTGATACGATGAATAGATTTGACCTTGAAACAGCAGCACATCCTGATAAACAAATCAATATGACACTGGCATATTGGCATGTCTGTCTGGCGTTGCAATCAGTCTGTGCATCTAATCACATAAAAGTTGACAAATGCAGGTATATTTCCGCTCAAATTCTTCTCTGAGGACATGAAACGTACTAGACCGGGCCTGGTGGAGGGGAGATTATTCTTGTGAGACACATAAAGCAGCTTGAAAGAGAACTTTGATGTCCTTGTCTTATGCTGTAGGCCTTCAAAGCAAGCTGTGAAGCCCCCTGTTATTTTCCAGTAGCGTTAATACTACCGTCTAATAAGCCACAAGTGCGGGGTGGGCCAGACGCGCTGCTAACTCTCTAACCTTTTACACAGCTGCTAACAGATGTGGCAAATATACTGCTTAATGCATATAAGCTTTAGTAATATATCAGCACTCTATATTTAGCTCGACAAATCAAAGAAAGTATTGGTTCCATCTGGATGCAAAATAAAGGCAGGATGTACCATTAAAATTAGCAACATTTTGGGTTTAACTGGGCTTCAAAGTGTCGCACCATAAAGTTTTTTATTTCTGCTTTTACATTAGACTCTATTGAGTACAATTAAAAACTACAATTAATCGCATTTCAACAGTGGAAAAGTAGCTTGAAAATAACTTGGAGATAGTACTTTCCGACTTGTTGAATACATAACAATAACTATTTCAAAGGAATTAGTAGAAATGTATTTGTTCTTTGGACTCAGAATAAAAAAATAGAACTTAAACACCATTATTTGTATTTAATTTATCTGTTCATAATTGTCTGGATTTAAAGAACAATAGTGGTCGGTCCTCTGTCTAAACAAATTATTGTCAGCATAATTGTGATTTCAGTTGTGATTTCAATCATTGTGATTGTTATTTTTTCCATAATCGAGCAGCACTTCTCTCTCGCAGTTCCCTAAAACCATGGATCTATTGTATATTATCTGGATACGGTATTGCTAGCTTGTAGCTGTTGTAAATCAGCCCCAGTGGCCGCTCCATTGGTGCTGCAGCGGAAAAATCCCTGTCGGATTTTGCGGCATTTTTTTCCGAGTTTCATATCATAAAGTTTTTCCAGTTCAAAAGGTTTTAGTTTCATATAAAAGGGCTTTTTATGCTTTATCTTCGGCTACCGCTGCTCACACTGTAACTCCGCCTCTGACTGGTCAGAACGGTCACGTGTGAGCTTTCGGCTTCATTCAGATTTACTCGGCCCGACCTTGTCCCGTTCCTTGAGCAAAGAATTATGGGGGAAACACAAATGCGCATGCTCCATAGACTGAAGCGCAAAGGCTAAAGCTAACAGCCATGATGGCTACTAACGACAGTAAGCAAAAGCCATTGACGCACAGCGCCCGCCATCTTTGATCATCGGCTCTTGCCTAAAACACACTGCTACTGTTAGCAGGGCTAGCTGTCATTAGCTTATAGACACGACTAAATGTAACTAGCACTACTTTTTTAAAGCTCTGAGAAAAGCTTCTAATGAACAATTAGAACACTCAGAATGTATTAGGTAAGTGAGCACAACATGAGCTGCTGCTAGAATAAATAATTATCTTTTTAGAGACAAAAAAAATGGGTAAACTCATAAAAAGAATATGTTTTGAATAGAAGTTTATGTTGAAAAGTGTCTTGACTATTGTGGTACTTTAGGAAGTGTGTTTTTTACATCACAATTACAATATTCCATTACAGTCAACACAATAATAAGCATTCAACCTTTTCAAATGAGTTCCACATTGCATTTTAAGCCCAGTAACTGTTCAAACAATCAAGAATGAAAATAAGCTAATGGCACAACAGCTCGGCGGTCAACATAAACAAGGACTAGGAATATTTCAAAGAAAGAAATGTACTTGGACAAGATAATATTGGGCTTAGTATCATTACTGGAAAATGTATGGGGATGTGTGTCCTTAAGAGACTTTTGCACTAAAATCACCCATCCTTTTGAACAATATGGAAAACATTTACTCAAACAGGAAACTTCGGACAACATCAAAGTGCAAATCGTGCCCTGGATGTACATCTAAGAAAACTTTAGCCACACTGTCTCCAGCCTGACATAAATGAGTCGTCATTTTATATAGAACAAGATAACATATTTAAGCATTACAAAGCTACTTTAAGTGCATGTGACAGGCAGTCTATGAGCAAAGTGCATTCATTTAACAAAATAAAGATGCTTGTCATATATTTGTATTTGATGAGCTTTGGCACTTGTTTATAGTAAGATTGTGTCCACGTTCAACCAGCAAGTATGTTTTAGTATCACATATGAATCAAGTAATTCAGTGGCAATGTTTATGTGCAAACCAACCCCAGTATACAATGAGATTTCTCTGAACGAACGATAACACACGTTTTTGGTTAATAGCTGATTATCATAATGAATCTACAAATGCTAAAGGTGTGGTTGCTGATTTTTACACTGCAAACATGATTTAGGTTTTATATCTGACCACTTTCTCTCATGAATCCTTTGACACATAGTTACTATCGACATGTATTCATTTTGGTTGCAATTGTGGCTTATAAACTTTTTTATAAACAACAAAGTGAAATTAGATACAACCACCCAAGCTCAGCCAATCAGAACGCAGCATTTGGCTTCTGATGAGAAATAAAATTCTTTATTATTCAAATCAGACAGCTGCACTTATTATATAGTTTTAGTGGAAAACAAACTTAACTATGTAAGAAAAAGTTAAAAGTTAGTAACTCAAACTTAATAAAAGCAGTGAGAAGAGCAAAAATAATTCATTCACTAGGAACCTAATCTTCAGTGACACCAAATTCTTGTGCATGGGGTCAAATATGTTGTATTTAACATAATGCTAATAAGAATTAACAAGAAATTTGTAAACATCTTTGAAGAAAAGGCCAGAAATAGTTGTGACATACTGTATTTATGCAGTTACACCCATCATAGGTGCCTCTGTAGTCGGCTTGACTTTTGTTGGGCCCAGGACCTGCAACATGGCTGACCTTTGACTTCCTGCATTTGTGTGGTAGACAATAAGCAGGGGCAAAAGAGGCTACGCTAGTGCGGCTACACCACGCTGTGGTTAGCCTGGCCTCCAACCACTAAAAACACTCTTCTCCTTCCAGCCACAAACAACAAAATTAACTTTTATCATTGAGTTGTTTAGACTCTATTCTGAATCTTTGAAATTGAAAAATTAGAATCTTTCAAGAGGAACTGAATATAGTAAATAACCAACAGACAAACTGCAGGAAACACTTGCTAGGCTAGTTAGCGTGGCTAATTGGGCTAGTGTGTCAGCGGGCTCCTGTGGTCTTCAGGAGCAGAGACCAGAATAGAGAGCGGTAATCTCTTCTAAGACCAGCATCCATCTGTGGAGACCATCTGGACCGCACCTCTCCAACACACACACAGTTACACACAAACAGCATGAGGAGCGCAGGGCTGTGTCTGCAGATGGACAGTCATTCACACAGAGCGTTACTTTTGACTTCTGGCCTCAGCTTAAAGATTTGAGTTGTCATCAAAATCTGAATTATGGCACATTCTACAGCTAAAATGTAAAAGATAAAATAGTGACGATTGAAAAAAAGTCAGATACAATACATTTTTAACCTAAAAACATAATTCTTCATTGGAAAGATCAAAATTTATTAAACAGCATTTTCAACAAAAGATATTTAGATAAGCATTTTTCAACTTTTGGTTTTACAATGAATGGCCTTTCAAATAAATAAATGCAATTAAGATATTTATTTGATGAAGGCAGACAATTATAGTGTATTTACTCACTAGACTCACAAAGGAAATAGTAATGAGTAGAGGAGAGATCAAAAAGATAGTGTCACTGTATGATTATTCTAGCCTTACCAGATGCAACAACAATTGTTAAAGAATTACTTATTATGAATGATCTTGTAAATAGTAACCTAAAGACTGTGTTTTAATGCAGAAACACAAATTAAAAAATATCATTGCGGGAAAATACAGTATTTTTAAGTTCAGTGGAAAAAATTCCCAGGAGAAAACGCCTCAAAGAATGTACTCCTGACTGTTCTTATGTAATAACTGCATTATTAGCATAAGTACGCACTGTATTTTACCTGAAGTAAGTAGCAAAACATGACAGACAGGAAGCCCTTTGTTGACTGAAGTGTGCCTAAGTGCCTCCTCAGAGTCACTGGTCTGTGAAGCGTCACATGGAGCTGATCAATAATACAGCACAAGACTGTCACTGAGGTCGTCAATACAGACATGCTGCCAATGGACCACTTTACAGTCACAGATGCTACATTGTGAGGACGCTGGATCAACCTCAACATCCTCCTCTAATTAAGACAAACCCCAGGGTCTTGTCGAGGGAAGGATGTAATAAACTGATAGAAATTCTCAGTAGAAATGTTGGAGAACTCACTTGAATCTGCACAAAGTTATCTAAAACAAAAAAAAGAGATCTAACTCTTAAAATATGCTTGATGTATTGTAGAATGACAGGTTTTAGTCGACTAATATTTACTTTTTTAGAACTTTAAATGATGTCCAAGTCAAATGTGGCATTGCAGGTAAACATATCAGAATTTAGACGTGTTGGCTGCATTGAATCAGGTTGTAAACAGTACTTTGGTAATCTCATGTCTTCTCTCACTCACCAGCCTCACGTCCTCTTTCACTGCTTCTACAAATCTCCTCTTTGGTCATCCTCTTGGACTCCTGCCTGGCAGCTCTAACCTCAGCATCCACAATACACATTT
The DNA here is from genome assembly GCA_038363315.1 of Mugilogobius chulae. Lineage (NCBI taxonomy): Eukaryota > Metazoa > Chordata > Actinopteri > Gobiiformes > Gobiidae > Mugilogobius > Mugilogobius chulae. The sequence goes on along the minus strand of CM076405.1, from coordinate 27,362,017 downwards.
AAATATCGCTCCTCTGATCAAAAGCAGATGTCACGAGGAAATAAAAGAATTCGATGGGAACATATGTGCAAATGTGTTTAACTTGAAGACAGTATTGCTTTGTTTTGGTGCCTCTAAACCCCTGTATCCTTCTGCTTTCATAACTGGACTAGATCAGATTAATTTATACATTTTAAATGTATACGTCATAGAGTAATCCAGATATAAACATTTCCAAAAGTTTTTCATTTTATTTTTGAATCTTTTTAGGCAATCATGGCTCATTAATAGCATGTGGTTTAGAGCAGAAGTTCTAAGAAAATAATTTGCCTTTTTTAGGATGACTCTGTACTGTTTCTGATCAGGACATTTACTTTTAAAGACCTTTATCTCTGCCCTAATCCTTTGTTAAGGTTTAAAAAAAAAACATGATATAGAACAATTTTATTTACTGGCCTAAATAAATGCAAACAAACAAAAACTTTTAAAACAGTTCTTATGTTATGCTCACTTGTCCAATTCATTCTGACCCTACAAATGACAACTAGTGAATGCTAAAAACAATAATAAGAACACTTCATGGGTTTAGAAAACGGAAACGGGACACTGTCAACTAATTTTACACCTGAATAGATACATTGACAATTATTATTGTAGCAAATTTATGTTTTTTATCAGCATATAAAAGGTATTGCAAACAATACATTTGCTTTAACAATAGCTTTTTAAACACAAGTACAATAAATTCAGCATATTCAAGTTATAGTTGTTTACGCTGTGTTTCCACTCCTGAATGGTTGTGCAGAACCTCCACAGTCAGTCTTAATGTAGTTGTTTCACACTGCTTTAGATTGTTCAGATCAAAATTGTACAACTTGGCCACAATCTGTCTGCTCACATCAAAATTGTTAGAAAAAATCAGCTGCATTCATATCCCGATATTTCCAGATGTATATCATGATATATGATATGATGTCCACCTCTATGTAAGAGTTATTTTATTTTAACAAAAGAACTGTGACATTTTTGATATATGACTAAGCCCTAACCATTATCTTTTCAATATTTTTGTATTGAGCATCCCAACCCCCCACCTTTTCTTTACCTATCTGATCGGGCCAATCACTTCCTCAGCAGGGCGGACAGCTGTGAGGCTCAGAGGCACAAAGCAAGGCTGACTCTGCCTATTCACGCTCTGCCAGGGCCCATGGGAGGGGGGCAGGCGGATCACTGACCACTGAATAAGACACAGGCTCCCATTGCATTAGCCCAGCACACTCCATCTCCCACGGGACGCCCCTCTGTGGACAGAAGGTTGACCCGAGTGCTTTCATCTAGGCTCTTTTCAGCTTCATCAGTGTCAGCCCGATTGGGAGAGGAAATTATAATTTTAAAATGCGTGGCCATTAAACTAAGGTCACATACTTCAAAAAAGATAAATGTTATAATGTGTCTATTTGACGAAAACAGACAAAGGTTGTACATAAATTAGAGGTGGGTTTTCTTGATACCGTATCATGACTGAATCACAAATCATGTTTACTTTCTATTCATGTTGTCTAATGAGTGTAACAGCAAATTGTCACAGAAATGTAATAATAACAATGCCATGAAAAAATAGTATTAAATATAATTGAAGATCTGGAGAAAGTAATGGATTAGGATCATATATAAATTACAAAAAATAAGGCAACAAGATTTGAGAAAATATTTGGAAAGGTTTGAAGTTACAATTCAATTAGTTAGCAAATAATGTATTAAGAATTGACAGCTGTTCAAAGTTTACATTTTTAACTTTTTTTTTTTACTGACAGAGGAAAAAGGAAACTTAGAATTACCTTGGAGGATTGTAAAGGAAATTATGGCTACTTTAAGAGCTACATGCTTTCTGGTTTGCTAATAGCATCGATTCAAATGGCAATTCTGATTTAATTGTGATCCCTTATCTTAAATACAGAATTAGAATTAAGTGATTCCCAAGAGAAATTACTTGGACAGAGTAGCTCACTCAAAATAAGAGATGAATATGATGTTTAAAAAAGATTTAAAAAATCAGTTATAAACTAGGCATTTGCACAAATAGAACAGAAAACAGTACATATCTTAATATATCAAGATTTCATCAGTGTTTCCCACAGGATTATAGTAAAAAAGGTCTATGTTTTGATATGTTTATTTATTAAAATTTATAAAGCATAAAAGTCTTTTATTGTCTGTTGATAAAAAAAACCCAATTATATTAGGTTTATTATACTTACTTACAAATGTTTATCACAAGTTTCATTGTATCACGTCACCACCAGTTTACTGCCAAGCTTGTTTTTTGGCCACCATAGTCGTCTCTATTAATGGGAAACACTACATATACAAGAGTTGAAAGGAAATACTGTTGAAAGATGAAAATTATGCTTTGACCCAACTTATTGATGTAAACTAAGAATGTACCATAAACGACATAAACACAACAATTATTCTAACCTCACCAGATGCTATTGAAAGCCCTTTTTATTCTTTTACAATAGCGGAGTCTTTACGACACATTTGAAGCACTGTAATTGTAAAGAACTAAATGTTAATGGAAGCGTGACTTATGACTTGTAATTATGGAGTATTTTGTGCCAGTCAAATGCCAGCAATGACGAAAATTAGAAACACTCTCACGGATCTCATATGTCAGAGAAAAATAGTATATGGAAAATTCCAACTAGAAAACCTCAATATAAAAATGGTAGTATTGCCACAAATTGCATAGTTTGACTTGTAATTGGTGCAGTGTAGTTAAAACATACATTAGGGAGGTTTAATTATGGGGTTAATGCATTGTCCCTTGAGTCACAGGTGAATGATAACAGTACAACGGATAAACACGTCCTCCCCCTCTTTCTTTCTCTCTTTCTCTCTCTCTCCACTCTCCTCTGATCGAGCGGGACGTCCCATGGGAGAGCCTGCACAGAGGGCTAAGCGCCGCCACACCCCCGCCCACACATGTCACCGCTTACCCCATTATTACTGTCCCAAAAGAGTCCACCACTGAGGGACTTGTGTAGACGCGGCCCCCCTCCCTCCTGAGCATTTTGGCTTTTCCATACACTTCCACATCCCAATATAACACCGTGTAATTTGTGGCTCTCACTGTTTGCAATGTATAGATTTAAATCGACTTGTCATGGGAGTTTTTGATGTCTGTATAGACGAGAACCCTACAATATAGTGGGGGTGGTGTCTCAAAATCTGTTCTGTGTAGCTGTGCATTTGGCTGAAAGAAGTTGATCTGCATCAGACATGTCCAAACTGCGGCCCAGGGACCAAATGTAGCCCCCAGACCAATGTTTGTTGTCAAAATCGAACTGACATTTTGGAAGACGTGCTATCAATCAATCAGGCCCACTTTCTCAAAACTAGTGAGTGTCTCAATGATCTGATCAAATATTTGACCCAAACAAGACCACAAACTCAGATTTGCATGCTAAACTCCAATTCAAAAAGAAAAAATGCAGCTAAACGAGATCTTCGCGTACAACATTTTGAACAAATTTGCAATGTGCTTTCTAAATTGGCAACTAAGACACCAATGAGGAATTAATTGACTAAAATATGACCTTCTATATTTAATTGTACATTTATAGTAATGCAACTTTCTTCATTTGCATCTTTAAACAACTCTTTTTGAAGGTTTTTTTTACTATAAATTATATACTTCATTTTTGTATATCTTCAAAACAACTACCACGATATTATCTAAAATTTGATGTACTGCATAGGTCTACAATGTTTGTGATTTTAATGCATCTTTCCATTTTCTGTACAGTACTTTGAATTACTTTGGGTTTAAAGTGTGCTGTACACAAACTTTCTTGACTTTGCCTTTTTTTCGTAACTCAATAGTGTTCAAATTATTTCACAGACTGCCACATTTTGAAGCCATGAGGCAAAATAAACAGGAGGAAAATGTGTATTTGTAATGTAAATTTCATTTGTGGAGGATTTTCATTAGAATAAATATGTTGCACTGAGAAAAATCTAAATGATCAATATTTTAGGAAAGACTTGACTAGGTCTTGAATAGGTCAACGTACAACAAAAACAGACATAACGTGATAATTTGGCTTTGTACGGTAACAAAAGCACAGCACAACAAGAACACCCAGATTTCTCCTCCTCCTCCTCCATTCTTTTCTTTGCTGAATTTATCTCTGCTTTAGACCCTCCCTTGTTGTCTAACCATCTTGTCCAAATTGCTGTCACGGGTCCCCTGTGAAATGCAACACTGTAATTATGTTAACATGCCAACGTGACCACTTCCGGTCTGGCTTCCATTCCCAGGGGCATCTTCAACGGCCCGTGGATTCCTTTGGCATCGACGCCACAGGAGAAAATGGATTCTGAGGGTCCACAGACTGAGAACAGGCCCTTTTGAGGTGGTTTGGTTTCAGTGTGGAGAAATGAGTGAGAGTGACTGTGGCGGTTTGCAAAGTGGAAACAAGAAGAATATGTCCAATCAACACAACACATGACAGCTAACGCTAAACAGAAGACTGGAATTAAATTGTGTTTGATGGACGCTTAAATAAAGACCTTCCAGTAAGTTATAAAATGTAGCGTCTCTGCTATTCAGTTGAATGAAAGATTTAGCAGTGAAATAAACAAAATATATGTGTTGCAGTTGTATATCTGGAGTTATTATTACAATGGCACACAAATAAATTTTTGTTACAGGCAAAGTTTAATTATGAAAATGTTATTATTTACTAGAAACCCAGCTTTTAGCTTAAAACATGCATTTTTGTCAGTACAACGGCTCTCTCTCTCATTGTAATTAAAGTTGGTGTAACTAACTGTTTTAGTTGCAAATTAGGAAACTTTGTATTTTCCACTAAAAAATGTATGATAAAAGCAGCTCTTTGTGACAAAATGAGACCACTGAGTACTGTCTGAACTGAAAAGCAAGGTCTATGTTTATGTTATGCAGCATTTGGCTAATTGTGATTAGCATAGCGACACAACAATGTATGACTCGTCTTGGCTGCAAAAACACTTCAAAACTCATCTTAGTGAATAATTCGGAAGCTCAGAAAGCTTTAGGTAAGTGAGCAAAAAGTAACTGGTATAAAAAGGTTAAAATCTAAGTCTTTATATTTACAAATAGCAAAGTAAGAGCATAACATTTTTAGCATTTTCCTAAATGTGTGATGTGCACCAATGGAAAAGTGCTTAATTACATTTAGCATTCTGAAAAGCTTAACATGAACAAAAATAGTGACTATAAATGCATTTCATCAGCCAAAAGTTTTGTTTTGCAACTATGTCTGAATGCATGATTGTTTCCAAATAAACAAACACACAAAACATAGATGTTCTTGGGTTAACAGGCAGACATATGGATTAGTCAAAATCACACAGACACAGTAATTAAAACACCCATATAATCCTCCCTATACCTACCCACTGAAACTATTTGATGAGAATGTTTAAAAAGAGCACTGGTTCAAAGACATATCCCTGTGGAACTCCAACTGATTATTTCTATAAGATTCAACTCACAAAAATTCAAAACGTCACCACAACTGCAAGCAGAAAACGTAGAACAAACCAGAGCCAGTAGTTTAATAATAAAGGCCACTTAAGTAGAGGGCACGAATAAATCAGAGTAGTCAGACTGAAGATAACATGACGATAGTTGACATGACGCTAACATTAGCCAGTTTCATGTAGAATTTCTAATACACACTGAACTTAACCTCAATACAAAACAAGAGCCAATACAATGAAATTATTGAGTGGTAAAAACTAACTTGGGTTGATGACTGACAACAAACATGTGCTCCTAATCTGCATTTGTTTTCATTAACCACAGAAATACCCTGCAGCTGGAAAAACGACCCACAAAAAGAATAATGTCAGTTCACGGAGCATCCATCATTGGGCCGTGGTCAAAGACGTGCTTTCGCTCTTGGATACAGTCTGTTAGAAAGATGGCTGCACCACATAAAGTAACATTTTTAGTGCAATAACTACAGAAGAAAAGGCATGAGGAGGCATCTGTGAGTAATAAGAACTAAATTAAATTGCTACAAAAAGCTCTCAAAATAGTAAAATTGTCAACAAGGTCAGATTATGGATAAAGTAAACAACAACGAGCAGTCAATCCCTCGTAATATGACTAATATGAGTCCAGCTTTCATCTAATAATGTTAGTACACAAGTGTAATGTTCAAAAAACTTGCAACCTATGACATTTTTGGATAGATAGTAATGCAGCCCAAGCCAGGCGACCCATACCTGTGGACGTAGTGCAGCTGGTGGACAGAGTCTATAGCCAGCACCATCTCTGCCAGGTAGAACTTGGCCATCTCCTCTGGGAGACGATCCTCAAATTTACTGAGAAGAGTCAGGAGATCACCACCCACGTAGTAGTCCATCACCAGGTACTGCAAACAACAGTACATGTTAGCAACAGTTTAAGTAAAATATCTACATACATTTTATACACTTGCATAACTAAATAGTAGTGACAAGACTGTTTTCAAATCAGTTTGGAATCTTTCATACCTGGTGTTTCAATTCTGATTTTGGATTGATTCCTTATGTGTTTCTCTATGGCTTTTTGTTGTTATTTTTGAGCAGTTGGGAAAGGATTGCATTTGCTGTACTTTTGTGGTCAGATGAAGTAAACAGCAAGCTTACGCCTCATTTTTTGGTTAGCAAAAATGGACCCAGGATTGACTAAAATATCAACTTCTGAAAATGTTGAGAAAAATTCATATTCGGCTCTAGTCACTACGCTTAGAAAAAAACTTTGTTTTTTTCATTATTAGTAATACTGTAATTTATTGAAAAGCTATGTATTATTTAGCAAATCAACAAGGCTCAATAAAATCAAAATTATATTAAAATAGTGGCCCATGTAACAAGACAAGAATTAAATTGTGACAAAACATAAATGTTCCTTTCCTAATCATTACTTGGATACTACCAAGAATATACCATAACACATTTATTCCTGATTCCACCCATTCCTCTTTAAATAATAATTCAGCCCGAGTTAGTTCTAGTGCAATCCAGATTAAATCCCTCAGATGTTAAATACAATGGGATTTTCATCATTTGTTCATTCATTTTCTACTGCTTGTTCCCATTAGAGGTGGCGGGTGACTAGAGCCTATGGGCCTTTTCCCATTGTAGGAACTTTTTTCAGTTCCAAGTACTTTTTTAGTTCCTGTCCCCATTTTGGGAGCGTTCACACACAGCAGGAACTATGGACTGGGGCCACACTTTTGTACTATTTTAGCTCCTGCTCTGGGGCACGTACTTTCCATTCAGGCCAGGAACCTTTTAGTGACAAAAGCACATTTACAATGTTAACTTTGGTTAGAAACATGTTTTATACATTCTCACATTTAGTCAAACTTTCATTATCCTCAAGGAAAATTATTTAAAGCAATAACTCCTAAAATGTATTCATTTAATTTGTAAATAGTGGCCTATAATGCTATTATTAGGAATTACAGTGAATAATTGTGTTAAATTGTTAATTTCAGTGATGTTTTCGACTTTTGTACATCATAGTTATGTGTGGAATTTTGGAGTTTGTTTTCCTAACACAACATAATGACTTATTTAAATGTTCCAGACAATAAAGATGGTAATGTTAAAGCTAGTTAGACCCACTTTCAGAAACTGTTGCTGTGTGAACACAAACATGGGAACAGGGTAGTTCTTCTGACTAAACAGGGGCTGAAGAAATGTTGGGACTAGTTGTTAGCACTTTCATGTGGGAAAACGCCTAATGTCACTGACTTTGGGTCTTAGTTGGGGGAACACTCTGAACAGTTGCTAACTCATTTCAGACAGAAAAGAACAGACAAAAACAGAAAATCATTTACTCTCTCATACCACTGAAAATACAGCGTGCACTTGTACATGGAACAGTGTCTTATAACAACTAATGTCATTCACAGAACACATTCAACGCACTCACGTGGCTTCAACGTAAAGAGATAATAATGTTTGTGTGATTTGTGAATGGGCATGAACTCGTGCCTCACACTGCTACTGTCCAGTTTCTCACACTATTACGACTCCTGGAGGAGCATTGAAGCACAGAGCCAAAACTTTTCAGGAGTCTTCTAAAAATATGAGCGGCGAAGTGGATTTAAACCTCGGGGAGTGTCCGGGCGAAGCATCTGTTGTGAGAATGTGGGAAATGGAATGAAGAGCAGCCGAGGCATTTCAGCCAAGGTCACTGTTCGATCTCGTGAACAAAAGCAATGCAATTAATTTTATTTTAGTCATTTACACATTGGTAAATTTATACAGCTAGTAAATGAGCTGAATACATTTACTTGAGGTAATCTGTAGGAACATATTTTAACTTCTTGAAAAATAACTATTGTGCTTTTTTATTTATTATTTATAAGAGAAGTGTGACATGTAGATCTGTGATTTAAATTTTGTTCATCAAAACATTAAAAAATGTATTCAAGACAGATTCCAAACTGCAGACACTAAAAGCACCGCCTCTTCATTATAAGATTTAAGGTTAACAAGTAGACTTTTATTTACTTGTTTTTAGTGTTGGAAAAGTGGCGTTAGGACAATTTTGAACCCTACACGTTTCTTCCAGAATCGAAATTAGTAGCAGGTAAAAACAGGAATTGTCTGAGATATTAAGCATCAGATTACTCAAATATACTACATGAATCAACCCAAATACAACTTTGAGTAAACTAATAAGGAGAGAACAGTTATAACAATGGTTAGAAACTCAAAGAAGTCAATTTGACATAATATGTTCCTCTATAACTCATAAGCTTTTGATTTCTCTATTGCCAAGATCTAAAAATAATTCAAAAAAAGACGTTTGGAACATATACACCTTTAAAAACAGTTCTCTTGAATACACTTTGCCAACTTTCCCACCTGTTCCCTTCTCTTCACTTTCTTAAAATACATGTTCCTGATTTGTTACCTAATTTCCAACAAGCCTGAGTCATGTTTTTCTATGTGGGCGGGAGTGAATATGCATATTACAGTGTCAGCAGCGGCTGCAGAGGTGGGACTGCATGCTAAAAATGAAAAGATGAGTGATGTGGAGAAAATGACAGGTGGAGCAAGTGTTCTCGGCTCAGCGGGTGTCGACTGAAAGAGCAGGAATGTGCCAAAACGAGGCAGGCTCGGTTCACAGTGAGAAGTTGGGAACATTTACAGCGAATGCTAGCAAAACAGAATGACCACTTCTGTGAAAAGAACAATAGAAAAAGGGCTTAGGATGTTTTAGTCTTGACCACAAACATGAAGATGTGCTGACCAACTCTAACATTGAAAAAAAAAAACAATATGAGCAAACCGCAGGACCACACACTATTGCTGCACCAAGAGAGAGATCAAAATGCATTATATGTGTTAAGAACTAAATTAGACACAGTACTAAACCAACATCTGCAGACACAATGAAAAGAGAAGTCATTTATGTCAGCTATATAGAGTAAAACCACAGTTTGATATGTTTAAAATGACAGAAGAGATGTGTAAACATTTTATGAACTCTGCACATTAAAAATTAAGTTAGATTTTATGCTTTGGGAGGTAAATTCAGAGCTAAACCTTATTTGGTGATACTACGCTGCTGGATCAATTTGTATCAGAGCAAATCTCTATGGCAACATGAATTCAGTAGTAGTAGTATCTTGAGAGGCTCTTGTCTGTGTTTACCCGGGTAAAAGAAAATTGTCCAGGTAGTTTGTTGATGAATACACAGAAATACAAAAAAAAGCCGTTTGCGACTTACCAAATTGTTGTCATCCTGGAAGGCGTAGTGCAGAGTTGTGATCCACTGGCAATCCCCGTTCACCAACACATCCCTCTCTTCTCGAAAACACGCCGTCTAAAGACACCGCAATGCAAATTCAGACATTACATACAGATAAATAAAACAAGCAAATTAGTTTAGCATTGATATTAATAGGAGTACCTCAGGGATCCATTCTAGACCCATTATTATTTTCAATTTACTTGAATCTTTAGAATACTAGTGAATATCAAAAGGAAGATGTGTGAGCCTGCTTTTTTAAAAGTATTTTCACTCTATTCCAAAAGACAAAGAGCCAGATCGCTATGAACATTGTCTACGTTTCAAAATGTATCATGTCTGTCATGTAAATGTACAAAAGCCAAATATATTAGTTGTGTTTTTTTTTATGTCAAATGCCTGCAAAATTAATGCAGATATATGAACTTTATTCTATTGGGAAAAAAAAAATCCACATAACAAATTCATTTTTATTTTTTAAACACTACTTTTTGTTGCATGTTGTTTTATTTAATATTATCTAAAATTTGATACATTGTCTGCTTCGAATCACTTGATTAAATTTGAAGTAAATATAAAAACAAGTAGAAATCATTTTTCAAGGTCCACTGCTTCAGTCACAACACAACATTTTTTCAAAGTCCTTCCCTTATCCACAGCATTACAATTTTGCTGACCTAAATCAATTTTCACAGTACAGCAGCATTAAACTTTGACATAAAAGAACAAACAATACCGGTTGGCATGATTAACTTGAGCATATGATGAGGGATTGGTTTGGTGAGAATCCACAGTGCCCCACATATGACATGATTTACTGTCTGTATCAATCTGAAACAGGTTTTTGGACCAAAACCACAGTTTTCCAGAGACATAAAGGGCCTATGGGGACTCATTAGGTACAACATAAAATCTAGTTTATTCACGGCTTATACATGTATACGCTATGTTAGCATTATTGATTCCATTGCTATGACAACTCAAAACAGACTGGTGATTAGTGGTTTGCCATTATGACATAGTGAATCAGCACAATTTTCAGGTTGTCTAATAAAGAGATTGTCATAGTGACAATTTAAAAAGAATAGATGTAGTTTGTGGACTATTTGACAGAGGTTACTTTTGAGTTAAAAAAAAAAAAAAAAAAAAGAATTTATAACAAATGCAAATATAACAAATGTAAGTTACTAGTTACAAATTGGGGAAACACTAGAAACTGAACATCCGTGTTTGGGCATCAATTCTAATGCTCGGTCTTTTGTGACGTCCAAGGCTTTAAACCCAGGGGATCAGGAGGAATGTCAAGAGTGTTGGGGAGAGGTCGATGAGAAAAACATGCACCACCAGCGTTCATGTTCAGCAAAAAGATCTTAGAGAAAGACAGTTCTGGACAGATCAGTTTACTTTAAGTCAGTAGTTTTCAACCTGGCTTATACAGAAAAGTAGAAGTCGTTTTTTAAACTCCATATTTGAAAAAAAAAAAGTGCACAATAGCTACACATGTGTTTTAATGTTTATTTGCCACTTCCTCCAAGAATATTTAAATTGATTGCAGCAAATATGTGAAGTGACCCACCTCTGCTCGCTTTAGCATCTCCCACTTGTTTAGGATCTTCATGGCAAAAACCTTGTCTGTGTGTTTCACTTTTACAACTGCCACCTGCACAAAGAAAACAAGACAAAAATATGAAGGTTAGACATTTTCACCGTTTTGGAAACTCAGCCAGGATAGAAGCCGGGTGGCATTTTAGCAGAAAAGACAGAATGTTGCTAGATTAAAAACATTGTTGTCGAGACTTCCGGTGGTGCGGGAGGCAAGATGGCAGCCTAAACTTTGAGCTCTAGACTGAACTATAAAGTAAACCCCCATTTTTCAAACCAGGAGAATTTTTATATTTTTGAGAGCTTCGACATGCCGGGGGGAGAAGAAGGAGGGCCAAGCAAGGGCTTGAGAAGCAAAAAGGGCAACGTTGATGTCGAAGACGTGGGCTACGAGGACGCGGCTATGCTATCAGAGCCGCCATCGTTAGCTTCCATCAGAGAAGCAATTAATGACACTATGGCCAAGTCCATGTCTGAATGGGACATCAAACTTTCTCAACAACTACGACAGCTGCAAAGCAACTTTTCGGAAGATGTTAAAAGGCAGCTTGGTGAGATACGGATTGAGTTCCGCCAGATGGTGGAGGAAACTGCTGGGAAAGTCGAGGCTACTTCGCGGCGGCTCGACGAGGCGGAGGGGCGCATTGAAGAGGTGGAATCCTTCGGGATTGAAATGAAAGAATACATTGCAGCTCTAAAGAAAACCCAGCAAGAATTGAAATCTAAAGTTACTGAGCTCGAGGGACATTCACGCAGAAACAATATCAGGATCTACGGCATAAAGGAAGGCACGGAGGGAACGTCTATGGTAACGTTTGTGGAAACACTATTGAAAGCAGAGTTAAGTGACAGCACTGGCTTAACAGACCTCGGCATTGAACGCGCACACAGGGCTTTGGGTCCCAGGCCAGCTGAAGGCGCACCACCACGCTCTACACTCGTCAAATTCTTGAAATATTCCACCAAAGAAAAGATTATCAGCGCCGCCTGGAAAAAGAAGATCAGCGTTGACGGTCAAAGAGTGTTTTTTGATCACGATTACGCAACTGCAGTGATGGAAAAGAGAAGAGAATATTTGCCGATTAAAAAGTTGTTGAAACAAAACGGAATCAGATTTCATACGCCGATGACGAGGATGCGTGTGTTTTTGGATTCTGGGACTGTGACCTATCAAAGCGCCGAACAAGCTGCGGAGGATCTGCGTGCGAAGGGTTTCCTGATCTCCCCATCGCCCAAGCGGAATGCACCAGAGCGGCCGTCCCTCCCTTGGGAGCGCGTAAAGGAGAAGAGGAGCGGGATCCAGAGAGACTACCGCCAACGAGTTAAGGATAGACTTCAGGAATTCCATCACCATTCAGTGGAAACTGCCGCAGAAGAGACACCTCCATCCACACTGACGTAATCTACTGTTGAGCTGAGTTCGCCTTTTTGTTTCAAAGTTGCTGCGGTAAGAAAGCCCTGTTTTCTTAAAGAAATAGAGTGCACTTAACATTCAAAGTTTATGACGTGAACATTGTTTCTTCTTTGTGAAGTTAGTTCTGAACTGGGTCTACTTCTAGTTAATTATTTGTTAAATGTAACTAGTCAGTCAATAGAGTTTAGTCACCACCACCAACAACACTTTTTGAGGGGGCCCGTCACCTAGTGGTCGGCTTACGCCCCTACCAAAGAGGCCAAGGGATGGCCTCTACATTGGAAGCTCACATTTTCTTTGGTTCGTTCCTTATTTGGCTTTTGTTCACTTTGTTCAATGTTTGGGGTGTGAAGAGAGTGCATTTGTCTTTTTTTTATGTTTTTATGCATGCAATACAAACAATACAAACTTATTACTCTTAATGTTAATGGCTTGACTAGCCCCATCAAGAGAAGCAAATTAATATCTAAAGCAAAAAAGGAGAAGCCTCAAATCATATTTTGGCAGGAAACCCATCTATGCAATTCAGAGCATGAAAAACTAAAGAAATTAGGTTTTAGGAACACATACTACTCATCATCAAAAACGGGACGTAAAAGAGGAGTGGTCATTATGTTACCAAATTCTGTTCAGTTTGAATTTTTGACAGAGACTAAGGACCGTGATGGCAGGTACATTATGGTAAATGGTAAAATTGATGGCAAAGAGGTGACTTTATTAAACGTTTATGCACCACCGGGTAGTAAAAAAGCTTTTTTCAAAAATATATTAGATCTAATGACATCACAGTCTTCTGGTGTTGTAATTTGTGCAGGGGATTTTAATTTGATTTTTAATTCTAAATTGGATTCGACAAATAAAAAACGAAAACTTACAAATATTGAGAAGTGGTTCAAAAACAGATTAAGAGACTTAAATATATTGGATATTTGGAGAGACTTTCATATGCAAGATAGACAATACACATTTTACTCCCACCGTCATAATATTCACTCTAGAATTGATCATTTATTTATGTATAACTCTGAGAGACATAGAGTACAGGAATGTGAAATTGGTCAGAGAGATCTATCGGATCATTCAACTCTCCATCTAAAAATGCATCTCGACAGCAGTCACAAATCAACATTATGGAGATTTAACGTTAGTTTGTTAAATAATTCTACATTTAAAGATAAAATGAAACAACATTTGCAAACCTATCTAGAAAATAATGATGATGGTGGTGTTAACCCAGCAATCCTGTGGGACGCTTCTAAGGCAGTCTTAAGAGGCTTTATAATATCAGAAACTGCCTTTGCTAAAAAAGAAAAAATGAGAAAACTATTAAATGCTCAAAAACAACTTTTGGAACTTGAGAAGCAGCATAGTAATACAAAAAATCCACAGTTACTTTTACAAATGAGACCACTTAAGCAAGAAATTGATCAAATTTATAGCGAGGAAGTAGAGAAAAAACTTAGATTTACCAAGCAAAGATATTATGAGGCAGGTCCTAAAGCTGCAAAAATGTTAGCATGGAGATTACGTAAGCAGCAGTCGGACTCCAATATCTACAAAATTAAAGATCCAAAAACCAAACAAATAGTGTATGATTTAGATGGTATACAGAATGCTTTTGAAACGTTTTATCAGACCTTATATGACCAACCAAACTCATTCAATAGTCATGCAGTAGATCAATTTCTTAGTCAATTGGACCTACCCTCTCTAGGTAAATTACATAACGAAAAACTGACAAGACCCATAACAGCTGAAGAAATAGATAAGGTTATCTCCTCTTTAAAATCTAACAAATCTCCTGGACCCGATGGGTTTCCGGGGGAGTGGTATAAGTCCATGAAAGAGCAATTACTCCCTATTTTGGTAAAGAGTTTTAACTATACTTTCAAAGAAGGCTTCCTCCCTCCATCTTGGAGAGAGGCTACAATCTCATTAATTCCAAAAGATGGAAAAGACCTGACACAATGTGGATCATATAGGCCCATCAGTGTCTTGAATCAAGACTATAAAATGTTTGCTGCGATACTGGCAAAACGAATGGAAGAAAGTATGACTTTTTTAATTGAAGAAGACCAAACTGGATTTATCCAGGGAAGACAGACTCAGGACAATGTGAGGAGAACACTCCATGCAATGGAACACATACAGAAGTATAAATTGCCAGCTGTACTCCTGAGTATGGATGCAGAAAAGCTTTTGACTGTGTTGGGTGGGGATTTCTTTATAAAGCCATGGAAAAATTTGGTTTTCATCAAGATTTTATACAGAATATTAGAACTTTGTACACATGTCCCACAGCCAGAATCAAAGTGAATGGAAGCCTATCTAAACCTTTTTACTTGCGACGCGGTTATCGTCAGGGTTGTCCTGCCAGTCCAAGTCTGTTTAATCTTTTTATTGAACCCCTCGCACAAATTATACGGCAAGATCCGATTTTGCAAGGTATTAGCATGGGGGCTCGGAGTATAAAATATGCCTCCATGCAGATGATATATTGATCAGCCTTAAGGATCCAGACACTGGTATTCCTAGACTAATGGAATTATTGAAACAATATGGTGATTTGTCAGGTTACACTCTTAATATTGAAAAGACACAAGTGCTGGTGTACAATTTTATACCATCACCTGTACTCAAATCAAACTTTAAGTTCAACTGGGATTCAAACATTATGAAATATTTGGGAGTTAGACTGACAAAGGACTTGTCTAAACTTTATTTAGAGAATTATCATCTCATTAATTCACAAATCAAGCGAGACTTGGACAGGTGGTCTTCCTTGACCTTAGATTTGGGTAACAGAATAATGGTGATTAAAAGTAACATCTTACCTAGGCTGCTGTATCTTTTTCAATCCCTCCCAATTCAGATTCCTGACTCTCAATTTAGAGAATGGGATAAATTTATTTCACGCTTTATTTGGAATGGCAAACACCCAAGAGTAAGATTTAAGACATTACAGCTATCAAAAGACAGAGGTGGGATGGGTGTGCCATGTCTTAAGGACTATTATATCGCAGCCCAGATAAGACCGCTCATGCTCTGGTGTAATGAAGATTATGTAGCAAAATGGAAAACTATAGAGCGATCAGTTGTGAAAAAGCCAATCCAAAGCCTACTGACAAACCCAGCGCAGGCTAAAAAATGTGATGTCCAAAACCAACTGGTTAGTTTTTCACTCCAAATTTGGTTTGATCTGGTGAAACAACTTAACTTGCAAAAGGAGATTTATGTGTTAATGTGGCCAGCACATGATAGTAATTTTGAACCAGCTGTGATTGATGGTAGTTTTATTCAATGGGAAAAACAAGGAATTACATCATTATGTCTATTAATAGAGAATAAAGAACTAATTGACTTTAATTCTATGTCCACAAGATATGGCCTTGGCCGCCATGACTTTTATAAATACCTTCAACTCAGACATTACTACATTAAAAACATTAAACTATTTGACAATATTTCAGGGATCACACAAATGTTCATAAAAGCCTACAAGTCAAAATTGCTTAGGAAAATAATTGGTGAATTGTATTGGCATATAACAAATTCTAGGGGACATTCCACACTTTACATCAAGGAAAAATGGGAGCAAGAACTGGGAGTTGTAATCTCAAATGACCAGTGGAAAACCATAATTGATACACAAATTACTACTACATATTCACAGATGTGGAGAGACTTTTCTTGGAAAAATATTGTCAGATTTTTTATTACCCCAAAACAAAAGTATAAACAGACTGGACAGGTACCTGAATGCTGGCGTGGGTGTGGTCACTGTCCTGCTGACCACACCCACGTGTTTTGGGCCTGCACTGCACTCGATTCATATTGGGAGGATGTTCATAATACGGTAAAGGAAATATTAGGTTACGATATGGTATTCACTTGTGTTTCTTTTTATTTGGGTAATTTGGATCAAAACATGTCTAAAGCTGACAAATACCTTTTAAAAATCTTTATGGCCGCAAGTAAAAAAGCTGTTACCAAGCGTTGGCTTTCTAGAGATCCTCCCAGTATCAATCAATGGTTGGCTATTGTTAAAAATATCTTTGACATGGAGCGTTTAACTTTTATCTTGAGACTTCAAAAACAAAAAGGTGACAATCTCTGGGAGAAATGGTTCACTTATCTCATGTTAAGGGGCACAAATTGATCTGTGTTTAACTATTTTGTCTTTATTTTTAGTCATATTTGTGGTATTTATGCTTTTAGACACCTCTTCTACACCCAAAGTTTTGTTTTGTCATTATCTTTTATTTTGATGTTTTTTTGTTTTTTTTTGTTATTTACTAAAATTGTTGAAAACTTGAACACAAATAAAGTTTAAAAAAAAAAAAAAACATTGTTGTCATCAAGTATACCATAGAAATGAAACAAGGCTTGAGTTGTACAGATTAAACAAGATTTACTGTACAAGAATAATGTGGGCTATTGTCTGCATAAGAAAATTAGTAAGACTATCTGGCAGAAAGATTAGCCACTTGGGCGTGTTTTAGGTTGTAAAAGCCCCAATCAGCTAGTATCTATTGTTGTATAGTCTTGGTTTGAACTGGTCATATTTCTGATAGAAAATAACAAGAGAGTATTTAAAAAAAAGAAGTACTACATATTCAGCAGAGGGCTAGCGGAAGCCTTAACCAGCACAAAAATACAGCCATGTAAACAGACAGGCTGTGAGGGGTCTGTAGTCTATTAAAGGGAGTGGGGAATGCTGCTAATGCAATACAATGATAACATTCCTCTGATGTTTGGATTTCCCCTAGTGATCCCTCAGCACAGGAGAGAGAGAGAGAGAGAGAGAGAGAGAGAGAGAGAGAGACAGGGGGGAGGGAGGGAGAGAGAAAGGGAGGGAGGGAGGTGGGGGAAAGAAAGAGAGAGAGAGAGCGAGAGAGAGAGAGAGAGAGAGAGAGAGAGAGAGAGAGAGGGAGGGAGGGGGGGAGAGAGAGGGGGCATAAGGGAGGGAGATGGGAGAGAGAGAAAGAGAGAGCGAGAGAGAGGGAGTGAGAGAGGGGGGATAGAGAGGGAGGGAGGCAGGGAGAGACGGAGTGAGAGAAGAGAGAGGAAAGAGAAAGAAAGAGAGAGAGGGAGAGACACAGAAAGAGGAGAGAAGGGGCGCGAGAGAGAGAGAGAGACAGAAAGAGGGAGAGAGGAGAGAAGGGGGAGAGAGAGGGGGCATAAGGGAGGGAGATGAGGGAGAGAGAGAAGGGGAGAGGGAGAAAGAGAGAGAGAAAGAGAGGAGGAGGAGGAGGAGGAGGAGAGAGGGAGAGGAGAGAAGGAGAGAGAGAGGGAGAGAAGAGAGAAGGGGGAGAGACAAAGAAAGAGAGACAGGGCTGAAGGGAGGGAGAGGGAAAGAGGGAGGGAGAGAGAGAGAAAGGACAGTGAGAGAAGAGAGAGCAGAAGGGAGAAAGAGGAGAGAAGGAGAGAGAGAGTGAGAAGGAGAGAGAGAGTGAGAGAGTGAGGAAAAGAGACATAAAAAGAAGCGAGAGAGATGAAAGACAGGAACAGATAGAGAGGGAGAGAGAGGGACAGGGGGAGCTGAGTGGGGGAGTATTTTCTGTTCTGTTCCTTCGTTTCCACTGTCCTGAACTCTGCACCACAGAGATATTCACAAACAGAGACGGCTGATGATAGATATGTTCCAGTAAATACATTCGAGGAAAGAACAAATATTGCACAAAACCCAAATAACGACCACCTGATTCCCTATTTCGACCTAGTTTATTTACAACTCGAACACTGGAGAAAGAAAAAGCTTAGTGATTACACTCAATTTGATAAGCCTGCTTACATAAGAGAACAATGATCATCAATTAGACATCGTGAATGAAAATAAGTGATTTTTTACCATTTTGTGACATGAAATTATTGTGACTAAACTTAAATTGTAAAAATTCAAACCGCATTCTTGCTTTGTTCTACTGCTAGATAATATTGTGCATTGTCTTCTTGCTTCCTTGCATCACCGTTCCTGTCCGCTGCCGCTACAATGAAACGAAAACATCCGACACCCCATTTCTCCTCCATCCTTCTGTCTCCCGTTCAGTCAGCTTGTCCCAAAAGACGTCCCCCTCCTGATCCTTTGACCCTCTATCTGTGCCACGCTCAGTTTAGTGAAATACACCCTCGAATGGCTCTGTGCAATCATAACTCTTATAAATTTTCATGAGGCCTTACCCAAACAGTCATTATTCATGTTGTCTGCCTCAGCTACTGTTGCCATCCAAGAGTTGTGCTGCTCTAATCCCCACAGACGTATAAATAACTTGTTAGAGATCGTGACGGAGGCGATGAGAGATGCTCAGACGCAGAACAGGAAATCATATTTTTTACGATTGTGCTTGGATACACTTTATAAAAATGCAAAGACGCAGCAGATGTTTGAGTGTTTCTAAGAAAAGCTAAGAGTTACATTAGTAGGGCAGGGCAATATGGTCCAAAATATAAGAAGTGGCTTTAATAGTATTTGTACTTGCTTTAGGCAATTGAAGTCATAACTAGGGATGGGTATCGAGAGCCGGTTCTACTTGGGAACCGGTTCTACTTTTAGCAATCCACTGGAATCGTTAGTCTCCTCTCTTATCGATTCTTCTTATCGATGCCGCTTTGGGCCGCTGTGCCTTTAAATACTGCGTAAACTTCAACCTCACGCTGGGCTGTTACATTTGGTTTCATTACAAGCACAAGTTTTAGCTTTGGCAAAGCCTAAGTCTCTCACTAATTCACGTGGATAGAGCGCGTTTACGTACAGCGCGCACAGGAAAAGAGAGAAGAAACGGAGACAATACAACATGTACATGTGGCGCACATGCGGCTCACACACCAGCGCCGTGACAGGCAAGCTTCCTCCATTAATATGAATGTTTGAAGGATAGACGCGTGCATCTACCGTCAGCTGGGGGATATAAACTCTTTCTTTCCGCGCTCCTAATGTACACTTTGTGTGCGTTTTCTTCGAGCCTGGGCGACCTCTCTCTCCGTCTCCTTAGACGAGTCCCACAACTGTCAGCAGTGTCAGCCCCGAAGTAAATTGTGTCCGCGCCTCGGAGCGCACGAATTATCCGTCTCTAAGCGAGCTGTGTCCCCTTTGTAGTGTATACGGACAGTCCGTTGTGCTGTGCCGTGCGTCCTGACCTGCCGTGCGTCCTGACCAGCGCACACGCAGCCGGTCCGGGAGACACGTGCGTTCGCCTCGGACTGAAGCGCGCTGTTCCGAATACGGAGAAAGGCCTGGTGAGCGCAGGGAGAGTGTGATGTGTGTAGAACCAGGACTTCACGTGGCCAAAGTTACACCCTTACATAGCGTTATTAGTGTTATCAATATCAAAATAGTTTATGCCTCTAGCTCTGAAATATTATTTCTGCTCTTCATTTAGTCTATATTTAATTAGTAATCATCATAATATAGTCCACATCATTGTCTAAATGTATTGAAATTAGTTAAAATACATTTTTTAATCTAGATACATAAAACACATAATTTTAAGAATCGATAAGAGAATTGATAAGGAATCGGATCGATAAGAGGAATCGTTAATGGCATCGATATCGATAAAATCTTATCGATACCCATCCCTAGTCATACCAGAAAGTTTTGCTTCCAGTCCTCATGTCTTATTTCTGTGAATATGTGGTGTCTCTACAGTCTGAGGTCGCTATTGTTCAAGGCTTTTGAGCAATCAGACAGAGATTGTAAAAATAAGTCACAATCTCTGTCTTTATCACAACTGAAAGGAAACTAAGCTGCAGAGCACAGTACCAAAAATTAAAAAACTGTGTCCACATATATACCATAGCACGACAACCAGATTCCAAGAAAAAGGCTAAAAAAGTAAGGATGCAGCAGAAGATAAACTTGCCTGGAGAGAAGTAGACTCAATGATGCAGCGAGTGCCAATAAAGAGATGCGGATCATTGCAGAGTTCAACACAATGGAAAAGTCATTGTGGTTTGTACGGCTCAGTCTACAGCTCTTTACAGACCCTCTCTCCCTGAGTTTAGACGACCACTGGTTTAAACTTGAAACACTAGTATGTGTTTCTGAATGGTGTGATTTCAGGAAAAAGTCACAGTCAAGGAAAAAAAAATAAAGGTAATTAAATTGCTTATTTCACTGTCTCCCAATTGAATCATGTTCAATCCAGAGTACCTCACTGTTGTTAAGATAAGCTAGAGCAGTGTTGCTCAAGATCTGAAAGGCCTTCGTGTGGATCATTGTTGGTTCGCAAGCTGCCCCTGGTGGTAAATGAACATTTACTTTATTATTAAATTAAATTGACAATTTTGTCTTTTATGGATTCACTGATTAAGACAGTATTCATGGCTTGGTCCGTTTTCAAACTCAAGACACCTTTTTGAATAAAAAAGCAAAGATAAAATTTGGTGGTAAAGGGGAAACATTATCCTAGGAGGCATCTGTTGGAGAGCATCGGAAAACGCCCACCCCCAAAATGAGACCTAATATGTATTTCTATGAGTTTTTAACCTTGTTATAACTGCCTTCTCTCATTATTAGTTACTCAAAGTTTTATGAAGAATGATTCGTTCATGTCGGAGTAACTTTGTATTGTTTTGCAGCTGATGACTGAGTGCACAGAAAAGCCCGTCCTCAACTACCACCAATCCCCGCCCACTTGTCTGTATTTAATTGTGATTATTTAAAAAAAATCATCTTCATAGTAAAGCATGTACAAAACAGTCACATTATCACTTTCCAACAATAACATTTAAAATCTGTTGCTTGCTACACTAAAGTCTTATAATGAAGAGGCGGGGCTTATCAGTTCTGCAGTTTTGCACAGGAAGTAAATAGACCTCTTTATATTTCGAAGATGTTTTACAACAATTTTGTGTTTTCTAAAAACTAAATGTAATTTACTGATCTATGCATATTTTAGTTCATTTCTAATAATAGAAAAAACACAATAGGTCCCCTTTAAAAGAAAATGATTCCCAAAAATCATACTGATTGGTATCAGTTTTCAATTCTGCTTTTTTTTTCTTTTCCAAATCTTAAAAAAAAAAAAAAAAAAGATTTTAATGTTGACCGAATGTGCCATTCAGTGCAAAATATTATACAGTTCTGTCTCTTCTCCACTACATGCTTTCACCTACAAATGACAGTGAATCAATTGATAAAAAAATAATAATAAGCCTATCATCCACAATGAGACATAACTCTTAATCTACATCTCAAAGCCCTAGGTAAACGAAAAAATACTCGCCAAATCACAATGTGCCCGTGTCCCTGCGGCAAACCCTGACAAGATTATGAACTGCCAAGAGAAACAAAAACGCTCTTAACGCAGTATTCCAAAAATGTGTTATATTGTTCTGTGTATGAGCCATAAAAACTGTTACTTCCTGCTTTTCATTTGAGCTAACTCTATTCGCATCGCGCAGCAAAACCAGGAAGATATTTTATGCCCCGGTACATATCCCACATCGTAATGGGATTTGAGCAGCATGAGACAAACTTCTTATAGGCCCTGTCCGCATGGCTGTAAACATTATATACATGGTGCTACATTGGGACGCATAGCAACACATGAACACTCTTGTATAAAGGTGAGTTAAGTGCAGCAAAGGGGCGATCGCGGGGCCTTCTGGAGCTCGTCTGATTCTGCTGTCGTGTCTGTGAAATCCATACGGCCTCACAGCTGGCCTAGTAAAAGACCGCTGGAATGTGACCATGAGGAAGCACCGCGCAGGGGTCGCACCACTTCAGAAACAGGCTGCTCCGGGTAGTATGTGCAAGAGAAACCAATTGCTAGGATGGAAAGAAAGAAAATTTAACAAAAAAGAATGTTTTATGAATGGCAGATCTTGTTTTAATGTAGGCCACATGATTGAGCAGTAGTTAAATGATTATATTTTGGGTTTATTTCCAAGTCTGTGCCGCAAAAGGGCGCTCATGGGTTGGGTTTTCTGGAGTCGGGGGCGTGCAGAGGTGTGGCTCAGAACTAGCTTTCAAATTTGTGCTATTCTTGTGGCGCTAGTTAGGATATACTCTATCAAAATGTGCATTAGTTGAGTAATTAATATTTATTATGAGATTGTAAGGATTTGGGAGAGTACATCGGTAGTTTATTCTGACTTTTTTTAACAAGTCTAGTTGGCCTGAATGTTGCTTTAAAAATCTTTAACATAAAATGCATGTATGCATTTTGGGTCGAAAATTTGGTCAGATCACTGATACATTTGCTAGTTTTGAGAGTAAATGTATTGTTCCTATTATTCAGCCGCAATAGGTTAAAGTGAGACTAAAGAGCTTTACTGAACTCCAAACAGGCACTCCCCTTCAGGAGATGCCAAGAGGCCTTTTAAGGGACGCCCAGTGGGTGTGAACAGACGCCTGATTGACAGTACCAAATATGAATAGTGAGCTTGGTGAGTGAGTATGATTTTGAGTCTGAGCGGTCCTGACGTTTGGTGAGTCTTAGGGTGGTGAAAAAAATAGATTCTTAAAAGGATCGCAATTATCACAACTGCATTGAAGGGCCAGTGACCCATTTATTACATATGCTGCAAATTCTAATTCTAAAGCATTGATAAATGTTATCTTTGACAAATACATACGTGTAATAATTGCAAGATGGTGATTAATTAGCCTAACCAACAAATTTTTTTTATATTTCGATAACAAAAAATCGAAATTTAAATTTTTTTAAATTTAAATTTAAAATTGTCTTTTAAAATAAACTGAGAATCATCTTAGAATCGAAAACCAAGAATAGTTTTTGTATCAAATTGTGACCCCAAGAATTGGAATCGAATCGCCTGACACTCAAAGATTCACTTCCCATTATGAGTCTAGTTGCTTATTTGCTTATTCCTGTTTCCTTTTTATTAACTTTGCAAACATACAGTATGTAAGAAACCTTTACTTTACATAGGTCCTTATCCAGCTGAGCCAAATGACTGACAATGTCATTCAAAAAGCGGATGACCACTTATCAACACAGAAGAGGGGTTTTTGTAGCCCACTTGTGCAGGTTGGCTGTGGCGTCAACTCAATGTGACGTCGGCGTGTACTAAACATGTACTGACAGCGTTTGACCATCGTGGCAGTACAGTCAGTTTTTTACATAACTGCAAAATGAGCCAGATTGTACAAAAATGTTCAAACAAGACCTGCCCCAATATACAGTTTGACTCTGAAAAAGTTTATTCTGCGTTTACTTTCACTTCAAAATTGCCATCTACAATAAACAAAATTTCAAAAAGTACTTGAGAAAAACATGTTTCTCCTTTAATGCAAAGATTAAGTAAAAAATAACACTGACAGAACATGAATTTATTACCTTTACTGAGTGAGATAAACTGCAGTGTAATAAAACAGTGTTGCTTTCAAGCTGCCGTCTCCAGAGCTCAGATCCTATTAGGCCACACCTCAAACTGCCAACTTTATCAAATATATGTGCATCAAGTGATTAGAATCAATAGTAGGTCTATGTATTATCTACCATAACAACCTAAGGCTTTCTAAAGGTTTTATGAATAGAGACATTCTACTGTTTGCATATGCCTCACCCTGAAAGACATGCACAGACTGACCTGATCCTTGTATTCACTCTCACACTGATAAACTGTGTGCAAACTTACCTTCAGATTAAGATTAGATCCATATTACAAATGAATCTTAAGTGCGAACGCAACAGTTTAGCTTCAGGCTCATCAAACGCGCTTGTCCGTGTTTATCTCTCCTAATCTCTCTGAAAGAATCCACAACTTGTTTGTACAAATTTGCAACAATCTGAGCTGTGATTTTCTGCAAGGCCTGACATGACCCAAAGATTGTTTTTGTAAAATTCAGGAGACAAAAAGAAGAGGAGAAAGAAACAGTCCAGATTGCAGATAAAAGATATGCGATGTTATGCAAGCGATTTGGTAAGAATAACTCTACCTGTCGCTCCAACATTCCCCGGCTTTGACATCACCACCTGAAACTTAGCGACAGGTCTAAGTAGGACTTTCCCTGCAGGCACGCAAAAGCCTATACCCACCTCAATGTACTTTCTCTATGGGCGGTTGCGGTCGCATTTCATGAGGTGACAAGCGGAGGAAAGAATTAATAACTTCTTCTTTTTTTTTTTTTTCAAAGAGGCAGCAAGTAGAGTCACGCTCCTGGGCAGACTAATGCGACGCAGCGCCGGTGGAATGCAGCATCCGCGGTCAAAACAATGCTGCGATTTATGGCGAGAGAATGAAGCCGAGAGGACAATTTAATCTGGAAATGCTCAAGACTGAAAAGGGGAGCAGAAAAATATACTGCTTTAATGCTTTCCAAAGAATACCAGAGCTAATTTAGGACTAAACCTAAATTCCACACTTGTTGTTTTAATTTCTTTAAAGGTGAAATACAGTCTGTCTGATGAAGGGTCCAACACCTGAAGAAATTGGTTTGCACAATATGGGATAAAGACAAGCAGGAGAGGCCACCAAGAACAGATACAGGTCAGATTTAAGGAGAGGCAGGTGAGAGTCAGAATGTAGGTTTTCAGTGTATTTGAGCAATAAAATGAATTTAAAGAGAAGCTAATAGCCTAAACTTATCCTACAAACAAACCTTCTGCCAGAAAAGCATAGGAGAAGGCTATAGAAGGGGCTGATGGTGGAGAACAGCAGAGTGAATGGTTTGACAGCAGATGAAGTTATTGAAGAGCAAACAGTTTTGAGTGGACAAATCAATGCTGATGTCACGGTCTAGAAATGACACAGTAAGTTCACAATAAGTGACCTGAAACTTGGTAACTAGAAGGCAGTGTGATTTAAATACGGAGCAAAAATAGGTGATTTCTGTCAACTAGACAAGCATTTCAAGTGACAGAAATCTATGTGGCTTCTCCAATACAGAAAGTCAGAGGAACTAAAGGAGCTTCTTCAAAAATTTAGGTTTCTTGCATCTTACCTTTTGTTTTTTGTTTGCTTGTGTATATAATAAATATGAGTTGTACAAGCTGTAAGTAGAAGATTTAAAAGTAGAAAGTGCCGTACCTCTCCAAAGGCTCCTCGTCCAATCACCTTCAGGATCTCGAAGTCCTCCTTGTGCAGCCGCATCTGCTTCACTTTGGACGTGAAGGGTTTGGCTGAGGAGAGAAAAGAGACATAAGGTTAGTACATATTCGAATAAGAACGTGATCAATGATTAGGGATGCACCGATCCAGCTTTTTCTGTTCCGATACCGATTCCGATACTTTGGCTTAAGTATTTGCCGATACCCGATATCAACCGATACTAGCGTAAGGACTGAAAAACCTTATTTTTCTTGTCAAAGCATAAGATATTTGGTCATATAGTGTTATGTAACTGTTATTAATAGTGCAAGACACAACCTAACAACTTAACCTGAACAAAATGTCAAGCATTATGAGACGTTCTGAATCAACACCAGCCAGTAGATTTGTCTTATTATGTCCAGTTAAAGGCACAACAATGGTATCGTCTGAACCGATATCATTTGAGCCGATACCCGATCCAGCAAAATTGCCTGGATCGGCACCGATATCCGATCCCAGTATCGGATCGGTGCATCCCTATCAATGATAGAATTGAGAACGCGAGAATAGACTGTGATTTATGTATAGCACATTTACACTGTCAGATGTCTACAGAAAAGCACAAAAATATGTAAAAATGCAAATACAATTTTTCCAGAGTTATGCTATACGTTACCATTTTTGTTTAACTGTCTTATTTGTTTGCATTATAACGACATTGAGTGCCTCTACGACAGCCTTCTTGGTATTCAAGTACTTTGTCTTGCCTGCTGTACATGACTGTATCTCATTACACGGACTCACAGGGAAACATTATTTATTTAGATCTGGTGAAAGCAGGTCTGCACCATTTAGGAACCAATCGCACATGAAGCGTCTGGAGCGTTTCTCTCCCAAAACTAAAAACAAGCTGGACTAAAACTCACTTGTATAGAGCCCATGAACAAACCCTATAAGATAAAAAACACAGTGTAGAGATTTTATTTCAATTTAAAAAGCTTTACAATAGATCTACACAATTAATCGTAATCAAATTAAATTAATGGACACAAACAGCAAATTGCAAAGAGTGAAAATTTTGAATAATCTTAGTTTCATTCTCAAATAACAAAATGTTCCTGAGTTACTCCGACAAATACATATAATTATGAAGATCAGATCAGTAAAAACATGTGTTTCTTTTATCAGTCAGTTCATGTTTCAGTCTTCATGCCAGTTCTTTTCAAAACCTAACTTAGTTGACCCAAACGGTGTTCAAAAAGGCTAAAAATGCAAAACAAAAACAATAAATTGTACAGAAAATGAAGATATAACAAATAAGATCAATGATTCGGTTCCAAATCATGGGCTACTTCACTTCTTTTTGCTGCAGTTCCAATTTAAATACTAATACAAATTTTGTCTGATAAGATCAATCAATTGACTAAGCGACAAAAGGATTACAACACTAATAAAAACTATTAAAAAGTTGATTTTATTTGGTTTAAATACATGTAAAAATGCATGTTGTAACTATCCTGTGATCTCTGCATAATTAAACACTGTCCGCCTGATGGTAAACCTGTAACATTCATAAAGTGAGCCTGAACGCCCCAGACCAGCTCCCACTGACCACCTGGATCCGGAGTCACATGACACTGTTGGGTGATAAAGCTGCCTTTTGTTGTGACTGCATGTGCTCTTGGTTCTTAGTTTGTCTTGGGTCACACAATGCTCACACACAAAGATCGACATCGAGATTTCATCAGCGGCATTTCCTTCATTTGTGGCGAGCTATTCAAGCACTTCCTGGTTTACGTGATCCCAACAGGAGACTGGAGAAAGGTTTGCCAAGGTCGAACTATTGGTGTCGGCGATAGGCTCTGACGCTCTGATAAGACATTAAAATGCACTCATCTGCCAGTTGAATCTGTCTGTGTTGGTGTCAAAGCTTCAGTTCATATAAATGTGCATGCTAACATTAAGAACGCAACAATTGTCAAAAATAAATAAAAAATAAAAAATTCCAAAGAAGTTTTACCAGGTATCCTTCTGGAGATGAAAAATCACACATAGTCTCATTTAATCAAAACAGAAGGTTAAAACAATACTTTGGGACGCTCTCTGTGCAGATAGATCAGTTTTCATGCCAAATTGTGAAGTAATAAAGCTAAATAACAAACAAACAACATTTATATGAAAACAAGTAGAAGGGAGTGTCCTTCAAGACATAAAAAAGTCATTTTTTGGGAAATGCAAGCCTGCTCAAGGTCTGGGCAATATTATGATAAAAATCGAATCATGAGCTCACTGTTGTGGCAGTCTGCCTTTTTGGTAAAATTTTGGTAAGAAAAGGTTGCAAGGTCGGTCTTTAAATGCTTTTTTTTTTTTTTTTTTTTGACACAGCTACACCTGAAGTAACAATGTGAAATATAAAACCATGATCCTTTGCTTTATTTCAGAGCAAAACATAAAGATTAGGTTTTTTTTTACATTTTTAGAATGATAATATTTCATTTATTAAACAATAATAATGATCAGCATCAAAGAAAAAGCATCACTACTATAGTTTTGTGAACCTTTAGTTGAGTAACTACTCTAGTAATATTTAAAAAATGTAAACATTGTGAGATTGACAGCCTCCATGATTAAAAGCACACAAAGGCCACAAATCATTATAAAAGAGTGGTCTTCATGTGTTTATTTAAATGTCCCACAGTTTGGCTCTGACAATCAACAAACAATTGCATTTGATTAGGAACAAATCAGGAATTAGGAACAGTCTTTTCAAATGTCACTTATAGATCCAGTCTTAGTCCAGTTCTCATTAAGAAATTAAATATTCAGGCCCCACTGACGGACACAGAGTAAGATGACCTAGATTAGAAGCACATAACATATTTGGCGACTCCATTCAGTCAGTGTTTGCCAAACTGGTCTGGGTTTGTGGGAGCTGACCACCTGCCAGGCCAACGCTAAGCTTGTGTGAAATCTCACTTTGGCCGAGCATCACGTTTAACTCATTTCTCTGCCAAGGTTTTACAGTCTTGAGTAAAAATGAGAGTGGAAACGCTGTGGAGACAGACAGACAGACATGTGCCAATCACGGCTCAGAGTCCGTGTCCATCATGTCCACAGTCTGCTGCCATGGCGACGAGGAGGGGGAGCACCAAAGGATTGGACTGGTTTGTCATCTTCAGCTTGAATGACTAAATCTTAAGAGTACTTCAACAAAGGTTCTAAATATGTTTATTAATTCTCTATATGGAAGTGTGAAGAGGAATAAATGACTGCCCTACTTATTATAAATGTGTATATTATTGTATTTTCAAAATACAGCATGTTAGTTACCTAGAAAACTGATTTGCATAGATACAGAGCTCAACAGTGACCACCCACTCCCTGGTCCAGGAAGTAAAATAAATATTTAAATGTGTTTTTTAGACTGAAAAAAATCGCATTATGGACTTCCCAATGGTGAGTTCCATTGTGCATCAGGTATTTAGACAATCTCTGTAATATTTCATCTGGCCACTCTGGAGCTCAACAGTGGAAGAGCACCTTGGTTCGGGATAGGGCTCAGCGATATGGGGAAAAATGTATACTGTATCTCCATATATTTTTCAGATCTCAATATGTATATCTCAATACCTTTGAAATTATTATTTTAAAGTGAAAACTCCATATTAGAGAGTAGAAATGTACATTTGCATTGAATACATTCGTTTTTGTGATGCCTTTTGCTAAGTAAAACTAAATAAAACAAAGTTCTAAGCAAATTTATAAGTTGACTATTACAACAAATAGACAATTAAATTGATCTTATAATTTTTTTGTCACTTTTCTCTGTAACTATAGCTACTTTCCATCTGTTTTAATAGCTCTTTTTATCCAGGATTGCAATATATTGATATTTATGATATGGCAAAATTCAGATCTTGAACAGTATATATCTCGATATACGATATATATTGATATATCGCCTAGCCCTAGTTCGAGAAGCAAATTGATTCGTTGTAAAGTGCCATAGGCTTTTAGAAAAATTCAAATATTACAAGTTTAAAGACATATCACGAGCTAGCCAGCTATGTGCTAACTCAGATCCACAGTGCTGTTGTTTTCAGCCTAAAAAGCTCAACTAGAACTCAAAATTCGACAAAATGTCTTAATTACTTTTTAGTTTATAAAGCTGCAGAAATTGGCTACATTTTAAACAAAAGTAAGTTTTACTCATGACTCACCACAAAGCTGATTAGCCTTGAGGACAAAACCCCAATAAGGATTTAATATGGGAGCCCAGGCGTGTTGAACCAGGAAGTGTGTGGTCACTGTTGAGCTCCATGTTCCTCTACAGAATTTCCGTGGGCATGATATGACTGACAGGTGGATTAGCCAATCAGGGACGTGCATCATCTACTGTATCAAAACAAACACAGCTGCTTACGAGGAAAGATACAGATGAAACAAATACCTCCTGATGTGAGGTGAGAGACGTTTGTTTTTGTTTTAAATAACCGACGCATGTGCTCCTTTGTTACATGTGCGTCATGCAAATAAACTCATTTGATTACAGAGTGTGTTGTGGATTTGATCTGAGACGCGGCGAGAGAGAGTGACCAGATCTACTCTTTGCTAAGCACTGTAGACCTAAATATATCAATATCCTATTATTTATCGTTATATGTATGTCAAGTGAAAAGTGAAAAGTAAATTTTGTTTACATTGCTGTGGATTTTAAACTGTAATTATCTGTATCTGTTTATATTTGTTATCAACCAGAGCAACAAACTCAATATTATAAATATAAATTCAAAAATCAATTAAAACTACAACTGTTCTCATTTTTTTTCTCAAAACCATAGAGACGCACATTTAATAAACCTTGTTATTTATTGCTCCTTAAATCCTGAAGAACATAATCTACAGCCTTGGATTCTGCAGGTTTTCCTCCCATGAAATCCTGCGTGTCATTACATAACCGCACACATCCACCTTGCAACCAAAACTGTGCAATTCTTCACCAAAAAGTGCAGCCAAAAGCAGCGCTGTGACCTGGGAGAACCTAAGATTCATGATAGGAACAGTACATGAGGCCTCCAGTGTAAACACTTGGTTGGCTGAGCAAATTTAATTTAAGCCCAGCACATCCCCGACTATAAAAATGTGATCCTCATGTCACTCCGACGCGCTGAGTTCTGTCCTCAAAACTGAGAACAACACGACAACAATAACGGCTCTGTCAATCAAACTGTTTTTATTCTACTCACTTTTATCTGACGAACCGCAATGCAGATGTAGACGCTTTTAACCTTCCTGCCCTCACCTGTTTCACTTGAGTTTGACTAAGATGACACAGAGGAATCCTAAGTTTACTGGATTCGAGGCAACGTAGAGAAGAGCGATACATTGAATTTTAGATATTATTGAGAATGTTGTTTTGAAGTTGTTTTTGAAATCAAACCTAAAGTACATTTTAAAGTGCTTATTAAATGAATACTGGGTAACTTTTTGACCAAAAAAAAAAAACTTTTCTAGTTTAGATGTCTTTGTCACACTAAATAATTAAGTACTTTTACTCTGAACAGGCTTGCAAGGCCACAAAATTAACTATTATTTGGACAAGAGAAGGGCTTCCTCCTGTTTATGCCCAAGTTCAGTTAGCTATGTTTTGTCGCATTATGACACAAGTTATTCATCCTTAATAAGAATGGTCTAGCAAATGTTTTTTTTTTTTATTTTCCCATTTGTATTGAACTGTGAAGTTGACTTTTCACCTCCAGAAAGTTACATCGTGCAACTTTCACAATAACGATTAAATATCATGCTTTATACTTTCAAATAGACAAGGTATACTATGTTTATGTGCAAAGCAACATTTACTAATGTGGCTTATAAAGCAGGACAATTAGGAAACAATGGGACATTGGGACATGTGAGTATTTTGTTTTTTGGAATATTTATGTCGGACTGACAGAATATCATCCAAATATCGTAATTGATATTCGCCCAAAACATTATCAAGATGCAAATTTTTTTCACTTTTACCCAGCCCTAGTCAGGAGTTGTCCAAAGGAAGATAAGGAATAAGGAAATAAGGAAATAAGGACAATAGGGCTGCAAAGGACAGTAAAATTAAATACAATAGTGGTGCTTCGAGAATTCCAAGTCACTATAATTTAAAAAGAGGTTTGCAACCGGTAATTCTTGGCCAAGGCAAATGAAAAAACAGCATCATGTTTTATTAAATTTGTCTTCAGTTCATTTGATGAGTTTGATTACATAATTATTTATTAGGAGTGAGAATTTTAAGTATGGTGCACACCCAAAGCATTACCAATACTTCATACCGAGAAGACAAAGCAGATATTGAAAACCAACGCCTCTTCACTAGACCAAACAAATCCATGTTATGCTAATAGCCTCATAAAAGATTCACTCTTGTCATTTGCATATTGACTTCTTTCATTCAGGCCAGTCATGTCAATAACTTCCTACTCAATAAAACCTTAATGAATGGAGAGTCTGACTAGAGTCCTGGCACTTGGCCACCTGAGCTAATCAATAAGTGCAACAAAGCTAAACGCCAACTTAAACCCAGCAAAACTAGTTAGTGTGGCCGTGTATGGTAACTGTAGTCAATTTAAACCTTTTTTTAATAAAGTACCTGAAAGATTTACCACTATATTGTAAACGCATCCATTAGATTGTTGCAGAGGCCTGTACGTCTGTAAAAAGCATTTTAAGTGAGCTGTTCTTTGTTGTTCTTTGCATGGCTATAGTTGCCAATAGCTTTTCTGATTCATTTACGAAAGTTGTGCTTCTAAAGTCATGGTGGTGAATAATAAAACTTATAGGATCCATTAGGTAAGTGAACAAAGCAGGTGAACTGCTACAAAGGGCATAAAATCAAGTCGTTCTGTTTAGGTTTTTAGGTGGATTTGTGGAGAAGACAAAACACAAGAGGATGATTTGATAATAAGATTGAATGTGTCAACTAATGCACTGCAATACAAGTCTAAACTAGGTCTGAACTGAGGGTAATCCACAAAACCAACACAATTTGAAAAAAGCAAGAACAAAACTAAATCAAAACTAAACATCTTTAAGTTTGTGAACCTCTTCAGCTGTATTATCATTCACGTATTGCATATACTGTACTGCAAGAACAATAATGTAGCGTCACTTCATGGAGCTGTGTGCAGGACAACGGTGGGTCTGAAGTCTGAGAGGGAAAAAACAGTGATTAGAGGCTGCGCTGAGTCAGGAGCACAGCTAAACCAGCAGCACACGAGAAATGCCTTTTATGTTCAAGCAGACAGACCACAACAAAGCACTCACACAGACACTGCTGCTGCTCAGCTCAACATGAGAAATATAATCAGTTCATAGCTTGGATTTATGAATGTGTTGTTAGAATGGAGAAGTCTCTGGCTGTGACTGAAGAGGCAGTTGCATTTTTATTAGGGATGGGCCGATATGAAATTTTGGGGCCGATACCGATAACCGATAATTGGCCCTCTGCTCTGGCCGATAACCGATAACTGCCGATACCGATAGATATATTTTAAAACAGATCTAAGGGACATTTTGGCTTTGTTAAATGTCTTTGTTAGTTTGTGTGATGGTTACAAATGTATTTTCTTCACATTTTAAGCAAACATCTGCTCTCTGCTGCCTCCTGCTGGAAAACCTGCACTTATAATCTGACAGCTCTTCTGATAAACACTGGCTCTTTTATTTTTACATTTGACAGTGTGAAATATTTTTAATGTACTTTTCTTTGCCTTATTTGAAATAATTAAAAATTTATACAAAAAAATTGCATAAGGAAAAAAGTTATGTTGTAGGTCTGATGCTGGTATTTACAGAAGAGAACTGTAGGGGGAGCTCTACTGCTGAAGTTGTTGGTTCTGCTTTAAAATCCACAGAACTCACAAGATCAAAAACTTACAAACAAATATAATAATCTGAGAAAAAAAAATATTTTGTGGATTTATTATGTAAATAAAATGACTAATTTCAGCTTAATTGTTTGTTTATATATACTTTGTTTTCTTTAGTCTGTTCAAAATTGCAAATATGAAGCTTTTAGGTCAAATTGAGGCTGGTATATGCCACAGAGAGACTGGAGAACCTCCCCTAAAAATATCGGCGCCAAATATCGGCCGTCGATTCGATATCGGACCGATACCGATATCTCAAAATATCGTAGATATCGGCCGATACCGATATCAATACCGATATATCGCCCATCCCTAATTTTTATCAATGAAGGAATGGGTTTTGTACCAAGAAGTATAAATAATCAGCCAGTGTACAAGCACTGGAGCAGGGATATAAGAGAACTGCCGAATACAATGACACTTGTCTCTATGTGGCACCTGCTGTCAAAGCAGTATCCCATCCAAATAATCAAACTGGCCGAATATTGCTTAGTTTTTGAAATCTGGCACTCTCAAGCAAGTATGATTACCACAAGAAGGTTTAATCACCATCAATATGTTCCTAACTCAACTCCAGAGTAGAGCTGGGCCATTAGACTAAAAATCGAGAGATTTAATTTAATTGTCAATTATTTGGTGGTGGGTTTTGAATTGAAAGATCAAAAAAATCTTTTGTGAGTAAAAATGTGTTTGGAGAAAAAGTCAAACTTTGAGGCAGAATATTGATATATAGTTTTAAAAAATCTAATAAACAAGAGATATGAAAAGACTGTTTTGTTTATGTTCAGAATGGCATTTTTCATTTGTTTTTGAAAAGGTTAAACTAAATCGAATCAAAACTCGAGATTCGTCAATATGAGAGTTTAATCACCATCATTATGTTTCTAACTCAACTCCAAAGTTTGTAAAAGCCCATTTAGAGCTTTGTAATTAATCAGAACATTTAGTTAGGGGTTTTAATAGAGAGGTTTAGGATTTGGATCAGAGCTCCAACTTTCAAGGAAGAGATTTTATTATTTTTGTGTAAAATGGCCCAAAAAGTCTGTGGAGTTCATGTTTATAAAATCCTTACTAAAAACATTCATTTTGTTTACGAACACTAAATAAATTCAAATTAAAAAAAGAGAGATCAAGCAACATGATCATTTCTGTCTCCATTTCACCCATCTTTAAGTACAATAGAAAATAATCTGTTTTGTGGCAAGATTAGGATAACAAGCTAACAGCAAAGAGGTCATTGTATCTTGTTGTCGCCATGTTATTGCAGAAATTTTTTAAAATTCTAAAGCTTAAATCTTCAAAACCTCCAACTTCCCAAACTCATTTTAGTACTGGCTTTAGATAAGTTTTGAAATGACTGGGAGCGATCTGGTCCCATTCCCTTGAAGTGCACTGTGGCCATTAATCTGCTGCGCTGTCTTGTAATTTATATGAGGAATGTGATTGTGAGCAGCTGAGTGTTTTGGAAACCTGTATCAGTTTGCAGCGCCGGGTCGACATAAAAGACTAAAAAGGAGAACTGCAGGTCCTTAAGCTCAACCTGGTTTACACAAGGATAAACGTGTGTGTTTTTTTCCTATGGTGGACGAGGGCTATACTCGAAAAATACCTTACAGTTTGATCACAGATACACTCAAACATAGCAACGGTCGCCAAGACAAGGTGCGCTGAGGAAGTCATGAAAGAGTTTTGCAATGAGGTGATAGTTGTGTCCCTGCGATGACATAACTTTTGCTACAGCGTGAGACTGAGGACAGAGGACAAGAAGCCTATGGTGTAATAAAACGTCTTTGTGAGAGATTGATATGTACTGCATATGCTTTTCCAAATGTGTAATAGGTTAAAGGGTATATACTGTATTTTAACCCTTAATACATTGGGGTTGTTCTTGCAAAATATACTACTTAGATTTGACAACTTAAGCCTGGAGAATCCAAACTGATATCTGTTTTATTTTATACAAAGCACAAAAACAGTCTGAAGATGGAGAACCTGGAAAAAGTTGGAACAGAATTGCTAATTTGGTGCTTAAAGTTGCGGTAGCTAACTTTTTTAGTTGTAAATAAGTGAACTTTGTGTTTTCTGTTAAAAAGTATATGATAAATGGAACACTATGTTTAAAAAAAATGAGACCACCGAGTACTGTCTAAATTGAATAATAAAGAAATTTAGATCTCAACAGGAGCCAAATGCAGCGTTCTGATTGGCTGAGCTTGGATGGCCCAGTAGATTTTTAAACCATTTTTGCAACCAAAACAAATACATGTTGACATTATTAACGATGTGTCGAAGGATTTATGAGAGGAAGTTGTCAGATTGACAACCTTAATTGTGATTGCAGTTTGAAAATTATCTACTCCACCTTTAAAAAGTTTGATATTAGGGCTGGGCAATAATCGAAAAATCAAGAGATCGAATCAAATGGTCAATTATTTGGCTGTGTTTTGAATCGAAAGATCGAAATTGGACATAAAGTTTTTTCTTTTTGTTTATGTTCATAAATGCCATTTTTGTTTTGTTTTTGAAAAGGTTAAAGGTCAAACCAAAAAGTGAGATCGATCAAAACGAGAACAAAAAAATATTTTTTCCCAGATCGCTCAGCCCTAGTTGATATAATATTAAAGCGATCTTATGTAAGATTTTGATTTCAGACTTCATAAAGATGGCTTCTCTCAGCTGATTTTGAGGTTAAGAAGATTTTAGTCTCAAGCAGTTGTTTCCACAATCCACATCAATCTCTACTATCTATCTATCTCTATCTAACTTTGTGTTAGACACCAACTTTTAATACTTAACCATGACAGTATCAGGCGTCTGAGAAAGTGGGTGTCAGTTAATTATCCATGATTCATAACAACCGTCTTATGATTTATCAGTAGCTTCTGATTTCAACATATGGGATATTTCATACTTTGGCAACTCAAGTTCATCTGTGATTGTAGATACTTTTTATAATAACCACTAACTATGAATCAGTTACTTAAAAAATGAAAACAGAACATTGAATTAGATGTGTTGGGCAAGATAAACATTGCAAAAACCAGTTCAGTATTAGTGAATATAATATGGACAACATTATTCAACAACGCTTTTTAGAATTTTGACTTGATGAAACGCGTATATGAAGTATTAGAACAACTTGATGTCTGATGTCGTCGCTGGTGCACTGCAAGTTACATTAATGTTTGCAGAGCTGTGGGATGTAGTGAGACTGGAAAAACGCATGTGACGCCAGCTAATCCGCACAGCCGGACTGGTTTAGCCCAAAACGCGAGAGTGCATGTCAGGCCTGTCATACGCCGAGTCAGAGGGAATATGGGTAACTGAAGCCACAAAATGATACGCTGCAACCGAGACTTAGCCTGCTTTTTAACATGCAACACTAGAGCCGAAGGGTGTGTTCATGAGAATTTATCTGAACGGAACATTTCTAGTAAGACCTTGTTACAAATTAAATCACTATTAGCCAAAATAGCTCCCTGCAGACTGTAAAGAGGTCTGTGCCGGTCGCTGCCAAAAGACACACCCACCACTTGTGTCTAACACTCACCTGACACATACAGTCAACAGACTCTGCAAAGTCCAACGCCGAGTGTGAGAAAGCCAACAACGGAAATGTGAAAATACCACAGTGTTTTTCAAGTAAATAGACGAAGATGGAGAGTACATTTGTCACATATTTAATAGATGGGAATGGTCAGCCAAAAGCCTTCCACGTGCAAAGTTGTTTATCATTTTATCTCTACATTGTATGACAGTGAAATATCAACAAGGGATAGTTAGTTCAAAGGACAAGACAAAAACAGAGCTGTGCAATTAATCAAATGGTTGGGAGACTGAAAACAAGTATCTTCTGTCAGTAAAAACATGTTATTTGGAGCAAAAGTCGGACATTGGAAGAAGATAATTTTCTGTGTTAAGATGTTGGTATAGTTCAGGTTCATGAAATCACTACCAAAATCAATAAAGATATATAGATCGTTCAATATTAGAAAAAGAATCATGATATTTGTTTTC
Organism: Mugilogobius chulae; assembly: GCA_038363315.1. Taxonomy (NCBI): domain Eukaryota; kingdom Metazoa; phylum Chordata; class Actinopteri; order Gobiiformes; family Gobiidae; genus Mugilogobius; species Mugilogobius chulae. Next base: position 27,324,273 of record CM076405.1, on the reverse strand, counting down.
ACCAGATCGTCCAGGCCAAGCTCACAAGAAAGAAAATGTGACAAAACAGGTCACAGATGCAACTTCACAGTTTGACTAACTTTTATTTCTATTCACTCAGTTCATAATTTACAGGGTTTGTGCAGATTTTATCATCAAGCTTTCCATTACTTTTCCAATACAATTGTATGACCAACTGATTAAGACCAAAACAAAAAACATTTTCGGATTTTGTAAACAATGTTAAATTATTTGGTTTGAAAGTGGACCTTTTTTTCTCCCCAGTTTAGGGTTTTCCAAGTTTTTCACTGTAATAAAGTAACTGCTATTCTTGTTTTTGTTTTGACACATTCATGATAACTTGTTTTTCTCATCATCTTAATTCAACACAAGCAAAACTGTGTCAGGACAAACTATAGTCAATTTATTTTTTGAATCCAAACTCTATGTTTTCCAAACATCTTCCAAAAACTATAGAAATCCAAAACTTTACCAGGACATGAAAATTAGAATAGCATTTTTCCTGACTTTTCCAAGTTTTTCAAGACTGTACAAAACCCTCTGTTTAATTCTTGTGTTGTCATTTATAGCAAAGTTCTTTGGAACTACGTCCTCTCAAAAATTAACCTTACAAATAGGTTCATTTTGACTTTTTTGCAAACTATACTTTCAATGTTTTATGTCACACGATGGTTGCTTTATTTCTGTATGTAAAGGTCTACTGGTCTGACAAATTGAAAATATAGCGTTTGAATGTATTTGCTCAACACGTCACAATAACTTTTTTAACAAATGTGCACAATCTTGGGGCAAATGTATCTTACGAGACCTTGTGGCATTAAAGCTTGTTCTATTCTGACGATGCACTTGTACCACAGCAAGACCGAACAACAATACTGTAGAGTTCTTGTTTCAGCTGGACTTAGTTTCTCTGTCAATTCAAATGTTCTGCACCTAAACAGCACTTTGCTCAAGCTGGGCAAATATTGAGGAAAAACTATTCTGAGAGAGCTGGACGCGGCCAAAGTGGGAAAACGTACACCAGAAAACAAACATCTCCGTCAGAGTTCAGCGCAGTTACAGTAAGTGTCCAACCCACGACCACGCCGCGTCCAACCCCGTCCCCCGATTCCAGCGCGGGACAGTCAGAAAAGAAGCAGCCACATCTGGAAGCAATAACCGGGATATTTTACAACCGCAGTGAGGTAACGACTCAAAAATGCCGCTTGTGAGAGAAAGAGAGGAAGAGAGCGAGTGAGAAAGAGGGAGACTTTCCAGGGGCTGACATGAAGAGGAAGAGCAGGGTCGGGGCGCGATAGGGTGACGGGGGAAGAGAAGGAGTGTGGAGTGAACTGGGAATGGCCTCTGAGCGTGGCGGGCCGGCTGGCTGCAGGAGGAGAACTTATCACACCTCATAAGCAGGCTACAGTTTTCCTCCGCTATGTAAACCCAGTCATAAAGAGAACAAAATGACCTGATATGACCCAAGGCTGAGTACAACGCAGATTTTAAATAACGTGATAAGATTAGCAAGTACACCAGCTAATGCTAATGCTACCAAGGCTACCAGACACAAACAAGTAACTGCACGTGCACTGCAAAAAGTCACAAGGACAATAAGTTCAATTAACTTTACTTTTGTTTTGATATGACTAAATTAAAAACTTTCTCATAATACATTTTCAAGTTATAAGGTGCAAAAGTAAACATATATTATAACTGAGGTTATAAGACATGAGTTAAATGTTAAATAACTTGATAGGTTTTTAAGTTAGGTTGCCCTTCACTGAAAAAACAAACTCAAAAGTACAATTTCTGCCTTAAAAATGTAAGTTATTTAAACTCAATTGTCAATTATCTGTCATATGTATTTATCTTTAACTTGAATCTGTATTTTAGGACAAATCAAATATTGAGATAATTGACAACTAATTTAGTAATCGAATAATCGTTAACTGTTTTTTAGTAGGGATGCACCGATCCAATACTGGGATCGGATATCGGTGCCGATTCAGGCCTATTTGCTGGATCAAGTATCGGCTCCATGATATCGGTTCAGCCGATATCCATAATGAGACTTATTTACTGGCTGATGTTGGTCCAGAACGTCTAATGGTTTACATTTTACTCATATTAAGTTGATTAGTTGTGACTTGAGCTATAAATATTAGTTACATAATACAATATAATCAAATTTCAAACTCAGTTTTAATACTAAGAAATAGACTAATTTCTTGCCTATTTATGATACCACATTGATCATTAACAATCAGATTTCTAAATAAAAGATTTCAACAAAATATACAAATAAAATTTTTAATTACCGTAATTTCTGCCCTATTGAGCGCACCTGAACATAGCCGCACCCACTAGATTTAAGTAAGAAAATCGATAAAGTACATATAAAAGCCGCACTTGTTAATAGTATGTCTATGAGATAATTTTGCTGCATTGCCTTATAAGCCGCATAGTGCAAACCTCTTGAAAAAAGTAGCGGCTTATAATACAGAAAGTACGGTAAACATTTTGGTTTTAAGCTAGTTTTGAGTTCTAAAACTCATTCGTGCTAAAGGTATTTTTTTCTACTATACTTGTTTAAATTAGTAGTTTTGATACCAGTTTTAGTGTTGATTAGCATCAGTCTTTCGGATACTTTTGACAACCCTAAAATCTAAATCTCCAGGACGTCCTCAAGCGACGTTAGCTCATCTCAAATTTGGTAAAAATCTTGTAATTAAGTCACTTCATTTTCTAAACAACTAATAATAATAATCACCCAACTAACTGATTACCAAAAAAGTTGATAGTTGTAGCCTTATTGGATTTTAACATAACTTGACAATGTTAATTTCACTCTTTTGCTTCTTGTTGTTTTACAGTGCAGGTGCAATTACTTGTATCTAGCTACCTTGTTAGCAGCAGCATTAGCGGATGTATCTTCAGTCAGCTTCACACTTGGGACATTACATACAGCTAATTAGCACGACATTACATAAATCTCTCAAACACCAGAGGCAAGCTGGCAATGAATGAAAGTAGTTAACTTAAATAGCTGGAAGTATAATCTCTAAAATACAATGGTAAACAAGCTGACATTAACAATCATTAAACGCAATTAACTAGTAGCAAATATTTTGACTTCCCGAACTCATTCATAGCAACTCAATCCGTCACTGTGATGATATAAACACGCTTTCTGGTTTCATAAAGAACCAAGATAAAGACAGATAAAGACTTTCGAGGGCAGGCTGAATAAATAGTCCTTCAAGGTTATCAAAAAAAGTGTGGAGTGACTTAATAACTCAGCTCTTAAAAGGGAAAACGAGCTAGCTCCAGACGTGAGTTCAAAAACAGCCTTTAAAGCTATTGGACTGTAAGTAGCACAAAAACATCCACTCAATTACCTCGATTACAGATGGAAACGCAGCCAGAGTGCTTTATGTCACGGCCAGATGTGTTCCCCAGTCTCGTTTTAGCTTAAGTTCACGTTTGGGAGCTCCAGATGAGGCTCAGGGGCTTTGACAGAAACCCCAACATACATTTTGTCATGTCTGGTACATGTCTGCTCCCAGAAAGGTCGGGATATACCATTTAATTATTGATATTGATATTCTGCATGCTTCAAGGGCAATGAGGGAATCACTTTCATAGCTTTGGGGCATTAAATTGCATTAGACGCTAGACTGCACATCGGTGACACCAGGATTCCTATAGCCAGTCTGACGCCCCCATCCCCCCGACAGCAAAGCAAACCTCTGCTAACCAACCAGCTTTTCCATACACCGCTGTCCCATTTTTTATTTTTCCGCACAAAATGTCATATTCCTAAGTATTAGCTTGTCTCGCTTTTCCTACCAGCAAAAAGATGAAGCTTGAGATTGTTCTAAATTGCTTGTTTTAAATAGGAATTGGCAATATGTCACTTTGATAATGGTATGTTTATCAGTCAACACTGGTTTGGAAAATGATTGAATTTGCTTGGCAATTTTACTTGGGGACACCATGTTTCATCCCCAGATAAGTGGGTTAAAAATTGTGATAGAACAGCTATTAAGAATATGGCTGTTAAATGCACATTAACTTATACTCCAGATAAATGCATTTATTGAATATACATTTTTACTTAAGTTACTGATTGATCCTGTGGGCCTTGCTCTGGGTTGTAATATCAAAACTAGTGCTGACCAGTATTGGTTACAAACAACACTGCAGCAGCAAGATATTCTTGGTTATTGGTATTATCTTTAAATCCAGTGTGACTATGATGCACCTTCACCTCTGTCATCCAGGTTATTCTACAAAATACATGTTACTCCAGCTTTATAAAGCATAATTCAAAGAATTAAGAGGTTCTTTGTTCTTATTAAGAAATGCACCAAGTGTAGGGCTGGGCAATATTTACAAGCCTGAATATCTCGATAATTTACTGGCATCTTGATAACGACATTTAGATGATATTATGTCAGCGAAAAAATGGTAAGCGTTGCGTTAATGCTGTACAACACTGTGTAATAAGTCCAGATGGTAATAATCATCAGTTTTTCCTATTAATATCATTGTACATTGCCATGAAATATCTTTGAGGTCTTTTAATACATTTTCAATCTAATAATTTCTATTATACTAGACTTGACTCATTCACTTTTTGTATTGCAACAAAAAAGTGCAGTTAAATCAGATCCATTTGAACTCCAAAACACCTGAATTAAATATTATTGGTCTAGAGATTGTTGTGATGACATGAGAACGCTACCTATTGTCAAGCAAATGTGAAATACTTGTGAAATGAATCACAGAAGTGCAGAAATTTCTTTTTGTGGCTGCAAATTCAATTCTTAAATATCTTGAAAACATTCAAAATACTATCTAAAATGTGATATGTTGCCCAGCTCGAGTGTGTGATAGTGAAAAACACTAAAAACAGGAGAGAAAAAAATACAGCTCCAAAGCTGTGGCAGTAATAATCCATTCAGGACACAATGTGAGAAATGTGCTTTGAAGACAAGAGCTTGCATCAGCTAATGTTGTCTGTACAGGAAGTCATCAAGTCGTTGAAAGAAAAGTCCCAGTCCCGCATCCACCGGCTCGGCCCACATGGCAAACAAGAGCATTTACACTTTTCTGAGTCAACATGAGGTGTGATAGCATCTACAGAGAGAGAATATGAAAGGATCTGCCTCAACTCTGTCTGTGGACTGGAGGAGGCAAAAGCCAGGTGGATCATTGTGCTCTCAAAAAGAGGCCAGTGTTGATAGAAACAGAGAGATACCGCTGATAAGGTGGCAGCAGAAGTCTGAGAAAGGAAAGAAGCTACGATCAAAGAACAAGATAATGAAACAGTTATTCGATAGAAAAGAAAAGAGATGTGTCGTAACACAATTATGTAACCAGGATCAACATCTTCAAGAATGTTGAACAATAACATACACCTAAATATAGACGAGAATGTTAAAAACTAGGGATGTCCTGATCTGGCCACTGATCTTGCTATTTTTTCAGAACTGAAATCAGTCATAAGACTGACTGAAAACAACAGATAAATGAATGTCTTCCTGTCATGCTTGCGTAGTTGTACTCAAAACCACTTTGTTTAAGGTCTTGGTCTCGGACTAGAGCACATTTGGACTTTCTTGTCTTGGTCTTCAGGGTATTTGGACTCGGTCTTATCTTGGACTTGGTCTTGAACTCAGCCTCGCCTGGGAACCTGAGGACACATTTTACTAACACCAGGACTGTGATGACCTGTCCCAGACAGAGAATGCAATAAGCACTGCACAATTAGATCATATATACACTGATGATTGTATAAATTACAAGATGGTCTTGATTTAGTCTCGATCTTGTCTCGGTCTATAAAAGTCTTGGTCTCGTCTTGGTCTCGGCCATCAGCAATCTTCGTCTTGGGTCTTGGGACTCTGTGGTCTCGGAAAGGTCTTGGTCTCGATTAAAGCGGTCTTCTTGACTACTACACTATGTCATACTACCGCTACTCTGCAAGCAACTGATGGTGCTGCTGCTAATGCTATCGCTGCAACTCAACACGAACTGAAAAACTCATTGTGGAGGGGCTAAAGCAGCTAAAACATTATTAATGATTTGTTTTGCCTCTGTAATGTCTTCACGAAACTGTGCTAATCAAAGAACATACAAAGAAAATAGTATAAGATTACAAACTATATAAAGTGGGTTTACTGGGACATCCCTAGCTACTCATTGTTCTATTTCTTGAGAGTTGACATGAATCTCCTTTGTGCTAGTCTATAGACCGATTGCTTATAAGTAAATATTAATAGTCAACATTGTGCGGATTATATTTTTGACCAATGCCCAAAAGGAATAAGGATTCATAGTACAGTATTTTTCACATTTCTGTCAGATGACCAATCTATGCCATCTTTCTCAAAATGTGGTAAGTCTGCTGCCTCTGGGGAGACCTTGAACACTTTACAGCTTGAGAAATCATTTTATTTAGGAACAAAACTATTCATGTTCTTGTTGGTCCTTTAGGTCATTTGTAATTAAGAACATTTAGGAACAAATTACTCTCATTCAAGAAATAGCTTAGTCTCTAATTATGAGCAGGTTTAATAGTACAAATTGAGATCTAGGGGTACTTGAAGAACCAAATATTATCTTAAGTGGTGGAAAAATTTGAGAGTCAGTACACTATGCAGACTTTTTGCACAGAGCATGAATGAACCCGCCTAACAGACAGACACTCACTCTTCCATAATTTGATTAACGGACAGCAGATGTATTTTGAGATGTTGAGGCGCTCCTGGCTTCACGTGTGGAATAAGCTCTGGAGGTGGCCAACGGAGAACAGACACCGACAGCTGGATGAGTCTTCACTTTGGACGCTGCCAGGAGAAACAAACACTCAGGAACAAATGACTTTACGACAGTCCAGAGCTCACACAGAGGACACAGCAGGAGCTCTCCACACAGCAGTGAGGGCTGCAAAAACAACGGCCAACAACAGAAACTCAGAAGAAGACGTATAGCTGGCACCTTTGACTACTCGCTCTGGCTGGCCAAGCTAGTAAGCATTGGTTGGTGTTTGGTGTAAAAATAAAAACAACTGACCCGATTCCTTCCTTGAATTTTTGTGGCTGTCACTGAATATTAAATGTTTTCTAGTTCCTGTTATTTAACATTTACTGGTGGGCGATATATCAGATATTTTAGAGGTTCCCTAGTCTCTGTGTAACATGTGTCCGTCCAAGATTGACCTCAAAGCATGCTTGTTATTTTTATTTGGTTGTTTGTAGGGCTGTGGTCGACCAAAGAAATTCTTAGTCGACTAAAAACATGTCCCATTGACCAATTAATCGACTAAAAGGGGTGTGTGGCAAAAGCTCTGAAGCTAAAAAGTAATGTTGTCAAAAGCATCAAAAATGAATACTAATTGGTTGTAAAAACTGGTATTGATTCAAGATTTGAACAAGTATCAACATTAAAAAAAAAACTGGAAGAGTTTCTGAAGAGCTTAAGAAAAACATTGAGGGTAATCAAAAGTAATTTAAACCAAATTGTTTAATAAAGAAAGTGCATGCAAAAACAATAATTCTTGCTAAAAATGAATAGGAAACAGTGTGTTGCATTTCATTAGAAACTATCAACATAAAAGAATTAGTAGACTAATAAAAATGTTGGTCGACCAACGACTGACGACAACAGTCCAAGTTGTTTGTGATCTTATTGGTATCAGCAAATATAAGTTATCGGTCACAGAAAGAGGCCAAATATCGGATATCGGTAAAAAAACAAACAAAAATCCATATTGGCCCACTTTTAATAACATGGGTGGGAATAAAGGGCTGAGAGTTGATTAGCTGTGCGGTGTGGTAACTCTGCTTCAAAAAGAGCTAGAGTTAGAACAGTTTACATACTTCCTATATTGTCACTTTTTGTTAGACTTAAGCTTTAAATATCTTCTTTTAAGTTAGAAACAACAACACTTAAGATCAAGTCTACATAACCAGTCTGTCCAGTCTTCTTCAATATGGCTCGACTCTGTCTGTTCCCCACAGCTGTCAGACTGTGTGTGGAGATTCCCTTCTTATTATGAGCTCGGGGAAAACCCTGGAGGACAATTTGAAGCGTACAGAGAGATGATGGGGATCCCAAATATAGTTGCTAAGGCTGCTTCAAAAATGTTGCTAGCAAAGATTGGCAGTGGTGGGTTGTGTTTGTTCCTGAAAGGCACTTTTATGTGAGAAAATAAGTTAGCTTTCGTCATTATTAAAACATATCCAATAATGACTACAATACTTAAATAAGAACAGACTTTTAAAAATGTAGTTTCTCAAGGACACTTATTATGCTAAATTTACTTTTTGAGTTATCATATTGTAAGACTGTTTCCTTAATTTAATCTGTTTGATTATTTGACTTGTGAAATTTCCTTTGCAGACATTAGATGAAGCTCAAAATCAAATCCAGACGTGGGAAACACGATTGTCATGTGCCTTTTAAGACATATTAACTTAATTTAACTATGTTCTCACGACCAAACAAGCACTCAATCGATCCTAATCCTAATGTTTGCCCTTTGAAGTAAGTACTTATTTTAGCACTTGTTGAGTGATGCACAAGTTTAACTAATGGCTTATTTAATTTACTTATGCTTGTGAGACCGTGTTCCCTTGTATTGGGTAATTCTGCAAAGGCTTGGTCGCTTGTTGCTTTCAGAAAATCTGGCAACCCTGAACAAACCAGCAGTCTTTTCTTGACCTTATATTATACAATAAATGCAAGTTGAGGGTGACCTTTTCAAAGTCCCAGTACACTTTTCCTATCCCTTCTTTCAGGCTCATCCTTTGAAACATATTTTCCCCTCTGAATGTTAGCAATGCATGGAAACTAAAGGAGGCGCTTGTTTGTTAATGCGCTGTGGCCCTAAGTGACTGGTACGGCACGGCACTGGCATTACACCATGTAAGGCTTTGAATCACACACGGACCACCTCGACGATCAACCGGATCAAAACATCCAGCAGGCATTCATGAAATCCTAACAGGAAAAGTGGGTGAGACTTATGAGATAATACTGGCTCTCTCTCTCTCTCTCTTGGGTGGGGGAGGAGAGGCTGGGGGGCAGGTAACAGGAGCAGGAATGTGTCGGGACTACAAGGTGATACGGGTGAGAAAGCGGAAGAGCCGGGTAAGACGGAGATGACAGATGAGGAACGGAGGAGAGAGGAAAAGGGTAAGAGAGGGAATCCAAAAACGGACTGGATAAAGATAGATCTAGTTTTGAGGCAAGACCGGTATATCAGATAGCCGGGTCGATATTTCGGTATTTGTTTTTTTATTTCGGCCAAATCGGCTATCTACCTCAATTTTGGAGAGAAACTATAAGACTTCTTTTATCTCTCTCCATTCATAAGTCTGCACTATTGAGTTTATCATTAACACGTTTTAAAGTTTATTCTTGTTCTATGACTTTGGCTGCAGCACACGCTTTAATAAGTGCTTGTTTGTTTGTCAAAATGAACAATATGAGTGTCTTTCATGAGGCTATGAAATGATTGTTTCTTGGAATAAAATCTAGCATCAATACACTGTGTGAAAGAGAAACAAATAGATGGCAAATAAAAGTTTAGCTTAAAGTTTTTTTTAATTTAAAAAATTTTTTTTTGTTACTATCGCACCCCAGCTCTGCTTTTAAAACTAACTTTTGAACATCGGCCATTGATAACAGTTTACAAAATTTTGAAATATCCATATTGGCATCAGCCAAAGAAAAACCCATATCGATCAATCTCTAACTGATATTATCATTGCGCAATAGATTGGTAAAGATTTTAGAGAAGGTTCTCTAGTCTGTGTGGCATGTGACTTATTTGGATATATTAAACAGACCAACAACTAAAAACGGAAATAAACAAACAATTAATAATGCAAAAGAATAGTTTATATGCCAGAATAATACATTTTGTTTTTGTTTTTAATAAGCAAAAATATGTTCTTGCAAGATCTTGCAAGGTTTGCTACAGATTTTACAATGCCAATATCGGCTCTGGCCATAATCAGAGACTCAAAACCGATTATTGACTGAAAAAAATCTATTTTGCCCATCTCTAATTGATGTAAAGAATAGCAAAATGTTCTTGCAATAAGTCTTCTAAATCGTCATCTTTTCTTTGTTAACACTTTATTATCATACACTTTTCTAATATCTAAAGTATTTATAATATTTCCATTTTTTTTTTCATTAACTTATAATCCTATTTTCCTAAATATAAATGTATTGTGGACGTACATTCAAGAGTAAATTAGTTTGTATTGCTATACCTAACGCTTTTCATTCTCCTAAATCCAAAAAATGCACTGTTAGCAATATTAGCATGATGCTGTTGTTAGCTTCCCAGTGACGGCTTAACTTGCTCGAGTTTGAAAGTTGTGCTTACAAATTCTTTGTGGTGAAAAAAAATTAAGTTTCTGATTGCTTACGCTAAGTGAGGAATATGTGGATTCTTGCAAAAAACTTTGATTAATACTAGTTTTAGAATAGTAAAAATCAGGTAGGACATCGGATTGTAGCTGTACAACTATAATCTTTCACACAGTAATTTAAAAAACATTTACTTATTTTGCAAATGTTTCAAGTGACAAGTCAGCCCCTCCTCCACTGCAAACACCACAGCCCTGTTTACTTCACAATAAGCTGGGTCCTTCTGTGTTCAACTCCCTTTGGCGATGTGTGTCATGGTGAAGGTAACCAAAGATGTCCTCCTCCTGTCTCTGCAAACCGGCCTGACTGGGTCCAGCACGGCCTGGGTCAACACGAAAGATCTAAACCGAATTACACTAAAAACAAGACAAGGCTTTAGAGCAGAAAGTCACAATTTTAGCAAATATCTTGATCTTTTTTTTTTTTTGCTAGTTTGTTAGTTTTAAGGCTTTTTGTCTTTTGTCACTTCTAAAACGTGAACACAATCCAAATTTTAATACATGGTAGATGCAATAAATATCGAAAAAAAAGTCTCAATTCAATAATCTTCCTTAATTGTGCTTAAGTAAACAATGTATTTTGATCATCTCAGAGGAAAATGTCAGTTTACTTTGATGATGTATTATGTAATTTGATGCCTCTCTCGTCTTACTTAAAAATAAATACAATTTTATTTAGTTTCTATTGCATTCATTCATCAATATTTTAATGCAATTATAAATTACAGATTATGTAATAAAGCCCTAGTCATGCAATATTCAATCATCCTTGACCACAGAAAACTAAAACATTTAGTGCAATCAATGGACAGACTAGAATAGAATAGAAAAACTTAATTATACAGATTCAAAGATGGCAGACATGTGTCTTTAGCTTGCTCAAAACATAGGCCAAATGTGACCCTTGAACCAAGTGTTGAAGAATGCACTCAAGACGACAGACTAAATCGTCCAAAAAAAAAAAAAAAAAAACTTTAAAATAACTTTTTATTGTCAAAGTTGAACAATTCTACAATCATAATCTGACAAACATGTCTCATTGTATTTTATCCCTGTTTTGTTGTGATTTTATTGAAAAGCATTGTGACTTTATCTGTGAAAAGTGCTATGTACTATAAATTAGGACTGGGCGATAAGATAAAAACCTAATATTTTCTTGGAGCCAGATCACGATTTAGATTTGATCACGATTCTTGTAAACTGTCTATTTTCAAATTGATTTTGAGGTAAATGATCTAATTTTGTAGAAAGTTCCTTCTTCACGATCTATGTCTAAATCAAAACAAGTGACCTTTTAATAATAAAGTTCCATTGTTGTTATAAAGAAGAAGCAGACTTGACTACTCTGAGGCTGAGAAAAGTAGGTCTGTATTTGAACAGAAAGAAAATAGAAATATAAAACTGGGAAATAGAAATAAAAAAACAACGATTTCATTAGAAAAGCAGATTGTCACAGGGATGAGCTCACAATTCGATTTTTATCATGATATTGCCAAGCCCTAATAAACATTACTTACTTACCAAATCTGATGCTTTGCAAACCTAAAACTTGCACTCAACACCTTAAAAGATCAGTGGCTCATCAAAATTAAGTCAATTGCAATATTGTCTTCACTGTCATACGAAGAGAAGGCAGAATTTTGTCTACGAGTCGCTCTTTCAAATCCCTACACCAGCGAGGACCATCACAAAAACGTAATTCAGTAAAATGTAATTAAGCTTAAGCGTTGGCATTTCAAAGTTGAAGAATAATAGGCAGACTGAGGTTAGGTCAAACTTAAATCTAGAGAAAAAAAAATACACAAAATTGCCACTTTGTGCTCTGAAAATAAATGGAGCAAACTCAATGTGCGATGCTAAATATACACACAAGGCCCAGTGCAGCCGTCGAATGTACAAATGTGACTTTCCAGGCCAAGGAACAAGACGAGCCGAAATACTAATTATAAAGCGCAGAAGTAAAGGTGTCGGTGCAGAGACTTGTGCGCAAAAACATTCTGAAAATATGCATCTGGCAACAGCTGGGCATGTCGGGACGGGCTGTTCAGGAGGAAGGCAACATGTGACCACAACAAAAAACGTGGAGGGAAAATAGAAAGTGCACAGTTGGATAAAGTTCAGTTTTTAGTTCAGAAGTTTAGACCTGAAGTTGGGGTAACTAACTTTTTTAGTTGGAAATGTGTCAACTTTATGTTTTCCACTAAAAAGTCTGTGATAAATGAGGCACTTAGTGAAAAAACAAGACCACTGAGTACTATTTGAACTGAATAATCTAATCATGAGCCAAATGCAGCTCTCTGATTGGCTGAGCTTGGGTGGGTAACTCTAGCTAGTAAAAATTATTTACACACTTTGAAGTGAACTTTTGTCTAAATAACAACAGAATTAAAGTCATATTTTTAATCTTCGCCAATATAAAATTCTAACAATTGAATAGCCTTAATGGACAGAATTTCCAGTAATGACAATTTCAAAAAACTTGAACTTTTCAGTTTATTGATTCAAGGTTGAAGACAAGTATTTTAAAGTATCAAAGCTCCAGAGCTGTCCGTTTTTTATACAGAATATTGTGTTTGTTGTTTTGAATTGAAAGATTGCGAACCTTTTCTCAGTAAATACATGTGGTTTTGGAGCGGATGGTTTTTAAAAGTTTAAACAAAAGCAAATCAAGATCGATCAATATGAAAAAATATATATGTGTTTATATTTTCCTCGAGAGCCCAGCAACTCTACTGCAATCTCCTTTCAAAACAAATGCTTTGGCCTTTTTCTTAAAGAAATTAATCTTTGTTGCAAATATGTCTGTGTATGCTGCATAAATCACAAGGACCATCAGAAAATGTTGACATGTAATTACTAGTAGGATTGGGACTTTTTAATTCAATGCAAATCATAAGTTGGATACATATTTCCTGCACATCGCTCAACATATTGTGAGCTAATATTCAAACACAGGGTAAATCCACAGTGGACTAGAGCACGAGGCGAGAGCTGGTCTGAGTCTGGAGCAGCAGGAGCAGACAGACAGACAGTGTGACCTCAGTGATAAGAAGATTGACTGAGCGACGACGAAGGCGACCCACAGCAGCTCTGAGTCTGAGGCTAATAAAGCGTGGGCGGCTCCCTATCCTGAGTCTGGGTCATGTGACTTACAGGAGAGACACCGAGGAAGGAGCTGACTCTGCACAGTCCTCATCCTCACGTCCAGGTTACTAGTGACACATTTTTCAGTTTTAGACGCAAAATATCACGTGAATTCAATTTATAGTTTAGAAAATCCACTATAAAAATGTAAAGTTATCCAGACTAAAAGACATAAAAACTTATAATAAATTTGACACTTATGAACCTGGACTGCTGCGTTAAAGCTGAAACCACTGCGCTGAACTTTGTTCTACAGACACTTGTATGTGATATAAAGAGCAGTGTGGAAATACAATTCTTCTGTTTTTGTTTTTCTACAACACGATCAAAGTTTCATTCTTGACATTGATTTTAAGGAGGGCTGTACTGTTGAAAGCATACAGGTAACATGCAAAATTTTTTCATAGTTTTTTTTTACATTTTCTCATTTTGGTCAGTAAAATATATGTCACTACTGTATTGAGGAAATTGTATGGGGTGGGATAAACATGCATCATATTGTACATGTATTGTATTGTTACGCTGGCAAGACCCAGCCATTAATATCCCCAATAGTTGACATGTTTCAGTCATTGTAATTATGAAATAAAATGAATCACTAGCCATCTTAAAACTCACACACCTTTACTACATGACGCATCTTTTATCATGACAAGTAACTGGCCTTATGTCTAAAGTAAAAAGTCAGTTTATCAGTGCAGTTAAGCTGAATTAGTCATGCACTATTCAAAAGCACTTGTTTTGAGGTTCATTTATCTCACATTTCAGGGACTATAATTAAATAAATAGTCTTCTATTTTCAGAAAAAGCTGATGCAGTCGCAAACACTGTGACTGAACAGACAATACAGCCACTGGGTTTTCATTTGTCTCACTGTGTCCTCTGCATATATTAAACATTCATCTGTTTTTGGCTGAGCAATGGGAAATAACAAATGAGAAAATGCTTATTTCTGACACTGGCTTATCAGACGGTCTGGAGGGAGGAATCGTTATAATAAGAAAACAGATGTGTGCCCAACAGTGCAATTAAAGACCCCGCATCTCACTGCAGCAGAAAACAACCCACAGAAGACGAGAGGTGCTAATGACTTCTATCAATGTTAAAGGAAACACAAGATTCATTATAGCATCTGAGGTTTGTGGACTCGTAAAGATAATTAAGGATTATTTATCAAGATTCAGAAGGTGTTTTTGTTATTAGTCAACACAAAGGAAATTCGTGACATTCATTACCGCAGTTATTAAACAAAACGCACCACAACACTCATTTTCAACTCCGTGTGACTGGTTATTTAAACTGTGTTGTTTATTTAACAACTGATGTGGGGATTAAACGAGTTTTTCACAACCCAAGTCTCACCCTTTTTTCCCCTCAATGTAACCTTGGTCATAATCTATTTTTTATGCTTTTTTTTGACATTTTGGTAAAACATTTAAGATTTTATGCCAGGGTATTTGCAGAGATCAATGTTAAATGTAAGAATTTTAAAGACCTTTTTACAACTACAAAACTTACACATTTTGACTTATTTGCGACTGTGACCTGTTGTATTTCACAACGCAGCTTCTTTTACACAAAGCTTATATGTTGCTACAATTATGAAAAGAACACATTTTATATGGCAACCTAGCATTCCACCTATTCTATCAACCAAAAAAAAAACACACTAGTGTTGTGTTATATTAATGAGAATATTAATATTTTCTGACAAAGTTGCAGCATCTGATAGATATTGCTTCAATAAAACTGTAAGACCTGTGCAGGAAAAAGACTTATAGTATAAGGTCTTGAATTCAAACTTTTCTATTTAAGACGTTTTTAGACTTCATCATCATTTCAAATTTATTGTACTGGATTAACAAGTGACCCATCAAACTATTACATGGCATGTTTAGCACCAGTGAATGACAAATGTAAGGTATATCATGATGAAACTAGTGCCAGAGTCCTATCAGTTCCCATGGGAAAAGGCTTGGCACACAGCCTCTGTTTACTTAAAAGACTATTACTGCACAAACCTGAGTGTAACTTTGGCTTAAACACACAGAACAGCCGGGCGATTTTGCCCCTGCCGGTCTTATACTTAAGCGCAAAGCGCAAAGAGTTCTCTGTGTTGGCCGCTATGAGCTCCAGAGAGCAGCTCCAGCTCGTGGCACGGCTGCTCTGCTTTGTCTGATGCCAGTTCAATCAGTGAACCTGCACAACATAACCGTGGAGCAGTGCAAGAAGTTCACTGGAAATAAGAAATAATAATAATAATCATATTTTGCCATCAATTCTAATTTTGTCAGTTATGTAGTTAGAAAAAGCCACGTTAAATGCAGTTATTGAATTAGGCAATATATTTGTAAAATAAAATGGATTCACTTTTTAGTCAGACTTGGCTTCAATAAGTTTGTTCTATGTTTTAACAATACAATGTTGTGTCGACCTAAACTTATAATAAAAATGATCCGATGCTCGTGGTAAGACTTACCTGAGAATCTTGATCCGTGCGTGAAAAGTTTATGAAAAAGCAGCGGCGTGTCCTCGTTATAATCCTTTTGAATGAGACAACTGCCGGTAAGCAGGCTCCCGGTCCCGGTGTGATGCGAGCGGAGGGTCTTTCGTGTGTGACCGCGTCTGCAGCCCCTGTACAGACGAGCGCAGGGTTGTGTCCACCTCGGGTCGGTTCTCTGGATGCGCGCCGTGGTCCAGGTAAAGCACAGCGCGGGGCTCTGGTCCAGACTGTGCCAAACGGTTCCGCGCTCTTCCTCGTGCTCACTCACAGTGGTCACCGGCGTAAAATTGACAGCCTCTGGTCAGAAACGTCCAGCGGCCTGGTGCGCGTGGCCGCGACCCGCGCTGACCCAAAAAGCGCTGAAGGGGCCGGACCTCACGCAGCACCGTGCTCTCCTGCTTTATCTCTCTGCTCTGTCGTGGGCAGAGCTGCATTCACACTTAACACTGTCTCATGTTCACTCTATAATCTAAGTCTTTTTTATATTAAGTCAACAGGCTTTATGTAAAAGAAAATACGTTTTTTTAGACAAAGTTGTTAAAGTTTGTCATTTGAATAGACTTTTACCAAATACATTTCTATTATTACACTTTTTCCCAAACTGAAGCTCTTGTAGTAACTTTTGCTGTGATATTAATGCACTGCTTACGTGTCACAGACATGACACGTCTAGGCCGTTCACTGAATGAAATTGTACCCCACACATCTGGCGGGCACCACACCTGCTTCACTCACGGCGTAGCTCTTGGAGAGAGCGCACTAGAGGCCAACAGAGGAATAACTGTCTTAACCGGTCTAAGCGGGAAGTCTTAAAGGGGCAAGATCGCCCTCCAAGAGTGTGACACCAATACATTAAATATTTTGAGAGAGTAATTAGAAAAGCTGTTGCTGTGTCTTAATTGCAAACACAGAGGCAGTTGTCTATTTATAGACGTGAGAAACAATTCACTGGAAAACTACTGAGATGCCAGTGGGAATGACCAAAGGATTGCCTAAAAAATGCAAAACAGGACACAAATGATTAGAAAGTCATCAGAGTCAAAAGATTCAGCATATTTTAGCTTCATTCTCAGCGTTACGTCAGGAGAAAGAAACACTTGTTGAAATGTCAATAAGAAGATTAAATATGCTCCAGCAAAACACACACTCATGTTTTCTAACCAGGCTCTCTCATTAACACGTCTTTGGCTATTCATAATTAACTATGTCTGGAGGCACTGATTCTTCTTGTCTACTGAAAATGTTTTGTAGTTTTAAACTGGAGTAGAAGCCTGCAGCTGCTCAGTAAATAAGTCATCACTGTGTCAGAACTGATGAAATAAAAGCATTATGTGCATGGCTATGTTTTAAAATAATATTACAAAACACTGAATATGATCGTGTGTGACAGTAGACGAGGTTAAAAATAGCTCAGGTCAACCTCAAATAGGTCTGACACACAAAGAAGAGCAAGTCATCAGGCTAGCTTCAGATATCTGCACCGCTAAGCTAACGCCAGTGCTGATGCTCATGTTTTATTCTGACTTACAGGCTAGCTTTTACATCTACTGCGTGATGGATAAACTACTGTATACCATGTTCAATGCTGAATTGTGATTGGTTTATCTATTTTCTTTGGTCAAAAATGAGTTATGTTAAGAGGAACTCAGGCCATCTTCTATTGTCTAAAAATCAGTTTGTAAAAAACATTTGACTTGGACACAGACAATAAAAACAGTTGAACCCTGATGAGTTACACATTTTGAGAAGAGGTGTAGCTACAAAAAGCACTGACATAAACCACAGAATAAAATTAATTAAAATAGTTATTAAGTCAAAATGTTTTCATTTACTCAGTCTCGTTTCTTGTCTGATCTTGTAAAACTGGATCTCGTCCCAGCCAGGCCTAACTACTGTATAATTATTTTATGTTGTACCATATCAACAGGGAGATTTTAATTGTGTTCACTGATAAAGGTAATAAACCTTTCCATGATACACGAGTTTGGCTACTTACAGACACTACAGTCGTTAAAATACTGGTCCCTAGTTGTAGCTTCACTTAGAGCTGCAGACTTGAACTAATCAAACGGAACTTGAGGAAATATGAATTAAAACCGCCTCATAAACCACTGCAGTAGAAAAGAAGTAGTTTCATTGATGACAAGTTTATTCCACGAGACCAAACAAAACAGGACAGTCATCAGTCGGAGGATGCCAGAACAAACTTGAGCAGCGTGTTGCCGTCTGAACACAGCTCTAGTGAGGATGTGTTGACAGCTCATTAGGAGTCCAGACTGTCTCGTCACACTGAGGGGAGTGTGCTTGCATAACAAAGCACTGCAGCAGTGAATGTTGTAGCTAAGCAGCTATCATCCGCCGGAGCGCAGGCCTTATTTGGCTCGGACAAATGTGAGGGGAACAGAACTGTCCCCGTTACTTGGAATCATGCGTCTTTACAAGAGCCGTAGGGATGTGATTGTGTTTGGATTCCAGAGTGGATCTTATGGTCCGTGTGCTGCCGCTAAAGGTGCTGATCCACTTTAACATTTGTAATAAAACTCAGTGCCCAAACATCCTGGTTTATGCCCTGCACAGCTGCACTGGCTGTCACTAGGCAGAGTGGTACAGCAGCATTCAGAGAGCTGCAGAGGAGGGAGGAGAGAGAGGAGAGGGGGAAGAGAGGGGGGAGAGAGAGAGCCAAGGGGGAGAGAAAGAGAGGAGAGAAATGGTGGGCAGAGAGAGAAAAGAGATAGGGAAAAAGAGGCGAGAGAGGGAGAGAGAGAGAGAGAACAAAAAGGAGAGGGGCAGAGACGAAGAGAAAAAGAGGAGAGAAAGGGGAGGCAGGGAGAGAGGGAGAAAGAGGAGATGGAGCGAAAGAGAGGAGAGGAAGGCAGGAAAGAGAGAGGAGAGGAAGCAAAAGAAATAAGATAGAAGAGGGTGGGGAGAGAAAGAAAAGAGTTGGAGATAGACAGAAGAAACAGAATAGAGGGAAAGAGATGGAATAGAGAAAGACAGGAGGGGAGGGGAGAAGAGAAAAGAGAGGAGGGAGGGAGAGTAAAGGAGAAGAGAGAGAAAAGGGCAATGACAGAAGAAATAGAGGGAAAAAGAGGAGGGAAAGAACAGAGAAAGAGGAGACAGTGGGCAGGGAGAGAGAGGAGAGATAGAAAGAGAGGAGAAAGGGAGACAGGAGAGGGGGAGAAGAAAGAGAGAGGATAGAGAGAGAAGAGGGAGAGAAATATGGAGGGAGAAGTGAAAGAAAAAAGAAAGGGAGCAGGGAGGCAGACAGCGGGAAGAGGACGGGGGAGCGAAAGGGCAAGACAATGAGGACAAAATGAGAGAGAACAAGAGGTCTGCTGCACTGCGGAGTCCATCACTGACATCAGGACACACAGGAGGCACAAACACACACTCCGGTCCAAATCTGAAGACTTCAAACTGTCTAGAACACTTTTAGGACTTGACACTATTAGATTCTGAGTTGCACTTGCCTTCACACTGTAGAAAAATACATAATCCATTCATGTTTAGTCTGTCGATCTGCCAAAAACCGAAAAAAGCTAAGACTAGAACACACAGGCTGTATTTACTTGCATTTATTTCCTTTCTAATAAAAAGTATTCATAATGAACCTGCAAACACGTGAAGTTACTGATCAAAGTGGAACCTGCAGACAGACAGTTGGACTCTGGACTTTACTGGACAAAGGGCCAAAAACAGCTGCTCCTCTCCAACATTGCACCTCAGCTCCAGATTCCACAGGCCGAGCATCAGCGTGGTCTGAGTCAGCGCTTTAACACACACACACACACACACACACACAGCTGAGCCCCTGGACTGTGGAGAGGGGAGGCTCCAGCTACGGCAGCCGCACAGGGACAAAAAAAAGAAGCCTCCGCACACTTGTGGTTTTGGCTTCCTGCACGAGCTCTTCAAACGGTAACTGGAGATGAACGACAAGAACATGAACATATGGTAAACACATAAGCTTCTTGTTTCATTGCTCCGGTTTTATCTCAAATACTTCCACATTATTCGTGCACTGTAAAGTCGAGGTCTAAACTACAGTGTTACGCAAACGCAAGAGACGAGACAAGCTTTAACATGCAGAGAACACTAAACAACTGCATTGATTTGATTGTGAACGCTCGGCAGAACGCCAGCACCTTGTTGTTCAATCCCAGTGTGTGAGTTTTGGATTGTAGAGTAATTGTATTGGCACATTTGACACAGACAACTTCAGGCTCTGAGAATGAAGTGTCTTCAAACTATGGCTAGCCTCACACCACAAATGTTTTTATTTTCAATCTTTTCTGTGTGAATTTCGTCAGGTTTCTCCTCATGTTTGGGTGAGTTTGCTCCATCAACCCAAAACATGCATTATAGATAAAATACGAAAGGTGCTGACCCAGCTCTGACCTAAATGTTGCCCCGAGGTCTGCCCTGGTGCTTACTGCTTCTGACAAGTTTGATCCAACTGAATGAGGACAAATTCCCATAGAAGGACAATGCCATGTACATAGCCCAACCACATTTGATCGCAACTATTTTCATGTTGATAATAAAGTCATTTATGTGCACATGGATAAACTGTATATCAAGATGTTCACGATTCACTGTAGACCGTTTTCTTGTTGTCTTGAGGTAAATAAAATAAGAAAGTTTATACTTCACTGCGATTAGAGCTGGGCAATATATTGAATTTCAGATAATATCGTGAATGTTACTTTCAACTAGATATGCAAAAATGTAATATCGAGTATATCGAGCAGTGAAAATACTGTAAAGGCAACAAGGAAGATCATTATCAATAAAAACCGATGCTGTGAACTTTCAAATAGACAAGGCCTGGGCAATTAGTCGAAAAATGGAGAAATCGAGATCGAATCGAATCAAACTGTCAATTATTTTGGTGTAGGCTTTGAATCGAAAGATTGAAAACCAATCTTTTGTCAGTAAAAACATGTGGTTTGGAGCAAAAAGCTGGGAGGCAGAATATAGATATATCATTTAAAAATATATATATTAAAGGCTTCTCCTTTTGTTTATGTTCAGAAATGCCATTTTTCTTTTGTTTTTGAAAAGGTTTGAAGTCTAAAGATTTGGACTGAACTGTGTGTTTGTGCCTCCTGTGTGTCCTGATGTCAGTGATAGATCTCGATTTTCAAGAGATCAGTCATAATGAAAAAAAAAAAAAATGTGATTAGATTTTTTCCAGGTCGCCAAGCCCTATACGTAGAGCAAGTTTATTATAACAAAAAAAAAAGATTCCTACATATACAACTGGAAAATTGAGCAACATTTTCTGAATTTGGAGTTGCTTTTTACTAAGATTTGCACATACAACAGTATATTTTTTTATATTTTGTTTTTTATTCCCAATTTTTATCTATGCTTGCAGTAAAAATCATACTTATTTCAAGCACTATTTCACATATTTAAGATGGTATTTTTCCAGTTTCGTATTTGTCTGATAATTAAACATCAAGCATTGTATGAGATGACACGTTTTAACACATTTATGTTGGACTGACAGATTATTGTCCAAATATCGTTATCCAGATACGACAAAAGAAATATCGAGAATATAATCATTACAAAGTTTGACCAATCAGAGAATATTGTCAGCATTTGAACAAACAACTGCATTAAATAAAGAAATGTAAATCTTTATATCACAAATTCAACAAAAGATGAGCTTCCAACTTCATTTTTATCAACTTATTGCCCAACCAAAAGTAGAGACCACAAAAATGTTTAATTTAAAAGCTATTATTATTATTATTTGATTGCAAATAATGGAGGTGCTGAACTGGCAACAACTTTATCTTTTACACAAGTTTATGGGAACATTGTGTAATCAAAATATATAAACATTCAACATAGTTTTAATATTAGACACTAGACTTGTGAGACAAACATGCTCAACTGGATTTCTTGGCATGTCTCTGTGCTGCTTTCAACACACAGAGCGGGAGAAAGGAAAGGAGAGAGAAAGGTGAAGACAAAGAAATGACATTAATAATTTTTATGTTTTTGTTTTTTTTTTCACTTTGTTATCAATAATCCCTTCAAACATGGTATAAAGACAGATCAATAGACCAACGTGGGAAGGTCTGTAATAGCAAATGTGTGTGTTTTGATTAAATCAGATACATTTCAGATAAAAAACGACAAATTAAAAGGTGCCATACTGATTATTTTATGATCTCAAAAAGGTGCAAAAACAGAATAGGAGCAAATACTAAACACAGCGATCTGATATTAACCCTAAAAGACACTTTTACAATGCATGTACCAGGGCAAAGCCCCATACTTTACATATTTAGGTGAAAAAATATTTTGTTATTACCCTCACAGATGACTGATGGATTTTTATTATCAGCACTCAAACAGTTACCTAAAACAATTTGTTGTGTTCATGTAAATGCACACAAGTATTATGAAGCATGTCGCTTAAGATGAACAACTTCTATCAATTACTATATAACTAAAATAAAACAAATACTGAAAGATAATAGTCACTAAAATGTGAATGTAACCACAAAAGGTTAGACTGAGCAGTGGCATTCAGGTCTCTCTATAAACTAAACATATAAAAGTCTTTACTACATCACTTGAATTTGTTCCTGTTTGAAGTCTAAATTCTTGTATCTGTTTAATCCATTCAAAGAACAGCCTTGGAGAGTGATGCTGAAGGAGTGGAGTGTTGTGTCTACGATACTGTGTTCATGTTCAAGGCTAAAGCCTGGAGCCAACAAACACTTAAAAATGTCCATGACTTAATCCAAGTCATGCAGATTTCTGATAAGTAGGAATTCATGATGACTTCTTATAGGTCATGCACCTTTTACAAACGCTGTTCCATTGTTAACTCTCAAACTGGACTGAATATAATCTCTGTATAATAAAAGTAAAGAACAAAAACTGAAATGTGGTTTGAACTTTTAAAAGTGAGAGGTAAATGAGAAAGTGTGTCAGGATTGATTTGCAGTAACGGCCTGGTGAAAAGAGGCCTAATGACCTGTGCTGTTCCTATGGGAGCAGAAAGGAAGCCCCGCCCCCCTGCCACGTTTTGATGACACATCACAATTAGCAGCAGCAGGCATTTCTCTGCCACAAAGCCCCAGACGGACTGAGCTGTGAAGCTAACCACATGGACAAAATCCACTCAACAATTCAGATTCATTATCCGAGGTAAACAAATGCACAGTGGTAAATCAATGTGTAATTGAGCAGTAACAAAAACTGTGCACTTAGCTCTTTAGCTTGATATCCCAGTCTTAGTAGAATTTAAAGGAAAGCTTCTGTATTTTTTATAAATTTAGGAAGTAACTGATGCATATGCAGATGAAAAATTCACAGTTTGTTAATTATAAAGCACAAAAATGATCTAAAACAACTTAGAAACGGAAACAGGTCCATTGACTTCCTGTTCAAAACTACAGAACTGATGAGAAACCCATTATAAATCACTATTTTTTTGTCATTGGAAAGTATCTGTATGACAGCTTTGAACATGGCATGTAAATACAAAGAAATGGGTGGGGATAGGTGCTAGGTGAGGACAGGGATTTGATGTGCACTGGAGCATCAGCTGCAGAACAACACAAGATTACTCAAACAAGCACCAATCATTCCAACTTTGGGTAAAGGAATAATGAGAGAACACTGTTATTACATGGCTAAAAACTCAGAAAAGTAGATTTTACATAATAGATCTCCTTTAAAAAATAGGTGTAAAACCCTTAATTTTTGATCACTTAAGCTTCAAATGCAGAACAACAAAGGACGAAGCAAACATGCATGAATAATGAATGGGGGTATCCTAATAGTCAAAAAACCAGAAAGTCTTTCAACATAAGCTGTCAAAGGGACAAAAAAAGAGGCGTTTTTCTCACCAAAATTAAAGGGTCTATTATAATATTATATAAACTGGTGCAACACACACCCCTAATTAAATGCCCTGGAATGCTGATTATTTGGTGGACGAATCAATACAAACAGAAACAAAGGATCCAGAAATGGTACACAAATATTGACAAGTTTAATCTACATGGTTTGTGGCTCTCAGGAAAAACAATTCATTCATCAACTGAGACATATTTCTACTAGTATTTAGAAGAAAAAAAATATGCTAAAAATTCCTAACCATTTTCAGCTGGTCAGTTTGAACTCTAAAGAAACAGCTTTACACGGGCCTCTCAACTATGCCGATTGTTTGGGGCGACAGGTCTGAACAATAGGAAATGCTCTGTGTGCTGCATTGTGAGCTGTGGAAAAAGAATGTCCAACAGAGCTTCCAAATTGTCCCGAGCCAACATGCGAACATCTGTCATGATCGAATCTGCAGGCAGGAAATAAACATGTCTTCACGCTTGTCTCACACAACAAAACACTACAAGATGTGGACAGTCGGTGACGCAGCTGTCCCACTTCTGCCGGTGACATCATGCACCTGATCGGTCGGGACTATAGCTCACAGAGTCCTTGTGGGCTTTCCTGTTCCCAGTGCCCGCCCTGACAAAGCCGGGCCACTCAGACAGGAAGCAGTACAACAACCTTTTCCTGTGCTAGCAAGGATGTCCTCAGGAACCAACAGGAGTGGACCGTAGCTGCTTCGAGTGGTTAGACAATAGGAAAAGGACAACAAAGAAATGAGAGATTGGGCTTAGGCCTTGTCCTTTCAAAGAGTGAAGAAGGTTGGCAATAGGACAAATAGATAGAACAGTGGGGTAAGCACTAGTGCACCAAACAGAAGGTCAATGTGTCCTTTGGCAAGACGTTCCAATAACAGTACATTGTCAGCTACAACAAAAAGCACGACCTCTAGTTAAGACAGATAAGATTGACAAAAAAGATCTTTCTATCTTTGCATATCTTAATGAAAATATGATTTCCTCTCAGACGTGCAATGAAATGGATGCCAACCCAACAGACAAATGGGGTTAAAACATATCTTAACAGGGTTCGTACACATTTGAACTGAAGGTTTTCCATGTCTTTTCCATGACTTCTCCATAACCAATCGCAACTTTTTCATGACCTTGTATAACTTATTCACCTATTTACATGTTTCAATCAATTTACAATTTTATAAACAGATTAAAAAGGATGCAATATTTCTACATATTCATGTGTGTAAACATCTGAAACGGTATACTTTCTGTTATTCAAGATGTAGTTTTTCCTCAGTGTATTTATTTGAAGCTGCAAATCAGGTCTTAATTCATCTAATTTAGCATTCTAAAAATGTTTTGGGCTTGATGGATTTGGAGAAAATAATTAGACAGCAGTTTAATCTAATAATATAGCTTTAATGGGTTTAATTTTGGTTTAAACCCAAAATATTTGCAAATATTCCCAAACTTTTCCAAAACCAAGGGCTGGAAACATGATTTTAAATTTCCATGATTTTTCCAGGTTTTCCATGACTGTACAAACCCTGCTTTAAACTTATTAAAGATTAGACATATACAGATGTGAAAATGTTTGTAAAAATGCATTACAAAAGTGAGAAAATACTACATTTTTCATATCTTGCAAACATTCACCACTCAAATTTGACCATCTGCAAAACCTTCCAAGAAGCCAGCCAATTTGTCGCGTTTCTAACTAGTTGCTGCAATAAAAAAAAAAAAAGTCTTTTGTGCTTGGACAAGACGACGTTTACATTATATTATCTATTGTATGAAATGCGTTCTGTCTGCTTAAGGCTACCGTGTCCACTCGCTGCTTGCCATGTCAAATAAACAAAGTATTTACTGCATTCCTTGGACAACACACTGGATGTTGGATCTTGCCCCAAAGCGGAACTTACAAATAGATGTGAAATACTGATTTTACAGACAAATCATAAAACTTTTACAGCTGCTAATATTCACAAGTGACTTCAAAGTGTCGTAGTAGGGTCGTTTTATGTCCATTGGTTATGTAATCAACAACATAAACAAGACTAGACACTTTATAATACAACAGTTGACAGCTTGATTTGAGAACAAACTTCAACAATTTAAAAGATATTTGTAATGATGAGAAAAACCTTTGATTTCACAAATTTATACCAGTCACGTCCTCTCTGGTCTGTGCGTTTCAAACTAAATATTCAATACTCAAACTTATCATCATTTATAATAGTAGCAGTTCTTTGGCGGTTTAAATTTGTGGTTTTGTATTAGTTAATATATTTTTGTAGTAGGTCTTTTTAAAACTGTTCAGATACTTATCTAGTTATGATAGCAATTTTTGTATCTGGTTTTCAATACTTTTAACAACCTTATTCTGTGCACTGCCAAAACGCCTTATTCGGCAAAGACTCCATACTAGTGTTTAAAAAGTCCTGAGCCAATGGGGGCGTCCTGCCAGAGAAAGGCCCGTTTGGGTGGAGCTCACATCAGCTGCGGGCCAACAGCTGGAGCCTGCAGGCAAAACCAACACTGAGCCGGGATAGACGAAAGGTCAGAGAACTGTGTGGCGTTTGCCAACTGTGACTGGCATGGGTGCTCCGTTTCATTCAGCCGCCCCGGGACAGGAAGAGGATGAGGCCAAACAAAAAGCAGGAAGTGGGGATGGGAAAACAGGAAATGGGGAATTTCAGAGATACAAGGAGGTACGAAGATTACCTCATGCTGAGATTGCAGCGGAATTAACACGAGACAGGAAGAACCAATTTGGTGATTATAAATAGTAGAATAACCCAGACTCACCAATCTGACAAGTGACGAAGAAATAATGAAAATGGATAATGGGTGTAAAGTCAATGAGTGAAAAAAATATAAAATCCACAAAAGAAATTGTGTTTGTGTTGTTTAATGTTTGACTTGGGCTCTAACAATTTGCTGAATGTCTCTCTCTGTCTGTCTCTCTGTGCCTGTCTCTCTTTTTTCTGTCTGTCTCTCTGTCTCTCTCCCTGTCTGTCTCACTCTCCCCCTGTCTCTTTCCCCCTCTGTCTGTCTGTCTGTCTCTCCCTCTGTCTCTGTCTCTCTCCCCCTCTGGCTCTCTCTCTCCCTATGTCTGTCTCTCTCTTCCTCTGCCTGTCCCTCTTTCTTTCTCCTTCAGTTTTTCTCTCTCTCTGTCTGTCTCTCTGCCTCTGTCTGTCTCTCTTCTGTCTCTCTCTCTCCCTGTCTGTTTGTCTCTCTCTCTTCCTCTGTCTCTCTCTTTCCTTCTGTCTCTATCTCTCTTCCTCTGTCTGTCTCTCTCTTTCCTTCTGTCTCTCTCTCCTTCTGTCTGAAAAAGAAAAAAATGTTTTGTCTCACATAACCAAAACACTCAAATCTATTTTTATGGAATCCATATTTTCAACACTGTTTTTTCATTCAGTACAAAGTCATGAGTAAAAGGTACAGAATTCATCTTACGACTTGGGACATTGACATGCTCCTTGCATAAGCTCTGCTGTTGTTATAAATAGTCAAACTGCAAAATCACCTCTCTATTCCAGTCACAATACACCGTTTTATGGATTGAAAACATTCCCTGACAACAATGACAGTTCTGGATTTTCCGAAGCAGCTCTTGCAGCAAAAACTAAGATCATGTTGTGATATGATCTTCAAAAGTCTTCAAACACAACTGCAGCACCCTATACGTTTTTGAGACCCGAGTGACAGTCTTATTGCACATACGATACAAGTGATGCAGGAGCTCTTAATGCCTGTACTATACGTGCGGACGGCATCAGGATACAGTGTACTTCCCCGGGTTGGTTTCCCCTGTGGCTGCGGGTCATGGTGGGGTCTCTATTTCAACCCAAATGAGGTCACCAAACCAGTCAGAAAAGCAAAACCCAGTGCTATGCTCGCCTTCCTCTCTGTGGCTCACATACATGATCCAGAGTGAAAGGGGAACATGGCCGCCCCTTTATCCTGCAGGGTGCCGCTGTATCCAGGAGGCGCGCTGGGCCCGAGAAGTGAAGGTAATTCGAGGGTTTGCGTGTGAGCGACTTGACAAAGGTGGATCACTCACAAGCTTGAGACGGCTAAGGTTTCACTGACTAGGCCCATCTTCAACCATTTCTCTGTATTCTGGGATTTAGCCGTTTGACTTTTAATGAAGCAATTTGTAAAAGCAGAGGCTGAGCTCTGGAGACTTTGTATATAACTAATAATCTAACTAATTTTGATGTTATAATAAAAAGTACATGTAGGTCTATACTATTAGAGCTGGACAATATATCGATATATATCATATATCAAGATCTTTACTCGTCAAGATATGAATATGACCATATTGTATATATTGAGATGATTTTATAATTCTATAATTTTATGGAACTCCTTGTTTCCATGAAGATATAATTGTTTTTTCTGTAGTGTCCCATGATTGGCCTGTTTCCCAAAGTGTGGGTCACAAGCCATGAGGTGGAGGTGGCAAATGTATTACAAGATACATTTTAAAAATGTTCAATATTTTACATTGAAAACAGTGTATTTGAGTAAAATTTGGACAAATAATACAACAAACTATATCAATGTTTCAGTATCAATGTGTTCAGCAACAGTAGTGAGATGCATGGCTAGTTTAAAGACCTGGCTTAGAAAAAAAAAAAAAAAAAAAGAGTTTTTCAACTTGGGATGCGGCATAAACTTGTAAACTTTAGCATAGATTGTTTTTATCTACTTACTTCATCAAATGCTACAAAGATACAACAGAAGCATCTCCATGGAGACAAGCAGGTGGCAAACCCTCGACCAACAATGCAACAAAGTGTAGTTTTTTTGTTTGTTTTGTTTTTTTTTCTTTACAGATAAAACAGTATATCAAACGAGAACAAAGTGAGGAAGTAATTTAATAAAAACTGCATGTCACACACTAAGTCCATAATAGTGTAGATTAAAACACCATTAACACGAGCCATCTGATCCAAATCTGCTTTTATGAGCGAAAACAGGTCTGGGGCCAAAAGTGTCTCTGGACATGTTTAAAGGGGAAGGTGTTTAATGCAGAGGGTGTTTAATGCTCTAACATTATCACATCATCTTCAACAGGTGCACTTCTGTTGACACTGGCCAGGAGCTAAAACAGACCTCGCTAGCAACCGAAGCCAAGCCTGGAACAACAACAGGAGGCCGTTTCATTGGGCATATCAAGAATGACAGGGCAACAAAAAGCACACTGCCCACAAAATCTTGGGTCATTCTTATAAAGAGAAAAATGGTACAATATTGAGGGTGTTGAAGACGTCAAACTTGTAAAAGGGCGTTTATGCCTTATGCAAGAATCTAACTGACGTGATGGCGAACACAAGTTATTGAGTATTATAAATATCCTCCATAAGAAGTAAACTTCATTTTAACTGGAAGTGAAGCAAATTTTAGATTTACCTCCAAGAATGAATGTGTGTGACTGTTACTAAGGTAAATTTAAATGCATAGAGCAACTAAAGATCATTTTGCTAATTGATTAGTTGGGCGATTATTCTTTCTTCTTTATCGATCATTTGTTTAGAAACGCAATAATTATACAAATAATAGTTTGTCCCAAACAAAGCTCAAGTATTGTTAGTTGAAAACAACATGGACAAGATCCTTTTTTCCAGGTCATTACACTCAAATTGACAGATAAAACTTTATGGGATGCACGAATCGATACTAGGATCGGATATTGGTGGCGATCCAAGAAATTTAGCTGAATCGGTTTTCGGCTCCATGATAATGGTTCAGCTGAAATCCTAGTTGTGCCTTTAAATGCGCATAATGAAACTGTTTTACTGGCTGATGTTGATCCAGAAAGTCTCATAATGTTTGACATTTTACTCATAGTAAGTTGTTATGTTGTTCTGTTTTGAAAAGAAGAAAAGATCTATTTCAGTCCTTACATTAGTATTGGTTGATACCAAGTATCAACAGATAAGACGTGCTTTGGGACCTACGTACTGACTAGTTATCGATTATTTGGTTACTAATTAAGACAGCCAATTATAGCCAAATACCAGCATCACTTTGTTGGAGCGTTGATTATTCAACGTGCCGATTATAGTATTTATTTGCCAGGTTTTAGCGCTCATTTTAATTTAGTAAACAACAAAAAATGTGAGAGAGTTGTCTTGGCAGAGACATAATGTTTGTCTTCTGCTTGTACGATCATTATCATTAAAAACAACACAATTCAATTTAAATGCCACTACTTCCACATGTAAAAGTAAACTCACTTGGGACTTCTACACAATTTGAAAATCCAATTCATTCAGTTCAACCTCGGGGTCTCTCTGGATCTCATTTCAGCTCGTTAACGCTAACATGAGAGGGCAAGGGACTCTCCACTCGCCTCTCCGGAGGAAAAGGGACGTATATATAACAAGCTGTCTCTCGGGACTTCCAGGACAAATACGACGCCCGCTCCCATCTGCAGCTTGTGTTGTGTCTGCTGGACTTTACACTGTCAACACAAGGAAATGTCACTATTATGATGTCACTGTAAAAGTCAGAAAACGGGCTGGGTACAGGACATTGATGTAAGACGAGGCAATAGTGTGACACAGGTGGGCATGGGCGAATAAAGCCGCCAAACAGGACGTATGGGACGGAGGGAATAAAGGAGGAAAAGGCCCTAAATCCAGAAGTTCAGCAAGGCACGGCCCGCTTTGGCACGTTTTACAAGGTGGTCCAGATGGTGCTGCCTGGGCACTTAGCCGCAGCCAAACGCTAACACCATTTGAGTGTTTTACTGCCACACATGCCAAAAGGGTGACTACTGGAAGACACAGCGGCGCACAATGCTGTTTTTGGTCAAGTCGATCTTTGCTCCGAAACAATAAGTTAACGAATGTCTGCATCTTACTTCACCAATATCATCAGAACATCCCTCCACTTTCTTTGTAAATAGATTTTGGTGACTCTAATGTGATGGTCAATGTAAAATGTATAATGCAGTGCAACAGTTATGATTAAGTTAATCAACCCGGGTCTGGGCAGCTGTGGCTTTCGTCTAGAGTCGTAACTTACCACCAGCAAGAGTGAATGAAGACTGAATGAATAATAAACAAAAGTGAAGCAACGCTGAAAACAGAAAAGCACTGTAAAAGACTAATCAATATATTTTACAGCACTTTAAAGCCGTTATTCTTCTGCCATTGTACATTAAACACAAATGCAATATTTCTAATGGAGTACAATGCTATTGGGTTGTCAAACTTATATATACTGAAACTAGTAAAGAAACTAGAAACTCATTTGAACAAGTATCAATACTAAAAGAAGAACTAGTGTTGTTTAAAAAGAATCAAGCATTTTCCTTGGTATCGAGAATAAAGTTTGAAACTTTAGTATCATGGCAACACAGGCAGGCTATTTCTCTAGATTGAGCATTTAAAAAACCTCTTCTAAAACATAACACGACTTTAAACAACATGTCATGATGGATCAATCGAGTTAAACGCAAAGAGCAGCAAACTTCAGGCACCAACTAGTTCCCAAAGACTGACAGCCGAGATCAAACATTCAGGTCTGCATAGATAAACAGACAGATATTTATATTAAAGGTTACACTTCAGTCAAAAACTGTTACCCAAGAATGTCCTGGCACACTTGTCTGCCTTTCCCTGTTTCATATCCCGCTCTATTATTAATTCGCCTCAATACTTGTCTCCTCTGTGTGGGTTTTAAAAAGATAGGCAGGCCAAGTAGGCATGCTCCGGCAGCAAGCTGGGCCTCTGCGTCAGGAACAGGGGGGGAAAAAGGTGAGTTGTTCACATTCCTGCTTCATGCACAAACCAAACCCTGGATGTCACAGGCTCTCGCAGTTGCACCATTGACAGAGCTATTAGTATGTGTGCATGTTTGTGTATGTGTGGTCCTCTTTCACCTTAACTTTGGCTTTTCAGACCAAGCAGCAGGAATTTTAGTTGCATCTAAAGCAGCATCTAACGCTTTATGTAGTAATTGATTTTAGCAGAAGTTAAATTATCTGTCAATGGATAAGGCTATTCTTTCTTGATTTGGAGGACACTGAATGTATTTTCTTACTTATAAGCTAAAAGAGTTATGATTTTTTGTAATAACAATATGTGTTTCCCAATTAGAAGTACAAAAGACTTTTATATAACATCTGCTAAACTCAATCCTATTTCATGACAATTTAACTTGCCTAGATATCATTTTTTGCAGTGAAACAACTATTTTCCATCAAAAAAACATATTACATAAGTCTACTGTCATTTTGAAGCATCTGACAGGTTTTGAAGTCTGTGTACACACTTAAGTAAACAATTATTCACTCAGTAAATTACTTTTCAATTGATAGAATAACCGATTATATGCGAATAATCTCTTAACTTGTTGCAGCTCTAGTCATATCTTAATCAAAACTTCAGATGAAATCATTGCCTCGATTTTCATTTCGTAGCTGTATCAGATAAGGCGGCTAAGCTAGGTTATCAACAAGCCTTTTAACCTACACACACCCATGACAAGAAAAACAAACCAAGGTATTCAAAGCAGGGCTGAAAAGACAGACAGAATGTTGTGTCAGTGGGAAAGTAGTGCGTGGACCCAAATGGAGCATGTTTCTGAGAGCTTTCCTGGCTTCGAATCAAACTTTGAGTGGTCCAAAAGCTTCTCTTTACCGCCGCTATGTTATTGTGTCACCTATTCAATTCTGCTCCCGTCTGTCTGTGATGTTTTCCATAACATATAAAACAAAAGTAGTGCATCACTTTCATTTACACAGCTTTAAGGAAGGCTTGACAAGAGGCCTAAGTGAGCCCCACTGCTACTATAAAAGGAATGTGTTTGGGAAAAGGGAGGAGGGCTACCATTACCAAACAATTCAACGCCTTTACAGCAAAAATACATCTCCAAAACAGCCAAACACAGTGTGGTAACCTTACCCCAATCCAAAAACTCCAGGATATTCTTCTCTCTTCTGAGTGGGGAGTTGTTGCACTCATCGTAGAGGCACACCAGGATATCCAGCAATGTTTCAACACTCAGGCAATGGCCATTGGATTGAACTGGCCCGTCCAAAATGAGCTTTTCCAGCTTTTTCAAACGCACCTCTCCAGACATAATTATTCCCTCTGTTTGGAACTTATTATAAAAAGAATAACAATAAAAAAAAGAAGTGAGGAATGGCCGATACAAGTAGCTGCTCCAGGGCCTTGTTGTAGTTTGGGTTGTGTGGCGTTCAAGCTCCCTTCCTCAACTTGTCCTGGAAAATAAAAAGAGAGAAAAAAGTTTGCAAAAGCCGCAGCTAATCCCACATAGCATTCGCGTTACATTTCTTACATAGACGCAAACTACGACACTTTCCCATTGTGTTACCCCCGAAAAGAAGTGGTCATCGTCCGAGATCCAAGCGAGCAGCCTGCCCCGAACCAGTATTTGGGAATTTATAGCGTCTCTTTGCGCAGTTTATCGCTCTCACCCACGTGGAAATAGTCCTTAAAATGGCAAATCAAAGCCAGTCGAGTTGTTTTAAAGGATATGCGGCGTTTTCCATTCTTGCAGCGAGCCGAAAAAATGCAGGGCAGATCTGCAATGCTTACAAAGCCCGAGCAGCAGCGGCAGCACCAGCGCCCCTCCTCTGCTCCAGGAATGAAGGGCGACACTGGCTTAGTTAGCTGTTAGCATTAGCATCGGAGCTAACCCAGCAGCGAGGCGGCATTAAACGTCACTTTTTACCGTCTCTCAAACACATTATTGCTCGTTTCTGCATCGGAATTGCCGAATAAATGCAAACCTGTCTAAAAACGCACAAATATACTCTCTTTCACGCAGTTCCCGATGTCCAAGTGGAAAAATATATCCTTGTTACTGCTTTTTAAATCCCATTCTCGTCCACCACAAGCCGACTGTCTGTGGAGTTTGGAGGAGAGTTTTTTTTTTCCAAAGGAGCGAGACAAAATGCGGGCTTTTCCTGAAGGTTAAGCAAGGGGTTGTAAAATGTCAAGGGGAAGGGCTGCTTTGTCAAGTCTTCCAGCTTATTCCAAAGACGGGACACAGCCTAAATTCCCCGTGTCCTGTCCTTTTCCTCCCCCGCCGGTCGGACGCTTCTTGCCGTGTCTTTGCAGCCTGGGCCCAGAGACTCTGCATAGGTAGAGATAACACAGACAACAGATTCAATGACTACGCACTGGATTGGAAAATTATGAATGAAAGATATGAAGATGGAAAATCCCAAAACACTGATTGGGCTGTTGTCATTCAAGACTTAAACATGAATAGAAAGAAGTTTTACAACATATTATTAATACTTTCAGACAATAGAAAGATTGAAAAAAGGAAAGAAAATGTTAATTCAAAATAAAATAAAATAAAACAAAATAAAATAAAATTAATTGTCAAAATTAGGCCAAAATCCAAATATATATAATAATTTTAGCTTTCTGTTATATTAGAAATATTGGTACTTTTATCCATTTAATAAATATATTTCCTATGTATGCAATGCTAAATGAACATGAACAGGGACAACAAATCTAACCATATTTATTTTGCTAAGGGTCTTCAAGAGCATCTAAAATGCTAGTAGACAATTTTATTTAATCTTGGTGGTACTAGGAAATCAAGGAATGTGATTACTACAATGTTAGAAGATCGGAATCTACAATAGTTAGACCTGAATGCTGTATTTGGAGGCAGAATGATTGAAGTCGAATGTTGCTTAGGGCCTCTTGTACTAAAGTAGGGGTGTCAGACTGTGGCCTGGGGTCAAATGCAGCCCCCAAGATGATTTCATATGGCTCTCGGGATAATTTCTGATTATTATTAATAGTGCCCCCTTGAACTACAGGTCCTAGGATACACTGCAGCCTAACACTGATAGGCCAGACTGAATGACAAGCTAATATAAAGGCTTATATTGCTAAAATGCAATGCAGCAATTTTTTTCTTGTAAGGACAGTCTGCACAATATAATATAATGCAACATAATGTAATTTGTTACTGTATAAATCTGGACATACGCTCAGTGTGATATATTAAGCTTTATAATTGCCATTTGAATACAACACAGATAGACCTATATTTTAAAATGCGACCCCCATCAACTCCAATTGATTAAATTTAGCAGTAGCACTGCTAAGATATTCTTTATCTTTTATTTGTTCTACAATGGGGAAATTCCAGTGTTGCAACGCACATTTTAAGAACAGCAGGGAAAATAGAAACATGCTATTAAACAAGATATTAGAGAGAGAGAGATAGATAGATAGATAGATAGATAGATAGATAGATAGATAGATAGATAGATAGATAGATAGATAGATAGATAGATAGATAGATAGATAGATAGATAGATAGATAGATATACATAAAGTTATGATAGCTTAAACACTCTTATTTACAATAAGTGTTTGTTATGTAGCCTATTTCATTACATTTGCTCATGACTGAAAGCCTAGCTTCCATAAAGGAAGTGGGATTGGCTGTTCAGACACTTATAGTGCGTTCCAGTGGTACTCGGAGCTCGGATCTTTTGAGTTCCAACTTGTAAATTCTCACTGGAACAGCCCTCAAACTCGGACTTCTCGCTCGGATCCTCGGAGAGAATTTCAGCGTCCGAGGTAGAAAATGGAACATGGCAGCGCCCTGCGTTTTGAGAAAGAAAAACCTCCGACAGCTTCACTACTGATCGTGCCTGTGTTATTTTGTCTTTAGTTTGTCTCTACAGTTCACTCGCCTCTGTGACTTTGCTCCTGCGCTGCTTATGCGCGTCTGCCGTTATAAACCTGCCGTTTTGTGCTGCAATGCTAATGTTGCTAACGGCTACACGGAGCTAATGTAAACAAAAGCAGATATTCACTCTGTTGCGATGTTTTACAAACTGCAAATGTAACAGCAATGTCCGAGTTGATAAACTGACATAAAGAGATCTGTATTTTGGCTGTATTGGGCAGTTTCCAAGCTCTTTATAACTTTATTGGCTCATTACTGTAAAAGTAATCCGACTTAACCACTGGAACACACAACACATAGGAGAAAGCATCATTCGAGGTCCGAGTTCTGACCTCCGAGGACGACTGGAACGCACATACTTTTCCATTTTGTTTATGGCTTGACTTACATAAATAAATTGCCATTTACCGCTAATACTGGATAGATTAATGTAGATATGATTAATATTAATTTATTAATAAAGGTCTGTAAACGTACTAGCCTATATGAAATAAATACATTTTATTTCATTTCTCTCTTTCTTTTGAGATTACTTTTTAATTTGGCGATTTTAGCTAACAAATTAATTTTCCTTTCCCTTTTTATGCAGCCACCTCATTTTTATTGCTGCGTTGTGCATATCTCCATCCTCAATATTACACAGCAATAAAAAACAAGCCATAAAAAAAGTTCCCATTCTTCAACGCATGCGCACTAGTCCGCCATCTTTGCTTTCTGTGCCTGCCTCGGTGATCTCTCCGCCTTTTGTAGAGTCTCTGGTGAATGCTGCAGGCAAAATCCCAGCTCATCATCATGGCGCCCGTCACAGCATCTGCTACACGGAGCGGCGGGTGCACGGACGGGTGGTGCAGGCGGGCGTGAGGGCGGCGGAGGGGGCTCAGGGACTGGGCTGTGAATGGAAACTGCGGGTTGTCTGTCTGTCGGGCTGCTGGTGCTGTGAGGAAGAGGAGACGGAGGAAGAGGAGGACACTTCTCAGGACTTAAAGGAGAGAGACAGGTGTTGCTTAAGAAAATACTGAAGTTTGGTGGTTGAAGTGAAAGACATTGAAGTGAAAGACATTTGACGTTGAGACATTTGGTTATCAGTCAGTCATCACTGTTATAGTTTTAGCTGTGTAGTCTGAAATGAATAATGATTGGCTGTGCTTAGGTGGTCCTCTTCAACTTCACTTTGCAAGAAGTGTTTTTGTTGTTGATTCATGTTGATGTTAAAGCTGGGTTGGATAATTTTTACACTGCAAACATGATTTAGGTTTAAATCTGGCAACTTCCTTTCATAAATGTAATGTAATAACATGTAATCATTTTTGGGTGCAATTTTGGCTTAAAAAAACAAACTCTTTTTACAAACAACAAAGTGAAACTGGAATTACCCACCCAAGCTCAGCCAATCAGAGCGCAGCATTCAGCTCCTGATTAGAACTAAAGTACTTTATTATTCACTTCAGACTGTACTCAGAGGTCTCTATTGTTCACCATGCCCTGCATTTGTCATACATTTTTGTGTAAAGTTTACTTATTTTTAACAAAAAAAGTTAGCTACCTCAACTTTAATCATGTGTGAAAGGATTAAGGAGAGGAAATTGTTCAATTTAAAACCTAAATTGTGTTTGCTTTGCTGTGAAATAAACAGCTACTCCACCTTTAAGAAATATTAAAACAAAAAAAAGTATTTGGAGAAGCAAATACTCAAGTAAGGCCTCAAAAACATCACAATGACAGAAACCTGCCTTTCGGTCATGTCCATTTTGGGTAAAAAGTTACACGAGGTGTCTTTAAGAGTAACTTTTACTTTGAAGTTGGTCTAATTGGAAGGATAAAACCTGTAGAGAATTGATTCCAAAATAGGAATCATGTTTGAAGTAGCAGTGCAAGAAATACAGATGCTTAAATAATCATTTTTGTTATTTAAATTTTCTCACAGTGAGAATATGAACAAATTTTTTTCCTCAAGTACAATTAGTGCTGTAGTTATTTAGTTGTTTAGTTCAATAATCAGTCGATGGAGTTGTAGTCGATTATTTGAATTTGTATTAGTCGATTATTTAGGACCAACATATTGGTCCAATCTACCTTTTGAGATATCAATACAGTGTTTAAGCAAACAATAATATAATAAACTGAACAATACATTTTTTTCATCAGTGTATTCTACTTAATTTGTAAATAGGCCTATTTTATAAGCCATCAGTCACCATATTTCAATTGTTATCAAGCTGAAAATAACCTAAGAGCTTAACTATTGACTAG
Organism: Mugilogobius chulae; assembly: GCA_038363315.1. NCBI lineage: Eukaryota > Metazoa > Chordata > Actinopteri > Gobiiformes > Gobiidae > Mugilogobius > Mugilogobius chulae. The sequence goes on along the minus strand of CM076405.1, from coordinate 27,286,348 downwards.
CTTGAGTTTGTTGCTTCAAAATAGATAGACTACTTGGGAAAACACAACTTGTTCCAAACCACAAAGTTATAATACAACACTTATTACAAAGATATTTATCAACTACAACTCTATTCTGGTAAGGAACGCCTCTTCTGTTCTGTTTTTTTATGGTGCTTATGTAGACGATAGAATATAGAAGAATCACTAACACAAAAATAACACTGTTTTTTAAATTTTTATAACATTAACATCCTATTGCCAATTAGAAGTATTCCAAAGCCTCAAAAAGACAATGCTCAAGTCAATCTGTGTCTTTAAAACAGTTTACAGGCTGCAAACACTACAAAAAGTGTAGTTTTTTTTTTTGTCAGAAAAGCATCTTTGAATGTCCAGAAAAGTGCTATATAAATAAAATGTATTAATATATAGATTTTAGTTTTTTTTATTTACATGCAATAAAAGATCAAGGGCAGACATTGACCAACACAGACTGACTTTAGAGCTTTATGATTTATATTTCCAATACTTTTTTAAAAACAGAATGGTCCAGGAGAAGAGTGTTTGCTTGTTTTGTTTGTAAAGAAAAAGTGACTTGTGTGTTTTGTCTATCAAATCATGTAGCCTTCTCAATAAACAAATGATTACAAGAGCTAGCTTATAAAGTACCTGTAATTATTTTTCAAATACTCATTGTTTTGCTTGAATTAGATCATAACTTTTATTATTATGCTGTTTAACGACTTAAGTAATTCTAATTTTTGGGTCATTTGTAAATATTTGCTGCTCTGACTGGGAATGCTGGTTATATTTTATGAAATGGCGCCATCTATTTGTCATAAGTGGTTACATCTTAATATACAAAGCAGCTTAATTAGATGATCAATGATATTCCTAAAATGTAATGCAGAACTGAAGACAAAAACATACGAACAAACATATAATTGTCTAAAAATATATATTTGTGCTACTGTGTGGGATTAAATTTTTTTTTTCAGAGTTATTGTCTTGTCTTTATTGCATGTGTCTGATCTCCCATGACATTTTTAAAATCTTAAATCTGCATTGTTTTCATCCAACTGCCTCTCAATAAGATCAGTGTGTCCTCATGGATGTGTTTATAAGCTCACAGTCTCTTTCTCAGTTGTTTTTTATTTCTTTAACATGCAAAGTTCAGTAATATGTCTGATGTTTTAGGAACTTTGAGAGGACCGAGCCCGGCGGAGGAGACATCTGCAACTTCAGAGCCAAAACTGTCTGGAACTTGAAGGTACGGCGAGTTTCTGAAGACTGTGTAAAAACTCTGAGAAATGAAGTCACTGATTAGAGGTGGGTAGTAATCTTTTAATTCTTGAAAATACTTGAGTAGGGCTGGGCGATATTGACAAGAATGAATATCTTGATGGGTGCACGGTAGCCAAGTGGTTAGAGCTCTGGCTTCCCAATAAGGAGGTCGTGGGTTCGACTCCCGGGTCGGACCATATCAACATCTCACGATCTCTCTGGGTGGAGTTTGCATGTTCTCCCCGTGTCACCATGGGTTTTCTCCGGGTACTCCGGTTTCCTCCCACCTCCAAAAACATGCATGTTTAGGTTAATTGGGCATCAATGTAAATTTCCCTTAGTGAGTGAATGAGGGAGTGAATGTTTGTCTGTTTAACCCTGCGGCAAGTTGGCCACTGTCCAGGGTGTTCCCCGCCTAAGGCCCAAAGTTACTGGGATAGGCTCCAGTCACCCGCGACCCCTAACGGGATTAAGCGGTAGAAAATGAAATGAAATGAAAAAAAAACATCTTGATCATGTTTCTCGATTACGATATTCAGACGATTTTATTTCAAACCAAGCATCAAGCATGTCTTTAGATGTTTTTGTTGTTGACTGGGTTGACTTTAGACGAGCTACCAATTAATTAACTGACTACAAGCAAAAGTAGCCATAGTGTCTCAATGATCTGATTAACTACTCATAAAGAAAAACAAAAAATAAAAACAACTAAATAAGATTTTCAGAATAAGATGGTTTCCGAATAAATGTAGTAAATGTAAATGTATTGCACACCTCTATACTTGAGTAAAATTTGCGGTGACAATAATCTTACTTGGCTAAAATGTTTGGTTCTCTAGGAATGGACCAGTATGAATTTATTGAGCTGATATCTGGTCTCAGTAAATGTCAAAAAAGAAATAAATAATAAATTGCTAGATAGTTTGATCCAGAGGGACGATGATTAGGTTTAGGGAATGGGTAAGTTTAAGCAAGTTTACGCCCATTTAGCAACAGTAAAAAACTAAATACCATGGCAACCAGGTCACTTCTGTCCCTGCTCCTAACCAAACTATCTAGCACTAATCGTTTGGACTTGTGTTGTAGCCGAGAGGCGATATTTTTTTTTTTTTTTCTCTCCTTTATTGTGAAAAATAACAAATACATACACAGCCATCACCATCCATAACCTCAACAACAACACAGACAAACATGACAGTAAACAAATAAAACACAACAGTAGAGCATACAGTAGCTTGTGTGAGTGTAAGGGTGCAAATGTGTGGGTGTGGGTGCATGTGGGTGCATGTGTATGCGTGTACTTTACAGAGTGAATGATCTATTATATAGCTATCATTATGTTGACTACCACATTTAACTGAGGTATTGTAGTTTGTAGTTTTCATTGTCCCCACTTTCACAATTCAATTATTATAATAAGCAAGGCCAAAAACTTCCCTCCGAATTCCTTCAGATTTATTTAATTGTCATTAGTATCAATCCGAGAGGCGATATTTGTCAACACCAATACACAGTATTATATTAAAATCTGTCGTACTGCTCTCAAGATCACAAACTTGCTTTTTCAGTTTCTAGGATATTAAATCTTCTGTGGTATTATTACGTAATGATGCAGCCGTGATTTAACATTTTCATTCTTTAGTCGGTTCAAAATAACAAATTTGATGCTTTGAGGACAAAATGAGACTGACACGTGCACAAAGAGATTAGAGAACATATTTTGTATTTTGGCTGATAAATATTGTAAATATTGAACGATATTTGTGCTGATATATATCGCCCATTCTTACTCTTGTCTGTCTGAGTAAATCTACAAGCATTTCATTTCAAAATATATATCAGTTGTTACATCTGAAAGTTGCATACACTTTTTACTTTTACCTGAGGATTTTCTTGGGCTACTTTATTCTTAAGTAATAATATTTTGAAGTAAGTATATTCTTACTTGAGCACATTTTTTGGCTACTCTAGGGTTAGTCATGTGTTTGACACATCAGGAACTGAGTATGAGCACCATTTATTAGCAGCAAAATTACACAAAATAATAATCATAATGGTCTAATATTCTACTGCTGCAATAATGCTCAAAATGAGTCTGGAAGATTTGTGACTTTAAAACATTTCAGAAGCAATCTGACTAAAAACTCTAAAAGTCTATTTTTCACAATCTGTGTACTAGAAGAGAGTAAGTGTAGTTATTGTAAACTGTTACCCAATTTTGCTCAAAATGAAAAATACAAACTTATTGCCAATGTTATTCCTACTTCAATAAATAATAATTCAAAGGTGCACTGTGTAACTTTCTGGAAGTAAAAAGTCAACTACACAATTTTGTAGAAATGTATGTTAAAACCGTACATTTGGATTTTCTGAAAGGGGAGCAATATATTTTATGCTCAAACGTGAAAGAATAAAACTACAGCTTTTCTATTGAAGCATACAAGCGCACTCAGAAGTAAAGACACATTTTTATTTATTTATTTTGTCCAGCAAAAACATTTAAATGACAAAAATATACTTTTATTCAAGTCTGTTTTTGTTCAAAAGTTACATAGTGCACCTTTAATGTCAAGTTTCACAAAACAAACCTAGTTGTGCCCCTTATACTTAAGAGGTTTCGGTCTTAGACCTTGGCTGCTCACAGTCTTTTTAGTTCATTAGATTACAATAATTGCCCATCAGTCTTATTCTCTGTAATCCTCATTAGGTATCATTACATTTTCATATTTTAAATCTCTATAGGTTAAAAGCCGGAGTTGAAAGAGCCTCTCGGAGCTGTGCGTCTGCTGTGGACGACCTGCTGAGTGGACGGGACATCAAACCATTTAAGTCAGGGCCATACACTGCCCCACCAGGCCGTTTGAAGTGGGCTCTTCAAGAGGTAATGGGACACGAGGGGGAGGGGAGCCGACACAAATGAGTCATGAAATATATAGTGTAGTTCATGGATGTTATCATTTATCTGTTTTGCTCGGATCAGACAAAATAACTTTTTCTATAAAGGTTTTCTCTGTAACTATAAGGCAAGGGAAAGGAAATAAAACCTACTAAGAAACTATGTGTAATCACAAATACAGTGACTCCACTGTCTAGTCTCAGTAAGTGTGACAGTAAGTGACAGTACAAAAAAAACAATACAGATGGCAGGTAAGTAAAATAATGATTTAAATGGCTTTTTTATTGTAAATAAATAAATCAATTTTATTATCAACTAAATTAATGATTACTGCACTTCACTCAGTAAAACTGCAAAGAGAGGAAGTGTTATTTAAATTTTAGTCAGTCATTGTAATAATTTTGTGCTAACACAGCAGCTTAGAGATGGACATTCTACCGTCTAATATTTTGAGGAAGTGACACAATATTCAAACTACACATATTAAAATTGATATATAATTATATAGTGACCTACAATTGAAATGTGTTTTTCACATTGGGTTATAAGGCTGGTCAATTAATTGAGAAATCTAAATTCAGCCAAATCATCAATTATTTCGTTTGAGGTTTGTAAATGAAAGATCAACAATCGATCCTTTATTAGTAAGTACGTGTGTTTTGGAGCAAAACCAAACTTAGAGGCAGAATGTTGGTATAATATTATTTTCTGTGAAATGGAACATGTTAAATGATTGTTTCATTGGTGTTTTAAAATCACTAAAAGCGTCCTTAATTTTGGGAAAACTTAACAAAATTGAAATGAAAATTGAGATTAATCAGTATGACAGATAAAATCATGATGATATTTTTTCTCAGATCAGCCTTACTGGGTTATTGTTAAATATGCCATCAAAGCAAATACTAATTTGAGTCTTGTGACGTATGTGTTCAGGTGGAGTCTGTCTTTAATTTGTATTTAAATGAACTGGTAATGTAGGTGTAGACATGTTGTTAATTACTGTCTAGTGCACTTCTTTCTCTGGTGAATTTGAAGATGTGATTCTGTCTTCTGTCCCAATACTGGCCTTATGCAACTGTTTGTAAACCTCTACAACAAGTCACATTCTCTGAGTAGACTAAAGTAATCACTGAAATATTTACTGTTCGTGCAACACTGGGGATGTGAGGGCTGTTTTTATATTTGCTTTATTTAAATATTTTTATTCAAATCTAGAGAGAAATCTTTCATGTCTTTGGGCTTTGAGTTTTTTCATGATTTTTAAAACACTTCATGCATTGTTTTTGGCCCTAAATTAAACCTGATGAAGTCTAGAAAACTTGTGGTACACTGAAAATCAAATAATTAAAACGCTTGAGAAACACTGCATTACATTAATAGTAGCTCCCTCTTGTGTTTATATTGACCCACTACACTTTAACCCTCTATTAAATGTAGATTTCCTGTTTCTTTTGTGACAATCAGGGACCTTTTATCTGCTTCTGCTGCACATAGCTAAAATATACTTACTTCACTACGCACCAGCAGGTTTTATGCAGCAGAATCAAACATGGCGGCAGTCTAATGTTCATTAATTAAAAGTTAATAAAAAGTAAATTTAGCGTCTTTTAATCACGTCTGATCCCATTTGACTTAAGTCTGTCTATACGCGCTGATTGCTCCTCAGATTCCTCAAATGTAATTAGACTTACATTAGACTGACTCTGCCAGGCAAGTGCAGCCCATTCACTTTAGCGCATTGTCCTGCTCTTTTGCGCAGGTCTGGCGCTGTCTCTGCGATGATTATTGGAGTCTTGTTTCGTGCGCAGTGACTGTTGTGTACCGTGCGTCTGCCGTGCGTAAAGGCCCTTTATATTGTAAACTACTGCAGTGCGCGCAAATATTTGTCATAAAGCTAATGCGGGATCAGGAAAAGCATAATGGAGACGTGTAGACACCAGCATTAAATCAATATTGGCTTAAACGCGGAGCACTGACGCGTCAGTTTGGCGTACGTTTCCAAGTGTAGTTTATACTTTGCTAGAGCTGCTTGATAATATTCGCATATAGGTTTGAAGCGGGTCTTTTGCAAACAGAGCAAGGTGATTCCATGTTTCACAAATGGAAGGGAATGAGCTCTAAATTGGGGCGCTTTTGAATGCAAATGATTTCGATGTTAATTAACACCTGCCGTGTTGATTGAGGAGGTTGTACAGGGCCTTGGTTAAAAAGAAATGGCACCTTGTGGCATCACTTGCACTTTGAACTCGCAGAGTTGGCTTTGATTGGCACTGGGAAGGAAGAAAGACACTGAGAAATGTCACACAAGGAACATCTTTTTTTTACTCGTGAATTAGGGGTTGTAATGTGAGCCACTTGTAGTTCAAGGTTCCGTGAGACTAGACACAGCTATGGCGACACAGAAGTCACGTGACTGGTTTATAACTTTATATAACCAAAAGCACATTAACTTGAATAATGTTTGGTGTGTCGTTTGCTAATAGGGTTACTTTACAAGAAAACTGTTACTGCAGAAGATAGTCCAACCTGATAATTAGATTATAATTTATCAATATATATTGTTTTATTTATTTAAACAAACAATTCATATGAACATACAATGTAAATATGCCAGATTTAGCCAAATGGCTACTTTCCATCCGTAGTCCCTGGCAGATGATATAAAGAGAAATAACACATTACAACAAATTAATCAGAATTACCACTTTCAAATTGGAAAATTGTGTATGAATGTAAAAATGTGCATTTATTAATTTAATTTTATAATCATGATGCATACTTACTAGAGCATGCTCCAGAAAGTAGTCTTTTCTTTTCACAAATGCCTTTTAATGTTGTTTTTTAAAATGAACTGAAGAATTGTTCATTGTTTCATTTATAGATAATTTTCAAATAGTATGACTTAGAAATGATGTAGTATAAAAGAAAGAAACCCAGAAAACTGCTCCTAAAAAGTCATAGACCAAAAAGCATATGCTGTAGTAGGTTGATTTATTTTTAGGATGAAAATATTTATAGTCAGTACAAAGAGGTCCAATAAAATCAATACAATACAAACCCCAAGATACCCCCCACCCCAAGTACACACCATTCATACACATTCACACCCAATCACACACATTTTTACATCATAAATCATAAAAAAAAATTATAAGAGTAAAAAAAAAGAAAAAGAAAATAATAATCATAATAATAATAAACTAAATCGTACAACAAATACAACAGACACCAAAGCAAAATTAGACAAAAAAAAAAAAAACTCTAAAAATGATCATCATACAAGAACAAATAATTAATAGATAATAGATAACTACTAATAAACCTAAACATCTACCTCTATAGAGCAAATATTCCATTTCTTATTGTGAACAGATAATTTATTATTTTTTGTTACTATTATTTTTTCTAAGATATACTGGTTTTGAACAATATTTTTAAAATGACCTAAATCTAAGTCTGACACAGCTTTTGTCTTAAAAATAAACATTTTTCCCAACAAAATTATCATATTCAAAATAGTAATAAAATTCCCTTCAAAGACTAACAACATAACATAAATTGGAGTAATTTCAAAATGAAAATATTTTCCCTAAGGCATGATCTGGAGTGACATACCTGGAACTTTATGAAACAAAAGACATGCAGCGTTAATTTGTATTTATTTTTATCAACAGAGTTGTTGCAGTATGTCTCGTGTCTTCTGTCCTGTCTCTTCTCGAGAGTCCAGTCTGTACAGTTTGAAGCTGCATTGTCTTTTTGTGGATTGCCTGTGTACTGAGGTGCACATGTGTCCAGACAGTCCTGACCCTGTGAACCTGCGGTCCTCTGCTCTGCCCTCTGTCCCACATTTAACGACACATTCCACCGCACGATGTCAGTCTGGACACAGTCTGTGCCATGACACACTCTTCTCTGGCAGAGTCCAGGAGTCCAGTCCAGCGTATGGACTACATTAGATGTTTATTCCAAACCATTGTGCAGCAGATTAAAATTATTAGCCAAACAGACAGTTAATCCGGGGTCTGTAGAAGAAGGCGAGGGGAGGAGGGGGCTCAGATGTGGATTGGGCCAGGCTCTTCACAGGGTGGTGATTATCTGATTCCATTGCGAGGATTTGCCTTGCCTTTTTTGTCACACAAACATTAGAAGCAGTGGTCTGAGCTTGTGTATTGGGAGTGTTTGCTCAGAGATGTCAGACAGACTCGAGGGGCACACAGGAAGAGCAGATGACAGATGACTGCCAGACCCTCTCCACAGTCACAGGTTAATTAGACTAGACTGGAACATTTCTGCAGATGGATTAATCAGACTGTAGCAGACCAGACTGCACCACAGACACACTAAATAATATTAGAAGATACACCATTGCCATTAATGCAGGCTCACCCAGACAGTGTCTGGTCATGATCACTTATACAGTGTTGTAATTTTCTGTTTTTCAATAACTTTGTGGAAATATGACTATTTTGTCCATCAATACCTGCTCATATCTTTTGTATTATTATTGTAGAAGTATCAGATCTGAAGAGAAAGATTTAGACACATACAGTATGTTATAGCCACCAGTAATGTTAACAACATTGTAGATACTATTATCCTTTTCAATTAATTGTTTTCTTATCCTATTTTAAATGATCCTATTTTATTTCTTCCCACCACTGCTGCTGCTATATTAGAGTGTTCTATTATTGTAGAAGTGTTGTGTGTAAAGCAATGATCATATATTCAGTTCATTATAGTGACCAACAGTATGAACTGAAAGTAGAATCTGTATAATGCACGAGTGTTAATGGGCTGTAAATACAGCTTTTGAAATGCAATTATGATGACTGACATCTGGTTAAAGAAAAGGCATTATTACGTGGTGTTCTCGTGCGTAAACGGGCGAACCGTGGGTTGTCCAAAAATAAATGTTGTGTGTCACTAAGATGGACACATAACATCGGTTTAAATATGGAATACACAAGTCCATAGGCTTTTGTTTGTTTACTCTATTAAGCTCCATGTAAGACTGAACGGCCCAAAACAGAAAGTCCAGATAGCGTCGACCCTAATTGTCCTTGTTTGAAGTATGCCCACTTAAGATATCCTGTTCAGGGGCTGTATGCTCGCACCTTTGTTCTGATAAGCGGCCCAGCCCCTCCCATCCTCTATGTGTGAACGACTGGGAGGGCCAGGGCAATATAAGGCCCTGTCTGGTGTCAGGGGCCACTGTAAACCTACAGCGCTACTGTGCAACTTTTCTTATCGCCTTGAGTCTCTTGGATGAACATGGATTTGCTCCGGATTTGCTTTCTGTGCGTCGTGGTCCTTGGAGTTACCACGGCCTTTACGCATGAGGATATGAAGAACGCACTGCTGGACAAATTGGGATTGGATGAAATTCCTAGAATTCAAAAGAGGGACTTGGAAAACCTTGTCATCCCGGGGCATATTAAAAATAAGTACATGTCTATGCTGAAGAAACATCACAGCAGGAGAAGGAGATCTTTGCCGAGTTTGGCGGGCATCTTGAAGGGCATCCCTGGCAATGCAGGTAAGCGCAGTTTGCGTAAACTTTGTTTTAATTTGCTAAAGTTAGCCTAGTTTTCTTTTGCACATTGCGCACATGTCTAAGCTTGTACTTTTGTAATTGTAGATATCTCGGGGGAGTATGTGTATTCTGATACAACAAGGCATCGCATGGTGTTTGACATGGAGGCCAGAATTCCCGATAACAGTGAAGTTACTATGGCAGAGCTCAAGTTGTACCAGCGCGCCTCTTTCCACAAGCGCTTCACGCTGGAGCGTAAACACCACCGGCCGGTCAATAACGCCCGCGTCAGCGTCTACTGGGTGGAAGTGCTTCCCAATGGCGCCAATCGCACCTCTCTGGTCGACTCTCGGTAAGGACCTGTCAATTTCACCAAATTAATCTCAAAGTTGTTATAATTGCATTTAATTAACGACTTCTTTGTGTTCACAGATTGATCCCCATTCACGAAACCGGATGGAAGAGCTTTGATGTGACACAAGCCGTGCACTATTGGTCCAAAACGCAACAAAAAACACCTATGCACCTGGAGGTGTGGATCGAGGGCGAGAGACCTGGCAGCTACGCGGCAGAGGTGGCCAAGAGTGTGCGCTTTACCACCCAAGAGCAGACTGACAACACCTTGGGAAAGCCGGAGCTCGTCCTTTACACACTAAATCTGGAAGAGTACGGGTAAGTGTCACTCAGATGTTTTATATAGGATGATACCAGGAAGCTATTACTGAAAATTGTTTATTGTAATAAGATATTTAATTTAGGCCTATTTGGATATGTAGATTAAATTTACATGTAATAATTTATAATAATTGCATCTATAGCTTTATTGACATGTGACCTAACTGTATTGTTTTTCTCCTGCAGTTCTCGTGGAGACTGTGATGTCAACCAGAACAAAGACACATGCTGTCGGGAACAATACTTTGTCAACTTCCGGGCGCTGACCTGGACCCAGTACTGGATCATCGAGCCTGCAGGATACCAGGCCTTCAGGTGCACAGGGGGGTGTAAGCAGCCCAAACGTAACTATGGCTACGGGGAGAGGCGCTGCACTGCGTCCGAGAGCGCGCCCCTGCCCATCATGTACCTGGTCAAGAAAGGAGACTACACTGAGATTGAAGTGGCAGAGTTCCCCAACATGATTGTAGAAAAGTGTGCGTGCACAATGGACCATGTGTCGATAGTATGAGAGACTTACAGAGACGACAAGGACACTTTCTATGGTTTTAGTGTGGATATATTTAAGCACAGAGAGTACTTTTATTTAATAGGAGTTTAACAAGCAACATACAAGCCCTGCTCCTTCACTTTCAAGGCACTTTTTTAATTTGGATATGAGAAAGTCTTTATTTGACTAATCAAATGTTGAGATGATATATTTTGTACATACTGTAATATGAATGAGTTTATGTTTGAAAAATAAAATATTTTGCTTCACTTAAGTTGTTCTGTTTTGTTGTTAGAAAGAGAGGCACAGTGCCAGCTGCTCGTCTCATTCACATTCACAGTCATTCAAATGCACCTCAGAGATGCATGTAAATGCATTTGGTTATTGGGCTGAGCAGTCTGGGACAGGCAGAGTTGTAGCAGCGATAATAATATTGTCCCTTAAAACAATAAAAAATTAAGAGGCTTTTAAAAAGATTTTTAGGGCAAAAATGGAGGAGGACACTTATATGTTAGATCTATCTGTTATTGTTAGAACTAATAAAGTTATGAAAAAGCTGAACAACTTTTTATTCATGTACTTTGTTTTAGTTGTTTCATCCACAAAGTTCCAGAAATGTCAACTCAGAAGCAGTGTAGGGTTTGGGCTGTGAAAGAAATACCAGGTTCTGTAGTGGGACAGTAGTGGCTCAGTGGTCAGAGGACTTGTCTACAAAGTACTAACACTTCTCAGATACAGAAAGAGCACTGTGTGCCTCAAGTGAGACAGATTTGTCATCACTTTTGCAGAGTCCTGTTAAAAGGGAAGTGCTGATGCACAAAAGTGGTGGTAATAATAAGTACAGGTGCATCCTGGCCCAATTAAATCACTGACACCGATCCCTGAGCAATACACTTTACACACATTTATCCGCTGTAGAAGTGTATGAATGAATGTGAATTTGAGCGTGAAAGCAACACAATGGATGGAAATTTCACGACTATAATCTAACATGTTTATAGTATATATTAAGTATGTTTAATGAGAGGCACTGTCGTGACCAAATAAACAAACACAATTCAAAATTAAAGATTGTCAGCCCCTAATAAGCATCATGAAGTTTTTTCAAGTTCAGACTGAGATGCAATTAGTTCCCTAGTCTTCCATCTGTGACAAACAATGAATGAAACAACATTTGATCCCAGATTTGAGAAGAAATTGATTCATCGACAAGACAACCAAAATGTGTATTTTCTTGTTGTTAGAAATTGCCACTTGAAGCAGTCCCACTTTAGTCAAACATAGAATAGGACAGGCCTGTCGAATTCATTTTCACCAAGGGCCACATTGGCATCATAGTTATCATCAAAGGGCCAGTACTCTTTATTGATGTTATAAATACTGTATACACATCTGCATAGGTCTGTAAAATTCTTTCAATTACAAACAAATTATTTCATTAGGTAAAGACACACACATTTAACCGTGTGGTAATTTAAAAAATTAAAATAAATCTTGAAGGACCTTGGGGGGCGCATGGGCCTTGTGTTTGACACACATTTGCAATAGGACATATACAATTATTATTCTGTCTTTATAAAAGTAGATTAAAAAGATACTGTTTGGTCACTTACACTTGATACACAATACACTTGATCTGAGGGCTGCGTTTTGGGCCCTGGTCATAGTTTAGATATACATGTAATAGCATAAATTTTATACCACAGACTTATGTTATTTCTAGTGCTGTCAAGCAATTAAAATATTGAAGAGATAAATTAATCTATTTAAAAAAAACACTCAACTTGTGTGTTTTTGTTTTGTTTTTATCCACTTTAATTAATGACATTATTGTTGCAGATGGGAAATATTAAAATATTGCAACAAAAGACTTTAAGAAGTCTTTTTAAGAAGTCTTTTGTTGCTAAGTTGTCAAGTTGAACAACCCTTATGTCCGCTTTGTAACTGGAAACAATGAAGTTAAACATTTCAAAATTGATTAATGCGATTAAAAAAATTAACTCGATTAATATGTCTGTAATTAATTAATCTCAATTAATGCATTAATTTGACACCCCTAGTTTTTTCTACTTTTACACTTGTTTGTAGTACAGTTACTTTCTATACAATACCATAAAATAAAATAAACTAGGCTATATATTGAACAAAGCTCTGCTTGTGTTCAAGTCTCTCCATGGACTAGCACCAAAGTACATCTCTGACGTGTTAGTGCTGCATGAACCATCTCACACTCTGAGGACCTCAGGGACCGACCTCCTGCTGAGTCAGGACTAAACATGGACCAGAGTCAGGACTAAACATGGACCAGAGCCAGGACTAAACATGGACCAGAGTCAGGACTAGACATGGACCAGAGTCTGGACTAAACATGGACCAGAGTCTGGACTAAACATGGACCAGAGTCAGGACTAAACACGGACTAGAGTCAGGACTAAACATGGACCAGAGTCAGGACTAAACATGGACCAGAGTCAGGACTAAACACGGACCAGAGTCAGGATTAAACATGGACCAGAGCCAGGACTAAACATGAACCAGAGTCTGGACTAAACATGGACCAGAGTCTGAACTAAACATGGACCAGAGTCAGGACTAAACACGGACCAGAGTCAGGACTAAACATGGACCAGAGTCAGGACTAAACACGGACCAGAGTCAGAACTAAACATGGACCAGAGTCAGGACTAAACACGGACCAGAGTTAGGACTAAACACGGACCAGAGTCAGGACTAAACGTGGATCAGAGTCAGAACTATACATGGACCAGAGTCAGGACTAAACGTGGACCAGAGTCAGGACTAAACATGGGGAATCAGCGTTTCAGTTTTATAGCTAAGATCTGGAACAGTCTTCCTGAAGATTTAAGACAGGCCTCCACTGTGACAATGTTTAAATCTCGGCTCAAAACATTTCTTTTTATCTGTGCATATGACTGAAATGCTTTGTCTGCACTCTTTATTTTCTTACTTCTTTTAAAGTAAATTTTATGCTGATTATTTACATTTTTAATAAGGCTGTTTTATTTTTGTATTTCAAGTTTGATGCATTTTCCTTGCCCTGTAAAGCACTTTGAATTGCTTTGTGTATGAATTGTGCTATCCAAGTAAATTTGCCTTGCCTTGCCTATATTAAAAAATAAAAACGTTTCACATGTAGTGGACCCAGTCTTGAGCCTGATGGCACCCCTGCAGTAATAGGAAATTGCAGAACAAATATTGCAGCTAATGACATGCCACACTCGTCTCCCAGTGGGCCACTATCATCGACTGTGTAATGCTTTGTTTGCTGTGGGAAGGAGCTACACGGCCTCACACGGAGAAATGCTGCCGGCCCGTTTACATGAGGCTTACAGGGGCCCGCGCTGTGCTAATCGGGCCCTGGGCTAATGCATTGTTTGCTGTCTGCGCAGGGGGCCTGGTCAAGGGCCAGTATGTCCCTCTGGAGGCCAAGACTGTGGCTGCCTGTCTGGAGGGAAGTGGATTGACAGATTGTGATGTGTAATGCAGAGATACACACAGGTGCTGGGAGTGCATGACAAAAGAGCTCATACTCACATAAAGTATATTTACTCAGACGTTTGTACTAATATGTGCTCATGTAGGGTTTAACTGTTGATATTCAGTGACCATACCATCTCTGTGTGGTAAAGCAACACACCAAAATGCAGCTTCAGCCAATTTTAGATTATATATTTTAGCAAAGGTTGAAGGTAATCAATTACTTTTACCTTTGTCATTTTTTTATATAAATATTTGCCTCTGAATAACTTACTAACCACACTACTTTGTAACATTAGTTTGAAGTACAAGTAAACTTACTTAAATAAAGTTGTCTGTTTTTTACAAAAGCTTGATGTCAACTGTGTGAAATGATTTGGCTCATGTTTGTTTCTGATGCAAATAAGTGCATCAACTGAGCTCCAAGTAAGTTTTGGAGAGAGACTTGTTTAAGACTTGTTTTATCTCTCTTCTTTCCTGCAGCTTTGATTTTTACATTAACATATCTTTAAGTAAATATTTGTTGTTGTTCTACAATTTTGGCTGCAGCACAAGCTTTGATAAGAGCTTGTTTGTCAGTATGAACTTGTGTGCTTTAATACAGAGAAAGATTGTGGCTGTGGTGGTATAGTGTGATGATAAAGACACTCTGTGTCTTTATCACTTTCTTGAATTTCTATTTAAAACATTCAGTGAAGTGCAAAAACATGTTTTATTCATTAAACAATGAGACAAAATAAAATCTTAGATTGAACTTTTTTTAGTCTCATCCCAGTGCTGCTTTTTTAAAATTAAAACAAGAAAATTGGCCTTAGAAATCTGCCTTGAAAATCAGCCATTGATACTGGGATCAGCTGAAAATCGGCATCGAAAGAAAAAAAAACATATCAGTCGATCTCTACTTTAAAGGTACACTGTGTAACTTTTTAGACAAAAAATAAACTTGAACAAAAGTATTGTTTGTTTTACTTTGTTTGTGTTGGACTAAAAACATTACAAAATTGTGTCTTTACTATAAGCAGGCTTGCATCTCTCTAAAATCTACCTTTTGTGTTCTAGAGGGGCCTCCTTTTGGTTGTTTCCATGGAGATCTTGTTCCTTTAGCTTTAATATTCCATAGTATGGTATAAAACTGATAAAGACTACCTCAAACTAATATTTAATTTTCTATTTCAGTGGGACTATGTATTTGATTTTTCACAACCAGAACGTTACACCATGTCACTTTAAGTACAAATTCTGATTAGTCCATCCTTTGGTCAAAATAATAGAGATTAGGTGACATCACAGCATTCTTAATGTTAGAACTGAGTGACGATGCATAAGAGTCAAAAAAGAGAAAGGACATTTTCTCCATAATCGCTCAAATTAAAGCTAAAATATGGAAAAGAGGTTATATGTGAGAAAAAATTGTAACCCGCAACAACTCTGCTAAACACTGGATTTGTAACTGACATGTATAAAGAGTGGAGAAAAAACAGTGGCAGAAAAGCAGATAAACAGCTTCTTTCACATTTATCAGAGCCTTCAGAATCACACGCCGTTAAAGTAATTACCCTTTTTCCTGGGAAAAAAATATGTTTTTTTTTTGTTCTTGGGTCGTTTTGATGTGGATATAACAACGATTATTAGCTACACAAAATATTGTAGCTAACTAATTATATTTGAGGACATTTTTCAAGAAATGTTTTACTTAAGTAATATTTTGTCACAATTACACATTCTTCTCACTGTGAGCAGATTTGCTGTTTAAGATACAATGGCTTTATGTTTAAAATGCTCAGTAATTTAAAATTAGTTTCTTCTTTAGATGTTTTTTCTTGATTATTTTTTATGTTTTTTTTCCTTTATGACTTTTTTCTTGTTTGTTTCTTCCAATTACATTAAAGTAAAATTCTTTATCAAATATTTTTTACTATTGTTCTTACATTTTTTGTATTTTTCCCCACTGTGTTACTTTACTTTTACCCTTACATGAGTATCTTAAACTATTGCTTTATACTTTTCTTTTAAAACCTTGTGAGGAGGATACTCTAACCAACTCTGAAGGTCTATGACGTCTGTCGATTCTTTTCACTTTCACATAAACTGTGGCCAAAGTCAAAAAGACTCCCTCTTGTGGTGTTTTCCTGTATTGTCAGACTTTCTGGAGGTGAAAAATCACATGATCCCATTGAAACAAAAGGCCCTGTCCCAATATCCACCCTTCCACCCTTGTGGCCCTCAGAAGCGCGTTCCCGCTGTGGGGTGGGAGTGCGTAGGGCGTCCCAATTGTCACAAACGGCCTTTAGCCCCGCCCACTTCACGCACTTTATCTGCACTTCAGCCAAGCCCGCATGGAAGCGGACTTGGCTGAAGTGTATTACCCAGAGTTCTTTGCTGCGTGTAGAAAAATGACGATGTCAGTTAGTTTGATTTTATTTAGGTTGTGTAATAATTGTACAGTTGTAATTTTGTTTAGTAACTATCAAATTGTACACAGTATGATTTATTATTAATGAAAAAATAAATAAAATAAAAAAGTTCGTTTGACCACCAGAGCGCAAGCTCTCTCTCTCTTAAAGTGACAGTAACGTAAAAATATAACAAACATTAAATAATATCCAGAAATCAAAGTAAATACAATCAAATGAATTTTAGTTATTAATACAGCTCAAAATATGTCTGTATGAATGTAATATATGTAAAACAAAAATATAATATTAACAAAATAACAACACTTTTAATAGAAACACAGGCATAAATCCACTGACATTGACAGCACTGCTCTTATTTGTTTTAGGCAAAATCAGTAAATGATCCAAACTAAAGTGAGCTGTGGCAGCAGTTTAATAACACAGCTGTTTGACTTGATCACATCAGGTGAAGTGTGGACTGTCCCATTTCTTTACATTTACCTGTCCTGCACACTTGTGCAAGTGCACACTTGGCGCACTTTCAGAAAATGCACACTTCAGTGAAGTGTGCAGTGTGTAGTGTGAATATTGGGACAGGGCCAAAGTGAAAAAAACAAATATATTGTCAGCCATATTTTGAGATTTTGAGTTGTTTAAGAACGATATTTTTATTGAAACAAGCATATTTTGGGATGAAAGTCACCATCTTTGTTGTATTTATTTAATTAGTCCGACAAAAACATCCAAAAGTAAAACTATGCTTGTATCTAAGTCGGTTTAAACAGCTTATATCCCAAAAACAGGGATTAGAAAACAATAAATTATAGAGAAGAGGTTTTGTAATTGTTAACCTGTTTGTTTTATGGTCTTTTTCAGGAGTAATCACGTTTGTACTAAAAACATATTAGTACATTTAATTGATATGCACAATAGGCCCATTATTCTTTGGGTTTCCTATAGACTTTTACAATAAGAATGAAAACATTTTTACAAACTGAAATGTGTCTACTACAAAAGACATGATCAAAATCAACTTTAAAGAAGCTTTTAAACAAGTAACAATGTTTGTATCTATGTTTTGTCCTCATTACTTGAAATTTAAATGATTCAAGCATGTTTGAATACCAACCTAACTGAGGCTTGTGAAAATGTAAGACTATTAAAGTGACACAATGTAATCTGGAATGAGGAATCAATTTCATTATTCGATACAAACAGAATGCTAAAACCATATTTTGAAGCAATCTTAATGAGGGTAAATTTGTTTTTGCCATAATGTGGGAAAAATTTAGCTAACGGAACAAGTTTTCCACAGAAAAACACTTTAAATAAGTTATTTAAGCAACAAAGACAAACACATCATTTCATTTACTGTTCTTTGACCAAAAGTTACACAATGGGCCTTTAAATATCGATATCCACCTTTAAAAACAGATTTTTTATAACTTAGTGCTCTAGTTCTCAACCTTTTTTAGTCGCAACCCCCAAAATAACAAACATAGGCATCTGTGACCTCCAAACACAAAACGTAGGCTTTGCACAATGTGATAAAGTAGTCTTTAGTCTAATGTGTGATATTTTAAAACCATAAGCCTAGTTAAATTTATTGATACGTTTGTAAATTGGAATCTACATCATTACAGTTGAAAAGTGTCAAATCTTGTTTAAGATTTCAATGTTAAACTTCACACATCATCAGGGGAGCCCCAGAAATGATTCTACGACCCCAGTCTGAGAACCACTGATTTAGTGCATTCTAATAATCATATTTGATTAGGAAAAGAATAAGACTGCAATATGGTCTAATAATATAGCATTAAAGGGTTCAGTTTTGTCACAGCAAATTACTTCAGATTTATTTACCTCAAATATTTTCACATTTTCCCAAACCTTTTCAAAATGAGTGAAATTCTGATTATAAAATGTGATTCTAGTATTCCATGACTTTTCCAAATTTTCCATGACAGTACAAACCCTACCTATAAACTTTTAAAGGTGCACTGCGTAACTTTTAACCAAAAATACTAGACTTGAATAAAAACTACTTTTTTTAAAATCACTTTGATGTTTTTGATGCACTAAATTATAGTAATAAAAATCTGTACTTGGAGCTAGCTTACACAGACACAAAATGAACCATTATTTGGCCTGGAGGAAGGTTGTGTTTCTATAAAAAACATGTTCCATTAGTTCACGTGTCAAACACAAGGCCTGGGGCCAGTTGTGGCCCTTCAAATCATTTTAAGCAGCCTTCAAGCTTTTAAAAGGTTTACTTAAATCTTATATTTGTTGCCTGAGTAATCTGGGTGTCTTACTCTTTAAGTTTCAAACTAATTATTTAATTATATTAAGTCATTTATCAGACTAATACTATTGTGGATTCAGTATTTGTCACTTCAATAAATATATAAAAAACAAAGACTATTATTTGTTGTATGTCAAAGATTCAATTTTAGTTACAACCGGGCCTTCAAAAGAGTTCGGACACCTCTGCTTTAGTTGTTTTTTCCACATTTTGGTATAAAACACAATGATCACTATTAACACTGTTCTAAAGTGTGATTTTAACAAGACACGATCACAATGAAGTATTTATCTTCTTTATTAATACAGACAAAATGTTAAACTGATTGGCTGTTGGTTTAATATAAGACCTCATAAACAACCTGCAAAAGAAAGGCAATAAAAATATAGTTTGTGATAATATCTGATACATTTTTTATGCTGTAAACTCAGGAATTTCAAAAAAGTTAAACAACATCCAACCTGACGTTAAATATTTGACAATTTCAGACACAGCAGTACTTGGGCAAACACAGGGTAACTTCAATTTTAAGCATTCGTGCATCAGAGCGGTATTTACACATTCAAATAGAGAAACAAAATGAACGTTAGGAAAAAAACTGTTGCTATAGTGGGACATGATTCTCAACATTAGATTTGAATTGAAGTTTTGTCATAAATGTGCCACCAGATGACAGTTTTGGACATTTGTTCTTGGTTAAAAGGAGCTGCCGTTTTACCTCAGTCATAATAAACAAAACATTAAAATAAATTCTTCATTTGTTGTGAATAGAGATGATGTGGCATCGTGTAGCCCTTATTTGCTGGTGAAATATCAGCTCCATCTATACTTTTCCGTGTCAGAAAACATAGATGAAGCTGTAATAGAGATGCTAACAAGTCAAATCAAGTGCAATAAAGTTAACACAGGGTTTCTGCAGGTTCTGAGTAGAAAAGTTTGAAATTTGCAACTGTAGATCCTCAAAATGTTTCTACAGGTCTTCAATATTTATCTAATGTTTATTCTGTTATGGAACGCTCGGTTGCTGTATAAATTGTGTTTATTTTTATTTGTCACGACTCGCAAATGAGTCTTAATTTGTATGTTTTGTGGTTTTAATTTTCTCTTCAGTCCTCGCAAAAACCCAGTTAACAAAACAATGATAAAAATAAAGCAAAGAATCAAGTCCCACATTCAAAACCATTAGTTTAAGTCATGCATGTGCCTTAATTATATTTAGCCAGTGCCGTTTTCAGAAGTCACACTAATTTCTTTAAATAATTCAATACTATTTATCTAGCTACAGTAAAAGACAACTTTAAGAAATGGCTTTGTAAAACTTTTAAAATGGCTTGACCAAAACACTATCTTAATTTGAGTTCTAGTGAATACTGGGCTAGTTTACAGTTATTACAGTTAGCTTTAGCCCAATGTTAGCTCAAAGGTATTCTACACACCTTTGAACTTCAGTGAAAATCAAGGCAGGACGAGCAGTAAAAAAGCCAGACAGGTTTATTGTGGAGCTAAAGTTTACAGTTCTGTTTTGCAACTTTTGTGTGTGACATTAATGGGTCTAACACAACACAATAAGCCAATATGGATATCTCTATAAGCATTCCTTTCAATCACTTTTTTTAAACTTTCCATACAAACTACTCAAAAACAAAATATTTACAATTTATAATAATAAAAAAGCAAATAATTGATCACAGCACAGATAAAACGCATAACCCTGAAAACATCGCTCAACGCTGTCCGAACACGGCCAGACGTTCCTGACTTCCTGACGTTTTAAAAGCAGGTCATTAAAATAGTAAAACAAAATATGAAATTTACAACATAATAAAAAATAAAACTTTGATGACTCAACGAGACACATCCACACAATAAATTTGTAGAAAGAGTTGCTGAATGGTCTTCCGGACGTGGAATGTTCCAGATGTCTGCAGCTTTTGGGTAGGGAGGGGGTTAAAAGTGATTGGACGTTACTGAAAAGCGGGTTTTTGTTGAGGGTGCTCCGTGGCGAGAGGTGGGTGTCACTTTGGGCCACCAGTTCGTTTGAACAAAGTCCTAGAAATAACCAGGCTGGTACTGCTGACTCCAGGGCTTCTGGTTCCAAAACTGCACACAAGACAGAAGGTAAGCTTTGAGTTAAAAAACAAAACTAAAACTAAAGAGAACAAAAAGGTAACATTTAAAAATCAGAACATCTCCTTGAGTTGTACATAATGTCTCCTTATTTCTTGGTCTGATGACTAATCCACTGCATGTTACATGCAGAAGATAAAAGATGATGCATCTTTTAAAGACAAGACTGACTCACCCCTTGCTGCCAGCTCTGGTTGAAAGCCTGGGCCTTGTCCATGCCATTCCTATTTCCACTGTTTCGGTTTCCTCCAAAGTTTCCATTTTTATGACCAAAGTTGCCACGGTTACCACCGCCTCCTCTCTGCTGGAACTGGAAAAAGAATTGAACAATTTATATCAGAAATAACACAGTACTAATGAGTTCCTGAATTCATTTGCAGTTTAGTGTGATTACAGTGGACACTTACTCCTCCAGGATGCCCTCTGCCCCCACGGTTCATGTTGGGTCCACCTCGATTCATGGGTCCACCACGGTTCATTGGTCCCCCTCGGTTCATGGGACCACCTCTGTGGCCCATGCCACCCCTCATGGGGTTGCCCCTGGGTGAGCCACCCATGTGCATAGGACCACCACGGGAGAAGTTTCCACGGCTTGGGAAGCCTCCTCTGAAAGCAGGGGAGGCAGGAAGCCACGGGGAGGGCGATTGAAGCCACCACGAGGACCAGGAACTGTAAAAGGGGCAGATAAAGGCATTACATTCAGGTACAGTAAAGCACATTAGGAGATTGCAATGATGGTGACTTACGTCCTCTGAAGCCACCCCTGTTCTGGAAGCCTCCGCGTCCACCGCCTCCTCTCTGTCCTGGACCACCACGTCCAAACTGGTTCTTGCCTCTACCTCCGCGCTGGCCGCCCCCTCTCTTGGGCATAGTGCTGCCCTGGTTGGGCTTCTTCTCAGCGGGTAGGGCGGTCTTTGCCTCCTCTTTGTACTGTTCTAGCAGTTTTGTGGCCTCCTCTTTCTGCAGCTCAGCAAAGATGACTTCACTGAAACTATCACCCTCTTCTGGCACTGAAAAGAATCCTGCAAAGCCAAGATGAAAACCATTAGGGGAATTAATTGCTTAAAAAAAAGAAAAAGTAGGCACTAAATGAAAATTTCCATAATCCACAATACCTTTCATTTTTAGCATAGCATGCTCAGGCACTTCTTTGCCATCTAGCTCCACTTTCTTCTGGATTCTTTGCTTGTAGTCTTCGTCTGAGGGACACACCACTACGGCCTTCTTCTGGAAGCCAGCAAAAAGGCACATCTTTCTTTTCTGACCAGGGCCGGACAAATTGGTCTGGTGAAAACAAAAATGGTTACCGTATGTTTTTTTTTTCACACATGTTAGCTCTTTGTTACAGGTTATTTCATTATTGTGTGTTCTCATGCCTGGCCGCTAGGGGGCAATGCTACTCTTGTTACACATGTTACAGGCCGAAGTAGGGGCTGTTGTTGTGGTGAACTTTGAACATGGCGTTTGCTGAATAAACCTACGAAATCTAAACGTGGAGTTATTTTTGACTAACATTGGTAGCAGAGGATGGTTAGTAACTACAAAATTCCGCCTCTGTTTGAAGAAGGAAAGCCCTATGAAAGCTGGAAAAATGAAGTCGGCATGTGGAGCAGAGTTACCGACTTGGAAGAAAAAAAACAAGCCCTTGCTGTTGCTTTGGCGCTATCGGCAGGGCTCGGGAGACGGCGATGGAAATTCCGGTAGATGACTTAAATAAAGACACTGGCATGGCCACACTACTTGCTAAACTTGATGATTTGTTTCTAAAAGAAGAGAAAGACTTGATCTATGAAGCTTACACTGACTTTGACCGCATTGTGAAAGACGGAAATGTGTCCATGGCGGACTTTATTATTGATTTCGAACAGCGGTATTCACGAATGCGCAAGTACAAAATGGAGCTACCTGATGCAGTTTTAGCCTTTAAGTTGTTGGACACTGCGTGCTTGGATGTGACAGACAGGCAGTTAGCGTTAACTGCGTGCACAGATTTAACATTCGCCTCTATGAAGTCCGCTTTAAAGAGAATATTTGGCGGAAAAACGAGTGTCGCAACAGAGGGAATTAGTCAAGAATCTGTGTTTACAACGGAGCAGCGAAGACAAAAAGGCAAGTCTTGGCAACAGGGCGCAAAACCGAAAACTCCACAACCCGGTACGAACCCGCTGGACAGATTCGGACGGAGGTCAAAATGTGCGGTGTGCCAAAGTACGTTTCACTGGGCTAAAGACTGTCCCAACAAAGGTGAGAATGTTCAAATGACTGAAGATAAGCCTGGCGTGGAAGAGTGTAACATTACTCTTTACACCAAAGAGTCACCAACAGATGCAGAAATATTCATGACTGAATGTTTTGGCTCAGCTATAATAGACACTGCTTGCACCAGGACAGTATGTGGACAGGAATGGCTGGACAACTACATTACGGTATCAGGAAAGAAAACCGTCACCTCTATGAGAAAAACAGAAACACAAAGTCATAGGCCCTTCAAGTTTGGAGATGGAAAAGTGGTGTTTTCTGTTAAAAAGGTTAAGATTCCAGCTAAGATTGGCAACACAAAGTGTAACATAGAAACCGAAGTGGTCCCAGTTAACATCCCCCTGCTTTTGAGTAAGACGTCATTAAAAAGGGCAGGGACAGTTTTGGACATGGAAAATGACAGTGCTGTGATGTTCAATCAACCTGTCAAACTGGATTTTACAAGCTCTGGACATTATTGTGTGAACATAGTGGACAGTGAAAATAAATATGCTAATGCTGATAAAATATTAGCAACTGAAGAAGTACTCACAAACACAGACAAAATGGACACAAGTGAAAAGATGAATGTTTTAAAGAAACTTCATAAACAGTTTGGACATGCGTCTGCTGACAAACTACAAAGACTTTTAAGTAGTTCTGGCAACAAGGACCAAGAATGCATCAGCTTGCTACAAAAGGTGATAAGTCAATGTGAAGCATGCCAAAAGTACTGTAAAACCAAGCCCAAGCCTGCAGTTGGTCTACCTCTGGCTTCAACATACAATGAGACTGTGGCTGTAGATCTGCATGAACTTGAGCCAGGGGTGTGGTACCTGCATATCATTGACCAGTTCACTCGATTTAGTGCAGGAAGTGTTCTTACCACCAAGCGATCATCAGAGATTGTAAGACATTTTATTCATGATTGGATTAGTGTGCATGGCCCACCACAAAAGCTGTTCAGTGACAACGGTGGGGAGTTTAATAATGAAGAAGTGAGAGACATGGCTGAAAACTTTAATATTGAAGTAAAGACCACACCTGCATACAGCCCCTGGAGTAATGGACTATTAGAACGCCACAACCAAACTTTGACGGAGATCATACTCAAAGTAAAAACTAGTGTTGGATGTGACTGGAGCACCGCCATGGACTGGGCTCTCATGGCTAAGAACTGTATGCAAAGTGTCCACGGTTACAGTCCACATCAGCTCGTGTTTGGGCAAAATCCGAACCTGCCTTCTGTGCTGATTGACGAAGCACCTGCTTTAGAGGGCACTACCAGAAGTGAATGGGTTGCCAAACACATTTCAGCTCTGCACACTGCAAGGAAGGCCTTTACAGAAGCTGAATGTTCGGAACGAATTCGGAGAGCACTAAAGAAACAGCTGCGTCACAATGATGAAAAGTATGAACTTGGGGACAAAGTGTTTTACAAACGTGTGGACTGTCCAAAGTGGAAAGGGCCAGGGATAGTCATTGGGCAGGACGGTGCAGTTGTTTTTGTTAGACATGGAGGCACCTGTGTCAGAGTTCATCAACTTAGGCTCAGAAAAGTCATTCAGGACCAAGATGAGGAACCTTCAATTAACTGTGACCAAGACAAACATGGTGAAACACACTCATATGACTTAATCGAGGAAACAGATGAAACCAATGCTGAAATCAATGAGAATGGTCCACTGCCTGCTCCTGAAAATGCAGAGGTAGAAAGACTGGATACTGAAAAAATGAACATAAAAGCTGGTCAAATTGTGACATTCAGAAACACAGAGAGTGGTGCGTCACAAACAGCTAAAGTTGTAGGGCGAGCTGGAAAGGCCACAGGAAAATACAAGAACTGGTATAACTTGGAGTTTCTCGAGCCTGCTGAGGTGGCAGGCAATAATGAAGCAGTTGATCTGTCGGAGATGGAAGATCTTCAGGTCCAGGTTCAAGCTCCTGGTACAGACACATGTGAGGATGTTTTTGTGACCAAGGACTTGTCGTTTGATGAAGCCAAAACTGGTGAAATACAAAGCTGGATACAAAATGATGTGTTTGAGGAAGTCGAGGACAAAGGACAAAAGTGCATCTCCACTCGCTGGGTTTGCACTCTAAAAGAGACAGAGAATGGATTAGTGCCGAAAGCCAGACTTGTTGCTCGAGGATTTGAAGAGCTACAAGTTTCTGAGCTGCAAAAGGACTCTCCAACCTGTGCTTCAGAGTCGCTGAGGCTACTTGTGGCAGTGAGTTGTCAGAAACAATGGCAGCTTCATTCAATGGACATCAAATCTGCCTTCTTACAAGGACATGAACTGTCTAGAGACATTTTCATCAAGCCTCCACCAGAGGCTAATAGCACAGGAATACTTTGGAAACTGAAAAAATGTGTGTATGGTTTAGCTGATGCCTCACTGTATTGGTATAACAGAGTGAAAAGCATAATGATTGAAGCAGGAGCTGTTATATCTAAAGTTGATCCAGCAGTGTTCTATTGGCTAGATGAGGACAAAAATGTAACTGGTGTACTAGCTTGTCATGTTGACGATTTTATTTGGGGAGGTACACAAATGTTTTCAGTGAATGTCATTCCTCATCTCAGATCCAAGTTCAGTGTTGGTCGTGAAGCTCAGGACAGCTTTTCTTATGTGGGTGTAGATTTTGTCACTGTGGGCAGTAAAGTACAAATACACCAGCAGACCTACATTCAGCACTTACAGGCCATACCTCTCACAGCCTCACGGGCAGCAGAGCTAGGCTCACCCCTCACTGAAGCAGAGAGAGATCAGCTCAGATCTAAGATAGGGCAACTGTTGTGGGTTGCCAGACAGAGCAGACCAGATGTCATGTTTGATGCAAGTAACTTGGCATCAAATCTCACACAGGCCACTGTACAAACTATTAATGAGGCAAACAGAGTTGTGTGCAAGCTGAAGGCCAAGTCAGTTGAGTTGAGCTTTCAACATCTTGGTAAAGATAGTAACTTAAAGATTGTTACTTTCACTGATGCATCTTTTGCCAATCTGTCAGATGGAGGGACTCAAGGTGGGCACTTCACTGTTTTAATGGGTGAAAATGGTTGTTTTTGTCCTATATCATGGCAGTCAAAAAGAATCAAGAGAATTGTCAGAAGTACACTTGCAGGTGAAACATTAGCAATGTCTGAGGGGATTGACAATGCCATTTTTCTTTCAACATTGTTTTCTGAGCTTCATGCGGGTAGTGTTGATCACCCTGTGCCAATAATCTGTGTAACTGACAACTTCTCTCTTGTTGATGCGCTGAAGTCAACCAAGTTTGTTACTGAAAAAAGACTGCGCTTAGAAATCAGTTCAATTAAGGAACTGATTCAAACAAAAAAGGTTCTACAAGTGTTGTGGTCAGAAACCAAAGAGCAGCTTGCAGACTGCCTAACAAAAAAGGGAGCTTCCTCAGCCATGTTACTTAAGGCTCTTCATGAAGGACGTTGGGCTATAAAATAAACTTACTACAGGCTGGTCAAACCAATGCATTTATGTTATGCTGTTTTATACAGTACATGTTTATGGGTCAATTTTTTTTTTATAAAGAGAGTGAATTTGTTAGCTCTTTGTTACAGGTTATTTCATTATTGTGTGTTCTCATGCCTGGCCGCTAGGGGGCAATGCTACTCTTGTTACACATGTTACAGGCCGAAGTAGGGGCTGTTGTTGTGGTGAACTTTGAACATGGCGTTTGCTGAATAAACCTACGAAACCTAAACGTGGAGTTATTTTTGACTAACAACACACACACACAAAAAAAAATAAAAATAAATAAAGAGTAATAATTTAATTTCATAATACAATATCCAAATACAGGTATGTGTTAGATTTAAGATATTATGATTTCAGGCATGCTACAATTTAGATAACCACTTACATGATCCAAGATATAGTTTCTCTTCTTGCGAGCAGCAATCTCAATAAACTTTCCAAGGAAGAGCGGAGCACGCTGGGAAATCCCAACAAGCTTGGAGACATCTTTGGACTGGCGTTTCAAGCTGTTAAGCTGTGTGAACCAGACAAGATTAAAACCATGAAAGACATCCCAAAAGCTACAAGCTCACAAAAATCAAGCTCGTACCATCATTTTCTCCACAATAGTGTCACTGCCCAGGATGTAGAATTTGCCAGGATGCTCCTGCATATGGTTCTTCACCCAAGTGGTTTTTCCAGAGCCGGGCAGGCCAACCATTACGATAATCTAAGAGAAAGCATTAATATGTTGACCAATACAAAGCATTTAAAAACGTAACATTGACAACTGTTTATTTCCTACCTCGCAGTCAGCCTTAGTCTGTGGTCCTTTGAGCCCACGCACTCTCTGGCTCACAGGAATCTCCTGCATGAAGGTGTAGCCCTCTGGCTTAGGGAAGTATGGAGTCTCCATTTGGCCAAAGTTAAACTCAACTGCACAATTGTGGCAGATGACATGAGGAAACAGAGCCTTGTCATTCAGGCTGTCTTTGGGCACCTGAAATGCAACACTTGGCTCTCCTCCGTTTTTGGAAAAAGACATAACCATCTCTGCACCTTCGAAATCCTAAAGCAGAAAAGAAAAAAAAATGTAATGGCATCCACATTTGATTGTCCAGTTGAAGTGCAGAAGGTGTTAAATTTCTTACAATCATGCAGCAGATGACATCGTTCTCATCATAGGTTTCTCCGTAGTCTTCCGTCACACAGTTTGTGGTCTTCTTTCCTTTACTGGAGTAAGCGTAAGAGTGCTCTTCCTCACCTAAAAAGAAGTTTGTCAAAAAAAAGTTACAAATAGTAAAAAGATAGTATTTCAATAGATTGCTTGTGTGTATTAAAAATAAACGTGTTTGTTCAAGATACTGACCAAGCAGCAGAGTAGCAGTGGCATGGGACCAGCCGACCTGCACATCATGAATTTCCATATTTTTACTGGAAACATGTTTCACAGGGATCTTCTCAGTGATCTGAAACACAAATAAACCAGCCAATGGTTATTAGGTACTTTATTGTAGCAATATGCTTGAATGAGAAACTCGATCTCACTGTACCTTCATCTCAAAGCACACTTTTCCTTTGTCCACACCATAAGTGGCTTTGCCTCCAGCCCAGAGGTATGCAAAGCTCTCCATGGTGAGAGATGAGGCACTGTAGCGATCTCTGGAAACTTTGAAGTGCAGGTCACAGTTGTCTGAAAGCACAAAAATAATTACTTCGTAAATACTGGCAGTAACTGCATTCACTTTCTCTAAACCGTGTGCTATGATTCGGGACTTACAGGTGTCCAAGCACACTTTAGTGTCGTCAAACTCTTCATCCTCTTCCTCCAGAGGGGGAACAGGTGACTTGAATGAAGCCCTGAAACAAAAACATCAAAACCATCAGTGAAATTTCAAAGCAGGAACTCTGAAATGGATAGAAGATGCTTTTAGTTAAGATGTTTTTTATAAAAGGTTTACAAGAACTTCGTTTTAAGACTTTCTGTGGAGCACTTACCTTCGGCATCCATAGAAATCTATATCAGATCAGACATACAGACACTACAACATTGAAAACACCTCCACTAACCTTGTTACCTCCAGTGTAGAGAATCAATAATAACAAAAAAAGATTGTACAATCATATACAAGTCCAACTTTTCCTTTTGCTTGTTTGTATTCCATGTGTTTGGACAAAAGGATTCACTTGGTAATGCAAAAATACAAGCAAATACATTCATTCAATATTATTAGTTGCAGTCCTTTAAAGTTATGTTGCTGCAGCTGCTCCGTGCATCTTTTGAAGTGAACACTGCTTCAATGAGTCAAAATACAATTTCAAAGAAAAGTAATTACAGTCTTTGACAAGTTTGTAGGAATATATTTAAGACAAAAACAAATGTCTTTTTTAAAACTGTAGTTTCTTACAGCAAAGACAGAAAATAAAATACAAAATTCTCAAATTGAATTCATACATTGAGCAAAACATACTCCACAAGGAGCAACTTGCGCACACACATCCGCACAAACATAAATAATAATAGCATTTGACGGCATACAACAATAACAAAAAGATTGAAGACAATTGCGAGGCAAACGATGAGCAATCGGTAGCGGACTCCTCCAGGACGTGGCAAAACTAGACATTGCATCTATGTGGATCACTGCAGCCGTAGACCCTCCTCCCACGCCTCTCTCACCCCACCCAGCCCACCCTTTAGTCAAAAGTGCACAGCTGCTGACTTCCTTACAACTCTTTGGGCAGCCTTATTGCATCCTTGAGGACACAACTGGCTTTTACACATTTTAATGAGGAACAAATGAGCAGTCATACTTTAAATATGCACTTCTGCTACAGAATGCAGTAAAGACAAAATGACAGGGCACTGGAAAGGTAAATGGTAAGGCTTTGAATAATCAGGGATGACCCTCAAAACATATCAACATAAAATTATTCATAAAGGTTTACAGTTAAGTGAGGGTTTTCCTCTTGTTATATATTTATGTATATGTGAGTGCATTGGCACTTAAAGCCAATACATTATAACAAAGCTATGGATGGCACTTCAGGAATGCTGAAGGCCATTTGGCTCTGTCCCATCCTTACCAGCTGTATTTGTTTTCTTCAATAAATTCAAAGTAGCCCCTTCCATGTTCCTCCCGGCGTCTCTTAACACCCTTCTTATTCTTCTGATCAGCATTCGTGTCTTTGTCCGCATCCCCTTTGAAAATAGAACAAAGATATAGAATGAGGTGTTCCTTTTGAGTGAAAGAGGTCGGACTGGCAGTGGAGTTTAGCCCACAAAGCCCGGTCATTAGTTACAAAGTCGACCATGAAATAGATGAAAAGAGGCAACACCTCGTATTGCAATTAGAACAAAACAATGTCATTAAATCAGTCCAAGAAATGGCCAGAGAAAAGTTACTGTAAGCTGGTCCATGTGAGCATTGACTGTTTAGGAGGGGCTAAAATAGTCTATATAAACTATTAAAAGGACAAA
The DNA here is from genome assembly GCA_038363315.1 of Mugilogobius chulae. Classification (NCBI taxonomy): domain Eukaryota; kingdom Metazoa; phylum Chordata; class Actinopteri; order Gobiiformes; family Gobiidae; genus Mugilogobius; species Mugilogobius chulae. Next base: position 27,255,967 of record CM076405.1, on the reverse strand, counting down.
ATTATCCGTTTTAAATACTGTGGACATGCAGTAATCTTATCTACTATTAGTTTATCTTCCCCATAACTACATTGGCCTCGCTAAAGTTGAAAGCCGAGTCTCGTAAACTACATTCACACAGCGATCACATCACGACGAGTGACACAGCGGCGCATGTGCGATTTCCTTTCAGCCATTTCAGGAGGTTCCCGAGGACGGCAATTACTTTCAATTAGCAAGAGAATGACCCAACAGATTACGAAAAAAATGCAGATATCGGTTGTTCAATGGCTCAAATTGTATGCACCATATATCTCATACAGACATAAAACTTGAGCATTTGCACAACCATTTTGAAATCGTCCCAGGGAGCCGCTGAAAATGCTAACTAGCTAACCATTAGCACTAGCATTACCTCATTGACACAAAGAACCGCTAACTAGCACACTAGCTAATCCTCTTACAAAATCAAATGACACTGTAACCAAACACTAACGTCTCAACATTAACGCGCAATTACCGGACTAAAACAAGCCAAAAATAAACAATAACCATCACTAACCAAGCTCGATCAGATTAACGCAGCATCTAGTACAATCTTTAAGCAAATGAATGGTGCTAGCAAAAATTAGCTATGCGGCTAACGGTGTCAGCTGAGGATAGCCTAACGAGGTCACGCACTATCTCAACATGGACGCTTAGTACAGACTTCCACCCGCTAAAAGGCACTGTTTGGGGCAAACAATGACCCGTTATAGCACTCACCTTCTGCCTGGTCCCCCGGCTCACCCTCCAAAGTATCTATTTTCTCATCATCTTCCTCAGTCTTGAGCGCGTCGTCCTCCTCCTCACCCATCTCCTCATCCGCAGCACCTTCGCCTCCATTCTCGGCTTCTTCTTCATTTGCCTCCATGTTTTCTTCCAGGGGCCCGTCGTCGTCGTCGCCCTCCTCTTCCTCTCCCATGCCCTCCTGATCCAGCTCGGGCTGTGCAGAACTGTCGTCCGGGGTCGGGGAGTCGCTGAGGGCCTCCTGATCCAGCGCGGCCTGCAGACGGTCCATCAGCTCGGCCTTTAGCCCTTTGTCGGAGAGATTACGCTTCTTCAGCTCATCCTTCAGCTCGTTTACTTTCAGCTTTTTCACGTTGATTGAGCTCATCTTGAAGATTCGGCGCGGAGTGAGTAAAATTTAAGTTACAAAAAGATAAATAAATAAGAGGACGGTGTGACGCTGTTTTCTGCGTGTAGTTGTATCTGTCCGTGCGCCGGTGTGAAGCCGCCGAGAGAGGAGCGTGCGCGGAGCTAAAGAGCGGTGTGTGGGGGAGGAGCGAGGCACCGTATTGTTCGCAAAGGACCGCACCGTGTTTCGAAAGTAGGTTTTAAGAGCAGTTTCAGCTTGCTTGTGGGGGATGGATGTCAGACACTCACCGTAAGTACGTGAAAAAGTGCGCAACTGCGTGAAATTGCAGCCAGTTGACCAATGGTGACCATCTGCCACTCACCATCGTGAACAAAAGAACGAAACTAAGAGGAGCATTCAAAGCAATTCAAAAGTACTTATAAGAACAAGTATGCATCGTAATTACAATGTAAACAAATAAAAACAAAATGATTATCAGACCTATAGCCTATTTTCCTTTGAAATAGAAAAGGGCAGATAAAAAAGAAAAAGAAATGTTTTTTGTCTTATGACAGAGGTAACACTTTATAATAACTACACCTTAATTAATCTTAATAAACCCTCAATAAGCATGTATAATGACTTAAATCATGAACAAATGTAAAATTATTGGATGAAAAAGTTTAGCAACTTACCCGAAACGCAACCCCTCAACCATAAATCCTAACCTTAGCTCCTTAAATAAGTACTTACTAAGCCCTATTATTTTCATCCATTAATTGATCATATGTTCATATTTCAAGAATTCATGAATTAGGTAGCTTATTTGTTCATAGATTATTGAGGCTTTAATTAGGCAAATTAAGGTGTAGTTATTTTAAAGGACAGCTTAAACAGTTTATTGTCCTAAGGAAAAAAAAAGAGTTTCACATAGCCTCTAGCAAATAAAGGTCAATCAATCAAGTATTTTTAATTGATTGCTCCATCAATTTAACACTGATTAATCCCAACAGGGTTATCTTAAGATCAGGCCTTGAGATCCTGGACCCACTCAGCCTATTCTGTGGTTGAAACTATGATATTTTAGTTGAATCCATCCTTTTTTAAAGAGACACATTGAACATATTGATATATTGAATATTTCATAGCTTATAAAGGACAGGATATCATTTGTATATTATATGCTATCAATGACCTTTACTTTAAAAAGAAAATGAAAAAAAGCACATGACAATAAAGTGTTTCCCACATCAGATAATGATTTAGCGCTCCATCTTCTGGTTGCAAAGGAAAATGCACAAGGAAAATGATCAAACCAATCTTGCCTGCACAATTACTCCACGCGAGCCTGTATGATGGACTTTAAAATAGTGAAACTCTCTTAGATTTGGGACATTCAGAACAGTGGGGAGTGGCAAGATATCATATATTCCAGTTTTGGATTAAACCGCTGATAGAACATGGCATGTAATGGCATGGCAAATAATGAAGAGTTTTAACCAGGGCTAATCACCAATATTTGCCTTTGCAGGTTCAAATCAAGATGTTTTAATTTCAACAATACATCAGCTTGGCCTGCAACAGTCAATGATCAACAGAATATAAAATTAAGTGCATTTTAAACTTATTCCTGGAGCTGCCATCCACTAGATGGAGACAATTGACAAATTATAGCGACTCTCTCCTGTAATCAAAATTTACAACAACCTTAAATGCATCACGTTCACAACAACGTCTTCGCTCATTCATTACAAAACGATGCTCTATGAATTTTATAGTGTGATTTAGGACACTTTTATTAAACCACCTTAGTTTAGAGTTTAGAAGCTCCAAAAATGTATAAAAAACATGCTAAAAATCAATGCTTGAACCCCACACATCGCCCTCTAGCGATGCGCACTGAACACGCCCCAGCCATGAGACGCTCCTCGGTGCGCTCACTTCTTCCCGGCACTTTCTTCTCTGCGTCTCTCACTCCTGCTTAGCTTTGTCGCTCTCCACCACTGTTTTGTACAACCCCAACATGAACGGGACCCTTGTTTTTTCTTTTATTTGCTCCGTGGCTTTTACATTACTTCCAAATCACCGCTGTCTTTGTCCGGATATGCTTTTAAATATTAACAAGTTATCATGTCATCACTGACTGGAAGAGGAGAGAGATTTCCCGGCTTGGGTAGAGGCACAGCTTGGGTAAGTCATTCATTTTATGCTTTAAGAGAAATACTTGTAGCTTGTATACGTTTATGGTTTGTTTTTATGTAATTTAATTTAAGATTTGACCGTGCGTAAAACCACTTTTATGTTTCAAATCTAAGGACACGGAGCAGGCGCAGCATCACGGTGACTTTTCAGCTCTCCGCCCGGTTCCAGAGGGCTACAGAGACGACACACTTTGGAATACGATGTGCCAGAGAGCGTCCTACAAGTCCCTGCCCGGATACGGCGCGTCCAACATGTCCTACGGAACCGGGACGCTGTGTAGGAGCACGGTGACTGCGCTGACCGGTCTCGGACGGGCTGAAAGGAAAGTTACCTGTTGTGAGAAGTGCTCCACTACGTTACTAGGACTGAAGAAGCAAGCCCTGAGTCTGGCGGTGCATCAACAGTTTTCATGCAAGGTTAGTGTGAGGAATACGTCACCTATTTATTTAGCCTAAGTAAAATGCTGCCAGTGCCTGCTGCGAAGTGATAAATGATGCAAATGTGCAAAATTCTGTATCTTTGAAGTTTTTTTATTGCTTTGTGAAGAATATGTGTCTTTCTGTGGCTACAATTCTTCCTAAGGTTTCACGAATTCATTGTGTTTAAAAAAAAATCTAACTCTATGGTGTAGGAAGCAGTTTTGAATTTGTGCATTTATTGGTACAAAAAGGACCTTGTTAGATTTTTTTCATTTGGCAAAATTGATTGAATAGTTGAATGTAAGGAGACTTGTTGGGAGAAGAGGTAGGTGAAAACAGAATTTAGTTTGAGATTAGTATGAGTGATTTCAATGATGTAGCTGCTGATACCTGCTGAAAAATGACAATGTGTGCTATGTGTGCAAAATGACTGGAGATGTGCTGTATTGGAGAAGAAATTTGTAAAATGTTGTTAAAGGCTACCCAGACATTATGCACTGCCTTAATTTGGACAATATACTTCAGCCACATTTTACTTCAGACAGATTTCCTGAGGCAGAAGTCTTAAACGAATCAAAGACCTGACAGTATCAGTTTCAATAACGTAATCCAAATGGCGTCCATGAGATTTGAGATGTGTTCATGAATGACTGTTGAATGGATCGTGGGCGGAAGCTGTGAGTGAGTACTCTGAGAAACCCCACATGAGAGACGACCATTCTCATATATGTGAGTGCAAGGAGGTCAACGCTTCATGTCCATATAGTCACTGGCATACACTGCAGCTTGATTTAAAGAGACATTGTGCGTTTTTTTCCTATAAAATTTGTAACTGGCATTTCACTCCAGCAGCAGTAGTTTTTGTGTGCTTTTATTGATGAAAAAATATGAGAGATACAGTATATTTAAGAATTGTCTTGAATTGCAAGTAAGAATTTAGTTGGGCTGAGACAGAGGATGATAAAGATGAAGGAATATTGTTTGATGGTTAAAAACTCATAAATGATGAGTTTCCATAATATACCCCATAACACTGTATGTTTAACTGTGTGCCTCATTTATCAAGCATTTGCGCAAGTGCAAAATAGGTTAATGGGACAAAAATGTGACAAAACTGATATTTGTGCCTCACACAGTCAATACATGGTGGTGCAGTAGTTAGTGCTCTGGCCTCTTAGCAAAAAGATCTTGGGTTTGATTCCCAGGCGACCATAGCCCTTTCTATGTGGAGTTTGCATGTTCTTCTTGTGTCTGCGTAGGTTTCCTCTGACTGCTCTGGTTTCTTTTGCTACTTTGCACAGTAAACTCCACTTCTCTTCCCCAGGACTCCCTTGAAAAAAATATTTGGATCTCAGTGGGTCAATACATGCTTAAATAAACTTTAAATGCAAAATTTTATATGTTAGTGCATATCCATATTTGTTTAATTTTATTCTCATAATTTAGCCCATTGATTGATAAATGAGACTCTAGGTATTTACTGGTGTGTCAGTAAGTTGAAGAAATGTTATATATTTTTTTCAGCATAATTTTGTCTGGTTATTTTAAATAAATGCCCATAGACTTTGCATTGACTTGCAAGACATATGAAAATTTTTTTCTAAATTGTTAGCAGTACTTTGCTTGTAACTGTCTACATAGCTTCCATTTGATTTTTACTTTTGTTTAGTAGTAATTTAAAGTTTGACTATACTCCCATTTTTCCAACCTCTATTACTTGGTGATATTGAACTTTTTCACATCGTAGGATAACCCAAGTTGAACCTATTGAACCGTGGTGCACTTTACTCCCCCCAAATTGCCATGATAATTGTTTTGAACATATTTCATTCTATCATTTAAGACAATAAAAAGGTGTTTATTGTACATGGGGGATCTTTGATGCTGCCTTTGAGAGCCATGTCCAAACGCTCTGTGCATCCATCAACCATCACTAACGCTAACCCATTCCGCGTGGTTTCAAATGGGCATAAATATTTCATCTGAACAACTCTGTCATCTCCATAGTCCAGTCTGCGGAGAAAAGACTATTTATTTCAGTCTTCTTCAGAGAAAACAATGTTCACTATGGCGTTTCAGACCACAGGCCGGAACTGTGCATTGCTGAGAGATAATGCTATCTTGTGGCTACTGAGATGGTCAGTGGAAACCTGATAAGGCAGTTTTTTTTATTGATTCCCTTCTTTCAAAATGGCCTCTCGTTCACTATATCATCTCTATATACGGGCTCGTAGACTGGGTGAGATGGAAAAGTCTTCAGCGTACAGTAGTTGCCATATGGTCGATAGAATATTTATATCCAGATGGGCCACAAGTTAAAAGGTGGGGGAGGACTTTTCCAAAATGCTAGCACTTCTGTCGTAGGGAAACAAGAATTCAGTATGATACAATTATGAATCACCCTTACATAGCAAATTGAGTTACTGACATGACTTAACAAGTCATAATACTGAGTTGTATTATGCTAGCAACAAAAATAACAAAATGAAGTAGAACTGCTTTTAAAATTACTTTCAAATGTAAGCAGTTGGCTCTGTGCACGGAACTTCAGTTGGCTTGTTTAATATTCAAAACAGCTATACTTCTGAGTATTTCCTGTTAGCGTTAGCTTTTACAATAATTTCTGGACTATAATATACTACTGGACAAATTTTTTCACAAGCTTTGAACAACAATGCAGCAAAATTCAACATTCTCATAGACTCACTATTAACAAGTGCAGCCTATATTTGTACTTTGTGATTTTTCCTATTTAAATCTAGTTGATACAGCCTTCAGGTGCGCTCAATAGTGGGGAAATTACGGTAGACAAACGCAGCTCATTTAAACACACTTCGGCCCTTTGGTGAAAGATTCTACTGCTTTGTAAAGTCTTTAACGTGCTTTCAGGGACATTCCCAACAAGTCAAAGTTTACTGTTATCTTTCGATTATTTCTTGATTTTAGGCTGACGTTGTGAAAACTTTATAGATATGAACTGAACAGGAAATGCTTATCATAATATATCACATGCAAGTCTTCCCTCATCATTAACACATATTAGGGCACATATTATGCAAAACTGACTTTTTGAACTTTTAAAAAATTGTTTCTTCATTAAAATGTTCCCCAAAACACGCTTCTGAATGTCCCAGATCTGTGATGTCATTGGTAGATCTCTGAGATCTCCTGCAGCGTTTTAATTCCAGAAATCATCCAGACTTGATCTGAGCATAAGCATATCTCATATTGGGTTGATTGGCAGTGTAATTTCCTTTGTAGTCATTAGATGGAGCTCTAACTAAAATCTTGATGTGGGAAGCACTGAAATGTTACATTTTTTAGACCTTCTAGTGCCTGGATTTCTAAAGTGGAGGTGCTCAGGAGCGTGTTTGAAGGACAAAAACGACCCAAAAATGCATCATATTTGTCCTTCAACGTAGTCTTTGGAATGATTCATCCATGTTTGAGTAATATCGAGTCTTCCTTCAGCTGATGCTGAAGTGCTCAGAAATATTACGGTTTTGAACTACCAATTGTCTGAACAAATTATGTGGGATTCACAGTCAAAATGACAAAGTTAAATCTGGTGCTTGTTACAGTAAATTTTACAATAAAGAGGCTATTCTTGTCAGTTCTGCAATTTTATACAAGAAGTCCATGGATCGTTTTCTTTTTCTAAACCATTTTACATCTATTTGGTGTTGTACAATGAACAACGTGGAAACTTCTCATGTACATCTAATTACCATGCCTGAAAGTTAGGAAAGTTGTAACTAGATACAAGAAACTCTACAGTAATAGTCATGCTGTTTTGTCCTTTTGGAGTTTTGGACGTCTTTGAGGCTTAAGTGCAAAGCGCAGTATTCCTCGGGGGCTGCATGGGTCACTGGCACAGTGTTGGCAGCTCCTCCATTGATCGAGTTCACTCAAGGGGAGCACGGAGCAGGCCAAACACAATGTGGCATCTTTACCTAGAGACAAATAAGGTTAGATCATAACTTCAACGGCAAATCAAATTCAGAAAAGATGTTTTTATTACTGGGTCATATGGAGATGTCAGAAAGCATTGATTTGACTATAAATTGTAGAAGAATAATCGTTAAAAAAAAAAAATCTAAAGCAAAAAAAAGAAAATCAATGTAGAGGCATAAATAATATATATATCATTCTATTATACTAATATATAGCTTTAGTTTTCAAAATGCATTATATTTCAGTTGTGCAGTCAAGAATGTACAGTAGCTCAGGTATTTAAAAAGTCTATCTTTACAATTGAAATAACAAAAAAGGAACAAGATGGTTGGGAACACTTTTTGGTTCAACAAATATAAGTTACTTCCAGCATACTATGTTCTATTACGCTCTTCTTTGCTAAGAATATGATTTTAGGTATAGAATTGATCAATCTTGTGAGTATTGCAAACAAAAGTGAATGAAAGAGCAGATTAATATCCATCCTCACATCCTCACAACATCTCACATTTGACTTTCTTAAGCAGTGACTCTGATGTTTGGCCGTTTTCACTGCTGTGCTTACGTGCGATGCTAAAATGATAGCAGTGATATTAATCAATAGGCCTGAGTCCGTGATTACTCTGCTAAGTGCTAAGATTGCCTGCCGCGCCTCACACTGACTCACTTTACATTTGCTCAATCATCCGTCTTGTTATTCGCAGCAAGAAATGAACGCTGGTGTCATGTGCTTCAGTATGAGCCAGTTATGCAAAGAGGTAGTGGGAAGAGTATTTAGTATAGTCTTTGATAGATTTTTGTTTTCTAATGCTGTATTAGTTTTATTTTAAAGTAGGGTTTTTTTTTAAATGTTTTTTCATGTAGGGTTGCATGTAGACTGTAGAAACAACTAGATAAGTTGTCAGAGGTTTACAAAAGTACCTTTTATCTAAGAGTTGTCTTACATCAAGATGTTCATCATTAATGCTTAAAATATGGAGAGCTCAAACTTGCAGTAAAAAGTACTTTTCAAAATAACTATTTTGTCAATGTTTTATTAAAAAGTGATTTTGCAAGCCAACACTCAATTTTTGATGTTATTTATGTTATTGTCATTACTTTGTTGATGACAAACTTGAAAATTGCTCCAAAACAAAGCTACCTAATGCTGGTACAAAGTCAACTGACTATCGGTCGATTCAGGAGGAAGCTTGATGTCCAAATACAATTTGTCTGAGAGCCACATTGGGCCACATAGTGACATAGTTAGCAGGAATGGAACGATTCAAGTCATGATTCGATTCAGTTTTTTATTTTGCAGCCACGATTTAAGATTTTCTTTGATTTTAACAATAACTTTTTCTTTAACATAATAATGCACATTCAGTCAGGTCTTGCACAAGTTCACGGTTTGTTTCTTCAGACATTTATAGACTATTATTGTATATTTTGTATTGTGTGTGTATGTGTGTGTAGGCTGGTGGCAGCACGTATATTTTAGCAAAACATGAGCAAAACTAAAAGATTCTGGCTTTTCAATTCAGTTGCTGCATGCTTTGAACGATTTTCAAACTTTCTGAGCTCTTTTCCATCCCTCATAATTAGACACCTGCAGTAAAGGAATGCAATTAAATACAATAAAATACCAAATGATCTACCCCTTTAAGAAGCACAGACATGTACATTTACAATTCAGTAAATTAGATTGTTTCTACCTTGTAAAACCCATTTTAAAGATGGACTGTGTGTCTTTTCTTGTGGCGAGCCTTCTTCGCCTGGTCTCTATAGAGATGTTGCTATAGTGATATATCTCTAAGGAAACAGGCGTGTTTTTTATGTGCCAACAGACTAATTTACAGGTCAGATTGTTGTATATGGAAGCTTACTCATAATAATACTTTTCAGTATTTATTAGTAACACATTTATTCTTGGACCAATGTGACAGAATCTTTCATTGAGGCAACCAGAAAAATTGCTCAGCGCACTTTTATGTTTAGTGACATGAAATACTGACATACAAACACTATTTTAAAACTGATGAGCTGTATTCTGATGTATTGCAGGACTCCAGTGATCTCTCCTCCTTTCTACATGACAACCTGTGCGTCCACAGTCGGCCTACAGATTCCTGGGAACATGGAGAATGCAGCACCTGTGGCACCAGTGTGAACGAACTGAAACAGGAGGCCATCTTTTTGGCTCTAAACCGGGGTCAAGTACCGGCCCGCCCCCTTTTGAACCTTCCTTTGAACCACCTTTCACCTCTGTGTCTTTACTGGGACAACTGGACTCAACATTGACCCGATATGAGGAACGACCGTCCAGGGACTTCACCAGGACTTTGCAGCATTTTCGAAGCAGAACCCACAGTCCTCTCCGCAACCAATGCAGCCCCCAAAACACCAGAGCACCCCCAAGCCCCAAGACCCCACAGCGGACTCCTCAAACGCTCAGACGAAGGGTTGCGAAGTCTCCTCATCGCGACATGGACCGCTGGGTGGATGAGCAGAAACACCTCTCTTCGTCTAAATCAACTCTGCCACGCGCTCGCCATCAGGTAAAAAGCCTAAATCACTAAATCACTCACGCTCATATGTGCGCCCCCATGTACCCCCTTTTAACAAGCTATCCCGCCACAGACTACATCTTTACGGGCGGTGATTCACGAGGGCTAATCAAGGTCTATTTAGCTGTAGCGGTGGTGTGCACGTTGTTTAAAAGTCCTTTTGCTAATGGAATGGAACTGGGTCATGAATTACCCTTGTCATAAAAAGCTGGCCAGTCAAAAAGCACTTGTGATCAATATAAAGGGGGGAGGGTGATTTTTAACAGAGATGTGCATTACTGTGATGGAAGCGCCGGCCCCCAGTCCCCAATAAAAAGGTTACAAACCCCATTCAAGGTGAATACAAGCAATGTCCTGTAATCTATTATATGTCCAGCACTTGAGGAGCAGATTGAGCACATTTGAATAAAGAGTTTTAAGAGCCACTGTTGACCATGAGTTTAATAATTGTAGTAACAAAATATGAGCCATTTGGGAGATGTTTTAGGTTTTGGACTGGATTGTTTGGGGGAAAGTCTTTAGAATGGTTAAATCAATTGGTAGCAACATATAAATACATTTTAAAAAGTTAATAAATATACATGCACTGGATACACGGCTGGTCAGTATGAAAACAAATGTAAAAATCCTCTATCAGTTGATCATATGCCAATAATGTTTTTAGAAACAAATAAAAATGCTTTTTGTGAATAATTTTCTGGTAACAATCATTGTTAGCTCAACTAGAAAAAAGCTAATATATTGGTTGGCCAATATATCAAGCCGATATTTGCTCTTTTTTAGCTCATCAGATCTTGTAAAGTGATAAAGCTGATAAGTTTAATTAACTTGAAATTGATACAATTGGTTGCACATTATGCAACTTAAAGCTTTATGGCAGACATTGTGCTTTTTAAATAACGCTTTTTACAGCCTAACACATTTTTTTAAATAATTTGTTTTGAATTTAAAAAGTTAATTCGAGAAGGGATTTAGTTTTAACACAAAATTTAATAAAAAACTTAGTCCACCTGAGCACCTTTTTGCGGACCAAATTGGACCCTTGTTTGTGTATTCCACTAAAAAGTATTTGATAAATTTATTTGCCCCCCGCCTGTGTTTCAGATCAACTCCACAATGAGATTAGTTTATTTGCGTGACACACATAAAACAAAGGAACTATTGTCATCGCGTGTCCCTGATTGGCTAATTAATCTCTTAACAACAACAACAACAAATTTATATCAGAAAAATATCTCGATATACAATATATCTTTATATCACCCAGCCCTAACAATCACTATCGGTCGCAGGTGACTGGAGCCTATCCCAGTTACTTTGGGCCTTAGGCGGGGGAACACCCTGGACAGTGGCCAACTCGTCGCAGGGTTAGACAGACAAACACTCACTCTCTCGTTCATTCTCTATGGGAAATTTACAGTGATGCCCAATTATCCTAAACATGCATGTTTTTGGAGGTGGGAGGAAACAGGAGTACCCGGAAAAAAAAACATGGTGACACAGGAAGAACATGCAAACCCCACCCAGAGAGATTGTGAGATGTTGATATGGTACGATCTGGGAGTCGAACCCACGACCTCCTTATTGGGAAGCTAGAGCACTAATTACTGTGCTACTGTGCACCCCAATACAGTGTACTACATTTATTTCCCTCCTAAATTCTATATACGGAATATCTTTTTCACTCAGATTAACTGTGGGACATTTGTTGCTGAGCTTTATATAATATTAATCCAAGCTGAAAACCCAACCCAAAAAAGAATATTAGATCTGAGCGCTGCATATGCTAATGCGCACCATGACAGTGCCCTTTCGGCCCTTTGATCTAATCCACAAAGACACAAGAAGACACAGCACACACGTGAAGAAACCAAGTGATTTTTATTGAAGCTAACTATTGGCTGCTACAACAACACAATTATTTTATACCGTGAGTAATCTTCTCGTGATTTGTCTGTAGATGTTCCTTGACAGTCTGTTCTACTTCCCTGTGTAACTGAAGTACAATATAACAGGCAAACACAACCTTTAGGGCAATAAATGTTGTTTTATAGATCATTAATTTAATATTTTTGTAGTGTGATGATGACAATACTTTTGGGACAACAAAAGGTGGTTCAAATTACACTCTATCTCCGTTCATTGTAGAAATAGAATATTATTTTTTTGCCTTTTTAGGGTATTTGTTGGCCATAATTCTTCCGACAAGGCCAATATTGTTTTGGGCAACCTGCTGCCTAAAGTTGAAGGACCCGTATAATTGTTCCCCATGTTACACTGACATTTCCTTATCTTTACTTTCACTTTTTAAGTATTACACAAACTGGAACTTGCCTAGCTGCAGCGTGAAAAGGGCTTATTGTAAACTTTTGGCATCAGCATCATTCATATCCCTCTTTGACATTTCAATGGACTGTTTGTGAATGTGATTGCAGGACTATTGTGTCATCATCATGATATAAAGTTACAATCAGTGCTGTCATTGTGGGCAAAACAAACCTGTAAACAACTTCACTTGTGTTAGTCTACCCCAGAGCAGCTGTGGCTCTATTTTGCTTTGTGGAGTGAATGAATAATGAACTAAATAGAACAGATGACGTCAAGCTTTGGGAAATCTGTATAAGACTAAGGCATTTCTATCATTATTAGATACCAGGACCATTTAAGAGAAGATGTAACTAAGCAACTTCAGTGGTAGTGCTTCCCATACAGCTCTCTTGTGTAATTAAACTGCAAACTGAATCGAAATTTAAGACTAGTTACAGTAATTTCTGGATTATAAGCCGCTACTTTTTTCATGAGCTTTGAGCTATGCGGCTTATAAGGCAATGCCGCAAAATTGTAGATTCTCATAGACTTACTATTAACAAGTGCGGCTTATATATGTATAATTTTTCTTACCTAAATCTAGTGGGTGCGCCTTATATTCAGGTGCGCTCAATAGGGCAGAAATTACAGTATTTATTTTCTCATTTTTGCGTAATTTGAACATTGAAATTTGGATGCAAAATCACATCTAAACACATTTACACCGCTAAATTAAAAAAGTAAAAAAAAAAACGGGATTTCTAAGGACGAGAATTTGGGTCGGGAATGTGTTGCGAAGAGGGCAGAGAAGGAAGGTTGCAGTTGTCGTAGTTTTTTCCGGAGAGTGGGAACACATACTTCTAACTAGGGCTGAGCGATCTAGGAAAAAATATAATCACTTTTTTTTCTCATATTGATCGATTAATACGTCCAATTTATTCGATTTTTTTGAAACTATATATCAATATTCTGCCTCAAAGTTTGAGTTTTGTTCCAAACTACACATTTTTAGTGACAAAGGATTGTTTTTAATCCTTCGATTCAAAACCCACCACCAAATAATTGACGATTCGTTTCAATTTGACCTCTCGAATTTTTGATTTATGGCCCATCCCTACCTATAACGCCCCAAAATACATATGTAACCATCATCACGAAGACTTACAAAGACATTTAGCAAGGTAAATGTTACTTAGTTCTGCTTTAAATGCTTTTAAAACGTTCTTCCATATTGTCCATTATCTCTGTGATGTCCACTAGCTGTATCTTTCTCTTTGGGGTCTTTGCAATTAATGTGACGTCCATAAAAAACATTTTATTCAATCAGATTCAGCCCTAACAATGGAGAGCCTTGGACTGGATACAAAAGAATGCATTACAGCCCAGACTGGTGCAAAGTTTAAGTGGATCAATACATATATGAGCAGGTTACGTCAGAAAGAAGCATTAGGCTAAAACAAAAGGAGGTCAGACAGAAGCACAAAGCAGATTATGAGTTTACAATTGAATGCAAGATTATTCTGTGGCACTGACGGATGAATCTATATCTGAGTCGATTTTACTGTGAAAAGTGTGTAGAAAAGATAATACCAGAAGAATAGATCCTTTTGTTTATCAATTTAGTAACGTTTAAAAAGCTCTTATTTTTATATAGGCTTTAAGTCAACAAAAATGTTATATCGAATTGAAAACATAGAATCTTTGTAGACTCACTTCAGCAGTTTAATGTTTTTTTGTCAGACAGTAATGTTATAATCTGTCTCACTCCAACATCCCTCTTACAAAAAGCCTCTAGGAAAAGAAGGAGAGTCACTAAGAGTTAACAAACCTTGTTGCTATGTTAAATGTCTTCGTAAGTCTTTGTAAGTAAGTGATCGTGTATTTTTGGGCCATTTAAATATATAGTGTAGCTTTCTCTGCTGCCTGCCAATGCAATTTCTGTGTTAAGACTATTCAGCAGCTCTCCATTAAAGGGACTGTACCTGATTTTTGCATCCTAAAAATGTAAACAAACAGAAATAATTAATTTTAACCTTTATCCTTCAGTCTACATGATTTCCTCACGTAGCTAATGCATTCTGAGCTTCAGAATTGTTCATCATGATGAGTTTTAATGTTTTTTCGCAGCTTTTAACAGCGAGGTGAGTCACTATGCTAACAACAGTTAGCCACAATGCTAAAAACAAAAACAGAAAAAGCTGCACACAAACGGGATTTTATTAGGCATTGACAGGACTTTGGGAACTAATTTCCACCTGAATAGATACATTAACAAGGCATCAGTGCTAGGGGGAAATTGCTTTTAAGTTATCTTGTTGCAAAAAAATCGAGTACAGTCCTTTAATTTTTACTACCTTGTTTCATAGATAGACAACAAAAGATAAACAAAAACAAGAAAATAAATCAGTGACGTTTTTCTTCTAATTTGCTAGATATTTCCACAAGAGAACTACCCACTAAATGTAACAATATTAATGATATCGTGATACTAAAATTATCACAATATATCGTTGTCAACACCTGACGATATTAAACAGCATGACTTTCATTAAAAATAGTTATAGTGTTTGAACATTAACACACATCTTATGCAAAAAACAAACAAACATGAAATTCTAACCCTAATATTTGAATAATCATTTAAAATAAACAAAAAACAAGACTTTATCGCTGATATGGTGAGAGAGCAATTCAGTCTGAAGCTATGAATTTGCACCAAGAAAAAGAATCACTGAATGATACAAAATTTGAATTATTGGAAAATATAGCTTTAAAATGTATTATTGTTAACAGAATCTCAATATAGTGGGCCTTCTGTAATATTGTGATATCGTGATAAATACTGTATCGTGAGCTTCAAATCTACAGAAATATATTATTTTGAGATTTGCATATCGTTACATCACACCTATTCACTAAACCTAACCCTGACTTGTTTAGTTCTACTCAAAGATGATTGGTCAAAGTGTCTCAACAGCAAAACAAGTTGTTAAATCAAACTTTTGTTAAATACATATATAATACAGTACTCAAATGCACAAAACACCTATGTGCACAATTTAAACAAAGTAGTCTTATTCTGCTGAACTAGCTGAAAATATAATGTTTGTCTTGAACCTTTCAGCCTCTGCTCTGATTAGTCTGCTGTTTCAGAGGCTAATCTTACAGTTTGTGAGGTTTACCTACTTTATACAGTATTTTCAGAAGGATCACATTATAATATAAAGTATTATCCCTTAGTTTCTTTAGATGGTTTTATCCAAGAGCAGGAGAATCTACTTTCTGACACTTTTAGAAATCTTTTTGCAAAATGTATCAAGTTACCATAGAAATAATGGCAAATCCGACATGTTTCTTGCAGCTAAGAATAAGTTAGCCAAAACAATATAAAAAGTAAATAAAACAGTTGCAGAGCAACCCAATAAATTGCTAGGTTAGCAATGGTAATTTTATCACTCTGTAGTGTCTATTTGTTTTATTAAATGCTCTTTTTTGGGTTTTAGCAATTTTAAATCTCCATTGGTTTAACATTAGGCAAATCAAACATTCAACTGATCTACGATTGGGGCTGGGCGATATTGATAAAAATGAATATCTTGATATTTTTGGGGCAAATCTCGATAACGATATTCAGACTATTATTACGTCAATAGGCTGTGCTCAAGTTGTTGACTAGACCATTAGTGACTAGACCCGATCACTTTTGTACAACAAAAACTGACTTTGAACAACATTTATTTGTGCTGCAAACACCTGTGTGAAGTATTATTGATTGGAAAATGCTGGGATGACACGTGAACAATGTGAAATGTTTGTAAATGAATCACAGTTGTGCAGACATATTACATTTACAGTATATCCTAAGTTGGAAGTTACTATCATCATTTTCTATATTTTCTGTTCTTACAGGGTTCTTTTTGTTACAATTTTAACTATAAACGATACACTTGATATTCAGTTTTTGGATATCTTGAAAACCACATTCACGATATTTATCTAAAATTCAAAATATATTGCACAGCTCTATCTGCCATGTTACATTCCCAAGCTTAAAAATGCATTCTTATAGTTTAAACATGCAGTTTTGTACTTCTGTGTTTTACTGATGTAAACGATGTGACAGCTAATTCATAAACAATACAAAAATAGCAAAATGTCCTCCTCAAAAGTCTGTCCAAACGCATGCTGCTACTGATAGAGAGTTAGCTAAAGTTTGATTTGATCTCCTTGATTAAGAAGAAATTGTTTACAAAGCCTTGTTACAGATACAGTAAACCACATATACTGTATCTCTCCAGTCTAGTTCACTCTTCTTATTCACAACAAACATTGTTAGAGCAAGAATAGCTGTACAGTCAGTCTACAGTGGCAGACATCGGTTTCTCAGATAACGACAAACATTAAAGTTGATTCACTCTAAGGCAGTAGATGCACTGTTACAGCCTCGATGCCGTCAGCCTGGCTCTGCGATTACGACTATTATTAGGTCATGGGAAGTCCAATAGGCAACGTCTGGACTGCAAATGAAGTCACTGCGTTTAGTTTACAAGAAATGTAGTCAGAGGTGGAAAAATATGTTATGTTCATATACAGTAACAGTTTTAAGAATAATACTTTATAGGCTTTTGAAAGGACTAAAAATTGGAAGAATAGTAATACTACCTCCATTTTTATTAAATATCATCACTAAACATTGTTTATTGTAATAAAAAACATTTTTTTCTGATCACATATAAAATGAAGTATAGCTTACTGTAAATTGTCTGTGATATTTCAACATGGTCTCTCAGAAATACTTATCTATACTACAATATGTTAATAGCATACCATGAGCGTGTTTCTATCCCTTTTTTGTTTGTCTTTTATTGTGTCTCGACCTTTATTTGACCCTGTGAGATGTTATTTTCTTAACGTCTTATAGAATGACTAAGTTTAGGTCTGAAGTTACAAAAAATGGTAAATTCAGGCCTGGGGCTTGGAGGTGGTTAATATTCATAAATAATAACACATTTTTACATCCACCATAGAAATGAACTGGGGCAACAACACATATCATACATACGCAAAAATGAGAGATTGTGTGGTATTTACAATTCTATGAGATTACGCTTGATATTTTGGAAAGTCAAAGTCTTACTAAATACTTTTATCAATTTTATTACAGTTTAGCAATTTGTTAGCTTTATAGTTTGCAATTTTACTTCGTGGTTTTAAAAACAACAAGCTCATTAGGAAATTACCAAGCAAATAAGTTTTACACTGGACCAAAACTCCTCTTGTTAGTATATATTACGTATAACAGCTTTTATGGTTGGATAAATGTTTATGTGTTTCTTTTATGTAAATTATGTCAATGTTTAGATTAAATGGAGCCTGAAGTGAGAGCCCTTAAAATAGTTTTTGCTTACTGTAATAGATTGCTTTCACATTTTAGAATGTGAAAACGTCATAAGACGTGGTGTTAAAGGTGCACTGTGTAACTTTCTGCACGTGAAAAAGTAACTACACAATTCAGCAGAAATAGAAAGTTGAAGCTATACATTGGGACATTCTGAATATATATATATATATATATGTTATGTTTTAATGTAAAAAAAAAAAAATAGCCAAAGGAACCATGTTTCCATGGAAACATACCAGTGAAGGTTCTCCTCCAAGTCAAATAATGGTCCATTTTGTGTTCATGCAAGTCTAATTCAAAATGAAGATGCAGATTTATACAATTTATTTAGTGCAACAAATAAATCTAAGTGACAAAAAAAAGCTTTTCCTCAAGTGTATTTTTGGTTAAAAGTTAGATAGATAGATTGCTAGCCTGATGTATTGACCATTTGCACCTACGTCACTTGATCACGTGGCTGCGCCATGCTGGATGGCAGAAGTGCGTGTACGCAGCATTACAGGGAGCGCAAAACTGACAAATTCTCTTATATTTTCTTATTTTTCCGTAAAGAAAGCAGTGAATGCTTCTGGCGCATGTTCAGTACATTTGTCTGTGGAAGTAGGACGTCTTTTAGACACGCACAAAGCAAGGTATTTGGAAAAGCTAAGGAATGCTAGCTGATCCATGCCCTCTTCCTCCTGCTATGTTTGCTGAATAAATAAAATCTTCAAGTTTGCCTGACTTTACTCCTCATGATTTGCACCATTCTGTGGTAAACAGGGTTTTGTCTCACACTGGAGCAGATGTAAAAGCTACAAGAGGTTGGTTTTTAGTAACTTAGCTGTATATCTATGTGAGGCTAGTGTTAGCCACGCATAATGCAGGCTGTTTCAAATATTCATTGCATTTATTTTTTTGTCAAAGGTCTTTTTTTTTTCTCTTTAGCATTGACTTACCTTGTTTAAAGTGTTCACTGCAAATCTGTAGCGATTTAGAGGGATTCCAGTTCTTTTGATTTATTGCTGCCATCCACTAGCGTCTTCTATCTTCATCCAAATGTAAACGAAAAAGCTACAGGTTTAGGCTTAAAACCTCAATCTTGCCTGCTAGTGCAGCGTGTTCCAGATACAGCCATTTTACAATTGAAATCAATTAAATTTACTTAGAAACGAGCAAGTTTTCGGCAAAGTTTCCATTGCTGTAATGCGCACAGACAGCGCTTTTGCCTCCAGCATGGAGAAGTGGGCGTTCCCTCCAGGAGCGTGACGACACGTGCAAATGGTCAATAAGCCGGCTAGTTGCTGGAGTGAAATGAAATGGAGCGGAGGCACTAGGTGGCATTAGCCTGGCTAATACAATGCACCTGTAAGAGCCATTTTTTTTTCCTTTTAATAACATTGTGCTTGGTCATGAATTATCTAAAAGATAATTTCACACTTTTTCAATTTGGTTTCCTCTATTACTGACAAGGTCCATTCACTTTTTGTATTACAACAAAAAATACATCTAAAATAAACAATTTTCATTTTAGCTGCCCAACTTAATTGACACAATACTGTAATATTATATTCACACTCACATATATTTATCAACCTAAACTCACAACTAAAAAAATCTACATCCTAATAAGATAACATATCCTTTATTTGTCCCACAATGGGGAAATTCCAGACAACGGGTCAGACTCGCTTAAACATGAATTTAACATTGATGTTATTTTGAATTGACAGTATATTATAATAGCCGCTCTGTCCACCTCTGTGCTCTGAAATAATCATTTAGACAAGCCTGTTAAGACGATGCATTATTAAGTATGTGTTGGCTGAGCTTCAGGAGCCGTGGCACTGGCTGGCTGCTAAACATGTCTGACGCCCGCTTTTGGCTGGACGCTCAAAGCCTTTGTTTAAACTCTGGTCTCATTCCAAAGAAAAAGGGAAGTGTCGGACGGTCCCAATCCCAAAATGCATCTTATTTGATTACCCATTAGAGGCTCTTTATTCGTGGGTAAGAGCAGGCATACAAATGAGTCTTTTATCTAATTAACTGGCTAGCTTTTTAAATCTACTTCTGTGCTAACTGCTTTATTTATCATTTACAGTTTTGTTAAAAATATAGTCATCATCTGTTCCACATTGACACAAAGACTGCACTGTCCCTTAAATAATAAAGAATGATTTTACTGTCTAATTAAGGGTTAAAAACAACGAATGTATCATATATAGAGATTTAAACTATTAAATTAATCAATAAATGATGCTAATACCAAGCTAATATTTCTCGCATGCTTGCTAAACAACCTTGAGGCCCCCCTGCTGTGCCTCTGAGGCCCCCTAGTTCGGTCTAAATAATGTAGTGATAGCACTAAAAGCACAGAATTATTCATCAAAGCTGTTTTCTTGTACATTTTGTCTAATCAATGACATCCATGTTTTAATCAAGCCGAGTACAACCAGTTTTCTGTCAGTAAAAGACGCTGTTTTTTGCAGAAGATAAAAATATATTTGTTAAGTGGCATTTTTAGTATCTTTTTAATTGTTTTATCCAACCAAACAAAAATAACCATAATTTACCACGTTTTTTATATTATTTTAAGTTAATGGGGCACAGTTAAAGTTGGGATTATTTACTAGTTGTAAATTTGTAAATGGAAAACTAAATGCCATTTTTAAGCTGAATTTAAAAGTAAAGTGAAAACAAAAGCAAAATCCTTCAAGCAATAAACGAGCTCCTAATTACTAATTTACATAGTATGTAAAGAAAATAACTTGAAATCGGTTTTCCCTGAAACAAAATCAAATAATACTAAAAATAAATTGTTTGTGTGTCTGTTGATGTTGTTAGTATTTGACTGCTGTTTGTCTGCCGACTTGCTTCAACTTGTCTTTGCTTTTAAAAGTTGTTAAAAGGCTTCAGAACACATTGTGGTGAATGTATATCGACAAGCCAGAATGCATTAGCTAAATGAACCAAAAAAAAGCTCTATATTAAAATTTTCAGTTTGTTTACATTTTAAAGGTTCTATATAACGCAAAATTAACTTTTGTCAGTTCTTGGCCATTTTAGAATGTTGTGGCTTCACCAAAAACATCCTCAGGGTTGCGTTTAGTTTCATTCACAAATGTTTAAGTAATCCGGGATTCTTAAATGTCTAAATGCTTTGTTCCACCTTGTCATCAAATCATATCAATTTATTTGTGTATAGCCCAAAATCACCCAAAATCACAACAACAGTCGTCTCTGAGAACTTCCTAAGATTATTAATTTAGCAAACATGAATAGTAGGAATAAAAATAAAACAATACACATTCAATGAAACAATAAACATTTGTGATGTCATTAGGTGGAAGTTTAGTTGTTTGCTGCTATTTTAGCCTCAATTTGACTCTTACTTGATAATAGAATACCAGAAGAACCTTAACTAGATGCCTTTTTGGACAATGATTTTGATTTTCTTTTTAAATTTCTGTAAATGCCTTCAATATCTTGTGTTAAACAGTGAAGCAAAGTCTCCAAATTTGTAAGTTTAGCTAATTAAGGCCAAAGAAAGCAATCAGCTGGCTCTAGTAAAGGTGTATAGAGTTTAAAACACAGTGGAAAACACTTCCAGTATTTTCACTTAATGACATCATGAGAATGATCTGTGTTTTTTTCAGTCCATGGAAACAAACCAGCTTGAACGTACTGGATTTTTGCGCAAACACAACAAAGGCCATGTTTCTAATGAGGAAACAACATTTTAAAGGATGATAAATGAGAGGATGAAGATAAGACCTTTAAGACAGCAAAATTGGGTTGGGTTAGCACATTTAAATTCAATAGCATAATTGCACTGATTCATACAGTTTGATACCATAACTTTGATATTATCTCTACCGTATCAGGGAAGATTTTTCAGACCTACTTGGTTTGGACATGCACAGAGGAGTGTTGGTGAAGGATGCAGAGGTTAGAGATGCCAGACAGTCTAGACATGACGATAGTTGATGTGAGAGAAAATGGTGCAGAAGTGAAATCAGATAGATCATATGTTGCATCCTCCTCTGCGGGCAACAGATTGAAAGAATCATGCACCAAAGTGATTTAGTTAGCTATGCATATACTCCTTTTGTGGCACATATTTGACTAAAATACCACTCAATCCAATCACATTACTCATAAATGCACCAGTTTATACACACACTCCAGCTCTCTCCTAACGCCCATCATAATAGCCTCTTTTGGTGCTGAAGTGCAATTACAGTTTTGGGTTTCTGTAACAGGCTTTCTCTCCTCTTCAGTCTGCAGACAAGTCAAGTGGCGACGCTGGAGCGGTGCAGATAAACTCCAAAGTCCCAAATATCACACGAGTGGTGACCATCGCCAACACTGCAGCCATGTCCTTCCTGGCCAAGTACGTGTAAATCCTGTCACTCAACCGTGCTTCCTTATCCGGATTTATGTGTGTGACTGAACTCTGTCTGCTTCTCTCTCTCTCTTTTTTCTGTCTCTCTCCATCTTCCTTTGACTTTCATTCACCTTTCTTGTCACTCTACATCTTCTTTTTCTCCCTCCCCCTTTCACTTAGTCTCATTCGTTTCATCCATCTCTCTTACGTCCTCTTTCGCTCACTATTTCCCCTCTTTAAATTTCATTCCTCCTCTCTCTCTTTCTCTTCTCACTCTTCCTCTCGTAATTTCTTTCTTTCCTTCTTTTCATCTGTCTCATTCCTTCTCCCACCTTTCCCTGTCTGTCATCCTTTTCTTCTCTTTCTCCTCCACTCTCCCCCTTCATCTCTCTTTCACTCTCACTTTCTTTTTCTCTCTTTTACTTTCACTTTCTCTGTACTACTCCTCTAACCTCTCTCTCTCTCTTTCTTTCTTTCTGTTGGTCTCACTGTCACTCCATTTCTCTCTCTTTTGCCCCCCCCATGTCACTCTTTCCCTGTCTGTGTCATACCTTTAATTTTTCACTCTTTTTACCCCCCTCCCTCCCCCCTCTCTCTATTCCTTTCTCTCTCTTTCCCTCTCTTTCTTTCTTTCTTTCTTTCTTTCTTTCTTTCTTTCTCTCTCTATCCATTTCTCTCTTTTCTCTCTCTCCCTCTTTGTCTCTCTTTCCCTCTCTTTCTCTCTCCCTCTCTTTTCCTCTCAGTTTCTTTCTGTCTCTCTCTTTGTCATTCTCCCTTACTCCTCCACAATCTCCCTTTATTTGATTTTATCATGCTTTCTCTCTCTCTCTCTCTCTCTCTCTCTCTCTCTCTCTTTCTCTCTCTCTCTTCCTCTCCTCCACATTCTCTCTTCATCTCTCTTTCACTCTCGTGCTCTCTCTCTCTCTCTCCTGTCTCATTCATGCTTTCCTCTCCTCCACATTCTCTCTTCATCTCTCTTTCACTCTCGTGCTCTCTCTCTCTCTTTCTCTCCTGTCTCATTCATGCTTTCCTCTCCTCCACATTCTCTCTTCATCTCTTTTTCACTCTCGTGCTCTCTCTCTCTTTCTCTATCCATCTCTCTCTATATACAGTATATACTGTATAAATCTCTTTCTTCTTTCCGGTACAGAGCGGCAGAAAGTTCAATCTGACGTTGAGGAGAAAGGGCCATGCGTCAGACTCTGCTCCTGCTCAGTTCTCCACCTGCTTCAGGGACCTGATCCAGAAAAACCCGCCCGCGGCCCCCTCCTGCCTGCTGCAAGCTGCCACCAGAAGCAAAGACTCGCCCAGCGTTGGCAAGGTATCACCAGAGTTAAAATTAACACACTCTGACCTATAGAAACATACTGCAATCTCAGTTCAAACACTTACATTTGAGATACATTAGATGCATAGAATTTATCAGCTACATAACAATCTTTGCTTAAAAAGTATAAGCCCACCTAACAAGGACAAGTATTTTGTACTGATAGTGTCTTGACTCCATAAGGATGTAACAATATGCTAATCTCAATGCCCAATATTACCCACAATTTAAAATGTCACTATACAATATTATTTAGGATATTCTTGAAAGACAAACAGAATTCTAACGAAATTGTACTTTTTCATTTAAAAATGCATTGACAAGGCAAGTGTGAATCTTGTTATATTTCAATTAGGGTAAGGTTTAGATGTAAAAGTGCTTGAAAGCAGCATATTATGATTCAAGATTCAAGAAATTTATTTGCCATTTGTGCACCCACAGAAGTCCGTACACATTGGAATTCTTGTGCAGGGCTCTCAGGAATTCAAGTAAAAAAGCTATTTCAAGCATAGAAATGTTGTGCAGCCATTATTCAACAAATAAAAACTAAAGTAAAAGTCTGCTGTGTGCTACAACTAGAGGCGGGACTTACATTTTTAACAGAGCAGCACAGTTTCATAGCACTTACCAAGAAGGTCTAGCACCCAGGTTCTTTATATTTGGAGTTTGCTTGTTCTCTTCGTGGAATTTGCATGTTTTCTCTGTGTCTGTGTAGGTTTCATCCAGACGCTCTGGTTTCCCCTACCACTAAACAAAAAAACATGTCCAGTAACTTTTCTACTCTCCAATCCTCCACAACTCCCCTGGATAAGAGATTCCTATCTCAGCAGGACTTTCCTGGTTAAATAAAGGTCAATTAATTAAATTAACATCAGGTGTAAAGTTATTTCTGAGCCGGTTTAAACCAACGACGTACATGTAAAATGATCAACTATGTTAGTCATAGTTTAATACTAAGTGCTAATAAAAACACATAATATGTCTCCTTTAAAACAATTGTTTCTTTATGTTCTTGATACTTTAATGTAGCAAGTAGAACTGGGCGACATTGACAGAAATTAATATCTTGATGTTTTTTGGGCATATCTCTATAACGATATTCAGACGTTTATTACGTCAATAGGTTGTGTTCAAGTTGTAGAATGCAATGATGCCATGAATCTAGATAGTGAACAAGATTTCTGATTTATAACACTGTACTTTGTCATGAAATATTTAAAAGATATTTTCAAACTGTTTCAATTTGGTGATTTCCTTGCCTGACCAGCCAGTCCCTACACACTTTGACAGACACTTCTGCATTCAAACAGAATGTATGAGGGGCTGACTGGTCAGGCAAGTGATTTCCATTAATGAGTAGACCCAATCACTTTTGTATAACAACAAAAACTGACTTTGAACAAGATTTATTTGTGCTGCAAACATCTGTGTGAAGTAATATTAGTCTAGAAAATGCTGGGACATCACGTGAACAATGTGAAATGTTTGCAAATTTATATCCTAAGTTAAAAGTTACAAGCATAATTTTCTATTTTCTGCTCTTACAGGGTTCTTTTTGTGGCAATTTTAACTATAAATGTTATACTCGATATTCAATTTTTGGA
This sequence comes from Mugilogobius chulae, assembly GCA_038363315.1. NCBI lineage: Eukaryota > Metazoa > Chordata > Actinopteri > Gobiiformes > Gobiidae > Mugilogobius > Mugilogobius chulae. Next base: position 27,230,745 of record CM076405.1, on the reverse strand, counting down.
TATGTTCAAAACCACATTCACGATATTATCTAAAATTTGATAAATTGCACAGCTCTAGTAGCAAAGGATCATGGTCTTTAGAGTTCCTTGTAGTTTGAGTTATTTAATGGCCAATATTATTGTAAGACTTTTGACAATACAAAGACACATTATTTAGGTTCTTGTTAGATCCCTTCTCCACACTAATAATTACTTTAGTTTGTCATATGAAACTGAGTTAAAATCCCCACTAACTCAAGGTAAAATGTTATTCAACCATAAAAAACACAGATTAGTGTATTGAGCCATCTCTCTGCTTTGGCCTGTTCGTCACAGCAGCAGGTTCACTACAGTTATTTTGGCTGTGCTTGTCTTTCCTGCTGTCTCTAATCACATGTTCCTGCTGAGGGGACAGAAACGTGACTCTTTTTTTTAGTTCAAAGAAATACATATTTTCCCTCCATTTACCAAAGCAAATGAATTTAAAATAATTTAATCAGTAAAATGTTTTCAGTCAAATTAATCAGTCAACACACTCCCAACCTTGATCAATTGGTAACAAGTTTTCCATAAATTTAGTGAATGAATGTTATGTTCTGTAGTTGCCATTTGACCCAGTGACCTATTTAATTAGTGGTATAAATCAAGCAAGGTATTATGTGTTTATGTTGATCAAGACACAGTGGATCATTCTTTATTAAGTAATAACACAAGAATGCACATATCATTTTCTTTCTGTTTACAAAAACAACACACACACATAAAATCATTTAAGACATAATACTTTTTCAGTTAATAAATTCTAATTCAGTTTTTAATCTTAAACCTGCAAATTTTTTTTACTGAAACTTGCAGAAGGAAAACATAAATGAAAAAAATATGATGGATGAAAACATTGCGGATTTTTGCAGAATCAATGAGCAAAGCAAAAACAATTTTAATGTGAAATGAAATTATGATACTTAAAAAACTGCAAACTGTGATTCCATTGAAATCGTGATCAATAATTATGAAGATTCTATGAAAGTAGTTGTTTAGATTTTATTCAAAATGAGAGATGACCAATGGGCTGCTTTTGTTTGCACACTTTGATACACTCCTTCCCCACCTGTCCCCTGTCCAATAGGTCTGCCGCCTCTTTTCTTCTCCTTTCTTTCCCCGACCCACTCCTGACAAAAAATGTCATCCCTGTGACCACATGTACAGTGTTTTGTTTTGTGTTGTTGTGTTTTTGTATGTATGTTTGCATTTCATGTTCGGAGGAGCGAGTGGCGGCGCGCAGAAAAGTGCAGCGGCCCGGAGGCTCACTCCAAATGTAATTTTGTTGTACTCTGTGACAATGACAATACATTTTTCCGCTCTGTTCTCTTCTGGCTATGGGGCATTTGTTTGTACTTGATACTTAAAAAATATCATGTTAAATGGACACTTTAATAGCACTTTTTACACCAATGTGCTTGCAATAATGATATTTTCTTACATCAATCATTAGTCTAGGTTCGAATATGGCTCTCAGAGAAAAGAAAATGTCCACCCCTGATACACAGTAGACGTCTGATTTAGAGTTTAGATTCACTTTTCAAACTGAACTAGCGAAGTCCAAGCTGGTGTTATGTCCGACAGGAAACATTCACCCACAAAACAACTCTTGAGAAATGTTCCTGACGCTTTGTTGTAAAGCGATCGCGGCCCATTTGAAGCAGATCCTATATCCCTCCTCTTTTAGGATGAACTGTAATGTGGGCTAATGTCTCCATCTTGTTCTTCTCCTCTGCTGCCCTCATCTCCCCTGGGACCAGCCCGGGGGATCAATATGGCCGCCCTCCCCTTGTCTCAGAGATGGACTCCTGGGTTCGGTCTAGAGTTACACTTAAAGGCTTCAAACGCACCTGCACAGTTTCTGCTAACATTACATATAGAGCGAACGCTGGCTTGAATAATTTAGCCTCATAAATTTACTTCGACACTTATTCAATAGTGTAAAGGAACCGTCCGCTGCATATGTTATGAAAATTACGAGAAAATCTTTACACGCTGGGAAGGTATTGTGTGGCAGATGGAAAATGGCTCTTGGGTTTGGGGATTGTCAGTGAAGAGATGAGGTCATTGTGGTGTAATATAATTCCTCTATGATTAGCTTGGCTGGTATAATACTGTGTACTTGAAGCCTCGCAGAGCCCACTTCTGACCAGATTACTATTGTGTATAAATCTGATGTAAAGGTTTATGTTTTGTGTCATTCTAGTCAGAATAACGTGGTAATTTCATTTTCACTTCGGCAAATTTCAAGTCTCAGGATACTCGAATACAGACTAAGAACATAATTGGCTTTCCAAGTACCTCCCAATGAGATTAAATGAGACCAAACTTGACAATGTCTCAAACCAGGACTTTATAAAACAGCACCATCAAAGTAACAACCTGTATTCACTGGAGTGACTCAGGAGGGCATAGGTTTTTAAAGGTGCTTTACTTGATTTTAGCTTCGTTAAAATGTAAACAAACAGAAATAATTCACTTTGCTTTCTAGGCGAGTACATACTGTATTTCTCTCACTTACCCAAAGGACCAGCTGCTTGGCCCGGACCATTGTTCTTTGGAGAGCTCAAAGCTGGACTTTGGACTAAATCTTACTGAGAAGTCCGAACTGAAGGCTGATAGTGTAAAAGCAGCCTAAGTTATTTTAGTGAAAAAAATCGGGTATACGTAGCAGTATACCTTTAAGCAGGGGGGACGGTGGGAGCAAAGGGGTCCTTTGTCCTGGCCTGGACCCAGGGTCTTTGGAGTCCAGAATGCCCCCTTTTCCATTTCTAATTTATATTGTGGGGGGCCCATAAGAGGCAGCCTTATCCTGGACCCAAGTTCCTATCGACTGCCCTGCCTTTAAGTGAATCATTTTGACTTATTGGCATTTACATTTCTTGTTTTTGTCAATAAATAATATAAAAAGTGAAATATAGTATTTAAAAGTATAAGAATTCATGTCTATATTTAATTCAAGTCTATTTTTTATTGTAATAATTGGATTTGATTTTATGACTAAAATTACACTTTTTAAATTAATTTCCCTCCAAAATACCCCTTGTACCTTCCCTGACCAGCCACTATATTATTACAAAGCCCCTCCACCAGCACTACAGTGTAAATGATCAATAAAAAAAAAAATCTGGAGTGCACTTACACTCAGTTAAATTGTGCCAAAGTGTGGATGGCCCCTAAAGTAGTTTTTTTTGTCTAGTATGGGAACAAACTGGATTCAGATGTGCCATGATCAGATTGTGACATTGTTTTAGTAGGTGGCCCAAAGCTCAAAAAATTCAGAGCAAAAGCATCCAATATTAGAGTATGTGGATAGAAGCAGGGACACCACTTGAAATCTTGTCTAATGTCACTGAACAATAGCTCAGTTTCTTGTGTTCTTTTGTTTGTAAAGTCAGAAATGGAAAGCCTATTTTCCATATTCCATTTTTTTTGTCTAATTTCACAGTATTGACCACTAAATGTTGTCCCAGTCAGGTGTCTTTGAGGAGTAAGGACACTTTTTGTCCAGAGGAATCCACTTTCCTAATCCAATCACATAAGTGCTTCGTCTTCATCTTTCCATCAATCCTAATCCTTTTTACCATTTACCAGAATCCTCAGACTTATTGCTCAGGTTTCTCTGTCTTTGCTGAATGTCGACTATTTTTATTGCTAATGTCAACTATAAGGAAATGACACAAATGAGGGAAACAGTCAGTGTACAGTATGTGATTTATACAATGCAGTAATAGTTATGATTATAGTTTATTTACAGCAGTGCTTTTGTTGTGCTCAGGTGAAAGTGGTGTTGCGTGTGAATCCGGATCAGTCGGACGGTCTGGGGCCTCCTCAGATTCTGCAGATCGACTCGTCCCGGAGAAGAGTGACAGTGGTGGAGCCGTTCTACAAGGGTCACCCCTACAGCACCCTGACGCTGGGGCGCGACAAGAGCCTCATTAAAACATTCAACTTTGACGCCACATACCCACAACATGCAAGTCAGGTAAGATAAGTTTGTATTTAGAAAGCTGTATTATGAATAGAGCTGGCTATTCATTGAAAAATTGAGAGATCAATATTCAGACATGTTGAGTCGTCAATTATTTAGTTGGGGGTTGTGTATTTCTTAAAACATGAATAATAAATGGAACATATTATAAGCGTTTTATTGTTTATGTTCATGAAAGCCAGTTTTATTTTTTTATTTTTTAAGTTTAGCTAAATTGAATTGAAACTGGAGTTCGATCAGTGTGAGGGAAAAATGTGTGATATTTTTTCCCAGATTGCCCAGCGGTAAATCTGAACCTTGATAATATCTGAAACAGGTGAAATTCATGCTGAGTTTTTTAAGTGTTACAATGTAGAACTTGCAGCCACGTTTTTTCTTAGGTCTAGTTGAAAGAAAAGCAAAAACTTTCTCTCTCATCCATAAATGCGGTAATCGTCTCTCTGTTCAGGTTTTTCAAAATCAAAATTGTCCAAAGAAGAATGTCAGTCTGCACCGCCATTCGCTGTGATTAGTCCCCATCATCATGGCCGTCTTTAATCGTAGGGCAAGGGTCTCTTCAGCTAGATTTGTAAGATTTAGTAAAAATCACAAGAATCACAAGCATCAGTCTGATAGAGCCAGGTTAACAGGATTCACCCACATCAAAATAGCTAACAAACACAGAAATATCATAGATCTGTAAAGTATTGCAGGCAGAAACGAGAACTAGAATGAAACTTGGCCTAAAGCAGCACCCTAGTCCTAATTTAAAAGAAAACAAGATAAAATGAGAAATACATTTTTGGTATTTAGAAATGGTTTGTGGACCGGATCATTTGGTTTGGAGGGCCTAATTCCAGGTCTTAATTTGAATAGGATTACATCACACATTTTTTCACTGAGCAAAAATATAAATGAATTGAAAAGAATATAAATTGGTTTTATTCTCATTTTTCATGAGCTGAAATCAAAAATACAAAACATGGTCTTTTTCATATTTCTCTAAAATATTATTCACAACACAATAAAAGGACACTCTAGGGTTCAGTTTTTTCCCACAGCACAATATTTTGTTCACTGTATGTTGCGAATCATTCTTAGTCATCATCATTAGTCATAATCATTCCTAGGTTTGATCAAAATATGACTTATTTTTTCCATATGTAGTTTAAGCAATATGTGTTTATCAAAAGGTTTATCATGAAGGTTATCATACTTTTTTCTCATTTCCTCTTGTTTTGATGTACTAAAAGAGCTTACATTATTATTATCTACTCAGTATGAAGTCTATAATCCAGACATGACCCACTGTTCAGCTCCACAGGTAGCACTTCAATCTCTTCTCCAACAAAGATTCTTCATTCCTAAATACCTTTCTCAAAATATAATTACAAATTTGCCATAGGGAAAGCCGCCTTTTGACACCTGATGAGACCATCTAGTCAAAAATATCCGTCTTTTCTCTATTTTCTCCTGGATGAGTCACGAGCTGTTGTCCTTTTGTTCCCAGACTGATCTTTGCTGTGAAGTTTTGCCTGACGTCATCCGCTGTGTGCTGAGTGGAAGCGATGGCTGCGTTCTGGGCCTGGGATGCTCCGATGTGGGTGAGTAACACGACACAGCCAGGGTCTAGGCCGGGTTAACGTCCCAGATGAGAGTGCTTTTAACCGCCCCCCTCCTTCCCTCTCTCCTACCTCCCTTATACTCGCCCCTCCCCCGGCCTGTCCCGCTCCTATCGTTTACTTCTCTATCACTTAAAATCCCTGTCTGTCCTCTGTGGAAATGGTGCCATCTCGTATCCATCATGATATTCATCTGCTGCCTTTTAATTCTATTGTCTTATCCACCGGCCGGTCTTTGCAAATGTCAGAGATTAAAGACATTATAGCTATACCATAAATGGCACTTGAGTCGGTGAAAATGGAGAGGGATTGTTTCTGTGGAGAAGACGTATGTCCATTGTTGTATCAATATCGTCTTGTCAAGTTCCAAAGATTTATGGTGTCCAAATTGCATGCAGATTTTATAAAGCCTCTGGAGCATGTCAGAAAATTGCTTAAAATAAAAAGACATTCTGCAGTCATTGTTGATTATTTCAAATGTAAAAAAGTGATTGCCTGGCTGGCTTAGAGCACATGCTTTTGCAATGCTTACAAAGACATGAACTGTGTGCCGTTTTTCCTATTTCCAATTGACACAATCGACCGGTTGAATGATCAATCTTAAAAATATGTGGTGCATTAGAGTCAAAGCAAATTTGGCTTTAAAAAAACACAGACAACTAAGAAACACTGCATGTTTTTTATTTACATTTTGATAAACAATAACACCTTGAGATTTCAAAGTTCTTGTGACTCACAGCGTTCTATAGCTCAAAACATTTTAAAAGGACTATTCAAATTGTTTTGCAATAAAATAAATCAAAATTAATTTAACCCTTGCAAAGATCTCTTGTTAATGTATCTATTCTTTTCAGCACAATGTCCTGACTACATTTATGTCTCGTTTGTTCACCCATGGCCGCTAAGTTTGTCTGTTGTTAATATTGTAGCATACTGCCCCTTCTTGCTACTAACAGTTGTGAAAAACATCTTAAAATGCATAATGGTGAACAATTGGGAGGCTCAGAATTAAGTGAGCAAAACATGTAGTAGACTGATGTTTACATTTTTAAGAAAGCAAAAATCGGGTATAGGACTTTTGTTTTGTTTTGTTCTAATACAAAAAGTAAAGGGGTTCAGTCACTTACAGATTTAAAATTTGTAACATAAATTTTTAGATATACTTCAAAGCAAAGTACGTTAACACCAGAAAAAACTGGCTCTTGCCCACCATCTGGCCACATGATGTCATCATACAAGAAGGTGAACACAGCCTATAATGAATGGTAAATGTTCCATCTTTGAGATACGAGTGGCTGAGATTAGATTGTCCCAAAATTGGACATTAAATGAGAGACTCACCTGAGGCCCATTCTGCTTTCAGATTGAAATCATCTTGGGAATTAAAACACCAAATTACAGCACAAACATGTCTGCCATGTTCCGTTTTTTTTTGTAATTAAGAATAAAACAACATTACTCATAGCATTTTCCGTAAAAGCTTAATTTTAAGTCAATTTCATCTTTTTTAGTGGATCTTTTAAAGCAGGGATACTTACCATTTTACCAAGGGGTACTTGGAATGACTTCACTCTTCAAAAAAAAAAAAATCTATTTGAATAGAAAAAAATCTTGAAATCATTTTAGTCAGTCTTCAGTGTATTTAGGATGACACGTTTAGAAGTTGCATTATCTTTGTCTTGTTTAAATATATTTGTTTTATTTGCAGTCTCTCAAATTATTAAAAGAAGATACAGTTTTGGCCATAAAATGAGCCTGATTAAGCTTCTTTCTTAAAAAGGGTGATATGTGTTTTACAGTATACTAGCAGCATATTGACACACAATCCCTTTTCTACAATGACGTAATCTCTCTCCTCCATTTCTGTGTCACCTTTTATAATTTAAATAAAAGCCTGCTCATGAATTATAGACAAGTGTTGTGTTGTAAAAGCCGCTCTGACAGACAGTTCGAAATGCTGCAGCGGCAGACTCACGTTTGATTTCATTTCTCTGTGGCTGGACATTCAGAGCGGGGCATAAACAAAATGGAGTGTAATACGCGACGGACACAGAGAGGCGAGCACTTAGCCACAGCAAAGGGACACACACATATACAACCATTCACGTGATGCCACTATCGGAATAAAACATGATTAAATTAGTGGGCCCGTCCCAGTCTCCGTGTGGCCCGCAGCCAGAGAATATCAATCTCCTCCACAGAGTAGTACTCGCTCACAGTAACGGCAGGCAGCGGCTTTAACTGGACTAAACCAATTCTCCTTCATTCATTCAATTAGAGTTTGGGTAGTAAAACAAAACGGAGTGAAACAAGCTTGTATAAGTCAGTGCAATTGTAGGGCAAAACAGCAAGAAATATAAGATGGATCCAGTCAAAAATCTAGCAAAAATTAATTATAAAGATAAAGATATTTTTATGTTTTGAGAATAAATTCAGTTTTACGCGTAAGCCCAAATTTGTCTAGTGGAAATGTTTGAAATGCTGTCGCAGAAAGCTTGATTTGTATTTCCAAAAATAGAGTTGAATTAAAACGCTTTCATCGTCAAAAAGTTATGTAGCATCACAGAGATCTGAATTAGGACTAAACCAAAACAGAACTTAGACTTAAGATCACTGCACAACAAAAAAAACTACATTTTGTCACTAATATTTGTTTCACAGTTGCAAAAAGACTTAAGATTATCAAACCTACATGTAAAGTCTGTGTTTTTGTTATTTTTTTAATATGGCTGTGGAGCCCAATATGCCTACTAAGAGTCTTGAATATCCTCTCTTGGCTTCCCTATATGACTATTTCTCATGAATCCTTGACGAGCGCCAAGCTTTTAGTTTGCTACTTGTAGGCCCAGATAAAAGGTAAATGGCAGAAACAAACAGAAATACACAAAATCAGACTTGAGAATATGCATAGATGCATTTATCTGACAACCCAAGTGCAATGAATTAATTTGTAGTTATATTTAATCCATATATAGCATTAGTTGTATATACCCTTAACAGCAAAAATCTCTGTGTTTTCCCCTCAGGCTCCTGGTCCAGTATGTTGGGCAGTGACGACAGCTCACAGAAGCTGGGGCTGATTCCCTGTGCCATCTCGTGGTTGTACAGTGCCATCGAGCGACGCAGAGAGAAGACCTGGACAGACCTGAGCGTGTCAGTGTCTGCCCTGGAGCTGTGCTGTGGAGAAGAGGACACACTCAGGGACCTGCTGGGAGAGACGCTGCCAACAGGAGGCAGTATACAGGACAGTCCCACAGCGCACATCAGACTGCAGGAGGACCCTGTGTGTGGAGTGCAGGTACAAGCTATAAACTCGTTCAGAGCCTACGCCAATAAAAACTCTGCACAGTTTCCCCATACTCTTCTGTACAAATGAGTAAGTAGTACTAAAGACTCTAAACTGTTACAAAACTCAACTATGGTTTCTGACAAGGCTCTGACCTCTCCTAATGTGCTCCACTGGTTTGCACTAATTGACAGTCTTTATAACTTGTGATTTTTGTGAGCTATTAGCTAGTTGCTAACAGCTATAGGAACAAAAAGGGATTGCTAATGCTAACAAAACACAACAGATACTGTGGATTACAGTCATACAAGTTTACATGCTCTAAGTATTCCTTACAATAACCTTCTGTATAAATCAGCACAAAATAATGCCACACAGGTGCAGTTTGCTGTGAGTCAGTAGTTCTCCACTTTGTTGATTATAATTACCACAAATTACACAAAAATCTTTATTAATGTTGTGGTAACTTACCTCCTGTACTTTTCTGCAAATTGCGTAGTCGTTCTCATCAAGAGATTTATATGCTTGTAGCTTTTCTCTTGTGTACACAAGGTTTTTCCACAAAACACAAGTAAATATCAAACCACTGAATATCAGAACTCTTACTAACATCATGTTAGCATTCAGTAACTGTACATGGATCCGGGAGTCACTTGCCATTTGTCAAATTGAGCCTTTTAAAGAGAGCTTCGCAATTTTTCACTGACACTGCACCTGTGTACACTGAAAAGCATGCACTACTCAAGCACCGGGATGTGCGGCAGCCATCTTTTTTTTACTAATCGTAAATGGGTCAATAAATAGCACTCTTGTTAAAGGTTTTTGGTGGAGGGTGTTAAACCACTGGAATGCTCCACACTACAATACTGATGAAACAGCTACCATGAAAGAAAGCAGATAAGGTCAAATTTTCATCAATATAAACATCTATAACCGAATGAATAAAAGTTAAATTAATTTTAACATTTAAATTAACTTTAACAACACTGTTAACATTTTATGAGACAAACAGTTAATAGTTGAAAAAAAATATATATTTAAAAGCAGTTTACAGTATATTTTGAACTGGAGAATATTTTTGCCTCTAGAGATAGATTGTCCTCTGCGTTTGTGCAATTTGATGTTTCTATTGAAATCACTGTACTGTAAGTTTCCTTATAAAATAATGGTGGTCTCCAATAGTAAAATGTTCTAAAGACAACACAATCTAGATCTGAATAATAATCTAAAGACAAGACTGACTATAATTATAGCCTCTCAATAAGGTCTATCGTAATTTCACATCGATAGACATTGTTTCCCCGGAAGCCAGATCTCAGGTCCATCCATTGGTATCTCTTTGGACAAAACTGTCTTAGCAACTTCAAATGCTGCCTTCATAGAATAAAGGAATACACTTATACTGTCTTTTTCAGGTGCGTAACCATAACCGCGTGAAAGCGCCCACAGCGGAGCGAGCGGCCTCTCTTCTGGACGCAGCCATCACAGCTCGACGACTCACAGACTTTGTCACTTACCTGTCCCACAGCTCCATCATGTTCTTCACTCTACACGTCCAGCCTCCATCCACCAGCACCATCGGCAAAGGTTTCAATTTTTTTTTTTCTCAATGGTAGGGGTCTCCAACTTTTTTCACCAAGAAAGCTACTTGAGCAAAACCAAACTAAATGTTGAGCAACTAATTTTAGCAATCACAAGAAATTGATGTAAAATGTGGCACAGTTTAATGCCTATATGAAACAGTAGTCATTATCTATTTAGAAGTTGACTTAAGGCCATCTAAAGGCACATTTATTGTAGAAATAGGCATATAATAAATAAAACTAAGTATGCATGATTCAAAAGCCTTTGGGGGCCACTTTGCAGGTGATGGAGAGCAACTGGTCTCAAACTATAGAGGTTCAAGATCACTGCTCTATGGCGCACATCAATGTATCCAACTAATCCATATTATGAAGGTCATTATCCATTTGTATCTCTGTCTTTTTAGGTTCTCGTGGACCAACTAAACTGACCATGATAGACGTGTGTCGCGGGATGAGGTTTAGCAAAAACAGATATCCATTCACTGAACTGAGCCCGATTGTTATGTCTCTGCTGAACGGACAGAGAACAATCCCCAACAAGTAAGACTTAAATATAAAATAGCCAGACAGCCATTCAAGTGTTCTCTTTGTCTATCATTTTAACGTGAAATTTTCAATAATGAGTCCAAAGTGTTTTTGAATATTTGGTAAAGTCTTCTCTTGTCCACAGGAGCAGTAAGCTGGCCCTGCTCCTTCGAGAGTCTCTGGGTCACATGAACTGCCACACTGCGGTCGTGGCTCAAGTGTCGGATTCAATGGCTTTTCTGGACGAGACTCTGTCCACAATTCAAACCGCTGCAAAAATACGCAGGACACAGAGGCGAGACAAGGTATCTGCAAGTCATTGCCTGTATAATAATAGAAATGTGCAATAGATACTGTGCTTAGATTTGGTTTCATTTATTGTCAAGTCACATTCACGTTTTGGGGTCATTTTCTCTTCATAAAATTGCCCTTTTAGCTCTATACTATGTGCCCCAGTTCATTTGAAAAAGTAAAATGGTTGAACTTTATGAAGCTAAGACTATATAGTTTTGATCTCTGATGCCTGATTTAATCTAAAAATGAACAGAAACAAGCTCTGCTCAGAGGAAAATTTGATTTTGAACCTCACTTAAATTTTCTTTGGTAAACACGAATAGCTATTTTGCTTATATTGAAGGAGATGGTCTGGTTGACGCTAGATGTAGCGTTTGTTGGGTTAAGACAATTCATATTTGAAACTTAAGTCTAATTTCACATACTTGCATTAAAGCTAAACAGATGAATTTTGTGATTATTTGTTTTTTGTGTATTTGTATTAAACTGAGCCTGGTTGGTCTAGAATATTTTGTATGTTCTGCAAGCCTTGCAGTTTGATCATTTCCATTAATCATGTGGTGGATGAAAAGTATATTGCAACTTTTCTGGTCAAGCCAAAAGAGATGGCCTTTTAAAATGTATTTAGGAAATTATATGCTTTTTATATAAAATTGCAAGAACAGAATGCTAATAAATAATGAAAGTTTTAGCATGTATAGTATTTATGACTGTTACTATTGCCATTAGAAATTAGAAAGCTCTTTTAACGCAATGAAGATGTGAATGGCATCTACTCCAATATTTTACTAATGTGATTATGATCTTTATCCTACAGCAGTCTGGGTCCTGCTCGCCTCATGCCCGAAGTCTGACCAGAGAAAAGAAAGCTCCTAAAACACTGTCCCTTCGAGCGTTCCACTCTACAGAGGAGGTCGACTCAGACGTGCGTCCTCTCCGTCTCCGTGGGCGACTGTTTGAGGACCAGTCCGGCAGCGAGCAATCTTGCGACACGGTCATCCAAATTGATTCACGCGGGCTAGTCCAAGCTAATGCTGCACCACGAGTTCACCAACCCGAATTTGTGCCTATTATTCCGTCTTTGCATCCAAGTAAAACAGACGTAGAGGACCCGGAGTTTACGGCTTTGCTCAAGAACTTCTCAAAATCCCGCAGCTCCATGGCGACAAGAAAAACAGGAAGCTGTAATCGAAACACTGAAATGTGACACGTTTGCTGAACTTCAAGAGCGCTTGGGTTGCATTGACGGGAGCGAGCTGACGGCCAGAAACTTTAAAACTAGTTCAAAATGCTGTAAAGTTAGAACCTGTAAAACATAATGTGGATAATAATGTGTCAAAGGCAGCAGTGTTGACTCAAAACTCTGTCCCAGAAGCCAAGTGGAGAAACAGATGCAGCTTTTAATGGAGATAGCTTTCAAAGAGAGGACTCGGGCTTGTATGACTGCGAAGAGTGTAGCGCGGCAAGTTCTGGTGAGGAATTACTCAATCAAACTCTGACTCGAAATGCAACCCGTCGCTCAGAAAACCACAAAAGCAACAAGCACACGGAAAGTTCTAGTATTGCAAATCAGTCCAAAGCGACGCAAGATGGCGCCGAAGCTTGCGAGTGGTTCAAAACAAACAAAAGAGCTTCACCGATTGGCAAAAGTATTTCACCGTTAACCACATGCCCTAATTCCCAAGCTACAAGCGTTGTCTTGGGAGAGGTCTTGTCAAATGTACCTTCTTCAGAAAGTAAAGAAATGAAAGCGACTATTACAGTAACCGTCAAACAGCCGCTCGATCAGAAAGGACAAGATGAAATCGTCTTCTCGATGGTCGAAGAGGTGACCATTAGCGGTGGCATGAGTAGCGTTAGCACTGCTGGAAATATTATTTGCTTTCAGAACGCAGCACAGAACGGACAAATGGCAGCGGTAGTTCGCAGCCAATAAGAATTATTAGCAATGTGATGGAGATGATGCAATGCTACAACAGAAGATACTCCAAAAGAAATTGTAAGACCGGCAAAAGGGTCGCTACCTTCCTTTATAACCCAATGCTTATGAACACAGACATTGAGGAGGAATCACAATCTACTAAGAAAGAGAAAGTTTCAAGTGGGGTTAAATTGGAGAAAGAGATTAGGAAGAAAGAAGTCAAATGTAAAGAGCATAGCAAGGCTTTAGAGACAAAAAATAATAGTGAAAAGGACAATTCAAAGGCGGAAGATTTAGCTGACAAAACGCCTAAAGTACAGAGACAAGCCAACCAAAAGAAGTGGACAATGTTTGTGTTAATAATTCCCAGAAGACGTCACAGCTTGCTTGCCATGTTGACGAAATTGCTCCCAGAGGACTGGAGTAACGCCAGGTTGTCAAGGAACTACTACCCCTGTTGTTTTCAAATCCGGAACTTTGCCCAGGGCTTGGCAAGATTCCAAAGTCTTATCCAATGACAGTCACCTAACTAACCGCAAAGACCCGAGAGAGATGACATCATCCACACCCGGGAGCCCAAGGGTGACTTTACACAGGCGGGAGTTCGGCAGTACTATCCCACAAGCCAAGATTTAAACAGCACTCCAAAAAAAGCAATGCCGTCCTTGTTTGAAAATGGACGGTCCAAGTCTCCTTTTGATGACACGAGCAGACTCTTAGCGTCAAACTTGAGCAGCTAGTTAGCCGGACAAATTCGCTCGAACGCAACCAGAGAGATTTTCCTATTTTTGAGCGTGGCAGCAGCAGCAATACGTCCGTAAGCTCCAAGTCTAGCTCAGATGGGCGAGTAAAAGCTATCGAGTTTACAGCGAAGGGGACTGTACTTTACCAAGAACTAGCAAGAGCCCAAAGAGGAGCGCTAGGCATGATCAAAACTATGCAACTGTTGAGTATGGAAAACACTCCAAGCTTTCAGCTAAAGAGAAGCTCAAGATTGCTAGCCCTAAAGTCCGTAGACAATCCGCTCCTAGCATCAAGAACATGAGTTTACCACATAAGAATTTTCACCAATCTTCGATTAACCGCAGCGCTAGCCTTTCTCCTGATGGCAAAACTGTTAGCTTTGAGCGCATGTCAACATTTTTGTCATCTTCTCCTCCAAGATCTCACCAATCTCTCAGCAGGACGCCAAGCCAGAGTTCTACATGCTCCTCCAATAAATCAGCCATCCAAGGAATTGTAAACGGTTCGATAACAGATCTGCTAAAAGATCGTTCCAGAAGTCCAAGTTCTTTAGATCAAATGGGTGCAATGCCGTCACCGTACAGCCAAGTCACCGCGCCTCGTCTTCCTAGTCCAAATGACTATGCTAGCGATACGACGAGTGTGCTAAGTGGAGATCTGCCGCCCGCCATGGGGAAGACGTCGCTGTATTTCTCCAACGGGAACAGCACAGTCAGCAGCGGATATGGAAGCATGCTCCGGGAGAGGGACAGTGAAGCCAGCGACAGGAGCGCATCAGGGCTCAATGGTGGACGCAGTGGGAGGTCGTCCAAAAAGAGAGGAACAGGTAAAGAGAAAACTGTTTGTGTCGTTTACCCAATTTGTGTCAATAATGTTAGTAGTTAGCTTGGAAGCATTTTCATTATTAAAACTATTTGCTAGTTGAAGTTCTTGAATTAGTGAAATAAAGTTTCACAATATTTATAGAGCTGGCAAATTGGGCAGTGCTGGAGAACTAAATGTGAGAGAGGCGGTGTAGTGGATGCATGGGGCAGTGTGACTGGTCAGAACTCGTCTGCATCAGAGGCCTCTACTACAAACGTTGCTAAACTTATCCTACATATGTTTCTCATCCGGGTCAACTAAATCAGACATGAGCCTCTCCCAATAAACTGTCCAATGAAACGAGTCACAACTTGATCTCTTACCCACGATTTTTTCAATGAAGCTGCGCGGGGTTAGTGGAAACAGGGTTAGATCAGAACAACCAAGCTGCAGATTTTAAAGTGATGAAACATCAATCATGAAACAAAATACATATACATACTGTATATGGGACTTATTAGTCCTATACTGTATCAGATTTAAGCTAAAGGAAAAATGCTGCAGCTTCAGGTCGAGTCTGCACTTAGGAGACCAATCACAGACACAGAAGTTACACCACAGTTTGAATCTCATACATCGATAGGCCTGTAACAGACTAAAGTCTTTAGTCTGGATGAGCTGTGTCTTTAACTCAGACAAGTGCCTTTTGTCTGAGTCAAAATGATGCGTAAAGACGCACAGCCAAATGTTCACAAAGTCATTCAATATTTCTTGACTATGAAAGCGCTTAATAACTATCACTCAGAATAATTAAACAATAGGATTCTTCAGTCTAGTCACTGTCTACATATAAGCTCTCATTGCTCCTTTTTACAAATCTTTGTGCATCACATTGTTATTAAAGAATATGCCACGGCTTTCACATTTGACCCAGAACTTGCCTTGCTAAACCCTAAATCTAGTTTCGTAGTATAGGGTTCAGGTGTTAAGTATCATCACAAAGAACTTATTTTATGATTCAATGAGTAAGTAGTGTTTTCTACCACAGCAACTTTATTGCCAGAACAAAGCTTTTCTGACACAATTGGCCACTCAACAGATTTCACAACAAGAATCCATTCACTCCAACAATCACACATTTGATTCATTCAACAGTGTCCACTTCAGTCAGAAAAGCCACATTACCATTTTTCACTCAACATAATAACTTCAGCAAAAAAGTTAGATTGTACCAAACAACAAAATTGACCCCTCTCTAATATAATCAACCAACACACTTTTGTTGAGTATTTCAGCTACAACTATATGTGTAATGCTACCAAATGAAGACCTAGGGAAGTCACTATGCTGTAAAATGCCCCACAATGTTCAGACTCACTCACTTGTGGTTGATTGAGGACAGTAAAAGCCAATCATGGATAACGCTTTCAAAGAGAGACAGGCAGCCAGACATGTTAAGAGCTTCACATGCTTCAAATTGACCTACACTTGACCAGAAAATTCCCTCTGTGATCATCATGCACCTGCATTTCACGTTTTCAACTAGCTTTGTCTAAATGTCACAGTATAACATGCATATTTGTTCAAAACAAATAAATATGGGTAATTGTAACTCATATTTTATTGCACAGGTCAATCCATAATACAGTTTTAAGGCGCATTAATCCTAATTTGTCTATAATTGCCTACACTACAGTATAACACATTACTATTCAATGCTGACAGTTGTGATTTTCTTACAGGCAATAAGAGGCTGAAGCCCACTTCACATCATTTATATATGAACCAAATGGCAGCAGTTACTAATGGAGGCCTGGATCCTTTGTGATGAATTATAAAGATGGGTGTGCACACAAACACTTCCTGATGTAGAGATTATAGTCGGAGTCAGCAGCAACTAAGCAGAAGACACAGAACAGAAGGACATTTAGTGGATGTTCTGATGCATGTTAGTTTCACAATTTAAAAAGATACTACCATAGTTCAAAGATTATATGTATTTGTTATTCAATAAATGTGCTAACCCTAACCCTATGTTTGCTTTAAAAAAAAAAAAAAAGTTAGCAAATAATAAAACAGAAACTTTCTCCACTAACCACTTTTAGCCTCAATGCTAACAACAACAGACGAACTTAGTGGATTTTGGTGTGCAAACGAGACATGTTAGACAAAGACAAGACATTGCAGACTAATTTTCACCTGAATTAATACAATGACAAGATAAGTGTGCAAGGGGAAAATTGGTATAGTCCTTTTAAATCAAATCAACTAAATCAGAGCAGGTGAGTAAAATACAGTGTTTCTGTAACTACTGTGCTACTAGTTCCAATACTATAGAGGGATTTTCGGTTGACGTCACTGTCCACCCTACTGCGCATTCGTTATGCAGAAAGTACCGCTCTCCGTCTGATTAGCTGGGAAAACTTCTTTGAATAAAACAACGAAACGGGACAAGAGCTAGCTGTTTTGATCAGGTATGAACCGGTCTGACAGACGTCTGTCTCCTGAAGCTTGAGACTGCGTTTTTCTTGTAGTTTTTTCACTCACCTGAATGTAACGTTTAAGGGTTGTAGGATCGAATTTCATTCACAAATGTTGATTTAGCAGCAAAACTGCACAGTGATAAACTCTTAGCTGACAACGGTGCTTTAACGACTTGTTTCCACTGTTTTTTTCTATGAGCAACGGCTCTTTCTGGAGGCATGGTGCTATCACATTGCCTGTGTTGATAAAAACAAAAAAATACTTTTGGAAAGTTGTTTTTCTTGTACAGTTCAACTACTTATATGTCTATTATAATAACTTAATTTTGGATCATGTTTTATTCTATTCCCCACTTGTTTGATTTACCCTGTAAAATATACAAATTATATATATAGAAATGATAATAATAACCTTGTGCCTCCTAATTGATAAATGTGTCTTTTTTTCTCCAGGTGGGCACCAGCGTCGCCAGCACGAGTCTTCTCAGTCTCTGAAGCGGTCGACCAATGGGGCGAGGCCTCGATTTGTGGAACATGAAATCCCAGAAGCTTATGAAATAAAAGTTTATGATATTGACAATGTGCAACGGACGCAGAAACGATCAGGTATGGACACAATACGGCTAGTTTGGTACAATGTGATCAAGTTACAACAAGAAAATGTGGCTTAAAAAAATTATTTGAACTTGTTTAGCTTAGAAAAGGAAACAACAAAATATATATGGATGTTTACATTTTTGCCAACCAAGTCGTCGACAACACAAAACAACTGCTGCTGTGTCTAAATGCCTGAAAGCCAGTGTGGTGCATCTGGTGAAGTAATGGCCCTCGACGCAGGTTTAGGCCCCAAGTGACTGACCCCCGCCCCCCTTCTCCTGTCCTGGGCACGCCAAGTTCAATACAATTTTAATGACCTCATGGGGGAAACCGGGTCACTGCTGGAAACGAAACACAAAGAGACAAGCTGAAGGTTAAAATGTGAACAAATTAAGACAAGATAATGACATTAAAGGCAAATATAGGAAGACTGGTTGCTTAATATTAGATTTAGGAGTTTTATGTATGTTAAATTTGCTTTTTTAACTTATACAACACTCAAAAAATACTTACATTACTTACATTGCAGATATGACATTGTTATAGTGTAGCAGTCGCTTATTATTTTAAATAACTTTAAATAAAATCTGGTTTTGTTAGTACAAGCAGAGCATAATTTGTTTTGAACCTTCCAGACATGCCCTCCTCGTCTCCCCTGGGACACAGAGCTCTACCCCTTTATGGTGTTAAGAAGAGTATGCCTGCTGCAACGGGGGGAGGGGACGCTTTTGTTCAATTTTAAGAATGAGCCAGAAAAGAAGACACTCAAAATGTACTGTATATTATAGATTCTAATATGACAGCCAGAGAAATTTTATGTTTTTTGCTGAATTAGAAGTTAATATGTAGATAATTGTATGAAAGCAACAAGCTGGTTCATCATTTTGGAAGCTCTACTGTATATTTTGGTGGTTTTTGGGTAAAATTTAAAAGCATGGCTGGTAGATTTCTCCCTCCTCCCCCTGCTTCTCTGCCCACGTGTCCTTGGGCAATGCACAATGTCTGCTTACAGTGTGGATACAGTCTTCAGACGGGTTTCACTGTAGCAGGAGCAGACAGCAGGCATCAGGTGTTAGCCCTTAGCAACACTCTTGAAATTTCAATAGAGATGAGCGCTAACGAGCTAGCCGCAGATGTCGCGCTTCACCTGAGACAAAAACAGTGCAATTGTCCAGGCTTTGAACTGTGTTTAGATCTAAACGCTTGACCATCTCAGTGATTATATTAGGGTGAATGTATCTTTAAAACATTTCCCAGGAAAAGAAAAAACAGCAACCATAACAAAAACATGTTTTCAAAGTAAACAAGCCACAATAATCCATTTTTAAAAGTTGATACACAATGCTCCTCAATGTCTGATTTAAATAGGCCAATTTGTCTCGCTACAGTGCATTTTTTGTAATAGAGGAAAGTTTATGTTGTACAAACTCCATAGTACTTACAAAAAAATCTCATATTAAGATTTTGTGTGTGTGTGTGTGTGTGATTATTATTAATGCCACAAATCACAACAACAACAACAACAACAACAATCTGACACAAGATTGCTCATTTAAAAGACACATAATATACACACACATAATACAAAATACTTAATAATGCTTGTTTGGGAGATTTTATCAAAAATCTTCTTCTTTATCTTAGAAACTGCAATGGCATTGTTCTGTTTCAATAGCTAAGACACAGTATAAAATATACTAGTCATGTTAATGGTAACTTGTTTGTTGTTTTTTTTTTGCATTTTCCAGGGCCCAATGTTTTTCAGTGCCAGGCTGAAGTTTTTGGAGCTTCCTCAGATGAGGATATCAGAGGAGCAGTATCACACCGACCACACGGAGGCGCCAGAGGAGGCCAAACGCACCAACCTATCACAGCTCAACATGTGCAGCCAAGAGGGTGATCTAAGCTTTTATATTTTCCATCTGTATTCTGTATTCTATACATCTTAATTCATGCAAGACAGATGCCATGTTAATAACACTCCAGTAATAATTGCATCTCTATGGCCACAGGGAGGTTGTAGAGGCACCATCAAAAAACATAGTACATCCTTCAATACATCTCATTTACTTTGCTTCAAATATATATATATATATATATATATATATATATATATATATATATATATATATATATATATATATATATATATATATATATATATATATATATATATATATATATATATATATATATATATATTTTACATATTCTCTATTACTGTGATTTTCAGCCTTTTGTGTCACAAATCTAGCCACTCACAGCATGAAAAAGTGATAAAGTAGTTTTATGTCGTATGTTATTTTGAGGACAGGCCTTGGAGTACCGTATCACTTTTTGTCACCATATCAGCTGAATACCCCCAGAAATCATTTTGTGTCATCCGTAAGATAAGATATTCTTTATTTGTCCCAAAGTGGGGAAATTCCACTGTTGCTACATACACAGTTCAAGAACAGCACCGTGGTGGCACGGTGGCAGAGCGAATAGTGCTCGGGCCGTGTTTCCTCCACTCCAGTTTCCCCACCAATAACAGGCAGGTTAGGGAACACTGGTAGTCGGATGTTGAGGCGCCAGATGTTTAGGGGACTTGCCTCTCTACTTAGCTGCTCCAGGGCTGCTTACTATCACTGAGTGGGAAGAGGGGGTTCATCTCACTGTAAAGCGCCTTGTGACTCTGTCTGTGAAAAGCGCTATACAAATAAACCTTACTTACTTAGCAAAGGAGTAGAAACATGCAATCAACTAGAAACAAATTTTAATATAGGCTTAGCCAAAAATATAAAGTTACAACTGACTAAAACTCTTGCGTACAATGAGTTGCAGTTATGGCTGAGCACAGTGCAGAATATGACAGGATGAATTAATGGTCTGCCACAAGGGCCCAATTCAAAGAAAATTAAAATCAGAAACAGTTGCAATTATAGTTAAATAAGAAATATACAAAACAAAAAGGTGAATATACACGCGTCTTGGACTGCCGAGGTAAGATTGGCCAAGATGGTAATATTTACCACATTTTTGAATTTCTTGAAGTATTGTATGTTTTTGTTAGAGGCCCCAGAAATTTTGGTTCCCGTCCCTGCCTTAGTGCTCACATGTGACCTCACACAAGTTATATACTGAAATTTGTATGTTCTATCAAGCAATTATCACAGAAGAGCACATTTGTAAGACCTGACAGCGGTTTCAGAGACAGTCCTCAGTCTGCAGACAAGTATCACATTTACACACATTAATGCTGTATATTAGAATGTTCTTTCTTCTTCTCTTAAATTGACAATGTGAGGCGAAAGAGCCGTATTGGAGTCTTTAAAGAGCTGCAGGCTCCAAACACTTGAGATAAATAATCAATAAAGTGGCACCAGTGTTATGTACAATATGAGACTATGATAATAAACAACTGCAGCACATGAACAGAATACATGGCTAAATTTAATATTTTGAGGTCCACTACAAGAGCCACTACATTGTTGGATGACTTTATCTGTAATTGGCTAAATGTTTTTTGATGTTACAGTGCTCTTACTTTGTATTTGCAGAGGAGCTTTCACAGACCTCAGAGGACACAGGGGATCTTAAACTGAAGATTGAAGTTTTAATGGTGACCTCTGCCAACCCTGCTGCTGCTGCTGCTGCACTAGAGGGAGCTCTTCGGACAAAATCTGACTACTTGAGCAAATGAAAGAAGACCTGCTTTTCATGTACAGTTTATTTTTATTGTTTACTGAAAACAAGGATGCACTTTTCACTTTATTTTGTATATTATCTTCATCACTTACTTCACGTTTCTGGTGCTACTGCTTATCGACAATATCATTTTTACCATGTTTTATAATCTGCAAAAACGCAAGCATTTCTTTGAGTGAATTTTGTGTCTGAATTAACTTTGTGGGACTAGAGAAGAAGAGGCTAAAACAGAAGATAACATGGTTGTATTTTGAATCAGCACTTAGCTTATTGTACATATAATCAATGCATATCCCTAATGGCTTAAAGCTGTTATTGGTAAGAAAAAAAAAGAGTAATTTCTGAGTAAAATGAAATAATTCCCAGTATGTTTTAACTGAACAAGAAGCTTTATTATTGAATTAACATAACGATTTGCCTATAAAAAGAGCTGTTTGATGTAAGATCATGTTTTAATGGGCATTTCTAAAACATTGCAGCATGATTGTGTGGCTGAATAAAACGCGGATCATTTTGTGTAATGGAGAGGTAATGTAATTAGAGATAACGTCATGTGTGCCCTGATGTCGCCGAGCCAAAATCAATGGCTGCCGTCGGTTTGGTTCAGACTTTGTGAGATGTTTGAAGAAGCATGTCTCGTCACTGTCGTTTTTATCATTTACATCACGAATAATAAAGCAATGATCAATTTTTATAATATTTTCATCTGTTTCATTTCTTTAAATTCTGAAAAGCATATTGCACAAAATGTCAGTTGGCTTGTTTATTTGAAATAGCTTACCTATGTACATATGAGTACGTCCTTTTAGCGTTAGCATTTAGACATGTCTTTTTATGAACACACAGAAGCCTTTTGTTGAAATATTCATGATTTATAAAGTCTTTAACTTGTTTTCAAAGACTCATTGTTCACTTTCTGATCTTCCAAATATTTTTGTTCATTTTAGACTGATGAAGTGAAAAACTCACAAAAATGAACTGAACATGAAGTACTTGTAAGTACATAAGTTAGCTATAAACACACCAACGAACGTTCTGTGCACAGATACTATTGCAAGATGGAATGAAGGCCTAAAGCTATGTGTAACTTTTCTAGTGAAAGGCATGCCATCTGTTTGTCTCTATTGAAATTTATTTACTTAGCCTAATATGTTCCACAGTATCTATCTCTATTTAGAATTCTCTCACGATATCTGTGAATTCACAAACTCAAGAAGATAAAGTGGAAGAACTCAAATTGGAGTTCAACACATATCAATCTGGCGTGAGCCAAAGTGAGTTAAAGTTACAAGCAACTCACCTAAAAAAAGCCAGACCAAAACACCTGTAATATACCTTAAAGATGGGCTAGCAGATCTTTGCACTGTAAACACGATTCAGGTTTTAAATCTGACATCTTCCCCACTCAATTCTTTGACACATGGCTAATGAAGACGTATTCATTTTGGTTGCAATTATTACTTATAAACTTCGTTTTGCAAACACCAAAGTGAAACTGGATAGGACAATGCAAGTTTGTGAAAGACAAATGATTAAAAAGGTAAAAAGATCGCCAGCTGAGTTGCATGATGCACTTTTAAATTCAGCAGAAAGTCTTTCTCTTGCTCGTACAAAACTTGCAAAAACAAAAAACACATTGGTGATTTGTCTCGTGGCAGATGCAGCTTCACTCGTGTAATTTGTTCCCAAGAATACAGTGTACATTGAATAATCCTGCACATCTCAGTTTAATCCTATATTTCCGCTTTTCTACTGTAGCCTGTTAAATAACAAAGCTTCCTCTAGTGCAGTTCTCCACATCCACCACCATGTCGCAGCACTGAGCCCGGTCCACGCGACGTAAACACATGAAATCAGCGGAGCGTGTAAGAATATATGAGGATTTAACCATGAAGAGCAAACATCCGAGGAGGACAGCAGCGGCACAGGCGGGGGTGTAGACGGGGGCATGACACGAGGCACGGAGAGGACACGCTTCTACCACCGGACACGAGACCATCACAGCGAGACTGAAAGCGAGAAAGATGCGCGGTAAGAGAACCACCACAGTCTGGACAGATGCTCGGTACGGTCCGGGTCTTTCTCTTTAACTGCTTATTAAATGCAAACGATAAACAGCGAGTCTGAAATGGCGTCGAGTTAAGATGAAAACAGGACATTAACACTGACTGGAGTTATTTGTTGCATTGCTGAGGTACACTAAATTAGATTAGGACATAGGCTATAATCCTGTATCATTTGAGTGTATGTTTTAGTGTAAATCTGTCAGAACATTAGTCTAAATTACTTCTATTTTTAAATCACATACATCTAAATAAACGCTTAACAGTCTGATGGATATTATTTAATGTGTAAACGTTCATGTGTAAAAATACCATCATCCTTAAACTGGAGTTTTTGTAGCGCGCGGGACTCGCACGCGCAGTTTTGGAGCACGTTGCTTATCGAAACGTGAGTGCACGCGCAACATCATCAACACCATTTTAGGTTACGATCTTTTGACCGCATTGCAAATTTTAAATCAAGATTTGATTCCTTATCTATAGATTTTATTGTTTTCTATTTAGCTGAAGATTTCTACTCAAAAGTAACCAGGTCACACTTGTTAAATTCAACTCTGGCTCAATTGAAAACGTCGCTTCATCCCCTCAGGGACATTCTCCAAATACTTGGTTATGAAACAGATTTATCCAATTTGCCTGAATATCTTTTGCCTTCATTCTTCAAGGAATGTTGCACAAATCTCCATGTAATAACAGCCAAGGATTATAAAATATATATTTGAGGCACTACAATGAATATATCAAGAGATTATGAAGGCATACACTGAACATATTTTCCCACATTGTAGAAATGTTTTTTCAGTAATTAAAAGGGATAGGACAAGATCTCCAGACACGAAATCTCTCCAGATACATTGTGCACAAGATTGTGGACATGTGTAGAAACTGATTTTGTGAGATTGCATTTGACTTGGACTCACACAAAAGGGTCAAATGCTGGTGAGTTACATTGTAGCTAACAATAAATATGAATGTTAAAAACTCAAACATATTATGTAATTGGCACAATGTGATTATAGTAAATTATGACAAAATATTGTCTTGACATGATTTCCTTCTTTTTCATCGTCACATCCAGCAGAAATTTTTTCTTTTCTGGAAATTTTAATTCTTGTTGCAAAGTAAACCAAGTAATGTTCCAGGTAACTGGGAAATGGAATGGAAATACCAGTTCCCAGTGCAAAGCATTTCAACGTAATCCACTCATACTATATAGGCTAAACATTATGGCTAATGCTAACCATTAGGCTAAACAAAACTATTGTTAAATAGCCTGTAACAAATGTTTACATCGTTTTTATGTTAGTTAAACGCCCTAAATTCACTTTTTGTGGTAATTGTTGATCTCTTTATGTGAAGTGGGACCACAAGTTATATTTACCAGTTCAAGTAGCGTTCCAGTGCTTTTTTTTTTTTTACAAGTGGCGGGAAATATCCCAGTTTCCAGTTATTATTCATATATCCAGTGGAGCAATCTCAAATAGATATAACTACAAAAAACAATAAAAGTCTATGTTAATAGTTTAGGCTAACTTCAGCTAAACTGGAAATCATCTGAAAGAAAGTGGGCGGGGCAGAATAAGGTGAATAGTAGACAGGGTTTTAAGGTTCACAAGTGAGCTATTTCAGATTGTAGCCCTGGTGCAAGAGCAGTAAACAACTTGAAGCGAGTGAAATTGTGTCTGCTCTTTGTTTTTGTTTTTTTATTGCTTACTTGACATCGTAGCTTTTGCAGAACAAGAAGCCCTGCTAGAGTCAAAATCAACCATGTCAAATTATCTTATCTACTAAGTCACGTTTAACATAAAATATAACAAAATGCTCTTCTATTGTTTCCTGTTTTGTTTCCTTTGTTTTAGTCAGCTTACATCTATCAGTAGAGCTCCTCGACATCTTGGTTTTAAAGTCCTTTGATGTAAAGAAGGAAATTATAAATAACTTCTTCTTCTCCTCCATTATTACTCTTCAAGATCTTTTCCTTCAGACAGAGGATTAAGTCACATGATCAACCACACTTCTCTTTTCAGCCGCTCGAGCTTCAGTTTCTTACTTGATTCAGAGGACAGGACGTCTTGCCGTTTAAAGTTTGGGACAAGTTTTTTTTCCTATTTTTCAGCTCTAGATGTGAAGAAGAGTCCGCTGGAGTGTGATGGGTAATAAGAACAGCAGCAGCATTAGCAGCAACAACATAATGGACAAAGACACAGAGACCACACAGGGAGAGGAGCCGGGGACTAAAGACGCTGTTACAGGTAAAGACTGTCCATTGTCTGTCTAAAAATTAAGTATATAACTAAGTGTAGGACTGTCTAATGCTCTAGTTAAGTGTTGGCATTTGGAAAAAGTATTTTTTAATCCAAACTGTTCCAACAGTTAACCAAGATTTACCTTTCCATGACTTTGCAGTGGAATGAATCTTATCTATATAACCTACTGCATAGAGGTATGGGGCAAGACATATAGAACTAACACAAAACCTGCAAAAACAGGCAATAACAGCAATCACTTTTTCTTCTTATAATGAACCAACTATGCATTGTGTTTAAATTTATGATCTAGTGCAGTGTTTCCTAACCAGGGGTACGTGGGCCTTCATTGGTACGCAAGCCTTCACTAGGGGGTACTTACTAGAAGGTGAATTGTACTCTTGATTTATTAAAAATTTTAAATACTTTTGAAGCATTTTAAGGCAGCATTTCATAAAAACAAGAAAAAATTGACAGTATTCTACTAGAAAACCCATTTGTTTGCCTAAAAGTACAAGTTAGGGGGTACTTGGCGTGTGGGACAAAATTTAGGTTGTACTTGGGACAAAAAAGGTTGGGAACCACTGATCTAGTGGATCTATATATACATTGAAAATCATGTATAAATTAAAATGACCTATCAAAATCACAACAGAAAATATGTATGATTAGAGAGAGCTCATGTGAACTTAGTGAACAAAATGTTTATTAAAAAGACATTTAGAACAAATACTGTACAATGAAGTTTTATATATCTGTAAAAGATCTCTGGAACAGTTGTACAGATGAACTTAAACTATGTCACACTTTGTATTGCTTAAAAGAATATTTAAATGTTTAATTCTCAGTAGATATAGTTCAGAGTCCTAGTTTATGACTAAGTTACGCTTTGTGTATTGTAAGTTCTTCCTTATGGCTATTTACAAAAAATGTAATTGTCACATTTATAATGATGTTGGGTTCAAAGGGTAGGTCTAAAAAGCATTTGCTTTTAGCCCACACCTTTTTGGTCTTTCTGTAAGTCAAGTTATTGTTTTTGGAATCATGTTTGTAATAGTGACCGAAATAAACACTACTACTAGTCCTACTTCTGCTACTACATATGAGCAGGGCTGGGCAATATCGTGATAAAAATGATGAGCTCATTTCTAAGACAATCTGCTTTTTTGACAAAAGTGTAGGGTTGGGCGGTTTTAGGAATAAAATTTTGTTTCTCATATTAATTGATCTTGATGCTCATTTAATTTTTCTTTAGCCTTTTCAAAAACAAAATAAAATGACTTTTGATAAGAATTTCTGGAAAATAAACTAAACAAACTGCTAATCTACAATTCCTGATTCCTGACAGAGGTTTAGTTGTGGAACTCTTGATTCAAAAAGCACGCCTATATAATTGACTATTTGACAAGACTGGATTGCGATATCTTGATCTTTTGATTAACTGCTCAGCCCAAATCATCATATTGTAATTCTCCATTTCTCTGTTCAAATAATCCTCTTATTGACCAGCTTTTGTCCTGCTCTTAGTGAGTGACAGGTGCATTTAATCATTCACAGTGAAGTTTGAGCTCTCTGAAAAAGCAGATTCACTTCAAAGGCAAGAGGAAAACAGATGAATTGGAATAAAATTGAAATCATGATTAAGATGCTAGAATATGACATATGATACACCCCTGAGATTATTTGTCATTCGACGTGTCTGTTATAGGTATAGATACAGTCAGTATCAGAGGCAATGCCCACTAACAGACCTCTGTGGGGGAAACATAACATGAACAGTGCGTCAGAACAACAGCTTTATCACTCACTGCTCAACAACTATAACAACAAATGTGGACTTAAGGAAATATAATGTGTCAAATATAGATAATAAGACACGCAGATGAATCAAACGTAAATATATCCAGCTGCGTTCTAAATGTAAGCGATAAAACTTGTTCTGATTCACTCTCAATGTAAACTTTTCCCCACGTAGGTCTTTTAGTGGATGTGGCCTCTTATGCTGATTGTATCTATTGACACGTTGTTCGATCACATGACCTTTGCCCCTCCTCCACTTGTTTGAAATCTGCTCTGAAATCAGCAAGTCTGTGGTGGTCACAAATATCAAGACGCTGTCCTTCATACAACTGGGAAAAAAATATATTTAGCAAAATGTCTATGTCTAAAACTTGTATAAAGTATACTGTTGTCATTCTTTACTCCAATGACAAAATTCACACTAACTCTAAAGAAAGATTCTCAGTAAATCAAACTCATGTCTAAGAATAGAGAAATACAGTAACTCATATAATTGAATCTAGTATTTTTTTAATCCTATACTGTCTGTTTCTAATGATTCCTGATCCTGTAGGAGACCGGAAACTGGGGATAATACTAATCTCCAGGACAGTATCTCTTTACTCTTGGACAGTTGACTTACAGCTGTGCATAAGCAGGTTTATGTAACAACACTTCTGTCCAGTTCTGACTAATTGTCCTGGTGGAGTCTTCAGGGGCCGGTCTGACACATCTGATGGAAACCTGCTGAGTAAACAGGCTCTAAGTGTCGACTTTAGCATTCGTCATCTCGTAATGACAAGACATGACACTTCGAACACCTCGGGAAACTGAGGAGAGGAGCTTCATGGGCTAAAATATGTCACTGAAAACTAAAAAGCAGTTCATCTATTCCAGATAGCTTATTTTTCTTTTTTCATTGACCTAATACAGAAATATAATCAGCTCAAATGATATAGTTACAACAGGTGTGGCCTTAATTATGGCAATAATATGGTTTGGGGAACTTTGACAACATCAAATAAGAGAAATTAACCTACAAAAAGTTGCAAAAACGACATGGAAAGAATATGTAATCTGCAATAGAAGATCACAAAACGTAAGAACTTAAAGAGTGATTAAAGGTGCACTCTATAGCTTTTCCAGTGGTTGGACTGCTTGTCTCCATAAAAGTGTATAGTATATGCTGTAAAAACATACATTCTTGCTGTGAATAGGGTTGCCTCTCCATAGAAGTGACCTGTAAATCGACTTGATGATGTTACAGTTGTCTTTATATCAACACAAATTCAATACCATAACGCCATAAGCAAAAATATCTCTATGAAGGCAATTATTCTTCGTTAGAAAAGTAACAAGGTCGTTCAAAGTGACACTAAACCCTCAACATCTGCTCACAACAATTTTTCAAACAGAGCTGTCAAACTGGGCATTCATTTAATATTTTGCAGCATGTTCATGTTTGAGGTGGCGAGAAACTGGAGCTTATTCCAGTCTTATCGTACAATTACTTTACATACTGTTCATGTTCTGGAATAATACATAAAGACAAACACAGACAGGCAATTGTTCATTCTCTCATTCATTCACCAGGAGAATTTTATAATGTTGCTAATCGACCCATACATGTAGATTTTTGGAGGTGGGAGAAGGTCATAGTACCCAAAATGAACCCACGGTAACATAGGGAGAACATGCAAACTCCACCCAAAGAGAACATGAGACGTTCATTTGTTCCGAGCCAGGATGCGAACCCTGATCCTTCAATCCAGCTTGATGCCACATATAATTTAGAAATGTCATCGTCCACTGCATTGAAATGGTATGTAATATGAACAAAAATTAAAATTGCCGTAAGTGAGGCTATAGTTGACGAAAAAAAAAAAAAAAAGACTTGCTCGACTAAACATGTCTCATTGACTGGTTAATTGGGAGCACAGCCAAAGCTCTGAAGCTAAAACATTATTATATTATTTTCAATCTAACTATTTATTTGGCCCAAACTGTGCTCAAAGAGACAAAGGAGTTCATACAAAAACAAGAATTTGTATTAAATGAAAAGAAAAAACTGTATTTTTATCTAAAAAGGCAGATTGAACCAGTGATTCAGTCCCAATTATTAGGCTACTTCACTGCTTTTGTTGCAGTTCTAAATAAATCCTTATAATCTAAATAAAATAATTTGTTAATTTTGGTAGATTAAGGCTACATCGACCAGTTAACAACTAACAACTAAACAACTGAAGGATGATAGCATACCGGTAAATGAAAGTGCTAACACCAGAGTTTGTCAGATTTATGTAATATTGCATAATGCTTACGGCTCACTGTTGTTGTTTTCTAAGCTCATCACCTGGCTACAGCTCCCAGGCCTCTCAGCCTATTTCTATATTCTATCAGTGTGAATAATTAGTATGACTGAATGTGAATGTGATTGTTGTTTGTTTATAGGAAGCGTCTGGGGAGATGAAGGCCTCGTGCCCAGTGCAGAGCTGCTGGCGTCGCTTCAGTCCCTGGGAGAAAACAGAGACTACACTCTGCTGCCACAGTCTCTACACCAGGTCTGTCCGGTGTCTGGAAACTGAGCACATACATTGGTCACTATGTTTTATGATGAACTGAACTGAAGACATTTATTTGCAGAAGATTGGTGAGAATTAGATTTAGATACAGATTTGTTCAAGAACGGAATGTAAGAATGAACACATTATTGGCAATTATTACAGATCCAAGTGTTGTCTCTTCAAAACACAGAATTTCCAGATTTACCTTGACATATTTTTGGTGCAGTTAGTCTATAAAACTTATAAATTCATCACATTACATGGTTCAATGCAGGGGTCCCAAACGACCCAGAGGCCAAGTGTGGCCCTCCAGAAGATTTCATGTGGCCCCAGGGATTTTTTCTAATCAGTATTGATAGTGGCCACATAACAATTTGAACCAAATATGATTTTTAGAGTACACTAGTGTCTGAAAAATTGCAAAACTAGAGATCGATCAATATGTTTTTTTAAGTTAAATCTAAGTTCTTATTTTGTCTTATTGTTTAATGAATAAAACCTGTTTATGCACATCACAGAACACTTTCAAAGAGCAAATCAACTCACAGTGCAGCCTGTTTTTCTTTCTCTGTCTTAAAGCACGAAATCATACTGACAAACAAACAAGACTTTATCAAGGCTTGTGCTGCAGCCAAAGTCATAGAACAAGAATTTAATTTTATTAAAAGACATATTAATGATAAAATCAAAGCTCTATACTAATGAATGAAGAGAGATCAAACTTACAGTTTATCTCCAAAACTAGGAACTTAGCTGATCACTGCTGCGGCTACAGTCACCCAAACAACTGCCTGATCAAATATCGGCCAAAATTGGCCAATATGCCAATTTGGCAGATAAGCAAAAAAAAAATATATATATATATATTGGCTCCAAAATATCGGCCCGTCGATATGTCCGTCTATCTCTACTCTAAGCTGCTCTGAAATACAGCTCATTTTATACAATCCATTCAAAAATTTCTCTGGGGAGGACAGTTTAACCTCACTTTTTCTTTCTATTTTTAATCACATTGGGAACTATAAATTATAAAACAATATAGAAGAATGTTGACATAAATGATATGCTATTTTAGACTTTATAGAGCCTAATGACCTTTTTCGTAAAGAATATAGCATAGTCAGACTTTTATATTAAAATACGACCGATCAGCTTGGACTTGTATTATATTGGCCCGAGCTTCTCTGGTTTAATGCCTTTCAGCTTAAACAAACACAATTTCACTTAATATTTGGTCATAAACAAAGGAAATTAGCTTTACTGCATTGGATTTTCACCAATAAAAATTCCTATCTCGTTTTAATCATGTCTATCTTTTTAATAACAGAATTTAAACTCGATGTGAACAAGCTCGCGTTGGTTCATATCCGCTGAGAGCTCACGTTAGTCATGTTTTCCCTCAGGGCCGTGTGAGGCAGACGTTACTACTACAGAGCTAAAAATAGTTCATTTCTGTCTCGTGCAGCTCAAAACCAGAGCAGCATCTCGACAACAGCTCTTTGTATCAGCTGATTTGGCTTCGTTACACGATTCATTCATTTTAGAGACAAAGAGAAAGTAATTATGCCATGATTTAGTCAGCATCTTTAAGGGCTGCCACTAACATTTATTTTAGCAGCTAATCGTTGTTAATCATCTTGTTAAATACAGTTTTAACCAAATCAAGATTGAGTGAAGACATATGGATAGTCAATATTTAGAAATACACTGAATTATTAATTAAATACAGCAGCAATTCTATGTTTAAGCATCTTTTTTGTCCAGTTAAAATAGACATATGCTGCTTTTTGTAAGGTTCTTTGTATTTCACTGTAGTGTAAGGAAAGGCCAAAAACCAGAATTTTCTGAGCACTCAAGGGTCAGTTAAGGGCAGAGCTTAAAGGGGACCTATTATGCCAAATTCACTTTTCTAAGTTTTTAACCTTGTTATGATGGCTTTCCTTCATCAATAGTTTACTCAGTTATATTTGAATTGATTCATTCATTGGAGTAATCTTGTGTTGTTCTTCAGCTGCAGCTCAAGTGCTCAGAAATCCCCGTTCTCACCTATTACCTATCCCCTCCCACTTGTCTGTATTTACTTGTCATAATTCACAAGATTAATACTCAAAGTGAAGCTTATATGGTTCAAAACTGTCCCATATTCACTTTCCAACAATAAAAAATAGTTTTTAAAAATCTGTTGCTATTACAGTTACATTTTACAATGAAGAGGCGGGGCTTATCAGTTCTGCAGTTTTGAACAGGAAGTCAGTAGAGCTGTTCCTATTTTTAAGTTGTTTTAGATCAACTTTGTGTTTTACAATGAACAAAAGGTAAATTACTAAAAACACAATAGAACCCCTTTAATTTGTAAATCAAGTGCTGTTTTTGGACTGGGCTCCACACAAGGTCAAACCTTTACCAGAACACACACAATAAGTGAATATAGGGGCTTAGAAATGCTAAAATACAATTCAATTGTCCATCTTACTCAATTTTAAACAATATAAAATGTATTTTATCTGTGTTACACATATAATGTTTTACTCGTGCACCAGGAGTTAGTTAATTTTGACTAATCATAGCGCATCTGCCGCTGAATCCGATTCACAAAGTGACAGGAGGACGCCCTCCCAGACCCCCTCGTCCAGCTCCTACAGCCACAACAAAAACGTAGGACAAACACCCTTTACACAGCAGACACAGCTCCAACTATGAGTCTGCCAAACATACGCGGATATCAGAACATTACAAACGTCTCTGACAGCGCTCATGTATCAGATGTGATTGCGAAAATACAAAATGAAATAGTTGCACTTTTGAGAAAAAGCAGACAGCTGTATCCGCGCTAGTTCTCACTATCTCTATGGATCCGTACAAACCAAACACACGTGACTCTCCCTCTGCTGTCTCTGCTTTTAATCCCATAAAAACAAGTCACAAAATAACAACAAATATCTATAAAATCCCCTTTGTCGCATATTTCCTGTTTTGGAAGAAGATACAGAAGCACATCTCGCCTGGAGCCAGTGAGAAGTTCTCAGTATGCCTGTGCTACTGATAATTGATCAAATTTGCTGTCACCAGGACTTTTAATCAATCACACTCTCTGACTGAGAGTTTCTGGATCTTTTATCAGCTTGTTCTACGTCAAATCAAGGCCTGGTAATAGACAAAACATATATGAATCAATAAAATCTCAACTTTGAGTATAATAATGATGAGAAAACAGTGTCTTAGCAAGCCTAAAATAACCTAAATATCAAATACCATTATAAATTTGGATATTGTTAGCTTGTCACAATCAGTTCATTAATCATTGTGGCCTAATAAACAGTAGCATCTTTGTACCATCTGTGTCCATTCTTTTGTCTGTACAATTATGAAAAGTAAAGTATTGATGTAGGTTTAAGCAGTGATGTGAAACAGTTAATCTGAGCATAAGCCCCTCCATGTGACTTCACGTCTCACTGTGTCTCCTCTGGACTCGGTCATGTGATGTTTTCTGGAATCTGATGAATTTGAGCAATGATAATAACAAAGATTTGGCCGAACACGCAGCAACACCCGGCTTCAGTGCACATCTACAACTTCAAAACATCTGTTTGAAGATGCACTGTGTAACTTTTTGACCACACCCACTTTGTGTTTTTATTTTGAGTGGGTTTGTATGGTCTTTTTCCTTGAAAGCCTGCCTCCTCCTCTATGTTTTTGTGGAAATTATGTCATATTTTTTCACTTTATGTCATAACACCCAATTATTATTATTGACAGTGTTGCAAAGTATGGCTTAAACTTTCTATATCTGCCTATTTTTGTAGTGTAGTTACAAAAAGTACTGACAAAATACAACCCATATGACAGATTATCACATCTTTCTAATTTTGACTTGTTGCAATAGTCCTTGTGGTAAATCTTTGTCATAGTTTTACAGCAGGTAATTGTCTAACATTGTATTTACCAGATGATGTTAAAGTCTGTGAGTGAAACAGAAGACTTCCTGTGCTCTGACTCCAGTGTAATCTTCCTCTGTTATCTCTTTCAGATCGCAGAAGCCTACTCTCTCCAGGAAGAATGTATCCTTTCTACAACAAGCTCCCACGCTGATCTCATATCAAGACCTTTTTGTGAAGCCGACATTAAACTGGATCAGAGCAATAAAACCATGCAGAGATACGACGTTTGATTTGGCAAACTACTGATGATTTGGGATGGGAAGATAAATAAGACCTAAAAAGGAAAGATGCATTATATTTTGATTTAGAACCACTAACAGCAGCATCTAAAGGTCAGAAAAACATTCATTCGCCTCTGGGTTAATCATGTGTTTTCTTTGTTTTAGATCAGACTATATGTGTGTCAGGAAGTGTTTCAAAGAGTAAGGGTTTTCTTATTTTATTCTAAAGGGAGTTTATGATTAGCTTTAAGCAAACTGTCTCATGATTAACTTAGCTCAAAACCAGTCTATACATTTTATGGACAGTAGAAATCAGTGCGGTCTATTGCTGCATTCATTTGCTGTGAAAAAGATACTAATTACCAATAGCTTGTGTTCAAATGGTTTTGTGGTTATAACAAAAGGAAACTTGTTAAAAACCCACTTTCTCTTGACAAATAGACTATATGTGAATCTAGTGTTAATAAGTAAATTACCAATTTCCAATGCTCTTAAGATTGCTCTGGGGAAAAGAAAAAACATTTTGCCAACAGTTTTTATTTTTATTGTTCATTTTGATAATTGTCTTGTCTTCTCCCACTTTAGCTTTTCATTTTGTCACTTTACTTAAACACAGAACAAACAAAACTATTTCACACAAAACCTCCTTACAGGTTTAACCAGAAGAATGAATGTAAAGCAAGATTATTACTATTTCAAAGACTTAAACGTCTAGTTAGGCTAGTTCCAGCTGCTAACTGTGGGCTTTCTATTGGCAAACTTTTGTAAAATACATTCAGAAATATTGATTTAAATAAACAATATTAACTGTACACGTACAAAAACGGTTATAAAAGAAGTTATTTTGCACATGGGTTGTTGCACTAAAAGATACCAAAGAGGCAATGATACTAGTTTTGATCAACTGGACTCACAACATAACAGTCTTTTCTCTCTTTAAAAACACCATTTTACGTCAAACTTTGCTAAAGCAGATCTTGTGATGCCCGGTTTATTTGTCTTTTTGCAGTAAATGTACAATCTGACCTAAAGTGTGAAAGAGGAGCGTGCTCTGCGGCGCTGGTCCCCCTGTGGTTGGGCGGTGCCTGTTTTTTGGCCTCAGTTTGAGCCGGGCTAGGGGAGTTTTTCCTCTGCTGTGTGTGTTTGGGCCGTCTCTATGGAAACGACTGTGGGGCTGGACCTGCCGCGAACACTGAAGTTTGTGTCCGTGTCCGAGGCTCTGGGACAATGGCAGTGAAAGTAGGACAAGTGTTGCAATGTGGTGGGGAAGGCAGGATAAAAACATATAAATATATAGGGTTATACAGATTTGTTATTTTTAATGTTATTACAATGTGTTCCAACCAGGGTGACACGAACCTGGGAGTGCACTCAGCAGGGGTACTTAGAATGGTTTCAGACTTAAAAAGAAGGTTATATGTAATATTACTTTGATTTTGTAATGGTGTTTGTAGGAATTTTTGATTCATTTTAGTGCTTTTTGTTCATGTATTTTATTCACTAATAATAACTGAAAATGTGGCACTAAGAAACCCATTTGTTTACTATAAACTCCAAGTTAGAGGTGAGACAAAGTTAATGGGGTGCTCAGGACGAAATAGATCATCTTATTACAACTAAAGGTGGGTGATAATGACAAAATTATAAATAATTTGAACGTGCATAATATTAGGGACTATACCAGATTTTTTATTTATTTACAATAAAATAACTTAAAATCAATTTCTCCCAGCACAGATGTGTTATTAATGTAGCTATCTGGCTGGAAATTAGTCCACAATGTCATGACTACACCAAATAATACTCTGTTTGTTCATCAAAATCCACTAAGTTTGTCTGTTGTTGTTGTTAACTGCTGTTACCATATCAACACGTTAGTGATGCGCGGGTCAGCTTTTTTGTGACCCGCCCGCCCGACCCGATTTAAAATTCAGCCCGACCCAACCCGGCCCGAAAAATGTGCTTAAATTTCAGGACCCGACCCAACCCGAACCCGCACACATTAAAACTGCATAAAACGTTGTTTTTTGCGAGCTGCGGCCCCCGCGGGGTACGTTTGTCTGAAATGAGCACATACACTTTTATCTGTACAGAGTAGCTCATCTTCTCGTCATACACGATCTTTGTGAGAGCCGGGTTGTTTACAGTTCAGCAGCGGAAGAAAACATGGACGACTTTCATGGACTTATTTTTGGAGAGAAAGTGGTTTTCGTAGCGCTCAAAACGATAAGATTATGTCAGCAGCAGGAAGCGGCATCTACGGACTTCAGCAGCTGTTTACTGAGCATGTTTTTGACCGCTGCTCGCAGAAGGCAAATGCAAACTGGATTTACTCGTGGATTTAGACAATGCGTCGGGATTTTAAGCGGAAAGAAACAGAACCGCGGACTTTTACCGTGGATTTGCAAAGCCCTGTGATGTGGATACGAACAACTGGATTAATCTCCGTCAGACAGATGTATATTAAGCCTCACCTGGACAGTGGACCTCGTCAGACTTCTTCAGACATTCACGGTGAGTAAAAAGCTTGTTTGCGAGGGTTATTTAAACGTCAACATGCTCTGGAGTCTGGACGTTTCTCCAAGTGAGGATTTGACTCTTTCCGTTTAGTTTACAATGATGAAGTTCAGGCTGGAGCATTGTGTAGTTTTGTGTTTATGACTGAGTCGAACGTGGCTGCCCCGTCTCCACAGAACGACGTTCTACTTGTAGTTGAACTCTTGTCCATCTTTCATTCTGTTTTATAGCCAGTTGTAACCTTAAACTAAGCTCAGAACGCATAAGTTGTGTCTTATGTTAAACAGAATTAGTGCTTGACATGAGGCTTATTGGACTGACGTTCACGTCACTTGAAGCCAAAGCATACGAGCGCGTTTGAACATGGGTTTAGACCCGACCCACCCGAACCCGACCCACTTCTTTAAATTGTGCTATCCGACCCGCCCGCCCGCGGGTCCCGCGGGTTACGGGGCGACCCGCGCATCACTACAACACGTCACTCTACAAACTGCAGTAAAAAAAAAAATCCCAAAACACATTGTATGAACAATTCAGAGCCTCAGAATGCATTAGGTAAAACATGTCTTAAATGAGTTTTAAATCAGATAAATGTTAAATGTCTGTATAGTTTATAACAAAAGTCCAGATACCATACCCTCATTTGAAAGGCTCTAACATAAAAGTAATTTTTTTTTTTTTTTTTTTTTTTTTTTATGTCCAGACAGGTTTAATCAGCTCTTTTTGTAGCATTTCTTGTGTTTAATTGATCTACAATATTATTTCAGTTTCAATATAAAGTTTATTGGGGTTGCAATTATCAAGAAACCATGGGTCCTACCACAAGAATTAATTGAAGTATTTTGAACTAATGCTTATGGATGTTATTTCTAATCAAAGAGTAAAAAAAAGAGTAATTAAAAAGATTTGAGTTTTTGTACATATTTTATAACCAATATCATGTCACAAGAAATTAAGTTCACATGTTGGGATTAGAACAATGGAAATGTTATGACTGAAAGCAAAATGATAGAGAGAATTGTCCTTAATAAGAGTAGTACTTTTTCTTTGAGAATATTAACTCAACTTACTAATTCATTGCATCTTTATTCAGCCTTAACGTTGCTATTTTCAGATAATTTGGCCATTCAGTTTCTTGAGCTGGAGAAACTGTACCATGAGCGACTCCTGTCCAACCTCACCGTCCTGCAGGAGAGCTGGGGTACTGCACACTTGTATATACATGAATACAGGGTGTTTTCCAGCCCTGCAGCTCATGTTTGGGAGAGGCTCTGTGGAGGAATTCACTGTATCGACTGCCAAAGGAGGGTCCCGCTCTATAGCCCCTCCAAAAACTCAGGAATGTATTTGGCTAAAGTACAAGAAATGCATCATTCTGCACTACTACACAATACTGTTAACAGAGTGCAACACTGTGTAGTTTTAGGAATAGAGTCCAAAGCCTTCTAGTCTCCTTAATCTCAACAATCTGTTTAAATTCAATCTGTTTTCCTCCTCAATTTGTCTTTAGCAATTTGTAAAGGCAGCAAGCACAATAAATTCATCCACAAACAGAAATATTTTTTTGTTGTGCATAAAAGCTGCTAGTCATGTAGGTTAGTTGCCTGGGATCCAGCCCACGCTTCTGGAAATTGTAAAGAGTGGGTCTGGCCACCACGCTCCTCGTCTGCGTTTCAGATCAACTCCACATCGTTTCGTCCACTCAGATTAGTTTATTTGTGTGACGCAGATGAAGCAAAGAAGCTGATTAGTCGTCTGTCATTTAGACCAAAATCTAACTTCTCTCATCTCACATTCAAATGTTTTATTTTTTATTTTTTTGCTTTTTCACTCAGTGATTATGCAGAAATCCACAATGTTTTTCAAAAGTTTCCTTTTTTTTGTCGTAAGCAGCCATGTTGGTTTTCATACAGGAGACAATGCGTGTCCTTGATTGGCTAAATAATCTTTCAATCACATTAAGAGGGACACGGTGGCCAGACCATATATTTTTTATGTAGTGTCTGGATTTTCCTATCAAGTCTCTTAGATATATACAAAAAGTTGTGAAACGGATGCATTTCTTTTATTTATAGGGTTGATTACATCTTTTGTAATTACAAATAGATTTAAAATGTGAACTCAAAATTAAAATACAAATTGCAAGTTAATGATAAAACTTCACAAGAAAAAAGCCCCACAATGAACTTAAATACATTGCTAGTACACAAAATGTCAATCTTGATGTTAGCTAGATTTGAAGGATTTTTTGAAAATTCTCAAACTAATATTTGCCAATAGAAAAAGGCATTTTGTGTAATTATTTTAAGTGCAGTTGCTTATTTGAAATAGCTGTTCTTATTTTTAGTAAACAATTCATTTTATGCTTGTTCCATTGACAAGTATTTTTTAGGACACTATATACTCAAATCAAGATGATTTATAGATTAATTCAGGCTAATTTTCTATTGTATTTTCTCCAGCTGTCATAAATGATGTGTGATAAATGTTTACAGAGAGTCAGTGGAAACAGCGAAAGGACAATGAGGATGTGTCGTCCTCAGAGGGAGACAGTCACATGGAAACTCTGAGCCAAATCTGCAGGAATCATCTCAGGTACTTAATCACACACAGAAAAAATACAAAACAAAACTACTTTGTATATAGCAGGCAGTTTGGTTTAAAAGCTATGAGCCCATGTGTAATAGTAAGCTTCAACAATGAATGAGAAAGGGGCACATACATTTTTTGATAGACTGGTGCGTAGGATCCCCAAATACATTAACAATCCTGCACATTGCCTTAAATGATGCTACACTTGCTTGTCAATGAATGCTATTGTCAGATCTCAGTAACTTATACAATGCTTGGTATTTGGAGCCAAAGTGGGACAGAAAGAGCTGACTGTAATTGTGTCCTCCTAATGTTTAGTGCAGAAGCATCATTAATGTCATATTTTAACATCAGCCACAGATATTTTCTAAGTGCATCTATTGAGGAGAAAATTTCTTCACAGTGCAATGTCTACATCCAATTGAAGAACCTTTTATTCAACAAAATTAAGAAGTGCACTATTAGCATGCTACGTTGTTGTTAGCTGTTTTGTTGTTTTACTTGCTCTGGTTGAAAAATTAGAAATCTAAACATCAGGTACAGTATTTTAACCTGTTTGAATTACTCTTTGTATAATGTCTCTAACTCTCTTTTTCTCTCAACTTCAGCCCTTCATCATCGTCCAGCAGTAACACTGAGCAGGTAAAAAGTTAAAACTGATTGTATACAGACTTTGGGTGATGCATTTCTAAATATATATATTTCTATTTGTGTAGAAAACGCTGGCTTCAGTGTTTAAAGACATCCAGAACAAGAACGATGTGTTGAAAACCTGCCAGGAAGAAGGTAATTTTATGTGTCAAATTTATGGTTTTATTTTTGTATGAATTTGACACAACTTAACTAAACAAATATGTCTTCGTATATATCTGTGTGACTGTGATACTTTTGTAAAAATCCCACCCAAATGACACATGTTGCAAGATATTTTAGGATAAGGGTTTGAGAATATTACTTGACAATAAGTCATATTTTGGTCCATGCTTTTAACAGAAAAATGACATTCTTACTTGTATTTAATCATTTTTGACCTGCCTCTTGCTCTGGGGCAACAGTCTTCTGAATCTCATTTCCTGGTTACTTCCTAAAATGTAAATTAAGAATGGTCAGACTATGAGAAGACTTCAAAATATGTCGACAGATGTTAGTGGATTCCTAGAAAACTGGCCTTCAAAATTAAAAAGGAGTTATGACTGCAATGACAAATCAGAATAATAATAATAATAATAGCTAGTTAGGTGACTATTAAAATAATAATTGTATTTTGATAATAGTCATGGTTCAAACATGATTATACAGTATAAAATCTTAAAAGTAAAATACTTTGTTTGTTGATGAACTAAAAATTAAAAGGCATACCATAATAACACTACCATATTTCAAGCTTTATAAAAGATAACAAAATTAAAAGATATAGAATTGTTTGACTTGTCAGCTGCTAAAGCAACTCATTGGTAGTTGCAGTCATTTAGGGTTAATATTAAGCAGCTTATTGCAGATGCTTTATATATTTTGATGTTTAAAAAATCAATTTATTTCAAATATCAGAGTAGTTTCCTTAACTTTGCAAAAGTGTTTTTCTTTTTGTCAGACAGGAGTGTTTCTTTACCTGCTTTACAGTTTTCAGCTACTTCCTGTAGCCTTCCTCAGAAGCGTCACTGGTTGGTATGGTGACTGTCTTCTAGGCTACTTACACGGTTTTGCCAGACAATAGGGGGAACTTGCGCCCCCTACTGTCTGGCGTCTTCGCCAGGACAGAATCCCATGTGTGTGACAAGGTGTAAGCTCCCTCGTCACTATTCATGCTGTTAGGTCCTCTTTTGCAGATCTCAATGACCTCCCTGATCCAGCGGTGGTATTTGTTACTTTCTCCTGTCTGACAAAAAAAAAAAAACCTTTTGGAAACTTAAGACAAGAAGATAGAATGAATCTTTTCACAAGAATAGTTTCCTTAACATCGTGTGACACAAAATGTCATGAATATGCTTTGATTTGCAGTGGACAGACTGAAGTCCCGGCTGATGGAGGCCAAAGGCAGGGCTAAGTTCCCTCGCTCTGAGCAGGTGGATGGATCTGAGGAGGAGATGTTTGAGGAGGGGCAGGAGGTGGATGAGGAGACCACCCCAGAGGAGGAGGAGCTGAGGGTAGAGTGGCCCGCAGGAGTACCCCAGGCCTCAGAGAAGGACCTCGCCAAACTCTCCACAAAAGAAGGGGTGAGCACAGCTAGTCTGGCTTCTTAACACCTCAGTAAATATAACACAATGTCAGAATGGGTTTTTTCACAGTTGTTTTCAATTTTAGCATTTTAAATGATGGTTTGTTAAACCAATGGATCTAGCTACTGATAGGCCTCGAGTTCTATGAGTCTGAAAAGTGTGAATGTCTAGAAATGAATACAGACAAAATAAGGAGTTTGTCTGAGCCTCCGGGTGAATTTAAGACAAAGCAGTCAATTACCTTGTTTCTGCTTTTTTTTTTAGATCTCTTAGCCTAAAATGTCTAAGCCTTAAAAAAAGATAATTAAGATAATGTCTACAAAAAATCTCAAGAGAAAGAGCAGCCTCCACTAAAATATTTTATGCAGCTTAGTTTAAATCCTGAAGCAGGTTAAATATGTTTTATAATTAATTTCCTGAAACCATGTAGTAAGAGTTATAATGTTACATGATCACATAGCAACCACTAAAACTGATATCTTTACTTGGTCAAACTATAGTGTTGTTTGACCCACTACACCTGATAATTTTTCTAAATAAATTTAGTTTGGCCATTTTTTCCCCTCAAATGTATTTTTTCCCTACATGGACAATATAGTGTACCTTAAGCTTATCATTTAGGTTAATTTAATCTTTTGATGATTAATATATTTTACAGTATCCTTTCGATGCTAAAAAGGTTAAAAGTTGTTTATTAAAACAATGTACAATTACATTAGGCACAGTGGCAGAGATGCTTGTACCAGATTCTAGTTTTTGCAGCAGCTAATTTCCATTTGTAGTCCTGGGGAGGGGAGAGAGAAGAGGGGCAACTAGACATGTTTTTAACGATAGGGAAAGTGCCCGGAAGAAATCTACGCAGACACAGTGAGGACATGCAAACTCCACATAGAAAGACCCCTGGTCGCAACCTGGGAGTTACCATGACACCAGAGTGCTAACTGTTGCGCCACTGTATCACCCCCCAAAAAACACTGACCCCCTTGAATAGACTTTTCTAGGTTGAGGACTAAATTAATAAAAGAAACCTCTTTGCAGTTTTTAGCTGTGTCAAACAAATAATTTTACTCATCCTTCGGAAGAGAGTAAAGTTTTTTGGGGTTTTTTTGTTTTTAAGAAAAAATCTTTAATTCACATCAAACTGGACAAAGAAAATGAAAACATAACCAAATCTGCAGGACTTAACTAAGCTCAAAGCATTACTAAACTAAACAAATGCACCTTAACTTGATAATATTGTACTAGTAAGTGCGTTTGCTTAGTGTTGGCTCCCAGCTCTCTCCTCACATCCTGATACACCTCATCTTTCCTTCCTGTCCCACCTCCATTGTGTTTTCTTTGTGTCATCACCTTCACACTGTCCGACCTCTAACCTTCTTCCACACAGTTCAACCTCCTTTACTCAAAATTTTCGAGTAAGTATAGAACTCTGCAGACCATTATTTGCACCCTTAATCATAAAAACTTGCCTCATTTTAAACAAAACCACATTTTATCAACACACACACAGATACATAAGCAAAATTGACTTTATTCCTTTTTATAACTCTGTAAAAACATGAGATTTTTTTGTGTAATGTATTGAGCTGCAAGCTAGAGCTCTTCTGCATTTACTGTAACAGAAAGAGTAGAAAGTGTGATAATGAAAAGCCCTGACCTGATTAAAATGAACGCACTGCAGTGAAATGGAGTCATTATAGCAGCTGTTAGCCTTATCTATGGACATTATACATGGGACGTTACTCACAGAGGTCACTGGGCCAGGTTTGTGCTGACTATACTCTCAGCTCTTATTAAATTAAATCTAATCGGTTTATTTTTCTAGAGCCTAAACCGTCGACTCAGAGGACTTCACAAGATTTTAAATTAACAAACACAAATGAAAGAAAGTCAAAACAATAAAACCGTCATTGATCAATAGCAAGCAGAAATATTAGATTTTAGAAAAGTTAAAATGGCTTGATTCTAGAATTTGAACCTAAGCAACATAAGCAATTAAATCTTAAGCAGCTAAAACAACTCAAATCCAGATTAAAATTCAGAATCCAAGTCACTTTAAGCATGTCTAGATATATATTTTTTGTGGTGTAGTCAGATGGTAATTTTAAAAACACCAGGGAAATTATTAAGATTATGTAAATTTCTTCAAATTGGAAGCAAATAAAAACATGTTAATCATAATTGCATAAATAGAAATTATGCAAACTTTTAATAAAGCTATTTTGCTCAATATTAATTTAATATAATATTGTTCAGAGTCTGAATTGTGCTCCAAGCTTTTACTAAAAACTAAAGAAATTTCTTGAATCTTGATTTAAAGTAGAACTAAGTAACATTTGACCTAGTTAAATGTTTCTGTAAATCTCTGTGAGGGTTACATACTGTATTTACTTTTGAGGCATTTTATTCATCTGTCAGCTCCTTCAGTTTCCTCTTGGTAGAAAACTCGCACTTGCAATTTCTCGACAGCAGCTCTCCTGAGAAACCCTGTCTCTTTGACTTATTTTTATTTATTAATTTTTTTACTTGTCAGTGTTACAATGTTTTTGAGTGTGTTTTGCTGCTTTATTTCAATACTAAAAATACTTAAAGATAAGTTAAGAAAAGAAAACCTTGTTTTTAGTTTTGCTTTTATCACACAAGCTAAGCATTGGGTTGTAGTGTTTTTAAATCCCTGATAAGTACATTTGTTTTCATGTAATATTTACCAAAATCTTTTTGATCCTGTGAGTTGTGATTTTGAAGCAGAACTAAGCAGCTTCAGCAGTAGTGCTCCCCCTGCAGTTCTCTTCTGTAAATGTATTTATTGATCTTTACTTAAAGTGAGGCTAAACACACGTTCAGAGACTAACTCCGCCCACAACTGAAGCCCAAACAGGCTCGCAAAAGTGGGAGATGCCCGGAGGCCTTTGAAGAGACGCCCGGTGGGTGTGAACAGACTTTGATTGACAGTACCAAATATGAACAGTGAGCTTGGCAAATTATGTGACGGAGCGGTCCGGGTCCTGACCACTGACAGTCTATCTGAGGAAGCTGTACAGCACATGTCTTTGCTTACTTGCACGTCAAGATTTTTTTAACTTTACAAAACATATGTATTAAACCTCTACATAGGCACATGAGCTTATGATAGGAGTATTTTCTAAAAATGAAAATGAAAAACGACGATGAAAATCATTCCACTGACATAGGAATTGAACCAGCGCATCGCTGCACAAGCAGCTGCACATCGCACCACTCGCTCAAC
The DNA here is from genome assembly GCA_038363315.1 of Mugilogobius chulae. Lineage (NCBI taxonomy): Eukaryota > Metazoa > Chordata > Actinopteri > Gobiiformes > Gobiidae > Mugilogobius > Mugilogobius chulae. The sequence continues at coordinate 27,185,822 of CM076405.1, read as the reverse complement.
AAACTGAGCCAAACCACGGCTGATATTAATGCGCAGCGAGTGATCGTTTTAAAACTCTCCTCCGCACCGGTGTCAGAGGGAGGAGTTTATTTATTCCCTCCGGGCGGCTCGTCTGCCGCGTCAAATCACTGTGACGTCAGAGGGTACTGAAAATGCACTGACAGCGTTTGCCCTGCGTGGCAGTACAGCCGCGGTTTTTACACACATAATTGCAAAATGAGCGAGTTTGCACAAAAATGTCCAAAAAAGGCCTGGAAACCGTAGATAATTCATTTTTGACCCCATATACACAGTTTAACAGTGAAAAAAAGTTGATTCTGAGTTTAGTTTCTCTTTAACCAGTGTTTTTTTTTGTTTGTTATATTTCTTTCTATTAAAATTATGCCGTAAAAATACATTAAAGCAATAGAGAGAATGAACAGACAGAAGTGTCCAGAAAATACACAATTCAAAGACATTTTACAAGATCAAAATGTTAGTTTAGCTTGGAATTGCAAATATTGGTATCTGTAAATATCAGTTATCAGCCACAGTGGGAGACAAAATATGTGTAAAAAAAACTACCATATTGGCCCATTCCTAATAGGCTCTACATGTTTCTCACATACTGATGTTAAATTTCAGAACTCGTCCCCCGATGGGCTGGTGTCCATCCTGAAGAGAAGGAGAGCGTCTCTGGACGGACTTCCTCCTCCAAACAGCATCAACACGAAACAGAACTCAAAACCACGAAAAGTCCGCTTCAGCGAGCCCGACGACGGCCTGGAGCACGGTGAGGAATCAGACTCAGTATTTACAGAAAGTACTACACTGCAAAAACCTCTTAAAATCATAATGTTTGTTCATTTTCAGTAGGTATGATGCATTTAGTTCATAAGCCTATTATTTCATTTATTTCCAGGTATTTTTGTCAGGAAGATAGTAAGATATTTTTACTTACCACATTGGCAAACAGGTTTTAAGATTTCTTGTAAACCGTCAAAAACATCTTGAAATGATATATGTTAAAAAAGATACATTTTCTGAATTCTAGACATTTTAGCCAAGCCTAGAAATTAGCTTAGTTACTTACTTACTTACTTACTTTTTGCTGTGTTGACGCTCTGGAGGAAGCAATTAAAATATGTGTAAAAAAAACGATTCATTCATTTCTTTTTATCTTACTGGAGTACAGAGCTGGTAATTTATAATTGCATAATTATCACATGATAAAAGTTTATGCATTGCAAAAATGTATATCTAGTTTGGTTAAAATGTCTTAAAACCTGGATTTTAATCTTTATTTTTGTGATTTTTTTTTTTTTTAGTTAAGATTGTTTTACTTGATAGACCTAGATTATATGACTTGTTTCAATCAGTTTTTTGCCTTTTTAAATACATTTGTTTATTGTCAAAATTATATTTTTACTCACCTCATTGGCAAATTTGAGTTAAGCTTAAATCTTATGAAAATCGTCAGAAATGTCTTGAAACAAGTGAAATAAGCCACCAAATAGTATTCTAATAGTTTTAATCAAGACAAGATAATTACTTTTGGCAGTGTTATTGTACTTTTTACTTTTTTTTACTTAAGTAAATTCACACACATTTACTTTTATTCAAGTTAAAGAGTTTCAGCAGGACTTTGACTTTCACCAGAGTTGTTTTTTACACATGTAACTGTACTGTTAATTGAGTAGCAAACTTAAGTACTTTTGCCATCTCTGCTGGAGTGAGAAAGGACAACAGTCGCCTTAGTTTGCGGTTACACTGTAAAAAGTAGAGATAGACCGATATATCGGCTGGCCGATATATCGGGCCGATATCCACACATTTTTATATCGGCTATCGGCCTCAATTTTGGTCTTGAAGGCCGATTTTTTAATTTTTTTAATTTTTTATTTAATTTCTTTATAGTTATTCAGTTTCACATTTTTGTAATGAAAGAAACTAGAAAACATTAATTATCTTAAAGAAAAAGTCAGTTTTTTGATCAGGCACCGCCTGGGCAGCCATAGCCAGAAGGACCCCTACACACACTAGAGCGGGGGAGGAGCACTAAGCGCCTCAGCATCAAAGTTGAACGGAGAGAAAAACATGGTAAGATTCTTTTCTCTCTCAACATACTTGTAGTATATTTCTGCTCAGCGGCAATAATTTTTCGAACTTTTGCTTGCAAGTCCTCTGTAGAAGCCATCACCGGGTGTTTGTTTACAAGAACGCACGCACGTGCTTTCCTTTCGTCGTGCTGTTGGCAGCACTCGGGAAAACGTCACGCCATCATCAAAAGGGTGAAAACAACATGCAGAATTGCATATCGGCCACTGAAATCGGCATTGGCTGGTCAAATCGTGTAAAAATCGGCATCGGCCACCCAAAAACCCATATCGGTCGATCTCTAGTAAAAAGTAAATGTCTGATCTGCGGTAGAAGGACTAGAAATTACATCTACAGTGAATGACTTAAACATTTTAATTAATAGTAGCTAATTTGCTAGATAAGTGAAAATATCTTACCCTATGAGCAAATATTTTATTGAGAAAAGACAGAAATACCTTGAAACGAGTCAAATGTTCTAGGTCTATTAAGTTAATGCATTTGAATTTGTGAAAATGGCAAAAAATATGGTAAATAATCTGATTTCAACAAAGTATTGCTCAGATAGAGAAACAGTTTTTCCAGTGTTTTGGGCCATATTATTGTATAATAACACACACTCAGTATGTCTGTTTATTGCACTTTTCATGTGATAAATGTTTTGTAGGAGACTAGTTGTGCTCTTTCTATCCATTTAGAAAGATTCTAGAAACAGATCCAGTTGTAAAATGTATTGTAGCAAAATCTTACATAACAAAATCTACTGTTGCTGTAACAAGCAACAGATTCAAAATATTCTTCTCTTTTTTTGGACTGCATGACAGTTTTGAATTTTCAATAATTAGTAAATACAGACACGTGTGGGGAGATAGGTGATAGGTGAAAACAGGGATTTTCGGAGCACCCGAGCATCAGCTGCTGGACACAAAATGCATGAATCATTCTAAATACAACTCTTAAGTAAACTAACAATGAGAAAACTCTGAGTAGACTGTTATAGATTTCATTGAATTAGTGAATAATGCTTTATCTGTATTTATTAATTTCATATTCTTGTCTCTCTCCAGATGAAGTTGGAGGTGACTCGTGTCTTATTCTGCTCTGTCTGTGTTTGGTGACGGTGGTGATCAGCCTGGGCGGGACGGCGCTCTACTGCACTCTGGTGGACACGTACTCAAACATCTGCGTCGACTTCACTCAAAACATGGACCTGTACTTCTCATTCGTGCGTCGGTTTTTCCAGGGCCTTGGACTGTGGCCCTTCAGAACTTAAGACCCGTCAGCCTGGATATTTGAGCTGCTGGCGTCTGTTTATTGAAGTGAATATGAAACGTGGGAATACACTTTTCAGTAAAATGTAGTGAACATGATTATATTTAAGGCTTTACTAAATATTTTGTTTGTTTTCTCCCAGTTTGGCGATGCATGGGTTCTTTTCACGCAGCAGCAAGACTAGATCTGGTTTGCATAATACCTGTGGATTGTTCCTTCTTGTTCATTTTGTCAAGATGCTTTAAAATTAATCAGTATTTAAAAATCAAAATCAGGAAGCCCATTTCCACTCGATCAGAGATGTGCTACCTTTAACAGCAAAAGATCCGCAAAGGCCCAATTCAAGAAAAACTTATGTCAGAAAGAGGCGCAGCTATAGTTAAATTAAATTAGCATACACAAGACAAAAAGGTGAATATACAAAGTAGGTCTATCATGCTTGATTAAATAATTTGTCACAAGATGTCAAGATTATTAGGTTAATCAATAACCGTGAATAATTCAAGTCACAACACAAACGTAAAAAGAAAATATTCGTGACAATTTTAACCCTTAGATGCATGGCCGATTGGGATGGGACGAGATCTCGTGCCGCGAGATCTCGCGAGATCAAACTGTCACGATACTGTGCGCACACGTACTGATCTGTCTCGTGAGATTTTTCCATGGTCATGAAATTAAGTTTCGTATCTTTGAGCAGCTGTAGCAAATATTCTCCTCCACACACAGACTTGTAGCGGACTTATTCTGACAGAAAACAGTCTAATCTCTGTCTCAGTTTTTATTTCGTAAAGATAGGACCAATATTGACAGAGATAATTAGTCCTAAACATTGTAAAAGTTAGCACGAAAAATATATAATCGTCAAATATACGCGCGGACATCGCGGGAACAGCGCGGTGTTTTTCACACTTAAACATAGTTTAAAATAGATCCACAAAGAGATATTTTGGCCTCTGTCATGTAAAAAGTAGGAAAGTCTCCTCATCTGTGTGCGTCTGGTCCCTGCAGCAGCAGCGGCAGCGCTGTGAAGGAAAGGGGAAGGGGGCGGAGTCTGAGCGGATCAATTTCAGTCAAAACTCAGATCGTTCAAATAATAAAAATCCAAGGTGATACACATAATGAAAGGTAAAGCTAAACTAAAAGAATATAAACTAACAATAATAAATAATACAAATCAAATTTTGTATTTTGCCTTGTTTAATTTCTAAATTGAAACAATTAGGCCTATGCAAATTATTTAAAAATCTCGTCTCGTCTCGATCTCGTGAAAATTCTGTCTCGTCCCATCCCTAATGGCCGACCAATACCTACACTCTTCCATGAGTGGGGTCAAAAATGACCCCACTTAGAAATAAAACATTTTTGTAATAACACTTTTATTTTGCTCAAAGATAATGACTTGTATTATATTTTGAACAACAAAAGAACATTTTTGACATGTTAATTTATCAGTTTTTATTTATATTTGAACACAAATCAGTCAGGTAAAAAAAATCGGTCTGATTATGGAGGACGAACAAAAAATACAACTATAACTGGGGACTAGCATTGTCCACGCACCTGAACACACACAAAACATGTTCTCTATCCTGTCTGTGTGCAGCTGTTACAAACTACTTGCTTTTGGCTGTGATCAGTACACAGGAATAGTGCATTTCCAGCAGAAGTTAGTGGCTTTGCGGTCCTTGTTTTTTGGACAAATCTGACGTATCTTTCTCTTCTGTTGGTCCTGTGTGCTTCTCTCATGTGTGTGGATTGTGGATTTTGTCACTAAACACCTTCCCATTCCTAAAGTGATGTAGGTTGGTAGGTTTGGGTTACTTTCCAGTCGACTTTTCATGTTTTGAGTCACAAACTCATTTGACAGCTCTGTGAGAAAGCATGGCTGTACGTTGGTGAAGCTTATATGTGTGATGCTGAGTCAAAATTACCTCCTGACTGCGTCATCAGATGTGGAAGTGCCACAGTAAATGTAAACCAACAAGTACAATTGATAAGAATCAAAAGTTTCTCGGGCTTACCATTGAGATTCCATAAGAAATGGTCGGGGTCATTTTTGACCCCACTTATGGAAGAGTGGGGTAGTGATACAAAAAATGACATTTTTCAAAAAGTATATATAATTTTTTTGAAATGCTATAGCCTCATGTCACAAACAAGTTTTTTGAGGAATACCTGAAATATGAAACTGGAACTACTTTTAATTTCAAAGATTTCTCAAAATAACAACACCTGGGGTCATTTTTGACCCCACTTATGCATCTAAGGGTTAAAAGCAAATTTAAGTGTTTAGCCAGGTTTATATAAAAATGGGTGACATTTGGTACAGACAATTTTTTCCTCAGATAAATACATTTAGTTTATATTTTTTTACTAACGTGAAAAGCAAATTTGTGAATATGTGAGCCTTATTATGGATTTTAAAGATCTGCATCTGCCAATATCAATATTTTAGACATGGCCATTTTCGAAACAAAAGTTTTTATTCTCTGGAAAAGAAATACTAATTTAGAAGCAAAATTAAGTCTTTCATTGCAACCTATTTAAACAAAATACATCTAAATGTTTTTTGTTGTTGTTGTTTTTTAAGCATATTTAGATATTTTCTTTCAGGAAGTTTGACTTGACAAAACTGGTCACAAACTTGAGGAAAAGTGATGTGTTAGACAATGAGAATGAAAGAAAATGACAGATTTCACTGTTGTTTGGTCAAGTCAACTGTAATCGTGTATATATATGATCACTAAATCGTGATATTTTGTCTCGCATTAATTGCAGTATTAAAATTCCATATTGTGACATCCCTCGTCACAAGGTGCATTTTAGATGCTTACATGGGAAAAAAGTCTACTGCTTCCAAAATAACTGTATATTTTTAAAAAGCTTGGACTGTCGAGACTGGCCAAGATAGAAATATTTATCACATTTTAAAATTTCTTGAAGTATTAAATGTTATTTTTAGAGGCTTCCGACTGTGAGTTTTGTTCCCTGTCCCTGCTTCAGTGTCATATGTGACCTCACACAAGCCCTATACTAAATGTGTATCATTTATGATGCAATTATCACAATGAGTGAGCTACTACAATAGAAGAGCACACTTGTAAGACTTGTAAGACGGCAGAGACTCTCCTCAGTCTGCAGACAAGTATTGTAGCGGCCAATTCTTTACTTTAACAGCCACAATGAGCTACCGGCATGAAAGTTTTCTCACCAAATGAACTAAGGATGCTTTTAACTTTCATGAAGATTAATCATTTTAGCAATAAAGTATTCAAACATTTTACAAAAACAAACAATAGTGGCATTTTGGCTCTTACAAGTATCATATTACACACATTAGGACCATATAATAGAATGTTCTTTCTTTTTCTCTTAACAGTGTATTTCCTAATTGTCAATCAGAGCCCAAAGAGCCACAGTGGAGTCGCACCTGGCTCTAGAGTTGCAGGTTGCAGCCCCCTGAACTAGATGATCGATGTCGAATTCAAATGGAGTTGGGGTCAATTCGATCAGATTCAAAATTTGTTGATTTTAAAATATAGGTCCTTCTGAGTTATAATCAAATTGCAATTAAGCTACAAAAAGCTCATATAGCTCACTTACTATAAGTCCAGATTTATAGTGTATCACATTACATTACGTTGCATTATATTATATTGTACATACTGTCAATTCAAAAAAAATTTGACCACATTGTTTGCAATTTGTTACATTCCAGTGCATTTGAGGTTTTATAATCACATTTCAGCCATAAAAACCTTTATGTTTGCAAAGGTTTATTATCCTTTCTGGTGTCTGTGGCTCCTCTCTTTAGTGCTGCTGCAGTGAATTCTGGGACCAGCATGCAGTTCAAATTATTGTACTTTTGTCAGGGAGCCGCTACCAATAATAATCAGAAATCCTCCCGGGGGTCACGTGAAATTATCTTGGGGGTGGCATTTGGCCCCTGAGTCGCCAGTTTATTCTCAATAGGGAATAAATGGGATGAGAAGGGATAATCTGCAGGTATTTTCAGACCTGAACTAGCCAAGCCGCAGCGTGAAAGGAACCTGTTTTGGTGACATTCATAATTGTATTTTAGCCTGCAAATATGACATACTGTATGTACCGTATGTAGTGGTACAATTCCAAAACTGCAACCTAACACCATATTGTTTATAAAGGTCTAATATCAAAGGTCTAACTCATAAAAATTACACAATAGTCGTGATTTGACAGATAAAAACACCTGAGAACACTTTTATTTTGTTAAATGATTATTTAAACTGTCTCGGTGCATGGAATGTTATTTGGTTGGTTAATTTTTAAAATAGCTATTGTATAAACTCTCATAAGCATTGCAAATAAATAATTTTTGGCCCACATATTTTATAAACAAACAGTGTGACATCTAGTGGAAGAGATTTTATACACATACTGTGATCAGACTATATGTGTGTGTGTATAATTTTTGAAGCGTTTGGGAAACATCAGTAATTGTGGCTGTTTAAAATTAAATTGTACGTTAATAAAATGTGATTATGACGTAGCAGACGAGGTCAAAGGAGGAGAACATACAGTCTGCTGTCTCAACTCTGTCTGGTTCTGGCCAACACATTGCACTTCCTGGTTCAGTGATACCTGACCTAGCAGCTGAAACAAAATGAAACTGAGGCTCTGACTGGCACAAACATGGCTGTAGCTAAATGAACAAAACATCAATGGAAACAAGCACGAGGAGGCCGGACTCTTCCAGGACCAAAAGAGTTGACTTTGGACTAAAGACACATAGTATTTATAATGTTTTTAGCCTAACAAAAACACTCAAATAAAGAAACATGTTTTTATACAAGTCTCTTTTTTACCCAAAAAGTTTTGTAGTGGGTCTTTAAACTAGAGTGAATGAAACAAAATACCTCGATTGAAAATGACTTTCGGATGAGAGTCAAAACATCTCAATCTTCAAATATGCTGTCCTGGTGACAACTTTGAAGTCTTTCTTCTATGGATCACTTCTGGAGGAATGTGGGATTACATCGACCACAAACAAAATACTATTCCACATGTTTTAAAAAGCACCATAACAGATATAAAACTACCCTTTCAATAGTTATGACCAATTAAATACAGTATCTACCATTTTACAGCAATGTGAATGTAAAAATAGTCCTTAGAAGAGATGGAAGGATCTAGAGAAGGCAAGAACAGATTTGTGATGCTGGGACTGGTTCTAGTCTCTCTCTCCCTCTCTCCTCTTCTCCTCTGTTGCAGCAGCGAACGTGGCCAGTGTGCTGTGATCAAACCTTCATCCATAGCTGCTCTCTCATCAGCTGGAAGCCTCAGAGCAGATTCACACAACACCCCTCTCCCTCCCTCGCGCCCTGCCTCTGCTCAGCCGGCTGTGGAGAGGGGAAAGTGAGCAATGTGTTGGTGTAACTTACAACTAAGTTACTGTAATTAGATCACAATTTTGAGTAACTAGTAGTGTTACTGTGAAAAAACTTGCAATTAATTACAGTTGTTTAGAACATATGGAAGCTCAGTACTGCCAATCTCTACTTTATTTTTTTTCCAGTTGTATCTTGAAATTTCATGATAACTATCAAGTAATAACATGATACAAAAAAAAAAAGTATTTAGATAGAATCACGGGTCAGGGTTATTTTTTAACTTCACAACACCACTAATACTTGAAAAGACTTCAAAGGTAGTCATCAAGTTTTCCATCTTCAAAAAACTTTGTTCAATTAAACTTTGAAGCGTTTGAATCACTGCTAATTAATAATGCCAATGTCACAAGGAAATACACAAATATATTGTAAGCATGTAACAATTTACTTTTGATTTACCAGAGGATCTTTTAAAATGTTTTTTATTTTTTATTTTATAGTTTATCACTACTTTCTTGTGCTTTACTATGAAAATATTGTGTCACTTAACCAAATAAACAGCGAATTCAAACAAAAAAGAGCGAAAAATACACCATAATCAGTTATCAACCTAACCCAACCTCTACCGGTCCCTGGAACAAAAAATTGTGACTGTACCGGTCCTTACAAGAAAAAAGGTTGGGGACCACTGCTCTATACCATTGTCCAATCCCCATGTTAGCCCACAATGAGCCTTAGCTTGCTTTACATCTTCAAATAAGGCAACAGAATCATTAGGTAAATTTAAACTTTATTTAAAGTATATTGCATGTGGTGATAACGTGTCTAAATTATAATCAAATACATAGTATACTGTAAGATAAACCCATCACCAAATTATCTAATTAGGACTGAGTATATAAAGCTTTTCCCCAAACTCAGGCGATGTTGTAAACACACAAGAAACGCCCAAGGTCGCCGTTGCCTTCGTTGATGTTGATTTCGTTGACAATGACTCCACTCTCCAGATAAGGTTTAGGGACACTGTTAGAGAGAACCAGCAGCATGGTTTTCACTGCAGGTTGAGACTTTATATTCTTGTGCCAGATGTAGACTGCGTGCCTTGAAGACCCCTGATTCAGGTTCACATCAACACAAGTGTAACCCTGCTGCTGCCATTCATGGTAGGTGTCGTCGCTGTTAGAGATCTCCAGATTAGTGATGGCCTTATCTTTGTTAGCGGTCAGAAGATACCACAGGAAGTTGGAGCTAGTTTTTCCATTACATCCTGTGGTGTTAGTACTTTCATCAATGCGGATATAACCTTTCTTGAAATATTCTTGATCAGAGCCAGAGGAGTTAGTGGCCTTGACATCACAGACGTAGGTCTGCTCAGCTCTCTTCACCCAGAGGTACACCAACTTGTTTTCATAGCTGTATCGACTAGCCAGGTTGCATCCAACTTTCTCCCAGCCATCACTGATCTTTAATGCCTCATCCTCAGTGTTGGTGGTGACATCCACACTGGTGATGGGTGTGTCAAACTCGCCCTGGCCTTTGAAGAACCAGAAGAAAACATCATCTCCTGAAGGCAGGCTCTTATTGACCTTGATGTACCCTGCGTTGATCAAGCCATTTGACATATCATGGTTTTGGCTGGTCTGAATCTTGGTAATGGCACAATCGCCGAACTTGTACCACACAAACACAGAGTTTTCACCACTCTCATTCAGATTGACATTAATTTTGTCAAAACCCTGTCGATTCAGGTCTTGTTCTTCAGCTGGATTACGAGACACCTCAACGGCATGGATGTATTGGGTCATGTTTGCAGAGCTATGAGGAAACACAAATTTATAATAATAATAAAAAAAAACCAAGTCTAAGATATTTGCATTTTTGTTTAAAGATTAAACAAACAAAATAAACATTTACTTACAATTTTTTGAAGATTCTTGGAAGTTGGAAGTCAGAGGTGAATTCTGATGTGCAATTCTCCACAACTCCTGAGTTTATATAGACAAGTGTGGGTGAGGACAAGACTGTTTGGATTCAAGCCTCACCCTTCCAAACAAGGTTGCCTAATCTTTCCACAGAAGAGCAACATTTAGTCATAAGATGACAATAATACTATATTATCATTCCATTCATATAAAGCCTTAACTGCAAAATAGAGCTTCCTTACACTGGAATCTTAAAATGCTGGGTGGATCTGATTCTATTAATAACAATAAACAATAATAAGCACAAATTCAAATACTAAAGCAGATCTTGGAGTCTTACAATCTATGCTCATAGGTTAGTACATGCATTTGTTTAAAAACAAAACTAAAAAAATCTTCCACAAACATGTGAAGTGTGAATCCCAATAACAGGCTCAACTGAACCTTTAAGAAAGAAAGAAACAGAAAAACACGTTGGAGAATTTTGATTGTAAAACTTTCTCCAAGTGGAAATGTGTAAGTTTTGAAGGTAAGACTTCCTTTTGCCTGAGCTGTAGCAGTGTTCTTGATTCTGTTCTGCAAGTTTGTCATTTAAAATGGGAAAGTATTTCAAAACAATTGAGGGAAAACTGTAAACTCACTAGAAGTTTCAGATTTAGAGCGCAAAATGTTTACAAAAGTGGTCAGTTATGTGTTTTTCCACTGATGGGCCCTGCTGATGCTGCAAACCCGCCCCTCAAACACACATTTTATGAAAAAGCACCGCACACACAAAGATGAGTGAGGATCACTTAAAAAAAAAAAAAAAAGTCTGGGAAAATATAATGGTGCGTACGACCATGATGACAGGTTAGACCATATTTTCAATAAAAACAGTGAACATGATTATAATTAAGATTTCACCAAACAATTGAAAAGCTTGATAGATAATAATAATAGATAGATACAGTGACGCATTACCGACTGTATCTATTAGGCTTGGGATCGTGACATCATACAGCTGTAGAATGTTCAGTTGGTCCCATGTTAAACCAATCGAGATTTTAAATAGCTAAATACCGAAAATAGAGTTTATTAAATCATATTCTGACACTACAGAGTGATAGATACATTTACCACTACAGACCCAGCAGTTTATTGGGCTGTTCCGCGGCTGTTTAGTTTACTTTTTTAATCGTTTTGTCTAATGTATTCTTATGGAAGTTCTGCTAAACTGACAACAAACATGGCGGATTTGCCACTATTTCCATAGTAACCGCAGACGCTTCCCGAGCCTAATGGGCTGTGTGCACGGAATTTCAGTTGGCTTGCGATTGTTCAAAAATGCTAACTTCTGTACATACAACCATTTCCTGTTAGCGTTAGCATTTAGACACAATTATGTTTCTTTTTAAACACAGAAGTGTTCTCTGATGAAATATTCCTCTGATATGTAAAGTCTTTAACATGTTTTCTGTAACATTCACCACAACTGTCTGATCTAAAGAGGATTTATTAGTTTTAAACTGATGTAATGAAAACCTCATTGAAGAGTATTGAACAGGAAGTCGTTGTATGTACAGGATGTAGTATTTTAAACCAAAACAAGACAACTGCACTCAGCCAATTGACAGAGGCCCAGAGAGGTGCAATGAAGTGGCCAGTACCCAAGAGGTACAGCCAGATGCCCATACCTGAAGCACTTGAAACTGCCAAGCAAAGGCTCCAAGCCTTGGCCAGCCGCCTAAAGAGATAATGAAGCCAGACAAACGATCCTGATACTGAAGGATCCCTTAACCCTTCTAACTAAGTGGTGTCCCCCAGGTGTCTTTAAAATTAAAAGTATTTAAATTTTCATATTTCAGGTAATCCTCATAAAACTTGTTTGTGACACGAGGCCATAGCATTCATAAAAAGTATATATACTTTTTAAGAAATTTCATCTTTTGTATCACTACTCCACTTTTCAATATGTGGAGTCAAAAATGACGGTTGATGGTCACAGTCTTCAGGTGTTTTATCATTCATCTTTAGTCCTGAATCAGAGACAAAGTGACCAAAAATTCAGTTCAGTCATTGGGATTCACACTTTATCTGCTTTTAAAGAATGAGCTTTTATTTAAAATTCAAAAAGGAAACAGCTCAAACATAGGTACTTTCTCACGCCTTAGAAGTTTGTAGTAAACATGTTAATAACTTAACTAAGAAATTTGATGTTGGAGAACATAATTGGCTCATAAAATACTGGCAGAAGAAAAGAAAAGAAAAACACCAAGAACCAAGAAAAACACAGCTGAGCTATAATTAAGCCAGTGTCACCACACCTAAAGAAGTATTTTCTTGCCAACTTCCTCCTGATCTGAAGGAAACATCTGTGAATGCAACACAACGCGCTCTGTTATGCAGAAAACGATTTTCTTTAGTGCTTAGTTTGTACGTTAATGCATAAACAAAAGAAATGTGCTTGTAAATTTGGCACAATTATCATTATTGGGTTTTTATCATTATATTAATCCAAATTATTAATTAAGGTAATAATGTTCTCATAAAAAGGCGCACATCAGGGAGACTTTGTACCGTACCGTGGGTGAGTTTTGTCCTGTGAATTTAGTTGGAAATCTGGTTAGATTCCTGCTCAAATAAGGTTGGTCACATTTTACAAGATGAGTTTTAGTATGTAGCTTACTAAAAGTTCATTTTATTATCACTTGTAAGTCCTATACTGTATTTCCAACGGTTTTGTGAAAGTTTGGTTTAGTCAAGGACATATTTTAATTATGAACACATTTTCGACTAAAATACTAACAGTCAGGTTACATTAATGCAGTTAAACCCATTTGAAACATATCTATATATATCTATCTATATCTATCTATATATATTTCTCTCTCTCTCTCTCTCTCTCTCTCTCTCTCTCTCTCTCTCTCTCTCTCTCTCTCTCTCTCTCTCTCTCTCTCTCTATATATATATATATATATTCTTTTGGTTTTGTTCATAAAGGATCGATTAAAAATGATAAAACTTGCTGGTTTTGTCAAATGTTATGAAAGGTGACAATGTAAGTGCAGGTTTATTTAGCAGAATCATTAAGTAAATAGTCTGTAAAATCTAAGTAAGTAACAGTATTTTTAGAGGCTCTGTTGAGGAAAGAAAGCCTTGTGTCCTATATAAATGTTTGGTAGCACTTTAAAAGACCTCCACGGTACCTACCAGTTAAGTACCGTGTCAGTTACTAGTAACTAACAGTGACACTTACTAGTACTTACTCTGCTACTTACTGTGGTACTTACACTGGTACCTAGAGTGGTACTTTGAGTGGTACTTGTACCAGCAGTTACTGGTACATACCACTGGTAGTTACTGTGGTACTTACTGCGGTACTTACACTGGTACTTACACTGGTACCTACAGTGGTACTTGTACCAGCAGTTACTGGTACTTACAGTGGTAACTATTAGTACACTTACCACTTTTAATAATTTGTGGCACACACATATGTTTCAGTGGTGGTATTATTGGTACTAAATAAAAAAAAGTAGAGCTTATAAATTATGAATAACAACAAAATGTTAAAAAAGCACCAAGGTCTTTATTTATGTCACAACAATATTGGGTATTGACAAATACCAAAGTAATTATTTTTTTCAGTAAACAAAACAACAGAAAACAATTTACAACAATCTTAGCTTAATTCCAACATTTATTGATAAATACCATGATACATAATGGTAAATAGTGGTACTACAATGGTACTTATTACAGTAGTTGACAGTTAAGTACTAGTAACAACGGGACCTGTTCTAAAGTGACACATACTGGTACTTCAGTGGTACTTACTACAGTAGTTGACAGTTAAGTACTAGTAACAACGGGACCTGTTCTAAAGTGACACATACTGGTACTTCAGTGGTACTTACTACAGTAGTTGACAGTTAAGTACTAGTAACAACGGGACCTGTTCTAAAGTGACACATACTGGTACTTCAGTAGTACTTACTACAGTAGTTGACTGTAGTAAGTACCACTGAAGTTGCCCCACTGTACCCATCCGAGTACTGCCCAGGGTCAACCCTGCTTAGCTTCTGAGATCTGACGGGATCAGGCTTTGGCATGCTGGTATGGCCACGACCATACCAGCATGCCAATACTGGTGGTAAAAGTACCACTGTAGGTACCAGTGTAAGTACCACAGTAGGGACCACAGTAAGTACCAGTAACTACCAGTGGTTTGTACCAGTAACTGCTGGTACAAGTACCACTCAAAGTACCACTGTAGGTACCAGTGTAAGTACCACAGTAAGTACCAGTAACTACCAGTGGTATGTACTAGTAACTGCTGGTACAAGTACCACTCAAAGTACCACTGTAGGTACCAGAGTAAGTACCACAGTAAGTACCACAGTAACTACCAGTGGTATGTACCAGTAACTGCTGGTACAAGTACCACTTAAAGTACCACTCTAGGTACCAGTGTAAGTACCACAGTAAGTACCAGAGTAAGTACTAGTAAGTGTCACTGTTAGTTACTAGTAACTGACACTGGTAGGTACCGTGGAGGTCTTTTAAAGTGCTACCAAATGTTTTCACCATTTTCAATTGATACAAATTGATAAAAAAGGGTTATTTTGGCTACAGATTGGATAATGTTGTTTCCAAATGACAGAGTGTAGCTACATTGAGAGAGATCGTGACCAAATGTATAAAAAACAGAATGGTTAAAACATCTATTTTGGGGGGAAAGGTAAAGACATGTCTTTTGTCATCAGCAGAGGGCGCTGTGTCTCCGTTTGTGCGGGACAGTAGAGGTCACTGAACGCCTTTGAGGAGGTGCAGACAAACAGGCCTTTATTTAGGTCCTTTCTCTTCCTCTCGCTGCAGATTATGAATCTGATTGACACACCAGAGAAAGCCCAAGTAACACCAGTTTGAGAAACACTGGTTTAACTTATTCATTCTGCAGGTTCCAGTCAGGACCCTGGACAGCGCTTTGTAAGCTTTAAACAGCCACAATCATTATTTCTTTACAATATTTTAATTAAAAAAGCAACTCTTTATGTTAGTAACAAAGTATGATCTCATCTCAAGTTGTGATGTCATTTGGTGTTGAAAAAAACTCTACACGTTTACCGGAATCATTTGAACATTTTCAGACTTGTATTTACCAAAATTTGCAGTTTTTGTTTTAAGTCTTGTTTAATAAACTGTATTTTTGTGGAGCAGCAGAACAAATTATGCAATTAAACAGAATTCTAAACAATTAGATTAAAATATGAAAAAGGTAAAAACTTTAAAGTGACCTGTATGTAAATAAAAACAGGTCAGTAGAAGCCAAAATGGCTAAAAACGTTATAGCACCACTTGATGACATCACAAGGTGGAACAGAGCATTTGAAGCTCTAAAAGTGTAACTGGTGAATGTAACTGTTTCAGTTGCTGCTGTTCCAGTGACAATAGGCCTTTTCCCACTGTAGGAACTTTTTTCAGTTCCTAGTACCTTTTTAGTTCCAGTCCCCAATTTAGTTATGTTCACACCGAGCAGGAACTATGGACTGGGGCCACACTTTAGAGACTTTTTTAGCTCCTGCTCTGGGGCAGGTACTTTCAGTCAGAGCACATTAACAACACTAACTTTGTTTGGAAAAATGTTTTAGACAGTTTCACAATTAGACAAAAACTCCCACAACACATTTTTAGATTTGTAAATAGTAACTGTTAATAGGAATAAAAATGAATAATTGTGCTTTAATGTTAATGCCATGTTTTTAGCTTTTGTACATCATAATTTTATGTGGAATGGAATTTTTTTTGTTTTGTTTTTGTTTTTTCAACATCACTTAAAAACACCACTTAAATGTTCTAGACTGTTCAGATATTAATGCTAAAGTCAATTAGCCTTACTTTCACAAACTGTTGCTGTGTGAACACAAATATGAGGAAAGCGTAGTTCATTTGACTAAACAGGGACTGGAGGAATGTAGGGATTTAGTTCTTGGTACTTTCATGTGGGAAAACGCCTAAAGGTTGGACCATTGATGCTCCCTAATGTTAAAGACCTGCCGCGCGATCTTGCCCCCGCCTTAGCGGAAAGCGCAAAGAGTTCTCTGTGTTGGCCGCTATGAGCTCCAGAGAGCAGCTCCAGCTCGTGGCACGGCTGCTCTGCCTAGTCTGATGCCAGTTCAATCAGTGAACCTGCACAACATAACCGTGGAGCAGTGCAAGAAGTTCACTGGAAATAAGAAATAATAATAATAATCATATTTTGCCATCAATTCTAATTTTGTCAGTTATGTAGTTAGAAAAAGCCACGTTAAATGCAGTTATTGAATTAGGCAATATATTTGTAAAATAAAATGGATTCACTTTTTAGTCAGACTTGGCTTCAATAAGTTTGTTCTATATGTTTTAACAATACAATGTTGTGTCGACCTAAACTTATAATAAAAATGATCCGATGCTCGTGGTAAGACCTACCTGAGAATCTTGATCCGTGCGTGAAAAGTTTATGAAAAAGCAGCGGCGTGTCCTCGTTATAATCCTTTTGAATGAGACAACTGCCGGTAAGCAGGCTCCCGGTCCCAGTGTGATGCGAGCGGAGGGTCTTTCGTGTGTGACCGCGTCTGCAGCCCCTGAACAAACGAGCGCAGGGTTGTGTCCACCTCGGGTGGGTTCTCTGGATGCGCGCCGTGGTCCAGGTAAAGCACAGCGCGGGGCTCTGGTCCAGACTGTGCCAAACGGTTCCGCGCTCTTCCTCGTGCTCACTCACAGTGGTCACCGCCGTAAAATCAACAGCCTCTGGTCAGAAACGTCCAGCGGCCTGGTGCGCGTGGCCGCGACCCGCGCTGACCCAAAAAGCGCTGAAGGGGCCGGGACCTCACGCAGCACCGCGCTCTCCTGGCGTTATCTCTCTGCTCTGTCGTGGGCAGAGCTGCATTCACACTTAACACTGTCTCATGTTCACTCTATAATCTAATTCTTTTTTATATTAAGTCAACAGGCTTTATGTAAAAGAAAATACATTTTTTTAGACAAAGTTGTTAAAGTTTGTCATTTGAATAGACTTTTACCAAATACATTTCTATTATTACACTTTTTCCCAAACTGAAGCTCTTGTAGTAACTTTTGCTGTGATATTAATGCACTGCTTACGCGTCACAGACATGACACGTCTAGGCCGTTCACTGAATGAAATTGTACCCCACACATCTGGCGGGCACCACACCTGCTTCACTCACGGCGTAGCTCTTGGAGAGAGCGCACTAGAGGCCAACAGGGGAATAACTGTCTTAACCGGTCTTAACGGGAAGTCTTAAAGGGGCAAGATCGCGCGGCTGGACTCTCTCCACCTGGACATCCGCCCCACCTCCCTCTCCAGGATTAGCCTGTCCTGGTCCTGCTAGACGAGTCGTTTCCCCCTGCCAAAAGACTCTGGCTCTACAGACTTAAACTCTATATCTACCAGTAGATCTGCGTTAGTCCTGGTCACATCTACAGCCTGTCCGTCCATGGAGTGGATCTCTTCTTCACTCTGGTTCTGCTCCAGGCTTCTCTTTTTCCTGTTTTGTTTTTATTTATTATTATTATTTTTTTTTTAGTTTTTCCTTGCCGAGAAGGAGAGTCTAAGACAGCCCTATTCAGGTTAAGGCTCGGAGGTCAATTTGGGACTCGAAAGATTTGATCCAGCCCCCAGCCCATTTACAAATATTGGGCTAATATACTGTATGTTATATTGCTTGCAGGTTAAAGATGCAACTTTCTGAAAGTGAAAAGCCAATGACGCAATCCTAAAGAATAAAAAGTGAAAACTATAGCAGGAGTAAAAACAAAGATTTTAATTGGAAGACAAAAAAGAAGTCTTTTTAGTCAAAAAGTTAAACTTTTCATGTTAAATGCTGAGTTATGCCTTAGAACTGAATTGGTCTGGTTTAATGCTGGGTTAGTCCTGGCTCTAGTCCTTGTTTAGCCTTAATAAAACATAAGAAACATGTTTATTATCATTATCCAAACAGATCTTGTGCTGTATGTATTTTGTTCAACTCCAAATTTTGTCATAGGTCTTTGGAAAAATCTGGCCCTTGGGAAAATCAAGTTAAAAAGCCCTGATGTAAGGACTGGGGATGCTCATGTGACAAGAGTGGGCGATTTAAAGGTATTATTCTTTAAAAGATTTACGTAGAAGAAAAGGTAAGAAAAATATGACACTAGTGAATATACTTGACATGTGAGTTAGAATTAGGTAGAGATGTCAAAAGTATAGATCCAAACCCAAATTGTTACAACAATTAGATCCTTATTTAAGCTCTTTTAATACTCATGCAGCAAAAACAGAACAATATGTTTTCCAATTTCTTTGTGGGTATCTGAGCTATTGAAAATACCACTGTCTAAAGAAATACCACACAAAGTAACTTTCTGCAGGTGAAAAGTGAACTACACAATTCAGTATAAGTAGAAAGTTAAAATCATACTCTGGGATGTTCTGAATTAAGATAAATACTTTATATGCCAAAATGAGCATGGCATATGTGGTTTTCTGTGGAAATAAATAAGAGGAGGCCCTCCTCTTAGCCAAATAACTGTAATTTTGCTGACATGCAAGCCCTCTCATTGTAAAGACACAAACCTTTATTATTTATTTATTTATTAAAGACAAAAACACTGTGACACTAATAAATAAAAATGTGCACTTTGCATGACCACAAAATGAACTATTCTTTGGCCTAGAGGAGGACCTCCTTCTGCATGTTTCCATAGAAAAGCTGCTCCTTTAGCTATATTTTTAATATTATGACATAAAACTTATTCATCCCCCAAAAAGAATCTTAGAAAGAATGATTTTATCTATTTGTATTTGAACACAGACATATCAATGTGAGACTTTTCCTATTGTTTTTTCAAACAATTGTAGGGAACTTTTTTTTTTTAATAGCGCAATTTTTCTTAAGGCATTTTATCAGTAATAAACGCACATATTTGGACATAGGCAGATGTACATTTATTGAGCAAAAAGCCTAGATATCTAATTTGGTATTTGAATAAACTGCCATCTTGACCTCAAAATCCAAATTTTGACCAATGTAGAATTAAAAGTCTAATAAATCAGGCTTAGAACGAAATATCATTAAAAAAGACGGTTTCATGTATGTTACATTTACATTTTATTTTATTTTATTCTGATTCTGAAATTACATTTTCCAGCTGCACTTTCAGAGTCTTTGAGTAAACCATATTTGGATGTTTTGTGTGTATACTGTCTGCCTTGAATAGCAGCACATTTTTTATTTGTTAATACTTTCTGAATGCTATTCGTCACGGTGGCAGAGTGGATAGCGCTCTGGCCTCACAGCAAGAAGGTCACGGGTTTCGATTCCTGCACGGCCTGGGGCCTTTCTGTGTGGAGTTTGCATGTTCTTCCCTGTGTCTGGGTGGTTTCTTTCGGGCACTCTGCTTTCCCCACGACCCACCAACCAATAAAATGCCGTTTTTTTATATTTGACTGATATACAATCAAACTTTTGCACAAGCAATTTCATCTGTTCATTATAACACTGACCAGGTTCAGGAACAAGGAAATGACTCTTGGGCCAGTTTTGAGAACATGTATGAGGCAAAGAAGTAACAAAGAATTGATTTGAGTGCTTTTTTTTAATATGAGAAGGAAGTAAGACAGCTAACCGGTACGAAACGGAATAAGGTTATTACTATTATTATTTTTTAAATAGTTATTTTTTAACTTCACAACACCACTAAACTTGAAAAGACTTCAAAGGTAGTCATCAAGTTTTCCATCTTCAAAAACTTTGTTCAAATAAACTTTGAAGCGTTTTGAATCACTGCTAATTAATAATGCCAATGTCACAAGGAAATACACAAGTAAATAATGAGCATGTAACAATTTACCTTTGATTTATTTTTGTTGCTTTCTATTTAAAATGAGTTAAGCTACTGTTTGTCTAAAAGAAAATAACTAGCACAAGGTTAAGTTCAGGAAATAGTCATTTTTAACAGTGTGCTGTGTAACATTTTGACCAAAAATAAACTAAAACAAAAGCATGTTTTTGTCATTTAGATATCTTTGTTACACTCAATAAATAATACAAAGCTGCGTTTTGACTTGGAGTACAAAATGAACCAGTGTTTGGCTTGGAGGAGGGCCGGCTCATATTTATTTCCACAGAAAAGCGTTTCCTTTAGCTGATTTGTATTTTATGACATAATGTAGATCGACAAATAAACCAAAGGTGAGGCCTTAAATTGGAAATCTGATTAGATTCCTGTTCAAAAGGGGATGATAATATTTTCTCACTGTGTCTTTAATATGTAAAATGAGTAAATTTTATTATCACTTATGATAATAAAACAATGACAGAAATAATTAAATTCCCATTTATGTCCATCTAGTTAGCTGGGGAAACGTCTTTATGTATGAAACGGTATGACAGACGTCTGGCTCCTGAAGTTTGAAACTGTGTTTTTCTTTCATTTTTTCACTGACCCGACTAAACAAAAATCCCTCTATACCATTGTCCAATCCCCACTGTTACATCTTCAAATAAGACAACAGAATCATTTGGTAAATTTAAACTTTATTTAAAGTATACTGCATGTGGTGATAACATGTCTCAAATATAATCAAATACTGAATATATTGTATGATAAACCCATCACCAATTCTTAGAAGATGGAAGTCAGAGGTGAGTTCTGATGTGCAATTCTCCCCAACTCCTGGCTTCATATAGACATCAGACAAGACTGTTTGGATTCAAGCCTCACCCTTCCAAACAAGGTTGCCTAATCTTTCCACAGAAGAGCAACATTTAGTCATAAGATGACAATAATACTATATTATCATTCCATTCATATAAAGCCTTAACTGCGAAATAGAGCTTCCTTACACTGGAATCTTAAAATGCTGGGTGGATCTGATTCTATTAATAACAATAAACAATAATAAGCACAAATTCAAATACTAAAGCTGATCTTGGAGTCTTACAATCTATGCTCATAGGTTAGTACATGCATTTGTTTAAAAACAAAACTAAAAAAATCTTCCACAAACATGTGAAGTGTGAATCCCAATAACAGGCTCAACTGAACCTTTAAGAAAGAAAGAAACAGAAAAACACGTTGGAGAATTTTGATTGTAAAACTTTCTCCAAGTGGAAATGTGTAAGTTTTGAAGGTAAGACTTCCTTTTGCCTGAGCTGTAGCAGTGTTCTTGATTCTGTTCTGCAAGTTTGTCATTTAAAATGGGAAAGTATTTCAAAACAATTGAGGGAAAACTGTAAACTCACTAGAAGTTTCAGATTTAGAGCGCAAAATGTTTACAAAAGTGGTCAGTTATGTGTTTTTCCACTGATGGGCCCTGCTGATGCTGCAAACCCGCCCCTCAAACACACATTTTATGAAAAAGCACCGCACACACAAAGATGAGTGAGGATCACTTAAAAAAAAAAAAAAAAGTCTGGGAAAATATAATGGTGCGTACGACCATGATGACAGGTTAGACCATATTTTCAATAAAAACAGTGAACATGATTATAATTAAGATTAGCTTGTTTGCACTTTAATTGGCTATTTTTATGAAGTTTGTAGTTGTATTTTGTCCAGCAAATATGACATATGTAGAGGGAAACCCACAACTGTTACCTAGCGACCACATTGTAAATGTGGACCAAAACCCATATAAATGATACAGATGTTGTAATTTGATAATATTTTGTAACACCTAAAATGTGTTAAATGATTATTTACGCTCCCAGGACACTGTCAGTTGTTTGTAAATTAACTTTGCATTTCGGGGTTTTTTGACGACACGTGAAGGAATTCTGTTTTAGAACTTTTATTTTTTAATTTTGTTATAATTTGCCACTTAGCTGCTGTCAAACTATGATAAATATTTACCACAAGGACTATCACACCAAACTAAGTCAAAACTAGAAAGATGTGATAATCTGTCATATGGGCTTCAAAAAGAGCTCCAAAATGACATTTCGTAAATATTAGCAAATCTATTCTGATGTCCTCATTTTAAGAAATTATTTAGACTGCAAATGTTTTAAATGAAGTGGGATTTTGTGTTTTTGTGTCTTGCTCCTCTCTCACTCACACACCCAAATGTAGGAAAGCAAACAGAAGAGGAGAACTGAAACAAACACAACTAACTAGAAAAACTGAGGACAGAAGGGACATGACTGACTGCAGAGACTTGTCCCTTGATTTTTAAGGTTTAAAATGATGTGTGTTTTATACAATACGATTCATATTCATGGAGAAATGAGCCAAATAAGGACACAAACTTAGACGTGTCTAAATGTAAAGTTACTGCAGGAATATGATATGCACTGTGTCTGAGGTGACACCAGGAGTGTTCTCTGTACGTACATGCACATTTGGGTGAGAAAAGCTCTCTTTTTGTCCCAGTATTTGTTTCCTCCCCAATGAGGAAATGAATGGTTCACCTGCGTGACTCGACTCTCATCGTTCACAGTTTACAGGTAGGACAGGTGTTAACATGCCCACATTGCACACCAATTCTGAGCAACCAGGGACAGTCCCTGCCAACTTTCCATAGAACCTTTGACTTATTTCCTTCTGGCCCATGCATGACGTGCGGTGTGATTGACAGCTGGTGAGGCCCAGTGCACCGTAGGTCTATAGTTGTTTTTAGCACTTCACGATGCCTTTTTATTTACTGTGCATACATACGTATGAAACATTAGCATCACAGACGCACATTATGATGGGAGTATTGTGTCTCTTCAGTAGTGGTGTGACATTCATGAACAAGCCCATTCTTTTGAACGACTCTTCACTGTGAACGATGAGAGTCAAGTCACGCAGGTGAACCATTCATTTCCTCATTGGGGAGGAAACAAATACTGGGACAAAAAGAGAGCTTTTCTCACCCAAATGTGCATGTACGTACAGAGAACACTCCTGGTGTCACCTCAGACACAGTGCATATCATATTCCTGCAGTAACTTTACATTTAGACACGTCTAAGTTTGTGTCCTTATTTGGCTCATTTCTCCATGAATATGAATCGTATTGTATAAAACACACATCATTTTAAACCTTAAAAATCAAGGGACAAGTCTCTGCAGTCAGTCATGTCCCTTCTGTCCTCAGTTTTTCTAGTTAGTTGTGTTTGTTTCAGTTCTCCTCTTCTGTTTGCTTTCCTACATTTGGGTGTGTGAGTGAGAGAGGAGCAAGACACAAAAACACAAAATCCCACTTCATTTAAAACATTTGCAGTCTAAATAATTTCTTAAAATGAGGACATCAGAATAGATTTGCTAATATTTACGAAATGTCATTTTGGAGCTCTTTTTTGAAGCCCATATGACAGATTATCACATCTTTCTAGTTTTGACTTAGTTTGGTGTGATAGTCCTTGTGGTAAATATTTATCATAGTTTGACAGCAGCTAAGTGGCAAATTATAACGAAATTAAAAAATAAAAGTTCTAAAACAGAATTCCTTCACATGTGTCGTCAAAAAACCCCGAAATGCAAAGTTAATTTACAAACAACTGACAGTGTCCTGGGAGCGTAAATAATCATTTAACACATTTTAGGTGTTACAAAATATTATCAAATTACAACATCTGTATCATTTATATGGGTTTTGGTCCACATTTACAATGTGGTCGCTAGGTAACAGTTGTGGGTTTCCCTCTACATATGTCATATTTGCTGGACAAAATACAACTACAAACTTCATAAAAATAGCCAATTAAAGTGCAAACAAGCTAATCTTAATTATAATCATGTTCACTGTTTTTATTGAAAATATGGTCTAACCTGTCATCATGGTCGTACGCACCATTATATTTTCCCAGACTTTTTTTTTTTTTTTTTAAGTGATCCTCACTCATCTTTGTGTGTGCGGTGCTTTTTCATAAAATGTGTGTTTGAGGGGCGGGTTTGCAGCATCAGCAGGGCCCATCAGTGGAAAAACACATAACTGACCACTTTTGTAAACATTTTGAGCTCTAAATCTGAAACTTCTAGTGAGTTTACAGTTTTCCCTCAATTGTTTTGAAATACTTTCCCATTTTAAATGACAAACTTGCAGAACAGAATCAAGAACACTGCTACAGCTCAGGCAAAAGGAAGTCTTACCTTCAAAACTTACACATTTCCACTTGGAGAAAGTTTTACAATCAAAATTCTCCAACGTGTTTTTCTGTTTCTTTCTTTCTTAAAGGTTCAGTTGAGCCTGTTATTGGGATTCACACTTCACATGTTTGTGGAAGATTTTTTTAGTTTTGTTTTTAAACAAATGCATGTACTAACCTATGAGCATAGATTGTAAGACTCCAAGATCAGCTTTAGTATTTGAATTTGTGCTTATTATTGTTTATTGTTATTAATAGAATCAGATCCACCCAGCATTTTAAGATTCCAGTGTAAGGAAGCTCTATTTCGCAGTTAAGGCTTTATATGAATGGAATGATAATATAGTATTATTGTCATCTTATGACTAAATGTTGCTCTTCTGTGGAAAGATTAGGCAACCTTGTTTGGAAGGGTGAGGCTTGAATCCAAACAGTCTTGTCTGATGTCTATATGAAGCCAGGAGTTGGGGAGAATTGCACATCAGAACTCACCTCTGACTTCCATCTTCTAAGATTTGGTGATGGTTTATCATACAATATATTCAGTATTTGATTATATTTGAGACATGTTATCACCACATGCAGTATACTTTAAATAAAGTTTAAATTTACCAAATGATTCTGTTGTCTTATTTGAAGATGTAACAGTGGGGATTGGACAATGGTATAGAGGGATTTTTGTTTAGTCGGGTCAGTGAAAAAATGAAAGAAAAACACAGTTTCAAACTTCAGGAGCCAGACGTCTGTCATACCGTTTCATACATAAAGACGTTTCCCCAGCTAACTAGATGGACATAAATGGGAATTTAATTATTTCTGTCATTGTTTTATTATCATAAGTGATAATAAAATTTACTCATTTTACATATTAAAGACACAGTGAGAAAATATTATCATCCCCTTTTGAACAGGAATCTAATCAGATTTCCAATTTAAGGCCTCACCTTTGGTTTATTTGTCGATCTACATTATGTCATAAAATACAAATCAGCTAAAGGAAACGCTTTTCTGTGGAAATAAATATGAGCCGGCCCTCCTCCAAGCCAAACACTGGTTCATTTTGTACTCCAAGTCAAAACGCAGCTTTGTATTATTTATTGAGTGTAACAAAGATATCTAAATGACAAAAACATGCTTTTGTTTTAGTTTATTTTTGGTCAAAATGTTACACAGCACACTGTTAAAAATGACTATTTCCTGAACTTAACCTTGTGCTAGTTATTTTCTTTTAGACAAACAGTAGCTTAACTCATTTTAAATAGAAAGCAACAAAAATAAATCAAAGGTAAATTGTTACATGCTCATTATTTACTTGTGTATTTCCTTGTGACATTGGCATTATTAATTAGCAGTGATTCAAAACGCTTCAAAGTTTATTTGAACAAAGTTTTTGAAGATGGAAAACTTGATGACTACCTTTGAAGTCTTTTCAAGTTTAGTGGTGTTGTGAAGTTAAAAAATAACTATTTAAAAAATAATAATAGTAATAACCTTATTCCGTTTCGTACCGGTTAGCTGTCTTACTTCCTTCTCATATTAAAAAAAAGCACTCAAATCAATTCTTTGTTACTTCTTTGCCTCATACATGTTCTCAAAACTGGCCCAAGAGTCATTTCCTTGTTCCTGAACCTGATCAGTGTTATAATGAACAGATGAAATTGCTTGTGCAAAAGTTTGATTGTATATCAGTCGAATAAAAAGCAACAGTGGTAAACATTAACTAACTTGACAAGTAAATATGTATCTATAATCATGTAGAGCATTAGACTAAGCAAAAAATAAATAAATAAATAATTTAATTTATATAGCACATATACACTGACAGACAGATGTCTTCCAAAGTGGTGTACACAGTAACTCCCCCCCCCTTCCCACTCAGTGATGGCAGCTGCCCTGGAGCAGCTCAGCACAGCACTGAGCGTTCCCTAAACGGCATGTTA
Organism: Mugilogobius chulae; assembly: GCA_038363315.1. NCBI lineage: Eukaryota > Metazoa > Chordata > Actinopteri > Gobiiformes > Gobiidae > Mugilogobius > Mugilogobius chulae. Next base: position 27,159,142 of record CM076405.1, on the reverse strand, counting down.
TTGGTTGGTGGGGTCGTGGGGAAAGCAGAGTGCCCGAAAGAAACCACCCAGACACAGGGAGGAACATGCAAACTCCACACAGAATCAAACCCGCGACCTCCTTGCTGTGAGGCCAGAGCGCTATCCACTCTGCCACCGTGACGAATAGCATTCAGAAAGTATTAACAAATAAAAAATGCGCTGCTATTCAAGGCAGACAGTATACACACAAAACATCCAAATATGGTTTACTCAAAGACTCTGAAAGTGCAGCTGGAAAATGTAATTTCAGAATCAGAATAAAATAAAATTAAATTAAATGTTTTGCCTTTGTCTGTGCACAGACTTCAGTTTTGTATTTATATAACACATTTAACAGATTTCAAAAATCACTGAAGTGCTTCATAAAAGGGATCAGACCGAATTACACAAAAGAGAATCTAGGTTTCAGGTCCTGCAAAGTTGATGTAACATCGGCACCAATGTCAGGTCTTTTCCTTTTCATCTAGTATCATTAGTGTTTGTTTTGTTTTGTTTTTATATTGAATTATTCATGTTTCATGGACAAAATTATGTATTTAATATAAATTGTTTATTATTAATTAATTATTCAACACATTTTTAAAAAAATACATTCTTATAAGTAATTGTTTATTTATGAAGGATGCATTATAATCAATATAAAACAAATGGGACAAGTCACAAATTAACATTTAAAGTTACTTTAGTCAATATTAGCTTCTAAGATTGTTCCTCCAAAAAGTTTTACTTTGTGATAAACAGACATGACCTGTTTGCAATTTGAACCAAGTCAAGTCAGTTAAAAAAAAAAAAAGCCAATTTCTCATTTCTAATTAAGTTTTAATTACATAAAAATCGTTTCCAATAGTTTAAAATGCATTGAGTAACAATGAACTGTAAATCATAATATTTGTGTCAATTACAAGAACAAAAATTTGATAAGAAATACAAGGTTTCCTGGATTACATCAAACTTTAGCAAAACTGTTAATTAAAGAAAATTTTATGATTTTCATTATTGCTTTATTTACTTGGAAAATTATTGACCAACCCTTTTTGAGCAGGAATCTAATTAGATTTCCAGCTAAATTTACAAAACACACAAGGCCTCACCCAGGTACTTAGGAAACCCTTGTAATGCCTGATCACAACTTGAGAAGCTCTGACATTACAAAAACACTTCTACCAAATTCATCCTTCAGTTTTTCTGATTTGAATAATCTATTAGAATGAAATAGTTAACAAACTAAAATAAACGTTTCAAGCTTTAGATTATTGAAGTCGTGCCAATTAAAAAGTTATCTCAAGTCACTCCGGACTGATATAATGTTACCAGAAAAAATAAACTGAGTAAGTGAAAACACACTTACTTCAGTTATGCTCTCATGGCCTCCAAACAAAACAAATACACTGCTTATGGCCTGGGAGGACATTTTTAACATTGTCTTTATTATGTTATTTTCTTAATATTCATTTAGTCAGTTTGGGAATATTAAACAAAACATTACAGTGGAGAGTTCAAATTATTAGAAAGCTTTGAACAGTCAGCAATAATTTGAAAAAAATATATAGTCTGTTGCTTATATTGGTTTCATAACTGTGGATAATAATTTAGGTAGAATCAGACTTGGCAAGTAACAAAGTATTTTTACTCAAGTACTGAACTTAAGTAGTTTTTTGAGTATCTGTACTTTACTTGAGTATTTAAAAATCTTGAGACTTTTTACTTTTACTTCTTAAATTTGTCAAGAAATGTCACTTTTTACTCCCGACAATTTAAAAACAGGTTAGTTACTTTTGTCCGCATCAATGAGATTTAAATAAGAAAAATTATAAAGTACATATATAAGCTGCACTTTTGTTAGTAAGTCTATGAGAATCTGTAATTTTGCGGCATTTTTGTATAAGCCGCAGTGTTCAAAACTTGTGAAAAAAGTAGCAGCTAGTTCAGAAATTACGGTAATTATAATTAATTTACTGTAAAGCCCATCTCACACATCAACTGTGCACTGCAAAAAATGTATTTCTAGATTGGTTAAAATCAGATTTCAATTAGTAGTTTTTTTTTGTTTTTTTTTTTTTTCTGGTGTTGCTAGGCAGATTATTTGACTTGTTTTGAGAGGTTTCTATTTTTTAATGATATGACATTTTTACTCACCGCTGTGGCAAATTCAGAACTCTTGAAATTTGTCAGAATTGTCTTGAAACAACTGAAATATGCTGCCAAATTTGAGCCTTTTCATTTGAATCTGGCTAAAATAACTAAAATTAAGATTAGATGATTACTTTTGGCAGTGTGATTGTACTTTATAGCTACTTTTTTACTTAAGTACGCATGTTAATTTTTGTACTTTTACTCAAGTAAATTAATTTCAGCTGGACTTTGACTTTTACCAGAGTCGTTTTTTACACAAGTAACTGTACTTTCACTTGAATAGTGAACTTCAGTACTTTTACAACCTCTGGGTAGAACAGGGGTCGGCAAACTATGACACGCGTGCCACGTTGGGCACGCAGAGGGATTTTGCTTGGCACGCGGTGCAATGGTCACCGCGTGCCATTCGTTCATTTACGCATCGTAAGTGCATCATAACCGCCGCGCTCTCACTGCAGCGCAGCTCAAGCAAATGATTGACAGCTGCTTGTAGTGACGCTGTCCACGTTCATTCAGCCTCTCCCTCTGTGCCAGCCGCCACCGGAACTTTCTCCTGGTTTGTGCGCGCTGAGACCGAGCGGAGTTTAACATCGAGCGGTGCGCGTGAGGTTCTTTTTGCGAGGCATCTCTGCTCTGCCGCCCGGTTGCGCGTTTCTCACAGGCGGAGGAGAGAAGTGGTGTGCTGGCTGTTGTATTTGACTCGAGAGCTGCTGTGCGCTGACCCGCAGCAACGTCTTGTTGTGACCCGCGAGCTCAAAATGTGACGTTATTTCTGTACGAAGCCGTAAGAATCACACTCGTGTAACAGCGTTGTCAAAGTACCTCTAACAACAGCCAAACTCTTTGCGGGGACGTTAAAAGTGGCACCCGAAGCCAAAAAGTTTGCCGACCCCTGCTCTACATGATTATAGATACACATTTACATGATAAGTTAGTTAATGTTTACCACTATTTCTTTTTATTTGACTGATATACATTCAAAATTTTGCACAAGCAATTTCATCTGTTCATTATTTAATAGCCTAGAATTTAAAATGTGTAACACTGACCAGGTTCAGGAACAAGGAAATGACTCTTGGGCCAATTTTGAGAACATGTATGAGGCAAAGAAGTAACAAAGAACTGATTTTAGTGCTTGGTTTTCTTTTTAATATGAGAACTAAGTAAGACAGCTAACCGGTATACGAAACGGATTAAGGAAGTTGTTTTTTGTTTTTTTTAACTCTACAACAACACTAAGATTTCAAAGGTAGTCATCAAGTTTTCCATCTTTAAAAACTTTGTTCAAATAAACTTTGAAGCGTTTTGAATCACTGCTAATTAATAATGCCAATGTCACAAGGAAATACACAAGTAAATAATAAGCATGTAACAATTTACCTTTGATTTATTTTTGTTGCTTTCTATTTAAAATGAGTTAAGCTACTGTTTGTCTAAAAGAAAATAACTAGCACAAGGTTAAGTTCAGGAAATAGTCATTTTTAACAGTGTGCTGTGTAACATTTTGACCAAAAATAAACTAAAACAAAAGCATGTTTTTGTCATTTAGATATCTTTGTTACACTCAATAAATAATACAAAGCTGCGTTTTGACTTTGAGTACAAAATGAACCAGTGTTTGGCTTGAAGAAGGGCCGGCTCATATTTATTTCCACAGAAAAGCGGTTCCTTAATAAACCGTAGGTGAGGCAATAAGTTGGAAATCTGATTAGATTCCTGTTCAAAGGGGGGATCATATTTTGCTTGCCAGGCTAACGCCACCTAGTGCCTCTGCTCCATTTCATTTCACTCCAGAAACTATGTTTCCACGGAGTGAATGAAACCGGCTGATACATCAGGCTAATATTTTGCCACTGTGTCTGTAATATGTAAAATAAGTACAATTTATTATCACTTATGATAATAAAGCAATGATACAAATAATTAAATTTCCATTTATGAACGGTGTTGTTAACAATTGAAACGTCGTCAGAAAATATTAAAATAAGATCTACTTTATTTGTCCAACGCACGGTTCAAGAACAGCAGGGAAAACAGAAACATGCAGTCAAAAATAATAATAATAAAAAATAGACTGAGCAGAGCATGTATATAGCATGTATATCTGCGTCAGTTCAAGAACAAAATTTTACTTCAAAAAATGTTCCCTGAGTGTTCTGATCATTGGTATAATTAGTTATAAAAACAGAGGTACATTGCACTGTAAAAAATCCAAAAGCCAAAAAGTTAAACTAACTGAAATCTTTATGTTGATAGAACTTGACAATATGAGTCAAAGCTTTTCAACTTAAACTTTTAAGTTATAAAGAAATACAGAGAGAAAGTGATACAAAGGGAGAGGGAGAAAGAGAAGAAAGAGAGACAAGAGACAAGAAAGAGAGAGAGGAGAGAGAGACACAGAAAGCAAAAAAGAGCAAGAGTGGGGAGAGAGCGAGACAAATTAAGAGAGAGATAGAAAGGAGAGAGAGAGAGAGAGAGAGAGACAACTCACATACATGAGTTTAATCAACATAAAACTTTAAGGCAGAAATTTTACTCACATTTTTAAGTTAAACTGCCTTATATTCTTTTACAGTGTGGTACATTTGTTTTGAGAAGGAAAAGAAAAACAGTACATTCTGTGATTTTAAAAAAGTTATTATCATCATCATTTTGTTCTTATGATTATATTAATACAGATTATCAATTAACCTACAAATCTAAAATAAATAAACAAAAAAATCACTATGTTATTCTGTGTTTTTCTCTTTCTATAAAAGTGAGTTCTTTTACTTCCTTCTCGTTATATGACCGAGGTAGACTTTGTACTGTGGGTGAAGGTGTTGTGTCAGTTTAGTTGGAAATCTGATTAGATTGTTAAAAAAAAAGATTGGTCATATCGCGCAAAGTGAAATTTAATGTATTTTAAGTCAATTTTACTATCACTTATGAGTCATGTACTGTATTTTATTACCGGAATTGTTAAAGTTTGGGTTAATCAAGGACATATTTTAACTATGAGCACATTTTTGTTCTTGAAACAAACTAAAATACTAACAGTTACTTGTTACATGAATGCAGTTAAACCCATATGAAAGAAATACATTTTATTTTGTGTGATAAATGATTGCTCGTTTTGTCGCATATTATGAAATGTACTGAAAATTAAATACAAAGTGCACATTTATTTAGCAGAATCATAGACTTGGTTCTCATGGAAAATAAGCAGTCTATGTAAAATCTAAGTGAAACAATATTTTTAGTCTGTTGAAGAAAGAGAGCCTCCTACTGTATATAAACATTTGCTCCATTTTCTAGTGATACAAATAGATTTAAAAGGGCTTATCTTTGAGTACAGATGGATAATGTTTAGGATAAAGTGTAGCTATGTTGAGAGAGATTGTGAAATTACCAAATGTATAAAAAACAGAATGGTTAAAACATTTATTATTAGCATTTGAGGGAAAAAGTTAAAGACATACCTTTGTTCATCAGCAGAGGACGCTGTGTCTCCGTTGGTGCGGGACAGTAGAGGTCACTGAACGCCTTTGAGGAGGTGCTGACAAACAGGCCTTATTTTAGCTCCTTTCTCTCGCAGCAGATTCACAATTTACATATTATAACATCATATTGAGCACAACTAAATCTTCAACAAAAATGCTAAGCAAAAGTGGCAAAAACTAAAATAAAACAGAAATTGTAAAAGAATTGCCTATTTTGAAATTCATTACAAAAATGTTGTTTGCTTACTTTCTGTAGTTATATACAAAAATGTAAAAAAAAAAAATAAATAAATAAAAAAAAAATAGAACTATAGAGAGAATATTTGTTTATCAACATGGGAGATGTGTGCACCCTGTATGCAGAAAGAGTTGATGCTCATTGACACAAGCTGTAGCAACAACACTAACCAGCACTGTTGTCAGCTAACTACAAGAGTTTCAATAGTCAGAAGCCAGATGTCTGTCATGCCAGTTCATACCTGATCCAAAAACAGTTGCTCTTGTCCCATTTTGTTGTTTTAATCAAAGAAGTTTCCCCAGCCAGGTAAATGGACAGCATTTCTTTCTGCAGGCGACATGAGCAGTGGAGCGGAGAGTGACGTCGACTGGTAATCCTTCTCTACTGATGTCATTTTGGTTGATTGGTTAAGCTGCAGTGAACAAAGTCACTTTTTTATACAGTATGCTGCTCTACCACAAGCCAGGCTAGCACCACCTAGTGCCTCCACTCAGTTTTGTTTCATTCCAGCTTCTAGGTCAGGTATCACAGGACTTCTGACGGTTCCCAAAAAGCAGGAAGTATGGTCATCCAATCAGCGAGCAGGAGCAGGTGTGCTGGCCAGAACCAACCACAGAGATCACAGACTGTTTATATGTTTTCCTCCTTTGACCTTGTGTCAAATATTAACTTAGAATATGTTATTGTACTTATTACCCTATAGAAACTGCAACTATCACTGTTTATGCTCTACTTCTTGGACAACAAAATGACCAAAAAGCAGGGATTGGTCAAATCAAAAAAGTCCCCACCTACAGTGTGAAGCGAACAATTTCCACAAATTGAAATGCAACGGGCTGCAAAAGGCTACCCTACCACTGCTAGCACACTAAACTCCTCCACTTTTGCATAGGACTAGAATAATTTATAGTACAGTATGGCTGCATTTTCTTTAAAGGGGGCCTATTCTGTTTTTTCTAACTTTTAGTAATAAACTAAAACATATGTAGATCATGTACATTTTGTTCACTGTAAAACCCCAAATAGATCTAAAACGACTTACAAATAGAAACAGCTCAAGTGACTTCCTGTTTAAAAGTGCAGAAGAGCTAAGCCCCGCCTCTTCACTTTAAAATGTAACTGTAACAAGCAACTGATTTTAAATGACAATTTTTTATTTTTGAAAAGTGATAATGGGACAGTTTCGAACTAAACATGCTTTGCTTCGAGTATTATTTTTTGAATTATAACAAGTGGGTGGGATGAAGAACAGGGAGTTTGTGAACACTCGAGCAAGAGAACAAGATTACCCAAACAAACATGAATCAATTCAAATACAACTTTGACTAAACTAATGATTAAGGAATGCAGTTATACAAGGTTAAAATAATTGACAATTTGATTTTATATAATAGGTCCCCTTTAATAAGACTATAAAGGACAGAAATACGTTCTATGAACACAGCTTTAGATGCAGACAGTTATAGTTTTCAATGTTTTTTCATTTATATATTCTTATAATCACACAAAATTGTCTGTTTGTTGTTTCAGTCCTACATACTTCATGATTGGTCAATGTGTTTGTTGTGGGCCGCTCAGCTCCTCTGTTCCCAGTTGTGTGCACAGGTTGGGGTGTCGTAACGTCTTCTTCCCTTTTGCCAAACCTCGAGGTGGTTAAAAGGTTTGGTCATCCACTGTAATCCTGTGTTTCAAGTGTCTTTTGTTTATTATTTCACATTTATTTTCCATTGTAGCACAGTTGTACTTGTATCCAAGTTAATATTGAGCACTTATGTCAATCCATTGTCTTTGATATTTTGACGTGATTTGGGGAAACACTATTTCTGTTCATTGTCGGTTGGTTTGTCTGTCTGTTAGCTGCATATGTTGAAACTGATTAAATGGAGAGTGCTTCCAAATGTTCGGTCGTGTCTATACCAATAATTATAAACCAACACACTCACCATGCAGAAGGAAATACACCGGTCACATCACATTTTTACCACGAAAGTAAAGATTTCAGTTTCCAAGTACCACCTAAATCTAAACTGTTCCAGGTAGGGATAAACAAGGTCTTTAACCATAAACCACTGCCACAGAAGCTTTAAGTTGGAACTAAAGGAGTATGAATAAAATGTATTCTAAATGAAGTAAACACAAACTGGAGAGAAGTACCACTAGAAGAAGCCACAGGTAGGGCTGGGAGATATATTGAATATCAAGATATTTACTGGACAAGATATGAATTTGGCCGTATCCACCTCATGAAATTGATGAAAAGCAGTTACAGTTACAGAGAAAAGTCACAAAGAGAATGACAAGATCAATAACATTTTCTATTTGTTGTAATAGTCAATTATTAAATGTGTTTAATGCATAGAATTTACTTTTATTTAATTTTACTCAGAAAAAGGCATGACCCACATTCATTTATTTAAAGTAAATTCACATTTCTACTTTCTAATCAGCAGACTATAGGCTTAGAAAAAAATAATTTCACTTAAAAATATCATTTCAAAGATATCGAGATATATATTGTGTATCGAGATATGAAAATATATATAGAGATATGTATTTTTCTCCATATGGTCCAGCCCTAGCCACTGGTTTAGCCTATTCATTATGCACGTTCCAGTCAGGACCCTGGACAGCGCTTTGGGAGCTTTAAAACAACCACACTATTCTTTCTTTAACACAACCTGTCTCACAAAGCAGCTCTTCATGTTAGCAACAAAACATGCTCTGATTTGTTTTTTTATGTCTGTCCCACCTTGTGATGTCATTAGGTGTTGTTAGTGCAAAAAGCCCATTGCTACTGTATGTTTTTAAACTTTACACCTTCACTGGTATAATTTAATAAACATCTTCAGACTTGGATTTGCCAAAATTTGTAGCTGCAGTTATTGTTTTTTTAGCCTTGTTAAAAGAGGGGTTATTTGTTTAGACGTCTGTCATACCGGTTCACACCTGATCCAAACAGCTAGCTCTCGCTCCGTTGTGGTGTTTTTGTTAAAGAAGTTTCCACAGCCAACTAGATGGACAGCGTCTCTTTCTGCAGATGACATGCGCAGTGACAATTAAATAGAATTTTAAACCATTAGGTTCAATTATGACAAAGGTTAATACTTTAAAGTGACGTTTGTGTAAATAAAAACAGGTCAGTAGAAAATGACTAAAAACTTTAAAACTCCACTTAATGACATCATAAGGTGGAACAGAGCATTGGGAGCTCTGAAAATGTAGTCATGATTATTCAGATATTTGAGAATTAAACAAAACTAAACTTTGTGTTTGTTTTTAAGAGGGTGACAAGATTCAAAATGTGCTAAAATCTCACAAAAGTAAATTCTGCGTGATACAGGACCTTTAACCTAAGTTTATTTAATGTTGTTCTTTGCCACTTTTAATTGTGCTTTCTGTTGACTAAAGTCAATATTGTGTTGCTCTGTCACTGCTGATTGTAGTGACAGTGTAGTAAATTTCGCACATTTTCCGTGGGTCAGATGCTAAAAACATGCAGAGGCAGCAGACATTAGCAGACATTAGCTTACTCACCCCCCCTCTCTCTCTCTTCCCATAAACACAGTATTGATTATGTCTCCGGTGTGCACTCAGCCCTGCAGCTCCGTCCAGATCACGTGACTCCGGGTCCACACTGCTCAAATGTTTACAAAGATCTACTGATGCTGACTTTGATCCTGGTTTAATCAGAATTTATCTCTTTAATCTTAGGCTCATTAACTACTTAGAAGAAACAGTAAGAAAACTTGATTATGTAATTACAAGTAACTGCACCAGTGAATATACTTGATATGTGAGTGAGATTTAGGTAGATTTGTCAAAAACATAAACCCACACACAAATTGGTTCCAAAACTTAATCCTTATTTGAGTACTTTTAGTCATGCAGCAAAAACAGAACAATCTTTTTCTCAATTTCTTTTTGTGTTTTAGAGCTAATGTAAAACCACATGGCAGTACTGAAAATACCACTGTCTTAAAGGTACATCGTGTAACTCAGTGATTCCCAAAGTGGGGTCCAGGGTCTCTGCACAACAAGCATTTGAAAACTAACTTTATATCCTTAAATTGATTAAATTACTGTTTTAAATCCATACTAAGTCCACAGGTGATATAATGTTGCTGTTTTGTATCTTAATCTAAGAGAAAATACATTCTACATTAGTTTGAATAGAGTGTGAAATATAATTGTGGGCCTTGGGTAAACTTTGGGGCAAAAGGGGGGCTGCAGCTCTGAAATGTTTGGGAACGGCAAGTGTAACTTTTTGGCCCAAAAATTAACTTGAATAAATAATACATGTTTTTCTGGCTTAGATGTGTTTGTGACAATAAATAAATAAATAAATAAATAAATAAATAAATAAATAAATAAATAAATAAATAATGAAATAAATAATGAAATAAATAATAAAAATTGTGTAATTTTACTCTGAGAAGGCGTACATGATCACAAAATAAACTTTTCATTGGTTTAGAGGAGGATTTTCATTTGCATGTTTCTATGGGAAAGCAGCTATATTATTTCACATTATGGTATAAAACCTATTTATCACCCCCAAAAATGCCAGAAAGAATGATTTTATCTTTGTATTTGTATTGAATTGTGACTTTACAGTGCACCTTTAACTAAAGGAAACACACACACACACACACACACACACACACATATATCAATGCAAAACTTTTCCTATTGGTTGTTCAAACAATTGTAGGAAACTTTTTTTTTTATTAACATAGTTTTCCTTCAGGCATTTTATCAGTAAAAATGCCTAAGCTGCACATATTTGAGGCTTCAAAACTTGAAGAAAAGGACAGAGGCAGGTGTGTATTTATTGTTTAGTTTTGTTCAAGAATTTGCAACAAAGATCTTAAATATCCTATCTGGGATTTGATTAAACTACCATCTTGACCTCAAAATCCAAATTGTGTCAAAAACTTAAAACTTGAATAAATCAGGCTTAGAACTAAATATAATTAAAAAAGTTGCCTTTGACTCATGCATGCTGACCAGACCTCCATATTTGGCAACTCTCGACTTTTCAGAAAGCCGTAAACTTACCAAAATCAATCCTAACCCTAACCTTACCTGTCTTTGGTAAGGTTATCTCCAGACTCAGAGAAGAAGGACAGACACGGGTGCAATTCGGGTTTATTAATTTTAATCAATTCAGCTAGCTACAAAATGTCCACCACTTCACACACTGACAGGATACAGAGGGAGTCTTAATAAGTACATGCGCTGAGGACATCAATCTCACAGTTATTGAACTTATTGTGTCATTCAGGGTTGGGTTTGTAATCACCTTACTCTAACTACTTTGACATTTTGGCGATTTTGGTGTGCATAGCTCTATATAGAATACAGAAGCAAAACAAAAAGGAAAGGAAATGAAAAACTTTTTGTATGTACTGTGTTGCTAGGAGTATAGTATTATCATTTAGTGTTGTCATTACCAATAACAAACCACACAAGGAGAATAAACTTACAGGTACAGTCTTCTTATAAAAGTAAGGTCTCTCAGAAATATGCGTCTTTGCTTTACATTGCAAACGTTTATTAGTATTTTTTTCAGAGCATTCAAAACCTATGATACAGTACACAACCAGTCCTCATCTTTCAACACAGAGTCAACGTCACTGAACTGCATAATCATTTAGAAAACAGGTCATTTTTTTGCGATACAACCCAGAGTCCTCATTGTAGTCATCTTCTTCTCTCTTTTTTGATCCCCTTTTGCATTATTTTACAACAAGATGGTCACAGTCGGTAAATATATCGAGACAGAAAGAGTGGCACTATTGCAACCTTGCAGGAGTATGGAGACGGTGTCCTAATACTGAGCATGCGTTTTGTCAACTTGCTACTGCCATGTTATAATTTTTTATATATATTTTTCAGACAGATTTTATTTATAAGACTAAAATCTACCATTGGTCATGCAGAGAACGCACAATTCACATCACTTGGAATGCAATGTCTAATACAGCTACAGAGAGTCTAGTTGCACATTGTCTAAACAGTAACTGAGTATGATTGTGATGGAGGAGAATGTACCAACCACTGGATTTGATTGTAAGTGCTTCCCACCACCTCTTTCGTCTGTACCTTTGCTTAGTAAACTCTATGTGTCTCCCCTCTCCATTTAGTTTGTGCCAACACTAAAGTAAGGAGCATGACAGTAGCCTAAGTGACACAGTTTACTAAGACCATACTGAGATACTGAAAGGAAAAGGAAAAACAGAAACGATTTGTATAGCATTCCTATATATACTTGTCATCCAGAGCAGTGTAATTTATATATATATCTTATATATATATGATATGTTATAATATATGATATATATATATTGATAGAGATTAAAAACTTCACAGGTGAGCTAGAGAGCCATCAAGTCAGCACTATATACAACCTTTGGAAAGAATGATATACGGAGTATAAGAAATCATTACGAGGACAATCATCTTGAAAAAGCTCGACAGACGACACACAGAACAACATTTACAATGGGGAGGGGAGGTGATATGTGCAGTGTGCAAACCTAGAAGGTCAATACCATGATGAAAGCAAGTCAGCGCCTGTTGTAGTGCGGCGCAGGGCGCGATTATGCTGGAGGTGCACAACGCTTAGCCACTGCCCAGCATCTTTGTGGCGCGCTGGTTAGCCTCGTCAATCCGGGTCTTGTTGGAGTCAGCCTGGAACAAGAAGCAGAACAGGGTTAGAAAACTTGTGGCTGTAAGTACTCCTTACCCCTGTTCGAAGGGGCTAATAATGACATAATGTAATGTAACTTTCTGCCAAAAAATAGACTTTTCAAAAGCATGTTTATAACTTGGATGCTTTGTTAAACATAAAGGTTAATAAAAATGTGTATCACAACTCTGAGCATTCTTGCATTGTTTTCATGCAAATGTCGTTCCTTTTGCTATAATATCTAATTTATATCTAGTAGTTGCTTTGTTGCACCTATAGCTAGATGCGAAAATGCTTTTCGTTGCACTGTACTAGTGTAAAAACAACAAAGTTGAATCTACAATAATCTAGTCTAAACTATATTTATGTAGATGATCAAATATTTTGTTTTTATTTTTTTATCTTTTTGAACTTGTAAGAAGCAGTCATGTGAGTAACTGCTTGACTCTTTGAGCTGATTGGCTGTTCTAGGTTAAATAGCTTCTTTACTTTTCGTCTAATATAAAATATAATACTGTATTAGAGACCCAAACATCTATGAACACAGAAACTAACAAGGTTTGTGAGAGCGAGGGACGAGCAACAAAGTTTAAATGTTATGCACCTCATCTGTAAACAGGGACAGTTTCGTTTAGAGTCACAGGTCGTTCTGAGTGTGAGCTGAACATGTCTGATGATGCTACATGAAGCTAACTAAACCTCCGTACCTTCTCCATGATCCTGTCGATCTGGCGGTTCTGGGTGTCGATCTCGTTGCCCATGTCGAGGGCCATGTGGCGCAAGTTTCCGATGATGCCGCCCACCTGCTCCAGATTCTCGTCCATCTCATTTTCCCGGGCGTCGTCTGTTACCCTGGAAAGCACAAACACAAACACGCAGGTTCACATCTGGGACTCGGCGCGCCACATTTCACCTGTGAACTTTCAGTCTGTAATGAGCCTGACCTCAGCGCAGAAGTCTCACTGACAATATGCTACACATGCTAATACTTTGAACTGGACTCGGACAACATTAAGTTATGGCCTAGGAAGCAGCCTGAGCTCAAAATGGGAAAAAAAAGTTGCTCAATGTGTAATGCGACAACTGTGCGTTGTGACATTCGATATATTGTATTTTTTATAAAGCCAACATTTTAGAATAGTAATTATTTTGTAAAATCTTAACTTGTGCAAACATAATATGAATGTAAGTCATTGTAACCACCAAACTATGACAAAAGTAGGGATAGGTAAGATATCGGTATCTAAATATTATGATCTTCCTTCTGATACTTTCCTTATTTAGACTTGGAAAAATTCTGTTTTTGACTTGTATAAATCTTCTCGATGCAGGCTGGTATTTGTTGTGAATAGTTTGAGAATCACTGGTATTAGACATATACTTATTAACATGAGTGGTCAGAGACTGAGAAGGAGTGTTTCAGGAGCATTGGTGAAAAACAGTGCTTCACCTCAAGGCATCATGCTGTCACCCTTTCTATTTACTCTGTATACCGTTGACTTCACCCACAGATCTGCGACAGGCTCAGAAATGTGTGTTCGGAAAGGCTCTAGTGACACAGTTATTGTGGCAAGTGTGAAGGAAGAGGATGAGGATGAGGCGAGCTTACTCTCAAAAGCTTGATAACCTATACTTGAACAATGACACACGGAGCATGTGGAAGGGGATCCAGGCAGTCACAAACTATAAAAAAATCACAACATCTACAGCCTCTAAAGATGTCACTTTGCCAGACAGCCTAAATACTTTTTATGCCCGTTTTGATAGACTGAACACAGACACTCCTTCTAAGGCTCCTTCTGACCCAAAGGGCTCTGTTTTTCAGGTGACACACTCGCAGGTCCAGAAGGCTCTGAAGCAGGTGAACCCTCACAAGGCTGTGGGTCCAGACGGCGTCTCCCACGAGTTTTGAAGACATGTGGGGAACAACTGGCTGGAGTTTATACTGACATTTTTAACTGGTCTCTCATGGAAGCAGTGGTCCCACGCATTTTTAAGTCATCTGTTATTGTTCCGGTGCCTAAAAAAACATTTATTTCCACATTGAACGATTACAGGCCCGTGGCGCTCACTCCAGTAGCCATGAAGTGTCTAGAAAAACTGGTCCTTGTCCACTTAAACAACATCGTTCCTGATACCATCGACCCGCTGCAGTTTGCTTATTGCCCTAACAGGTCAGTAGATGATGCTGTGTCTGTAGCTCTCCACCATGTCCTGCAACACCTGGACTATAGCGGAACGTATGTCAGGACACTTTTCCTAGACTACAGCTCCGCCTTTAATACTATACGTCCAGTGAGGCTGATAGAGAAACTGGCGGAGCTGGGTATTCCTACTCCCACCTGTAACTGGATTCTGGATTTCCTGATTGAAAGACCTCAGGTGGTGAGGATAGGACAACAGGTCTCTGATCAACTCACATTAAGTACCGGGTCACCTCAAGGATGCTGTCTGAGCCCAAAACTTTTCACCCTCTACACTCATGATTGTGTCTCAAAGCATAACAATACCATCATTATTAAATATGCGGACGACACAACGATTCTGGGTCTTATCAGAGGGGGGGATGAGTCTGGGTACAGGAGCACTGTGAAGAACATTGTCAATTATGGAAACGAGAACAACCTCATACTCAATATTGACAAGACTAAAGAAGTGGTCATAGACTTCCGGAGAAACCTTCCGGCTCCTAAACCTCTCACCATCAAAGGAACAGAAGTGGAGCAGGTTGACAGTTACAAGTTCTTGGGCCTGCAGATAACATCAGACTTGAGCTGGAAACAGAACACTGCTGCCACTGTGAAGAGAGCCCAGCAGCGGCTCTACTTTATCAGGATGCTCAGGAAATCAGGGCTGAAGCAGCGTCCACTCACTCAGGCCTACAGGGGACTTGTTGAGAGCATCCTCTGCACTGGGATCACTGTGTGGTACGGAAACACCACAACAGCAGAAAGGAAGGCTCTTCAGAGGGTCATTAAGACTGCAGAGAAAATGTTAGAGACAAATCTACCGTCAATGGAAACAATCTACACACAACGCTGTCGGAAAAGAGCAGAGAGAATAATGAAAGACCCGAGTCACCCAGTTTACTCTCTGTTTAAACATAAGCACTGCAACTACAGCCTGAGACAAAAACGGGCTGACAGTATTAGGACTAACACCACACGTTTTTATAAAAGCTTTGTCCCAGCGACTGTGAGACTGATGGCTCAAACACATTATTGACCAGACTAACCTGTATTTGATATGTAATATTTATTATCTATTTATTGATGATCATGTCGAGCAGACCTCACTGTTGTGTCCAAGTGTTTGTTTGTTTTTTTTTTTTTTAAATGTGTCTATTTTTATTTCTATGCTTGAAATAGCTTTTTTACTTGAATTCCTGAGAGCCCTGCACAAGAATTCCAATGTGTACGGACTTCTGTGTGTGCACAAATGGCAAATAAATTTCTTGAATCTTGAATCTTGAATCTTGAAGAGTACAGGGAGCTTATTACTGCATTTTGTGTCTATTGATTTCACTTATTCGGTCATATGCAGTTTGAAAAATTAGACAAAAATTGAATTTCACAGTGTCATTCAGACTGAAAAGGTTTAGGCAGAAGTAAAACATACTTATAATGCCCACCTATCTACAAGACAAATGTTAGTCATTTTTTCCAAGACAGCAATATGTCAACAACTTCAACAAAAGAGCAATGTCACATATCATGGATTTATACTTTCTTTTAAAGATTGCAATTGTATTTGATTCTTTTATTTTTTCATCCATTCCTACACAACTACACTGCGAACACTAATACAGAAACTTTTTTTTGTTAGTTCTAGTTTTGATTTTTTTGTTGTTTTTTTTTTATGTTTTTTACTGTCTGGAGCAAGGAGGAGAATGACCTACCTCTGATCCTCAACACATGTAAGACCAAGGAAATGATGACTGACTTTGGCAAAAAACGTTAGCCCCATAGGGTCTTTAAGAGTTCATTTTATTTTGGTTTTATAGTCCATTATTTTCTTCTTTATTACGAAATATAGTGCCACTTAAACCTACAAACAGCAAATTTAAGCAATACAAGAGCTAAAATATATACAATAATTGGTTGTATGCTTTGATGCGACAAAATCTCGGCCGGTCCCTGGAAAAGAAATTTGTGACTGCACCGGTCCTTACAAGAAAAAAGGTTGGGGACCACTGCTTTATAGCTTTTATCAAACCGTTGTGGCTAGTGTTGTTTAATTTTGTGGTTATCTGTTGAGGTATCAGTATGACCTTTCGGGACAGTACCCGGTTACTGACAAACTGATCAAAAATGTGCCTCTGTGATGAAGAGAAAAGTGGCCTCAGATACAGTATGTTAGAGAGAAGGATGAAGACTCTTATACTGGTCATCTGCCTCTCTGTCTACTACCTAGTGCTGTATTTGACTAAATGCTAACGTGTCTCATTGAAGTGCACGTCTTGTCTTCATACCTGCGGATGAAACCACCGCTGATGGCCATCTGTTCGCGCTCGTCGACCACGCGGGCTGGCTGGCTGGCCACCACACCGTCCTGGTTGTTTCCCCAGGCCTTGCTGGCTCCGCTCTTCATCCTGAGCGGCGTCGAAGAAGAACAATCAACATAATCAGTCACAAAGCAGCTCTGAGCCTCAAAGATCAGACCTCCACCAGGCTGCCTTCACTCCCTCCTGTGTACAAAGAGAGCCTGGGGTCTGAGGTGGTGTTGTGTGGAGTTTAGTAGGAGCTGACGTTAGTGTTGTTTGGTCATGCATCACAGAGATATATGATAAAGGGACTAGAGGGGCTAAGTCAAGCGAAGCATTGCAGGCACGAGCTTGTTATGGTCTGTTTGATGTTATATCTGCTATAACATACTGAGTCACACTAATGTCTACTGTGTCTATATATAAAGCATGCAGTTATCAGAAGATTTCTCCTCAGTTAATGTGACAGAGCGATAGTGTGGGGTTTTTAAACATGGAGGGTGAGAAAATATCTGATAAAACAACACTGACAACTGGAGAAACTTCACTGGAAAAGAAAATGGTAGTTCATAAATGCTTGAAATAAGTGATATTAGTTTTGTTTTTTGTATGTTTTGGCAATGGAACCAGCATTTGATTTACACATTTACTTACTTCTTGACTTGAAATTTGAAAAAAAAAGGGGAGCTTCACTTGAAATTAGAACAAAGCATTCTTGTTCTTCTAATGGCAATGGCTTAGTCAGAAACTGAAATTATGCTTAAATCAAGATAAATTAATCCAAGTATTATTTAACCCTTTAAGGCACAAAGGGGACATGTGGAGTACCTTCCACTTTTTCTCAAAAATTTTGGCAGTTATTTCATAATAATAAACTATCTTTGGTGCATTTGATCATGTGTATATGGTCACATGACTTGGTGGGGCTATAAAAATCACTGGTTCTTTGGTGTTTTTGCTCTACACGTCCTGACGAAGACACTGTGTGTCGAAAAGCATAGGCCGTCCATAAAAGAATAAAGGACTTTAAAGGTAACAGAGTGCCTCAGACATAATTTTTTCACATAAAAACTTTTGACTAGTTTTATATGCCAGTCGCACCTTCTTCCAAGTCTTTTTGCCCATTGTCTTGAATGGGCACCTGTCTCCCTGACATTTTTAGCAACATTACCTCCGAAGCACTCATCTGAACTGTTTTTGCAACTTCTGAAAATTGGAAGGGAAAAGTTACAGTCAAATCAACTATTCTAGGATGAATCAGTGGCTACTTTAACAACAAAATTCCTAGAGCTATTCACTGGGGCTTCGCCTAAACTCATCTGTCCCTAAAACCTTCAGCTTTTGAAGGGAAGGTGTGAAAAAGTAATGTTATTCTGGCCCTTGCTAGTGCCACTGGCTTTACGGTTGCCTATATAACAAAGAAAATGTAGGTGGAAAATATTTTTTGATTTTCTTTTGTACACGTATATTTTGTTGTTGTTGTTGTTTAAAAGAGTCAATTAGAATCAGAGTCCCAAACTACAGAGGGCTTCAAAAACTTCAAAAAGACAGTCATTTGTTTGTGCTCTAAAGGGGTCACAAGCCGAATCAGTTTAAATTTTAGACAATCTCAGTCGAATGTTTTAGTGAAATTAATATCTTATGATGCACTGTTAACTTTTCTAAGTTTGTATTCTCCAGTGTTGTCATTGAACTCCAAATCTAGAATGAAAAGTTGCTTATCTTGTATATAGTATGCTTATTATAAAACATTCAAATGTCTAAAAAACCCAAACTATGACTTTGCCTTGTTAAACAAAATGTTCGTTCCCACCCAGACCCACAGTGAGACCCCTGTGTGACATAAAACATAGAAGACGAGTTTGGGCAGACATATAGACGCAGACTGGGACAGAATCCAGACAATTACAGCGGACAAACTGTTTCAACAACAAACAAAGAAAACTGGAGGATGTTCTCAGAGATATGTAGTGTTCACCCAGTCCTGTCACTGCTCCTGTGTCTGTCTGAAACACAAACAATCTGAACACAGCTGAGCTAACATGAGGCGCTATCACAGCTCTGCAGCTCATCCCACTAGATTTGACTAACAACAGGAAAAACTGATCAACATTCTCACTTATTCTTTGCCAAAAACATATTTGAAGGCCACTAATTACACATAGCAGTAGGATTGTCTTTCATCAGTAACTACTGTAAATAATCAAAGTATATGAACAATACGACCTTTGGTGTATAAAAAACTACATCTCTACATGTCTGGGACTTAAAGCACAGTTTCTGCACAGGCTTTGTCTAACATCACTGTGCTCCAGGACACGAGGCAGGTTTATAAGCCAGTGTAAAGATGTGTGACAAGGCACTAAGGCAGAAATGTTCAGGCACCTCGTGGTCAAAGCCTCCTGCACACTAGAGGATTTCTAAATCTTACTCAGTTTTAACAGACATCTTGCAACAATTTTTTTCTCATAGTCACATAAGAGACTTTAAATTATAAAGTTATCTGGTAAGCTCTGCATTTTGTCTATTTCCCCCCTCATTTTAAAAGGAGATGTCTGGAAAATCAATATTATGTATTTCTATTTAAAGTTTACTGGCCACCACGTTCATCTCCCAAGTTTCAGTTTTGGGTGTAATTGATGGATGAACTGGCCAATCAAGGATGCACATAGTTGAAGTCAGATTTTGTTCTAAATGACAGACGACAGTGAGATCCTCTGTTGACACACAATTTGATTGCATGGTGCGTTGTGGAGTTTTGTGGAGGTTGAGACATGACTTGGAGAGCGGTGACCAGACTTTGTAAAGTACCAGTATTGCTCTAGATCAATGCTTCTTAACCATTTCGATCCCCCAAACTGAATTGTTTATGTACAAAGTATCTCAGGGCCCAAGCTCATATTAAATATAATATAATGTATTTTACTAATTGTGCTGCCCTTAAAGAGGTGCTCACAGCTCTACTTTGGGCTCCAGTCCTATGGATAATAATCACTGCTCTAAATCCTATACAAAGGCAGCAGAGACTGGCACTATCTGGCTGCTCTGCTTAGTGTTCCTCATAACCTTGCAATCTGAAAAATAGAGGTGACAAAGACACACTTAACTCACATACAAGATATGTTCCTGGTACAAGTCGTGGAGAGGCAAATCAGGTTAAAATCAGACCTAAAATCCTCTAGTGTGTAGAAGGCTTAAGAGACAGCATCTTTTTTCAGCACTGTGGAGAAGTTTCTGTTTTTGTCTTAATACTCTAAATCCATCTGTTTTCACCCTGCATAGTTCATGTTAACATACAAATACTTCCAGAACCATAAACATCTACATAATAGGGCATAACCGTTATGAGTTGCATCGTCATGCATGCAAGAGCATTCAGGGTCATGCTCGCAGTCATTCAGTCAGTGCGTTTCTTTGATGAAGGGAGGGAGTGTTCAAACAAAAGGTTCCTCTAAGGGTCTGCTGATGATCATGCACACGAGGAGAAGTGTCAGTCCTGGACCAGGCTCTCAGGAGTCCTGTTGGCCCCAGACCTCAGGGTCATGTAGAGTCTGAGGCCAAGAGGCTGTGTGAGCCCGGGCCCTGCTCTGGGGCACACATAACAAGGGCCAATCTTCAGCATTACTTATGGATACTGTTACTTATACTGTTCAGGATTTTAAACTTTCTTTTAACGCTGGGGTACCTGATTATCAGGCTGCAAAACACGAAGTAGTTATTAAATCAATCAAACTACTTCCTGTATCTTATAAAACTTTCAGCACATGGTTAATATTCCTTTACAATCGATTGTGTGCACAAGACATCGGTTGACTTGTTTATACTATTATTCGTTTCTATGGGGTTTGGGAGTTGTTGAGGATATCTCTGAAAACATGTTAAAGACTTCACTCTTGACTTAACAAATTAGGAGAATACTTCACCAGAGGACACCTGTGTGTAGAGATGCCATGATATCAAAATGTAGTGTTTCAATTATTGGGAGACAAATTATCACAATTTAGCGATTATTCACGGTTATGACCAAATTTCATTTTCATTGACAAACATCTCACTTTTCCTTAATTTTGTGACCAATTATAAAATTAAAGTTTCCTAATGAAAAATTTATATAACAACATATATGTGCATTATATGTACCAAACATTAACTTTTTTTCTATAAACTTAGATGTTGCAAAAACCTGAGACTAATATTTTGTCCATTCCTAGTTTCTATAGAGTGAACTAAATTATATTTTTTTTACTTTTACAATTATATTGTGACCTGAATAATTATCAATTAAAACAAGGTAATCCTTTGATCGTTCACGAGTGATCCATGGTAGAAAGCCTTAAAGTTGTCATCTGGACAGTGTATTCAAAGATCAAGACATTTGGACTCTCATTAAAAAGTCATTTTCAAAATGATTGAAAATTACTAACAGGAAGCACTCCGCTGTTCATAAGTTAGCTCTTATACACAAGACAACTGAGGGGTCAACTGTTCTTTTCACAGAAAAACTACAGTGGACTACCCAAGCACAGCCACTCGGGTCATTGCTTTTAGTTCTCTATGAAAAACAAAACACTGTTACTAGATTCATCTTGTACACAGCAGTATGATTTTGTCACAAAGTGCTGCAGACACAGCACTTGTCAGGTACCTCAGCTTTAAAATTAAAAGGTTTTATCCAATTCAGTAATTGATTGTATCATTTGTGGGACATTCTAGTTGTATCTAGTCCTACACAGACATTAATAATAGTTTAAGAGAGGACTTTCTAAATCAAGTCATGCCTCCAGAATGACAGAGGAATCACTTCTGTTGGTGCGTCAGCTGAGCATGCATGAGAAGCACCAGGTCCATCACCTCCAAGATCAGAAAAGGGGCGGGGTTTTGGGAGCAGAGCAGACTATTGGCTGACGGTCATTGTAGCGTCACTTCTACCTCTGACATATCTACAGTTTTACTCTTATTCTGGTATGGCAGGCAGGCAGGCAGGCAGCACCTACTTGTTACATGGACAGGAGCAAAGACCACAGAATTTCCCTAGATCGTTCAAATTCTTTTCTGCATCCTTCATGTCCTTATTGATTTGGTCCATTCCCTCCTCGATGCGCTCCAGTTGCTCTGATTAAACAAAGCCATTTATCCCCCACAGAACGAAGCAAGAGAGAGAGAGAGAAAGAGAGAGAGAGAGAGAGAGAGAGAAGAGGAGCAAAGAGAGAGAGAGAGAGAAGAGACAAGGGAGAGAAGACAACAACTTCAGACATTCACTTTGACGAAAGAAAGTCCAACCAAAATAAAAAAAAAGAACTAAAACGGGACGCCACCACATATGTAGACCCTCTGGGCGCGTGGTCAGTACCTACTTGTTACAGGGACATATGAAAAGCCCACAGCATTTCCCTAAATCTTTTAAATTTTTCTCGGCTTCCTTCATGTCTTGGTTGATATGGTTCATGCCATCTTCGACACGATCGAGTTGCTCTGGTCAGGACAAAGGGATGACAGTGTGGAATGAATTTCAGAGACTGTTGACAGAAGTATGAGAAATGGTGAAGTCTGCTGTTGGGTTTGTGTGAGTATATGGTGCGTTCTGAGAGCACTGATCTTATCACACGAAACACAGTTATGTTATTAGATCTTCTTTGGGCCGCGGAAAGAGGCCAAGGCACAAAGAGTTTGAGAATGGGGGAGAAATTGAGTTGAAACTGTGTCTCTCAGTAGATTTACAAAAAATAAAAAGAAGTTATGAAATGTTAAGATGTGAAAACTAAATTAAGTACGCAGCTGCTAATATAAGCTTGCTTCTTTTAGAGCTTAAGGATCAAGAGCACATGCTAAATGCCATGAACAACATAAGTAAATAAAGAAAAAGTTGGGCACTTTAGTAAAAGTATACAGTATATAGATTTTGATCACAAAAAAGCAGGATTTTTATTTATATAGTATTTTCATCATGAAAAGAATTTTGTAATCAATAAAATGTACTTAAAGAAGACCTATTATGTAGGTTTTAAAGGTGCACTGTGTAACTTTCTGGAAGTGAAACGTCAGAGTAGACTTAGAAAGTTAAAAATATGCTGATATTCTGAATGGAGATAAATACATTTTATGCCACAATATGACAAAAATCAGGAAAAAGAACAGCCTCCAAGCCAAATATTTGCCTATTTTGTGGCCATGCAAGCCTGTTCAAAGTAAAAACGCAGATTTTTATTATTTATTTAGTGAGACAAAGACATAAAAATAACAAAAACATGCATTTGTTTAAGTCTATTTTGTCAAAAAAGTTGCACAGTCCACTTTTAACCATCTTTTGATGTATTTAAAGTGAACTTTTTTCTCTGGTGGACAAGACGCCATTGTTGTGTTGGGTCCCCAAATTTCTCACTGTCACATTGTTCTCTATTTACTTGGTTCTATGTTCTGCAATTTTATTTTTAGAAATGGTAGTAGGATTTGGTCTGGTAAATGCTAGATAGTCTGCTCTGAAGGGACGGTGATTACGTTTAGGAAAAAGGGTAACTTAAGGAAAAGGGTTAGAGCAAGGGCCTCAAACTGGTGGCCCGGGGGCAAAATGCGACCCCCAAGATGATTTCTGATTAGTACTGATAGTGGGCCCCCTATAAAAATTTCAACCATCGTTTTTAGCGTACCGTTGCCCACTTAGTGTCTGTAAAACCTCTAAAATTCACTGGAATACAGCAATGTACATACAATTTATCCAAAATAGGACAGTCTGACCCTAGTTACTCTCTTTTATTCATTTTTACTTTCATCACATGGGGCTTAAATAATTCTAAAACAATAAAAGAATGATTGTGGACATAAAGTTAGACTTAATTTTAAAATGTGGCCCACGACCATGTTGATCATTTTGGCCCGAGCTTCATTTGAGTTTGAGACTCCTTGACCCAGTTGTAATGGAAAATGGTTTGGGTAAAGGTTAAGGTGTAAAAATAACAGCTTAGGCCACTTAGGCCACTAGCAACAGTAATAAACTCATTACCATGGCAACCTGCTCACTTCTGTCCCTCCAGACCAGAGTATCTAGTAATTTTGTGGGGCTATGACTAATGTAAAGTGTGGCTCTTCAAAACATTTCTGTAGACTTCAACATGGTAATACAAGAAGCCTTTTGTTTAAGTCGTTTAGCTCAATTTTACAATTTAAAATGTCCAAAATGTAACTTAATCAAACTATATAGCAGGCAGAAATATAATAGGTCTTCTTTAAGTAACTGTACATTAATTTCACTTTTGTACTTCGATCATTTTCACCTTGTTATTTATAAATACATTGGGGTTTTCAATCCTTGGATCAGGCATTTTGAGTATGACAGTTTCATGTTTAAAAACTGGACCCTGTAGCTGAACTGAAGAGTATTCTGACATGTGCCGCTATGAACTATGGGAGCTGTAGTCATGTTAATGTGGCAGATGGTGTGTTTTCAAAGTAAAGAAAGTGTGGTGTAAGTGTGGAGGGTGGAGCACGGTTAAAAATGAAGCACACTGAGAAACTCCTCATTGATTTGTGTTTTGTAAAATCCCTGTTTGTAACATTCATTAGTTTTTCTATGATTCTGAGAAATTGAGAAAGGTAATGACCTGAATCTGCAGCCGCTATAAAGCTACAGTCAATAGCGTAAGGTCAAAGGTCGGCGAAGGGCTGTGACCAATCAAATTAGGCTATAGACGCAAACAGGAAGTGCATTTTTTCTTTCAAGGATTGTACAAAACAGCAAGTTCTTTTGTCATTACCAGCTAAATCGATCGTTTCTTTATCACACAACATCATTTTATTCCTCAACATTACAACTAAATGGCCTAAAAACAGTCAAAATTAACATATCACTAACACAATTTAACTCAAAAAATCTGATTTGCTGTAGGATTTGGCACTCCAATGGTAAAAATAATATTACAATTTGATATAAAGTCCCTAGTTTCATTTGGGGAGTGATAAAAGAAAATGAAAAAAGCTGCTGGCAAAACAAAGGCAGTTAGGCGAAAATAGGAAATTAGGTCAGCAAAAGAAAACAAGAATACTTTTCACAAATTAATCTGGTATTTTGGCATGCATTAAGTCAAAGAAAAAAGTTATTAATTTATTTGTTAAAGAAGAAACAAATGCGTGCTTCTGATAATGTAGAAGAAAAGCTTTGCAGAGTGAAGTTTAATAGATGAGTGTGACTTACCTCCCTGTTCGTCCAACATGACCAAAGTCCTAATACCAGCATCTTTGCTCTGCATCACACAAAGAGAAAAAAAAACACAGAAACAGTTTAGATGTGCGCTGGGAAGCAGGTCATTTAAGCTGTGGGTCGCAATGAACCAAAGTACAATTTGCCAGCCTCAGACTTGGATGAATAAAGTTAGCCAGTGTAAACAAGTTTCATTCATTTTCTAAGATGCAGTTAAGCAGCTATTCTTTCGTTCAGTTTATGCAATCTCAGAGTGATGTTAGTCCAAGGGCGTGCTGGCTAATCGGGAGAATCGGGACGTTTCCCGGTGGGCCGCGTGACTTTTGGGCCGGTGTCCTCCGTGGTTGAAGAGAGAGAGAGACAGACAGAGAGAGAGAGAGAGACAGAGGCCCGGCTCATCAGCTGCAGCAGCAAATGTGCGCACAGTGATGGGCTTAAGTCTATGATGTGATTAACAGCACATAGCACATAATCAAACACGCTCCACATTAAATAAGCTCTCAGTCAAACTTTGTTTCAAGTAAATCCGTTGTATATTCTCGGAGTTATGAGCAAAAACAGCTGACGAACAAACACTTCAGTAGATTTATACGCGCAAATCACCGCGGCGGAGCGGAGCGCATTTCCACACACAACTTGACAAAAGATACAGACACAAGTTTGTCTTTGTGGGTCAGAACGCGCTTTATGTGTTTTTGTGAGCGTCCTTCATGTGTGTATGAGCGCGCACTGCTGTGGAGCACTGGAGAGGTCAGAGGTCAGGAGGAGGAAAGCTCTGAGCTGAGTCCGGACTATGACCATGTCGTGACTAAAACCAAGTAGTTTACTACTGGAGACGAGAATGTATGAAAGATGGAGTAGATATTGGTTAAAAGATAACAATGAAAAAAAAAAAAAATCAAGAGAGGTTCCTGAGCGGGACTCGAACGTGGGTGCTGAAAAAGCAAAAAGTTAAATGTGCAGTTCTTAACCACTCAACTACCAGCTAGGTCATGCGATAAATTGAGCAAATGGGCCAATCAAAGGTCTAATTTTCCCGGGGTGTAAAATGATCCCAGCACGCCACTGTGTTAGTCTCATTACAACATGTTATCAATTGATGCAGGTGATCTTAAACTGCGGCCAATATTCATGTTAAATATAAAACATCTGATTACGAGAGGCCTATTCAACTTAAGGCCCTCCAAAGATCTAATCTGGTCCTAAACTCATCGTTGAAATATTGCAAAGACATATATTTCTTGTTTGCTGGCTTTATTTTGGTGGTGTACCTGAGTTGGTCCCTTTTTATTTGGTTTAATTCTGCTTTAGACCTGACCTGCTAGCAGCCTAGTGCCAGTAACTCTGGGTTCAGACTTGACTAGTGCTAGCGTAGTCCTTACTTGATTCTTGTTCAGTGCTGGTTTGCACAGTTTGCAGAGCAATTCCAATCAAACAGAGGCTATTGCTGTAGTGACAAACATGAGTGAAACAGATGGATATTTTGTACAACCCTAAATTTTGGTGGAACTTTGGTGGCTCTCTAAAAATAGCCCTGGCTTACAATGTGTGCCACCAAAGAAAAATATATAATAGTTATGAACTAATTGCCAAGTGAACAATTTTATTTTAAGAATCCCTATAGGTTTCAGGCCCTGGGTAGGGTTTTGCTTGCTTGTGGATGTTGCAAGGTGGTTTCAGTGTCACTGCAGAAGAAACATCCTTTTACAGACTAGACAAAATTTTTTTTTTTTTTTAGCGCAATGCAAACACAAACTACTCGTATTCAACAAAAAGAGCACCTACATCCTTAAAAATGGTTGTATCTTGTGGCAATTTTTATGTTTCTGGTTCAAACGTTTTTAGCTGCTGCTGCTGCTTGCTCTATGAACTCCTGCTCTGATTGGTCAAATGGGCGGTCTCTTGTCTCGTCGCACAAAGTATCACGGGCGAAATACACCTGCACATGTTCAACAATCTGTAAAAACTCTAGCAAGCAGCGTAACTACAGACCAACTAGCAACACTGCTGCCGTCTTCAACCACAGGGGTCTGGTTTCAGTGTGATAAAAAGTTGATTTTTTTTTCAAAATCTTTAGCAAAAGTCCTACAAACTTGTAACTAAAGTAACTTTCTCAAAAATAAACCATGTCAACCAAAACACCACCACTGTGTCCTTTAACCTGACCTGTTTTCCTCAGTGGGTAATTTAGAGTCGTCGCGCTCCCCCAACACGCGGAGAAAGCTCGTATTGATCATAAGGTCAAAGTTCATTCGGTCATTACACCTTCAACTGGAAGTGTGCAAACTGCCCTCGCGGGACC
The DNA here is from genome assembly GCA_038363315.1 of Mugilogobius chulae. NCBI lineage: Eukaryota > Metazoa > Chordata > Actinopteri > Gobiiformes > Gobiidae > Mugilogobius > Mugilogobius chulae. The sequence continues at coordinate 27,131,601 of CM076405.1, read as the reverse complement.
AGCAGCGATACCAGTGAAACCAGGCTGAATCTCTCATTAAACACAGCGCCTGTCATTGGATTTCTCTTCACAAACGACACCATTCATTTACACAAGAAGCTAAATGCTCTATGGCCACAGCTTGACCACTTTATTGACCCAAACCAGCCCTCACCAAGGTCCAGCAGTAACAAGTATGCAATTTAGCAATTCACAAACTGTAGCAGGAATCAGATTATAGATTTTTGAGCTTCCCACTCCCAGAACTTGACCAGATTCTGTACAAAACCAGGTCTAACAGAGAACTTACTGAGTCTGAACCCAAACAAAATCTATACTTGATATCTTTAAAGTGATACTAACTCCCTGATCCCCACCTACAATGCCATTTCAAGCATGAGTGAGCTGGGTTTGGCAGCAAATGCTTGTGATCAAAAACAATCAGGGCAATCTATTATGATATCATATATAAAATAGATATGAGACTGGGCACTGCAGCTTTACTAATTCGATCCTAAATCTGTCTGTCTGTCTAATGTATTTAAATCTTTTCAAAAACTGTTAGGGTCAGATAATGATCAGATCAAAAAAGACACTTCCTCAGACGGGAATGACTGACAGGTGAATTAGCCAATCAAAGACACTCCTAGTTTGTCTCTATCAAAACTGTCATAATGTCAATGTCAATAAAGGGAACAAAAGCATAAACATTGAGTGAAATACATACAGTAATGATATTATTATCTGAGCTGAGATACGTTTGGTTTTGTTCTCACTGATATATGGCTGATAAAAAACTATTTTTTCAAGATGTTTAGAAATGACAACACATAAGAACTGAGATTTCTTCTATTTCTTTAAGTTGTACACCTGCAGTTTGTTGCCCTAAATCCACAGGAGAGCAAGTTATGCACATAATTGACTCTGTGCAAGCATAATTGACTCTAGTCAAGCTTTAGCGCTAGCATTGACCTAAAAACACATGATTTTGGTGAAGTATTCTCCTGTTTTGTAAATCCTTTAACACATGTCAAAGAAAACCACTCTCAATTTACTGTTCACTGTCTGATTTTATTGTATTTTGAATTTTAGACTGAGGTAGTGAAAAGTAGGGCTGGGTATTGCCATGTATCCCGATACATGTATACATGTATATCCTGATATATTTCCCTCAATGCAATACGTATCAAGATATATTTGACTGACCAAAATGAGAAAATGTGAAAAAACTATTGCATACTATCTGTAAAATAGTTTTCAACATGTTTTTTGAGTACAGAAAATCAATGTTAAAAATGTAACTTTGATTAAATAGAATAAAAAAATGCAGAAGATAAGAATTTTCACACTGATCCAAATGTTAGATACAAATATCCTATGAATAAGTCACTTTCAGCAGTTTCAGCCTTAAAGCAGCAGTCCAGCTTCAGAAGTGTAATATTATGAGTCTAAGTATCCCCATACCTATCCCTGTTTCGATGCACGTATTGTCAACAAGTTTGTCACGATATATCGAGTGCAGCCCTAGTGAAAATCTCACTGAGCAAGAAGTTAACATGTTAGCTTTTTAAAAAACAAACACGCAAACTGACATTCTGTGCACAGTGCCATGTATTTATGACAATTTTACCCCTTTACCAGGTGCAGTAATATTTAGGTAGAGCAACAGTTTGTCAGTGATAGGCTTCTCAGTGGCGTGTTCTGGTGCATTAAGAAAGGCGCTCTTACACACACCATGTTTCAGACCGCTAAGACCGTATGCATGCTCCCACCGATAACTTCCAATACCATTACAGTGTGTCAGAGAAAGCCACCTCCTCAGCACTTCTGTGAGCGGGCAGGCGATGTGCGAGAGGCGACAGGGAGCAATAAGTAATCCCACAAGAATAAATTACAGTGTCATTTAGCCGAGAGAAGGCCCACAGCCGCTGCAGTGGGTCTCAAAGGGAAAGCCAGTGAAATGAGTTCATACAGGCTCCAGTGGTTCTGCTGTGGATAAACCCAAAGGAACATGTTTGATGGAGAGCACATGGCATGCAGATTAGCAACACTTGTTTTTCCCCACAGTGAGGTCATTGGATCAGCGAATTACAGTCACTGCCACCCTTTATGACAATACTGAAAACAGCTACTGAATTTTGTATGTTTTTTGTTTTGTTTATTATGCTCCAGTGTGTTACATCTGTCATAAGTTGTGGCGGCAGGTCCATACATTTACTTGGGTTGTCACAAACATGCTTATTTGCTTAGAAAATGTTTGTTCATTTTGTGTAGGCTTGGAATAAATGCAAATAAACAACCCCATATTCTATAGCCTATAAAATATAACGCCTATTTTCAATTCCACAAAGATGAGTTGCAAACGTAGATCTATTCCAGGTTTCATTCCAAGTTAAGTCCCAATTTGTTCATAAAGTTTACACACCCAATTAATTCTCTCTATACCTGCCCAATGAAACTAATTGTACAGAATGTTTACAAAGAGCACTGGTTCAAAGACACATCCCTGTGGAACTCCAACTGATTATTTCTAACATTCAACCTTCACCAATCTTCAAAATGTCACTACAACAGCAAGCAGAAAATTACTGACAAACCAGAGCCAGTAGTTTAATAATGAAGGCCAATTAAATAGCAGACACAGCTAAATCAGTCAGACTGAAGATAACGCTGACATGACGCTAACATTAGCCAGTATCATGTGGAATTCAAAGTCCATTTCTAATACACACTGAACTTAACCACAACACAACACAAGAACAAGAACCTGCGCGCTGCACTGTGGTGTTTACTGCTCCTGACAGAGGCATTGAAGAATGGGTCAAATGCAGAGAATGAAGCCCTCATTATGGCTTAACAATATAAATTTAACCTTATCTTAAGTATGAAGCTTCTTCAACAAAACTATACTTCAATTTCAACCAACACAGTCTATTCTTCTGTAAAGGTGCCTTAACAAAAATCACAAAATAAATGTGCTCCAACACTAGTACTGGGACAAGGTGAGTTAAGTGTTTTGCTCAATGGCACACATACACTTTGGTCTTCTACAGTGGCACCTGGTGTTTCATCAATTTCCCATCCTGATACTGACCAGGTCCTGTGTTGCTTAGCGTCTGAGATCTGATGACATCAGCACTAACAAGCAGGTAATAGTTACATAATGTAGAATGAGTGATCAACAAAGCACAATGCAGCTAAACATTATTCTCCTGTGGACAAGATATTATTCCGATATCATACCACTGCTACACAACTACTGTAAAGACAAAACATAGAAATGATCTACAGATATCATAAATTAGACTGACGGAGCGGACATGCTGTAATCTCTAAATTGTAAACAAAAAAGTGCGTCAGAAATGAAACTGCTCTTCAGGTTTCAGGCTGTAGGCGTTATATTCACTGTTTACTATGACATACCCTTGCTGGCATTGTCTTACGGTTTGCATGGCACATATAGAGTAATCCTATACACACAGTCACAGTAAGTATTTGTCTGCTCCGGTCCATTACTGGGGACCACAGCAGACAGGGGCTCACTGTGGACTGAGCGGGGCCGAGGGGTGTGTGTGACCGCGATCAATACGACCTTCAGAGGAGCGCCGCCTCTGCTGTTTTCAACTGTCTGACTCTCTCTCTGCAGCCTATAAAGGTTAGCAAAAGTGCTCCACCATTTTATGTGTTATTGTTGCTTTGTCTGCACTTTTTGAAGCAACAAAAGCGTACAGCGTTACTTTTGGTGTGAAGGTGTGTGAGGGAGATGTTACTGGAGCAAAGTGAGTGGACATGGACCAGTGAGGATTCAGGGGACCAATGAACCAGGGAATGACACATGTCCACAAGAGAAGCAAGTGTCAAACACATCTCTCTGCTCTTTAAAAAAAAAACAAAAAAAACCCACTGTATTTCTGCTAAAGCGACATCAAAAGCAGCAGAAACACGTACATCCATTTGTTTGTTCTAAACTTTTTTTTGCAGAAATGTGGAGTATGCGAAGGTCCAGCTGCAGACTCATTGTTCGTTTACATGACGTCTGAATACGTACTGTAATCTGTCAAATGGATTTCCGAAAACTGTTTTTCGGTGCCTCAATCGTTGTGCCTGGATTTACATGCAATTTGGACAATCAGTTTAAGTTGGACTTATCAAGGTTTTCTGTTCTGGGTGTAAACTATGGCTGCACATTTTGGGAAATATTTAATTGCAATTTTTTTCTCCAGTATTGGGAATGTGAATATAAAATTTCATTCTGAGCTCACACTGTGTAAACACGTCTGAGAAATTGACACAATTAAATATGTCAGTGAACAGACAAATTAATGCAATAATCACACGTAATCTATTTTAAGACATGTGTGTGTACAGATCTAAGCTACAGAATTAACAGCTTTGAAGCAGAAAAGCACAGAAGACTTTGTAGTTTGTGTGAAGTAAATATGGTACTTCAAATATTTGCCATTGAGATTATTTGTGCAGCCCCGAATGAGAGCAAAATGAGAATTAAAAAACAACTATTACAAGAATAAACATTAACTTATGTTGTAATACTGTAACTAGGATATCTCTTTGTGGCAACAGTAATTAATAAAGACTGTGCTGGAAGTTTGAGGCTGGCTAAAAGAACAGTGATTTAAAGTAATTTGTTGTCTGTTTTTGCAACCATTTGAAACAGCTCAGTTCTTCAATTACAATACAATGTACAGGTTTAAAATCACATAAACAACAAACACATCACATTGACAATACAGAGAGATTACAGCTCGTGAGTTTCTGGATGCAGAGTGTGTCTCTTTAAGCCCCCCAGTGCTCGGCTCCTCTTTGTTCTTGTGCTCATAGAAAGAAGCTTTAGTGTACAACATGTTCTGCACTGTACAAAGGACCAGGTGCCAAACCAATCCACTCATTTAGGATTTATTTAGGCTGCAGACAATAATGCTGCCGGCTTGTTATGAAATGAAACAAACACAAAAGCAGTATCATAATTATTTTGGTCTTTTTGAAACGATTATTATGAAAAGCAGTTAGGAAAGAATGTAATGCTTTATATTAGAGTACAAATGCAAACATTTAGCTGCTAATTTGCATTCAGCGACAGCGTCTAATCTGACCCCTCACTTCTCTTCTGAAAATTTTCAAGAAGTTCAAAATGAAATAGCCTAATCGTTAAAAAGGATTGTTCAAGGCAACTTGTGCCATACAGTAGGCCTGGGTAAGTTATAATTGGGTACCGAGACCCATTTTTGTAAAAGCTGGGGGTGCGGCGTCTTAACATTAAACTAGATCCATACGCTCCAGCCCTTGTAGTCCCGAGTGAGCGCACTTCATAAAATCTTTCCGTGTGTGTGCCGCAGTATCGCTACATTTTCTTGCATTTCTGCTTGTGTCTGTCAGGTGCGCTCTAGTCCAGCGCATGAGCGCACTGCGCCACACGCACAAGCAGAGAGAACCACTGCGCAGCAGGTCAACAAACTTAGTTGGCTAGTAGTTATTTTGTTGTATTTTTCCTAAAGGCTACTCCTAATGTAAAAGCTTTGCTTAGAAAAACAAACAAACAAAACATGCATACAATATTGTATTGTTACTGTATCGTTAAGCAGTATATCGAGTATCTAATCCTTAACCATGTCGATTATGTGGAAACTCTTTGCCCCTCCTTTTTAGAAAGTAGACCCCCCGTTGCCCCTTCAGTGGCAGTTCTCCACTGTTTGCATAAATGTATGTTATTAATTCAGTGTAAATTGAACTGCATTGAACACTCATAATATTAAATGTTAATAATCTCCATTAGTCTATTACATATTTTTTGTAATCGCAGCAATAATCACAATGATAAATTAAAATTAATAGCACAGCGCTAATTGTTATGTAATATATATGTTTCATTATTCAGAATACATACATTCATTAAATATTCACATTTGTCACAATGCCAATTTCCAGCTATAAAAACAAGAAAATGCTGCTTGTTACACTTAAATATTACAATGAAGAGGCGGGGCTTATCAGATAAAACAGTGTTGAGCAGGAAGTCAGTTGACCTGTTTATATTTCTGAACCATTCAATCAATTTTGTGTTTTACAATGAACAAAACGTAAATTGTTGATCTATTTATGTTGTAGTGTAGTCTAATCCAAAAACAAGGAAGACAATAGGTCTCCTTTAAAAACATAATATTACCAAAAGGCTACAGGATCTTAACTTATGTATGAAAACATCTGTACATCAAACTTAGAAAGCGTTAAAGTTAGAGTAGAATAAAAAAGACTTATTATAATTGCAGAATATGATTTTTGAAGAAGAATGCAAATTATCAGTAAGCCTTATGTTTACATGTGTACCCTGTTACACTTACAACACTACAATAATGTTTGTTTTTGAGACATTTTGTGAGATAAAAGCATTTTCTTTGCCACTAAAGTAATAACCCAGGGGCCAAGTATTAAACTCTGCAATATTCAGTGGCAGTTTTATGACATCCTCATCATCTTTTATTCATAAACAGTAAAATGAAACTTTAATAGCAAAACTGTATTCATCTTACCTCTTCCACGAGCTGCAGCATACGACGAGTGCTTTCCAGTGACTGTGGACGAAAAACAGAACAAAAACAGTTAGATTTTTATGTCACAATCCCATATTTACTCAGCAGAAGGACAGAAGATGAGACACGTGGTGCAGAAGCGTGTCCTGTGTGTCGTGTCAAGCTCAATGTACAGTAAATGCATTCATGTATTGTAAATTGGAGTCAATGGGAGCTATCAGCAGGACACAGAGCGATCGATATCTCACAATAAGACAGATCAACGCTGTCTGTCCTTCAGCGATGACAGCAGCACGACAACACTACAGTGTGTCTTTATGATTCAATTCAGACATTCATGACTCAGTGATCTAATTTTTTTTACAAAGTGCTGCTTTTATCATATACTTTTAGTAGAAAACACAAAGTTTACTAATTTGCAACTAAAAAGTTACTAACCCCCCAACTAGGATAATCTATTTCATCTCACAGCTGTGGCATTTTAGACAGCATGACACAGGTGAGTCTTAGGCTGGCCATAATAAAAGGACACTCAAATGTTTAGCACACTGCACAATGTCACAGATCACACTAATTCTGAAAGAGCCTGAAATTGCTCTTCTATGCATGGGATGGGACCAAAAAGATGGTCTTTTTTGTTTTTTTTATTAGGGTTTATCTCACACTGCCTTACAGTACGAGGAAGTGTCAAAGTATCGGAGCGTGGACATTTTAATACTGAATGAATATTGTACACTTTTTCCTGATAAAGTCAGCTGCAGTCTATGCCAATACCAATGCTGGTCATGTATGGTCAGAACTTCAGGATCCACAAGTTGGAAAAATGCCTGACCTGCGCATCACTATTCTACTGATTCATACCAATCCAGTTAATGTTGGGGCAAGTAACTTTTTCAGTTGTAAATTAGTAACCTTTGTACTTTCCACAAAAAATATATATGATACATGCAGCACTTTCTGAAATGAATAATATAGAATTTTTACCAAGAGTTGAATGCTGTGCTCTGATTGGCTGAGCTTGGGTGGTCCTCTCCAGTTTCACTTTGTTGTTTGTACGAAGAGGTTTTTTTTAAGCCGTAATTTAAACCAAAAATGAATACATGTCGATATTGACTATGTGTCAAAAGATTCAATAGAAGAAGCTGTCAGACTTAAAACCTGAATCGTGTTTGCAGTGTAAAAATCAGCTGCCACACCTTAAGAAAATCTAAATGAACCATTTCTCATATTCTGGTGTTGAGTATTTTTATTTATCATTTGATGTACTTTGTTTTGCTTTTCATCAGATAATTTTTACTTTGTCTTATTAAGTTATGCATCCAAAGCATGTTTTTTTGTTTTGCTCCACATCATTAAGTTGGTTTTGGAAACAGTTTATGGCTGCAACAACTAATCGATTTAATCGATTAAAATCGATTATTAAAATAGTTGTCAATGAATTTGGTCATCGATTAGTTGGCTAAAAACTTTAGATCCAGCGGCTTTGAGTGGAAATCAGCGGCTTTGTGGAGCTCCTTCGCGACTCTCACAAAGAACAGACAAACAGAAACCTTGCGCCTGTTTAGCGGATCTTTTAATCACATAATAACAGCCACGAGTAACCTTCCGGAGGTGGTGTAGGCTATAGCTTAATCTCGTAAAGTTACGAGTTCGTTTTTTCTCCGCGGGTGAGTCGGCCGCTTTCAGCGCTTTAGACTCGCGGTAACTTTCTAGAAAAGTCCCGCGGTAAATCTAGCGTCTTTTTGATTTGTCTTTGCTGTTCCACGAGCTGCTGCGTGTACTTTTAGTCAGGTTTTCTCTGATAAAGTTAAAAGCCGTCCACAGCGTCTCTCTCCTCCTCTCCTCTCACCAAAAAAAGCAGCACCAGCAGGCCCCGCCCCTTTCCCCTCCGTGTGTGAGTAACCATGACGATACAGTTTGAGTGACAGGAGTGAGAGTTGAACACTCGCAAACTTAAAACTTTTAGATAGGAAACAACAAAATCATAATGATGATCTTAACAGGGCCTAGTATAAATGCTAATAATAGTATGAATTAGATGCAGCTGCAAACACTTATTAGTTTTAATATGACATAAAACAAGTTAATCTCATTGGCTCATTCTTGCTTTAAGATGCTTTAAAATATTATGAGCTCATAATAAAAAGCAGCAGTCATCAATGACGTCGAATAAAATCGATTAAAATAGAAATTGTCCAAAGAGGTCCAAAAAATTGAGATTTTATTTCTTAGCCACAGACCTACGATAACCACAAGAAGTAGCTAGATAGCAAAATCGGGTTATTCTACTTTATTTTTGTATTTTCTTTTTTCAAGAAAAGCCCAGTGTGTTCATTAAATGAAGATAAGCTATTATCTTAAGTTCGGGAGCAGGACCACACCTCTCCTACGTCCCTTCCGGTGGCTACGCTATTTAGCCACCCCGGCTACACACTCACACCCTGCCATTCGTGTCTCAATGCCCCTCCCACCCTCCCTCTTTTCATTATTCTATTATTCTCTCACTATTCTTTATCTCCTGAGGGGGTTTCGAGGCCCGGGAGCCTGCAGCCAGCCCTTGAAGGAGGCCCCAAACCGGCAATAACGTCTGTTTCGTTTGTGCTTACATCTATTCAATAAAGTTGTTGCTTACAAGTTCTGAGAGTGTGGTCCTTGCTAGTGAAGTGCACACAAGTTGTCTTTTGCATAAATACATTTAATAAAATGCAAAATACCATATATTTATTATTTTGTCATTTTTATCCGATTAATCGATTAATCGATCCAATAATCGACAGATTAATCGATTATCAAAATAATCGTTTATTGCAGCTCTAAAACAGTTATAATCTGATTGTCCGCTGTCTGTGTGGTGTGTGTATTATTAGCCTGTGAGATGTGACGGGAGCAGCAGGTTCCTTCAGGAGTGTCTCTGTGGGGCTCCAGTCACACAGAAGCACCTCACACAGATCTGACTGAGGCCTGCTGCTGAGTCCAAACAGTGAAGGGAGAGGGGAAGAAAGGCCTATGCATGTCAGGAGGATCAGTAAATATTATAAGCAACATTCAGTCAAATTCATTGTGCTTCTGAGCTCTTGTATTCTAAAGTCACTGTTATAATGATTTTATCTGTTTATACAGGTTTGCACTGTAACTTTAACACCTAATTTCTAGGGCTGTAATGCTAACTGTAACGAGTCGACTATAAAAAAGAATCATAATCATTTATTTGTAATCCTATTTGTTTACAGAACTAAACAGACACATGTAAAAAGAAAGTAAACGTTTAACTAGTCGACTAATCAAATTAAAGTAATCTTTAGTAACATTCCTACTATTTTCCTGTTATGTAAAGCACATTGAATTGCTTAATGTATCAAATATGATGTTAACAAACTTGCTTTTCTTTTGCTTTGCTTAAATACCGGCTTAGAATAATCAAAATGTAATTATTTTTTGTGTTAGAAAAGCTGGCAAATTCATGGGTTTTGTAATAAAAAAAAAGTATTTAAAATGAATTACAATACACTTTTGTCCTTTTATTTTGAATGAGCAAAAGTCCTTGTCATTCCCCGATTTGAATCAGTTATTAGCTAATTACTTATTGTAGTTAGTTGTTAACTTGACTTTATTTTCATGATTTAAGTTACCAGAAACAATTACAAATGTTCTCTATCAGTTGGGTTAAAAAGAGTTAGTTGTAATCGTTTTGTAACATTTATTTTTGATGAGTTTGATGAAATCTTGTACTTTCCATCGTCATAAAAACAATAAATTTAATAATAATGTCAGTGACCTCGATGTTTCATTGCTCTGAGATGATTGCAAAAAAGCTTATTAGCAGCTAAATATTTATTTTTTTTTTTTTCCACAAACAAAACAAAACTTAATAAACATTGATATTTGACTTAAAGTGACAGTGTGTAACTTTCTGGAGGTGGAAAGTCAACTGTGTAAAAATATAAGTTAAAACCATACATGATTGCTTCTCATGTGGATTGATACCTTTAATGGTTTTACGTCAAAATATGAAAAAATATAGCAACAGAGGTTATGCACTAAAGTCTTTCGGTCTCAGATTGACAGAAATCGCCACATCTGGTGGTGTAGTTGCCATAGTTACAGACATAGCGACGACTGTAACAACAGGAAAAGTGCAGCCTCTGAACCGAGTTTCATAAGGAAAAGTTGTAAAAGTGAGTGAACTAGCTACGTAAACAGAACCTAGGCGCACATACCTAGACTTGCTGCTCATGAGCCCAGGCCTGGACTCAAGAGCACAGCAAGTCTCGGTATTTGCGCTAAGCTATGTTCGCATAGTTTACACACACTTTTACAACTTTTCCTCATGAAAATCTAGTTTAGAAGCTGCACTTTTCCTGCTGTAATAGCTGTGCTGCATCTACAACAAATGAGACTATTTTTTTATTTATTTATTTTTTAAGAGGATTGCTTCAGGACTAGCCCAAAATCCCTCATCTGATTTTTTATTGCATGTAGAATAAACAACTGTGTAACCATTACAACCACGCCACCGGATGTAGCGACCTATGTCAATCTGAGATCGGAAGACGTTAGTGCATAACCCCTAATGGAGCAACTTTTAAGAGTACATTTTATGGGGGTGCAAGCCTGCTGAAAGTAAAAACACAGGTTATCGTTGTTTATTTAGTGCATCAAGATCTAAAACTTCTTTGTCTAAAAAGTTACACAGTGGAGCTTTAAACTCAGCGCTGACTGGGTAATGACAGTCCAATATCTAACAAGAAGCTGAAAACCATAAATACAGCCATGTCTATTGAAAATATCCTGTATAATTTCTTATTCTCAAATCCATGACACCGGCGAAATGTTGTAGTGCAAAACAGCTTATCTAAGGAAGTCTGCGAGCTCCACGTTTGCCTTGATCTATTTTTACCTTGCGCCTCTCTCTCCTTAAGCCTTGTGATGTGAAAAGGCCCGCTGCTGTATTGCATGTGCTCCGGAGTGAAAGTGAAAGTCATCAGGGAGGTGAAAACTCCGCCATTTTGTGCCGACCATGTGTGTGTGTGTGGGGTGAGTGAGTGTGTGTTTAATATTCTGCTCAGCTGTGTGCGGTGAGTCACATGTGGAGCTGGAGGGGCGCGGGCAACGCTCCGCTCCAGGCCTGTCTCCGTCAGAGCAATACGCAAACATGAGAGAGAGAGAGAGAGAGAGAGAGAGGAGAGAGTGAGAGAGAGAGGAGAGGGAGGGAGAGGGAGACAGAAGAGAGAAAGAAAGAAAGAAAGAAAGAGAGAGGGAGAGAGAGAAGGAAGAAAGAGGGAGAGAGAGAAAGAAGAGAGAAAGAAAGAAAGAGGGAGAGAGACGGAAGAGAGAGGGAGAGAGAGAAAGAGAAGAGAGAGAGAAAGAAAGCGAGAGAAGAAAGCGAGAAAGAAAGAGAGGGAGAGAAAGAAAGAGAAGAGAGAGAAAAGAGAGCGAGAGAAGAAAGAGAGAAAGAAAGAGAAAGAGAGGGAGAGAAAGAGAAGAGAGAGAGAAAGAGAGCGAGAAGAAAGAGAGAGAGTAAACAGAGAGAGAGAGAAAGTGTGTGTGAGAGAGAGAAAGAAGAAAGAGAGAGAAAGATGACAGAGAGAGAGAGAAGAGAGAGAAAAGAAAGAGAGTGTGTGAGAGAGAAAAAGAACAAAAAGAGAAAGAAAGAGAGAGTGAGAAAGAGTGAGAGAAGAAACAGAGAGAGAAGAAAGAGAGAGGGAGATTAAAAGTGAGAGAGGGAGAAAGAAGACGGAGAAAGAAGAAAGAGAGAGGGAGAGAAAGAAGAAAGACAGACAGAGAAAAAGAGAGTGTGTGAGAGAGAGAGAGAGAGAAAGAGATAAAGAAAGAGAGAGAGAAAGAAATAGAGTGTGAGAGAGAGAAAGAACAAAGAGAGAGAAAGAGAGAGAAAGAAAAAAAGAGAGTGTGAGAGAGAGAGAGAGAGAGCGAGAGCGAGAGAGAGAGAGAGGGAGAGGGAGTATGTGTATGTGTGGTAAACAAAGACAGCTATGCATAGTGTTTGTTATATTTCAAAATAAGTTCCTATACTATGTTCCTAGAACTGACTTAGGTGAGCTTTACGCCATGTAAGAGGGATGTTCCTAAAGGTCTGGTAGCTGATTTTTACAATGCAAACACAAAATATTTTTTAAACCTGAAAACTTATTCTCTTAAATCCTTCAGGCATGGTTAATATCAACATGTAAGCATTTTTGCTGCAATTATGGCTTAAAAACACTTCTTACAAACAGCAACGTGATACTGGACTGGATGGCCTGAGCACAGCCAATAAGAGCACAGCTCCAGATGAGAACTAAAATTCTTTATTATTCAAAGTTGTGTTTTAGTTTGAATGTTAACAGCTCGGTTCATATCGGTTTCTACCTATACAGCTAAAAGCCGATATTTGTGTTCTAAAATCTGTAGCCATATTTTTAGCTTAATTGTTTGTTTATTTTCATTTTCACTTTGTAGTAAAAATTATAAATTTGATGTTTTGAGGAGAAATACAACTGGACACAAACTAGAGAACTTCCTCAAAAAACTATTATTGTTGATATTTTTGTATATTGGACATTGGCAAAATATTGTGTCAGTATCAGTCAATACCGACACTGATTATTCACCCACTCCAATTAACAGCCATTTAAGTAACTATAAACTTATCATTATAAATAATTAGGTCACACACAAAACATTAAATAAAGACAGATACTGTAGATAACTAGATCAGTTTTAAATATGTGCATTATAAACTTCTTAGAGTGAGCCTTTATCCTCTTGTGAGATAAACGTCTTTCCTCCATCTTCATCCTGCCATTCCTTCATGTTGTTTTGAACGTCCTTGCTGTGTCATGAAAAGCCTCCATCTGCTTTGTTGTTGTTTTTTTCACTTTCAGCTCCGTATTTGTGAGAACGTGTGTGTTTGCCTCCATGACTGTGTTGCTCTCACCTCATCGGCCAGCTGGTCCGCGCGCTGCTGCATGTCTGACAGCTCATTGCGCATATCCGCGTCATCTGCCATGGCTGCTGCTGCTGGGGGTGGAGGCGCTCTCCGACAGGGAACTCAAGATCCTATGGGAACCGGGGAAGGCTGCAAGGAGAAAGAGAAGATATACATGAAAAAATAACTCAGAAAAAGACAAGTATAGTAGATCTCTCAAGAAATATTGTTTTTTCAAGTGCCATTGGAAATTAACTGTGATACATGTTACAAAATTGGATCATGTCATATTTTCAACAATGTGAACAATGTCTTTGTAACTATTGGACATTTAGTGGAAAGAATCCTAAATAGAAATCCATAATCACGGCTACACTGCAAAGAATGAAAAGTTAAGTTGTTTGATTCTAGGATTTAAACCTAATTTAAAACATTTTGACTAATTAAACATAGATTTAGACATAGATGTTTTGAACTCATTTCAAGACAAAGCTTCTTATTTCAAGCCAAATTATTTGACAATGAAAACTGTCCTTACCCCGCTGGTAATTATGTTTTCTTATTTCAAGCTAAAATCCCTTAAAACCAATTAAAATGTCTTAAAACAAGTGAAATGTTCGACATTACATAAGCAATTAAATCTTATCCACTTAAAACAGCTCAAATCAAGTCACGTCTAGATTTATAGTTTTTGCAGTTTACTCTACAAACTTGACATATTCTTATTGGCATATACTTTATTTTAGTTGCCAGCAGTAACATCTTATGGTCAATCTTGGCCACACTTTTTAAGGCAGTGGTGCCCAAAGTGGAGCCAGCGGTCAGTTAGTCTAGTTTGGCCCACAGCGTATTTCATTACATTTTGTGTTCTAAAGGTTGTCAAAGACACCCAAGCAAGTCTATTCAAATAAAATGATGTTGTTAAAAGGCAATTTAATCATGACCTCCTGGCAAATAAACTTTAAAATCAACACAAGTTTATCTTTGGCCCCGGGTATGCGCCAAAGAAATACATTTTGGTCCGTCAAGGATAAAAAATCTATACATTTTGGCCCAGTGAGGAAAGAAGTTTGGGCCTCCCTTTCCTAGGCTATCGTAGAAAAATAATTTTAGTTTTCATTAGTTGTTCCTCATGCGGTCCTCATGTTACTTGCACAAAACTACTGCAGTTAAATCGCCTCCCAACAGGGGCACATAAAAAGAGAAAAGAAGGCTCATGACACCTTGTGTCAAACTGATTTTAATGATATATTATCAGAAAAATATAGCTAAAGGAGCAGTTTTTCCCAAGGAAACATAAAAGAGGAGGCCACATGATGGTCCATTTTGTTACCATACAAAGCCTAGACAATGATTTTTAGTACATTGCAAAAAATTAATTTCTAAATGAAATGTTATTTCACTTATTAAATTACCAGTACATTTCATTAGATTGATCTATTTTTGGTCAAAATAGTTGACCAAAATTAGATCATTTTTTGGACAAGTAATTGTCTGTGTCATTGTGTGAATCTACATACTACATCATCAAAAATACATAAAATTGTAGTTTGTAGTTACAAACAGCTCAAAATATGTGTAATGCGTATTTTACATGTGCAAATCAAAACTAAACTCAAACTAAGAACTACACCATTCAAATGTATTTATTTATAAAATTATTTGAGCATCAATAAAATTAAAATATACATATCAGCATTCAAATGTAAAGGCTACCAAAGCAGAACAAAGATGAAAATGTAAGTGATTTTAAACTTAACAAAATGAGGACACACACTCCTGGATACACGAATTATCAGAGGCACCCTTATGAACCACAGATGCATTTCAAATATACTAATTCCACAGAGGAATCCACACAGCAAAAGAACAATCTATATGCAAAGAAGAACGTGATATGAAATTAGCATACATGATCCAGAAATAATTCCCAAACGTCTAAGCATGAAATTATTGCACTAACCTGATGTGCACTCACTGAGAAACGGATTGTATAAGGCAATGTGGTGGATACAAGATAAATAAATCTCTCAGAAATCATATCTTATTAAGTAGTTTACAAAATAATCACCATGAACAGCAAAATATATAACAAGTGTAATGAACAGGGCAACTCCAGGTTTGGCCCAGTCAAATTTAAGACCTTTTAATAGTTTCATTAATGCAGCTTGAGTCAAATTTACTGCGTTTTGAAACTAGGTACTCATTTGAACATGCTTAAAAATATATGGATACTTTTTGGAACTTTGCCACAAATAATTTAAAACCAACATGCCTACAAAAAAGTTCAATAAAGAAATAACAATATTTTTGGGTTAAAATGGTAAGTCTGTTGGATACAATAAAAAAAAGGAATTATAATTGTAGCATGAAAATTGATTTCAAGAATAAAGGTTTGAAATTTGAGTATATAGGAGAATGTGGGATCCTACTTTTGTAAATTGCTACAAAGATAATAGACTTGCCGGTAATTTAATTATGAAATGTAAAACGTGAACACAAATTCTGACAAAAACATATATTACATTGAAAATGAAGACCATCATTTTTTAAATTTAATACTTTACTGTAGAATACTGTAGAATGTCTTTTAAGGCCTTTAGCACCTTTAAATTCAATAGAGGCATGAGAGTCAATGGAGACAAGAGACATTTTCTACTGTAAGAGCTTAAAGTGCGTATGACAGGTTACACTACACTTTTAGCAAAACAAAGACCTGATTATGATTAAGATTTCACTGAACATTTAGCTTGTTTTTACCCATATGGTTGTTTTGGTGAAGTTTATTATTGTGTTTTGTCCAGTAAATATGACACATGTGGAGGGGAATCCACAAATGTTACCTAGCAACCACAAAATCAACATAAATAACACATCAGTGACAATGTGACAAATAATTATAACTTGTAACACTTCAGTTGTGTTAAATGATTGTTTAAACTTTTGGAAAATGTCAGTTGTGTGTAAATCTTTGCATTTTGGTGCTTTTTGACGTCACAGGTGGAGGGATTCTGTTTTAAAACCTAAATTACTAAGTGTAATTTTCGACTTTTAGTTGTCAATTTCATCATAAATTGCAACTCAACTGCTGTAAAACTGTGATAAATATTTACCAAAGACTATCGCACCAAACTAAGTTAAAATTAGAAATTACTTAAGTAAGTAAACAAGCTAAAATAGGAAGGAGATGCTAAAGTATGAGAACAAGTTACATCCACAGCAACTCTGCTGAGTACTGGGTTTGTAGCTGACATGTAAAAAGAGAAAATCTGGGAAACATTGGTAGAAAAGCAGCTAAACAAGCAGACTTTAGTTTATCTCATGTTTATCACAGACCACAGGATCACACACATTTGAACACGTTACTTTTTTCTTCTTAATTTTTCTTTCCAAATCACCAGCTGCCGTGAGCAAACAAGACAACAGAAAATCAGCTTCTGTTTCCATTTTACCACATAAAGCTTATTTGTGTAAAACAAAAACTCCAGGGATAAAGATTAAGCCAAAAACACCAAAGAAGTACATTTTCTCTGTTAGTTAGTCAGAATGTCTAGTGTAGAAAACAAAAGCAACTAAAACCATTTTAATGCAGCTTCTGGTAGGACAATTCTCCCCAAATCTCCCAAAACAATTAGTTGCCAAACAATATGATACACTTAAATTAGTAGTTTAAGGCAGTAAAAGTATAAACAATGGGAAAAGCTTTAAATACACAATTGAAAATGGGTCTTTTTTCTGTGAAAGATTTGAATGAGAACCTTCCCATTGGACTGTGAGCCGCCCAAGGACTGGAGCAATAATGAGGGATTAGTAACACAAGTGGTGGCAATGTTTATGTTTGTTCGACTGAATGGCAAAGAGTGGCTGCTTTTTATTCAAAGAAATTAAAGTCTCAAGTGAATTGGACTGACCTGAATTTGGAGGATTAGCGAGAAAACTAAACAAAAAACCAGGGCGATAGCACGAAGCGTATAGCTATTATTTCACTCCTCGCAAGATTTATTTATAAAAACACCTAAAGGATAATAATAATGATGAAGGATATGTTTTGGTTGATGCATCTATACATTGTGACTAAGCTGTTTTATAACACAGGTAGCATTCATTTAAAAGGATCATATATTTTTTCTCTAGCATGCTTCCTCAAGGATTAAGTGTTCATTTTAGCATAACTAAGTCATAATTTAGACCTAATAAAGGTTTTTGTAACATTTCTTCAAAAAATAAAGATTGTTACAATAGGCAGCGCTAGCATCATAAATCGTAAATTTTAGTTTTCCATTGCTGAATAATATTTATTTGGATTTTTGTCAGTTTCATATTTGTGTATTCATCACTTAACATTTGGAGATGCATGAAGGCCAGCTTCTTATTTGTGCGATAATCCTCCACCACGATGATGACGGCCTAAATACTGCATTCAGAATTTAATGGAGCAAAACCCAGTGAGATTCAAAGAACAAAAACACCTCTAAGCATTCAAAGTAAACAACTGCAAGGTTGTGAAAAATTGATGAAAACAAAGACCGAGTATTGAGTCTTCAAAGAACATTTTTGCACAAAAAAAGGTTTGTTTGGAGCACAAAAAGAATACCTCTGTAGCAGTACCTGCTTTAGCCGAGTCGAAAGTGTTTAAATATGCAATTCCAAGGTCTCACAAAGCCTTTGGCCAATCGTTAATATTCAGATGCATGAATATTTCAGCTTTTTTCATACAGTATGTGAAGCAGGGTTCAATTCTAGTGCTACTTGTCACTCTGAAAGATTTATGGAAGGTAAAGTGAGCTGTTTTTTGTCATTAGCAATGCAGAATGCTATTATTGTTGGTCAAAAAAAGGCAGCTTAAACAGGAGTCTTGTATTTCGTTCAGAACCAGTAAAGTATCTACCTGTTGTTTCACATGCAGTCACCACATCAAAACTGGCACAAACTGGGCTAAGCTCAGAACTAAACCTACTGTATAAACATAGAATGGAACGCCTCCTGTACACTGACTGTAAGGTAGGGCTGGGTATTGCCAAGAGCCTTCCGATACAATACATATCCCGATACAGAGGTCACGATACGATACGTATCCCGATACACGTTTATGCAGATATAATTTCCTCAATATGTCACCTATCAAGTGTCAAATGCAGAGGAATTGCATTTTCTAACTACTCTTTATGTTAGACACAAGTATCTTACAAATAAGCAATTGTTCAGCTCAATTGATTCAACTTTAAAGCTGCAGTCCAGGTTCAAAAGTGTAAATTATATGAATTTAAGTATGCTGATACGTATCCCGATACACCTCTTTGTAACGATACGCGTATTGCCAGTAAGCTTGTTACGATATATCCCCGTTATACATCGATACATTGAGTACAGCCCTACTGTAAGGTGAGTTCAGTTCAGGAGACACCAGTTCCAGTCTACCGTGGTCTGTTTTTGCCCAAAGCCGTGTGGATTCACCAGGAGAAATAGATTCTCACGGATTCTCTCTACAGACTCGTGTGACTATAGGACGTCCACTCGCACTGCTCCAAAGTCTGTGTACAAATGTGCATTGGTTTTAAGCACTGTACTTGTACTGTAGAGACTCATGGAAGTTCTGACCGACATCGAACTCGTACTCAGTGTACGGGGCAGGGGTAAGACAATTCGCAGGACAAACTGATCATGATTAATTTTCCTCGTAATGACTGATCAATATACAATTTAATTTTATTTAGCATTTTCAAAAAACTAAATAAGAAATGGCTTTTGGTAAAAATTTTCTGCAACATTAACAAAACAGACTAATCTCTGCCATTTAACACACAAAACAAACATCTTCTTACAAAGTCTGACAGAAGATCAGCTGCGGAGCTCCTGATAAAAAAAAAAAGTACATATAAAATTGGAACAATTTGACATGACTGGATCACAATCTTTCTATCTTTGGAATAAATACCAAGCTTTAAACAGGACTGAATCAAATCAAATCAGCAGTGTGAAGATTTAGCTACAATATCAGAGGTTCAAACTTGATTTTGATTCAGAGTAAAAGTCTTAACACTCTTATTCAATCCAACCAAATAACAGTAACTTCTTCAAGGACACAATGTGCTTTTACTGTAGTTCTTAAAAGATCTGATTTGATTCATTTTTGCACATCTATTGTTTGCTCCTTTCTTATTGATTTGTATCTATTCTTGCCGGTTCCTCTTGCCCTGCGGCCCTGAGTCTCACCCCTCGCTGCACTGACTGTAGATTCATCTGTATTCATATCTGAGGATGAAATCACTCATGTGTGCACCACATCTCCAGAGCGTCACTGCCACACAGGCTTTGGCAGAGCATAAATACAGTATATTCTCCATATTGTAAGGCTCATGTTTGAATAAAGCACATGTGCGCAGGGTTTTATCCTTGTACAGCCTGAATTATAGATGAAGTGCTAAAAGTGTGGCCCATTTTGTTTCATAAGAGCTATGAATAGGAAAGACAAGTCACAATGACATTTGTAATAGGGAGTTATTATGAAACGTCACGTAAGGTGCAAAGACTATAAAGATAGTTTCAGATAAGATGACGTCACATAGACTTCAACAGAAAATCATTGATTAACATTAAGATTAACATTACACTATCATGTTTAAGTGTTGCAACACTTAAACATGATAAAATGAGCAAACAATTTCAATGAATGCCCTCTTTTTTATATTATTTGAACAAGTATAAAGGAGTCAAGCAGCCATTGTTTTAAAAGGCTTATCACATAATGTTAAGAACTTTGTCATACTTATATCTATTATGACTTAAAGATTAAAGGCAAAGAATCAAAACAGCAAACTGACAGAACAGAATTAGCAATTTGAAAAGGTTTGCTAATATATAAAGTCATATTACTTCTGAAAAATGAAAGTTCAAAAGTGATTTATAAGCTTGGTCCATTCTTGAAAAATGTCGTTCATTAGTTACAATTGTATAGTATTGCATTGCTTTGCTCTTTAACAAAAAATGTTTGTACTACAGTTGCAATTAATCTTAATTTCAATTATGATTTTTGCTGTAATCCTTTACAAAATGTGTGTAACTGAGTAATCGTGATTACTAACCATCACTCAAAATATCTCATTCATTTGATCTCCTCACTCTCTTAATTTAAGGAGCACTAATGCTCTGCACTCTTTCTACGCAAATACTTTGTTTTGAGTAATCGTGATTATTATTTTCATCAGTCAAGCATCCCTAACTTGTACTAAATACCATTGAATATGGTGGTGATGAGCATACAATTAAATAAATGAAAAATGAAATATGAAGTAAAAAGTACCTCGATTTCCTCTACAAACAAGAAAATAACCAGTCTTAGAATTACAAACATGTTGTAAAATAATTCAGATTATTTCATTAGCTTATCACTTTAAGAGCCTTTTTCTATCATGTCCGAACGTTTAAAAAGACTCAATTGTCTTTTTGAATGTTCAGTGTTTCCCAACTAGAGGTACTTGGGATGATTGCAGATTAAAAAGAAAGATAGGATTGCAAGTAATGCAAAAATGTTATTTGCAGTACATTTTACATGTTAGGAAGCAATTTCTGGACATGGAACATATTAAAACAATACAATGCAATGGTTTATAAATGAAAATATATGAGTTAAGATGAAATACCTCTAAAAACACATGACATAGGGGGTAGGTTGGGAACCACTGGTCTAAAACAGAAGCTGCAAAGTGCAAAACTTTATTTTTCCCTATGAATCCAGTTCTAACATCAGTCTACTATATATGATAGACGTCAGACAATGAAGATTAAAATATGAAAAAATCTGACTGCATTAAAAACATGCTGGTAGTTGAACATATTGATGAGAATATAATTAAATGCAAGCCCAATTTCCAAAACACATCTTGAAACATAACACATTTTAATTCATTTGAACCTACATCTCAGGCCTGTTTTCTTTCTCACCGCCTTCACGCTCATATCAGCAGCAGCCATATTGTCTTACATAAACTCGCCCGCTCTGGTTCTCTGTTTGAAGTCGGTCTTATTCCAAACATGAGCTCGCTGCAGCTAAAGCACGCTCCCTCTCGTTGCATAACTGTACATTCGGGCAATTAATTTCTCTCGCCATGGTAACCTTTCCCTTTTAGTTTCAATTACAATGAGTCCTGCGTCGTCAGCCCTATGATACAGTATCAGGGCAGGATTCATTTAACACAGAGAACGTGAATGAGTGAGAAAAGCGGTTTGGTCATGTGACGTTACAGACACTCACTACAAAGAGGCAGAAGCTAAAACGTTTCCCAAGACAATGATGAAGTTCAAAGCAAAATGGTTGTCTGCAAAAGTTTACATGTGTGCTTTGCTATAAAAGAAAATGTTATTGTGTATCATTGCATCATAAAGTTGAAATGATGTACATCCCAAACCAAAGATGCACCAATTCAGCTTTTCGGGCTTTTTTACTGATATTCTTATATAGAGGTTAAGCACTGACATAATTTTATTTGAAAATGCTTTTAAATATTCTGACTAAGGAAAACTTGTGGGCAAAACAATAGAGAAAATTTAC
The DNA here is from genome assembly GCA_038363315.1 of Mugilogobius chulae. Taxonomy (NCBI): domain Eukaryota; kingdom Metazoa; phylum Chordata; class Actinopteri; order Gobiiformes; family Gobiidae; genus Mugilogobius; species Mugilogobius chulae. Next base: position 27,109,604 of record CM076405.1, on the reverse strand, counting down.
TTTTTTTCATTCCTGGAGTTTTTGTTTTACACAAATAAATTTTATGTGAAGAAATGCAAACTAACAATCATTTTCTGGTGTCGTGGCAACAGTGTAGAGCTTCACTAACTTGTTTGCTAACAGCAGTTGGAGATTTAACTGCAGAACTACAATTTGTATCAAAAAGGCTCAAGAACATCTTTTTTTAGGAAGAAAACAGTAATTACTTTAACTGTGTGTAATTCTAAAGTCTGTGATAAACATGAGAGAAGCAAAAGTCTTGTTTATCTGCTTTTCTGCTACTGTATACCTGCTTTTTTGCTTTTACATGTTGTTTTGGGGTTGCATTTTTTCCTGACATATATTTTACTTTTCTCTATTTTACCTTTATTTTGAGCTCTACAGGACTCTCATGCATTTTTGCCTCTCATATTATACTAACAAAATGGCTTTATTTCTCCTTAAAACACATTTATTACCGAGTAATCAATCAAAGTTGTTTAGTAGTTATTTATCATGCAAGTAACCGATATGGATCAATACCAGTGTGGGGACTAAAAATAACTTGTGCGAAGTTAGAAAGTTAGAAGCCAGAAATTTGTCTCTTTACGTCTAAATAAAGGCACAATCAGGTTATCGACTGAACCTATCGGGGATATAGCAAAATTTCATCAGCGCGGATTTCCAATCCCAGTATTAGACTGGCGCATCATTCACTAGTAATGAATACAATTTCTAATATGGGTCACATCAACCAATAAACAATATTACATCCAATTCAAGACCAACCAATATATCTTCTGAACCTATATCATGGAACTGATACCTAAGTCAACTAAGTTTCATGGACAAACGCAGATATCTGATCCCAATATTGTTGATGGTGCATCACTGGCTACTATAAACACCTCTGTATAAAAGCAAACACAAAGATTTAAGTACAGAAGGTCACACAAACCAGTGAGTGCAACTTCGACTTGTTCTGTTAAGTGATTGGATGTATTTGTTAGACTAAAAACATTCAAAAAATGTGTGTCTTTACTGAGCAGATGTGCATCTCCCTAAAACCAACAAATTTCTGTCTTAGAAGAGAGTCTCCTTGTGCTTGTTTCCATGGAAATCTTGTTCTTTTACCTATAAAGAAGATGAAGACGAAAAGGCCTCAAACTACAGTTTTAGTTTTCTTTTTCAATAAGATTACACATTAAATTTTCACCCCCAGAAGGTTTTCTTATATAGTACTCAATCATCTGTATTCTTCTGTTGCGTTCACACTTACAAACAAACCACATAATCAGGACAAACAAGGCAATAGGTCTGCATCAGTGCAAATCTGAAAAAACATGTTTAGCCACGCTTCTGGGTTAAAACAAGACAAATCTATAAAACTATGTTCTCATCCTATTTGACCATGGTTATTTGTTACTTTTTGGCTAGCTGTGTTGTAGCAGATGCACAATGAAGATATTTTGGTGAAGATTGCCAACCTGCTCGTCTCCATGGAGATGTTGCTACTTTGGTGAGAATGTACGGCATTAAACTGATCCTTCTTTATTAAACTATGTGAGAATACAACTGCTTATACTGGCATGTGAGCTCAACTGCTTGCACTTTTTCTATTTTTTTTTTCTGTTATCCATAACTTGGTGTAAAATAATTGGGGCTGCTACAAGGTAATCAATTAAAAGCAACTAACTGATCGATTATTCCAATAATTGTCAACCAGTTTAGCAATCGAATAATCATGAACTTACAATACACAGACTCCAAAGACTGTCAAGTGCTGAGAAAAGATGTTTTTGGAATCAGACAAAAGATAATTACTTCAGAATGACAATACTGCAAAAAGGTCTTCTTGTAGAGCAAGAAGCTATTTTACTGCAAATACTAATATGTAGGCAAGCAAAAATTTCCTGAATTAGGAAAATAATATCTTAAGAATTAAAAATGAGTAAACACATCTTAAAAAATAACTCTTTTAACTTGAACTAAGAAAAGAAATCAGTGGTTCCCAAGCTTTTTGTCTTGAGTACCCCTAATCATGATCTCACACGGAGTACATATCATATATCATGTGTTTTTGTGGACATATTTCATCTTTACTCAAACATTTTCATTTATAATCATTGCATTTTATTGTTTTAATACATTTTATGTAAAAAAAATTGCCTCTTAACATGTCACATGTGCTGCAAATAACATATTTCACATTACAATACTTGCAATTCTACCTTTTTTACAAAATCTGCAATCTTCTCAAGTACCCCCTAACAAATGGTCACGTACCCCTGGGGTCCACATACCCCTGGTTGGGAAACACTGATTTAAATGAAGAAAGAATATCTGGATCTTTCGGCTGAAAACTTTACATTACAAGCTATATGAGTAATATTAATGTATTATGAATTTAAAATGTGCCTACACATTATTTTCATTGGTCAAACTTCATAAAAACTGGCACTTTGATCGACCTTTATCACATAAACAACTAACTAATCAACCAAAAGAAATAATCACAGAACAGAAAAATAGATTACTAAAATACCCATTATTTGCAGCCCTAAAAATAATGAAGAATACTAAAAAAAACACATCAGAAAGTCACAAGCGCACAGTTACTGCTGGGTCATTTCCTTTTGCTCTGTCACAAACGCCTCCATCTGTCTCTACTGTACAGAGAGTGGCCCATTCAGTCCAACCGTTAAACATCTGCTGCACAGTGACACCGAAATGCCCCCGATCTAATTTTATCACTGTTAAACTAAACAAACCGACGCTGCGGAAACCACCTTATTGCTTTTTGTCCGAGTGTCAACACAGGCTTTGCGCGCTCGCTTCTGCGCAAACAATCATTCGGTCTTATTAGCCAGCAATCACCGCCGACGTGACACCGTATTGGAAGAAAATGGCCGTCCTGTGACCCTTGACCTGAGGTGAACGAGAGGTTGTAAAGAAAAAAAAAAAGCAGTGGAGCTTGTTCTTTATTAAAATGCAGCAGTTAGCGTTAGCACATGCAGTCAACACATGAGGTCATCCATGTGTGTAAAGGCGCACACTTGATTACTCTGTTGCCTCAGGACAGAGCTGCTGCTGACGACGACGACGTGAAGTAAATCAGAGCTTATAGACCCACGTTAAATCAGGTTCATGAGGGAGACTTTACTGAGCTCTTAACAGGGGCTACAGACTGTAAATAAACTGTTACATTTAGCAGCTTTCCAAGTATAATAATTCATTCAACTGCATCACTCTTCTTGAAATTGAGAAATACATATTGTAATGCTGAATGAACATTTTTTTTGAGTAAAATTTATCGAATAACTTAAAAAACGCCATCATTGAACCCTTTAGCAAAACATGTCCAATGCTTATACAAATACACGACATTAGCAAAAACAAAAGAGCTGCAAAAAAATTGCAAATAGATGTTTTTTCAAATTGTACAGCCTTGTTTTGTAATGAGAACAGCACAAGCCTGTAGGTATGTAGTTGGCCAAAGAAATTGGTTGACTAAAGACATGTCCCATCGGTCGACCGATTAATTGACTAAAAGGGAGCATGGCTACAGCTTTGAAACTCAAAAGTATCTTACTGATCTGACTTAAACTATGCTTGGAGTTCATGGCAAAAATAACAATTCATACAGAAAATTACTAGAAAGCTGTAATTATTTCTAAGAAGACAGATTAAACCAATGATTTCGTCTCATATCTTTAGTTGATTTACCCCTTTTTGTTGCTGTCCATCATAAACTCTTATAGTCAAAATAAGATACTTAGTCGCCTCAAAATGGTCAAAAAGGACTCCATCGATTGATTAATCAACAAAACGACTAAAAGACTGCAGCCCTACATACATGACCAATAGAACAACTGTATAACACAAGAGCTAGCTATAAGAAACTAGTTTCTATAGTCCAGATGTGCAGAAGGCAGAGAAACTGATCTGTAAAGTGCACAGCCCAGAGAGCAGCATGAATATTAAAAAATAAGTTCTGATATAGAGCACTGCAGTGACATACAGTCAGTAACAATAGCGGCAAGTAAAGGGCAAAGCGTCAAACAACAATGCAAGCTTAGTGTTTAGAGAGTTTCATATTTCATATTCTGAAAATCCCTACAACAAACAATAAATTAGAGCTGGGCGGTATGACCAAAAATTTATATCACGGTATTTTTCAAAATTATGTCGGTGTCACGGTATTTGACGGTATTTTTTATCCAGGTACATGACTAGTGTTAACCCCGTTTCCAAATAATTTAGAGAATAATTACTGCAGTAAATTAACTTAGAATGAGCAGACTATAAACCCAGGTTTGAATCGTCCCACAAATGCTGCTGTATCCAAAGAGGTGACAGACAGTGACACTCATAACTGTTATGAGGTGATGAAATAGAATGCATGACGTTGCGCGCTGCTCCCACTGCATGCTGCTCCACCCCATCCGCCTCCGGGGTTGCCGTGGGTCTCCACTCCGCGGGGCTGCGTGGCGCGGGCCGCTCATGTGTTTCGTGGGATCGCTTTATCTCTTGACACGGCGTGGACGTCTTTTCCTCCTCCGTTGGGGGTAGACTGATGTGTTGCGAGCACGAACTCCGTGCGTTGTCCTGTCCATGTGTGGGCTACGTGGTTCACTTTCTTTTTCCTGCTCGGTGCGTTATGGGCTGTGGAGCTTCACTTTGCCGCGGACTCGGACGGAGAGGATGGTGGCCTTGGTCCGTGTTTGGTCGGGTAGCGGCGGGGGGACGGGGCTGCGGCGGGCCTTGCGCGGCGGGTGCGGGGGATGTGTGGCTGTCTTCATTCATTGAAACGGCAGCGGCTGGTCCAGTGGTCGGAGCGGAACGGGGCGGGGCTGTATGTGGTGGGATCAGCGCGGCGGACGTTCCGCCGCTCTTTCTTCCGCACACACCGTGTATAGAAAATTCATATCATTAAAAAAAAAAAAACACCGGTGTCAAATCTTAAACGGTATACCGCCCAGCCCTACAATAAATTGAGATTTTAAGATGTGCAGATCAAACCTAATCTCATTAAAACATTTATACAGACCAATAGACATGTTTACAGTCACATTTTTAAGTCTGTTTCAATGTACAGTATATTGGCAAATTTCATCCAGTCACTTTTGCAAAAATGGTTGTACAGATGCTTGCAATCCTTAATTTCTGCTGCGATGTTCTTTTCAAAGTTGGTCAAGTGCTTACATTTTGCTCATCTGTCTTCTGAGTGATTGTGTTTTTAAAATCTTTATAACAGTGGTTGTGAATACAGATTTTGGCTTCAGTTTATTTCTTTGCAAATACATCGTCTGCAAGATTCGACGGTGGCCTTAATTTTTTAAACATGCCTGGAGCTGAAACACAAAAAAATGTCATGTTGATATTGCTGCCATTTCTGGAAATTGCTGCACAGCAAACAAATCATTCAATGAGAACAAGTTAAGTTAACCGAACTGTTTTGATAAAAAAGAAAATGTCTGTGAGCTTCTATGTTGTATTTTAATGAAAGAAAAGATTAAAAATACAATTTACCAGGCCTTTTCTTGATTTTTCACCACTGCATGCTACTCTGAATAATCCAGTCTAACAATGTGGCTCTCAAATCAAAATTCAAGTTTTGGTTTTAAATTTTAATGACATTTCTCATATGTGTCACATCGAGTCTGTTTTGCAGCTGCAGGACAGAGCGACAGAAGCACCAGGGGAGCAATAACCACATATAATAAGAAGATGCAGCTCTTATTTCCACATCCACACTGCCTCCTGGAGCGAGGGGACATATTTCACATTCGTCCAATCACAGCCCTCCTGCAGGAGCCCCCGCCCCATCACGCGCACAGGTTGCCCCCAGCAACCTGTGCGCTCTCATTTACATACTGTACCACCTTTAATGCAGAACAGAGAGGCCTGCTGTATCCAGAGCCATGTGGTTAATGGTTAATCTTCTATGCCATTGTGATGTGATTAAATTGAACACAAAAACTATAAACAAACTGCTAATGCTAAGCTATTCTTTTGAAGAGTTATTTATAGACTATAACTGCTTCATTTACTGACACTTTTGGATGGATAGCTTGAAATCACTCCTCATAAATCTAGACTAAAAATCCATCTGATCAACATTTTCAATCTCGACAGAAAATCACTGATCGAAAAGAGAAAGCTATACACATGTGCATGATGATCCAGTGTCTGTGTATCCACTTGAATAGAATTGTGAAAGGGTGAGTTCCTGAAAGGCGCTGTACCTACTTTGATCTGTCTTAAAACTGTAAACAGTTATTTAATTTTCTTTACAACAGTTATTTCTCCTTCCTTATTTAACTAATGCATTCTAAGCCTCATAGTTATTGACTATGATGAGCTTCTAAGCACTTTTCACAGCATTTCAGGAAAACAACTTGAGCTGTGCTGCCAGCTAGAGGCAGCTAGCGCAGGTTTTAACAATAACAAACTATTTCTGAGTTTTAGGGAATTAAATAGGTTATTATTAACCATAGAATGGACACTGCAAACTCATTTTTACAAAGTTTTCCGGATTATAAGCCACATTTTTTCATTGTCTGACAGGGGTTGCGACTTATACTCGGGTACGACTTATATATATAAAATACATGTGATTTTGTAAATAACTGTATAACTGTTAATATAATATGGGTCCCAACTGAACTCAAGCACTCCCTGCTTCTCAAACACAGCCAGGGACAAATGGCATTTCATGTGCGTTGAGAGAGACTGACCCCTGCAACCATTGCTGCACCTGNCATCTTCTACTGTGACCGTCTTTTTAAACTTATAAGACATTAAAAAACACACAAATGTTGTTAAATTGTGGTTAATTACTGTGTCATACAAATGTGTTTCTGAGAAAATCCACTCCCAGTGATGTCAACATTACATCTCAGTGTTCTTATGGCTCGCGTGTCTGTACCACCTCAGGACAAATTGTGCGTCATGACGTTGCTTCTGCATTTTTTTGCGTGTTTATCTCACACCCATTTCTTTGGCGTGGTGTAGACACACAATGTGGTTGAGGACAAACAGGAGGTTCTTTTTGGGGTTAACGGCCAAGTTTAGGTTTGAAAAATGTGTAAGTTCAGTTTGTGCCTCAAAGTTAGTTAAGGTTAGGATTAGAAATGTGAGAAAATGTATTCATGATTCATAACACGTCTTTACATCCACCTTAGAAGTGAACTGGGGCAGCAACGCGTGAAATACACACACAAAAAATAGAAATTGAGCTTATATGACACTCATTGAACTCTGTTTTACATCCTGTTACGTTCAACAAATGTTTCCCAAACTTGTACTTGTTTCATGTAAAACTATCATTTATAACAGGTAACCGGTAAATTACACTGTGTAACTTTCTGAGGTGAAAGGTCAACTACACAAATCAGCACGAATACAAAGTGATAACCCTCCTTTATGTCATTGCAATAAAAAATACAATACAATAAAAAAACAGCAAAAAGAATATCTCATCGATAGAAGCAAACAAAGGGAAGTTCCTCTAGGCCATGCAAGCCTGCTTAGTAAAGATGCAGATGTGTATTTAATTTGCTGTTGCTCATTACATACTGTAAATTGAGTAACAATTTGCAGTTTCTATAAATAAATATTCTTCACTTTTCAGAAATCATCATGTCGACCAAAATGGTGGTGCGTCAGCCTCAGCCGATGATGGTGTCGCAGGAGTCAGACGAGTGGAGCTCTGGGATCTGCGACTGCACACAGACATGCCTGAATGTAAGGTTCAAATGAAGTCTGGTGACGGGGGCAAGACTTATTTATATAGCACATTTACACAGACAGTCTTCCAAAATGCTTCGCCCCAACACAGTATCACTAGAGAGCGTACATTTACCACAACACAAAAACAGCGTATTTTGAGCTCAATTTCACAGCTGTGTTTAGTACTTATGTTACGCTGTATATTTAGCACGATATGAAAATGCATTAAAATTACACGAGGTTTCACATGCAGCGTTAAAAAAACATGAGTTTTGGTTGAAGCCACGTAGGGACGTTTTCTTCAGGTGAAACGGGTAAGTTTAGGCTTCAAGTTACTAAAATGGGTAAGTTTAGGTCTGGGGCTTGGGGCAGGTTAAGATTAGAATCAGTATTTCGTTAATATTCATAAATAAGACGCGTACTATATTTACACAAAAGAGCCGTGAACTTGTGCTTATCATACGTAATTTACATGTTGTGTAATGTTGTGGTAAACGTACGCTTTCTTGTGAGATCGGGCTCTTCACACAGCAAATCCTCCCCACTCAGTGATAGCAAGTAGCCCTGGGGCAGTTCAGCAGAAGTGATTTGCCTAAACACCTGGCGCCTCAGCTCCCGACCACCATCCTGCATGTTATTGGTGTGGGGAAATCGGAGTGCCCAGAGAAAATCGCATAGACACGGGGAGGAACATGCAAACTCAAAAGGCTGGGCTGAGTAGGAATCGAACCCGCAAACCTTCTTGCTCTGAGGCACTGTCCGCTCTGCCACTGTGCACGCTTATGCACTGCTTTTCAAATTGTGGTGCGTGTGCCGCTGATGATGTGAGGGATCTTCTGATGGTACATGGACTCTTAAGTTCTACGTGTATGGGCTGGACCCCAACACATTCGGGCCTGCAAGAAAAGGCTATGGCCCAGATGGACTTTAAATGATATTACAACAGAAGGATAGAACTAATTAAGTACAAAAACAATGATCATCTCAACTGACACGTTTCATACTAAGAGCTTGGACTTGACTTTAACTTCAAAGTAGAGAATGTACCAATACAGCTTTTTCTGTTCCGATACTGATTTCGATTTGCCAATATCAACCAACATCAGTCGAAGGTCTGAAAAAAGCTTATTCTTCGTCTCGATTCTCAGCTTTCTATGTAGAACAAAAAGGCCATTTTGTGTACAACTGTAACGTGATTGGCGAAAAAAATAGAAAATACAGTAAGGCTTGTTACGATATATTCCCCCGTTACAATCGATACATTGAGTACAGCCCTACTGTAAGGTGAGTTCAGTTCAGGAGACACCAGTTCCAGTCTACCGTGGTCTGTTTTTGCCCAAAGCCGTGTGGATTCACCAGGAGAAATAGATTCTCACGGATTCTCTCTACAGACTCGTGTGACTATAGGACGTCCACTCGCACTGCTCCAAAGTCTGTGTACAAATGTGCATTGGTTTTAAGCACTGTACTTGTACTGTAGAGACTCATGGAAGTTCTGACCGACATCGAACTCGTACTCAGTGTACGGGGCAGGGGTAAGACAATTCGCAGGACAAACTGATCATGATTAATTTTCCTCGTAATGACTGATCAATATACAATTTAATTTTATTTAGCATTTTCAAAAAACTAAATAAGAAATGGCTTTTGGTAAAAATTTTCTGCAACATTAACAAAACAGACTAATCTCTGCCATTTAACACACAAAACAAACATCTTCTTACAAAGTCTGACAGAAGATCAGCTGCGGAGCTCCTGATAAAAAAAAAAAGTACATATAAAATTGGAACAATTTGACATGACTGGATCACAATCTTTCTATCTTTGGAATAAATACCAAGCTTTAAACAGGACTGAATCAAATCAAATCAGCAGTGTGAAGATTTAGCTACAATATCAGAGGTTCAAACTTGATTTTGATTCAGAGTAAAAGTCTTAACACTCTTATTCAATCCAACCAAATAACAGTAACTTCTTCAAGGACACAATGTGCTTTTACTGTAGTTCTTAAAAGATCTGATTTGATTCATTTTGCACATCTATTGTTTGCTCCTTTCTTATTGATTTGTATCTATTCTTGCCGGTTCCTCTTGCCCTGCGGCCCTGAGTCTCACCCCTCGCTGCACTGACTGTAGATTCATCTGTATTCATATCTGAGGATGAAATCACTCATGTGTGCACCACATCTCCAGAGCGTCACTGCCACACAGGCTTTGGCAGAGCATAAATACAGTATATTCTCCATATTGTAAGGCTCATGTTTGAATAAAGCACATGTGCGCAGGGTTTTATCCTTGTACAGCCTGAATTATAGATGAAGTGCTAAAAGTGTGGCCCATTTTGTTTCATAAGAGCTATGAATAGGAAAGACAAGTCACAATGACATTTGTAATAGGGAGTTATTATGAAACGTCACGTAAGGTGCAAAGACTATAAAGATAGTTTCAGATAAGATGACGTCACATAGACTTCAACAGAAAATCATTGATTAACATTAAGATTAACATTACACTATCATGTTTAAGTGTTGCAACACTTAAACATGATAAAATGAGCAAACAATTTCAATGAATGCCCTCTTTTTTATATTATTTGAACAAGTATAAAGGAGTCAAGCAGCCATTGTTTTAAAAGGCTTATCACATAATGTTAAGAACTTTGTCATACTTATATCTATTATGACTTAAAGATTAAAGGCAAAGAATCAAAACAGCAAACTGACAGAACAGAATTAGCAATTTGAAAAGGTTTGCTAATATATAAAGTCATATTACTTCTGAAAAATGAAAGTTCAAAAGTGATTTATAAGCTTGGTCCATTCTTGAAAAATGTCGTTCATTAGTTACAATTGTATAGTATTGCATTGCTTTGCTCTTTAACAAAAAATGTTTGTACTACAGTTGCAATTAATCTTAATTTCAATTATGATTTTTGCTGTAATCCTTTACAAAATGTGTGTAACTGAGTAATCGTGATTACTAACCATCACTCAAAATATCTCATTCATTTGATCTCCTCACTCTCTTAATTTAAGGAGCACTAATGCTCTGCACTCTTTCTACGCAAATACTTTGTTTTGAGTAATCGTGATTATTATTTTCATCAGTCAAGCATCCCTAACTTGTACTAAATACCATTGAATATGGTGGTGATGAGCATACAATTAAATAAATGAAAAATGAAATATGAAGTAAAAAGTACCTCGATTTCCTCTACAAACAAGAAAATAACCAGTCTTAGAATTACAAACATGTTGTAAAATAATTCAGATTATTTCATTAGCTTATCACTTTAAGAGCCTTTTTCTATCATGTCCGAACGTTTAAAAAGACTCAATTGTCTTTTTGAATGTTCAGTGTTTCCCAACTAGAGGTACTTGGGATGATTGCAGATTAAAAAGAAAGATAGGATTGCAAGTAATGCAAAAATGTTATTTGCAGTACATTTTACATGTTAGGAAGCAATTTCTGGACATGGAACATATTAAAACAATACAATGCAATGGTTTATAAATGAAAATATATGAGTTAAGATGAAATACCTCTAAAAACACATGACATAGGGGTAGGTTGGGAACCACTGGTCTAAAACAGAAGCTGCAAAGTGCAAAACTTTATTTTTCCCTATGAATCCAGTTCTAACATCAGTCTACTATATATGATAGACGTCAGACAATGAAGATTAAAATATGAAAAAATCTGACTGCATTAAAAACATGCTGGTAGTTGAACATATTGATGAGAATATAATTAAATGCAAGCCCAATTTCCAAAACACATCTTGAAACATAACACATTTTAATTCATTTGAACCTACATCTCAGGCCTGTTTTCTTTCTCACCGCCTTCACGCTCATATCAGCAGCAGCCATATTGTCTTACATAAACTCGCCCGCTCTGGTTCTCTGTTTGAAGTCGGTCTTATTCCAAACATGAGCTCGCTGCAGCTAAAGCACGCTCCCTCTCGTTGCATAACTGTACATTCGGGCAATTAATTTCTCTCGCCATGGTAACCTTTCCCTTTTAGTTTCAATTACAATGAGTCCTGCGTCGTCAGCCCTATGATACAGTATCAGGGCAGGATTCATTTAACACAGAGAACGTGAATGAGTGAGAAAAGCGGTTTGGTCATGTGACGTTACAGACCACCACTACAAAGAGGCAGAAGCTAAAACGTTTCCCAAGACAATGATGAAGTTCAAAGCAAAATGGTTGTCTGCAAAAGTTTACATGTGTGCTTTGCTATAAAAGAAATGTTATTGTGTATCATTGCATCATAAAGTTGAAATGATGTACATCCCAAACCAAAGATGCACCAATTCAGCTTTTCGGGCTTTTTTACTGATATTCTTATATAGAGGTTAAGCACTGACATAATTTTATTTGAAAATGCTTTTAATATTCTGACTAAGGAAAACTTGTGGGCAAAACAATAGAGAAAATTTACTTTTTTTCATTCCTGGAGTTTTTGTTTTACACAATAAATTTTTTATGTGAAGAAATGCAAACTAACAATCATTTTCTGGTGTCGTGGCAACAGTGTAGAGCTTCACTAACTTGTTTGCTAACAGCAGTTGGAGGATTTAACTGCAGAACTACAATTTGTATCAAAAAGGCTCAAGAACATCTTTTTTTAGGAAGAAAACAGTAATTACTTTAACTGTGTGTAATTTAAAAGTCTGTGATAAACATGAGGAAGCAAAAGTCTTGTTTATCTGCTTTTCTGCTACTGTATACCTGCTTTTTTGCTTTTACATGTTGTTTTGGGGTTGCATTTTTTCCTGACATATATTTTACTTTTCTCTATTTTACCTTTATTTTGAGCTCTACAGGACTCTCATGCATTTTTGCCTCTCATATTATACTAACAAAATGGCTTTATTTCTCCTTAAAACACATTTATTACCGAGTAATCAATCAAAGTTGTTTAGTAGTTATTTATCATGCAAGTAACCGATATGGATCAATACCAGTGTGGGGACTAAAAATAACTTGTGCGAAGTTAGAAAGTTAGAAGCCAGAAATTTGTCTCTTTACGTCTAAATAAAGGCACAATCAGGTTATCGACTGAACCTATCGGGGATATAGCAAAATTTCATCAGCGCGGATTTCCAATCCCAGTATTAGACTGGCGCATCATTCACTAGTAATGAATACAATTTCTAATATGGGTCACATCAACCAATAAACAATATTACATCCAATTCAAGACCAACCAATATATCTTCTGAACCTATATCATGGAACTGATACCTAAGTCAACTAAGTTTCATGGACAAACGCAGATATCTGATCCCAATATTGTTGATGGTGCATCACTGGCTACTATAAACACCTCTGTATAAAAGCAAACACAAAGATTTAAGTACAGAAGGTCACACAAACCAGTGAGTGCAACTTCGACTTGTTCTGTTAAGTGATTGGATGTATTTGTTAGACTAAAAACATTCAAAAAATGTGTGTCTTTACTGAGCAGATGTGCATCTCCCTAAAACCAACAAATTTCTGTCTTAGAAGAGAGTCTCCTTGTGCTTGTTTCCATGGAAATCTTGTTCTTTTACCTATAAAGAAGATGAAGACGAAAAGGCCTCAAACTACAGTTTTAGTTTTCTTTTTCAATAAGATTACACATTAAATTTTCACCCCCAGAAGGTTTTCTTATATAGTACTCAATCATCTGTATTCTTCTGTTGCGTTCACACTTACAAACAAACCACATAATCAGGACAAACAAGGCAATAGGTCTGCATCAGTGCAAATCTGAAAAAACATGTTTAGCCACGCTTCTGGGTTAAAACAAGACAAATCTATAAAACTATGTTCTCATCCTATTTGACCATGGTTATTTGTTACTTTTTGGCTAGCTGTGTTGTAGCAGATGCACAATGAAGATATTTTGGTGAAGATTGCCAACCTGCTCGTCTCCATGGAGATGTTGCTACTTTGGTGAGAATGTACGGCATTAAACTGATCCTTCTTTATTAAACTATGTGAGAATACAACTGCTTATACTGGCATGTGAGCTCAACTGCTTGCACTTTTTCTATTTTTTTTTCTGTTATCCATAACTTGGTGTAAAATAATTGGGGCTGCTACAAGGTAATCAATTAAAAGCAACTAACTGATCGATTATTCCAATAATTGTCAACCAGTTTAGCAATCGAATAATCATGAACTTACAATACACAGACTCCAAAGACTGTCAAGTGCTGAGAAAAGATGTTTTTGGAATCAGACAAAAGATAATTACTTCAGAATGACAATACTGCAAAAAGGTCTTCTTGTAGAGCAAGAAGCTATTTTACTGCAAATACTAATATGTAGGCAAGCAAAAATTTCCTGAATTAGGAAAATAATATCTTAAGAATTAAAAATGAGTAAACACATCTTAAAAATAACTCTTTTAACTTGAACTAAGAAAAGAAATCAGTGGTTCCCAAGCTTTTTGTCTTGAGTACCCCTAATCATGATCTCACACGGAGTACATATCATATATCATGTGTTTTTGTGGACATATTTCATCTTTACTCAAACATTTTCATTATAATCATTGCATTTATTGTTTTAATACATTTTATGTAAAAAAATTGCCTCTTAACATGTCACATGTGCTGCAAATAACATATTTCACATTACAATACTTGCAATTCTACCTTTTTTACAAAATCTGCAATCTTCTCAAGTACCCCCTAACAAATGGTCACGTACCCCTGGGGTCCACATACCCCTGGTTGGGAAACACTGATTTAAATGAAGAAAGAATATCTGGATCTTTCGGCTGAAAACTTTACATTACAAGCTATATGAGTAATATTAATGTATTATGAATTTAAAATGTGCCTACACATTATTTTCATTGGTCAAACTTCATAAAAACTGGCACTTTGATCGACCTTTATCACATAAACAACTAACTAATCAACCAAAAGAAATAATCACAGAACAGAAAAATAGATTACTAAAATACCCATTATTTGCAGCCCTAAAAATAATGAAGAATACTAAAAAAAACACATCAGAAAGTCACAAGCGCACAGTTACTGCTGGGTCATTTCCTTTTGCTCTGTCACAAACGCCTCCATCTGTCTCTACTGTACAGAGAGTGGCCCATTCAGTCCAACCGTTAAACATCTGCTGCACAGTGACACCGAAATGCCCCCGATCTAATTTTATCACTGTTAAACTAAACAAACCGACGCTGCGGAAACCACCTTATTGCTTTTTGTCCGAGTGTCAACACAGGCTTTGCGCGCTCGCTTCTGCGCAAACAATCATTCGGTCTTATTAGCCAGCAATCACCGCCGACGTGACACCGTATTGGAAGAAAATGGCCGTCCTGTGACCCTTGACCTGAGGTGAACGAGAGGTTGTAAAGAAAAAAAAAAAGCAGTGGAGCTTGTTCTTTATTAAAATGCAGCAGTTAGCGTTAGCACATGCAGTCAACACATGAGGTCATCCATGTGTGTAAAGGCGCACACTTGATTACTCTGTTGCCTCAGGACAGAGCTGCTGCTGACGACGACGACGTGAAGTAAATCAGAGCTTATAGACCCACGTTAAATCAGGTTCATGAGGGAGACTTTACTGAGCTCTTAACAGGGGCTACAGACTGTAAATAAACTGTTACATTTAGCAGCTTTCCAAGTATAATAATTCATTCAACTGCATCACTCTTCTTGAAATTGAGAAATACATATTGTAATGCTGAATGAACATTTTTTTTGAGTAAAATTTATCGAATAACTTAAAAAACGCCATCATTGAACCCTTTAGCAAAACATGTCCAATGCTTATACAAATACACGACATTAGCAAAAACAAAAGAGCTGCAAAAAAATTGCAAATAGATGTTTTTTCAAATTGTACAGCCTTGTTTTGTAATGAGAACAGCACAAGCCTGTAGGTATGTAGTTGGCCAAAGAAATTGGTTGACTAAAGACATGTCCCATCGGTCGACCGATTAATTGACTAAAAGGGAGCATGGCTACAGCTTTGAAACTCAAAAGTATCTTACTGATCTGACTTAAACTATGCTTGGAGTTCATGCAAAAATAACAATTCATACAGAAAATTACTAGAAAGCTGTAATTATTTCTAAGAAGACAGATTAAACCAATGATTTCGTCTCATATCTTTAGTTGATTTACCCCTTTTTGTTGCTGTCCATCATAAACTCTTATAGTCAAAATAAGATACTTAGTCGCCTCAAAATGGTCAAAAAGGACTCCATCGATTGATTAATCAACAAAACGACTAAAAGACTGCAGCCCTACATACATGACCAATAGAACAACTGTATAACACAAGAGCTAGCTATAAGAAACTAGTTTCTATAGTCCAGATGTGCAGAAGGCAGAGAAACTGATCTGTAAAGTGCACAGCCCAGAGAGCAGCATGAATATTAAAAAATAAGTTCTGATATAGAGCACTGCAGTGACATACAGTCAGTAACAATAGCGGCAAGTAAAGGGCAAAGCGTCAAACAACAATGCAAGCTTAGTGTTTAGAGAGTTTCATATTTCATATTCTGAAAATCCCTACAACAAACAATAAATTAGAGCTGGGCGGTATGACCAAAAATTTATATCACGGTATTTTTCAAAATTATGTCGGTGTCACGGTATTTGACGGTATTTTTTATCCAGGTACATGACTAGGTGTTAACCCCGTTTCCAAATAATTTAGAGAATAATTACTGCAGTAAATTAACTTAGAATGAGCAGACTATAAACCCAGGTTTGAATCGTCCCACAAATGCTGCTGTATCCAAAGAGGTGACAGACAGTGACACTCATAACTGTTATGAGGTGATGAAATGAGAATGCATGACGTTGCGCGCTGCTCCCACTGCATGCTGCTCCACCCCAGTCCGCCTCCGGGGGTTGCCGTGGGTCTCCACTCCGCGGGGCTGCGTGGCGCGGGCCGCTCATGTGTTTCGTGGGATCGCTTTATCTCTTGACACGGCGGTGGACGTCTTTTCCTCCTCCGTTGGGGGTAGACTGATGTGTTGCGAGCACGAACTCCGTGGCGTTGTCCTGTCCATGTGTGGGCTACGTGGTTCACTTTCTTTTTCCTGCTCGGTGCGTTATGGGCTGTGGAGCTTCACTTTGCCGCGGACTCGGACGGAGAGGATGGTGGCCTTGGTCCGTGTTTGGTCGGGTAGCGGCGGGGGGACGGGGCTGCGGCGGGGCCTTGCGCGGCGGGTGCGGGGGATGTGGTGGCTGTCTTCATTCATTGAAACGGCAGCGGCTGGTCCAGTGGTCGGAGCGGAACGGGGCGGGGCTGTATGTGGTGGGATCAGCGCGGCGCGACGTTCCGCCGCTCTTTCTTCCGCACACACCGGTGTATAGAAAATTCATATCATTAAAAAAAAAAAAACACCGGTGTCAAATCTTAAACGGTATACCGCCCAGCCCTACAATAAATTGAGATTTTAAGATGGTGCAGATCAAACCTTAATCTCATTAAAACATTTATACAGACCAATAGACATGTTTACAGTCACATTTTTAAGTCTGTTTCAATGTACAGTATATTGGCAAATTTCATCCAGTCACTTTTGCAAAAATGGTTGTACAGATGCTTGCAATCCTTAATTTCTGCTGCGATGTTCTTTTCAAAGTTGGTCAAGTGCTTACATTTTGCTCATCTGTCTTCTGAGTGATTGTGTTTTTAAAATCTTTATAACAGTGGTTGTGAATACAGATTTTGGCTTCAGTTTATTTCTTTGCAAATACATCGTCTGCAAGATTCGACGGTGGCCTTAATTTTTTAAACATGCCTGGAGCTGAAACACAAAAAAATGTCATGTTGATATTGCTGCCATTTCTGGAAATTGCTGCACAGCAAACAAATCATTCAATGAGAACAAGTTAAGTTAACCGAACTGTTTTGATAAAAAAGAAAATGTCTGTGAGCTTCTATGTTGTATTTTAATGAAAGAAAAGATTAAAAATACAATTTACCCAGGCCTTTTCTTGATTTTTCACCACTGCATGCTACTCTGAATAATCCAGTCTAACAATGTGGCTCTCAAATCAAAATTCAAGTTTTGGTTTTAAATTTTAATGACATTTCTCATATGTGTCACATCGAGTCTGTTTTGCAGCTGCAGGACAGAGCGACAGAAGCACCAGGGGAGCAATAACCACATATAATAAGAAGATGCAGCTCTTATTTCCACATCCACACTGCCTCCTGGAGCGAGGGGACATATTTCACATTCGTCCAATCACAGCCCTCCTGCAGGAGCCCCCGCCCCCATCACGCGCACAGGTTGCCCCCAGCAACCTGTGCGCTCTCATTTACATACTGTACCACCTTTAATGCAGAACAGAGAGGCCTGCTGTATCCAGAGCCATGTGGTTAATGGTTAATCTTCTATGCCATTGTGATGTGATTAAATTGAACACAAAAACTATAAACAAACTGCTAATGCTAAGCTATTCTTTTGAAGAGTTATTTATAGACTATAACTGCTTCATTTACTGGACACTTTTGGATGGATAGCTTGAAATCACTCCTCATAAATCTAGACTAAAAATCCATCTGATCAACATTTTCAATCTCGACAGAAAATCACTGATCGAAAAGAGAAAGCTATACACATGTGCATGATGATCCAGTGTCTGTGTATCCACTTGAATAGAATTGTGAAAGGGTGAGTTCCTGAAAGGCGCTGTACCTACTTTGATCTGTCTTAAAACTGTAAACAGTTATTTAATTTTCTTTACAACAGTTATTTCTCCTTCCTTATTTAACTAATGCATTCTAAGCCTCATAGTTATTGACTATGATGAGCTTCTAAGCACTTTTCACAGCATTTCAGGAAAACAACTTGAGCTGTGCTGCCAGCTAGAGGCAGCTAGCGCAGGTTTTAACAATAACAAACTATTTCTGAGTTTTAGGGAATTAAATAGGTTATTATTAACCATAGAATGGACACTGCAAACTCATTTTTACAAAGTTTTCCGGATTATAAGCCACATTTTTTCATTGTCTGACAGGGGTTGCGACTTATACTCGGGTACGACTTATATATATAAAATACATGTGATTTTGTAAATAACTGTATAACTGTTAATATAATATGGGTCCCAACTGAACTCAAGCACTCCCTGCTTCTCAAACACAGCCAGGGACAAATGGCATTTCATGTGCGTTGAGAGAGACTGACCCCTGCAACCATTGCTGCACCTGACCGCACTGATGCTCACGAGACATACACAGGGATACATTCAAGGAAAATAACAGGACAGAGTCAGAAGGAGTAGTTCTCTTGACCATGAAAGACAAACACTGATGTTTGTCTGGTGACTGACACACAAAACTGGTACACAAAAACTCACTGCCTACATTTCCTTGTTTCCTTTGCGGAAGCACCCAAAACAGCGCAGGGGAAAACTTTCCGTTGAAGGACTGCTTTTTATGCACGGAGAGACAGAAATGGAGTTTGAGCAAAACAGTGTGAAACTTGCTGCAGGTACGAAATACACTTGAGTCACATCGTAATCAACTCTTATTGATAAATAAGAGTTGATTTATAAGGGTTGATTTTGCCTCTCTCTGTGTCATAAAAAGTTTGTACAGGAGCAAGTTGGAAAACGTGCCTGTTTGTGTTGTCAGATTATGAAAAAATGATTTCCCCATAAAAGTGTGAAATATACTCCGGAGCTACATATTGTCTGTACAGTATATACCACGCCATATAAATAGCTATGAATATCTATGGCACTGTGTTGAGTTGACACGCTACTAAATGCATTGCTTATATTTTCTTGCCATTTTCTTGACACACAGGGAGATTTTTTGAGGATCAACGATTATGGTTAGATCTGAAATTCCAAAAACAGTTCAGGTCTGGGGCTTGGAGCAGGTTATAATTAAGATTTCACTAATATTAAATAATAAAAGCACATCTTTGCTTACACCATAGACATGAACAACATGTGTAATAGACATTTTTTAGATTTTCTCAGACATTTTTTTGACACATCAACCATCGGACCAAATCCAGACTCACATCAAACTGTAACATGGAATTTGAAAGAATCTAATATCAAGAAATCAAAGAATGATCAAATTGTAGTGCGTGTGAACATAGCCACTGATAATATAATGTACTATATGGAAGAGAGATCTGAACCACAAGGACATCGCTTTATCTCCAAAACTACTAAATATTTCATTTCTAATCCACTCACACTCTTTCTATTACATTTACGATCATCTGCTCCAACAGATAAGCACATGTTGTAAGCCACAAGTCATTTTACATCTTCGCTTCTCCTCAATCTGCCACCAGTTTCCACGGGACTTAAATCCAGTTCTTGATATGAAGGCAGTGTTTGTTGGCGTGCTGAGAGGATTGTGCTACTATCCGACACCATCGCACTCTTTTATGTATGACTCACACTTCACACGCTGGCCTCATGTGTGAAGCTCCAACTGAAATATTTGATGTGGTAAAGCAAACAAAATGGCAGCCGGCACAGCGCATAGAGACAGTAGAAAACACAGAAGCTAGCATATTCTTTCTCTCTCTCTGAAATCATGTGGGTATTTTGGGTTCAAATTGACATGTGAAGCTTGGAACAGTGATTCAGACTAAAATAGATCTTGAGTTTGCAGCGGTAATAGCGCACAGCGGTTTACTTTGATTTGTCTGAAAAAGCAATGACTGAAAGTAATGCAGGACGTGAGTCATTCACAAAGAAGACGACAGCTTATATTTAGAGATAGAGAAAAAACTGCTTTGCGGTGGTATTTTCATGATTTTTGTCTTCTATAGATGCTACAATAACTGAATAAGCTGATAAATGGTTTGAAAAGTTGAATATTTTTTTGATAAAATTCTTGTATTTGAACAGATCTTTTTTCTTTCAAATAAAAACTGATCAGTTCAAAAGAAAATATTATATAATTTGTTAAAGCCTTGCCAACAATGAATGGTCTTAAAATGGTCTTCTTTAAGGGCTTGATCTCGTCTCAGACTTGAGCGCATTTGGACTCGGTCTTGTCTTGGTCTTAAGGTTGCTTGGACTCGGGGTCTGATATCAAGACCACTTTTCAGTACCACCATCTTCTGCTAAACTTGCACCATTAGTTCATTGATTTGATTTGATTTTGGTCTTGGCTCAGTCTAGACTTTTAAAAGTCTTGGTTTTGTCTTGATCTTGACTCTCAGTGGTCTCGGTCTTGTGACACAGTGGCCTTGGAAAAAGTCTTAATCTCGTTTAGTATGAACTTGACTACTACAAAAAATGGCAGCCAGTCTCTTGCTTTGTAGAAACATTATAGAAAACAACAATCTTTCTACTCATAAACCCAGACAATAAATTGAGATAGATACAATAAAACATCTACGTACACAAAACAATAATCTTTACCTTGATAAAGTAATCAAAAAATAGAAGCCTATATATTTAGACATAAAAATGTTTTTTATTTATTCATTTAAACTTAAGCACAAATACATGAGCGTCGGCTAAAGGAGATTGTAAAATTCCATTAAGAAAGACTTCATTTGAGCAGCGTGCATTTTCAGTTCGAGCCGTTCACCCTCGAAATTTAGGTCAAACTAAATTAAGAAACGTGATATAATTTCATAGTTGAAGCAAATGTGTTAAACAGTGTAGTGTGTAGACTAAACTAATCACTGCTGTCATGTATCTTAAACTTTCTTGTGTATTTAAAGTATTAAGTATGTTCTAATTTCACCAATTCAGGAACAGTTTTTAGCACATACATGTCATGTGTAGTGTCTTTGTGCCTGTTTTTGTAATTCCTTTAACATATCAATGGGACTACAGATGAAAATTAGCTTGCATGGCTTAATCTGGTCCATTTAAATGCTGGACTACCAACTGGAAACAGAGAGGCATTTTCTAATTCCTTGGAGACGGTGTTTGGTAGAGACATGAACTTTCACAGCAGAACAACAGCTCTTGTGGACATTTCACGCTAACTTTAAACTTATGTGCCATTGTACTGTGTGCTAAAACTTAACATTTCAGAGAATCCTTTTATTGTGGCCAGCCTGACACACAACTCTGCAATACTCTGGCCGTCTAATCAGCATCGTATTATACCACGGATGTGCGATGTAATGGATTATCTTGGTAGAGGCAAAGTTCACTAAGTTCTTTAAAGATTGCTCGTTTTAAATCTTACGCCAATAGTCTAAATGCTATCAAATCAAAAAGCAACATTGCCATTTTAAAGCCCGAGTCTGTGGGCCAACATTGTTTTTGGAGCTCATTTCACAAAGACAAAGACAAAGACAGCAGCCTGGACTTACGCTGTGATGTAACGTTACACAACAGCAGAACCATGAGTCACTAAAACGGTTTCTCCTCCGAGTGCAAGTGTTAATGCTGCATTCTCGACATCCATTATTCAAGTCCAAAAAGTCACGACGCTTCATCCTCTGCACTGAACGCAGCCACATCAACACAACTATTACAGAGTCAAAAGTGAGGGTCTTTGGAGTCTGACTCAACAAAAGCAGCACTGTTGCAACTCAAATGCTGTAAGAATTTTAAACACTGTCCTGTAATTAAACACATTAAAGCTGGTGGACCTTAATAATATAGAAAAAAAGTTTCTGAACTTTTCTAACACATCCCTCGCTCTTACAAACATTTACCACATCACCAGTTTTCACATGCTTTAATTCATTTTCTACCAGTGCAACTACAGAACATTTTTTTCAGACACTAATGTGAAAACAGGCCTACCACCCTCTGCACAGTCGACCTCTCTCTTTATGCAGTTGTCGTAAAGCTATCCCAGCATGCACCGCATATAGCTCTGTTCTTCTATTGATTTTAACAGTGGCACCGGCGACTATCAATCTTTAGAGGAGTTTAGGAGAATGCGGGGATTTACAAATTATCAAAGAAACACAGAAACCATAGCATTTTGTAAAGTTGTCAAAGTGAAAAGTGAAATTGTGCAGCTAAACGAACTGGAAGTGAGACAAGACTTATAAAATACAAATGTAATTCGGCATTGATCTGGGATTTTATTTGGAGAATGGTTTAACCGTTGTCTCAAAACGATTCAATCATTTTTTCTGATTGTATAATGCTGGGCATGTGTTAATAATCTATTAAATAGGCATAAAGAACTATAAAGTAAGGGAAAAAAATCACAATTGCGCCTCAAAATTGTCTTGTCTGAACAATTTATGTAATACCAACTCTCGGGCCACAAAATGTTTAGTTTAATTTGCTGTTGTCAGGCTTGTTTTCATCAGTTACCATTGTTTTATTCACTGTGTTACTGGCAGCTACAACTAAATAAGGTGCAGGAGCTTTATGTGAAGAGGTTTAATTTTTCAAAAATTCTGCTTTAATAAAACTTTCTGTGCTGGAACACAGATTTTACTCATTATAGGGGAAAGTTGAGTGTCTCAGCTTTAATTGGTCTTCTTAATGACAAGTCAATACAAAACAATGCTTTCTAAGGAAAATTGATTGCCAATTAATTACAACATTAGATCCATTACAGTGAATGTGTTAGAATAAAGACCAAATCATTACATGGCCTAGAAATGATTTTAGCTTGCAGATTAATGTTGGCTGAACTATTGAAATAAAAGAGAACTGCAGAGATGTAGATCACACATTGATTTGTTATTTCAAAGCGTCAATTATTGGTCATAATTTCATTCAGATGCTTCCTCTTCATGAGTTAGAGTCTTACTCCCGCACTCACTGACAGCCAAGACACACCAGACTGTGCTAAATGTAAGATAATGGAAGCTAAATGTCCCAATTTGCATTTTTCAGGGTTTTCTGGCAAATCGTTCCAGTTTACATATTCATTAGGGCAGAGGCGAAACCAGCTGCATCAGCGATTCTGCACCTGCCGGAGACACACAGCTCAGCTCTGGTAAAGGCCACTCTTCTGGACTGCTTCATGCACCAGTCAAACCTATTATTACAACAACAACATTATAAATCTGGGCTGAATCCTCTGTTTTAACTCTTCATGGCACCAAGAGGACATGTGAGGTACTTTCTCAAACTAACATTTTTAGTTTGACAGTAAAGATTCTGAATATAAAGGAAGTAAAGGTAACCCTCATAGCTGGTCAAATTGGTCATGTGCACAGAAGTCAGTTGGCCTATTTATCTTCAAAAATGCAAACTTCCTGTTGGCATGTTAATTTCCTGTTTAGTTCCTTTCTATGGGATTTCACTGTCCTAATCTAAAATTAAAAAATACTTTAAGATTGGGCAGAGAACAGTGAATTGTTGGTGGTTTTCCCTTTCACCCAAGGACCAAAGTGTGTTTATAAAAAGATGTGTGTCTGTCAAAGCTACCGCTAAACTCTGACCATTTGAAAATAAACAGCTTTTATGCACAGGGTCAATTCTGAAGTGACTTGGTGTCTGTTCAAAGGCTCTTCTGATGAGCAAAATGTTTCCTAAAAATTTAAAAGGACTTTTTAATAGGCTTCCCCAACAGTTTTTCAACTTATATGAAGTTATAACACTCATTTTTGGTTAAATTATATTCAGCTTTTGAAGAGAAATATTCAAAAACTAGTGCTATTCTGGCATTCGCTAGTGCCACCTGCTTTACTGTTGTTTATATTTACCATAAGGAATTCTGACAGGAAATCATATTCTGGTTTTCATTTGTACAGGGAAAGTTCCTCTTTAAAATTAGACTCAATTAGAATCAGAGAACACAACTACAAAGCCTCAACTGCAAATAAATTCATCAAAAATTATTTCAATTTGTAAAAGTGTCGTGTAAATAAAACTGCAAGTAAATTAGTAATTTCTAATAATTGTCTTTAATGTGGCACAGTGAAATAGTCTTGGTGTAGGTTAGGCAATCACCATCACAAGGTGATATTGTTTTTGTTACATGCAGACGATGTGGCGCTAGCAGACCAAGTTAAAAGTCAGATCTGTGGAAATGAATGCCTGCTCACTGTAATAAAGTGTGTTTTTGAGGGCATACTTGAGCAATAAAAACACACACAGTAAAATCAATATTACATACGTATGTTTAATGCTGTACAAGGGAACACTCTAGGCAATGTAATAATATCACCATAAATTCAGGCAGGGGCGGAGTCTTTACTTGAAATTTTACACCAAGAACTTTAAGCCAGTAAAAATGTCGAGAAACATTTAAAACATGTCTCCAACCTTATTTCCCCTTGTTTTCTGACTTGGTCAAATTACTATTTCTAGCCTGTTTTTAACACAGTCGTTGAAATATAGTGACTCACAGGATCAGCCTTTAACATTAACCTGGAAAAAAACATGTGTGTCGACTGGTGCAGGCCAGCGGTCAGAGCCTTGCTACAAGTCATTGTTATATTTATAAATAACTTTCAAAATTTAAATACATTAAGATAAAGTTATATCAACACACGCAGAGGCAAACTCTCTTTGTTCACTTTTTCTGACAAGTTTATCCCAATGTTTCAAAACCTGGTATATTAACCTTAACTCAAACATTGCATTTATACAAACATAGTGACTGATTTAAAGCTGGTCTTGTTTAGGTTTAGAAGATAAATACTGAAAGTGTTTTCTCTTTAGGACAAACAATGGTCATTACACTCAGCCAGTGCTAAAATACTAAAAAGCTTAATACAATTGTCCTATACAGCACAAGGACAGTTCTTGAGCCTAAGTATTCATACCCTTGAATACATCTGGGCCAAATATTGAGTCATCTGCACATGAGTGACACTTTAAGGGGCCACATCACAGAAGAGGTTACAGCTTGTCCTTCCAAACGTCTGGTCCCAAACCTCTGTCTGAATAATAATAAGAAGTTGTTTGTTTGCTCACTATCTGTGCTGAGTGTTAAATAAATCCAGTGTGGCAGAGTGTTTACTGTCAACGGGAGGAGGAGGAGTGGGGGCAGAATGTGAACGGGACGAGGTGAGGACAAGGGCGAGGCTGTGATTTAGGGCTCATCCTGTTGGTGCTGTGGGTGTGCTTATCTGCGCTGGGCTCCCTCAAAACAACAGCAGCAGTGGCGGCTAAAACGATGAGATAGCAACAGAAGACACCAGCACACATTATTCAAGTTCACCTCAAGTGGTTTCAAGACTGTAGAAGCAGGATGTGGGTGCAAATTACCACCACTTAAATGTTCATACTGTCTTTAGGACGTAATATTTGCGGTTTCTGGAAGCTCATAATTCTTTGTTATTGACAAATTCCACTTTTCAGTCATTCAAAGCTGGACCAAAAGAAGGAGTCTATGTGTAAAGTATTCACCTGATTCTGCCCCGCCTACTTTTCATGGCAGCACACTTCCTGTTTAGTTCTGTTAAAGTAGCTAAAATGCTAGCCTTGATAGATACAACTACAGTTTAAGCTGACTGAATGAATCAAAGAAACTAATACTAATCCCAATATAGTCAAGTATCATGACTGAAAAGATAAGTTTTACAATTGTACTTATAGACTATATGATTTAAGCTGCTATCCTATGGCCTTGAGTGATGATAACTTGTCACTGTTGCCGTAACAATATAAACGACATGATCTTTTAAAGTTTTTATAATCCAGACTTTTAGCCAGAAACTAAAACCCACAAATTATATGTGATTGAAGGGTGAAAATTAACTGCGCAATTCCACAGACTTAGAAAGACCACATACGTTTTGTAGCTAAATTTGAAAACGTATAACAAAGCTCTGAAGGGACTACTTTTGTATGGAAACAAACAAGAGGAGGCCCACCTCGAGAGTTCTTTTTATGAACACGCATGCCAGCTCCAAGTAACAGCACAGATGTTTATTATTTATGTTGTGCGACAAAAAGACATGCTTTTATTGTGTCACTTCAATCATTACAGTATTGAAAGTAGTATTGTATGAAGCCTTTGTCTAGGAACACTATATATTTATCTGTTGTAAAGAAGAACAAAAGCAACAGAAATGCCACAGAAACAATGCCTTTTATCACCTGCTGCTGTATACGGTCCTCATTGGATCTCCTTCTGGCATAAACAACACCTACTATAACACATGCTGCCCTGTACGTTGGGATGTACATGTAATAAAATATGCTAAACAAAACATGACATGGTGCGTGGAGCCTTTGGTGCAAGTGAGAGTTAGAAGAGAGGAGGGGGGCAGACTCAAAGCAGAGGTTATTGGGCTGGGGGCAGTGGGAGTACCTCACAACACGAGCAACAACCACTGAAGCAATTTGTGCAGAGGGGGCCAGAGAATGAGAAGTGCTGGTTCAGGAGTTTTATGAGCTCATAAATGTCAGAGAGGAGAGATGTAAGTGGGAAATACACAGACCGTTTTGTTAAACCTGTATGTGAAGGAATCTCAGATAGAAGCCACAGGAGAGACAAGCACAGGATTAACGCTGCTATGCAAATGAGCAGCTTGTTGGCCATGATAAATAAAAGATGCAGAAGCAGCTATACTAAGCAAGTCACACTGTATACACTGCATCACCTAATTAAGACCAGACTGATTTGTGTCTTGTACACCCATCTAAAAAGCTTCAAGCCACTAAAAGGAACATCATACGAACATCAAAGACAAATCACAAGGTTGTTAAAACCCATTGAGCACAATCGCCAAAAGTGTTTCTACGCACATTTCAAATAAACAAATTAGTGTTAAAAGAGTATATACAGTATGTCTACAACACGCCACATTTTCTTTGCTTTGGCTTCTGCCGACTCAAAACATCACTCATCTGTTAAATATGCCTTAAAACAGTGGTTCCCAACCTTTTGTCCTCAAAGTCTCTCTTGTTTGAACTGAAAATGTGTTGGCTCTCCACAGAAATATGATTAATACAAACAAGCAGTTATTTCAGTCAGATAATAAGCAATTGTGGTTGTTGTGGTCATTACATAAATATTATGTCCGATGCAATGTAATAATGCCAATGGATTTCTCTGCTAAAGGGAAGCTAACACTTGGTGCCAGAAAAACATTTGGAAAGGAGGGGCAGAGGGCATTAGTTAGTTAGTTTGACAGCAGGTGTTTGAGATCAGGACATAAGCAATCCACACTGATGTCACAAAAATTCCAGAAATGACAAGGAATTTGTGACTATTTTGATGCAAATCAGCCTCACCTTTTACTATCACAACATAAACTTTCAACTCATTTTATGATCTAACTATACACAAACAAGCTGAGCCTCTGCACAACTTTGTACCATCTGAAGCCAACATGATGGAGAGGGCAAACATAAAGAGCCAGCCCAGCACTGCCCCATCAGCCCAAACCACACACCTCATAAATGATAGATTAGAACGATAATGTAAGTGCCTCTTTGCTGCATCACTTCTGAACACGGTGCAAAAAAGTCCAAAACACTGCACTCTCTCTCTCTCCATCCCTACCTCTCCCTCTCTCTCTCTTTCTCTCCCTCTCTCTCTCTTTTTCTAGTGTTTTTGTGGAGGCATTGCAGAGGCCAGGCTCCTGCTGTGGTGCCCCCAGTCAACTGCACTGCAGCACTATAAATTTACCTCCTGCCCCCAGCGGTGCACTGGAAACACTGCTAAACGCTGCTTTGACCCAAGATAATACCTCCTCCCAACAGTTTACACAAGACTGGCTTTGTGCGTGCACCTGAACACACAGCGCCGTGTCGTCCGGAGTCAACGTGCATTTATGTTGAGCCGAGCGAACTAATGCAGGACTTAGGGGCAGGGATAAGGCGTCTATACATGCTTTTGTGTTGGAAATAGAGCGTGCATTAGAGTAAAGATGATGCTATGTACAGTACAAACAAGATACACTGTAAAAGCCAATAGTGACTCATATTACAAGTCTATTGTAGCACTGCCTGATGGATATTTCTAAGAATTCTAACAACAAAATCTAATTTCAATGATACCTAACTTTTCCTTTGTTGTAAATTAGCAACTTCACATTTTTCACCAAAAATACCTGTTTATTATAAATCTAGCACTTTGCAACAAAAAACAGATCACTATGTACTGTCTGAATAGTTTTAATTTTCTTTATCATAGATAGCCGGAAGCAGTGCTCTGATTGGCTGTGCTTGGGTGGTTCACTCCCATTTCACTTTGCTGTCTGTAAAAATACAATTTTAAACCGTGACGGCAGACAAAAATAAATGCATGTGGAAAGAGTTGGAATGAGTTCATGTCTACCTATTGCTGATAGTTGTGCAGGCCTAATATTTAAAGAAAACATACTACTCTATAACATTTATACCACTTCAAGTTGTATTTGATTCATGTACGTTTGAGAAATCTTTGCTCCTATGGATTCAAGATGTAATTGCTTGTTCAAAGAAGCTCAATGTAGCTTTTCTTATTGGAAGTAACTAACATTGGTGGTGATTATTACTTAAATAACTTACTCTATATCTCGTAACTATGCTGATTCAATTGCTGGTGTTGTCATCTACAAACAGTTGGAAAAAGAAGAAAAATGTGCATTCTTACTAAGAGCAAGCAACTAATAATATGAATCTATGTATCTATCAACCTAATATCTGCTTTTATGCTGGCTTGGGACTGGCACAGATCGCTTACAATACAGGACATGAAACTGTTCTTGAATTAAAACCCACTACATTGAGCTTAAGCTATTCTAAGCGCCCGCCACTCAAACATTTGCTCGTGAAAATATGATTTCTAAATAGAGCTTGTCTATTTTTAGCTGCTTGGCGTTCGTGGCGTTTCATTGAAGTATTCCCGCTCGCATTGATTCAACATGGCAGCCATTCAGTCGTCTCTGTCCTCAGTGCTGGACCCATTCTCCCTCCTCCAGTGATCAAAAGAAGCAGTAATGGGAAGAGAGAGGACAGACAGGTGGGCCCAAGAAGAC
Source organism: Mugilogobius chulae (assembly GCA_038363315.1). NCBI lineage: Eukaryota > Metazoa > Chordata > Actinopteri > Gobiiformes > Gobiidae > Mugilogobius > Mugilogobius chulae. Next base: position 27,080,069 of record CM076405.1, on the reverse strand, counting down.
ACGCACGTCTCAATACAGAGAGTTAAAAATACATGCTTAGTTTAGCTGTTACTGCTGGTTACTTACGTGGAACTAGCTACTTGTAATATGCTGCTATTCTTACTTCGCATTGCTTAATAAAACGTCAACAAGAAAGCAGCCATTTTGTTTCTCTGTTTACAAACAAACCCTGTCATACGAGCACAGTATGGATTGTATAGATCTGCACACCTTGTTTTTGCTGTTGCTAGATGCAACATGAATAGAAAATAGATTAATTACAAGTGTTCTTTTGCAAATCAATGCGGTCAAGTCAATCTAATCATTCAAACCAATGTTGTACTATGGTGTGTTTTCTCCATACGACAATAACTGATGAGAACTGTCCTATATGTCAAACATGTTTACTTCTAGTTATGACTATGAGGTTGACATTGCAAATTTGGTCGACAATCTGTTAAAAAGCTAAACACACAAAATCCAAATTCTAAACAAACTGCACAACGAGCACATACAGATATAATTAGAAAGGCACAGTGTTGGCTACATAAAGGTAATTAATCTTTATTTATAACTACGACACTGTGAAACTTAAAAGAAATGGTGTGTGTGTCTCTGTGTGTCAGTAAGTGCTGTAGTAACAAAAAATGTGAGAGCTAAATCCAGTTTATACAGCAGCTGTGTGCATCTTTCTTGCTTAATTGGATCTGTATTTAGACGCAAATTATGAAGTGTGAAGGAAACCACATTACATGCTTTTCTGAGTTTCTTCAGATTAGGGTGGAGGTGTCATGTTTTGCAGATGTGGGTCATGAGCATGCTGACTGCACTGAATGAAAAAAACAGTGTGTCCAGTATTCATTAGCTCAAAACTGCCTTCTGTGTTCAACCAAACTACCTCTGCTCATGTTTTCAGTGGGGTACAGAGTCAATGTCGATTCAAAGAACACACATGGCTCATTGTTGTGAAAAAAAGGCCAATTTGACATCAACATCTCTAGAACATGACAGTAATGATTCACATAAAGGCACTATTTGGTACTTTTTGGCTGATCTGTATGTTCAAACATGTGCAGTTTTGTCTTCACACATCTTAATAACCTCATAAAAGTCATCACCAAGTTTCTACTTAAAAAAAGTCACAGACTGACTATGTAAGTGCAAAGGCCAATGTCATTTCCAGACTGTGACATCAGATACAAAACTGTGTGCTGTCTCGCTGTCAAACCATTCACACTGCTGCTCTCCACCCTCAGCCCTTTTCACCTTTTACCTTATCCTAATACTTTTCCAGCAGCTATCTCTACTTGAAATGTGTTTGTGGAGTGACACTAGCTTCTCTTCAAAGACAATAATGTAGCTCACTGACATGAATTGGGTTGTAAACCAAAGTCGTGATCAGCCTCTGGCGTCAGTGTTTGTGCTAAAGACAAATCTCCACCTGCACCGTAACATCACCATAACATTACAGTAAATGTCCAAGCACTTGATCAGTGTTTGTCATCACGGCCTGCAGAGAACAATAGCCGTGTGTTTCTGTGAACAATCATGAAGCAGTGACGGTACAGTGAGTCACCGTGTGCCCAACGGTCTGTCTGCGTGGCTCTGAGTCTGGCCCAGGCCTCGGGCTCTAACATGGAACAGGACTGTCCTCTGGATACTTTTAGATAATTTGGTGTCTCTTTACTGTGTCCTGGTTAAGAGAGGATTTAGTGCTCATCAGTTTTCTGAATAAGTTTCATTTGCTATATTTATTGCAGTTACATAAATAATCTCCATGTGATGTTTACTATTACTAATAATGCTTTGGGCATTCGAGCCTACACGCTGTCCTGACTCACTGCCAAACTAAAAGTAGCTGTTGGTAACCTTGACATTGTAGTTTTGGTTGGTCCTGTTTTAGTCTTGGTTTTATTTGAGTTCAGAAACAGCTTAAGCCCACTTGACACCACAGACTTTTTAAACCTCATGCATTTTAAAGTTTTAGATCCAACACGAATAAGGACATTTTGCAAAGTATTTGTCCCAAAGAACTTTAGATTACTTATATGTGTTTGTTTGGATTTTTTCTAAATTTTAAGAGCCGTCGGAGAGTGAAGCCTGTCACTAAACAGTGGAGCCTGGCACTCTGCTGTCCTGATTGGCTGTGTTAAAATTTCTCTTGACATGTCTTAACCTTATGATCTGACAAATACATCAAACAGTAACAGTGTCACATTTAACTCACAGACATGACATGTTACTGAAGTTGTGGAGGTGCAAATCAAACAAAAAAAATCTTCCCAGGACTAAGGTAGGACTAAGCCAAAAAGTTATGCCTGTGCTACAACAAGAACTACAAAATGAACCAGGTCCACATCAAGACCAAAGTTAGCTCAGAGTAGTAATAACTAAATAGTAATAACTAAATACCACATTCTTCGATTTACAGTCCTGTTCGATTTGTAATTTAGCAATGATTTGTCCTTAAATTGTTGTGCTTGAGTCCTGCTTTCGAGCTGATTTATACATCTTTTAGTCCAGATTGTGTCTTGGTTTAGATCCAGGTGTTTATTTCTAGTTTACTCCCCTCTAGTTTTATTTCTGCCCATATTTTAGCTTCATCATGGAGCCCAAGCTTTTTGATTCTCAAATTGTGGTGCACATGCAAAACCTTCTTTTGATGATGATTGTCAGTTTTAGAATTTATATGAAAATATTTATTGACATTTTCACTTTTCTCTGAACAGTTTTAGTGGCAACTAACGACTGTGATCCTCAAACTTGGAGCAACTGTGCTAAATGTGATAAAATTAGTGATAAAATTAGCCACAACAATGTTAAAGTAACTAAAATAGTGGTGATCCTATCCAATAAACTGCTGCGTCACAACTGGTTAAAAATACTTATCCCTCAGTGGTGCCCAAAGTGGAGCCTAAATTTGGGGTTTAATTTGGCTGGTGAAACAGGTGAAGTTTCATAAAACATGCTAATAAAAGACAATTCATGTTTAAATACAAAACAACATAATGTTTGGCCCTAAGCATTTTTCAACAGGCAGAGGAAAAAAACTTGCTAATTTTGGCCCATCAAGAAAAAAGATTTAGGCTCTGCTGTTTTATAGTAAGAATTAAGAATGAGCAATAATATACTGTGTATCAAAAAATCATAATATACAGTATATGTAGAAAAGTTCAAATGTAGAATATTGTGATACAGTATACTTGCATGTGCACTGCAGCTGTGATTTCTTTTACTTGTTAGGGAGACAAACACAGATTGTGTCATATTACTGCAATTTTGGTCTGATAATACTAAGCCTTGAAGAATAGTGAGCTAAACAAACTGTGAAAGTTGAAAGAAGTCGAGAGTTGCCTGAAGCATATCACATGAAATAACAAAATCCATAACTATTTTCTCAGATGAATCGGTATAGCCTATGTCTTGTATAGTGTGACAAAAACACTAAATTCAGAATTAAGCATCTTAAAATCTCTATTGGTTTAACATTGGTCCAACTGTGAAGTCTACTGTCATGTCACAATCCCAAACTCTGTTGTCTAAGACCTAAAAAAGCATCTGTTATAATCTTAATCCCGAGTTTGTTGTGATAATTTCAACTTGTATTTCCAGAAGTGGCACAAAGAGCTCTCCCTCCAGCCTTAGGCCTATCCCACCCCACCCCCTCCTCGCCTCCTCCGTCGCCTCTGCAGTCCGAACATGGCAGTGCGCAGAGCGAGAGATAGGCTCCGGCAGCTCGTGGCACGGCTCGCCCTCTGGGTCTGCCCCGGTTCACGCTGCGGGCTGTGAGCTGCCACTGTCATGAGCACACAGCTGTCAGACAAATACAACCCCTTCTGTACATATCTGCATCCACGCTTCAAGGTCACTCGGGCTCATGCCACACTACAGACAACAGATTCACATGGTTTCTTCACGCTGTTTCATATTTGGGTGTTTTAAAAGCGAGACTGCGCCAGAGAAGTGTAATCTGAGCGCTTTCACGAATCGATACGCAGCTTTATGCCACTAATCACAACTGAAAGCATCACTTCTCGGCATTGAAATCTAATCTGTATTGTGCTGTTCTCAGTGCAAGTGTTGTAGAAGACGCCACAAGTATTACACATTTCAATTCTTTAGGATTCACATTTTAAATGAAGGGAGAAGACTGTGTTCAGTATTAGTGTCTTGTTCCACTTGATAGCCTCCTTCTTAGAATCATTGCCTGATATTGGCACTGGCCCAGTTTCATGTAAACATTACATCAATCAAAAATCCAAATCCAATAGTGCGTCAGTAATCTTCAAGGGTTTCCTATTGCATAACCAAATGTGATCATTTAAAAGTTCCATCTGCATTTTTCTTGGTTCATTTTCCAATGTTTCTTTTGTCTGGCATGATTCAACAATTATGACGCACTATTTTTTATTAGATACATCATTAAGCCAGCCTTCTAACTTGTTGTCAGTGCTACTAAAGCATGATTCACGGCCTAGTTTTAAAACAATGCTAAAATAATAGCATCTTTTAGCATTGTTTTAAGTCATTTGGGAATTGCGTTTATTTGTTGTCTGTTTTGTTGGTGAGTAGTATTCTTTCTGCGTTAATATGTAACTGTAGGTCATGTTTGACTTGCCTTTGTTCTTGGTTCTGACTGCAGGCATTAGCTACCTAAAATAACAAATATGTTTTGAGTCATAGGCCACAAATTCAGCCCACGTGGCTTTATCATAAGAAATCAGCCATCTTGACTAGCCTTTTCCATCAACTACAGGTTAATGTGTCATATTGTGCGTCACAGCCTTTATGGTCTAATGACAGTAAACACTTGAATATGAAAAGTAGGCCAGTGCTTTTGTCTTGTTTTGACGCAGGTGAGGCTGCACTTTGATTTGCTCCTGTGCTAATTAGCATCTCTTTCATACTGTTGCTCCTGCGTCATACATAAACTGTCGCTAGTAATTGAACATCTTTCAGATGCTTTAAAAGTGCCAATTTAACACAACGTGCGCCACGCGCAATGGACACAGAGCGCGTGCCATGTCTCTATGGGAGAGTGATGTGCGTCGCCACGGAGACCAGAACAAGGTGTCGAGGTGCGCGTGAGGAAGTGGGTGGGGTGTCTGGGTGTCATAGTGCGGGTTTCACCATCACCACCTCCGCTCCAGCGCGCCTGTCCACGAGGACCACCCGCGGTGCAACCGGCAAAGACACGTTTATGAAATAAAGCAGTCCATTCTCAGATTCGGACAACACCCCCTCCCCGGTGCTGTTTATAGTCTGCCTGTGCCCCCACCTTCCGCAGACTCCACCGTGGCGCAGTTTACTATTATATGACACGCTCTCAATCAAGTCTACTGCAATCTCCCCGAACCCGCCCTGAACAGAACCAGCCTCGCGCCGCTACTCCAGACACGACCTGGTCCTCACAAACATATGGTTCATACATGTGCTGCTGACAAACCTAAATCACACGTTTTAGTTAAAACCATTTCAACATCTGACCTATTTTTGGCATATTTCACCCGCCGAACACAAATGGGGAAACCATTTGTGCGACAACACCCCTCTTTTAAACGAGGGAAAGAGCCTTTCTTTACGTAAGCACGTCTGGTTGGGCTCCTATGCGGTATTTGTGTCTCCTCGCACACTGTTTGCCTTCACACAGAAAAAAGCGTCGAGCGCTATCCAAGGTGCTGTACGCTGAAAACGCCCACAGTGAAGATGCGCATTGTAGCGCAGGCAGGGCATCCGTCCTCTCTCCTAAACCTCAACCATCTTCTACACACATTTTCACCGGGAGGTCATGTCGCCACCGTCCTTTACAACAATGGACCCTCGTTAAAACATATTCCATTCAAAACGTTACGCACGTGAATCCAAACGCAGCGTCCAACAAGTCACGTTTCCCAAACAAGCCACGCGTGTCAAGCATCCGAAGCGCGTGATTTAGCAGTAAATTAGCCCAAATGGAGGCCCGTGTCTTACCTGTGGCTGTCCTGGGAGTCCCGCAGTCACAATGGCGGGGAAACGCTCGTATCTCGCCGCTTTTTGCTTTAGCCTATGTCTGTATGTGAGCGGGATGCTGCAAGGCACTGCGCGTCGCCTGGTTCCTCCTCAGCTCTTCTTCAATGGAGGAGCGGGAGGAGAGGGAGGGGGGCAGTGCAGCTCTCCTCAAAGATGGCCGACACGTTTTGACGTCAGCAGCAGCTTTTAATAGATATCTGTCAGAAACAGAGAGGACCAGTAAGGACCAGAGAGGAGTGGGCTTCAGAGAGTCTGCTCAGCCGGGCCAGAGAACAACACAACATGTGAATATTTCACGTGTTCTGCCATGGCCCGTGCCACATATAGACTCAGCATGGATTATTATGGGCACACCATTTCACTATTTTACAGAGCTGCTGCTGGTCTACAGTGGCTGGATTATCCCATGTCAAAGATCTGGATAAAACCTAGTCCAATCAGAAGGGCCACTTAGCTGAAAGCTGCAAATATTATATAAGAAATCGTGTTTTTCTCACATATTCACTGCCCATCCAAACAATAAACACTCTATGGTAACACTCTCTTCCTTGTATTGATATCGATATACAGTATACAATATAAGTATTGATTTAACCCCATGAACTTATATCCAGCACTAAAAACTACAACATCACAATTTACTTATGAGTGAATGATTTTTAGAAAACAGACAGCAGAGAATTATTTAATTGTGGTCATTCACACTGGGTTTTATATTTGTGATATCTAGCTGGAGACAACAGAGATGGATAAGTAAGTGAAAAGCACTTATGGAAACAAAAGATATGATCAAATGCAGGCAAACGATCCCTAGAACATAAGAACCAAACATAAACAATAGACAAGTTGTTAGCTGTTTAACCATTCGTTACACTTGCCACCATTCCTTTACATGTTAGCAATTAGCGGTTGACCTCAAAGGCTACAAGAGTGACCACAGCATATCATTATAATTTGTGTCACTCAACAGACGAGAGCAGGAGTCGGCCCGAGGCTTTAGTGCTGTTAAAGCCACACTGATGATAAATGTAAATGTCTGGTGTAGATCCTTAATTGTGATCAATCTTTGAGCGTCATGAAAAGTGCTACACATTATTATCACTATGTACAAGTAGTATTAGATGATATAAAATACACACTTCTGGCTTAATCAAGACAGATTATATTTAAGTTTATAAAGGAGGAACCAAAATGAAAATCTTTCTGCATGTAACGTAAAATTAGGGCTGGGCAATATTGACAAAAAAGAATATCTAGATATTTTTTGGTGTATCTGAATGACAATATTTTGCTAATCCAACAGAAATATGTAAAAAAAAATGTCTTTACATTTTTAAATTTACATTAGTAAGCTATGTTCAACTTGCAAATTGTATGTCATAGGTCTGGATTGTGAGCATACATTTCAAACATTTCAATGGGGTTGGTGCTTATTAAGGACTAGACACAATAAATTTTAGCTGCTAGCTCCCTTGCATTACCTTGAACTGTTTGCGGTTTTCAATACAAGTCATATCAACTCATCATTAGTCTCAAGTCAAGTCTCAAGTCATGAAGGGTCAAATCACAAGTTAAGTCAAGTGTTTTGGGATCATAAAGCAAGTAAGCCACAACTCATAAAAAGTGTGTCAAGGGTCAAGGCAAGTCAGTGTCCCACCTCTGGTCGACGAAAGGTGATGCTACATGTCAGATCTGTGAAAAAAGAAGAAAAAATACATTCAACTAAAAGTGTTTTTTCTTGCTTTTAGATAAAGTGATCTTAAAGTAATGCATTTTTTTCTTTTGCAATAAAACATCTGTAATTTATATATTCATGTTAGGTATGTTTTATATTGTGACTTAAACCAATAACAACTCCAACAAAAACAATGATTCTTTGGTTCTCTTTTCCTTTGGGCTGATCAGTCGAATTGGTTCACCTGACATCACAGCCTTCTACATACGCAAGTAATATTAATACAGATGTTTAATACAAATGGAGATCAGCTAGTGCAAACATTGTTTAAAGGAGACCTAATGTGATTTTTTCTTATATTTAGGAAGATTCTATGACGTGCAGATCAATAATTTACATTTAGTTGATTGTAAAACACAAAAATGGTCAAAAACAGCGTAAAAATAGAAACAGGTCTCCTGACTTCCTGTTCAAAACTGCAAAACTGATAAGCTCCGCCTCTCCATTGTAAAATTTAACTTTAACAAGCCACACATTTAAATCTAATTATTTTTTATTGTTGGAAAGTGTCTACTTGACATTTGTGAACCTTGCGTGTTTTACTCGTCATTCTAGTTTTTGAGTAATCGGAAGTAAATACAGACAAGTAGATGGGGATGGGGATAGGTGGTAGGTGAAGACAGCTATTTCAGACCACTGGAGCATCAGCTGCAGGACAATACCAGATTACTCAAACATGAATCAACCCAAATACAGCTTTAGGTAAACTAATGATGAGAGAACACTGTTGTAACATGGTTAAAACTCAGAAAAGTAGATTTTACACAATAGGTCTCCTTTAAAGACAGCTCTTTGTTAAAATGCAAAAAGTATTTGAGTCTAGTCACTAATAGAAATGACCAGAATGAAAATATGTGAAATTGCCTTTTAGAAATGTCTTATCAAAGTACATTAGTGTTGATAGGAAAAACTCAACTGCCTCTTACCCATCATCCGTACATATGGCCTCATCAGATTCTAAAACGTGAACGCAACCTATTCATAACACAAAGCAGCGGGACACACATGAACAGGCTCATAAGCAGTGGACCGCGTCAGCACAAACTGCGACACTAGAGCAAACTGCAAATGAGGCCGGCTCCAAATGAAAGCAGCTCTCCTGGGTCTGTCCGCTCTATAGGGGACAGAGGGCCGCACCTTTTTTATTTGTGTCTACGCCTTCTGTGTGTCGAGGAGCATGCTAATGGTCCTGACCAGGGTGCGATTTGTCAAAAAAACAGAAGGGGGGATAGAAAATTATAAGTCATTCTACAAGCGCACCACGTGCACGCGCATATTGTGCACGCTCGCAACACGCATGCGCACCATGTACACGCGCGCCACTACAATCGCGTCTCTCCTTCCCGTGTTCATTCCGTTTCTTTTCCACTCGCAACTAACAGGCTTCTGGCGCGCACTGGCACGTTTCCTCCCAAAATGAACAGACTCCATTCAGTGCATAAAGCTCCGCAGAGCCCCGGGTTAACCAATAGGTCCTGCTTCTCAGCGCAGCTCTCGCGGCACCGGGTTCTACAAACAAGAGCAGTGCAGTTCGTCACTTAATACGAGTCTTGTCCCGCTTTGAATCGCATTGCACGTCAACATTTTCGTGTCTCTCACTTTGTTGCTGACTTGATCTTCCCGCTCTGCTTTGCTCTCAGTCGTGGATTAAACCATGATCTCACAGGGCAGGTGACAGAGCAGCAGCACAGCGGCTCCGAGTGACCAAACCCGAGTATAAATGACAGCGCTGATAGAGAGAGAGAGAGAGAGAGAGAGAGAGAGAGAGACAGAGAGAGAGAGAGAGAGAGAGAGAGAGAGAGAGAGAGAGATCGGCGCGGCGGCGTCTATGTTCATTATTGAGATCTGTCCATTTAAACTTTGCTTGTGCGCGCAGACAAAGTTAGAGGAATAGCCAATCAGAAAAGATTGGAAGCTGTTATGAGAGCTGCCTGTTGAGCGGAGGAGCAGCTCCGGGAGAAGGGAAAAAACATAAATGAGACGACGCTGGGATTGATAAAACACTCTGAAAATTGGGATAATTGGGATATTTTTATCCCCCCCTACACATAATACAAGATAAAAGCAGAAGGAGGGATGGGGAAATTATAAGCAGAGAGGGGGACGGACAATCCAGAGGTAGGGAAAATCCCTCCATCCCCCCAGCAAATCGCACCCTGGTCCTGACCCTCCGAGGATTTAAAAACACTATGAAGCCAATTTACAGTGCTTATCCTCCGTACATGGACTTTAGACATGAATTATCGCACAATGGCTGTTGAAGTGTAGACTTTCTAATGAAGACAATAATGCTTTTGATGCAGACTATCTTAGTATCTATTTTTCAAACTCTGCATGCTCTCAGTGCAGGCAGAGTGTGTGAGAATTGTTTGATCAAATTTACTTTGTTCATTCATTTTCTGCGGCTTGTTCCCGTTTGGGGTTGCAAGTGATTCCCAGTGACTTTGGGCCTTAAGCGGGGAACACCCTGGACAGTGTTGCAATGGTAACTCGTAGAGACAATCATTCACTAGAGGAATGTTAAAGTCACGCCAAATTACCTTAAAATGTAAGTTTATGGAGGTGAGAAGAAGCCACGAGTCTGTAATAAAAGTTGATGATGATGATGAAGCCAGAGTACCTGAAAAGAAACCACAGTAACACAGGATTTGGTTCGTCCCGAGATTTAAATCCAAAATCTTCTTATTGGGAAGCCAGAGTTCTAATCATTCTACCATACTACCCCCACGCATTGTTTGTCCTCTGTCCGATTTAGAGACCTTCCATTACATTAGGATACATTAACCAAAACATAATAAAAAAGTAAAAAAACAGCCATAGAGCACCCAAAAACTGCTGGGTCAGGACTTATAAATTTATCTATCATTCTGTAGTGTCACAGTAACGCTACTTGTTTTTCAGGTATTTAAAATCTCTATTGGTTTAACATAGATGATTTAACATTCTACTTCTATATCTATGCTTATGTTATAGACCAGCATCGTCCAGGTTGTTCCTCTGTGCTGTTCAGTTTTCTAAAAATGCTCACATTTAAAAACTATAATTCTTTCAGAAAATAACCAACATGACGCCAAAAATTGGCCTATTTCTTCCCAAACTCTCACAGATAAACTCTAAAGCCATCATACATATGGCACATACACTAACATGAGATCACACTCATTGTTTTTTTCCACTATTCTGCCCTACGGATGACAATGTCGGATTCTTAGATGTAACTACTCTACAGCCACTAGCCTAAACAAACTATAGGCCCTGTTTTTGAACTTAATATGCACTTGAATCATGTTATTTATTTGGCTCGGTGTATGTCATGTCAATGTATGTAGTGTTATTCGTTTGCAAAATGGTGTTCCTTGCAAAAAGGAAAATCTAACTTTGATAAAATGACATAAATTAAGCATAATAATCTTAAAAGACAAATTTTAAGTTGTCGTTTTTTTCACTTAATAAGACCAAGCCTTACTAAAATTATTTGACTTGTTTTAATATAGTCCATCGTGATTTACCTTATCTAGATAAAAAAAGCCAGAATTGCTTGAATCAAGAATAGATTTGGGGCGACACGGTGGCGCAGTTTTTAGCGCTCTGGCCTCATAGCAAGAGATTCTGGGTTCAACTCCCAGTCAACCCAGGGCTTTTCTATGTGGAGTTTGCATGTTCTCCCCGTGTCTGCGTAGGTTTCCTCCGGGTACTCCGGTTTCCTCCTACAACTAAAACATGTCCATTAATGCCTCCCTGACCCTTCCCCCAGGGCTCCCCTGCAAAAGTGATTCTAAATCTCAGTGGGACTTCCCTGCTTAAATAAGGTCAATTTAAAAAAAAAATTTGCTTAAAAAATGTGTCAACACTACATGAAACTAGCATTTTCTGCTCAAACCAACTAGGTTAGTCAAATTTTCTATTTCACTTGAAATAAGATATCCCCCCCCCCCAAAAGTTGAATATTCTTATTTTTGAAAGACCTTTTTTGCCGTGTTCCGATGTTAATATACAATTGTAAAGACGAATTTTCTCACGAGAACATAAGTAGCTAACGTTTTAGGTGAATATTTCCTCAAAATCAGTTACATTATATAATCAAATCGTTGAACAAAGTTAGTCAGAGTAAAGATGATGATGTGCTAAACAATCACTTTGTTCAACTTTGATTTAACTGTGTGTGCCAATAGGATCGCGTTCTAAATCAGTTAATGACAGACCACCTCTTGCTTCGCTGGTACGCCCTTTCATTTCCGCACACACATCTTCAAATGGTTCTCTCTGGCGCCGTTTCAAACATGTCTGAGGGAACATGCACTGTTAAATTAATGATCCTCATAAACTCTGCATGAAAAATCCATTGAGTGAAGAGAGCCAGAGGAGAAGAGCGCAGACTGTAGGTGGGGAGGGGCTCTGCGGGCTGAATACAGTGTGTCTACGGAGCCGCTGTAGAGAAATGGGCATAATGAACACTCAGGTCCCCCGGTCATTCACTCAACTCTAAAACAATATTACAGCCAGCAGAACGAAGTGAATTAGAGATGGAGGAAAAGGGCTGATTGCTTGAGAGTGTAAGAGAAAGTCAGGATTGGATTCCTACGGTGGCCCGCAGGGATCACAACACCATGATTTTCATTTATTTTGGGTAATGTTTTAAATCACAGTTGGTGTTAAGAGTGCTTCTTGCAAAACTGAATGAAACTGAAAGCGTCAAGTAAAAAGGCATTACACATTCTACAAAGAGTTGAAAAAATTTAACTTTTAAAGCTGTAATACCCAACTTTTAGCTATTTACTTTTTTGGAAATTAGTAAATATTCATTTTTGAGTTTACTGTATATCTTGTAACTGATAATAAACATGACATTTCTCATTACATTAACCCAGAAGTCAGAACTTAAAGCAGCGCTCTGATTGACTGTACTTGAGAAATTCTTTAGATGGTTAACGAGTTGGCCACTGTTTAAGATGTTCCCCACCTAAAGCCCAAAGTCACTGTTTACGGGGCTCCAGTCACCTCTAACGAACAACCATAGATCTCTCTCTTCCTCCCTCCGTTTTGTTGGGGGGGGGGGGGGGGGGGGGGGGGGGGGTGGGAGAATCTAATGGCTTGTTTCCGTGAGAGGTGACTGAGCCTACACATAATGACTTGCGGCTTAGTGGGGGAACACTCCTTAACAGTGGCCACACTCGTTAACCATCTAAAGAATTTCTCAAGTAATCAATCAGAGCGCTGCTTTATTCTGACTTCTTGGTAAGTATGAAAGGAAATTCAATGTTAGTATCATTACAAGATATACCATAAACTCAAATGCAATATTTACTAATTTCAAAAAAGTAAATAGCTACAATTGGGTATTAACAGCTTTAACTTAAATTTTTTTCACTCTTTTGTAGAATGTGTTAATGCCTTTTTACTTAGCTTCAGTTTCATTCAGTTTTGCCAGAAAGCCACTTTAACACCATCTGTGATTTAAAAAATTACCCAAAATAAATGAAAAACTCATGGTGTGAATCCCTGCGGCCACCGATAGGATCCAATCCATGACTTTCTTCACATACCATCGAGCTAAAAGCAATCAGCCTTTATCTTCCTCCATCCCTCATCGTATTCATCCCAAACGGTTGTGACTCGTACGCAAATATTTGTTGTAGAGTTTTGAATGTTTGGGCATGATGAGAAAGCAGGTGAACGTTCTGAGTCATTAATACACATTGTAATCGCACATAAATTCATGCTTACAAGAGCTTCAGTAGACACATCATGTTAATATCCCCGCAAGCCACTCACCCACCTAACAGTCTGCAGCTCTTCGTCCTCTGTGCTCTCTGTCACCCTCCAATGAATTTCGGCAGCAAGTTTTTTGAGATTCATTAAATGTTCAACGAGAAATGATGATTCCCATACACTGAGCATTTTGAAACGCCATGAGCGAGAACCAATTTGAAGATGTGTGGCAGGATGAAAGGGCCCGTACACAAGGCGAAAGCAAAAGAGATTCTAGGCTTTCGGTGTGTCTAGGTATACTGTATTTAGACGCGTAGAATGAATATTGGACAAGCACAGTGTGAAATGCCAAAAGACTTTGAAACAAAGGATTTGTCTATAGCACATCACTCGTGTATCATCTGACCTCAAACTTTAGTCTTCAACGATAATGATTTAATACTATCAAAGTTGAATATGTTTGATGAGAAAAAAGTATCACAACTAAAAATGGATAGACTGACTATTATTGTTTCGTGAGTAAAAAATTTCGTCTTTACCACTATGTTATACTAAGAGCATCGGAACACGGAGTACCATTAGCAAATAATGGTCCTACTTCAACAAAAGTACATATTGCTTTTTGTGTCTGTTGGGAGTATGATTCTTAATTCAAGGATCGATGAAAATAGACAAACAAGATTGATAATCTTATGGTTGAGTTATGACAGAAGAAATGTTAGTTTCATGTATCTGATTAACAATCCTTTTAGAGCGAATCCTTTTGTATTTTAAGTTGACCAGATAGTTTAGTAGTTACAGCAGAGAAAAGTCCCAACCACATGAAACTTTGTAAGAAGATATGCACTGTAATATTGAGGTCGCGAGTAGCATCCTGCCGGGAAGAAGTGAGTGTTCCAAGCGATGAAAATTAAGACAATTAAAATCGATAAATGTATTTTCTTATGAGGATGAATTTGTAGGTGGATTAAAGCCGAATTGACCCGTGGGATAACCTACGTCATGAGTAGCTGGGACAAGAAGAAACATGCAAAACCTCCACATAGAGAATTCAAGAAGATCCTGGTAATGGTGGGATTATCTCCAAGAATCTCTGCTATGAGACCAGAGCGACTTAAATAACTCTAGTTCCGCACCGTGTTGCCACCAAATCATATTCTTTGGTCATTCAACGCAAACTCTGTCTGTTTGAATGTATACTATAGTTTAAAACATCAACGATGGTACTACTATAAAAACATACCCTCAAATCCAATCTTGTTTAGTAAGGCGTCGTCTATTAAGTAAAAAAGAACGCCTCAAAACTAACTAAGAACTTATTTGTCTTTTATATATATCTTTAATGCCCGATTAGATTGTTAGTCCTTTTGTATACTAAAATTAGTTAGTCATTACCTTTTTTGCAATACACCATTTCTCAAAACGAAAATAACGCCTCAATACATATAGCATGACATCACACCAGCCAACAAGCTCATCCCTCCATAAGCCTGATTCAAAGGGTGCGCAAAATTTCCAACCCGTACTCCCACATACGGCTCCTAGTAGTCTCTGTTCATCCTCGGCTTGCGTAGGCAGTCTAGATACATCTAAGAAGATACACTGGCGAGGTCGCTCATCGAGTAGAGGGCCAGAAAAATAGAGTGGACACATCCAGAAGACCAATGCGTGCATTCTATCTTGAGTGTAGTGTCCCATATGTACTGCGTTTACAGAGTCTGATCTGCCTGAGCAGTTTGGTATGGCAAACTAGGGCAGTTTGTTGGCAGTCATGCTCTGGTACTGATTTTTCTGCAGAAGACTAAGTGTATAGTTTTCTAAACTTGAGCACACTTGTTAGCAACAACCTAACAGCTGCATGCAGGCACCAAGCCTGGACGCAAGGCCATGAATTCATATAACAATACCCCCAGATAGATTATTGTAAAACATATGAATGTTAAATCACTTTGTTATTTTTCTCTCGCTCAATGTTTCATTTTCAGTGCTAACAGACCCACAATAGAGATCTCTAAACTACACTGAAAAGAACACAAAGAGCGTACTGTAGACACTTACAGCAGATAGATAATATTTATACTTAGTCATCCTGACCCTAGAGTTTTTTGCGAGTGCTCTTATGGCTGTGTGTTGTTTTAAATTTATATATGTCTGATGGGTTATGACGCTACTAACCCTCAATTAATGGAAAGGTTCTAATAAATCGGACCTCAGAGGAACAAGACCCTATTGCATGGCGAATCGATCGTCAGCTTAAAGGTATGCACACACTTGATAATCAACACTTACCGATCTGAGACTGCCACAATCACAACGTCTACAGGAGTTTATGGATTTTAAAATCTATATCTCGATACGAATGTCACAATCTCTGTTCGTTACGTTTGTCGATTTTTTTGCAGAGTAACTGCTGGCTCCTTCATTGCATCAAGTCATACAACTCTTCACCTATACACGACTCGATGGTTATTCTATCCTCACCTCCCATAATACTACAAATTTAATGTAAAAGGTTTGTGCCGGACCTTACATTCTATCTAAGTGAAGAGGAAAATGATGACTGTGTCTCTTGAGCTTACTTACCATATTTCTACACTGTTCCAGTTTTTTGCTCGCGCTAAGATCCCCAAACAGTTCTGACATCTAGGGACCACCTCTTCTACTTTGATCAACACATTGCCACACGGAACAAGCCGCAGAAAATAATGATTTAGCATGCAAACACTGAGCAGTACCAACTGATTTACTAATGTACAAATTACTCAACACTCTGAGCACCTGAGAAGCATGCAGTAACGTTATGAAATCAAAAATACGAATAACTAAGAATGTCCTCGCAATACATACCAAAGCGAATATTGCGTTCGTCGTAAAGATTCCTATCAAAGCTTCTACCCCATATTGCGAATAAATCCTCGATAAATTAAAATCTCATTTGAGAATAATATCATCAACTTGGCTTTCATAGTTCTATATTTTATCAAAAGTTCTTCGGAGTGTTAGATCAGTGCTATATTGCTTCAGGGGGCAAATGTAGTCGGAGCAGTCTATCACCTATCCTCTGATATGTCCGTCCATTACTCTCTGTATCACATTAATATGAATCTTCCACATACCCTCCTTCCTTCCTATATATTGTGTTTTAGCTAGTAGGGCTAGTAAGAGGAGTAATTAGTAGAGAATATTCCCACATGGTACCTCCTATCTCAGAGATAGAATCTATATTTGCTACGATATCCCAGCGCGTCACGTCATCTCTTTACGATCTTATGTTTTTCCCTTATCTGGAATCTGCGTCCTCCGGCTCATAATCAGGCGCATGTCTACATATACGAGTCTCTCCCAATCCTTTTTTCTGGAGTGTCGTAATTCCTCTCTATACCTTTGTGCGCGCACAGAGTCAAAGATTTAAAATTACAGATCTCGGTCAATAATTACGATAGACTCTTCGCGCGACTGATGCTCTCCTCTCTCTCTTCTCTCTTCTCGCTTCTCACTTTGCTACTCTTCCTCTCTACTCTCTTCTATCTCTCTCTCTAAATAACACCAGCTGTCATTTATACTATGAGATGATGTGTGTTCCACTCTCATGCGAATAGCGCTGTGCACGCATCAAATCAGTCCCACGTGGCGCCCTGTTAGCTAAGAGTTATAATCCAGCCGAATCTTGTCAGAGCTTATCACTACAGCAGAGCCACGAAGCATTCAGAATATCAGAGACAAAGTGACAAGACATCGATTAAGTAAGGTTGGTACCAGCTGCAATGTGCTAGGTCCAAGGCCAGGGCAAACAACGCCGTCAGAGATAGTGAACAAACTAGTAGCGACCACTGCTGTTTGTATAAACTCCGTGCTCTCGAGAGCTCGCGGTTAAACGACTGCCAAGACTCCTTAATTGGTCAACCTTCGAGCGCTCTGCGGAGCTCTAATGCACTTAATGCGTCTCTGTGTCACTATTCTTGGCTGCAGTTAGCGATCAAACTAGTAACCGAGTCGCAGCAAGCCGGAAGCCTAGTTCAGTTGCGGAGTGCGAAATGAAAACAGAAAGTGCCTGACAACGGGAAGAGAGAACGCGAATTGTAACAGTCGGCGCCGCTGCACCCATGAATGCCGCATGCGTTTTCCAAGAGCGTGCACAATATGACGACTGCACGTCGTCAGGACTTCGCGTAGAGCTCATGAACTTATAATCTATTCTATCCCCTCTGCTGTGTTTTTGAGCAATCGCACACGTGACGTCCACAGGACCATTCACGACATGACCTCCCAACACAGACAGCGCGTAAACCACAAATAAAGAAAAAGGCGGCCCTCTGATCCCCTATATGAGGGACAGTACCATGACGCAGCTAAGCCTCATTTCGGACCGCGCATCATTGCATTCGACTCTCCAGTCCTGTCGCACCTTCGTAGCTTCAACGCGGTCCACTTGCTTATAAGCCCTGTCTCTGCGTGTAACCCGCGCTTTGTGCTTACCCTGAATTAGGTTGCGTACCCGTCTTAGAATTGACTCGCAGAGGCCCACTATCCTACGCAGCCCTTATGGTACCAAGATGCAGTTGAGATTTTTTCACCTCAACATTCTACATGTACCTCATAAGACATTCTAATAAGCAATTCTCACCATATTTTAATTCATATCACATTTCTATTAGGACTCAGACTCATCAATACTTTTTCATTTTAACCAACAACGAGCTGTCTTTAAGACCCTTTGTGTAATGCAATCCTACCTTTTTCGATTTTTAACATTTACAACGATGTTTCTGATCATAGTCTTACCTAAAGCTGTATGTGATATCATGTTGCAGCATCTGGCTTTGTCCTGCAGCTGATGCTCCAGTGTCTGAAATACTGTCTTCAACTACCACGATCCCATCCCCATCTACTTGTCCGTATTCTACTTCCCGCATTACTCAACAAACTAGGAATACGGTAAATACGCAGCAGTCACAAATGTCAAGTAGACACTTCCAACAATAAAATAATAGATGTAATGTGTGTTGTTAAATTTAATTTACAATGAGAGGCGCGAGTTATCAGTTTTGCAGTTTGACACAGGAAGTAGGAGACCTTTTCTATTTTTACGCTGTTCTTGACCATTTTGTGGTACAATCAACTAAATGATAAATTATTATCTGGCACTCATAGAAATCTTCCTAAATATAAGAAAAAATCACATTAGGGTCTCCTTTAAACAATGTTTGCCACTAGCTGGATTCTCCATTTGATTAAACATCTTATTAAATATTACTTGCGTATGTAGAAGGCTCGTGATGTCAGGGTGTAACCATTCCGGACTGATGAGCCCAAGGCACAAGAGAACACAACAAATCATGTTTTTGGGTTGTTATGTTAAGCACTAATATAAACATACTCTTAACAGCATATATAATTACAGCATTTTTAGTTGCAAAAGCAAAAAATGCCATTACTTTAAATCACTTATCTAAAAGCAATAAAAAAACTTTTAGTTGATGTATTTTTCCTTCTTTTCACCAGATCTACATGTAGTCACCTCTCGTTCGACAGACGGTGGACACTGAACTTGCCTACCTGCACACCACTTTTTATGAGTTGTGGCTACTTGCTTTATGATCCAAAAACACTGACTTAACTTTGATTTGACCCTTCATGACTGACTTGACTGAGACTAATGATGGTGAATATGACTTGTATGAAAACCGCAAACAGTTCAAGTAATGCCAAGAGCTAGCAGCAAAACTTTCTATTGGTCTAGTCCTTACATAAGCACAACCCCATTGAAAATGTTTGAAAATGTATGCTCACAATCCAGACCTAGACATACAATTTGCAAGTTTAACCATCATGCTTCTAATGTAAATTTAAATGTAAAGACATTTTTTTACTCTATTTCTGTTGGATCTAGCAAAATATTGTCAATTCAGATACACCAAAATATCTAGATATTCTTTTTGTCAAATTGCCAGCCCTAATGTTACGCCCTACATGCAGAACAAGATTTTCATTTTTGGTTCTCCCTTTATAACTTAAATATACATCTGTCTGGATTAAGCCAGAAGTGTGTATTATCCCTCATCAATCACTACATTGTACCATTGATATATGTGTATCACTTTCTGACGCTCAACAGAATAATCACAATTAAGGATCTACACCAGCCATTACCATTATCATCATGTGGCTTAACAGCACTAAGCCTCGGCCGATCCTGCTCTACGTCTGTTGGTGACACAAATTATATTATATGGCTGTGGTCATCTCTTGTAAGCCTTTGAGGCAACGCTAATGCTACATGGTAAGGACTGTGCAAGTGTAACGTAATGGTTAAAAGCTAACAATTGTCTATTGTTATGATTTGGCTTCTTATTTCTAGGATCGTTTGCTGCAATTTGATCAATCTTTTTGTTTCCATAAGTGCTTTTCCACTACTTAATCCATCTCTGTTGTCTCAGCTAAGATATTCACAAATATAAACCCAGGTGAATGACCACAATTAAATCAATTCTCTGCTTCTGCTTTCTAAAAATCATTCACTCATAAGTAAATTGTGATTTGTAGTTTTTAGGTGCTGATATAAGTCCTCCATGGCGTTAAATCAAATACTTATATTGTACTGTATATCGATAATCCCAATTACAAGGAGACGAGTGTTACCATAGAGTGTTATGTTTGGAATGGCAGGCAATGTGAGAAAAACACGGATTCTGATATAATATAGGTGCATCTTTCAGCTAAGTGGCCCTTCTGATGGACCTAAGGTTTTTATCCAATCTTTACATCGGATAATCAGCCTGTAGGTTTTTACCCGTCGCACTCTGTAACCAATAGTTAAATGCTGTGCCCATAAAAATCCATGCTGATCTATATGTTGGCACTGGCCATGGAGAACACGTGAATATTCACATGTTGTGTGCCTTCGCTGCCGGCCTGAGCAGACTCTCTCGAACGCCCACTCCTCTCTAGTCACTTACTGGTCCTCTCTGTTTTCTACAGATATCTATTACAAAGCTTGCTGCTGACGTTCAAAACGTGTCGCATCTTGATGAGAGCTTGCACCTGCCCCTCCCTCCCTCCCGCCTACCTCCATTGAAGAAGAGCGAGGAGAACCACGGCACGCGCAGTGCTTTGCAGCTCACCGCTCACATACAGACATATGCTACGCAAAAAGCGCGAGATACGTCGTTTCCCCCCATTGTACTGCGGAATCCCAGACAGCCGCCACAGAGACACGGGCCTCCATTTGGGCTAATATTACTGCTAAATCACGCGCTCGATCTTGACACGCGTGCTTGGAACGGGACTGTTGACGCTGCGTTATTCACGTGCGTAACGCTTGAATGGAATCCTAGTTTCTAACGAGGGTTCCAGTTGAAGACGTGCGACATACTCCGGGTGAAAATGTGTGTCAGAAGATGGTGAGGTGGAGGAAGAGAACGGATGCCCTGCCTGCCGCTCAATGCGCATCTTCACTTGCGCTTCTCAGAGCGTACAGCACCTTGGATAGCCTCGACGCTTTTTTCATGTGTGCAAGGCCAACAGTTGAGGAGACACAATACGCATAGGAGCCCACCAGACGTGCTTACTAAAGAAAGGCTCCTGCCCTCGTTAAAAGAGGGTTTGTCGAACAAAGGGTTCCCCCATTGTGTTCCGGGCGGAAATGCCAAAAATAGTTCAGACTGTTGACAATGGTCTTTAACTAAAGTGTGATTTAGGTTTGTCAGCACCGCACACTGTATGAACAATATGTTTGGTTAGTGTCCAGGTGTGTCTGGAGTAGCTGCGCAGCTGGTTCTGTTCAGTCGGGATCGGAGATCTGCAGTAGACCTTGATTGAGAGCGTCACTATAATAGTAAACTTGCGCCACGTTGGGTCCTGCGGAAGCCGGCGGCACAGGCAGTACTATCTAAACAGCACCGGGCCGGGGCGTGCCGAATCTGAGAATGGACTGCTTTATTTCATAATACTCTTTCGGTTGCCACGCGGGGCTTTGTCTCGTCGGACAAGGCGCGCTGGACGCGGAGGTGATGTGAAACCCGCACTATGACACCCTAGACACCCCACCCACTCCTCACCGCACCTCGACACTATTTCTTGTTCACGTGGCGACGCACGTTTTCAATCTCTCCCAATAGAGACATGCACGCGCTCTGTGTCCAATGCGCGTGCGCACGTGGTGTTTAACATTGGCACATTTAATAGCATCTGAAAGAGTGTCATTCAGTACTGCGACAGTTAATGTATACGCAGGAAGCAACAGTATGAAAAATGCTAATTAGCACAGGAGCAAATCAAAGTGCAGCCTCACCTGCTCAACAAGACACAAAGCACTGCCTACTTTCATTTCAAGTGTCTTATACTGTCATTAGACCATAAAGCTGTGGGAACCCGCACAATTCGACACACTTACCTGTGTTGATGGAAAAGGCTAGTCAAGATGGCTGATTTTTTTATATAAAGCCACGTGGGCTGAAATTTGGGCCCTATGGACTCAAAAACAGTAATTTGTTTTTTATAGCTAAATCCTGAGTCAAACCAAGAACAAATGCAAGTCAAACATGACCTACAGCTTACATCGATTAACCGAAAGAATACTAGCTCACCAACAAACAGACAACAACATACAACGCAATCCCAAATGACTAAAACAACAATCAAAAGATCTATATTTTAGCATTGTTAAAACTTAGCCGTGAATCTGCTTAGTAGGCACTGACAACCAAGCTTAGAAGGCTGGGCTTAATGATGTATCTAATAAAAAATAAGCTGCTCATAATTGTACATCATGGCCAGACAAAAGAAACTTGGAAATTGAACCCAAGAAAAAATGCAGATGTTAACTTTTAAATGATCAATTGGGTTTATGCAATTAGGAAACCATTGAGATACTGAGCGCACTATTGTCGATTTGGGATTTTGATTTGTGTAATGTTTACATGAAACTGGGCCTGAGGCCAATACTCACGGCATATGATTCTAAGAAGGCAGGCTATCAAGTGAAACAAGACGACTAATATGAAACACGGTCTTCGCCCTTCATTAAAAATGTGAATCCTATAGAAATATTGAATTGTAAACTTGCTGGCGTTCTTCTACAACACTTGCACTGAGAACAGACACCAATACAGATTAGATTTCAATGGCCAGAGTGATGGCCTCAGTTGCTGATTGCTGGACATAAAGCTGCGTATCGATTCTTGAAAAGCGCAATTACACTTCTTCTGGCGCAGTCTCGCCTTTAAAAAACCCACATATGAACAGCGTGAAGAAAACATGTGAATCTGTGTCTTTAGTGTGATACGCGCCGAGTGACCTTGAGCAGTGGATGCAGTACTGTACAAGAAGGGGGTTGTATTTGTCTGACAGCTGTGTGATCATGAACCAGTGGCAGCTCACAGGGCCCGCAGCGGTGAACCGGGCAGAACCCAGAGTCATGCGAAGCCGTAGCCACGGAGCTGCGGGAGCCTCATCCTCTCGCTCTAGCGCACTGCCACGGTTCGGACGCAGACGGCGACGGGACGGAGCCTATGAGGAGGGTGGCTGGGATAGCCTAGGCTGGTGGATATTTTTTTTCTTTTTATTTATTTGCTAAGTTATTTATCCACTAACAAACTCGGGATTAAGATTAAACAGATGCTTAGTTCTTGACAACACAGAGTTTGGCATTTGACATGACAGTAGGACTTCACTAGTTTTGGACCAGGTTTTTGAATTATTCCATTTTAGATTTATTTTTTTTTATATTTTTTGCTTAATTTTTTTAATTTTTTTTTTTTTTTTTCTTACTTTTATTTTACTTTATATATCATTATCTTTTTTTTTTTTTTTTTTTTTTTTTTTTTTTTTGTTTTTTTTTAGTATCCGGAGTTGCGATCGTGAGAGAGTTTAATATTATGGATTTTGTTATTCATTGATATGCTTCAGCAACTCTCGACTTCTTTCAACTTTCACACTTTGTCTATATAGTCACTATTCTTCAGGTTAGTATTATCAGACCTATTTAATCTTTATATATTTATTTTATGATCACTATATCTGTGTTTGTTTCTCTTCCTAACTAAGTAAAAGTTAATTATCTATCAGCTCAGTTTGCATCATTTGCATAGATACTTTTGCTTATTCACAATATCTACATTTGAACTTTCTTTACATTATTGATCTTACAGTATGTTGATTCTTTGATACACAGTATATATATGCTCATTCTTAATTCTATACTATAAACAACAGCAGAGCCTAAATCTTTTCTGCATGCCCAAAATAGCAAAGTTTTTTTCTCTTGCCTGTTGAATAACAATGTCTAGGCCAAACTCTATGTATTTTTGATATTTAAACATGAATGTCTTTTATTAGAAGTCTATGAAACTTCACCGTTTTACACAAATTAAACCCCAAAATTATAGGCTCCACTTTTTGGGCACCACTGAGGATAAGTATTTTTTAACCATGTGACGCAGAGTTTATGCGTAGGTCACCACTATATAGTTACTTTAACATTGTTTGTGGCTAAATTTATCACTAAATATTTATCACATTAGACACAGTTGCTCCAAGTCCTTAGGATCACAGTCCGCTAGTTGCACAAAACGTTGCAGAGAATAAGTGAAAATGTCAATTCAGAATTTTCTTTTTTCATAATAATTCTATAATTACTGACTATGTATTTTTTCATGTTCGAAATATTTATAGGTTTTCATGTGCACCTACTTAACTTTTGATTGATTGTAGTCAAAAAGCTTTGGCTCCAGATGAAGCTAAAATATGGGGCAGAAATAACCTAGAGGGGAGTAAACAGAAATAAACATCCTGGATCTAAACCAAGACAACGATCCGGACTAAAAGAATGTCATAATATCAGCTCGAATACGCAGGATCAAGCACAACACATTCAAGGAACAAATCATTGCTAAATTACAAATGAACAGATTAAACGAAGGAATGTGGTATTTTTAGTTTATTATATATTAGTTATCTAACTCCTGAAGTAAACGTTTGTTCTTGGTCGGACTGGTTCATTCTTTATGTCTGTATAGAGCAACCAGGCATAACTTTTTTGCTTAGTCCTACCTTAGTCTGGGAAGAATTTTTTGTGTTACTTTGCACCTCCACAACTTCTAACATGTCACTGTCCTGTGAGTATTTAATGTGTACACTGTTTACTGTTTGATGATTTGTCAATCATAAAGGTTAAAGACATGTCAAGAGAAATTTTTAACACAGCCAAATCAGGACAGCAGATGCCAGGCTCCACTGTTATTAGTACTCTTCTATTCTTTTCCTGTTTTCTTCTTTAAGAATTTTATGAAATATTAATTGCAATACTAATTACACATTTATTAATTAATCTAAAGTTTTCTTTTGGGTATCTTAAATACTTGTTTCCAATATTGAGTTCTTTTATCGTGTGGATCTTAAAGACTTTAAAAGCATGAGTTTAAAAATTTCTGTGGTACTGTCAAGTGGGCTTAAGCTTGTTTCTGAACTCAAATAAAACCAAGACTTTAAAAACAGGACAACCAAAACTTACAATTCAAGTTTCCACAGACTACTTTTAGTTTCGGCAGTGAGTCAGACAGCGTGTAGGCTTCGAATGCCAAAGCATTGATAGTTAATAGTATAACATCACATGAGATTATTATGTAACTTGCAATAATTTTTATTAGCATAATGTTATTAATTATTCTATGGAAATTATCTGTATGATTTCATCTATATTTCCTTCTTTCTATACTCTTGCATACTTTAGTTGATATATGACATTACTTATTTTATATATTTCTATTATTATTATGTTTCTCATTATGTTATTTCTTATTTTTAGTCCTGATTCCATATGTCAGAGCCCGAGGGGCCTTTGGGGGCCCCCCAAAAAAAGGGGGGAACCTTTTTCTTTTTTATCAGGGGAGTCGCGATCGCAGAGCAGATCGGTGGCTATGCGAGGCTTTTTTTTTGGTTTTATTCTGCATCTTGTGTTATCGTTAGCGCGTTCGGAGTGGATTGGCAGCAGAAACGATCCACGGTTTTATTCTCCGCAGGCCGTATGACAAAAACATGATCAAGTGCTTGGACATTACTCTAATTGTTGATGGTGATGTTACGTGCAGTGGAGATTTCAGTCTTTACGCACAAACCACTGACGCCAGGCTGATCAACGACTTGTTTACAACCCAATTCATTTTTTTTTGTTTTATTTCGTTTTTTTTGTTTATATGAGAAGCATTCTATCCTCAGATGTTAAGATATCTATTTTATACGCTGCGGAATAACGTATATAGCGATAAGTAAAAGGTGAAAAGGCTGTTGAGGTGGGTGGAGAGCAGCGTATTCTAGTGAATGTTTGACAGGCGAGACAGCACACATTGTTAATCTGATGTCACAGTCTGGAAATGACATGCCTTTGCACTAACATAGTCAGTCATGCTGACTTTTTTTAAGAGACACTTGGTGATAGACCTTTATGAGTTATTAAGAATGCTGTCTGAAGACAAAACTGGCACTGTAGTTGACACATACATATCAGCCAACGAAATAACAACTAGTTGCCTTTATGTGAATCTTAGTCTCATTATCTAGAGATCGTTGATGTCAAATTGGCCTTTTTTTCACAACAATGACCATTGTTGTTCTTTGAATACATTGACTCTGTACCCAACTGAAAACATGACAGAGTAGTAGCTTCGAACACAGAAGGCAAGTTTTTATGCTAATGAAATACTGACAACACTTTTTTTTTCATTTTAGTGCGTCAGCATGCTCATGACCCACATCTGCAAAACATGACACCATTCCACCCTAATCTGAAGAAACTAAGAAAAGGCATGTAATGTGGTTTCTTCACACTTCCATACATTTGCGTCTAAATACAGATCACATTAAGCAAGAAAGATGCACACAGCGCTGAATATAATACTGATTACTCTCACATTTTTGTTACTACCAGCACTTACTGCACCCACCACAAGAGACACACAACACCATTCTTTAAGTTTCACGATGGTCGTATTTATTAAATAAAGATTAATACTTTATTACGGCCAACACTGTGCCCCTTTCTAATTATATCTTGTATGTGCCGTTGTGCAGTTGTTTAGAGATATTGGATTTGTGTGTTAGCTTTTAACAGAATGCGACCAAATTGCAATTCAACTCAATAAGTCATAACTAGAAGGAACATGTTTTACAATAGGACAGTTCTCATCAGTTTATTGTCGTATGGACGAAAACACCACCATAGACAAGCATTGGTTGAATGATTAGAGTTACTTGACCGCAGTTGATTGCAAAGCCTTGTAATTAATCTATTTTCATTCATGTGCATCAGCAACAGCACAAAACAACAAGTGCTGACAAGATCTAATACCAATCCATACTTTCTCGATCTATGACAGCGGTTTTGTAAACAAGAGAAAACAAATGCGTGCTTTACTGTTGAACGTTTAATTAAGCAATGCGAAGTAGAATAGCAGCATATACAAGTAGCTCTATGTCACGTAAGTAACACAGCAGTAACAGCATATAACTAAGCATGTATTTTTAGTAACCTCTCTGTATTGAGACGTGCGGTCTTCTTGCGGCCCACCTGTGCCTCTGTCCTCTCTCTTCCTCCATTACTGCTTCTTTGATCAACTGGAGAGAGAGAATGGCTCAGCATGAGACAGACACGAGCTGAAATGGCTGCCATAGTTGATATCAATGCAGAGCGGCTATATACTCAATGAAACCCGACGAACCCCAAGCCAAGCTAATATAGGACAAGCTCTATAGAATAATTTAGTTTCACGAGCAGAAGTTTGATGGCGGACGCGCTTAAATTACTTCAAGCCATTAGGGAGCTTATTCAAGAACATTATCATCTTCCTTATTGTAAGCATCTGGCCAGTCCCCAGACCACAAAAGCAGATATTAGGTTGAAGATAATAGGTTCATCATTGATTATGCTTTGCTTTAGTAAGAATGCACACTTTCTTCTTTTCCAACTGTTTGTAGAATGACAACACCAGCACATGAATCAGCATAGTTACGGATATAGGAATTAATTTAAGTAATATCACCACCGATGTCTAGTTACCTCCAATACAGAAAACTACATGTGAGTTCTTTGAACAACGCAATTCACATCTTTCCATAGGAGCAAAATTTCCAAACGTACAGTGAATCAAATCTACCAACTTGAAGGTGTATTAAATGTCTATAGAGTAGTATGTTCTTTAAATACTAGGCCCTGCACAACTATCCAGCAATAGGCTAGATAGGACATGAACTCATTTCCAACTCTTTCCGACATGCATTACTTTGTCTGCCGTTCAACTGATTCTAAAATGCGTATTTTTACAGACAGCCAAGTGAACATGGAGTGAACCACCAAGCACAGCCAATAGCAGCACTAGCTTCCGGCTATCTATCATGATAAAGAAAATTAAAACTATTCAGACCAGACATACGTAATCATGTTTTTGTTCAAAAGGCTTATATATAAAAAGCAGGTATTTTGTGATATAATGTGGATTTTAGTTGCTTATATTCTAATCAATTGAAATTATGTTATCATTGTAAATATATGTTTGTTTTGTATATATCTTTAATATTATCTATCAGTGGTCTTTGTGTGTTATCTATTATATCTTTAATTTTGTTGTCACATATTGGCTGTACAGGATATTCTTTATTTACTGAATCAGCATCATCTTATACCTAATCACTGCTCTATTTTCCTAATCACACAGACAGCATGTAAAGACGCTATCCCTGCCCCTAAGTCCTGCATTAAGTTCGCTCGACTCAACATAAATGCACGTTGACTCCGGGACGACACCGCTGGTGCTCAGGTGCACGACACAAAGCCAGTCTTGATGTAAACTGTGGAGGAGTATGATCTGTCAACACAGCGCTTTAGGCAGTAGTTTCCACAGTGCACCGCTGGGAGGAGGTAAAAGTATACGTGCTGCAGCTCAGATTGACTGGGGCACGCACGCAGGAAGCATGGCCCTCCGCAATGCCGCCACCAAAAACACCATATGAAAAAGACGGAGAGAGAGGGAGAAAAGAGATAGAGAGGGAGAGTAGGAGGAGAGAGAGAGAGTGCAGTGTTTTGGACTTTTTTGCACCGGTTCAGAAGTGATGCAGCAAAGAGGCACTTACATTATCGTTCTAATCTTCATCTTATGAGGTGTGTGGTTTGGGCTGATGGGCAGTGCTGGCTGGCTCTTTATGTTGCCCTCACATCATGTTGGCTTCAGATGGTACAAAGTTGTGCAGAGGCTCAGCTTGTTATGTGTATAGTTAGATCATAAAATAGTTGAAAGTTTATGTGTGATAGTAAAGGTAGAGCTGATTTGCATCAAAATAGTCACAAATTCCTTGTCATTCTGGAATTTGTGACATCAGTGTGGATTGCTTATCGTGATCTCAAACACCTGCTGTCAAACTAACTAACTAATCCCGCTGCCCTCCTTTACCAATTTTTTCTCGGACCAAGTGTAGCTATCCCTTTAGCAGAGAAATCCATGGCATATCCATTGCATCGACAAAGGATTATGTACAGGACCACCAACAACCCAAGCTTATATCGACTTGAAATAATGTGCTATTACTATTTCTTTTAAGTGCCTAGACACTATTTCAGGTTCAATATCAATAAGACTTTTTGAGGACAAATAATTGAACAGTGTTGTATATATCATATTAGTGGATGTTGATTCGATGGGCAAGCCAAATCAAAGAAAAATGTCGGGTGTGTACTCTGTAATATACTGCTTATTACCACCAATTTGTTTATTTAAATGTGTTTGGTGTCAACAACCTTGTTGATTTGTCTTTGAGTCGCTATGATTTTCCTCTTAGTGCTTGAAGATTTTAGAATGGTGACAAAGACACAAAATTCAGTCTGGTCTCTACATAGATGCAGTATACAGTGTGACTCTTAGCGTACTAGCTGCTTCTGCCATTCTTTTATTTATCATGGGCCAAACAAGCATGCTCATTTGATACAGCGTAATCTGTGCATGTCTCTCATGTGGCTCTATCGGATTCCTTCACATACAGTTTAACAAACGGTCTGTGATTTCCCACTATACATCTCCTCCTCTCTGACATATCTATGAGCTCATATATGTATGACTCGTGTCTGAACAGCACTTCCATGTCTCTGCCCCCTTATGCACAATGTTCTTTTGACTCGTGTTGTCGATCGGTAACTCCCACTCCCCCAGCCCCAATAACCTTCGCTTTGAGTCTGCCCCCCTCGTCTCTCTCTAATACTCACTTGCACTGTTAAAGGCTCCACCACCATGTCATGTTTTGTTCACAATCTTATTACATGTACATCCCAACTCTACAGACTCAGCATTTTATAGTATTGGGTTGTTTATCAGAAGAGATCCAATGGGACCCATATACAGCTATCGTCTCATATAAGGCTGTCTTCTGTGCATCTCTGTTGACTTTCGTTCTTCTTTACAACAGTTAAATGAAGTCATGTTTCCATAGACAAAGGCTTACATACATCCAATATACTTTCAAATGACATGTAATCGATGACAGTGACACAATAGAAAGCATGGTCTTCTTGCGCACAACATAATAATAACATCGTGCTGTTACTTGAGCTGACATGCGTGTTCATAAAAAGAACTCTCGAGTGGCCCTCCTCTTGCTTGTTCCATACAAAATGATCCCCTCAGAGCTTTGTTATACGTTATTCATAGCTACAAAAAGTATCTGGTTTATCTAAGTCCTGTGTATCTATCTATCTCAGTTCATCACATATAATTAGTGGGTTTCTAGTTCTGGCTTAAAAGTCTCAAAAACTTAAAAATCAGTATATTGTTACTGGCAACTGACGTTTCATCACTCAAGCCATCAGAAGCAGCTTAATCATATCACTCAATAACAACAATGTAAACTTATCTTTCAGTTCATAAACTTACATATATGGATTAGTATTAGTTATTATCATTCAGTCAGCTTACTCATGAATCTATCAAGCGCTAGATTTCACTACTTCTAACAGAACTAAACAGAAGTCTGCCTATGAAAAGTAGCGGGCCGAATCAGAGTAAACTCTACAACACACGACTCCTTCTTCTGGGTCCAGCTATTGAACATGACCTGAAAAGTGAAATTTTATAATCAACANATATAAAATTTATTACTATTTTACTATTACTTCATGTAGTCACGGACCTGAACATACTGCTATGTTCCGTTATATCTTTTCCAGCTATATTTATAATTTTTTCTTAGTATTTTTTTTTATCTTCCTTTTAATTTGGTCTAATATAATATCTTTTTGGCCTTAGTTATTAAATGCGATTTATAAATAATTAATCTATTCTGTTATATATACTATTAAGTAATTTATAGTTTCTTAATACTACTAAAGTAATAATATTTAAATAATTATCTATTATATTCTTATCCTATTTAAACTATGTTTAATCATTTAATTTTTAATTATACTCAACAATAATTTTGTTATATTTTATTTAATTATTATTATTTTTATTTTAATATTTTATTAAATTTATTTTATAATTTATATTTATGTCATTTACTACATCTTCGTTTATTATATAAGTTTGCTTATACTGTTGTGGGTTTATATTAATCATTATTTTTGTTTTTTATGTTTACCTTATTATTAATTTTCTTACGTCTTTATATTTAATATATTTCAATATTATAAGTACTTTATCTTTGCTATGCTTTTTTAATATTTAACTATTAATTATAAATATTGTTTAAGATATATATTAAAATACGTAGTATAATTTTTTTATATTTTTGTCTCTATATTTACGATCATCTTTATCTATTGTATATATAAAATTTCTACTATATTAGCTTGTTTAGATTTCTGGGAGTCTTATATCGAAATTATATGTATCTGATTGTTTAATTACTATATCATTTTAATATTTTACGATTGACAATATATTTAATATATATATCGATTTTTCTATCCTATACTATTAACTTAAATTTGAGTTTGTCTATTTTTGATATTTAAATTATGCTAAACTAACTATCTAATACTTATTAACTTAATTAAATCTTTTAATTAATTTATTTTGATTTTACAACTATACAGATTATCATTATAATTATTAAAGTCTATTATATAATTAAAATTAATTTGTTACGTTATGCTTTCGTTTTATTATTCTATTTTTATTAAATAATATGTTATATAATGAGTTATTTAAGATTTATATTTTTTTAATTAATAATTGTTCTTTTTTTATATAAGTATATGTAGTTATATTGACTGTGTGAGCTAGTATTTTTTAATTAATATATTTATTTAAATTATATATGTTATATATACATGATTATAAATGTTTTTCAGCGTCGTTTGTACGTGCTTATATTATTTATTAATCTTGAAAGTTTTAAACTTTATTAATAATTTTATTTGAATATATAAGTTTTTTAAGTTTTATATTATATAAAAACATATTTCTATATTTTTTTTTACAATTTATTCATTCCTGTTAATGTATATTTCATATTTCTATCATAATTTTACTTAATTCTTATGTACTGAATCTCGCATCTTCTAGTGATTTTTTTGGATATTATAGTTCTATCTAACATATGATTACTCTTATATATTATTTATAAACTATTAACTGTTACATTGATTTTACATATACTTACGTTTTCAAAAATAATTTTATATACCGTATTATTGATGACTTTACTTATTACTTTAATACCCTAATGCTTTTAAGCTTCTACATAAAAAGTAAAATAATGTACAAAAAATATATTCATTTGTTGAAATGTCCTTTGCTGGTCGACCTGAGGCTACAGTGTGAGGCAGAGTGATCTACATTAATCATGACAAACAACAAGCAACCTAGCTCCTGTTTCATTTGTGCCTTTAGCAAAGCAATGGACACGTTAGATTAATGACTGTTCAAGGCAGGCAAGTGCACAGCCGTCAGTGTGTAAGGGACAAGCTGCAAACAACAATGTGTTCAGTGTTAGAATCGAAATACATAACATACAAAAAGTAATTTAGGGCAAGTGTAATACATTTTTACAACCAATGGATAAAAAAATGCTGTTTGATTACACGGCATTAGGCAACACACCAACATATAAAGCAAAGTGAAGACTCTTATTCATGCAACAATCGAGGTCAGGCAATCTCACAATCATTTTTCCTACCTATGCAAATACCAAGGTGACGAAAATCCATTTAGCAGCAGTTCACGTGAACAGCAATGTGCTCCCTAGTGACAAGTGACACAGGATCAGCTTCCAGAACTTTCTACCATGTGGAGTTTGCATGTTCTCCCAGTGTGTATATTATCTCTGGGTGCTTCGGTTTCCTAACCTGACCAGTTAGAAGGATTCTCGTGATCGTGGGACCCCAGCTGATTGGTTTGCAGTCCGAATCACTTGAGGCACTGAATCAAGCAAATAAGATGATAGGTGCAGTGTTTACAGCAGAGCAAGAGAGCAGAGATTGGATCCCACTTGTAAATATCCCCTTCTACAGAGAAATGCACACCTACCACGACATTACACTTTCATATTAGTAAAATTATGCAATATGTATTCTAATCATTAACCCCCAAGCGATCCACTTCTAATTAACATTGCCCAAAATGCCTAAATGTACATCTAAAAAATGTAAATTTGCTCAACCAAAACCGTATGGTTTTTTTTTCATATACTACAGACTACGCAAAAAAGACGTGAAAATTCATTAGACCACTGAAAGTCTCCAAATTTCATAAACTCCCACTTTCTTTCTTTCAGTGGGGATGTTCCAGATGGATAATGTGGAAAATCTCAAAATGGAGTTCAACATGTATTCATTTGGAGTGGTCCAGTTTACAGGTTTCCCTAACACTAAAAAAAATGTCCTATAGCAACTTTTCCTCTGTGCCTAAAGAGTAATCCTGCTTTCTGTTTTCTTGTAGAAATTGTTGTAGAAATTTTTATTAGTTTTCACTTAATTTTTTCTAAAGTAAAAGTAAAACATGTTTACCAAACTAACCCGACTTACCCCGGGCTCACACTGCCTCCAGATCCAGATCCGGATCCGTCTGGGTCCGGTTGTCACTCACACTGCAACCAGAATATGCATGTGTATGTACGCACTCAGTTGGCCTCGTGAGATCACGAGTTCACGGGGATTCAAGCTCAACTTAGGAGTTTCAGGGGAGTTTACGCGATCTCTGGCACATGTGTATGTAAACAAAGAACACACGCGCCGAGTTTGGGCTTGTTCACGTCACTTCATTTTCTGTTGGATTTTTCGCCGCACAGTGAGTAAGTACGGACATTTATTTATATCCTGTGTGTTCAATAGTCGTGCATATGTCGAGCATTTTGACGTATTTGTTGTAGTAAACCACCAGATTCTCTTCACCTGCGCTCACTTGGTTTCCTGTTTGTCGTGTCTTGTTTTCACACTTCACCAAAAAGGCTGCGGATGGCTCCGGCAGTCCGGAAAAAGTTCCTTCCAACGAAAGCGATCCGGACGTACGGAGCACATCCGCGTGGATCTCCGGACCAGTCCAGTACACAGTTGGTGTGAGCCAGGGGTTAAGAAGTCTGTGGAGTGCAGACACAATGCAGATTAATGAACAATTTGTATTTTGTGATTAAAAGAGTTGACAATTGACAAAACTCTAGCTAGTGTAATAGAATCGCGCCGAGAGCGCACTCTCGGCAGATACATTCGAACCATGACCTACTCAAGATAATTCCTCCTGCGTAATCTCGTTTATAAACGTGGTAATTTATGGTGGCTAACACATATATACATTACATTTGAGCTCCTCTCGAATTATATCTCCCGATTGTACCGATAAGTATACAATCTGACGCAGTGGGTGGTAGCCGACTCTTATACATTTGCACTCCGAGCACATGTGCGTGAAGAGTTGATGTGCCGTATCACTCTGGTTCCGGACATTCGAGAGGAGAATGACTCATCTAGTTGACATTCTACTATTCGTCAGTGTTCTCTGATCACTTAGGTTTCATGCACCACTTGGTTCACATCCAAAGCGCCGCATAGTGTGATTACGTGCATAAAACACAGTCACTATACGAGTCAAGCTTATTTAATACAATGAGCTCAATGCTCTATAGTTAGCACCCTTTCCTGGCGCATAGTCCACTGCGCTCTAGCGTGATCACAGCCTTGCAACATATTGAGCGCGCCTTATT
Source organism: Mugilogobius chulae (assembly GCA_038363315.1). Taxonomy (NCBI): domain Eukaryota; kingdom Metazoa; phylum Chordata; class Actinopteri; order Gobiiformes; family Gobiidae; genus Mugilogobius; species Mugilogobius chulae. The sequence continues at coordinate 27,045,463 of CM076405.1, read as the reverse complement.
TATAAACGAAAACACCCTATATTGTGATGAATTTATCTTCCTCCATTCTGACCAACATATAAAAGACTTCCATTATATGTGCTAACAAGCGCAGTTTTTCATTTTGATTGCGGAACTATTGCAACCCTGCGCGCGTCGAAATACACTAGCAGGCTTACAATGAATACACTCATTTTATATGCATTGTTAATCAGGTAACACTACACTCATTGTTAGATCGATTGTTAACACAAAGCCAAAGAATTTGGCGGGTCAAAAACAAGCGTATAAAATGAAACAGGTCTCGCTGACTTCCCTGTTCGTAGTAAAGTTCTGCAGCTGAATAAGCCGTACCGCAGACCCTCTCACATTGTAAAATATTAACTTTATGAGCTAAGGACTGTCCTACAGATCATTTTGAGATCTAATTATGTGTGTGATTAGGATCTGGAAAGTGTCTTACTGATACAATTGGTGCTTGTAGCGCTTGCTGCTTGTTGTCTATACCCTCCATGCAGTTCAGTCTCATGAGTTTTCTGGATGTCAGTCTCCCTACAGAAAGCCAAAATAAAACATCGAAGCATGTCATCTCTGGGCCGGCGTTCCCAGTCGGGAGCAGAATATGGTGGTTTATTGTGTGCTCGAATGGACGAGTTCCTATTTCTCTGAGATCAATACTGGTGTATCAGTAGTTTAATCTCAAAGTCGCTGCATGTTGTCGGGTAGGTACAGAAGAATAGTACAATCAAACATGCAATACGCCGATTTAATAGCTAGAACATATAGATGTAGTAGCAAACTAAGCATGCAATTGATATAAACCACTGTTTGCTAATAGGGTTTAAACAACTCAGAAAAGTAGAATATATACTAACACACGCAAGTAGGTGCTACTTTAAAGACAGTATAATCGTTCTTTTGTTAAATATAGTCTCAGCAGTATTGTTTCATATTGTGATGGTTATTCTTTTATGGTCGACTAATGGAAGGTATATCATGTGACCTCAGCGCACCATGAAAAAATAACATTTAATTAGATAAAGAGTTGCCTTTGAGTGAACTAATGTCTTTATATCGATAATAAGTTCTATAGTGTCTGATCTAGTGAATACAATATCTGCTCAAACATCAGCTGGCTCTATAACCTCACATTCATCTCGTTATCAGTTATGGGCTCTCGTATTCAGCATTTCATGTTTTTAGAGAATACGTGAACTTCAACCTATTTCAATAAACACAAAGCAGTATGCGGGACCACACATGAACAGGCTCATAGCAGTGGACCGCGTCAGCACAAACTGCGACACTAGAGCAAACTGCAAATGAGGCCGGCTCCAAATGAAAGCAGCTCTCCTGGGTCTGTCCGCTCTATAGGGACAGAGGGCCGCACCTTTTTTATTTGTGTCTACGCCTTCTGTGTGTCGAGCTGAGCTAACTTTTGAGTCTTTTATAAAATCGTGTATCATATTCTGATCCTCTGGTAGTGCTCATTATGATTATGTCTCATATACTCATTAAAGATACAGTATATGATCTTATTTATGCTTTTCTGTTTATATGTTGCACATTAGCACACCGCAGCAAGTTCCTAGTCTGTGAATTCTGTTTGTCTCACTGACATGGCAATTAAAATTCTTTTCTGATTCTGATTCTGATGTTGCGCGATGAAATATTTGAAAGGTAAATTCACAAATTTTTGAACTTGATTTTGAAGTAATGTAACATGACTGTTCAACTTTTTTTCGGGGATAGTAATAATTATAACAGATCCTATATTCTTTAACAACAATAGCGCATCAGACACTGCTTTGTCGACAGGTCGTTACTTGTGCTGAACAACTGGCTTTCTATTCTCCTCAGCTGCGGCTTTGTTTTACCTAAGATCCGCGTCATCACAATGATATACAGGCCGCGCGCTGACAAATAGCAAGTTTCGAGAAGTTCTCTCTTTGCCTTATGTATTCTTGCTCTCTCGTCTCATACAATATTATCTCACTCCGGAGTAGTAACTATGGTGCTTTACTTGTGCGTCGACATGAGGACAACGTTATAATTCTCTCCACAAAACTTTTGTGAGATTACTATGGTGAATTACTCCATTCTTAGCGTTGGCCTATTATAAGACTCCGCAAAGATAGCCCGGGGTAACCAATAGGGTCCTAGCATTACCACAGCAGCAAGTCCTCTTCGCTGTTTCGGCATACCTGGGGTTTCAGTAACATATAGACACAGAGACAGCAGCTATCAGCAGTTCAGTGTGCTACACTTAATTACAGTGATTGGCTCTCCTGTCCCCGCCTTTTCTAATTCCTATTGTCATTCGTTCCACAATATGTGTGTGACGATGTGAATCCTTTAGCCTTGATTTTTCACATTCCATGACGTGGTGCTAGTACTAAAACCATCTAGATGATTGCTTCCCGTGACTCTGTCTAGCTCTCTCTTGTCTATACACAATGTCAAACGATGCGTACAATTCATATCCCAATTTCTCATAACAAGACGAGCTCAGGGTGACTACCATGATGAGTGCTCTAATATGAGAAAAATAACAGTAGGCGGGCCCTAACCGAGAATGTGACCCAACCAGTGGAACCCCAACTCCTCAAGGTGATACTAGAACTATAAGAACTCAGTCTCTCGCTGATAGACTTTGCGAGAGAGAGAAACAGAGGCAGAGAGTGAGGTACAGAGAGAGAGAATGGAGAGAGCACGGAACGAGAGATTTCGAGAATGAGAGACGAGAGCGAGAGAATGATCGGCGCGGTTCCTCGTGCCGTCTAAAGCCGGCATATGAGATCTGTCCATTTTGTATGAAACTTTGCTTGTGCGCGACTCTACAGTAGAGGAATAGCCAATCAGAAAAGATTGAAGCTGTTATGAGAGCTGCCTGTTGAGCGGAGGAGCAGCTCCGGGAGAAGGGAAAAACATAAATGAGACGACGCTGGGATTGATAAAACACTCTGAAAATTGATTGATATTTTTTATCCCCCCCCACATAATACAAGATAAAAGCAGAAGGAGGGATGGGGAAAATATAAGCAGAGAGGGGGACGGACAATCCAGAGGTAGGGAAAATCCCTCCCATCCCCCCCAGCAAATCGCACCCTGGTCCTGACCCTCCGAGGATTTAAAAACACTATGAAGCCAATTACCAGTGCTTATCCTCCGTACATGGACTTTAGACATGAATTATCGCACAATGGCTGTTGAAGTGTAGACTTTCTAATGAAGACAATAATGCTTTTTGATGCAGACTATCTTAGTATCTATTTTCAAACTCTGCATGCTCTCAGTGCAGGCAGAGTGTGTGAGAATTGTTTGATCAAATTTACTTTGTTCATTCATTTTCTGCGGCTTGTTCCCGTTTGGGGTTGCAAGTGATTCCCAGTGACTTTGGGCCTTAAGCGGGAACACCCTGGACAGTGTTGCAATGGTAACTCGTAGAGACAATCATTCACTAGAGGAATGTAAAGTCACGCCAAATTACCTTAAAATGTAAGTTTATGGAGGTGAGAAGAAGCCACGAGTCTGTAATAAAAGTTTGATGATGATGATGAAGCCAGAGTACCTGAAAAGAAACCACAGTAACACAGGATTTGGTTCGTCCCGAATTTAAATCCAAAATCTTCTTATTGGGAAGCCAGAGTTCTAATCATTCTACCATACTACCCCCACGCATTGTTTGTCCTCTGTCCGATTTAGAGACCTTCCATTACATTAGGATACATTAACCAAAACATAATAAAAAAGTAAAAAAAACAGCCATAGAGCACCCAAAAACTGCTGGGTCAGGACTTATAAATTTATCTATCATTCTGTAGTGTCACAGTAACGCTACTTGTTTTTCAGGTATTTAAAATCTCTATTGGTTTAACATAGATGATTTAACATTCTACTTCTATATCTACTGCTTATGTTATAGACCAGCATCGTCCAGGTTGTTCCTCTGTGCTGTTCAGTTTTCTAAAAATGCTCACATTTAAAAACTATAATTCTTTCAGAAAAATAACCAACATGACGCCAAAAATTGGCCTATTTCTCCCAAACTCTCACAGATAAACTCTAAAGCCATCATACATATGGCACATACACTAACATGAGATCACACTCATTGTTTTTTTCCACTATTCTGCCCTACGGATGACAATGTCGGATTCTTAGATGTAACTACTCTACAGCCACTAGCCTAAACAAACTATAGGCCCTGTTTTTGAACTTAATATGCACTTGAATCATGTTATTTATTTGGCTCGGTGTATGTCATGTCAAATGTATGTAGTGTTATTCGTTTGCAAAATGGTGTTCCTTGCAAAAAAGGAAAATCTAACTTTGATAAAATGACATAAATTAAGCATAATAATCTTAAAAGACAAATTTTAAGTTGTCGTTTTTTTCACTTAATAAGACCAAGCCTTACTAAAATTATTTGACTTGTTTTAATATAGTCCATCGTGATTTACCTTATCTAGATAAAAAAAGCCAGAATTGCTTGAATCAAGAATAGATTTGGGGCGACACGGTGGCGCAGTTTTTAGCGCTCTGGCCTCATAGCAAGAGATTCTGGGTTCAACTCCCAGTCAACCCAGGGCTTTTCTATGTGGAGTTTGCATGTTCTCCCCGTGTCTGCGTAGGTTTCCTCCGGGTACTCCGGTTTCCTCCTACAACTAAAAACATGTCCATTAATGCCTCCCCTGACCCTTCCCCCAGGGCTCCCCTGCAAAAGTGATTCTAAATCTCAGTGGGACTTCCCTGCTTAAATAAAGGTCAATTTAAAAAAAAAAATTTGCTTAAAAAATGTGTCAACACTACATGAAACTAGCATTTTCTGCTCAAACCAACTAGGTTAGTCAAATTTTCTATTTCACTTGAAATAAGATATCCCCCCCCCCCCAAAAGTTGAATATTCTTATTTTTTGAAAGACCTTTTTTGCCGTGTTCCGATGTTAATATACAATTGTAAAGACGAATTTTCTCACGAGAACAATAAAGTAGCTAACGTTTTAGGTGAATATTTCCTCAAAATCAGTTACAATTATATAATCAAATCGTTGAACAAAGTTAGTCAGAGTAAAGATGATGATGTGCTAAACAATCACTTTGTTCAACTTTGATTTAACTGTGTGTGCCAATAGGATCGCGTTCTAAATCAGTTAATGACAGACCACCTCTTGCTTCGCTGGTACGCCCTTTCATTTCCGCACACACATCTTCAAATGGTTCTCTCTGGCGCCGTTTCAAACATGTCTGAGGGGAACATGCACTGTTAAATTAATGATCCTCATAACTCTGCATGAAAAATCCATTGGAGTGAAGAGAGCCAGAGGAGAAGAGCGCAGACTGTAGGTGGGGAGGGGCTCTGCGGGCTGAATACATGTGTGTCTACGGAGCCGCTGTAGAGAAATGGGCATAATGAACACTCAGGTCCCCCGGTCATTCACTCAACTCTAAAACAATATTACAGCCAGCAGAACGAAGTGAATTAGAGATGGAGGAAAAAGGGCTGATTGCTTGAGAGTGTAAGAGAAAGTCAGGATTGGATTTCCTACGGTGGCCCGCAGGGATCACAACACCATGATTTTTCATTTATTTTGGGTAATGTTTTAAATCACAGTTGGTGTTAAGAGTGCTTCTGCAAAACTGAATGAAACTGAAGCGTCAAGTAAAAAGGCATTACACATTCTACAAAAGAGTTGAAAAAATTTAACTTTTAAAGCTGTAATACCCAACTTTTAGCTATTTACTTTTTTGGAAATTAGTAAATATTCATTTTTTGAGTTTACTGTATATCTTGTAACTGATAATAAACATGACATTTCTCATTACATTAACCCAGAAGTCAGAACTTAAAGCAGCGCTCTGATTGACTGTACTTGAGAAATTCTTTAGATGGTTAACGAGTTGGCCACTGTTTAAGATGTTCCCCCACCTAAAGCCCAAAGTCACTGGGTTAGGCTCCAGTCACCTCTAACGGAAACAAGCCATAGAAAATGAATGAATGAACTGAAATCAGTGTGACAAACCAACCTGGTGAAAAATAGGCAGATTAGTTTCCTAAAACCCACAAAGTGTGTTAATTTTATCTTGAGTTAGCTCCTGTTAGAATATCGGCACAGCTCACCTCGCTCTGGCTAAGGTAAGTGAGAAAAACATGGACTGTAGAAATATCTTTACATTAAATAATTACATTTCAGTAAGGACAAACTGATACAACAACTTTAAATATACTTACACACAGTAACACAAGAAGAACATGCAAACTCCACTCAGAAAGATTGCAAGATCTTGATTTGGTCCAACCCGGGATTTGAACCCACAATCTCCTGGAGAACCAGTGTTGTCTGCTATACCTAGCTCTCTACCATTATGTTCTTAAATGAATATTTAGAAGTAGTTTGTTAAAAATGCTGGCCTCTGCTCTATAAATATCAGGTGACTCAGCATGACTCAGACCCTCTGTGTGTGTTCCGGACGGTTCACTACTTTTATTTTTAACGATTACACAAAGTTGTATTAATCATTTTTAATCTGGTTGATGATAATTTCGACAGAGCAGGAAAAGTGACAATATATGTACACGTTGCAAATTTGTTTCAAAGTATTTTAGTTATTTTAAATGAGACCTGTTCTGTAAAACGTTTTAGCCATGCTATAACAGGGTTCTACCAAACATTAGTAAACAAAGTTGTATTTGGATTAATTTATGCATGTTTGAGAAATCTTGTATAGTCCAGCCTTTCATTATCCAGTCTTCACCTACCACTTGTCTTCACCCTCCTTGAATGTTTTTAGTTGTGATTTCTCAAAAAAAAAAAAAATAAAAAATAATAATAATAATAAAATAAAATAAAATCTCATTGTTAGTAAACATGTAGGGCTAGACATAGTCCTGTAGACACTTTGACTAATTAAGATGAGGACTTTAAAATCTTTTTAATGTTAAGTTGTACATTCTGCGGTTTTGCTATTTCCAAGCCATTTTAAATCAATTTAGCATTTAACAATGAATAAAAAGTTCACTACATGGAAAAAACACAATAGATTTAAAACAAACAGTGAAATGAATTTTGTGACTGAAGTCTTATGCAGGAGCTTTGATAAGTTTAATCATCTTATTCCTCTCCAGGAAACCCATAATGCAGTAGTTCATGAGCAGGTGTGTGTGTGCTGTGATGTTAGCTTTAGCGCTTTACTTTTCATGCATCAAAGAGGAGCGCACAGACAGAGGAGAAGATTAGCCCGACACGCTCTGATCTCCTGTCCACTCGTCAGAACCAAACCGATGTGTGTCTTAATTAAAGTTCAGACAGAAGGGAGGCCGAGGACACAGAGAAGCAGAGGAGCACAGAGCCGTGAACGAGTGACAAACGCAAAAGAGAAGAGAAGGTGTGAGAGATCTGAGAAGAAATGACCCGACGGAGGATGGAGAATGATGGAAATAAAGACCGATGGTTGATAAGTGAGACTGAGTCTAATATTATTCTTACTGTCTATTCACCCTGTGCACAAAAGTCAGTTAACTTATCAGGGTTCTCATTCACAGCCTAAAAATATTTTCCAGAACATTTGCAATGAGAATTTTATGTAATCACAACATCCACGTCACAAATATTTAAGACAATCAAGGTATAACCGTAGTATGGCCAGTAATCTCAAGATTTGGTCTTGGCTTGCTGAGTCTGTTGAGTTTATTTTGTAAAACAAAACAAAAAAAAATTGCTTCCAATTAAAACATTTATTTAAAAAAAGAAGTATGAGGCAGGTCCCCCATGAAATTTTGGATGTCATTTTATGCAATCTGGGTTATATTAGTACAAAGTAGGGATGGAAAATCGTTAGAAAACTTTAAAAATCGATCGAAGTTTGCAGCAATCAAATCGAAAGGCCAGAATCAATCTGTTTTGTTCATGCAGCCACTGACTTAAGCACACACTCTATAGTTGTATAATAACACACAAACAATAACACAATAATAGCCATGATGTTTGAAGAAACAAAGCGTGCATTATTATGTTGCGTCAACACCTGATGATGGCTCTCCAAATATTACTGTTTACTGTTCAAATTTTCATAAAAAACAGTGGTTTTGTTTTAAATGTAATTCATTATGGTTTCTTGTGTGTCTTAAGGTAAAAAAACAAAACAAAATCAAACAAAATCAAAAATCGTGGCTGCAAAACCGAAAACTGAATCGAATTGTGACTTAAGTGAATTGTCCCATCCCTAGTACAAAGACATTTTTTTAATTCATATATATATTTTTATATACTTTTTTTTTACCATTTCATCTAGTTTACACATAAGGCTTTTTAGAGTCGGCTGTTCTCGTTACTAATGGCTAATAATTTTCCAGATTTTCCAGGACGAGTGGGAACCTTACTTATTTATATTTAAAAGGGTTTTACAGACATGTTCACTTTATGCACAGAGTCAGTTATGAATATCTTGTCTTCTGTCTTTAAAGGTAGACTATGTACCTGTTCTGGTAGAGGATCCTTCACTTATATTTAACTTTTGCCTCTCCACAGATGTGACTTGCAACTTGGACCTGCTTGTCTGTGGTGATAGATTAGTTTTTTGCCATAAGGACAGAACACAATAAATATGTCAGACTTTCATTTTTCATACTGTTACAGTTTAATCTACATGAATAAAGAGGCTCTCATTTCCACATACAACTGGGTAGGGCTGTGAAATTAATCAAATTTCCATTTCAATTATGATTAGTGCAGTGATCTATTACAAAAACAGTGTAATTGAGTAATTGTTGTGATTATTAACCATAACTCATAAGTGTGTTATTTATAAGCACTCATTTATTTCATTAAGCTGGAAACAAATTCTTTACTTCTAATGGTCTAAAAGCACTAATTATGAAAAGAAAATGCACTGATTCAACTCTGTATAGGTTGTGGTAAATAATGCTATAGTTTTACTTTTATCAAGTTCTGGCTTTGTCTTAATTGGATCCTTAAGTCCTTGTTTATGTTGGATTCAGTTCTTAATTAGACCAATTTTCTCTCTTTCTCTTTAATCTAGTTTTAGACACAGTTTAGTCTTGATGTTGGAATTTTGAAAGAAAACTTTGATAACACAGCTTTGTAAAGAAATGCCACGATAACCACACAACAGAGCCACCAGTGGTTCAGACTACAAAAAGACCAGCCTCGGGAAAGAGATGGATTTTAGATTTCAACAGCAGTTTGCGATGAAATTCATTAAGAAGCCATTATTTTCTCCTGTGACCAGCACATTACCAGAATACAAAGAGGAGAGAGAGAGAGGGAGAGAGAGCTACCCATCGGCAGATTTGGGATGCGGGTGTTGAAAGCAGTGCTGGATGAGAGATGGAGGCAGTGAGGCTGTGGACAGGAGGGGGAGGGAGGGGGGCGGGAGATTGGAGGGAGGGAGGGAGGGAGGGAGGGAGGGAGGAGAGTTCTGCAGCAGAGGCAATGTACAGTGACTCAGCACAAAACTCAAAATCACACTGTCCAAAACACAAGCATTAGGCCCTTTGTCTCATCAGAACGAGCTTACTGTTGTGTCCAAATGCTCCATCATTATACTGTGAAAGTTCAAGCTTGGGCTAAGCGTTTATGAAGAAACTATGGTAGATCAATAATTCACATGTTATTCATTATAAAATACAAAACTTATCTAAAATGGCTTAGAAAAGGAAAAAGATCTATCGACTTCACCCCACCTTTTTATTGTAAAATGTAACTTTAATATCTGTTTGTCACTGCTGGAAAGTGGTTACATGTAAAGTTGGAAGCCTACATGTTTTACTTTAAATCTGACTTTTTGAGTAATTTCAAGTAAATACAGAAAAGTGGGTAGGGGTAGGTGGTAGGTGAAAACAGGGATTTTCTGAGCATTGACTGCAGGAGGATACAAGATTACTCAAACATGCACGAATCAATCCAAATACTTTGAGTAAACTAATGATAGGTGCCCCTTATGGTCCCTCGTCCAACTTGATGGCCTTAAGTGGTAATACAGACTTTTACTAGAATCATTTTAATAATTTCAACCTTGTCGTTGGCTGGCTTCACTTCACAAAACTTTATTTCTCAGGACAACAGAAAATACTGGAGTTTCTGTGGTGATCTAAATAAAAGTGACACTGAATCAATTTACAAAACAAGGCAACAATCTAAAGTTATTTTAGTTCATTGTAAAGTAACACACTAATCAATTGAAGCAGCTACAGTGGTTATTTTAAGACTCTCGTGTAATCACGCATTCATAAGGTGGAACAGAGCATTTTCAGTTTGGGAGATTTAGACAGCCAAATGATGAAAGATTTGTCAAACATTTGTGAATTAAACTAAAACTCTATCTATCTATCTATCTATCTATCTATCTATCTATCTATCTATCTATCTATCTATCTATCTATCTATCTATCTATCTATCTATCTATCTATCTATCTATCTATCTATCTATCTATCTATCTATCTATCTATCTATCTATCTATCTATATACCAAGGCTGTGTCCCATGTACATGGGGTAGCCTAGACAGGGCACCCTTCTCTTTCCCCCCTTCCTCCCTCTGGTCCCATGATCTGAGTGTATGAGTGTGTGTGTGACTTGTGTGTTTTGTGTATGTTTGTGTTGTACAGCCTTTTTATTATGTCATTGTTCCAGAATCCTGTTTAGTCTTTGTTTATTATTTGCCACCTCGGCTAAGGAGACCACACTCGCCCCGGCATCCATCCACCCGCCCGCCCATGAGCAAGAGAACTCAAAAAGGCAGCGAGAGAACCCAAACGAAAGCCACCAGGGACACGTCTGAGGAGCCACAAGGGACGACCACCAGACCCAGAGAGCGACCCGGACCACCATCCACCCCCAGGACTCCCTCCCAGCCAAACCACAGGGCAAACTGCACGTGCCCCCCAGGGCCGGCCCCCCTCAGGCACCCCTCCCCTCTCTGATTATATTTATTTATTTTCCTTCGCTCCGAAATTGTTTCAGTCCCTATACTTATCCTGTCTTGTGTGCTGTGTGTTTGCTGCTACGTTGTGTCTAAGTTGCATTAAAAGAAGGCAGACATTGTCCTGCCAGCCTGAGTGAGAGTTTGACTTTCCCTGATTCTAAAATGATGCATTAAAACAATCTAAAACAATCTGGGAGCTTCCAGGTCTGAATCAATTGCTAAAACTCAACTTTTTAAAATGGGTAAAAAAGGTAAAATTTGCATACATCATTGGACCTTTATAATCAACTCTTTTTACATTTTGCAACTTTAGTTTTTACTGTGGACATTCAATATTGATAAAAATGTTTCTAGTAGCATCAGCTGGGAAAGACCTACCCTTCCATCTTGCTTTATTGATTGAGTTAATCTATGATGAGAGGTTGTGTGAGGTAAAAACAATGTAACGAGAAGAAGGGGAGGGGCAAACCTGGTGCTGTAACAGGCTGGAGGAAGTGAAGAGGAAACGGACCAACAGAAGTTGCGAGGAAGCACTGGCCTAGAATCCAACATGGCTCCCAGCACAGCAGACGACTCCAACTGGAACATTAGGATTTTACATGTTAGCACGTGTTTGTAATTTTTTTTACAAGAGTTTGAACAGCCAGTCAGCAGAAATAAATCACTGATAGGTAAACAAATCAGTTGACTATCAAGTAATTACTTTTGAGATTAACTAATAAAGGCATAGATTCATATTTAATTTAACTTGAAGGAGAAATTGTTTTTTTTTTCCTTTAATTTACTGATAAACAATGACATTTACAAAGCAGTAGTTTGCATTTTGTTCATTGCAAAACACACAATTGATATAAAATGGCTTAGAAATATGAACAACAACAGTTTCTGCTTAAAATGAAAGCTTTGCCTCTTTTTTGTAAAATTTTCTTTGACAAACAGTACATTTTAAATTACAAACTGGCCACATGACAATTTTAAACCCTTGAAACGCACATTTTTAAAGTAATTCCAAATAAATAAAGACAAGTGTGTGGAGTTTGGTGGTAGATGAAAACAGGACAATACAAGATTACTCAAAGCATAAATCAATCCATAAAAATAATTTGAGGAAACTATTTACAAGAGAACAGTGTTGAAGGATGGCTAAAAACCATGGAAAGTAGATTTTACGCTTTAAAAGTCATTTTATTGAAAGAGTCGCAACAAAGGGGACACTATAGGGGCACTAATTTGTTTTTATATCGATCAATTTGTTGCATCCGGGTAATTAGCTATTTGAATTGGTTTTACATTAGATACTGTACATGACCTTTGTACTAAAAGTAAAGACTTTCTAGTAGAGTTTTGCTTAAACTGTGTGGTCAAAGTTTGGGACTAAAAGTGGTAGATAAGTCTGGAAATAGCAGTGCTGGTGGTGGTAGTATGAAAAACCCTGTGACACAGTTTACAAATAACTTTTTCTAGTTCACCCGGAGGTCTGTAAGATTTAGTGGCTGCAGGAGACAGGTGCAGCTGAATAAAGCTGCGCTGAGAGACCGAGCTAAAAGTAGTTTGATCAAGTAAATACAACTTTTCCACTGGGAACTGACAAACTGCACATATTTATTTTAGTCCTACTCACATGATCAGCTAAATTGCCTTTGCTTATTTCATCAATTTAGAGTAAATATAGAAAACACTTTCAACTATTTTTCTAGTCCCCGGAGATATTTGAGACATAAAGGTGGTCCATAATTAAAATAAACAACAATAAAATCTGTTCATTATATCCAAAGGGTGTCATAATTTCCTTCACGAGCTGTGTTAGGAGTAATGCATTGCAAAAGTAACTAATTACATTAATACGTATCTTTTTCAATAATGCAGTAATACAATGCATTGCTTAAAAAGAGTTAACAAGGTATTCCTAATTTGTCTCCGTAACTCAGGACCTGTAAGATAAAGTTACTGTATGTTTACATAGCTAGCCATAAAAATATAGAGAATATATTAAGGTTTGTTTGTACTCAGTAATCAATTAGTAATAGATGTAATAATAATATAGTATAATATAGCATTGTTATAACTAAATGCTAATTTAGCTGAAAGTTAATTAATATTGTAACACAAATATATTACATTATATGATGAGGCGGCACATTGGCAGAGTGGATCACTCTCTCGCTTCACAACAAGAAGGTTGCGGGTTCGACTCCTGCATGACCTGGGCATTTCTGGAGTTTGCATGTTCCTCCTTGTGTTTGAGTGATTTCCTCCGGGCATCGTGGCCGTGGTTGGAGGTTGAGGCGCCAGATGTTTGGGGAGGGGTTGCTGTGAAGCACTTTGGAGTCTGTGTAAATGTGTTGTATAAATAATCCATTTATTCATTCCTATAACTAGTACTATATAATATAATGTGCTACAGTAACTAATATTCTGGACAAAAAAACTTGTAATAATGGGTTTTAGGTTTGTGTTAAACAGATTAAAAAAAAAATCAGTTTTTTTATTACTTTATCAGAACATTACCCTTGAAAAAAAAGTCAAATTGTATGTTGCACATTTGGGGTCTAATAAAATGAATTCCTATTGTCCTACTAGGAAAAGAACATAACATACTGTGGGAAAAAACAATATGTGAGACAAGATAAATGATTATTATTAAAGGTGCCTTGTGCATTTAAAATTTAATGTGTTTTGTATTTAGCAATCTTTATTGCCCTAAATTAATAATATAATTCAATGTTTTATGTTTTACTTTGAACCAGCTTTTACAACATCAAAATTTGACCAAGAAAGGGCCTCCTCCTGTTTCTGTCCATAGAAAAAAGTCTTTTCCCATTCTGCCGTTACACAGTGCACCTTTAAATGTGATTTAACAATTCGTTCTCAGTCTGTTGTTTTTTTTTTTGCTTCATCATTACATGTTTCTATTCTCTTGCTGTTCTTGAACTTGAACTGAAATGTCCTCATTGTGGGACGAATAAAGAATATCTTAACTTTTACTTATACTCATCTTGCTAAGCTACTACGTCATCCACAATGATTCAAGATTGTGGCTATCCTTTTATGTGACGTAATAAATTCAAGAAGTTGACTTAGAAAATAAAAAGTATAGTGTCTTTTATGGCTTAGCACTAAAAGCTAATGTTTCCTCCAGAAGTGCACATGTTACAAAGCCGAGAGAGAGAAGCCTAAGCCCGAATGATGAATGAGCTGCGATTCCTTACACACGTGTCAGCCCCAGACACAGACTGATAAACTGAGGGAAAGGATTCATAAAGTCCAAATTTAACCTTTACTGTTCCTGAAGGGAGATCTCATCCATCATTCCAACAGCAGCAGCACCCCGGCCGTCTCAAGACTCCTCCAAGAGCGCTCAGCCAGGAAAACATCGGATCTACTCTGCATCTTTCTGATTGGATGGAGAAACAAGCACAGGCAGTAAGTGTAATGAGAGGAGAATGGACTGAGTGTGGAGTGTGAGGAGCTGTGAGGAGGCAATACAGAGGTGGAAATTATGCCGCGGATCTCATTTTCTGGCTTCACGGTTTTCCTGATTTGCTCCCGGTTTGAGTCCAGTGGAGTTCTGGCTTGGATATGCTTCAGCCCTTTTGTTGTCCTGGTTCAGTCTTTACCATGATGCCTAGTTTCCCTAAAAAAAATTACAAAAATTACAAAAATGAACCTTAAAGTTTTCTGCATGCTACAGGTGTTTTGATCCGATTTTAAGCCCGATGTGTCATTCTACAAGTTCGGCGAGACGTGGCCAGAGTAAGAGATTTTTTGTCGTCTTTCTCCTTATGTCTGTGCATCACTGCGACTATTTGTCAGGACGCATCATCGTGAGGTTCACTTGCTGCACGAGCGCGAAGACCTTTACAACAGACAGCAACTAGTGCATCTGCCTTGTTACGGCGACTCTTAAAATGTGAAATAAAGAAGAAACATTGCTTCATCATCTGTAAATAAATGTAATGCTTTGTGCATGTAGTCAAAGTGTGAGATTATTTTTTACACACGTCATCTCCAACGCACCTGCTTCTTACATGATGTGCAAAGCAACTTTACTGGACTATAGAAAATGGCCAAAACTTAGTTTGTGATTTACCTCTAATGACATTCTGCGCTCATAAACCTGGTTTAATTCATTCACTGGCGTTTCATCAATGTTGTTGTTTCACTTTTAGATCTGCGCACATGAAAGAAAACACTCTGCACTCAGTCCAGTGACACACACAATGTTCTCCGCTTACTGCTGCGCTCCACAAGTCTGTGTCGTCTCTGTTCTTCGTGCGACATGATGTGACTGTGAGACAAATAATCCTTGAAAATTTTCTTTGTGTTTGTGGCTTGTTCACACATCTAAAAATCACAAAAGATCTCCTTTAGTGTGCAGCCGGCTTACCTGA
The DNA here is from genome assembly GCA_038363315.1 of Mugilogobius chulae. Classification (NCBI taxonomy): domain Eukaryota; kingdom Metazoa; phylum Chordata; class Actinopteri; order Gobiiformes; family Gobiidae; genus Mugilogobius; species Mugilogobius chulae. The sequence goes on along the minus strand of CM076405.1, from coordinate 27,030,148 downwards.
AAATGAAACCATTTCCTTTGCAGCACAAACAAATAGATGGACACTGGTTTTGACCGCTGATGCCTGACTGAAAAAAAAGTTCTATTTGGAAATAGTAAATAACAAAATGATCTTCCAGCAATTGTATAACCTGGCCAGCCAGATGAATCTTTGCGATATTTGTGAATTCGCAAACTTTGAGAATTTAAGAGAAAAGCACAGATATTTTTCTGATCCAAAAATGCAGAAATCACCTTTGTGTGCACGTTTTTCAGACTGTAAGCCTGCTAAAAAAGGCCAAAGCACATCCATCTGCGTTGCCAGGTTCTTCAAACATGAGCTACATCAAACCATCAAACTACAGTGGTGCGCTGTGATTGGTCTGGGTCACAGTGGTCATCTTTAGCCATCCCGCGAGGGTTTCTCCTGATGGATGCTCTAGATTTTGCACAAAAAAAGTCACAAATACTGTGAGAATCCATCTGATAGAGCCAGGTTACACCCCTATGTGATCATCGACTGAAATTGGATAATCAAAGTATTTTCCTTTCACCCCAAACACACACATCTAACAGACTATTGATCTCTGTTACTCCCTTCTCCCTAATTCCAGTTCAATAACGCACTCCCACAGTCCTCCTTCACAGTATTCCCCCTTCTCTAAACCCCTCTGGTCTCAAACATCCTCCGCTTTGGCTTTTCTCTCTGTAATCCACCGCTTCATTCTTTCTCCTCTCACATGTTTCTTCAATGCACCAGGCGTTTCTTAATAGGGGTCTCCGAGGTCGCGGATTTCCCCAGCCAATCAAGCGCCCGCATTGCACTCTATTAACCACGCATCATTTACTTTAGTTATGTCCCACTTTGGGCGTTACATTCGTGAACGTCGTGGCACTTTTTTACATCTTTGTTTGGGCTTATTCACAACGCCGGTCGCATGCAAATAATCCCTCACCTCAGCAAATGCGATGCGGGATGAAGCGCCAGTGTCTTGCACCTGCCTGTTGCTATGGAAACTGGGTATCCTCTCTGCGTCACCTGTGCCCATGTTTGGTTATGTTTCCTGCTCCTTCCCCTGCCTCTCTCTCTCCTCTCTCTCTCTCTGGTGTCGCTCGCCCGCCTCAAAGCTGAAATGCAAACAAACAGAAACATGACACAAACCGCAGACGGCTGATTGAGAAGGATTTATAGGCAGACAAAGCACTTTCATGGTACACTGACAACAATGAAGACTAAAACAACATTTAAACAGAGAATTAGATGCCCCTTTGGGATAGATTTTCTTCATAAAATAGATGAGCGTGGTTTTAATGTGATTATTTATGTTTTTGTTTTCGCTTAGTCTTGTGATTTTAATGTTTTTTAAAGGACACATAGTATGCAATTATGCATGTCACGAGCTCCATATTGTTATTCAGATATGAAAAAAAAAACAAATAAACGAGGTGTTAATCTTTTTCGCCCAGGCCTACACATTGGGAGTTTATGAAAAAATCTTTACAAGAATGGACTGGATTGTTAAACAGATGTGATGAAAATAAGGCCCCATGGTGGGCAAGAGCCAATTTTTCTATTTGTAACATCGTACTATACTGTCATGAAATAGCTCTCAGATAATTTCACAAATCTGTCTGAATTTCTACCCCTGATTCTCATTCATGTTTTGGATTACAGCATAAAAACACTAAAAACTAAACTAATAATAAAGTTGTAATGTGAGTCAAATCTATTTTTACACAATATGAATCTACAGTCCACAGTCAGATTCTAATCTCTACCACATGTTGAGAGGCTAAAGGTGCACAAACTTACTCTCTGGAGTTCAAAATGAGAGTTTAAGTTTTTTACACAGTGCACCTTTAAAAACAAATCAAAAGGTAACAATATCTCAATTTAATCATTGCCATTTCATTAACACAAGTGTCACATTTCTGCTCTGAACCACCTGCTTCAGTGACAGAGCAGAGAGCTTTACTGTGAATAACTCAATTAAAACGAAATAAGATGAAACGACTCAATCTCGGCCTTGATTAAAAGTCTATTGATTGCAGAATACAGAAGCACAGATGTAGTTCTATTTATATCTGATCTTACTCAACAGAAATACAACTGATTAACAATGACCCAGCTGAATATATAACAGACTAACAAGGTGTCATTAGCATAAACCTGCCCAGACAAAGCAGCATTTTGAATCAACTCACTCACTTCTTTTGAAACATGTTTGCATTTTAAGTAGCATTATAAACACAACAGGCATCACCATTTACAGTACAGCAAATATTAGCAAATACCAGTTCATGGTATAGAGCACTATTCACTTGATAAACTCAAATAAATGGGAGTAAACCTGATTATTGTTCCCAGGTCAGAGCATAGAAAAAATGTGAAAAGTTGTATTTTGGTTCAATCAAAAGACAAATGTTTGTGTTATAATTTATGTTTAGATTGTCTACATCTTCCAAGCTCAAAATGCTTTGTTCCACATTGTGATGTTGTCACTTTTACACTTTTTAAGCTTGAGATGAATGACTTTAGAAAACAATGGAATAACCTTCACTAACCACCTTTTTAACTTATATTACTTTACATAGTTTGTAAAGTAATATATCCCTTCCAGCAGCACCGTATAGTTTAAATGAGGCTTAAACAATAACTGTTGTAACTTAAAATTTAAGCAAAGGTAACACTTAAAATGTTTAAATGACTCTAGTGAAGAAGTGTGAAATTTAGAAACATACTTGAGGGTGGTGGTGTTCTCGTATTAACACTTAATGACACCACAAGATCAAACAGAGAATTTTTAGTTTGACAGAAAAATAGTCAAAAAAATATGTGTGAACGAAACAAAACACAACTCCAGAAATGTTTTAACAAGGAAACAACATTGTAACTTACAATGTTTTTGAATGTTTATTGTTTTTATGAATGTTTATTGTTTTATTTTCTACCATTGATGTGAGCTAAACTAACAATCATGGGAAGTCTTCAGAGAGGGTAGTTGTTGTGATTTTGGGCTTTTCAAAAATGTAATGATTTTAATTGATTTGATCATAAATGAGTGTACTAGGGGTAGGTATGATATATCGATATCAGTCAGTATCAGATAATATTTACGATATTTTGATATTGATATCGACAGATACAGAATAATATTGGAGCTGTTAAAGAAGGTTTTCTTTTTTTGTGTCAAAGCATCAAATTAGTTATTTCAAACAGACTAAAAAGTGAAAATTCAAACGATTAGGGTAAAATATAGCCGCACATTTACATCATTATGCTCCTGAATCTTTTATGTACCAGATACATTTTGTTTGTATTTTTTTGTAAGTTTGTGAGCTTGTGAGCCATTCTATAGATTTTAAAATAAATATTGGTATAGACAAATATCGATTATCGGCCACAGCAGGAGGCCAATTATCAGACACTGGTATCAGCTCAAAAAATCTGTATTGGCCCATCCCTCGAGTGCCATTTAGTCCCTTTAATCTCTGATCATTCTTTTACGGCGCTGTAGACGCTGATGCAGCTGATACAGAAACTTGGCTAACTTTGCTCTGACAGTGGCGCTGGGAGAAGAAGGACAGAGACAAATGAGCAGAACTCCACAGACTGATTCAACATCGGATTATAAACTGTAGAGGCTCTCTCCAGACCAGACTGAACCCTAATCCTCATGTTCTGTCCTCCGCTCTTATCTCTTTATATCTCCTTTATTCTCTTGCTTTCAGTTTCTTTGTTCCTCTGTTGTCTTCTTGTACCCCCTTTCTCTCTTTACTTCTCCTAGCCTCCCTCATTCATTCTTTCCTTCCTTTCAATCATCTTTTACTCTTTTGTTGTTTCTATCCTTCTTTCTTTTTCCTTATTTCATCTATCTTTGACTCCTTTTTTCTTTCCCTTCTTTTACCCCTCTTTTGTCTCCATCAGTTCCTTCTTTCTATACTTTTTCTTGTTCATTTCTCTTCTTTTATCTGTTCATTTCCTTAGCTCCTTCTATGCTTCCTTTTCGCTTTCCTGGTTTCCTCTTCTTTTCTTTTCTTCTATCCCTCTCTCATTTCTGCTCCCATCTCATGGTTTCACCCCCATCTTTTTTATCATCTTCTGTCTTCTTCCCTTCCTCTCTCCTCATCTGGTTCCTTGTTTCCTCCCTTTCCCCTCCCTTCTCTCATTTCTTTTCTTCCTTCATGTTTCCTTCCCTCTTCTTCTCTTATTTTTCTTCTTTCTTTCTCAACCTACCTTTCTCCTTTCACCTCCTCTGGCTCCTTGTTTTTTTCTTCTCTTCACTCTCCTTTACCTTCTCTTCTTCTGTCCCTGACTCCTTCCTTTCCTCTTCTCCTTCATCCTTTCCACCCTCTACTCTCACACCTCTCTTTTTCTCTTTCCCTCTCCTCCTGTCCGGTCTTTTATTATCTTTCTTCTTCACCACTCATTCCTTTACCCCACCTTTTACTTCTCAATTCTTCCACTTATTTTACTCCTCTTTCTTTTTCCTCCCTTCTCTCCTTTCATCCTTCGTTACCTGCTTCCTTCTGTCCTTCCCTTGGGCCTCCTCTCTCTCCTCCCTCCTTGTCTACTTTCTTTCCTCTCCTCATCGATTCTGTGGCGCAGCAACACTAAACTCACTGCAGTGCTCCTTCACTTTGGGAAACACCCCTTTTGTTCGACCGACTGACACGTCCCAAAAAGCACCTCCATCTTCTGTCAAAGCCTCTCACTTCACTCCACCTTTTGTAAAATACTTATGTCTTAGTGATACATTTTGAAAGAGAGAATACATACACAATTAAGCAACCTAGTTCACCAACACAGTTTTCTAACTACTAAACAAATATATTCCTGTTCTGTTACAATGCCTTGAAATTATTTGTTTTATTAAATGTGTTCTTATTCCAAGTCAAAATCTAATATATTATAATATATTTGGCAAATTAGTTTCAAGCTTAATTATCTATTAAACATCAGAATTATTTTTTTGACACATGCGAGCGATATCACACATTTGGCTATAGTTCTTTTAATGGCTGTGAAATTTTAGGGTTGAATCTGCAGCACTTTCTGAAGGTATAGAAATAAGATAGCAGAAACAATCTAAATTTGATGAATGTGATTTTGTATGAAGTTTAGAGAGCACATGTAATGTATAGTCTATAATAAGAAAGAAAATAAAAAATAACTAAAAATACGGCTAAACTAAAACCATAAAGTATCATTTGTATCCGCAGTATCTTGTTTGTGGCCTAGAACAGTGGTTCCCAACCTTTTTCATCTTGAGTACCCCCTAATCATGGTCTCACACACGAAGTACCCCCTATGGCATGTGTTTTTAGGGGCAGTTTATCTTTACTCACATATTTTTATGTATAACCCTTGCATTATATTGTTTTAATGTATTTCATGTTAAACAGTTGCCTCTTAACATGTAAAATGTGCTGCAAATACAACATTTTTCACATTACAATACTTGCATTCTACCTTTCTTTTAAATCTGCAATCATCCCAAGGACCCCCTGGCAAATGGTCGCGTACCCCCTGGGGTCCACGTACCCCTGGTTGGGAAACACTGGTCTAGAAGAATGCCACCATTGTTTAATATTGGGAAACAACTTTCTTTCTTTCACTGTCATTTACAGTTACTCTGATACATTTAACTGAGTAACTTACTGAAGACAAATTTACATTATATTTATACCAGCTTTCTCTCAAACTTGAAGTTTGTACAAAAGATATCCGAGGAAAGATAAATCCTTTAACGATGACGCACTTGTTTTTTCCGTCTGGAACCTGCCCTCCACTGCTAATTTGGCCAGCGAGTAACATAGAGTCCCATGCCAAGTCCACAGTTCACGTTTTTATGATTTGTTTTCTGTAGAGCTATTTTGACCAAGACTGACAACAAACATTTTTGAAAATCCTTCATACAACCTTAAAGTAACTTTTACTTAAGTAAGGTGTAGTTTCCTTTTCCACTATGAGTAACTATAATTGACTTAATGTTTTGTTTCTTGCATTATTTCTTCAGATATAATATGATTTTTCCCCCACAATTCCGAGTATATTCTTTTAGACAAGATTTTGTGCCTTTTTTTTTTTTATTTTGTATTTGCAATTACTCATTAAGTACTTGTTTCTTGAAATACTTTTACTTGAGAGATTTATTGGATCACATTACAAATTTGACTACTTTGCCCACCTATAATCATAACTTGAATAGTTTTCTCACAGTGAATCTTTGTCATAGTTTTGTAGGCCCTGGCAAAAACATGAAGCGAATCTAACCTATGGAGTAACTGTACGTATATAAGACTCAGAGGTAGCAGAGGTCTTCATGGACATAACCAAAGTGACGTGTACACCTGCAGCCTGTCTGTTGAACTTTACACCACGAGCTTGTATGAATATTTAAATGTTCTGTCATTGTTTTGTGCTGGCAGGAGCTGCAGCCTCATTAGCATACAGTGAGCATGTGGTGGGCGAGCGAGCGAGCGAGGGAGGAGGAGGAGAGATAATCACTGCTCAGGTTCTGTTCTGCTCCTCACTTTGGCTTTCTCACCAGTTATTATTGCACCACCACTGACTCCTAAATCAGCCACAGTGTTCCCATTTTAATAAGTACTTCTGTTGTTTTGCACTGGCTGAGTGAAAGAGTGTTATTAAGTTCTTAAGTCGTATTGGAGAACTGCGCACGATAACACCTTTTATATTAAGAAATAACTTTTGACATGATCCTCTGTTTGCACTGCTAGTTCTGCAATATTTATTTGTCAATGATTAATATGTTGTATTTAAATCTGTCAAAGCTTGTTTAGTTCTTTCTAAATATTACTTTATAATGCTTGCCTAGACTTTACCATGAGGGCCTATCCTATGGAAAAGAAAAAAAAAACTTATAGATATAAGAAATTCCAGTATTAAATCTTTATGTTTTATGTGTACTACATGTGGATAGTTGGAAGAATTAAGTATGAATACAAATATTGTATTGGATATGCAATGTTTCACATAGGCTTCATAGTTTTTACTGTGTTTTTTACAAGTTACATATTGTACAAATTTACTAAGGATCTGATTTGTCTGTCATATGTAATCCTTAAAAGTTCTATATAAAACAGATACAATTTTACAACGTTTATATCATTTCCATATGGAATATTTCCTACAATGCTTGATAAAAATGAGCTATACAATTCAAACCAAAGCTGTTATGGCTGCACTCTTAGCAAAGATTTGTAGTTTTGTTTGTTTGTCCTCTGATTTCTGATTGACTGTAATCATAAATGAGAACAAGATATGCGCAAAAGAACATCAGTTTTTCTTAGGTAATTTTTCGCTATAGATTTGGCATTTGTTGGGTTTTGACAATGATTCTTCAAAAACTGAGGCTAGCTTTCACTAAAAAGTATTTTTTGTACAATAAAATATAACAAGATGTCCAAGAAGAGCTCTGATGAAATCTTGATTTATTTAGTTTTAATGTTTATAATTACTATTATTATTAATCTGTCAATCAATTTGTTTTTTATGCATTTTTGTCTTTTTAGAGTAAGCGTAATTCATCCTAGAAAGATTGATATGCCCTTCTTTTTTGATAATATTTAAATTTTATCAGATAGTGGAAGAAAAGGAATGAAATTAAAAAAGGTCTGATTGCAAACGAATGGACCAGCTACATCTGAAACGATCAATTTAACCAAAGCCAATTTGTAAATTTGTTTGCTAAACTGTTCAATTCTTATTCTGCCTTTAATTAATAAGACACATAATAATAGCATAACGTATTTTATACATCTATTTATTGTGGCAGCCCACGATATTATTGTGAGAGTTTTGACATAATGATATTACAATATTTAGAGAAGGTGCCATCGATCCATTTTAGTGTTTGATCAAGTCTGATTAGATTCTTAAAAAGCCAGTGTTAATCTATTTATAGCACATGATAGATTTTTGATCTTATGTGGTGCATATGTGAACGTCTGAAGGCTGTCCTCGCTTGGTTGCTGTGGTCTTTTACATAACTACGTGAATAATTTATATTCTTATCAGAATGTAACGTTCATTATTTACGACTGCGTTTGCTGCTGGAAGTTTGATTAAAATCTCCTGGTTGCATAAGAATCTGTGTAGAGTTGAGTGATGGGCCACGGAGGAGGCCTTAATCAACAGAAGACAGTGTAGCGGAGAGCGAAGCGAGGGAGAGACGGGGACAGAAAGAGAAAGAGAGAGAGGGGGGGTAAAGAGAGAGGGAGGGAGAGAGAGATACTGCAGCAGAATCTACACAAACAAACTTTACTGGCACGGAGCACACTGCTGTCTCACTGTGCATCACATCTTTACAGTCTGCATCACTGTTACATGAGTCACTGAAAGCAGCAGTGACATTTACTACAACTGAAGAATGTGTTTGGATTAACCAACAGCATGGCATAACGTAGCACTTGTATATTTTATATTTAGGATTTACTAGAGGCATTTTTGTAATGTAAAACTTTTGGGGACAAAACGATTGCGAGACAAATAAAGAATATCTTATCTTATCTTAAGTGGGAGCATAAAGAAGCTTTATATGTTTTATTGCAATACCATAATATTCCACTTTTCCAAAAAACGAAAAACAAAAACAAAACTGGAAATAGCAATACTAAACTAGTCCTGCCAAATGAATTCTTGCAATATTTGCTACAATAGTTCACAAACTCTTCTGCACTATGGCTGTAACCAGAGAAATTCTTGGTCGACTAAAGGTATGTTCCATCGCCCGATTAATCAACTAAAAAGAGAGCTATTTATCTGGCACTAACAAAAATAGAAAAAATCCAATGGAGTTCATGCAAAAAAAAATATATAAAATGTACACACAAAATGAATAAAAGGGTAATTCGACCAAATAAGACCAATGATTTGGTCCCAAATCCTCAACTGAATCACTACTTTTTGTCCCTGTTCATCATAAAACCTTACAATCATCCTAAAAAAATTGTCGACTAATACAAATTTGGTCGACTAAGATACCCTTGACCGTTGAATCGACTAAGCCTAAATACTAAAACTTTACTTTACACCTTGTACTCGACCAATCAGAGAGCAACATTGTCATTCGAGCGAAAGTCAAAGCTTAGGACTAAGACAAACATGGACTAAGACAAACATGGCTGCGCAGACAGAATGTACTACAAAATAGGACTGTTTTGTTTTTTAAAATGTCCACAGAGGAGGTTTGTGCATTTGACCGTCACACTTTTCTTTCAAACAGCTTTAACAAAAGTTTGATTTCTTGATTTGTCCCACTGCTGTAACACTGCCATCAATCAGCTTCATATATTTGTCAGTGAGAGGGTTCTCAAATGAATGTTGAGTTCAGTTGAAGTCAATTCAGAGTGCTACACAGATCCATCTGGCACAACAGGCACCAAGTTAACAATCTACTTGTTATGTTGAATTGATACTAAGGGCCTTGTTTATATATCCACATGCTAAACTTTAGATATACTGTAAACTGAAAAAAAAAAAAAAAATGCATGTGCCATCTGTAAGGTGCTATAAATTCCACACATTCCATCTTACCACCACAAAAGATGCATTTTTCATTTAACTGTGTTAAGTTCTTGTTCTCCTTAACCTATTTTAACATGAGCAAATTAACATGAGCAAATGCTTGATAAATGAGATCCTTAGAGGCAGAGTTGTCAGTTTTTACAGTAAGCTATATTAGATCAACATTTTTGTTTATTAAAAGAGAAGTGATGATCTATGTGCAATAAGTATGTGGGATAGAAATATGTCTTCTTCAACACTCAGAAAAAAGAAGGAAAACGACACAAAAAACATGTCACATTTCCCAAAGTCTACAAAGGGGGTTATAAAAAAAATACATATAATCAAAACTAAAAGATTCAACGAAAATGTTGCTAAATACTGTTGACGCTAAAGCATGAGCGACTCCAGGGCCTCTGCTGTTGGACCTCAGGCTGTAGCAACGTCAGAGCTGCTTTATCACGATGAGGCAGGAGGTTAGATGAGGAGACCAAATGTCACAGAGCTGCTTCACAGGCTCATGTTTTAAGTGCTATTCGACTTGGCAACAGAGCTTGATCTAATTTAAATGAGTGTGCTAAAATTAGACTAAGAGTTAATAAGTCTGTAGCTGACATGTTGAAAAAGCATTGCGCTGCATGTATTTCTAATGAACTCCTAATAAAATACAAGTTATTAAAGCTGCGCTACCTTATGTTCACACCATAAATCAGAAAGTAGATTTTTCCTTGCTCTCACAACGCTTAGAAAGATGTATAATATTAAAATGCATTTATTTCTGGCCACAATCAGGCTAAGAACAACTTCTTTTAGACGACAAAGTGAAACTAAGGCGTACCATCTAAGCACAGCCAATCAAAGCACTTGGTTTTGACTCATAACGGAAAATCAAAAAACTTTATTCTTAGATTTAGTTAGCAAACAGTGGCTGAGGTTTAATTCTTTTCCACATTTTTATTGTCTTAGCGCCATAAGAAACCAACCTTTTTCACTAAAACGCCTTGATTTTCTTTGGTAAACATAAACAAGAGTAAAGCTGGTGGCAATAGCTGCAGCCAGAACACTAGTCTGGGCAAAATTTGGGTTTTGATTATTCTTCAAAAGCTGAAGGTATTTAAAATGTGTTTAAAAAGCTTAGACGTGTGATTAGACTGTAAGTAAGAAGGTTACATCAACTAACTAACCCTTTCTTCTAAATATACAGAAGTTAGTCTTTTTATGAGAAAACTAACAAGATTGAAAATATAGGAAAAATGTGGGAGGTACCACACATGTTCCCTTGGTGCCTTAAAGTGTTATAAGAAAGTCCAGTTAATTTCCCAATCATGACTTTACTTAAAACTGCCATTTCAACAAGAACACTTAATGTTGCAGCTGTATTCTGTTCGCAGTGGTATTTCTTGTTTTATCATTTTGGTCCCATTCCCAAGATTCACCGTGTTTATCCGAGCCAAGCCGTGTCTTCTGTTTTCCACCAAGCGTTATTGGTCTCACTATGAAATTCAAATCAATATTCTCATCATAAAAGTCCCAGGCCTGCAGCAAATTGGAATCTATGGGCTGGAAAGTTGCAGAGATCTATGGCAGTGGAGCGGCTAGGCTAATGAATGATGAATCACAGCAACTGTACCTGCAGCTAGCTTCGGTCAAGTTACAAAGGAGACACAGCTCTAGTTCAGGGGTAAAGAAGTGGCAGGGCAATTTAAGAATGTGTAAGGAACCACAACCAGCAGGAGGGTCTTACGCTCCTGGTGGGCTGTGTTCAGAACAGAGACACAAGAACACTAAAGCTTGGTGACACTGTGGTGAAGCAGTTAGCACTCTAGCCTCATAGCAGATGAAGATCCTGCGTTCAAGACCAAGGCAACATGCAAACTCCACATGCAAACATGTGGAGTTTAAATGTTTTCCCTGTGCCTGCGTGAGTTTCTTCCAGATTCTTCTCAGGCCACTTAAAGTTGGGGTAAATTTTTTTGTTATAAATTTGTTTCCTTTGTGTTTTCCACTAAAGAGTCCAAGATAAATGCAGCACTTTGTGGAAAAAAATGAGACCACTGAGTTCTGTCTGAACTGAATAATAATGAATTATAGTTCTTATCAAGAGCCGAATGCTGGGCTCTGATTGGCTGAGCTTGGGTGGTCCACTACAGTTCCACTTTGTTGTTTGTAAAAAAATGTTTATTGACCATAATTGCCACCATATGTCGAAGGATTTATGAAAGAAAGTTGTCAGATTTATAACCTAAATTGTGTTTGCAAAGAACATGGTAGAAAAAGAAGTAATGTGTAATTTATCATCGTTCTTGTCTCTCGTTTAGTTAGTTAGTTTAGCTACTGCTTGGAAATGAAAATCTATAAGGAATCAAAATCAACTAAAAAAAACAAAATATTCTTTCCTAATATGATAATGCTGCAGAAATGCTACCTATCATGAAACAAATCAGGAACATTCAGAAGAGCGTTTTCTGATGGTCAGAGTGGAAAAATAGTATCTCACAGACAGGCCTCCAGCTGTGTTTTTGATGAGGAAACAAGATTAGAACATTTAAAAAAGGCAATTTTGTATGTGTCCTTTAAAATTTTCCCAAGAGAACTCTCAAATTTATTTATTATGAAAAATAAATACATGAAATTGCTAATGATTGCATCCTGCTTTGCTTGAATATCCATATACTTTTCTCATCTGTCCACCACGAATTACTTTACTTTATCATATTCCATTTTTATGTTATTTTATGTCCATCATGTGCAATGTGTTGCAAAACAAGCAAAATCAAATGGTCAGAGAATTAAATGTTTACTTAGTAACTTTTCTCTAAAGCAGTGATTCTGAACCTAGATTGGTTTTGGGTTTTGGGTCTAAAAGGTTTTCATGAACTAGCACATGTTTTTCTTGTTAATATGTTTCTGTTCAAGTTTGTAAGTTCAAAAACAAGTTGTATCTAATTTATGATGCTTTGACAATCTTAAAGTGCATTTATGTCTTTTCTAAGTATGTCAGGTATTAAACTTCACAGTACAGAACATTACAAATTCCCCTTTTGTCACATCTCGTCCTCAGCGCTCTGCTCTCTCTGCCTGACCCCGCTCGCCTCACTGTCAGGAAAGATTCCCCGTGCCTTTCTTCTACCTACTGTACGTGTCTGTGTGATAGCGCGCCCCTGCAGAGCTTAGCGTGAAACTGTGCTCCCTCATCAATAACGCATGTAAACCAGAATCTACAACACCACTATTGTTTCTGAAGACACAGCATTTCCATAAACTCTGACGCCAACCCCATCACCGAGTCCATCTCAGCTTGAAATTACCGCACATGGATTTTCTTTAAGCCTGATTTAGTGATTTCATTTTGACATTTTACCTTTTTGCATAATCAATTGGAGTGATTGAGAGCTGGGCTGTGATTGGCTGCAGACGCACATGTTAGCTGGGTATAGGCTGGTCTATAGCAGGAGGGATCAGACAGAGAACATACTGTACCGTCTGTGTGCTCTCCTCACTGACTGGGACATGTCTTATCCACAAAATAAATTATAATCACATGGAATAATTGATGGAGTGCAAATGTAATTGATGCTCTAATACAGATAGAAAGTAAATTTATATTTCTGAGACGATTTAAACACTTTACAGGTTTATGTTTGCATTTCTAGAAAACATTTGTCTGGACATCTTTGTGTAGCATAGGCATGCATCTGGCATAGCAATTATACAATGTCTGAAAGAATAGGCATTGCAGTAAAAAAGACTTCCATTTCTAGCTGTTGAACACTACAGAAAACATACTATTTTTAATTTCTTTATATTAAAACATATGCTGCTTTAGTCAATAAATATTTAGTGGAATACAGTTATGGTGTTTCGCAATTGTATCTGCAACAAAGGGAGTAGTAAAAGTACATTATACAACCCTATCTTTTGTTTATAGTCATCTTTATAGGCTTTCAACAGTTTTAATAAGAGGTTTTCATTTGCGTTTAGATTTATTACTCTATTACTCATTGTTTTAAGACATATACAATGTAAAGACTTTTGAATAGATGCAAAACTACATGTATTTATAGGGCTGTAATGAAATAGTATGGATAATGTTTAAGAAAAAAAAGAAATAAGAATACTGAAAAAATACAATCTGTCTCTGTAGCAGTGACGTGACTGGTGAACGTCTGCCTGCAAGAAGGTAATAAAAATTACTGACAACTCTGCTCTTGTTGTGCCCTGGAGCAAAACTCTTCACCATAGATTACAACTCCAGACACTTAAAGGTGGTTTTATTGTAAAAGGAAACAAGTCCAGGGTAATAAAAAATAAATAAATAAATAAATAAAAAACACATTATGACAAAGGAAAAGATGGGCTAGCAACAGTATTGCAAATGAACAAAAACTGATGCCTGATACTTCAGAAAGGGTTTAAAAAAAGGATAAAAAAAAGAACAGCAAATTACCTTTGTAGTTCATGATGGACAATTATACCAATATTTGTAAGATGACAAATGTTGCTGTTGTTTTTTTTTAAATGTATCTTTTATGAATAACATTTTTGCTTCTGTGTGCATTTATAATGACTCTAACAGATAATTAAAGACGCTATGATAGATTTAAATTAAAATGTTATACATCAGTGTTTTGCTTATTCACATTTACATAATTAATTTTGAGCCTTCGAATTGGTCAACACAGATGTATTAAGCACTATATTCACAACTTCTGAGGTCCTGTCGTGTCACTATGCTAACAACTAGAAGCTGACTTCCTGGATTTTAATGAACAGCTGGTATTCAAGCACTAGTTGAATTAAAATAAATATGTATCTTATTTGGAAAATTTATTCTGTTTATTTCTGAGTTTTAACTTTCTTTTTTCTTGTAATAAGACAGTTGTAATAAGCTGTGCTCATTTACCTGACAGTTTCAGTGGCAGGACTTCCGCCTTTGTCAGAGGTGACGTCTGGTGTTGTGATGTGTCTCTTATGGAATATTACCAGACGTGGCCAAATCTGAAATATTTGCTTTTTTGACATTTTCGGTGAATGATGTCACTCTCCTTGTTATAAAAGGCATTTTTGTATGTCAGTTTAGTCCAGATAACAGATTAGAATTATTATTGCAGCACTATTTTTGAATAAGAAAAGGTTTGTACTAAATCTTTAACTCAAGAAAGAAACATTTGCCTGAAACCCATGAATAGTGATGTGGGTGAGAAAAACTGATTGAGCATAGAGCTGCACTCAACAAAATGATTGAATCACGACATGGTGATTTGACCATAATTGAATATGATCACCGGAATTAACTCACATTTTAATACTTATCTGCATTAACACCAGTCTCACTCACAATAATAGGTAGATGAATAGATGAAATCAAAACAGTGTGATGAATAGTATTTAATTAGCTTAAAAAGTGACAGTGAAAGATTTGGGTAAAAAAGCAGTGACAAAGGTTAAACGTTGCCAGTAAACAGTCCGTCTGCGTGTGCGGCTTGTTTTGAAAGTGAACGTGGAAAGTGCTGAGTAAGCGGTGCAAGAGGAGGGTTGGTAGACTGCAGTACTCAGCAGATGGGGAGGGAGCGAGGAGGGGAGCGGAGCCAGTGTGTCCAAATATATATGGCTGTGTCTGTGTGAGTGAGAGTGCTATACACGCTCTGAAATCCTAGCTTTTATTACGGCCCCGAAACGCACCGCTATCAGCAGCATCCACTTACATCAACGCCACAGACAATAACAGTTCAAGTCCAGCAGCTGCTTGCCATCAGACAGTAAACCGGTCCCTCACTCTTCCCTCCCTATCTCTCACCCAAACCTCCCTCCCTCCCGGTTTTCGAGGCACTGCATGACCATATAAGATGCAGTCCACGCCCCTGAGTACCACACTGCGTCACTGCCTTGTTTACTCCCCTATAACCTGGACCTCTCTGCTAGAAAAGCCCCCCATCATCATCAGCATCAGCACGCCCACGCTCTTTCTCATCTGAGTCACCCGCCGCCTCCTAACACCCCCTCCTCAGCGTCCTCGACATTGTGTGTATCCTCAAAGCCTCGCTTGGGTGTCACTCCTCTGTTTCTGCAACCCATTTTTTGGCCACATTGTGAATGATGCTGCTCTGTGTGCTGTCTGTTTGTGTTTTGAAGATTCTCCATCCTCCACGCTGCCCCCCCCCACGTGCCTCCGCCCCTATATTTCATTACATAACACTGTCCCTGTAGACCTTGAGTCTAATTTTATCTATAGATGTTGATGCGGACGCCTGCTGGATTGTGTTTTTATGCAATATTAAAACACTAAAATGAATGGATGGTATCTTCAGAGACTGTTATTAGAATAAGCTGAAGATGCATTTCGGTAAATAGACAGCGAAAGACGAGGTTGTAAATGCTACCAAAATGAAAATAAGATTAGGGACAATTGAAAAAAATGGGACACAGAGCTAATAATAAATCCACACGGCTGCCATTTTGAGCCCTTAGCTGGAAACACAAGAGCTCCTCCAAGTTTTCTTAATAAACAGCAAAAGCAAGTGCAGTGTAACACTGACATATGTCGCCACGCGCTGGTGGAAAAGTAGAACTACAACTGACTGGAGAAAACATTGCTGATGGGACATAAATTAGAAAAATAAATGATGTCTTAATAGGACGAGTTTGATAACTTCAGTTACAGCTACATGTATACACAGTTTATTTATTTAAACAAAGATCTTAGCACAGTAAAATACATACAGTATGTTAAAAAAGTGTCATTTATTAGTACTGTCTCGGCTCTACTCAAAATGTGTACTGATAAATAAAAATCTTAATCCTAACCTGAATGAACTTGCCCCTAAACTAAAGCAACTTGCGCTATCTTCCAGAGCAAAGATGAGGATATAACAAAGTGACTAGAAATTATTTTTGTGACACACGTCTTATTTGAATAAAATGAAATTATTTGCTTATGTATCTTGCACTACTCCTTCAAATATGATTTATTTTGTGGCTTTGTAAATCAGATGTTACAATCACTCTTACTAGAATACTTGTTTCTCCAAACACGTTTTACACTTTTGTCTTGGCTCAATATTTGTATACGTTTGTATATTATTTTGAAGTAACTTTATACTCCAATATAAATTCTGGTTGTCTGGCTCTTTGAGAAGTGATGAAAAAAAATGTTCAAAGGCACCATCAAAGGCAGGCTTATTGAACATGAGGCCAGATCAGGCCCTTCAAACCCTCTGATCCATCCCACAACACATCTTCCAAGTAAAAAAAAAAATATATATATATATATATATTTTCTCTTACTTGCAAGCATTTTTCTAGTTAAATTTTGGGCTAGCACTAGCTTACATCTGGTTTGGCCTTTTTACAGCCCTCTTTGTATT
This sequence comes from Mugilogobius chulae, assembly GCA_038363315.1. Taxonomy (NCBI): domain Eukaryota; kingdom Metazoa; phylum Chordata; class Actinopteri; order Gobiiformes; family Gobiidae; genus Mugilogobius; species Mugilogobius chulae. Next base: position 27,013,274 of record CM076405.1, on the reverse strand, counting down.
CTGCTATAATTTTATGGGACCCCAAATCGCTTGTTTAATAGCCCTGATCTAAGAAGAATTTTAGGGCTTTAGGGCTGCCAATAACGATTATTTTAGTCATAGATTGGTTGGGCAACTATCCTTCTGTTTAATCGATTAGTTCTTTAGAACACACGTCACTTGGACAGAAGATCTCGGCAAAATTTGAGCAGAGCGTTGCTTGAGAACATTCTTCAGACTCTAAACTTACACAATTTTCCTGTTGTTGTTCAATCTGAGGTTTTTCTCAGTTCGTGAAGTCTGCATGAGGACCAGCTAACAATTATTCAATGGCTAAATTAGTTGACGTTTCATTCATATTCATATTACTTGCAAGTCTAATGTATTTTCACTCGCTCTCCGGACAAAAAACACTAAAAAAACAGCTATTATGAGGTGGAAAAAACACAGAATTAGAGCATTTTTAGACTTTACTAATTTGACTAACTATACCGTATACATAATCTCAGTTTTGTCCTAGTTGTGTAGAAAAGAGGAATACATAAATTTAGTGAAATTTTTCCATCTCACCTCTCTTTTCCCCCTCTCCCTCTCCCTCTCTCTCTTTCTCTCTCTCTGTTGTGTGGCCGGCTGCCAGCCTCTGTCTGTTACTGCGGCCCAGACACTGCAGAGCGGAGGGGAGGTCTCATCTAACTGCACCAAGTACTTACACCAGTCTGCTGCTCCAACCATACACTCCTCAATTACCTCCCGCTGAACCCCACAAACTGCTCCTTCTACACGCAACACTGTTTAACTACGACCGGTGAAGCCATTTGTTTAAATTACTGCTTTTGCCGTCCCAAAGTTAAACAATTATTTCTGAGACGCCAAAGAGATTCCAGCAAATTAATGACCCGAGAGTTCCAATGCAAAATAAAGCCTAATAGAGATAAATTATTAACCCACAGGCAGTTTTAGTCACAACTTCAAAAAGCAACAGTACATTAGAGTTTTGCTACTGGCTTGCGTCTTTGCCTAATCACGCAGTAATTACTTAATTCATTTCTGTTCATTGTTAATGATCTAAAACCAATTACTTAACTTTGCAAATGGTGTTAGTATACAAAACTTAAAGGTACACTGTGTAACTTTTTGGAGATGAAGTCAACTACACATTTTCATAGAAAGGAAAGTTAAAGACATCCTTTGAAACAAATGAATGGAGACAAATACATTTTATGTCATAATGTGAAAAAATACAGATAAAGGAGCAGCTTTTTATGGAAATATTCAAGAAATGTCCCTTCTTCAGGCAAAATAATAATCCATTTTGTATCCAGGCAAACCTGCTAAGTAAAGACATATATATAGGTTCTTTATTTAGTGGAACAAAGAAATCTAAATTACATCTTCTTTGAAAATTAGTTATCAAACTATGCTATGCCACTTGATCCACTGCAAACAAAGCCGGTGCTTTTCAAACTATAAAACAGTGGAATTGGCTTCCAGACTGTCTAAAATCATCTGTAGATGTTTATAATTTCACGCGAAACTTAAAAAAAAGCACATCCTCGACGATCAAATGTGTCAACATCAGTAAGCTAAACTAAATAAAACTATATTTAGTAAGTATTAGAATAGAGTATTGTTGAAATCGAAATGATCTATTGTATTGCTTGTCTATTTATGAAGTACAAGAGCTGTGTAAATTGTTTGTTTTATATTGTGTACTCACCTGCCCAGAGACTGCAGATGGAAAGTAACAAAGACTAAAGCTGGTGCAGTTCATCTGTTTTTTTTTTTTTAATAAGATTAATGAATTATGCTCTTTGACAAATAAAGACTAAACTAAGCTAAACAAAACATGCTTTTGTTCAAGTTACACAGTGCAATTTTGAGGGTTTTGTGTTGAGTGTAAGGATTAACATTCCTTCAATTCCTTCACCAAATTTGATCCATCTAAACAATGGTGGCATAAACAGGGCTCCCACTCACAGTCCAAAATTATTTTCTAAGAAATTTTCAGAATTTATGTAATGAATAAAGGAGAGAGGTAGGCATTACAACAAAAAGTAGCCATTTTTGTAGAACTTAAAGTTCTTTACCGAACTTTGCATAGGACATAATATTACTGTAGTTCATCTTATATTGAAAAGGGAAGTAAAAATATAGCTTGCACATTATATTTTATGATAGGCTTAATCATTTTCCAGAGTAATATGTTATTTTGAATGACATTTAGATTTTTATGCTTTTTAATGCACTGTAGAGCATTACTGTCCACACTAGAGAAGAGTTAATGGCTGAATCATGGTTGAGAATTAAGCACTGTAAGTTGGTTGTAGCTCATGTAAAAAAGTCAGGTGTTACTTTCTGATTTCTTGATATTATTTGCAAAAAGTCTGGTGTCAAGTCAACAAGTAGTGTTCTTATTTGAAGGGGCTTTCTCATAATGAACACTGAATGCATCAAAATCGAAGCAAACAATCATTTTTTGTGAATATAAAACTGTGACATCTTATTTGAGCTGGATATGAAAATGTATTTGGTGACCCACAGTCCTCGTTTAAATGCCTGACCTCTCTGCTCTAGTCTGTTGCTTTTGTCAGCTCCACAGGTCTCCTCTGAACGCTCTGGCTGAAAGGTAAGTAGTCCTCAAAGTCCATTTCCGTTGACAGGGTTTTCTCTGCTTCTCGATCTTTGACATCAGCTGACTCGTGCTGGGAGGCACTCCCCAAACCTGACACAAGAGAGGGAGAGAGGAGGTCAGTGAGGGGCTTAAAAAGAACCACAATAACATGTATTTGACTTGAGCAGAAATAACATGACTTAACTTCAGATTTGTGTTCATAATTTAGCAGAAAAGCTAATTGATACAAGTTGAATCTTCGACAAACTGGTGGAGATTTTAGATTTTAAACAGACACACTAGTAGGACTACTAAAATGATTCACAGCACTTTCATTCTTTTTTTTATGAGAATTTAAACATTGCATTGGACAAATATTGCATCTAGAAGTCTTCATCTGCATGCAAAAGTTTTAATGCTCACTTCAGGAAGGTTTTGTTTTTGCAGACAACAGCTGAAGCTAATTTTGTCAGATGGAAACAAGATTGTAGACAAAAGTCTAGCAGTAACTGTTATGATTTCAGACTAAGAACAAACTAAAGGGCTAGAGGTTTTATGCAGACACTAACGTTACGTATTTGAAAAAGATTCATCAACATTCTGAGTTTGATATAGACTGTGTGAAGAGTATAAGAACACCTGTTAAATGTCTTTCTTAGCTTCTTTTTGGGCTAAATTTTCACTCCTTGGTCTGCTTGTTTTTCAGGAATGTAAAAAAGTAGTTTTTCTGTTGTCAAAGCAACAGTGCAACAGTGCTAAATTGTTCGCAAATGTGAGTTGGAGATTTGGCAACTTTTTTTTTAGGCTGCTTAACAAAATTCACTAACCCCACATATTTAAAAACACATTTTTAAGGATAAAACGATAACTGCTTTTTCCTTTAAATGTTTTCTCTTTTACATAATGCAATTTTTCTCTCATTAATTTTTGCCACTCACTGCTGGCATTAACGCCGTGATGACATCTGCATAACCTCAATAGGAATCTTTCATAGGGGATCCTACAAAATGATTGACAGTTTTTACCTCACTTTCTTGGTGAATGACACAATAACATTAAAAACACATTAACAATAACATAATTCTATGACTTTGGCTCATCATGTAACTACTGAAGCCACAATGGACCGTATACCACTGAACACAGACACTGGACGTACAGTTTTTGGCACAAAGGTGATGTCCACAGTGTTGGCCTTCCGGTGGTGATCAGAGTGTTCTGGTGGACGGTGCTGTTCAGCTCTTTGGGCGGAGGCAGATTCTCCGCTGTGGCTGTGGAGGCACCAGCAGCTTCTGGAGAAAACAACTACAGCAAACAATGACAAATGAGAAACAATATGGAAGCTAATAAATAATAAGAACATTAAACATACTTAGTTAGAAAAGGTTTAAACTGAAGGAAAATGTCTTAGGCATTAGGTTATTGTGTTTACTACAGATCTGTTGTAAATACAATATAGTGTGTAAAAGTAAATAATTGAGAATAAAAAATATATATATCACAATATGTATAATTATGTTTGGATGTAGTGTTCTTACTTCCCTTGATGATAATTCTCCTCAGCTGTTTCCGTCTTCACTTGTTATACCATTACAACTGTCCTGGGTCTAAATTTTAGTTACATCTTCAGGCTAACAAATACAGGTACCTACACTGCAGCACTGATTTCTACACAACACCTGGGATGAAAAGTTTTAAAAGCAATATTTTGATGAATAAAATAATCAAATATATTACCCGAATAAATATGACATCCAAGAAAAGAATAGAGAGGAAGCTTAAGGAAGTAGCTGAAACACGTAAAACAGGCGAATAAAGCAATGCTACAAAACACTATCCTAACCAAAAGACTTTTAACACCATCTGACCAAAAGAAAAGTTTTTTCGTTTAACAAAAAGAGAGAAGCTTGGATAATAAATAAAAATTGTAAGACACTTATTTAATAGAAAAAAAGACAAACTAGAGTCAGGTTTTAGTTTAGCACTCCAGAGAACTTTTTGAAGAGTTTATAATTTGTATACTCTACTTCTATTGTAAGATGGGAGCTTAAAATGCAACACATTTCATTTTCCAAAACTGAACTTTCTGCTTGATATCTGCTCATGGAATCCATTTTCATGCCTGTTTTCATTTTGAATACATCTATACAAATGCATAGATGTATTTATGTAAAAAGCTTATTTTTTTGTATCAGTGAGGTTTATAATGTACAATAATTGCAAAAAAATGTACACCTAATTAGCATCAAATAATATACTGGCTCATATGAAGTCATTACTTGCCTCACTGACCCTAGACTTGAACTAAAATATAAACTAGAAGGCGAGCGTGCTTGGTTAATAAATTGCTTCTTAATTCACTGCTTGACTTTTTAATCGCTCAGATAAATTATTGTGTGTTCCTGGCAGAGCTCTGAGAAATGTTTTAAATCCTTTACCAACTCAGATTTCCCACACGCTCAGAGGGGCAGACACATGAGCTACGGCGGCAGATTAGCTCCGGACAAATTTTGGTTTCAAATGAATGTCAGTGAGAGGTCAGTGATATACTGTCTGTAACGAAGCTGCCAGGAAGCTTAATGTTGTGTGAATATTGCACAGAAACAGCACAAAAGAAAGAAGAAGATAGTTCACACCTTTATTATTTTATTGTCCTATTTTACCTTTCCTTTAGCACTAGGTTTTTGAGGTTTGCCTTTGCCCTTGGGTTTCTTGCCATCCTTTGGTTTGGGGAGGGTCTCCATCTTGGCGTTGACCAGGTCTATGACTCTGATATCTGCAAAGGCTTTGGCAATATCAAGGCAGTCTTGTTCTGTGGGAAAAAATGTATAAGTATAAGAAAAAAATATATATTCACTTCATTAAGTGTTCTGTTGTGTCCTGAAGCAAAACATCTAACTAGTATTTGCTCAAGTGAAGTGTTGTGAGTTGTTTTAATATATAATATTTAGAATTTAGAAAATTTAGATAATTAACATATTGTCCTTGCGGTGATAATATGTGTTACCAAGAAATGTAAAATGTAATACAATGCAATAATAATAAAATAAACATATAAAATGAACTTGAAAGATATAAGCCCTAAGACTAAAATAGAGTTGAAAAATGGAGCCTGCATGGCACTGTAAATAAACAAATAAACAAAATAAACAAATAAAATAGGGCAAATGTTATATGATCAAAGTACACATTGATCTCCACACCTTTCTTGTTCTCTGCTGTGACGCTGGCTCCAGCTTTAATGAGGTACTCGACTGAGGCTGGTCTTGAGCTCTGGATGGCCCTCATGAGAGGCGTCCCTCCACTCAGTGCCCGGGCGTCTATAGAGGCTCCAGCGTCCAGCAGCAGTTCAATGATGTCCACATGTCCTGCATGAGCCGCGTGGTGTAGAGGCGTCCAGAAGAACTGGTCACACGCATTCACATCGGCTCTGCCAGAAAAACTTATTAGTATTATTGTAAACTATAAAAGACCCTCACAGTTAATAGATTATTAAATATATTTGATGGGATTTACATTAAGATTTTTACTAACCTACTAATCATTAATTGTGTTTGAAATAAAAAATGTAAATAGAAAAACTAATAGTTTAAAAGTAACTATAGCATTTCTAAACATTTTCATTAATTTAATTTAATTGACCTTTATTTAACCAGGGAAGTCCCACTGAGATTCAGAATCTCTTTTGCAGGGGAGCCCTGTGGGAAGGGTCATTAAGATTTAGAGTTATGTTGACTGTATGCAATTTCACCAGATACAAACATTTCTTTCACTATATACAAAATGTCATTGAAACTGTAATCTTAGTGTTACTTATTTCCAAAAAAAAATAAATTATTTTGTACAATGTCATGTTCAATGTTCTAGAAATGAAAAAATTTTGTAAGTAAAACTTCTCTTTGATAAAAATCAAGCTAAAATGTGTAATGTGTACTGACCCTCTGTTGAGCAGATACTGGACCATCTCATAGTTTCCGTTCTGACAGGCGACCATGAGTGGAGTCTTGTAAAACTCGTCTTTAACGTCCACAGAAACACCCTGAGTAAAGGCCAAGTCCAGCGACTCCAGGTCTCTGCCCTTCACACAGTAGTTCACATTTATAAACACTTTGTCAGGCCTCTCTAAGTACCACCCTGAATCGTTCACTATGGGGTGAATGGGAGGGTGGTCCATGTCAAATCTGTTGATGTCTGAGCAGTTTCGATAGGTTTCAATCATGAACTGTGGTGGTCCTCCGTCAGGTCTCCTTGGTTTAAGATCAGGCGTGAGAGTGCAAATGGGCATTGGCAGGACAAACTTAGCTTTCTTCTTACCCCCTTTCCCACCTTTCTCTTTTTTCTTCTTAGGCAGGTATGTGGACAAAAGGTATGGTTTTTTGATGTACTTGGAGCCTTTGATAAAGTCGCTTATGTTGATGAATCCTAGTTTGGCTTTGTCGTGCATTGCAACAACTTGGCTGAGCTGCCAAATCTCCACAGGAGCTCGAACTTCTTCTAAAACTGAAATGAACCTATCAGAAGGGAAAATGTCCTGAGAGCCAAACGCCTGTCGCAGCTCAGTCTCGTAAACATTGGACCAGTCGTGGAGGCTCAGAGCCCAGGCGTCTGACAGCAGACCTACAGCGCTGGCTTTGCCGCCCTTTCCAAACTGTTTCTCAGCTTTCCTTAGCTCTTTCGCTGCGGCTTTGGCACCGGAGTCTTTGGCGATCTGACGTGGAAGAAGACCTTCCAGGTTTTTCAGTTTAGGGTTACAACCTATAAAGAGGTGGAATAAATTTCACAAATATAGGTCCTCCATTAAACCATTCTTATGACTGCTTGTGTTGTTGTATTTATAGCAGTAAATCATCACATTATGTAAAAAGACACGTTATGCTGACTTCATAAGTCAAAAAAGTGAATTGACTTTTTCAATAATATTTTTTAATTTTATTCTCTGAGCAATCAGATATCACTCTGTGGAACAACCAGTGCAAATGATAGACTAGAAGATTGCAAACCCTCCACCAGAAAAGTTGCAAATTTAAAATATAAGTGCACTTCAAAAGACAAAATAAAACATTATAAAGTTTTTATTGTTGTACCTCGCTGGGCCAGAAACTTGCAGCAGTTTGCGTCTCCAGTGGCTGCTGCGAAATGAAGAGCAGTGGAGTCCTCCAGGCTGACCACTCCCATGTCAGCTTTAAACCCCGACAGGACTTTAATCACCTGCGTTCAACACATAACAACATAACAACATACAAGTGTCAAATATTTTACTGAATTTATAGCAAATTAGCCAATGTATGTCTATCAACTTACAATAAATAAAGTATAACTGATTGTGCAGTTAAAGGAGTACCAACCTCAAAGAAACCTCCCATGGCAGCATAATGAACCGCAGTGTGGCGTTTTTTGTCAACAGCGTTGGGGTTTCCTCCCCTTCTCAGAATGGAGCGGACCAGCTGCAGAGAGCCGGCTTTAGCTGCTTCCATCAGTGCGGTCACACCAGTGTTCTGCAGCAGAGAAGGTCAGCTGCTCAAAGTCATCTCATTCTGCAAACTTACAGCTCAATTTGTCTTTCATTTAAGTGCATTACATTTGAGCGCACCAAAAATGACCATCATTGAAAAATGTATAACTGTCATATTATATAATTGTTACAACTATTAAAAGTAATACTATGTGTCTTTTAAAGTCAAATAGTGCTTTCTATATTTTAACCACAGCAAAAACACCACACTGTGGTGGACGCTGGAGGTAAGGGATGCTGTCAGGCTGTCTACTGTTTTTATGGACAGAAGCTCTAGGCGCTGTCAGGGGAATGGAGGGAGTCTGATTTGGGGACCACAGGATCTCATCTCTGCTGTTTGCAGATTAAGAACAAACCAGAACCTGAAACATGCACTAATGTTTAGGCCTGTACCTGGTTAGATGCATTGGGGTCGGCTCCCCCCTCCAGCAGGAGCAGACACTTGGGGGTGCACTCCAGGGCATTCTCACACATGAGCTGGAACACATGGCTTCCTGAGGCGGAGATGTTGTTGGCATTGGCCTGGTGCTTCAGCGCGGTCTGCAGGCAGCGCGTGTGAGACTTGGTGGGATAGATACAGAAGAAGAGAACACCTGCAATCACACCACAAACAGTAAAATGAATGGACTATTATTAAAGCTGTTGAAGAGCAGAAGCCAATGTTGATAATGATTGTTAACTCCGAACAGAAATTCTCTTTATAGGATTTACAGTTGGTCAGACAGAGCAGCGCTATTAGAATATTTTAATTCACTGAAACATATTCACTAGTTAGCTCTGATTTAGAATAAAAGGTAGCACTTTAAAAGACCTCCACGGTACCTACCAGTTAAGTACCGTGTCAGTTACTAGTAACTAACAGTGACACTTACTAGTACTTACTCTGGTACTTACTGTGGTACTTACACTGGTACCTACAGTGGTACTTTGAGTGGTACTTGTACTAGCAGTTACTGGTACATACCACTGGTAGTTACTGTGGTACTTAGTGTGGTACTTACACTGGTACCTAGAGTGGTACTTTGAGTGGTACTTGTACCAGCAATTACTGGTACATACCACTGGTAGTTACAGGTACTTACTGTGGTACTTACACTGGTACCTACAGTGGTACTTTGAGTGGTACTTGTACCAGCAGTTACTGGTACATACCACTGGTAGTTACTGGTACTTACTGTGGTACTTACACTGGTACCTACAGTGGTACTTTGAGTGGTACTTGTACCAGCAGTTACTGGTATATACCACTGGTAGTTACTGGTACTTACTGTGGTACTTACACTGGTACCTACAGTGGTACTTTGAGTGGTACTTGTACCAGCAGTTACTGGTACATACCACTGGTAGTTACTGGTACTTACTGTGGTACTTACACTGGTACCTACAGTGGTACTTGTACCAGCAATTACTGGTACATACCACTGGTAGTTACTGGTACTTACTGTGGTACTTACACTGGTACCTATAGTGGTACTTTTACCACCAGTATTGGCATGCTGGTATGGTCATGGCCATACCAGCATGCCAAAGCCTGATCCCGTCAGATCTCAGAAGCTAAGCAGGGTTGGGCCTGGGCAGTACTCGGATGGGAGACCACAGAAGAACCTCAGGTGCCACAGTGGGGCAACTTCAGTGGTACTTACTACAGTAGTTGACAGTCAACTACTGTAGTAAGTACCACTGAAGTACCAGTATGTGTCACTTTAGAACAGGTCCCGTTGTTACCAGTAGTTAACTGTCAACTACTGTAGTAAGTACCACTCAAGTACCAGTATGTGTCACTTTAGAACAGGTCCCATTGTTACTAGTACTTAACTGTCAACTACTGTAGTAAGTACCACTGAAGTACCAGTATGTGTCACTTTAGAACAGGTCCCGTTGTTACTAGTACTTAACTGTCAACTACTGTAGTAAGTACCACTGAAATACCAGTATGAGTCACTTTAGAACAGGTCCCATTGTTACTAGTATTTGACGGTCAACTACTGTAGTAAGTACCACTCAAGCACCAGTATGTGTCACTTTAGAACAGGTCCCGTTGTTACTAGTAGTTGACTGTCAACTACTGTAATAAGTACCATTGTAGTACCACTATTTACCATTATGTATCATGGTATTTATCAATAAATGTTGGAATTAAGCTAAGATTGTTGTAAATTATTTTCTGTTGTTTTGTTTACTGAAACAGAACTTTGGTATTTGTCAATACCCAATATTGTTGTGACATAAATAAAGACAGTGGTGCTTTTTTAACATTTGCATTTTATTGTTATTCATAATTTATAAGCTCTACTTTTTTAATTTAGTACCAATAATACCACCACTGAAACATATGTGTGTGCCACAAATTATTAAAAGTGGTAAGTGTACTAATAGTTACCACTGTAAGTACCAGTCACTGCTGACACAAGTACCACCTTAAGTACCAGTGTAAGTACTACAGTAAGTACCACAGTAAGTACCAGTAACTATCAGTGTTATGTACCAGTAACTGCTGGTACAAGTACCACTGTAGGTACCAGTGTAAGTACCAGTAACTACCAGTGGTATGTACCAGTAACTGCTGGTACAAGTACCACTCAAAGTACCACTGTAGGTACCAGTGTAAGTACCACAGTAAGTACCAGTAACTACCAGTGGTATGTACCAGTAACTGCTGGTACAAGTACCACTCAAAGTACCACTCTAGGTACCAGTGTAAGTACCACAGTAAGTACCAGAGTAAGTACTAGTAAGTGTCACTGTTAGTTACTAGTAACTGACATGGTACTTAACTGGTAGGTACCGTGGAGGTCTTTTAAAGTGCTACCGAATAAAATAAACTTCTCTCTTCTCATAATTTGTGTAGTAACCTTGACTGGCCAGGCAGACGTCTAAAAGACTTCTAGTCATATCTGGTACTGTATCTTATTGATATTCATGCACAAGTTACATGTTTTTTTTAAATAAATAGTTAAATAATTTGTAAGTTTTAGTATTGTCATATTTACAAAATTTTTTCCAGCAGTGTCCCAGTGTGTGTTTCCAGATCATTACTTTATTGGATTGATGTAGATTGCAATATTTAACCATTGGTTACCAGCCACAACAGCAGGTTAAATATTAGATCTACAGCAGCCTGTATATTCACAACTAACTCACCTTCTTATTTACCACAGTGTTAACTTTACATAACAGGACAAAATCATTTCCTAAATTGTAATCACACAAAGCTGGCTCTTTATAAGGGCTCGTTCATGCCATGTAAAAGTATTAAGCGCTCATCCCAGTAACAAAAGCTTGAGTAACGTAAGCCTGACAGGCCTCCAAGTCCTTCAGACAATGGGCTGGTTTAAAGTTACTGGTTCTGTTCTACACCACAGGCTCACCAGCAGGCCTGATCTGTAATTAGATGTATTCAAAAGACACACAGGCAAGCAAACACACATATGTAATTTCTGTAATGGTTTTGCAATTGAAACTATAAAAACTTCCGATAAAAACCTCTCTACGCTCTGCTTTTCACTTCCCCTTCCTGTAACAGCAGCTCCGGACACAGGGTAATTGAGGTAATTATGTCAATTAGTTTAAAAAGAGGCTTGAATAAGAAAATGGGGCCCCTCTAGGAGTAGTCTGGGATACCTCATCAATATCTAAAGAGTGAGGCCGCTGCGTGCATTTTGATGAGCTGTAAGACAAGGCAAGATGCTCTCCTGACATGTAACAGAAAACAACCCACTGGCAATGACCTCACCGAGTAACAGACACGGGGAGTCAAACATCGGTAAACGCAGGCTTGTCTTACTGACCTCAAAATGACAGACCTAACAAAACCTATTTTCATATATCTATTGGCACACTATTTTGAGGATTTTGCAAACATTTTCCTTATTGTAAGTCTGTAGTTGCTTAGTCAATGAGTCTATTGACATGTTTCTATCAATCAACATTTGATGTATTTTTTTTTTACATATTACATAAAAAAAAAAGAGGAGAAAGGCAGTGGGTTTCAGAAGTGAATTGTGAGTGAATCTGGTAAAAACCCTGTCTGTGTTGGTCATATCATACAAATCAAGAGCTTGTACAAACCATACACTGGTATTGGCTTTATGTAATGAATGCACAGAACCAAGAATTTACAGCCCTGATCATTACTAACAACTTTTTTTTCTCAGATATAAATGTGTATTATCATTAAAATACACTTTTTTTGCGGGATGGATACTTGTGACAACCACATTCAGTGCTAAGCTCTAGCATTACCTTCGCAATTAGACAGAATTGTTTATTTATCCCCAATAGAAAATCATCATACACCACATGAGAATACACAAGATTACAGAGATACACATTAATCTACTTTACCCGATAATTATTTGTGCTAGAACAGGGTGTCAATTAATATTAGGCAATGCAATTTTCATCTTACAATTTTCCCAAGGCTGTTGTTGCTTTTCCTCACCTTTCCCATCTCTATCCACAAGTGTCATGTCAGCGTTGTGTTCGGCCAGCAGAGCGACGATGGCATAATTCCCCAGCTCTGCGGCCATCATCACCGGTGTCAGGCCCTTCTTGTTCTGAACGTCTGGGATAGCTCCATGGGACAGAAGGAAGCTCACCATCTCTATAACAACACAAGTATAAAGAGTCTGTTGAAATGGGGTGGCACAAACTTGTAAAGAGATAATTCTAAATTTATAAGTTTGGTATTTTCAGATAGTCTCAATTTAATTATAATTCTAAATTTTAATCTGGTAAAGGTGCTACATAAAAGCTTTTAACTAAAGTATAAAAACTATTAAAGTAGTAGTAGTATGTTGAGTATGTAGTAGTATGTTGAGATTTATAGTAAAAAAAGACAACTGAAAAAGCAGAAAAGTGATGACATTATACTGCAATTATTCAGCAATAAGAATGTGTTTGTTTAATTGTACAGACATGTCACATATGTCTGATAATCAAAGCCTCAAGTAGAGCTGGGCGATAAAACGATATTATCGTCTATCACGATAGTAAAACATTTCTACGATAGCACTTCAATATCGTCTGTAAAAAAAAAAAAAAAATCCTCCCAGAAAGTGCAGTTTTTAATCAATGCTGCAGCATATAATTGTGCTCTCTTAAATGCATATTCTCCATGTATTGACAAATGTTCAATCACTATTTTGTTGTTTTGTTTTTTATTTGAATTATTGACAACTCCACAGAGCAGAAAAACTATGAGCGGCTCCGCAGTTTTAAAAGTTACGCAGCGTCCCTGAACTCATCCTCACGCCACCAACACATGCATCTCAAAACAAACATGGCTCAGGCAGCGCGCTCTAATTAAGATGAAAAAGACTTTTTTAACACCGTGGACCTGGACGGAGGACCTGGACAGAAGCGTGCAGGACGTGTGGAGCGATGTTTGTGGGCCTCGTGGAGCTGGAATCAGGACTTGGACAAACTCGTGCGTCATGGAGCAGCTGCGACGGCGATAACACTTTGGATGTTTCTGTTTGGATGTTTTTTTTCTTCATGTCCGCGATGGACAGAAGAGGACTCGCTTGAACGGGACAGAGGTAAGTGAACTAACTTTAAACTGTGCAAATGCGCAGAAGAGTGTCATGCTTTCCTTTTTGAACACACCTCGCACCGAGACGAGTCCGTGGCTAACAGCTACTCATGAATATAGGCTACTTTAGCGTATAATCTCTCATCTATCTGGTACAACTTTAGTGACAAAGAACTGACAGAAATCACGTGTTACCGTAGATGCAGAAGTATTTTTGGCTTATTTAGGTGTTTGGCTTACATATCAGCCTTCATAACTTATGGTGGTGGCTGTGTTTTAAATGTGAACTTAAAACAGCGGAGAGCCTTATTAATAACAGTTCAAATCGTGTTTGTTTGTGTCAGTGGGTTTAACCCTGTTGTGGTCTAAACTTTATGGTTAGCTTGCTTGCGTGCTTGGATGTCTACGTGCTTTTGTTTGTGTGGTTGTGACGCACGCAGACATGGTGCCGCGGTGCGTCTCAAGAAAGTCTTTTTCTAAATGTGTATTTGTGCAACATAGTTGATAATACAAATCTCTACCACTTTACTGTCACATGTTTACACATTTACGCTGCGTTGTGTATGTTAAAATTGTTAATAAAGCGAAAAGAGCATGGCGCAGAGGCGCGCGGGCAGAGGAGAGAGAAAAGCGCGAGGCTTTGACAAAGTAATAAGGTTTTTAACATTAAAATTCACAAACTTAACAATGTTCAATAACGAATGAGCAATATTTTATCTATAATACACACCTTGTGTGTGAAATTACCAGAAAAATCTGACTAAAGCTCAATTTTGAGCCGTTTTAGCCTTAATTAGTTGGCAGACGATAATATCGTCTATCACGATATAATTGGAAGACGATATGACGATAGTGAAAAGTGGATACCGCCCAACCCTAGCCTCAAGTAATATTTATTTTGTGAATATTGCCAACCCCTAATCCGGAGTTACTGTAGCCTAAACTCTATCCATCACCTTGGTTGTTTGCTGCCACTGCCACATGCAGCACTCCGATGCCGTCCTTGGGCTCTGTCAGGTTGATGAGGTTATCTGCTCCGTGCTCGAGGAGTCGCTCAATCTGCTCCTTGTCGTTTTCATGGATGCTCTGAATCAGTTTATAGATCTGCAGAACCTCCAGGCGACCCTCAGCCTCCCTGCAAGTCATGACGAGGCCTGAAAAGGGCTGGAGAATGAAGAATAGAATAAGTATATTAGTATCACATTAGAAGGCTGGTTGGGAGTTGGGAGCTTTAAAATTATTATAGACAACGCATACTGTGCAGCAAAAAATCATTAACATCAACTTATACCCAAAATTTCCAGTCGTTTACAGTTTGTGGCTAAAAAAAAAAGAAACAAAATGTGGGGATTTTTATGTGTGTTAAAACAAATCTCCAAGCTTAGGCTTTTTGAAACAATTTAATCTTATTTGATTCAATCTTCAGTACTCTTTTTCAAAATGTAGCTGTGCTACATTTGCCTTTTACAAAATCATGTTAACCTAGCCTAAACTTGTAGCTACATGAGTGAAAATTATTAGCTAAGGAGCAGCATCAGATATTGCTAACGTTAACTGAGCTGCTAACATTTGATATTTCTATTGTCTGGTGACTCGAGAAATCAGAAAATAATCACATTCAGCATGCTAACTGACAATACAAGGCTAACATACTGTTCTAAGTTGGCATAATGCCAGGTCATGGCATACCTTAGCTAAAGTTGAGTGTTAGCCAAGTTAGTTAACAACTTGTTAAGTTAGCTAGCGTTAAGTCAAATAATTTTGCTTCTTATTTGTTAAACAGACGGAGATAAGCGCTACCAGTTTATGTTAACGTTAGCTAGCTAGTTAACAGTTAAAAAGTTAAGAGTTGGTTAGCAGCTTGCAGCATTAAAAGTCAAACCTTTTCCACCTGTTTCTCGGGTTCTTGTTTTTGTCACAGTTTGTGCTTCATTGGTCCTTTGTGTGCGTAAAGAAACATCATCTAGCACGAGTAAAAGTTCTTCAGCTCACAGATAAATGCCAACAAAGCACGGTCAGTTCGCCCGCAACACGTTTATGAAGCTCGTGGTGCACATTTTGCGGCTCCAGGGGAAGGGAAACAAACAAGTGTCCATGGCAACGGTACGCGCGTAAAATCCCGGAAAGAAAAAAGACGCGCACGCTTGACGTTTGATCTCCCATGTTTATTTATTTATTTATTTATTTATTTATTTAAACTTAAATAACTAAAATAAGCTGACTAAAATGCGGTACAAATACTGTCAAAGAGTTTCAAATTGATGCATATGCTAGCTAGTTCTTGCTGTCATGTTTTATAATAAAACAGAAGGAATATATCCATGGTTTGGAAGGATCTTAAGTGGATGAACCTTCCAGATACTCTTGTTTCTTTCCCCTTGACTAACCGAGCACAGACTTTTGTTTACTTGAAGTTGTTGCTATTGTAACCTTTTTAATTATTTCTAAGGAGTATAAATTTGTGTTCACAAAATTACAAAACAAACAAACAAACAACAACAACAACAAAAATCAGGTTTAAAGTTTTTTGGTCTGCTGAAATATGCTTATGTACAGCAGGTGGCAGTGATGTGCAGCAAATGAGTAGCCTACATAAATATTTAAAAAATGCAGATTACTTGCAATATGTTCCTTTGTTTGTTGTTTTCAGAGTAGGCCGCCTACTATATTCTAAATACCAAAATTACTTTCATGTTCATGCTGCATTATAATATATTTTTTATGTCTGATATTTTAAGTTAACTATGTAAACAGTGTTCTCTCATCATTAGTTTACTCACAATTGTATTTGGATTGTCCTGCTACCGATGTTCCATTGCTCAGAAAATCCTTGTTTTCACCTACCACCTATCTCTGTTCAAAATATCCATGTAGCCTCTTTCCAAGAATGAAAACAAGTCATTTAAAATTTGCTGTTTGTTAGTTACATTTTATGCTTATCAGTTTTACAGGAAGTCAATGGACCTGTTTATATTTGCATGTATTAGGCCTATATATATTGTTGCAGCAAATACAAGTTACCCCTAAAAGATTTATTAGATCTTCTTTGTTTTTTTCTATTACGTCACTTTTGTGAGGATGGCAGCAGACAAGAGGTCAAAACATGTACTATTAATGGTCTGATAAAGGAAAAAAAGCTAGATACAAGATACATGTATAGCTTTACAGTAGAAATTAATGTTTAGGAATCACTACGAGGTTATTGACCCTATTTTGTCCCGCCTACTTTTCTAGGACATGCACTTCCTGTTTAGCTGCATTTAGCCTGTAGATTTCAGTCGATGGGTTTGTTTTAACTATCATTATATTTAATTAAAATTGCCCCACAAGACAGACAAACAAACACGTTAGCTACCTTAACAGAGCTAAACAGGAAGTGCACTTCCAAGCCAAATGGGCGGGACAAAATAGGGTCAATAGCATGTAACTTCTTCAAAACAAAATCAGCACAAATCAGTCTCTTGTGTGGAAAATCTGTATTTTTCAGGCACATGTGGAAAAAACAATCTTACAAAAACACTGGCGGTACCTGCAATTGTGAGAAAGTGGTAACACAAAAACCTATAAAATATGTACATTCTTAGTATCTTTCAAAGTCATATCTTGCATAGAAACTTACAAAATTACATCCCAGCCCAGTATGTGGCTGTTTCTTGCTTATAAATATACATTAAAACTGTCATATTCATTCATGTAACAATATGAAAAATACTAGTGAAGCATATAATTCTTTCCATTTAGGAGTATCTACAGCAAAATAAATCTTCATATCTTTTTTCATAACAGAGATGGGATTTGTAGAGTATGAGCAAGGCTAAGTTTAGCATCAGTATTTGTTTAGTTTTAATCAAAATTACACAGTACAGTGGACGGTACGCTGCAGCTGAGCGATTTAATCTTTCTGGTTTTACATTGGCCCATATTAGGAGACACTGACGATCCACTTTCCCCTCGGGCCACACATCTTCTCCAGCTTATAATAGATATTTGCTTTGCTTTTGTATAACGTCAGGATTTAATGAGAATGTATACAATGTCTGTTCATAACATTATTACAGATATCTTCGGTAAGTATAAGGCCTAAGACACAGCAGAGCTTAAAGGTCTAACTGTGTGAGCTTTTAGCCATGTTAGAATGTTATCTCATCGAAAACATACATGGAATTGTGCCTTTTTTCCACTTATGTCAATATTAAGATGTCCAATGCACTACAAATAATCTGTTCCACACTATGATGTCATTAAGTGGTAACTAAAACAGCTTCAACTAAAATGTTTTGCTTTACTTTTGGATTATTTTAGATTGGCCTTTTGTTCAGTTGAGAATGCCACAGTAAGAGAAAACACAGGAGATGAGCACTGAATAGAGGTTATGCAGATGATGTCACAGCATTCTAAATGTAAGCAGTGAGTGGCAAAAATGTGTGAGAGTCACTGGAGAGAAAGAATATTTCTCTTATAAGAGCTCCAAACACAAACAAACAGAGAAACTGTTTGGCTACAGTCTGATAACAAATATAAATACAATTTTTGCATAGAAAAGGGACATCTAAGTAAACAGTAGTAGAGAAGCAGACAAACAACAAGAACACATACAAGTTCACTCACATTCTCTCACAGTAAAACAAAAGTTCTATGGACAACAAAATGAACAAGAGCAAATAAACAAATTTTAACCAGTAGCGATATGCTTGTGGTCAGAATGTTGTGATCTTTTTCAAACATGATGATGTTAGTGCATTGCAATTGCATAACCGCTATAAATATGCAGAATTTGTGTTAAAAATGTAAATGAAATGCAACACAACACCAGGTATGTCTTTGATGATTAAACCTACTTTTTAAAAATGTGTAACATAGGCCCTTTAAAGTCTTTTTAAAGTGTTATATATGAAGTAAGATGCAGTGCAATTTCAAGCCTTGTTCAAATAAAAAATATAATTGCATTTTACCCACAATTGATTTCATAAACCTCTTGTCGTTCTGAAAATAGCTTCTTTGTGTTGTCCTTGTATGATTTATAAAATGTTGTGGTTTGTGATGGAGCTGGGAGTGACTGCATTTGTGCACATAAGAATGGTGCTTTGGCCCCAAGTCCGTCCCCCCTGAACTGTTGAATCATATGCATTTCTTCCAAGACAATTGGCATTGAGCGTTATGTTTCTGGGAATTGACTTGTGGTCAAATTGAAACTGTGAGTAACAAGAAAAAAAGAAAGTGAACTCAGGAAGAGAGTGGAGACAGACTGTGGGAGGACTAGCCTCAAAAGACAAGAAACAATCCACACTTTTATCACCTCCACCAGCCTTTCATCTTTCATCTGGAACAACTTCTATAGAAAGTAAAGTAGGATTTTTATGTAACACTGAAGTGGCTTTTTAGAAAATAAGACGGAAAACTTCCTCCATATCGTCTTTACAGCTCTACAGTTAGAAACCCTAAAGCCTGCTTATGGGATGACTTGTTGAAATTGGACTTCTTAATGGCAGATTATTGCTAGCGCCACCTATTGCCTTTGCTCTATTTCAGTGAAATGAAACCGGCTGATAAGGTAGATTATTGAAGAGCATTCTGGTACACTCTGATGTGAAGTTTTCCCAACAAATGAAAGAAATACATACATACTGTATATGTGCCAACAATGAATAGTCACACTATACAAGCATTGAAATGTGAGTTTCAAAGTACAATACAAAGACAACAACAATCTTAAAGCTGCGCTACCTGATTTAACTTGGACTTTTTCACAAAAAGTTGTAAAAACAGCACTTTGTGACAAAATAAAATGCGAATTCTGTGGACTCTTTAAATCAATTAGCAAAGTATTTCATTTCACATAGATATCCAGTAGCTGTGTTCTCATTGGCTGTGCTTGTGTAGCCCACTCCAATTTGACATTACTGCTTGGAAAAAAGGTTTTAACTCCAAACTGCAGCCAAAAATGAATGTGAGTGTTTATTAACCACTCGCCAAAGAATTTGTGAGAACAAGGAAGTACGTAAATGTACATATTTTATTACTTTTTTCCTGTTTTTCAGTGTCAAGATCAGGTACCCCAGCTTTAAGCCCAAAACAGTTCTGTATTGCCCTATTATAAACTATGACCTTTAGCTGGTGTTGCATAGTACAGCATGGAGCAGCTTTAAAAAGTTAAACTGTTTGCCCTTTTGTCAATAAAATCTACGTGCTCTGCTTTGCACTGCAAATATGAGCATGGAGCTTATGTCATTGATAAAAAGAGTTCTTTTGAGTTTGACTCTTGTATTAAATGCCATATTGTGCTTTCTTGAGCACAAAATACAGTAATACAGTACAATAAAATAAGTCTCTTGTTCCATTCACTCATTCATTTAGTCAGTCTTAAGCGTAGAAGTAGAGTCAGTAGATTTCAGAGTCATTTATCTCTGTCCTTTCTTCATAATAATATGTCCTCGTCTCATCTCATGTTTCCTCAGAGCGTTTCGTACAGTAGCATCCCGCTGAAGACTGTAAAGGGTTCAGAGGAGTACCCCAGGCGTCCCGTCACCAGGTCGATGCAGACTGTGTCCCCGGCCTCCAGAGCCAGGATGATGTTGAACACAGCCACAGCTCCGGGGATGTGTTTTGCCTCTGCCATGGGCTTCTCCAGACCCTCAGGCTGGTACCCGGCTGAGTCCACCCGCGCTACACCTGTGTTGGATTTGGACAGGACCGCCTCAATCTTCATGTTCTTGTGACCGGTCAGGATGCCACTGAAGAAGTACTTTCCTCGGACTGGAGCTGTAAAATAACCTGGAACGAGATCGAAGAGTTTGGCTTTTATTGTGTCAGAAGTGTATCTATTTAGAAAAGCAGGAATGACTTTGGTGTAAAATATAATCACATGTAGTTCCTCGATTATTACCTAGAGGTGCAGTAACCCTTTTTGACTTTTATACACAATTTGCAACATTCATGCATGTTGGCCTTATCCTTCAGTAACATGTGTTTCAAATCTACTGGAAGTTTAAATTTGTCCATACACCTTTACAAAGATAAAATTTAGCTACTTTTCAAGCAACTACAAGCTTTTATTTTGTTCAGCATCTTTGTACTCAACTCTATGCACTGTCAACTATACAATTTCATATGTAGTTTCTGATACAATACTGCCTAATATTTTTCTTTCAAAATGTTATTACCCCAGCTCAAAACAGTGGTATCTGCAGATTTAGAGTAAGCCTATTTAGAAACAACAAACAACAACAACCATAAGACAACTGGCATTTTTATATTATGAACATTTTTAAGCACTGTTTCTCTAAATACAAATACTTTCCCTGAATAAGAGCCAAAAAAGTATCTCAGATAAGATAGGTATTTTATTTTCTTGTTTAAATTTAAAATAAAATTCTCCTCTATTCTTCAAAAACAATTATCTTTGTATATGTAGTCTAGACTGCAACTTGCTTATTGATTAGTCTGGCGATTATTCTTTAATGTTTGACAATCCTGATGGACTTACTTATAACGACATAATAAAACACAAACATTTACACATTTTCTGCTTCATTACTGTGCAATTACTGCTCAATTTGAGTCGTGAAACCTAATTGTCTTAGATCACCATTTGGAATGCAAAGACCAAGTAACAAGTATTCATTAAATTTTTTTTTTTTTTCAATAATCAGTGAACTTTCTGCAGCCCTAATGCAATGAGAATTTCCTGTTTAGTTTTAAGAAATCCAACAGCTGTCTGCCATCACTCAACAAAATATGAAGAAAACCTACACTGGTGTTAATGTTTAAAAAGTTTAACTATATTTTTTATAACCAGCCTTTAGCTCCAAAAATAACCTTGTCCCAGATTGATTTCAGGATCCCAGACTATGTTATTGGCAGCCATGACTCAAGCTGCTGGTGGCCGATGCTGTTGAGGTTAAAGTCATGAAATAAGACAAGGGTCATTAGTTGTTTCATTTCCCACTGCTCCGCTTTCTTTAATCGTTCCTGGGACACCATATTTCTTAGCTGAGGTTTTAAGGGTGTTTTCTTTTCCCAATTGAAAGGGCTGTGAACAAGAGTGAGTGAAAAGGAGCGGCTAAAAGTTAAAGTTGTAAAAACGAAACTTGACAAAAGGGAGCGACAATAACTGTGTTAAAAGAGGAACTAGGCACTAAATCAACTTTCTTTGCAACTAAGCTGTGTTTATAGGTTTTAAATAGCATTGTATACAGTTCCAAGTTGTTTTTTGTCTATTCTTTTGCACAAACTAGGCAAATGTGCGTGTAGTGACCAATGCCATTTAAAGTTTATATAAGACATCATGCTGGACTGCAAAATTATGGACTGGATTGGTTACAAACACCTGCTGCAGATATTTGTTCTGACCAACCCCACTTCTCTTTGCACCTTCAAACTCTGCTTGTCTCTCACTTTTAGTTCTCTTATACTTCCCAGTTTGCCAGTTCTGTTTGAAATGTGGTTGAGTTTAAACACATTGGGGCTCATTTAGGTAACAATTTCGAAAAACTACAAAATAATTAGGTTTAATAAATCATTAATAACACCTTAATAAAAACTTAATTCAATACACACAAATGATTAATTAATAGATGAAAAAGCTTATCAATGCTCTGTAACAACTTAATTACTCCGAATCCTGCCCCCTAACCCTAAATCCTAACCTTAGTTTCTTAGTTAAGTAGTTACTAAGCATTAATAAATCTTTTCATTAAATTATTCACCATTAGTTAATGAAAAATTAAGGATTTATTTATGCTTTATTCATGGTTTACAAAGGCAAATTAAGTTGTAGTTAATATAAAGTGGTACCCTCATTTATCAAGTATTTGCTCTTGTGCAAAATAAGATGAGCAAACACTTTACACAGCTGAGATGTTTGTTTCACACAAACACCAGGAAGGCTAATTTTGAGGTGGTGCATATCTGTTTGGAGCAATATGTTATAAGTACAGGGGTAATAGTAAACAGAATCAAAATAGTTACAACATGCACATGTATTTTTTTTTAGGTTATATTTGCAAATTAACACCTCGAGTGTCACTTTAAAGCTCTCCAAGTTCAATTCATTGTAAAACATTGGCATAAAAATATTGTAACGTAGAAAAATTACAATAAAAATATAAAAAATGTCTGGTCTCATACTTTTCTTTGTGATATATGCCTTACCTGTTCTGGGATTATAAACATTATTTTCATTGACAAAGACTTCATTGAATGGGATTGTTCCGACTCCTCTCATTGGTCTAGTCAAAGCCGCAGAAAAGGAGAGACGAGGCACATGGGCATCAGAACCTGGAAGACCTACACACGAACAAGCACAAGATTGTAAATAATAAACTAAAACTCTATCACTTTTCAACTTATTACAAAGATGGCATACCTTGTTCTCCTCTGAGACCTGTTAAAAAGAACAAAGGAAAGATTGTGTGAGTAAGCTGTTTCTAAACTAAATATCTACTAAATATTTCTGTAAATGAGAGAAATTCCCAATTAAATGAAAATACCTGGAGGTCCGACTGGTCCCTGTCTGCCCTCTCGTCCTTGAGGTCCCACTCTGCCCTGAGGTCCAACGACACCCTGTGGTCCACGTTCTCCCCTCTCACCTCTAGGACCAGGCAAACCTTGTGGACCTGCAGATAAGAAAAAATCAAACTGCATAATTTCTTTTACTACAACAGTTTTTCAAATTTTTTAGGCTGCAGATGAAAATATATATACTGTACTATTTTTTCACAACTCAACATAACTGAAAATTAACCAAATGTCCAAGTTGCTTAAAAATTGACTCATATTTGAACTGTTACAAAATTAACATGTTTTTTAATCTACACCAGGCAATACCTCAAGGCTCAATAGAATTCCCCAGCAGGTTGATTGAAAATCAAGGAGCTACCACAAATACAAATCTCAGTGGTTACTAAATAGGTATGCCGACATTATTATGTTCTCTGATGATTGTGATTACAGAGGCTACAGGAGAAATAATCAAATCAAGCTTGCATGATATCCCAAGGATATCATATCATCAAGGTTTGGATGATTTATGGACTTAAACGTAGAAGATCTCAGATATCTACGTAATACATCACATTTCAGAGATATTCAGAACAGTGTTTTCGGAGGTTCAGAGGGGAACAAAATATCTCAGACAAAACTTGAGCTGTGTTGATGAAGAATCTATAAGCAGGATATAATACTTCAAAAACTTGATTTTGTCCGATATCTAATTGTCACTATTTACAAAGTTTGATTTTAAGAAGCATGTCACAAAAACTTGTGAAGTGGATAAAATCATGTTTTTTCTCACAATTTTCACACAGCCCACAATAACGCAACAATCCCAAAATTCTCAAAACTCACCTGTAAAGTCTTGCTCAAAAAAGTTGTGGAATTCCTTGGCCAGATCGAGCAGTGAAGAGTTGACCTTATGTATGTTTGATCGGATCTTCTCCAGCTGGACGTCCCGAATGTCATGGATCACCTCTCCGTGTCCGATCACTGTGGCGTTCAGCCCGTTCACACAGCTCCACAGACCAGTCACGTGTCGGTTCAGACCCTCTTTGATCCTCTCCAGAGTCTCTGAGAAGGAATCAAATCTACCGCACACTCCTTCCAGTTTGGATAGTCTGCGATCCAGTCCGTCACTGGAGCGTTGGCACTCTCCCACCTCTGTCATGTAATTCCGCTTCAGGATTTCGATCTCTTTGCCTATTGTCCCAAACCGGACCTTGGAATCGTCAGTGTGAAAATTCAGGTCTTTATCTAATTGGTCCACCTTTAAAGAAAAAAAAACTTGTAAAAATGTGAGATACAGAAGGTACCCCTGTGTTACGCATACATTTTAGGGTGACAGTTCTAACACACTTTTAGTTATTACAAAGTTAATATTCTGAGGGTATAGTGGGTACACCTGTCTTATGCTTACGTTTTTGGGTAATAGTTCTAACACACTTTTTAAAACTGTATGTATTTTGTGGTTCTTCATGTGTATTATTGACCCCTGATATATCTCCAGGTTGTAGCTTTGTGAATTTATTGCATTACCTGATTTATCTCGATAAGATAGGGTTCAAAACAGAGCTTAATGAATGCATGTTTTTCAAGGTTCTTTAGCAATGTCTACTAAAGTGGGGACTGGGACCACCAGGGAGATTGTGAGCACCGAGCTGGGAATTTAATAATTTTAACATGTTTAACACTGTATTTAATCTATTTAGCATGTTTGTTTAAGTCAAATAGCATAATAAACTATGCAAACTATTCAGACACTTTAAATTGGCATTACAACTTTAAATGTACTGTATTATTCAAGTCAGCAACCTGAAAAGCTGAAAACCTGAAAAGTTTGGGAATCTTTGCTTAAACAATAAACACCTGTAATTGAATAAATGCTGGAAAGACAAGCTTAATGAATAGCTCAAGTTGCTTCTCATAAGAATGAAGAAGACTTGTTTATTATGGTTCTTCATTTAGTGACATTGAAAAAAAAATTTAAATTCTTAAGATGTGAATTCTTAGGAAAATATATGTGTGCTTATTTAGAATGGTCACACACTTCCTTGTCCACTTTAATACGTTTTTTCACTGCTCTGCCCCTCATGTTGCGGGTTCTGTCAACACACGTCTTCTATAAACATACACTCTTCCTGCTGTACCTGTGGTTTATTTTTGTACAACATCTTACACACAGAAAAAACTACTTGTGCATATTATCAAAGTCTTACCGGTCAAAAGGAGTCAAATATTTGTTATATATTTTCATAACTATAATAATATTGTGTGAAATAGCTGGGGCCAAGATTACTTAGGACTTTGTTAGATTAACACTATACTTTTGCAGACCACAAAGAAAATTAGTGTTTCTGTGGATGCTACATACAGTATAAATGACTAGGCCATTTAACATTATTGTACAAATAATGACACACGCTTTGATTGAGCAAAAGAAAACAGAGAAGTCCTGACCAGTAGTTTGATTTGTAATTGTCTGAATTAGGAAATCCTAAGCTAGGTTTATACAATACTGTGTCTGAGTCATTTCTCTTGCAGTTGAATACAGTTTGTCTATCTGTGAAAATGTGGAAACATTCCAAGCAAACTTGAATATTGAATATTAGAACCAAGTGTAGTACCCTTAAGTTATTTTATTAAGGATAGCCCCTTGAGATGTACCATCTCTTTTTCAAGTGGGTCTTAGTTAAGTTGATAAAGTAAGAAAACTCTTAGGGTATCTTTAACGTCGGATCCTAAACTTAAAGCAAAGTGTCCACTGCACTGCTATTCATCTGTGATGAAAGATTTATAATTGTAGGAGAAATCTAATTGTTGCTCAAAATCCTGGCTCAAAGGTTGAGTGACCTTAGATCCAGGCCAACATTGTAAATAAGAATTTGTTCTTAATGTTTTGCCTGGCAAAATAAAGGTAATTAATAAAATATACGACCAAAGACAAGCAATTGATATTTAACTTGCCTGGCATTTATGATGACAACATAAATGAGTGAGTGCCGGCAGATGAAGTCTGCACTGAATGGGACTACATCTGAATATTTCCCTTTCAACTATTAACTTTTACAAATGCAAACACACTGCTAATATGTTGCGCTATCTAAAAGACCCAAAAGCTAGCTGGGTTGTAGCTAAATCTGATTGTGAAATACATATTGGAACAAGACCGCAACTGTCTTATGACTTAACCTGAAATTAGAATTCGTTCATTGCAGACAAACTAAGTGAACCAAGTGTGACCGGTGTGGGTTTTGCCTCTCTGCGTTGTGTTGTGTCCTGAGCGGGAGTTGAACCCGGGTCTCCCGCGGGGCAGTCGACCGACAAACTCATTGAGCTAAAGGGAACGCTCCCCTTAGCTCAGATTGTTTGTGGCTTCTTATACCTGAGGGGAGTGAGTTTATCCCATACCACCACACACTTCTCCATCCTGGTACCTCGTGTGGGCCTACACCGGTTACACAAGGCAGAATATAAAGACCATAAATATGAAAAAAAAAATTGAAATCCTACCTCAGTGAGTATATTGCGGTTGCTGTTGCGCAGATCGATGAGTGTGTTTCCGTGTCCTTTCACAGTCCGGCCCAAACCCTTGAGCGTGTCGTTTAATGAGATGAAAGAATTCTTAAACCTGTCCAGTTCTCCCTGTATGGACTTCAGATCTCCTCCCAGACGCCCGTTGTGAGCGTTGTGTCCATCTAAACGGTTTTTCAGATCGTTGATGTTGACTTTGCACTGTCCCGTACACTCCTCCACCTCTTCTCTCAGACGGCCTACTTCCTCCTGCAGGTTTGAACAGACTTGAGAGCACGTGGATTCTTCGTTGTCCACTTTTCGCCTCAAATCTGTCAGTTCTGTTTGACATTTGTTAAGACTTGTAATTGTTGTGTTGCTAAACTTTCTCAAATCATCTTCTACTCTGCTACAAATCGAACAATCTTCAATTTCCCGCCCTAGCGTCTCCACTTCTGTGACTACCCGATTAAAGCGCTCACCATTGTCTCCTGTAATGCCTTTGATTTTCTTCACATCATTTGTTAAAACTATCACTTTGTCCACAAGCGAATCTCCAGAAATGGATAAATCATTTAACCTGGTGTTAAATTTCTTAATTTCATCATGGTTGGAGATCACTTTCCACTCTAACGTTTTCACCGTGTCTTCTGTTTTGTGGTGGTCCTTTGTCTTCTTTGCACAAGTCTCATTGCACAGTTTAGTGGTTTCTCTAAGCTTTTTATCCAAGAACGATGTGATGTTTTCAAGTTGGCTCAAACGCCGGCTGTGGTCTGTGACTGTATCTCCAAGAACTGCAACGTCCAGCTCAACTTTTCCAATTTTAAAGCTATTATCATCCAAGCGTCCAAGAACTAGATTTCGTAATTGGGTCACATCTCTTTGTACAGTGTCTTTTAAGTTATTGCCAGAATTTGTGCATCTTTGCTCTGTTTTTCTCATCGTATTGTTGAGCTTTTTCTCCAGTTCTCTCAATCTATTGTTAAGTCTGTCTTCTGTAACTCTTCCCTTCCCGCCGCCGCCCGATCCGGTCAGCTCCTTGTCCAGACGCCCTTTGATGATGTCACATTTGTTGGACGTGGAGGTGACTCGCGCCTCGGTGTCGGTGAGCCTCTTCTCCAGATCGGTGAGGGAATCGCAGCAGGTTTTGGACTTCTCCGATTCGCTGCGAGTGATGTCCAAGCTCGTTCGAACGTGTTGGTCCAAAGAGCTGACGAGTTTCTCCAAAGCTCGAATGCGCTCACGGTCCTCCTGCTGCTGCCGCCTTAAGTCCTCCACTCCAGCCTAGACATGGAGAACAAGAAACTATTCAATGGTCTATGTTTTTATAATGTTTGGTATGATTACAAAAATGCATTCAGTTATTATCTATGTTGTTACTACTGTTGTGGATTTGCTGTCCCTCGTTTGTACTAACCAAGCCAAATTCCAAATTGTGTGGCTGAAACTGATTTCTAATGTCTATTGTAAAATTGTTGACTAATAAAAGCCAACTATAATATCTTAAGTATTTGTTGTAGCGCCATTGCAGATAGACAAACTGAATTTGCTTGACAGATAAGAAATTTATGCCTCAACCTGGGACCTACATGAAGATGAAATGATTTTATGTGGCCCCAGATGAGAAGGAGATCATTTTTGCATTTATTCAATCTTCTTATGTAAATGGTAGATGTAGATTTGTTGGCATAACACATACATCTAGTCTACTGTATCAAATCATCAAATCAAATCAATTTATTTTTGTATAGCCCAAAATCACAACAACAGTCGTCTCTGAGGACTTCAGACTTCATACAGTAAACTGTAGGTTTACTGTATGTTTTAAATCCTCCAAAAAAACCCAAACAGACATAACACTAATATTTAATTTTGTGGAAATCTATTTTTTGAGGTATGATGGTCACAAAAGTCAATAGGAAAAGATTAAGAACCTCTGATTTAAGGTGTAATCATGAACTTTAATAGAATTAACTATTCCACGAAATCCATATTTGTTCAAATTAAACAACTTAATTTTATCAATGCATTCATGAAACATAACAAGTATTAAGTAGTATAATGTTATTATTATCCCTAGGCAAAAACAGAAAATGACTGTACTGTACCTGACAGGCAGAGCAGGACAGAGTGACCCTCCTCTCCAGCTCTGTGAGGATCTGTTCCTTCATAGTGTTCAGCTGAGTCCCAGTGACTCCGCCCCCTCGACCACCGCCCTCCAGCTCGTTCCCTCCATTCACCAGGTGGTTGTTTATGTTCACCAGTGTCTGGTCATGAACCTGCAAAAAAGCAAATTTTTATCTACGTATTCCACTGATCTGCTTTGCTTTGGGAGAATGAAATGGGGTAAAAATGTCAAATAGAGGGCTAATGTTGTGTCTTCATCAAAATACTGTATACTTGGTCTTTTGTTTCATTCACATATGTTTAACAGAACAATATTGTTTAGTTATCGATCAATAACTGTGTTCTACCTTTTTTCAAATGAGACTAAAACAGGCTGATCATCAAAACTACCACTTAATGACATCACAAGGTGAATCAGAGCAGTTTAAGTTTCACACATAGGCTGCTTGTGAATCCAGCTTTACATGAATATTTGTGAATGAAGCAAAATACAACTCTGGGGAGGTTTTTGATGAGGCAGCAATAATCTAACATGAA
This sequence comes from Mugilogobius chulae, assembly GCA_038363315.1. Taxonomy (NCBI): domain Eukaryota; kingdom Metazoa; phylum Chordata; class Actinopteri; order Gobiiformes; family Gobiidae; genus Mugilogobius; species Mugilogobius chulae. The sequence goes on along the minus strand of CM076405.1, from coordinate 26,983,973 downwards.
CTCAAAACATCTTTGATACGCTTAAGTCCTTTGAAGAGTTCACATCAAATGACTTATCCCCACCTCTGTCCTGTTGTAGAGGTGGTCCAGCTTGTTTTGAATGTTGTTGATGGTCTCCTTCATGTGAGGCTGCGCCGAGTCTGACGGGATGATGCCTCCAGTCAAACCAGGCCTGTCGGGAAGAGATTGAAAGAAAAGATGTAAACTTCTGTTGGACATTAAACATACAGCAGGTGTTGTGAAGACAAATACAGGAACTAAGGACAAACAGACAACAACAAGGTGTGTGTATGAGGCTGTGGGTGTTGTGGAACATAAAACTACCCTTTGCTCTAATACAAGTCTGTGTAGACACTGACAAGATATCACACATTGAAGCTTTGGGAATGTACTGTATTTCTCAGGCAGGCTTGTCCAGTCTCATTTATTTAATGTATTAGCTAAATGAGAAATTCCTCCAGTTTTATTGCAAAAAATGGCAAAGAAATATGCTTCCATTAGTCGTCTTGTATTAGAAATTACTTTATAGTCGTCTTCTACTTTAAAGAATTTGGATGACTGGTCAAGCTTTGCCAAAGCTTATTAGCATTCTTGCTACTAAGCATCTACAAAATACACAGCAGCCGACATTCATGAACAGAACTGAAGTCTGTCATTAGAATGTGAGCTGATGAACATTTATGTGACTTTAAACTACAGGATAGGAAGTGCTTGAAGGGACATTTTCAATCATACTCACTCAGACGACCGAGTTCTTATCCGACACCTACAGTGGTCGATAAAATGATGAATGTTTCTTTGTTGTACCATATAGTCTTTGTCTATTTTTGTCAAGTTGACCATCTTGAGTCAGTTGAAAAAAGCTATTTAGTTATCCAGATCAATAAACACACATCTAAAAATAAACGTTTTTTTAAGTACACTATTTCTGTGTGCATCTGCAAAATACAACATATCCTTCAGTCAAGCATTCATTATAACTTTGGCTGTTTGCTAAGCTTTCATAAATGAAATAAGCATGTTTATCTAAGCTATGAAAACAATATCAAAATTAAATATACAGATTCTGTCTAAGAATCTGTATACTGTATTTACCACTCACTGTAGAAAAAGTGTTTAGTACAACGTATTTAGTAACAAATCTATTCCCCATCTTGTAAACTCCTAAATGGAAACGCTATCTATGGATGTCGAGCTGTGTGACTGTTTACATGTGGAATTCTCATTTGAGTTTGTCGTTCTACGATAAATACACAATACTAAGGTCTGCACTGACTATAGCCATAGCAAATAACAAACATGTATATACTGTAAATAGCATGAGAAAACAAACAGAATCCATATTAAAATAATGCAAAGTATCTCTAAATACATTTTCATCAACATAACTAATATGGATTGAGTCTTTACGTACAGTTTTTGGTTGATTCCGTTGATGGTGGTCTGCATGTTGTGGAGGTCTTTGGTCAGGCCTCGAATGGTCTCCTCCAGCTGACGGATTTTCTCATTGTCACCTGTAAGAAAGATATATTTATGTTAATTTAATAATGATAAAATGTATGCCTATACTATATTTGCTGCTGCTAGTTTCTAAATCATTTTCTCTGTCATCTGTGGAAAGTTTTAGTATTGGATTGTTAGTGTTTTGCTTAATAGAGAAACAATGTTGACTTCATAAAGCAGAGTCACTGGGCTGTGACTCCTCCGCTGTGTCCCTCTAATGAGTCGAGCAGAGCACTAGTTACATAATGTGGACATAAGTTTGTGCTCTCAGAGGGTCACAGCAGCCGCAAAGCTTAAATAGTGTAGCACAGGCTGACAGTATAGAGATATTAACATATGTTTCTCTATTAACTGTACTTTTTCCAATGTTCTTTACACGCAGACCAGATAAGAGAATTGTTGAGCAGACACAATGTACGCTTGTTAAAATTATAACATATTTGTGTAATTGGCATTTCAAGTGTTGCCTGGAAAATCCAGACGTTGTATAAAAAATTTACTGTCAGCCCACCAAGTTTCAGTGAGCGTGATTGGCAGATTAATTAGCCAATCAGGGACACATCGTCTCCCATATGAAAACCAACATGGTTGTTTATGACAAAAAAATACATGGAAAATTTGGAAAACATATCACGTAGAACTGAAAAACATTGCAGATTTTTGCAGAATCAATGAGCGAAGCAAAAATGATTTCAGTGTGTTTCATCTGTGTCAAAAAAATAAAATAAACTAATAAACTAATCTGATTGCCCGGTACGTTGTGGAGTTGATTTGAAACGCAGGCAGGGGAAGGGTGACCAGACTCACTCTTTGCAGTTTGCTGAACATGTGCTCTGGATCCCCACAATTGTGATCTGCATGTATATGGTGGTTTAATTCTAACGTGTTTTCATTAAGACTATAGAGCTCTACTGATGTAAAGAACTATTTAGAACTGTGCATTGCAACACTGCAATTTCCCTATTGCTAAATGTCATGACATCACAACATACTATAGGGGCAGTCTATATACATTTTATTTAAAGTTTTTATTGTAATATAGTGATTTCTGGAGTCTAGCCATTCATTCAGTAGTAATTAGGTTAAACATTATGGCATTGACCCTTCATGATTATTCATGGCAAAGTGCACTGTGATCAGATAAACTTGCTTGTCTCTTTCTGGGACTATTGATGTCATGTCATGCAAGAATCTGAAGACCACCAATTGTTGGTTTAGTTTTATTACAAATGCTAAACCACATTTCCAGATTCCATTTTAAAGTCTTCATGTGTAACCCTCGTTCTAAGTAAAAAGTACCTAAATGTGACATCTTTCTAAAGTTTGTTTCCATAAATGATCACAGCATGACTTTGACACATGGATCTATTATATTATCTGGATACGGTATTGCTAGCTTGCAGCCGTTGTAAATCAGCCCCAGTGGCCGCTCCATTGGTACTGCAGCGGGAAAATGCCTCTACAGGCTAGAAAGGATTTTTTCCCTAGAGCGCAATGCAAAGACAAACCGCCCGTGTTCAGCAGAAACAGCATCTACAGCTTTAAAAACTGACGGACTTTGCGGCGATTCTTACCTAGATTCACATCATAAACTTTTTTCCGGTTCAAAAGGTTTTAGTTTCGTATAAAACGGCTTTTTAAGCTTTAGCTTCGGCTACCGCTGCTAACAGTGTAACTGCCGCTCTGATTGGTCAGAACGGTCACGTGTGAGCTTTCGGCTTCTTTCGGATTCACTCGGCTCGAGCTCGGCTCGCTCCTCGCGGGGGAGTTATGGGGGAACACAACTGCGCATGTTCCATAGCCTGTAGAGCACCTAGCAAAAGGCTAAAGCTAACGGCCATATTGGCAACGAACGCCACTGAGCAAAAGCCATTGACGCACAGCACCCGCCATCTTTGATCACCGGGGTATGCTTTGACAACAGTACCTGCTCCGCCCCTCTGCCCCCCTCCTCCTCCTCCTGCTCCGGGGTTGTAGCCTGTTGCAGTGACCCTGGGACGTCCCGTGTGCGTCGTCGTGGAGACCCTCGGCCCCTCGTGACAGTCTTCTCCGGAGTAACCATGGCAACACTTCCACTCCATCTCAGTCACCATCTTATAGGCCACCTTGTACCGCGGCCTCCTGTACGTCCGGTATCTGTGCACAACGTTTGAGTTTCAGTAAAGTGGAAAGAAAATCAGCAAAAATAAAAACAATGACATTTCCTCATATGCATTTTTCTTCTATTTTGCACTATATTGGGTATGAAAAACTATCATAACAAGTAGGTAGAATGAGAATGAGTAGGTAGAATGAGAATTAAATAAGAAGAAATTTTAACTCACTATCTTAAATATATACATTCAGTCGTCAATCAGAGCAGTAACCATTAATAAAGTATTATGAAAACTTATGATGAGACATTGAGCCATAACAAGCCTACTGAGTATCAATAAATATTTTGTGCATTTATAAATGTTCTTATCACTTTATGTCACATATTCCTAGCCTGATGCATCAGCCGGTTTCATTTCACTTTGATGCTTCATTAGGGCTCGTTCGCTAAGAGGCGGAGATTTCTTAATTTAAACAATAACTGCTTTTTTCTCGGTTTTCAGGAAGCAGAGCACAAACATGTGCGTCAGTGATTGTTACTGTTTCTATGTGGTAATTAAACGTGCAAATTAGAAGGTACAATATCTTATTCTAATTTAATATTTAACACAAGGTCAAAGGAGTTGGGTTGGTCATAGCCAACACTCCGCTTCTAGTCACTGATTGGACGACTGTACTTCCTGCTTTTTGGGAACCGTCTTCATTCCTATGATACCTGACCTTGTAGTTTAAGTGAAATTAATTTGAGTGGAGGCACTAGGTGGAGCCAGCCTGGCTAATAGGGCTGTACTCGTAACTTGTTGGTAATTCACGAACCGATACATGGAGGCGTATCAGGATTTTAAGCATTGCTGTACTCAAAAACATGTTGAAAATATTTTTATAGCAAACAAAACTTTTCTATAGTTTTTCCACATTTCCTCATTTGTAGTGAAATGCTGTTTGTTACAAGGATAATGTTACTAAAGTTGAAAGTTTAAATTATCCATATGAGTAGTGCTTTTATAAAAGCATTGTAGATAAAAAAATAAAATGCAATGTATTTTTTCCGCATGAAAACAAATACCAATTTGACAGGTTTTTACATTCCATTTCTAAAAAATATACTGTATCTTGATAGGGTTAGGGAACTGTGTTGAGACAAAGATGTATCGGGATGCATATTGTATCGGAAGGCTCTTGACAATACCGAACTACAGTGGATAACATATTCCAACCACTACAACAGAAGATCCATCACAAAAAATTGCAAGATAGATACTAAATGATTTATAATCTTTGGATGTACTTAATGATTTTCTGTAATAAATGAAACTGACAGCAGGAGAAGGGCTTGCACAGTCAAACCCAAAACTTTTTCCTTAAGTCAACACGCTGCAAACCAAAGTGCCATTGGACATCACTGTGAGGGCAAAGTACAAGAGCAGAAATCCCACAGTGAGAGGCCTGCAGTATATTTTAATGTGAAATGACTCATAAGATGCTGGAAAATTCCAAATCATGTGCTGCTGATGGATTGGATTAAAGGCGCTCTGTAAACTCAAAATGTTATTCGAGTTCCTTTTTCCAGAAGCATTTGGCCCGCACTAAATCTATGCAATGCCCCATAGCTGTGTTTAATCTGGCAACTTTATTTGTAGTTATATCACTAAAATCACTCTGCGATAGATTGTAATTCACTGCTACGAAAATATGTGATTTTATAGCAGAAATTTAACAAGTTCAGCTTGGTTTTCAGTTTGCCAACCCACAAGTATTTACACAGGTAAAGCAGCCGGCGTTTCAGAGCCATAGAAAAGACTTGATCCTCCAGCTTTTTGGTCTGAGAGCGTGAGAATTTGGAATCTGACATGGTCTCATAAAGAACACACAAACAAGAGCTGAGCAGTAGAGAGGAGAAGAAGGACAAGCTAAGAATATAATTTATGGTACTTTATCCAGTATGTACACACTTTTGTCACAAACCCTTAATAGAGGACTTTTATGGATAGAATCAAGAGTGTTGCGGACAATAATTTCAATAGAGAAACTGGCATTCTCTTCAAAATATCACAAAATATGAAAAGCAAAAGTTGCCAAACAAAACTACTCTGATACATATGAGTAAAATTTCAGCCTAATTTAAACACAAATGCATTTTCTGTTTTACGGGACGAATACTAATACAAATTCTGAAGATTCTGGTAACATACATTTTTTAATGGTAAGCTATTCATTTCAAATTATTTGCTTTACATAATTCTGTTCACAAATATTACACGGAAGTCCATTATTGAGTAAAGTAAAAGTGAAGCTGATCATAAAAACTACGGTAAATGTCACACTATAGAGAGCCCCTCAAATTAAGGCCATATTGCCTTAGATTTAAGAAAGAAAAGTACATGGATAGGCTGCTCTTTTTTATAGTATGTTTATGAGAATCTGTAGTTTAACTGCATTGTTGCATAAGCCGCAGAGATCAAATCTTGTGAAAAAATTAGTGGCTTATTGTCCAGAAATTACGTTTTTTGGCTGTTAACCAGTGTGTATGTTTAAATATTAGAGTCAGAAACTAACTGTGTCTCACTGCAAAGGCCAGTGCCATTTCCAGCAGTGATGGACCAATCCAATACTAGGATGAGATATTGGTGTCAATCCACAAATTTTGCTGGATGCAAGCCGATATCATGGTTTAGCATTTAACTAGATGTAATAAGATTTATTTAAAAGATGATGAACCAGAAAGTGTCATAATAATTGAAATGTTGTTCACATAAAATTCTGTTCTATTCTATTTAAACAATAAGACCAAATTTCTTTTGTTTTGGCAAGGAAATAAAAGCATTTTCAGTTCTTACACTAGTATCGGTCTATGTCGTTGGGAGATACATTTTTTATTTGTTTATTTTATTTTTTTCTAATTATTATTGCATGATATACATGTACAGATATAATCAGTTCACATTAGAAGCATGGGAGATGCATCTAAGTATTGAAATCGGTATTAGCACTGAAAAGCCTGGATTGGTGCACCCCTAATTTCTATCATAAACATCTCACTAAACTGTGCACTGATCACTCACACCTGCTGAAACCAATCACACTGCTCTTCTCCACTCTCAACCCCTCCTTTCACCTTCTCCTAATGCTTTTCAGCAGCCAAAGTGGCTTGAGATGTGTTTTTGGGAGGAGTTTAGAAGGTTAGCTTTTCTTTAGCCTAATCAGGTAAAATTGTACAGCTCTTTACACATCAGAGAGGAGCGTGTTCTGTGGACTTCATTCTTGAAATAGTCCAGGTTTAAAGTGAAGCCCTTTGAAGACAGAGATCAAGAGACAAGAGACAAGGCCAAAAGAAAGACTGAGCAGCTCCAGTGTTTTATGTGAGATAAATGTACAACATAGTTAGCGCAGCATACAAGAATGTTGATTTTATTCATGTTTTTTGTTGAAGTCTCTAGTGGCAGGCTAATATGGCGGTGTTGATCTATTTGTGAGCTTAAACCACACAATTAGATGTTTTATCGTTTTCACTCACAATAACATTGCTTAGAAATATGCAAAGCCTCTTTCTTTTGATTTTTCCACAATTTATAACAAAGGATTAAGTGTGACTGAAGTAGAACTTTTGGGTAAAACTGGTAATGTGGGAGTAAAAGCTTTTCCTCTTTAGCAGATCCTTTTGGGAACTTTAGAAAAGATTAACTTTGGTTTGGTCGATTCTGGCTCTTGCCCTGGTTCTCCCCTGTTCCAGACACTCTCCTGACCAGACGAGTGTGAGCAGGCCAACAGACATGAAAGAGAGAGAGAGAGAGAGAGAGAGAGGGGGGGGGGAGTGGGAGAGAGAGAGAGAAGGAAGTAGAGGGAAGGAGCGATAGAGAGAAAAGATGGGAGAGAGGAAGGGAGGCCAACAGACATGAAAGAGAGAGAAAGAGGGGTGGAGAGAGGGAAGGAGAAGAGAAAGAGAGGAAGGGAGAAAGGACGAGGGGATAGCGAGCGGGGCGGGCAAGACAGAGAAACAGGGGGAATGAAAGAGGGGAAGAGAGAGAGGGTAGGAGAGAGAAGTAGAGAGAGAGAGCAAAAAGAGAGAGAAGTAGAGTGAAAAAAGAGAAGTACAGAGCGATGGAGAGAATGAGAGAGAGAGAGAGAGAGAGAGGAAAAAGAGAGGGGATGAAGGAGAGAGAGAACAGAGCATAGGAGAGAAAGAAAAAGAGTGGACCGAAGTGAAAGAGAGAAACAGAGAGAGAGTGGGAAGGAGAGAGAAAAAGAGGATGAAAGAAGGCCAAAGCACAAGAGTGGGGAAGAGAGTGAGAAAGATGGGAGGGTGGAGAAAGAGGGAAAAGAGTGAGAGAAAAATAAAGAGAGGAAATAAGGGAAAGAGAAAGACACACAGAGACAAGGAGAGAGAAAGAGAAAGAATGATAGGTAGTGAGAGGAAGAAAATCAAAGCTAGAGCAGAGAGATAAGATGGAGAGAGACAGACAGAGACAGAGAGGGAGAGAGAGAGAGACAGTCAGAGAGAGATAAAAGGAGAAGAAACAAAGGAGTTGCAGAGCGGGGAGAGGAGGTCTGCAGAGCGGGACAGGAAGCCGGAGCAGATTAGCAGAGATTACATGTGTGGGAATCAAAGGACACATTAAACTCCAGGACTCACGCGACTCTGGGACACTGGCCCCACGTGCACCGCTGGTAATCCGGTTTGATGTACGTCTCCACTCCGTCCTCCATCACGCAGCTGACTGTCCGCGTCACCACGTACGCACACCAGTTTCTGTCAACAGCAAGAGAAATTGTGTTAGTTAACGACAGAGAGGTAAACATTTTCCCTCATTTAAAGAACAGCTGTGGGTTGATTTCTTCTTGCAAAACTAAAATATCACATAGTTTGGGATTAATCGCTTTTTAATCATGTTTTATTTTATTGCTCAATCGTTTAGTTCGACAATTGCATTCAATCACAATCACAATTACATTAATGAGTGAGTAATTGGGTTTTTCTTCCAGTAAACTCTGTTATCAATGTTTTACGCAAACCAAGCACCACCAAAGAAAACATCCAGCAGAATGTAAATAAATCTAAATAGAGTGTATATTAGGGGATGCATTTTGAAACTTCTGGAGTGGAAAGCCTTATAATGCATGTCTGTGAAGTAAATCATTCAAAATTTTGCCTTTGACCTCATTTTATTGAATCACCACACTTTTAACAAGACATTTAACATTAATTTTAGGTTTATACAACATCAAAACGTTTGATATTTCAACTATGATAGAAGAATTGCTCAAATTTACATTAATGACTAGATCTTTGGGCCAATGTAACAGGAAGTCTGAGAGCCAAAAAAGTTGGTCCAAGGGCCGCATTTGGCCTCTAGACCACAGTTTGGACATGCCTGGTATATACAGAGAACATTTCAGGTTAAGATTAAACCAAACCAAGTCTTCAATTGTGTTTTTTCCTATTTTTTGTCTTATTGTTCAGTTAATAATATTACATTTTATCAGTCAAATATTTTTTGTTAGTTAATTTCTTTCTCATAGTTAAAACACTCATGTACTTCTGGTTGGGAAAATATCTAAAAGGTTGTGGTTTTGAATCAAAAACATTTGAATAAGTGATTTCTCAATGGGTTACTTTTGAAGGAGATGCTTTTTTCAGGTATTTGCTTTGTATTTAACTACAACTTTTCAATTTACTCAAATGGTTCTCTGACATTTTTAAACTCTATATTTTGTATGTAACCTTAAAGTTTAGTTTGTCAAATATTCACACTAAGTACTGGAATGTGGGCGGGAATAGTTGGTAGTTGAAAACAGTAACACTTGAGCATCAGCTACAAAACAATAAAAGATTACACAAACATGCATAATCCAAATACAACTTTGAGTAAACTTATGATGAGAGAACATTGTAGGAACAGGTAAAAACTCCGAAAAGTAGAATATACACAATATGATTCAGTTAAATACACTTTTTTGTGATAAGATGACAACTGAATGGATGGTTATTGTCACTGGTAGAAATAACCATAAAAATGTGTGATTTCTTTTTTATATATTTTGGCAAAACACTGATCGGCTTGCCCAATAATGTGGCTGTGTGATTTTTGAATTTACTTGAGAATCAAACTTTGATCATACAAAAAGCAGAATGAAACCTTGAGATGCTGTTGGAAGATCAAATACAAAGTTAGCTCATGTTTTATACCAAAAGGTTGTGTTCACTTTGTAAAATGAGATGATGTTATGAAGTCATGGACAGTGTTCCATTTCGGACAAACACAGCTTGTTCAACATTCTCTGTTGGTTTGTGACGCTAAATCTAAAATAAATCTAGTACATTAGCTGGGCTCTACACCAACACAAAGACAGAGGACACATTAAGACCGCTAACGAGGCTGAGAACGGGGTTAGCCAAAAAACGTCAACTATTTAACCGTTTATCATCTGAATACGAACGGAAGTCACTGTAACGCTATTGTTATTGCACAAGTCATCCTAAAATAACAACATTCCTGGTATCTTGGTGTCCTTATGTCCTTAAATGTCGACGCTCCCTTTGAGTGCTCCATCTGTCCTCATCTCCGCGACCTCTCGTGACCTCTGCATTTCTCTCTTCTTAAGCGCAGAACGTTTTAGCCTCTTTCTCAATCATCATTTTCATATTAACATCCCGGGCTCCTATTATGGGCAATTACTGTCACTCCAGTATTCATGTTTGTTTTATGGACAAAGTCAGTTCTGCTGGTTTCATAATAATGTTATCACGGCTTTCACAATGTTTGAACGGGTAACTTCAGAGACAATGCTTTGTTTTGTTAAAGTGGGATGGTGAAATGCAAATATGTTTGTCACAGTATAAGCTTTCAAACTGCAACACAAAAGGAAAAGACTCCACACACATAAATTATCCTAGATATGAGAGTTGTAGGTTTTTAGCTTTTTAGTCGATAAGTTGTATTTAAACAGATTAATTATAGTTAAAAATGTATGCTTCTACAAGACTTCTACCTTTAAATTACAATGAAGTATTATTTTTAGTCTTTACAGAGCTGACAAGGGCAGCTTTTAAATACTTGCCATTCAAAAATTACACGATTAAAATTTATTAATTTTGGTTGGGCATTGGTTTTTAGAAAAGGCATTTAAAAAGTCTTAAAAAAGGTATTGAATTTCACTTGCTGAGTCCACTAAACACGCTCCTCTTAGGATTATTTGCATTATGTGTCCCACAGTCACCAAAGAGCTATAGATTAGAGTGGAAATGAGACAAGTATAGGATATCTTATCCTGCCTTATTATTAAATCTAAACTTGTATTTGTTGTGTTTTTTCCGACTTCATAAGAGAGTCACAAGGCAGTGGAGCCTGGCACTGTTTGACTGCTCTGATTGGATGTGGTAAAGTTATAGCATAACATAAAATGCAGTGGTTGCGGAGTGCTGCACTGAACTTGCAAAAAGGTGCTCATTAAACCAGAAGGCTTAAAAACTTACAGCAAAATAAAAAGTATTACTAATAAACCATCACAGCAAAAGAGTCTGCCTCAACCTCTTTTTGTCTTTTGCTTCCAGCATAACATGTTGGAATCTTGATAAATAGTTGCTAAATATCAAAGATAGTTAAGCCACACATGTTAATCAGACTGCACCTTCCTAAAGGAGAGACAAATCAATACTGATCTGGACCGGTACATAAAATATTTGAAATATGTTTGTCAGAAGAACAGAACAGAAATTGTCATGGTCACAGAGTACAACAAAATTACGTTTGGAGTGAGCCCCTGGGCCGCTGCATCTTTTGTGCGCCGCCACTCACTCTTCCAAACATGAAATGGAAAACAAGAGATAGATGGGACAAGATAGAAAGACGTCTGCACTGAACAAAAGCAGGAAGTGGAATCCTGATTCTGCTTCACGCTGCTTTGTAGTAGCCTGTCCAGACATTCACTCGCATTCCTTTCAATCGACAGTATTGATAAACACTAGGAGATTACAGTCCATGACAGGCAGGCTTTGTAGTTGACTAGTTCCGTTTTTTTAAATCTGTCAAAAAACACACACGCGCACACACAAAAAGAAATAAAGAAATTATTGCTGCAGACAAAATATTAATAGTAATGTGGAAAATATTGTAATGTCTATTCTACTATGTGTCTGCTTCTTTAAATTTGGCCATATTGTTTTAGCTGGCTTTCTTTTTAGATTGTCCACCACACTCCAAAATGGTAAAGTATTTCAAGAAACCAATAGGAATACAATTATACCGAAAGTTTTTGGCTAAAACCAGATAAAAATGTCCCCCAGCACAACAGAAATAACTGATTGTCAGAGATTGTCTTTAGTCAACCATGAAGAGCTACAGCCCTATTAACAGTGAAGTGAACATTTAGCAGAGCTTGATAAAGTTCAGACAGTCCCCTCGTGTCCCCCTCGGTGACACACTTCTGCTGCTGCTTCATTCCACAGAGGGACAGACTGACACAGGCACTTCATCACGTTTCCATCGCCCCTCATGACCCACTGCTCTGCTGCTACTGCGAGACAAGGCTGGAGACAGGAACAAGATAGTCTAGAAAGTGGATGAAGATTCCTGTTCTTGAGGGTGATAAGAAAAAAGCTGTTTGTTAATGTGCACATGACAGGTTAGACCACAGTTTTAAGTACATACATAGTACATAGAGAACATGATAATTAAGATTTTACTCCCAATTTGGCTGTTTCATGAGGCAGCAAAAATGAAATATAGAGACAACTAAAGATGGGCCAAAATCCACATAAACGACACAGATGTTACAATTTGACAATGAGAATATCTTGTAACACTTTAATTTTGTTTAATGAATGCTTAAAATACCAGGAAACAGTGTCAGATGTGTGTAAATTGTAATGCTTTTTGATGACACAGAGCATTTCTATTGTAAAACTCAAAAAACTTCCTGAAATTTTCAACTTTTGTTTGTCAGTTTCTTCATAAACTGCTGCAAAACTGTTAAAACAATCTTTATCACAAGGACTATAACACCAAGTTAAGTCAAAATGACAAAAATGCATTAATCTGTCATATGGACTAGATTACAGAGATTAAGACTTCTGTACATTGGTGGAGTTTTGGCTCAACATTAAACCTGATTATTCAGGGAGGCAGGGCCCAAAAAACAGATTATTTTGTGTGAGTCTCACAATGTTAATGGGATCAGCGTGACTCTGTTACAGTTATTTGTCAGTAGGATTCCAAAAAAAAAATCTTATTAGAAGAGTCAAATAGTGCTGCAGTGCTTTAGTCGTTTAGTCGATTAATCGGTCGATGCCTTCTTAGTCGACCAACATTTGTATTAGTCGATGAATTCCTTTATTTTGACAGTAAGGATTTACACTGATCATCTTAAATTAGAACAGGTGAATCTGAGTCTAAAAGAAGCCCTATTCAACGGATTAAAGTCAAACATAAAATATCTTGTTTTCACTTAAAATATGAAAAAATATACATTTATTCTAACTTCAAATCAGAAATAATACTTCTGGACTTGGAATAAGAACTAATTTTATGTGTTCTATTGGCAAATCTTAAAATATTCTCATATATTATGATAGAAACCATTCATTTCAACAACTTTTCTTTAACTTGTGATTGTGTTTAACAATGAAAATAGTGAATCAGCTGAAGACTTTGGGTCTTATCTGCATTATCAGATTCATTTTCTGTATAAATTGTTGGTTTTTCGTCAACTCCAAAACCAATTTTAGTCTTTTTGAGCAAAGTTTAGGTCAAATACAGTCAGATCAAAACATACTTTTTAGCTTCAGAGCGTTAACCCTTTTTAGTCGATTAATCGGTCGATGGGACAAGATTTTAGTCGACCAACCATTTCTTTGGTCGACTGCAGGTCTAGAGTCAAATGACACAAACACATTGTGGATCCCACGAGTCAGTGTAACAGACTTACAAGCAGGTTTAATCTGCACATGTTTTTTTCCACTCTAAATGAGAATAAAGAGAGTCCCTGATGCTTCTTTTATCCTTCGTGTTTTGTTGCTAGTTTTTGTTGTTATGTGACACTTGAGCTCTCCCCTGCTTGGCACTACTCGTAATGCCTTTAAGGCAAATAACTGTTGCAAAATAAATGCAACTCATCTGGTGTGCAGTCATGTCCTTGATTTGAACGTGTGGTAGCTGATTTTAACATTGCAAACACAGTATTGAACTTGATGACTTCCTCTCATAATTCCTACGTAACAGTTAATATTGACATGTCGTCATTTAGCTTGCAATTATGGTTTATAAACTTTTTTTTACAAACAACAAAGTGAAACTGGAGAGAAACACTAAAGCACAGCCAATCAGAGCGCAGCATTCAACTCCTGGATGAAACTAAAATTCTTTATTTTTCAATTCAAACAAGCACATTGGTCTCATTTTTTAACCAAGAGATGCTTTTATTATATGCTTTTTTGTAAAAAACACAAAATATACTAATTTGCAGCTAAAAACGTTAGTTATCCCAACTTTAATGATAAATACATAATAGCTATCACAATGATTGATAGGCAGAACCAAAGGAAGCTCCGATGTAAAAGAACATAGTAACTTTGTCACTGTCGACCCTGTGGTCAGAAGGTCTCTGGGTTATGTAGCTACAGTTTATAATCCTGTCTAAAATCCTCCTTTAAAATTAGGAGAGCAACAACAGTTATCAGGCTCTGCACATGCATGTTTTTGTTAAAGTGTTAAATATTCTTTGGGGCAAAAGGCAAATTCTGTAAATACTCAAACTGAAATGTTCCCAGTCGGATACAGTGTGTGTAGCACAGTTCAAACTGTGGTGTTAACATGACGGTCTGTGGGTGAACTTGTAGATTCAGTGTTATATAAATCACATGGTGCGGTCAGGGCTTGATCTTGATAAGCTGCATGTGTGAACACAAATTCCTCCTTCACTTGGATTACATCCTGCTGCTCACTGCAGTCTCCCAGGGCCTCAGCTATGAAAACAATCAGACCCCGACTACACCAAAGGACTGAGATGAAGCAAGGTGGAGCTGCTACTATCCCTGGTATTTTGGACAAATGAGAGCACCATCCATCACACACACAACTTATCAATTACACCTGAAAGGGGAATGTTAGGCACTTTTATGTTACTAAGTGAATAACTGTGATAGATTACGAATAAAGCAATTTGTCACTCAGGTCTGCTTTAACAAGACTCATTTTGTTAAATTGTCAGACATTTATGATTGTCTGTTATATTTGGTCGGCTTTTTTTCTCCTTCATAATCATACTTCATGCATTTCTCCGACACCAAAATCTGAGATTGAGTAAATGGACATAATGGGGATAATACACAGTTTATAGATTCACACCAAAAGGCCAATAGTCTAAATAAAGTTTGTTACAGACATTATATTGTGTGTGCAGGGTTTGTGTATAACTCTGCAGGTGTTCTCCATTACAAACTGATCAGGCCCACCTACAGAGTCATTAGACTCTGCAGAGTTTTACAAACATCCATGTTTCCATAAATAAGTGAGAGGAGTAGACAGCAGCTCGGAGGAACAGGCTCAATAACATTACAGCTGAACTGGGGTAGACTGACTGAAAGTCTTCTTCATTATGTATGACATGTTCTTTTGGATCTGAAAAATGGGAAACTCCAAATATACAGAATGTAATTTCATGGCAGAAATCCCAAATGTAGCCACAAGAGGCCAATAAACATTTGATTTATTGTATCCATTATCACTTTTTGGGTCATTGTCTGAATACATAAGTTTTCTTCACCCAATTAGAAAGTATGAGTAGTTCCAGATTTGAAAGTTTTATTAGACAGAACAGCCATAACATGAGTAGAAAGAGAGACAGAGACATTCAGAAAATGTTCTTTACAATCAAAGGTCATTGCCGACTCATAATACAAAACAATACAATACAGACAGTAGTTTTATTCAGTGCTTTAACATACTGATTCAGATCTGTCTGGGCGCAGTGGACACTCACACTGACCAGAGCGTGCATGCATTGGTTCACAGAATGTCAACATCGTGAGACCACGAGTTTATGAGGTTCATGCCCGACTTGGGAGTTCATGTGATAACTGAACTCATATACATACTGGTATATACGTATACTTGGGCTTATTTCATGTCACAGTTCTTTTTCTGTTTGATTTTTTGCCACACATTAGGTAAGCACAGGACATTTAAGTGTATATAACTGTGTATATGTCAATAATTATGTATATGTATATAGGGATGGGACGATATATGATATTATCGCTAATCGTTCATAATTGTGATAATTGTAATAGCAATTAATCGCAATTATCGCAATTAATGCAGCAGGTGCTCGCCTGTGACTTCATAAGAGCCTCTAAAATGTGACTGCTGTGAACCCAGTAAAAGCTGTATTATGGTTAAACAAAGAATAGGTTCATGTGGGAAAGTTAATTAATGACTCTGAGACAAAGTTAGTAGATTTTTGCTCAACATTGTAAACATTTGTTCACTTTGAATCATTATTGATTGTACTTAGACCAAAATACAATAAGTAGTTGTTCAAACACATACATGTTGTGTGCTAATAAATAGTTCAGTGATTTTGAATCATTGCACGTTTAGTAAAGTATTGTGATAATATCGTTTATCGCGATTATTTTGGTCGCAATAATCGTAAGTGCAAATTTTAATATCGTCCCATGCCTATATGTATATGTATATTGACATACTTGTATGAGAAGTAGCACTTTGCCAGTGCTCGCTCGGTTTCTTGTTTGTCGTGTCTTGTTTTCAAAAACTGTGCTCTAGAAAAAGTTTGCCGGACCAAATGAATTGCCATGTAAGTGCCTCTCATTACTTTTGAAGAAATGGAAAGCCTGCGATGGACAGAATGCAGTATGGTTCAGGTATGTGAACTGGGATACTTAGTTAAATGGTAAATGGATTTATATAGCGCTTTTCTACCTTTCCAGGCACTGAAAGCACTTTACAAACTAGTATCCACTCACATAGTGTACGCAGACACTGAGGCAATGTGGGTTAAGTGGCTTGCCCAAGGACACAACAACAATCCACTTTTGTCATCCCACTGTGGCACCTGGTATTCCAGCGGTCTCCCATCCAAGTACTAATCAGGCCCTAACATGCTTAGCTCTGACGGGATCAGGCTTTGACAAACAGGTACGGCTACAAGTTCTACTGCATCTAAAAATGCTCCATTTGAGTACAACCACATCTGTTCAGCACATTCTCTACATGATTTTAATAGGACCGAGACTCTAATTGGAAGAGAGATTGGAAACCCCTTGTTTAAAGTTAGTGCTAGAAAATCATATTTCATATTTTTTAAATTTCAAATGACTAACCCTAACGCTAACCCTCACCTAAACCCCAATCCTAAACTTAGCCTTCGAATTATGTCTAACTTAGACTAATTAATTGTAAACTTTTTACCGCGGGAAGCTTGGTACGTCACTAACATTAACAAAAGCTAATGAGTGGGACCCATCTCGACGGGAGTCCAATCTCGACACCACACAGGCACCTTTTTTTGCTCACTGAAAACACGCCTTTCTTACATATCAATCCAATAATAGTCCTTGAATCAGCAGGGTCGGTACTTGCTACACTCAACTTAACTATTTCATTCACAAAGTAATGATTTTTGATACAATTCCTGTGCAAATTCAGCACAATGATTTAAGATTAGCCTGAGAACTCGGTGGGTTATTTCCATTCAACACAGCGGAGCCCAGCGAGGCCTGATTATGCATGATTGTTGATTGTTGTTGCCAAATGAGACGTAATGCATTCTTGTGTGCAGTCAGTGGCTCTAATTCGGATGGCAGATGTACAGTAGACCTTGGCCAGACGCTTTTCATCATCTCCGCTTGATTTTGGAGCCTTCACAGTGTATCAAGTAAATCAGACGCGATATTTGTGATTCGCTAAGCCTGCAGTCATTACCGGATTGGACATAAGTGCTCGGGTTATTTGGCTGAGAGTGCAGGGTGCGTTTTGATACAGACTGAGATCATTAGGGAAACTTGAAGACTCATCCAGACACATGCAAATCTAATGTGTGTCAGGTGGTTTTGATAATAGCGCACAATTATCTCATTATTTGCATCTTTTCCTCATGTTTCTGTATTGATCTAACATTTTGTTGTGTCTACATCAAATTATTAAAAGCTTTTTTTTTTTTTTACTTATAAGAAAGAGCAATCAGAGTGATTCTATGACTCCTTAGGATGATTGGCCTTTGAGAGGGTGGTAGCCAACTTCATTTCGGGAATTGTATAGTGATGTACCAAAAGGTTTGAGAGTGAGAGCAATGAGAATACAGTCAAATGCAGTATATGATGTGCTGCCGGAAATGTCTTTGTGGATGGCTCACGGTAGCTAAATCGACATTCAATGCACAGAAGGCTCTGGTGAACATTGCACACTCCTGCAAATGCTGCAACATCTGTGTCATTGTGCTGTGTGATATACTGAACCTTTTAGATAGGGGTGTAACGGTACGCTAAAATCATATTCGGTTCGGTTTTCAGTTTTCACAGTTGTCGGTTCGGTATTTTTCGGTACACTTTCAGTTCAGGTTTTATGTTTAAAAAGAAAACAATATTTGTACATTTCACTGTAAAAGCAACAATATTCTATTAATATTAATTTAACGCTGATACCCTGCAGCAGGAATATCTCAAAGAAACAAAATCTATTTAGATTGAGCTTGTATTTATTTATTTATATTAAAAAACTCACTAAATCTGTATTTTTTTGTATTTATTTATTTTAATTTAATTTAATTTATTTATTTTTGCTTGTATTTGCTCAGTGCGTGATTCTAATGTTGCTGAACAGTGGCTTATGACGTGGTGCAGTGTGGCGCTGAATCAAGAGGAAGCTCATAGAAGCAGCTTAAGTTTTTTGGAGCCTTTGAGACAGTCCTTTTTGATCAACACATATCTATCGAGCGGACATGTGAATGTGGCGATGGACTTTTTTCACAAGGAGCGGTGTTTGTGCAGGATTTTACTCACAGAAAGCCTTGTAGTTGTGACTGCGTGTGCTACAGGTGACTGGGACGCGGCGGTAGCGGTGAGTTCAAATGTTCGTCTTTGTCCCGCGATGATTCTGAAGTGTTTACGAGCGCGGAGACATGTAAATCCATCAGAAGTATTCACTTGGCATCAAGTAAGCAGCGCGGATGAATAAAAGTCCAAGGAAGACGTTTAAAAAACCACAAAATATAAGCTAGCGCTGCATCACTTAATACTGTCCATGTAGAAACATGCCGTGCGTGAACAGTTCCGCCCCGGTCGCGCAAAATCACATTTATTTACATAAAATAGTATTGAAACGGTACACACGTGCACCGAACCGAACGTGCTGTACCGAAACGATTCACTACGACCATGTATACCGTTACACCCCTACTTTTAGAGTGTTCTTTTCTTATTGGATGGATTATCTTGGCGAAAGAAAAGTGCTCACTAACAAATTTCTAAAGACTTCTGAAAAAAATGAGAAATTGGTCTTTTGCGTAGATAGGAAATGTTTATGCTGTATCTTTGAGCTTAGCACATGAAATATTTAGCCTGATCCATTAGCCGTTTAAATTTTTCTTTGTGGAAACAGTTTGACATTGCATCATTGTGGTTCCACCACTCCATGGTAGGCAGACAATTTCTTGTTTTAACCTATTGCTGCATCCAAACACATCAGTGTAGTACAAGCAGTATGTGAACATGTGTGTCAGAGATTGGTACCGTTTCTTGGCGGTACAATTCTGAATTAAAATTTCAAATTCAATATTGTATGCTGGGCGATATTGAAAAAAAATTTGATATTTTTTGGGGATATCTCGATAATGATATTCAGACGATTATTCTGTCAATAGGTTGCGTTCACGTTGTGGAATGTGATGATGTCATAAGTCCAGATGGCACGCAAGAGCCAGTTTTTCTCTTGAATAAACTTGTACTTTGCCATGAGTTTTCAAAAAAACTAATTTCAGACAATTTCAGTCTGTTGACTTTCTGTACTTTAAACTAGATTAATTTGAGTTCCAAACATCTGTATTAAATATTTTTGGCCTGGAGAATGTTGTGATGTCACGTGAACACAACCTATTGTCAGACAAATGAGAAATGTTAACAGCATTTTTCTCAAATTTTTTATACTTGATTGGCCTTTTTTGTGGCATTTTTACTGTAAAAAATATACACAATATTCAATTTTTGGATATCTTGAAAAGAACATTCACAATAATATCTCAAATTCTATATATCACACAGCTCTAATCATAAGTTGATGTTTGACATGAGGTCAAAGACGGTCTGCTTTCTCAATACCAGCTAAAACACAACTTCATCTTTGTTCGCTGCTTGGCCGATTATACTTTGTCCTGTCTGCAGTTGTGCAATACCTGATCTAAGAGCTGAATCTAAGTAAAATTACCAAAGTGGAGGCACAGCAAAAACAAGAGTGAAGCATTTATAGTTTTGTTCACTATGTTCTTCAAAAAGATTGACTATAATACAATAATACAACACTATCCAACATTGGACTTTAAAATAACTTGTGCCAGAGCCTCCAAACATAGAAGTCTCTGATGATATTGCCAGATGATATTGTGGTTTTGTGACAGATTTTAGTGCACTATAAGTCATGCATTTCGATGCCATGTTGAATTAAAAGTTACCACACAAAATCCCACAACACAATGGAAAGAAAATCTAAAGAAATGAATATAAAAACCTCATGCGTACAGTTTTCTCTAGCTCACAAAATTCTGCTGATATGACACAAACAAAAAGGATTAGCTTGGCCATTGCAACAACCACAAATATGAAAAAGCAAATGGAATAAAACCAAGACAAAGATGATTCTCTCTAAGCAACTTGAAACTGCATCTTTGTCTTTTATTTACCAGCTCGTTTGCTCATTAAATTAACTTTGACATCTTGCGTTATGCCCTGTGAACATTCGCTGGCATCCGTCTTACACTGCGGTCAGTCCTGTGCGTGTTGTAAGGGTTTAACATTTATGAAAAACATGCTGCGATGATCAGGCCCGGATCAGAGCGGGATAGAAAACGTGTGAATGTTGACAGATGAAGCAGTGCAGTCTCCTGGCTCGTAGACTATATTGTTAGTGTCTAGGTTTATGTTCGGCCTCCAAAAACTCTTCCAGGGTCTCGCTTGTGTCAGATAAAATGTAAAGTTGGCAGCGCTCACACCGTCCTGATGCAGAACAGACTGAGATGGGCTTAAAGTGAAGGCTTTTCTTTATGACTGAGTAAACATGATATATAGTGTGTTTACAAAAGGCTAAAAGAGCTGCCAGTCACTGTAACCAGGCTACTTCATTCACAGATGTATTATTTATGGAGCTCTGATTGTAATGTTTGTGATGGGATCTAGGACTACGCAGAAAAGTAAAGCATTGATATCACAGCTCTGGCTTAGACACAGTGCCAGTATCTCCAGGCCAATCTTTGCTATTTTACTGGATCGGTTATTGGTCTCATAATATTCAGGTGTTCAGGTGATATCCTTTGTCTTTAATATGATAAATTAAGGCTGGACATTGTATTCGAACACATTGTACAATACTTGGAAGAGAAATAACAAGTATTATTGTGAAATTTTATCCATTTTCTAATACAAATAACTGTGTTTGCAAGAGAAAATAGCGAGTTCAACACTACATTGGTATGAATTAAAATTTAAAGCCAAATTAACAAAATTAGTACGGAGCAGCAAAAGCATTCATAAATATTAATGTCCTCTATCTTACAAAAAATATGATTTATCCATAATTTTCTTTGTAAAGTCTCAATTAGCCTTGATTTACTCTTAGTTTGTCTCTAACTTCGGTTTACAGGAAGCAGAACTGTGTTGAAAAAAATCTGACATTTGTCATTTTATCTTTTCAAACTTGCACTAATGAACCATTTGATTGTAATTTTTGGACTACGAGCTGATTGATTGTGCAGAGAGAGAAAAGCCAGCTTCACTTATTAATTATAAACAAAGGCAAATGTAAAGTCACCATCTGTAGGCACCATAGGAAACACATACTGTAAGTACTGTATGTCTGCACAGGTAATGCTAATAATATGGATTACACATTTTTAGTAATTGGTAGAGCAACAATAACATTCTTGCTCTTTTTAAGAGTCTGTACTTTTGTGAAAACCCTCAGAGAGAGACAACTTCAGTAAGAAATACTTTTATGTGGAAGAGGAAACTGTTTATTTGTCTCTAAAACTGCAAAGGATTCAGTCCTAAATCTTCTAATCCACTTTTTTGTTGCAGTTCAAAATAAATCCTTCTGATCGAAATAAAAGAACTGGTCGACTAATACAATTTTGGTCAACTAACACTCCATCGACCAATTAATCAACTAAATTACTAAAGAACTGCATCCTTACTTTTTGGGTGTTGTCCTCTGAAAGTGACACATCCTTTCAGAACGTGTGCAATCATATCATCCAACAATTTCTCCATCTTGACCTAACTTGGGTCAGCACTGAGCCATAGAGTCAGTTATACTACAGTTATAATTAAAAGCAGGTACAAGTTCAATGTCGTTTGACAGAATTCAAAAACAATCATAAAAACGTCAAACAATATTAGAAACAATTAAATAACTAAAGATAACACATACAAATAAAAGATTAAACAAAAATAAAATAATATTATACAAATAAAAATAATAATAATAAATAACTCAAATAAAACAAACAATATGCACTGCTTATTGAAACAGTAGAGGTACCATAGGACGCCATCTCTTATTAAACAGGTTTCTTTGAATTCTCAGAGAATATGTTATTCCTCCATCTGATAAATCTCTCTTACTTTCGCAATCCAAATATTATATGTGGGGGGTCATGTTCAACCACTTGATAGTGATACATTTCAATGCAGCCGTCAATAAAATTCTTAGGAGATACTTTCTATCATTCCCAACAAAGTCATTTGGAAGAATACCCAAAATGGCCAACTGTGGGTCTTTAGCCAGTGATTGCTGAAACACTACATTGAGGACATTGAATACATCATTCCAAAAGCACTGAATCTTGTGATGGTTTTCCATTTGAACTCTCTCCACAAACTAGAATTAGACACAAGATGTGTTTCCGTGAACATTTCTTCCCATTTTCGTTAGAATTTGAGTGCCAATCTCAGATTCCCATTTGCTTTTATAGTAGTAGTAGAATTGATATTTAAACTCAAAAATGCTTTATAAACTGACTCACTGCTTTGGAAATATGTTACCCTGTTGGATTTTAAAAGCAACCCCTCAACAGGTGAGGGTTCCAAAATTTTCTCCCACTCTCTATGTTTTGTCAAAAAGCTCCTTAGCTGAAGGTATCTGAAAAATCTGAAGAGGGAAGCTGAAATTGACCTCTCAACTGCTCAAAAGAACTCAGTTGACCATTCTTTACAATATGGAAACTTTACTAAGTCCATAATTTGACCAAATTTTGAACCCTGCATCAGTAACAAGAGGGCAAAACCCTGGAGGAAAGAAATACTTGATAAACCGAAATTTCTTGTGGTAATTTAAATGACTGTTTAATTTTACGCCAAATACCTAATGTAGCCCTAGTCCATTCACCCCACACCCACATCCTTTAGTGAAGCATTTGAAAAGGGCAGAGCCTCTAATGGTCTGTCACATAAACCTTTTTCAATATTAAGCCATAGAGTCAGTTATACATGTTTAAAGTTAACAGTAGAAACAAATTTTTTTTTTAGAACTCAATTTTATTGGGTTTTATAGTTGCATGTCTTGTACAATAAAATAATAAACATTGCAAAATAATAATTAAAAAGCAGGTACAAGTTCAATGTCGTTTGACAGAATTCAAAAACAATCATAAAACGTCAAAACAATATTAGAAACAATTAAATAACTAAAGATAACACATACAAATAAAAGATTAAAACAAAAATAAAATAATATTATACAAATAAAAATAATAATAATAAATAACTCAAATAAAACAAACAATATGCACTGCTTATTGAAACAGTAGAGGTACCATAGGACGCCATCTCTTATTAAACAGGTTTCTTTGAATTCTCAGAGAATATGTTATTTCCTCCATCTGATAAATCTCTCTTACTTTCGCAATCCAAATATTATATGTGGGGGGTCATGTTTCAACCACTTGATAGTGATACATTTCAATGCAGCCGTCAATAAAATTCTTAGAGATACTTTCTATCATTCCCAACAAAGTCATTTGGAAGAATACCCAAAATGGCCAACTGTGGTCTTTAGCCAGTGATTGCTGAAACACTACATTGAGACATTGAATACATCATTCCAAAAGGCACTGATCTTTGGACAAGTCCAAAATATGTGAGTGTGAGTTCCAAGATCAGTGCCACAACTACGCCAACAAGTATCAGGATTACAGGGTTCATTTTTGCAGTTATTTCGGGAGTTCTAAAGAATCTTGTGATGGTTTTCCATTTGAACTCTCTCCACAAACTAGAATTAGACACAAGATGTGTTTCCGTGAACATTTCTTCCCATTTTTCGTTAGAAATTTGAGTGCCAATCTCAGATTCCCATTTTGCTTTTATAGTAGTAGTAGAATTGATATTTAAACTCAAAAATGCTTTATAAAACTGACTCACTGCTTTTGGAAATATGTTACCCTGTTGGATTTTAAAAGCAACCCCTCAACAGGTGAGGGTTCCAAAATTTTCTCCCACTCTCTATGTTTTGTCAAAAAGCTCCTTAGCTGAAGGTATCTGAAAAAATCTGAAGAGGGAAGCTGAAATTGACCTCTCAACTGCTCAAAAGAACTCAGTTGACCATTCTTTACAATATGGGAAACTTTACTAAGTCCATAATTTGACCAAATTTTGAACCCTGCATCAGTAACAAGAGGGGCAAAACCCTGGAGGAAAGAAATACTTGATAAAACCGAAATTTCTTGTGGTAATTTAAATGACTGTTTAATTTTACGCCAAATACCTAATGTAGCCCTAGTCCATTCACCCACACCCACATCCTTTAGTGAAGCATTTGAAAAGGGCAGAGCCTCTAATGGTCTGTCACATAAACCTTTTTCAATATTAAGCCATTGCGTATCAGACAAATCTTGCATCCATACCATCAAGGGTCTCATTTGAGCTGCCCAGAAGTAGTATTTAAAATTTGGGACTGCAAGTCCTCCTTGTGATTTGATAGTTTTAATATTTGCCACTTGATTCTTGGGCGGTTGCCCTGCCATACAAATTTGGAGACAAGTTTGTCTAATTCAACAAATGTTGAATTTGGAATGTTAATAGGCAGCATCTGAAAGAGGTATAAAAGTCTTGGTAATACATTCATACGTATGCTCTCTATGCGACCCAAGAAGGACAAAGGCAAGACCGACCAACGCTCCAAATCTTTTTAATCTTCCCAATAATAACTTTGTAATTTACATTGTATAATTCTGATAATGAAGGAGGGATCTGAATGCCTAAATATTTAATACCTTCTTTTGGCCATTTAAAGCCACTCTCATCCTTAAACGATTGTGGAATATTTCCCCCAATATCCATTGCTAGTGTTTTGTCAATATTGACTTTATAACCAGAAAAGTGACCATATTTACTAATTAATTCTTTTAAAAGAGGCATTGTTGTTACTGGGTTTGACACATATAACAATACGTCATCAGCATATATCGACAATTTGTGTTGTTCTCCATGAATTGTTAGTCCCTGAATATTCTCCTCATCTCTAATTAACTGCGCCAACGGTTCAATACTTATATTGAACAGCAGGGGCGACAAAGAGCACCCCTGTCGACAGCCTCGTTCCAGTGCAAATTTGTTAGACATTGTACCGTTTACCCTGACAGCGGCCATTGGATTAGAATACAGTATTTGTATCCATTTAATAAAATTGGGCCCAAGTTTAAATCTTTGAAGTGTATGATCCAGGTACTGCCAGGATACCCGGTCAAATGCCTTTTGAGCATCAAGAGACAGGATCATTACTTCTTCTTTTTTATTTTTATGAAAAGACATCAAATTCAGCAACCTACGAACATTATCCCCATAGTGCCTTCCTGTTATGAACCCCGTCTGGTCTGGATTTATAATTTCTGTAATAATTTTACTGACTCGTTTTGCTAAAATTGTGGTAAGAATACGCAAATCAGTGTTAAGCAATGAAATTGGTCTGTATGATTGACAATTTGTAGGATCTTTGCCCTCCTTATGAATTACTACAATTGTGGCGTCATTCCAGGAAGGCGCCATGGTTTCAGCCCACGATGCATGATGATAGGCTTTCAACAATAGCGGGGTTACTTTACCCTTAAATATTTTATAAAATTCGTTAATAAACCCATCGGGTCCTGGGCTCTTATTACTTTTGAGGTTTGAAATCACCTGCAAAATTTCTTGTTCTTTAACTGGTTCATCCAGTTCTTTTGCTAATTGTTCTGGAAGCGTTTTTAATTTAATATTTTCCAAAAAATTTGATAGTAAATTGTCATCCTTACATGTGTCTAAATTTTTGTACAGTGATTCATAATAGTTGGCAAAACAATCTGCAATTTCTTTTGGCTTAGAAATTATAGTTTGATTAGATTTTAATTTTTGAACCATGTTAGAAGATTGCTGCTTCCTAAGCCTTATTGCCAGCAGCCTGCTTGCTCTGTTACCATGTTCGTAATATTTTTGTTTAATAAATCTCAAATTGCCCTCAATTTTCTCAGTTATCAGACTATCAAGTTCTCTGCGCAAAGATTTAAGCTCGCTAAGCAATTCAGCTGTCTGTGTCTTTTTGTGTTGTTGCTCTAATTCTTTTATTTTAACCTCTAATTCATGCTGCCTAGTCTCCTTTTTCTTTCTCCGTGCACTAGCAAATGCTATTATACGACCTCTGAGATAGGCCTTGGCACAATCCCAAACAATGAGGGGTGACATCCCTGGAGTGTCATTCAGGTCCAAGTAAGTGTTTAGTTCAGTATTTATAAAATCACAAAATTCCTTGTCATTCAAAAGGGAAGCATTTAGTCTCCAATGTTTTAACTTTGGTGTCTGCCCTAAATCCCACAATACTTCCAAAGGAGCATGATCAGATAAAGTGATAGGTAAAATTTTAATACTTTCAATTCTATGTTCATCTGCTTTAGAGGTAAAAAATAGGTCTATTCTAGAATAAGATGCATGTCTATGCGAATAGAAGGTAAAATCCCGTGCCCTAGGAAACCTGTTTCTCCAGATATCAATGAAACCTAGTTCTGTTGTTAAATGTTTCAAAACTTTACTCATTTGAGATGGTGAGTTTCTAGAGCTTGGCTGTCTGTCCACATGGGGTGACATGACGCAGTTAAAGTCACCACCAAGTAATAAAATCCCAGAGCACTTTTGAACCACTACATTGAAAATATTATGTATGAAATTTGGCTCATCCTCATTGGGAGCATATATGTTAAAGAGGGAGACCGACACTCCATCAATTGAGCCATTAACCAAAATAAACCTTCCATCAGGGTCTTTATAAGTATCAAGTGCTGTAAAATTCACCTGTTTATGTATTAGGATAGCGACCCCTCGTTTCCTGCCAAAAGGGTGGGATGAATAAAACACCTGTTCTGCCCATGACTTTTTAAGTTTGTCATGCTCTACATCAGACAGATGTGTCTCCTGCAGGTATGCAATGTGGCAATTAAGTTTTTTTAGTTGGGTTAGAATTTTTTTTCTTTTTATTGGGCTATGCAGTCCTTTAATATTATAACTTATGACCTTAAGAGAGCTCATTTTTAGACTTTAGATATAGGTAGTATAAAGATTTTCTTTCTATGATACCCCAAGTTTGTTTGCATAGTGAAAAAAGAGAAAATAAATAAAAATAAAAAATAAATAAACAAACTAAAAGTGAAAAAAGCAACTTTTGTAAGAACACAGTAACTTTGTTTTTTCCTTATTAGGCGATCCCTGGGGAACAATGGGATCTGAACAGGAACAACAAACAATCCAATCAAAAAGGCCCTGAGCACTGCAAACTTAAACTTTGACTTTTCCAAGTCATACATGCTCAAAAACAGTTCAGGACAAATGGCTGGGCGAGCAATCACCAAATAAAAAATAAACAAGACAGTCTTGTCCATAAAACATTTTAACCCAGGCCCCTGCCTAAAAACTAGATGACAAATAGACACACTTTGACATATACTCACTCATGACGTTGTTTACCTCCTGCTTTGCATTCAAAGTAACAACAGTCACTGTTCACCTTCTTCTGTGGACTGCAGGATGTTTTCTTTAACATAGTTCATGGCCTTGGAAGCGTCCACGAACTCCTTTTCCACGTTGTTGTAAGTGACACGAAATCTAGCTGGATACAGGATCCCATAGCGAATTCCAGGCTTGTCGTGGAGCATCTTCCTGACATCGGTAAAGGCTGCTCGGGCTTTTGCAACGCTGGCGGTGTAGTCCGGGAAAATTGTGATTGGGCTTCCTCTGTAGTGGAGTTTACCTCTGCGCGCTCTTCTCAGGATATCCGCGGCGTCACCCTCGCTGTTTAGTTTGGCGATTATTGCGCGTGGAGCATCTCCTGGCCTCCACTGGGTCAAGCTGCGGTGAGAGCGTTCCACCCGCACTTCTCTGTCCAGTCGAAACACCTCTTTAAGGAGTGAGGAGATAGTCTCCGGTGTGCTGGATCCCTGGATTTCAGCCACACCGAGTATCCTGATGTTACCTCTTCTCATTCGCCCCTCTAGGTCCTCACATTTGTTTTTAAGCACTTGCATTTCTTTTTTAAGAGAAGTCACGGTTTCTTGCACAGCCACCATCTCGTCGCTCCATGTTGACAAGCCATCACCAACAGACTTCACATCGGCTTTCACTTGGTCCAGTTCCGCCCGAATGGCGGCGGTGTTGTTGTTGATCTCAATTTTCACATCGTGGATATCACTTTTCAGAGATGCAAAGTTGTCCGCAAATGCGTTCTTGATTTCTTGCGTGATGATGGTGGAAATGTCCTGCCGCAGTGAGGCAAGAATGTCCGCTTTGATAGCCGTTACATCCATGTCAGCTATTGGCGCAGGGCTTGGTGTTGTTTGGCTAGCTGCGGTGCTATCAGAACTTTTTGCCGCGGCTGCACTGGTCCTTGTGCTCGATGAGGCCTCGTACTTGTATTTTCGTAGATTTGCGGCCATAAATGCAACTTCAATTTACTTTTCGTGCACTTAAAGTAGTTCGCGATCTTAGAAAAGTCGTAAAACACAAGGAGGCAATCAGAATGTCTATTTTGATGGAATTTAAGCTGAAATGTGCAGGAGCTCTAAAACATGCGTCTTCACTCCATCGCGCTCGCTAGCGCCCCCAGTAGAAACAAATTTAAGCTGAATTAATTTTAATAATCCTCAAAACACATCTGAAATATCACCACAATGTCACCTTTTCCACACAACTTTACAGCAGCTTTGACTGAAATAAATGCAAACATAACTCCAGCTCCCACAGTGTTCAGGGCATCGTCTCCATACTGTTACATTTTCCACGTGTCCTTCAGCGAGCACATAAGAGCAGCCTTTATGACTGTACTCTGAATGAGTTTGTGTTTGGGACAGGGCGGGGGCGCACATTCAACAGGAAACTCCACTCAATTTACTTGGTTCACCAGTTCCCAGCCTGATCAAGCACTGGGTTGTGTAGAAGGGTTTGGTGACTCGCCCATTTTGTCCTCCGCTGACGGCAATTCTGACGCCAACACGGCCTCTGGCATTTCCAGGACGCGCCGGGACACTGGTGGGGAGAGTTTTAGGGAGGTTTGAGGGATCTGGAAGGACATGGGAATCCCCCAGAGGAACTGCTCATACTGTCTGGGGAGAGGGAAGGTATACAGTATAGCTGAGTAATTTGATGATGAGGATGAGTTTGATGTTGATTTGTGATGTTTGCAGACCTTTTAAGGATAAAGTAATGGACATATACAAAATGTTGCTCCACTGAGAATCCAATCAATTTATTTTTGTATAGTCAAAATTCACAACAACAGCTGTCTCTGAGGGCTTCCCGAGATTATTAACCCCCTTCATTCCGGCCTATTTTCCTCACACGTCTGACAAAATTCGTCTAAATAACAGTTTCTGAACCCTTTGGAGCACAGGCAAAGGGCTGGAGTCTTTTTAAACCTGCAGCCCTGTAGTTTTTGCTTCTGAAGTCCAAGAGGCTCTCATCAGAAGTTTTCCAAGGTAAATACAAGGAATGGTACAGCTGGTGTTGATAGTTTACACATAAATGACGATTTAGCATATTTTGGGTTTTGACAATTCCTCTGTAAAAGCTGAAGGTAACTGAGGTAAAAATTAGTTTTAGGGACCAAAATTACTCAATTTTATTTTATTTATTTATTTTATTTTGGATGGCTTTTTTTTCGGGAGGTTTACAGTTTACAGCAGAAAACTGAGTCTGATTATCCCAGAACGGCTGATTTTGCTTTAAAGGTGGGGTAGGTGATTTTCACACTTCAGACACATTTAAGTTTTAAATCTGATAATTTTCTGTCATAAATCCTTCAAAACATTGTTAATATCAATATTTATTAAGTTTTGGTAGCAATTTGAATTTAAAACCCTCTTTTTTTTTCTCTTTTAAAGTGAAATTGGAGAGGACCACCCAAGTTCAGCCAATCAGAACGCAGCATTCTGCTCTTGATCAGAACTAAAATTCTGTATTATTCGATTCAGACAGTACTCAGCGGTCTCATTTTTTCACAAAGTGCTTCATTTATCATAGACTCTTTGTTGGAAAACACAAAATTTACTTATTTACAACTAAAAAAGTTAGCTACCCCACCTTTAAATAAAAGGGAAGCTTTGAGGAGAACCACAGAGGAGAAGAAGAGATCAGTCAGGAAACAATCAGGAAATGTGGGCCATCACTGAACAAAGAAATACTTAGTCGACTGCAGCCATGTTGACCGATCAGTCAACTAAAAGGGGACGTGACATATGCTTGCAAAAACATTTTTGGGTACTGACCACGTTTAGACCTGAGCTGCACTAAGAAACTCTAATTATATGGGAGTTCATGCAACAGTACAGTGGAACAGTGCAAAAGGTTGATGAAGTCCTGCAATATTTAGCAAATACTTATAATGTGTCTGTCTTAGGACAAAAATTTTATAAAATATTTCATCAATCTTGGTCAACTAAAAAAAAATCATCGACCGTTTACTCGACTAAACAACTAAAGGACAACAAATCATTCACAACTTTTTCTTCATTGGTAGATATATTAATTTTCATTTTAATATGACACCAAGGCTGCTCAGTTCTAGAAGAATATGTGAATCCTGAAAGCATAATTGAAAATACAACATATTGACTGAAGGAAGGGTATCTCACAGTGCTTTTTCACTCAAGGAAACACATAATCTGTATTTCCCAATTACACAATTTCAAAGCGTAGAGTATTTGAAATTCAATTAAATAACACTATGTTACTCTAATTGTTATTTCATTCCTTTATAGCATAAAATATTCTATTGCTATTTGTTTGATTTCATCTATTTTTCTCTGCTTGTGACAAAACTATTTCCCTTAGAGATGAACAAAAGTCATTTTCATTCTTATAGAGAAGAATTGAAACAATACAAAAATAAACAAAGAAAATTTTCAACTCAAAGTAGTACATTCATTATATCACTGTAGGAGCTTATTCTCTTCTGATAAAGTTCAAGATTAAGATGCTCAAAAAAAGACATATTTTGTCCAATTTATGTGATCCTGTCAGTATCACTTTGTTCAAATTGATGTTTCAATGCTAGTTTTAGCATCTTTTTCAATATGTTTGACACTAAGAAGAGAATACTGATGAAAAACAATAATATACTGACTAATTCATGCCACTGAAAACCCTTTTTCAAGCTCACTCCTGAATGCTGCAAAAAAAAAAAAGGACTGTATGGCATTACTTTTGTTCTAGACTGAAGTTATGTATTTGCTCCACAACAAAGAATAGGTACCCAAGTATTGCCAAGATAAATATTGCTTCATCTATTTTGTTTATTGACAGACTTTGCTGGTTTGAGACGACCTCTTCACATCCTTTTATTGTGTTTAACTGCTTTAACTGGGAAGGGACATTTATTTTGGCTTCTAACATAGTCACTACAAAGGCTCAATGTGAAATTAAATACAAACGTGGACTTTCAACATCCATTTTCCACACGCTTCTAAACGAACAGGTGTTGTGCGGCTTGTGCTCTTTGTGCCTTCTCCGCGTTAATTGGCTTACATCCCATTTGTCGGTAAATTACATTTGTGTGATGATAAAGGCGGGCTGACTTTCTCCACTGACCCGTGCGAAACAACATCTGAACACACACATCGTCACTCTGCCGTTCTGAGCGAGCAGCCAGAAGTTAAACATTCCCAGCACTAATCCAATAAAGCTCCATTAATCCACAGAACCAAGGAGACACAATCAGATCAAAGGCCGCTAACAAGACTTGGCATCTCTTCACGGCTGCAGTTGACTGAAGACATTCTTGGTCGACTAATAACAAGACCTTTGCATCAATTTGTCAACTAAGAAAGTCTCATTTATCAATTCAGGCACTCATTATTGTTATTTCTTCTTTGTATCTCATTTCTTTTGACAAAATTTTGCATTAATTGACGATACAACTGGCAAACACACTCATTTATTCACCATCAAGTCATAAGAACTGCTTGAAATATTCCCAGAAGATGCCAGACAAGTGTATTTGCTCAGAAATGTAATACAACTCAAACATAATGAATCTCTTGTATCTAAATCCGATTAAATGAAGCGTTACATTCTTGAACTACAACCAAAGAAGTTCTAACATGCGACAAAGCCCACAGTGACACATGTTATGTCTACAGAGATGTGTATTTAGCTGAGCTTTATTGATGTGTGATGACGGCCAGATCCATAAATATTTAAATTGTTCTTTCTACAATTTGGCACATGGAGTCAGACTGCTCTGTCCACTTCATTTGGTCCAAGGATGTGAAAGAAAAGTCACAGTTAATTTTATTCTTAAGGGCACAATGATGATCCCACTGTGGCCTCTGTGTTTCAGCAGCACTAACCAGGCTATTTAGCTTCCATGTTGCATGTTCTACTAATACTTCAGGGCTGTATGTCTGTGGTCAGATTATAAGAATTTAAAAAGAATACCAGCAAAACAAAGCAAAAGCAAATTATTGAGATTATTGAGGGTCTGCAAACCTTCATAGCAAATGAGCCATATTTGCCTATTCGAACCAAATAAAAGTCGGAAATAGATGCAACTGTATTTAGTCCCTCTCGAAGGGTCGCAAAGCAAAATCTGGGGGTAGCGAGATGATTTCAAGATGTAATATTACAATTATGACAAAAAAAAACAACAACAACAACAAAAAATATCAAAAATAAAAGCATTGTTGCCCATTTTAAATGGTTTTGCAACTGGAAATTTCTAAAGACATCCATTTTACTTTGCTGTGAGGGTCGCGAGTTGGTTACATCGTTTCTTTGTGGGTCTTGATCTGAAAAGTTTGGAAACCCCTGCACTAAGCAACTGCTAATTTAAAATAAACACATATTGTGAATATAGTAGAATATTAGTCTTGAACTATTATATAGAATAGTACCTAAATGGTAAATGGTCTATTTATATAGCGCTTTTCTACCTTTCCAGGCACTCAAAGCGCTTTACAATCTAGCATCCACTCACCCAGTGTACGCAGACACTGAGGCAGTGTGGGTTAAGTGTCTTGCCCAAGGACACAACGACAATCTACTCCTGTCGTCCCACTGTGGCACCTGGTGTTCTAACAGTCTCCCATCCAAGTACTAACCAGGCCCTTTCTTGCTTAGCTTCTGAGATCTGACGGGATCAGGCTTTGACAAGCAGGTATGGCCTATACCTCAATCTCATTCGAATCCCAAAGAGCCGCATGTGGCTCTTGAGCCACAGGTTGCAGACCCCTTGATCTAGACTTTGTTTCTGTACTAACCTGTATTAATGGTTGCTTTTGCCAAAACTCCAATGCATTTTAAACAGTCAAGACAACTTTTTTGTTTGATAGTTTTTTGTCATGCCACCTTTTAGTCAGTGAATCGATCGACAGGACATATCTTTAGTTGACTAAGAATTCTTTGGTCGACTACAGCCCTAGAATGCTTTAATCAAAGTCTTAAGTTACTGAATTTTGCTGACATGTCTCTAAATACAAATAATCTGTGGCAATGAATGATGCCACATTTTCTCTGAAACAAACAGTTGTCTCTCCTTAAAATTTCAAGCGCCATTCAAGGTTTCACCATTGATTTCTTTTGTTGATTACAACCAGCGAATATTAAAGATTTCAAGCCAGTCAAACATAGCAAAAAATATGTAATAGTGACGGCTTCACTGGTTTTAATAAAAAAAAGGCAGATTGTAAGGATAAACTCTGGTGCTCATTGGAAAAAGTATAAATAAAACAAAGACCCTTACTGATGAATAGAGTGGGTAGATTTAACACAGAGGTAGGTGTTGAATCTACACGCGTTTCGACCTACCTAAAGCCAAATCCCTCTGAATTAAAGGACTTTCATCTTACTCATTGAGTGCCTCTGTGTTGAATCTACCCACTCTATTCATCAGTTAGGGTCTTTGTTTTATTTATAACAAAAAATAAATATAATCCAGTTAAGCAAAGGAATAAAATAGAAAGCATTGAAGTGCGGGTCTCTTGAAAGGTGAGCTTGAAAAGAAAAAAGACTAATAGAAGCGAAGTGCCGAAGAATTTGTGAGAACTATAGGAATACGTTAGATGCATTGTGTTTTTGATTGGATTGTGTAGCTTTTGCCTAACACTCCTAAACAGCATTATGCAGTTAAACTTTACTAAAACCTTCTTGTGTACCAATCGTCTGCCGCCCTTGAGCACAAACTACTTTCACGGCTGACAGAACCTGTAAACAATAGGCCCTTTACCTACGCGCTGTCTATACGACCTCACTGACCTCCCAAAGTATTGTAATAAATCACAGAATCAATGGCTTTGTGAGTTTGGACTGACACTCAGGCTAAAACGCTTTCGCCTCGGCACATCTGGACTATGTTGGCTTGATGGACGAGCTCTTTCATTTAAAAATAACACAGCGCTGGTTTTAAATGTCGCCGAGTGTAAACATCATTCACTGTAAGCTGGAACGAGCTCCATACACGATGATCTATACGCCGCGAAGGGAAACAGCTTTTGAGTTAAAACTGGCCAAGACAAGATTAAAAGTGAAGTTTATATTGTAGTAAGTCATTTGGGGTTTTCATTCAGATTCTTCAACAAATTGGTGACGGTGAAATGGACACCTGATGGAGAGTAGGATCACGTAAAAATAATAGACTTTGAGATGAATATGTCGTGGCCTTTTCAGTCATCGAACATCAGCAATATGTCAAACTTGGTGTTTCACAAAAGAATATTACTTTCACTTCGCTGGACAAAAGTTTAAAGAGTGAGTGTCTTTTGTCTGGCTCTTTTCATAACGTTTTGGTGACTCACTTTTTTAAATTATTCTCTGAAACTTGTATGTATGTTTGCGTTCATGGTAAACAGTAAGTGGTTTCTATTTATACAGCGCTTTTCCACATTTTAAGGCACTCAAAGCACTTTCACATAAAGGAACCAGTCACTCATTCACATCAGAGCAATCAGAGCACACCGTCACCTGGAAGAAGTGGGTTAAGTGTCTTACTCAAGGACACAACTGACTCTAGCTGTCCCACTGTGGCACTTTTGATCAAAGGTCTTAGGTCTGTTGCCATGGTGTATTAAAAATTTAACAGGATATTAGATTTCTGACCAGTTAAAAGACTCTTTAAACAGTTGTGTATAACAGGAAACCCAATGACTTTGTTAGGTGTTCCAAGATTGAGATGGGATTCTGCCTCCTGCTTATTGACACAGAGATTAGTTAGTGAAGAAAAGACAAACAAAAGAGCTGAAGTTTAGCTTTGTCTAGCAATTCTTCAGTGCCATTATCACACGTGTCTATGTCGCAGTTCTTCCGACTTCTCGAGATGACCTGACAAGAATGATTTGCACTCGGTGTAAAAACTTCTGTATCGGTTGTTTCTAAGTTCCCTAGGAGCTTTAAGATCTGTTAATGCTTTGCTTGGTAAGTTTCACAATATGACATTAAACGTATATTTTTTCCTATTACAGATGTTTTCACAGCTCCAAGATATCTTGAAATGCTTGCATCATTGCTATCATGAAGCTGCCTATCCACAGATCTGGAGTCTCATTTGTTTGGCCTTGTATGAAATTCTTGCTGAAAGTGTGCTTATGAACTAAACACAAACTTCTACAAACTTGGTATTTTCTCATATGTCTCATCACAGATCTTTTTCTTCCCCATTTCTAAAGTCTCAGAGGCACAAAGCTACGAATTTTAAGATTTCATTGCCCATTTTTAGGTCAAGTTGCTTTAATAAAACACAAACATTTTTGAACACACAGACTTTATAAATTATACCCGTGACCTGCAACTTTGCCTGTCCCATAGAAAGAGATACTCCTCTTATACTGTGGAATGTCCCAGGCAAAGCAACCATCAAAGCCACACAAACCTTGAAACCAGAATGGCATGAATGTTTTAATAATGATTCAAATATTATACTGTATAATATTGCACAATGTACTGCTTCATAAATAACTTTACCTCACTTGCTGTTCCTCACTCACAAAGAAGGCATCAGTGTTTCTTTGAATCTGTGTAGGAGCTGGAGCCCAGGGGAGGAAACGTGTCAAACTATCTTAGAAATGTACACACAACATTTGCAGTGTTGACAAGGCACTTCCGAGCCAACCCTGTTTTCCTAAAATGATTACCATTCATGACAGCTTCTCCTATTGGTTCCTTATGCTTTATATGCTTCTTTTTGAACCTTCATACTGACATAGAGAAGTGAATCAAAGAGAAATGGCAGACTGAATTCGAGACACATGTGTTTAAAATGATGAATTTTTCATTTTCTCTCTCTATTATTATCAGATGTCTAAATAACATACAAAACCATCTTACTGAAACTTTGGGGTGTGAGATACATAAGGTTGCACACAATGTGAAGGGAGACAAGTCATACATGTCTATTTATTTTTTTTATAAGACCATAAAAAGACTGAAAGTTAAGGCCTGCAAAAGTATAATCACCAGTGTAAAAAATGTACGATGAGGAAAAGAAGAACCTTTCTTCTGAATGCAACACTTACTTTAGCGAGCGCTTATATAGAGGTCGAACTGTTTGACCTAAACCAATAAAAATAAGTCAAACTGTGTGTAATCTATTCGAGTATAAATTAAAGGTTCTGGGTAAAACCTCGAGGTATTGTTTTGAGAGTATTAGGAAGACCAGTCAGGCACCATGAAAGTCCAAAGAAAACACCACAAGAGGTACAGGGTAGGGATAAAGCTGTGGAGAAGTATAAAAGCGGATTGTTATAAGAAGGATTTCCAGGCTCTAAACTTCAAAGAGCACTGGTTTCACCATCATCCATGATGGTAAGGAGATATGGAGCGAACTGCAAATGGTACCAGACCAGCCCGTACCTTAAAATTCCAGTCTGACAAGGAGAAGAACTGGTCGGAGATCAAGCCAAGAGGCCATGGTGATCCTGGAGAACGCAAAAGATCACAGCTCAGGTTGGGAAATCGTCAACAAGGACAACTTTAGTTCTGGTCGACTACACATTAATTGCGCTTTATGTGAAGAAAGTACCATCTGTAGAAGATGTGGAGGAGAAAGCATAGAGAATCATAACACCGTTTTAACTTTGCAAGCAAATTAGGGACACAGTAACCATGTGGGAGAAGATGCTTGGTGATGAGACAAAAATGAATTTTGGACCAAAATGCAAAACGAACTATTGTAGGACAGAAACCCTAACACGGCCATAAGACTCAATACAGTATCCATCCACACAGATCAAAAATTAGAAATTTCCAGCTTTTTTTCTGGAACATGCTTATCTTCAGAGGGACAGGGAAAATGGTCAGAAAAGTTGATGGAAAGATGAATAGAGAGCCAATACGGACAATATATGGATAAGAACCTATGGAAATGTCTGAACACTTGATAGCAAAAGGGGGGAAGGTTTACTTTCAACAGGACAACTACCAGCTCAACTAAGCACAAGCTTAACATTGGAAAAAGTAAACAAACCACTATTATAGTCTTAGAATGGCCAGGCAAGCCAGAACCAAAATCCATATCGAAAAAGATCTGTGCAGATCTGAAGGGACGTGTTCACTAAACACACTCCATTTCTAATCTGACTAGAGCTGGGGTGGGCTATTTTGCAAAGAAGAATTTGGACTCCAAAAAATTTTCAGATTCTGAACGATAGTGGCATGTGAAGATCTATAGAAATAATCTCATCCGAATTTGATAACTTTCCTGAAAGCAGACTTATTTTCTCGAATTTTATTTATCTCTTCCTGGAGCTTCGTAATATTCATTTGGGTGATTCATCAGATATCGAAGAGAGAAGGAAAATCAAAAATCAACATCAAACGTGGCGTTCCAAAAGTAGTTAAATGGATCAATGATGAAAAGGTCATTGTCAATACATAGACAAAAGAGCATGTATTGAATAACACATAAAGTGATAACATCTCCGCAACTAGGGCCCGTAGGGGAAGGAAGAAAGTTGCTGTAATAATGGTAATTCGTCATTTTAGATGGGGTGAAATTATAAACAATAGATGTTGGTTCCTTCGTCGGATTTTTGCACAAAGGAAAGTGGCCCCTGATCTCCTTGTCAACACTTGCAAATGTTGTGTGTACTATTTCGTTCTTCTAGTAAGTTTACTTTACATGTGTATAAATAAAAGAATATTATTGAGTTTTAGTCAACCGTGGTACTACTTTTATGGTACCATCTTTTAATTCTCCTTCTATCCCATAGGTCTCTAGCTGCACCCTACAACAACCTCAGATTTCAAAGACACGACTGAGCCTTAGCTTTGTGTAGTGAGACAGCAAAGTTTGGAGGTAAGTTAAATTTTTAATGAAGCAGTAGCATTGTGCAAATATTATATACAGTAATAGAATTGAATCATTATTAAAACATTCATGCCATTCTGGTTTCAAGGTTTGTGTGGCTTTGATGGTTGCTTTGCCTGGGACATTCCACAGTATAAGAGGAGTATCTCTTTCTATGGGACAGGCAAAGTTGCAGGTCACGGGTATAATTTATAAAGTCTGTGTGTTCAAAAATGTTTGTGTTTTATTAAAGCAACTTGACCTAAAAATGGGCAATGAAATCTTAAAATTCGTAGCTTTGTGCCTCTGAGACTTTAGAAATGGGGAAGAAAAAGATCTGTGATGAGACATATGAGAAAATACCAAGTTGTAGAAGTTTGTGTTTAGTTCATAAGCACACTTTCAGCAAGAATTTCATACAAGGCCAAACAAATGAGACTCCAGATCTGTGGATAGGCAGCTTCATGATAGCAATGATGCAAGCATTTCAAGATATCTTGGAGCTGTGAAAACATCTGTAATAGGAAAAAATATACGTTTAATGTCATATTGTGAAACTTACCAAGCAAAGCATTAACAGATCTTAAAGCTCCTAGGGAACTTAGAAACAACCGATACAGAAGTTTTTACACCGAGTGCAAATCATTCTTGTCAGGTCATCTCGAGAAGTCGGAAGAACTGCGACATAGACACGTGTGATAATGGCACTGAAGAATTGCTAGACAAAGCTAAACTTCAGCTCTTTTGTTTGTCTTTTCTTCACTAACTAATCTCTGTGTCAATAAGCAGGAGGCAGAATCCCATCTCAATCTTGGAACACCTAACAAAGTCATTGGGTTTCCTGTTATACACAACTGTTTAAAGAGTCTTTTAACTGGTCAGAAATCTAATATCCTGTTAAATTTTTAATACACCATGGCAACAGACCTAAGACCTTTGATCAAAAGTGCCACAGTGGGACAGCTAGAGTCAGTTGTGTCCTTGAGTAAGACACTTAACCCACTTCTTCCAGGTGACGGTGTGCTCTGATTGCTCTGATGTGAATGAGTGACTGGTTCCTTTATGTGAAAGTGCTTTGAGTGCCTTAAAATGTGGAAAAGCGCTGTATAAATAGAAACCACTTACTGTTTACCATGAACGCAAACATACATACAAGTTTCAGAGAATAATTTAAAAAAGTGAGTCACCAAAACGTTATGAAAAGAGCCAGACAAAAGACACTCACTCTTTAAACTTTTGTCCAGCGAAGTGAAAGTAATATTCTTTTGTGAAACACCAAGTTTGACATATTGCTGATGTTCGATGACTGAAAAGGCCACGACATATTCATCTCAAAGTCTATTATTTTTACGTGATCCTACTCTCCATCAGGGTCCATTTCACCGTCACCAATTTGTTGAAGAATCTGAATGAAAACCCCAAATGACTTACTACAATATAAACTTCACTTTTAATCTTGTCTTGGCCAGTTTTACTCAAAAGCTGTTTCCCTTCGCGGCGTATAGATCATCGTGTATGGAGCTCGTTCCAGCTTACAGTGAATGATGTTTACACTCGGCGACATTTAAAACCAGCGCTGTGTTATTTTTAAATGAAAGAGGCTCGTCCATCAAGCCAACATAGTCCAGATGTGCCGAGGCGAAAGCGTTTTAGCCTGAGTGTCAGTCCAAACTCACAAAGCCATTGATTCTGTGATTTATTACAATACTTTGGGAGGTCAGTGAGGTCGTATAGACAGCGCGTAGGTAAAGGGCCTATTGTTTACAGGTTCTGTCAGCCGTGAAAGTAAGTTTGTGCTCAAGGCGGCAGACGATTGGTACACAAAAGGTTTTAGTAAAGTTTAACTGCATAATGCTGTTTAAGGAAATGTGTTAGGCATAGCCCTACACAACCATCACCAAACACACAATGCGATCTAACGTATTCTATAGTTCTCACAAATTCTTCGCACTTGCGCTTCTATTTTAGTCCTTTTTTCTTCAAGCTCCACCTTTTCCATAGTAGACCCGCACTTCACATGCTTTCTCATTTTAATCTTTGCTTAACTTGGATTATATTTTAATTTTTTTGTTATATCTGAAAAATAAATACCAAGACCCTAACTGATGAATAGAGTGGGAGATCACACAGAGGCACTCAATGAGTAAGATGAAGTCCTTTAATCAGAGGGATTGGCTTCAGTAGGTCGAAACGCCGTGTAGATTCAACACTACCTCTGTGTTAAATCTACCCACTCTATTCTCAGTAAGGTCTTTGTTTTATTTATACTTTTTCCACTGAAGCACAGAGTTATTCCTTACCAAGTCTGCATTTTTATTATAAAACCAGTGAAGCGTCACTATTACATATTTTTTGCTATAAGTTTGACTGGCTTTTGAAAATCTTTTAATTTCGACTGGTTGTATCACAAAAGAAATCAATGTGAAACCTTGAATTGGCGGGCTTTGAAAATTTGTAGGAGAGACATACTGAGTTTGTTCGTCAGAGAAAAATNCGGCAGCCGGTGCAGGTACCTCCAAAAAGCGAGATTATTGTGTGGGGGCGCACTTGCACAGGGCCTGGTGGAGCCAACTATTCTGCTGTACTGGAGGCTATGCCCGAGGCAGAAGCGTGGGAAGTAGCAAGGACTCTGTCCGTTGTGAAAGGATGGCCGTGTCCCGGTTCGTGTCTGTAACCCCCATTCCTACCCAGTTTCAATAGGACGCTATCAAAAGCTGGGCCGGTTATACCAGGTGGAGGAGGCAGATGTCCAGGGAGCCCGTGACCTGAGCCTGACTATGTGCCCAGACGGTGTCGTGGAGGTGGGCATGGTGGACATGCTGAGCCCTGGAGAGACCCACACCACTGAAGAGGTGAGCAAACTCATTGATCGTGATCGACTAACCCCACAACAGCAGCTGCAACTCGGCCCTTCTGGAGAAGTGGAGGAAAGTCTTTGCTGTGGATGAGGAGGACTTTGGAAGGACGGACTTGGTTCAACACCGCATCTACACCGGAGATGCTCCTCCTATCAAAGAAGGTACCGTCCATTACCACCTACTATGTACAAAGAGATAAAAACTTTGCTAGCTGAAATGTTGGAGAAAGGAGTAATACGAGAGAGTTGTAGTCCCTGGGCTGCTCCAATTGTGCTCGTTAGGAAGAAAGATGGAAGTTGGCGATTCTGTGTAGACTAAGGAAGTTAAACCCATAACGCATAAAGATGCCTTCCCTCTCACGAATTGAAGAAACACTTACCAGCTTGACCAAAGCAGAATGGTTCACCACACTCGATTTAGCTAGTGGTTACTGGCAGGTCGAAATGGATGAGAGGGATCGCGAAAAGACTGCCTTCACCACGCCTATGGGACTTTTTGAATTTGAACGCATGCCTTTCGGGTTATGCAATGCTCCTGCTACGTTCCAGCGGCTAATGCAGCAGTGTTTGAGCGGTCAAATAACAGAATCTCTATTAGTGTACCTTGATGACGTAATTATTTATTCACCTGATTTCTCTTCTCACCTGCAGCACTTGGAGGAAGTTTTCCAGAGGCTGTGGCAGCATGGACTGAAACTGAGAATGGATAAGTGTAAACTGTTCCAACACGAGGTGAAGTTTTTGGGCCACGTGGTTGACAAAGCCGGGGTAAGACCAGACCCAGAAAAGATCTCTGCCGTGTTAGATTGGCCCGCGCCGACTACTGTCCGCGAGGTCAGAGCCTTTCTTGGCTTAGCAGGCTACTATAGACGTTTCGTACCCAATTTTGCTAAAATTGCTCGTCCCATAAATGCCCTCTTGACAGGAGTTTCTGTTAAGAAACGAGCGGAGATCCAAATTCAGTGGTCTCCAGAATGTCAAGCTTCCTTCGAAGAACTAAAAACCAAATTGACCCAGCCACCAATCTTGGCCTATGCCGATTTTACAAAGCCGTTTGTTGTCTACACAGATGCCAGTAACCAAGGTCTCGGTGCTGTTCTGGCACAAGTACAAGACGATCGTGAGCGTGTAATAGCATATGCTAGTCGCAGTCTACACCCAACTGAAAGGAATGACGCGAATTACAGCTCCTTTAAACTGGAACTTTTGGCCTTAAAATGGGCTATAACAGAGAAATTCAAAGATTATCTCACTGGCGCCAAGTTCACAGTGTATACGGACAATAACCCTGTTGCCCCACCTTCAAACAGCGCAGTTAGGTGCCGTGGAGCAACGTTGGGTTGCCCAACTTGCTGCCTTCGACTACCAGGTGAAATATCGTGCAGGCCGAGAAAATATTAATGCTGATGCCCTCTCCAGGTTCCCCTGTGACCCCTCCACAGGAGAGTGCCAAGTCGCGCAGTTGACAGCAGCACGAGAGGAAGATGCAGAGCAGACTGCACGGGAATTGGAACTGTGCTTGGAAAAAGACTGGGAGGCCCTCCAGAAAACCGATATGGACCTCGAAACAGTGGCAAGGTATGTGGCTGCAAAAACATTTCCAGATGGACCTCGTCGACGCTCCCTGCCCGCTAAAGCCCAAAAGCTTCTACAACAATGGGGCAAGCTTGCTGTTATAAATGGTGTGCTGTGCCGGAGGGTGAAGAACCCCAAAACGTTTGAGATTTGTTCCCAGGTTGTGTGTCCAGCAGGGGAGCGTCAGAAGGTGTGGAAAAGTTACCACGAGGCTGCTGCTCACGCCGGAGCCGAGAGGACCCTCTCCAGAATAAAGCAGTTCTTCTACTGGCCTGGCATGGACATGGAGGTGCGTCAGTTCCAACAGGGTTGTGGTGTCTGTAGCTTACAGAACAGGGCTCAACCAAAGGCCCCATTGCACCCCTTTAGTGCCACTTACCCTTTAGAGGTAATAGGCATAGATTACCTGACATTGGGGAGAGCTGCAGACAGAATTCAAAACATCTTGGTAATGACAGACCAGTTCACTCGGTATGCCTTGGGCAGTTCCTACAAAAGATCAGACAGCAGAGACCACAGTTAAAGCCTTATGGTCACATGTAATCCAGATTTTTGGTTGCCCCGCTAGATTCCACTCCGATAGAGGTGCCAATTTTGAGTCAGCTCTTGTCCAGCAGTTGTGTGATCTCTATGGCATAAGCAAAAGTAGAACGACTCCATACCACCCTGCTGGTAATGGCAGTGTAGAAAGGATGAACCAGACATTGCTAAATATGTTGCGATCGTTGGAGGCAGAAAGGCAGCATAGGTGGCCAGAATTTTTGCCTGAATTGTTGGCAGCTTATAACAACACTGCCCATAGTGCAACAGGGTACGCTCCCTCATTTTTAATGTTTGGCAGGCATCTGAGACAGCCAGTGGACATGGGTCTAGGAGTCGGGAGACAGGAACAGAGCTATGACCTGGACGGGTGGGTTAGAGACCACCACCAAAACTTACCTTTGCCTACAGTTTAGCCAGGCAGAACATTGAAAAAGCAGCAAGCCATAACAAACAGACCTATGACAGGAAAGCCACTGCCTTACCTGTAGCTCCTGGAGAGAGAGTGTGGGTAAGGGACAGGAATCGAAAAGGCCAGGGCAAGCTTCGCCCAGGTTGGGACCCGGAGCCCTATGTAGTGTTGGAGCAGGTGGGAGATACAGGGGTTGTCTATAAAATAAGGCCCGAAAAGGGAGGCAAGGAAAAGACAATCCACCGAAATTCATTGAAGCCCTGTATAGGCCCTATTCCAGAGGGCAATGATCCAACCCCTGAAGCTCCTGTGGAACCAAGTGCACCAAGTCAGACCCCATACTATTGTTTTTTGTTAATCCACCCGTTAACCCACCTGTTAACCCGCCAGTGCTGGTACCGAGCCCACGACGCTCAGCTCGGTCGAACTTTGGACTACCACCGGCTCGTTTTAGACCGGACGAGAACTGAGGTGACAGGGACTGCCACCCTAAAAGTAGGGGGGGATGTCACAGGACGGAGACGCACAGCGCACTTTGTATTTTGCACATTGGTTTTATTGCATGGTTTTATTTTGAAATGCTTTTATTTTGAAATGTGTTTTAATGTGTGCGTGTTGCCTTTTTACTTCCTGTTTTTAATCAACCCCCAAAGACTTTCACCTGTGGCGGACTTGTTTTTACCTTCATTTAACCAATCACTGCACAGACTGGCGGGGGGGAGCCGAACTGGAATTTTACTTTTAAGCAGAGCGGGAGAGACGGAAGAGGAGGAAGCAGGGGACGACACACGAGGGCACAGACGGAGGAAGGAGCAGCAGCAGCGGCAGAGACGAGATCGAAGACAGTACCTGTCCACGTGAAGCCAGAGCACG
The DNA here is from genome assembly GCA_038363315.1 of Mugilogobius chulae. Taxonomy (NCBI): domain Eukaryota; kingdom Metazoa; phylum Chordata; class Actinopteri; order Gobiiformes; family Gobiidae; genus Mugilogobius; species Mugilogobius chulae. The sequence continues at coordinate 26,939,116 of CM076405.1, read as the reverse complement.
ACGCCGATTACAGCAGCCGGGCAGAGTTTCTCTGCCCCTGCCCGTAAGTACCCTTTAGTGCTCTGGTGGGATTGTTGCCGCTGTTGCTGCAGAAAGTACTCGCAGTGGGGAGCTTTTAACTGTGCACAGACTGTCACTGTTACAGGGCAGCCGTTCACCCGAGACCACCGAGGCACCCAGGAAGGAACACACAAAGGAGACTGAGGCCAGAGTACTACGCGGAGTACAGCAGGCGGGCAGAGTTACTCTGCCCTGCCCTGTAAGTATCTTTTTATTGTACTCTGGCCGGATTTTAACCAGGCTGCCTCTGTTTTTAAATTGGTTTTAAAAGAACCTTTGACTGCCCCTGCTTCCCTTGTTTTTACAGAGCCACGGACATTGAAGCCACTGCACCTTCCCCGCTTTTTATGGACTTTTAGCATTTTATATTTTATTGGGCCCAATTTTATTTGTCTTTTTAATTATTGTAATAAATTATTTTAACTTTTTACTGGTTTTGGTTTTATTGGTTTTACACTGCTCACCTTGTTTTAGAACCTTTTATCATTTTAGCTGTATTTTAACCACACTTTGCTACACGTACTTTGTGTGATATCGCATCACTGAGGCTTGTTCGCTTCACAGTTGACGGGGACTTTTATGATTTAACAAATCACTGCATTTTGGTTGTTTTGTCGTCCAGGACTGTTGCCGTTTCTGTGTGATAAACTTAAACAAATGAAAAGGTACTACATCATATTCTAAGTGAATATTTCATACAAAGATCAAAGGAGGAGAACACATACAGTCTGCAGTCTCAACTCGAGTTGGTTCTGACTAAAGCACCACTCTGCTCCTACTCGCTGATTGGACGACTGCACTTCCTGCTTTTTGGGAACCGTCTGCAGTCCTGTGATACCTGACCTAGAACCTGGAGTGAAATAAAATTCAGTGAGGGACTAGATGGTGCCAGCCTGGCTAGTTATTACTAACTGTTTCTTTAAAAAGTCCAATTTACTTCACACATGCATTTCAGTAAATAAACTGAACAAAATCCATCTAACCTCACAGGTGTGAGCTCAAATGCTCATTACACAACATGAATATTACCCAGGTATGCTTAAGGCTGGCCACAATAAAAGGACACTCTTCAGTTTTGCCAGATAGCACAAAGTGTCTAACTTGGACAAGAGCTGCTTCCTGCATCAAAAGTTCATTTCTCTACCATAAGCCGCTCTCCAAAGGCATTTCAGAAATTCCGGTGGTGCATCAAACTGAATGTAATATAAGTGCTGCATTTATAGCCTATATTTGTTCTTTGTAAATACTATCTTAGATTGTCATGAACAACCTCTGGACCAGTTGAGAAAACAAGATATCATCCAGCAGCACAGTAGCACTATTACTTTCATGTATTCTTTAGTAGGCTGTCAATTCACCAAAAAGTGTGTAATGACTCAGAAATGTTACAAGTTTGGTAAATAAACCAGTTAACTAATGAACTACTTTGTCAATGAATTAATATATTGAGCTATGGGTTGAGTTGTACATTTCAATAAATATATGTAAAAAACAACAACTTTCAAATAGCCTCTAAAAAAAGGCATTTCCAAACTGCAGCCCAGGGCCAAATGCGGCCCTCAGACCAATTATTGTTGGCCTTGAATCCCTCTGAACAATTGTCCCAAAAAGCAACGAGTAACGCATTTTGAAAATATATTAGTTTTACAAGTCAGTATCAAGTATTTTACTGTATTGTACTTGTGATGCTGAGCCTGAATAAATGTTTGGTGACTCAATTTAACAATCTTCTGAATGTAATCATTTTAAATGTTTTACTGTATGGCCATTTATATATGATCCAGATCGACCCTCCATTTAGTCTGTGTTTCAACATGTGGCCCTTCTCTAAAAGGACAAACACATCAGCGGAAACAGGTAGTTAGCTGCTGCTGAAGTGACAATGAAGAAATTACCCCAATAGTTACCCCAAAATTAATGCCTGGCCTTAACATCTGCATTTGCAAATTAGTATTACTATCTGCATACAAGTATCAAAACTGAAAAATTAAAGAGTTCGGTTTCAGAATATTGATAATCTGATATTGATTCTCCCATACTTTTTAGTGAACTATTTGTAAAACAGTGGTAGCCAACAGGACAAAATTGTATTCTCGAAAAACAGCTGTATTTACACAATTGACTTGCTCGAGCTACTTGACTTTTCTTCTCTCTACAAAACTGCCTCTCGTGCCATCTCTAAACCAGGCTCTTCTCAAACTGGCAGGTAGGTAAATTAGCTTTAGCATTAGCTTTGACTTGGAATGCTTCAATAAGTAGCCGCTCTCGCCTCGTTGTTTTTACAGCAAATCACCCAGTTAGATTCAATTTGGTCGTTTTAGTTAAAAACAGGTGTCTGAACTCCAGGCAGAGGTGCGAACAGTGGGGGCGATAAATTAGGAGAAGATGTGTGTCTGATCTGAGGAGACATGGAGCAAATGAAGTGGAAAGAATGAGTAATGTAAAGATATTTGGTGAATCTCTCCCCGCTGCCTTTGTCTCGGCGGTCCTGACTCACAAATGGAGCTGTTTAAGTAGAGCACAAATCACTGCAACGTCAACATTTCAGAGCAGAAAATAAAACAATAGGAGTCGCCTTGTATGGTAATGTTTAGATTCAACATCACCAGATTCAACTCAGTTAGTTTTTACTCAAAATCGAAGTGTTAAGCATTAGTAAGTAAGGCAGCACAAAAGAGGAAGATATGGTTTTTCAATTATTTATTTATTTATTATTTATATCATTAAGGCAATATGAATAAGTCTACAGGAATTGTGATAACATCGACATGGCTTTAAGAAAATTATGAAATAAACTTTTTTTTTTGGCATGCTGAATTTCTACCTCTTCATAAAGTTTCACACATTCAAGCTTTCACTCAAAGGATTACAAAGTCTGACCAATTGGAAAAGTGGATGAGAAATAGTCTCTAACAGAACAGACAGCTGCATTAAATTGATTAAAGATGAATTACGCCGGGTGTACACTGACTGCGAGGCGAGTTAGGTTTGGGACACATGTGGGTTTCTTGCAAAGTGCCTGTTGCACCAGTTGCAATCAACTGTAGTTTGGATTTGTCTGAACCACAGTTTGTCTGAGTTGTGCAGATTAATGTAGATTACCACCAGAATACTTAGTATAATACTTGAAAGATACATCAGAACTCTAGCCTGTAGACCTATCAGCCGGTTTCATTTCACTCCGTGGAAACCGTCTGACGTCTCAGCATTTGAGCTTGTTTGTTCTATGTTGGCGGGGTCTTTTTCGCATTAACCAATCACTGCTGCTTGTTTGTTACCAGACGTTACACATGTACATGTACTGCGACAAACACATGTCGCAGTACATATGTAACGACACTTCCAGACAGTTGTAGTCTGGGAAGTGTCATTGACGGCACGGTGGCAGAGCGGATAGCGCTCTGGCCTCACAGCAAGAAGGTCGCGGGTTCGATTCCCGCTCAGGCCCGGACCTTTCTGTGTGGAGTTTGCATGTTCCTCCCCGTGTCTGGGTGGTTTCCTCCGGGCACTCCGGTTTCCCCACCAACTGATAACATGCATGTTAGCGAACACTTGGTGATAGTCGGAGGTTGAGGCGCCAGGTGTTAGGTGAATCGCCTCCGCTGAGTTGTCCCAGGGCAGCTTACTGTCACTGAGTGGGGAGGGGAGGGGTTCATCTCACTGTGAAGCGCTTTGTGACTCTGTGTCTGTGAAATGTGCTATACAAATAAAATAAAGATTGATTACGTTTAAATATACTCAATATTCGGTTTAATGATCCTAATTTATTATTTTGGTTCGGATTGTAACACATTTCTTACTGCACTGTGTGCAAATGGATTGTAAATGAGCATAAACGGACGTACATGTCTGAGACCCAGTGTTCACGATGGACAAATCTTACGTGGCAGTGAGGCAATCAGAAGCAATAAGTTATGATAGCCTAAATGTTTGGGGAAAGGGTTAAAAGGTTAAAAAAAGCAGTCCATTGTGGTCGGTGTACTATCATAATACAGCTTATGATTAGGCCTGTATTTTGTCAGAGACGAGGCTCTACAGCCCAAGCTCAGACTGAAAAAAAAAACTAATTGTAACAAACTTAATTTTTCATCACAATATTACAAAGTCCTACTTTCAGGGTGGAAATATCTGCATTTTTAAGACAGTCGTCCATTGCATAATTTTGGCCATCTGCAACAAAAACTATGATAGGGGCTACAATATTCTCTTTCATTATTTTTTTATATCAGATATACAACAAATACATCATTTTGAACCACTGTGTTTTGAATGAGTGTTGTGTGACATCTTAAAAGTGGGAAAAATCCCGCAGCTTTGCACCAAACTCCAAAGCCGACTCCATTCTACTTTTATGAGATGTCCAAATGCTAACTACCTTCCATTTACTGCATCAGAAAGCCCCTTACAGACCTCGTTTCTTTTCTCTCCATGGCTGAGGCTCCTTATCTGTTTGCTTCATTAACTTCACACTTCTGAACAATGCCGTCAGACACACTCAGCTCACAACAGTTCACTTTGTCTTCCTGTGTCCACTGCTGCTCTGTCAGGCGCATGACTAACTCCTTTATTGTGAGTGCTCCATGTTTGTTTTTATAAAGTCATAAATCAGTATGAGGGGTTTTCTTACACCTGTCTGACAACTTTTATCCTCCAGTAAACTTTCACCTTCATGTGTAGTTGGTCAGAAATGGTCAACCAGGCTCTATTCTGATGAACAAAAGAAACCAAGCATCCTTGTAACAACTTAGATCTGTGATGTTTAGTTTTTTCTTAGCTTGAAGATTTGTTAAACTGTTATTTTTTTGTCATTTTGTTTCTTGTTGGATAAAGTTTTTTTCTGCTCTGAGGGGATCCTAATGCCTTGGTGTACAAAGTGCCTGTTGCACCAGATATGGTCAACTGTAATACAGACCGCTGCGATCTCCGTGAAAAAAGGCTTCGTGCAGATTTTTTTGGAGACCTGCACGGGTCCCACACTGGCATCTGCACTCCTCAAACTGGCTATTACCAATGTGTCAGCTGGGCACATTGGTTTTAAGCACTTTCTGCAGGACCCGCACCAAACTCACATTCTGTGTACATCCATTTAGGGATGCACCAATCCAGCTTTTTCAGCTCCGATACCAATTCCAATACTTTCTTTAAGTATCTGTCGATCCCCAATATCAACCGACATCAGTGTACAGACTGAAATTGCTTTTCTTTCTTATCAAAACATAAGACATTTGGTCATATAGTGCTATGTAACTATTATTTATAGTGCAAGCCACAACTTAACAACTTACTCTGAATAAAATGTCCAATAATATGAGACGTTCTGGATCAACACCAGTCAATAAATTAGTCTCATTATGTCCAATTAAAGTTACAACTACTGTATGATGTCGGCTGAACTGATATTATGGAGCCGACACTCAATCCAGCAAACATTTCGTGGATGAGCACCAATATCCGACCCAAGAATCAGATCAGTGAATCCCTTGAGTGACTGCACCGTCTATCACCGTCGATCTCTTTTAGCCAGTGTCTTGGTCACAATGGTCAGAGGTGGAGCAAATGCAACAATTTAGGAACTATCACTGCTCAGTGGGGCTGAAGTTAATAAGTCTTTGTAATGGCAAGCCCAACCACTGTCTTAATCGAGTATCTCTATGTATCTGAACCAATCTGCACTCATTGTAACTACACAGGGATTTGTCCATAAAAACAACTATTTATAAACTACAGTAATAGGAAACTTTCTGCTTTTGATTATAAATGTCTATTTTCTGAGGGAAAAAATGTATATATGTAATTTTTTTGTCTAATAAAAATGTTGGTCAACCAAGACATCACTGGCCTCAGTGAGGAATAAAGAAATGTCTGAATGGTTTACATGGTCATAAAAATCAGTGTGTGGCTGGGTAAAAAAATAAGGAATGGAATAAGGAATGTTTATTAAGGACAATGTACAATTGTGACCTAAATAACATCTGATCATCTGTGTTTACCTGCACAAAAACTGATCCTTCAAAACTTATTTTATTTTTAATCCTAATCTAAATTCTTTACTACATTAGTTTTCAACAGATATTCAATTAAGACATACACAATAATAGATCCTAGATTTCTAGGAGGAGATTTCTTTTTCTAATCAATTCCAAAACTGATGAAATGAAAACTCATGTAATGATCACACATTTAAGTGAATAGAAGATTTGTCTTACTTCTTTCTTTCAGGTCGTTCACACTTGACCGAGTTTGAACCCTGTTTAGTCATGGTGTAGGTTTGGTTTAATCTCGTTTAGTCTTTTTTAGTCCAGGTTTAGTCCAACATATTGGCCCTGTTACCACAGCAACAGTCTCCAGGAAAACACACCATTCTTGCTTAATCCGATCTGCAAATGACAAGCTAAATATCAAAGCGTGATAACTTACATTTACCTTAGAGTTGCTCTCACACTCTAAGGTAAATGTAACTTATAATATGTGATTTTATGCCAATTTCTGGTGAGTATTTAATAGCATGAGGTCTGAAAGTGTTGTACTTCACTGTCATGGGTCACATGTAGGGATGGGACGATATACAATTTTATCGGTAATCGCGATATTAAAGGGTTGCAATTAAATAATCAAAAAAGTTTTTCCATAATCATGATAATCACAATCATGAGTTAATTACAGACTCTGAGACAAAGTTAAATGATTTTTGCTCAACATTGTGTTCACATTTGTTCAGTTTGAATCATTGTTCATTCCATTATCGTTAATCGCGATAATTTTGGTCACAATAATCGTGAGGGCAAATTATAATATCATCCCAGCTATAGTCACATGTACGCAGGTAGCCAATGACAATACAGATCAGAGCTTGTTCTTTTGAATTATTGAGCTCAAAATGTCACCTAGGGCACAAACAAACTACCTCTGTCTTTGTTTCAGCAGAGTAAATGTGGCTTCAATGGATACATACTGTAGCTTGGTGTAATGTCAAAGAAAGGTGAATCTAAACCCAAAACATTGCAAATTCGTATGGAAACTTATTGCTTAATCCAAATATTGTTGTGGTGTTTGTGTAAATAGAAACACACCCAAGAATTACCATATTTTTTCTCACAATATTCAGGACACCTCTAATTGAAATCTTTCCTCCACCTTGCACTCTTTCTGCGATGCACCAGCTGGACCGTAGAATCTTCCCCGGGTTTATCTGTGTGTTTTGGCCCGCGGTGTCCCTTTACAGCGACAGGGACGGGGGTCGTGACCTCTGTCCCGCAGTTCAAACACCAAGCTCCTCCCACTTCATGAAGCCCATTCAGGACGCTGTCAAAGACTCCTCTCAGAGCTAAACGACAGATCCCTCAACAATGGGCGCCGCTAAGTCATTTCTTTGTCTAAAGCATTAAAGCATACCTCCTCTTTCTCTCTCTTCCTCATCCCTTCTTCCTCCCACTTAGGTTGAGAGCGAATATTCAGACTCAGCCCTTCACTCCAGGAGCTGCTTGACTTTGGCTTCCTGTTTGAAAACTCTTAAGGAACAATTAAAGAAGCAACAATGGGTTTCAAGGGTCAGAAAAAAAAGATGAAACAATATATTATGCAACTATTAAATAAGCTTTATAGGATATTTTGTCAGATATCAAAAACACCTGTGGACATGTATCAGTCAATGGGAGGTTCTAAATAACTATTTTATTTGGAGGTAACAAATCAAGTTACTCTGAACAGGTGCAGCTGTTTATGTGAGAAGTTTCAGCTCCATAAAGTAAATAATGATCAGATTGTTGGTGTGCATTTAATGAAAAGTTTGACCCACTGTAGAACAATATGTAGATTATCAAAAAATTGGGCGCATAGTTGGTTTCAAGTTGGTTCAAAGGATGTCATGATATAAACTTTTAGTATTGCGATTATTGTGATACAAAATATCAATCGATTATTCACGATTACCATCACCACAACCATACAACAATCAAATATTTTTCATTCTCTTCATCTAAAATGATACTTTTTATTAAACTAAACCTTCTGAATGAAACAATCTTAATGTGACAAAACAGTTTGCTGCATTTGTTCTAATAAAGATTTTTTATTTGAAAAAAATAAAATAAAATTAGCTGCTAATGTCTTTATCTGAGATAAGAAGAGAATCTAAAAAAAATATTTGTTTCCAAAGGTGTCACAATTATTATTCATTTATATTGTGTTTGTAATAATCACGATTATCGATTACCTAATAATCTTGACATCCCTATTATAGTCACATAATGTTGTTAATGTGTTTTCCTGGGATTTGGGTTTACAAAATCTGGGTCTGACTGGATTTTGATGTCTATAGTAATCTAAAATCTAGCTTGAAATTTAGTTTGTTTTGAAAAACATCCAATCATATTTGCTTTAGCTCAATAATTGATTAAATAGAGGATATTTCTAACAGAAAGTAGTAGCTAAATGACCAAGAGGATTGATAAATTAGTTGATTTTGGCTGTATCCACCACATCAGGCGGAGTCAAGTGCTCACCTCAAGCAGCATCTTTTCACTTTCCTGAGTTCCTGAGTTGTTTTTTCAACTTGTATGAGGATTCATGTTCGTCAATGCATTATCAATACAGGCTTTGCGACTGACTGACATAGATACAGTCGCCGACGTGTCATATTTGAGGACATGGCCTGCTGAGGGGGAAAGTCGTGGGTTGCTAAGAAATGGGAAGATAAACTTTTTTATCTCTTTTAAAACGTTTTCTGGATATTTAAGCATATTTTTAGAGCAACTAATTAAAGTCGAGTCACAACCACGTTTAAATGGAGGTTGTTGTTCTATGTCAGAAAAGTAAACAGAAAGTAAAGAAAAAAAAGCTGTTAAAACACACCAGTCAGCGCTAGCATTACGCATTAAGCTCGCAGTTAGCAATATTTACATATTTACACTGTTGGATCACTTTATTCATCTCCATGTCTTTGTATCTATATTTGACACAATATATTTCCTTAAGTCTGCATTTGTTGTTGTAGTTGTTGAGCAGTGAAAGATAAAACTGTTGTTCTGATTCACTCTCGATGTTAAGTTTCTCCCAAGGATGCCGACTGTATTTTTCTGACATAAATTGCTACAAGAAAGCCAACAAATAGGTCCCAGGACTTTGACTTTGGGAGGGGAGAAAGAACATGCAAATTCTATAGAAAGGCCACAAGCCAATGTTGAGGATCTTCTTGCCTTGAGATTGCACTATATTCAGTTCTGGCATTTTCTACTTCCAGTCACAGCTGCTCTGGGCTTCATCAGCACAAAACGTGTCTAGACTGTAATCTGCACCAACAACCTCTTGAACTACCATTCAAATTATACCACAATATTTATGCTAGCAGTTAAAATGCCTTACCCAAGGACCACTATCACCTGATCTATTACCTACAGCTGAGTTACTGGTTCATGGTGATCCCACAGATATCAGCCAGTTTGCAACATTATATACTTCACACTGCCATCCAAAAGCATTTATCTCCAGTCAGACAATACTGCGGCGGTTTTCGAAAAGTCCCGCTCCAGTTCCAACATGGCAGCCCTCACGTTTCCCGGCGCCAACAACGACAACTACGACACCATCCAACTCCATCGCAGCTCTGTACGGCAAACTCTGATGACTTTCTCAGCCCTGACCTCTCACTGATGTGTCTGTGTTCATCCTCTGAGTCTGCATCAGTGGAGCCTATCAGTCATTAGCCTATTGCAAAGATAGTACGCAGACTTAAAAGGCTGTGTGCTTACCAAAGAGTACAGTGACCTTTCTCTATACTGTAAAAAATCATAAGGACAATAAGTTAAGTTAAATTAAATCTTTATGTCTATATAAGTCGAGGAAGAGAGGGAGAGAGAGACAGAGAGAAGAGAGAGAGAGAGAGAGGGAGGGAGAGAGAGAGAGAGAGAAGAGAGAGAGGAAATAAAGAGAAGTGAGAGAGAGAGAGAGAGAGAGAGAGAGAGAGGGAGAGAGAGAGTGAGAGAGGAAAGAGAGAGAGAGAGAAAGAGAGAGAGGAGAGAGAAGTAGAGAAAGGAGAGAGGGAGAGAGAGAGAAGAGCGAGGGAGAGAGAGAGAAGAGAGGAGAGAATAGAGAGAGGAGAGAGAGAGAGGAGAGAAAGAGAAGAGAGAGAAGAGAGGGAGCGAATAGAGGGAGAGAGAAGATAAAGAGAAGAGAGAGAGAAAAGAGAGAGAGGAGAGAGAGAGAGAAAAGAGAAAGAGTGAGAGAGAGGAGAGAGAGAAGAGAGGGAGAGAAGAGAGAGGGAAAGAGAGAGAAGAGAGAGAGAAGAGAGAGGGAGAGAGAGAGAAAAGAGAGAGAAGATAGAAAGAGAAGAGAGGGGGAGAGAAAAGAGAGGGAGAGAGAGAGAAGAGAGGGAGAGAAGAGAGGGAGAGAGGAGAGAGAGAAGAGAGGAAGAGAATAGAGGGAGAGAAGAGAGAGGGAGAGAGAGAGAAGAGAGTGAGAGAATAGAGAGAGGAGAGAGAGAGAAGAGAGGGAGAGAATAGAGGGAGAGAGGAGATAAAGAGAAGAGAGAGGAGAGAGAGAAGAGAGAACGGGAGAGAGAGAAGAGAGAGATAGTGAGAGAGGAGAGAGACCTAGAGAGAGAAGAGAGAGGGAGAAAGAGGAGAGAGGGAGAGAGAAGGAGAGAAACGTGAGAGGGGGACAGGTGTGAGGGAGGGATAGAGCGAGAGAAGAGAGAGAGAGGGATAAGACTAAGGGAGAGAGTAGATGGAGAAACAAATGAAAGAGAGCGCAAGAGAAAGGAAGAGACAGAGCGACAGATAGAGGAAAGAGGAGAAAGAAAGGGGTGAGAGAGAGAGCAAGAGAGAGAGGGGGGGGGATGAAGAGAGAAAGACAAGAGATAGAGAGAATAACAGACAACTCACATACTGTACATCAGTTAAATCAATATAAAACTTTAAGGCAGAAATTGTACTTACATTTTTAAGTTAAACTACCGTATATATTTTACAGTGTAGTTTGGAATAATCTTTGTGCTGCTGCTTTTCTCACGTGTCTCAATAGTCCTGGAGTCGCGTAGGAAACTCTGACATTATTTCCTACACTTTGATTCGGTTCACACAGTACCTTCCACTTGTACTGGCCACCGTCCTTGTGAGCAAAAAAGATTGTGAGGGGATAGACCTTTAGTCAGTTCATGGGTTGATGGAGTTTTAACCAAAATTTCTAGCTAAATATTTCAATTAGATACAGAGCAGCAAACTAAGTTAGTTTGAAGTTTAGGAGTGAAACCTTTGGGGTTCAAAAGGCTTGTGTGTTTTTGTTTTGTTTGGCGTGATAGGTCAGGCAGATCACACTGTATTTTAAGCATATTTGTACTGTAAACATTAACCTTCTTTCACTAAACCTGTGTGTGGATAAAAGAAATTGTATTAATCATTTTCCAACATCAAGGCGATGAATATAAAGCAAATGTGTTTATTCATTAACCTGTAAGGAGAAATTGCAAGTTTCCCAACAGCCAAATAGTTAAAATAACTCTTAAATAAAGAAGCAGAGGCAGGCACAGAAGGCAAAAAAAAAAAAGGAATTAGTTTAAAAAATACTCTAATAGAATAATAGCAACTATAAATGCCCACATAGAGCTACAGTATAATTTTAAGTTCATTAAATAGGGATGTTCGCCCTGCCGTCACATGTTCATCACGTAACATTTTGTAACTGACACATACTGAACAAACACGAAAAAAGACAATGGTTGTAGCTTGCTGTGTGACTGAGTTTGTCAGAGGTTTGATAAGTGCAACCCAAAGAGCAATCCAACGCTTCCACTGTGTTCCTAAATAACCTATACACCAAGAAGAAAGCTTTGGATTTTGACAATTTGGCCCCAATGGAATAAAACATTGGGAACTAGTTTTGGTTCTGCGTCCGCGCCCATATTTTGATGTCACACGTTGGCTCAGCGAACATCTCTATTGGAAAGACAATAAAGCATAATATAAATCCAGCACAAAATCTGACCACTGTAGACTGTCTAAATGGAATATTAAACTTCATCCCCAGGCTGTGAGGCTTCTGAACAGTGTCCCCCTCCCCTTACACCCACCTCCACAATAACTATGAACTGGACTTAAAACATAAAACTACACATCTGACTGTATGCCCTCTTATGCTCTTTTGCTTATCTTTCCTCTGAGCTGTTAAAATTGTGATCTATCAGTATTGTGCCAATGTTTACATAGTGGCTATTTATGCGTGTGTGTATATGCTGTAAACAAAATGTACAAGTTTTTCTGACAAAAAATCTTGCATTTTGAATCTATCTTATCAGAAGCAGAAATCAGCAGTCTGATTGGCTGCACCTGGGTGGTCCACTACAGTTTCACTTTGCTGTCTTTAAAATTACTTTATTAAGTCCAGGCGGCAACCAAAAATGAATGTATGTGTCAAAGGATTTATGAGAATCAAGTTGAACAGATCAAAATACCTACTTCAGATTATACAGTGTATGAACATCAGGTGATCCAGCTTTAAAGAACAAACAAAATCTGATTATTAGATATTTTGTGACCATAAAAAATAAAAAGATCTGACAGAAGAGCAGCAAATTCAAATGATTACTTCTGTCAACAATAAGCTTCAATCAAAGAAAACTATTCAAGTCAAATAGTATGAAAAGCTTCAAAACAAAGTAACCCTAATACAATAGATTTGCTCAGACATTCCAGTAAACAGCACTGGCCTTTGTGTGATTATTGCTGGACATGATCTGCTCTGTAATAAAACAGTAAATAGAGCGGTAGCCGGCAGTTGTCACGCCTCTGTCCGGAACATCAACAGCTTCAGCGGAAACAGGCCGACAAACAGGGCACACCCGGGCGTTCCCTTCCACACGGATCTGCGCTGATAAATGCTTCTGCTGCACGAGTCACGTGGTTTTCTGTTATTGTCAAAGGTTTTGGCACAGTGTAGGAGATTTTAGTTTGATAAATGTGAATAAATACAGAACATACAGGGCTACTTTGGAAACAAAATGTGATGTATGTTTGTTTGTTTGTTCATTTTTGGACTAACAAGACACAAAAACAGGGGTCTCAAAGTGGATTTACATTAAAATGTACATAGTCTAATATGCTTATTTTTATAGAATATAAAATAGTGAGCTCCATTTGAGTTTGAGACCTCTGCAATGAAATTAGTTTCTTTTTTTTAAATATTATTGTGGGCAGGCTTTTATATCCCCAAAATTGACCATTACTCGTAGTGCTGGACAATCTGAGAGAAAAAAAGGGTTAGATAGATCATGATTTTTTTTTCTCCCATAATGACTGATCTTAAGTATTTGATTCAGTTTTCACATAGAAAAGAAACAGTTGTCTGAAGTATCAGGAGAACTTTATAGAAGAATAATCATTGAAATTCACATTTAAAGAACTTTGCTGTACAATGTTAAATGTTACTGCACAGAAGCATTACTAGTGTCTGCATAAAACGTCCATTAAAATGTGTTAGTCCACTGACAGGACTGATCAAAGCTAATCTAGATCTAACCATCACAGACTTGTTTTCATAGAAATGTTGTTTCTCTGGGTGTATTTATTTTCAATGTTACAATGAACATAACTGTCTCCATAGAGAGGTCTAGTCACTTTGTGTTTCGATGGAATTATAATTATGTGGCTGATTTTTAACCTCTAAAAGCAGTAGACATACAAAACACAGCGCAATGAATGAAAGTACAATCATTCATGGCGCTAGAGCCAATTTTTATTCTCTTTAAAAAATATATATGCTAACAGTAGTAGTTAGCCACAATGCTAACAACAACTACTGACTGAGTTTGGTGACATTGTTAGACAGAAAAAAAGACATTGCAGACTAATTTTCATGTGGATAGATAGATAAACAAAATATCTGTGCAGGCCCCTTTAGATTAAATTGATTAAAAAATGCTGGTATCAAAATGTGAATTGTAATGCATTTTACCCAAATTTATAATTTTCAATAAGTAGCCTAAATAGCCTGACATACAGTATGATTACCAGAAACTGTCAATCATTCCCATATCTTAAACTCTTACACTAGGGCTGTGCCAAAAATCGAAAGATCGAGAGATCGCGATCTCAACTTTGCTCGATCTTGATGATAAGGCTTGCGCATTAAGATCGACAAGTCCATCAGCCAATCACAATGCAGAAGATGCACGCGGCGCTGCCTGGTAGTTTTAGCCAATCACAACGTGGTAAATGCACGCGGTACAGAGTGGGAGTTGCCGCCCACTATAGCCTTTATTTTAAAGATAAAATGGTCATCGTTAATAAAATGCCTTTAACTTTTACTTATAATGACGAGCCACACATTTTATCCGCGTCCGTGCGCGTCCTGAACCAGAGGCAAGCCTCCGGGATCCCCGCGTGTGTTTGAGGCAGCAAGCCAGCGTCAATCCCCGTGTGAGACGAGCCTGGGGCGCCGCGGGGACCGCGCAGCCCACTTCAGCGCGAGGTTAGTGACAGAAAAGGCTCATACAGACGACTTCACGCGTAAAGTGTTGTACCTGTGAGTCTCCCGCTCGTCTGTTCCGTTATTATCTCTGTGAGAGGCGCGCTTTCCCACGTCTCTCTCTCTATTCTCTCCCTTTTCTCCACTTCATAAGCGGCGACGCACTTCCATTTACACGCACGAATTCTCTTCACTTCGTGAATTTGGCCGCTGTATTCACGCGTGGGTAAAGCATCTGTCTTGAGTTGAGAAAAAAAAAGTATATCGCAGCACTTGTGCTCGCTTCCCTGGGAAGCTGTCAGTCATCCGTGAACAGCGTCAGGCTCACGTGTAAGCGTGTATAAGTCTTGTTTACAGTCTGACTCTGAACGTACGGACTGACCGCAAAACGAACAAATAATTATAATTAAATAGCCTCCAGTAAATCATGTTTATTTTTCTTTGACTGTTGACTGTATTTATTAGCCTTATTATTTATCAAGCTGACCTGGGACGTCTAGTCTATTTCTGGTCAATTTTACCATTAAAATTAGGGGACTTTCACCTATTAATAAATAATAGTGAAGCTTTTTTGAAAAGACATGTAGTTTCATTTTTTTTTTTTTGTATAATATATAATTTGCACAATACTACCATTTTAGATTATTTTCATTAAAAAAATCGAATCGAAAATCGAGATCGAACGATATGAAGAAAAAAATCGTGATCTATTTTTTTCCCAGATCGCCCAACCCTATCTTACACCCACAAAAATCGTGGCTAAATAGTTTTTAAACCAGTTCTCCAACACACCAATGAGATCACAAACACCTACAAGTATTTTGACAGTTTGCCAATACTTCCTGTGCACATCCCTCTTAAGGCTCATTAGCCACAACAACTAGCCTTGAAGTTTACTATTCCACCATCACCACTGATCCTCAAACATATACATTTCAATAGACCAGTACGTGTTTAAACAAGCTTTATTTACTCCGGGACACACTCAGCAGCTGAACCACAAACACTGTCACATTCAGACCAAAACCGGCTTACCCTCTTGTTGACCGAGGCTTGGACCGTTCCCAACATCACTCCATCTCTCTGCGTATTTTGGTAATTAGGGTAGTAAACAAATCCCCTTAAATATGCAAATGTTAATGTGGGAAAAGAGAGCCACTCCACTCTCAGCCTTTGTACACTAATTGCCTCACTTCCCAGAGAGCGCCGCACCGTAAAACTCTTCTTTAGATAAATTGTTTAGATAATTTCACAGAATATTGTCTCCAAACTCAAAATAGCACTGCACAGACTCTGCTGCAGCGATGAAGAAGAAATAGAGCATGGTTGTATTGTTTGGGGGACTTGCATTTTAACTTTAACTCACTTTTAAATTTGTACTGTTACGACCAGGACAGTGACTTCCATAAAAGGCAAAAGCCACAAGCTGTCTGAAAATACCCAAAACTCAAAAAATAGGTGCACTGAAATCCAAACATAAAGGGCACATATGTATGACTTTTTATGGGTTTTACACCTTCCATCTCTGATTTTGTACTCTTTAGTATTTACCTGCAAAGAGTCTGACTCCATGTTAGGGACCAGCAGATAATCACATTTACATATATTAATGAAGGGTATTGTATTAAGGGTAATGTTCATAGTAACATTTCTACAACTCAGTTCAAGTGATTATTCTGCATTACTGTAATACATTCAACAGATTTCACATCTGTCAGATTTGCCAAAAAACATGTTTTCTTGTTGACATAATATCGTTTGAATTGAGATGTGCCAAAAAAATTGGAGTGTCCATGTCTATCACTACTTACCATTCAGCCCTGGGTCGACAGCTCAGTGGTAGGTGGTCACTCCAAATTGTGCACTTCTTAAAGCAAAACAAGATAACTGAGACACCGTAGAATTTTTACAAAAAAATACTACTTTTATTACACAAGGCAAAGGGTTAAAAACATGTTTCGGACTGCTCGGTCTTCATCAGGGCAAGTTATTGTTTTTTTTAACCCTTTGTCATGTGTAATAAAGGCTTTTGCCTCAGTTATCTTGTTTTGCTTTAAGAAGACTTGTATCCCACACCTGAAGACCGCCAGTGTTACACACATTTGGATGCACTTGTGCAGCTTGTTCAAATATTTTTACATAGAGATTTCAGCATGAAAAGTCAAAAGCTTCCATGGGGCTATTCAATTCTCTGGTAATTATTGAGCCTAAAGCGTACAATTTTAATGACTTTTTTTTTTTACTTTTTCTTTAAGCATGAAGTGTTACAATGAAGAGAGACGGGGCTTAAAGGTGCACTGTGTAATCTTTCTCTGCTTGCCTCCATTGTGATGTTATTGTTCATCATTAAACATATACTGTACATTATCAAGAATTGTTTTCACTCAGGATGGTTTTATTACTCAGACTCAAGTGAGTTAAAAACCATGATTTATTACAATGAACTGTCAGGTCTCTCCAGAGATCTGCCATACGCTTGTTTTCCTACAGATTTTTAAGTTTAACTCTATATTTAACTCTTTATGCAGGCAAACCAAATTTTCTCCATGGAGAAAAAAATCTTACACAGTAACAGCAGTGTAAGAAACAAGAAGTCAATGAACCTGCTTCAATTAAAACAATATTGTAAAGTATTGAATTGTTACTTTGTATTGAAAATTACAGTAGTCTACATTTTTGTTCTCACTGTGATATCGAAGTTGGTATTGAAAATATTCATAAGTACTGAGATTGTGATTGTGAAAGTGCTATCAAATGTATCTAAAACTAGATTTGTGTCACTAAGTTTAATTGATTCTGTCAGCTTCCAAGCTTCCAAACCACAAACGTTCAGAATTCCTAAACTCTGGTTGCTTACTAACTTGCATCAGCTGTGTGCTCGGCTAAAGTAAATGCTGGTATCAGGGACGTTGCAGGTTTATCTTTGCGAGCTGCCTAAACAATCAGCTCCAGTTTACACAGTGGTTCATAGCTGGAGGGTCGGGACACAGACGTCAGGCAGTGTGTAAAATGTGTTTAAAGACAGAAGAGACTGGAGGCGCCAACACAACAATGACAGCCTCAGACAGTATACTATGGGTCATATAGTTTATAAGAAAGAAGACTATAAATTCAGGTGACTCAAGTCTGGCCAGTTAAAAGACCTCAGAGGGACTTTATGTTGAGTGACGTTGGAATGTGAGGCAGCATGAAATATGCTTTTTTTCCTCAACAAAAAGCATAATTTCCATTCCATAAGATAAAAAGATCTTCAGTCTACGTTATCTTCTGAAGCACAACCATATCTTGTACAAAAACAGTGAATTGAGAAATTGTTGGTGCACATTTGATCTCAAATCTGTCAATACATTGAAACTCACTCAAAGCATATACAAGGAACTCATTCATTCACTCATTTACACCCAAAAGTATACGTACACACTTTATGAGAACGAGAGGCACTGAGATGGTACACTAGTCCGGTGCTTTTTTGTTCTTAGTTCTTCTTTTGTGGAACAGGGTGTGACGTAACATTGGTATTTAGCATTTTCATAACAGTGTTCTACTGTCTTAAGATGTGACTTCTTAAACAGACATCAAAGGAAAACGTAACAAAGATGAATCTACATTTAAAGATTCCATAACAGTTCTTAATTTCTTTTTGCTGGAAGAAACTTTTACTAGAAAGAGGGTGACAGCAGTAGCACTGAAGGAGCAGGGGACTGAATGTGAGCTGTCCTCTGTGCAAGGACTGCATCAACACAGAACCGGAGCAGGACCAAGTGTACTTTGTTGTAACTATTACTTTCAGAACCTAAGCATGTTGGGCCTGGGTAGTACTTGGATGGGAGACCGCTGGAGAAACTTATGGTGCTACAGTGGAGCGAACAGAGGAGAAACTCATCGTTGTGTCCTTAGGCAAGAAACTTTACTATGGATCTGGTGTATGAATGGTTGGCGGTCTGATGGCGCAAAATGGCAGCCTTGCTTCTGTCAGTCTGCACCAGGGCAGCTGTGGCTAGAATATTTGCTGCCACTATAGTATAAAATGAATAAATAATGTGCAGCGTCTTTGAGTGTCACGAAAAGCGCTACGTTCATTGCTTTATTCGTTGGATAGGCCTGGAGTCTCCTAAATCCTAACTTTAGCTCATTGATTAAATAGTTACTAAGCCATTTAAAGTCTTTTAAAAAAATGTCTAAATATTGTGAAGTTATTATAAAGTGGACCCATACATATTCTTTTTTTTTTCTTCTTTTTTTGCCATATCACCCCTGCTTTTCATCTAGCTTTGTTTGACTTGATTTAATCAGTTAGAAATGTATTGCTGCCATGATAATCTGTCAGTGGGCCTATCTTTTTACACATAAGACCTCATGGCTTGTGTCATTTGCCTTTCTACATGGAGATACATCTTTAATAAAAATGACAAAACAACCGCTCAATCAGAAATGTTACAAAGTGGTTCTTTAGGCATATCTATCAAATCTCACTAAAGACACTGATAAAAAAAAAAGTGGAGTTCCTTCAGCCTCATTAAAAAGTCGATTGTTCAATGATCCAAGTCTCTGCTCCCTTTGACTGTCCAAACCCAGAAGACCCATAACAAACCTATACCCTTGAGTTTCAAAACATTTCACCACTAATTCTCTCTCTATGTGTCCACAGCTGATCGAGAGGGGTAGACAGTTTGGCAGGAGCACCACGAACCCCCGTCTAAAGCCCCTAGCGCGTCCGACAGCCTTTACCACTTATGGAATACTTCACACATCTGTCAAAACAGATCAATGGGGTTCAAATGCATGTCACAAGGGGCACGGCGCTGCTACGGGCCAAAGGATTCTTCCCCAAAATATGTGTTTGTGTGCGAGAGGGAGGGAGAAGAGGGGGTCCGGCCATGTGGACTCCTTCACAGACTACTGCTCCGAGCTGCCGTGGCAACCAGGGATCGACACGTCAGATCAGTTTGTTGTCGCTTAGAGGGATTAAAGCCAGCTGCATCTGCTTTTACAATATCATACACAGATCTTTAGACCGAGTGTCCAAAACATTAGCTTAAGTATGCACTGGTGGTGAAGGTGATGAGGGTGTTTTCGGTCTTGCTAAAGGAATGACATTAGGTTCTGTTTATGTGACAAAAAGCTAAAATGAATAGTGTTTATATGCCATAGTTTTGTTTTAATACAAAAAGTGAAAGGGTCTAGACACAGAAATTGACAGATTGAACTTATGTGAAATTTCATGGCAAAGTTAATAAATGTTAGTCTCTTGCCATGTCTTGTTCTCTTGTACCCAGTCTTGTGTTTTTTCCACCCATAATAATAAGTATGATTCACACAAATTAGCTATAAAGACCATTTTCTTTTGCAGCCTCTGGTTATAAGACATCCATATGACCAACTATGACTAGGGCTGGGCCATAAATAGAAATATAGAGAAATAGAAATCAAATCGAACCGAATCGTCAATTATTTGGTGGTGGGTTTTGAGTAAAAAAATTGAAAACCAATTTTTTTTGTCAGTAAAAATGTAGTTTGGAGCAAAAGTCAAACTTTGAGGCAGAATACTGATATATAGTTTAAAAAAAAATTAATAAATTGGACATACTAAAAGTTTTTCTTTTTTTTATGTTCATGAATGGCATTTTTCATTTGTTTTTGAAAAGGTTAAACAAAATTGAATCAAAAATCGAAATCAATCAATATGAGAAAAAAAAAATTGTGATTATATTTTTTCCCAAATCGCCCAGCCTTAACTATAACTCACATGTTCCTCAAGTTTACCCCCTCAAAGGTAAAGGTTTTGTGTTTTCAGTTGCTATAAAGTGCAGTTTTACTCATCCCCTGAACAGTTGTCAGCAGGCTTTGTTTGGAAACAGGAGCAGAGGAGACTAAACTATGCGTAAATGAACCATAAAGAGCAAAGTGGAACTGACAACATTTTGGTTCAGACTTATGCTTTTTGGGGGCTTCCATTTGTAACTTCACACGTGTTTGAAAAGTACTTTTAAAGAGTTCTGAATCTGCTACAGTGCTGTTTGGTACATGTGCCAGAAGAGTCATTTATCTCCTTTGGGACATGAACCAAACATCTCCCAGAAGAGGATTATGTCAACTCAAAACTCAGATCTGCATCATCACCTACTTATAAAAGAAAAGGGACAAATGTACATTCAATAAAGAGATCAGCAACGTTCTGTCAGGGAAGACAGTGAAGATAGTGCAGTTAAGATTAGTGTCAATAAGTAAAGTCTTTTTTATATGTAATGTTTTGTGTCTATTACAATTTTGTGTGATTTTTGATAGATATTGTGGTTTAAAGCAGATTAAGCACCTCAGTGGTTGACCCCAAACAGGTCACTCATGTAAACACACAAGCTTACTAAAGTAAATACAAAAAGCCTTTTAGTATTGCAAGAGAATAGCAGAAAGAATCCTAAAAAAAAAAAAAAAAATTATCAAAGAGCCAGGATTTTTCAGGAGAGATGTTGTCGGGTTGGGATGTGGGCAGTGTCCAGAATCTGCATGTGCTGTATTTCAACCAGGAGGCAGCTGAGAGAACGGATGTATATTTCAAATTCTCCCCAATGTAACCATCACAAAGGACATTTAACAACCTAAAATCTTCCAGAACTTGCCGACATAATGCAGGTTTACGAAGATGAGACTTGCTGCAGCTACAAACTCACTAGAGAGAGCTCAAAATCATTCAGAATTCTGACTCTGTAGCAAAAATATAAGTTTAAATGTGTCTTATTTATAGAAACAACAAGCCAAAAGTAGTTCACAAATACAGTACAGTTATTTGTTACCCACACTCAAGTCACAGCGTCAGTCAATTGGCTTAAATGTTTAGTTTTTTCCTTCATAATTCTGTTCCACATACGGACACAAAATAAAGCATTATAGAGAATACATATAAATCAGTCCTCATCAAACTATTGCCAAAAAGATTAGAGAATGCATACATATGGGAAACAGATTTATTCCTTTAAACTGTAGCAGGGTTTATCTCAATGGTCCTTTTCAGCTGATTGTGTTAAATGAATCGCTCACGGGAGAACGTTCTCTATCTAATCTGTCTCAAACACTTCCAGTTCTGCCCGACTTCCACTCCCCATGTTTTCACTTTTGAATGTCCTCCTGTCCATTCTTCATCCTCTCCTCCGCACACGGCCTCTCATTCCTCACTCCCACTCCCTTCCTCTTATACTCCTCAATCTCTCTCTCTCTCTTATTCTCCTCTCTCTCTATATCTTCCACTCACTTCTTCTCTCCCAATTTCTTCCTCTCTTTATTTCTCACTCTCTCTTTACCTCTTCCAGTCTTTTCTCTCTCTCTTATTCTTCCATTATCTGTTTCTCTTTACCACCCCCCCCTCTCTCTCACACACCCAAACCTTCTTTTTCTCCCCTTTCCCCTCTCACTTGCTCTTTCTCTCATTCTCATTTCTCTCTCCTTTCCCCTCTCTCTCGGCCTTATGCACTCTCTTTCTCTTCTTTCTCTCTATTTACTCCCCCTTCTCTCTTCCCCTATCACTCACTCTCCGTCCTATTTCCTTTCTCTCTTTCACACTCTCTCTCCCACCCATTTTTTCTGTCTGTCTCTTTCTCTCTCCTTTCACTCTGGCCACTCTCTTTCTCGCTCTTTCTCTCCCCCTTTCCTCTCTCTCTTTGCCCTCTGCCTCTTCTCCCTATCTCCCTCCTACTTTCTTTCTCTCTCCTTCTCTCCTTCGCACTCTCTCTCCCATTTTTTCTGTCTGTTTGTGTCTTTTTCTCTCTTTCTCTCTCCCTTTCCTCTCTCTCTTTGCCTCTCCGCCTCTTCTCTCTTTCTCCTTCCTATTTCCTCTCTCTCTCTCTCTCTCTCTCTCTTTTTGTCTCATTCTCCTTTTTCTCTCTCTTGCTCTTATTTCTCCCTCCCTCTTATTTGTTCACTCCGGCCACTTTGTGTTTCTCTCTCTCTCTGTCTCTCTCTCTCTCTCGCTCTATCTCTTTGCCCCCTGCCACCCATTTGTCCTCTTCTCCCTTTCTCCTTTCTATTACTTTTCTCTCTTTGTTTCATTCTCCCCTCTCTCTCTCTCTCTCTCTCTGCTCTTTCTCTTTTGCCCCATTTCCTCTTTCTTATCCTCTTTCTCTATCTCTTCTCTCTCTCCTCTTCTCACTCACTCTCCCTATTTCCTTTCTCTCTTTGTCTCATTCTCCTTGTAGTCTCCCCTCTCTCTCCCTCTCTCTCTCTCTCTCTCTCTCTCTCTCTCTCTCTCTCCTCCACAGTAGAACTCAATCGTCTGACTCACATCAGAAGACTTAACCATCCATATCTTTGCTTTGTCCAGCGCAACACGGTCTCACAAGAAGGCGTACATTTAGCACGACACAAAAATAGCGTATTTTTAGCACGATATCAGTCCTGTTTTGCGTACATATGTTACGCCGTACATATAGCACGATATGAAAAAGCGTAAAAATGACACGAGATTTCACCGCGTAAAAATGCCACGAGTTTTGGTTGAAGCCACGTGGAGACGTTTTCTTCAGGTGAAACGGTTAAGTTCAGGCAAAAAGTTACTAAAATGGTTAAGATTAGGGTTGGGGCTTGGGGCAGGTTAAGATTAGATGTGTGATTTTGTTCATTTTCATGAATAAGAACACTTCTTAACAACCTCCATTGAAATGAACGGGGACTGTGACGCGTACTATAATTACGCAAAAGAGCCTTAAACTCGTGCTCATCATACGCAATTTACATGTTGCGTTATGTCGTGGTATATGTACGCTTTCTTGTGAGATCGGGCTGTCCAGCCCCAGCTCCAGCAGCAGCAGCAGTAGCAGACAACGACAGGCCTGTGATGTGGAGTAAACGATGATGGATGACAATATTGCAGTAGCAGTTATAGCCTCTCTCTCTCTCTCTCTCTCTGTCTCTCTCTCTCTCTCTCTGTCCAACAGCTTTTTCCAATACATACCTCGGGCTTACACTTGAAGCATAGACTAATAGAGTAAACACATGCAGCCCCGCACGCTCTCACATACCACACGGACGATAAGCTGTCACTTATCCACTAAGAACGTCTGGGTCAAGTCATAGAGGGCGACGCTAATGAATAAGGAATTACACTAACAAGAAGATTTTTACGTATGCTGAATGAATGCAGGACTAACACAAATCCTAGTTGTTAATGCTATAGATTCAGTTAAGCAGGGCTGTTTACGTTGATCTGGAAGCTCAACAACCCCTTATCGTTCCGGCCTGTTTTCTCTAACACGTCTGACTAAAATGGTCAAAATTCAAACTAAAACGGTTTCTGAACCCTTTAGTGCACTTGCAAATAGCTGGAGTCTTTGTGAAACTTTCTCCAAACAAAAGACAGAATATAATTTCAGCCTCAATTTTTTGGTAAATATAAAGACTGGTGGTGTTTACAGCTGAGGCCTGAAAGACACTAGATACGACAGGTTTTGGGTTTGACCATTCCTCAAAAGCTGAAGGTAATAATGGTAAAAATGAGTTTTAGAGACCTAAAAGGCAGGGCCTATACAAAAGTCCTATTAAAAGTTTTGAATTTTTTTTAGATTTTTTTTAGAAGAAACAGTTTTTTTATTTATTTATTTATTTATTTTTTGCATTTCCAGGTGCTTCATAGTTTGTTTTCATCAGATATTGAACAAAAAGGAATTTATCAAGAAAAAATGGGACGACCCTCCGGAATGATATTAACCTACATAAGATACGATGAATTTGTATGTGCTCAAATTGGACATTTGTTGAATGCTACAGGTTGACATTCAAACATACTTTAGTGGATAAAAGTTTCTTAATTTGGTTCAGTTAGTCACATTTCATAGATGTCAGTCACTTTTTAGGAAGCAACAAATTAAGGTGAAAAATGCATTAAAAGCGGTAGTTCAAACTAGGAGTAATTCATGAGTTCTGATAATGTTGGGAAGTGATTTTGATAATTTTGTTCAAAGTGTATTTGTCAAAATTTATTACAAACTACAAACAGTTCTGTTATGAACATTTTATGCATTGATCTTGCATTAAAATCAACTTAGATTGCATAGTGTAGTTCGATGTTTTTACTAGATCGCCAGAGACCTTCCCGGCCCTATTTACTTCACAAATGATAAACAAGACAGGAGCTGAGCCAGGGTTAGCTTGTCTGTTCTTTAGAAGCTGGTTGGCGAAAACATCATGTCAATAATTTTGCCTAAAAATCAATGCTAGATATAATAAACACTAGGTCTGTCTCTCTTGAACATTTTACACAAATCAACTTTATTGATAAGACTTTTATCTAGTTCTCTATGTAAATGATTAAATTCAGATTAATGATTTCATGCTACACAGCGGGCTTTAGGTTTACAATTACTTACGAACATAAAGTAAACTTATGCAGAGTCGAGTTTCAAACCATCTTAATATTCTTTATGTATTTCCACGCTCAAGTCCTTTTATAACCCGGTATTACTGAAGTTAAATTAGCACTTATCTGAATTTAAGACTGGTTACCCTACTCTCATATTGATCAAATTATAAAAAATATCAAGTCTTCTCATTGCTCAGAAGAAAGAAGGCAGTGTGGTAAAGATTGGATTTTGTAATATATAAACACTGATCCACCACTGGTTTAGTTGTTGGGCCGGAGTATTATAATTCAGACTTAAGTGAAAATATTCAGGCGGTCCAGATGTTAAACAGTAAACTTTTTTTAACATTTTTTGACTGTGCTGAGTGTGTGTGGTGGTGCTGCTGGTGGTTGGGGGTCATCCAAAGTGGTCCCTCAGGCGATGGCTCAATTACATGCTAATAACACAGTGAGGGGCAGCAGTAAAAACATACATGTGCTGCTCAAAAACAATGTTAGCAGCCAGCCTCACCACGCTGTTTTGATTCTACAATGCCCTCTGATCTGACGGTTGTTCACCAAGTTCCAATGTAGTAAATGTTAAACAATTGACAGACTATATTTAGTCATTTTGAATTAAATTAAATATACTATGCTGTGTTTTATTTTATGCTAAAGCAGTTTAGAGTGGTGTTTTTCACGCTGTGGTAAGTGTACCAGTGATGTACTTGGGCTGCTTCTGCTGATTCTTGAAACTATCTGCAGTGTGTCTATTTGTTTAATTTAGAAGCAAATCTACTGATAATGTTTTATCCTTTTGGGATTAATAATTAGCTAGAACTAAGTTTATCCACAAACGTTCTTGTTCTAAAGTACCGGTATGTAGGGCTGAGCGATATGGCAAAAAATTAAAATCACAATTTTCTTAAAACCAGATTAGGGTTCCAAGAAATTCTCAAAATTTTCAACAAACAGTTGTAAATTTTTAGAAAAGATGTTGATTAACTTCACATTTTGGAGATTACACTTGATTTTGTGTCATTTGACAGTGTTTTCAACATAATATCGTATCAAAAAGATAGTCTCAACAAATCTGAGCACTCTTTCACAGTGCACTTTGGACCCCTGGTGTTTCCGAGTTTGTCCCCCAGGCCCCACTTTGGGCACCACTGATCTAGAACGTCTCATAATGTTTGACATTTTATTCAGGTTAAGTTGTTAAGTCATGACTTGCATGATAACTGCTAGATAACACTATATTCAATCAAATTTCTTAGAAAAAAGCAAATTCAGGACTAACTCAGGGCTCCACGAACTGTTTTTATTTTGTCAGGCCTAAAAAGACTGTCAAAATCTTTTATAGCTTGTTTTTATTGTTGTTGTTTTTTTTTTTGTTATCTTTGTAGCACTTTGAGATTTATGTGTCAAATGTAAGGTGCAATATAAATAAAATGTATTATTTTATTATTATTAATTTAGTTACACTAGCATCGATAAGTATCGGCAGATACTCAAAGCCGAAGTATCGAAATAATTATCAGAACTGTGCTCGATCAGTGCATTCCCTAATTAAAATTCAGTAGTACGGAGAAAGTTATCAAAATCATCTCCACATATCTGCTAAACATTTTTGATATCGGCCATAGTTTTCTTAACATTTTTATCAGTAGATATGAGAAAATCAACTCTTGTAAAAATATTGTGAACAATTAACAGTCAAAAAACAGATGGGTTTTGCACATACTGTATATTTGGATTTTCTCTCTCTTTATGCATGCCTTTATATTCATATTTTTATTATTATGCATTGCTTTATGTTCCATTTATTACCGAAGCAAATTATTTGTTCAGTGACAAAATAAATAAAATTGATGCTGGTCACAACAAGTGACCAAAAAATCAAAACTACTGCTCGTAATGTAAATATGTCAGAAGAAATAAACGCTGACTTCAACCGAAAACTCAACCTCCACCTTTGCTTGGAAACTTCCCAGGTCCGATGGGTATTGTGACAGTGAACATACTTATTCCATATGACATGTTTTCCTGCTGAAGGATTACTTAAAGCAGATGGAAAAGCAAGTGTGGCCCCACAGATTTCTTGTGTAGAGGCTCTAAAACAGTAAATATAACAGTAAATCCCTGAAAGCTTTTCTCTTGAACTGGAACCTTTGAATCATCCACACTCACTGCTCTTTCATAAGAACAAATCACTTCCTGTATTTCTCCATCTTTTACTCAGAAGTCTGCAGAACATTTACTGCCATTATCATACGTTACTGACTCATCGTAGTAAAAAGAAAAGTGATTCACAACTTGAATAAACAATCATATTCAGAGGATAAAAATGTACAAATCAAGACTGAAAGAAAAAGTAAAACAGGTCAGGAGGTCAAACAGGACTATGATGGACAAAAACAGAGTGAACATGATCTAAAGCAGAACTGGAGCAGGTCAATACATGTTTTAACCACATCAGGGCTAAAGGAGACTGGACTAAAGCGGGTCAAATGCAGTTCTGAGGCCAGAACCAGGACCATAACTGTGCATAAGCTTGACCAACCTAAACAGACACGAAAATAAAGTTTTGAGAAATAATTCAGATCAGAACTAAAAAAAAGTCTGTTTAATCCATCTTTTTCTGATGCTGATTTTTTTAAGTATTTGCTGATGCCTAGTACTTGACAATAGCTTTTTTATTCATTTACTCAGTTAACTCATCAGTAAATGGGTCATATTGTGCCATCATGCTTTTTACTTTGCCTTGATAACAATATTCAGATGATATTGAGTCAATTTTAGGTTTGATTGTTTGGGAAATGTTCAAAATAAAAGTCCAGAAATATCATCTTTATGCCCAGGTTTACAGTATAACTTTTATTTAATTGACCTTTATTTAAGCAGGGAAGTCCCACTGGGATTTAGAATCTCTTTTGCAGGGGAGCCCTGGGGAAGGGTCAGGGGAGGCATTAATGGACATGTTTTTAGTTGTAGGAGGAAACCGGAGTACCCGGAGGAAACCTACGCAGACACGGGGAGAACATGCAAAGAGTAGAATGCATAGAAAGGCCCCGGGTCGACTGGGAATCAAACCCAGAACCTTCTTGCTATGAGGCCAGAGCGCTAACCGTGTCGCCCAAATGCTTATCATGTTTTATTCAAGTTTTTTGTAACTTAAAGTACAATAAACCAGTGATTTTGAGCCAGTGTGCCGGAGAACACAAGTGTGCTTTGAGATACTGCTGTGTCCTAAAAAAAATACCAGTTTCCAAAACTCAGTCTATGAAATAAGGTTAAGAAAATGTATTTTAATCAATTGGCATTTGTCAGTGTTTGAATGAGAATGAAAGCAAAACAATCACCATTAACTAATTTAAATAATAGTCTAAAGGTACAATATCTAACTATTACAATGAAAGGTTCTGGCACTACCTTGACCATGTTCCAACGGAAAATATATAAAAAAAATTCCATAAACCTTATCTACATTACTTTGCGTTGTTATTACACAAATTGACAGTAAGATGAACATTCCAAGCACAATAATTGACCAGAGGAGCAGAGTCAATTTTTAAAATGTAATAGACAACATTTATTTGTTTTTCAAAGTAGTTTGATTTGGCCATGTTTGAGTAGATGGTGAACGAATTCTGCCAAATTCAATGCCGTGACTCAAAAGAAGTTGGGAAACACTGATATAAACTATAGATACAATTCCAGTTTCAAACATGATGAGACACTCTTGATTAAGACCAGCCACTGACTAGTCTTATTACGTCCAATGAAAGTAGAGCTGGGCGATACTGATAAGAGTAGATATCCCGATCATTTTTTGTATATCTCGATTACAATATTCTGACGATATTATGTCATATTATGTTATTTGAAAAGTATTGATGAAAGTAATAAGGCTGTAGTCGACGTAGATGTGTGATTTAAACTTCTCAATCAAACTGCACTCACAGCACCCCAGGCTTTTCATTTTAAATAACTATTTGTAAAGACAAAATGCAACTAAACAAGATTGCTGTTTGTAAAAAGTCAGACTAACACAAACTTTGGTCAACGAAGGCCCAAATGAGTGAATAATGTAAGTGTCACATTTGTACCCTTATTTGCAAGTTCACAATGTACCTTTCTTCATTTGCAATGTTAAACAGCATTTTTTTACTTTTAGTGATATACTCAAACTTCAATTTTGGATATTTTCAAAAAAACAATCACGATATCTAAAATTTGATACGTAATGGATAAAGAATAAAGGATAATGGCTGAATTGATATAATGGGACTGAAATTTGATACAACAAACTATCATGGATTGGCAGTATCACAACGTTAACTAAATGAAGAATTAAGCAACATTACTCAAACATAACACTTTAAAAGAAACATGTGGACGACCAGTGGACTTCAAACCAAATAATGAGAAGTTCTGAGCTGCTCCTCTGAACAGGTAAGGCATTGTGAAGCTTGGATTACGGCGACTGAGGAGAAGGCTTGTTATTAGTCATCAGCGGAGGTTCAGTAAACCGCACGCGCAGCTGCACAGTCCATTTGTAAACTGACATGAGCTAGCACACGTTAGCCACCACATACGACAACACAGAGGCGAGAAAGAGTTAGCATAAACACCACATCCTTCTCCATGGAGATCTGTCAGAGAGCTGCAGCCCAGAGACCAGAATGAGAGACGCTAAATCCACACGGACGTCTACATGTTGTGAAGCAGACATTCTTATATATCACGACACAGCTTCTGAAAAGAATCTAAGACTTACAGCAGAAGTAAAACATGTTGAAATGTGGCCTAAACTAAGATCTTAACTGGGGCAACACAATGAAAAAGTCAAGTTAACAGAACTAATGAACTGACAAGGACGAATGAATAAAATATTGTCTGTAAATTGTACCGGTTTGATCAGAAGTAGTGATGGAAAATTGCTCTAAAACTAGAATTGATCAGTTTTGCTCTTTTAGCCACTGACTTACACACTCTGCAGTTGTATAATACACACACAATAATTCAATAATTGAAGAAACAAAGTGTGAACCTGTGCAGGACCAAACTGAATGTGCATTATTATGTTGGTGGACCTCTATGGACACTAAATATGATGTTCAAATGTTCATAAAAAAGAACTAGTTCTGAGAACTAACAACAGTTTCTTTGTTTTAAATGTAATTTACTATGGTTTATTTTGAAAGTTATTTTTTAATAAACGAACACAATCAGACAAAATCGAAAACTGATACGAATCGTGACTAAACAAGTGAATCGTCTCATCTCTAATCAGAAGTGCGTTTCAGATCGCGAAACTTATTCACTATCAGACCAGAGAACAGTTCTTTGACAAAAGAGAAATGATCAGCTCTGTTCATCTATGTTTTACACATGAACAGTAACCTTGGTCTGTGAAAGTCAGCAGCCGTGAGTTCCTCCTGACAGAGGTGAGATCTTGTGAAGGTTTAGAAACTTGACCTCAAAATCAAATCACGTTCCAATGTAAGGCCAGGGTAGGTCCCAAGTCATTTCAAGTATTTGTTATCAAATACAACTTGTATTTTTACAAGCCAGAGGTACATGAAGCACTCAAAGTAATAACTAAATTAAACAGAAGATTAATTTGAATACTTAATTTTACTTAAAGAGAATGATCCAGTTGTTTCAACACTGTTTCATTTTCAAAAGTCCAAGTCAAGTCCTGAGTCATTGGCATCCAAGTCCAAGTCAGTCAGCTGCCAAGTCTGGTCCATTTCAAGTTATATAAATTTAGTGATTCAAGTCTGACTTTTAAGTTCACATCTGGTTCTTGACTGGCAACTTTATATTTATATAATTAGGCTGAATGCACACAGGCTATTTATGGGTTTCAGCTTCCAGTTAAATGCACCAAAAATACTTTTTTATTCAAAGCATGTGGCTATTTCTCCTCAATCTGAAACCAATAAATAAACTAGCTGTAACTGTGTAACAGATGTGAGATTCTAGATCTAAATAAGATGCACTGATTGACAACAGCTCTACAACTCGGTAGTAGCCTTACAGCTTTAAACAAATATTGAACTGGGATGAAGAAGTGTTCAACTGCTCACTCTTTGGCATTTCTTAATAACAACCCCCCAAAGCCCTGAGACCCCCTGTGTGTCTCCAGACCATCTTTGGAGCAGCAGAGGTCACTTTACTCACGACCCCACTTCATAAAAAACAACAAATGCTTCGGAACACCATTTTTTCTTCCAATAAAACAAAGCAATTTACTTTCAAAGCGGCTCACATCAAACAGCGAACGTGCCTCTGTGCGTAAACACTCCACACGTGCGTTCTCCGTGTGTGAGTGGAGTTTTACCTGTGGCGACTGGCGGCACGCTGTCCGGTTTGGTAGCTCTGAACTCCGGTGTCGGTGTAGCCCAGACTCCAACACTCCCGGGCAAACGTGAGTACGAGCAGGTAAAACAACGTCTCCATCCTCACGTGCACTCTGCTAACTCTTCCCAAATCAACTTCTCATTTGGTCCGGTAGAAATGTATCCCCAAAACGCAGCTTTAGTCCAGAAATCAGCAGCGAGGTGAAGGTAAAGCCATGAGAAGTGAGAAATCTAGAATCCTCGTGGCGTCAAGTCAAGTGCATGTCGTACGTAAAGTGCAGCGCGAGCGTGGGGACGTGATGTGCGCGCCTCGAGGGCTGCAACTGGAGTGAGGCGAGAGCAGGAAAGTTTTCTGTCAGAGTGAGAGAAGCCCATGCCCAACCAGGCCCCCGTGCGTGCGTGCGTGCGTGCGTGTGCCCCCTCCTCTTGCTCCGCGTGCGTAAGTGTGGGCTCGTGTGTTTGTCCCGTTGAGCTCTGCTAATTCAGTGAGTACAGTGAATCTGTAAAACAGGAGGCTGCACAGCTCTGAGATGTAGCCTGTGCTTTTCAACCCTAAATGAATGATTACTTTGTAGAAATGTTAGACACTTTAAACATACATAATAAGTCTTTCATGCATTTAGTAATACACTTTCTCATATTTTATTATTTGCAAAACATAAAACTGATATAAAATGTCTTTGCATTAACTTCCTTGTCATAACTGCAGAAGTGATAAAGAAATGTGAGCGAGGATATGAGAGATAAAAAATAGGAAGCACCCCTGAACATTAACTACAATCAAACATGTTTAAATCAACTTTGTGAAGAACTGTTGCTATTGTCTTGTCAAAGGTCCCTGTACAATTACAGGGACCTTTGACCCAACATGATGCTACAGCTCGAGACCTATAGAGAGATTTTCGGTCAACGTCACTTTCCGCCCTACTGTACATGCGATATGCAGAAAGAGCTTCTCTCCATCTGTTTACATGAGGAAACCTCTTTGAATAAAACAGTGAAACGGGACGAGAGCTAGCTGTTTCGATCAGGTCTGAACCAGTCTGACCGACATTTGTCTCCTGACGCTTGAGACAGCATTTTTTCACAGTTTTTTCACTCATCTCAACGTAACTTTTAAGGGTTGTGGAGTTGAATTTTATTCACAAATGTTGATTTAGCAGCATAACTTTTGTTTTCGCACAGTGATAAACTCCTGTAGTTAGCTAGGCTTTTTCAACTTGTTTCCACTGTTTGTGTCTATGAGCGGCGGCTCTTTCTGGAGGCTATAGAAACACTAGCCAGCGCTGTTGTCAGCTACTACAAAAGTATCACTGTGCAGAAAACAAAAGTTATGCTGCTAAATTAACATTTGTGAATGAAATTCGTCTTTACGACTCATACACATTACATTCAGGTGAGAGAAAAACACCGTCTCAAGCTTCAGGAGACAGACATCTGTCAGACCGGTTCATACCTGATTTAAACTCTTGTCCTGTTTTGTTATTTTATCAAAGATGTTTCCCCAGCCAACTAGACAAACAGCACCAACAATCTGTTCAAAGACTCAAGGTGGAAATCAGCAACTTTGCCATAACCTGGCACAAGCATCTCTCTTCTTTTGAGTAGGACAATGTTTTTTGTGCATTGTCCCTGATAAATAAATAAAGAAATAAACAAAACTACAACTAATTTGGCAATTAGATTAAAATGCTGTTGTTTTGGAATAAATTCAACAAAAAAAAGTAATCCAAGTAGATAAGAGAGCCAAGGAAGGAAAACCACAAGCAGGAAGAAGAAAACAGGACATCAGAGTGTGGTCCTTAGACTGTAGTCTCCGCTCTGTTGACTCCAGATCTATTCAGAAGAAAGCTGGTTGGCACTGTGAGCTTTTGTGAAATTGCCAAAGTAATTTTAGCAAAAACGCTCATGCATAAAACTGAAATGACATTAAAAGTGAAAGTATGTGAAACTAACAGACTGGAAAACAAGAAAACTGTTGAAGCCTTTGTTTTCTTTATGATTAAGTTTTTTACAAATGCAATGCTGCCTGCCTGAGTTTTGACATGTACAGGATGTTTTTGGAAGTCATAACCAAATAATAAGTCTGCCAAAACTGTGGATGCTATTTAGGAGGAAAGAGGATACAGGAAAATAAACCACAAGAGATAAAGAGAAGGAATGAAACTGCAGACCCAAGTACAATAATCTGGAAAATTAGACTTCAGCTGCCCTGGGACAGACTGACAGAAAAGTGCTTCTCATTATGTCCCACAGACTGCGTGTTATCAAAACTTTACCTTGTGAACTGCTGAAAGTTCCCTCTCTGGACAGTGGTCAACTTGTCACAGGGTTAACACAGATACAGACAAACATTCACTAAAGGAGATTTACAATTTTGCCTTTTGACCTATACGTGCATGTTTTTGGAGGCAGGAGGAAGAACCCGGAGAGAACGCAAGGTAACACAGGGAGAACATGCAAACTCCACTCAGAGGTTGTGAGATGTTAGTTTTGTCCAACCAAACCCGTGAGTCGAACCCTCAGTCTACTTTTTGGGAAGCCAGAGCTCTAACCACTCTGCTACCTTGTTTTATCAAGATTATAAAAAGTGTAATTTTAAAAGTAGAGTGGAGCAGTTGGGGAAAAGAAGAGGCTAAAGTTTGACAAAGCTTTTTACCAGTACTTCTTTTCACACGTGTTACTTTCACTGCCCTTCTCCCAGCATGATTTCTCATATAATGTCCCAGTCTCTCTTATGTGGGCACATTACAGCACAACAGCTACGACTCTGCATCATTTTGACTCTAAATGTTCCCACATGCGAGGTACTGTAGCATGTACACAGAACTGGCGACATTTGTGATGCTTTAGATAAGAATTACCAAACAATAAACACAGCCACAAGCATTTATATGGGACACAACTGTGATAGGAGCTGTTAAACTGGCTTACTATGTTTAGCCTAAAAAAAAAAGATGTGAGGGTTAATTTCTCCAAACTTAGTTTTTTAATCTCTAGTGTTATTTCTAATTAATTTATAAGACAGCGAAACACCTTTGGCATGGTTAGTGAATTGACTCTGTGCACAAAAGTCAGTTTTTTGTTTGTTTTTTGATAAATGATAATGCTATCTTGCTGACATGTTCATTTTCTGTTTAGTTTATTTCAATGGGGGTTTCCACTGCCAAAATGAAAATGAATGAAGATCACTCAGCAGTGAGCAGTGAGTTTTGAGAGGTGTTCTGTGATACCATTATACTGACTTCAGAAGTCAGGAGAAAACCTACCGAAGAACCAAAGTGTGTTTATCAAAGGATGTGTTTGTGTGTTGAGAATAAACTGCTTGCTGTCATTGCCCACTTTGTACTGGAAGCACACTTTGTACCTTTAGCTTTACTTCTCCTATTGGCAGAAACTGCATCTACAGCTTTAAGAACGATTGTTTTTTGTAGCATTTCTTACCTATTTTCGCACCATGAACTTTTTTCCCGTTCAAAAGGTTTTAGTTTTGTATAAAATTTTAGCTTCGGCTACCGCTGCTCGCTCTGTCACTCCCACTCTGATTAGTCAGGTTTGAGCTTTCAACCTAGCACCTAGCACCTAGAGCACCTAGCAAAAGGCTAAAGCTAATGGCCAATATGGCCACGAACGCCAATGAGGAAAAGCCACTGACGCACAACACCCGCTTTAATTACCAGAAATTAGATTCACTAAAACTTAAATATAATTTTTGGACAACAAACCAACTCTAAACAAGTTGATATACAGTATTTGTGGTTTGTTTGTGGGATCATGGTATAAATCGGATTAACCAACGATATGTCCCTCCATTACTCTGTTTTATACTTTTCATGCGTTTAAGAAAGGGTTTATTCCACTGTCATTTCTCAGTCAAAGGAAGTAAACAGCAGGTTTACTGTCATTATATTCTAACTGGAAGTGCTTTGTCATTCTGCCACTTTTTGTTCAACAAAAATGGACTCAGAAAAGACAGAAATATGAAATTTTTTGGCTTTCGATCCTAATAAATTCCACACTCAATTCCCCAAGCAGTATGATTGTTATTACTTATTGAAAAAGCCATGTTTTATTTAGCAAATTCACAGAAAAACTAGTTTGTTCTTGTGCAGATTAACAAAATTTAAAACATATCAAAAACGTGACCCATTATTGTGACAAGAATTGTGAAAAACAGAATCGTTCCATCTCTTCTGCCAATGCACCAATCATTTATGAGAGATAACCAAAGTTTTCAATACACACTTTCTACATTCTGTGCTTTTACTTTAACCCTCAAAGCTTGTATTTTTAACTGTGACATCTGTGATTGTAATTTTGCCTCCATTCATCATTTATCTTTCTCTCCTGAAACCAAAGGCAGAGGCATCGCTTTCCTCTGCCCCACGCCGTGCACAAACATCCGCTGCGATAAGAACTGGGTCTAATGACGATAATGGTTTGGAAATGAAGTCTCTGGAGTCCCACCCGGATTCTCGGTGACAAACCAGACCGAGCCAGGCCAGTGGTGTATTTATTTGCACATGTGATAGTGAAGGAGGGCATTATCTCGGGGAAATAACACGAGCGTGCCACTAGTGTCTGAGGGTTCACATTTTGGGGGTGAAATGGAAGTGTGGTAATGGCTGTTTATGAGGGTTTTTGGTTTGTGACACACGTCCAAAGAATTAACAACACTCCATCTGGGCTTCCCTGAAATTTAAGTAGAATTTGAAGGTCTTCCACCTCATTATTATGGTTTTGTTTTATGGTAGTTGGTTATATAACAATTTTATTAACTCCTGTTTATATTGCACTGTATACTGTGGTTATGGTTTGTTTAGGGTTTGTTTGTGTATTTCATGGAATATTTTTGCACCCCAAAGTTGCTTCACATTGCATTACCTACACTCTCATTGCTTTTGAGTAGGCATGTTCAAACTCTGATGGAGGGCAAGTTTTTGTTGTCTGCTCAGACCTTTTGGAGAATTGATGCAAACAACAAATCAGCCAACAACAAATATGTTGTTAAGGGGTTTTTACCAGCCCCGTCTCCGAAGAAAACAAAGATACACAATAAAACCTTAAAAACATATGATGAGTACATTTTTGCGCCTTTTCTACATAAATATGTTACAAAAAGCCTATGTTAAGCACGTAGTGACATTTTCTCTGGGTTTAATGAGTAAATCTTAACCTATTCCAAGCCCCAGTCCTAAACGTACACATTTTAGTAACTTGAAGCTTTAAATTACCCATTAAATCAAAAGAATATTGTATTTTAAGGTGCTTGTACTATTTTTATTTATTTTTTTCGTTGTATATGTGCTTTTTTTTTTTTTTTTAGACTGTGTTGTTTTTTTAACCCAATTTTACAAATTTTAACTACAGTTCTAAGTGCATCTATTGGATTTTTTCTCCATATGATCGTGGCTCATTTAGTCTGTGTTTGAACAAAAAGCCACAGTTGCCCCATGGTGGATTATACTTTGTGGTGGAAGTCACCAGAAGGCAAAGGTGGCCTTAAGGCATTCTTGCCTGGGATCCAAAATGACATTTCTCTGTATTTTTACACAGAGAAAATGTCAGTCTGGTCGCTCTCCCCTCCAAGGGCGTTTCCTTGGAAATCCAGATCGTACCGTGCAATGAAAATCGTTTATTTCAGTCACGTGGTTTTTGCTAACAACGTCCCTGCTGTGCGCAGCACGCATGGATCTAGGCAGCGCGGCGGAAGGATAAATAACATGGCGCACCGGAAAACCGAGAGTTTGTTCCATTCACCTGTAAATGCCGTTTTAAATTACCAAAAAGACATCACGTCAATAGTTGTGTTCAAGATGGTCAAGACAGACTCGAGATGACAGCGCGAGAGAAATCCCAACAGCTTACGGCAGTAGAAGCCTTTATGCTCTTCTCTGATTGGTTCCCTCCGCTGTCTGTTAGGTGAGCTTTGTTCCGCCCTAGAAATCCAGTTGACTCGGGGGGCGACCAGACTCATCCGCTGGTGCAGCGGTGAGGCTGGATTCTCCAGGCAAAAGGCATTCTGCCCTAAGAAAACAGAAAAATATGTATTGTACTAAAAGATAAGATGTAGTGCTCTGAAATACCACTGTTTACCGGATTGTCAAAGCCTGATCCCATCAGAACTCAGAAGCTAAGTTAGTAAGTTAGGGCCTGGTTAGTACTTGGATGGGAGACCGCTGGAACACCAGGTGCCACAGTGAGATGACAAAAGTGGATTGTCATTGTGTACTTGGGCAAGACACTTAACTCACATTGCCTCAGTGTCAGTGGAGTGCCTGGAGAGGTAGAAAAGCATTATATAAATAGACCATTTACCATTTTACTCCTGTACTGTTCTTTAGGTTGCTGGTGTTCTTTGCCTTTTTCCACTTTTTTCCACATTAGATTTGATATGTCGTTTAAACACAAATACCTTACCTTTCCACTTCATTTTCCTACATTTCGAACTAAAACGTTTTGAACCATTTGGAGCAATGACAATTGGCTAGACTCTTTGTGAAGGTGAGATTTTGTACTTTTAGCCTGAAGTGAAAACAAGCTCTGCACAAAAAGAAAAACAGAATCGAATTTCCTCCTAAATTTTTGGAGTAAATGAACAGCGAACAGTAAAGCTAGCGTTTGAGATTAGGACCTGAAAGACACAATATTACATATTTCGGGTCTTGACAATGACTCTTTAAAAGTCACAAATTTGTTTCAAGTATTATTAAATATTTTAGAAATCTCTGGGGATATTTTTTTAGTTGTTAGAGTACAAACTGAAATGGAGTCATCCCAGAATTGCTGATTGAGGTCTAAAAAAGAAGGCTCCAATTTTCTTTTTGTTTGGCATTTCCAGGAGCTTCATGGTTTGTTTTTATTATACAGTGGACAAAAAAGAAATAAGAAACATTGGGTTAGAATATGATCGTGTTTGAATGTGAATCACCTTAGTTTCTGCATTGCTGTGGTCTGTTGTAGCAAATTTTCATTGGTAAAAATGTGCTGATAGATTAAGCGAAAGAGTCCAAAATGTATCCACTGTTAGACAGAAGCATGATTGTCCGTCCCACAGACAGTCTTGTTTCGGGAGGCTCAGAGCTGGTATTTCCTGGGCCCTCCTCAGGCACCTGTTGCGTCTCTGAGCCAGGATCTTGTTGTTTTTGGAAATTTCCGGGATGACTGACAAGACTGTTCCTCTTTTTTTGGACACTGAACACAGCTGATGACAGGAGCGTAAACAGGAACAGACATCGGAAAATGTTTTAGGGCATCATCTGTTGTTTCGTAGAGAGTGGTTTAAAAAGTTAATCTCTCCATGGCTTTGAGCTCAATGTTTTTCTCCTATGCTAGCGCTTACTTTTGTTTGTAAATATGGACAATGTGTCAAAGATGATAATCTCTCTTCTATATAACGAGACAAATGTTCTGACACACTTTTTGATCTCTATTAGAATAAACATAAAGATCACGCTTAGCGGGATTGAGTTCATAAATAGATAATTTTGGTCATAGTATAAATTATTATGTCACAAAAGTTAATAATCCAAAGAGTATGGCCTGGTCCTAAATCTTTTAAATTCATCTATGAGTGATTCATAATAAAATAAACAGATAAATAATAAATAACAGTAATTATTTACTTAAATGTCTTGTTTTGTAAACTTTGTTATTTTGGCAGTGAAATAGACCAGGGCTATTCAACATAAGGCCCGGGGTCCAGATCAGGCCCTCCAGTCAGTTAAATCTGGCCCACAAACCCATCTTCTAAACAAAAATACTTGTTCTATCTGGTTTTATTTTATGTTAGCTTTACAATACTGGCCTGTGCCTGCCCTGCTAATCTTTGTTTAATTATGCTTCACACATGGTTTGGTCTTTTCCTTTTTCGTTAAAAAAAGCAAATGCAAAGTAGAGTATTGTTAACTCCAAATTGTGATAAAAAAAATTGTGCTAAAAGTGTGCAAGGCCTACACCTCTTACCCAGAAGACAGGGCTTGCCAAAAAAAATCTGGCCCTCGAGAAAATAAAGTTGAATAGCCACGAAATAGATCATCACAAAGCACATTGTTTATAGATGTGAAGCCCCTTTCTGTTACGAATTTCCAGAGAAGTGCATTTGCAAGTCACGAGTCACTATTTTGATGACTTGGACATGAAGCTCGGTGATTTAAGACAACTACATGCTTCTCAAACAAACAACAACAAACTTGCGGAGCAAAGACTTGGGACTTGTCTTCTATTTGTCTCATTTTGATTGAGACTTACTTGAGCAGCAACTTGGTCCCACCTCTCTGAATTTCTAAAACTCTGTGGTATGCTGTCATATCGTGATATTTTTCCTCCTGGATATCATACCTTGGAATTAACATATATATTTTTCAATCTTTCAAGAACACTGGACCTTTTTCCTCGTCGGTTTTGCGTTTGCTTGAACAGACTGCAGACAGATTAGGCCTGGTGCAGTGGCAGTAAAGAGGGAGATATGTTTCAGAAGCTTGGCTCCTGCTGTGTTTGTAAAGTCTGGAAATCGCTGCTTCATGAGTCTGGCTTTGCTTTAGACTGGGCTCTGTTTGCTGTAGTTGGTGACACATGAATGAGGCCTGCACGACAGATCCAGCAGTGTGAAGGAGTCTCTGTCATTTCCTGTTTGATATTAACTAAAATGACTCGTTTCTGGGATGTGTAGGCCTTTTGTCGCTCAGTCTATTAATCAGGTGATGTTGGCTTAGTCAACCTAGACTTGGATTTCTGGACTACAGCAGAAAGGAGAAAACACGTTTTGATGTTTCCTTTTTACAAATAACTGTGATGATTTTATGTATGAATAGTTTTCTTTTCTTTTCATTACAATTTGATTATGAATGCTTATGAATGCTTCTTAAGATTTATCAATTGGCCACTAAATTCTTTGATTACGCAGTCATTCAAACAGGTTTTAAAATTCCAACATCCTGCTACTTTTGTCTGATAGATTTGGGGTAAAAAACAACAACATACCAGTCAGATGTATAATATATCTTACAATAGATATGGTAGTGGTTGATTATGGTAATTTGTTTGTCTGTTTTTATTTCAGTATTATAAGGTCTGTCACAGTAACTCAATATGCGTTTCATTCCACCTGCAGTACTTTCGATGATACTATTTGTTTCCAAAAATTGAATAAAAGTACATTTTTGGTTATTGTGTCAGTGACAGTAGCTTCATTAGTTATGTTGAGGTACCACCAGAGACTACATAAGAAATGGAAATAATAAGCCTTTAGGGGCTTGCAAGTTGACTAATTTGGAGCTCAGTTCTATATTTGGTAATATGAGTGCTATCATGGCAACCACAGAGCTAATAAAGACACAGTTTGGAGACTGATACACCTTTCTACTATGCAACAAGTCATATTAGCTGTCAATTAACCTGGAATTTGATGTCCGAATGGCTATAGTTTATATTGTTCTAGTCTTGAAGTCCATAGTGAAACACCAAATGTGTAGAGCATATATATATGAGCGCTTAAGGCTAAAATGGTTACAGAGAAAGAGATGCAGACATTTCAGTAGAAAATGAATGAAAGATAGAGCCAACAAATGGCTGCTTCAGATTTTTTTGCCTGGCAGCAAAGGCGTAACCTTGTCCACTCATTATACTCTATGGGTTTGACTCACTACATTTGGACAAACGGTGCTGGCTACCTATTTTTGGAAAGCCGCCACTGAACAATAAAAGAATGTTTATCTATGTCCATTTTTAAACTGAAACTAAAACTGTAGACGAAGGAAATCTGGAAGTCTGTGAACACATTTAATGAGGTTTGTTTTATTGAGTTTATAAAGTATTGTAGCGCAGTGGTTCTCAAACTTTTTGCACCAAGTGACACCAAAGAAAAGAGCTGGCTTTATAAGTACCACCTAAAGCTGAATTATATATAACTTGGCTAATACAAGTCTAAACTAAGGCTAAGTTAGGTTTTGAGTAGAATCTTTAAATAAGAGATGACTTAAGAATGGTCGAAATGTGAATAAACTCTACCTTTATCAAAAGTCAGGACACTGTCGTACTGTGTTTTGAGTGTGTGCAGCCTGACAAGAGACAACAGCTTACAGAAATGGACAATTCTGCTAAAATCTAACATATTTACACTGTAATGTTAATTGATAACATATGGATTTGGACTGGTACAGAAGAAACAGTTTCAATCCATCCTTATTGTAAACTGGATCTTGCCATGACTCAATAACCATACATTCTCGCTTCGTTCTTGCTTGAGACAAAACATACATTATACCTTTCCCACTTGCTACATCGCCTCATGGTAACTGCTCCAACAACATTTATATTAGTCAGAGCAGCAGCAGAACAGCCAGCGCCTTGACTGAGGGTGACAGAATTACACTGTTTACCCTCCCCCGGGGCCAGAGGGGTCTTTGAGCTTCACTGGAGCACGCCGCACCGACTGCCTTTCTGACAGTCCCTCCACAGCCCCAAACAACAACTGCAGCAGCAACGCTCCCATAATAGTTAAACCAAACAACACACTCTGACCTGCACAAGTGTGAAACGTGGGCCAAGCCTCCAAGAATGTCAACATTACACTGCAAAAAACAACTCTTATTCTGTTCATTTCTTTAGTTTATAGCACATTATATCTTATTTTAAGACCAGCTTAGTTCAGGTTCATTCAATATCAAGACTTGTTTTAAGACAAAATATCATAAAAATCCCAAATGGGAGTAAAATTAATAATAAATATAAAAGAATAAAACTATTTTGAATATATTTTTAAAACTAATCAAGAACAAAAACTGGACCAAACCCAGACTAAAACTGGACAAAACCAGGACTTCCAGGACTAAAACTGCACTAAACCAGGACTAGATCAGGACTAAAACTGGGCTAAATCAGGACTAGACCAGAACTGAAACTAGACAAAATTAGGACTAGACCAGGACAAAACCAGGATAAGATCAGGAATAAAACTGGACTAAAAATACATTAAAAAAGGACTTAAACTGGCCTAAAAACCAGGACTAAAACTGCTTTAAACCAGGAATAGATCAGGACTAAAACTGTGCTAAACAAGGACTAGACCCGAACTAAAACTTGACTAAACTAGCACTAGATCAGGACGAAACCAGGACTAGATCGGGACTAAAACCGGACTAAAAATGCACTAAACCAGGACTAGATCAGTACTAAAACTGGACTGAAACTGCACTAAACAAGGACTTAAACTGGCCTAAAAACCAGCATTATATCAGGACTAAAACTGACTTTTTCCACTGGTAGTTGTTTTTCACTTATTTCAATTCGTTCTTGACTTGTTTTAAGTTTGTTTTAACTCGTTTAAGACACCATTTTTCTTCAGCGTACAGCCGGAAATTGAAAAGCAGTCAAACATGGGACTAGCACTAAGACACGAATGAGGTAAAGACCGCAGAGGAAGCTCAGGGAGGAGATGTGGTTCTGCAGAACAATAGCCAAGGATAAATTTGAGGTTTTGGACAAAGACTGGCCGTTCAGCGAGATGGTGTCCTGTTCTGCTCATGTCACTGCAACAGAAAGCCCTGTTTGTTTAGTTGTGTACAACCTAATCCTATTTATAATGGCAGAGATAGACCGCCAAGAGGAATGTTAATCTATCAGGGCTTTGGTCAAGAGTCCAGTGGCCCCAGTCGAGAAACGCTTCACACAAGAAAAGAGAAACTGACCCCCCCCCTCAGAAAACTGCTTGAAAACGCTGGGACTTTTAAAGAAGCAGAAGAGAAGGTAATTAATCCAAAACCGCAGGAAAAAGGGAAAGAAAGTGCTGTCCACTTGCATTTTTTCAAGACGACCTCATAGAGCAACCGCACAGACCGATGAAAGAGCCAGAGATTCTTGGGAAATGAAGCGCACTGGGAGGAGAGAGAGAGAGAAGGGAGTTTGAAATCAGCACGTTTGACCCGACAGCGATGGGAGAAACAAACACGCAAGATTTAGATTTAGACTTGAGTTCAACAGCATTAGAAGGAAACAATAAAATACTCATGGACACATAAGCTGAATGTTAAATAATATCGGATTTCAGTTTGGTGCTTATAGGTGCCATTTTGAGTACTTTTGACATTGCAAAAGATGCAATATTTTGTGTTGTATTCTTACTTTGACAATGACGGAAATCCTAAAAGATTTAATTTAATTAAGATAATTAAAAAATTATTTTCCCCTCTTGTTAATATATCTATTCGGGTAGAATCTAGTCTTGTCTACGTCTAATAATGTCCCCTTTGTTCACCAAATTCCACAAAGTTCGTCTGTTGTTGTAGCTGTATTAGCATTGTGGCTAATAGTTGTTAGCATATCGTCACATCTTACTCCTAACAGCTCTGAAAAAGCTTCATGATCATGATAATGAACAATTCGCTCAAAATGCATTAGTAAGTGAGCAAAGCATGTAGACTGATGTAGGAAGTTTAAAATGAACTATTTCTGTTTGCTTACATTTTTAAGGAAGCAAAAATAGGGTATAGTAGACTACGGCTGTGTTCGAACATCCACACTCAATTTGTATTAAAAAAGTCTGATGAAAATAAACTTTTGTAATAAATACTGGTCAAGTCCTTCTGACACGCTAATCATAATACAAGTCTGGTTTAGCTTGGACAGTACATTAAACAGCAAATGTTTGTCATTTTTCACAGCACAGACTAAGGTAAGCAGCTAAATTTGGCCTCTTTATGGCTAACGGCTTTCAGTTACGAGTGTTTTGTTTGCTCTCCAGGTTCAACAGTGGGCTCAAACTGCTTTTTATCATCTTTACTTAAGTTGTGTTGTTTGAAGTTAAAGACCTGACACTGTCCGCGTTGTTTTTCCGATTCTCGCAAGTCATAATATACAAACGACTACATGTATTTATGATGAAAATACAACATTTTAACATGTAAAAATACTCTACAAAAGCACAGTTTATGTCTTTTCAGCTGCAGCAGTAACAGGGCTATTTATTTTGTGCCGTTTGATTAATGAAAGGACAATTTGGGGATTTCCTTTTTGACCTCTTACGTCCTAAAGCAAACAACTAGTTTACGGCTGTTTTTAAGAACTCATTTTCCAGGACATTTCCGTGACTTTTGACTTCTCAGTGCAGGCCAAAGACTCCTAATTAACAACAGACACTTTTAGGGCCTCATTTGAAAACTTAATGGGTTCGCCACAGAGTTCTTTATACTTTGAAAACACAATGAGTATTTTGAATTCTAGAACCAGAAAGTTGCTTCACAA
This sequence comes from Mugilogobius chulae, assembly GCA_038363315.1. Classification (NCBI taxonomy): domain Eukaryota; kingdom Metazoa; phylum Chordata; class Actinopteri; order Gobiiformes; family Gobiidae; genus Mugilogobius; species Mugilogobius chulae. The sequence goes on along the minus strand of CM076405.1, from coordinate 26,894,671 downwards.
AGTCACAAAAATATACATAAAACAAATTAGATTCTCTTTTGCTTTGATATTTCCCAAGACTTGAGCAAATGTCTGCATAAACTATAACGTACATTTTTGGAGAGTGAAAGTTTCTTCTGAATCCCATGAACTGACCAGTGTAAACAGTTCCTCCTTCCTGTGTTTTAGGTCAGCTTTGGGGCATCCTCGACGTGGGACCTTCCCCCAAACACCGCCCCCAGGAAACATGCAGGGTCAGAGAAGCTACAAGTCCAAACCGCCCACCTACAAGTGAGGTCAGCACAATCAGACGACCTGCCATTGGACCTCCCATGTGGTGTTAATGAAGCACAAGCGTAAATTCAACCAGGAGGATTTAAACGTTGCTATTGTCACGTTTCTGTTGCTGTCAGTCAATCCAAGCCTGCTAATTATCTCTCTCAGCCAATCAAGTCATTTGTAAAAGTTACACCCATCTCTCTCTTTCTACCACAGCAGCAAAAATAGGTCTACAACTTAAAACAAAAAAGGCCTTTAAAAAAATAGAAAATGTAGCTTATTTTGAGGTAAAAATGTTATGTTATTTCAAGTTACTTAATCTGCCAGTGCAGTAAGAAAATTTGACTAACCCAGTTGTTTTGAGCAGAAAATGCTAGTTTCAAGTTCTCTTGACAAGATTTTTTAAGCAAATCTATTCTTGATTCAAGCAATATGACTTAAAACAGATTTTACAAGTTTTTATATCTACATAAGGTAAATCAGGATAGAATATCTTAAAACAAGTAAAATAATCTTAGTTTGACTTGGTCTTATTAAGTGAAAAAATCTTAAATATTGTCTTTTAAGATTAATATGCTTGATTCAAGTAATTTTATCTTTGCAGTGCATATATTGTAAATGCATCTAGAAAATTACTGTTCTCTTCACACTTTATCATCAGCTAGATTTACATATATACACTTTTTTTTTTTTAAGTACTCATTTAAGTCATGCTTATGTCTAATTTAGCCACTTTGTCAAAGGTTGGGTATGTTGTTATACATAATTATGCATTGTTGTATAAGCCACAGAGTTCAAAGATTGTGAAAAAAAAATAGCCGCTTATTGTCGGAGAATTACGGTAGTTCATTTGCTTTTCTACCCCTAAATAGTATGAAGTATTCTGGAAAAAAATATGATAGTATCTGCATGTTGTAAAATGGTAAAGGCATACAACAACAACAAAAAACTAAGTATGCTGTTGGCTAATGTGGTTCCATATCCTAATACATCATGGTGAATTATGCATAATGTATAATAACATCATATTTGTAGCACATTTTTCATTTGTGCACAAATCTCAAACTGCTACACAAAAATTCCAACAACTTCAAACTGGCAAACAATAGAAGAATTCAATTGCAAAAACATAACTCCATTTGGAAAATTGTCCACAAAATTATTGCTGAATTTTATTAGAAAGGGTTGAAATAATATACTTGCTATGAACTATATTTGGCGTTGAAAAACGCTGTTATACATAGGGTAAACTGTTTATGAACTCTCACAGCAATTTAAACTAATAACATAAAAGCAAACAACCAATTCATCAATAGGGAAAATGATATAAAGCAAACCAAAACATCAACAACGATAGAAAAGTGTAAAGTGTGAACAATGTACCAGTAAAAGTGGTAAATTTCAGCTGTAGGATTCTTGAATAAGAATCATCTTTGTTGTTTAGTTAGCGCTGCAGCTCAGGCCCAAGCCTCAATCCTGTGTTGTGATTGGTCCACCACACAGCAGCTGGTTTAAACCTTAAAACAAGAGTTTTTGAGCTCACAAATATCCCAAGACGGCAGGACCCAGTCAAGAAGCCTGAGGGCTGTAGACACCGAGTCTGAAGGCCGCATTCTGCCCCCAGGCCACACTTTACAGCTCATGAGCCTAAAGCCGCTCTCCCACAATGCCTCCTCTGTTTCTCTGCTTGTTTATTTCCTCCTCACTTCTTCTGTTACCGTTGCACATCCAGGTCAAGCTCCGGGTGGTGAACTGTTGTCGTTGCGTCTTACGTCATGTAAACAGTTTGTCGTCAGGCGCTGATAACTCCTTTTCAGCTCCTTGTCTCTGTGACTTCGACTTGAACGCTATCACGGCTCAGCTCCCGGGGAAAGGTCAGGGTCTGTGTGACTTACGGAGCCCGGCGCTGACACGATTATTAATAGTTTAAATGATGAGAATGCGGCGAGTTCTCTTCAGTGTTGCGACACCGTTCAGAGAAATCTTTAAATAGTTTCCTCATTTATCAGGAGGAGAACAGGAACTTTGACAGTAAAGGGGAAAGTACGTTTTTGGACTTTTTTTTTCTTGTTTTCTGTAAAATCAGGCGATGTTGGATTTGTGCATATTCTGCTTTTGGCCCTGAAAGTAGAAACACATTCTTATAAACACCACAGAGAATCTGCTTTTGTGTTTTGTAAGTGATGACTTTGTTTTGTGTTAGGGTCCTTGGATGTGAGATTTATCTTAGTTTTTACCTCAGTACAGTTCAGTGGTGCTGTAGTCCTTTAGTCGTTTAGTTGATTAATGGGTTGATAGATTTTTATTAGTCAACAAATTCTTTTATTTTAATTAATGGTAATGAAATACAACCAAATATTTGATCTAAGTCAGCCTTATTGATATTAACACACATACACTTTTTCAGGGTAACTTAATATTTTTGCAAGAACTTCATTGCTTTTGAGTCTTTTAGGCACAGATTGGGTCAGTTAATAATAGATTTTATTCTTGATCCTATAATGATAGTTAAAAATGCTCTTCTAAGTCAAATGTTTATACAGTATACTGTACAATGAACTGACAACACAGAATACTTTTTATATTTTACATTTTAGTTTTAGTTTTAAACTAGTTTTGATCAAGCTCAAACTTATTCTAAAACTCTTCAGAAATGATAAACTTGTGTCCTGTTTGTATTTATTTTTAGTTTTTTAATTGGTACTTGTTCATATTTACTGTAGTATTGATGCAAGTTTTACTAATGATTAGTATTGATTTTTGATACGTTTGACAATCCTTCTTTTCAGCTTTGTCTCCATTTTTAGTTGATTAATCAGTGGATTGGACTTGTTTTTAGATTTTTTTTGGTCCAACACATCTCTACAGTAATTTAATGGGGGGAAAGTACAAAGAAAGATGAAATTATGCTTTCAACAAGCACGATTTCAATTAAAAAAACAAGAGATTTTTTTTATTTTTCTGATAGTAAAATGTTGTATAATGAGTTAGTATTATTTGTCAAATTATGTGTAATCTACATGTTTTTTGGCCATTGCTTAAAATATGGTTATCGTGCCTGCCAGCTTATCAAAGCAGGTTGGACCTTAGCAGTATTTGGATGAGAGACCTCTGGAAGCCCCAGTGTGACAAATGGAGGAGAAACTCATCATTAGGCAAGACACTTTACCTCAGACCTGGACAAACTGCGTCCCGAGGGCCAAATGCGGCCCGCGGCCTGTTTTAGTCAGGCCCCTGGCATGTTTTTGAGAAACAGAGATGCATAACGAAGCTTAAGTGACAAAAACAACAATAAACTTGTAACATTTTGAGATAAAATTCACAAGAATTATAAGAATAAGTCATGAAGCCATAGAAGACAATTTTTCAATTTTAAACTTGAGCTTTTCAAGGTTACACTTATACTTTATATCATCAACTGTTGCTACAAATATAAAAATCCATTGTGGGTTTTTATGCAACATTTGACTCATCCGAATTCTCATAAAATGTTGTTTTCTTTTTTTTCCTCATAAAATTACTATTTTAATTTCATAAAACTTGAAATTTAATCTACAAAACAGTTTTTGTTTTGTTTTTTCCTCGTGTCAATGATTTTTTTCTTATAAAATCTAATAACATTTTTCTAATAACATTTAATATTCTGTCAAAAAAATGTGTTTGCTCCAATCAAAATTTGTTAAAGTAATGTTGGCAGTCCGGCCCTCCACTACTATTCTGGGTTTGAATATGGCCCTCAAGTAAAAATAATTGCCCAGCCCTGCTTTACACAGTGTAGTGCAAATAGTAGCAGTGCAGTTTCCTTCAGGGCAACTGTGGTTACAATAGTATCTAACCACTGTATGGAGTGAATGAATAATGCAAACATGTGAGGTGTTTTTGGATGTCATGAAAAGTGCCTCATATAAATCTAATGTGTAATTTTATTAAAATATATACTCTTGTTTTCAACTGGAAACACAGATTGTACTTGCAGCTGTAACTTGAGCACTCAGATTTACACTGAAGCTCCATTTCCCATGTAATTCTGCAAGTGCTGTGTGCATCCTTTTTGGCAAGCGCCGGTTTTCAAATGGGAAGCAATTTAGGGAAAGAATTTGGCCAGAAACGTGGCGGGTGTGACTGTGTCGATGTAAAACTGTCCAGATGAATTGCTTCCTTAAGATTTAAGAAAAGGATGTACGCCAAACGAAAAAAACATCCCATCCTTTCTCACCACCTTTTAGCATTCTTCACAATAACCCCAATTCATAATATTGATAATCTGGTTTGTATCACTATAAGAAGAACCAGGATGTCCATTTATTGTTGGACTAATCTTTCTGACGTGGGGTCTGGGCCATATCTTAAAAGTACAAGGTCACGTTAGCTTCATTCATGCGTAGAGCAAAACTGACAACCTTTACAAAGCACAGAGGGCCTCAAATCCTTAAACGGGGTCAATAGTCCCAGAAGAATGCACCACTATGTTCTTCAAGTCCATTTGAGTCGGCCCAGAAAGTTCAATGGCTTTGTGAAGATGGAGTGCGTATTCTGGAAATGAGAATTGTCTGTGATTGTGTAACAGCTTAAACCGGGATTGCGTAAAGGGTCTTGCCCAAGGACACCACAAAAATAGCATAGTTTACAGACTCACATAAAACTTCTGTTGTTTGAAGCTCCACCTAGAGCAGTGGTTCTTAATGTTTTTCAGACGTGACCCCCAAAAAACATCCGTAGGCATTCGCGACCCCCAAGCACAAAATGTAGGCGACCTGCAAAGTGGTAATGTCTTATGTTTGTTTTTATTTTGAAGCCATAAGCCTGCGTACCTTCTTCTGTAGGCCAAAAATATAAATTTATGTCTATCACTGCATTCAAAGAGTGTCAAACCATGTTTGGGATGTCAATATTAAATTTCACATATTACTAGGGGACCCCCAGAAATCCTTCCGCAACCCCCATGGGGGTCCCGACCCCCAGGTTGAGAACCACTGACCTAGAGAGTAATGCTACATGTCAAGGCACACGTCAATGTAAAAATTTACATTTAGAAAAACCTTTTGTAGATTGTATTACGACAAATCAATCAGTATGGAGCTCTTGGTTTGGTTTAGACTTGTTTTGCAAGTTCAATAAACCAATCAGAAAGCTCCTTTCAGGTTCACTTCAGGACCAAAAGCCTGATTTCTTTTCCCCATCGAGCTATGCCACACAACATCACTTTGCATAGTGGCTAGTTAAGCTAATTTGCATATTTTACATATTTTATTTGCATATTTTACAACGACCTTTAATTAACACTAAAGTCTTAACCTGGATGAACGTAGACGTGTTGAACTCTGATGTGAGTTCTTGCACAGTATTCATCTGGAACTTTACTCACTGTTAAGTGTTTGGGAAAAAACGGTGACTTATAATGAACTACATCGAGCTGATTGGGTGTGCAGCCAACCTTATTTGTGCTTAACCAATCACAGCAACGAATCATAATGGCATCCAATGTCCATGTGGGACAGAACAAATCTCATACACACCCCTCTGCTCTTTCAAAAAGTGCTCTGTGTTTCTGCATACACAGTAGAAACAAGTACATCTATGGGAGCTGCCATCTTTGTTTTATTTTATTCAGGAAGCCAACCCCCCTCAACCTGCCCTGATGCAATGATTGGGCTGCTAACCCGCTGGGTCAAACTCCAAACCAATCTGGCTGCTTGAAGGTGAAATGGATGTCAAGTTTGTGAATTCACAAATATGGTGAGACAATCCATCTGCTGGATAAGATTAGGGTTATGATTAGGATTAGGTAATTCTTAAAACTTTGGGAAAGGTATACTAACTTGTGTGGTGCCAATTAACACATTTCACTGGCTTTTGTGACTATTTGTATCACAGGACATAGTTAACAATTCATTAAGCTTAGGTATAATTCTCTGCCTACATTTAAGATTAGGGTTTGAATGAGGGTTAGCAACAGAAAAAAAATCAGATTTTTTTTAGCACTAACCTTAAATAAGGGTGGGCAAATCTCAAGTGGGTGACCAGCTCGACAGAACACTGGATCGTGGCATAACTGATTGAAGAAAATAAACAATGGACCAAATTTTCCACAGAAAGGCTAAACCCATTAACTAATCAGAAAAGTTTGTAAAAAAGGCTTTTCTTTAGTAAATCTAAAACAAGTCAGTAATTCATCTTTTAAAACATCTTTAGAAGCTTGTGTTAAGTTTTGCTAATGCATCAACGTCATTAATTAAAACATATCTCAAAACCTGCTGAAGCTTTCCATCAGGCAAGAAGCGTGCCGTTGCTAATATGAATGACCTGCCAGATTGTTTGGCTGTTTCCGCCGTCAGCTGACTCCATTCAGGCCTAGTTATTGAATAAGCCAAAGCGCATAAAGTCAAGACAAACATGCCAGCTCTGAACAAATACTCCATAATGTGACCTCTAATAAGAGCGGCTGGCACACAGGGGCGTTTGATTTATGTGCTGGGCCGTCCCGTTACACAGCGCTCTGCAGGGTCTGTCTAACATTACTGTGTCTGTCCTGGTTTGTCTTTGCGAGCTGTAGTGGTGGTGAGTGTCTTGTCACAAACATTTTGAAGTGGGATAAATGATTTTGGAGACACAAACACTTACCTTTATATATACAAATGAGTGCATACCAGTGAGATTTTTATGTAATTTATAAGTCAGTGATCTCCACATTTACTGCTCATTGTGTTATCTTTAAATATTTTTTTTGTTGTTGTACAACTTTGCAAAAACAACACAGGAAGCAAAAAAGGGGAGCTTGGTTATGTAAAGCTTGTTGCTGGCGAAAACACAGATTGATGTTAACATTATGACACAGATACTTGCATGTTAAAGGCCCTTGGCCAATTTTTAAAAATTAAATAACTTAAAATTTTGCATTCGTAAAAGTGATTATCCTGTCTAGGTTTAAGGAAAAAGCATTTTGTGGACTTGTTGAGAAAAGCACTTCCAAACTTATCATAGTGAAGAATTAGGAGGCTCAAGATGCATTAGATAAGAAGATATAAATGTTGTTTGTTTATGATCCAAGACAACTTGGACCTTTATTTTGTAGTTTTACTTTTACTGCTTTTTTGTGTGCAAATTTTGGAGACATTGACTCTGATAAAACCTGGGGTAACTATTTTAGTTGTAAAATAGTAGGCTTTTGTCTATTTTACCAAAACAAATACTGTAAATCTGGCCCTTTTTGTAAAAAATAAAACCTCTGCGTTCTGTCTGAATTGTAATTGCTCCAAACATAATCTCGTTGTACTCTGTGACAATGACAATAAATCTTTCTGTTCCGTCCTGTTTTGATTTGCTCATAGACAACCAAAAGTAGCGCTCTGATTGGCTATGTTTGGGTAGTGCACTCCAGTTTCATATTTTTGAGGTTTAGTTGCAACCAAAAATGAATGTATTTGAATATTTACCATCTGTAGAAGGATTTGTGAGTGTGAGGAAGTATTTAAACAGATGTAAGCACTTACTTCTTGTATTGCAGCATAAAACAGGTATGTCACCTTTAATATCGAATCAAATAAATTAAAAGGTTTGTCTGTATACCTTGAACATGACAATGTAATTTCAACATAGTATCACAAGAAGGTGTACATTTACCACAACATATAAACAACATATTTTAAGTACCATTTTAGGCCTTTTTTTGGTACTTATGTTATGCCGTCTATTTATCACGATTAATGAAAAAGTGTAAAATGACACGAGTTTTGGTTGCAGCCACATGGGAACGTTTTCTTTTGGTGTAAGTTTAGGTATCAAGTTACTAAAATGGGTAAGTTTAGGTCTGTGGCAGGTTAAGATTAGAATCAGGATTTGGTTAATAGTCATAAATAAGAACAGCCGTGAACTCGTGCTAATCATACGCAATTTACATGTCCTGTAATGTCGTGATAAATGTACACTTTCTTGTGAGATCAGGCTTGTATTTTCCAGTAGGTGTGTGTGACCCTCTCCTCTCTGTGGGGAGGCAGTGAGTCTGTGATGGAGCAGGTCTCATTAGATTGAGTCTGAGGGAGGTGAGCTGGAGCTGCTGAGCTGGGAATTCCACAGTGGCTCCACAGACGAACACACCTCACTTCTGCAGGAGGAATGATCCAGGGCAAGAAGAGGAGGATAGAGGTTATGCAGATGTTATCATAACATCAGTGTCTATGGTGAGAAATGACTTTTGCTTCTGTTAAAGCAGGGGTGTCCAAACTTTTTTCAGAGTGGGCCGCATTTTGAAACTTATATGGTGCGGAGGGCCATATATTTCACGCCAGTGAAGTGAATTATTCCAAATATTGCAATTGACCTAATTTCAATGAACCACCACACTTTTAATAGAGCCTTAATCATTCATTTTAGGTTAAAAGGAACTAAAATTTAGTTTTTTTTCGACTATGACCAAAGAATTGCTGAAATTTGACATAAAAACTACAATTTTTGTAATTTGGGCCAATCTAGCAATAAGTCTGAGAGCCAAAGAAAATTGGTCCAAGGGCCGCATTTGGCCCCCGGGCCGCAGTTTGGACATGTCTGTGTTAAAGCTCAAAACGTATCTAAAAAGTGAACAAGCTGTTACAATTTAATACCAGTTATAATTTTAAGCAACTTACTACTTATGTTTTTTTCTCCTGTAGGCATACAACAACACCTCAGGTTATAAGCTTATTTATTATATATGTGTGTGTTGGGATAAAGTGTTTACTGACTAATTTTATCATAAAATACAACTAATTGTGTCGAGCTGTGAGAAAAAAAAAATCTCTCCCTCTCATTAGCCAACAAGCTGCACAAAAATCAAAAGAAAATTAAGTGGCAGTGGACTTTTGCAAAGATTTTATTTCTCAGCAAACCAGCAAGTAACCTCTGTCTAACAAAAGAAGCCTGATCATGGAGTATAAAATAAACACTGGACAAAAATGTTAAACCCAAAAGCTAATCAATGAAGCCAATAGAGATTGTAAAAAGACTAAGGCTAGGTGATATTGACAAAAATACAATTTTCAATAGATTTTTGGCGCATCTTGAATACAATATTTGGACAACTATGGGGGTATTCCATGAAAGTGGCTTAACAAGTCTAGGCTTATCCTAAAATCTTGAGCTGAAACTAGCTTCATCTCCAACTTAAGCCTCAAGTGGTTCCATGAAAGAAATAAGCCTGGGTCTGAACAACGCTAATTCAAGCTTGAAGATTAATCTGAGCTATGAGCGCGCTCCCGCTGAATGTGACGAGACCAGATCAATGGAGCAAAGACATCACTGAGAATGAGAGAGAAAAACACTTATTTTACATGATCTGACTGAAACACGTGAGGAGCCAAAGTGCACACAGACTACAGTTTGATTTGCATCGCAAAAGTTTTCAGTTTATACTGGTTTATTCTGATGCGGGGAGCGAGAGCAGCCCCTCCCCTCCTGTTCACTGCTGGAGAAAGACGAGGCGGAGATCCAGAGGATTTATCATCGTATTTGTGAGTAGTAGGCTTATCGTTTTCTAATGCAATGCACAGTTTTCCACTCCGCATGTGGAACTAGTCCCGCTGCGTAAAGTTGTCACAAAGTTGTAGCGTAACTCTTCACAACCAGAACTGACCAATCAGAGCAGAGCATGTGTGGGGAGAGACGAGGGAAAGACGTGATGAAGCGCTTCTGTGCGTAAAAGCAGCAGCACGACTCCACGGCTCTCACAATTTAGTCATGCTTTCATTGCTTCATCCTTTAGAGAAATAGCTGCATGTCTTTGCAAATCTTACGTAGTTTAGATGCACGTAGGAGTAGCCTACAAGTTAATTTTTCAGTTAAATATGTGGCTTTTTGTGCTGCCAATTTGACGTTTGCTCTTACAAACGCGTCTCTCCACAGCGAGAGCGGCTCAAAAAAGGATGAAAAGAAACGGTCAGAGCGGCTCTTTGGTGCCAATGCCAAGTAAATAAAAGCGAATAAAAAGTGACGTTATAAGTTGTGTTGTGACAGACAGAGAGATTTCACACAGTTGTGGAAGTGTGTGAGGATAAACATGTGATTTAAGACGTTTTTTGAGACAAAGCTAAAATAATCTTGACAGTTAGCCTGGTCCCGACCAGGTTTATGTCTGTGCACTTGTTACTGCGGCAACTCAGCGTCACCTCTGGTTAGCCGCGTTAGTGGAACGGAAATGGAGATTTCATAAGCCTAGATTGGCCAAATAAGCCAGGCTTTGGCTTTAGCTCGCTTCATGGAATACCCCCATTGAGTCAGTCCAACATAAACGTACTAAAACATCTTTACATTTGTTACCGCAATTAAATAACAATAACCTTAAATATTCCCAGTCAGTTTAAAAATAGTTGTCAAGATCTTCCTCTCCCTAAACTTGAAGAGGCAAATTGTGCTTAAAATTGGACCCAAACTCCCAGTGAGCAGAAGGCTTAAGCAACACATGGACTGCTGCAAAAAGTTTAAAATTGGTTCTGCTTTTCACATTTCTAGTAAAGAACAGAACACATTTGATACATCATCATAACAATGGTTCAGTTCAACTCCAATTCTTTATTAGTTCTTCTTTTTGTGCAGAACCGAAACACGGTCACATTCAGACATGTTTGTTTAACTCTGTTTGCAAATCAATTTCTCATGGTTTGGTATTTTTTTCCAACAAGTGCACCATGTGGTCCAACGACAACAAACTACTCCACAGTCAGCTCCTAAGTACCTCTTCCAACACAATTGTTTTATAGTCACAGCCACTTGCCAAGATCTATTTCTGAACTGGGGGCCTGAATACTAAATTTGGAAGCAGATAATGACGAAGAGCTCTGTCTGGAATGAAACTCTGAGGAGAGATACAACCCCATCTATCTCACCTCGTCTTATCTACAGTAGCTACTTCGCTGAACATACATATTTTGTTTGTCCCCTGGTCCGCCTCGCTCTTTAAAGATTATGATCTGCGGCTGATTAAAAGAGAAATGGGCCTGTCTGGGTGAACTTGTTTAGATTGGCCGTGATACTTGTATGAAAGCACTCACCATCGCTGCACACATACTCCCCTTCTCCCTGCAGAGTTGTGTCTACTCCTAGATCATTGTCGAAGTTTGTTTACATTAGATGGTGCTATTCGCTTATTCCACTATAGAACCGCTGCACAAAACACAGTAGATTACAGAGGCCCAGCGCAAATCCTTCTTTGGCATTGTGCGCTAGTTTGTGGAATGAATTACAGGCTTAATATGGTGTAACCTTTGCCTAAAAGCCTATTAATAATCTCAAAAGCAGCATGAAGCTTAGGAGGAATATGGAAAATATGATGTGGAGTAAATATTAAGGTTATTGGGGTGAAAGGAGTAAAATGGATTGTGTCATTTGTGTGCAAAGTAGTGAGAAAGATTGTGACTTGTTCTGCTGTCCAATAGGGAGTTTAATTCACTTGAAATGAGCTTGTGTGAATTGTAGTGGCTCTAATTGACCTTTCGCCGAGCCCCGCCCTCCTTAGTTACTGTTGCTACGTCCGTCAAATATGATAGAGTGCCATTGACTTCAATGACAGAAAGAAGTACTCCTGTTCGCGTTAGTGACTTTTTTAAAGCAATTTTTCCGCGATATCCTCTAGATCGAGGCAAAAGGGGTTCACTATGCAGCGGAGGAATTTATTCAAAACATTAAAATACGCAACAGAGGGGACATAACTACTATGGAGGCTAATGCTACTGGTCTCAAGCTAAATCAGAGAAACCCATGATCTTTAACATCACCTCAAATGCAACAAGCACAGCCTTGTCCTGCTCTTGCACTGCCGGGTAAGTTCGTTTTCATAAGTTAAGGTCTATTTTTCTCTATTGCAAGAATATTGTTCATTTACGAGGCTATGTTAGCGAGCTAAAGCTACTAGTGCTGGCTAAAGCTAAAGGGCTCGCTAAACGTAGCAGCTTAGAGTGTAACTTCTGCCGTTATATCCTCGTGGTGGTATAACTTCAGTCTAGTTTGTGTTCTTGCCTCTAGATCTAACAACACAGTAAGCCCATAGCTATAGTTAAACATTAGTTTTACCTTTGAGCAGACATTTGATCCACATATTTCGATGGTAGAGGAGCTGTCCCGAGCCGCCCGTACTGTTTAATCCATTGTAGGCACTACTCCAGTTGTTTTGGGCTTTAGAAATGGAAAGAACACAACTCCTCCGGTCAATATTTCGGAGTATCTGCGGTCCGGTTTACAAAACCCGTAGGCGCATCGCTTCACCGTCTTGCTTGGAGCTCAAGATTTGACGGACCATATTTACATAGCAACGGTTGCTACAATGTTTGATTGGACAAGAGCCGTTTGGGGGCGGGGCTCGGCGAAAGGTCAATTGGCCGTACGAATGAACAAATGTTTGAGAAGCAATTCCTGTGTGGAGTTTAAATATCCTGCCCTGTGTGCGGTGGATTTTATTGGGTACTCCGGTTTCTTCCATCGACAACATAAAAAAATAATAGTTGCAGGTATTGTCGAGTTCTGCTGTGCTGGATATACAGTACTTTGGTTCAACATGTGAAGATAGAGAACATGTGCAAATGGAGAAGACAAACTTTTGAGACAATAACTTGCACAATATACTGAGCAGAACAGAAAAAAGTGGTTGAGGATCTTTACTGAAAAAGATAATTTGTTCATTATTTGGTTTTAGAATAATAAATAGCCAATTATAAAGGGGGGTTTGAGGGTTCTCCCCCAAGAACTTTTCAATCTTTGCCATTTCCAGCATCATAGATTTTTTTGTTCTATTTTTTTGTATATGGATTTTTGTTGATGATGAGCCCCACTCTTTCAACCTTTCTCCTGGTTGTAACTACGTAAATTGCTTAGTTTATGCCAAAGACCTGCCTTGACCACACTTTTCATATGTTTTTTCAGCCTTTTAGTTGTGGCATTCTGTTGTGGTTGAAAATCTGTGGCTTTCCATCTTTATGAATAAAACCAAATCAAAAATAGCTGGAAAAAAGAAAAAAACACATCTTTGTGCCATTGTCTCGTTACTTACTTTGACAATAGTGATTATTACATGATGAGGGACATTTGTTCTCTGCATTTGACCCATCCTTCAATCCCTCTGGTGCATCTTCTCAGGGACAGTGACTGTTACAGTGCAGGGGTCACATCTCCAGGTCAGCATTACTCTAGTCTTGCTGGAGGATATACAGTATTTTGAGTTGCTGAGAGAACCAGAGTGCCAAGCTTTAGTTATGTAAAATTACAGTAAACATACAATGAAACACATACAGCATGGTCATATTTTGGAAAAAATACAATATGTAAAAGGGATGCCCCTGAAGTTGTTAATAGCTTATAAATGGGACCCTGAATTAGTTTTAAAATAATAATTATTATAATCATTTTATGCATTCCTATTTCTCTACTACTGCGACAACTACCATTGCAGAATAAATCCTCACATACAATTATACTCATCTTACATTCTCTCACTAATTTGCATACAAACAGTGTTAACTTCTTCTTAAATGCAATTTTACAAAAGACACTTATGGGCTGGATCAAACAAGAGCCGTCAGCTAAACGGGGTTTAAGAGTCACTGTATTTCCCCAACAAATAAGATTTTAGTTTTCTTATAAAGATGAATAAATATGGGGAAACTTGAATGTTTCTGTTTAAAACTCTCCAAAATGTTAATTTTAGGCTAAATTTGTGTGAATTTGTTGACTCAAATCAGGCACAAACAACCTGAAAATAATACTGGTTAAAATCAAGGCCATATCTTATGTCTCTGCAGCTATACCTGCAGACTTGATCCATTTTGTACCATTAGTAACATTCAGGACTCAGTGGAAGTGTACTTTATCTTCTTGAAATCCTGTAAGTTTACATTATTTTGAATAATGTCATTTCAAATCAGGGTTTGTGACTTACCTCTGCTGCAGGAGAAACATTTGAGCTGCATTTGCTCAATAAAGAACCATTGTTCACAGTAATCACTCTTTCTTTTTTCCACACAAATGTTCGACTGTAAAAATGTCAGATGAAGTTAGGCCAAAATCGTGTTGTTGTTGTAAGTTAGGACCAATGTTTTCCCTGGGGTTTTAGGAGGAGAGTTCAAACTGGCCGCTGCGGTTCAGAAAATGCACCTTGTTGATAAAAAGCCTACAAAGTTTGGAGGGTTTGTGTTCCCATGGGAGCGCACAGGGCACGGCGGGATACAGCCTTTCTCCGGACACATGGAACAGATTAGCGGCAGCCTCGTAAACGTGCAAATGTGCTGTTTTCATTCACACTGAGCGCTTGGCTTCTTGTAAGGGAGCTCTAGGATTTTCAGGTGCAAGGTATATGTTTTTACGTCAATGCAATATGAATAATTTTTTTTCCAGTAATATTTACACTGGAAACAAATGCTATAACTTAATCTGGGGACACCTAATACTGTTGTATATTGATAAACTTTGTCATCTCCACCAACATGCATATTGTAAATACTGTAAATGTACTGTTCAGACATTCAGACAGTACCTTAGATCACTGGGTACTGTCTGAATGCAATATTTTATTCAGCCCAAGCAGCACTCTGATTGGTTGTGCTTCAGTAGTTCATTCGAGTTTCACTTTGCTGTCTGTAAAAATATATTCTTTCAAGTCATAATCACAAAACTGAATAAATATGGGGTTCAACCATGTATTAAACAGCCCAGTCTCTGAAGAAAACACAGATAGACAACCAAATGTCAAAAACGTATAGTGAGCACATTTTCACGACTTTTTTTTTTTTTTTTTTTTTTTTACGTAAGTATGTTACATAAAGCCAAAACGTAGCCATGTGGTTTCAACAAAAATGTGTGGTTATTTTTACGTTTTGGCTTTTCGTAGCATATTTACACAAAAAAGGCGTGGAACAATTGAATTGGGTGTGGGGCCTAGCTTATTTGTGCTTAGCCAATCACAGCAACAACTCGTAATGGTGTATCCAATGTCCGCGTGGGACATGTACGTGCAACAAGTACGTGTCACACATACTTCTCTTCTTTCAAAAAGAAATTACTCCGTATTTGTGCTAAAAGCGCATCAAAAACAGCAAACCACCTTTTGAGCAGCCATCTTTGTTTAGCTTGATTTAGAATCAGCGGTAGCACCGGGGCGCTAACAGCCCATGTTAGCTCGCCCTGCTACAATGTGATTGGGCTTCAAAACCACACTGCTGTGATATGAGTGGGTCGAAACACTGTCGTTTTGGACTCAAACCAATCGAGCGGCTGGAAGGGCAGATGGTTTATCTCGTATTTGTGAATTCACAAATATCATGAGATAAACCATCTGGCTGGCCAGGTTACAAATGATGTAGATCACTTTAGTCATCTTTTAAGACAATATGAATATATTGATATGAATGTATATGTTCTGGAATCCAATCGAAATGAAGTCTGTCTTTAAGAAAAACATGAAAGTTTTTTTTTTTTTTTTTTTGCATTTTTCCTTCTTCGAGTTATTGTGATTGATTCTATGATGCTAAATTCTAATATTGCAAATCTTATAAATATATGTATCTGTGATGTAGCAGTTTTCAGGTTCTTTCCTGCCAACATGACAGATTACCATGGTTAGGGTTGTTTATTTTTACCTTTAGCTAATTATACAACTCATCATATTCTCTTTGTGTCAGCCTGGAAGGGCATCTGACCTTAAACCTACATGTTAATTCAACCTTCCAGTCACGGCTTATTATAAATGGGCTGATAATTTGCTGAAAAAGTATTTATTGGCATACCAGGTTTAGATTTATATGATGGAAACCCGTCACATCTGTCACCAATCTGAACAGTTTATTTGAGTACAACCTAAAGGTATCTGCAATAAAACTATTTACTTTTTGACTTGTTTGGTTCACACTGAAGAACTGCAGCTCTAGTTTAGTCTTGTGTCTGAATCTGTGGCAGGTCGTGTGTGAGAATCAGAACTTTACAGCTCTTTAAGACCGCGCACTAAAACTTAACCCGACCTGTTAAACCTTCTTCACGTAATAAAAGACTCGTTGATGAAATTCGACTTGGCGCTTTCACAGGATTCACAGATCTCACTGAGGTTTGGTAGCTGCTGAAACTGCTGTGGTTTCTAATTCATTTTGGCTCCGCATAAACATCCTGCTGCTGCTCCCTCACCGCCTTGTTTATGGGGCGAGCGAGCGTCTTCAAACAGGCCACACAGGAGGTCGCAGCAGAGCGGCCGTGACGATAGGAAAAATATCAGATCATTCACACCACTCGCCACGTCGTCAGGATCAAATGAAGGTTTCAGGTTGGAAAATTTGAAAGTCATTCTTTATAGCTTTTTAATTTTGCTGTGGCCATTCCTTAATTGAAGTGTTATTAATCCTGACAACAAAAAGCTTACCTTATGCTCACACTGCCTCCAGTCCAGATCCTGGTCCGGTTACGTCTAGGTGCAGTAGCCACTCACCCTGAGACTGGAGTATGCAAGCATATGAACTCTGCCGACCACAAGTTCACAGGAGTTCACGCGATCACAGAGCGCATAAAAAGAAAATACTGGTAAAAGAAGAAGACTTGTGTGGAATTTTAGGCTTATTTCACATCAGTTCATTTCCTGTTGGATTTTTCGTCACATAGTGGATAAGTTATTTACATCCTGTACGTTACGTATATGTCTATAATTTTGATATTATTTGTCCTATTACTAGTAGCGCAACGATTTTGTTTGAAAACCATCTGATGCACTTCACTGGCACTCACTTGGTTTCCTGTTTGTTGTGTCTTGTTTTCACAACTTCACCAAAAAGTTTTTTCCAATGGAAAAGATCTGGACGACTGCAGCATATCCACGTGGCTCACCGGACCGGATGAATTGATGTGTGAGAGCCTCTCACTACTTCTAGAAACAGAAAGCCCCTGGACGCCGGACCGGAGTATGGTGTTGCTGGTAAAAGACCATGGGCTTCAGTATACATTTGTGCAACTTAATATGAAATGCCAAAGTACTGTATTTGTATCCTGGAACATGTTTAAGGGAAACATGTACCTCATACATGAAGTGTATCAAAGCGTACTGTACAAGCAAAGTTCACTGAAACTATTTTAGTAGGTTTTATTGGAAAGTGCATGTTAAAATGGAGAGAGACATTCAGCAAAATGCTAAAGAAACTTATCTAATGTGTTGCACCAAGAAAGAAACAAGGGGACATTTCCAGTTTCTTGCCATCCTGACATAATTTTACTGTAAAGTCCAAAGTATTATCAACCAAATCAGCATATCTTGTTCTTTGTGGGTTTTATGACTTCCTTTCAGAATCTGGTCAGTGGTTTATTGACACATAACAACAATAAGAAACAATGATGGTGCTTCCTGTGTTTGTCCGAGCTGCTAATCCCAGGGAAACGTGTGGAAAGTCTCTCTGCATCGATCGCTCTGATGGGAAGTGATAGAGCCAGAGCGAGGAAACGTCTTTGAGCTTTTATCCAGTTCCTGTTCAGTAATTTCATGCACTTTCAACAAACATACGACCAACGTTACATCTGTTCAGCAGAAGTGTTCAGTGACCTCTACGTGACCTCTGTTTGACCCTGGGTTCAAAGGTGAAAAGGTCTGGATGGCAGTTGGACCAAAACATACATGGCTTCACTTTAAGTCTAAACATGTTCTGTTTAGTTTGTCTAGAACAGAGCCTTGGCCTGTTTTAATGTGGCCTCTGCAAGTTTTAGTTTATACATTTTTTATTTTGTAATTGTCTCAGTATTGTGTACTGTGTCTTTTATTAAAAAAAAAACAACAACAACAACAACATGAAAATAAATACTGTAATTTCTGCCCTATTGAGCGCACCTGAATATAAGCCGCACCCGCTAGATTTAAGTAAGAAAATTGATAAAGTACATATATAAGCCGCACTTGTTATTAGTAAGTTTGCTGCATTGCCTGATAGGCCGCATAGTTCAAAGCTCATGAAAAAAGTAGCATCTTATAATCCAGAAATTACGGTACGTGATAGGATAAATAGCCTATTATACAAAAGAACACTGACTATTCCAAGGGTCTCAGTTATCAGAAGCCCTATCGTGTTTTTTCCAACTCTTTAGTAATAAACTAGAACATGTGTAGATCAGCAATTTACCTTTTGTTCACTGTAAAACCCCAAAAATGGCTTAAAAATAGAAACAGCAGTGAGTTCCTGTTTAAAACTGCAGAAGCACTAAGCCCCGCCTCTTCACTTTAAAATGAAACTGTAACAAGCAACAGATTTTAAATGACACATTTTTATTGTTGGAAAGTGACTATGGGACAGTTTTAAACCACACAGGCTTTGCTTTGAGTTTTAATATGTTGAATTATAACAAGTAAATACAGACAAGTGGCCAAGGTGAAGAACAGGAAGTGTTTGAACACTCGAGCAAGAGCTGTAGAAGAATACAAGATTATTCAAACAAACATGAATCAATGCAAATATAACTTTGAGTAAACTAATGATAAAGGAATGTAGTTATAACAAGGTTCAAATCATTGAATGATTGATTTTACATTATAGGCCTTCTTTAAACATGTTTAATTGACTTTCATTTAATCAGAAGTCCCACTGAGATTCAGAGACTTTTGGGGAGTCCTCAGAAGAGTGACTTTTTAGACATGTTTTTAGTGGTAGATAAAACCAGAGCACCTGGAGGAAAACTACATAATAAGGCAGAACATGCAAACTAGAAAGGCTACAGATAGGCTGGAGCGTTATTCTCTGTGCCACTGTGCCGCATTTCTATTTACAAAAATTTTACGCCAATTTCCACATTTGTCATTTGCAAAAAGACAAATTGACAAAGAAAATCTAAACAAATCTCAACGTTGTGCTTCTAAAGTTTCAGAGATGAGGCAGGAAGAGATTTGTGTGAGAGATGAGGAAAAATCAAGTTTTTTAATTGTGATTTTGTATTGTATATTACTAACTACAGTGAAAAAAGAGGTTCAGTTATTGCACACATGATCATTTGGATATTTCAAGCTACATAGTCCCTTTTTAAGGACATAAATACCATACATTCTTAGCATACCCTTCTGAAATGTCTAGAAGGAGTCTTCATGTGTTTCAGGTTAGTGTTGATGTGTTTTTGCTAATACGCTGAGGGGCAGAGGTGGGACCAAGTCATTGTTTTGCAACTTTCAAGTAAATCTCAAATCCAAAGTCCCAAGTCAGGGCCCCACAAGTTGAGTTCAAGTCTTCACATATATCGAATTACAGAATACAGCCTGTATTTTTACAATGTCATTGATTTTATAAATTGTTATAATATTTTAACTAAAATACATGTCTGGTCACAAAAAAGAAGTGTGAAGGGACATCAAGTCACCTCAAGTCTCAGAGCTCCAAGCCTAAACAAGTCAAGCTTCAAATCATCAAAATAGTGGTGCAGTTGCTGAATGGTATCAAGATTAAAGAACATGGTGCTTTGGGTCTCTACATTTTTTAAAATTATCACAGACAACATTGTACACATTTAACATGGAATCATGACATGAATATTTAAAGTGAACAAAAATGACATGATGCAGGTCTAATATTTTAAGAGATTTGGTCCAAAGGCAAAAGCCGAGCCAAAACACAGCTGAAACTCATCTGTTTTGGAGCTGGCTGCAGCAACAACACCAGGCTGAAGTGGATAATCAGAAGAACATGGCAGGTCACAGGAGCTGTTATGGCTCCTGAAGCAGCAGCAGTAAAAAGCAAAGACAAATAAATGAAAGATAGAAACCCAAGAGGAGAGGATTTAGAGCAAAGACAGTGTTATAAACCTGGACAAATAAGAGCTAATAAGAAACATACCACTGTGAAGAATAATCAGTGGTCTTTTACAGTTATTTTCAAATTATTAGATTTACAAGTTAAACGGGTGCACAAACAATGTAAATTCAGACTAAACAGGTGCAAACATTACACTAAAGATGACTTTTCTTAACTTTATCTTTTCCCGATGACAGACAGACTGATGTGTACCGTCTGAATTAAATAATTGAATATTTTTCTTTTTCATAAAGCAGAATGCAGCACTCTTGGGTGGTCCACTTAGTTTCACATTCCTGTAAAAAGATGTTCTTAAGCTTTAACTGCAGCCAAAATGAAAGCATTGATATTAACATAATAATTTGTCAAACTGAGGAAGCAATTGGACAGATTTAAATACCCAAGTCAAGTCCAAGACTTCTGCTTTTGGTTTCTTTTTTTTTTTTTTTCTCAAGTCAAACTACCAAATAAATCTTGTATTTCTGCAATTTCATTGATTTTGATGAATGATCCAATTTAAAACAAAATTGTGGTCACACAATTAAGTGAGAAGAGACATGTTTCAGTTTGTAAATGTAAAATTACAAACTGAATGTATTTTTTGAGGAGAAGCATCAAATTGTCTCAAGTCAGTTTATCAGTCCAGTTTATCAAGGCAAGTCTCAATTCATCAAAATAGTGACTCAATCCTGATTCAGGTCCAAGTCATGATGATGCTTGCAAGTCCACACTTCTGGTAAATAGTCTACTTTACGAAAATGAGCTTAAAATTATGAAAATTTGTTCAAAAATGTTCAAAAATATCAAAGTCTAATTTTTCTGAAGTAATTGTCCAACCACAGTAAGCCAGACTACATGCCTTGGTTTATTTATTTTTGATTGCTGTAAAAATAACAACAAAATACAAATTTTCTAGTTTTGTTCACCACATAATTCATTTACTACAGAAATTTTAACTCTCCTCCCAAAATGTCTAGAAGGGGTCTATAGAAGGAGTTTTATAAATGTCATTTTGCTAATACACTGAGCCAGATTTATCAAGCATTTGCTCATGTGCAAAACAGGTTAGTGGGAGCAAAAACTTGGCGTAGCTGAATTGAGGAAGTAATTGGACAGATTTAAATACCTACTTCCTGTTTTGCTGCGAAAATTTTGATATTCCAGCTTTAATTTGCAGTAGTTTTGATAGACAAGCTAAAATAAAATCTGTTTTAATAAATTACATTGAAACCTTGCTGTTTTTATGTGTCCTTTGCAGTTAAAATAATATCGTTTGAGTAAAGTTTTTGTTGTAATATGAAAAGTGGAAGAATCTAGTCACTAATTGAAATCACCAGACTGAAAATTTGCAAAATGATCTTTCAGATATTTCATGCCAAAACACATTATTAATAAGAGAAAACGTTCTCTTCTTCACATCTGGTCTCATGACATCACCATGATCATCTCTCCCGACGTTAACCTCTTTTGTTTTGGCTTCACATAATCCTGTCTGTTTGAATGACTCAAACTTAATCTGCTTTTACACCACAAACCCAGTATGTTTAACTCAAAAATGTGTGAAAATGATGTCGGCCGGACCACCCTCACTGAACTCGCTCTCCAAACAAGGCAATGTCCAGCACCGTCTAAACCAGAGTCTGTTAAGGGCTTCTGGGGACAAATTTTGTGCACAGCAAGAAAATAATTAAATAAAAATAACTTGACATGAACACATTAAGAGTGTTTAAGATTTTGTTTTGATTAAGGTCTAGTTTAGATGATTATTAAACTCATTTAATTCAACATACAGGTGTTATTAAGATACTAGTGCAATACAATTAAACCAACATGTATTTAAAATGACATACAAGTTACCTGAACAAATCAAAATCTGGGTGAAAGAGAAAACAAAAACAGAAAATAATGTGGTAATTGGGATATTTCCAAACTGTAAGAATGAAGTATATCTTTCTCATTCCAGGCTCTCAAAAATCCTTTGCACATTGTATAAAAGTCCACAGCTGTAGAGCAGCAGTGGATTGTTTTGTACAGACGATATATTCAAAAAATCATCAGTGCTCACTGTTTTCCAGGTTTGTTCTCAATAAGAAGTCTTATATTTACCAGTAGACTATAGAGTCTTGGGTGCTGTTTTAACTTTATCAGGTTTTAGAGTCGTTTACCGGCTTGTTATTACCATAGCTATGCTCTCTCTAGTCATTATAAAAACTCATTGGGTCATCCCAAAAGTCAGAGGCTGTGTCCGAATGTCCACACTCGTTCCCTATCCACTCAGTTACTATATAGTCCTGCCCTGTTCAGTGGACTGGTCATTGCACTCATTCATTTGGTCTTTCAGACACGGAGCGCACTATTTTCAGTTGACGTGGGTCATGTGATTCTCCCCCTTGAGTTAAAGTAACGGTCGGCAAAAAAGTCCGATAAAAATTAACTTCTGTAATAAATACTGACCAAGTCCCTCTGACACGCACATATTTATGGACTACTAATCCAAACTTGGACAGTACATTTAACCGCAAACGGACTGGATAATTCCTCTACAGCCCAAACTAAGGTTAGCAGCTAATGTTAGCATCTTTACGGCTAATGGCTTTCAGTTACGAGTGTTTTGTTTATTTTCCGGTTCAACAGTGAGTTTAAGCGGCTCCTTATCATCTTTACTTCTGTCGTGTTGTTTACAGTTAAAGACCTGATGCTGTCCGTGTTATTTTTCCAATTATCGCAATGAATTTTGTCTATTGACCGTTCTAGTGATCATTCATGCTCACAACTTTTCCAGATGCATTGTGGGAAATTTTGAGTGCACTACTTTTTGACGTGCTGGACGTTCGGACACCACTACAAAATGGCATGACCCCTGAATAGTTAACTATATACAGAAATTTCGATACTATTAAGAATGTAAGCCGCACCAACTAGAGTTAAATAAGAATAACGATAAAGAATATATAGGCCGCAGAGTTCAAAGTTTGTGGAAAAAGTAGTGGCTTATATTCCAGAAATTATGGTAGTAGGGCGCACATTCAGACACAGCCAGAGTCTTATTTTTTTAAAATAATAAAGGATGTGGGCAGGGATAGTGGAAGGTGAAAACAGGAATATTCTGAGCACTCTCGAGTATGCTAAATGATTTGAGACAATCAAAAGCAACTTTGAGAAAATAAATGATGAGGAAACAACAAGATTAAAAACTCACTGCAGTTGGTTTTGTACGGTAGCCTATGTTTCCTTTTTACTTCTAAACTTATATTGTCTCTGTCTCTGTTTGAGTCTTCCCCGGACCTCAGCGCTGCACTGTTCTCCACTTTAATGAAACTCTGGGCAAAGAAAGCAGAAAGCCCGGGCCACAGAAAGCACGTCTTTGTGACATGGTTGTTATTTTGTCGGAGTGAACCGCGTCCCCACTCTGAGTCTGAAGTCACAGGTAAAGGCTAAAGCTACAAAAGTGGAAATCTCACCCAAAGCAAACACAACACTAAGTCTTAATTCACTGCAACTTGGAATTTTCTAAAAGACGTTCATTGTCTGAGCTGAAGAAATAAGTGAGTCCCATAAGCCATGTTTGGTTGAAAGAGATACAGCCGTTTAAACACAGCTGATTGAAACATATATTGAGCGAGGTGAAGACAGAAAACTGAAGCCATTTCTTATTCATCAGTCTCGATGTGTGGGTTTGTGGTCGATGTGTTGATTGACAGACCCTGATGTTGAACTTCGACTGGGGAATTCTGGTTTAGCCTCACTCGACAGTATCACGTCTATTCTGAGTAAGTGTGGCGTTTTAAAGTGATAAAGTGTACACAAAACAATGTCCAATGTTTTCATAAAGTGGTTCAAATGTTCCAATATAATATGGTTTAGCACATACACACACTGCTTCACTTTCTGTTTCCTCTCCATCCTTTTAAAACACATGGGCATTGTGCAAAAATATAATCTTGTATATTTCAAAAAGACGAAAGTCTTTCAGTACACATCTTCTCAAAACATACCTTTTTAAACAGGCCTAAGGCAAGCTCCTTTAAAATTAAGATAGGTGTTTTAGTATAAAACACAGAGGTGTTCCTCAGAAGCTGAAAAGTAAAGAAAAAGTATTGTTAATACATCAATGTTGTTAACTTAAGAAAGCTCATAAATCTTATACAGGAGTGGCGCTGTAATCCCTCATTCATTTGAAAGTGAGCCATAGTAGAAAGGCTTCAAAGTTGTCATCTGGGCAGCGTTTTTTAAAGATCGAGGTTCAACTCTCATTTAAAAGTCATTTTCAATCGAATGGAAATGACATGAGAACTTGGCTGTATTTCTACTTAACTGAGTTTTGGCTCTGCCCCTGAGGATGGGCTGCACCTTAAGTTTGTCGTTGCGTGTAGGGTTAGGGTTAGGGTATAATCCCACCAATTCTGGGTTCACCAAAGGAAGTCAGAGAATTGGTGTTGATGTAAATGCTGGTCATGTTTACACTGTGTCATAGGAAGATACTAAAAAGATGATTGACTTTACAATACATATTACAATATCGTGACAGTGTTCATCTGACAAAACAATACTGATGACAACATTTACAATAGGACCTATGACAGAAGTTTATGTACTGTGTGCTACCTTAAAAGTCTATAAATCATGGTCTGTGGCTTGGCTTGGCTTGGCTGATTCTGCTATAAAATTGAATAAAAGAAAGCCCATTATGTTTTTGTGAGACTTTCGACTACTGTATTACAATATTTTGGTTATAGATCTTAGCAATAAATTTTGCCAAATCACCAAAGTGCAAATTCAATGAGGCTAAGTTGAACAAACAGCCTGATTCTTTGCTTAAAATGTCCAAAATACACAGAGAAATGACTGTACTTTTACAGTTGGACTCCCACAACTTTCATTAACATCATAAGTCACCTAAAACAGTGGCCCTCACAGTGTACCCTCTCCTCCTCCTCCTGTTCCCCTCGTCAGAGTATCATTTCAACTTATCATTTCATTTCGTAGAAGAACATGAGCTCATCCCAGGAGCTTAAAGACGTTCCAGATTTAGCCAGCGTTGGAATTTCCCATTAAAGGTGTTTTGTGCGTTGCTTCATTGCTCCGGTCTCGATGTGAACCCTCCACTTTTCCCTTTTTCTCGCCTCCGCCTAAACGGTGAGAGCAGAGGTGCGCTGCCCACACGTCCCGGGACAAAGCAGGCCATTCATAAAGAGGAACTCAGCTGTACGCCCACGGTCCTGACAGAGTATAAGCAGGATTTAAGCAAAAGAAGGAAAACATGAACAGTGCACAGTGAATGGTGCCCACAGGTTTAACACTGGGCTCTGTGCTGGAGTCATGTGCCAGGGCGACTCTGTTTTTACACTAAAGCAGGAGGGTTTGTGAGTGGAGAAAGGTTAACCTGTATTTTGTTGAAAATTCTAAGTGTTTTGGGTGTAGTTTCCCCATTGACCAAAAATATGTGCTTAGCTATTTCCCCAAAGAGCTATACGCCAAGAGACATTGAAGGAGGGATCAAATGAGGACACAATCTCAAGTGAAAAAACAATTTGGAAGCAAACCTAATAATTGTAAGTATAGTTCTTTGTCCTGGTTCTTGCGTTCACTTGCTTTAACTAACACCTAACTCTTTCCCTGCCAGTGATGAAAATATCCATCATTGCGAGGCCAACCGTAGCCTGCCAATGACGTCTATTTCACTCATATTTCTTTTATTATATGCTGCGATACAGTGCTCTCCGATGCACGTGATGACGATGTGCATTGTCAAAAACATAATGCAGTTTCATAGATTCACCAGCAGAGGGGTGTGTTTTATGAGCACAAGAACGCAGAGGAAATTGCAAGACCAGAAAATACACGCTCTCTTTTGTTGACACAATGGAGCGCATTCGTGATCAGCTGCTTCTAAATGGGCTACAGGCAAAACATCTTGGTCTTAATACATTGTTGAGTAAGTTAGAGCAGATAATTAATCTTTAAAATGAAGAAAATCTTGATTCTATGGGACTAGGACTCACAGGTCTCATTTGATGTGCTTAAAATGAACAAAAAGTCATGGCAGTAAAAGAATTAAATGCGCTTTAGTGCATATTTGGGGTGTCTGGAAGTGCAAAAAAAGTTGAAATCAATCACTGAAGTAACTCCAAAAAAATATTTAGATCAATTTTACACCACATTTCTCAGCCCGTTCGAATATCTGTTGATGTGTGACGTTTTTTCAGACGAGATGGGAACGGACTTCCGACAGAACACTTTCCAGGCCGCCTGTTGTTTTTCACTCAAATGGAATTTGTAGTCCAAACGCAAGGATGTAAAAAGTGCAAGTGGACAAGTCTAAACTTTTTTATTTTAGTTGTGTTAAGCAGCAGAAGAAGTCACAATATGAACCTCATTCACCAGAAACACTGAGAAATGCAAGTTTATTTTTTTCTTGAAGAGTCACATGGTCTTGGTGGTGACGTGTTGATCAGATACTTTCTGGAGGTGTGGTCAGCCTGATCGACGGGCTGTCCTCTGGTGGTCTCAGGAAAAGGGTGTCTCAGGTGTGGAAAATGAGTAACATCCCGTCGTGTTTGATGCTGTTGGTGCCCCGCTTCCCAATCTCAATGGCATCGTTTATGCTGTTTTCAGAGCCACGACTGACTCAAGCCTCATCCCAATCCATAATGTGATTGTACATTGCTGAACTGAATATTGTTTGAATATGTTTTCTTATTTTTGTAATGTGAAAAGAAATTGAGAAATCATCTGGATGAAAATGTGTAAAATTTCTTTGAGAAATGAGTAAAGTAGATGGTTTTCAATAGGAAAACCATTATGCACTATTAAACCTTATGAACGCAACTTATTGCTAATAATGGGAAGAAACTGGTCAACGCATTTCAACCTTTATGTGCTTGATACTGAACCTTATCTTTCTGATAATAGCAGTATATTGCGTTTATAGAGAGATTATTAGTGTATCTACACAGGCGATACACGCACACCCTGACAACAGAACCAGCGCTGTTGTCAGCAAGAGTTTATCACTGTGCGAAAACAAAGGTTATGTTGCTAAATCAACATTTGTGAATGAAATCAACCTTACGACCCTTAAATCTTACATTCAGGTGAGTGA
This sequence comes from Mugilogobius chulae, assembly GCA_038363315.1. NCBI lineage: Eukaryota > Metazoa > Chordata > Actinopteri > Gobiiformes > Gobiidae > Mugilogobius > Mugilogobius chulae. The sequence goes on along the minus strand of CM076405.1, from coordinate 26,867,563 downwards.
AAAACACTGTCTCAAGCTCCAGGAGACAGACGTTCATCAGACCGGTTCAGACCTGATCAAAACAACTAGTTCTCGTCCCGTTTTGTTGTTTTAATCAAATAAGTTTCCACAGTAGAGCAGAAAGTTGCATTGACCAAAAATCCCTTTGTAGGTTTGCTTTTTTACTGCTAATGTCAAGACTATATATTTTCTTGGAGCATATTTTTCTTGCCCAGACTTTACTTAGTTGTAAACCTGATTGACAGAGCAGCTTTGAAAGGCTACAATAGTGAAAGAAGTCAGAAGAATATATATCATTAAATTGTGTTGTTTTGTGATGTGTATCTGCACTTACTCTATAATCAGTAAATCTTGCTCCTGGCTCTTGAGCTGTCTGTTCCTCTCTCTGCTCCATCTGTTCTGAAGGTTATACATTAACATACTGCTGCTTATAAGAAACTCCTCCTCAAATAAACACTAAGAGAGAAGAGTTTGACATATTTGAGCTTGAACCTGACTCACAATGGCCCAGAGTGGATCTGTCTTTGGTATTCCTCTTTACGTGTGCCAGGAGCTCCTCAGTGTGTGGGACGTCCGGCCTTGACCCTCGTTAGACATTTGAGAACCCGACGAATCTCTTCAAACACCATGACATCATCAACAACAAATGCTTCACTGCCTCTAAGTGCAATTCAGTTTGTCCCTTTCCAAGTATTCAGGCGATACATTACAGAATAATAAAGAATCTTACGTTGGAGTGCATTTATGTTTACTCACTCACACAAATGTAACGTAATGTTGAAGTGTTTCATGTCTTATTGTTTGTTTTTTTTAGAAATAAGGAACAGTGCAAAATGGCCAAACATTTTGGGTTAGGTTAATTTTTCTTCAATCATTCAGTCAAATCTTAAACATGACTCTATACAAGACATTCTTAAGCTGTGTAACACTTGAAAGCCAAGCCCTGTTTAACCCACAAAACCATACCATGTGTCTCTTTTCTACCGTCAAGAAGAAACAAGATAAACACAGAAGCAATACTTACAGGACAGCTGAGTTGGAATTGCAAGAATCGATTTACGGGTAATTTAATGTGTTTGTGGTGCAGCCAAAACTAAAATAAATAAATAAAATAAAAGGATGGATGGATGGAGCCAAATGTAAATGTATAGGTTGATTTTGTTGACATATTGGATGCTAAAGATTTAAAGAGAAAATGTTTAATCATATGTGATATTTCTTCATTTATTTATGTATTTTGAGAAAACCAGATCTGACTGAAAATTGGACTCATAAATTGATTGTTGACGTATTTTTAGACTTGTTAGACACCAGGTAAAAAAAATGCAATTGAACAAGAAAATAATTTTAAAATAAACTCTAAAATCTAAAATGAAAAAAAATCTTTATTGTGAAGTTTAGTGTGTGTAGGAACTACTTCAGCGGCCGTTCTTGCTGTTCCAGAATAAAATACATTTTAAGAAAACGTCTTTTTAACATTCTATGGATGAAGTAGATTCAATTAAATACATCTTTCAGGTAATTTTATAAAATGTTTAGTATGGAACATCTTATATTCTGAGAGAAGACCAAACACAGAAGCAACTGACCAAAGAATGTAAAGAAAATTGTTTTACCTTTTGTGTCTTGTTGGTTTTCTGATTTGATCTCTGTGCATGAACAGTCTGCAGATCTATGGCTGGAGTCAGCACCTCCCTGTAAAGTTACTGTTATGGTAAAACATTCCTGTGACATGACCTTAAATGTTTTATAACTTCATTTGATTCGTGGGGACTCCCTTTTCTGCCAGCAGCAGCAGCAGCAGCAGCAGCAGCAGCAGCAGCAGCAGCAGCAGTAGTTTAAGGAGCAGGGAGTGAATGGAGCGCTGCCAAGGCCAAAATAATGTATGTGTGGAGTTTACGATGTGTGCTCACTGAGGTCCTGTATGGGCTTTAACTTCTGTTTGCCTTTGTGTGTGCACCTTATTGCAACATTTTACAAAGAGGAAATTAAAGCTGTAGCTAACTGACGATAGATAAACTTAAAACTGGTGTATATCAGGCATGTCCAAACTGCAGCCCAGGGGCCAAATGTGTCCCTTGGTTCAATTGTTTTTTGGCATTCAGGCTTCCTTCTAAATTTTATATAAAAAGTATAGTTTTTAATGTCAAATTTGAGCAATTCTTGTATCATAATTTAAATAACAAGCTGATGTTATGCAATGCTTAAAGCCTTATTAAAAGTGTGGGTGTTCGTTTAAATTAGGTCAAATGCCAAATTTTGAATGATTCACTCCACAGCCCTGTTTTTTGGCCCTCCGCTCAATATAAGGTTCAAAATTCACACGAGTTGCATCATCAAACTAAAGTGGTTCTTTGAGGCATGAAGGGTCTCCACAGGGTGCCCCACTTGCACCCTTCAACTTTGTGAAAATACTGCAGGCTAATCTTCGGTCTGGTTTTTGATTCATATAGAGACGTGGAGAAAAAATTCTTCTTGCGTTGCATCATGTCATCAACTGCTTCTCCAAATTGTAAAAAGCGTAGAAAAAAAATATATCTTTATCTATGTCTTTTATATATATCTTTTCTAAAACTGGAGCTGTGCAGATAAACGTTAACGCAGCTCTGAAAGGTAATTTCTCACGATGGTTTTGAGTTCCCAGACTCAATAAAACTGACTGGACTAGTCACAAGGTTTAAAGTCATCTCTGTGGTGGACCAATCACAACACAGCAGCAGAGCAATCACAGTGCAGCTTTGTGGTTTGGGCACAAGGCAAAAACGGAGCATTCTAGATGACAGCAATGACAGAAAAACAGACTTTTGGGCTTTTGAAAAACAGGTGCTTTGTGCATTTGATGGGAAAGTTATTGTTGCTTCTCTAACAGATTTGACAAAAAAACTCATTTTCTGACTTCTTTGTGTGTTGAGATACTTCAATCAGCTGCAAATGCTTTTAATGAAGATCTGGCTTTTCCAAATGGCTTTTAATGAGTCTTTCAACATTGACAATGTGTAGAAATGTATTTGTATAATCTCTTTTTCAAGGGAGTCCTGGCCAAGACAGCAGCATTACAGTTATATTTACAATACACACATTCTGACATATCACAAAAAGTTTTACTAAAAGCAGTTACTTACCATAAATTCAGTTTCTTGACCTTTTAGGGTAGATTTAAAATGAAAAGGGTATTGAAATGAGACTTTACCAGTCTCTAGAGGCATTTGGGGCAGAAAGCAACATTAAGTCTTGAGATCGCAAAGAAGAATGAATAAATAAAAATACTCAGTACAGAAATCTGTTCCCAAAATATTTGTACTTTGATGGTATATCTTGGAGAAGAGAGTAAAAAATACAAGGCAGTGTCACAAAAAATGAATGTTTGCCGAGACTGAATTTATGAACATTTTGAAGCTCCTTACCAAGTCTACATTGTTTTTGTTGGAAAAAAAAACAACATAAAGATTACTTCAAACTATCATCAAAATTTAGGGCTACCAAAACCTACATTTTGAGAAAAAGTCAACCTTACTGTAGGTTGATGATTATGTGAATGTGATTACAGTGAACAGTCCCCATCTCTTCTCCTAATGACCGGTGTTTCTATGGCAACTGGTGGTCAATGCTCCTCTGTTGGGACAGGAAGAGAATCCACTCACCTGTTTGTCTGACCTCGCTCTGCGTAATCAGTCGTGCATAAGATACAGTCGCAGTGTTTGCTCAGGAAGTCAATCTGAGACCAGTGATTATTAAATGTCTCTCACTTCAGACCTGCTGGAGTCTGGGTCCTCTCCTGACTCTGACTGTTCTTAAACTATTCAGAGGAGCACTAAAGGTGTCTGAGAAGGGTCCTGCTGAAGTTCACAAAAGTGTCTCCAACTGAGGGACTGCTCGGTGTGTCTTCTTCTGTTTGGCTAAAATACTTTTTCATCCTGATCATTTTGACTTTTGTTTTAGTTTTAATAAATATATAGCCTACTGAGGGTTTTGTTCACTGGTTGATACAGTTCTTCTCACATCAAATCATTCTTATATGTGTGAACATGTTCTCTTTGTTCACTGTGTGCAGCTGTTACAAACTACGTGCTTTTAGCTGTGATCAGAACACAGGAATACTGCATTTCCAGCAGCAGTTGGAGGCTTTGTGATCCTTGTGTCTTGGACAAATCTGACATCTTTTTCTCTTCTGTTGGCCCTGTGAGCTTCTCTCATGTGTGTGGATTGTGGATTTTGTCAGTCCACACCTTCCCATTGCTAAAGTGATGTAGATTGGTGGGCTTGGGTTACTTTTCAGTGAACTTTACATGTGAACAGTCACAAACTCCTTTGACAGCTCTGTGAGAAAGCGTCGTCGTGCGTTGGTGATGCCTTACATGTGTGATGTTGAGTAAAAATGACCTCCTGACTGCTTCATCAGATGTGGAAGTGCCACAGTAAATGTAAACCCACAGGTACAACAAATAAGAAACAAAAGTTCCCAGGGTTTAGACTTGAGATTCCATAGGAAATTGTTGGGGTCATTTTTGACCCCACTTATGGGTAGTGATACAAAAGATAAAATTTCTTAAAAAGTATATATACCATTTTTTTGAAATGCTATAGCCTCATGTCACAAACACGTTTTTTGAGGAATACCTGAAATATGAAACTGTAACTACTTTTAATTTCAAAGATTTCTCAAAATAACAACACCTGGGGTCAGTTTTGACCCCACTTATGCATCTAAGGGTTAAAGAAGTTCTATGTAAAAATTAAATACATTTGTGACCTAAGTCTGACTCAAGTCCAAGTTACATCTCACAAATGCACACGTCTGATAATTAGCAAACACATTATACTCAACACACATTTGTTTCTTTAAACTCATGTACTGTCAGCTGCACTTTAAATATATTTTTTAAAGTCCATGAACAAGTAAAGACATCACATCCATTGTTCTGTTTCTGCTGAGCTACCTCTTGCACATACATTTCCATTGTCTCTTAAATAAATCTGTTCTGCAAAAGACATATTCACGACGTTCCGTAAATCCCACGTCACTCCTCCTGACAACATCGTATTGTTCCATTTGGTTTCATTAAATCACAGATTCTTGCCGTGATGAGCGTAGCAACCCGATCACCCAACACCAGCACGCGGGACCTGTCTGTGTGTTATGTCTGGGTCGTGTCTTTATAGCTCTGGTGAGCGGTGCTACAGCTGGGTCTGATCTCATCCCAGAGTCCAGCTCCAAACTCCACAGAGGGTCACTGACGGAGTTAAGTTGCTCCTATCGCTCTGTCATTCCAAACACGTCCGGCTTCACATCAGACACATCGTTTTGGCTCAGATTAAAAATAACAGCTTATGTTTTTTATTACTTTTGATTTAGTTGTCTTTGTTTTGTCTTTTTCATTCTGTACAAATTTAAAATATACAAAATGATGATTCAAAGAAATAGATTAGATTTATAATTACTATAGTTACTAATGCATGTTTCTTCCCATTGAACGTTTATTGTCCATGCAACTATTTTCCTTTGCTTTATCTGGGATCAGCTTATGGATGCAGCATTCTGAGTAAGGACGCCCAAACTTTCCTTATGCCTGGAAGGAAGCCCAGTCGTTCTCAGCCAAAAAGAGACATCTCTCTTCTCTCGATGGAACATGCCCAAGAAAAAATATATACAGTATATGCATACAAATTAATTAACATGTGTTACCGGTGTTTTTCTTTCTGCGTTGTGTTTTCTGGTTTATGATTGTTGGTGCAGGAGTGAACCACAGGACACAGCCGAATGCTTGGAGGCGATCTCCATTTAATCTGGATTACAATAAAAGTGAACAGAGTCAACATGTGCTGCAACAGTTGTCCCAAACTACAAAGAGACAATGGCATGTCAGTATTTTTGCAGACTTCTTTGTGTCAGTAAATAAAAACATGGGAACAACTCAAAGGATTAACATTGACTTCAATACAAGCATAGCTTGTTCAGTGACTAAAATAAAGTTGAAATAATGGTTAAAATGCACAGGACTACATTGGATGATCAACCTCTTCCATCACAGAATAACACAAAAGGGAAGAGGAAGTTATGACACACGATGAAGAAATGTGGGCGGACCATGACAACATAGTGACTGAATGCCAGGTATGTAGAATAAACAGCAACAGAGACAATTTTGTGTTATTATAACACTGCGTGTCTATACCAAGCCACAACAAATTGTGTGTCATGATGACGCTTCTGCCTTTTCTGGCATGTTTATTACACGTCCAAATTTTTGCGTGTGTTATAGACGTGATATGATTAAGGCCACAAAGAAGTTTTTTGGGGGGTTAATGGCTAAGTTTAGGTACAAGTCTTGAAAATGGTTAAAGTTAGGATTAGGATTGTGTTATTCATGAATAATAGCACGTCTTTACATTCACAATAGAAATGTACTGGGGCAGCAACGCGTAAAATACACACGCAAAAAATAGAAATTGCATTCATTTGACACGCTGTTTCAAATTGACAAACATATTTGCGAGGTCCAAACTGTTTCTAAAGTCTGTTTCGGAAGTTTTTGTTCGTTTTTGAGCTCCTCACACAAGGCTGAGAGATGTCCATATCTGCTGTTATTCTGAGCTCTAAAGCATTTCCCTGCTTTTTTCAACTGGGTTTGTTATCACTTTTTCTAAAACTACAGTAAGATTTAAGATTGATAATTTTGTAGTTTGTTGATGTCATGATGGGGCTTCATCTAAATATTAAACATTGTATCTTTTGCAATTGGTAAGACAAAAGCATGTGAGTCATCATACTGTATGACTCTTTAGGATGAGAGCTGATTGGCTGTGCAAAGATGGAAAAGTCTGTTTCATGATGTGTCTGAAAAAAACATTCTAAAGTTGTGCCATCGACCAGAAAAATCCATGTATGTGAAAAGGGTTTGTGAGAGCGAGGAGGAATGACTTAAGAAAATATTAAATTTTTATTCGTATGCACTTATTTAACTATTTAGTTGATTTTTTGTATGATGTTGTATTCTTCCATTGTCATTGGTGTAAGTGAAATTTCATTAGAAAACATAGTAACGCTATGAACACCAAAGAATTTTAACCTTTTTGTATGTTGACTTTCTTGACCGTACTGTATAGTGACAGACAACTAATTCTGACTTTAGTTCAGGTTCCTGTGTTATTCATAAAAATATAATAATGCTTGTCAAACATATTCATGCACTTCATTCATCATAAATGTCTAACAAGATAGTAATCATTTTCAGTAATGTGTTTTTGTGAATTACATCCTCGCTCCAGAGTCCTCCTCCAAACCCCACTGGGGCTCACAGAAAGAGTGTAGCTGCTACTATCAGATTGTCTGTCATTTTAAAGACTCCAAACACGTCCTGGTTCAAGTCTCCTGCTGCTAAGAACAGTGGGAGAGCCTGATGGGACGCACAGGAGGACAGCTGCTATGGGCCGGAGTCTGACCTGGACATTGGAAGACGACAAGAGACATGTGGGAATGTCCAAACGAGATGTCAGGGCAAAAGCATCACAGCCGTCTCACGTCTGAGGCTGGAATGCAAACGCAAGTCTTCAGTTTAAACTTAGAGTTGTAAACTAGACACCCATCCAAACTGAAGCTATATGAGAAGTTTCAGAATACATTGACAGCACATGGGAGCGTAAAAAGTAGGAACTTGAATTGTCTCACATGATAATGAATATTTCAGTACAATCCGTATTTTTGCAAAAAATTAACACATTGTGACAGCACAAAAATGTTAAAAGTTTAGAATTATGTTTGTTAGAATTTATTATGTTAATGTTTATTAATATTATGTTAGAATTTAGCCATGTGCCTGTCCTTAAGTTTACAGCATAAGCATAGGTAAGTAATCTTAGTTTCAAAGCACATTTCACAGATTTAAAAAAAAGAGCTCTTCTAAAGGGTTAGGCCGATTTAGACACAAAGAAAAGCTTTGGAATTTTTTTTATAACAGGCAAAGCAACATTATCTGCACTTACACATTTCTTCATTAAACTTTTTTATTTATTAAGGCTTTAAAAAACGGAACATATTATATCAAAAAATATGCTTTAAATAATGCAATACAAAACATATTTTTTCCATCATACCTTTTTTCCTCTGTATCAAAATTATCTTTGCAAATCAACCCTTGTCTTTAGAATCACAAATCAATTTGTTTAACCCTTAACCCTTAACAAAACCAAAACTAATCTAACCTAACTCTTTTTCAATAATTATTGCTTTAGGTTAATAAAAACCCTTACAATATCTCTATAATAAAGAGATATTATAATTTAGCAAAGTTTCAAATCTCAATTGATATTTGCCAAGAGTAACACTGGTTTGAAAGAAAAAAGAGTTAGAGTTTTTTCTCTCTAGTTTAATTTGGCAAACAAACAAAACTATGCTCTAGCTCACAAATTTACTGGCCACTAATAATAAAACTATTGTGATTGAACAAATAGGGTTTTGTCGTTCACATGGGCTCATAATATAAACACAAATAATGACTTCCTTCTTGATTTAGCAGCCATTTTGAAAAGCACATTTAAGTCAATGAAAAGCGTCACATATTCCATGGGAAACTGAAGAGTGGCATTAAAGCCGCCTAAGCCTTGGGTCAGTGTGCAAACAAAACGGAGGGGCCTGTGCGATCATTTTCCTCTGCTAAATGTCCCGAGGAGGTCCTGCTGTTTGGAGAAGAAAAGCTAACATAGATCACACTCAGACAACACTGGCTAAACTTTAACTTAGGAACTTTGCGTTACCACTAGGAACCTCCATTCAGTCAAGTCAATGGGCTTTTCTCACTATTACATCCTGATCTTTGGCCCCATAGAGCTGCTCCCGCTGAGAGTAGCAGAGGGGTCCTAAAGCTCTGGGGGAGGACAGCAGGAGGGCATGCTGTGTGCACCTGTCGTCTGCACACAGCCCGACAGAAAGAGTTAAAAGCATTCAAGTTGATTTAATACAGATACAAAATAGAAAAAGTAAAAACCTAACAATGGAAATGAAAGAAAGGAAAATAGATTGTCACGTCATGTGCATACGAATGAAAATAAATTCCATGCTTCCTGAAAATTGACCCAAGGGGAGTAAATACAAAGAAAACAAAAGGGGCCAAGAATAGACCCCTGAGGAACCCGCATGTCAGATTTGAAGGCTTTGCTTCACCGATCTGAAGACAAAAACTTGGATAAATATGATCGAAAACCACTATGAAGCTAAACTTTGAATCACACAACTCGATCTCACAAGGAAGCGTATACCCTTTTTACATAAATAAGACATGCGCTGCAGTTAAAGTGCATTTCATGTAGTGATTGTAAAGATGTTATTTATTTAGAAAAATAACAAAATTTTTGTCCTAATCTTAGCCATACTACAAGCCCCACTCGTAAACTTACCCACTTTACTAACTTGAAGTCCAACCCAACCCGTTAAACCAAAAGAAAAAGTCCCCACGTGGCTTTAACCAAAATTTGTGTATGTTCTACATTGTGAAATTTTGTGTCTCTTTTACGCTTTTTTATATTGTGCAATATATACAGCATAACATACAGTATATACGCAAAAAAGGCATAAAATTGTGCACATATTATGCTATTTATGTGTCGTGGTATACATACGCTTTGTTGTGATACTGAGTTGAGTTCAAGTTAAGTTAGAAAGATTTGGGGGTTGAATGTCTCAAAAACTGTGGTCAGATCAAATTGCAACTGGACACAGATTATTAAAATGTGTGTTATAGACGGATTTTAGGTCGACGTCACTTTCCGCCCTACTGTGCATGCATTATGCAGAGAGAGCCCCTCTCTGTGTGGTCACATTGGGAAAATTCTTTGAATACAACAACAAAACAGTTCGAGAGCTGGCTTTTTTGATCAGGTATGAACCGGTACCTGAATGTAACTTTTAAGGGTTGAATTTTATTCACAAATGTTAATTTAGCAGCGGCAGGTCTTTCTGTGGGCAGGGTGCACGTACATCGCCTGAGTTGATAAACAAAACATCTATATGTTGCACAATAGCATCAAAGCAAGAATTGTGTTCAATTGCAACAAAACATTCTGATCCCAAAAACTAAATGAATATAATTGAGGTCTCACACCTCACACTGACTGTGAGGTGAGTTCGGTACGAGACACCTGTGAGTTTCTTGCAAAGTGCCTTGTACACCAGCTCCCGTCCACTGCTGTCCATATTTGCCCAAAGCTGCACAGATTCACACGGAGTCCAGCGATCAGACCGCTGCGACCTCCAGGAAAAACAGACTCTCTACGGATTCTTTCCGCACATTCGCGCAACTCTCAGACGTGTACTCGTTTGTGCAGAGAAATTTCATTCAGTACATGACTGGGGTCAGTAGTACTGTGAACATTTTTAAAACCACATTGAAAAACTGCTAGGATGTTGTTTTAATTTATTTAGTTAGTTACCTAGTCAGTGAGTTATTTAGTCACTCAGTTAGTTAGTATTTTTAATATTTTCTGTGCATTTTCAAACTCGTCACTGTGGTGTACCAGCATAAAACACTGGCAACTTAATACACATGTAAAGTGGTGCCCACATTGTGCTGGTCTCTGTGGTCTGCGGCCCTATAAACCCTCCAGCCTCGAGTCGACTCCCTGCAGAGCAATATAAGTATTCAACACTTCCTCTACGCTCCTCCTGACAGTTTGAAAAACAGCACCAACACACCATTTTACTGTTGGTCACTTTAGTTATGCTCACTGTCAGAAAACTATTTGGAAACTATTGCGACACGGCTCTGAAATGAGAGCAATTTGAGTATTACTTATAAACAAACCTACAGGACTGTTAATACTGTATTTTTAGTCATACATAATGGTCTCATGTGTGACCCAGAGCACATTCGTCAGTGAGGAGCAGAGAGAGTCCAGAGGAATCCTGCTCAAACCAGGTCCAGACGTCTGACACATGTGCTGCACAATCAGACACAGGTGGAGAGCATGAGGTGCAGCTCACTGACAGTTCCCTCCGGCCTCTCCTCTCCACATGTGATTCTACTCCAGAGCAATGCATTATGGGTCAGAGTTTAGAGTTTAGAGGCTGTATTTATTTATCCAAGCACTGGGCAGGAAATAAAAGGCTCAGGATATAAAATCCAAGGACTGACTTTAACAAAATAGGTTCATAAGTCGGACAATAAAAGAATTGAATGGACTGAAAGAATTTTGGGGTAAGAATCCTGCTTTGAATGGAGTTATAGGAGACTTATTGTGTTCTTTTTTATGTATTTAGTAATACTTTTGACATATAGATCTGTAATTTGTTCATCGTTTGAGCTAAAATGGATCAGAAATAACAGAAGCCCACTGACTTCTTGTTCAAATCTGCAGAACTTATTAGCTCCATCTTTTCATTGTAAAGTTTAACATTGAAAAATACTTTGACAAATCTCTTCTTTGGATGTAAGCAAGTGACTACAAGATTACTTTGTGTTTTACTTGGAATCAGATTTCAGAGGATTACTCAAACATGCATGAATCAATCTAAACACAACCGGGAGTAGACTAATGATATAATAGGTAACCTTTAAAGGAGACCTGTGTAAGTTTACTTTTAGGATCTTTTAATCATGTTGAAATTGTTTCTCTTTATAATTGAATCTTGCAACATTGTGTTTAGAGTGAATGATCTATCTTTATTCTCCAGAAAGCAAGACACCATTGCTCTGTCAGTATGTATTTCACAAATTCTCACTGATCTTAGGTTGATTCATGCAGTGCTTTTCAAATTTGTATTTGTTAGGGCCTGGTTAGTGCTTGGATGGGAGAGTGCTGGAACACCAGGTGCCACAGTGGGATGACAAGAGTTCGTTGTGTCCTTGGGCAAGACACTTAACCCACATTGCCTCAGTGTCTGCGTACACTGGGTGAGTGGATCCTGGATTGTAAAGCGCTTTGAGAGCCTGGAAAGGTAGAAGAGCACTTTATAAATAGAGAACATTTGCCATTTACCATTTTTTCAGTAATTGTAATTGTGGTTAGTTTTAAGTACAAAAAAATCTAGAAAAGTGACCTGTGTAAGATAAAACGGCTCAGAGACATAGATCAGATGTTGATTTTACTTAATATGAGCCTATTTAAGCAACTCATTTCTTGCCTATTTTTGTTTAAATGCCAATAATAAAGAGTCAAATCGATGTTCGCAATAATTGCACAAAGTAATCCCAAAGTAAGTTACTTTTTTGGGACAGTAACAAAGTGTAAAAAAAAAAGGGTTGCTTGTTTTTCCATGCAGAAGTTAGCGGATTTATTTATTTAAAAAAATAAGTATTTTCAAATGTTTCAACAATGATCCACAGATGTCGTATTCTCAAGTGAACTATATTAGGCAGAAACACAATAGGTCTATTTATCACAATTATGAGCATTGTTATTCAAAATAGTTTTCTCCACAATGTGAGACACTTGCCACTTTCTATTCAGATTATTTCATGATTGCTTGTACTGTGTATTTGAGCATTTGACAAGAAATATTAATATTATTTTGTGTGGGTAAGTATGTCTTCATCTCTTACTGTAAATACTATTAGGTTGTTTACCAATGAAATAAAGAATACTTGTTTTTACTTTATTGTGTAAGAGAAACATATTCAGTATACAGTTTGAACACACAGCCTCCAGGGAAACTTTAATAAACCGGAGACACAAACCACATGAAAACCTCTCACAATCTTTCGGATCTAAAGCCCGACGGACATGAGCGATAAAAACCCAAAACATATGGCAATATTACACGATAAGACCAGAATATGAATATAATCACTGCAGCTGCTTTCACCTACTCAAAATATACAACATATTTTCAAGAAGACTTTGTATGAATACTTGTATGAAAACAGTGACTTATGCACTTGTCACTTTAAAAATATTTTTAGATAAAATGGATAAGCCTGTAACAGCAACAAAAAGCAATGAGTTAGCTGAGCAATTGAGTCATTCTAATCTGACTTTTCATATGAATACTCCCACTACTCCTTTTACTTTTCTGCATAAACTGATGTTTATGCATCTTTTCTAGCACAGTTTGTTCCTTTTTTTAAGTTGACTAATCAATCAACAAGACATTTCTTTAGTCAACCAAGATGAAAATCAGTTTTGTACCATAGATATAATGACATAACATCTATTTGAGTGTAAAATAATACTCGCACACAGGAACAAGAGCAGTAACATATAGAAGAAAACAAACAGGCTACAGACTATATCAATTAATACTGCTAAGAACAAACTACTCCCCCAAATGCCAGGCCAGCTGGGTTAAATATGGGGCACCACACTGCAAAAAAGGAACATCTAACTTTGATAAAAATGACTTGAATTAAGCATATTAATCTTAAAAGACTAATTTTAAGATTTGTCAGATAAGTCTTAGTAAGATTATCTGACTTGTTTAAAGATATTCTATTCTGATTTACATTATCTAGGTGTAAAAACTTGTTTTAAACATATTTGTATCTGTTATAAGCCATAATTGCTTCAATCAAGAATAGTTTTGCTTAAAAATCTTGTCAAGAGAAATTGAAACTAGCATTTTCTGCTCAAAACAACTTGGTTAGTCAAATTTTCTAACTGCGCTAGACTTTTCTTGTAAGGACCGGTACAGTCACAAATTTCTTTTCCAGGGACCGGTCGAGGTTGGGTAGCGCCGATAACAACAATGTAAAATGCAAAAAAAAAAAAACAATTACTATGTATATTTTTTGCTCACTTATTGCTTGAATTTGCTGTTTATCGGCTTAAGTGGCATTATATTGTCATAGTAAAGCACAAGGAAGTAGTGATAGAGTGTAAAATAGCAATAAAATGGTTGGGGACCCCTGCGCTAGAGCATTTTGTTTCCTAAAACACTGGCTTTTTGAAAGTTGTGGTGAAGAATTTTGAGATCGAATTTATAGGTAAATGAGCAAAACATGTGAACTGCTAGATAATGTTTTACAATAAATATACTGTTTGTTGCATAAAAATTGTGTAGAGCATCTTTAAAATCTTAAATCTTTTGCTTTGACTTGAGAGAGAGTGCTATACGGCTGTGACCGATGCATGAGTGAAACAGAAAAGCTGGTGACTTCAAAGCTGTCCTGATTTAGTGTCTGGAGAGATAGTTTTTATGACATGATGAGATGCAGAGATGACGGACAGAGGTTATGGACGTTTGAGAAAAGACAGTGCTTAGCGTGCGGCGCAGTAGTGACAACAGATGTGGACCTAAAGACTCAACAGTTCAGAAAACAGTTAGGTTATTATGTCTTTAAACATAGTTAGTGTCAGCGTAATAGAGAGCAAAGTCTAGTTAAAAGCTCGCAACTGCAGTTTAGGGAGTAAGTAATGCAGAAAGAGAAATGAAGTTTAAATTAAGTAAGGCTGGGAATCACTGAGTCCCTCATGATCCATAAAGGAAGTCAAGGAAGTGAACGTATAGCACAGCTCACTCATGAGATTAGTCGTAGAGATGATTTATTGTGTATATTTAAAAAAAAAAAAAATACGATTAAAGGATAGTATCTGACTTTTTTGTAAATCAATGGTTTAATAAATAAGTCTTTTCCTTTAAAACGCCAGTTCAAGCAGCACTTTGTAACAAAATCAGATCAGTGTGTCCTGTCTGAATCAAAAAAGTGTTGGTGATTCTTGGGTGGTCCATCTCATTCTTGCTTTGATATCTTTCTAAAGTCATGAAGGTGAATGTGCCAATAATGTGCCAAGCTATTAAAGCTAACTTTGCTAGCTTTGGACCTCTGCAATGCTTCAGAACTTTTACATCTGCTGCAGCCGAAGCTTTTGCAGAGGAAGATTTTGAGGGGATGGCCTTTTCACCGACTGAAACAACAAAAGTTCACCTGCTCCACCTGGATCTATCTGTTACAGTTGGAGACAATTAAGACGGTTCATTTCGTGTTAAATCAGGTATTCTCAGTTTGAAGCTGCACAAAACTTGAAATACACAACTTTGAGGCTTCATGTATTGGATGAGCATTTTAGTGTGTCCTTTTATTGTGTCCTATATTCCTATACAGTATTCATGCTATTTATGCGTCTTCAAATGTCGCAGCTGTGACTTGGGATTTAAACAGATTTGTAAATAATATTTGGTAGAAATTGCTCTTTTTGTTTATAGAGAAGGCTTTAAACCATTTAGCTCAACTCGTGAAAAATGGGATAAAAACAAAAATACATTGACAGTTTTGTTCATTGTGTATTAATAGCCCACAGTGTCACAAAATTCAGGAAATAATCTAAATGTGTTATAGATACAGTCAACATCAGCTAACAGAACAAGACGGTTTAATCCCTCATTCGTCCAGGAGTGATCCAAAGTAGAAAGTCTTCAAAGTAGTCATCTGGGAAGTGTTTTCCAAAGATCAAGACATCTCATCCGAAAGTCATTTTCAATCTGAGTGATTAAAAATTACTTTCTTTAACTTTCTGTTTACTTTACTGACATAAAGTTACATCAACCAACCAGCCAGTTGTGACTCGACTTAAATTAGTTGTGCTAAAATTACAAGAGGTAAAAAAAAAAAAATTGCTTCCCACGCCTTAATTAAGCCCGGGTGATCAAAGATGGCGGGCGATGTGCGTCAATGGCCTTTTGACCTTTTGAACCGGAAAAAAGTTTATGATATGAAACTAGGTAAGAATTGTCACAAAATCCAACAGTTTTTAAAGCTGAAGATGCTGTTTCTGCTAAACACGAGCAGTTTGTGTTTGCATTGTGTCATAGGAAAAAATGTTTTCCAGCCTGCAGAGGGATTGTTCCACTGCAGTACTAATGGAGCGGACACTGAGGCTGATTTACAACAGCTATAAGCTAGCAATACCGTATTCAGATAATATAATAGATCCATGGCCTTAACATATGATTTCCAACATGACTCTCCTCCTAAGCAGGCCACGGCCTCAAATAAGACAAGAAGCCACTTCTTTTTATAAAAGCTTTAGCCTTTATGAAAATGTGACAAAAGTATAGATTTTCACTGATTTACTATTTGCGACCTATGTGTAGTTTTAGTTTGCTTTTCCTTTGGTATTATAATTGTGCTCAATAGTGTGAGAAGTACAGTAATTGAAAATATGCTTCATCTATTTCTGATTAAGCTTTTTAATTGATTTAGTTGACATTTTGTGCACAAAGCAGTTCTAATCTTTTACTGTCATAAGCGTCATATTCTGAGCCAAGATGTTGCACTTTCCTCAAGGACTGCTGGATTAATTACAACATCCATGAAAGTCTTTTATCTTGTCTCCAGTTCCTTTGAAGGAGCTCCGAGCGGCCTCAGAGCAGCGATCCTGACTCTGAAGATCTTTTACAGCATCTGACAATTCATCAACACAGCTTTAGGTCCAATCTGTGCCCGAGTTTCACCGAGGCCATTCATCAGAGGAACAAAGGTGCGTTTCATCCCAACACTTCTGCCTCTGGTGAGCGTAATCTCCAGGGTCTAAAAACCTGATGCATTTCACAGCTGCGGATCAGTGTCGCTCTAAAGTAACAAATCCACGTGAAATATTATTCAGACTTATATTTCCCGTGTTGTGTTAGGGTCTTTGAATTTACAGCAGTGTATATTACGATGGAGGTCACCTAATCTGGCACTAAATCTGGTTCTGTTGCAGTGTTTTTGGCGGTATTTCATTCTGTCCATGCATCACGTAATATTACACTGTCGAGTGAAGTGGGAAAGCACTGAAAATCTATTCTCATGTTGCGTTTTTAATGGTTGAGATGAAATGGTAGGAACATCTGATGGTTGAGTTGACAGATAAGGAAAGACTTAAAATCCATGTTCATCCTTGTTCATTTCCTAAGTTTCAGAGGTTGTGATTGACAGATGAATTAGCCAATCAGGGATGCGTATCTTCTATGGCAGAGCTCTTCAATATAAGATCGTTGGAGGCTAAATCATTTGACCCATGACCGTCTAAGATTAGAAAATATTTATGTTCTTATTTACTGGTTTTATTTTAGATTAGTGCCGCTTTACACTTGGTTTGTATCTGACTTGTTGTCTTTGTAAACTCTGCTTTTGATCTTTAGTTCTGGGTTAGTCTTTGTTCAGACACGGTGAGTTTTGTCCACATTTAGTCTTGGTTCAGTACATAAAGTCGTGTAATGTAGAGAAGTGTAGGAAACGTTTTTTTGTGTCCTCTTTATTCACAAAAGGGTGACTTGACTTTGCTGCCCTTATAGGCCAAAGTTCACAGGAGAAAAACTGTCCCTCAGGAAAATAAAGTTACCTTGTTTATCATAGAAACAACAAACATGGCCGTTAACAAGACAAAAAATTAAGGAAAATACTTGTATACGGGGACTGAACATCGCAAATATTGACAGAACCAATGAGGAAAAAGAGGTGAGTGAACTGAAGTTTGATTTTGTTTGAAATGACAGACAACCAGTGAGCTCAAATGCTTCATGTGTGTCACAAAAAAAATATATTATTGTGAGATATGTTGTGGAGTTTATTTTGAGATTCAGGGGAGAGAGTCATGATTAGACTCAATCTTCACTCTTAAGGCAGGCAGACACTGTACAGTTTTTGACCCAATTTGGGAGATTTTTCACTCGTGGGACAATTGTGTCATGCACCGTGTATATGGGGTAATGAGAAGTGATTAACACCTCACGACCAGCTTCTGATCAACAATTGTAGGATCGCAATAAAATCAAACTTGTTTCAAATACTGGTTGCTCCTTGAGAGAACATCGCTCTGAAGCAGTGCCACAATCTCTCACACTGGCAATGTTTGTTGTTAAACATGGGGCATCTCCACTTCTTGATTCTTCTTCTCCTCCACGGTTTATGTTGTGCTTCCGGATACAGGAGTCTGACGTGCCGTGGGTTGACATATAGTATAGTATAAGACCATTCGACTGTGTATTATGAGGACATGCACTGCTAACTTTTGATCCTATAGAGATTCACTCATACAGTCTGAGCAGGCGCTGCATATCCACAACTGAAAACATCGCACAGTGTCTGCCCGCCTTTGTCAAATTTGTTGAAAACTTTCTGTTTGGAGACAAAAAGCAAAAAAGCCTAGACTCAGAAACAGTTTCTTACTTGTGAAAGGGAAGTGAAAGTGTTGCTACATTTATACTGATTAAAATTCTTTGAAACTTGCTCTGCAAAAAAAACAACAACATAATATTTCTTGAAAAATATTCTTAATTTTTTCGTGTGTTTCTCCAATTCAGATGTATCTCTCTGATGGACCTAGATCATACAGTATTTGACTTGTTTCAGTGTGTTCCTGCATTCTTTTAATACATTACCTAATCCTAATTTAAGTAGTACGACATTTTTGTTCACCTGGTTGGCAAATTATTTTTAAGCTATCTTGTTAAAGGTACATTGTGTAACTTTTTGGCCAAAAATAGACTTTTTACCTTTTAGATTACTTTGTTGCACTAATAAATAATAAAAACATGTGTCTTTACTTTGAGTGAGCTTACATGGCCACAAAATGGACATTATTTTGCCTGGAGGGAGGACTTACTCATGTTTGTTTCTATAGAAAAGTGGTTAGTATTTTTTCATATTTAGGTATAAAATGTATTTAGACCCATTCAAGATGTCCTAAAGTTTGGTTTTAACAGTTAGAAATGTATGAACGTATGTGAATAATGCTTCATCACTCAAGCAGCTTATCAAAGTCTGGTCAAAACAACTCAAATTATTACTTTAACTCACATGTGTCAAACTCAAGGCCCGGGGGCCAGATGCGGCCCTCCACCTCATTTCATGCGGCCCTCAAGGTCTAAAAAGGTTTACTTAAGGTTTTAATTTTAAATAATACCATGGAGTAAATTGGGTCTCTAATGAAATTATTTGTCTAAAACTTAAAGAGTAAGTCATTTTCAGACTAATGCAGATGTCGATTCAGTAATTGTGACTTCAAATAAGTACTCAATGATCAAATACAACCATTATTTGTAGTACGTCACAGATTAGTAAGGTTAATTTTAGTTACAACCGGCCCTTTGAGGACAACCCCGATGCCAATGTGGCCCTTTGTCAAAAAGAGTTCGACACCCCTGCTTTAACTAATTGATTACTAAAAAATACTATGACTGTAAGGAGTCAATGTTTTTGTTAAATTCTAAATGTAATAATAGTCTCTAATAGTCACCATTACCCATAATTAATGATCCGTATTCTTAGTGTTGTGGAAGTGAGGAGGAGGTAATGTGAACTAATCTGCAGAGAAAACAGTTGCTCAGGGGCAGACATGATAAGAACAGTGGAAAGTGGCAGTGGCCTGTTTTCGGACGTGATTTGAACCAGACGGATTCTCAAACAGTCGCCAACAATACTCAAGGCCTTTTAATGGAAGCAGATGTGAGTGTTTATCCGAGCAGACTGCAGAGGTTTGGAGGCTGTTGTTGAAGTTATGCGTGTAATAAATGATTCATGGTTCAACACAATAAAAAGACAAACTATTTTCACTCTCTGTCCACTGCAAAAAAAAAAAAAAAAAAAGTTGATTTCAAATGCACATTTACAAACTTAATATTTCAAAGTGCTGAACAGTTAATATGAAAATATGAACACAGTCAATAACACTGGGGAAAAAAAGGTTTTTGATGTTGTTTTATGAGAAAGCTATGTTAGAACTTTTTTTTTTTTGCATATTTTTTGTCATTTATGAATTGGGGGCTTGTTTTGATCACCTGGACTTGTTTTGATTCTTTGTAAATATTTTATTTAAATTTTGATATGATAAAGGGTTTGTTTTAAAAGCAGATATGTTGTTTAAATAGAGAGAGTTTATTTTTTACAGGGTACTAGTTGAGAGAGAAGATTTCTTTCTCTGAGCATAGATGAAGCTAACCTGGCTCACGCCTGGCTCTCACTATATCTATCTGGGATTTTACTCGCTGAAAGCATTCGAGAAAAGGCGGGACGTTTAGTGAAATACTTCGAGGTGATTGGGTGTGGGGCCTACTTTATTTTTTCTTAGCCAATCACAGCAACAACTCGTAATGGTGTATCCAATGTCCAGTTCTTCTTTCAAAAAGAAATTACTCCGTATTTCTGCTAAGACCTCATCAAAAGCAGCAGAAACATGTACATCCACGAGAGCAGCCATCTTTGTTTACTTCAAATGTGACTCGGCAGCACCAGGGCGCTAACAGCTGTTGAAACACCGCTGGTTCGGACTCCCAAACCAAACGGGCAGCTGGAAGGCCAAATGGTTTATCTCATGTTTGTGAATTCACAAATATCGCGAGATAAACCATCTGACTGGCCAGGTTAATATGAAGCATGGTTTGACTAGAGCAGGGGTTCTGAAACTTTTTCAGTCCAGGGACCTCATATCGGCTCAAAAATCTTGCAAGAACCCCCAATCACTTTTTTCACTTTGGTATCACATTAAAATTCGAAAAATATATATCAAATTTGAATAAATGGTTCATTTCCTTTATGGTCATTTTACGCGTGTTTTTATTCAAAGCTATCTATCTTTTCAATCCAAAATTCTGAAGAGAGAATAGAATAGAATAGAATAGAAGCTATTCTATTCTATACTGTTTAGGATCGTAAATCACAGAAAAATGTTATGTTGAAAAAATGATCAATGTTTCAAAAATTTGGGGATCCCCTACACATGGTCCGGGGGCCCTGGGGGTCCCAAGAGCCCACTTTGAGAACCACTGGAGCAATAGGCATTAGTGAATATGTTTATTTTTATACAATGTAAAAACTATTGTTTGTTCTTGAATCCCTGTGTTTACATGACGTCTTTAATTCTGAATAAATATATCTTAATTCTGAATAAAACAGAATTTCGTTTTAAAAAGACCATATAAACACTTTCTTCCTAATGAAAATGATTATTTGGATTTAAACTTAATTCCAATGTGAGTGTGTGGTTTATTCATCTTATTATTTAACTGTTTATTCCATTTAAAAATAATTCTGCTCACCTTGCACATGCTTGTTACTTCGAGAGTATGAGAAGTATATGAAGAGAGAGGAGAGAGAGTGTGTGTGAGAGAAAGAGAGAGAGAGAGAGAAAGGGAGAAAGACAGAGAAGAGAGAGAGAGAGAAAGGGAGAAAGAGAGAGAAGGAGAAAGAGGGAGAGAGAGAAAGAGAGTATGAGAAGCGAAAGGGGAGAAAGAAAGACAGAAAGAGAGGAGAGAGAAAAGAGATAAAGGAAAGCGAGAGAAGGGAGAAAAGAGAGAAAGGGAGAGAGAGAGAGAGAGAGAGAGAGAGAGAGAGAGAGAATAACAGACAACTCACACACAGAAATTGTACTTGCATTTTTAAGTTTAACTGACCTATTATTTTTTACAGTGTACTCTTTGATTACATGACCTTTTAGCAATATGTAAGGCCAACTTTTCACTGTACAGTTATAAATGTTTTGACATAACATCACCATGGAGACAAGCAGGTTACATTTCATTCAATTACTACCTTTTTTTTATTTAATTCACAACCTTCTATCTCGAACAGAAAATAATGCAAGCTCATAAACCCCCCTCACAGTTGTCCCGGTCCTGCTCGCGCTCCAAAATTAGTTCAGGAGCTCCATCTGTGTGGTTTCGTGGACTTCCAGCTGACCTGCCTCCCTGCGCTCTCTTTCATGCGTGTCGGGGGTGTTTTATGTCCCTCTCTGCCCCCCGTAGGTCTGGGTCTGTGTGATTTAGAGTGTTGAGGAGGAAAAGGACGACTCCATCCTTCCTGAGCCGAGATGACACCACAGGGACGCACCAGCCGGGACCTGCACAAGATAAACACAGCAGGTCTGAGTCAATGAGGACTTCAGGAAGCAACAAAACAAGTTTACTTTTATATCTAGTTGCAGTGCACTTAGGTTGTCATGTTTAAAGGGAAATTATACTGACTTGCATTCATTTCAAGTGTGATCTTACTTTCTTTCTTTCTTACTTTCTCAACTCTTTCTCTACCAGCCCTATTGACATATCTTCCCTGCCAGGCCTTGTTGCTTTTTAAACAATATTCACAGCTCCACAAAAACCTTTGTACAACTCGAATCATTAAATGATCAAATGAGATCTACAAGTGTCTACTTTCATTTAAAAAAGGAATAGTTTTTTTCTACATTAATTCGTTCTATTTTATAGACATTTGAATTTTTTTTGTTTTCATCAGATTTCAGCGTTTAACAAAGTACTTAGCTTCTGAGATCTGACCAGATCAGGCACTGATAAATGATCAGTGCCTGACACCAATCCAGTGTCAAGTTTGATGACATCGCTGAAGACACAAAAGTTTCACTCAGTTTACACAAAAGAAAAAATTTTTTATTAGAGTTGGGGTAACAATTTTTTTTTTCTTTTTTTTTTTGAGTATATTAGTAAAATTTTTGTTTTCCCCTACAAAGTATATGATATAGATCACTTTGCGGGAAGAAAAATTAGACCATTGAGCACTGTCTGAATTAAATAATAAGATTATTAGCTCCCATCAAGAGCTGAAGGCTGCGTTCTGATTGGCTGTGCTTGGTTGATCTTCCCCAGTTATAAAATTGCAACCAAAATTATTTACCATGTGTCAAAGAATTTATGAAAGGAAGTTGTCAGATTTAAACCTAAATACTGTTTGCATTGTGAAAATCCGCTACCACACCTTTAAATCTTGTTTTGTCCTGCTCCTGATGCTCCTGGGTAAAATTCCTGTTTTACCCAATCAAACTTCCACTAAAACATGTAACACTCAAATGTTTAATTTAAAGATACAAAATCATATTGTTAATTTGATGCATATACAGCCTGTTTTCATGGATAAGCGTGTCAATACCACGCTACTTCTATTTTTTGTGTGTGTATTTGACGCGTTTCTGTCCTAGTTCATTTCAATGGTGAATGTTAAGACATGTTATTATTCATGAAGACTAACACAATCCTAATCCTAACCTTAACCAACTCCAAGCCCCAGACCTAAACTTACCCATTTTTGCAACTTCAGACCTAAAGTTAGCCGTTAATTCCTTGAAAAACCTCGTGTTTGTCGTCAACCACATCGCGTGTTCATACCACTACAGAAAAACAGGCAGAGGGCGTCGTAATGACACGCAATCCAAAATTTTACAAACAAAAATACCTTGGGACATTTGCAACCTGAGTAAATATTTGAGGGAATGTCACAGACTCACAAACTCTGTACTTATGACACCAGACACTAATCAACTTGAGTAAAACGGTAAATTCATGAAGTGTTTTTCATTGATACTAATGAAAATAGAGCTAGATGTGAATCAGTTCCTCAAACCTATCAAATTTGCAAAATAAAAATGATCTTGAATGAATGTCTTATTTTTTTATTATAATTTAGTTTTCTTGGCTTGTGCAGGTTCTCACAGACAACGTCCAAAAGCACAGCTCCACTCTTCTAAACTCTGTCCAGCTCTGTGTAAGATTACCAAACAAAATCAAAAGACTCTCCATCTCCACAGGTTCAAAGGTCCGAGCACTGTCCAAACCTAAATCCCCGGATCATTCATATTCTGTCCGGTGTTTTTGAAAAGTTTAAGACTCTGAGTGAAATTTACGAGGCCGACATAAACCTTCAGATCCATCAGAGCGGTAACACAAACCTTTTGGAGGCAGACGTGTTTGGAAGAAGAGGCGCGGTCTGCATTCGTTCTGGACTTTCACGTGAGCGCTGCACATGTAAAGTGGAAAAGTGGATTCTACTCTTCAGATGTGGGGCGAGGGCTGGTCCAGGGGTCACACAGAGAATGTTTGAAATGCTGAGGTCCATCATGTTGACGTTCGTGCCTTTAGTGCTGGTTCAGATTTGATGTAATCCTGGTTTAGTCAAAGTTTGGACCTATAACCTTGGTTAAGTTCTAGTTTAGTCCTTGTTTATCGCTTGGTTGATGAATGATACAGGATTGGCGAGCTTCTGTAATGGAAAAACAACTTCTCCGGCCAAAGCTGCCACTGGATTTTTAGCTATGCCCCTTCTTCTTCCACTCACTAACACAACACATCATACATTTCAGATTCAGACTTTTCTGACCAAGTTAGTTACTTAACTTAAACTGACACTATGACAATGTTGTTTTAACACTAACATTAAACACACATTTTGGCTTGAACCTTGCATTAGCTCATTTTTTCTCTTTACCTGTTGTTATTTTTAGTGTTCTTTAGTCACTTTTAATGGCCAATTATGAGTTTATTGAGTCATTTGGATTAGAACTTAGTACTTTGGAAGGGAAAAAATATTTTTTTCTGTGTAAAATGTAAAGATTGCTTACTGTCAAGAAACCTCTGTTTTTGTGCTCAGCAAAGTAAATAAAAAACTTTGTGATATGCCTAATCCTGATTTTATACCTAGTTTTCATCTACTACTTTACAGTTTGTCTGATGATGACGGATATAGTGAGAGACTTGTTTTATCTAGAGGGTTTGAGGAGAACGAACCAAAGTCAAACTGAATCTAAGGTCAAAATTCCACAACAACGTCTATAAAATCAAAAAAGCTTTGTCATATGCCTAAACCCCATATATATAGTGTGCAAAGTCATCAGTTACAATACAATATATAAGTTAATTAAAGTGCAAATGATTCAGAAATCAACCATATTCTTGAGATTGTCTGGCATTCCGGTCTATTCATGGATGGCTTTTTAAGAAAAGGCTGATTGAGAGAAGGCAGACTTTCTTTTGGGAGTATTACAATCACCTCTAGACACAGATCTTAATGCTCTACTTGTGAGTTGAGAGCGAGGTTGTATGTGCAGTAGGTCTTAAGAGGAGGTTGAGCGGCAGTGGCATCTTGTTGCAAGAACAAAGACAACAGAAATGCCAAGTTCAATGACAATTTTTCACGTGATCAAGCGGCGTGACAGAATTCAGTTTAATTGGCCATTCTCATTGGAGAAGTAAAGTTAAAGGTTCGTGTGCAACATGTTGAAATCTTACAATGATTAATTCTGAAAGTCATAACAGAGTGATCAACTAGTGATCAATCATTCAAAAAAGTGTTCATCCGGGTTAAAATGGCTGTGGTTAACCCCTACTTACCATTGACACAGGGTTTTAACCTTGCGTTTGAGGCCATAGCCATCCTTTGAGTCAGTCTACAAAGTGTTTTTACACTTGTCTGCAGGGACGGCTGGTATCAATGGGCTAGGTGGGCTAAGCCCTCCCTGTCATTTCAGCAAAGAAAATGTGGTTATAACTAAAATAATTATTAATAAAAATATAATTCTTAAACGTATTACTATGAGTTGTTGTCTTGCTATCATAGTTTCATAATTGAATTATGTTAGTTCTGCTGAAAACATCCTAAAAAAAGGCAAGCAGGGCTAATTTTCGTTAGTCCGAAGCAGCTCAGTCCAAACTGCTGGAGTCTATGGAGATGATTGACAGGTGCTTTCCCGCCCCTGTTTTCTGTTGCACGTTTGTAAAGTTCAGAAGGAGGGCTAATTCTAATTAGTCCGAAACACATCATTGGCTCCTAAAAGAGATTGACAGTTAGTTTGACCAATCACAAGCAGCAGTGGGCGGGTCTAAGATTCTCATTGGTTCAGACTCGTCATGTGCTTTGTACAGCCTCTTCCCAGAGCATGGAACGGAGAATACAACAGACAAGCCGGTTTTAGGAATATATTTCTTTTTTTGGCGAGTTTTTGTGATGGAAGTAAAAACTAACGACAGCAGAAGACAAGCCTTGTGAGTTTGGAGTTTACAGAGCCATGAAAAGACCTGAGTTAGGCGAGTTTGGTGAATGCCGAAGACAACTTTCTCTTCTCATGTGAGTGCAGCTATTTTTATATATTTTTTCCGGTTTCATAAGTGTATATAAGTGCAGTTGTATGGCATCCACATATTTGTAATGTCTAAATAACAGTGTGAGTTTGGTAAATATGTCGTTTGGCTCGTGTCTGTGCACAAAGGCACTTGCCCTGTGGTGGTGTTGTTGCTGTTGTTGTTGTGGACACATCTGACGCACACGTGTCTTTGTGTTGATGCTTTTGAGCTGCTTGGAGGAAAAAAGTCTTTCTCAAACGCTGATTACTGGCTGTATTTCTTCATTTGTAGAAGATGTAAGATGATAGTGTTTGTTTGGTGAGTTGGTGCTGCGGTTATGTAGCCCCTCCGGTCAAAGTTGTCACCAGCCGCCACTGCTTGTCTGAATCGCTGTTGACTACAATGAGAACTTACGACTGCAGTCAACTTCTTGTTAGAAAATGGCTGCCTGAAAAAACATTGAGGATTGAACGAGAATTGTTACTTGGCCACACCATCCCAAACTTGTGGAGGAACATATCAAGCATACTGTGATATCGGGCCAAAATGTATGCAACCAATACAGAGACTTATTATAAAGACATTTAAGGTATGATACTTCGTTCTTGTTCTTGCTTTGTTTCATCCTGAGTTGCAACAGCGAAGTAGCTTTGACCTACATGTTTATTCCTGACCCATAATCCTGATCCAGCTTCCGTTTTCGTCCAAGTTCAAGTCCTGCTTCAGTCTTTCCATTCACAAATCTCCGCCGCATGTGTCCATGAGCTGGTCGTCTGTCCGGCACGCTCATAAACCCACACCAGGCCTCACCACGCCTTTGATCGAGTCACACCTCCCAACATCCAGCTCCATTCATCACCAGAGCCGCTTCAAGGGCTGCTCTGTGATCTGAAGATTCTACGCATTCCACTCACGTTCCATCAGAGAACTTAGGGGTCTGAACGCTGCTTTACAAACAGAAGTAAGGCTCATTTACTGCGCTGAGGTCTGATGATGACGGATATAGTGAGAGGTTTGTTTTATCCAGAGGGTTTAAGGAGAACGAACCAAAGTCAAACTGAATCTTGGGTCAAAATGCCTCAACGACGTCTATATTTAGGTTGAAAATAAGTGTAATGTGACAAGTTACTTCATTTTTCTTGTGTTTGACATGTTTTAGCTCACGGCTGATTAAATAGTTTAAAGTCTCGACAGCAAAGGGTTATATAGATTTCAGGCTGTGAGACTAACTTGCTCCACTAAATCATGATAAAGAGCTAAGCTTCGATTGGTAAAAGATAGAGTGAGACTTTTAGATTAGATGTTTCTCTGAGATGGAAAACAAAGGGAAAAATTAGATCAGAAGAGGTCAACATTGACAAAAATAGCCAAAACAAGTGAAAAGAAATGTTATATAATCCCTTGTTTGTTCAGACATTGTTCTTTAGGGAAAAGGTCAACAAATAAAGATTCTTTCTACTTCTATTCAAAAGTTGTTTACAATTTGATGGCATTGGTTAGAGCAGCATCTGTGGAGCTCAAATTTAATTTAAAGTTCAAGCTGTTTAAATAGAGGAACTCATTAAGGCACAAAAAAATAAAAAAATTGTTAATACCCCTTTGTTAACACTATTCATTCATTCATGGAGGCTGCATCTGGCCACATGGTGTCTTGATTTTGTTCTAGGGCTGGGCAATTAATCGGAAGATCAAGTGATCAAACCGAATTGTCAATAATTAGGCTGTGGGTTTTGAATAGAATGATCAAAAACAATCTTTTGTCAGTAAAGATGTGTGTTTTGGAACAAAATCAAGCTTTGAGGCAGAAGATTGATATTTAATTTTTAAAAAGTCTAATATACGGGAGACAGTAAACGTTTTTGTTTTTGTTTAAATTCATAAAAGTCATTTTTCTTGTGTTTTTGAAAAGGTCAAACAAAATCGGATAAAAAATCAAGATCAATATGAGAAACAAAATCATGATTATATATTTTCCCAGATCGCCCAGCCCTAATTTGTGCACAATACAATGAAAGCTCAAGACTATCGAGGCACTGTCTAGTCAGAAAGCTTGGTCTCAGTCGCAGGTCATGGGTCTTACCAAATAAAAACCCAAAATACAGCCAAAAGATTTTCACAGTGAACATCTTTAAAAGGTCAGTACATTCTGCTGATGAGACGTGACTCTTGGGCAGTGATGTCATCATGAAAAAAAAAGTTATGGATACAGCGTAACTGCAGAGATCGGACTTTTGAAATCTTTTCACTCTGGGACCTGGTTTCAGAGATGTTTGTTTTCTGTGTCCTGAAACTCCTTCTTCATGTGGATGGTGTGTGGTTTAGGACAAATATTTGTTCTGAAATGAATGAGCTTGGCTTTGTGTGGACAAGGTATGAGCTTTAACTTAATTTTTTCTTGTAATAAGACAGTTGTAATCAGCTGTGTGCTCATTTGCCTGACAGTTTTGGCAGCAGGACTTCATGGGTAAATCTTAACTTACCCCAAGCCCCAGCCGTAAACAGATCCATTTTAGTAACTTGAAGCCTAAATGTACCCGTTAATCCCATAAAAGTTGCCTCTTGGCATCAACCAAAATTAGTGTTTTCTGTAACGTTTTGGCTTTTTGTAACACATTTATGTAAAAAGGTGTAAAAACATTTCTGACATTTTGTTGTATGTCTACGTTTTCTTCTGAGACTGTGGCTTAGTGTAAAAGTCTGAATGCACAATGTTAAATGATACGTTTTTATTTAAATATTTCATCCTAATTAAAAAAAAAAAAGGAGACCGACTGTATTCTACTCCAATATATGTAGTTTAACGTTGGCTCTGGTGAATGCAGCAGCTGTAGATTCTTGATTAAGAGAAAACACATTGTAATCACATGTAACACAATACATGTGTTGATCTTGGCTCTCAATGAAAAACATATATTTTTTCACACAAGACTTTAATTAATGGAAACTTGATTACATCCAGCAGCACGCACTATGCTTCTGTGAGGCGGTGCGCTTGAGTTCGGAAAACCTCGGAAGGTGCCCAAATTCCCAACATTCCCTGTCGACCCACTGCAGAGCACAACAACATGTAAGGAAAAGTGAGAAGAGCAAAACAGAGACTGGGTTGTGTCACCTGTCCTGCAGCTACAAGGTCATTTTAACTGATCAAAACATGGACAAGAAACTCCAATTACATGTTTGTGGAAATGTTTTCATCTTAATTAAGCGTTTGGTGGGGCAAAAAATGACTACAACCTAAGCTTAAATAACAAGAACTGCTGCTGATATATGGCTATGACAAATAAATAAATGTGCTGTCTCTGTGATGCTAGAGCAGTTGACCTGCTAAGAAGTTAAACAAGAATTGTAAAAGAGCCATCTGGCCAATTCTTATTTTCATTGCCTTACTCCAAAACATTTGCCTTTCTAAAAAAGCAGAAATGACCAAAATCACAAATATCTATGTTAAGCTTATGGGTTCAGTTTGTGTATTTTAAATTTAGGAATAGGAATAAGAAAGACATTCTTAAAACTATTTGAAACTTCTGTAGCAGTATAGGTTATGCACTGACATAATTTTAATTAAAAAATGCTCCTTAACATTTAGAATTAATGAGGAAAGCCAAAATAAAGTATGTCTTTGTTGTCATAGCAATGTCTTGTTGACTATAAGCTTGTTTGATGATTTGGGACATTTTAACGGCAACGAACAGACTCAAAAACATCTTTTTTGAGAAGAAAAAAAGTTATAAGTTTAACTGTGTGTGAGATCTCAATGTCTGTTGTAAAAGTTAGAGAAGCTAAAGTCTTTTTGTTTAGGCCTATCTGTTTTACTATCACTGTTAACCTAGTTTCCCTTTTTACATGTCAGTTACAAACCTAGTACTCAGCGTTGTTGTTGGTTGAATTTGTTCTTAGACTGTAGTGTCTTTTTCCTGTTTTAGCTGTATTTTGAGCTACAGGAAAAAAATGTCCTTTCCTTCCTTTTACTGTATTTCTTACCACTCAGACCTCACAAATAGAATGCTTTGATGTCACTTGCATAACCTCTACATATATGACATAAATGTAAGCAAATGTGCTTTTGTAGTTTTTCATCATGCCATGTTTTCAGCATTTGCCTTAAAAAAAAAAAGCCAAAACTGCACATATAGTACCTTTCCTGATAGGATAATAGGTCTTGTAATTCCTTTATGGAGACATATTGTGCCTTTTTTGAGTTTTCAGTCATACAACATTGGTTCCAGCATTAGTATATCAGGCAAGATCAGTTTGAATACTTTCACTATGTAAATTCTCAATTTCTGATGTCGAAAACACACAAATAGTGCCATCATTGCTTCATTACACACATGAAAAGCCAAAAGAAAGGTGCTTATGAGCATGTTTAAAAGATCCACAATGCAAATAATACATCACACATTTGTCTGAAAACTGAGAGAGACAGAAGTGTGAATTTCTTACTGCAATGGGCCAACTCTTTCAAACTCTAACTACACCTTTGTGGACCATGAACATCTGTATAAATCCTTGTCATAAATGATGGATCTGCTGAGCTGCTCTAATGGCTCACTGCAGACTCTTTAGCACCAAGTACCTCAACACGGTCTGAAGTCTCAAGTCTGATCTGTGAGTGGAAATATCTCTCTCTTGCTCTTTCTCTTCTCTTTCAGCCCCCCCCCACCACCACCATCTTTCCCTCTATCTTCTCTCTCTCTTTCTCTTATCTTCTCTGTCTAGCTCTCGCTCCCTTCCACTTCTTTCTCTCTTTGTGTTCTCTTCTTTTATCTTCTTTCTCTCACCCACTGACCTCCCCTCTCTCTTTTCCCTCTGTCTTCTCTCTCTCCCTTTCTCTCTCTCTTTTTCTCTTCTCTTTCTTTTCTCTCTAGCTCTCTCTTCTCTCTCACTCTTTCTTCCCTCCTTCTTCTCTTTCTCCTCTCTCTCCCTCTCTCTCTTCTCTCTCTCTTTCTTCCTTCCCTTTTCTCTCTAGCTCTCTCTTCTCTCTCTCTCTTTTTTCTTTCTCCCCTCCCTCTTCTCTCTCTTTTCTCTCTCGCCCCCTCACGACCCCCACTCTCTATTCTCCCCTTTCTCTGTCTCTCTCTCTTCTCTCTCTTTTCTTCCCTCCCTCTTCTCTCTAGCTGTCTCTCTCTTCTTTCTCTCTCTCTCTGTCTGCCTATCTCACTCTCTCTTTCTTCCCTCTCTCTCCCCTCTCTCTGTCTTTCTTCTCTCTCTCCCCTCTCTCTCTCCTCTCCATCTCTCCTCTCTCTCTCTTTCTCTCTCTCTTCTCTCTCCCTGTCCTTCTCCCCCCCCCTCTCTCTTCTCTCTCTCTCTCTTTCTTATCTCTCTTCTCCCCCCTCTCTCTCTCTCTTTCTCTTCTCTCTCTCTCTTTTCTCTCTCTCTCTTTCTCTCTCTCTCTCTCTTTCTTATCCCCCCCCTCTCTCTTTCTCTTCTCTCTCTCTCTCTCTCTCTCTTTAACAGTAGCTGCAAATGGAGGGTGCATTTTCCTCAATGAGCCTTGACAGAGTTCCCTGCTGAAAAACTTCCATTACTCATGACAGGAGAGACTTGAGGCGACCCCGCAGAGTCTGAGGTTTACCTATCACCACAGAGGTCAAAGGTCACAGGGGGACGACCTCTGGACCTGCTGCTTATTCTTTGTTCCTTGTCCAACGCTAATAGGCTGTGTTCACTTTCAAATTCAAGGGTTCATATGTTTTAGATGACACAAGTTCACCTCTGTAGTTGAATATATTTAAAGAAAGACTGAGAAAAACAGCTGTCTGCAACAACGATGAAGATATAAGAAAAACTACTGGTAACACTAAGTATACCTACAGAATAATTAGGCTTAATAAATCATTAATAACACCTTAATTAAGACCTAATTCAATATGAACAAATGATTAATTAATAGATGAAAAAGCTTATTGTTGCTTAGTAACTACTTAATTACTCCAAATCCTGCCCCCTAACTCTAAATCCTAACCATAGCTCCTTAATTAAGTAGTTACTAAGCATTAATAAACCTTTTCATTAATTAATCATTAATTCAATAATTTTTAAGGTTTTATTTATGCTTTAGTCATGGTTTACTAAGGCCAATTAAGGTGTAGGTAATATAAAGTGGTACAAAATTACTCTGATTTTGAGAAAATATCGGCCTATTTTAATGAGATGTCTGGTAATACTTTCTTTAAAAGGCCTATAGTATAAGACTAGGATCTAAAGTCTAATTATGTTGTTATACAAAAGGTTCTGGGGTTGTCCAAGCTTTGTAGTACTTTTTATTCTATCTAATTTGAACAATAATGCTAAACATCAAACATTTTGATGTTTTAAAAACCCAAAATGAATGTCCAGTGCCTTAAAAGAGGGGTGGCTCATCAAAACTAAATTAAATGCAAAATGTCAAATGATTTACTTTGCATTCACTGTGTAAATTAAGTTTTTTGTATAGAGCACTTAATGTCAGGTCTGTGTTTGTTCAGTGGCACTTGCCCCACCTGGGCCTGTCTCTATCTGTGGCGGGTTTAAAACGTGCCTTTGTTGTGTCAGCGGGACAGGACAGGGTCTTTTATTCGGCAGGTGGAGGAGGGGGGGACTATCTTTAAAGTGTGGATTGTGGAGGATGTGGGTCTGGGATTTCCCATTGTGTCCC
The DNA here is from genome assembly GCA_038363315.1 of Mugilogobius chulae. Taxonomy (NCBI): domain Eukaryota; kingdom Metazoa; phylum Chordata; class Actinopteri; order Gobiiformes; family Gobiidae; genus Mugilogobius; species Mugilogobius chulae. Next base: position 26,835,179 of record CM076405.1, on the reverse strand, counting down.
TAATCTTCTTGGTCTCTTTGAGCGTGGTTAGATTACACACCTGGACATGATGTGCTCTGTAAAACTGTTTTAGGTACAGATGGATTTTTATGTCGCTGTGGGACCAAACTGTGATTCTATGTCAGTCCAACAAACCAACCAAGTTTTGCAAAACTTTATAGGCTCAGGGGAAAGTGGGGTGATTTGTGCCATCCCCTGTTTGTAAACAACCAAGAAATTAGTCATGTGACCACACATTTATTCATCCTGTAAATTGATCTTATATTTGCCAACATTTTTGAAATCCGCTTTCAAATCAAGCACTTTTAACATGTCTTGATTTTTTTTATTGTTGGCAGTGTTGTCTATTAATTAATACCGTCTGAATAATCTTCGGTGTGAATCTCAAAGCTACTCGGGTCAGGTCGACACAGGTTACCGCGGTAACTCGTTTCCCTCTGGAGGAAGTGGGCTTTGAGAGTGAAGGCGTGTGGTCCATTGTCCTCTCCGTCTCCCTGCGTGTCTTTGTCCCGGGACGACCTTGTGCTGCCGTGACCCCCGTCAGACCAGCGATAACAAGACTCCTCTGTGGGAACAACAACAGAAAAGATTTACCGTTATGAATGAGTCACGTGTTTATGTCACAGTGTAGGGGACATATGCAAAACCAGCTAATATGAGTTTTTAAACTTGTCTTACTCATCTTTAGCTTAGTATAGAACTTATTTTTATTTGTTTGATCCAGATTTGTGTAATTCAACTGCTCAGAAAATGACCACCTATCCTACCAAACTTTCATATAAAAGATTTCATTTATTCAAGAAACGTTACTGTGGATTACACATGCAGTTACAACAAAACCAAGTAAACTTAAGTTAGCTGCTCATATCTACATTTTAACTTGAAGTCTACAGCCTCATTTATTTTAGTAATCTGTTTTTGAACATTCACACACAATAATATTTAACAAAATGAAAAATAATGAACGACATTTGTCATACTTTATTCCCCATTGTGGGACAAAAAGGATATCTTATTATAAAGGATATCTTGTCTTAGTCTAATGATTGCTACTAGCAAAAAAAATCATCTTCATAAGTCTGATCTAAATTGATGGTAATTTGAAGCAGATTGTTGTTATTTTAAACTCTTTTCAGCAGTCCACATGCAAATACATTCCTGGCATCGTAATAATTCACAAAAAAATCATTAGCTTTTTTCTCAGAACGCCAAAGCTAACAACACAAGCATGCTAATACATTGTTAGCATGCTAGGGTTTGCACTAAAAGGTGCGAAGTGGGCAATGACTGGGTTTGTCAATGCTCACTTTGTACCGGAAGCACACTTTCTTAATTTAAACACAGACGGAACTAAACTGTTAGATACAAAACCCCCTTACAGATTTCAACAAAGCAAATGATTGTCAAATGAGATTAATACTGTTTAAAGCTAGTTCCGGCTGCTACCAGTTAACTTAAAATGTCGATGAATAAATGTGGCGTTTTGGGGCTTTCTATTAGCAAACTTTTGTGAAATACATTCATAAATATTGATGTCAAAAATTAATATTAACTGCACACTTACAAATAATGCTTTTAAAAGATATAATTTCGTCCTGCGCATGCGTTGCGCTAAAAGGTACAAAGTGGGCACTGACACTGACAGGGTTGTTAGCTTGGCAACACTTGCATGCTAACAATGTATTAGCATGCTTGTGTTAGCAAAACCACAAAAATTGCAACAGTTTTTTCTTAGACTAAAATGAGAAGGAAAAGTATCTCACAGTCACAAAACTACAGCTGTGTTTTGATGATGAAACAGTGTTAGAACATGGTTTATAAACTCAAATAAGTCAATATTGCAAAAGTCTGATAGATTGTCCACACTTACTTCACTCTATTTCAACACTAAACAATGTTTCCCTACGCAGTTTGTGGAATGGTAAAAATGCATTTGATTCGATCCACTTCTTTAAACTTGGACAGGATGTGGTCTGTTTCATATCGAGGTGAGTGATTTATGGTTCTTTGTATGTGCTCTATATGAAACTCTGATGCTGCTGGTGCAATGTGAAAAGAGCAGGTCTGCCAATACTGTAACACACAGCTGCACAGTCGGACGATTTAGACAATTAGGACCATTTCTTCACCTTTAGTTCTGACAGGAGACACCAGATGGTCCGACCCAAACAATGATGAGCTCAAGGTTATTACAAAAGAACAACTCATTTGAATTGTTCATTGTATGATCACTTGTCTATTCACCTTATTCTGCCCCGCCCACTTTTCTCAGCATCACACTTCCTGTTTAGCTCTGTTAAGCTAATAGTTAACTTGTCTGTCTTGCAAGACAATCTCAAATAGGTAGAACTATAAAAAAATGTTTTTTATTTGTATTTTAATATTTCAGGCTAACTGCAGCTAAACCAGAAGTCCGCTACCAAGAGAAGTGGGCAGGCCAGAATAAGGTGTGTGTCTGTGTTTTAGCTTGTACCCCTCAATGAAAGAAGTTTGGACACCCTTGCCATAAATCAGCCAGATTCATTTGAGCATTTTTGCAGCATACGCATATTAGGCAAGATAAAATTATTTTTCATGAGTGATTTGCTTTGTAATCCAATAGACGGAGCTCTAACTCAGTTCCTGACGTTAAAAGCACAAGATTGTCATGTATGCCTTATAATATATCTTTAGGCCAAGTCAGAATTTAAAAAGTATAAATAATGCATAATGTTTGCCCTTTAAAAAGTTTGTTGATGTTTGTTGATGTTTTTCTGACATACTATGACTTACTTTGCCAGTCATTTGAAACCAGGTCAGCTGACTTGACTCAATGCAGTGATTTATGCTCATGCTAGTCACTGAGCAGTTCTCATATCTGGCCAGTAGAGGGTGTCATGCAGTTTCCTGACATAAGATGGTGACACAGCTTCTTTAAGAAACACCTAATGACAATAACATTTCAGACTCTCACAGAGCAGATCTAAAGATAGCTTATTAAAGTGACACTCTCCAACAATATTTTTATAGAAGTGAGCAAGAAAAAAGGCTTGAGAAGCACAATTGGATCTAGCCTTATGGGGGCTCTAAGCAATAACCATCTTCGGGAGCCCTTGAGCCTCTTCTACAAACCTTAATCAGTCAAGTCAGAGTGGCATTTAAGGGACTTATTTTATTATAATTTAAATATACACTGACAAACATAGTTATAGGCTAACAATTCTCAAAATAAAAATATCCCAAAAACTTTTGAACAAAATAGATGTATTTTCCTTAATTCTGGTGGAGGATATTTTAGACTACATGTCAAACTCAAGACCCGGGGGCCAGATGCGGCCCTCCACCTCATTTCATACGGTCCTCAAGGTCTTATAAAGTTTACTTTATTCTTATATTAGTGCCAGGAATAGTCCGAATGTCATAACCTATTTTTTCAGACTAACGCAGATGTATAATAAATAATTGTCACTTCAAAAAATATGCAATCATCAATTTATAACTATTATTTGTAGTATTATTTGTATGTTTCATTTTTATTTCATTTCATTTTAATTTTAGTAAGGTTAATTTTAGTTACAACGAAAGTCATTTTCAATCTTTTCGGATGAGAGTCGAAACGTCTTGATCTTCGGAAACACTGTCCAGATGACTACTTTGAAGATTTCTACTACGGATCACTCCTGGATGAATAAGGGAATACATCGTCTCAATGTGGCCCTTTGTCAAAATGAGTTTAACACTACTGTTTTAGACAAACATATCTTTTACAATTGTCAATATATGTCTCATTTTGTATGTATTTTATAATTAATATATGACTGCACTTCTCCTCAACTTTCACTTGGTGTCAATGTTTCCCAGCGCCCTCGAAAAACTTGCATAATTTGCGTAAAGGAAGATCCAACTCTGTTGATAAGTCAAATTTAGGAGTGACGTACATTTTTACATTTGGAGTAGTCTGCATAAAAGTTTTTTTAAATGTTCTGATTTACTGTGATAACATTTTACTAGCCGGCATGCCACTGAATATTTAAGAGAGAAATGGGGCAAATAAAAACGCTGACTTAAAACAATATAGATTAACATTTGATGACTTCAGTTCAGCGTTGTAATCAATCACAGCTGACTAAAGTATTTCCTCAGATTTACACAAACGCTCTATGATAATCTCTAATCCTGTAAATGCATCAGTGAGTCAGATCTCCACCTCAACATGACTTACGTTCGTGTTTTTTTCCAGTGAGCCTCAGTCATAAACCAACATTGTCTTTTAAGCAGTCTGACCTGACATCGCACAGATCACACAAGAGACTCATAACTGTCCCATCTCGGCTGTGACATTTGACCTCTGACCCCTGATCCGCGGCGGTGTCTCTGTAAACGTCTGCTCTGAGTGAAGGTACATGACGACCTCACGGAGATGGAGATGTCTGAAGTTAAGCTGCAGGTTAGACGACGACACTTCATCTGGAAACTGTTATATTTAATGTTGCTCCGCCCACTTTTCTTGGCACTTTCAGTTTAGCTGCAGTTTAGCCTAAATTACATTAGCCACAATCAAAAGATCTAATGTTGTAATGAGCACATACACATGCTGTAGCTTGTTTAACTGTGGTTATGTTTATTATTAACACGTTTGTTCACTAAACAAGCAGGAAGTGTGCCATCGAGAAATGTGTGCGGGATGGAAAAAGGTAAAACATAAAAATATTTAAAATTACAATGACCTTAACATTAACCTTAACATTCATTCAAATCCCTGATCTTTAGACAAATCATTATCAAACAATATTGTCTCTGCGACTGGGTTTACAATTTACTGTACAGTGCATAGCAAGAAATCAAGAGTTCAAGAAATCAAGAGTGAAGTTTATATTTGTGCTTCTTAGTTGGAAAAGACCATCAGATATCATTCATTTACTTTCTTCTTCTTTATCCAAAGTCGGGCTGTGGCAGTTTGAGAGAGGCCCAGACTTCACCCTTTACACCAGCCCGTTCTCATGGATAAGCGCGTCAATACCACGGTATTGTAAACAGCAAACAGTCATATGAAAGCAACTTCTGTTTTTTGCGTGTGTATTTCACACATTTCTGTCCTAGTTCATTTCAATGGTGAATATTAAGTGTTGTTATTCATGAAGACTAACACAATCCTAATCCTAACCTTAACCAACTCCAAGCCCCAGACCTAAACTTACCCATTTTTGTAAGTTCAGACTTAAATTTAGCCGTTACCTCGTGTTTGTCGTCAACTACTAAGCGTGTCCAGACCATGCCAGAAATAACAAGCATGTAATTGCACGCCAAAACAGGCAGAGGGCGTCGTCGTGACACGCAATTTGTCATGGCGTGCTATTTTACGAAATCCATGACAACACGTTGTTTACACAGACACTTCCTCCAGCTCCTCTAGGACAGGATCCCAAAGCGTTCCCAGGCCAACCGAGACGTACAATGCATTCACAATCAGGGCGTTTACATGGAGGCCAGGAAAACCAGATAACTAGCCTAGTCCAATTTAAACCAGTTTTCCAAAGCGCATGTTAACCCGGGAAGACCTATTGAGGAGCCGTAAACTGGTTTTCTGAAAACCAGTTGGCGCACGTGGTCCCGACCGTAGTCTGATTTCAGACTCATGTAAACAGACAATCGGTCTGCAGCAGGACAAATGCAACTGAGCATGCTCACAAACGCTGTCCATTCCACATTCCAACAATAAAGTTAACATTTTACACAGCGTGTGCACAGTCCCATTGGTCCCAGAAAGATCAGTGTGTATTTTTACACACAATATTACAAACACTTACTAATAATAAATAATGTTTAGGTAAATCAACATAACACAGTCTAAATCATGGAGTAGTGAATCTGACACAGCAGAAGATGTCTCTTAATCAGTTTACTCTCTCACATGTAAACAGGAGCAAAACTGGTCCGACTGGTTTGAGGGGAAAACCAAATAGAGTCTGTTTTTTTAGCCTAGTCTGATTTCCCTGATCATGTAAACGCACTGAATATGTTGAAAGTTGCAACATTGTATTGTTCTCTAAACTGGCACCCGTTCATGTTCACAATGCACCTTTTGCCAATCAAATCAATGCTGTAGAAACACATCTGTCCCTCATCCACAGGCACAATAGAATCACACAGAGGAAGTTCAAAGAAGACACCTCCATTTGTCTCTGCCTGATCTGTCACACCTAAACAAACTGTAACGCTGTACTTGCATGAATCTTTCCAACAACCTGCCCACTGTGAGTGACAGACGAAGTGTTGCAGAAACACCTGCCACTGATTGACACAAGCTGTATCAACAACACTAGCCAGAGTTTATCATTGTGCAAAAACAAGTTATGCTGCTATAACTCAAAATTTGTGAATGACTCATTCTACATGGAGCATGTGCAGTAGAGCAGAAAGTGACGTCGACCGATAATCCCCCTTTAAAAATTGTCTATATGAAGATTTTTTTTTTTTTACCGTCATTTGGCATGGAATGACATGTAGCTCATCCACCCCAAAAAGTGAAACAATACTCTAGCTTAGTTTATTTTTTTTTTTGAATGGAACAGCGTGTATTAGTGAATGGCAAAACTGTAAATACATCAGCTATATTCCATCTATAGTCCTGTGAAACCAATACATTTTAGTTTACTAAAACCGTTTCAGCTGTAGGAACAAGAATAAACTAAATTTAGCTTCACTGCTCACCAAAACAATCACTCATGAAACATCCTTAGCTCCAATCAGTTTATTATTTCTGCTTTAATTCGGTTTTAAAGTTTCCAGTGAATCTGACCTGCTGCTGTTGATTGTCACCACACAGTTACAGCTGAGCCATAATTACATTTTTAATAGTCGTAGTTTTATGTGTAATAATATCTGATTGTAGCCTCTGACGCACACAGCAGCGTTTTGTGTTTATGGGGGAGCTCTCGGGGATAAATAAAATTCTGTGGAAATTCTGCACATTTCTCCTGGTTTCACATCAAGAACGAGAGCTCGGAGAAATGAGAGTAAAATGATCCATGTTTAGCCAGCCACCCAATATAAAGTTCTTGCAGTTGGAGCGATGTGGCTGCCGGGGTTTTTATGGAAAACTTTAGGACATGAGCGCATAATGTCCACACGGGGATTGTAACAGAGCAGACAATTATGCACCAGGTTCACCGCTCGCACAAGAAATGTAGAGAGAATTATTATAATGTTAACTTAACTTTACGGCTCAACCTTTACAACGTGAGAATTAATATAGAAGAGCGTCTGAACGTTAGTGAGCTATTACAAAAGACCAGATTCATCAAGTAGTAAAGTAATAGGTCTTTAACTAAACTTACAAATCATTCTTACTTAATGTCTCCTTTCATTTCTATGATGAAAGATTTTATTTGTGACTATTAACAAAATCCTAATCTTAACTAACTGCAGGCCTTAGACATAAACTTACCAGATCCAAAAGTTTAGCCCTTAACATGTCATACAGATACACAATACAGGGAGACCGTTTTAAACTTATTAACAATTGTAGCACTACTGTATTTATGTCTTTTATACTGTTTTTATCTATTACACCTCTGGATGATGATATTGTACTTTGAACATTTAACAAGAAGCCTTTTTTTACAAAAACACCTAGATTTTCTTGGTAAATATAAACAAGAGTAAAGCTAGTGAACACTGATTTGACCCAAATTTGGGTTTTGACAAGTATTTTTTAAAAGTTGAAGGTAAATTAACAAAAAATTACTTTAAAAAAAATTTTGATGGACCCTATAAAAAGTCCTATAAATGTTTTGTAAAATGTATAGGTGTTTTTTGTTCATCAGAAGAGCATTTAAACAGGCACAGAGTCGTCTTAGAACGGCTGATTTGACAGTGACCAAGAGGGTTACATCAACTATAACCCTTTCTTCTACATATACAGAATTTAGTTTATTTTTATGACAGAACCGCACACGTCCCCTTGGTGCCTTAAGAGCTTAAAACAATGCTGTAATTTAGCAAGCAGCAACTCTGAGAGGCTAAAAGAAAAGACAAATAACTACAATCTGGTTGAAAAGAATATTTGAATTTCTGGGCCTGGATGATATGCATTTATCGCAAGTATCTCATCATTTTAAGATTTATTGTTATCATTTATTTGGAGTTGTTCAAGGTAAAACTATACTTTCTATTTGAACTCTTGTGTTTGTGTTGCTGGTGACCATGGGAAAAATAGGACATCTTCAAATATTTATTTAGCAGGAGCGCTTTAACATGACACTGACATTGGATTAGTGAAGTTAGAATGCAGACTTAATATTCTCCTTCTCTTATAATACTGCTGTTACTATGTAGACGTGGAGAATCCTCACAAACATGGAAAATCTCGGCTGAGTCTCATCCTTATAAAACACGGCTTTAGGAAGTCGTCTTTAATGTTCAGCTAATGGAGTGTTAAGAGCTCATCAGCGTCTTGTTGACTCTGACTTCACTGAACATTAACTAATGTTGCATCTAATTGCCCTGGAAGTCTTTTCTGTTTTCAAATTGGATTGTTCAAACTTTCTGGACACATAGTCAGTGATAGTGAACAAGTATTTTTTTTCAGTTTCTTGTTTGTAATGATGAGTAATTGATTGGTCTGTTTTTTCTTTGTATTGTCTTGTGTTTATCACTTCATCGCTGCAGTTTCCGTCCTCCTCATCATAAATCTCTCTCACGTTCACACTCTTTCACTTTGCTCTCTCCTGACACCAGCCCTTTGTCCACATCAGTGTCAGACTCACATCAGCTCCAGGGCCGTTCACTCATAATCTAATTCTCCTCCCATGAAACACTGCAACACACAGTCAGACACTTCTGCTCTCTCTCTTTCTTCTCTCTTTTCCTCTCTCTCTCTATCCTCTCCCTCTCTTGCCCCCCTTTTTTTCTCTGTCTCCATCCCTCCATTTATTTCTCTCTCTCACTTTCCTCTCTCCCTCCCTCCTCACCTACCTTACTTACCTTACCTATCTTCTCAACTTCTCTTTCTCCCTTTCTTTCCCTTCTTTCTCTCTCCCTCTTTCCCTCCCTTTCTCTCTCTTCTATCTCTCTGTCTCTAATTCTCTCTATCTCTCTTTCTTCTCCCCGTCTTGCTCCCTTCCTTTTTTCTCTCTATCAACGCTCCCTTTATTTCTCTCTCTCTTTCTTTTCTCCCTTTCTCTATCCTCTCAACCTCTCTCTCTTCCCATCTATCCCTCCCTCTCTCTTTTCCTCTCTCTGTCTCTAATTCTCTGTCCTTCTCTCTCTCTCCCTCTTTGTATTTTGCTCTCTCTTTTTCCTCTCCTTCCCCTCTCTCCCTCACTTTCTCTCTATCTCTATCTTTCTCTCCCTCTCTCTATCCTCATCTCTCTCTCCCGCTCCATATCTACCTCCATCCCTCCATCCCTCCCTCTCTTCTCTTTCTCTCCTCCTCGTGTCTCTCCTCCCTTTCTCTCCCTTCTGTCTCTCTTCCTCTCTGTCTCTAATTCCCTCTCCTTCCCTCTCTCTCTCTCTCTGTGTTTGTATCTTGCTCTGTCTTTTCTCTCTTTCCCCCTCTCTGCCCCGCCTCTTCTCTCCCTTTCTTTGTCCCTCCCTTTCTCTCTCTCCCCTTTCTCTCTCCCTCTTCTCGCTCTCTCTTCTCTCTCTCCCTTTTTCTCCCTCTCACTCCCTTTTTCTCCCTCTCTCTCTCTCTCTCCCTCTCCCTCCCTTTTTCTCCTTCCCTTTCTCTCTCTCTCTCTCTCTCTCTCTTTCTCTCTCTTCCTTTTTGTCCCTCCCTCTCTCTCTCTCTCTCTCTCTCTCTCTCTCCCTCTTTCTCTCTCCCTTCTCATGTCTCTCTCCCTCTCTTCTCTCTCTCTCTCTCTCCCTCTCCTCATCCTCACATTCTGATGCACTGTGGGGTGAGTAAGCCTGGTTTAAACGTGATGATCTCATTTTGGATGGAGGGATGGGGGGATGGATGGAGGGATGGGGGGAGGGTGACGCTGATGTCAGACTGTGGATGAGAGCGAGTGCAGGAGCTACTGTTTATGTTTTTATAAGCACGAGGCAGTGCTGGAGTGAAGAGGGCGTGTCCCGCTCAGAGCCTCTGTAAAGTCATGTCATTGTACCAAGAACACAACAGTCCTGCACACTGGAGACCACACAAAAACTGATCAAATGTTTTCATAAGTACCTGGCTTTGTAAAGGTTATCAAGAGATTTTAATTATGAATATTAATTTTTTTGTGTGTGGTGGCTATCAAGCTTTTAAATCTTTTGTGTAGGATTGTGTATCTGGAGCAGTGCAAGAAACCACCATCATTATCCAAGTATTATAGAATATATTGTATTCTATAATACTTGTTCCAATGAGACTGTTTTCTGAATAGTTTCTAACTTAAATGTGGGACGACAGAAGTAGATTGTCATTGTGTCCTTGGGCAAGACACTTAACCCACATTGCCTCAGTGTCTGCGTACACTGGGTGAGTGGATTCCTGGCTATATAAACAGAGACCATTTACCATTACTGTAATTTCTGGGCTATAAGCCGCTACTTTTTTCACAAACTTTGAACTCTGCAGCTCGTACAACAAAGCAGCAAAATGATAGACGCTCATAGACTTACTATTAACAAGTGCGGCCTATATATGTATTTTATCGTTTTTCCTATTTAAATTTAGTTGGTGCGGCTTATATTCAGGTGCACTCAATAGGGCAGAAATAACAGTAAATAAAAGCATGTTTTTCTAGTTTAGATGTCTTTGTGACACGAAGTAAATCACAAAAATGTCTTTACTCTGAGGAAGCTTGCTCTGTCACATTATTTGGTTAAGAAGAGGGCCTCCTTCTGTTTATTTCCATAAAAAAGCAGCTATATTTTTAATTCAGGGGTGCACGGTAGCAGAGCGGTTAGAGCTCTGGCTTCCCAATAAGGAGGTCGTGGGTTCGACTCCCGGGTCGGACCATATCAACATCTCACGATCTCTCTGGGTGGAGTTTGCATGTTCTCCCCATGTCACCGTGGGTTTTCTCCGGGTACTCCGGTTTCCTCCCACCTCCAAAAACATGCATGTTTAGGTTAATTGGGCATCACTGTAAATTTCCCTCGGTGAGTGAATGAGAGAGTGAATGTTTGTCTGTCTAACCCTGCGGCAAGTTGGCCACTGTCCAGGGTGTTCCCCGCCTAAGGCCCAAAGTCACTGGGATAGGCTCCAGTCACCCGCGACCCCTAACGGGATTAAGCGGTAGAAAATGAATGCATTTTTAATTCACATTAAACTTATTTATCCTCAATAAGAATGATCCTGGTTTAAACCTTTTTTTGTATTGAATTAAATTGTATTGAACTTTTCACCTTCAGAAAGTTACACAAAAAATATACTATTTTTTATTATTTGTAATGAGTATTGTTGTAAATGTATGTAAATTGTATATGTTTTTTATTGTGTGTTGCCCAGGGACTGCAGATGGAAAGTAGCAATAGTTAAATCTGGTGCAGTTCATCTGTTCTTTTATTTGGATTAATGAATTTTGTACATGGTCCCTGACAAATAAAGACTAAACTAAACTAAACTACAAATTGCCTTTAAGATTACAACAGCTTTTTGTCATTGTATTGTTGTTATTTATAAGATAAGATCACCTTTATCAAAAATTAAACAAGACCGGTGTATTTTGCTGTTCATGACATGTGAATCTGAAGCTTAAATATCAAAAAGATTTCCTCTAAAAAACTAACTATCAACTAATAACTAATTTACTCAAGTTACTAATTTACTCAAAAGAACATGTATTCCCTTACCTCCCATTTAGGTTTAATCATTTATAAATTTGTTCACAATGAGAAGAGGAACAAACTTTCTAACGCAAAAGCACTGTTATTTCAACAAAAAAGCTGCTACAAAAATACTAGCACACAGAAAAAACATAAATTCTACTATGAAAAACACTCTTACTTTTTTGAGAAATACCAAGAAAATAAATGTAAAGGAGCATTGTGTAACTTTGCTTAATCTTCCTCTGTGCGTTGTCATGGAGAACACGTTTTCTTTTTGCTTTCTTTTTACAGTCTAACTTGCATTTATTCAGCTTAAACTTAATAGTTTAAATATTGCAAAACATTCCTTGTACCAACATAACGAGTTGTTCTCTTCAGATCTGAAATTCTTATTATGTTGATCAGATTTTTTGTGTTAAATGTTTTTTTTATATGTCTGCTGTGTCCCTAAAATAAACACATTTAGATTAAGTTAGTCTGGTTGTATCTGCTTGTTTCCATGGCAATAGACACATGTATGCCACTACTAATGTAAAACTTTCCAGACAAAGCATCTCTATGGACCTTTCTTTAAATAGAAGAAGATTTTATTCTCAACTCTCTTTTAGACATCTTTACATGAAGTATATACTTGTTGTTTTCCAAAGTCGCTTGAAGGAGGCTCTTAATACTTAAAACATTTATGTCTGTTCCCTAGAATTCCCATGTTCCTGTTAATTGTACATGCAGCAGCCGTGTGTCTGTCTGCCCTCATTGATTAATGGAAGTCCCACGGTTTCAATTGCCCCTCCCAAAAACCAATACGAGTGATGTGACTGTGGCATTTATCACTGCACCACCAGGAAACAACCAGAAACAAGACACTGTGGGCAAATCTGCAGGCGGCCTGTTTGTTAGGAACACCTACTTTTCTCACCTGAAAGTACAAGGATTTATGTAGCGACGTTATTACTATAGACTTTTAATATTTCCATTGAAGTGGGTTGGGCAAAATAACAAAAACAAATGCATAAATCGAGTTAAAATATATACTTTCGATTGAATGAAAGGGGACAGCAAGTAGGTAAATAATCAACATAGTGCAGGGGTGGGCAATTATTTTTCCTCGAGGGCAGGTTGTTTAGTTGGGTCCATTCATTGTGTATATTAAGAACACAAGAGCAAACACCTGGATTTTAATCTTTACTGTTCCCTGGTTAGGATGTTTTTTGTGCAAGGTTGATGGGCCTTGATTTGTTTGGATGTGTTTCTGTCTTGTTTAACAAAATTTCCGAATTTGATTCAAGCTAAAATATCTTGTAAACATTCCAAAATGTCTTGAATCAAGCGAAATGTGCTTCCAAACATTACGAAGTTTATTCTCATTTGGCAAAAATAACTAAACTTAAGAAGAATATTCTGAATTCTAATAGTTTTAACCAACACTAAATAAGGACTTTTTCCCGTGTAAAGAGTAATGCTTATTCTCAAAAACATGCTGGGGGCCGCAGTTTGCTCATGTCTGGAATAGTGGATAATAAGCAGGGGTATCAAACTCAGTGGGGGGGGTGATATCAGACAGCTTCATCACTGTTTAAAATGTAGCAAATGGACTTTTGTCAATATATCACAAAATTGTCAATATATCACAACTTTTCAATCCAACAACTTTAGAATGTGTTGAAAATGTTACAATGAAGTATATTTTGAAGTTTTATAGCTTAGAACAGACTAAATAAGTAAAACAAAAGATTATGTCCAGATGGTATTGTCCTGATGTATGCCCGATAAAGTGACCAGAGGTTTGTATTGTAACGCTTCTGTTTTGAGCTGCAGCGCACGTCCCATGATGTCACTGCACTTTGTCCTGCTCACACGAGGAGGTTGCACTGGGGTGTGTCCCTGCCCCCGTCCCCACAGACCAGCCCCCCCCCCCCCCCCCCTCTCTCTCTCTTCCCCTCTCTACCCTCTCTCTCTCACTCTCCTCAGCAGCAGCACCAGCGCAGCCACATCACTGACGGGAAACGCATGTGACAGTGAACGCAGCACATCCTGGAAATGAGATCACCACAAGGAGAAGAGAGAGAGAGAGTTACTTCATCTTTATGTTTTGTCTTTTGAACGTGTAAATGCACAGAAATATAATAAGGAACAATCAGTGAAAGCTCAATTAGACCTTCACATGATGACTGATTATTATCAAAAACCTGATTTAAGATATTTGGGTTTATTCTTGAACTGATACCATTTAACTGTGCAGTATCTATTTAATGAGCAGCGCTGATGCTTAAAGCTCCACGAGTAACAAGAGACAGCAATATAAAATAAAATGTTTAGTTTTAAGGTTAATATATATGGAAAAATGTGGTAAATAAACATAATACAAAAGTACTGTTGTAAAAGGCAATAATGCATTCTGTTAATCCAAGTCATTCACCTTGATGTGTTTTGAAGCGTTTTTAAACAACATTCAGAAGCCAGTCACAAGTAGACCTGTGTTGGAAGCCAAATGCTAACAATATAAACAAACCCACTTTCTGGATTTTAGTTACAAACAGTGTAGAAGATGGAACGCTGCAAAAATTATTTTAACTGAATAAAGACTTTGGGACAGTGCCTTTATTTCATGTTGCAGTCAGTTCACTCTGAAGATGCACCTTTAACATTTGTCACGAAACCAATCAGCTAGTGTAGAAGTCAAGACTGTACGAATCGAGACCAAGACCTTTCCAAGACCACAGTCCCAAGATTGAGACTTTTATTAGAGATGTATTAATATTGGTCATATCGTGATATCGTGATACCTGACGGTATTAAACTGCATGACCTATGTTAAAACATTAACACACATTTTATGCACAAAAAAACCCACAAAATTCTAAATATTTTATAATAAAAAGCTCTTATAGCCGATATAATGAGTGAGTGATTTAGTCTGAAGCTATGAATTTGCACCAAGAAAAGGAAAAGGAAAACAGAAAAATTGGGAAAAGGATACCCCAATAATAATGGGAAAAAATAGCTTAAATGTTTATTATTGTTAGCATAATCTCAATATCGTCAGCCCTCTGCAGTAATGTCATGATAAATAACGTATTGTGAGCTTCAAATAAAAAGAAAATATCATGAGATTTGCATTTACCAGTGTCTACATGATGTTATTGTGCAGTGCTTATTAGAATCAGAATCAGAAAAGATTTTGTTGTCATTGTCAGTGTACAAACAATTCGCAAACTAGGAACTTGCTACGATGCTAAGATATATCTCGGGACCGGTTTTAAGACCAAGAACACAACAACTACAATATATTTCTGCACCACCTCAAGGTTTGTATTCGTAGTGTGAGTGTATTAGTTGTGTCAAGTTTTTGCTCCCATTTAAAATACCTGACAGACGTTGCAAATGTTTGATAATAACTGAAGCCCTAGGTGTTGTCTGCAAGTAAAGTCCAAAAGTCTTTTTAAACTGGGCCTTGGAGCTGCTCGTTCTCAACAACAAAATTCAAATTATGACAACATGAAACCTTTGATGGAGATAAACACATGCTCTATTATTTATTTTTTACAGTATAAACAAAATAACTTCAAGCAGGAATATTTAAAGGATAAGAATCTCACCAAATACAGTCCTGGCTCCCAAAAAGTTAGCTGCGGCCCTGCAGAGTAAGTGCATCAAACAGATTCTGGGAGCGATTCTGGAAAAAACAAAGAGGAAATGATGGAATTTTGGGAGAAAAGACAGAAGAGAGGAGCACGGACTGAACTGCTCTGGGGAGACAAAGCACTGGGAGCGGATGAATTAAACATGAGGCCGGAAAACAAAATCACAGAGAATATTTTACTTTAATATATTCCAGAAGTGCTTTTATCATTCAAATAAAGTATATTTTAAGATCTGTTCTCTGACTACTGTTTTACAAAGACAGATGCAGTTTTGTTTTTGTAATAGTTGGGTTATCTATGTTTCTGCAGAGCTATGTTTTGATTTTAAGTCTACACATGTATTAAAATGTAAATATATTGTCCAAACTGTTCATTCTAATGTGTAGTTTCTTATATTGTGGGTGTAATGTTTTTGGTTTTTCTCGGTGAGTGTTTGTACTAAAGTGTAGCAGGGCCCTTGTTGTCACTGTGTGAGTTTTAATTATTAAATGTCCCTGTGATTCTCAGTGGGACCCCTGCTGAGAGAGAAGGAGAGGGGGGTAGAAGGAAGGAGAGAGAAGGGGGGGTGAATGAGAGAAAAGGAGAGAGAGAGAAGGAGGGGGAGAGGGAAGGAGAAGGAGAGAGGGGGTGACAGAGAGAAGGAGAGAAAGAGAGAAGAAGGAAAGAAGGAGAGGGGGAGGAAGGGAGGGAGGGAGTAGAGAGAGGGGGGGGGAGGGAGAGAGAGGAAGAGAGAGTGAGAAAAAAAGAAGAGAGAGAAAAGAGTGGGAGAAGGAGGGCAAGAGAGACCGAGAGAGAGAGAAAGAGGGAGAGAGAGGAAGAGGAGAGAGATGAAGAGGGGGTGAGAGAGAGGAGAGAAAGAGAGAGAAGACTCGAGAGAGGGAGAAAGAGACAAAAAGAGAGAGAAAGAGAGTGGGAGACGGAGGGAGAGAGAAAGAGAGAAACAGAAGGAGGGAGAAAGAGAAGATAAAACAGAGAGGGAGGAATAGAGAATGACAGAGACAGAGAAAAGAAAAAGGAGAAGAAGAGAGAATGAATGAAAGAGAGAGAGAGAGAAAGAGAGGGGAAATTTAGAGAGATGACAAAAGGAGACAGAGAAAGAGGAAGGAAAAGATAGATAAAGAGAGAGTGGGGAGAGGGCAGAGAGAAAGGCTGTAACACTGCACATTATTTCTGCTTATATACGTTTATACATAATATAGCAATACTCATAACATATACAATCATAATTTACTCATTTAATAAGCCATTGACAATATTTGCAACATTATTAAATAATTTTGTGATTTGAAAACTGTTTGATTTGGCCATAGTTGAGTAGACCGTGCCATCTATATCTAATTATCTTTTCAAACTTGTAATGCAAAGCCAAATGAGTCCGTATATGACTCTTTGAGCTGATTGGCTGTGCACTTTTGTCTAAAAACTGTCCCAAAACTCTACTAACGGTGAAAAAAATCCATGCAGGTGAAAGTTTAAGGTTTGTAGGAGCAAAGAATGAGCTAAAAAAGTATATTTCACTATTCAAAGATTACAAATACCTACTCACTGCACATGACCTCATTATTTCCCAAAAAACTTCCAGACACAAGCCAAAAACTTCCCAAACTTCTCCCTATCGCTTCACCATTCCTAAATCAGCCCTCACACAGCGCCTCTCTTCTCTCTTCCCCAGACGGGCCCCCACCCTGCTGCATCACAAAGACCCCCCCTCTCTCAACAGGACCCGCCCCTTCCCCGCCCATCTCACCTCCGATTGGCCGCTCTCCTCACATGCCAGCGCTCCCTCTCGACCAATCCGCTGCTTCCTCGGTGATGTCATGCGGGCCGTGTCTCTGGCTGTTGCTGATGCTGTTGCCCGGCGCCTGTATCCCAGCATCCAGACGAGGGTTACCGTAGCGACTGCAGCTTCCACCTCCAGCACAAGCAGCAGAAGGAGACTCAGAGGGGGTGAGTACGCACAATATTTGGGGGTTAAAATGTGATCATGGGGTCAAGTTCAGTTATGTAACAGTTTGCAAGAAGGTGAGAGAGAGGGGCGGCTATGGGAACGAGCTGTACCCACAAATGTGTCATGTATTATTAAATGTGTGTGTGTGCGTCGGATTAAAAGTTCATGAGCTGCCGAGGCGTCTGCTAACGTGATGCAACTAAGAAAAGTGTAATCATGTTTCTACCTATGGCTACCTGCACTGCCATGACAACTAATGAGTCCCGGATGCACTGTAAAATATGCTGTCTCTGTTTTATACAGTTATAGTGGACTAAAAGCATTATCTGAACACATATACTTGGAGAAAATCAAGATTCTTTTGTTAACTTTGCAGGAAAATATTGTGGTAGTTGTGATTGTGCAGTATTGGCATTTGGCCTGGGTTAGCCACTTTTAAATTCAAGAAAAGCTATGATAAAATGTGTTTTGTCATTTGGAATATCCCAGCATGCCTTGTAGTACACATAACTTCATAAATATTAACGTCTTGGTTAGTTTGAATTGGCTGACGTGAAAATTGTGTCTCTAAAATAGAAAACAAATTCAGATTTAACTTAAAGTGCCCATGACAGGTTGAACTACTCATTAGTTACGATCGTTATATGTAAAGTTTTACTAGACATTTTTCAAATTTCATTCCAGTTTGGCCATTTTTTAGCATTTAAACATCGACTTCCTGTTCAGAAATGACGACATCACGCTAGGTAGAAAGAAATTGGGCCAAAACTCTTCAAATTGTATTTTGTTTTGTTTTTTCTTTACTTGAGCCATAAAAAAACACTTGAACTCACTTTTTTGTTAAAATAATGTGTGTTTACAGGGCCATAAAATTTTGGTTTCTTGTGAGAAAATTGAAAATGTCTTTGACTCCCAATAGAGTGATGTCATCAGTTTAAAACTCCTGGTGCTGGTACTACTTCCTGGTTCCTGGTATTTGTCAACATATTTTCACATTTTTCCCCACAAACTTGTTCTTGATTAACGTAAAACTATCATTTATAATTACAGCAGGTATTGATCTACCAAAACATTCAAACCTGTCATATGCACTTTAAGGTTAAGGCTGAGGGTTAGAACTAGAAAATATGTCCTTTGTCTTAGATCACTTTTCTATAAGTAGATTAACTTAAAATTATTGAGTGAAATGCAAATAGAGCCATTTTTGCCCAAGAAGTTTGAACCCAGGTCAAACATTACTGATCCAGTCAAATTTAAACTTATTATTTATACATGTGAACAATTTTAAATGACAAGTCTTGTGCAAATTTGACTTTTTGAGTGTTGGAGTCCAGGAAGTACAGAGATTAACTTACAAATTAAAAGCAATAATAACATATTCTAAGTTCATATTTGACACAAGATCAAAGGAGGAGAACGCATAGAGTCTGTTATCCAAACTCAGAACTTTCTGCTTTTTGGGAAGTGTCTTTAGACCTGACCTATAGTAGCTGGAATGAAATGGAGCCTGGCTAGTTTAGCTTTGCTTCCTCATCAAAAACACAGGATAAGTTGTGTCTGTGAGTTACTATTCTCTCTCCTCTGAGCCTCAGAAAACACTGTTCTAAATGTAGGTCTGTTAGGGCTGTGCAATTAATCGAAAAAGATTGAATTGAATCGTCAATTATCTGTTAGGGTTTTGAATTGAAAGATCGAACACCAATCCTTTTTCAGCAAAAATGTGTGGTCTGGTGCAAAAGTCAAACTTTGATGCAGAATATTGTTATATAGCTTCAAACAAATCTAATCAATGTAATCATTCAAAAGTTTTCATTTTTGTGTATGTTCATAAATTTTTCTTGAGCATTAGCACATCAGCCAAGATTGATCTATTATTGCTTCAATGTAGTTTACTGTTTGCAGCTCCAATTCAGTTACTGGTGTAGGAAACACCTGTTGTGTGTGTTTTAAAACAGTTTTCTTAGTCATAAGATGGCAAAGTAATCGTACTTATTAAGAACATGTTTAAAAGATAAGAACAATGCAAAAAAAAGGAACTTTCTCAGGGATTTGAAATAGTTTTGGATTTTCTAGAAAAGGTGAAACATAGAAAGTATTTGAGGATGGTGTAGGAAAAAGTACAAATTTGCTTTTTTATGGACATTATACAGTAATAATGAGACCTAAAATGTAATGTTTAAGGTGGTTGAAGCTCATTTGGATGGAGTATGTTTTCTGATTGGCAGTTTGAATCAAGTTCTTCGGTAGAACAGCACAATCCTCTGGCCCAAAGATTGACGTTTGATCATTTCTCCTTCAGGTCACTAATGTTGTTGTGTCCTTGAGCAAGACACTCAACTCGCCTCGCTCAGGTGTGTGCATAATTTGTGTGAAAAGCCTGTTAAGAAAGCGCTGGAAAGGTGGAAAAGTGTTTATGTGTAGCTGTTGTGTACTTAAACTGAAAGAAATGCTGTACATTGTCGTCTCTATTGTAACATCGCACTTTTTTGAGTACATTATTACAGGAATTACATCAGTCTTACCACACCTAGTTGATCCGACGTGATAAATAGAGACAAACAGAGGACAGTGAGGTCAGATGAGACTCTTTCTACGAGCACAAGCAGACAGTAAAAGTCCTGACTCCAGCCAGCATCAGCAGCACACGCAGTTTCCCCTCAAAACGACCCTAATGTTCCCACAGAGAGACACAGCTACACCCCCTCCTCCCACCACACTCTCTCTCTCTCTCTGCTGCAGGACGCTGGCATTGATCTGTGCCTGGGTGGCTCCTACAGTCAGTGCAGAAACATGCTACCCGAGGAACAGAAACTGTAAAGACACAGACCAATGGTTTGCAAACATTTGAAGAAAACTGTATATATTTGGTCTTTGGAGCACTAAAGCAAGTCTGTTGTCAGACTAAACTATGGCTAAAATGAGACTATATTCTTGCTATGCTAGTTCTACATCCACAAACACAACAGAGGACAAGAAATGTCTATTCAGTTGACTCTAATATTAGATAAATGTGGACGATTTGATTGCATCTCCCATAGGTGAATTCTGCAGTTGTGTTTATGGACAGGACATTTAAACCACTAGTTCTACATAAAACAATGTGCATTTAACTGTCTTTTATGTTAAGTAATTAATTGACTGAGAGCCCTGTAACAGTGCATTGGCTGTTGATGCAGATAGATTAGATTGAATTGGATTTTTGCCTCAATAGTTTTGTCAGAAATTTTGCGCATAAAACATTTTTACACCCAAGTTAGTAAGTTTGGCTTAAGATTAAGTCACTTTTCAGGATTTCTATAAATTTAAATAACGTTTAACAGTGTCCTTGTTGATCAGTTTTATATCATACGGTTTTATATCATACTGTAATAGTAGTCAAGTCAATTTACACAGTTTTAACTCAAAGGTGTGTCATTCCCCAATCGGAGTCAGTGTCGAATGAGTTATAACTGTGTACAGTGAATTGACTTACTACTACCGAATGTGAGTCAAAAGTTGATGTGCACATGCCCAGAAGCTTCTGCACATTAACAATAGTGTTTGACTACGGCAACACCTACGAGGACAAACAACATAGAGTACTGTATGCTAGATTTATCATTTACTTTTTAAATGTGCTTATTTTAAGTTAAATATGAGCTTAACATTTGTGAAAACACAATATTTAACTGTTAATAAACTTAAGCAAACATCTCAGTTAGGGTTAGGCTATAGTTAAGCTAAATCAGGGGTGCCCAAAGTGGGGCCCGGGGGTCAAATTCGGCCCACCAGATGGTTCAATTTGGCCCGCGAAGGGTTGTTCAGGTTTGTTAGGACTAACTGTGTGATTCAATTTTGTGTTGAAAAGACAAAGGACAAAATTCAAGTGCAGTCTCTTAAAACGTGTTAGTAAAAGGTATTTTAATCTTTATCTCTTCTCAAAATGTTTTTTTAAATGCTGAACAAAATTATGTTTGGCCCTTGGCACTCTTCAATGCAATACATTTTGGCCCGCGAAGAAAAAATTGGCAAATTTTGGCCCACCAAGGAAAAAAGTTTGGGCACCCCTGAGCTAAATACTAGCATGATTGCCTCATTTTCAGGAGGTGACTCCGATTGGGAATGGTGCACCAGCTTTTCTCCTGCAGGGCTTGTGTCTGTGACAATGACAATGCTTTGCATAGAATGTACCACAGAAAAGTATGAAAATTATCTACAGCTGGGGTGGGCAATAATTTTTTTTCCAGAGGAACATATTTGAACCTAGCAAAGTGGCGGTCATTGGTGTAACAAATTATTATTGCAAGCACATTTTTCTAAAACATGGGCTTTTTAGTGGACCGTTTTCAGTAATAAATATTAGGAAAACAAGCAATGACACATGTCAAGTCATTAAAAAAAATGTTTACATAAATCGTAACACTTATTCTTAAAAAAATGTTATAGGGGCCACACTGAAACAGTCTGAGGGCCACATCTGGCCCCCGGGCAGCAGTTTGCCCTGGCTCATAAAGGTAATGTGATAAAAAAATAGAGCTGTGTTCCTATTGTGATCAAACTTTGCTCTCCACAGATCTGACCTGTGCACAAAGCAATAAAATCTCTAGAGACAAGCAGGTGCCCTCCACATGAACAGTTCTATAGTACCTTTACATTTGAAACTTTTTAAATTCCCAGTCTTTTCCCAGGTTAAAGCAAATATTTAACTTGTAATTCTTTTAATCTTGCACATCAGGTCTTATTTTCACAACAAGGTGTGTAATTATTCATACATGCAGCCTTTAAATCGAGTTATTTCGTTGCATTTCATGAGTTTGGCGTTGCAGGTGCTCTTGTGTGTCCTTGCCGGTCTCAGAGGAGCAGCAGAACGACAGCGGTCAGGTGAATAATGAGAAGAGTGTCGCATTTAGAGGCGCCTCGTTAGCTCAGTGTCACGTGTGCTGTTTCTATAGACACACTGCAGACAATGGATCTTATAGAAGAAGACACGGTGCAAATCAAACTGTTTAGATCTGACAGAGAAAAGAAGAGTTTGGTGCAATGCTTTTACAGAAATAGTGCTTTATAAGGAGCTGATAATAATACATTTGCATGATGTTGCTTCTAACTTTTTCAGCGTCTCTTTGGTGTTGAGGAAAACCTTTCTATAGACACATTATTTTCTTGGCGTTTTATAGAAATTTTTTGGTTGAGGCCACACGTTTTATTTGGGTTTAACAACTAAGTTCAGGCCCCAAGTTAAAAAATAGGGTAAGATTAGGTTTGGAGTTGGTTTAATCTTAGGACTAGGATTTTGTACATTGATCAAAAATAATAACACATCTTTACATTCCCCCATAGAAACGAACTGGGCCAGCAACATGTGAAATAGACACACAAATAATAGAAATTGTGGTCATATGACAGACTGTTTGACAATCATGTTTAAGAAGAGGCTCCGTGGTCAAATATGTTGCATTTATTCATCGTTTGCTGTGTGCTAAAACTGAAGACGGAAGAAGAGAAGTCAGATAGACTGCACATAATGCAGAATCAAAAACCTCGAAACACTTTTGACAAAAGAATCATGTTCTACACCTCAGGAGGTATTGAACAGTCTTTAATTCATGTTAATCCATGCCATAACAGTTGATTAATGACCAAAAACACCTTATGAACTAATAGATTCATCAGGTGAATCTGATTCAATCAGTAATTTCCAGATTCAATCAAGAAATTACTGTGACGAAATAAGTAGTGGATTACCCCATTTTTCTGTTACGCTTTTTTAGAAGCCATGCAAAACATGAGACTGTTGTAATGTTGCCAAGAGTATCCCGATACACGTTAATGCCGATATAATTTCTTCACTATGTCACAAATCAAGATATATATAAAAAAAAATCTGCTAAGTGGTAGTTAATAATGCAGAAAAATACAGTACATTGATATGTTTTATGTATCCACAATATAGAAGAAAACTAAAAGTATTGTATTTTAGCTGTGAAAACATGTTTTTGAGTATAACGTCTCTAAAATCTGTGTCAAAAATGTAAATTTGATTATGTAGAAGAACAAAATGCAGAGGAATTGTATTTTCAAACTGCTCTTTATGTTAGATACAAGTGTCTTACAAATAAGTAATTGTTCAGCTCAACCGTTTCAGCCTTAAAGCTGTAGTACTGGTTCACAACTGTATGCCGACACGCCTCCCTGTAACGATACATGTATTGCCAATGAGTTCGTCACAATACATCCCTGTATCGATACATTGAATACAGCCCTAGACTTTAGTTTCTGATTATAGTATTTCTGTCGAGAAGGTTCACTGTGAGGGGCAGTGGGCAGTCAGCTGTGTGTAAAGTGCTGCACAGATTCAGCGAGGTGTTTCTCAGGGTTAGGAGGATTTTCGGGACACGTGGAACAGAATTCAAGTTTCAGGACACATGCATGAATTTTGTCTGGTCAGTGAGGTGGGATGGATTATCTCAGCAAAGGAGAAGTCATCACTAACACAGATTAAGAATAATACTTGAGAGAAAGGACTGTAAAATGTTGAACATCGTTGAACAGTTCAGCAAATTTTTCAGCACATTCATTTATTTTTGTTCAATGTATGTTTTGATTCCATTTCTATTAACACTTTCTATGGAAATCTGCAATAGGTTGATTTTTGTAAAACGCACCTCTACAACACTGTTTGTACAGTATATTGGTTAGGTTTTGAATGATAGGACAAGATTATAATTTATTTTTGCTTTATTAACCTTTATTTACCCAGAAAAGCTTTGATCAGAGTGTCTTTTTCATGCACAAACTAATAAAAACTGTTGTTGTTACACATTTTGGACAAATGTATACAATTGCCCACATTGAGGTTTTTACAGATCTTCCTTGACAAGTATTCTGGTGCACGTTCATGATGCTAAAACTCTGTAAGCTGATTATAATGTCATTTCTCAAGAAACTTCCAATTATGATGAGTGTGATTGAGTGTGGCACAATACATTTGTACTGAAGAAAAGAGCAACATCAAAAGTTACGCAGGTAATAACTCATTTTCACATTTATAGCTCTTTCAGGACCTGGTGGTGACAGCTTTTCCTGGCAACAGTTTTAAAAGACAAAAAGAGACTAGCCATAGCGCTGCAGGAGCTACATGGTCATTAAACTCTCCCAAAGACTCAGAGGAGGTGCTGTTTCATTGGCCCGTCTCCTCTTTAGTGTTGATTACATTAGGACCACTTCAGGAGCCAGTGGAGCT
Organism: Mugilogobius chulae; assembly: GCA_038363315.1. Taxonomy (NCBI): domain Eukaryota; kingdom Metazoa; phylum Chordata; class Actinopteri; order Gobiiformes; family Gobiidae; genus Mugilogobius; species Mugilogobius chulae. The sequence continues at coordinate 26,810,629 of CM076405.1, read as the reverse complement.
GCAGGAAATCCGAGTTTCAGCTCCAGTGAAACTCCTAATGCAGTTAGACCTCCTGCTAATGCCGTGATACTGATCCCAGAGCAGCCGGGGCGTTTCGGAGCGTTCAGGGCCAAAGGGAGAAGAGCAGCTGTGAATACGATCCTCACGCTGGCAAATCTAATTAAACCTGTTTATTAAGAAGTTAAGAGAAGGCAAGAAACACACAATGTAGAGAGAAAGTTGTAGTTGAGGAAATATTTGATGTTTTTGTCATTGTGCATTAACGTGGTTTATAGAAAAGTCTAAAGATGTGAATCAAGATCTAATACTGCACTGACTGTTTCTGTCTGTAGATCTTATACAAAACATCTCCACACACTTCCCACTGTCAGGTTGGACTAAACTGTTTCTTTCATGACAGCTGTACTTTATTGCACTACATTAACATTATTCTTGGTGCAGTTTTTCTATCTATATTTCTTGTTTAATTTGTGTATTGGTTTTGAACTCCTGCCTTTACAAACCTCTATGCTCAGTTTGAAAATAATATTTATGCAGGACTCTAAGATATTTGGATGTTTTGTGTTGCTTGTGTGTCAGCTCTCCATATGTATTATGTTTAAATTAGGGCTGGGCGATATGGCAAAAATTAATATCAACATTTTCTTGGAGCCAGATCACAATTTCTATTTTATCCAGATTCTTGTAAACTGTCTATTTTCGAATTGCTTTTGTTTAATAACATTCATCTGCTTTTTTAAAAAGTTCCTCATGGTCAGTGTCTAGATCCAGCTGTCATAGGCTGATCAGTGTTGCCAGATTTTCAGAAAAAAACAAGCGACCAATCCTAAAACAATATAGGAATGGGAAATCTCAATATGATGATTTAATCAAAAAAGAAGATTGTCACAAGGATGAACTATTATCACGATATTGCCCAGCCCTAGTTTAAATGCAACTTTCTGGACCTGCACAGTCACACTGAAGTATAAAGTTAAATCCAAACATTGGAACATGCTCAATACGTAGATAAGACTGATGCCATGTACATTTTCATAAATGCAATTTTCTAGGCCAGGGGTGCCCAAACTTTTTTTCTGGAGGACCAAAAAAAAATTATTTTTGCTTGTAGGGCCAATATGAATGATTTTGCAACATGTCAAGGGCCAAACCTAAATTTATGTTGCATCTCAAACCTTTATTTGCAATAAGATAGTGTTCAAATAGTATTTTTGATCACGTTTTAAGGTGCACTTTGCCAATCTTTATAACATAAAATGTAATCAGACAGACACTCAACAAATTTTTGTCAAAAATACACCTCTTGGAGGGTCGAGTTTGGCACAAGCATTTCACAATTTGGAGCTAGCATCCAAAATCAAAATATGCTTTTATGAGTCTATTTTGGGGTGCACGGTAGCCAAGTGGTTAGAGCTCTGGCTTCCCAATAAGGAGGTCGTGGGTTCGACTCCCGGGTCGGACCACCCACTTGTCTGTATTTACTTAAGATTGCTGAAAAATCTGATTCTGTCTGCTATTTATTAAAGTTAAATTTTACAGCGAAAAGAAGCAGCAGATCCATTTATAGTTTTACAATGAACAAGATGTGAACTATTAATCTACATTTGTCATTGTTTCTTACATACATGGAAAAAAAACACAATAAGTCTCCTTTAACATTTGGTAAAGTCTTGTAACACTCTGCAGGGTGTTTTTGATTGTCATGTTTTTATCCTCCATCATGACACCTGCTGTGAGACATTTGTCGACTCAACATCCCTCACCATCACTCTGCTTTTAACCATTTTGAAGTATTACGTCCATTCATCTCTGACTGGACAAGCACATGACAGTCAAACAGACGCGTGAGTGAGAGCAGGTGGCGTCTGCTCGGCCCATTTGCTTCCTCTCTCTCTTTTACACTTGTTTCTGCTGCTAAAATCCTGCTGAATATGCATTAGATGGAGATTGGTTTCTGACATAAATCTGTGGCTGGTTGAGTCTGGTTCGGCTGCAGTATTTTAGCAGGTGTGCTTTTCTCCTTCTGTTATTTATACCTCCCCTGCTCTTCTCAGATTTACTCCTGACACTATATTGTCCTCACTGCAGCTCAGCAAATACAATGAAGAAGTGACCTGCTACTGCTGCACACACCATCCAGTATGAGCGATAGTGGAAATGCAGCAGAGTTTAAGTCAGATGTCCTCCATGCTGCAAAAAATACCTTTGTTCAGAGTTTGTGTGAGCATGAAGGGGTTAAGTGTCGGATTCTCACTTAAACTTTGTAAAACTCCATCATTTAATAGGACTTTTTAATGAGCTCTGATAAACTTACTGAAAATAGCTTTAGTTTTTGAAAAGGAATTGTCAAAACCCAAAAAAATGACAAATCTAGTGTCATTCTGTCCAAGGCAAGTGACTCCAGCCGTACTGATTCTGATATTTACCAAAGACATTTTAGGTGGAAACCAGATGTTCTTTTGTCCAGAGCTTCTTCTCACTTAAAACTAGAGTTAATCAGACATCAGAAGCTAAAACTACAGAGCCTCAGCCTCACAAAGAGTCCAGCCAATTGTTTGTGCTCCAAAGTGTTCAGAAACGGTTTCCATTTGAATTTTAATCTATTTTATTCCGGTCAATTTAACAAAAATGCCAAATAATTACTATATCACTACATTAACCCAGACTTCATAATTGTTCATGAGTAATAAGGCCTTTGTTCGTGATTTAGTGAGGCTAATGTAGGTGTAGTTAACATACAGAGTTGATCGGAGTCACAGTTGGTCGAGTGCTGCATTTGGAATGAAATGGGGCTACATTAAACTATTTTCTAGTTGCAAATTAGTAAACTTTGTCTTTTGCACTATATATATACTGTAGAAGCAGCACTTTGTGAAAAAAAATTTGACCGATGTGTACTGTTTGAATCAAAAAGAAAAGCTTTTTGTTCTGGTCACCTCCAGTCTGTCTACAAAAATGATTATAAGACCTAACTGCAGACTAAAAAAATATGTATGTTGATATTGTGGGCTTAAGGATTTGGAACTATAGCTGGACCTATTTCAGCTTTTTTTGTAGTGTGAAAAGCAGCTGCCTCATCTTTAATCTAAATATGTGACCATGTTTATATTGTATTCTATTACGTTATTATATTGTATCATACACATTGTCCTTTCTAAACATTTGAGCAAAGTGTTATGTCAGTTCCAGTGCATTAAGTTTTAATGTCACTTTTCAGTGAGAGTCACTTATGTGCTTTTATTGGCGGGTGACCATCAATAATAATAATGGAAATCATCTTGGGAGTGTTATCTGCCAGTTTGACACCCCTGCAATAAAGCTAGGTGTGATCACATTTTCAAATTCTATTTATTTTTTAACTTGACAAACATGTTCTAATTGAAAAGCAATTTGCATTTGCTGAATTTTGCAGTGTTCTCGAACATTTATCTTTTTTTTTCTCTATTCGAAAATCTTAAAATAACAAATGTGTAGTAAAACGATTGTGTTAGAAATGAAAGATGGTGTCACAACACAGACTTGGGTCAGCTGCAAAACTCTAATAAATTCACAGTGAATATTGTACTCTGATTTGCATTTTAAGCTCAACTTGGCGATAGAATATTAGAAAAAACTATTGTGCAAGGCTAAAAATTTCAAACTGGCACATTTGAAATAATCTAAACTTATCTAACTGTCTTGAGAGTGTAGCTGCTGTATTTGTCTGTTAACCTTTAATGTAAGATATGAAACAGTAGAAATGGTGCAGCAGCAGCAGGGCGATGTTCATGTAAACGTTGAAACCTTTGCAGAGACTCAAACTGCAGCGTGTGACCTTTTGAATGTGCTGGTTCTTTCTTTGTTTAATGAGGCTCGTGTGTTTTGGACAGAGTGAAGGTTTGTTCCTGGAGAAAGAGAGAGAGAAAGACCCTGACGCAGTGACAAAATGACGCTGGCAGGTAACACACTCACACCTCTCTTTTATACTCTGATCCTAATATAAAAAAAAACTCTGATAACTCATAATATCCAACTTTTTTGAGGTAAAACACATCTCTAATTTCTGTTTTGCTCACATAATAGCTCAATAGCACTACAGTACTTTTTTTTTAAGCATAATTTATAATCAGTTTCCTTCAGCACTTGTAGTGTTCGAACCATTTGTTCACTAAAATCTAAGAAGTGCTCTGTTTATGTTTTTGGCAATTTGACTAACTCTTGTTCACTTCTAGAAGTTGTGACCAGCAGTGTTGGGAGTAACTCATAACAAAAGTAGTTACTTTTCAGTAATAAAGTACTGTGACTTATTACTTGACAATATATATTGACAATATATTACTATTTACAAACTGAGTCACTCAAGTTACTTTTATATTTTATTGAAAGAAACACCACTAAAATACTGTCTGTTGGCTTAAAGGTGAATAAAGTATTATGAGGAAAAGGTGTTGTAACGTGATGTCACATTTCCATAAATGAGTCAGTAATCAAGTGTAAATGTAGCAGGATTAGTGTTGTTGTATGTGATTAGCTCAGTTACATTTTTGAGACAGTAGTATTGTAATATAAATGTATCACATTTTTCTCCCTGTAACTAGTAATATATAATGTACAATTTTACAGTAACTTAGCCGACACTGGTGACCAGTGCTTAAACAACACAGTTTCACAAGAAAGTACATTTACCATGACACAAAAACACGAGTTTTGGTTGAAGCCACGTGGGGACGTTTTATTTAGGTTTCTTTAGGTGTAACAGGTAAGTTTAGGCTTCAAGTTACTAAAATGGGTTGGTTTAGGTCCGGGGCTCAGAAGATCAGGATTTCATTAATATTCATAAATAAGAACACATCTTAACAACCACCATATGAACTGGGACTGTGACGCGTATCATATTTACACAAAACAGCCGTGAACTTGTGCTAATCATAATTTACTCGTCCTGTAATGTTGTGGTAAATGTACGCTTTCTTGTGAGATCGGGCTCACTTAAAACACGTTACTGTGAATAAGTTGGAGGATTAGAGTTATTAGGTAAGTGAGCGAAACATGCAGACTGATGTTGGTTGTTTTTAGGAAGCAAGAATCAGGTATAGCTCCTTTAATGTAACACTACGCCTTAGGACAACTTTTTTTTTAAACCTCTGGTAACCTGCAAAAAAAGGGTACGTTCGTCACCTCGGGGACCATTAATGGTCCCCATTTTTAAATGGCCATAAAATCCACATAGATTAATATTTTTTCGTACTTTCAAAACTCAGATCTCTTCATCTACTTCTCCTCTGCTCATACATGTGTAACTTTCATATGTGCGATATATATTTTTTATTTTACAAGGCTTTTTTGTCACAAAAGTGCACTCCAAGTGACCTATAAAAAATTAAAAAATGGCATATTTCCAAAATTAAAACAGTGAAGTGGAAAATTTAAACTATTTTTATTAGAGCCTAGTATATGTCAATAATTTATGGTGAACATTTTTTTTGTGCATTTTTGTGTTTTGAATGGGAGAGGTTTTAGCCAAAAAGTTACGTTCGTCACCTCGGGGACCATTAATGGTCCCCATTTTTAAACAGCCATAAAATCCACATAGATTAATATTTTTTCGTACTTTCAAAACTCAGATCTCTTTGTCTACTTCTCCTCTGCTCATACCTGTGTAACTTTTACATGTGCTATGTATATTTTTTATTTTACAAGGCTTTTTTGTCACAAAAATACACTCCAAAGTGAACTATAAAAAAAATTAAAATGGCATATTTCCAAAATTAAAATAGTGAAGTGAAAAACTTGAGCTATTTTTATTAGAGCCTAGTATATGTGAATAATTTATGGTGAAAAAAATTTTGCTGCATTTTTATGTTTTGAATGGGAGAGGTTCATGTACAAAAAAAAGCATATTCTCCATTGACTTCCATTATAAACGCATGTTTTGACTAAATTATTAGAAAAAGATTAATTTCAATCGAAAGTTGATCAAAAATGATTTGATTGTGTTGGTCTGAAGTTAACGACAGTGTGTGAGTCCAGCACAGACACTGTGACACTGTGACTGCCCCCTGTGGCACCTGTGTGTTGCACAACTCTGCACACAGAAACAGAGACAAAACAAGAGCAGCTCAAAGAAGCACATCTCTGCTCTGATCACAAAGTCTCACTGCTGGATCATGTTTGTGGACGTGTCACAGTGTAGAGAAACACAATGAGCTGCTCTGGACATTCTCTCTGTGGATATTCTGTGTAATAAAATAAGTAGACATTGTGGTAAAGATCAGGCTTTGGAGGCTGTTATGCAGCTGATCGGACAAGAGGAATTCAGCAGCCAAGATGAAGAGGAGAAGAGAGCTCCAGATGTGGAGAAACCTCAGAAGATCAGAGCAGCAGTGTGGAGAAGGTGTCAGAGGAGGAAATAGATAGGTTAGAGTCTATGTAGGAGGAGGAGAGAGGAGAAAAGGAGAACGTAAAGGAAAAGACTTTGGAAGATTAGAAGTTCAACAATGTAATAAACAGAGAGGAGGAAAAAGAGAGAGAAGGAAGGGAAGTAGGGCAATGAACAGGAGACAGAAGAGTATGGTAATGAAGAGAAGGAGAGAGAAGAGCATGGTAATGAAGAGAAGCATTGTGAAGAAGCAAAGTAATCATGATGATAAATAAAAGTATAGAATGAAAGTAATTATGAAAATAGTGAAGAGGAGAATCTTACCCTTTCCATTCCTGACTCTCCAAGATGGACAACCTCCCCATCTTGTCTGACCCAAGATCTTTTGCTTCAGTCACAGACGGTTCATCTTGTCTGATGTGGAAGAGTTTGGATATTTCTTCTGTTCCACCTAATTGGCTCCACAGGACTCAGCTTGTTTGTGAAAAGTTTCTCTGCAGCGAGTGAAACTACTTTGTGTTTGTGACACAGGTTAACTCTGAAGTGTTTGACCTTTAACCTTTGACCTTTCACTTGTGGTCTAGTCCCGTGTCAGCTGTGCCCTGTCACCTGTCAGGTGTGTTTCTGTAGTTTTAGTTTTATTTCAGTTCATAATCCTTCTCCTCATCTTCGGTTCTGAAATCCTCTTTTTCTGCAACTCTAAAACAACTAAGTACCTTGTCTATACCACAATGTCTACTTATTTTATTACACAGAATATCCACAATGAGAATGTCCAGAGCAGCTCATTGTGTTTGTTTACACTGTGACACGTCCACAAACATGATCCAGCAGTGAGACTTTGTGATCAGAGCAGAGATGTGCTTCTTTGAGCTGCTCTTGTTTTGTCTCTGTTTGTGTGTGCAGAGTTGTGTTCCCCACAGGTGCCACAGGGGGGCAGTCACAGGGTCACAGTGTCTGTGCTGGACTCACACACTGTCGTTAACTTCAAACCAACATAATCAAATCATTTTTGATCAACTTTTGATTGAAATTAATCTTTTTCTAATAATTTAGTCAAAACAAGCGTTTATAATGGAAGTCAATGGAGAATATGCTTTTTTTGGTACATGAACCTCTCCCATTCAAAACACAAAAATGCAGCAAAGTTTTTTTCACCATAAATTATTCACATATACTAGGCTCTAATAAAAATAGCTCAAGTTTTCCACTTCACTATTTTAATTTTGGAAATATGCCATTTTAATTTTTTTTATAGTTCACTTGGAGTGTACTTTTGTGACAAAAAGGCCTTGTAAAATAAAAGATATACATCACACATATGAAAGTTACACATGTATGAACAGAGGAGAAGTAGATGAAGAGATCTGAGTTTTGAAAGTACGAAAAAATATTAATCTATGTGGATTTTATAGCCGTTTAAAAATGGGGACCATTAATGGTCCCCGAGGTGACGAACGTAACTTTTTGGCTAAAACCTCTCCCATTCAAAACACAAAAATGCACAAAAAATTTTTTCACCATAAATTATTGACATATACTAGGCTCTAATAAAAATAGCTCAAGTTTTCCACTTCACTGTTTTAATTTTGGAAATATGCCATTTTTTTATTTTTTATAGGTCACTTGGAGTGTACTTTTGTGACAAAAGGCCTTGTAAAATAAAAAATACACATCTCACATATAAAAGTTACACATGTATGAACAGAGGAGAAGTAGATGAAGATCTGAGTTTTGAAAGTACAAAAAATATTAATCTATGTGGATTTTATGGCCGTTTAAAAATGGGGACCATTAATGGTCCCGAGGTGACGAACGTACCCTTTTGTTCAAGCTCTTTAACTGAAATTGTCAGAAAAAAAATTTTGGTGGCATTTTAAAATTTGACTCGATTCATGAATCTGTGGACATTTTCACAGGTCTGACATAAAAACTGTCCGAGATCTAAAAGTTTGAAAAAAAAAAAAAGCTCAAAAGGACCATAAATGGTCCCGAGGTTACCTGAGGGTTAAGCATATCAAGTCAAAATAGGTAAAAACTGTTCATTTTTGATACATTTCTGGTTTATGATGGCAAAGATCTAAACCGAAAAATGAATTACAAGTTGATCTTACTTACTTACTTATTTGCCCCCGTTTCAAGTTTACGTCTATCGAACACAACAAAGTCCATGGCTAAATTCTGGAAAATTTGTAAATTTTTGGACAGAACATTGTCATTTATACTTTTCCTCACACTTTTCTTTGATCCAGACATTGACAAGGTTATTCTTTTATTTATTTGTTTTTTAAAAGATCAACCCACTGCATTATAAAGTACTAGCTCTATGAATCTCTGCTGCTGTCTCATGGTGTAGTTAGAGGTTGTTACAGAGTGAACCTGATGTGCTGCTTGTGTGTCCTCAGCCTACAAAGACAAGGTGAAAGAGCTCCCCCTGGTGTCTCTGTTCTGCTCCTGCTTCCACCCACAGATCGAGAAGAACACGTACAAAGCAGAGGGTAAGTCACGTGGTCGAAATAACGTGAGAATTGTAGCAACTTTTATATGTGTGTTATCTTGTTTTAGCTCAATTCAAGTCTTAATACAGTAGCAGTAGTAAGTAATAGCAACAATTATGGAAAAAATTTACAACAATCAATACTAAATATGCTAACAAAAAAGAAAAAATGCTACATAAACAAATGACTAACATCTTCTTAAAGTCAGTTTGGTGAAGAGGTAAGATCAGTAATAACAAAAATGAACACGTAGAGTCAAATATTACACCTGAGGGTTTTAAACAAAGCTAATAGGGTGACCAGACGACCCTATTTACCTGGGACAGTCCATATTTTAAGCCCTGTGTCCCATGTTCCAGCAAATGTATCCAAAACCATTAATTTGTCAGAATTTTACAAAAGGCATGTCCCAGCTGCTCTGATTTGTGAAAACGTTTACACTTCCACAGCGAACACTGCAATAAATGAATTTCAAGACAAGATAAATTTGCTTGATTCTAGGATTTAAGCCTAATTTCAAGCTTTTTGACTAAATTTACCTCAATTTGTTGTAGAGACATAGATTATTTTCCTTGTTTCAAAGTGTTTTAAACAGATTTTAAGACATTGCTTTTCATTTTGAGCCACTTTTTTGCCAATGGGTTTAGAAAACTGTTCTTACCCTATTGGCAAATGTTTGTTCTTGTATTAAGACTAATTCTCTCATAACCAGTTAAAAGCCAGTTACATTACATAAACAAATACATCTTATTCAGTTAAAACAGCTCAAATCTAGATTAAAATTCCGATTCTAAGTTGTTTTAAGCAAGTCTACATATATCGTTTTTGCAGTGAAGGGAAGAATTGCTATTTCGAAACTAGACAAAACTGTGCTTGAAAATAACCAAAACATAACAAAAAATGCATAACTTCCACTTACGAAGGTTTTAAGTGTGAATGAGCCCCGAACAAACAAAATACATGAACTTGTATATGTGTTATTTTCACAAAAACGTGAGTGTTTCCCAGTTTTAAGTTTTGAAAATCACCTTAAGCCAGTTTTCCTATATGTAGTTTAGGAGCTACCAGTAGTTAGCCACCACCTTCCAAGTAGCTCGCCAAAGGATTTTAAAATCATAAACAAATTATGCTTTATTGATCAAATTTTATTTAATACATGCCTTTTTCTACTGTAAATGTGTCTTTAGATGCCTTTTTTTGTCCACTTCTAAATAGATACTGGCTAACTTTTCAAAAGGCTTCTTAAGTTGTCATTGTGAAAAGTAATAGCTCACCGCCAGTTTTCTATTGCAAAAGTAGCTCTGTCTCCTAGCAACAAAGGTGGTTTAGACCCCTGCCCTAAGCTAATAAGATATTGTGATCACATAAAACATCAAATTCAAATTCTTCATATCTTAAATCCGTTTGAACTGATTGATGATAGCTTTTTTGCCATTGTTTATTTAAAATGACTATGCTATGCTATGCTATGCTATGCTATGCTATATGCTAAATGCTATGCAGTTGTTGAATATTTTGATGCATTTTGACAAGAATTATACAACGAACACTTCTAAAAAATGGCAAAAAATTATGACACTTAGCACTTGATGAATAATTATTTGTCTAAAATGGCAAGTTTGGGTCACTTTGCAGTTATACATTTAAAATATAAAGATCATAAAAAGTCTTAAACTTGAACTTTGCATTGAAACCTTTCTTATAGGGGTGTAACGATACGTTTTTAGAACGATACGATACATTTCGATATGAGGCCAGGAGATACGATTACAAAACGATTTTGGGGTTTTAGGGAACGATACGATTCGGAACGATACAGCAGTTTTAAAACGATATTTCGATTCAGTTTGATAACTTACAACATAAATAAAGTAATTACCAAGATTTTGCATTAAATCAAAAACTCAAAAACAATTAATAAAATTATAGGCTAAGTATAAGGGTAATAAAGATATTCAGCTTAATGACACAATTATTTTCATTGCACATAAAAAATGCAAATTTTCCCCTTAATACACAAGTTTAGTATGATAATAAAATAAGTGACTCACATTTCACCATCTTATTGAATCATTTTCACACAGATGCAGAAGTTTGTTGAGACGGGATCCTGTGAACTTACTGTATCTTCATGACTTATCATTAGATTCAAAATTAAATCCACAAACATCTGCAGACTCGTGGTTTTGACCCAAAGCATGGTGATGTTGCGTCTTAAGTACGTCATATATCCCAAATGTGACAGACTGGCAGCGGAGTCATAAGCCTGCACAAATGCGCGAGTCTGTGTTATGACTGTGGCGTTGCAGCTCGTCTGGTTCTTTTTTCGGAGCTCGCTCGAGTCGTTTCGCAGCGTTACCTCCGTAGGCCAGTTTGGTTTCGCCTTTACGGCTTTGTCCCTCATGGTCTCTGCTCTGTGCGTTCTCGCGGGCCCCCGGGATGGTTTGGATCCAGCGCTGTCTCCTCCGCTGGGCTGTGTAGCAGCGGTTCCGTCCTGGAGCAGATTCCGTGTGAAACAAGTGCTGCAGGCGTTTGATGATGACGCAGCGCGGAAAACCAGCGTAATAAACGCGCATTTAATGAAACATTTTGTGAAAAATAAACGACTAAGAATGCCGTTTGTCTGCATGGTTTATGTTTCGCCATATATCTAAATAAATCGATTCTTTGGGCTTAGATTCGAAGCGATTCAAAGTTACATCGATGTGTGGCCTGGATTGAGGCCAACTAGTAGAACGCCGATCGATGCAGTGGATCGTAAGGGTTGTGTATCGATACTTTGAATATTTAGGTGAATCGTTACACCCCTACTTTCTTAAGTAGCCTGTTACTGTGTTGTAACTGAACTAATATACAGTATTTGTAACTTGTCCTCAGATGCGGTGGACCTGGGCTGGTGCAGCATTAAAGACGTGGAGGTGATCGAGCTGAACAAGCGTGCGTCGGGACAGGCCTTCGAGGTGATCCTGAAGCCCCCTTCGTTCGACGGAGCCCCGGAGCTCAACACCTCCATGCCCCAGCGCAGAGACCCTTCACTGGAGGAGATCCAAAAGAAACTGGAGGCTGCGGAGGAGAGGAGGAGGGTAAGGAGCTGGGAACTTAACACTGTTTAGGCTAGTAGATAGACTGTAGAAAATACTAAAGGAACAAACATTCAGCCTTTGTAAAGTAGTTTATGAAGAAGCTCAAGTTAGGGGCAGAGTTAGATTCAGAAGTGGACACAATTAAGCATCTAAAAATACATTTAAATTATATATCTAGTTAGAATCCAGCTGTACTATTACATTTTTTGGCGGCACGGTGGCAGAGCGGATAGCGCTCTTGCCTCACAGCAAGAAGGTCGCGGGTTCGATTCCCGCACGGGCCCGGGCCTTTCTGTGTGGAGTTTGCATGTTCCTCCCCGTGTCTGGGTGGGTTTTCTCCGAGCACTCCGGTTTCCCCCACCAACCAATAACATGCACGTTAGGGTAATATCCTCCAGCTATGGTAGTCCTGACCAAGCCTAGCAAGAACACCTGGAGATGGGTCCCGAGCGCTGCACTGCGGCGATCACTGCTCCTGAGGAGATGCCCCAGAGGCATTGAAGGATGGGTCAAATGCAGAGGACAAATTTCCCTACGGGGACAATAAAGTATACCTTAACCTATACCTTAACCTTAACCTTACTTTTTTCCTTATTGGTCCGAGTGCATTCATGAAGTACGGAAGCATTAATATTCTCACTGTGACTGCATTAACAGTTTTAATTGTTTTTGTGCGCACTTTTGTGGCTATCTCAGTGACACTAGACCTGCATTAATCTTGACGTCTTATTAAGCTAGATTCTGCCTCATTAACCACTTAATAAACAAGTAAAGTTTGAAGAAAGGGTAATGAAGTGAGATGAGATCAGATGAAACAACCGACAACACAATTAAAGGGCAGCAGGGCAATAAACACATCAGTAAGTAAGCAAGTATAAGCAAGTAAGTAAGTTAATAAGCTTTGTTTGCTTTTCTCACAAAGTGCTTCACCGTGAGACCTCTTCCCCACTCCTAGGGGCATCACACAGTCACATAATATAGACTTAAAATGACTGGTGGTAACACAACAACATATTCAATAGACTTGAAAAGTTAAAATCATACTCCAGTCTTAAAAAGATCAGTTTGATTGACTAAAGACAAGGCCCACAAAACTGAGAGAAAAATGTTATAAATATTGTATTTGACCAAAAAAGAGTTTCTTGGTTGTTATTCTAGGAGAATGTCGATATGGACTGAATAAATTCATTCATTCATTTTCTACCGCTTAATCCCGTTAGGGGTCGCAGGTGACTGGAGCCTATCCCAGTGACTTTGGGCCTTAGGCGGGGAACACCCTGGACAGTGGCCAACTCGTCGCAGGGTTAGACAGACAACCATTCACTCTCTCATTCACTCACTAAGGGAAATTTACAGTGATGCCCAATTAACCTAAACATGCATGTTTTTGGAGGTGGGAGGAAACTGGAGTACCCGGAGAAAACCCACGGTGACACGGGAAGAACATGCAAACTCCACCCAGAGAGATCGTGAGATGTTGATATGGTCCGACCCGGGAGTCAAACCCACGACCTCCTTATTGGGAAGCCAGAGCTCTAACCGCTCTGCTACCGTGCACCCTGAACTCGACTGAATAAATAATAATAATAATTGAGTCAGTTCTTTCCAATGGTGACTGAGATAAGACAAGTCTGACGCTCCACCAAAAATGATTAATGTCCACAAAAAAGATTTATTCAAAAATGTAAATTAAATTTATTTGAAGCAAAAGCAAAAACCAAACAACCAATATAAATAAGGATGGGGCAGATAAATTAGGATTAAATCATAAATGAGGCAGCAGGGTTAAAATGCAGGCCCTGGAGGTCAAAAAACTGTCTCTTCCTGCTGCAGCCACACCTCCATGTTGCCACTTCCCCTCTTTATCAATGATCTCCTTTAGTCCAACAGATGGAGACAAAACAAATATTTTTTTCCTTGATTGGCTCCTACAATATTACAGCAGCCAAAGTGACTTGAGTTTGTTACATAATTATCCACAGTACCTGGTTGAGTGTGGTTATGGGGACAAAATCAGTGTGCGCTCACGCAAATAGTAAAGTAGTTCCCATAGCTAAAAGCAGTGCCCTGATTGGCTGTGCTTGAGTGTTTTTTTTTTCTCATATCGATTGATCTTGACTTTCAATTCTATTTTGTTTAACCTTTTCAAAAATAAAAGAAAAATGGCTTTTATGAACTTAAACGAAAAAAAAAAAACTTTAAACATGTCCCATTTAATAGATTTTATTAGGTCATACATCGATTCAAAACCCACAACCAAATAATTGACGATTGACAATTCGATTCGATACTTGGGTGGTACACTCTAGTTTCACTTTGTTTGTGAAAAAATGCTTAATGAATGCATATTGATTTAAAGGTACTATACCCATTTTTTTGCTTCTTTAAAAATGAACAACAGAAATAATACATTTTAAACTTTGTACATCAGCGAACATATTTTACTCACTTACCTGATGAAGTCTGAGTCTCCAAATTGTTCAGCGGGATGTGTTTTAAGCTTTTTTCACAGCTGTTAGAAACAAGATGTGCCAGTATGCTAACAGCCACAATGCTACAACAACAACAACAACAGACAAACTTTATGGATTTTAGTGAACAAACTGGACATTATTAGAAGTAGACAGAACAGTGCAGACTAATTTCCACCTGAATGGATACTTTAACAAGATAACTGTGCTAATTAATTAATTTTAAGTGCTGTATTTATAAAAACAAACAAACAAACAAACCGATCATCACCTGGTGGTGAGTTGGATCTGCTGGCAGAGGAGGAAGCCGGACAGACTTGGCAGACCCAAACGTATTATGAGGGTCTGCTGGGAACGTCTTGCGGAGTCCTCTGTCAGCAGGGTATTCAACTCACACCTCCGGGAGAGCTTCTCCCAGCTACCGGGGGAGACTGGGGACATTGAGTCTGAGTGGACTATGTTCTCGGCCTCCATTGTCAATGCGGCCGCTCAGAGCTGTGGTCGCAAGGTCTCGGGTGCCTGTCGTGGCGGCAATCCCCGAACCCGGTGGTGGACACCGGAAGTAAGGGATGCCGTCAGGCTGAAGAAGGAGTGCTACAAAGCCTTGTTGGCTTGTAGTACTCCTGAGGCAGTTGACAGGTATCTGCAGGCCAAGCGTGCCGCAGCTCGTGCGGTCGCGGAGGCAAAAACTCGGGACTGGGAGAGGTTCAGGGAGGCCATGGAGGAGGACTATCGGTCAGCCTCAAAGAAATTCTGGCAAACCGTCCGACGCCTCAGGAGGGGAAGTAGTGCTTCACCAACACTGTTTACAGTGCAGGTGGAGAGCTGCTGACCTCAACTGGGGATGTTGTTGGACGGTGGAAGGAATACTTTGAGGGTCTCCTCAATCCCACCGCCACGTCTTCCGATGAGGAAGCAGAGACTGAGGACTCGGGGGAGGCTCACCCATCACCCAAGCTGAAGTCACTGAGGTTGTCAACAAGCTCCTCGGTGGCAAGGCTCCGGGTGTGGATGAGATCCGTCCTGAGTATCTCAAGTCTCTGGATGTTGCGGGACTGTCTTGGCTGACACGTCTCTGCAACATCGCGTGGCGAACTGGGACAGTACCTCTGGATTGGCAGACCGGGGTGGTGGTCCCTCTGTTTAAGAAGGGGGACAGGAGGGTGTGTTCCAATTACAGAGGAATCACACTTCTCAGCCTCCCCGGTAAGGTCTACTCCAGGGTACTGGAGAGGAGACTTCGACCGATAGTCGAACCTCGGATTCAAGAGGAGCAGTGTGGGTTTCGTCCCGGCCGTGGAACACTGGACCAGCTCTACACTCTCCATCGGGTGCTCGAGGGTTCATGGGAGTTTGCCCAATCGGTCCACATGTGTTTTGTGGATTTGGAGAAGGCATTCGACCGTGTCCCTCGTGGTGTCCTGTGGGAAGTGCTCCAAGAGTATGGGGTCCGGGGCCCTTTGCTCAGGGCGGTTCGGTCTCTGTACAACCGGAGCAGGAGCTGTGTTCGCATTGCCGGCAGTAAGTCAGACCTGTTCCCAGTGCATGTTGGACTCCGACAAGGCTGCCCTTTGTCACCGGTTCTGTTCATTGTTTTTATGGACAGAATTTCTAGGCGTCACGGTCCGGAGGGTGTCCGGTTTGGTGACCACAGGATTTCATCTCTGCTGTTTGCAGATGATGTCGTTCTGAGGGCGCCATCAAACCAGGACCTGCAACATGCACTGGGACGGTTTGCAGCTGAGTGTGAAGCGGCTGGGATGAAGATCAGCTCCTCTAAATCCGAGGCCATGGTTCTCGACCGGAAAAAGGTGCCTTGCCCTCTCCAGGTGGGTGGAGAGTCCTTGCCTCAAGTGGAGGAGTTCAAGTATCTCGGGGTCTTGTTCACGAGTGAGGGAAGGATGGAGCGTGAGATTGACAGGCGGATCGGTGCAGCGTCTGCAGTGATGCAGTCGCTGTATCGAACCATTGTGGTGAAGAAGGAGCTGAGTCGAAAGGCAAAGCTCTCGATTTACCGGTCAATCTACGTTCCAACCCTCACCTATGGTCATGAGCTTTGGGTAATGACCGAAAGGACAAGATCGCGGATACAAGCGGTCGAAATGAGTTTTCTCCGCAGGGTGGCTGGGCGCTCCCTTAGAGATAGGGTGAGAAGCTCAGTCACACGGGAGGAACTCGGAGTAGAGCCGCTGCTCCTCCACATCGAGAGGGGCCAGCTGAGGTGGCTCGGGCATCTGTACCGGATGCCTCCTGGACGCCTCCCTGGTGAGGTGTTCCGGGCATGTCCCACTGGGAGGAGGCCAAGGGGAAGACCCAGGACACGCTGGAGGGACTATGTCTCTCGACTGTCCTGGGAACACCTTGGGATCCTCCCAGAAGAGCTGGAGGAGGTGTGTATGGACAGGGAAGTCTGGGCGTCCTTGCTCAGACTGCTGCCCCCGCGACCCGACCCCGGATAAAGCGGAAGAAAATGGATGGATGGATGGAAACAAACAAACAAAAAAGGTTATTGACCCTATTTTGTCCTGCCCACTGTTTAGCGCTGTTAAGGTTGCTAACAAGACAAACAAACAAATTTATGTGTCTGTCTGTGAGCTGATTTCAAATGGATGTAATGATAAATTTAATAAGTTAAAATATACCCATCGACTGAATTCTACTGACTAAATGCAACTAAAAGGAAGTGCACTTCCTTGAAAAGTGGGCGGGACAAAATAAGGTTAATAGTCCCTTTAACTATGTGCTAGCTAGGATTTAATTGGAAAGACTGAAAGTAATAGAAAATCACCTACTCTTGAACTTACTGTAATCCTTCCTATTAAATATTTGTTTGTTATGAATTGAGACTTTTTATGCTTTATCAAAATTAATTAAAAAGACTAACAAAAGTGTCATGGGTTAGGGTTAGGGTTATCAAAAATGATATCAAAATCTTCGATGAACTGAACTGCTCCACATTGCAAAAACTCAAGTTGTGTTTTCATTGTAATTTGAACCGGGCCCAAAGACAAACTGTGCTATTTGTGGTTCATTGAGGCTTTGTCGAGGTCCATCTGCAGCCTTTGTAGCTCCGGTGATTTATCAGGAAGCTGTGAGCATCTGTG
Source organism: Mugilogobius chulae (assembly GCA_038363315.1). Lineage (NCBI taxonomy): Eukaryota > Metazoa > Chordata > Actinopteri > Gobiiformes > Gobiidae > Mugilogobius > Mugilogobius chulae. Next base: position 26,793,115 of record CM076405.1, on the reverse strand, counting down.
GAGAGATCAGAGACCGTCAGAGGAGAGAGAGGAAAGTGGAGAGATCGAGAGGAAAGAGGACAGAGGAGACAAGGGCGCAGGGAAGATGAAAGGGAGATAAGTGTGCACACAAAGGTTTTATTCAGCAGAGAAAAGAGGAGCGTGTCCATCTATCAGCGCTCAGCCAAAAAAACTACCTGCAATTTCATTCTAATGGCTGGATCATTAAAAACACAAGGAATCATAGAGGCGTGTTTAAAAGTGCACTGTGGAACTTTTCTTAATTTTGCTTCAGATCTATTTTTGTTTGTTTGTTTATATATAATTACAAACAAATTTAGTTATGTTTATTGATTTGTTGCAGCAGATTAGATTTGTTTTTCTGAAAAGGAAGGCTGTCATAAATACAATTATTAAAAATTATTTTTAACAAGAATTTTACATAAAGGAACAATAATAGGCACATTATACAGTAATTGTGTGACTTGATATAGCCTAATTGACTGTTACACATAGAAGTTAGAACTAAATATATTATTGTCTTATCTGTCAAGCAATCCAAAAAACTTGTATAGGTTTAGTCCAGGGGTCTGCAGCTTTTAACAGCAAAAAAGAAAGAGACGCAACTATTAAATTACACAAAACAAGAAGACTGTACACACATTTTACAAAGTATGCCTATTTGAAAATGCCTGAGCAAACAGTCTGCCATTTTCTGCTTGCTGGTGCATTTAAAATGAAAAATTGATCATAATAATAATTTTAAAAAATGTCAATCTCTAAAATCACTGCACATATGAGTCTTGGTCTGAAGAGGTGGCCAGGACTGGTATATTTAACATGTTTTTGAATGACATTGTACATTATTGTTTGGGAGTTTTTCTTTACTGTCCCTGTTTTTGTGTCACGTGTCCCTCACACAGCACATATATATACTGTCTAAGGTTTTATTGTGCAAGAAGAACATTTGTAGGGCAAGTATCACATTTACACACATGTGACCACCTGTTCTTTCTTTCTTTCTCTTAACCTTTTAAAGTGTGATTCCTCATTCTCAATCAGACCCCAAAAAGCCGCTCTGGAGTCTTTCAAGAGTTGCAGGTTTCAGACCCCTGGCCAAGTCAAAGTTTTTTTCTTCCAACTATTTGTTTATTTAATTAGTTAGTTAGTTAGTTAGTTAGTTAGTTAGTTAGTTAGTTAGTTAGTTAGTTAGTTAGTTAGAGGGGTGGGGCTCTTTTTCTGTGAATTGTGTCATCTTATGTTTCACAGAAATGCATGTTTATTTTCTTCTTTTAATGACTGAAACCTTGTACTGTAATTTCTGTACCATTGAGCACACCTGAATATAAGTCGCACCCACTAGATTTAAGTAAGAAAAATTATAAAGTACATATATAGGCCGCACTTAAGGTAATGAGAATCTATCATTTTGCTGCATTGCTTTATAAGCCACATAGTTCAAAGCTCATGAAAAAAGTAATATTACAGAAATTACGGTATATTAAAATAAATTTAAAATAAAAAAATAAATACATGTATTGAAGAACTAATCATGAAAATGTTTGAGACAACCAGGAATAAAATTATAGTTATGAAGGATAAAACTAAAACCAACGATAAGTCCAGCTTTTATATAAGCCTTTTTTAATTAATTCAAAGAAAAATGTGGGTTGAAGAAGCTAATATTGTATGACATGTTGTCACTTTTATTTATTATAAGAGTTGGCTGATAAATCTCTGAGTATTAAACCAAAAAAACTTGCTCTGTGGCGGACGATAAAGGGCACAAGAACAAAAGAAGAGCAGTTTATAAAATCCAACTAAATTCTCCAAATTCCCCATATTGTCCACTCTAAAACAACAAAATAATACATTTGTGTTAATGTGATTTTTACATCTGTGTAGACCCAGGAGGCGGAGCTGAGGAAATACTTGGCGGAGAAGCGAGAGCACGAGCGCGAGGTGATCCAGAAGGCCTTCGAGGAGAACAACAACTTCATCAAGAACGCCAAGGAGAGGCTGGAGCAGAAGATGGAAGCCAACAAGGAGAACCGCGAGGCTCTGCTGGCGGCCATGTTGGAGAGGCTGCAGGAGAAGGTACGATACATGTCCCATTTCTGTTCAGCCGTTTTAAAGTTTACTGAGGAGAGAGGCAAGTTATTAGTTCTTATTGAATTTACTGGCTGCACAGTTGTAGAAAAGAAGAGAGAAATCAAACGCACATCTACACAAAAACTTTGTCAATCGTTTGTGCTTCGTTTGTGCTGAAAAAAATAAATGTTTGTGCTGCTTTTGTTTTTGAGATATTAACGATTGTTTTATAGGTCATATGAAGGCAATCCAGCCCAAACTAAAGCACAAAAACTTGCATTTGTGCGTTAGTTTTTTAAATATTATCAACATTTTGCTAACCGCTGGCTGGAAATTACGTCATATAACATTTGGTTTATATTGACCCTATTTTGTCCCGCCTACTTTTCTAGGACATGCACTTCCTGTTTAGCTGCATTTAGCCTGCAGATTTCAGTCGATGGGTTTATTTTAACTGTCAATTTATTTAATTAAAATTGTCCCACAAGACAGACAAACAAACATGTTAGCTACCTTAACAGAGCTAAACAGGAAGTGCATTTCCAAGCCAAGTGGGCGGGACAAAATAGGGTCAGCTGACGTCATATAAACCAAAAATTATGTGTTTTTGAAATATGCTACTAAAAATAAAAAAGGCCCAGCACGAAACAGCACAAGCACAAATGATTGTTGCCATTAAGGGCCGTTTTGGATTGTTTTAAAGCTTTCTGAGAGGCTGCATTGTCTTAATTTGACCTATAAAAGAATTGTTAATGTCTCAAAAACTAAAGCAGCTTAAATGAAACTAATTGGAGTTAAGCAGATCTCTACCGTGCAGACGACTGTTCAAACAACTGCCTGATCAAATATCGGCCAAAATAAAGCAGATGGCCGATGTGACCGATAAGCAACAAAATCCAAATATCAACCTCAAAATATTGGCTGGCTGATATATCGGTCTGACTCTAGACATAATGTAACGAGGAACTATAAATCAGAAAAGAACATTTCAAAAATGCTCATGGAAATCTTACATTCAGTGAAGTCTAAAGGTGCTCTTTGGCGATTGGGAATGCAAAGCTACAGAAAGGAGGGAAACCAAGGCACATACAATAAAAGTTTAAAAAGCCTTTATTGTTCTCTAGGCATAGTTAAAATAATTTAAAAACATATGCTGATCTGCTTCCTACGCGTAGCAGCTTGAAACAGCCTTCTTCAAAGAGTAAATCAGCAGGAGAAAGAAAAATTATTTGTTACATATATATTTGTACAAATGTTCTTAAAGGGAACCCTGGATATGAAGACAAATATGGCTAAAACACTAGTACTGGTCATGCTTATTAAAATAAATTACAAACAAATGTATAACTGCTTACTATTTTTTATAAAATTGTGATTGTTTATGTTGTTTTCAAGCCACTGGGAGCTGCCATTTTGGTTGATGACATAAAATAGTGTTTCCATGGTTACTCCCACAATTCATCTGTGAACAGTTGCCACAAAAACACCACTGACAGTGTCCAGTTCTTGCCTCTTCCTCTTGATTATCTTCAGTTTTATAGTAGATTCCATTTAATCGTTCTGTATTTGGCTTTGCTCTGGCTCAAACTGACAAGGTTTAACCCAGGAATTCATGTTGCTTAGTTACCTGCTACTGCCTGTTACCTTGACAACACTATTTTATGTCATAACGACAGCAAAATGGCCGCCTCCATGTCATTTCTTCATAACAGTATTTTTAAAAAACTACAAATACTTCCAAGATATTTGTCCTGTATTTATATAACTGATGAGATTATAGGTGTTTTAGGATAAACATGTGATTATATCCAGGGTTCGCTTTAAGTTTGTGACCTGCATTTTGGTAGCATCTTTACATTTCCTCTCGTGTGTAGCCATCTTAAAACAAGTAGAACACGTCAACACAGAATAACTTACATAACAACACTTTCACTTTCCTCTTCTCGTAGCTTCTGGTTGTAATCTGCACTTCTCCCTCACAGCTGCTAATCAAATCTGAAATGCTAATGCGGCGTATGTGGCGTGTGTGTTCTTGGCAGGACAAACACGCAGAGGAAGTGAGGAAGAACAAGGAGCTGAAGGAGGAGGCCTGCCGGTAAAAACCCGAACTGACCAGAGAGAGAGAGAGAGACAAGACCAAGACAGGATCAAAACAAGGGAGTCAATTCAAAAACCCCAAAACAGTGATGGGGGAGAAAAAAACAACAAGAACTTTTGATATTTGATGTATGTTAATGAGTAAGCTGTACAAAATTACGCCAAAAATGTGTGTCTGTTTCTGAAGGGCGAGGGAGGGAGGGCGCGCTTTCGTGTTTTGTTCTGCAAGAGACATTTTGGTCAGAAAAAGAAAACGGAAAAATGTCCAAATCAGTGGTGGAAAGTAACTAAAACAAAAGTACTGTATGTAGGTAACATTTTCAGGTATCTGTACTTAACTTAGATACGTTTTACACAGGTTATTACTTTTACTTCATCACAAGTATCTGTAGGCCTACTTTTTACTCCAAAGAATAATAATCATAAAACAATGAAGAAGAATGGAAAAAATGGTTTTGTAATGAACTGACTAACAAATCAGCCTACAGGTCAAAATGAATGTCAATATTTCAGTCTTTAGTGATTAGACATAAGGAAAGTAATCAGATATTGAATAGTTTAGTGTTATACCTAAATGCTAATAACTTATTAAGGCATGGACAACAATAAACCGTTTTTTTTTTCCAAGTGTGTTTTCCACTAAAATGACAATTGAACAAAGCACGAGCCACATAATGTATTAAATAATTGAGTTTTGCAACTTAAAACTATAGCAATTATATGCAATCTCTTCCTACAATTGTTCCTATTTTCTATTATAGCGGAAGCCTGCTTGTAAATGCATTTGTGATAGGCCTATAGTTTATTGAATCATTCGAACCACTTTAAATCTATTAGGCTACTCATAAACTTTAGTCATTAGATTTTCTCAGAGTATTCCTTTCTACAAATCTTATTGTTACACCATTTATATGAATAAAATTGCCTTTTGTGTTTACTTTTGTTGTATTCCAGTGGTCAGGCCAAATCTCAAATCTTTAATCTTTACTAATGTTGCAAGTTTTTTAAGTAAATTAAGCGACAAAAACATCTGTAACGTAATACTAAAACATATATACGCTAGTAAAGTGATATTAAACTAAAAATATAACAAGTTATAATTGGTAAATGTGAATTTGGATGCTATCTGAAGTGTTATTATTTGGATAAGTAGTTTGAACAAGTAGTTCCGACAAAAATCACGTTCAGTATCACTACGCTGTGCCAATTACCATAGCAACAGGTAAAGAAGTTAGCTGCTGGAGCTAGCTTAAACAAAAACTGAGATAAATAACAATACTCACCAATTGGCTCACATTTTCTCACTTTACACTGTTTATTTTAATATGTTTTCACCTTTGGAATTTGTGTTTTATGACCAGGTCAACTAAAACCACACTATGGTAAGTGCGAAGTCATGCTAACTAAATTGACACAAGTAGTTCCGGCAAGTTCTGTATCACTACGCTGTAACCATTACCATAGCAACAGGTAAAGAAGTTAGCTACTGAAGCTAGCTTCAGCTAAAACTGAGAAAACTAACAACAATATTCACTAATTGGCTCACATTTTCTCACTTTACACCGTTTACTTTAAAATGTTTTCACCTTGGGGATTTGTATTTTAAGTTTTATGATCAGACTAATATTAACAACTTGTGAAATATGGGGTTTTCTTTGGCTATTGCTGTAAAAAGGGAAAAGAGCTAACAAAAATACTGCTTTGCTATACTGTTTTTTTCGGCTCTGAGGGACTTTAGATTGTAAGTGTAGGTGTCAAATAGTGACATATTTAGACGTAGGGCACAATTTGCACTCTTTACGTCACTAAGCACAAGTCATAAGCACATATGCAAACACTGTAGACAGACTAAATGTCAATGAGTTTCAGAGAGATGAGAAGCTAGTGCCGTAAACAAAACAGTATCTTTTGATTTGGTTAGAAATTTGCTAAAATGGCATGTCACTGACTGTGCTGCAGATTGTATTATTTCTAAACGACATAGTGAAGGTTTTGCTGATGGATTTTTTGGGGCCATGTATTGAGGATTCGTTGTGGGTTTAATATAACGCTCTGTCTGTGTCTGATGTTTGTCTAAAGGCGATTGACTGTAACTGTTTGGCATGGTCAGTAAAAGCAACTCGATTAAAGAGTCTTTTGTCTGTGTTATTTCATTTGTCCAACTCTAGACGCTTCATATGAGAGCAGCAGCAGTAGAGATGGATCACAGATTTCATTTGGCTAGATATTTTGTGACCAGTCTTAAAATCTGATGGGACATGCGTTTCAGAATAATAAAAATGCACACTATAATTTTATTTGAATTAGGATTTCAACATACTTTGAAAACAACTTGACAAGTGGAAACATATTCAAGATTCTGAATAAGAAAATACAGAATTATAATGACATTTTTAAGATTTATTTACAAAGAACAGCATTGGGTCTGACTAAGATACTAATAGTTGATATAATTAAACTAAAAATAGTTAAATAGTAACTAGGCCTACATAACAGATACTCAATTATAAGTGAAAAGTCAGGTAAAACAGCAGGTCAGCAAATGCAGGGCTATGGCGTACCGTTTGTGCCAAAAATAAGTTGTTTGACTTTTTGTTGTTATGTCATATCAATCTAGCACGTTGCTATGTCAACCTGTTGTTCTGTTATGTTGTCCACGTCTGTAAATGTGTTGTTGTCATCTACCCATCTGTCGTTTTACCATGTCGTTGTCTTTGTGCTGGATGTCGTCTGACCATGTCGTCCCTAACCTTAACCCACAAAGACAACGACATGGTAAGACGACAGATAGGCAGATGAGGACGGCCTAGTATAACAACAAATATATAGACATCGACAACAAAACAGAACAACAGGTCGACATGACATAATGACAGAAAGGCACAAAGTCAAACGACTTATTTTTGGCACAAATGTTACCCCATATTTCTCATTCTATTTTTGATTTAGTTGATTTAATTTGTTGCTTTCTCTGTTTGAATTCCAATAAAAAACATAAAAGCTCATCTTTATATGTACACATTACACACAAAGTAATACTTAATCACCTAGGCAGCAACTGAGGTTTATACATTAAAAAATATATATAGTAATGTTTAATTATGGACAAGAAGCAATGAGCATTTCCGCTGACAACTTTATGAATAATTATCAGCTCACAAGTTTGAATGATGTAAGTTAAAAACAAAAGTGGTTTGTAGAAGCACATTTTTCACATTTATTACAGTAAGAATAGTTCTCGCTCTGACTAGAGGTTATAAAACAAAAATAGACTGTTTCATGCTCAGATCATGATTTGATTATATCATGATTAATAAAAATAAATAGGCTTATATGTAATATCGATACTGCAATATTTTGAAGGAGCTGAAACATTTCAAAGCAAAGCGATAACACAGATAATTGTTTTGAGGTATTTGTGAACAATTCAACACCTATGACTTGAATAGATGGATTCAATGCCAGGCTGTGGAACATTTCAACAGAACGTGGCACACTCCAGAAAACTAAAAATGTATACCACGAATTAAATAAAATACAGCTCACATGAGGAGAAAGTCACAGTATTTATCATTCAAATAGAAAACCAAAGTATCATCAACACTCTGCTAGTTTAAATATTATATGTATGAAGTGCAAAAGCATTAGGTGGTTTTGTCCACAGGAGGGCGCTGTTGTCAGTTCTGTGGGAGCACGGTGGGGTTGACGCACGTGCAGCCCACAGCCACCACCTCAGAGCCCAGTCTGAAGTCATACTTCTTCTGTCGGACGTCCTGCCTCGAGACGCTTTAGGTCTGCGCTGTGGGACTCTGCACGTGAGACAAGAACAGGAGAAAGTTAGATACAAGGAAAGAAACACACACAAGGAAAACAGATTAGGTAGTCTAACACTAGTGACTAAGTACACTGTAAATAGTGGGATTTGACTCAATTAAAAATGATACATAAATATTAATTACACCTGCATAAAATAATCAACAACATAATTTTACCATGTATTTTCATTTGTACATATCAGTTTTCTAACGATTTTTACTTGCATTCAATCACAATTTGTTAGAATAAAATCTGCTTAGAAAAGTTGCCAAATTTTATATTTATTTTTTTTGGTAATGTTTTCAGCATGGAAAAATTGATAAACTTTAACCACTGAGGCGTCTGCATTCAATCAAAAAGTGTTAGAATAAAATCTGCCTAAAAAAAATAAGCTAATTTTGTTTTTATATTTTTGCATTGGTTTCAACATAAAAAAATTGATAAAGCCTAACCACTGAGGAGGCTTAACTTAATTAATGATGACTTCCGCCCACATTTTTCTGCCGAGACGGAGGTGCATGCTGCGCAGAATACTGTTGTGAAGGTAAGAGCTGTGTTACTTATTATTTTAGTTTATTTAAATAATGAATTAATTCCAAAACACATTATATTGCTTGTGTTTAGGGTGACTGTGTGATGAAATGCTGCTTGTTTTACCAATATTGTAAAGTATGCTGTGTAAAACGTGTAAAACTTTTGCCACTGGTAATTTAAGGTCTCTGATAATGTGTTGTATGTATGTATTTTAAAAGATGAAAATAAAAACAAATTGGGAATATTTTAGTTTTTCTTCAAGTTGCCAAATAATTGTGCACAGTAATAATTGCCTAATGTACAAATATTCTCATACAAAAGCTAAAACCTCACTTTTACTTCATGAAATATTCAGGTATGAGGTTTAATAACATTTTGGATTGACCAAGAGCACTGCTGTTGTTAAAAAATAAAACTAATCCTCAAAAGTGCAACTTGCCTAATAATTCTGCACGTGGTGTAATAATAGAAGTTATTATTATATTTGTACAAAAAAAGTAATTTATAATGAAAATATGGACCTGTACTAGTAAAAAAAATATTAAAAGAATACATAGAATTTTAATCATAAATCAAATTGATTTAAAATAAATAAAAAAAATACAGAAAATTAAACACTCATAACAATCACATTGAATGCAGGTCCTTATAGGGACTATACTCGATTTTTTTGCAACAAGATAACTTAAAAGCAGTTTCCCCCCTAGCACTGATGCCTTGTTAATGTATCTATTCAGGTGGAAATTAGTCCCCAAAGTCCTGTCTGTGTCTAATAAAATATTGTTTGTGTGCAGCTTTTTCTGTTTTTGTTTTTAGCATTGTGGCTAACTGTTGTTAGCATAGTGACTCACCTCGCTGTTAAAAGCTGTGAAAAAACATTAAAACTCATCATGATGAACAATTCTGAAGCTCAGAATGCATTAGCTACGTGAGGAAATCATGTAGCCTGAAGGAAAAAGGTTAATTATTTCTGTTTGTTTACATTTTTAGAATGCAAAAATCAGGTACAGTCCCTTTATGGACCCATGTTTTGTATTAGTGATGTGCATATGTTAGACATCAAAGGTTTAGAGCAGCAGGTAGAACAGGTGATGTACAGGGTGGTGCTGGTTCCTCAGAATGTTGTGCACATATCTCCGACAGCAGGTGGTGTAGATGGTACTAATCTCTGTAAAAGTAGTCCCTCTTTTTGTTGTTGTTGTTGTTTTTTCTTTTAAACCTTTCTCTAATATGATATGTTCATTTCAGGGTGATGGGGTGTCTGTGGACCTTACCCAGCACAAGTTGAACATTTATCATCTCAAGCCCAACACATCAGCTCCAGAGGAACTTGGCTTCATAGAAGGTGTGCCTGTGATCACCAATGTGGAAAACCTTACAAAGGCTTGCAACTTGCTTATCGGCCTCACGTATGCCATCAGTCCTAATCCTAAAAGCATGTTTTTGCTAGATTATCAGTCAGTGGATCTTAATGTGATTTTTATATGCACAATTTAAGCAAAGGGGTTTGTTCTCCTTAGTGTGAAAAGGTTTTAAATATACCTAGAATTGTAATTTTAGGGATGTCTTTGTCATGGTGCTATTTTGTTGTGTTGTAATTTTATTTCGAAACTTTTATTTTGTCAATTCTGTATGTCGTTGTGTCTTTTGGTTTGACTTCCTGTTCTGTTAATTATTGGCCCCGCCCTAATGTGTTTCACCTGTCTATATATGTCCTGTGTTTTCCTATGTCCTTTGTTGGTTCATTGTCTGTGTCATGTTCTGTCGCTCCTGTGTCAGTGCCCGTTTTTGGATTTTGTTCTTCTGGACTTATTTCATTCTTTTATAAACATCATTTTTGTGCAGTCTTGTATTTTGGGTCCACCTTTTGTTTATTCATGACAGAATGAACCAACCAAGATTTGGACTCCGCAGACTGTGCTTCTGCCACACACATGGCTACCACTACTGAGGAACCATCTAAACATGACTCTCTTGGACTGACTCCTCTAACCCTATTTCTGAGCCTTTGGAAAAACTGCTCTAGTGTTGACCTTCGTGTTCTACTTGCCACTTGTCCTGAGCCACCGCCAAGCAATATTCTCCGTTTGGGGTGGCCCCCTCCTGTTCCTATGTATAGCCATCGCCAGGCAAAGTTCTCCGCCTGGGGTGGTTACCTGTAAGTCGGAAGTCACCACAGCTGTTGATTCCTGCACCACACTGATGCTCATTCTATGTTTTCCGGAGTCCACTTTGTCAAGCTATCTGACAACCTTCTGAGTCTACATTAGTGGAGATGAAGCTTTTCTGGATTTCTATCCTACCACCTATGCATTGTTTCGGATTTTCTGGAATTGCCCTCCAGCTAAATACCCTGTTGAAACTGTCTTGGACCCTTCAGGTTGTCTTCAGAGTTTATGGTCCCTCCTCCAGGCCCCCTCCACGCATCCAGCTTGACTGTTTGTTGAGCCGTCTGGAAGCCGTCTCTTGAAGGGGGGGTAATGTCATGGTGCTATTTTGTTGTGTTGTAATTTTATTTCGAAACTTTTATTTTGTCAATTCTGTATGTCGTTGTGTCTTTTGGTTTGACTTCCTGTTCTGTTAATTATTGGCCCCGCCCTAATGTGTTTCACCTGTCTATATATGTCCTGTGTTTTCCTATGTCCTTTGTTGGTTCATTGTCTGTGTCATGTTCTGTCGCTCCTGTGTCAGTGCCCGTTTTTGGATTTTGTTCTTCTGGACTTATTTCATTCTTTTATAAACATCATTTTTGTGCAGTCTTGTATTTTGGGTCCACCTTTTGTTTATTCATGACAGTCTTTCTGCTTGTTAAATGTTTTCGTTGTTGTTACTATTACTAGTACAGCAAAATGTTAAGATGTTCGCAAACAATAAATATTCATGTTGAATAATATTTGGTTTTATTACTTTTCTGTTGGTGCAAATCTAACATAAATTTTACTTTAAATTAGTCTTAAAGAAATTGAGGTAACAAAGTGACATCTGATTTGATTGAATAGATATGATAAACCTTCATGCACATTTCATTGTTGTTTAACAACTTTTTTGCAGACAGATGTGTAATACAAAGCTGCAAATTGGTCATAGTAAATCAATTTTACTTAACTATTTAGTAAATTCTAACCAGACTCACTGAAATATCTTATAAAAGTTGTCACATATATTTAGTAAAGGTAAATCATTTTTGCGCAAATATTTAATAAAAATAGACAAATATATTTAGTAAATGTAAATCATTTTTTTTATTTTTTTTAATGAAGGTGGATCAATTTATTTAGTAAATTTAATCAATTTTACTCAAATATCTAATAAAATTAAATTATTTTTGTCTCTGATTGCTGTAGATTCAGCACTAATATTTTGTTTGTACTTCACTGATTTATTCTTTGTGTTTTACTCAAAATTGAGATTGTAAAATCTACTCAATTATTATGAATGTCACTTGTTACCTCATTTTTTTTAATGAAATGCTATGGGAGACTTTTTACAGTGTAATATATAAATAAATACATAACAGTAGCTAATATCTTCTTATTAATCACTGCATCCTGACTACATGCAAAGTTCAGCTGGAGGTTCATAAAATTTCATAATATCTATGAACTTAAAACTAAGATTTATAGCCTACACAGCAATTCAATGGATAATAATGACTCCATTTCAAAGTGCATATGACAGGTTAGAACATATTTTCAGTAAAACACGGTGAACATGATTATATTTAGGATTTAAGAACAATTTGATTTTTTTCTCTGAGATTGAATGTTTTTATGAAGTTTGAAGTTGTAGTTTTTCCAGCAAATATGATGTGGAGGGGAGCCCACAACTGTTACCTAGCAACAGCGTTGTAAATGTGGCCAAAACCCACATAAATGACACAGATGTTAGGATTTGACAAATTACAATATTTTGTAACACTTAAATTGTGTTAAATGATTGTTTAAATTACCAGGAAACTGTGTCAGTTGTGTGTAAATTATCTTTGCATTTTGGCGCTTTTTGACGACAAATGTGGAAGAATTCTGCTTCAGATCTCCCTCTACTTCCTGTAATTTTCAACTTTTATTAGGCTCGGGAAGCGTCTGTGGTTACCATGGAAATAATGGCAAATCCGCCATGTTTGTTGATAGTTTAGCAGGAACTTCCATAGGAATACTTTAGACAAAACGATTAAGAAAAGTAAACAAAACAGCCTTGGAGCAGCCCAATAAACTGCTGGGTCAGCACTGGTAATTTATCTATCACTATATAGTGTCAAAATGTGATTTAATAAACGCTATTTTCGGTATTTAGCATTTTAAAATCTCCATTGGTTTAACATTAGACCAACTGAACATTCTACAGCTGTATGATGTCACGATCCCGAGCCTAATTAGTCAATTTCTTCATAATTTGCAACGTAACTATGATCAATATTTAGCACAAGGACTAACACACCAAACTAAGTCCAAATTATGTTGCCCATGGACAGATTTATCTGAAACTTAAAGAGACATTCATTCAATAAACTTATCCAAATGCAAATGTAATATTTATAACTTTAATAAATATAAGAATAAAACACGAAACTATTGTTTGTACTTTATTACAGTCTTTTAGCGACACTGTGACCCAAAGTGAAAATGAACCCCTGCAAACTGGCACCTATTTAATTTTATAAATGAACTTTTTATGAAGAGTCTTTATTATCTTGCAACATTTATGTTTGCATAGTCGTAAATTAGTTTATCTAAGGGGAAATTGAAAATGTACCTGTAGCATGTCACTTGTGTTCACAAATTTGTTCTTGATTGGTGTTAAGATTTTTACAACAAATTAATTCAACAAATAAAAACAAATAAATAGAAAATGTCAAACGTATTTAAAATCTGTGGTACAATCATTGTTTTAAAATACATTTTCAGGCAGTTTTAAAATATCAGGTTAAAAAAAAAATGTGATTTTTATTTTTTTTTTATGCATTGAAGGATGCTGCACTTAGTTATTAGCTTGCAGATAACTTCCGTCAAAGCTAAACACTGCTGGTTAAATAAAGGTGAATAATATTAGATTCTGCGTACCTGTGCAGCACCAGGAGCTGGTAGTAGATGGGTCTAGACTCCTGAGACAGGTCCTCATGTCCGTTCTCCGGGTTCACACAGCCCGACGTCTGACACTCAGCGTGGAACAGACACCGAGGCAGACGCGACTCCACACACTCCCTTCTGCAAAACAAACAGACTCATCTGAGCTTTCACAAAGATGCTACAGCAGATAATAATACAAAACAAGAATACTTTTATAAGCTTTGAAATGTTTCACTCAAATTCTTTTTCAATATTTATTCTCAGTGCTCATGCTCCATTAAAGTACGGTGAAAAAATTAAGTTGTGTTCTTCTGTTAAAGTATTAGCTGTGTATAATAGACCAGTTTTTTTCAACCAGTGTGCCAGGGAACACTAGAGATGTTTACAGGTGCGCCTTGAAAAAATCATCACTTTTAAGTCACCAAATTAACAATTTAAAGTGACTGGAGCCTCATTGAGATTACAAATCTCTTTTTCAAGAGTGTCCTGGCCAAGAGGCAGCAAAATCTCAAGACAAACAAAGACACAAGATTGCACAATAAGTAACTTACAAATGTCATATAAAAGATTTACAAGTTGAAAACTGATTCTCTAATACATCTAGAAGCCTTTTATACGGGTGTAAATGATTTGGGCACATATATACTGTAGTATGTTTGACATTAATAATGGATATAAGACATCAAAATATGCTTAAAATCTGTGTTTCAGTTATTAGTGAGTATAATTTTTAAAATCAAACTTGAAAAAAGGAATAAAATCACATTCCTGGCAGGAGCAAGTCCACCCAACAAAATATACACAACACACCAAAAAAAATCACAAGGCAACTTTAGATTAGAAAATGCAGACTTGGCAACCACATCAAATACATTTTGTCTTCTAAAAATTATCTATTTGGTCATGTTTGTGTGTGCCATGGAACATTTTCAACCAAAAAAGTGTGCCCTGACTAAAAAATAGTTGGGAAACACTGATATAGACCTTTATAATCAATAGTTGCAGTATAATGACACAGATAAAGTTTGTTTCTGGCCTCAGCAAAAAGGTCGAGTGATCAACTTCCAGGGCCTTTCTATGTGGAGTTTGCATGTTTCCAGATTCAACATCTCAGTGACACTTTCCTGGTAAAATAAAGATCAATTGATGAAATATAGCCTCATGCAGTGTTTTTAAGCTGACTGTTAATTTTCATAATTCAGAGGAAAATGCCTGTTCCATAAAATATAACCACAAATATAACTTGGCTGTCAAAATGGCTGCCACGGCAACAGAACCCACACTCTCTCTGGACATTATTATAACACACTTGGGAAAAGCTTTTGAAATGTCATATAAAGCAATTTCAAAACACACTTTTCTCAATGTTTTATCCAAACCACATGAGATGCTTCGGGCAACACTTCCTCCTTTAGACACGGACGACATGAAACAGAAAACCCAAGAATAAACCTTTCAAAAGTGTTTAAACAAATGCATGAAGGCAAACACGAAGAAAGTGGGATTCAAAGAGAAACCACATTTTGTTTAGGTATTTATGACTCATTTTGATTTTGTAAAACGCAGATTTTTATTTTTCTGCACGAACTGCTATGAAAATATGTTGAACCCAATGTTTTGGTATTTAATGTGCAGATGAGTGGGCAATAACGAAAAACACATTACACAAATTGTAATGCATGTCTTTTGCATTTTTAGTCAACCACAAAAAACAATCAGGTACTTTTCTTGGGTGTGCAGGTACACTCAAAACAACAAACTTGTCTTCATGTTCGGGCAGTAAGAAGAAGTATAAAGGTCCAATGTTTAGTCCTGACTCTGGTCCGTGTTTAGTCCTGACTCTGGTCCATGTTTAGTCCTGACTCTGGTCCATATTTAGTCCTGACTCTGGTCCATGTTTAGTCCTGACTCTGGTCCACGTTTAGTTCTGACTCTGGTCCATGTTTAGTCCTGACTCTGGTCCATGTCTAGTCCTGACTCTGGTCCATGTCTAGTCCTGACTCTGGTCCTCGTTTAGTTCTGACTCTGGTCCATGTTTAGTCCTGACTCTGGTCCACGTTTAGTCCTGACTCTGGTCCGCGTTTAGTCCTGACTCTGGTCCACGTTTAGTCTTGACTCTGGTCCACGTTTACTCCTGACTCTGGTCCACGTTTAGTCCTGACTCTGGGCACCAGCAGGAGGCCGGTCCCTGACGTTCTTAGGATACGAGATGGTTCATAAGGCACTAACATGTCAGAGATGTACTTTGGTGCTAGTACATGGAGAGACTTAAACACAAGCAGAGCTGTTTTAAAGTGTATTCTCTGAGCCACTGGAGCCAGGGCAAAGACCTAAGCACAGGACTAATGTGACCGTACTTACTGGTTCTGGTCAGGATTCGAGCAGCAGCGTTCTGGATGTACTGCAGCTGTTTTACAGCTCGTTTGGATAGGCCGGTGAGCAGGCCGTTACAATAGTCTAACCTACTGGAGACAAATGCATGGATAAGTCTCTCTATGTCAGGCTTAGACACTATACCTTTGATAGCTAAAGGTTTTAAGTCAAATTTGGAATAGTTTAGCTCATCACAATCAGATTTAGTTAAATCTTAAAGACTCTAAACTCCACCTGCAAACACGGTTCAGACAGAGCATCCAGCTGGACAAACATGAGAAGAAGTTGAAAGGAGGGGCTGAGAGTGAAGTGAACAGTAGTATGATTGGCTTGGGATCAGTGCGTTTAAGATAGATTTTATTATGCTCTGTTTTCTAACATTTATTAACTGTTTAGATATATAATTTTAGTTAAGAAATTATAAGTAAAATACATTTGATTTAACATAGAGCATTTTGGAGAGTTTATAAACATGAATGTGACACAAACCTGACAATAGAGCATTTGAACTGGAATGAAATATATCAAAGTGAGCAAATATTTTATTCATAGTGAAAGGAATTTTACTCAGCACAGCCACAACATAATTCTGTTTACTTTAAAAGTCTTTCATATCCCAGAAAAATGACCACAGCTGTCGCCTGGAGGCTTTCACTCAATGCAGAAAAACGTGGAATAATCTAAAGTGAAATGCACATGGTTTGGACTTAAAGACACGCACAGGCTTCTGGACCAAGAGAGAAAACAAGAAGATGAAAATAATGTATTCTATCGATCACATCTGAGGCGAAGGCAATGTTTAATTTAGTCATTTAGCTCGTGCAGTCTGATTTATCACAACTATGGAAGCTTAAATGAGTTATGTTTTTGGTGCACGAGCATTTGGAGCAACAACAAAGTGCTTAATTGTAGCTTTAAAAAGGCCCACACAGAGACACAATAATTACTTGTGGTTTTCAAAGCGGTGAAACTTTCTTTAATTGCAGCACTACACTTTCGGCTGAATTAGCTCAAAGGCAGATTAGAATATTAGGATTCTGGGGATTTTCCTGGTGAGTCTGTTAGGCTGTTCAGATACACTTTTATTCTTCAGTCCACCCGTAAACAGAGCTTTTCTGTGGGTCTAGTCTGTATGTATAAAGACTCTGGATCAGGTCTTGGAAATTAAACAAGATGCAATATTTAGTCATACTGTAAATAATGAAACAATGAAAAGCTCAAAGCTGAGAGAAAAGATTAATGGAGACCTAATGTGATTTTTCCGAACATTTAGGAAGAAACTATGGCATAAGAAGATCAATAATTCACATTTTATTCATTGCAAAACACAGAAATGAGTTAAAATGGCTTAGAACTAGAAACATGTCTACTGACTTCCTGTTAAAAACTACAGAACTGATAAGCCCCGCCTCTTCAGTGTAAAATTTAACTTTTGTTATTAGAAAGTGTCTGCGTGGCAATTTTGAACTCTACATGTTTTACTCACAATCCTAATTTTTGAGTAATGGCAACTAAATACAGACAAGAGGATAGGTGATAGGTGAAGACAGAGTTTTTCTGAGCACTGGAGCAACAGCTGTGGGACAATACAAGATTACTCAAACATGCATAAATCAATCCAAATACAACTTTGGGTAAACTGATGATGAGAGAGCACTACTGTAACATGATTAAAAACTCAGAAAAGAAGATTTTACATAATAGGTCTTATTTAACCAGATTTTCTTTCGTAAAGGTCAGATAATAAACATGCGCTGCTACATATAGAATTTTGTATTTTATTTAGTTTTAGACCTCAAAAGGAATCTCCAAAATAATTTCTTTCATGTAAATTTACATTTCTACTTCCAAATCAGTCAAGTACGTATTGTAGCAGCTTCTTTAAACAAACCTTAGAGCCGCTTGGAGAGACAGAGGGGGTCCTCATTATATAGGCTACATGCAGAGCTATCAGCAGCACAGCAAAGAGAATAGTATATAAGGAATGTGGAAACAGAAAAAGGATGACTATAATCAACAAAACCAGCAGTCATGCACACACACATGCATGCGCACCGGTCCCTGTACGCCCCGCCCCTTCTACACCTGACCAATCACACATACTGAAACACAGTGCATCTTATTTCTGTCTCCTACATATATTGTCCATTGAAACATGAAATAAATTTAGCAAGGTTTACAATTTGTCCACAACGCTAAGTCTTGTGCATCAACATGACCTGCCTGTCATCTTATCAACTTCTCAGTTCACTATCCCTCAGTTTTGAGTTTTAACCCCTGGTTCTAAACCAGGGGTCTTCTACCTTTTGCTCTCGGTGGTGAAGTCATTTCAAAATGTATGTATTTACTTGTCTATTACCACTTGTTAGATTTCTAATTATGTGCACTAATAACTGCACCTCATATCAAGCTTAATTTCTGGTGATCTCTGGATAGTTCTGCAGGGTAAAAAGGTTGGAGAACCCTGCTCTAAGCACTGTGTGAATTGAGTTACTTTTCACGAGAGGCTGTTTTGTTGAAATCTCATTTGCATATTAACGTACACACCTGCAACTCGCCCACAAATTTCACACAGTTTTTACTTTTTATCCTCTTGTATCTCTATTATCTGCCTGCAGACATGAGAAGGACACAGTGGTTTTACCTGTACACCCATGGAGACACAGACATGTTGGCTGTGTTGGTGTTGCTGGGAGGGGGCAGATTTGGGACCAGGGAAGGGTCCAGGATGAGCTTCACGGTGCGTCCTTTTCCTCGGCTTCCTTTGACCAGGGCATTTTGGGATTTTCTGCAGCGGAGAGGAACAAGCAGAGCCAGCAGCAATACGGCCCTGAACCACTGAGAACAAACACAACACCAGAGGATAGTTAGGATAGGTAGATAGAAAGCACATTGATAAGAGCCTAAAAACAACTTAACATAACATTAGCCTGTGTATCCTTAAATGAAGCGTTTCCAAACAGACATAAGTGTGAGAAAGTGCCTGAAGAGCACTGACCAGACACGAGGCGACAGGAATCACACAAGTACAAATATTTAGACATTTTTAAAAGACACACCATTGAACAAAAGCATGTTGGATATGCCACTTCTCAACTCTTAGTTATGGTTGTATCTTCTAAAATGTGCTTGTAGAAGAGTCTATCTGCTGGTTTCCATAGAAACATTGTTTTTTAGTAATAATATTCCACCATATGTGATATATACATGAGGATGATCCCAAATATTGTTGTAACTTTCACTTTCCATGAAGGTGGTTTTCAGTTTGCACGTTAAGCACAGCGGCAGAATAAACTCTTAAAGATGCATTGTGTAACTTTCCAATCTCTGCTTCCACAGTAATACTAATGCTCTGACTGTAGTACGACATTAAACATATGTGTTGTACCCAAAGTACTTTGAAAAACATGTTTTATGGAGCTGACGTCTCCCCACAGATGAGACTTGTAGCTTCACAGGCTTCTCTTCATGGAGTTGTCCAAGTTTAAAAGGCCTATATTACGCTTTTAACTTAACTTTCATAGGCACTGATCACATGGGTGCCGCGGGGCTCAATCACCCACTGGAATGTCTGAGCACGCAGACATTTTTCCTACTTTTATTAACAGGCTTCTCTAAATGTCTGAGTGCGCGCTTTTATCCGGTCATGCAGCGTCTGTTACACTCTTCTCTCCCTTTCTTTCATCTGTCTGTGCGAATATAAGCGCTCATACAGCATCTCTCTTCTTTCAGAGCGCTGTCATTGGACTCGTGGTCACTTTCAGAGGCAGACTGGGGCGGGGCTGCATGTGGTGGGTTCCCCGCTGTGCTGCTGGTTTGTCCCTGTGAAGATTATGGTTTAATTTACAACTGTGCTTTAAAGCAGCGCTCAGGAAAAAGTGGGAAACAAGAATGTTGAGGTGCGATGCGATTCAGAAGCGAGACGTATGAACTGAAGTAACAAACTGCATTGCTCTTGTATGTAAGGCCCGGTGCCGTGAGAGCTGAGCTGACACGCAGGACTGACCCGGAGCTCTGTGGGCTTTATGTACTGAATGGATTCTGTAAACTGGGAAAAGAACGCGCCAGCACGAGCCAGAAATCTGTTAATTTCAGGTAGAAAAAAAAAACAGAATGAACGCACGAAAGAAACACGTGCAAATGACGCGCATGCACGCGTATTGTGGGCACCCACGCAAAAAAACATAAATCGGTGCCTATGATCCATGTTATATTGATATGTTTTATTTACAGTATCAACACTGCATATTATAAAGTCTGGCTTTTTCTGTCAATCTGAAAACACATTGCTCCACCTTGTGATGTCATTAAGTGGTAATACAGAAAGTGCTTTACTGTGTTTTTAAACTCCACACACCATTGTCTTCATCTGACTCATTTCAGCTTTGAAGCAGCCATAGCTAATGTTTGAGCCTTATTTAAACTGCTTATATTCTCGTTGCAACACAAAATATTAGAGACTTTTTTGTAAGTATTACGTTGCAATTTAAAAAAAAGAAAAAAGACAACAGCTCAAGGTTATTCTAATGTGATTCAGTTCAATTAAAGGTGGGGTATTGATTTTCACATTGAAATTTTTAGGTTTAAATCTGACAACTTCCTCTCATAAAAATTGTTAATATCGGCATATATTCCTTTTGGTTGCAATTACAATCAATAAACTTCTTTTCTCTAACAACAAAATTACTTTGGAGAGGACCACCCAAGCTCAGCCAATCAGAGTGCTGCATTCAGCTCTAAGAAATACAATTCTTTATTATTCACTTACCCAAACTTTAAAGGTTGTATGGAGGATTTTCAAAAATTGTTTGTTGTCAGTCTTGGTCAAAAACAAATGCATAGATTTGTAACAGCCTTGTACTTATGCTAAACAAAAAAAGAATTTTATATATATATATATATATATATATATATATATATATATATATATATATATATATATATATATATATATATATATATAGTTTATTTATAAACTCTGGACATGATGAGGCCAGTAAAACGCTGACCAATAGATAACGAGGTACCTCGTTATCTATTGGCCTGTTCACCTGTCAAGCAAACCCTCAGTGTTCCTAAGTAACTCATTGGCCCAGTTAGCAGTGAAGGGCGTGGCCCTGGGAGGAGAAACACATGTGCATCGTTTGAAAAACAGCAAACAGCTGTTGGATTTGAGAAATCCTCCATACAACCTGGGTAACTACTACGCAATGACATCACAAGGTGGAACAAAGCATGTGGACCTTGGCAGATACAGTAGATTATTGAAACATTTGTGCATGAAAGAAAACACAGTTTTTTCATAATTTACAACTTATTTGCTGTAAAACTATGATACATATTTACCACAAGAACTGTCACTCCAAACTAATTATTTTCAAATATAAAAATAGTAACACTGTGCCAGACTTCCATCAGTGAATCACCTGGACTCGATCCAGACGTTTTGATAACACACTTCACTTGAGGACATCTTTCACTTGAGTAAAATGTCATGAATCAAGCTTGATGCATTCCTGTGGTTTCTGACTAATGATTAATTCCTAAATTCGAAAAAAGCTTTGTGGAAACTTGTTCCCGTGCTACAAACAAACTCGATTGACATTACATAATTACCGTGTCAGTCAGTGGATCATAACTGTAGCGAGGACATATTCGTTGGGAGACGCAGGCATCAACAACACATAAATGTACCGTACTTTAAGAATAAAAAGTAATTCACACAGATTTTTAAAACGTCTGCAACATAACTTTGATGAATAGTCAAATGTGTTGATCATTTTATTGTGAATTTTATGGAGCTTATGTTTCTTTCTGCACCAAAGTTTGGGCTAAAGCCAAAATGTCCTCAATTAAGTGACACTATAATAATGTAATAATAAAGGCAAGGTTAAATTACTTAAAATAGTAAAATATTATCTTGATGTGAGCATATTTCACTTGCCAAGTAAATAGTCATTTTGAAATAAGAAAACACATCTTGTACTACCTTTTGTGATGCACTGAAATTAAGAAAAGACGTCTTATGTTGTCTGAATCAAGAAACATTCTATTTATAGATAATGTTACTATCTGATCAAATAATATTAAATTCTTCTAAAAACCAGACCAGATTTTACTATTCACATTTTACTTTTGGTAGTGCATGAAAAGAGAATGAAAACAAAATACTACAGCTACAGGAATGTTCAAACTGTGGTCCAGGGGCCAAATGTGGCCCTCAAACCAATTTTGTTGACCCTCAGATCTCATGAGCAGTCGGTCAAAAATATTGCACATTTTATAGTAAGTTTTAGAAATCTACTTAAGAAATCTACTACTACAACTACTACTACTACTACAACTACTACTACTATTACCACTACTATTACAACTAATACTACCACTATAACTACTATTATGACAACAATCAATTACTTCTACTACTATAACAATTACCACTGCTACTGCTACTACTACTACTGCAACAACATGTAATACTACCACTACTATAAGTATTACTACTTTTAATACTACTACTAGCCTACAACAACTACTTCTACTACTACCACAACTACTACAATTACTACCACTGCTACTACCACTATTATTACTACTACTATCATCCCTACTACTTCTATTATCATTAACTATTACAATTACTACCACTACTACTACTACTGCTGCTACTACTACCACGACTTTTACTACTACTACAATTGCTACCAATATTACTGCTATTATCACTACTACCACAACTATTAGAACTACTACCAATACTATTATGACTGCTATTACCACTATTACTACTACTGCAACAACAACTACTACTACCACTATTAACTATTACTACTACTATAACTATTAACTATTACTACTACTATAACTATTACTACTACTATTACTACTACTACTACAATTACTATTAATTTTACTTTCGAGACTACTACAACAACTACTACCACTATTAACTATTACTACTACTTGAACTATTACTACTACCATTACTACTACTACCACTATTAACTATTACTACTACTATAACTATTACTACTAATACTACTACTACTACTACTACGCGGCGCGCACAGACGCAGCGGCTCGGAGCTCCTACTACTTTTGTATAGATGCTCCAAACTGAATTTCGTTGTTCTTTGGTGACAATGACAATAAATATTCTGAATCTGAATCTACTACTACAATAATACAAATCATAATCATAACAATCAAATAAACTCAGAGCTCAAGTCAAGTTTATTTACGATTGTTCCTGTTTTTATTGATAAATCTGAATTACTGTAAACATGCAGAGGGTCTTGAACTCAGACATGCAAATTTGTTCTTTGTAAATTGTGTACTCACCATTCTCATGATGTCTGTGAGAGTTTCCTCTGTTTCTGCTGCTGCGGCTCTGTTTGGGCTCACAGTTTATATACTGCTCGTGGAGGGTGTGTTCTTCTGTTCTCACTCTCATTTGATACTAACTCAAAACTTTTCAGGCTTTTTTATATTTATTTACATATGCTGCTGTGTTGCTAGTCCTGCACTGTCAAAAGTGACCATCTTAATTTATATCATGTGTGAATAAATGCTTGAATTAGGTCATATTTATCTTTATTTGAGTATATTTTAATAGCCTTATAATAAGATTTGCCAATAAAATGAGAGTAAAGTTTGTCGTTTTGCTAAAATATGAAAAAGACAACATTTTCTTATTATAATTAGACTAGGACTGAAGCAAGAAAAATAGGTCCACGGGCAAATCTTACTTTCAGAGAGTAAAATAAGAAAAAGTCCAAATAAATTGCCTGGTTCTAGCACTTATTGACACGTTATTGAATTTAAAGATGGCCACTTTTTACAGTATGTCTTCATTTACTTCCTGACACATTTTGTTTTACATTGTCGATAAAAAAGAATAACCTAGAGAACAACCTTTAGCTTGGTTTAGTTTACTGAGCTCTGTAAATGTCATCAGAACACAGTTTCAGTTTCTCTAACATAACCTCAGAACATTTAGCCACTGAAAAATAACAAAGGGCCACAATGCTAATAAGACAGTGGGGTCCGGTACCTCAGAGGTTATACAGGGAGCCTCCAAAGAAAATTGAGTTTCAAAGTAACTTTGAAACAGTAATTTGATTACTTTATTACACTAAGGGTCTGATTTATCGAGCCAGGTGCAAAAATACAAAATAATATTATTTATGAGCATTTTACACAAACTTTAATATTGGAAGATGCACATACAACAAACTAAACAAAACAGATCCAAAAATGTCATCTCTGCTTTGGTTTTGTTCCCCCTAACCTGTTTTGAACATGAGCAAATGCTTAATAAATCTGGTCCTAAGTCTAAAAATAAAGTGACATGGTATTTTTTACATTTTGAACTAGAGAAAAAATGTAATGCTGTAATGTGTGATTTATTTTTGGGGGGGGATTGGCCAATCTTTGGTCAAATGGAGGTGCCACGGAAGAGTTTGGGAACAGCTGGTTAAAACAAAATACTAACTATTGATCTCTTTTCAAGCTCTATAATCTCTTCCGTTTGTTTATTTATTCATTTTATAACGTGCACAACATCAACATTCAAAACTGACCCAAAAAGCAGAGACACAAAAGCATGATGTAGCCAACGTAGACAAACAAAAGGAATGCTTGGAAGTGGGCGTCATCACATTGTGAGAACCAAAAGTTGTATACACACTCACAACTTTAAAGTTTAAGGGGACCTGCCTTCCCTATGGGGACAAAAGCAGGTCCCCGTAATGTAAATCTATCATTATGAGATTTACAGTAAGTTCAAGTGGTTAAAGTTAGGATTAGGGATAGGTTAAATTTAGGCAACTCACTTTAAGGTTAAGGTTATGTTAAAGGTCCATGAAATGAATGTAAGTCAGTGTAATGTCCCCATATGTGTGTGCATGTGTGTGTGACCAATTTTCAAGCTTTTTACATCAATAACAAAAAAATATAGTTTGTAGTCAGGACCAAATGATTCATAATGTTTGTGGCTGAGACTAATTAAAAATACATTTAGACTTTGAGTGAGACAGAAGTTTAAAATGTTGTAAAGCCACTTCTCAAAAATGACAAGTTGCTGCTTGTTAGTGAAATGTCACCATAGACAGGCGAGGTTGTTTCTATCACAAACAGATTTAGATATTACACTGTATTAGATGTTGAGTTTGTTCACTTGAAATACAATCCAATAAATGTAGCGACATACTTTAGTCTGGTTGAATCTGGTATGAACTGATTTTTGCTACTTTGGTGCCTAAAAGATTAATTAAATGTAAAAGGATGGGTAATATAGTTCAATGCTAGAATCCAAAAAAGCATAATATAAGTTTTAATGATAAATCAGTGTTTCCCTTACAATTCTATTCACCTTATTTTGCCCAGCCCTGTTTAGCTACGTTACAGTAAGTCGTACATATCAATCTCAAATAGATATGATAGTTAAAATAAACCAAGCAACTGAATTCTACAGGCTAAAAACAGCTAAACAGGAAGTCCATTGTCAAGAAACGTGGGCAGGCCAGATTAAAGTGAATAGGCAAATCAAAAGCCTGGCGAATCACTATTGATTTCATTTGGAGACTTTAATTTTAAGGTACTCAACTATAATTAATTAAAAAAATATTCTACCGTAGCTTGACTGCTTTAAATGGGATTAAAAGTCACTACTTACTATTACTAATAACACACTTAGGCATCCAGACCAGCCAATAAACACTGTAAATCACGCATGTCCAAACTACGGCCTGGGGGCCAAATGCGGCCCTTGGACCAAATATTTTTGGCCCTCAGACATCCTGCTTGATTGGCCAAAATTACAAAAGTGTAGTTTTTATTGTCAAACTCGAGCAATTCTTCAATCATAGTTGAAATAACAATCATTTTGATGTTACATAAGCCTAAAATTAATGTTAAAGCCTTACTAAAATGTTGTGGTTCATTAAAATGTGGTCAAATTGAAAATTTTGAATGACTCTCTTCATAGACATGTATATTTATGGCCCACCGCTCCATACACGTTACAAAATGCGGCCCACTGTGAAAAAAGTTTGGACACCCCTGCTGTAAATCCTCAAGTAATTTAAAAAAAAAAAAAAAGGATTTATTGTCAATCCATTTGGTCTTCAAAAATTTGGTCTTCAAACCAAATTCTTTCAAACACTTTTAGGACAACTTGGAGAACAGAACAAAGATTTACAGGTCTATTTTGCCCTTTGTCTTGGCCTTGGTCTTAAGTATTCCTCTGTTGGCCACTAGTGGCTCTCTCCAAGAGCTATACTTTGCCAGTGTAGAAGGTGTGGCTCCAGCCAGATGTGAGGGTACAATTTCCTTCAGTGAACCTGAGATGTGTCAAGTCTGTGACAAGTGAGCAGCTGCATTAAGATCACAGGCAAAAGTGAACTGTAGCAGCAGCTTCAGTTTGGGAAAAAAGTGTAATAATAAAAATCTATTTGGTGAAAGTCTATTCATATGACAGACTTTAACAACTTTGTCTAAAATGTGTCTTTTCTTTTACATAAGGTTCACTGAAGGAAATTGCACCCCCACATCTGGCTGAAGCCACACCGTCTACACTGACAGAGTATAGCGCCTGGAGAGAGCCACTAGTGGCCAACAGAGGAATACTTAAGACCAAGGCTAAGACAAAGGGCAAAATAGACCTGTTAATGTCATTGTCACAGAGTACAACAGTGGAGTGAGCCTTCGGGCCGCTGCACGTTTCTGCGCCGCCACTTGCTCTTCATTTAACAAAGCACAGGGCACGTGGTCATGTGATGGGATTTTTGTGAGGAGTGGGTCAGGTAAAGGAAGGAGAAGAAAAGAGGCGGAAAGAGAGGATAAATTAACATACTGTCAAAAGTTGGCATTATAGTGTGCTAAAACTTAACATTCTAAGTGTCCTTTTATTGTGGCCAGCCTAAAGCAGAGAGCTGTGAGGTAGGATGGGTTTTCATGAAGTCTTTACTAACACATTTAGACATGGATAATAATTAATTAATATTAATAAAAATAGTATAGACAGTAAATGACAGACATTGGTCTTTTTAAATGTTTTTGAACTTTTGAAAAAATGGGAGCAAGTATTGTGACTTTAGTTTTAGTGTAATTAACCATGTGCCACAATATGCACAACACATAATTTATTGATAATCACACACTTGTCAGTCATTCTCAAAGACACAGCACAGGTGATAACAAAAATAGTGTTTGAGTTTGAGTTGATTCATTGCCATTGTAACCAAGCCTGTTACCATTTCTTTAAAACAGTGAGGATTGAACCGATGCTCTTGGCTGAGCTGAGCGCTGAGTCAGTGGCTCCAGGTGAATGTGGGTCAGGAAAGTGCTGACAAGGCACCGCTACAAAAAAGTCTGAGATAAGATCTGGAGCCTGCCTTCTCAGTCGGAAGCCCAGGCCACAGCTACAATCAAACCGCGGCGATGCTAAATTGAGATAAAGAGCCATATCTGACAGAGGCGTGTGGGAATCTGCCTGTGTTTTCTGAGGCTTCTGCTTTTGAGTAAGGAACCTGCAAAACAAAATGTCCCGGTGACATCAGCATTTTCAGCAGTTCTTCACCTTACTGTTTAAAGGACAGTTTTGTATTTGTGTTGGCTTTCTGCTTAAGTGAGACCACTATACACTATAACTAGTGCTGTCAAGCGATTAAAACATTTAAGAGATTAAATAATTATGATCTGTAATTAATTAATCTAATTAATCTGTTTTTAATCTCACCTAAAAATTGCTGAGAAAAACACTCAACTTAAGTGTTTTTGTTTTGTTTTTATCCAATTGAATTATTTACATTATAGTTGTCGATGGGAAATATTAATATATTGCAAAAAATAAAGACTTTAGGAAGTCTTTTGTTGCTAAATTGTCAAGTCGAACAACCCGTATGTCCACTTTACATCTCGCATATGGAAACAATGAAGTTATAGATTTCAAAATAAATTTACGCGATTAAAAAAATTTACTTGATTAATATGTCTGTAATGAATTAATCGCAATTAATGCACTAATTTGACACCACTAACTATAACAAAGACTATAAATCAGTAATCTACCTTTTTGTTCTTTGAAAAACACGCATTTGATCTAAAACAGATTATATAAACGTGTGCATTAACTTTCTGTTTAAAACTGCAGAAGTGATAAACCCCACATCTTTATTCTGTACTCTGTAAAAAGCAGCAGATTTTCATTAGTCATTTTTGTTGGAAAGAGGCTACGTGGCATTTTTAGCTCTACCTGTTTTACTCAGAGTGGAGTAATCCCAAGTTAACACTAATAAGTGCACTTTGAATTGCAGTCACTATATTATTGTGCTAGCCTATATTGCCTTGCCTTGTCAGGGGGGCGTGGACAGTTGGTAGGTAAATAGGTGATAAGTTAAAGCATGAATCAATACAATTCAACGTTGCGTAATGATAAGAAAACAGTGTAATAACTGCATGGGCAGTATTTGGATGGGAGCAAGCCCCGGTGATGAAAGATGGTCGCCGCTTTACGTCGATGGCTGCGCTCAGTGGCACATTGTTGCGAGCTAGCTAACTTGAATTCCGCAAACCTCCATCCACGGAACATGCACAGTTGTTCTTTCTCTCACGCGAACGTGCGTCAGTTTTATCAGATAACATGTTAATTTCATATCAATTTGAAATCTGAATTACAGAAGTGCACTTTCAACACGAGCATTTGACACAGCACTGTGATAGCATCTGAAGTTACCGAAACAACTATTTTGTACTTGTTATTTTAAATGTCATTGACAAAATAGGGAAAAAGCTTGTGTTGTTTGTTGAAGGAAATATTAAATTCCTTAAAATTAAGGTCTCTTTGGTTGCATATTTTGCATGTGCTGTCCTCACGACACAATGTGAGGTTAGACAGTCAACTAACGAGTACTTTTTGTGCATTTAATTTAATTTTCTTGTATAATTATTAATAACTGAAGACTACAGAAATGTGTGTAATACAAACTTGACTTTACAAAAGATGTCCAAAATCAAGTTAACTATCTCAGTTACAGCTAGCATTGTAACGATTAAAGTAAAATACATAAAATATTTTGAATGGTGACCTTAAACTATGGTGCTTGTGAACACAAAAATGTCCCAGGGTTCAAACAAATAAAGCACATTTAGCGTGCAATGAGTGCTTTTCAAAGCACATACTGTATTTGTGTGTAACTAGCTTGATTCTCGACTGCAGAGAAAAACATCAAAGATCCTCTATAGCAAACAGGAGCGCTCACTCTGAGCTAAACTTCAAACGATCCTTATGAAGATGTCTCACTCTGACAAATTTACTCAAAACACTTCTAACCAGTTTAAAAACATTAAATTAACTTATAACTTTAACTAAAATAAACCTACTTATTGTTTTTAACCTGTTTTTAATCTATTAAAGTCTTTTAACTGAAAGACATAACACAAGACATTTAAATAACTGTAAAGGAAAAAAAAAAAAAAAAAAAAAACAAATAAAGAAAATTTTGAAGATGTTTGTGGTTAAAACAAATGCAATGCTTTTAAAGGTTTTGCTGTGAATTATGTCTTTAGCTCAAGCTTGAACCTTACTCTTAATATAATTTATGAGCGGCAAAAGCATGAGCAGGAATTGAGCCAACCACTGTTTGATTTTTTTGTTTTTTTTAGGATGAGATCCTGTCTAGGCATTTACGACTGTCGTGTGAAATTAACTCAACAACAAGCCTGTAATTAAATTCTGAAATAACAAATGTGAGTTTAAAGAATGTTTTTGGCCCCGTCCTTCTGTTCCATCTGAAGACAATCACGTTCATGTTTCCCACACGCCACAGACATCAATCCACTCAGCACTTCATCGCCAATATCAAAGGAATTGTCTAAAAACACGAGACAAATTCTTACAAACTCACTTCAGAAGAAATACACGTTATTGATCTTAATAAAGCATGAATATAGACTTAATGGTACTGTATACAATTTTTGTTTAAAAATGTAAACGTACCCAGGCATGTTGATATGCTTGCAACCATCAACATTAAATTAGTAGACGCGCCATCAGCAGCTCTGCTCTTTTGCTATTGACCATTTGCACGTGTCGTCACGCTCCTCAAGGGAACGCCCACTTCTCCATGCTGGAGGGCAAAAGCTCTGTCTGTGCCCATTACAGCAATGGAAACTTTGCCGAAAACTTGCTAGTTTCTAAGTAATTTTAATTGATTTCAATTGTAAAATGGCTGTATCTGGAACACGCTGCACTAACAGGCAAGGAGGTTTTAAGCCTAAACCTGTAGCTTTTTCGTTTACATTTGGATGAAGATAGAAGACGCTAGTGGATGGCAGCAATAAATCAAAGACTTAAATCCGTCTAAGTCGCTACGGATTTGCAGTGAACACTTTAAACAAGGTAAGTCAATGCTAATGAGAAAAAAAAAGTATGACATTTGAAAAAAAAAAATGCAATGAATATCTGAAACAGCCTGCATTATGCGTGGCTAACACTAGCCTCACAGCTAAGTGACTGAAAACCAACTTCTTGTAGCTTTTAAATCTGCTCCAGTGTAAGACAAAACCCCGTTTACCACATAATGGTGCAAATCATGAGGAGTAAAGTCAGGCAAACTTGTAAATTTTATTTATTCGGCAAACATAGCAGGACGAAGAGGGCATGGATCAGCTGCATTCATTAGCTTTTCCAAATACCTTGCTTTGCGCTTCGTATAAAAGACGTCCTACTTCCACAGACAAATGTACTGAACATGCGCTAGAAGCATCCACTGCTTTTTTTTATGGAAAAATAAGGAAATATGTGAGAATTTGTCAGTTTTGCGCTCCCTGTAATGCTGCATACACGCACTTTTGCCATCCAACATGGCGTAGCTACGTGATCAAGTGACGTAGGTGCAAATGGTCAATAACTTCAACAGCGCGACGCCATATTCCTCCGATAGAGGTGATGACGCAAATCAATTGAACTCAATGGCAGAAGTTGCACTTTTATGGAAAAAACTAGCTAAAACAAGTAATTTCAACTAAACCATGAACAAAACGGACTGATTTGTGTCTTATGAAGACTTTTTTGTAACAACTTTGACGATGTGAAATTACAGTATATTTCTCAAACTGCTAAATTTGTAGGCTGGAAATGCTTTAAAAACTCCATCAGTTGCTGATGTGACAGACACGCCTCCACAGATAAGTGAAGCTGTAACTTTTATTCTGTTATTTATGTAATTTGTCTGCTTTTCTCACCAGTAACACGTAAAAGAGGATGCTTTGTGATCATTAGAGTCTTAAAGGATGCAAAAGATGAGAAATCTCTTGTTGAAGTTCGCTAGCCGTTAGCAGTTTTATACACACATTTTATATACAATAAAAGACTAAAAGGTTTGTAAACTCAACAATAACTTGTATTGAGGCTCTGACCTTTGCTAAATGTGGTCTGTAGGTTTGTACCAGCTGACACTCTCTGGATCTTTCATAACTTGCGTTTTTTGCGGGCTAATGCTAACGGCTATAGGCAAACATCAGGAGAACGCTCCAGACTAGCTCAGATGGTAAGTGTTAATATGTCTATGATTGCAACAGTTAGCCACAACGCTAACAACAATAACAGACAAACTATGTATTTTACTAAACAAATAATGCATTACTATACGCACACGGGACACTGTTAAAGCTGTACGTCTCATGCTCATGACTCACCACAGAGCCGATTATCCCGAGGACGTTGTCAAAGTTTTATTATATTTTTTATCGAAATGCCTACGGAGAATTATTATGGAAGCCCGAACTTGCTGAACTAGGAAGTGGGCGGTCACTGTTGAGCTCCATAAAAGATGATTTATACTTTGCAACGACTTATTTAACACAACTACCTGTTATTAGTTATAAACAATTTTTTAGAGATATTTTTCTTAAATAGTCTGCATCAAGCTAACGGGAACATTAAAGATTGGAAACCTGTTATTTAAAGTCAAATCAACCATTTTAGGATGAATCGCTAGACACCGGCGCAGGCTGCAGCAGTTCTATCTGCATGTATGACAGAGGTAAGTAAAAGTAGACCTAATATTTCAAATCAAGCTGCAAAATGAGAATATTAATCATGTAACAGAATCTAAATATTTAGGGTTGGCGCTAGACCCTCAATTAAAATTTGAAACATACATCGAAAACTTTTTCAAAACTATTCAAAGTAATCTGAATTGTTTTAAATTAATTCGACATTACATACCAAACCAGGCGGCCATGCTGTACATGCACGGGATGATTTTCTCCCATATATCATACTGCATGACAGCATGGTCCCAGGCTGCTCCCTCTGTCATCAGGAGCATTGGTTCATTTTACAATCAAGCAATTAAAATTATGGATAAAAAACAATTCGGTATCATCACTGCAATATACTTAAGAAGTATAATTTATTAAGTTTTGAGAACTTTGCCAAATTATACTCTCTTAAACTTTTTTTAACACTCTAGCACCAGAGCCACTTTGTACATTTGTACAAAGTGGCTCAAGGCTTGGCTAAAAATTAATCAAAGCTGTGCCCATCTGTAAATATTGTAGCGTGTTTATGTGAGTGTTGAGTGTGTACATGTTAAATATGAAACTGAACTGTTGTAAATATGAACATTTTATTGATACATTTTATGTGTAGTAAAAAACTCAACCAGGGACAGGAGTTGAAAATTAGCAGTAGCTACTAGTGTTGTCACGATACTAACATTTCAAACTCGGTTGAATACTTGAAAAAAAAACTTGATACCGATTTCGTGCCAACTTCAATTTTTTTTTCTTATGATAGAATTTTTACTTTTTAATACTGTTTTTTTAAATTCATGTTTTTCTTTTTGATATTCTTAAATTAATAATATTTTAATGTATTATTTGTTTATTAAATAACTTAGATCAGTGATTCCCAAAGTGGGGTCCGGGGCCCCCTGGGGGGCCTCAGGCTCTCTGCAGGGGGGCCTCCAAAGGTTGTCCGCCCAACAAGCATGACAGAAAACTGGGTTTGAAACTAACTTTAATAGTTTTAATTTGATTAATTTACTCTTTTAAATCCAAACTAAGTCTACAGGCATTATTAAGTTGCTGTTTTGGCATCTTAATATGAGAGTATATACATTCTACTTTATTTTCAATGAAGTGTGACATATTACTGAGAGGCCTCGGGCAATCTACGGGCCAATAGGGGGGCCGCGGCTCCGAAAAGTTTGGGAACGACTGACTTAGATCATGAACCTTTACATTAAGACTTGGCTTTGTTCTATTATCAGACACATTTGTTGTTTATAGTATATAGGCTATATATACAGTATTTGAAATTAGTAGTTCAGTAGAAATAACCTGGCACTGCAAGTTTCTATTTCAGTGAAGTTCAGTCATTTAAATCATTTATCATTTTCCAGAAAGTTAGACATCATAATTTGTCTTGGTTTAAATCCAGGTCTGTGATACCAAAGGTAATCGAACAAAAAAAAACTTGAAAAATCCAAATGACTTTTTACAACAACACAGTAGAACGGAGAGGACAGGAAATGCTGCTTTGACTCAGATGTGGGTGTTCTGAAAGTCTGCGCTCATCACCTCGTCACTGGGCTGAAGTTTACTCAGACCAGAACGAGACAAAGACACATGACAGACAAAAGACAGAAGTATGATTCATGAAGAGTGGTTTGTCTCCTCTGAGTTAAACATAACTATCCACTGGCAATTTCTTTGAACTAAACCATCTGATGTCAACTCAAAAATCCTCAGACGACCATAAAATCAAGACAGAAGCACTTTGAATTAACCAAGTCAATGCTGGCAGGAGTTTAACTTATAACATAGTTTTAATTCGAGAAGCAAATTAATTATAGCAAGGGGGATTTAATTGTTAATGAAAATATGAAGAAGGTATTTCAACCTAAATTCTCTCTCACTCTTACCAAACTTAGCACACCATTAGTTTCACATGAACAGATTTTTGATTCACGGGCTTTACCACAGATTTTCCAGACACAAAAAGCAACTGTAACTGTTTTGAGGGATTCACCACCATCTCAACATGAAACAAGCAAGTGACAGCAACAAGCAAAGTCAGGTCTGTGGAGAGGCGAGCCTGTTCCATATGTGCTGTGTCTATTGTTCTTAGTGCCTGGTTTATCAAGCCAGGTGCTAAATTGCGGGTGCAAGTATAAAAAAAAATCCTGTGTTATTTATGAGCATTTTATACAAACTTTAGTAATTGAAGATGCAACAAACTAAACAAAACAGATATGAACCACCTTCTGCATCTTTAGTGAGTGTGTGAGAGAAAAATGTCATCTCTGTCAAGGTTTTTCTCCCCGTAACCTGTTTTGCACATGAGCAAATGCTTGATAAATCTGGCCCTTAGTGCACTATTTAGCTCTTAATAGCTAACCTATGAATCATTTTAGTCACTATCTGTTATGAAATGTATAAAGTTAATACCTTATAGTTCTAACTTAGTCTGGGTTCAGATTTTGTGGACTAGTCTTGTTCAACATGTGGTTTACATCTGTTGTATAATAGTGTTGTCAAGTTTGTTTGTTTTTTTTTGAAAATGTGTGGATATTGGGTTACAACTGTAGATCAGTTTTTTGCTGTCAAACTAGCCTTTCGAAAAATCTGGCCCGCTGGTAAATATAATTGAATAGAGCTGCTGTAGGGGTCTCATAAATAAAACATTGTGTACGTACGAACAAAACACAAACTTGTGTAACGTACATAACATTATTTGTACATGTTTAATAATCAGACCCTGGTCTAGGCCTGGTTTGATGAAGTCCTCTGGCGGAGGACGGCTTTTTGGTGCTGCTGTCGTCACCGCCCTTAACACGCTCACGAGAAGTGATTATTTGTGAAGGAAAGGGCGGTGGAGGGCTCCAGTGGTCCAATGAACGGTTCTTTAAATGAAAAGAATCCGGAGCACTGAACTGTTGATGAGAATTGCGGTGACTGCACTAGAGCTGGACAGGAGCAAGACTGGATGCAGTCTGAACTTGGGGTCAGAATGCAAAATTACATTTTTATGTATAGGTTTATTGGGGAAAAAAACAACTGACTGAATAAATCTAATATTGTGACACTTTCAAAGCAATAACATGAAAAAAACAAAAGAGTGAAGACTTACAAAACTTTAAAACGATTATCACGTGTGAACAGCTCCACTCTGTTCAGATTTCTGTGATTACATTGTGGCTTCTTTACAAAAAGCAGATGCCTTCTGCATGAGCTCATCTTCAAGTGTATTTTTATAATGTGCTGTGTTTTTTTTAATTATACCTTTATAAATGTGGGCGTACACATCATTAAAGCTCACAGAGACATTTTGTCTTGTCATTACAGAACCACCTCTTTAACTTTCACCCCAACGACTCCGAAAGTAAAGATTTATATTAGAAATGAACAGGTCTAAACAGAGCCACAAACTTCTGACATCTGTTATAACTTCTACTTCTGTTTTGCATATCAACAAGTTTTGTTTAAGGTACAAATCAACGGAAGTATCAACATCTGCTTCAACTCAACCTGAAAACTCTGGCTCAGAACATTGGACACAAGCAGAGGTTTCAACAAACACACAGACACAAAACAAATAACCAAGTTTGACCATTTTCAGGACAAAACTACACAAGAATGCAAAATATGCTCATCTATCCAGACAAAGTTTCCATCATTAAACTGAAAAATGATGTCACTGAGTCAGAAGTAATGCTTCTGTGATTTGTTTGGATCATGTTTGTCCAGTGAACTTTTATTTTGTTCAAAGTAATGTTTAGGAGATAAAAGGAGATTCAATTGCAAACTCGGGCTGCTCGATTATGATGAAAAGAATAATCACGATGGTTTAAATCATAATTTAAATCAATTGGCTGTGTGCACGGAATTTCAGTTGACTTGCGTACATTCAAAAATGCTAACTTCTGTATGTACGACCACTTCCTGTTAGCGTTAGCATTTAGACACAAACACGTCTCTTTTTAAACACAGAAGTGTCCTCTGGTGAAATATTCCTCTGATATGTAAAGTGTTTAACATGTTTTCTGTAACATTCACCACAACTGTCTGATCTAAAGAGGATTTATTTGTTTTAAACTGATGTAATGAAAACCTCATTGAAAAGCATTGGACAGGAAGTGCTTGTATGTACAGGATGTAGTATTTTAAACCAAAACAAGACAACTGCACTGAGGTAATTGATTATTTAGATGATTATTTGCTTAAAGAGACTTCAGAGCATTAGCACTCCTTAAATTGGGGTTCGTACAGTTTATATTTTATAATTTCCATGACTTTTCCAAAACAATTGTCAACATTTCTATGTTACAATCAGGTTACAATAGACCTATAGCTTAATTTCAAAACGATTTTTTTTTTTAACTCAAACCAAACAAGAGTGGGACTCTGTCAAAACAAATGATCCCAAATTGTTATTTTTAGATAACCCTGAGCATTGTTCAGGGCTTCAGACTAACTTTTTTGGCAACCATCCCATCAACAATAGGCCTTCTTTTTGGATATATCATGCACTTGAATTATGTCACCTATTTGTCTATGCCATGTCAAATGTATGTGGTGTTATATGTTTGTAAAATGGCGTTCCTTATGTTAACGTACAGCTGTGAAGACAAATTTCCCCTCGGGGACAATAAAATAACTAACTAACTAAAATATTTCTCCTGATATAATAGTCTAGATCTAGATTAATAAAAATGATAAAGAAAAAATATATATACATATAAATATATAGGACATGAAAGAATGTAATTTGTGACATAATTTCAGTACTTTTAAAATAGTTACAGATTAAAGAATCCTTCCAAGTACTGGTCTAAAAAAGAAACTTGAGGGACATTTCAGTTTGTAAATTACATAAAGTCATCTCTTGCCACAGACCTTCACGTCAGGGTTGCCAGATTTTCAGAGAACAAGCAACCTAGCCTTTGAAAAAAAAAGTCCAAATCAAGCAACTTCAAAGCCTCAATAAAAAGTTTAAATAATCAAATAAACATTTTTGCATCACAGAAGAAGACTTTAAAACATAAACATTTGCTGAAAGTCCATATTTCTGTCATTAGTGGGTACATTTTTGTAAATCAAACTTGAGAAAATGCAAAAAAAAAAAAATCACATCATCACACAAAAATAAAAGTACCGCTCAGGAGCAAAAAAAACCTAACGCAACCATCAAAAATCGCAAGCAACTTTACAAAGAATAAAAAGCCCAAAGTCGCTATAAAGAAACAGACTTGTCAAGTTTATCAAGTCAAGTCCCAAGTCATGAAAATAAAGCGACTCAGGTCTAACTTGAGTCCAAGTCCACACCTGTTAAAAATGGCTTAAGTTGGATGGCGCCAAATGTTTAGAAAGATCTTAAATTTAAGTGTCTTTGCAATGTCTCAGAAGAAATGTATTCAGAAGTGTAGGTAGTTTTAGTTTTGATTCCAGACTGTAGCTGCCTTTACCCATTTTAGTTCAGACCTTCGACTTCCCAACAAGGAGATCTAAGGTTCAAGTCAGACCGAACGTCTCACTCTCACTGGGAGGAGTTTGCACGTTCTCTCTGTGACTCCAAGGCTGTTTCCCAAAGCCTAGGTGCCTTTCCTTAAATTAGTCTGATCTGGGAGAGGCATCTGTGTTACCCAAGTCATGTTCCAACGCCTTGCTCTGGAGATTTTACCAAAAACACAATGATCATTTTAGAAGGATAAACGAATGCATTTTAAAAGTTATAGGCAAATTTTTATAAAATACTTCTTTAGTTAAACAAATAAAGGCCGACTGTGTTCTGCTGCTTCATTATGTCATTGTCACTCAATGCTGTTGCGTCTCGTTCTTCTGAAGTCTGCTCCATTAGCCTCAGTTTGGGCTGAATAAAAAACAATTGCCTTGGATTGAAAAAAACTGATTTTAAAGGTTAAAGTTGGGGTAGCTAACTTTTTTAGTTGTAAATAAGTAAACTTTGTGTTTTCCACCAAAAATTCTATGGTAAATGCAGCACTTTGTCAAAACATGAGATGAACGAGTACTCTCTGAATCAAATAAAGGATTTTAGTTCTAATCAGGAGCAGAATGCAGCGTTCTGATTGGCTGAGCTTGGGTGGTCCTCTCCAGTTTCACTTTATAAGAGAAAAAAATAGGGTTCCAAGTTAAAATTGCAACCAAAACTTATTACATACTGATTAAACAATGTGTTGAAGGATTTATGAAAGAAAGTTTTCAGACTTAAAACCTAAATTGTGTTTGTAGTGTGAAAATCACCTACCCCACCTTTAAGAGAAACAGCACAGGTACATAAGACATGCATGAATAGGTCAACTGGCAACACTGTAAAAATTCCTATTGCAGTGGTCCCCAACCTTTTTTCTCATAACGACCGGTACAGTCAGTTTCTTTTACAGGGACCAATCGAGGTCGGAAAACGTCAATAACGTGAAATGCAAACAACTGATTACCGTGTCTATTTTAGCTCTTATTGCTTGAATTTGCCGTTTGTTTATATTTTCATAGTCTGAAACTATAAGATCCTCTGCGGCTCGGTAACTGGGGCCCTCTGCTCTAGAGAATAATGCCTGTTAATCCTGCGATGAGTTGGCCCGTCTCCAGGCCCAAAGTCACCTGGATAGGCTCCAGTCACCTGCCACATCTAACAGCAAAAAGTAATAAATAAATGACTCACTAATGACATTTCAATTCTGTGAGTTCATCTGAACAACCGCTAAACAGTTAGAATACAAATATTTAAGCATTTATTTTCTCATTACACAACTACAGTACAATTCAAACATGTTTATATACAAAAACAAGCTTTTTCTTACAGATTTAAGAGTAAATTTCTCTGTAATGTGAAGTTTTACAATGACAAAATGAAACTGAAATGCAAGCCAAGTGTGCTCAGAGATTTACATTTTTAGCACATTACCACTCAAGACCCAAGTACTCTGAAATTATACAGTGCTGTACGAATAAAAAACATATTGAAAAGTTGGATATCAGAGTCATCCATTTGCTCTCAGTCCAGAATAATGAAAGATCGTTCAAGTCAAAGCGATGCAACAGCCTTCTTACGTCTTAGTTCAACCCACAAAGGAAAAAAGGAAGATATTTTGTGCATTGTGGTCTTTAAAACGGCAAATACTCAAAGTGAAACAGTCTTGGGTTCAATTCCCAGACAGAGTGCTGCAGAGCTGACGCTGAGTTTGTGGTTGAAGTTACTGAACTTTGCCCCCGAGTGATACACTTCTCACTAATCCTACAAGTTGCCCCTATGTTGATGAAGAAAGAGGTACAATAAGAGGATCTAGACAACTTTTGTACATGCATTTTTTAAGTTAGTGCTAAATAGTATAGGTCTGGAACGACGCAAGCTGAAAGTCATGAGTTTTATATATGTTGCAAAACTGTTTATTTTAATCTTAACCCAAACCCCTTTTCCTAAACTTAATCACCGTCCTTCCAGACCAAACTAACGCCAACCATAAAATAAGTTGTATACTTAGAAAGAAATGAAAGTAGAACCCTGGTTTTGAAAAGACTGACACAATTACTATCATTATAGAAGTTTGTCAGACAAATTGAGTTTTTTTGATCTGCTACTCTTCAGATCCTGTTGCATTTTTAAATGTCTTTGTCTCCAATCTTCAATCAGAAATGTTTTTACAGCTAAAACAAGTAATCTTTTAGTTAACTACGCAGTGTTTGTTTTTTGAATTTTCTAAAAACTAACATTTTACTTCGGGTATTATGCAACGTGACAAGCACTTCGGTCGACATTGTGGTGCAGCGGAAAGCGCTCTGGCGTCAGGTCCTGGGATTGCCTTTCTATGAGGCGTTTCCATGCTTTCCCCTTGTCTTCGTTTCCTTTTACCACTAAAACATGTCGGTAGCACCTCCCCTCTGCACAAGCCAGGACTACAGTTGTTGTCGAGGTAGAAACTGAAACTAAAAAGTATCTCTGCCATTGTTAGAGTTACAATTACAAATGTCCCAATGAAAGTAACATTAACTTTATTTTATTCAATTACATTTTTGACTTTAGATTTAAATGGAGATGAACCCAAATGTCCCACAAACCCCAGCTAGGATTCAAGACTGACATTCAACCCTCCATCCTTTGTGTGCCGAACTAAAAACCAGAAGTAAAGTGTGAGATTCGGCCTTGATTATGTATAAAAGTTCTAGATGAGGAATACGATCTCGTCTGCCACCATGATCTGGTTGTCGTCCTGCATTCGCGTGAGAGCGGTGCGGATCTCTGCGTCGCTGAAGCTCTTCTCTCGGTCTTTGTTTATGTCGGTTTTCAGCTCCTTCATGTTGACGGACTGAGCGTGAGCCGACTGGAACACCGCGAACAGGGACGACTTGAATTCCTTCAGCCTGGAGGACACACAGATCCAAACAATGAGCCATTAAAAAGAGGGAGAATGGAGTTTTCAGCTTACAACTATTGCACAAGATTAAATGTTAACAGCTGAGGATCAGGACTCGGAGCTTTGCACATGTGCTGAAATCAAATTCAAGGTAAAAGGGAACAGAATACCCGTACTGTAATGTCTTTGTCCAGCACAAAGACATTACACTATTCTGTTTGTTTGCACTGTAACGTAAGCTGTATTTCAACTTTTTCCTTTCAAAACATTTTTAGATTCAAGTGTATTTGTCAAATTCATAAAAATAGCGAGTCTTATTCACATACCGGTCTGCTGATAGCTCCTCTCCCTCTGCTGTGGCCTCCATGGGCTCCTCCTGAGGCGCTTTGGCTTTGGGGGGTTTAGGACTCCGGGCCTGAACTGGAAAATAACAAAATGTCATGATACAAAATCTACACCAGAAACACAAAGTCAGTAAAAAAAAATGTGTAAAGTAAAACAAACAATCTTTAAAGAAACAAAGTTCCATAAATCAAGTTGATGACAGAGGCACTTACTCTCTGGGACGTCCTGGTCTTCAGTGAAGTCATACGGACTGTAGGGCTCACTGCCCTGAGAGCCACGGCGCACTCTGCAGGACGGAAAAGGAAGTGTCAAAAATGTACTGCTCCCATATGACAACTTTGAAGCCTCACCACTATGAATCACTGGATGAATGAGAGATTACACAGACTCGTTTTGAAAACTTTACTTAAACAATGATCTTGTGCTCATTTGTGCATGTGCTGATGTCTAGGGGGACAATACTAGGCAGAAAAGTCTTTCGTTCTAAATCCTTAAAGCTGATAGACACCACTTTGGTTCCATCAGGCAACACTTAATTTTGTGACAAACAGAGCGTAGTGTATCGTTTAAATTTATTAACAATTGTCTTTCTCATCGACAGCTGAAAGCAGTGTTTTGATTGGCTGATCCACCTGAATTTCACTTTTCAGTTTGTAACTAGCTGTTCTAAAGCCATGGCTGAAGGCAAATTTTCATGAAAAGTTCTAATCATCCCAGCCTCTGGGAAGATGGGACTGGGTTGGTCTTGAGTCCTGTTTGTTGTTGCTTTCCAAAACTTTTTGAAAACCCGTAAAATTTTAAATCTTTTCCAGTGTGTGGAAATTTTATTTTAATTTTCCATGACTTTCTAGGTTTTCCATGACTTTTCTAGGTTTTCCATGACTTTTCTAGGTTTTCCATGACTGTATGAAGTCGGTTTCTGATTTTGTGGCCTGAACAATCAGGTACCCCAACTCTGAATGCAAGCTTAGTTACCTCTTGGACCTCTGTGTCCTCTGAGAGCGCTGTGTCCCCGTCTCCTCGTCCTCTTCTTCCTCTGAACCAGAGTCCTGCTCTTTTCTCGAACGCTTCTTTTCCTTCTCCAAAACCTACATCAAATAAATCACAGGTCAGTCCAAACTTTAACTGAACATGCTACAGCAGTACTTTAAACTAGATTATGATACTGAAGCGAGAGAAAAGCTCATAAATATTAAAATATTAAAATCTTTTTTGTAAGGACATGGATTTACTTTTGGGCATGAAAGGCATTTACAATGGTTGGTATGTGTATTTTTCACAATATTAAAAGGTGTCAGAGGGCAAATACTGTGTGAAAGTTTTTTTCATGTTCATACAGAATTGGTGTTTGTACCTTTTTGAAGTATGCGTACTGCACCAGCTCCACAGCCACCTCAGAGTCCTCCAGCTCGATGGCTTTGCTCATTCGGGCTTTGGCGTGAGCCGTGGACAGTCGGATCATCGTCTCCAGGGTTCTCGCCGTTACTGGAGAGGTCTGTGGGTGAACCATTTCAATATTGTAAACCATTTAAAGACTCAACAGAAAAGTGTCATTATTTCTTGTGGTGTGTTCACTCACTCTGGCGATGTCTGTGCCCATCTGGTCCTGGGATCTGAGGCGGGAGTACTCCTCTGCGATGTGATTGGCCGCCTCCTCCGTCAGCACCGGAGTCACGGCTTTAGCGATGCAGATGTACTTCCTCATGAACTCCTTACTCACAATCTTCTCCCTGAAACAAATAGGCCTGGTTTAGTCCCGGTTCATGTAATGTTTTTAAAGTTTAGAGCTGGTTGTGTTATGAAACATCTTAATAAATAGCAGCTGATATCAAAATGTTTACATGTTTGGAAAAGGACTTGCAGCTAGCAGCCAAAAAAGTATTATAGCAAAAAAGTTAAAAGATAATCAGCC
Organism: Mugilogobius chulae; assembly: GCA_038363315.1. Taxonomy (NCBI): domain Eukaryota; kingdom Metazoa; phylum Chordata; class Actinopteri; order Gobiiformes; family Gobiidae; genus Mugilogobius; species Mugilogobius chulae. The sequence continues at coordinate 26,750,522 of CM076405.1, read as the reverse complement.
ACAGTGAGAAAATCATTTAAGTTAGGAATGGTACAACAATAGGACTGTTTTTAGCACAACTCACTTCTTTTTCTTGGCTCCGTGCAGCAGGTTGTTGTGTTTCTCATAGACCTGAAGCTCTTCCTCCTCCTGAGCCGTTGCATCAGGGTCGTCTGTGGCCAGAACGTCCACCGTCCCGCCCAAAGTCATGGCTGTACACCAGAAAAAAAAACATCATGGATCTCATCAGCAACTGAATTTATGATAACTTTTTATAAAATGGTACATAATTAAAAGACTGCTCCTCATTCATACTCAAGGTCAAAGCAAAACTTGACAAAACAATAAAAATCAATGTAGTAGAAATGTCTTTTCTTTAACCTATTACAATCAATCAACTGAATTAATTTGGGGTTTCAGTCAATGATGTTTACATTTGTTTGTTAGTTCAACACTCTGTAGACCGAACTCAAATTAGGAATGGCATCCCGGTTACCTGACACATAGCATTAAGTTCGTGTCGTACCTGCGCCCTCCTGCTCGCGGGGTCTCTGTAGCGGTGCATTCTCAGGACGTGGTCCGAGATCTCACGGTCCTGCTCCGGGTCCATCTGGTCCAACATGATGAAGAGCAGGTCGAAACGGGACAGCAGAGAGTCCTGCAGCCCGATGTTCTCCATGGGGGTCTTGTACTGGTCATACTGCACACAAAACACAAAATTTAATACTACACTCAGTCTTTTTTTGAGTTTGAGTGATAATGTTTTTCATATGAGTGACATTTTGAGGATTAAAGCTACAGCTATAACTATAAAAATTATGAATGATGCTTTAAACTGTATTAATGTCACTCTCAACAGTGTAAGGACATGTATTTGACTAAAATTTGTGCAAAACAGCTCAAAATCAGAATGCTGTCTACCATGTACATCAATTAAAAAGACAAAACTGTGCCTTGGCCTAACATGAAACTTAAAAAAGTGTCTTCTCAATGTTGTGAATAAAAAATAATTCTAGAAAAGTGTTAGTAAAGTGAAGAGTGAGCTTGGACAGCTGAAAACCAAAATAAACACCTTTTTTGGGTGTGTGGGTGGAAGACAAAAGCTGGGTGAAAATTTTGAGTATCGTGCAACTAATCGATTATTGGAATATTTGTCAACTAATTTCGTAATCGAATTATCATCAACGGTATTCTCAATTCAAAATTACTACTGTTTTTCTCGATACCAATGTCAATACTACTCTTTTCAACAAAAAGTAAAAGTTTTTTGATTGTTTAAGATTTGTGTTATAGTAATTTTTACTACAAATAATTGCGTATAGAATAGGTTTGATACCAGCTTTAGTATCGATTACTATGTGATATAGGGGGAATTCCATGAAAGTGGCTTAACAAGTCTAGGCTTATCCTAAAATCCTGAGCTGAAACTAGCTTCATCTCCAACTTAAGCCTCAAGTGGTTCCATGAAAGAAATAAGCCTGGGTCTGAACAACGCTAATTCAAGCTTGAAGATTAATCTGGGCTCTGAGCGCGCTCCCGCTGAATGTGACGAGACCAGATCAATGGAGCAAAGACATCACTGAGAATGAGAGAGAAAAACGCTTATTTTACATGATCTGACTGAAACACGAGAGGAGCCAAAGTGCACATGGACTATAGTTTGATTTGCATTGCAAAAGTTTTCAGTTTATACTGGTTTATTCTGATGCGGGGAGCGAGAGGCAGCCCCTCCTCCTGCTGGAGAAAGACGAGGCGGAGATCCATATCATCGTATTTGTGAGTAGTAGGCTTATCGTTTTTTAATGCAATGCACGGTTTTCCACTCTGCATGTGGAACTAGTCCCGCTGCGTAAAGTTGTCACAAAGTTGTAGTGTAACCTGAGCGTAACTCTTCACAACCAGAACTGACCAATCAGAGCAGAGCATGTGTGGGGAGAGACGAGGGAAGGAGATGCGATGAAGCGCTTCTGTGCGCAAAAAGCAGCAGCACGACTCCACGGCTTTCTCTCACACTTTAGTCCTGCTTTCATTGCTTCATGCTTTAGAGAAATAGCTGCATGTCTGTGGGAAATCTTACGTAGTTTAGATGCACGTAGGAGTAGCCTACAAGTTAATTTTCCAATTAAATATGTGGCGCTCCCCCAATGAACTGCCACCTTACCGTGGTGGGGGGGTTTGAGTGCCCGGATGATCCTAGGAGCTATGTTGCCTGGGGCTTTATGCCCCTGGCAGGGTTTCCCATGGCAAACAGGTCCTAGGTGACGGGACAGACTAAGAGCAGTTCAAAAACTCTCATGAACAGTTTAAAAACAAGGACCGTTACGTCGCCCGGATTGGCGTTACCGGGGCCCCACCCTGGAGCCAGGCCTGGGGTGGGTGCTCGCAGGCGAGCGCCTGGTGGCCGGGCCTTTGCCCATGGGGCCCGGCCAGGCACAGCCCGAACGAGTGACGTGGGTCGGCCCTCCTGTGGGCTCACCACCCACAGAGGGTTTCATGGGGGTCGGGTGCACAGAGGACTAGGTGGCAGTCGGGGGCAGGTGCCTCGACGACCTGGTCCACACACACAGCCTCTGGCTGTTGGGACGTGGAACGTCACCTCTCTGGGGGGGAAGGAGCCTGAGCTGGTGCAGGAGGTTGAGCGCTATAGGCTAGATATAGTCGGCCTCACCTCCACGCACAGCTCGGGCTCTGGAACCCAACTCCTGGAGAGGGGCTGGACGCTCCACTTTTCTGGCGTTGCCCACGGTGAGAGGCGGCGAGCTGGTGTGGGCTTGCTCATAGCCCCACAGCTCAGTCGCCATGTGTTGGAGTTCACCCCAGTAGATGAGAGGGTCGCGTCCCTGCGCCTTCGGGTAGGGGACAGGTCTCTCACTGTTGTGTCGGCCTACGGGCCAAACAACAGTGTAGAGTACCCGGCCTTCTTGGAGTCCCTGGGAGGGGTACTGGATAGTGCACCAACTGGGGACTCCATCCTTCTGCTGGGGGACTTCAACGCCCACGTGGGCAACGCCAGTGACACCTGGAGAGGGGTGATTGGGCGGAATGGCCCCCCCGATCTTAACCCGAGTGGTGTTTTGTTACTGGACTTCTGTGCTAGTTACAGTTTGTCCATAACAAACACCATGTTCCAACACAAGGGTGTCCATCAGTGCACGTGGCACCAGGACACCCTAGGCCGGAGGTCAATGATCGACTTTGTTGTCGTGTCATCGGACCTTCGGCCGCGTGTTTTGGACACTCGGGTTAAGAGAGGGGCAGAGCTGTCAACTGATCACCACCTGGTTGTGAGTTGGATCCGCTGGCAGAGGAGGAAGCTGGACAAACCTGGCAGACCCAAGCGTATTGTGAGGGTCTGTTGGGAACGTCTGGCGGAACCCTCTGTCAGACGGGTCTTCAACTCACACCTCCGGGAGAGCTTCTCCCAGCTCCCGGGTGAGACTGGGGACATTGAGTCTGAATGGACCATGTTCTCAGCCTCCATTGTCAATGCGGCTGCTCGGAGCTGTGGTCGCAAAGTCTCTGGTGCTTCTCGTGGCGGCAATCCCCGAACCCGGTGGTGGCGCCCGGAAGTAAGGGATGCTGTCAGGCTGAAGAAGGAGTGCTATCAGGCCCTGTTGGCCTGTGGCACTCCTGACACAGTTGAGAGGTACCGGCAGGCCAAGCGTACCGCAGCTTGTGCAGTCGCAGAGGCAAAAACCCGGAGCTGGGAGGAGTTCGGAGAGGCCATGGAGGAAGACCATCGGTCGGCCTCAAAGAAATTCTGGCAAACCGTCCGGCGCCTCAGGAGAGGGAAGCAGTTTTCTACCAACACCATTTATAGTGCGGGTGGAGAGCTGTTGACCTCGACTGGGGATGTTGTTGGACGGTGGAAGGAATACTTTGAGGGTCTCCTCAATCCCACCGCCACGTCTTCCGATGAGGAAGCAGAGACTGAGGACTCGGGGGAAGACTCATCCATCACTCAAGCTGAAGTCACTGAGGTTGTTGACAAACTCCTCGGTGGCAAGGCTCCGGGGGTGGATGAGATCCGACCTGAGTATCTCAAGTCTCTGGATGTTGTGGGACTGTCTTGGCTGACACGTCTCTGCAACATCGCGTGGCAAACTGGGACAGTACCTCTGGATTGGCAGACCGGGGTGGTGGTCCCTCTGTTCAAGAAGGGGGACCGGAGGGTGTGTTCCAATTACAGAGGAATCACACTCCTCAGCCTCCCCGGTAAGGTCTACTCCAGGGTACTGGAGAGGAGAATCCGACCGATGGTCGAACCTCGGATTCAGGAGGAGCAGTGTGGTTTTCGTCCCGGTCGTGGAACACTGGACCAGCTCTACACTCTCCATCGGGTGCTCGAGGGTTCATGGGAGTTTGCCCAACCAGTCCACATGTGTTTTGTGGATTTGGAGAAGGCATTCGACCGTGTCCCTCGTGGTGTCCTGTGGGGAGTGCTCCGAGAGTATGGGGTCCGGGGCCCTTTGCTCAGGGCGGTTCGGTCTCTGTACGACAGGAGCAGGAGCTGTGTTCGCATTGCCGGCAGTAAGTCAGACCTGTTCCCAGTGCATGTTGGACTCCGCCAGGGCTGCCCTTTGTCACCGGTTCTGTTCATTGTTTTTATGGACAGAATTTCTAGGCGCAGTCAGGGACCGGAGGGTGTCCAGTTTGGAGACCACAGGATTTCATCTCTGCTGTTTGCAGATGATGTTGTCCTGATGGCTTCTTCAAACCAGGACCTGCAACATGCACTGGGACGGTTTGCAGCCGAGTGTGAAGCGGCTGAGATGAAAATCAGCTCTTCCAAATCCGAGGCCATGGTTCTCGACCGGAAAAAGGTGCCTTGCCCTCTCCAGGTGGGTGGAGAGTCCTTGCCTCAAGTGGAGGAGTTCAAGTATCTCGGGGTCTTGTTCACGAGTGAGGGAAGGATGGAGCGTGAGATTGACAGGCGGATTGGTGCAGCGTCTGCAGTGACGCAGTCGCTGTATCGAACCGTTGTGGTGAAGAAAGAGCTGAGTCGAAAGGCAAAGCTCTCGATTTACCGGTCAATCTACGTTCCAACCCTCACCTATGGTCATGAGCTTTGGGTAATGACCGAAAGGACAAGATCGCGAATACAAGCGGTCGAAATGAGTTTTCTCCGCAGGGTGGCTGGGCGCTCCCTTAGAGATAGGGTGAGAAGCTCAGTCACACGGGAGGAACTCGGAGTAGAGCCGCTGCTCCTCCACGTCGAGAGGAGCCAGTTGAGGTGGCTCGGGCATCTGTTTCGGATGCCTCCTGGACGCCTCCCCGGGGAGGTGTTTTGGGCATGTCCCACTGGGAGGAGACCTCGAGGAAGACCCAGGACACGCTGGAGGGACTATGTCTCTCGACTGGCCTGGGAGCGCCTCGGGATTCCCCCAGAGGAGCTGGCGGAGGTGTGTGGGGACAGGGAAGTCTGGGCCTCCCTGCTCAGGCTGCTGCCTCCGCGACCCGACTCCGGATGAAGCGGAAGAAAATGGATGGATGGATGGATGAATATGTGGCTCTTTGTGCAGCCAATGTGACGTTTGCTCTTACAAACGCGTCTCTCTACAGCGAGAGCGGCTCAAAAAAGGATGAAAAGAAACGGTCAGAGTGGCTCTTTGGTGCCAATGCCAAGTAAATAAAAGTGAATAAAAAGTGACTTTATAAGTTGTGTTGGGACAGACAGAGAGATTTCACACAGTTGTGGAAGTGTGTGAGGATAAACATGTGATTTAAGACGTTTTTTGAGACAAAGCTAAAATAATCTTGACAGTTAGCCTGGTCCAGACCAGGTTTATGTCTTGTTACTGCGGCAACTCAGCGTCACCTCTGGTTAGCCGCGTTAGTGGAATGGAAATGGAGATTTCATAAGCCTAGATTGGCCAAATAAGCCAGGCTTTGGCTTTAGCTCGCTTCAGGGAATACCCCCATAATCTTGCTTCTTACAGGTTTCAAAACAGTCGAGAAAACGCTCAGACTGAACAGCAATGATAATGAGGGGTGAAAATTGTGTTTTAAATTTCTCAACAAAAACACTAGCTTGTCTGTAAATCTGCACTAACAACAATCTTAAGTGACGTTATCTCAGCTAAAAAAATTTGAAAAATCTTGATTTCAAGAGTCTTTTGTATTCTAAACAACTAATCAAATAATTAAAAGAACAGTTGGCCAACTAATCGATTATCAAAATAATTGTTTTTAGCAGCCCTAATATTTTGTCATTTTAGGAAACGCATTAAATAATGTCTAAAAGTACATTAAAATTACTGTAATTTCTGCCCTATTGAACGCACCTGAATATAAGCCGCACCCACTAGTTTTAAGTAAGAAAAATTATAAAGTACATACAGTATATAGGCCGCACTTGTTTATAGTAAGTCTATGAGAATCTATAATTTTACTCATGAAAAAGTAGCGGCTTATAATCCAGAAATTACGGTAATCAAATAGTTCAGCTGTACTAGTGCCTTACCCGGCCGTAGACTGGATTTGCAGCGGCGAGCACAGAGCAGCGAGCGTTGAGGCGTGCGTGGATCCCGGCTTTAGCGATGGTGACTCGGCCCTGCTCCATCACCTCGTGGATGGCTGTGCGGTCCATGTCCGACATTTTATCAAACTCATCGATGCAAACGACGCCACGATCGGCCAGAACCATGGCTCCTGCCTCCAGACGCCGCTCGCCTGTGAAGAGAGAGATGGGTTTGAGACTTTTCACAAATACAGTTATAAATGGGTTACTTTGGTTTAATTTTTAGTAGCATTTTTATGGAATGATAAATTAATGAAAACTATCCAGAAGAAAACCATATTTATATATTCCAATGTTTCTAGTGCTCACAACTTAATTAAAATTGTGCTGCTTATTTAATTACCTTCTGCATACACAACTTAGCATTCAGCTGTGTTTTTTTTCTAGATTAGTAATAAAAATATTTCATAGGTGCAGAAAACCAAGCTTTACAAAACTATAGTTGTGTACTTCAATGCAGCTTTAGCTCAGTGGATTAACCTGGGTCGACTGAAAAGGTGAGCGGGCAATTATAATTAAGTTGTGTTCATGTTTTAGACTTTGATAATGACAATCTCATGTAAATGTTTATGCTTCATTATTTATTTGGGACTGGCTCTACAAACTTACAATCCTAATATTATGGCTAAAGGTTTATCTGACAATTGGAGCTGAAATATTGCACCACTTTCCAAGGTTTATTGTGAAAAAATAACTTCCCCATTTCATGCTGATGCCCCTTAAATATACAATTTGCAATCTCTTGTGTTTAACTGGGAATATGAGCGTCTGAGCTTAACCAGCTAAAGCATTTACCGGTTTCCTGGTCTGTGGTGACTGCAGCGGTCAAACCCACTCCGGATGAGCCTCGTCCGGTCGTGGGGATCGCTCTTGGGGCCGTGTGCAGGACGTAGCGCAGCAGCTGAGACTTGGCCACTGAAGGATCACCTGCAGAAGCAAAAGATTCACATCAGTTCATCTCAGACTTCAGCTTCAAACACAAGAGACAAGGATTTACTCAAGAAATGGCATATTCAACTACATCTGTCATGATACAACAATATTCACAAAGCTTTACAGGACAATCTGCTCATTATCATAGACAACTTCAATAAGCACTTTGTAAACATTTGTATATAAGCTTGTCTTACCTTCCTAAAATGCAACAAACCACTAACAGCATGTGACTGTTTGATTTTTGGATTTACAGAGTTTGTTTTCGTACCGATGAGCAGGACGTTGATGTCTCCTCTGAGGCGGGACCCGTTCTCCAGGACTTTCTCTACTCCTCCCAGAAGCATGCACAGGATGGCCTTCTTTATGTACTCGTGTCCGTGGATACTGGGGGCCAGGGAGCGCGCCAGCTGGTCAAACGGGTCCTAACACACAAAAGAGAAATTACATTAGCTTATTGAGGCTGATAATCACAATGAACCAAATGAAATAATTGTAAAGCACTTTTTTATTTTAAAGCAACCAAATGACCCAACACAATTTTTTTTTTACTCACAATGGAGCGTGTCTGGCTGAACTTTCTGATCTTGGCCACGTCGCCGGCTGAGAAGGACGGAGACACTTCTTTACTCATCTGTTTCACGTGACAAGCGATCATGATGGTCCTGAGAAAAAAGGTTTTTTAATGATACAGACTCAAAATGTTCACTATTTTGAAAAGACATACAAGTAAATGATTGGTGTAAAAAACAATACACAAGCTTCCAACTAGAATACACCTTTGAGATTCAAAGCACCACCAGATTTAAGCTTAGACTTTATCAGTCCAAAACTAAAGCAAATGCAGTTCAAAAATGAGATTAACTCATGGGTATGCTAGGTTTAAATAATCATTAGCCCAAAATAGAAACAGGGTTGGTAAGAATTTAACTTCATGACCAATCAAAAACAATTTCCATGACCTTGTTTAACACACTTTTCAATCATTTATCGGCTTTCATAAACTGATTGGGACCAAAACACAAAGACTTTAGAGATTTCTAAACATAAAAATGAAAACATTTAGTTATTCATCTCTAATATACTTTTAAAAATTGTGAATTTTATTACAGTTTCAAACTAAGCGACAAAGTTTTTCACTTTAAACTCCAGTGCATGATATTTTATAATTTGTGGGCACATTTAAAAAACATAGATCAGCTCAACATGAACAGGACTATGTCACAGCAAATTATTTTTCTAATTTTCCAAAACTTTTCCAAGACCAGTACAATTCCAAAACTTTTCCATTGCCTGGAGATTGTATGAACCCTGAACCATTTTCAACTTGCCAAGGGATTCATGTACCAGAGTCTGAGAAACGCTGATTAAAAATTCTGATATTTAAATGTGAATATCAAAAGAGTAATGTACCAGACATTTTTTGGTCAATTTAACCAAAAAGTATCATGTAAATGCAACACTAACAATATGAGACCTTTGTGGCTTGTCTGAATCAAATACAATATTTTAATTGTCATTGACAGCCAAAAGCAGAGCTCTGACAAGTTATAGTTGATTGATCCACTCTAGTTTCACTTTACTGCCTGTTAAATTAAACTAGTTTCACTTTACAGACACCATAAAAGCAGCATATGTTTAAAGCAGCATTTATTTGTTGCTTTAACCATAAAAGCAGAAAAAAATGTAGATAATAACCATGAAAATAATCTGTTAGAACAAGAAAGAAGCTGGACATATTTAAATATCTACTTTTTGGTTTAGCGGTGTGAAAATTAGGTACTTAAAGTGAGGCTAAACAGGCGTTCAGAGACTAACTCCGCCCACAACTGAACCCCAAACAGTTTCGCAAAAGTGGGAGATGCCCGGAGGCCTTTTAAGAGACGCCCAGTGGGTGTGAACAGACATTGATTGACAGCACTAAATATAAACAGCGAGCCTGGTGAATGCTGAGTTTTGTATTGGAGCGGTCCAGGTCTTGAAGTGAGATTCTTAACGTGCATGTTCGCTTCCTTGCACGTCAAGATTCCTTTTATATTTACTTTACAAAACACATTATGTATTAAACCTTTGCTTTAGTCTACATAAGCACATGATCGTATGATGTGAGTATTTTCTACAAATGAAAATGAATAATGAAAATTATAAACTTGCCACTGGCACGAGTTTCGAACCAGCGCATCGTTGTGCAGGCGGCTGCACATCGCACCACTTGCTCATCGAGCTGAGCTAATTGATGGCTGATGTCATTATGCAGCGAGTGATGCCTTTCAAACTCTCTGCAGCAGCGGTGTCAGAGGGAGGAGTTTAGATAAACCATCTGGGCGGTTCGTCTGCCGCGTCAATACACTGTGACGTCAGAGGGTACTAAAAATGCAGTGACAGCGTTTGCCCAGCGTGGCAGTACAGCCGCGGTTTTTGCACACAACTCCAAAATGAGCGAGTTTGCACAAAAATGTCTACAAAAGGCCTGGAAACAGTAGATAATTCAATTTTGACCCCATATACACAGTTTAACAGTGAAAAAAAAGTTGATTCTAAGTTTAGTTTCTCTTTAAGCTTTAGGTACATGTAAAAAAACTTTTAAAAAATCCATGCAATAATATGCATTTCATTGATGTATTTCACTTGACTGATTACTATGGAGTTTACCAAAAACTGATTACCCAGCACATTAGTGTCATATTTATAACACCTTCAACTACAGATTCCTCACCTGAACGTCCCGGTGGTGAAGCCTCCCTTCTTGCCGGGCAGACAGCGGTAGGTCCCCACCACCTGCACTCGGTCTCCAGGTTTGATCATGTCCACCAGGTCGTTGTCCAGGATGATGTCCACAGAGCGAGGCAGCTGTCCCGCAGGAGCCTTCTCCGGCATCTCCTGAACAGTGATGGTCTGGTGGTCTTTGTAGATGGAGAGGCCGAATTCTGTCTCCAGAGGGTTATTCTCCTCATCCTGCGGACAATTGCAGATTTAAAACTAATATCCAGATAAAATGGTCTTGACAAAGTGTGGCTCAAGATATGACCTAAATCCAAATCCAACAGTTATTAAAGTCAGAACATACACCATAAACAGCTAGATTTCTTTGTCCCTTTTATCATTCTAAATTTGGTACTTAAAAGGCAATATTGTGATAAAACTCGAATCATTAGCTCATCTCTGACAATCTGCTTTTTCGTGAAATCTTTACATCGTGATTTCCCACAATTTTTCTTCAAAGTCTCTTATAAATTTAGAAAGTTGTGTTTGTTTGTCCTGCACATTCAAGTCATTAAAGAGGTGAATTTTAACCACTTTCCAATTTTGATTTACAAAAATATTTTACATTTAGACTGAAACATGGATTATTAGCATAATTTCATGCTTAAAAGTTGTTGATCAAAACCATTAATACTTGTTTAGTGGTAACACACAATATTTTAATCAATCGATTAATTTTTAAGCTTTTGTTGAAGGGCTGAGATTTATTTTCAAAGGATAGGTCAGTTGTTTTTATCGGAAAATCTGGCAACAAGACAGCCTATGAGAGCTAGACATTGAAGTAGGAACTTTCTGAAAAATCAGATTCTTGTTTTTTCCTCAAAAGCAAAAAAAATGAATCACAATAAAATCTAAATCGTGATATGTTTTGCCATATCGTCCAGCCCTACTTGAACAAGCGTAACTGACAGAATTAATATGATTATGTCAGTACAGTAGTCCCAAAAAAGCGTTTACCAAATTGCTTACTTTTGAGAGGTACTTGTCTACAAATACCGTAAGTTCCAGACTATAAGCTACAATTTTTTTTTCGCAAACTTCAAGCTCTGAGGATAAACAGCGTTGCTTTAAACTCAGACTTTACACAGAGGTTAAGAGTTTATTGATATTATTTTGCGTAATGAGATTAATCTGGGCCATTAGGAGACAAACACAGTTTTTAACTAAGTGCATGGTATCTACAGTATTCTCTTACCTTTGTGGGGTAAACGGCGCTGGATGGGAAGGCGTCCAGTGAAGTCAGGTCAGTGTATTTGCGCTCCATGGTTTTCTTGGTGGCGGGACAGTAATGAACACTGCGCACCACTTTAGGGCGCACCAGAGAACCTGAAACAGCAAATCAGTCAGCAAGTTAGCAATTATACAAATAAATTAGGCAGAATCAAGAGTGACATTGCAATAAGGGTTGCATTAATTAGGAAAAATATCCAATTGTGACCCTTCTGACCAGTATTCAGATTGTGATTTATGCTTTAATAATGTCATCTACTTCAGAGTTCACATTTTAATTGTGTTTAGGAGTAGTGCCAAAATGAAACAAGATAATTGACAAATAAAAATATGTTTTTTCCACCTGAATTTATGAAAATTGCCATTTTGACATGTGGTGGATGCCTCTGACACCACCCCAGTGACCACACGAGGGGGCTGGAGGCAACTGGATGAGCCAACCTGGACCTAGACTGAGGGGGACACTATTGTGTTTAGATTTGTTAATTTAGTTTGCTTAGTTGAGTTAAGAGTTGGTTTGGTTTGCTTAGTTAATAGCTAGTATATAAGTTTATTTTTTGGTAAATGAGTATTTTATTTGTCTTATGCCTCCCATCCCTTAGTGTTAATTTTGGTTTAGTCGTGTAGTATTTAAGTCCTGGGGTTCTTTTTTGTTGGAGTCAGGTTTTTAAGTCAGTTACTGTTATTTTTAATTGACCTTTGTTGGGCCCACAATTTTGTTATTGTTTGCATTTTGAGCCTTTGTTCAATTAATTAAATTAACATAATTACTTATTTTTTTTCTCTGTTGTCCTGGCCTTTGAAAATGGTCCATTACAGACCAGATTTCAATGAATTGTGCACTCTTAATCTGATCTTAAATTTCAACAGAAATAATCACCATATAATTTATCATCAACGACTATTTTTAATCACATAATATGTCTAATGTTATTTGTCTGAATAGAATCAAGACTATTCAACTATTTTTTGTCTATGTCAATACTTAATCAAGTGAAAGTATCTAGTTCTGATTAGTGTCCAGATTTTTGACAATCCTATTTAGTTCTCCATGTTTAGACAGAAAGTTTCTCATTCATCTAAACTCTTCACTCACATTTGGTGACGATGCCCTCCACACAGACCATGCTCCCCAGCAGGCGGGACGTGAGGGTGCGAGGGCTCACATGTTTGGCGCCAAAGCTTCCCTCCAGCCCAACGAAGAACTCCTCGTGCTGTTTGGCATACGTGGCGTCGACCGAGGCGACCAGGTCCTTCAGAGCGCGCTGGAACGCCAACAGCTCCTCAAACGCATTGTTCATCAACCTAAAACAAGTAAATAATTACAAATACATGGTTAACTTTAGGAATAAGATTGCAGATTATGATTGCTGACATCAAAATATCAATATGTGAGGACATCCTGTATATGCATATTAAACAGTTTGTGTGTTTAATCAAGTTATAAGCCCAGACGATAGAATAGAGGTTTTAGATTTTTAGTCCTATTAATAACATTAGACATCGTGATGAAATGATACTTTTACAAAATATTAATTCAGTGATTTCTTTTAGTGATAGGAGCAGACCTAGGCAAACTGCAGCCATGAGTCTTTACCTGACCACTGACACGCTTATGATAATAATACTGTTTCTGAATGACTTAACAGTGAAACTAAATGTTAAAACTGCTTGATTCGAGAATTTTACACCAGATTCAAGTTCAATTCGTTTATATATTATTTTCTTTGCTCTAAATTGTTTGACTTGTTTGAGGACTTGCTTTATGGTTTGGGAATTCATTTTTTGGCTAGTTTTCCTTTTTTATACCAAATTTTCTCATAAAAGGGTAAATCTCTAGTCAAAACTAAACTAAAAATATGCAATCTTGTAAAATGTTAAATTTGTCACTCGTCTGCATTTGAATCTGGTCTTCTGCAAAAAATAATTCCCCAACTCTAGACTAGTTAGTCACTTTTTTAGTGCAAAACAAAAAATGCCTTCTAAGAGTCTTTGTCACACAAACCTATTTACGTTCACGTAGTTAAATATGATGTAAAAAAACAAAACGTTCAACATAATCAAGCATAATTTATAAATGAACCCACTCTTAACTCGAAAATTAAGTTCAATATAATGTATTGATATGTTAGTTGCCATCAAATCCAAATAATTTAAAACACTGTGCACATTTATAAACCTTTAGGCAATGTGATGATTAGAATAAGTACAATTTTAAATGATTTGGTTGACAGAAGAATACACAAACACTGCCCTAAGACAAAAATGAACTGCAACTGAATACAACAAAATATCTAGTTTCAAATTTTAGCATCTGATGAAGAAAATGCAAGAATATGAAAAATGAACATGGGGGGTTTGTAACTCCAACTTTTACAGCCGGTGCAACATCCACAAGTACTTAAAATGGCCTCTCATTCATCCACATAGTCAGATATAATGTCTTTTGTCAATAAAAATCACTTACTTTGCAGCTCTGGCCTCGTTTCTTCTCCTCAGGTCGTTCACATTCACAATCAGCCTGGATTTGTTCTCACTGATCATGTCCCGCACTTTGCTTTGGTAGATGCCCTGGTCTTGCTGCAAATCACGACAGAAAACAACAAAATGCATGAACTCAACTGCAAAATATAACATAAATATAATCAAGACAGCTGAGATTTCATGTTTTACACAAGATCTGAGTGAAAATTAGAACTTAACAGCAAAAAAAACAAGTGTAAGCTTCAGAAGACTCATATCTTTTGTTAACCACATGGCTTAACTTTTTTAAGATTTTAAACTAACTTACATCGTCGTCCAGAAAGTCCAAATAATCCCTCTGGGCCTCTCTCATCTCCCTGTCGTCCAGCACGTCCGTGGCCATTGTTTTGAAGTGGTTTTGTTGCTCTAAAAGTTGATAAAAGTAAGAAAAATCCGCGCCAGTGTCCGCTCTGTAGCAGCTTCCACAGACACTGAGGAGATTTCGCGCCACGACGTGACGGCTCCCGCTAAAACGTAACACGGGATTGGTCGAGCCGGGCACGTGTTGTTTGAGCGAGCAGAAGCGTAAACGTGCTCTGGGCCAATGGTAAAGCTTCAAGGGCATTCTGAACCCGCCTCCTGGAGCAAATGCCGCGAAAATGGTGAAAGCCGAGCCCGCGCTGTGTTTAAAGAAAGATTCTACAAAAATATCCTTTAGTAGGAGATTGAAACTTAGCCTGGAACTGAACAGAAGAGCAAATGCACTTATCTACAGCTGTTTATACTATGTTTATGCTCATACAGCCAAATAACGAGCAAAAAGAAGAGACTCGTACAGTTTTCTAGGTCAAACAGCGGCATGCAGTGGTCAAATAACTGAACTGCTTCTTTTGGAGCTGCAACAACACAGTAGATTTGAAAGAGAATAATTAACAGAGATGGCAGAAGTACTGCAGTGCACTACTTAAAAGTTCAGTTACTAGTGTAAAAAACGACTCTAGTAATAGTCAAAGTCCTGCTGAAACTCTTTTACTTGAGTAAAAGTATAAAAGTAAACACGTGTAAATTTACTCAAATAAAAAAAAGAAAGAAAGAAAAAAAAAAGAAAAATACAAACACACTGCCAAAAGTTATTATCTAGTCTCGGTTCAAACTAACTAATACAAGAATTTGGCAGCTTATTTCACTTGTTTCAAGACATTTCTGACAGTTTTCAAGAGATTTGAGCTTGAATCAAATTTGCCAATGAGGTGAGTAAAAATGTTTTACTTCCTTAGAATGTAATTTGACTTGAAATAATAAGAAATGTATTGAAACAAGTCATATAATCTAGGTACATCAAATAAAACCATCTGAACTAGAAAAAATACCAAAAATCCAGGTTTTAAGACATTTTAACCAATCTCAAATTGCATTTTTGCAGAGTATAAAGTTGGTTTGTGATGTTGTGGAGTGTGAGATGGGCTTTACAGTAAATTAAATATAATTAATCTGACTTTTATCATGTCATTTTTGTTAGAAAAATATAAAGTAATTAGTGATTTTTAACTTGCTTATTTGTGCACAATGGTAAATGGTCTCTATTTATATAGCGCTTTTCCACCTTACATGGCACTCAAAGCTCTGATAGACGGCAGCAGCAGGTTTGACTTGGTGTTTAAACGGAATAACAAATGTTTGTGTTTTACGTAGAGTGACCAGACGTCCCTATTTACGTGACAATTTCTTTTTTGAGCCCTGCGTCCCATGTTCCAGCAAATGTGACCAAATCAACTAATTTGTCCTAGTTTTTCACAAGACATGTCCCAGCTGTCCTGATTTTTCACAACTCTGACACTTTCCAACAGTGAAAGAAGGAATATATAGTGCCATTTCTTTTGTCAAAACAGAGAAAAGCGTGCTTGAAAATGACCAAAACATTCAAAAAATGGCATCAATTTGCACCAAAAGAAGTTTCAGAGAATATACGTGAGTGTGACTAAGCAAATTGACTAAGTGCATAAGAATACAAATGGATCTGCTATTTTTACCGAATGTTCATTACCCTCCACAAGTTTTTATTTATTTATTTATTTATTTATTTATTTTTAATATATTGTCATCCTAGTTTTACAATGAACAAAATGTGAATGTGTTTGAAAACCAGCTACCCCACCTTTAAGCAAATATTTGAATTGCAGCAGAGGAATGCGCGCGTGCCACCAGATGGAGCTCGTGACACCAGTGCACCGGATTTTGGAAAGGCTTGTTGTTGCTACCCGTAATGTACAGCAGATGGAGACAAATCAGTGAGCACCAGAACGGATTCTAGCTTTAGATGTGCATTTTTTTCCATTAGATCCAGTGAATATTGCAAAAGCTAACACTCTTCTTGCACAACATGTTATTGTAAAGCCGCCTGCCAAAACAGACTGACGAGAAACCCACCCTAAAACACCAGAAACCGCTTCACTCTCACTCCAGACACCTCTGAACACGCGCCGCATTAGAATAACAGTGTTTGGTGGGCGTGACCAAGCAGCACCTGAGCCCCGCCCACACTCTTCCAGTTCTGCAGGTAGCCCCGGTGCGAGGATGTGGCCGGTTTCCTCTCCCTTTTCTCAACTCCCAAATATAAAGTGGCCCGAGTGAGCGTGTGGGGATTTGACTGCGATCCTCCGAGAGCTGCTGGACGGAGTAATTCTGCGAAAAAACACGATCCCGAGGGGGCCACAGCCAACAAAAACAGGTAGGAAGAGGTGAGGGGACGTGGGCTAGCGCTGCACATGCACTCAAGTGTGTTGTTAAAGCCTGATTGCATTTTGTTTTAGCCTATTTAACGAAATCTGACTTGAAATACAGCAACTGCTAGCTAATAAAAACACAAACAAGTTTTATTTTAAAAGAATTGTGCATGTTTGTGTCAGATAATGGTTTAAGTATTTCGCAAAAGACATAAAAACAACTATATTAGCATGTGTGTGCATGTTGCATAACTAAGTCTATCATGCATTTTCAACCTAAGTTTTATTTAGACACAATTTCATTAAGTAAAATAGCATGACATGTAAGTAAATCTATCTTTTTATTCAGCAAAGTAAGGTATTTTAATATATTTTGTGTGTTAAAGTTAACAATTTCTATGTTTTGTTCGATAATTTAAGCGAAATTTCAGTCTTGTCAGTTGTTGTGAATAGTAAATACAGACAAGTTATTTTAAGGCAGCTTTTCCCAACCAGGGGGTACGGGAACCCTTGATAATGTTATTTGTGGTGATTTTGTAAAACCTTTAAAGCATTTTAGGCACATTTTTTACAAAAACAAGAAAATATAAAAGGAAATATTGGCAGTATTCTACTAGAAAACCCATTTGTTTACCGAGAAGCACAAGTTGGGGGTAAAAATATAGGGAACCACTGTTTTAAGGCACTAAATGAGAAGATTTGTGTATTTTACATATAATAGCATTCCAGTGACCAAATAAGGCTTTGTTTGACCTGCTTGACCGTTATCAATAATTCTCCTGATTTGTTATTCCTGTTCCAGCTTAATATTTTAACTTGTGATGTCAGTGTGTTTACTGTTCAAACTCTCTGACTCAAGCTGTGTCCGTTGTGCAATAAGGGCCCGGCGTTTGGATTTTAGACCGTGCTGCTAAAGAACAAAACCTGTTCTGAAGGATGTCTGACTGAGACTGTCCTCAGAGGCACACCCTCCCGGGCCGTGATCCCTCGGAGGGTGGCCCCTAGCTCCATGTGCTTCCTCCGGTTGTCAACACAGAAACTAATTACTCAGTCGCGAGCACACAAGTAGTGGAGCAACTTTGGGATTGATTAGGATTTGTTTTGTCACACTTTACTTTAGCAAGAGTTTAAATGTCTGGAAGTAGAGATGTCAAGTATTAGGTTAATCGATATTCATTATTATTCAAGCTCCAACATAATTGCAAGAACAAAACAATAATAATCGTGCAGTTTTAGAAGCAAAATCAAAAGCCTTTGTAGTTTATTCTATAGAAACATAAGCAAAATAGAGGGCAAAGATGTGTTATCTATCAGATAAATACATGATTATACTTATTTATTTTTACTACAGTGAGGAGAAAATTTGTGCTTTTGCCTTGTAAGGGATATTTATTTCCAAAATATTGGCCATTATTTGTCAGCAGGAGGTTCAGATATCAGAATTTGGTTCAACCCAACTTCAGTAAATGTTAACAAGAAGCAAATTTAGTTTTTTAACTTATAGAAAAATTATTGTTTTAGAAGCACATTTAAGTAATTTAATCAGGGTTGTTGGACTGGGGGGGTAAATGGTACTAGTTTCCTCGGGGCCTAAGACAGAAAAGGGCCCCCAAAAGCAGGTACTTTATACTTATGAGAGTATAAAGTACCTGCTTTTGGGGGCCCTTTTACTTATGAGATAAACTGTTCTTCTAAATGCAGTTATCAAATAGTTCTATCACTCCTATAAAACATAACAAATTGACTTTTACCAAAGAAAACAGCTGAAAAAGGAGACATTTTAATTCGCCACATTTTTTAACAAATATAACAGAGCACAATATAAGGATTTCAGTGAACAAACAGTCAGTGTTTGACACAAAATGATCATTTGCATATTCACAGGGGTTTGTGTTAAATATTGTCAATATGTCACAACTTCTCAATCCAGTAACATTATAATGAGTCCAAAAAGTCACAAGGAATTTCTAAATATTTATTTGGCATCATTTAAATAAACTAATACTTTTGACAGAAAATAAATACATTTAAAATAACAAATGTTGTGCTCTGAAATCGGGATGAAGGAAGGACGGACATAAAACCTAAATGAATTGGAAAAGCAGCAAGATGGTTCGGGACTTAATAATTAAAACACAAGATTATGAACAGTATTAGGGGCCCGTGGACAACGTTTGTACCTGGGACCCAGAATTTGGTGCTACGTCCCTGATTTTAATAATCTTGATTCTGTCACATTGTCATTTTTTGCAGTCAGAAGTTTGATTTCATAAAATTGGTCAAAATCTGGAGGAAAAAGTGACATGTTAGACAATGAGAATGCAATAAAATAAAATAAAAATTCTGCTATTTGGTGAAATATTGTGAATTTGATAACATAACACGCCCATTTGGAAGTAAATTTGCATATTGTTTTGTTAAATCCACTCAAAAACATCCTATATTTTGGTGACACTTGTACTTTCTATAGGTGGAGAGTCAACAGTGTAATCCTTTACAAATAGAGGTTGAGCAGATGACATAACAGCGTTCAAAATGTCAGCAGTGAGTGGCAAAAATTAATGAGAGTCAATTGAGACAAATTACATTTTACTCCAAACACTGCTAAAATAGGAAAAGGGCAGCTACAGGCTGATAATAGATCAAAATAACCACAAATACTGCTAAATATTGAGTTTGTATGTGACGTAAAATGAGAAAATCAGGTAAACAATAGCAGAAAAGCAGACAAACTACAACAGCGCATCTGTTTTTCTCACACGTCTCACTGACGCAGACTTTAGAATCACACAGTTCAACTTTTATGCTTAATTAAGATGTTTTAATTCCTTTAAAGAGTGAAAATGTGTTGTGCAACTGTAAAAATGCTCTAAATCTCCAACTGCTGTTAGCAAGCAAGCTAGCTAAAGTCTGGACTGTTGCCATGACAACAGAAACGTAATTTTATAAACATTTTGTCAAACAAACTCACTCTGGAGGAAAACTTTAGCCCCCAAAAAACTAAGAAACACATTTTATCAGGTGTTTTTTGTAGACT
This sequence comes from Mugilogobius chulae, assembly GCA_038363315.1. Lineage (NCBI taxonomy): Eukaryota > Metazoa > Chordata > Actinopteri > Gobiiformes > Gobiidae > Mugilogobius > Mugilogobius chulae. Next base: position 26,730,874 of record CM076405.1, on the reverse strand, counting down.
TTTGCCACCCAGGCAGAATGTTGAGGACTTTTACAATAAAATGATGTTTGTGCATTCTCTGTTAGGGCTGTAAACCAAAAAATGTCCTTGTTGACTAAAGACTTAAGTAGGGAGTGTGACAAAAGCTCACTCAAAATAATTACAAGTGTGGAGGACTTTAAACAGAAAACAACTACTCAAAATTCTAGGAAACCGTGTGAAAACCTGTTTAAAGTCCAACATCTAAATTCTTTCTATGTCTTCACATTTGTGCTTCTGTCCCATAGAAACATGTTTTAAAATAAAGCAATTACCGTAAAGTTTGCAGTAATGAGCACACCTGATTATTACAGTAGTCTACTATTAGAGTTTTGGTTGACAAAGACCGCATTGACTAATTAATCGACTAAATGACGCACAGCTCTAAAAAAAAAAAAAAATTTAAATAGAATGTATTAATATTGTTTTTGAGAATACAAATATTTTATCCAAAAATGTAGGGAAAAAATAGCTAAAATGATTACTTTTGCATGATACTGAGCAAATATTAAGAGTCCACTTACCATATAAGTCCAGTCAAAGCAAGGACATACGTTTTAATAATTTATTTAGCTCAACACGAACATCAAAATTACAAAAACATGTTTTTATTGAAGTATTTAATGGCTAAAGAAGCAAAAAGTTCACAAGAATTTCTACTTACACCACCAGTTGTTTGTCTTTTTATTATGGCTTTCTCTTTAATATTCCTTAACATTTAATTAAGCGTATCTAATTCAGCGAAGAGTGAGGCAATCAGAGGGACAGTTGTGGAAAAGCAAACAAACTCATAAATACTTTGAAACAAAAAGAGGAACGCTTCATGGACCTCCAAACATGAGTAAAAGGTAGAAAGAGGTGCTCATTGGTGAAGGGGTCATAGATGCATCGACTTACAGAAAAACCCAAGGCACTCTCTTTTAAATAAAATGCCTTTATTAACTATGGCATGTCAAAAATGGACCTCATAAAGCCCCAACGCGTTTCAGCCTGCTGGCCTTCATCAGGGGTTTGTCCCCCCCCCCCCGACTTACAGGGGTTTTTCTGTAAGTCGATGCAAACTCATGAATAATATTTGTAATCTGCTTTGAAGTAGAGTGACCAAAAAATGTCCCATCGACCGAGCGCCCAGAGATTTGTCTATCAAATTATAAAAGTGATAATAGGGCAATTGTATTAGTAAAAGAAAAGCCCATGTGACCTTAAATGGAACTGTCTCAATCATTTTAATAATTTCAGTTTTTTTAAGGTTTTTAATGTTGTTATAACTGGCTTCCTTCATCATTAGTTTACTCAGTTTTATTATGAATTATTCCTACGTGTTTGAGTGATCTTGTTTTAGTCCTGCAGCTGATGATTGAGTGCTCGTGCTCACCTACCACCTATCCCCGCCCACTTGTCTGTATTTAGTTGTGATTATTCAAAATATTCAGATTCATAGTTAAGCATGTATGGTTCAAAATAGTTACATAGGCACATTACAACAATAAAAAGTACAAATTTAACATCTGCTGCTTGTTACATTAAAATCTTACAATGAAAAAGCGGGGCTTATCACTTCTACAGTTTTAAATAGAAATTAAACAAACCTATTTCTATATATGAGCTGTTTTACATCAATTTTGTGTTTTACAAAAGACTGAATGTAAATTGTCTTTTTTTCCAGTCATTTTTTTTTATATCTCTGTGATTTCTTTTCTTGGTGCAAACTCATAGCTTCAGACTAAACTACTCTTTCTCTACATCGGCTGTAAGGTCTTTGTTTATTAAAATATTTAGAATTGTATGACTGTTCGCTTAAAATGTGTGTTAATGTTCTGAACTCAAATATATTAAATGCAAGTCATGCTGTTTTATAGCGTCAGGTGATGACAACGATATGTCCTGACAATTTTGGTTTGGAGGTTATGCAAGTAACATGACAGCACTCTAAATGTGAGTGCTGAGTGAGAGTTAATGGAGAGAAAAGACATTTTCTCTTGTAAGAGTTCAATAAACAGCTACAACAGGAAAAATAAAATACAGTTTGATAACAAATTCAACCCACAACACGTCTACTGAGCACTGGGTTTGTAACTAGGGGTGGGACGATATAGGATATTATCGCAAATCACGATAATTAAGGGCCGCAATTAAATAATCGTGACGTTTTTTCATAATTGTGATAATCGTATGTGACAATAATTGCAATTAAAGCAGCAGGCTACCTGTGGCTTCATAAGAGCATCTAAAATCTGACTACTGTGAAGCTGTATTATGGTTAAACAAAGAAAAGGTTCATGTTTTAAAGTAAATTAATGACTCTCAGACAAAGTTAGTAGATTTTTGCTCAACATTGTAAACATTTGTTCACTTTGAATCATTATTAATTGTACTTAGACCAAAATACAAGTAGTTGTCCAAACACATACAATATTTCAGTAATTTTTAATCTGTGCATTTTTACGTAAATTAGCGCGATAATATCATTAATCGTGATTATTTTGGTCACAATAATTGTAAGTGCACATTTTAATATCGTCCCATGCCTACCTGTAACTGACATGTAAAAAGAGAAAATCAAGACAACAGTTGTAGCAAAGCAGATAAACAACAGGACTTTAGCTTCTCACATTTATCAGACATTGAAATCACACACAATTGAACTTATTAAATTTTTTTTAAGATGTTTTTGAGTCCTTCTGTTGTAGTTAAAATGTCCTAAATCATCAACTGTTGTTAGCAGACAAGCCGTTGCCACGACAACAAAGAAATACATTGAAGAAATTCCACTCATTCTAAATGTTGCTAAAAAAAAGCAATGTCAGTGCATAACCTCTATTGTATAATCAATATTGTTACATCCCTATGAGTTATATTTTAATGTCAAAGCACAAAGTTATTATAAGAACCAAAACTATCTCTTGTTCCCCATCTGACCTTATGACATCGTCACATTCTCGAACATTACCATCAGATGAGTTACATAAGTACATTTTTTGATGACTGTTCTCCTCGTTTCTGGTCGTCAACACACACCCAAAAGCTCGGATCCATGGAGAGAGAGAGAGAGAGAGAAAAAGAGGCGTGCTTGTTTTGTTCGAGTCCGACTGCATTCTTCTCTCCTCCATGTGCGTCGGACGTGGGTGACTTGTCGGAGAGGAATGCACAGTTCGCGTGTCCAAGGCTGGAGTTTAGTGTTATTTAACTTGTTTTGTGTCTCTTCGTGCGGCTAGGCAAGAATCGAAACGTTGTCATTACGTCTAATAAACAGTTGACGGACTCAGAAGAAGCGTGTAAAGTCTGGAGAAGTAACTGTAATGATTTTTAATAGTGGACGACTGACAGACAGTGTCTTTTTTGTAAGAGTTAAGAAGAGGATTTGCTAAATAGTATTCAAGGAGATCATACTCGCAAGTAAATGTAACAGCACATGACTGTATAAATAAATAAACAAGTGATGTGGATTATCAAATAGACAAGACAAGTTTATAAACATAGCAGAATTTATTTAATATTAGGTTGAGTTGGGTATTATTCATCATAATTTGTGAATATTTGATTATCTTTTATTATGATTGCTAATGACAGTGTCTATTTTCTTGGTTTAAAGATATTTTAAGCTTGTTCCATCTTATTTTAAGTTAGTCATACTCTACTCAAAACTTAGACACACATTCATTTGTTACCCTATTTAAGACAGAAAGGGAGATTGCTGCACTTAGGTGGTTAATTAGACAATATCGCCAAGCTCTAGGCACTGCAAAATATACATATATCTACTGTAATTCCTGCCCTATTGAGCGCACCTGAATATAAGCCTCACCCACTAGATTTAAGTAAGAAAAATGATAAAGTACATATATAGGCCGCACTTGTTAATAGTAAGTCTATGAGAATCTATAATTTTGCTGCATTATCTTATAAGCCGCATAGTTCAAAGCTCATGAAAAAAGTAGTGGCTTATAATTCAGAAATTACGGTACTCTTGCTTGAAATTAGTTGGATTCTGAAAGACAAAGCTAATCTTTTTGTGTCTATCCTTTTTACATTTCTACTTAAAGTACTGCGCATTCCCTAGTTTATAATCAGGGTTTCTGCAGAGTCTTAAATAAAAAAGGTGCCGTTGTAGGTAGTGTAGTAGTCAAGACCACACTAATCGAGACCAAGACTTGCCCGAGACCACAAGATCTCGAGATCTTAAAACTGTTTGCACGTATCCTTCTTCAATGAAGCAATTATTGTCACATTTTTGATTTATTTCACACTTCTGCAGCTTTATCACCAACCCTTCTCAGTACATTCCCCATTTTATAACACAATTGATGTGTTTCTTCCAGTGTTATTTGGTTAATGGAATCGTTGGTTGCGGTATAAAATGTTTTTTTTTTAATTTTTTTTTTGGGGGGGGGGGGGGTGTACAACATTTCAAATGTTTAGTGCTATACTCGAATCCGGAAGGACCGAAGTGAGCAAGTTGCCATGGTAACGAGTTTAACGCTGCCATCATTTGGTGTAGGAATTCTGGTAAATGCCACTTTCCGGGTGGAAAATGGCACATTAATGCTCCACTCATGTTGTAATTACCACTGAGAAACTTTTTTTTTTTTTTTTTTTTGATGGCCGAGTTGCTCAGTTGAAAATAACCTTTGACCTCTCAATTTGGCTGACAGTGGCAAAACAATCACAAATGTAGAATATTAAATGTTTTTTTTTTACTTGTTGACAAGTTATTTTATCATCTGGAAAATTATATGACAGACAAAGTTGAACAGCATCACTATTTCCACGTACTGTACGGTTAAAACTAAACTTACTCATTCTAGATTTAAACATTTCAAATCAGAGACTGCTTACTTCAACATCTGTTTGATTTTTTTTTAGCTTAGTGAACATAAACAATCCTCTAAATTCATTACACTAATTCTGCACACTGTCTGTTAGCATTGCAAATTTGAAACTCGTTGTCTCACTGCGTGTAAGAGTAACTGGGTGTGTGTGTGCTTAATGCAAACACTGGTACAAGGTTGGGCCGGTCAGCTGGAGACAATAGAGGAATTATTAATCCTGTTTAACTGTTGCTCAAGTCAATGCCAAGGTGACAAATGCCATAACTCACGCCAATAAAATCAAAGCTGTGTCTAACTTGGGGCCGTTGGCAAGAATGTGTCTGGACAATCCATTTAGCAGTTTATATGTGACTGCTTTATGTAATTAGCTAGTTTGTTTTTTGTCTTGTTGTATCTACTAATCATGTAAAGTAAAGCTGTTTGATTTTGATTTTAATGATTGTAATTTGATTTGCAAGCTCCTAGTTTGTGAATTTTGATCACTGACACTGGCAAAATGCGTTTTCTGATTTGGATTTTAGATGATATATTAGATTTTTTACATGTGGTCTCATACGTTCTCTGATTAACCTCGAGAGATTATTCAAAATGTATTCAGAAAAGATCCAATATTGTCTCCAGTTTTTTTGTAGTATCGTGTGTTAAATTATATAGTTTCAATCATAGTTTATTACTATAGCTAACTTAACTACATTACTATAATTGAATGGTCCTATACCTGATTTTTGCTATTTTGAAGGCAAATAGAAATATTTCATTTTAAACGTTCTACATACAGTATATCATCATGTCTTGCTTACTTACCTAAAGCAGTTTGAGACTCTGAATTGTTCATCACAATGTGTTTAAACTTTTTTCACAGCTGTTAGGAGCAAGATGTGGAGCTAATGGAAGTTAGCTACAGTGCTAACAACAACAACAACAGACAAACTTAGCAGAGTTTGGTGAACAAACAGAACATTATTAAACGTAGTCAGGACAGTGCGGACTAATTTTCACCTGAATAGATACATAAACGAGAGATCTGTGCAAGGGGAAATTGATTTTAAGTTATTTTATTGTACAAAATCAGGTATAAGGTTCGCAACAACAGTTGTCATGGAAATAATGGTAAATCCGTCATGTTTCTTGTCAAGTTTGAAGAACTTCCATAGAACTGCATTAGCCAAAACAATTTATGTATCACTCTGTATCTTCAGAATATGCTTTAATTAACAGTGTTTTTGTTTTTTAGCCAATTAAAATCTTAATCTTAAAACCCTCTCGAGCCTTATAGTCTCTGGTATCTCTGGTGCTATATTTTGTGTATAATATTTGACAAAATTGCATATATTTGAGGAAAGCCACACTAAAATGTATTGGTTATTTTTTGTTGACATTTTAGAAGCAAAGGAATGTAGGCCTGCATCTTACATAATAGATGCCAAACTGGATCTGACTGAAAAGCATGACAATTCATATTTTGAAGAGAATGCAACGTTAAACTGATGGATCTTAAAATGCCAAATACTGAAAACACTACAGCATTCATTATAGTCTATTCTGACACCAGAGAGTGATAGTTAGATAAATTACTTATTTTACATTCTTTTGGCTAATGTGTTTCTATTGAAGTTCAACAAACCTAGCCTACCACAAAAATGGCAGATTCCCTTTCACGGCGAGACTTGTCTTAAGCTCCATACTTAAAACATTAATAACAGGGTTAGACTTACAGTAGATATAAACAAATCCTTCCGTAAAAATCTGCCAAATCTTGTTCAGTCTTGTTTGATGTATGTAGGAGCTCCTTAGGGGCTGCTCTTGTTGCCGCTGTGGAAAAAAAATGCGCACAACCATTGAAATATATATTCATTTAAGGAAGATATGGATTAAACTGTCCATTTTGTATCCGTTTATTTTCACATGAAAACCTATGTTAAGTAAGGAAACAGACAGAAAATCAGGATAAAATTAGTTTTGCCTGTACAGTAACTGGTTGAGGTTTGGTAGCGACAATACCAACAATGTAAAATGCAAACAACTGATTATTGTAGTTCTTTTGTCTTGAGTTTACTGTTTATTGGGTTAAGTGCCTCTACATTCTCATAGTACAGCACAAGGAAGTATTGAAATACAAAACATGTTAAAGATTCTCTAGGGCCTGGAAGCAGATGGACCGGTGGTTGGGGGCCCCTGCTGTAGAGTTTCAATCATAAATACAATTTGGTTTTGCACAAAATAACCCCAGCATAGTTTATAAGGTGCACGGTAGCAGAGTGGTTGGAGCTCTGGCTTCCTAATAAGGAGATTGTTCTAATTCTGGACCTAATTTCTAATGTTTGGATTGAAGTTATGTTGTGGCACAAATTCAATCAGTTGGAAGGCCTGATCTAGCCCAATGGCCTAAGGGTCAGGGTTTCTGCCAGTTTTTAAAAAGTGCAAAAAGTTTTAAAAAGAAATGTTTGAATGTAAGGCCTTAAAAAATCTTAAATTTGCAGTTGTAGTGTCTTAAAAGTGCACGGTTTGTACACATTTTTAATAAATCCATTTCTGTCTGATTTCCCAAACTATTTCACACTGCTGAAGCTGCTGAAGACTTTTTGTAACACAATTTGTGTGTTTCTTCTACTTTTATTTGGTTGATATAATATTTATAATTGTAGCAAAAATATAAAATTATATCTTAAGGAACTCTATGGAAAAGATGCAATATTATAGTTCACGACTCGCAAATAATCTTAATTTGTATGTTTGTGTTCTTGAAAAAATCTTGAAGGAGACCTATTGTAATTTTTCTGTATATTTAGGAAGAATCGATGGCATAAGTAGATCAATAATTTTCATTCATTTGATTTCAAAACACAAAAATGATCTAAAACGGCTTAGAAATAAAAAACATTTCCACTTATTTTCTTTTCAAAACTGCAGAACTGATGAGCCCCGCCTCTTGTAAAGTTTTATTTTAATAAGCCACAGAGAGTTTGAGAGTGTCTATATGACAATTTTTAACATATATGTTTTATTTGTCATTCTAGTTTTTGAGTAATCACAAGTTAATACAGACAAGATAAGATAAGATAAGATAAGATATCCTTTATTTGTCCCACAATGGGGAAATTCCAGTGTTGCAACGCACATTTTAAGAACAGCAGGGAAAATAGAAACATGCAATCAAATAAGATAATAGAAATAAAATAGACTTAAATATATAGAGAGATACAATAATTAAAAGACTATTATTTACAATAAATGTTTGCTATGGCACAGTGCAGGATATGACAGGATAAATAGATAAAGTGGCATCAGTATATAGTATATAGTATTATGTACAATATATGACTATGATTATGTACAACTGCAGCATATGAACAGAATAAATAACCAGTAATAAATATGAGGTAAAAGTGTGACTATGTTTATGTACAGAGCAGCATTTAAGGAGGTGTAAATAGAGGTGAATAAATAATAGCAGATAAAGTGACGTGAGTGAGTTGTACCAGAGATGTTTCCATGGTAACACAGTATTGCACAAGATTAAATGTGATGATGTCCAGAGTTAACAGTGTTCGTTGTACAGTCTGACAGCAGCAGGAAGGAAGGACCTGCGGAACCGTTCCTTCACACAGCAAGGGTGAATCAGTCTGTCACTGAAGCTGCTCTCCAGAGCAGACAGGGCGTCCTGCAGGGGGTGGGGATAGGTGAAGACAGGAATTTTCGAACCACTGAAGCATCAGCTGCAGGACAAATGTGCATTAATCAATCCAAATACAACTTTGGGTAAACTAATGATGAGAGAACACAGTTGTAACATGGTTAAAAACTCAGAAAAGTAGATTTGGCATATTAGGTCACCTTTAAAATTTGACACCCTGCATTAGTATTTGATTTCCAATACTGATGATACCCCCACATCTAATTATCTGTCTCCATGTGTTCTTGCAGGTTGCTTTGGTGCGCCCCTGTGCTGTCCCGTTCACCATGTCGGGCTTGGTCATCCAGCGCTTGACGACCTTCACCGTCAGCGTCAAACAGTTCGGCCGCGTCCCGAACATCCTCAACCGCCTGCCCTCCTCCTTACCCTCCCCGAGCCCCACCGTGAGCGCGTCCCAGGTCCCCAGGCTGTTCCGAGAGCCCTACATCCTCACCGGGTACCGCCCCCTCCACCAAAACTGGTACTGCTACCTCCTCAGCCTCTTCCAGAAGCACAACGAGAGCATCAATGTGTGGAGTCACCTTCTGGCCGCGCCGCTTCTGCTGCTTCGCTGGTGGAGCCACTTCGGAGCCCTGGGGTACCCCTCAGACATTTCGGCGCTACCTCTTTGCCTCTTCATAGCCTCGGCGCTGACTTGTTACTTCTGCAGCTCGATGGCACACTTGTTTCAGTCGCACTCCGAACAGGCGCATTACTACGTCTTCTTCATGGACTACGTCGGGGTTGCGGTTTACCAATACGGCTGCGCTTTGGGACACTACTTCTACACCTCAGCGCCCGGATGGAGAGCGACCATTTTCGGGCAATACTTCTTACACGGGACTGCTTTTTTGGGGTTGATGTCGAGCGTTGGCTGCTGCGTGGCGAAGTCAAGGTATCGCAAACCTTACCCTCTGCAACGCAAAATCTGCCAGCTAATCCCGTCTAGCCAAGCGTACTTTTTGGGGATCAGCCCAGTGGTGCACCGCCTGCTCACAGTGTCCTGGGGCGAGGAGCCGTCGCTAAAACTCCACGCTTTACAGATTGTGTGTTTCCTTTGCTCGGCAGTCTTCTTCTCCTGTCCCATTCCAGAGCGCTTCTTTCCAGGAAAATGTGATATTTTCTGTCACGGACATCAAATTTTCCATATCTTGCTGTCGCTTACCACGCTCTGCCAGCTGGAGGCGCTCTTCCAGGATTTTACAAGAAACAGAGAGAACATAGTTGACATTTTTGGGGAGAATCAGATTTGGTGGGCTTGCGTATCTTTCCCGGTGCTCGCAGTTTTGTGTCTTCTGGTTGCGTTTGTCTCAATGAAGTACATGCACAAAAAACTGAAGCAAGACTGAGATTAGAATGTATGTATAAGTCGACTTGAATGTAATTTATTTTTGTTAAGTTAAATCAGAACTATTTACCACTTAAAATTTTGTTATTGAAATTTTATGTAATAAAAGACAGATGCATAAGCTCGTTGTGTGGTTTTATTCCCAGATCCCGTTGTATTTGTGTTGGCCTAATTCAAAAAGCATTCAAAAAGTTTATCTAAATATTATTTCATTAAGGCGCTGCTTTGATCTTTTTCAATTGACTCTGTGCACGGAACTTCAGTTGGCTTGCGTATGTTCAAAATAGCTTACTTCTGTACATATGACCATTTCCTGTTAGCGCTAGCATTTAGACACAATCACGTCTCTTTTTAAACGCACAAGTGTCCTCTGGTGAAATATTTCTCTAATGTGTAAAGTCTTTAACATGTTTTCTGCAACATTCACCTCAACTGTCTGATCTAAAGAGGATTTATTTGTCTTAATCTGATGTAGTGAAAACCTCATACAAATGAATTGAACAGGAAATGCTTGTATGTACAGGATATACTATTTTGAATGAAAACAAGCCAACTGCACAGAGCCAATTTATGTTATTTTATTGCCAAAGCAATTCTGAGTTTGTTTTTCACTCCTTAAAACGTAGAAAATGGACTTTGGCCAAAGAAAATTACCAAATAAAGAGTAATATTAATTGGGAAAATTATTAGTAGAAAAAATACCTATAAATTATAATACTATGCACAAGAGTTTGCAGATTTCAGTGACTAAATAGCCAGGGTTTGACACGAAATGATCTGTTCAAATTCACAGGGTTTTGTGCAGAATATTGTCAATCCAACAACTTTATAATGTGTTGAAATTATATATAAATTATCCCAAGGAAGTATATTTTTACCCTAATTTAGTCAAGTTTAAAGCTTAAAACAGTCTAAATAATTGAAACACAAGATTATGTATCAGGGGCCCATCAACAAAGTTTGTACCTGGTGCTACGTCCCTGTTCCTGATTATATATGTTATATTTTTTAGCTTCTATTCACTAACTAATTCATGTAAAACTATTAGTTATATTTAGAATAGGTTAAATCTTCTAAATGAAGTTAAAATTAGAAAATTAAAACCCTGAAGACCTTCGAAAAGTTACGCAGTTTGACATAATGACACAGATTGGCAGCCTGGGAATATTTATGGAAATGGATACGTTCACAGGTTTCGTCCTATATCTGAGTATCTGTAGTTTGTAGAGCAGAATCCACCAGTGTGTGGCTCCTCTGTGAATAACCTTACACCAGGAGTGGCTCTGAGTGCTGCTCCTTTGGGACACAATTACTACAGAGCTGCGGACTACTAATGGCACACATTACACAAGGCCAAGGAGCATCACATTTATGTAAATATAAGCCTACAATAAATCATATTCACAGGAATATAAAATGACAGGGCTAGAGTTGGGTGTTATAATTGAGCAGTTAAAACAATGTGTGTTTTATTACATGTTGAACAGAGGTGGGCAATTATTTTTTCCCGAGGGCCATATTCGAACCTGGACAAGTTGTGGAGGGCCGTACCACGATCATTGGTGTAACAAATTACTGCTTACAACTGCGTGATACCTGGATAATAACTACTTGATAGCAAGCAAAGACACATGCTCAATAGCCAAATCAGTCAAATAAAGAGTAAGACTTCATCTCAAAAATGTTCCAGTGTAGAACATTGAGAATGATTATAATAAATCACTGCTACATTCAGAATTATAGAAGGTGGCCTATGTTTTGCTGTTTACAAGATCAAACATATACTGTATCTACATTAAACTAAATGTGTCACAAAAGGACATTACAATGAGCCGAACAAAGTAAACATAAATGCAACAGTACACTGACTTAAGATAAGTGTAGCCTTATAACAACTACTTTCAACATTGTACAAAAACACGGTTAAATCTGGGGAACCTGATTTTCACACAGCAAAACAGAAAGTAAGTACTTAAAATACTGTAAATGTATGAAGCTCTCCCACATTCGTCAACACATTAAACATCCACATGCATTTATTTTTGTCTGCAGTCACGGCTTAAAAATATCTTTTTACAAGAAGCAAAGTAAAACTGAGGAAGACCACCCAAGCACAGCCAATCAGAGAACGGCTTTTGGCTATTCATGACATTTCAAGATACTTTATTATTGGATTCAAAAAGAACACAAAGCAAAGCGTGTTAATGCTGGATTAAGATTTTAATTGACGTTTAATTAACCTGGAAAGTCCCACAGAGATTCAGAATATCTTTTGCAGGGGAGTCCTGTGGGAGGGGAGAGAGAAGGGAGGGATTAATGGACATGTTTTAGTGGTAGGGGAAACTGGATGTTTTTGCCGTGTACACAGACACTTCTTGCCATGAGGCCAGAGATAAGGACTAGACAAAAGTCTCGATACTATTGGGCCTATAACAATAAAAATATTTGGACAATATTGAGTAAATCCAACAGCAAAGCTCACTAGTTGAGGTCAGAATCATTACATCTAGATTGTGTTGAAATAAATACATAAATAAAAACATCACTTTGCGAATTGTATGTTAACAATGTCATAAAAATGTGTTAAACTTTAAAAATGTTCTTGTCTCCCTAGTATGTCATCAGTTTTTCCCCAACATGTCAATTAACTTTTCTTCACAACTAATAATAATCAAATAAAGTTACAATTAGAACATTAAAAAAAAATCTGTCGCATTAAGTATATAATATTCTTTCCCAATTGTAGCTTACTTTGAGCAAAACAATAATGCTCATTATTATTGTTTTGTCCTTCTAATCACAAATCAGGTGCCATCCAGTCTAAGTAATGTCAAATACCTTTTTAAATTAGATAGTTTGCATGTCCACTATTTTGTACCTTCAAAGTATTAGTGTAGAAATACTGCACTAATACTTTGAAGTAAATAGAGTTTTTGTCAGGCGTGTTGTTTACAGTTAGCTCTAGTTACAGTTTGCCTTGTGGTCGTTCAGTAACATTTACCTGTGTCTCCCTCTGCTGTAGCCAGCCTCATGTGTCGGGTTAATCCCTGTGGACAGACCGAGCAGTGGACCAAAGTCAGCGTGGGAACATTACCTTTACCTGCACAAACAGAGCACACATGTAAATATAACAGCAACAGCAAAATGAGGTCGTTACTGTGGTATTTGTGCCCTGGCTACTACTATAGTAAAAAAAGCCTTGCAATTGTAATGCACTTAACAAGCTTGTTGAAGCTCTTAAAGGGGTCTTATTATGTAAAATGCATTATTCAAATATTTTAACTTTGCTATAATGGCCTCCCTTCATCATTAGTTTGTTCAAAGTTATATTTGAATTGATTCATGCATGTTGGAGTAATCTTGTATTGTTCTTTAGCTGGAGCTCAAGTGCTCAGAAAACCCCTGTTCTCACCTACCACCTATCCCCTCCCACTTGTCTGTATTTACTTGTTATATTTCAAAAGATTAATACTCAAAGTGAAACATATAAAAACTCTCCCATAGCCACTTTTCAACAATAAAGTTTGAAATTTAAAATGTGTTGCTTCTTACAATTACATTATAAAATGAAGAGTTCTGCAGTTTTGAACAGGAAGTCAATAGAGCTGCTTTTATTTTTTTTAAGCGTTTTAGCTCAATTTTGTGTTTTACAATGAACAAAAGATAAATTACCAATCTGCGTATGTTCCGGTTTCTTACTAAATATAAAAAAAAACACAAAATATCACCTTGAAAGTGCTAAATGTAGTAATGTTTCTTTCATGAGCCACTAATGTAGACACATCTGTCCTGGGGCAGACTGACAGAAGTTAAGACTGCCTTTGTGCACCACTCACAACAAACACTCTCACACACACTACTTTCATACTAGGAAATGAGGATTGTTTTGCCCTCCTCTTTGCTGCCCCAATGTGGCAACTGGTGTCTCTGCAGTCTCCCATCCAAGCTCTGACCAGACACAAACCTGCTGATCTGGCATTGACAAGCTGGTATGGATAAGTTATATGATTTACTTTGTGAGTTTGAAGCTTTTACTGCTAACTTAGCTTAAAGGCCAATGACTAAATGAGATTATGTGAGTTTTACAGAGTTTGTGAATAATAAGTGTGAACAAAACATGTTTATTTTACAGCCACAAAGCAAATACAGTGTACAGATTGCCTTAAGTTCACATTTTAAAGAGTGAATGTGTTTTGTTTTTAATGTAATAAATGATTATCTTAAGAAATCTGAATCTTTTTATGTCTTTAATTAATTTGGTCTTTTTCTTTTATAACATTGTCTATTACAAAGACACATTGACCGATACAAGACAACATTATTAGCCTGTGAACATTGTAAATTTTGCCTTCGCCTGCAGATTTCCAGAAAGCAGTGATGTCATGCCTCCCTCTGCCGTTGCCCGGGGTTACAGCTGGTTTGGGCTGATGATGGGTGTGTGTTTCTCTCTCTCACACACACACAATGGTCCTTTCACACTGTCAGAACTGGGCCCGATCGAGTCACATGTGGCACTGCCAGTTTTTGGACTTTTAGCTCCGCCCTCTTCCCCCCCACAGCCCCAGCCCGGACTACGATATCTGTTCAGAGAGAGCTGTGATTGCACAACTTAAAAACGAAATGTCAGACACAGAAATACTGTTTTTAAGTATTGTGATTAGACTTGTGTGTGTAGTGTAGTGTAGTGTAGTGTAGTGTAGTGTAGTGTAGCGTAGCGTAGCGTAGCGTAGTGTAGTGTAGTGTTTTTTAGATTTTTCAGCCCAGAAAAGTTACACAGTTTCACTTTAATTCAATTATTTTATTTATTTTGTAGGTGCTATCCACAATTAATTCCATCTTAAGTAAACAAACATTCAAATTTCAGGTCTCGTGTTTTGCTCATTTAAGTAATGCATTCTGCAACTAGTAGATGAGTTTAACTCATCAAAACAGAGCCAGAGATAGTTGTGTCATAGGCTAACATCAACAAGACAATTGCTAATAATACAAACAAAAGCACTTTCTGAATTTCTGTAGAACAGCAATCTATTACTACTAAAAAAAACGAAAATAGTTCCTTTAAATTTCAGCTCCTTAGTCATAAAGGCTTTTAATGTCTAGTTATCTAATGTCTTAAGTATTTCTATATTTGATTGTGTAGCTACTTGTGAGGTAGTACTCAAGACTCAAGTCTTGGTCTTAAGACCTGTTTTAAGATCTTGGTCTCGTCTTGGACTCAAGCACATTTGAATTCAGTCTTGTCTTGGCCTTGATGGTGCTTTGATTTGGTCTTTTCTTGGACTTGGTCTCATCCTAGACTTGGTCTTGTCTTGGACACCGAAACCACAATTCATTAACACCACACTCTGCTAAACTTGCACCTGGAGCACAGTGATCTGTCCCAGGCGCAGTTTGTAATAGGCAGTGCAGAATAAGATCATGTAGAGTCGACACTGATAACTGCATAAAATTATAAAGATGGTCTTCCAACATCTATAAAAGTCTCGGTCTTGGGACTCTGTGGGTCGGAAAGGTCTTGACCTCGATTACTGCGGTCTTGACAACTAAGGATAAATCTCACTTCATTTATTTATGGATTTTTTCTTTCTTAATCAATTTGTTATTGAACAGCTAATAATAAAAATATGTTATTTTACATTAGCTTTGACTCATCATGATTAGGATATAAACTGGCCCAATACGAGACTCAATGCAATGTAAATGAGTGAAAAGGGAATATTGTTTCTTTGAACTAATATGGTCCTGTTTTTGCTAGCATGTTGTTGTCTGCAAAGTCTGTCTAAACATATATGGTATTTTTAATAAATAAACAAAAGCAGTGATGTTATAATTTTAAGTGCAGTCCAGTTGTTTGACTTCAGAATAATAACTAGATATTAAACTGGATCTGTAGATGGCATTTGCTCATTTTGTAAAGCAGCACTCTGTATTATTTCCTGTTTATTGTGCGCTGACATTTGCAGATGAAAAGACTTCATACAAATGTGCACAGCTGCGTCTGAACTCGCTGTAATCCAATCCCAGTTTTCCAGTCGGGAACCAGCTCTCTCCAGGACAATGGTCTCCTCTGCCTCCGGAGCTTCCCTGGAGAGAGGCAGATTTGGAGCCGTCAGCCAATCACATTTCAGACGGAGACAAAAAGGAGAATAGTATCATGGAGAGAGCTGCCTGGTGCATGAGATGAGCTGTGAGAAGTAGGAGCTGGCCTGATTCAAACATATGTCAGTTTAGAGATTATTTTAATGAGGCCGATGTGACAGTTCTGGTGTTTGTCTCCATGGCGATGTTTGTTTTGCCAGGAATGTTGCACAGACTGGAAATAAATACTAAATTTACTGTATTATAATATCGTTTTATTGCACACAATTTTCAGGATACTGCATACACATTAAGGGTGAGGGAGTGGGGGTTCTTGTTTTGAATCCCCACTCAATTTTGATCATTTAAAGTGTTTTTGGCGGCTGCTTTTTAAACAGAGGTGCCCTAACAAGTCCCTTGCTCAAGCAATGAGGCTTAGATGAAAAAAGGTAGGAAACCACTGATGTAAGCTGTTTATTTTCTTGTTTTTGGTACATTTTTTTGTTTGTTTTCTGCTTCTTCAGCCATGTTTCTGGCTAAATCAGTCACATTACAAAGTCTGGCCAATCGGAAAACAGGTGAGGAAAATGTATTTGAACAGACAGCTTTAGTAAATAGAGAAATGTAAATCTCCATTGTCACAAAGATGAGCTCCCAATTTGATTCTTATCACAATTTTGCCCCGCCCTAGATCACATCTCTAAAGATTTGACCTTAATGCCACACCAAATAATAACCTCTCCCTGGAGACAAGTAGGTGGTAACAGAATGTACTTGGATTGCATTGCAATACTGCAGGGTGTTATAAACGTATTCTCGTTTTGAATATCAGCCATGTCATGTTTTTAAATTCTTATCAAATAATTATCAAAAAAGTAACTTGGTATAGTGGTAGGTCCAACTAATGTGTATGAACAACAGTTTTCCTTGGCACACTGGCTAAAAATGATCTGCTATCTGTGTTATGGTAAATGGTCTCTATTTATATAGCGCTTTTCCACCTTACAAGGCACTCAAAGGGCTTTTACAGTCAGGGATCCACTCACCCAGTGTAACAGACACTGAGGCAATGCGGGTTAAGTGTCTTGCCCAAGGACACAACGACAATCTACTTCTCCCATCCCACTGTGGCACCTGGTGTTCCAGCGGTCTCCCATACAAGTACTAACCAGGCCCTTACTTGCTTAGCTTCTGAGATCTGATGGCATCAGGCTTTGACAAGCTGGTATGATAATGTTTTTTTCTGTCACTCAAAAAAGGTTTATAAAACACTGCCCTGTGTAATGTTTTCACCAAAAATAAGCTTGAATTAAAGCATATTTTTGACATTTAGATTTTTTGTAAACAATAAAAAATTTGCTTTTTTTTTACTTTGAGCAGGCCTACATGGCCACAAAATACACTGTTATTTGGCCTAGAGGAGGGCAACCTCCTCTATATTTCTATGGAAAACTGGTTCTTTTGGATGTATTTTTTCACATTATGGCATAAAATATATATTTTTGCCATTCAGAATGTCTCAAAGTATTGTTTTAAATGTCTACTTTTTGTGTAGTTGACATCTTACCTTTAGAAAGTTACACAGTGCACCTTCAAAGCCTAATCACAATGACCGCCTGACTTTTTTATGGAACTTCTTGAGCGTTCTGGCATCTGCAGGGGCCACGTCCAGCGTCCAGCACAAGCCAGTGTCTAAAGTTGAACTAATCAGTAAACTCGTCCAACAGGTTCCAACTCAATAGTTTTGTAGTTGATTATGGCAATAAAAATCTTGAAAGTTGGCATTTGATAAGTCGAAGCCTGTAAAAACCCTAATAGCAACACTCATGTGTGGAATGTAGGAATTAAATTAATAGGCTATGTATCAAGTTTCTAGAAGGAAGTAAAACCCAAATAAATATAAAAATAAGGAGAGTGGACAAAAAATTAAAACAGATTATGTATAAGGGGACATCAACAAAGTTTGTACCTGGGGCCTAGAATTTGGTGCTACGCCCCTGCATCAGTAGGGATTTCTGACACAATTTTGACTCCACAATTTGAACATGCCTCTAGATGAAGTAAAATTAATTAATTTCAGATATTTTTTTAATTATATTTGGGTTGAAACATCACTTTTATGTCTCAGAATAAAGTATAGTGTATATACTGTATTATTAATTACCCTTAATCTACCTGGGCCGTCCCTCGTCAGCCATAGTGTCATTCCAATCATTGTTGCAATAACTTCAACACTACATGACAAACTGTACCTACAACCACAGCCTCTTTGTGCGTCTGATCGAGGAGCAGCAGCAGGTGTAGTGATACTAAACCAACGACACTGATGACAAATGCACTTCCTCTGCCACAGACACCGGTCCCTCCCTGCAGCCCAAGTATAAAGCCGCCTCTCGTTCGCTTGACTGACACTGAGGACAAGAGCTCCAGGATTCACTTCACACACGACCTGTAAGCAGAGGTAACGCCACACAATTACTCAATTACTTGTACTTTTTGAATACAAGGGACTTATATAACTTGATTGTGTAATATTATCCGTAGCAATAGTGTCACTACATTAAGATTTCTACTCATTAAACAACTTTTATCTCCAAAAAACACTGTAATGTATTTGTGGTTCTAGTTTTGCTAACATTTAGTTGGATTTTTATTAACAAGTTTTCTTAATCTTGTATCTAACCACTATCGATAAATCATATTTTCTCTTTATTTTGTGAAGGTTTTAGTCGCATTTTTGTCACTCGAATTGACAAAAAGAATACGAACATAAGCTTTAATTAGTGTATCAAATGTTTTTCGATCTTCATATCAAATCACAAGCAATAATCATTAATGTTTACTCAAGTTTTTACATGAACTAAGAAGTCAACTCGTACTTTTGCTGTAGTTTTATCACTAAAGAATAAGAACATGTTTACCTAAACTTAAATGTGTGTACGTTAATTAAAATAATCAGCCAGTTTCTATCAAATAACTATGAATAAGTCATATTTTCTGTGCATTTTCATTACTCAAGTTTAATAAGATTAGCTTCTATTGCACACGACTAATATTAATTTCAAGTAAAGTAACTAGACACTGTATCATACCAGGATGTGTAAACTTACTTTATGTATTCACTGGCATTGGCGTGACTTAACCCTTTGTTTGTTGTGGCCACAGTTGCTGTCGGGACACATCATGGCTCCAGTCGGGATGATTTTGGGCGAGGTTTTGAGCCCAGAGGTTGGCATCATCTCCGCTGTGGTTTTCCTAGTTCTGAGTATCACGGGGTTAGCTCTGTGTGGGCAGTGTCAAAGGTGAGCACAAAAGACGAAAAAGAGGGTTTAAGCTTAAAGGTGCACTGTGGAACTTTTTGTCCAACAACGTTTAGTCTTTTAGGTTGGAAAAGATGTTCAATTGGTTATATTTTTTCACTATTATCACTTTTAATTATGTTTTCTCTTCCAGAAAGTAATGCAGTGCATCTTTAAAAACAATAATTTACATAAAAGAGACATGATTATAATGAGGCTGATCTTTATCTTTTTAATCTGAAAATCTAAACAAAACAAACAGGAATTCATGAGCGTTGTAAGATGTAGAATTCAATTGTGATTAATTACAGTATTTAGGACGCTCGTAAAAAAAAATAATACTCTAGTTCTCAGTATTTCTCAGTCGCAACTACCTAGAGTAAAAAAATATGGGAATTCACAACTCTGAAAACAGAGGCTATACCAAGTATTTTCTCCTATGATGAATTATATTTTGAGGATATATTTGGCTAGATAACGAGTATGAGGTGAAGAATATTGAAATGAAATAATGAAATCAGACACATTGGATGTCATTGGGATGCATCGATCAGATACTGGGATCAGATATCGGTGCCAATCCAGGAAATTTTGCTGGATTAACTAACCTGTCGGTTAGATCGATACAGTTGTGCCTCTAATTAGACATAATAAAACTAATTTATTGGCGAATGTTTATGTTTATTCAGATTAAGTTGTGAAGTTGTGACTTGGAATATGAATAACAGCTACTTAACACTTGCTTCTGATTTAATAAGAAACAGAAGCGATTTCAGTCTTTACACTGGTATCGGTTCATATCGAGTATCGGTAGATATTTAAAGCCAAAGTATCAGAATCGGTATCGGAAGTAAAAAAGCTGCAGTTTTTTATTTTTAGTTAATGGTTGTTACAGAAAACATCTTTACAAATCAGAAGAATATTTTACCATAGGACACTTGTGTGTTTAAAAAGAGACATGTTTGTGTCTAAATGCTAACGCTAACAGGAAATGTTACAGTACAGAAGTTAGCAATTTTGAATGTAAATAAAACAGGCTTTGTGCACATTTTAAAGAAGAAAAAAAAATTCAAAGCGTAAATTGTTTTCCAAATACAACAAATGAAAGAGTAAATGTAACTTATATCAGGGACAGTAATAATCCCAATGCTAACAGCCGTGCGCTAAAAACACGCACAAGTTGCTCCAGCAACAGCTAAACCACCGTCACCACGTGGCTGTCACCGTAACAACTGATACACAAATGATTAACTGCTGTGAAAGAACTAGCTTTGTTTAAAAGCCAGAAATAACTTGACTTTTTTAGACTGTAAACAAGATTTTAAGATTCGCAGGTGAGATATTTCAGTTTGTAGCCTTGGTATAAGCTCAATAAACAACTTAAATCTGTGCATTAAACAGGTTTAATGCAAGGCTCTTCGTTGTTTATCGCTTAAAACATAAATACTAGAACGGACAGTGATTAAGTTTATGGGAATGGGTAAGTTTAGAAAAAGTGTTAAAGTAATGGGTAAGGTTAGGAAAAAAGCTTAGGTGAAGGTTAAGATTAAAAATATAACAGTTTACAACCGTTAAGCAACAGTAATAAACTCCTTACCATAGCAACCAGCCCACTTCTGTCTATCTGGACCACACTAACTAGAACCAACCTTAAAACAAGTATTCAAATACATATTTTCAGGAACAGGTATTAATTATCAACTCTCAAATTTGTCATTCCATTCAACCAGTGTCACGCCTTGAATTAAAAATGTTCCACTTAAAATAATGACCAATCAATAAGGGTTCATTCATTGCAATACTTTAAACTTTTTAGACAACAATATTTACATTAATAATACTTGAATGTTCTACAGTACAAAGAGCCTCATACTAAACACAAAACAAAATACTTAGTCTCTCAAAATTATTGTTATTATTAACGCATAATAGTGTCATCTATTTTATAGTTTTAGTTTAGTTAAGCTTTTATAGCCATTAACTTGACTTTTTCAGGCATAGAAGTAAAACTACGCTGATAATAACTTGTAGACAAAGACGTTAACATGTCATTAATTGCTATTCTTCTCGTGGAGTGTTACATAAAGAGACTAGTCCAACCTGACAGGGCGTTTCTGGGGCTGGGTGGTGTCTCCTAAAAGAGCCGGAAGAGGCACTAGCGTGGATTTTATAACCTACATAACAAGCCAAAGGGCAGGGCTGGCGTCATATTCATCGTCTGACGCACACACGAAGATTTTAGATATAAAAATGTGTGTCAGCTTGATTCTGATGGTTTAGTCCAAATGTAAGCTTGGGATGGTCCTGAATTAAAACAATATTGTCATGATTAGGGTGTGAAATTATACAAATAAAACAAACAAGGCTTTAACATTAATTCCACTTCGTCCTCAAAACTAATAACTAATAAAAATGGCTTTGTTTTTAAAGAATGAGCAAATGCCTAATGTAATGTCAGCTAGTTTAGGGCAAGAACCATCAACTTTACTACTTTACCAAAAAATCTGCAAGACTTATTATATTTTGATTTTCCTTTAAGTTTAGAAAAAGTGTAAATCAGTGTAAATCAGTGATTCTTCAGAGGCCAAAATTCAAGAATCCAGGCATTTGTTTGTGCTCCAAAGCCAATCCAATTAGTTCATTTTTGTTAGGCGTTTTAGAAAAAGAATTGATTGATCTGTATGAGGAAATCAATAGTGATGATAGAGCTGGGCAATAAACTGAATTTGAGATAAAGAATTTAATATTATTTTCAACATATCCAAAGTTTTATATCGTGTATATTGTTTACAGTGAATTTTGCTACAAAAAGAGCCCATTAAAGGAACACTGTATAACAATCTACCAAAAAATAAATTAATAAACTTAAATAAATCATGTTTTTTTAGATGTCTTTGTGGTTTGCAATTCCACAAAACTGACAAGTATTTTGGTCTGCTGAGGGGGAAAGTCGCTTTGGAAATCCTACGTTAAGACATGGGAAGCTAAACTTTTTATTTCTTTTAAGATGTTTTCAGGCAAATTCAGAGTATTTTTAATTCAAGTCACAACCATATTTAAATGGAGGCTGTTGATGTAGCGTTATGTCAGAAAAGTGAACGGAAAGTTAAAGAAAGACGTTAAAACACACCAGGCAGAGCTAGCATCACCTTAGCATTTAGCTCGCTGCTAAGATATATTTGTATATTTGGGTCACTTTATTCATCCCTATATCTTTGTATCTATACTTGGCTCATCATATTTTCTTAAATCCACATTTGCTGTTGTAGTTGTTGAGCAGTCTGTGATAAAACTGTTGTTCTGATTCACTCTCAATGTTATGTTTCCCCCACGGAGGTCTGTTCGTGGGCGTGGCTTCTATGTTGTTTTCACATTATGGCATAAATATATTTATCCCATTCAGAATGTTCCAAAGTATGGTTTTAACTTTGTCATGCTGTTGACTTTTCACCTTGAAAAAGTTACATGGTGTCACTTTAAATGAAAAACTAAACAATCGTGTGTGTATTTATTTACTTTTGTCACTTCACTTAATCAGATCTGATTATCATACCAATGTGATTCAGTCATACAAAGGTTTAATGAGTGTTTCTTAAAGATGCACTGTGTAACTTTCTGCAGGTGAAAAGACAGCACAATTCAGTAGTAAAAAAAAGGTAAAATCTTGCTTTGGGACATTCTGAATGACGATGAATGTTTCATGCCATAATGTGGAAAAAGTACAGCTAAAGTTTTGTAGTCATAAAAGTCTGCTCAAAGTAAGAAAGCAGATTTTTGTTATTTATTTAGTGCAACAAAAGAAATCTAAATGACAAAACGTGCTTTTATCCAAGTTTTTTTTTTTGGGTCAAAATGTTACACAGTGCACCTTTAAACTCTGATGAACTAGTTT
The DNA here is from genome assembly GCA_038363315.1 of Mugilogobius chulae. Lineage (NCBI taxonomy): Eukaryota > Metazoa > Chordata > Actinopteri > Gobiiformes > Gobiidae > Mugilogobius > Mugilogobius chulae. The sequence goes on along the minus strand of CM076405.1, from coordinate 26,707,737 downwards.
CAGTTTAATTTGTTTAGAATGGACTGAATTCACCTTTACACTCTTCATTGTGGTGCTGTCAAAATTTCAAACAAAACCTATTCATTGACCAAACTTGAAATCAGGAAGCATAATTTAGCTTGAAACTTGTCTGTATATTTTATGAAGCCGTGTGCAGTGAGAGTAGTCTGGCACAGGTAAATCTTATCTGGAACATTCTTGTGCCGTTCCGAATGACAGAGGTGCACGCTGTAATGAGAGATATGCATCATAAGTCACTCTAACAGCTGCATTGTTGGGAGAGGAGGGGCGCGGACTCGATGAGTGACATTAGGCAAACAAGGATTATGTTTAGATTGGCAGCATTTGTCAACTTATGGTCTTGTAAATAACTGCAGACAAAGAAAGTGGTGAATAAGTCTTTGGTGACATAGGTGCTGTCTGCCTCTGTCTGGGTGGAGGCACAACTTCCTGTGTAACTAAAAGAACTTTTTGGGTTCTTTGGGTAGTGAGAATAGGCCTTTTCCTACAGTAGGAACTTTTTTTCAGTTTCTAGTACTTTTTTTAGTTCTAGTACCCATTTTGGACCAGACTTTGGGAACTTTTTTAGCTCCTGCTCTGAGGCAAGTACTTTCAGTCAGACCAGGAACCTTTTGTAGATCATGGTTTTATGGGGAATCGAAAAAAAATAACTGTTGTTTTCCTAACATATTTAATGACTTGTTTAAATGTTCCAGACTTTACAGATGGTAATGTTAAGGCCAGTTAGACCCATTTTTAAAAACTGTGTTGTGTGAACGCAAACATGAGGCCAGGTTAGTTCCTCTGACAAAACATGGGCTAAAGAGTTGTGGGTACTTAGTTCTTGGTACTTTTATGTGGGAAAACATCTAATGTTGCCTTTTCTAGGGGAGAAAGGCCTCTGTTATAGAAAGGGGAGAGATCCTGATGTTGGGTTTTAATACTTTTATGCAGAGGTTTGAATTGCAGGTTGTGACTTTGGACTTGAATCATTGTTTTTTGGACTTGAAGGGCTGTGACTCGAGACTTGACTTGGACCTGGGGCTCTGTGATTTGAAACAACCTGATGCTTCTCCTCAAAAATGTAATCAACCAATTTTACTTTAACAATCTGGAACATGTCCCTTCTCACTTCTTTATTTAAATTTCTTTTTGAAGACTAAAGGTTTTCTAGAGAACTTGGACTTGACTTGGTCTCTCTTGAACTTACGACTTGAGGTCAAATACTTGGGACTTGTAAAAAATGACTTGGTCACACCTCGGCTTTCATTTACAAAGCATCTATGAGCTTACACTAACACCTGTCAACCTACAAATATGTGAAATTCTTAAGGTAAAGGTCCTCTGTTGCACAAAACCAGCTTCGTTCAGCCTTTAGCCATGTTGATTTATTGTTACTTTTACTTATTAGGCAGGCTCCCTCTCTCTATATTGTAAATGCTCTGTTACACCATGTGATGTCATGAAGTGTAATGTTTACAGCTTATTTTGACCACGATTGCCATTAGAAAAGCCTTGAACACTAAACTTTCTGTTGCAATCTCAACCGACCAAAACCCAAATCGATTAAACTGTAAAGTTGACGCTAAAAGAGGCTGTTAAAGGAGAACTAAGTAACATTTTTACCTCTACGATGGCTATATTATGTATTTTGAGTTGTCTCCTGGTGGAAATCTGGGACTTTTTGAATCCTGACCCGACAATAGCTCACCTATGAAACCCTGACTTTTTTATTTTGTCAATTGTCAATGTAAAATGTGTTTAGATGTGTTTTGGGGGCTTTATTTCAATTGATTTGATGCTAAAAAAGCATGTATTAGTATTGATTTGATAGTACATTTACACAAAAGCGCTGTAGGGGGACCACTGGCCCTGATGAGTTCTGCTTAAAAGAGACCAATTGGGATTTTTCCACAGTTTTAGCAAGAAGCTAGGGCTGGGCGATTTATCGATATATATCGTATATCGATATATTTACTGGACAAGATCAATTTGGCCATATTGTACATCGAGATATTATAATTCTGTATAAAAAGACCTCATGAAATTGGTGAAAGGCAGTTGCAATTACAGAGAAAAGTGACAAAGAGAATGATAAGATTAATAAAATGTAACATTTCTTTTAATAGTCAAATGTGTTTTATTTTTTTTATTTTTTTTTATTTAACCAGGAAAGTCCCGTTGAGATTAATAATCTCTTTTTCAAAGAGTCCTGGCCAAGACGGCAGCATTAATGCATAGAATTTAGTTTTATTTTGTTTTACTCAGCAAAAAGCATGACGAACATTGATTTATCTAAAGTAAATTTCCATTTCTATTTTCTAATCAGCAGACTATAGGCTTAGAAAATATTATTTCACTTGAAAATGTAATTTCAAAGATATCGAGATCTAAATTGCGTATTGATATATGAAAAAATATATCGAGATCTGCATTTTTCTCCATATCACCCAGCCCTAGAAGAAGCTATGGCATATGAAGATCGATAAATCACATTTTGTCCATTGTAAAACACAAAAATGATCTAAAAAGGCTTAGAAATATAAACAGGAGCATTAACTTCCTGTTCAAAATGGCAGAAATTATGCCTTGTCATGGAAAAATTTTACTTTAATAGGCGACATATTTTAAATGACAAGATGACAATTTTGAGCCCTACATGTGTGAATGAAACAAAAGCTCAACAGGTATTTATAATAATGTAATGTAAATGTTTTGTATAGTATAGGACCTTTAATTTTTGCTGCATTCGTGGATAATGACGGTAGTTCTTCTGTGATGTGACCAGACAAGACATTTGGCTTGTTGTTGTTGAATTGAATTAAATTGGTTTGTTTAAGAAGAAAAAAGAGCCGTGCAAATAGTCCAACCACATCCAAACAAAAACTATGGGAATGTACAGTGAGTGAAAGTCAACATGGTAGTTTATACAGCGGATAATAACGATTTACCTTGGTAAGCAGCCAAAATGAGAAGGATGTGAGAGAGTTTGATGTTCATGTAATTGTTTAGCAGTAGTTTCAAAAGTTGAGATAAACATTCATGAGATAAGCTAATAGTTTCTGCTTTTAAATATTGAAATACTGTTTTTTTTTTCAGATTTCTAACTTTTTCTCTGTTTACAGGAAAAGTGGAAACGAGTACAAAGTGAACACGGTACGAACTACACACTTTCATGTAGCAGTCAGTTTTAATCGTTGCTAAGCGTAAAGGGTGTGCAGCTGACTTCACAGTATTCTAAATGTGAGCAGTCAGTGGCAAAAATGCATGAGTCAGTGGTGAGAAATGACATTTTCTCCTGCAAGAGCTCAACGCACAATAAATAAGCAGCTGTCTGGATGACAAATCTAAACTCTGCTGTAATTTGAGTTTGTATGACATGCAAAATGAAAAAACTGAAAATCAGGTAAACATTTGTAGAAAACCAGATAAACAATAGGAACACTGACGCTTTTGTGTCATTTTTCACAAATACAAACTTTAGCATAACACACAGTTGAACCTTTTTCTTTTTAAATAGGATCTATTTCAGTCCATTTGATAAGGAAATTATTTTATCTGCAGCCATAAAAATGTTCTAAATCTCCAGCTGCTGTTAGCAAAAAAGCTAGCTAAGCTCTGCATTGATGAAAAACTACATTTAGTTTTTATCAAATAATTTGAGCAAAACAAAAGTCTTTCAAACAAAAACAAAAAAATACATTTTTTGAGCTATTTCTGCCTCACAGTCATTTTTCAAATATAATGTCAGGGCATAACTGCAAAGATTTGAGCTACATACAACACAAAACAAATACTCAAGCAGCTAGCTTAGCTTAGATACTGTGTCTCTTACAATACATATTATGTAAGCACTGCACATTCGAATGCTAAACAAAACTGGATTAGAGTATGTGACATAGTTTTGTACAAATAAGTCATGTTTTTTATTGTGACAAACAAAATTAAACAAAATAACTGATAAACTTCACAAAAATTGCTTCCTAGATCAAAATGTCATAATAAGAAACTCACTTATGGTATGTTTTTGTGTGTTAGGTTGATCCTGGGAAAGATACAACAGCCAACGGGACCAGTGACACCAGAACTGCAGACACAAGTACTGGTAAGTCCCAGGTCTTGCAAACCATACATTTTACAGTAGATCAACTTTCTAAAGCACCAGTACTGTGCAAAGGTATTTAAAAGTTTGCTGGCAGTGTTGCTAGATTTTCAAAGAGTAACAATTGACCAAACCTTTGAATTATTGCTCAAAATAAAACAAAAGCTATAGTAAAACGTTATGAAAGTATTAAATTACTTCACTGAATGCTTTTAGTGTATTTTCATTAATAAAGACTTTAGGACATGAAAATAAGGTAAAAGTCCATATTTCAGTCATTGGTGAGTATGTTTTTGTGGAGCAATTCTGAAATATAGGCCCAAAATCCCCCCGACTTGACTGTCAAAATTCACAAGTAACTTTACAAAATCAGAGGCCCAAAGTCATTGTAAAGAAGCAGACTTGGTAACTCTGTCTGTTGCTTTGAGATTCTGACTGATAATATAAATCACAAAGGTCGGTAAAGCTGGCAGGTCAAAATTTAGGGGCGTGTCCACAGTGACCTCCCCACAGAGACCATCTTTAAACAATCAGTAGTGAGACAGATTTGAAAGATCGTTAGAGAGAACCCCCCCAATCATGAGCTTAACCCTAATTATGAGCTCATGCTGTCGTCGAGAAGATTGGATTTCCTTTATGCAAAAGCAACATTTATAAAGACTTGTTTGTATCTCAGACTATCAAATTCAATAAGAGCTTGGACTGACTAAACTGCTATGAAACATCTTATAAGTCAAACTCATTTTGATGAAGGCCCACATTGGTGTCGGTGTCATCCTCGAAGGGCCAATTGTAACTGAGATTAAACTTAATAATGAAACACACAAAATGGAAGTGCTGCTGGGTCCAGGAGTACACAATAAATAAAAATCAGGTGCTCATCAAAGATCATAGAAGAGACAAAGAAAAATCAAAGCAAAACCTTTCTATATACTGTATAGACGTGAAATTATCATAGAATTATGTCCTGATGAAGGGTATAAAAGGCTTTTATTATCAGAGTGCCTCGATTTTTTACCCTTGTTTCACGTCTATGGTTTTGCTCTGGTTTTAAACTTACTCATCTTTGAAATACTACAAATAATAGCTGTATTTGATCTTTGTCTATTTATTAAAGTGACATTTACTGAATATACATCTGCAATAGTCTGAAAAATTGCTTACTCTTTAAGTTTCAGACAAATCATTTCATTAGGTTAAGACACCAGAATACTTCTGGCTTTAATCTAAATGGGCCTTGACTTTGACACGTGTTATCAGATATTCTCAAAATTAAAAAATATTTTGATGGGCAGGGTGGTGGAGGTTGTTAACAGGGTAGGCTGCTCTGCTTTTCTAATGATTTGGGAAACACTGTGCATTGTTTACTGTATACTGAACTTTTTATTTGTTTGGAGTGGTCAATTTTAGTGCAAACGAAGCAAATTAGCATGTTTCAAGTCAAAATAGTCAGAACCAGGAATCTAAAGTGGAAAGGAGGCTATTGTACATGTTTAAAGACACGGGGAGAACATGCAAATACACATACACTGCTCTTACTGTTTCTGATCACAATTTCACTCCCTCCTTTCACCTCTTACTCTAGGTATCCCATTAAACACTGTAATAATATCATATATAATATCATAATAACTATCCGAAAGTAAACATAGGATTGTATTATTACATTAACGTTGTTGTTGTGACTTGCAGACCCAGGCGTCGCCAACTACACGTCATGGAGAGACCACAAAAGCATGCCCCCCAGCACTTTGGAGCGAGGGAAAGCGTTCACTCAGTAGCACCGGGAGAAGGAGGGCGTCACAGTGAAGACTTTCCACTCTGCATGGGCCCGGCGGATGGACTGAACGATGGAAAAACAGAGGGAGACCAGGAGGAGAACTGGCTCTGGCTGCTGCACAAGGCTACGGACCAACCACACTGTCAACAACTCTCACTAACTACACTGAACCTGGCACAAAAAGACGGCTACTTTCTACTATTTATTGGACTTTTTGTCTAGTTTGTAAGGATGGGACATACGAGACGAAACAAGACACAAGATTGGGTCCATGAGAACAAGATAAGACAAGATTTTTAATAATTCTAACATTTAAAGCAGGACTAAGTAACATTATAAAGTATGCGCAGCCCTTGCAGTTTTTGAATCCCGACCCGACACCAGCTCTCCTGAGAAATCCCGCCTCGATTTTTTTTATATGGCAGAGTAAAATGTTCTTGGATGTGTTTTTGATGCCTTATTTTAACACTAAAGCTACACAAAATCAACAGAAAGAAAAAAAAATACACAACATAGAATGAGCACTAAAGTTGCTTGGTTCTGTAAATTGCAACACAGTTCACAATTCTGGTCTCCGTTTTTTCACTAATTCAATTTAATGTTTTGTAAAATAATTCTTAAAACTTACAGCTTTGTTCCTATGTTTTTCAACATGAAGTGTGTCTAACTTTTCAACCCCAAATTGTGATCTGCTGCAAACTCCTTTATGCTCATTTACAGCCTTTTAGTATTAACTATTGTTAATACCACCTGTCATAATTCCACTATTGAAAAATATTAAAGGAAAAAAATAAGTAAACAAATGACCCATGCCTCAAATCCTAACGTCTGTGTCTATAGCTTCAACTGCAAAACTGTAACATTTTCTTATCATTGCAACAAGACACAAGTTGTAGCCAGAGTAAATCCTCCTGAGAAGGGCTGCAACTAATAACTATTCTGGAAATCAATTAGTTGGAGGATTATTATTTTGATTAATTGGTAGTTTTTTAGAACGCCACTTGAATACGAGATTCTTTCGCACAATTTTCTTGTCATTGTTAATCAATCCGAGACGTTTTTCAGCTCAGAACATGTAGTTTGAAGCTTATATAGAGCAGTTGACTGATTTTTCACTTAAATTGCAATTCTTTCAATAATCAATTAGATAAGCAACAAACAACAAGGAGCTGTGAGTTAAAGCGCATATGACAAACTATAACAACATTTTTGACTTAGTTTTGTGTGATAGTCTTTGTGGTAATTATTTAATCATAGTTTTACAACAGTTAAGTTGAAATTTATGAAGAAATGGACAACTATAAGTAGAAAATTACAGAAAATAATTTAAGTTTAAGTCTAAGTCTAAGTCTACAATCATTTAACACAATTAAAGTGTTACAGGTTATAATAACTTGTCACATTGTCGCTCCTGTGTTATTTATGTTGATTTTGACGCAGGTTTACTATGTGGTTGCTAGGTAACACTTGTGGATTCCTCTCCACATATGTCATATTTACTGGACAAAAAACGATAATAAACTTCACCAAAACAATCAAATTGGGTAAAAACAAGCTAAATGTTTAGTGAAATCTTAATCATAATCATGTTAACTAAGCTTTACTAAAAATGTAGTCTCACCTGTCATTTAGGTGTTCTCAGGTGTTCCTCCAAGTAGTGCGTTAAAACTGCTTAACGCACAGCTCCAAGTGGCTTATATAACGACTACAAACTGAAACAGTTCACCTGTGAATCTTAAAATCTTGTTTACGGTCTAAACATTAAAAATATTTCTCAGTTTTAAGCAAATCTAGTTTTCTAACTTTTTCAACAGTAGTAGTAGAGAAAGTGGTTCTTACTACATTACAGGTTCATATTTCTGTGATGAGACTGCAGTTACTACGACAGCTAAAAGGGCCACAACAGTGTTTTATTTGCTCATTTGTTTGACTTTCTTCTTTACAAGTTGGTGAGGGCACTTTTTGTTTGTTTGACTAGCACTTATTGTTATTAATGTTTCCTTAGTTTTCGTGTTTAGTGCATCTGTATAGGAAAAAAATCAGCAACAGAAAGACGACTCCTGTTTGAGTCTCCGGTGTGTGAGGAGTGGCATCTGGCCCGACAGAAACCTGCTGGAGATCAATCAAACGTCGCCTTACGCTGAGGGTGGGGCCGTTCTTGTAATGCCAGTTCTCATACCGTGCATTTCGATCTAAATAAACTTGCCAAAACCCTGCCTTTCTTTGCCCATTGTCCATTATTTAGCTTCTGACTGATACATACCTGGAAGTCCAAGCCTCTGTTGACGCTCAGACGTAAAGTTATGAATATACACACTTGGAATACCTAGAAAACATTGGGAAATTAAAATGTTTACTTCTTTGAACCTAAAATACTTTATGATTGTGTAATTTAGATAAAGTGAATATGTAGCCCACAAGCTATAGGCTTTAAAGGTAAATCATCTAACTTTTTGGCCAAAAGATAACCTTAAATAAATGCATGTTTTTCTAGTTTAGATGTGTTTGTGACACTAAATAAATAATTAAAATGTACAATTTTACTCTGAGCGAACTTGCATGGCCATAAAATTAACTATTATTTGTTTATTTCCATGAAAAAGCAGCTGCTGTAGCTATATTTTCTCACATTATGGAGTAGTGTTGTTACGATACTAAAATTTCAAACTCAATTCGATACTTGAAAAAACTTACTTTACTTTACTTTTAAATTATTATTATTTTATTTATGTTTTTCTTTTTGATATTATTAAAACAATAGTATTTTAATATATTATTTGTTTATTATTAACTTGATTCATAAACCTTTACATTAAGAAGGAGCTTTGTTCTATTATCAGACACATTTGCTGTTTATGTAGTATATAAGTTATATATACACAGTATGATAGTTTCATCGTTTCCATCTCCAATGAGAGAAGGGGGCGGGGCTTAGCGTACGAGAAGAGGGGGAAGGGGCGGGGCTTAAAATATTAATGTTGTTCAATTGAGTATCGAGTATTGGTTTTAGTATCGATTAATATCAGGGAATTGATTTTTTGACAACCCTATTATGGAGTAAAACTTTATCCTCAATAAAAACGTTCTAAAGCAGTGGTTCCCAAAGTGGGGATAGGGACCCCTCAGGAGATCACGAAGCAAAATCTGGGGGTCGCGAGATAATTTCAAGATGTAATTTTACAATTATGACTTGGTTTTTAATCTGTTTTTATCAAGTTTAACTGGAAATTCGTCATATAAAGCATTAAGTCTACAAAAATAAATGCATGTTAGCCCAATTTGAATGGTTTTCCAACTTGAAATTTTTAAAGACATCTATTTTATTTTACTGTGGGTGTCGCGAGTTGGTTATATCAATATTTTGTGGGTCCCGGTCTGAAAAGTTTGGAAACCACTGTTCTAAAGAATGATTTTATATTTCTATTGAATTGTGAAGTTGACCTTTCACCTCCAGAAAGTTACACAGTGCACCTTTAACAAAAAAAAAGATAAACATTGTTAGATAACATTGCACTTGCCATGAAATACCAGATCTAAAATTTTGCACATTTTAAATCAGATGTTTATTAGTGACTAGATACATTTTTTGTATTAAAGCAAAATACTGCTTTTAAACAATATTAGTGTTAACTGTACTTCATCTGTGTTAAACATTATTAGACTGTTAGAATGTTGTGACGTTGTGTGAACACAATCTCTTGACCTTAGGGTTCACAGTCTTATGTAACGCTAAGCACATGGCTAATTAGCATAAATAATAAAGTCCATATAAGGAGACTGTACCATTTCCTGTTGCTGATGTCAATTTGTTCACAGTCTGGTGACCACAGACTTACAGGGCGTGGCTGATTATAAAATACAGTTTGCCAAAAAAGAGGCTTAAATTAAAATATTATTGTAATTTAGATGTTTTTATTGTGCTAAATAATTAATAAATTGTGTTTCTTTTTTCTCAGCGGGCTTGTACGGCCATAAAATAGACTGTTATGAAGTCTGGAGCTTTTTCCTGTCATATTTTTATAGAAAGCTTCTTCAATTGATTATGTTTTTTCACATTATGAGATAAAGCATAGGAGAATATATATATATGCTTTAACTCTCATTTCTCATTAGGTTTTCAACAATGTTTGACCTCCACAAAGTCAAACAGCGTCACTGTAAATGTAGTTATTTAGGGTGTAGCTAGTCATGGGTGATCAGATTTTTTAAATTAAAAACTGGGACACACCCGGACTGGGGTTGGAGGCAATAATAAAATAGAGAAAAGGTTAATTCATGGCACATTTCTTTCACAACTAACTCGTGAGTCAGTGTGAAATTTGAAACTTCTCCCAGTGTTTTTCCCTAAAGTTGACTAACAGCTGTACTCCCTTTGCTATCAGAGCTGTTAAAAACTGGGACAACTGTGACATGTCTTGTGTAGAACTGGGACAAATCAATGTTTTTGGATAAATTTGCTGCGACACAAGGCTCAAAACAGGGACTATACGAGGCATTTATAAGGACATCTCATCATTCTAAACTAGTAATATATGTCTCAAATTTAAAATATAATCCCTGGGTGAGCATAAAAAATGTATTTATGAAGCTAAAACTATGTAGCCTACCATTTATTCAAAAATACTTCAAGCCCATGAGCTCATGTTTTGTTATATTCTTAATAAATAATGACTTAGTTTGTTGTTATAGTCCCTGTGGTAAGTATTTATAATTCATTTTTACAATAAACTGGCATCTGGGTCTTTAATATTTAAACAAAGCTATAGAAACACTTTACCCACGACTCACACATTTTACTAAAAGTTTAAACAGGTATTTTTATTTGTCTAATCATAACTATTTCAACAATTTAATCTCTGGTTAACAATATGGTTGCTAGGTTCACGGTTGCTAGGTAACAGCTGTGAAGTTAAAGTAAAAACATCACCAAAATTGTGAGAAAACAAGAAAAATGTTTTGTAAAATCTTAATTATAATGATTTTCTGATGTTTTTCTCCACCACAGCTCAGTTTTCGACACAAAACATTTATAAAAGTGTGTAGTTTTTTAGTTTAATGCAGTTACAAGATGCAGTTTTGCCCCGGAGCTGTAGCTGACAGAAGCCAAGCGGTGTCTTTTGTTGTCACAGCTGATTCCTTACATACTTTGCAGCCTTTTATTTCACACTTTTGTCAACACGGCGATGAGGACACACCCAAGCCCAACACTGACAGGCCTGATAACCCCGGGGCTACTTCTCAACAGGTGCACAACAGGTCCTCACTGAAATTTAAACACCTTTTAACTGTTTTTGTTGTTGTAAGAATGGGGGAGGATAATGCAGTCCACAACCGGGCCTGAAGTCTCACATTTTCACAGCTTTTAGGACAAATAACAGATTAAACAGCATGTATGTTACTAGATCGACAAAAATCATGTCCCATCGACCGATTAATCGACTAAAAAGGACAAAGGCTCTGAAGCCAAAAGTAAAGTTGTCCAAAATATTGCAAATCAATTCTAAAGCTGGTGTCGAAATTTGATTCTCATTTGAACAAATACTGATAACATTAACAGGACAAACATTTGAACAAAATCTGATATTTTTTATGCAAAATAATCTTAAAACAATCTTGAGTTTCATCACAACTGGTTTGAAACTAAAATGTTTGATCATAACTTGGATTTTGTGTTGAAAATGTCAGTCCATTGAATAAAAATATGACTTTTTTGAAAGGGCTTTCTTATTCTCATTGTGGAATCAAGAATCAAGTTTATTCTTTTAGTATCAAAATCAAGTTGGAAATGTTAGTATTGTGACAAATCTGCAAGAAACTTTGCTCAAAAAGACTAATAATATTATGTAGTTCAGGCAAAAACTCTAGTTTTTACAGAAAATGAAGAGGAAACAGTGTGTTTATATAAAAAAGGCAGTTTAGGCCAATGATTATGTTACTGTTGAAGACAAATTCCCTATAATCTAAATAAAAGAATTATATGTTACTGTTGAATATAAATTCCTTATAATCTAAATAAAATAATTAGTCGACTAATAAAATTTTGGTCGACCAAGACCAAGACTCGACCAAGATTAATCGACTAAACAACTAAAGAACTACAGCCCTATATGTTACAAAAATGTGCATGCAAAAATGAGAATTTCTTGCAAAAATGATATCGGTTTAGCCTTCTGACCCTTGAATATAGCTGCCCTCAATCATAGCGGGACTAATCAGGACGTTTACATGGAGGGCGGGAAAACCAGATAACTAGCCTAGTCTAATTTAAACCGGTTTTCCAAAGCACATGTAAACCCGGACAGACCTATTGAGGAGCCGTAAACCGGTTTTCTGAAAACCAGTTGGCGCACGTGGTCCCGACTGATTGTAGTCTGATTTCAGACTCATGTAAACAGACAATCGGTCTGCAGCTGGACAAATGCAACTGTGCATGCTCACAACCCCTGCCTTCTGCACATTCCAGCAATAAAGTTAATATTTTTACAACAAAAAAGCTCCTGCACAAAGTGGCTCACATACTAGTCACATACTAACACGGTCCTAGTCCTACATGTTTAACACTGTTTTAAATATTTAAAATCGTTCTACATGTTCCAGAAAGATGAGTGTGTAATTTTACAAACACTTAAATAACACAGTCTGAATCATGCAGTAGTGAAACTGACACAGCAGGACCAGTCTCTCCAGGTTAATCAGTTTACTCTCTTGCATGTAAACAGGAGCAGAACTTGTTCAACCGGTTTGAGGGGAAAACCAAATAGAGTCCAGCTTTCGAGCCAAGTCTGATTTCCCTGATCATGTAAACGCACCGATAGAGAAAAATATCAGTATTTGAGATGACTGAAACAAACAAAAACATTCTCAAATGCTTGTAACTAAAATTGTGTATTTAAGACTTCTCTAAACCATCCATGCCCCTACGTCATCGTTTCAATGTTTCTAATAAAAATTGCAACGGTATACATAATATTTTGTGTTCTAAATCCAGTCTCTGCTTGAATCCGAGTCCGTTGCAGCAGCTGCCGTCGGGCCAAAGTACTTAATGAGTGGATTGGTGAAGCCGGGGGAACAGGTCTGGGAACAGAACAGCAGGATTGGGTTACTCTCTCTGCCTCTAAAATCCCTGCTGACTGGATGTCTGGTGGGACAGGGCGCAGACAGGCCGCACTAATCCGCCCAATGCGACACACAGCCTGGTCCCCATTCAACCCGACCAGGGCAATTTGTCATGTGATTACAGCGGACTGTTTAATGTGCTGCAATGTGAGCAAACACAAGCTACAGCTGCAGAGTTGAAGAAACGGTTGGATTAACTGTGAGCTTCATCACCATTTTATTTTTTGTAAGTCATATTATTGTCACAAATGCACTATTTTCTACTAAAAAGAATTATAATTACACTACAGGCAAAACACATACATTTTCCTTCACAGGATCAACAATATCACCCCCCTAAAGTAGCTCAAAATTTTACAGTTTTGGACATTTTTACATAAAGATTTGTTAGATATCAAATTTTAACCCTGACATATTAATGTTTTAAGTAAAAAAATGTGTTTAAATTGAATTTTTAAGCTAATTTTCAGTCAAATCAGTTTTACTCAAAAACTAATTGAGATATGTAAAATCACTTCTGTAAAAATGTTTGTATCTAATATGTCAACTAGTGATGCGGTGTTTCAGCTTTTTGTGTTCCGATACCAATTACGATACTTTGGCTAATCTGCCGATACCCGATATTCACCAATACTAGTGTAAGGACTGAAATACCTTGTTTTTCTTATCAAAACGTAAGACATTTGGTCATATAGTGCTATGTAGATATTATTTATAGTGCAAGTCACAACTAAACATCTTAATGTGAATAAAATGTTAAACATTATGAGATGTTCTGGACCAACATCAGCCAGGAAATTAGTCTCATTATGTCCAATATAAGGCACAACAATGGTATCGACTGAACCGATATCATGGAGCCGATACCCGATCCAGCAAAATTTTGTAGATTTACACTGATATCCGATCCCAGGATCAATGCATCCCTCATGTCAACCAAATTAATCAATAAGTTCTGGTTTCACATTGATAACTATAAATGTATTTTTACCTATTCACGTGTAATGTATTAAGGTCTCACCTTAATACCTTAATACATTTAAGATGAGACCTTGCAGGTATAACAGACATTTGTTGTAAATAAGATGTTTTCCCAAATTGTAACTTTATATATATTTTAAGTCTATTTTAAAATTATCTTGTTCGATTGCATGTTTCCTATTTTCCCTGCTGTTCTTAAATGTGCGTTGCATCACTGGAATTTCCCCATTGTGGAACAAATAAAGGATCTTATATCTTATCTTCTCTTACATGGGCATCAAAAATCATAAAATTGAATCATCAAATAAACATAGATCAGATTTGAGCATTGTATTTAGAAGAAAATGACTTTAATACTTCTGCTTTAAAGTAGCTTTTTTAACAAAAAAGACATGCTTTTGTAAGTTTGGATGTTTTGTTGATGTTTTAGATGTTCTGAGTGTGCTTTGAGTGAGCTTGTGTAGTTGTAAAACGTAGCCTTCTGCTTTCCATCCATATAAATGTTTTTATTTGTATTTATTTATTCTTTGTATTAACATAAAAAAATGCTGAAGAGTTTTAACTTTCTATTTCAATAGAAGTTGTGCATGTGATGTTCTAAATGCAGGAAGTTCAGTGGTGTCACTGTATTTTTGTCCGTGCCACATTTTTATCATTCTCATTTTTTTTGCAGTTTTCTTTGACCAGAAATCAGAATTCTCACATCAGAGGTTTATGTGACATTTAAAAATCTGAGAACTCTAGATCGAATCATTGTTAAATTTTTGTTGTGCATCAACATAATTAATGTCAATGAAACAGTTTACTTACCTTGCCTGTATTTTAATCTTTCTGGAAGGTGAGAACGAGCTGCAGGTTTCCAGCCACACTTTCTTCAGCCTGCCCCAGGACAGCTGTGCCTGCCAGTGTGTCTCTGAAGAAGAATATAAACACATTATTAATTTATTAACGTCATTAACCTTATGTGTGAAAATGCATTTGTTTATTGTTATTATTACAACTATATATTAAACTTAACTAATATGTTTGTGACTGAACCTGTGGCAAAATTAAAGACACGTACTTGTTTTTATCTTTATGTTATAATGACATAACCAGTGTCTCTGCTCTCTCACTTTCCCCTGGTACGGCTTTATGTTATAGAGCTGTTGCTAGGAGACGGTCCTCTGAGCATTCTCTCCACCAAAACAAGCGTCTATATATATGGATTAGAGAGGAAGGTGGTGCTTGAAGCTTGTTTACCTGTCACAACTTTAAATATAGCTGTGATTCTGAACTGTGCACAGATTCATACACTTAATGATTAAACGATAAAGAATCTTATGAGCAGAAATCAGTTAGAAGCATGATGTTGCCCCTTGTGTTTAGTTTTTTTTTTCCTACTTCCCTGTCAGTGGCTAAATCCAGCTGCCAAAGCCTGTCTTGTTGCCAGGTTTTAAAGCGAACCCTGGATATAATCACGTTTATCCTAAAACACTTATAATATCATCACTTATAAATACAGGACAAATACCTTGGAAATATTTGTAGTTTTATTAAAATAGTATTATGAAGAAATGACATGGAGGCTGCCATTTTGCTGCGGTTATGGTAACAGGCAGTAGCAGGTAACTAAGCAACATGAATTCCTGGGTTAAACCTTGTCAGTTTGAGCCGGAGCAAAGCCAAATACAGAACGATTATGTGGAATCTAGTAAAACTGAAGATAATCAAGAGGAAGAGGCAAGAACTGGACACTGTCAGTGGTGTTTTTGTGGCAACTGTTCACAGATGAAATTGTAGGAGTAACCATGGAAACACTATTTTATGTCATCAACCAAAATGGCGGCTCCCAGTGGCTTGAAAACAACATAAACAATGACAATTTTATAAAAAATAGTAAGCAGTTATATATTTGTTTGTAATTTATTTTAATAAGCATGACCAGTACTAGTGTTTTAGCCATATTTGTCTTTATATCCAGGGTTCCCTTTAAGAGAGAAACAAAAGTGATCAAGCCTTTGAAAACAAAAAAATCCCAAAACAATCAACCTCAGCACTTCAATAAAAGTTTGAAAAATAATGATCGATTAATTTGAAGTTGTGTGTTGCCACTAAACAAGTATTAATGATTTTGGCTTATTGTAATAATTTTTTTTTAACAATAACAACAACTTTTTAGCACAAAAATATGCTCAACCGTGTGAAATTACAATAGCATTTAGATAAAAAGCAGATTGTCACAGAGATGAGTTCACAAATCGATTTTTTATCACGATACTGCCCAGCCCCAGACAACACAATAATAGTGCAACACAATTACAAACTGTATGTTTGTTTTGTCTTGATCATTTATATTGATGAGTGTAACTGCATTTTGAAGCTATCTTATGAACAGTTGCGAACTCTTATTTTTGATCAATACAGTGGCCAGTTTTTAGGCGGTCCACAAACGAATAGGAATGAACATCTTAGTGTTATATAAGGCAGCGTTTTGCCTTGCCTTTGTTCTATCACAAGCTTCTCTCTATTCATTTTGATAATATGTTTAATATGTGAAAGTGCAATGTTACTGTTGTTGTAATGTGTTTTTCTTTTTTGGTCCAAAAACAAGTAGCAATACGAGTGTTTTTATAGGAAATGTAAATTATTGTGTTACATAAATTGGCTCACATTTGTAAATTGTAATATTTGCAGTTTAACTTGACCCCAGGAAAAGTAGCTGACGCAGTACGCAGTCGATGCTAATGGGGATCTAATAAGCAAAAAAATATTAACCCATTTTGACCAAATTTTGTTCCAAAATAGCTTAATTTGGCCATATTTTAATAGGTGCTGTTCCACGGAAAAGTTTTAAGCATAAAAGTGTGCTATGGCTCAAAAAAGGTTGGGAAACACTGACATAAGGATCAAGTAGTCAAGTAATGGGGAAAAAAATCAATTAATCAAAATGTATGAGGATTGCACATCTTCATACACTTAAATCAAAAACTTCAGGACAGAGATACTCACAGTTTTTTATTTGGCTCCATCAAAAACAAGTAAACGCTAACACGTTTCGGCATGAAGTATTCCTCAGAGAGCTTACACTTCTTGTTTGTGAGTAGATTTTAATAGTAGTCTACCTGTTTTTGATGTAGCCAAATAAAAAACTATGTGAGTATTTCTGTCCTGAAGTTTTAATTTAAGTGTATGAGGATGTGCAACCTTATACATTTTGATTACTAAGGATTAAGTAGTCTGTAGTGTATCACAAATAAAACTGTGGGAAAGCAGTTTACTATACTGTATATATAAGCATGTTGGCACAATTTGTTAACATAAAGTTGATATATATCCAACAATGAAGGTTTATTTCGCGTTCAGAGGCAGTTGTCATCTCAATTTGCAACTAGATTTACTGGATATTGTTCTATGCAAACCAAAAACCTAATCTTTATCTGATTACTAGAGTAAGAAGATTATTCAAATGTAATACAAAGCGATACATTTTCACACCTGAGCAGTTATTGACAGTGAAAATTTGGCAAAAATGCAAACTAAGGTGTCCAAGACGAATTAAAAAAAAGAGATTCAGATTAAGATTTATTGTATTTTTTCTACTGAGCAAAAAGCAAATCTAATTGTCTGCTTATCTGATTTTTCTGTTATCTGATTTTACTGATTATATAAATGCACTATCTTTTACTAGAGATTGCATGCATCGTGTAACAATTTGCACATTCACTTGTATCTACATCGCGTTAATGTATAGATTTATGTATTTGTATGTACACAAAACGGTAATAAACTACAGTGGCTTGAGCGTTTTTGTCGTCTGCAAAAAAGTGATTCAGATGGATGTGTTGTTGTTGCAAGTCTCTCATCACATGTTGGGCTTTTGCAATGACATCACCCTTGCACAGTGATATAAATAGCCATGATGAATCTAACATTTTACACCAGCGCAATTTATACAAGTTTATTGCACCCTCTGCTTGGTAAAATACTGCAGAAGTCAGTGCATTTACAAATAGAAGTTATGTAATAGATGAAAATGCATGTTTTATGTTGTTGAATTCAATGACATAAACAGTGATGCGTTCAGGGTGCGTGGAGATTAAGACTAGACAGACAGAAAGACAGACAGACAGGAAGAGAGAAAAAAAAAAGAAGAGGAGGATGCTACTGCCTCCTCTTATGTGCTGCTGGCGGTGGTAACCCTTCACCTACATCATCGTTTCGCGTTTTCCTATCTGCCCGTGCCCAGCTGTCATCCCCCGGCCGGCATTGGTCCGCCAGGCGCGCACACGTAGCCTGCGCCAGTCCGACCAACCCCCTTCTCTCCCCGGTGTAGACAGACAGACAGCGAGCCGGCGGCGAGGAGGTGGAGGTGGCGGAGGAGGCAAGAGGCAAGCTTCGGGGAGCACCGGCACCGACCAAAACAGGACCGCTGGATCTGTAAGTGCAAAGAAATGCGTTAAATTGCCGTGCGTAAAAGGCGTAAAGCGCAAAAGCGAAGTTGTTGTTGTCGTTTTGCCTCGATGGAGGTGGTGGTGGGAGGGGGAGCTGTTTCACTTCTTCGGCTCAAATCTGCGTTGCCGGGTGAAGGAGTCAGTTTACAACACGATAAACTGGTTGTATTTTGCAGATAGACTTAACATTTGTCGGTACGTTATTGAAAAATTGAGATACAACGTGTCACCGGCTTTGCGCAGTTCGTAAACACACTATTTGGAAGCTTAATGCGCATTATCTAGTCGTGCTATTTTTATCCATATTGCTGTATGTTGTTTGAAAACATGTAAATATATGTATGCATGCTAAATTAGTCTTAATTTTACAGCTAGCATCGCATTTAGTGGCAATTTTGATTCATTGGTGCATTTCGACGACCGTTACTGCTTATTTCGACAGTGTTTCTTTTCAAAAACAGACGGAATTTCACTTTTATCGTTACAAAGCGTGTCTGCTGTGTTGTTATAGTTGTTTTATTTGTTACCCTTCTGCTTTTGTGCTGTAAATGGCTCAGTACGTTCTTGTTTCGGCCGCCCTGTTCAGTCCCTCCAGGGTTGCCAGATTTTCAGAGAGCAACAAGCGACCTGGCCTTTGAAAAAAAGCCCAAAACAAGCGACTTCAGGCACTCAATAAAAAGTAGTTAAAATAAGCAATTAATCAACATTATCTGTCACAGCAAAACGTTGGCAATGATTTTTTGCATATTTTAATAGTTTTTGATCATTAATAAAGATTTTAAAACATGAAAATATAAAAACTTCATAATTTTTATCAATAGTGGCTAATTTTCGTGATATTAAACCTGAAAAAACGTAAAAATCACCTTGTTTATGACGTCAAAGGGTGGCAAAGGAGGAAGCCCAAAAAACCGCAACCCGCGACCGTCAAAATTCATAAGCGACTTTCCAAAAAAAGAAGCCCAAAGTCGCTTTAAAGAAGCGGACTTGGCAACTCTGAGTCCCTCCCGGTGAAACTCGTGTCCGAACACGTTGCAGCGCGGAGGTGTGTTCAGTGAAATCCGAAAGCAGCCAATCACAGGCCACGCTCCTCCCACGCGCAGCCGCTTGTTTACTACGGATCCGCGGCGCTGATTGGACGAGAGCTGTGGGCAAATCGGGCTTTGAGATGCGCTCAGGCGCAAGGAAAATAAGACAACTAAAGACTGGCCCCATTTCTATTCATTTATTTGATGCAGAAAAAAAAGAAAGATATTGCAGTAACGCTGTAAGAGCTAAACCTAGCTTAACCATATTTGTACATAAAAATATGACTTGAATACAAATGTGATTGAATATTTTATGTATTTAGCACATTATTCACATGTAGAACGTCAGTTGGCTTGTTTATTTTTCAAAATGCTAACATGCATGTTCATTTCCAGTTTAATTCAACCGGAGAAAACCTTTGTAAGTAAAAATGTTGTCATTTTTTTTTGTAATTTTAGTATTTTTGGTTACAGAAATGACAATATTTGCCTGTCTTTATTGTTGGTATGGATCAAAGGGGTTGAAAACTGGGACAAATCAATGGTTTTGGAAACACTGCTTAACATAGGGACGTCTTGTTTTCTTATATTTTACTAGTTGTCTATCACTCTGTATCATTCCAAAAAAATCATAGTTTGTGAATTTTGCAGCTGCAAATATACTTATGAAAACATGCGTGTTAATTGCTATGGCTGCATCCTAATTTGTCATCATTATGAAACGCATAAATTTACATTACGTGTTGGTATTTTTAGCATTAAAAATATTTACCTAATTTTTATTATTAAGAAAAGTAAATGCATAACATTTTTTTATTAAAAGTATATAATAGTTACATTTCATATTGTTTTGCTTTGTTTCATTTAAAGTGTATTAGTGTAAAACTAACCCTATATTTATGTATAATAGTAAACAAGTAACTGTTCGTGGGTTTCAGAGAGAAGAAAAACTCGCTTTATTGCCAGAGAGCTACTGGCAATTAAAATATATTTATAAATAATGATCAATAAATTGTGCAAATGTTCTCAAATATCACTTATAAACAAAAAGCTGAAACTCAAGTATACCAATCTTATGTTTTCATTCGATCCCATACACAACATATGATCTATTTCTAGCCGCAGCAGCGTGAGAACTCTTTTTTCCCAGTGTCCCTTGAATGCGGCGTTACCCCATTTTACCCCTGTAGCTGCAGGCCTCACAGTGAAGTCACCAAAACCAAAGATTATGTCTGAGGAGCACATTATCACCAACGTCCTAAACGGCAGATCTGTCCACATCCTGGTCCTCGGAGATAATCGAACAAACCCACGATTCACTGGTGATGACAAAATGTTTCTATTTGCATGTTGCATTTCAGTTCTACAGTTGTATATTTGCCAAACTATGAGGCTTGGCTGCATTTTTGACATATTTTGGCATGGCTGTATGGTAAAATGCATTAATAAGTGTATTTCTACTTCACTCAAACATTAGACTTGTATTTAGAGGCTGGGCAGTGACTTTGTTCACAAATCCATCAACCGATTTCAGATTTTGTTTGTTTTGAGTTAGTACACCGTGTAACTTTTTAACCAAAAAATAAACTTAAATAAAAACACGTTTTTCCCAGCTTAAATCTCATTGTGCACTATATAGATATAAAAATGTGTGACTTTTTTTTTAGAATGCTTGCAAAGTCACAAAAATAGCTGTTTTTTGGCCGAGACAGGGTCTGCTCTTGTTTGTTTCAATGGAAAACGTGTTCATTCAGTTCTATATTTGTACATTTTGACATAAAACATATCTTTCATCAAAAAGAATGTTCCTAAGAATGATTTTATCTTTCAGTTTTGATTGATTTGTGTAGTTGACTCTTCATCTTCAGAATGTTACACGAGACCATAGTGTAGCATTCTGAACCATGGTTTCCTGATGACAAACTGTACAGACTTTTACTCAACACAATTTAACACAAATAGTGAACTTTCTTTGTCTGAACTCAGCATCAAAACAGATGCTTTTACTGACAGAGAACTGACCGTAGAACCCAAGCATATTTTTATCATTTAGAAATAACTAGAATGGTATCAATAACTACCCAAAGAAAACATGATAGCTACTTAGTAAGTATTAATGTGGTGATGGATAGCATTTATGCATAAAAGTAACTGTATTATTGTTATTAGCTTAACTTTACAAATATGGCTGGAGCAGTATATCGTTTTGCAATTATCATAATACTGTAATCGAATCGCAGTGGGAATCATGTATAACATCAAAAGGCTTCCATTACATCTTGTATTAAGCCAAAAAGTAAATAATATATGGACTTTTAGGTAGTTTTAGCAGAGCTTAATTTGAAAATTGGTAGTTACAGGGAGACTTTTGGACTTGTATCATGAGTTGGGCTAATAGGACAAAGAAGATAAATCATATTATAATTTCTCAGTTAGAGTTGGTTTCAGAGTTCCTTGTTTCTGGATTCATCAAAATATTTTCTAGATCCAGCAATAGTTTGAATTTGTAATACACATTGTATCATGTTCTCTGCAGTGCATCCAGAAAGTATTTATAGAACCACTTCCTCTTCGTTTTGTAATTGAAGCAAACTTTTTCACGTTGTCGTTATGTGTTTTGTTTGTAGAATATTGAGTCAAATAAAACAATGATTCTTAACCACAGAGCAGGCTTAATGTTGGGCCTCGAGCACCTTCTTGAGGGTTGCACAGTTGGTAAAATACAAAACATTAAATATGAGATTTGGTCCCAGGTTGGCCTGATGTATCAGCTGGTTTAATTTCAGTCCGTGGAAACTGCATTGGAGCTTGTTCAATGGTAGGTGGGTCTTTTTCGCATTAACCCATCACTGTCGTTTTTTTGTCATTTGGACGTTACGTACTGTGACCAACACATTCATTGTAGTCCAGGAAGTACAGCACAAACACGGACAGTAGTGATTGCCATTTCCACGGACTGAAATGAAACCGGCTGATACATCAGGCTAGAGCGGCTTCATCATTTCAAGCTCGTCTTTCAAGCTCGATTCAAGCAGCAACAAACACTGAAATTCATGAAGTAATTGCTGGAGTGAAATGAATTGGAACGGATGCACTAGGGGGCGCTAATTTGCACATGAATGTTCGGGCCTCGAGGTCAAAAAAGTTAAGAACCCCTAAAAATAAAGAATGCAATTGATTTAACGTAGCAATGTGAATACGTTCTGGATGCACTGTATTATACTGAAACATGACAAGAATATCTTATCCCAGAGCTGGATATTTTCTGTAATAAACCTAAATTAAATTAAATGACCGTTCTTGAGCCATTTTAGAATGACCTTGAGTGTATCAGAACTAGTGGAAGTTATAACAACACACAAAATGAATCCTGATCTCTGTTAAAAACTGATTTATTCTGCTGCCATTTTGTTTATTCTGTGTATCGTTTGTGTGCTTGTCTTTTACAGGGAGCAGCGTTGAGTCCTTTTACTGTGTGCAGTGGCACCATGGCAGCTATGGGACCCGAGGAGAGAGCACCTCACTCTATGGGACAGCCCACCACCACCACCACAGCTCCCAACATGCAGGTCACTACAGACTCTTTATTTAGCCATACCATTCGAATAACCTAGAAAGACTGCAGTTATTTCCTCTGCAAACAGCAACACATCCTGTCTTATTCATTTGTAAAAACCTGCTACTAACGAGTCAGATATATGCAAACAGTTCTTGTAAAAGTTTAGCAATTCATCTTTCCGTCTTTTCTCAGAAATGTTGATGCCCCTGGTTTTTAAGCATAAAGCAAAACACAAATCACAATCGTCATAAGATAAGAATTGTTTTAGAAAAAGTAAGATTGGACAAAAGCAAGGCAAGTTTATTCATAGCATGATTCATTCACAATTTATTCTAGATTTAGCCTCATAAAACTGAAACGTTGATTCCCTATCTCCGGGGTGTCGAATTTATTTAGATCAAGAGCCAAACTGGCATCAGGATTGTTAATCGAAGGCCCAGTTTGTAACTATAAAACTCCAAAATATATTTGTTTTTCTATATTTATTGAAGTACAAATACTGCATATGCATTTATATAAGTCTAAAAAATGAATTACTCTTTAAGTTTCAGAGAGATCTTTTCATAAAGTTAAGACACCCACATTACTCCTGATGCCAGTATAAGATTACAATATACTAACAAGACCTTGTGGGCCGCATAAAATTATGTGGCGGACCAAATTTGGCTCCTGGGCCTTGAGTTTGACACATGTGCCCTATATCAATAATACATTTATATGATTTATTTAGTAAGTTCTGACTAGGGATATCAAAATATAACATTTTTGTGTGTTATTTTGAAATCTGTTTTGTTAAGATTAGGTTGACATAAATTATGTTTTTAAAATTTCAATTTCTAATAGATTGAAGTATAAGGTCTAATATTGCTTTGTGACTTGGATAATCACAATTACCAAATAACTCATAATTTTGACATCCCTCATGACTCCACCAGCAGGATTGGGAAATTGTATACAACTTTGATGCTATGTATTTGTTCTTTTATCTTACTGATCAGTTAAAACTGTCATGCTATCACAATATTCCTCTTTTCTTTCTCCAGGCATGTGCACAAACCGAAAAGATCATCTCTGAAGGGAGCCTGAACAAAACTTCAAACTGGACCAGCCTGCCTCTGGGACCCTCTGTGCAGCTCAACAACGCAGACACGTCCTGCAGGTGAGGCCGTCTGAACAAAAGACACAGTATTTAAGCGGTTAAAATCAGAGTTAAGTACATGAGTGTTGTTTTTGTGTGTGTTCAGCTTCCGCAGCCCGGAGTCGGTGGAGATGGACGAGATCATGGCTGCGATGGTCCTGACCAGTCTGTCCTGTAGTCCAGTGGTGCAAAGTCCCCCCAGACCGATCCAGGACCAGGTCTGAACCGCCTCACACCAAACAACCAAAGTTTAAAATGTAGACACACGATAAAAAAGTAATCTGCATTTACTTATGACCTCAATACCTCAAGTCATGTTCATGTCATAAATTTAAAGCAGACCTGGCTGTATGAAAATAGCTCATCAAATGTGAAGTGTGATCGTGTTAAATTGTGAGGAAATGGTTCGTCCTCACTTTGGCAGAAGTGTGATCACCTGCTGTCGGCTGCAGTTTTGGGACAAGCCTGCACTCTTAGCCTAAACAACCTGCAATTGATTTGAAGGTTGAGTCTCGCTAATGCTACATTTATCTTTGAATGTAGCTTAACTAATTTATAAGACATGTAGTCCCCGGGGTAGGGCCATTTATTTGCGAAAAAAAAGCACAGCTCTTAAGTACTTTTTTGGTAGAGGACACCCTATGGCATGTAGAAACAGTGGTCTTAAGTTCCTGCGGGGGGCACCTGGCTTTTAGGCTCAAAAATCTACAATTGGAGGGGCGCTATTTATGAAAATGTGACAAATCACATTTTTGGGCGTGGTGAGGTCAATTTTAGGACTCCAATTGTAGATTTAGTAGATGTAGTGCTTTTTTTTCGCAAATAAACGGCCCTACCCCGTGGTCTAATGCTTTGAAATGTGCAGAGAAATGAGGCATGAATACTACAAACATTAAAAATGAGAAAAATGTAGTAGAGGAAAACTTTGTCTTTCTGTGTCATTGTGTAAAACACTTCACACTTTACACGTCTGACTGTATTTGTTGAAAAGTTCAATGACACATTACGTCTGTGTTGTCCTTCCTCTAGTGCGTCCTCCTCGTCCGTGGACATGGAGTGTGGCGGGGGCGAGCTGTCGGACAGCGGCAGCAGCGGATACTGGAGCTGGGACCATGGCAACGTAAGCCCCGCCCCCTCGCCGTCCGTCACCGAGGCCGACAGCAGTCCTGACGAGGGGCTACCCATGGAGCTGGAGCAGGGGGACGAGCTTAACGCCAAAAGACCAAAAGTACGTACTGTCCAACACACACTCGGATTCTGTTTGTACAAGGGGTTTGCCGCAAGATATGTTTTAGGCCAGAGGTGTTTATTTCATACTTCATATAAATACATTATACAGTATATCTATTAAATTTGTAAAGACTTATTTTACCTAATCCAAAAGAGATTTTAAAATTTCAGCGGATTAATTAAGTATATCTACAGACATTTTATTCTCAACTAACACACTAAGAGCCTCATTTATCATTCCTGGTGCTCAATTGCTAGATTTATTTTGGAAAATGTTATCAGGTTCATACAGTCATGGAAAACCTGGAAAAGTCATGGAAATTTCTATTACAATTTCCAGGTCCTGTAAATGTTTTGGAATTGTACTTGTTTTGGAAAATTAGAAAAATGTTGGATTTAAAAATAGCTTGGATATAATGTGCTTTGGCACAGTCCTGCTCATGTTGAGCTCAGATAGAGAAAAATCGTGTTTTTAAAAATGTGCCTACAAATTAGAAAATATCATGCACTGGAGTTACTTTAAATTGAAAAATTTTGTCGCTTAGTTCGAAACTGTAATAAAATTCACTATTTTTAAAGTATATTAGAGATGAATTATTAAAAATGCAACATTTTCCTTTTTTATGTCTAGAAATTCCCTTTGTGTTTTGGTCAGTCAGTGAACAAGAATTGATTGAAAAGTATGTTAAACGAGGTCATGGAAATGAAAAAGTTGTGGGAAATCTTATACTGATGTGCACCAACTGATATTTAGGATTTTTTTTGTCTTGGTGTGAGTCATAAAGGCCCTTTTTATTCAGATTTTTTGCTGCTGTTTTTAGCATTTTGAGCTTATTTGGACATGAGTGAAGCCCTAAATGTACTAAGCTTACAGCAGATGTTATGTGGTGTGTCATTTTTATGTATTGACTGTTTTATTTTTATTTATAAAACCTCATAGTTGATGTACAGTGCATATAAAAAGTATTCAATTAATAAATTAGTTCACAAACAAAACGAAAGCTGAATAATCTTAACTGGACAGAAGTTTAAAGATGGAATGCATGCATGCCTAGTTGGTGATTATTTCTAGCTCTAGTTCTGTGAAAAGTTTTTAAATACACTTAATTAACCTTTGAAATGAAAAGCCATGACTCAGTTTGTTTGTACTTCACTGATGTGTTTTTCTTTCGTTCTCTCTCAGAGCTCGTTCAAAGGCGTTTACAAGTGTCTGTGGCCCAACTGTGGCAAGGTGCTCACTTCCTCTGTGGGGATCAAGAGACACATCCGGGTGCTTCATTTGGGGTGAGCAAAAGTTTCATCACAACATGCCACATCAGCACAGCGCAGTCAAGTCAGATCAGATTATTTTCAGCACATTTTTTTGTTTCACGGTTCGTCTTGAGAAACTTTGGAGATTTAGACTTGCTGTGTTGTTATTTGATAGAGTCATGCAGAGTTTTTGAAGCTATAAGTATATTGATAATTTAGGCCAGACCAGTGGTTGTTTATTTGTCATACCATACGTGTTTCGACTGCTTGTCTGCGGTTATCTTCAGAAGAGATGAAACAAGCAAAGGTATGACAAATAATTAGTTCAGTTTTTAGTTTAGTTTAGTTTATTTTGAGCAAATTATTATACATTTACAATGAGCAAACATATGTCAACAAACAACATTTTCTTTGCTCAAAAAGGAGTGGGCTGAAGTATGATTATCTCATTCTTTAAGTTGCTCCTGTAACTGTAAACTAATTTTTAGTGGTGTCAAATTAGTGCATTAATTGTGATTAATTAACTACAAACATATTAATCGAGTTATTTTTTTTAATATAATTAATCTGTTTTGAAATCTTTAACTTCATTGTTTCCATCTGTGAGTTCCAAAGTGGACATAAGGGTTGTTCAACTTGACAACTTAGCAACAAAAAACTTCCTAAAGTCTTCATTTTTTTGCAATATATTAATATTTTCCATCTGCAACAATAATGTAATTAATTAAACTGGATAAAAACAAAACAAAAACACACAAGTTGAGTGATCATAATTAATTAATCTCTTCAACTTTTTAATTGCTTGACAGCACTACTAATTTACTCCCAAAAACCTTTTCACTTACTTTTCACCTTTCTGACTTTAAAATTAATTCTTCCTCTTAAATTATGCTCTCCACCCCCTATCATAAAATTTTAGTAACTTAGAATTTGCAAAAGTACCTTTGTGTGTTCCCTATAACCTACTCTATGGATTAAAGCTGGGATCATTTAAAGTACAGTACATATAACTGGTTGTTTTTCTTATAGTGGCCTAGTTTGGTGGTTTAGTCTCTGTGGTAAATGTTTATTGTGGTTTTACATTAGACAAGTTGCAGTTTGTAAAGAAAAATTAACAAATAAAGGTTAAAAATGACAGGAAACAGAGCTGAGTTTTAAAACAGAATCAACCTATGTCATCAAAGTGACATTTTATCAAAAATAATAATTTAATCTATTTTTTTTATTGTTGGTTATTAGTTGCTAAGTAACAGTTTTGCCTCAACCTAGTCATATTTGGTGCTCACGTTCAATCAGGAAGTAACATTAGGTACTTATTATTAGGTTAGTGCTAGATAGTCGGGTCCGGAGGGCTGTAAGTGAGCTGGTTGCCATGGTAGTGATTTTTTACGTGTTACTAAACTGGCCTAAACTGTTATATTTTTTGTCTAAATCTTTAACCAAACACTAACTTTTCTCCAAAATTTAGCCATTCCAACTTCCAACAGCTTAATCATCGTCCCTCCGGATTCGACATTCTAGCATTAACATTCTTAAAATAGCCAAACTAAGGCAAACAGGCAAAGTATTCGTTAAAATCTTTCGTTTATTCAAGATTTTCGGCAAAGTTTAAAAAGTCTTTTTTAGAAAAGTCTGAATTTAATGTTCTTTAAAAGTCTTACATTTCCCATTGTAGGTCTTAAAAATGTTTGCTCAGGTCTTTAATGTTTTAATGAAGCAAAATTATTTCACATTGCTGCAGCTTCTCAACAATTGTCAACAATATTCTCAATAATCTAACACAATTGGTGTGTTTCTTCTACTGGTATTTGGTTGACAGAACAGATGGAATGTTCGGTTGCTGTAAATTTATTAGATTTTTCATAATTGGAGCCAAAATATAAAATTCTGCATTATGAAATACAGATCATGACTCGCAAATAGGTCTTAATTTGTATGTTTTGTGGTCAAAAAGGTCTTAAATTTCTGCAGAAGCTCTGATTATTGAAAAGCATGTGCACTCTAAAACACTATGTACACTTAGATCTTTAGCTGTGCAGACTAGAGATTTTGAAAAGCATCATTAAAGATTGAGAGCCGATTAAACTTTCAGGAAGCTGCGTCTGGTGGGTGGAAGTGGTGAAATATTTGGCCTAGCTCTCTAAGTTCCCCGGCCTGTCCTGTGTTTGTCCTGCAGCGGCTCAGAGCAGTCTCACAGAGAGGAGGACTTCTACTACACCAAGATCTCCTGTGAGGCCGTGGACACCTCCGTCTCTCTGGCGCCGCCCCAGCAGCAGCAGCAGCAGCAACAGCAGGTGGGGGGCAGGTAGCGCTCCAAGGTTGGGCCCCCTCCTGCGGTTCTTCCGGAGGCTCTGGACTTCAGATCCCTCCAGCGCACAGACCCAGGTCCAACTCCAGCTCCGGGCCGGGGCAGAGTAAACCCAGCGCTCTCAGCCAGTCGGCCCCCAGCAGCTTCTGGCAGATCCACTCTGAACATCTCTACCAGGTTGGGACTACTTTACTTTGCAGAGTGTTTTCTCTTGGAACTAGAGTCTTTCTTGATGTTTTGTTACTGACTTTTGTTACGCACATGAAGTGTGCAGAGGATCAAGTGCAGTTTATAGGAGTTTATAATCCCTGTTCTAGACTAAACATTTTCCCTCAGAGAGCTACTTTTTGCAGAAATTAAAAGGAAAATGAAAGGAACAGTTAGGTTTCCTTAAATATTAGAAGATCCCTGAACTAAACTTACAACCATTAGCTAGATTCATTCAGTTTTCTAAAACACAGTGGTGGTTGATTGTGTTAACTCGGCACGGTGGCAGAGCGGATAGTGCTCTCGGCTCACAGCAGGAAGGTTGTGGGCTCGAGTCTCGCCCAGCTCAGGCCTCTCTGTGTGGAGTTTGCATGTCCTCCCTGTGTGTGGGTGCTTTCCTCCTTTGTCTGTGTGGTTTGGAGCAAAAGTCAAACTTTGAGACCGAGTATTGAATATTGCAACAGAGCATATAAAGAGAAAGTGATCAGAGCTATTGGTTTCTCTGGGTTTTCAAACGATCTGAGGAGCTGTTAAGTGTGACATTACAGGTCCAAATGTTTAAACACAAATGAACATAAAAACAGAACTATTGAGTTTGTGTGACCCTCCTGATGAGTTAAACACAAAGCAGGATCTTTTAATCAGGATTATTATTTATTGTATATTTTATTAGGTACTCCTAATCTTGTTAAAGATAAATCAGATTATTGATAGTTTTTCCTAAATCTTTTCAGCCATATTGTATTCTCTAGCATCTCACTGTCACTCAAACTATTACCCTTCTCCTCTCCAAAAGAAGCTCACCTGTCAATCAAAAACCACATAAACCAGCTTTATAACATTGACTTTGCTTCTAAATCGATTGTGGTTTAGGAAAGCCATTTAGTTGAAAGTAGCATTTCTTTATTTCCCTGCCCATGAAAGTCAAATGACGCTTTTATTGTATTATTTATTTACTTTGGTTCAATTCAGAGCCAATGTTTGCTTCCTATTGTCCTCAACCTCAGCTCACTGTGTTGTCCATTGTTGCCAACCTTATTCTGTCTGATTTAAGTTTATATTTACTGTAACTGGTTCGGTTAAGCCACAGAGTTTTTATGCAAACCTCTGAAGCCTTTTGTCATCATTTATGTCTGAATGCAGAATGTCTAATCGTAACATTTATGCAGATTTTGATCCATAGTTTCAAAGTGGTTGCTAGGTTACAGTTGTAAAATTACCTCTACATAGTATGTCATATTTGCCAGACAAAAGACAATTATAAAACTCATCAAAACAGCCAATTTTAGTGAAAACAAGGAAAATGTTCAGTGAAATCTTAAATTATATAAATCACTTTCACTATGTTTTACTGAAAAATGTGGTGTAACCTGTTGTACGCGCTTTAAGAACTTGTTGAGCAAGTAAAAGTAAGCCTTAAGCTTTTTTAGCATGCAGACTAGAAAAATGCACCTGCTGACTGTAAGAGTATTTACTGTGAGGATTTTATCTGGCAGTTTATGTTGTAACAATAACTTTACATCTTTCAATTTGTATTGACCCTATTTTGTCCTGCCCACTTTTCTAGGATTTGCACTTTCTGTTTAGCTCTGTTACGTAGTTTACATGTTTGTCTGTCTGTCTCGTGGGGCAATTTCAAACTTATGTATTGATTCTACAGGCTAAATGCAGCTAAACAGGAAGTACACTTCCTAGAAAAGTAGGCGGGACAAAATAGGGTCAATAGGGTTTTATTAAAAGATAATCTATTGTCAAAGAAATCTAATATCCATTAGTAAAGTAGTACTGTATTTGAGATAGAAACCACTTTTTAAAGGTTTTGGTCTTGTCTTGAGCACACTTGGACTCAGTCTTGTCTTGGTCTTGTTCCTCAGTGATCTTGGTCTTGTCTCGATCTTGTCCTCAGTGGTCTTGGTCTTGTCTCTGTCTTTCCCTCGGTGGTCTTTGGCTTGTCGTCTTGTCCCTTCGTGGTCTTGT
The DNA here is from genome assembly GCA_038363315.1 of Mugilogobius chulae. NCBI lineage: Eukaryota > Metazoa > Chordata > Actinopteri > Gobiiformes > Gobiidae > Mugilogobius > Mugilogobius chulae. Next base: position 26,676,627 of record CM076405.1, on the reverse strand, counting down.
CTCTGTCTTGTCCCTCATAGTCTTGATCTTGTCTCTCAGTGGTCCTTGTTTTGGTCTTGATCTTGTCCCTCAGTAGTCTTTGTCTTGGTCTCGATCTTGTCCCTCAGTGGTCTTGTTTTGTCCCTCAGTGTCTTGTCTTGTCTCGATCTTGTCCTCAGTGTCTTGGTTTTGTCCCTCAGTGGTCCTTGTCTTGGTCTCGATCTTGCCCTCAGTGGTCTTTGTCTTGGTCTCGATCTTGTCCCTCAGTGGTCCTTGTCTTGGTCTCGATCTGTCCCTCATGGTCTTTGTCTTGGTCTCATTTGTCCCTCAGTGGTCCTTGTCTTGGTCTCGATCTTGTCCCTCAGTGGTCTTTGTCTTGGTCTCGATCTTGTCCCTCAGTGGTCTTTGTCTTGGTCTCGATCTTGTCCCTCAGTGGTCCTTGTCTTGGTCTCGATCTTGTCCCTCAGTGGTCTTTGTCTTGGTCTCAATCTTGTCCCTCAGTGGTCTTTGTCTTGGTCTCGATCTTGTCCCTCAGTGGTCTTTGTCTTGGTCTCGATCTTGACCCCCAGTAGTCTTGGTCTTGTCCCTCAGTGGTCTTTGTATTGGTCTTGATCTAGACCCTCAGTGGTCTTGGTTTTGTCCCTCAGTGGTCTTTGTCTTGGTCTCGATCTAGACCCTCAGTGGTCTTGGTTTTGTCCCTCAGTGGTCTTTGTCTTGGTCTCGATCTTGACCCCCAGTAGCCTTGGTCTTGTCCCTCAGTGGTCTTTGTATTGGTCTTGATCTAGACCCTCAGTGGTCTTGGTTTTGTCCCTCAGTGGTCTTTGTCTTGGTCTCGATCTAGACCCTCAGTGGTCTTGGTTTTGTCCCTCAGTGGTCTTTGTCTTGGTCTCGATCTAGACCCTCAGTGGTCTTGGTTTTGTCCCTCAGTGGTCTTTGTCTTGGTCTCGATCTAGACCCTCAGTGGTCTTGGTTTTGTCCCTCAGTGGTCTTTGTCTTGGTCTCGATCTTGGCCAACAGTAGTCTTGGTCTTGTCCCTCAGTGGTCTTTGTCTTGGTCTCGATCTAGACCCTCAGTGGTCTTGGTTTTGTCCCTCAGTGGTCTTTGTCTTGGTCTCGATCTAGACCCTCAGTGGTCTTGGTCTCGTCTCGGTCTTGGTCATGAAAATTTGATAGTATAACTGTTAACAATAATTGTAGCACAAAAATTGATATGTTGACATGCTTAGTCAAATAGACTGAACAAATATTTTTATGTCTAAGCAAACCTTGAAGTAACTCCTTGAATTACAATCCAGTTTAAACTGTAACCTGAGCGTCTGAGAGCTGGTGTCTAATTTATGTATTTTTAGATGGTCCCGTTGGTGTAATTCTTTTATGCATGGGCAGACGGCACATTTGAGCGCTGACCTACGTTTGCCCCGCTCTGAGTCTGACATGGATGCTCCGTGACAGTGAGAGGGGCTGGTTTACCCCCGAGGACCGCACTCAAGCAGGGCAGGGGTGGTGCTTTTCGTGTTTTATCAGTAGGTGTGCGTCTGTTTAATCAATCTTACGTTCTTACCACCTTGGGCAAATATTATCTAACAGTCGAGCAAACACGGCATTTGAATTGTGAATCTAACTCAGAACTGTCTCGTTATAGGTTTAGACAGAAGAGACGAGAGAAGAGGGAGTTTGGGGGGTGAGAAAGGAAGATGAAAGGGGATGAGAGAGGAGAGAGAGGGGGAGGGAGGAGAGCGGGAGAGATAAGATAGGGGAGAAAGAGGGGAGAGAGAAAGTGGTAGGGAGAGAAGGATATGAGAGAGAGGGAAGAGAGGAGAGAGAGAGGAAGAGAGGGGAGAGAGAAGGGGGCGGGAGAGAGAGAGGGAAGATAGAAGGGGAGGGAGGAGAGAGGTAGAGAAGAGATAGGGGAGAGAGAGAGAAGGGGGGAGAGAAGGACGGGCGAGAGAAAGGGAGGAGAGAGAGGAGAGAAAGAGGGAATAGAGAGCGAGATAAGATAGGGGAGAGAGAGAAGGTAGGGAGAGAAGGACGAGAGAGAGAAAGAAAGGGGGGAGGAGAAGGAAGGTAGGGAGGGAGAGAGAGAGAGAGAGAAAGAGGAGAGAGAGAGACAGAAGAGAGGGTGAGGGAGGAAAGAGGGAGAGGAGAGAGGAAGAGATAGGTGTGAGAGAGAAGGGGGGAGAGAAGGACGGGAGTGCGAGAGAAAGAGAGAAAGGGATTAGAGGGAGACCGGAGAGAGAGGGGGAGGAGAGAGAGAGACAGGACAGAGAGGACAAAGAGAGGGGGAGGAGAGAAGGGAAGGGAGGAGAGAGGGAGAGGAGAGAGAAAGAGAAAAGGAGGAGTGAGAGAGAGGGGTGGGAGAGAGAGAGAAAGGGAGGAGAGAGAGAGAGAGAGAGGAGGGAGAGAGAGGAAGAGAGGTGTGAAAGAGAGAAGGATGGGAGAGAGAAAGGGAGGAGAGAGAGAGGGAAGAGAGGGGAGAAAGAGAGAGGGAGAGAGAGGAGAGAAGGAAAGGAGGAGGGAGAGAGAGAAAAGAAGAGAGGAAAAAATAAACTAGAATTGAGATTTTTCTTGATTGCAAAAAGTTTAGCAACATCAACTTATCTCAGGATTCTCTCATTCATTCACCAAGAGAATTTAATTTAGTGACGCCTACGGCTGTATACATGTGTGTTTTTATAGATAAGAAGATGTGACAGTACTTTAAGAGAACAGTAGCACAGGGAGAGTTAATCCGACCCGACTTTGAACCCACAATCTTCTTATTGGGAAAACAGAGCTCTAACAACTGTGCAGTGTCTGAAATCTGTGTTGGGAGTATACTGTAATACAAATATGTTATGGCAAAAGCACAGATGAAAAAGTATATCAGTATTAGGTCCTTAAGGTTTTTGCAGTTTTATGATTGAAATGTTTGAACTTAAACCCTTAAAAAGTCTTCGATTTGTCGTTGTAGGTCTCGTTGCACTGGTGTTACTTTTTAATGAAGAAATTCTAATCTAATAAATCTTAAGAGGCCATGTGTAAAAGAAGCAGCATCACTAAACTGTAGGTCACGACTCGCAAATAGGTCTAATGTTTGTGTTTTGTGGTCTTTTTTGACCTCTTCATCCCTGCAGAAACCTTGGCTACTGTAACAAAGAATGCATAGTTAATAACTGACAAAAGTAGTGCTCCCTCTGCAGCTCTCTTGTGTGAATGCACTTATCAGACAAAAGCTAAAAGATGCTCTCTTTTTTGTCCAGCTTTTATTGAAATAAGGTAGCAAAGTATATCCAAAATACATGTTACTGTAGATCAGGACTATTCAATTATTTTTTACCAGTGGGCCAGATTTTTCGAAAAACTATAGTTTGAGGGCCGGACTACAAAACTGAACTACAATTGTTTTGTTGTAACCCAATATCAAAATGCAACATTAAGGCACTATCACATAAAAGCAGGAGAAAAACAGGACTAAACCAAAACAAAATCAATGTCTCAATCATACTAGAGCAGGTCAGAGCAGCACTGGGACTAAACGGAGTTCTTAACCAAGATTAAATCTAGTCAGCATTTGGTTTACATTAGACGTAAAACCACATCTTGAACAAGACTAATTTACTAAATCTGAACTCGGACTAAACTATTTAAACTTCATAACAGATATTGGTTCACATGATTCATAGGCTACTGAATAAGAGAGTTAAAATAGTGTACTAAAAACAATAGACACAACCTCTATAGTCCAGTCAATGGCCTAATATGAAGCTCGGCCAAAACTAGTTAGTGGACCGCATTTGGCCCCGGGAATTATCATCTGTCTGTGCACGTTGCGGCGAAATAGGGCCGGGCCATTAATCAAAAATCAAGATCGAATCGAAACAAATTGTCAATTATTTAGTGGTGGGTTTTGAATCGAAAGATCAAAAGCCAGTCTTTTGTCAGTAAAAATGTCTAGTTTGGAGCAAAAGTCAAACTTTGAACCAGAATATTGATATATAGTTTAAAAAGATCTAATAAATGGGAAATATTAAAAGTTTTTGTTTTGTTTTATGTTCATGATTGGCATTTTTCATTTGTTTTTGAAAAGGTTAAACAAAATCGAATCGGAAATCGAGATGGATCAATATGAGAACATAAAGTGTGATTATATTTTTTCCCAGATCGCCCATCCTTAGCGGCGAGTTCGTCACTCTTCAGGTTTACGGCCCAAAGTTACTGGATAAGATCAGGAAAGAATGACAGAAAATGAATGAATACACTTCAACAGTAAAAGCAGGACCTGACCTCTATATTTTCCCTTCAAACAGTTTGGAGAATACCGTTTAATTAACCGTTAATTATCCATTTTGTGTCTTTTCTAAACAAAGATAAAAGCCGCCGCTACAGTGTGTTTGCATATTTGATGAGTGGAGTGGAGCAGAACAGTTTGTCCTGTCTAAACGGCGCCGAGGGTGAAACGCAGGTCACCAGGGCAGCGTGGGTCGTGTCTGCTCTCTGAGGGGACAAAGAGGGTCTTCTGTGCCTCATGAGAGCGAAAAGACAAAATATCACTGCACTGGAGGCGAGGGCCATGCGTCAGACTGAATAGTTTTGCAGTGTTTTGAAATGGCATGTTCGGCGAAGAAATAATGTACAATCTTTCATCTTAAATTCAAAGATGTTTATGTGAAATATCTCCTGTAGTTTGCTCACATAAATGTAAGAAAAATGCACTGCACGTTTCTCTTCTTTTACAATTTAAAACACTGCAGTTTAGGCATAAAACTAGGCAACTTAACATATTTTATTTATTTTTATATTATTATTTTTTCAGGAAGATTGACAATAATAGAGGAGTATTAAAACATAAGGAAAGACAGAACAAAAAAGAAGCCAAAGGAACAAAACAAAAACAAACAAAAAAAACATAAGACATACGTGACAAACAATTACAAGCACACATATAACAATATATAAAACAATAAGAGTAATAATCAATAATAAAAGAGAAAGTAAATAAAGAGTAAGTAGGAAATACAAAGGAGAAAAAAGAATAAAAGGTAAATAAGAAATAAAGAAAAGGAAGAACAAGATAATAAGAAAGGAAATAAAAATAAGAAAAGGTCAGAGTGAAAGAATAAAACAAGAAAAGGATAAAACAAATACAAGTAGAAAAAATAGAAGGAAAATTAAGGTGAAGGAGATAAATACATAAATTAGTAAAATGTATATTAGATTTCAACTTATTTTAGACATTTAAATGTAGAACAATGTACAGGGTCAGTAATGTATTTGTTGGTAACATTTGTCAGCAGTAAACTAGCATTGACCTGACAAATGTAGACTTTTTTTACTTTGAATTAGGTAACCAATTATTTGATAACAAAAAAAATAAATTCCAAATATTGTTCAATCCAGTTTAAAGTTCGGCGGGTGCACTGCAAAAAATAAATTTAAAGACAAGTTAAAGTTGCTTGATTCTAGGAGTTGAACCTAATTTCAAGCTTTTTGACTAAATAAACCTCGATTTGTTGTAGAGGCATAGATTATTTTCCTTGTTTCAAAGCATTTCGAAATGATTTCAAGACATTGTTTCTTATTTCAAGGTTACGAAAACTGTTCTTACCCCATTGGCAATTTTTTGGTCTTATGGCAAATTCTCTTATAATCAAATAAAAATGTCTTGAAACCAGTGAAATATTCTACATTACACGAGCAATTAAATCTTATCCAGTGAAAACAGCTCAAATCTAGATTAAAATTTTGATTCAAAGGCATTTCAAGCAAGTCTAGTTATAAAGTTTTTGCAGTGTGTGGAAGAAAAATGCATTTTGAGAAAATTTACTTTGAAGTTACAATGAGCCTTCTAAATCTAGACATTTAAATATTTTTGTAGCACATTGAACTAAATTGTTGCATCCTCACAAAAGCCTTTATGCTGATAGAAGAAACTAAATAAAAACACACACAATATTAATGAAAGAAATAATAATAATGTATGTTAGTGTCCTGTCTAAACTAATAACTAATTTGAATAAAACTTTTGTAGGATTAAATGTTTATAATATTAATGCAAATGATCTATTGTGTTTTATTTAACATTGAACAAACTGTATTCATCCACAAGGGACATTACTTGGACACAGCAGCTCAGAAAAAGCAACAATCAACGTATAATTAAACTAACAAAAGCAGCAAGTTTATAAAAAGAAGTTGGGGGAAAATATATATATACTTTATGTAAGTTTAAGTACATTTTATTTGCCCTGTGTGGAGATTTGTTCACTCATCATTAAAGGAAATAAAACAGATAAATAAAATAAAACAGATGTTGTGGATTATTTTTAAAGTCAAAATATTAAGAAATAAGATTTATGCTTAAAAGAAGAATAGATATGCTGTTAACTATGGCTGCATGTGTTCAAATGTATGAGACGCTAGAGGGCGCTCTTGCACTGTGAATGCAGCAGCTGCTTTCATAAACATTTAGAACTAAACCAGACTAAATCAAATTAACTATCATATGCAAACTGCAAATATTATAGTTTAGACTTATTCTAGATCAAATATTCACCAGAAGATAAATGATTGATTGTGTTTGTGTTTTGTGTTCTCAGGCGTGCAGTCCCATCCAGGTGTCTGTGGCCCCCAGGAGCCCCACTGCTCAGCCCTGGGCCCCCTCCGCTGTCCCGGGACACAGCAACACTCCAGTATGTGCACTTTTTGAGATTTTTAAAGAGACCTGTTATGTAAAATCTACTTTTCTGGGGTTTTTTACCATGTTATAACAGTGTACTCTTGTCTTTAGTTTACCCAAAGTTGTATTTGGATTGATTCATGCATGTTCCCTGTCTTCACCTACCACCTATCCCTGCCCATAGACATATAATTATAATATAAAATAATATAATAATTATATGTCTATGTCCCTGCCCATTTGTTTGTATTTACTTGCAATTATTCAAAAATTACGATTCAAAGTAAAACATGTAGGGTTCAGAATTGTCATGTAGCCACTTTTCAACAACAAAAAACTTTAATTTTTAAATCTGGGGCTTATTAAAAAGACGGGGCTTATCAGCTCTGCCGCTTTGAACAGAAAGTCATTGTACCTGTTTCTATTTCTAAGCCGTTTAAGATCCTTTTGTGTTTTGCAAGGAAGAAAATGTGAATATTGGATCTACTTATAGCATAGTTTCACAATAGGTCTCCATTAAGATTTAATCAAAAATTTTCACTGCAAAAAATTGATTTCAAGACAAGTTGAAGTTGCTTGATTCTAGGATTTGAACCTAATTTCAAGTATTTTGACTAATTTAACCTTGATTTATTGAAGAGCGGTAGATTATTTTCCTTTTTTCAAAGTGTTTTGAACTGATTTCAAGACATAGTTTATTTTTCGAGCCAAATGTTTTGCCAATGGGTTAAGAAAACTATTCTTACCTCATTTGCAAATTTGTGTTCTTGTTTTAAGCCTAATTCTCGTATAATCAAATCTGGATTAAAATTGTCATTCCAAGTTATTTTAGGCAAGTCTAGATCTATAGTTTTTACAGTGTTGTGGTGAGAGTATTTCTTATGTGTTTATCTAGGATACAAAATCATTTCAGTCATATTTTTATCCTAATTGTTGTTTTATTAATTGTTGTGCAGTATACTATTAAAAAAGTGTCCGTTTCGTTTTGTCAGATGGTGAAGCCGCGCTGCCGCTCTGTCAGTGTGGGTGAACAGTGGCTCCAGCAGAACAGACTTCAGCCTGTGAGCGCCTCGCCCTCTCGCACTCACTGCTCCTTCAGGTCTGTGTCATTTGTAACAGAAACAAATGTGTGTGAGGCTGGATCTTAAGTGTTTATTGTATTTCAGTTATGTAGGCAAAATACTCAGGGGTAAAGTACTGAAGTTCACTATTACTTGAACAAGTCTGGCAAAAGTATAAGTACAGCTGACTTGTTTACTACAAAACAACAACAACAACAAGCAACAATGTAAATTTACTTAAAGGTGTGGTAGCTGATTTTTACACTGCAAACGCCGTTTAGGTTTTATATTCGACAACCACCTCTCATAAATCCTTCGACACATGGTTGATATTGACTTTTTTTTTGTTTCAATTTCAGCTTAAAAACTTTTTTTTAAGATAACCACTCGAGCTCAGCAAATCAAAGTTCTGCTTTAGGCTCCTGATAAGAACAGAAATGTATTCTTATTCATTTCAGACAGTACTCAGTGTGCTCTACTATATTTTTTAGTGGAAAACTCAAAGTTTACTCATTTCTACCCTAACTTTAAAGGTACACTGTGTAACTGGAGGTGAAAAGTCAACTACACAATTCACTAGAATTAGAAAGTTAAAACCAGAATTTTGGGAGACTCTGAATGGTTCTAAATACATTTTATGCTATAACATGAAAAAAATACACCTGAAGTAACTTCTTTTCTATAGAAACAAATACGAGACAAATAACAGTCAATGCTGTGGTCATGCAAGTCTGTTCAAAGTAAACATGCACATTTATATTCTTTATTTATTGCAACTAAGAAATCTAAATGGCAAAAACATGCTTCTATTCAAGTCTCCTTTGGGCCAAAAAGTTGAACAGTGCAACTTTTAAGTTAAAAGGTAAAAAGTCACAATTACAAACTGTTGTGTGTAGTACACTGGTGTGTGAGGAAGGCTTTATAGTGAATTAATTATAACAATCTGACTTTTATAATTTAATGAATACATAATTGTAAGAAATTAAAACTTTTTTAGTGATATTAGCTTGTTAACAAGTTGGCAAAGCTGCCTGATTTTAAAATGGAGGTAGTAGAAAGTACAGATATTTCTTCAATTATGTAAGAAGGAAAAGTAAAAAATCAATAGATTGTTCATGTTCAAGTGAAGTACAGAGAAAAAAAGAAAACTTCAGTACAGTACTTGAGTAAAATACTTAGTTACTTGCCACGTCTTAATATATTGAGGTACATAGAGTAAGAATTAAACCAGAAGCTGTTTTAACAAATGAGTCATATAAATGCTATACCAATGTTTACATGGGACGATGGTATAATAATATTAATGACCCTAACTGCTATTTTCTTTAAACTTAAACATAATAATGAAATCTTGAAAACTGTCTGATTGTGTCTGAATGTATTTCTTTTAAAGGCTTACTTCAGATGTTTGTGAATCCTCTGCATGTTTACTGAACTTTAGTCATTTTTTTTTTTAAAGATGACATTTCAGCTTCACCTTTTAGCACCACATTTCTGTCTTAGAAGATAAACATTTTCCAGTCATATGTCAGCATTTATCAGTCCATCTTGCCTTCAGATTTCTTTAGAGATTGACTTTGTGATGCGGGGCAAGATGTTTGTGAAACTTTTTTTTTCTCCCAATAAGGCGATTGTTGGTTCAAAGGCCAGACAAAAGCAACATTTCACTCTCTTGGGTGGAGGTTACTGTGGGTTCTCTTCTGGCTTCCTCCAACCTCCAAAAACATGCATGTATATTTCAACAACTGAGTGAATGATTGTTTGCGTTTGTCTCCGTGTTAACTCTGCGACAAGTAGACCATTGTCCAGGGACCGTCTATGTTTATTATTTTATTGTTTTTAGATTTATCTTGTAGCCTAGGTATGTCTTCTGATAAACACCTTTAATTTGGTTAATAATTAAAAGATGTATTTATTTTTGCAGACTTTGACCATATCATATTCTATATTAAAGGGACTATGCTCAATTTTATTTTACAATAAAACAACTTCAAACCAATTTCCCCTAGATATCTTGTCCCCTCTACGTCTAATAATTATGTCCCATTCGTTCACCCTTTGCTTGACCAGACATCACCTGGGACAGTCCCTATTTTGAGCCCTGCGTCCCATGTCCCAACAAATGTATCCAAAATATATCCAAAATACAATTATTTGTTCCTCTTTTGCACAAGACATGTCCCAGTTGTCCGGATTTTTGAGCACTCTGACACTTTCCACTGTAAAGGAAGGAATATTAGGCCATTTCTTTTGTCAAAATACAGAAAACTGTGCTTGAAAATTATCAAAACATGAGAAAAAACGCACCAATTTGCACTGATAGAAGTTTTAGAGGATATACGCGAGTGTGAATGAGCCATTAATTGACTTAATACAATTTTATTTACCCGCTATTTTCACTAAATGTTCATTACCCTCAGCAAAAACATGTGTCCCAGTTTTTGACTTTGAAAATATGGTCGTCTCTCCTAAAAAAAACCTTAAAACATATCATGATGAGGTTCAAAATGCATTAAGCAGGTGAGCAAAACTTGTAGACTGATGTAGGAAGTTTAAAGTTAATTATTTTGGTTTTGTTTAGACTTTTAAGAAAACAAAAATCAGGTACAGAACATTTAAATCTAACTAACTTCTTCTGCTTCTTTTTGCGTGCGCAGGAAGGGACGCAGCGAGGCCAAGAAGTGTCGCAAAGTGTACGGCGTGGAGCGCAAGGATCAGTGGTGCACGGCCTGTCGCTGGAAGAAGGCCTGCCAACGCTTCCCCGACTAAAACCCCCCAGAGGCGCGACATGAACGGATGTGACCCCAACAGAGACTTATAAATATATATATGAAAAAAAAAACTGTTCTTCTTCTACAGTACGTGTTTTTTACTTTTATCTGCTTTGTCTCTCTCCTCCCGACGGAATGCAAATGGAGTTTTTGTTGTGTATCCTCGTAAGTCGACCCTTTTTCGAACACGAGTCTGCGATGGTGCTAACTGTTGACTGACTTTGACCATGTGATGTGCTAAGCCTCCAGTACTCTCCTGTTTTTATCCAAAGCTCAGATATTATCTCCCTGGTACGGTGGCCCTGAAGGGACAAGCCATACTTTTTTTGCTAGTGTGGGCAGCTAGAGACAATCACGGCAACTTTGGGCCTTAAGAGGAAAACTATGCGCCAAATAGGTAGCAAAATATAACATAATAATGCTCTAGGTGTTGATAATGATGATTTAAAGAAGATTTAAGGGATATATAGGCTAAATACATATTTTTGATTTAGCATTGTTACTTTTGATGTGTTTTTTTTTCAAACAAATCATAGTATAGTAAATAGTGTTATGTGTTATTGGTCATTGATGCTTTTTAGCTTTATAACTAGCTTTAACACTTATATTATCGCCAAGAAAATAATATTAAAACACTGTAATTATAAACTGTTAAGGGCTAAAAATTAACATAAATGCAACATAATGGTTTATACTAATTTGATCGCTAATTACAAATACGAACTATAACTATAATGGTGAACTTACAAAAAAAAACAAATCTAATACAATATAAGTGCAGATTTTTTTTTTTTTTTTTTTTTTTTTTTTTTTTTTTGGTGCTCTGTTTTCAGCTTGTTCCCAGAGCCGCTTGAATGCACCATTTGTCTGAAACAATTTTCTATTTTTAGGGCTTCTATTAATGCCTTTGAGATTGAATTTGAGTCGTATCAAAGAGACTGTTAACAAAGAGATTGGTCCAGTCTTTTGCAGCTTTAGTAATGAACATAATCACTGTTATTTATTTGAGTAAAACTGTATGAAAAAAATCATCGAGTTTTAGGCTTTGGCTTGATAAATGAGTTAAAACTATAAAACATTCCTGTTTCTTTGAAGCTACTTATTCATTTCTTACTTCTAATTACAAACTAGGAACTTTCTTTTAATTTTTTTTTTTGAATTTACAGTAATTTATTGTTTTATTTTAAAACATTCACCAATTATGATATGGGCTCTGTGCACAACAGCTTTTTGCTAGCTTGGTGTTAGCATAGTGTTAGCGTCAGTATTTCCTGTCTCATTCTATTTTACAGGAAGAAGCTAAAACAAAAAGTATAATATAAAACCAGGCACTGAACGATGACTTGTGGACAGTTCTGATATGTTAAATACTTTATAAATCAGGCAAATACTTGTGTGTTTACAAAGGGACTCATGTCTCAAAGCTAACGCTAGTTCTTAAAAACTCAAAAAAGTTAATATTATTTGTGTTAATTTTGGATAAACAAAACTAACACAATTTCATGAGATTGCTAAAGATTATTTTTATGGTTAATTTCTTATCCTACGTATAACTTACCACACAAATCCTAAAAGAGAAGCTCTAGTCAATCAATTGTTTTTTAAAATGCTCTTTGCTAGCTCGGTGTTAGCATAGTGTTAGCGTCAGTATTTCCTGTCTAATTCTATTTGACAGGAAGTAGCCCAAAAATCTTTACATTAATACAACAATATAATGAAAGTTAGCGTTAGCTGAAAGGCACGAGCTAGCATATCATTGTGCTCGGAGCCCGTTAGCTAATCTTCCATCTAAATTCACATAAAAAAATCACAAAAACATCACTGGTAAAACATTTTTTCTCTGCCCACGTGATTTTTACATTTTATTGATTGTAATTTTGCTTTGTAGTGGTTTAAACGTGACCCTCCAGAGCCACCGTACCCTGTAGCTCACTGTAGTAGCTGTTATGTTATTCCAACTTTCTTCCAGTGGTAACACAGTGGTTAATATTACTATGATGTACATTACTATTGTGTCCTTTGAGTTACGTATGAGTATTTTATACCTTTTTTAAATGTCTTGTTGAGCCCCTGTATTTGGGCACATATTGTTTTTTCTCTCTCTTTTTATTTTTGAATGACCGTTTTTTGGCACTTTGTTGAATATACTCACGAATAAGCTACATTTGGTTTGACTCCAGCCAAATTCCTTCCATGAGGTGTATTTTCTTCCTGCCCATGTGTTGGCGTATGACCAGTGTTACGGTTGATCAGTGAAGCTGTGGGAGTGGACATTGGAGAAAAAGTTTGTAATAGCAATAAAAAGGAATATATTGATAAACACAAATTAAACGCACTGACAATTTGACTTTGGGTGTTTTTTTCTTCTGCATTTGCCACAGTTTTATACACTTTATTATCAGAGGTGGGTAGCCTGGTTATTTACTTCAGTAGTTTTAGTAAAATTTAGCAAAGTGGCACCTGAGTTTTGGGTATCTTCTAGGTCTACTTCTAGAAAGCTACATGTGTGAAGTGTAATTTTATTGATTTATTTAAAGATTAGTTAGCCTAACATCAAAACTTTCTCTCTTTTTTCCTCTCTGAGCATCAAGTTAAAATTGTAACCTATGTAATTTTAGTTTCATACTGCTCCTTTGAAATATCAGAATTACGATAGTCCATGTTTCGTTTTTTACTTTAACTGATAAAAAAGTTAACATTATTTGCTTTAATTTTATATAAACAAAACTAAGAGTGTTCATGAGATTGCTGAAGATTATTTTTACAATTCTTCATTTCTTAATATACATATAACTACCAACAAAAACGGTACTCAAGTAAAATTATCACATACAAAAGTCTTCTTAGGTCAAAGTATTTTGTGCAAATTTTTGAGTGAAATGTGGTGATCTTGATAAAAAATTGCCTTGACTTGTCACTTAATTAAAAAATGCTTTAGTCAGTCAATTGTTTTTTTTTAAATTGATGCTTTATTTATTTATTTATAATCGAAGCTGAGATTTTAAATGAATAAATAAAAATCTTTAGACTGAATGAATTATGAGTTGTGCAAAAATAACCCCTCAATTCAGAAGTTAGGCCTACTTTCTACTTTTCTGTCCCTTTCAAAGATGAAGTAGTAAACCGCATTTAGCGTAATATGTACTTAAGTAAAATACAGATACATAAAAATGTTACTTAAGTAGAGTAGTTTTACTTAACGACGTATAAAGTCTGTTGTTTTTGTCAGTAATTTCACCCTAAAGAGGTTATGCACTGACATAATTTTATTTGAAACAATGCTTCTCAACATGAATGAGGCACTACAGGCATTTCTTTATTGTCATGGCAATGTTATGTTGACTACAAACTTGTTTGCTAAAAAAACTTGATGATTTAGGACATTTTAACTGCAACAAACAGACTCAAAAACATATTTTTTAAGAAGAAAAATGTAGTAAGTTTAACTGTGTGTGTGATCTCAGTGTTGGTGATAAATGTGAGAGAAGCTAAAGTCTTGTTGTTTATCTGTTTTACTATCACTGTTTACCTGATTTTCTCTTTTTACATGTCAGTTACAAACCCAGTACTCAGCCGAGTTATGGTGGGTTGAATTTGTTCTCAGACTGTAGTGTCCTTTTTCTTTTTTAGCTGGATTTTGAGCTCCTACCGGAAAAAATGTCCTTTCTCTCCATTGACTCTTTGAATTTTTGCCACTCAGTCCTCACATTTCCAATGCTGTGATGTCCCTGCATAACCTCTATAACAGCTATATCTATAAATTTCAAATGATGCTTTTTGGTTAATTGCTCTCAAGGCTAAACATGTATTTACACGACAGACAACCAAAGAAATAGCAAACTATTTTATTGTACTTTTCCATCTTGAACAATGGTGTCATGTGGTCTAAAACTATTCACAAAGTTGTATTTTGAATGCCAAGATATTTATTATTTACACACAGACACACATGCACGTGCTCTCGCTCAGACACTCATTCAGACTCTGTACATTTGTTCAGCACTAAAACACCAGTAAAACACTTTCGGGTGCAGGGGAACGGACCAGAGCCGCCCAAAAAACAAATAAAAGAGCAGGAGAGTGGGCTGCAACTGTCTGTGAAAGTGGAACGATGTTTGCCACAGTGGAAAAGATCCTTAGTCACTTAAATTTAAGCTTAATCTAAATTTATTTTCATGTAATAATGACACTACAGGTCTATGAGGACGGATCTGGGATCAGTCTATGAGGATCTGGACAAAAGAGGGATTACACTGTCATATGTGATTTTTCTTTCTATGATGAATCATTGCACAATGTTTCTGTTTAAGCAAATTTAAAACTGTGTGGCTAAAATAAATAACTGAATACGGTAATTAAAAATATATACATTTATCTATTGAAATGAACAGTTTGAAACAAACTAAGATACAATATGAGAAATGCAAAAAACGCAGCATCCAAAATCAACTTTACAATAATGATGTAAAGTATTGAAAGTGTACGTACGAACATAGCACAAACTTCAGCAAACTTGAAACCTGTTTTCTCATCACTGAAACCTCAGAGGCACAAAGTTGAGAAATTTGGAACTGGATTGCTTATTTCTTGGTCAAGTTGTCTTTTCATAACAAAGCAATGTGGAAAACGTACGTACGTAACATTTTTGTACGTAGTCTTTATAAATGAAATCAGTTTTCTTTCTTTTTTTTTTTTGACTGACCTAACTCAGGAACATGTATCTGCACTTGTGTTCTCAATAATAAATTAACAAAACAATATATTAAATAAACTATATTATAAAAATGTGTTTACAATAATATGGAATTTGTCACACCAAAGATTTGCAAAAATAATGTACTTTAACTGGAAGATGTAACTCATTATTTGTCAGAAAACCATAAACAAGCTTTATATAACATGTATGCTTTAACTGTGAGCATAATCTTTCAATAATAGTATCAGTATAATAATATCTAGAGACATTTTATTACATTTCCAGTGTATCTCTTCTAATTCAAGTGTCACCTAACGTAGAGGCGATGATGTATGTCTATAAAACGTGACTGAAACTGGATCATTACTTTCCTATTGAGTTATATTGAGCCATAAATCACTGACCCCAGATGAGTCTCAGGCTCGTTACAAACACACATCCACCAGAGGCCACTGTTGCTCCGTCACAACTCACTGTTTTTCCTCTGAACACTAAAAACCTTCTCCACTGTGGCTCTGAATGAACAAACCAGAACACAATACAAAGGAAATGGCATCTTTTATCACGACTCAGCAGGAAACCAGGCAAGATTAAGACTGAGAATCATTTTAGACATACAGAAAACCAATTATATATCTCTTGTGTTGGCTAATTAAGTGCCCAAGCTGAAAATTAGACTCTTGTGATATTAATTAACAGTAGCCAATACGCTTCAGCAGTAGTGCAAGGCTGTATTTTTAACTTAAATAAATAAAAAGTTGAGTTTTTAATTGCGTTTGGTAAGTTTGGTGAGTTTATTTAAGGTTTGAGTCACAAAACAGAGAACAAAAGGTGCAAAAAGCTGCTGAAGTCGTGACGTTGAGTCCACAGCAAAGTGCATCAAAACACACAATCTCTTTTGGCCTGTGAGACAAAATGCAGCGTCTTCAACTGCACTTCTCCAGTCGATCTTTTATTCAACACAATGGCATGAAAATATGCTTCAAGAAGGTTAAAAGAAAAACGTGGGATTCAGTTTGTGCCAAAAATATTAAACAAAACCATCAAACTCGTGCAGGATTTAGGCTGCTTATATTGTGCTGTGTTTTTCTCAGAACTTTTCAGTCGATTTGGGGTGACTTTGCCCAGATTTGCTAATGTTTATTCAAATGAAACTTGGATGTCACTGTCAATATTTGTGACTGACAACTGTGACAAATGCTCTGGGCCAAACTCCAGCCAAACCCGACGTTCACAGCTGCTTTGTTAAAGACGCTCTAGTCTAACTTTGCAGAGTTTTGATTTGAGGGAAATGTTCCACAGTTTTGCCATTAAATACATCTCTCTCCACTGGGACAAGCAGATGACGTCAGATACAGGTCAGGTCTGTGGAGAGGCGAGTTCATTCTCAGCAACAATGCAAGTTTTCCTGATGTATTTTGGATCTACACTGAACAAAAGAAATAAAGGCAACACTTGTAGGTAATGAAATGAACATTCTGGTGAACAGACTTACTCAAAACTTGTGGCATTGGGTTGTAAAACTGAACATTTTAGGGTTAGGGTTTCCTTTTAATGTGGCCAGACTAGACAAGCTCTGTGCACAGTTGGCTTGTTTATGTTCAAAATACCTAACTTCTGTACTTATGTTCATTTCGTGTTCAGTCTAAAATGAAAAAATACTCCAAAGATCAGACAGTGACAGTGAGTTGTGGTTAAGTCTCAGAAAACTCGTTAAAGACTTTACAAATCAGGAGAATACTTAACTAAAAAGACCAAAGTGTAAAGAAACATGTTTGTGTCTAAATGCTAACGCTAACAGGAAATGCTCATACGTACAGAAGTAAGCTAGTTTGAAGATAAATAAACTAACTGACAATCCGTGCACAGATTCTATATTCATGCAGTCTAATCAGCATCTTGAAGTGAGAGGAGCAAAGGAGAAGTCCTCACTAACACAGATTTAGACACATTTTTCAAGATTCAATGTGTTTTAAAAAAAATGTTTTCTATCTTTGAGTTCAGCTCATGAAAAATCGGAGAAAGAACAAGTGTTGCGTTTACATTTTTTAATTCAGCGTATGTACAGTACATTTAAAGCCCATATGACAGATTATCACATTTTCCTATTTTTGACTTAGTTTGGTGTGATTTAAGTCCCAGTAGCAAATATTTATCATAGTTTTACAGCAGCTAAGATGCATTGTGTGAATAAAATGAGAAATAAAAGTTGACATAATGTGACTTTTAAAATAGAATCCCTCCACATGTATCGTCAAAAAGACAATTTAGCAAAATGAAAGTGTTACAAGATATTATTCTTTGTCAAATCATAGTCTGTATTATTTATGTGGAGCTTTGTCCGAGATTTACAATATGGTTGCTAAGTAACAGAACAATACTTAAAGGTGGAGTAACACATTTTTTAGTTGTAAATTATTACATGTATGTATTGTATATGTAAAGTATATGGTAAATGCACTAGTTTGTGAAAAAAATAGACTACTGAGAAACGAATTTTAGTTCCAGTCAGGAGTAGAATGCTGCGCTCTGATTGGCTGAGCTTGGGTGGTCCTCTTCAGTTTCACTTTGTTGTTTGCAAAATGAAGTTTATGAGCCGTAATTGCAACCAAAATGAATACATGTGGATATTAACCAAGTGTTGAAGGATTTATTAGAGCTATTCCACTTTTAAATGTCATCGTGTTCACTACGTTTTACTGAAAAACTTCATCTAACCTGTCACACACACTTTAACGTCATACATCTCCATGCAGACAAGAATCAGCTGGTGTATTCCATCTAGAAAAGTAACATAATGGAGCTTTACTAGATTTAATTAAAGCGTAACAGAAGATGTGAGTTTTGTGATTGTTAATTTTCAGACCTACACTGATTTTGCGGCACATTTTTGGCACAACTTAAACTCCACAGAACATTCCTTGTTGGGACAGACAGAAGGTGCAGTCTGTTTGTGACATCACAGTTCAGAGTGGGACAGACGGGTGAGGAGGAGGAGGAGGGGGGTGAGTATTTTTTTTACAGAAGGGGGTCAGATTCTAGGGCGCCCTCTTCCCTCCACACTCGAGAGACGGGGCGACCGCTGCGGCTGCTCCTCATGCCCAGGTACTGCCTCAACAGCTGGTTCACTCGCTTCTGACTGTTCCATTTGCGGGCCGACTTCCTCACCCCGATGAAGCCCCCGTATCGTTTCTGCAGCGGCCTGATGGGGGCGCTGAAGATTCTCCTGTACCCGTGTCGACCCCTCTGGAAGCCCCCGAAGCGCTTGGACACGGCCCGGGAGGCGCTGTCCTCTTCGTCGGGCGTGAGCGAGCTGTCCTCCTCTGCGTCCCTGTTCTCTCGATCCTCTGAGGACTCCAGCGTCACGTCGTACTGCTCCAGAGGTCCTTCTCTGTCCGAGGGGAGTGCCTGAGGGGACAGCTCCTCGCCCGTCCTCTTGAAGAGCAGAGCGGCGTCGGAAAAGGCCGTCTGCTGGGACAAAGGGACGGCGCGCTTGCACACCTCCCACGTGAGAGACGACGAGACGTGTCCCTCGCACTCCAACAAGCACACCTGTACAAGAACACACCGACAAGACAGGTCAGACAGAGCAATGAGTTATTATAATGATCATTACAATAACTCAATGGGTTGGAATGCAAAGAGGATATCAGCCAGTCTATCTACTAAAATTCTATGTTTAATGCCGTAATTCTCAAACACTTCCTGGCACCTCTTAAGAGAATATTTGACTTTCCAACAAGCTGTAGCCTTAAGTATGGCCAAAATACATCTAACATGAGAATAAAGCAGGTCAAAACACAATTAAAGAAGAAATAATATCTTGCTCAAAAGAGGACATAAACGTTAAATAATTTGTCTTTACATAAATCAAACTGCAGAGGGCTTTAAGTATCACTATAAGCTGCTTAAGTACCACCAGTAGTACACTTACCACAGATTGAGAAACACTGTTTCAGTGAATTTGGCCAATGTAACAAAATAAACCACAAAAATAAACACAATTTACCCAAATTTCTAATGGCTTTACAACTTTTACAACTGATTATAATATTTAAAAAATGTTTCTATTGGAAAAGTTTGGTAATACTGCATCAGGGTCGGCTCTGGGAATAGGCGAACTAGGCAGTTGCCTAAATTGCAGTCTTAAAAATAGGAAAAAAAAAATGCACCGACCTGACCACTTTTAAGAAAAATCTCAAGACTCATCTGTTTGATTATTTTTTTTTTTTATGCACTAACTGTTTTTATATGTTGAACCTTTGTGTATCTGCCTTTGTCTGTAAAGGGTTTTTAAGAGTCCAGAAAAAATGTATTATTCCTCCCAATCATGAACGTCATTTTGTGTCAACACATGCTCATGGAATTATGACCACAAATAGCTCATGTACTTATACAATTGCAGATTTAATCGCGCAAACAACCACAGCGATAGAAGTGTAATAAAACATGAGGCTATTTGTCCTGGCCAAAATTTCAGCCTTTAGTATTTGTGATCACAAAATCCTGTGTGAGGATGAAGCTTATTGGCTGTTCAACACTGCAGAGGGGAAAGAAACTACATATGTTAGTATAAAATTACACATAAGGTAATTTTTATAAATAGTCTAAAATACACTGGATTAAACTGCATATATTTTCTTCATAAATTAAAAATATCGGGATTATATTCAGACAAAAAGTCAGGGTGGTCGTTGATCTTGCTGGGGCGCCAAAAAGACTTGGACCTTTAGCTTTTAAACTACCACAAAATTACATCACAAGGTGGAATAGATCATGTTGAGTTTTGTAGATGATAATGCACAATCCCTCAAATGTGTGAAAGAAACAAAACACGACAACCAGCTGCCTTTATTTCATTGGAAAGTTTGTTGCACTGCCCGTAAAGGTTATTTGATGAGCTCAAAAATCTGCATAAAGAAAGTGAGGTGCCACTGTGACGCTTCTCAGATTTGACATCCACTTGTAGCGAGTGATGGACAGCACCAAATTAGAGCAAATTGCCGGAGGGTTTGAAAGACAGCCGCTAAATTAGGTCCCTTTTCCCTTAAAATGATAACTGTACTTTTCAATGACTCCTCGATAGGTGAAGCTAAAACCGGAGCTGGCGTCGGCGACCGGGCTAATTATCATCATACCTGACGCTCACTGCTTCCCACAGCTGACGTAGTTTTAAATGTTGTAATATCGCAATTAAAACGGCAATGTCAGAATGTTGGATAACCTGCTGACTCACTCTGACCGTGTACTCGGAGTTTTGTTGATTGCACAAGTTTTAGTAAGTTACTTTTTATACAAGGTTAAGGATTAAGGTCCACTTTACCGCATTTGACCCATTCTTTACTGCTATGGGCATGTGTTGAGGAGCAGTGAGCGCTTGGGGACACATTTCCAGATTTACTTTCAAGGCTTGGTCACAACTATTATAGCTGGAGGTTTCTTTTAAGCTTGACTACCAGGAGTCTACAGCAGAAATCTGAATATATTTCTTGTCTTTGGTTTGGTGTTTAGGTTAACAAATGGTATGGTTGTCAGGAGTTTTGTAAGTTTGATATCTTTTTCTGTTCTCCTTTTCAAATTGAACGAAAAGATAAATGCAACACTGAAATGTCTTTGGAGACAGCTGGAGACACTAAAGATTTTGGCGTTTGTTTGTTTTTTATGTGGACAGTCTAAATTATATGTGCAATTATATTTATCACGATATGCCACAGCTGTGAGGAGGGGTGGATTATCTCAGCAAAAGAGAAGTACTCACTAACAGCTCATAAAAAATAATAAACATTTTCTGTGCACTTTACCAGATCATCAAGACTTTTTCAGCACATGTTAATTTTGTTGAAGCTTCTCCTTACTCTAAAGGTGGTGCTCACTTTCTACAATGAGATGATGTCATAAAGCCAGATTTTATTTATTTATTTATTTGATAAGGACAATACAATCAAACATAGTTACAAGCAAAGCATGCAGCTGATGCAATGCAAATTTTCACTCCTGTCCCTGGTTGGGCTTTTCCCTGCAGTGGGAAAGAGACATTTTTTCCTGTGAATAGCATTGTGATTTGCCAAGAAATATCTTAAAATTTTACAAAATTTCTAGTCTATTCTAGTGGTTTTTATGAGTGACTATACTCATTACCCATTCTATTAGTGATTAGACCCATTCCGACTAAACTCACTGATGTATCTTAAATACTTTATTATTTTTAGGTTTTCCAGTGCCAGTATTAATGATTTTGGCATATTTTCATATTTTGTTTTAGATTACCAACAAATTTTAAGCACGAAAAGATGCTCAGAATCTATCATTCAAAATCACGTTATGACTATTTCATGAAAAAAGCAAATTGTCACAGAGATGAGCTCATGATTCGATTTTTATCACAACATTGCACAGCCCTACTTGGAGGTTTGGTCTTGACCTCATCTCTAGACTAGGCCTTGAGCTGGTGTCCTGCAGCTACAGGTGACTCTGCCCTGCTGCAGACAGCTCCTCTGGTGGAGCTTTCTTATCTGGCTTATCTCTACCCAGCCTATTGTACCCTAATGTAGTATAATGAAGCCAAATGTTTTTTAGTATGTGGAGGAAGAGGTGTATGTGTCGGGGTTGTTGTTGTTTGGGTATGTCTGGGGTTGTAGTTGTGAGTGGATTATCTGATTGTGGGTGGTTGTTGTGGTTGAGCTTGTTATTAGCACTATTTGTTACATTTTAAGTATAAAAATAGTGCTTTATAAATGAAGTTTGATTTCATTTGATTCTTTTTGTGTTACATTTTAACAGTAGTCATTTAGCTGCCAAACATCTGTATTGACCCCGAATGTTGTTTTGTGACGTGAGCAGAACCTTTTGTCCTCTTGCGTGATGCATTCAGAAATCCTAAACTCTTAACCCGTTTTGAGTTAAATTTCAGAGCGAGGTTAAGCGGCAAATCCCATTTACTCCTCAAATCTTCCTCCAACGCGATAGATTGCCTGGTTATCTGAAAAACCTGTTTGGAATGAAGAGAGGGAGTTCTGCTACAAGTCTATCAGCACAAATTAATTAAGCAGCGTAAATGAAATGAGCACACCAGGGGACCATCTATTGGATCAATGCAGTTATGGAGTCGTGTGTGTGCGTGAGGAAGTGTGCTAAACCAAAGAAAATGGGGCTATTCTCAAGGGTTGGGGCTTTAAATATCAGAGAAGAGGAAAAAATGCAAAGAGGGAAGGCTCGGAGACCTCAGAGATGGTCGATTAGGTTGTGCTTATTATAATTATTAGCTGTGGTCGCCGCTTCATTTACTCCCCATTTTCCACACCCGTCTGCAGACATGTTGGGAATTCAAAGTGGCTGTAGCAAATTCTGACACTAAAAAGTTACATAAATTAAATTACTTGCTTCAACTAGCTTCTTAAGACTGCGTTGTCACTACGTTTAACAGTGAAGAAGCACACATTACGTATTCCTTTACCTCAACGTAACAGGTAATTCTGAGTTTTGTGTTGCCTATGTGGGTTTCTAAAGTCAAGTGTCCACTGCAAAACCATCTGTGATCAAAGATTTCTTCAAAAACGTGCAGAGATTGTGCATAAAGTGGGATTTAGGGAACATACAAATCCTTTTTTTTTACAGTCTAGATGGCCAAAATTTGAAGACCAAACAATGTCTATTATTTTCAAAACAAGAGATTATCAACTGCCTCCAAACATTTAAATGTATTTAGCGATAGAGAAGTTATAATCTCAGAGGAACAGCAAAATAATCTGCACACAACTAGGAAAATCTTTTGTGTTTCCGTCTGTGGTGTTAGATTATGGAACGGGCTCAGCAAAGAACAAAGGCAATGTTCAAAAATTAATAAATTTACAAACTGTATAAGCTGTACATCCTGACTCGATATAGTGAGTGAAATATAATGGTAATAGTGGTTATATTTTGGTTTTAATAGTACACTACTTGTACATTGATAGTTTTCTTTCAATGACTTGTAATGTACGAGATGCTTTATGAACATACTCAAATAAAATTAAATTAATCTCATTTCATTTCTGATTGTACAAAATGTAATTCATGGTTCAAAACTGTGTGTATAGAAGCGTTCCACAATCAAAGATGAAGTGTGATTCGTATCAAATTTGCTTGTAAAATTCTTTTGATGCACCTACAATTGATCTTTGTCAAAACATGTAAACAACAGCACTGGCCGCTCAAAGAAATTGCAAAAGAAAACTAAGCTCTACCATGAACGTACACTAATTTCCCTGCTCTCTTTCACTTTGTAACATCTTGTAACACAGCTAGCATACTTCAATCATCAGGTAAATCTCTGATAACTTTATCACATGGAGCCTATAGAGGGATTATTTGTTTATCAGAACAGGAGATGTGCGAACAACCAATATGCAGAAAGAGCCGCCGCTGATTGACACAAGCTGGAGCAACAACACAAGCCAGCACTGTTGTCAGCTAACTACAAGAGTTTATCACTGTGTGAAAACAAAAGTTATGCTGCTAAGTAAACATTTGTGAATGAGACCGGTTCAGACCTGATCCAATACAGCTGATCTCATCCCGTTTAGTTGTTTGAATTAAAAATGTTTCCCTAGCTAATCAGATGGACGGTGTCTCTTCATGTGCAGTATATGTCCCTCTTTTTTGTCATGTTTGTACATGTCCCTCTATAACTTGTTC
The DNA here is from genome assembly GCA_038363315.1 of Mugilogobius chulae. Classification (NCBI taxonomy): domain Eukaryota; kingdom Metazoa; phylum Chordata; class Actinopteri; order Gobiiformes; family Gobiidae; genus Mugilogobius; species Mugilogobius chulae. The sequence continues at coordinate 26,652,793 of CM076405.1, read as the reverse complement.
GCAGAATTTAACTTCGTAGTGTCTTAAAATTTCTCGTCTTGTTGTGTGAAATCCAGAAATTAGAATGTTTATATTGCAGATGGTCAATATAGTGCAGTGGAAATTTAAACTTTCTGCATTAAGAAAACTTGTTTTCTGCTAAATGTCTGTCTTTTATCAATGGAGAAAAAACAGAAAGCTTTTTTTTTTTTTTGCTTTTACTGTCATTAGTCAATTTTGTTTTTTTGTTAATCCTAACTTTCTTGAAAGAGCCATGTGAGTCTCTTTGGGATGAGAGCTGAATCTTGGATATTACTCCTGCTTCACATTTACTTTTTGAAAATAATAGTGATACGCCAAAGGTTTTATAAGAGAGATGCATGAATTAGAAAAGTTCAAAAGACTACTTCTTATTTTTAGTGTTTGAAATGTACAAAATAAAGAACAACAGCTTTAAATAGAGACAGTTTAAGAGCAGGATCACACCTCACGCCTGTCATTGTCGTGTTTATTCCATCCATCCTGTTTCTCTCCATTTTCTCATTGATGTGTCCTTCTCACTGTCATCTTTTCTACTTCTCATACTTCTTGTCTTTTGGTACAAGTGGGATACAACGCCCAAGAGCTTCTCAAATGTCTCAAACCTTTCAAATACCTGTCTTTATTACACTCATCCTCTTCATACTGAATGAACTTGTGCTAGAGGATGTTCGCGGACTGTGGTCTTTGCTCAAGTGTAAAAGCTGGTGGTCCACTTCACTGTAAAAAGCCTGCTCTGAACTGTATGTACCTGGTATAGTCATGCATGTAAATACAAGGGTTTGTGAGCGGCAAAGAAACAAGGGATATCAAGTGTTTCGAACTATAAGAACCTGTTTCAGGCGCTTGTTTTTTGGTGCATGTCTGAATAGAGTAACAAGGCCATTCAGTGACACAAGAACAGACACAAGACCAATGAAAAATCCTTTTGTACAGTGTCTCTCTTCATTAATTTACCCAAAGTTGTACTTGGATTGGTTTGTGCATGTTTGAATAATCTTGTATCCTCCTGCAGCTGATGCTTAGTTCACCCACTTGTAGGTGTAGGATTCAAATTTTTCCAACAAAAACAAGTAAGTTGCTACTTGCTACAGCAAAATTTTGCAATGACCAAGGGTTGCATAAAGCGTACAAAAATGTTACGTACGTACATTTTCCACATTACTTTGTGATTTACAAAAAGGCAACTTGACAAAAAATTAAGCAATCCAATCCATAATTTCTCAGCTCTGTGCCTCTGAGGTTGGTACTGAGAGAAATGAGAAATTTTTCAAGTTTGACGAAGTTTGCGTTTTGTTCGTACGTACGCTGTCAGTAAGAATTCAACACAAACTTTTATAAATGAGACCCTACGTTACTAGATCTGCAGTTTTGAGCAGGAAGTCAATAGATCAGAATCTGAAAAAGGTTTATTGCTAAGCTGTTGTTTAAAGTAAATAAAATGTTAATTACTAGTCCACACATTTCATAGTTTATTATTAAATGCCTAGACAAATCACAAAATATTTCCTTCGACTTGTATTCACACAAATGAAGAGACAAAGTTACTCGCACAAAATAAAATAGTGACTAAAGCAGGAGTGTTAAACCTGCGTCATAAATCTATTGAAATATAAAGGCTTCTATTGATAAGATGTGACTGTAAAATCAAAAATACATTCGAAAGAAACAAATAACATAGTTTGTCCAAAAAAAATCTTAGAAGGACACTCTGCATAATACAGTACAATTCAAAATATTGTAATGTAATGTAAAGTAATTCAATATAAATATAACATGCGGTCACATGTTATATTATGTTTAAAATAGTTTAATTGCCATATGTAATTTATCATAAGTAGGCCTATTTTCTAAAATGCGGTCCTTGACCAACTCTGACTTTGATCAATTTCGAGTTTGCCACCCCTGGACTAAAGGATTGTAGAGTAACTTTGTTCTGCTTTCTCTTTCAGTTTGAAAAAAGGATGATGGAGATTTAGGATCATGACTCAAGATCTGACAAAGTTCTCGTCTTCTTCTCTGGATAGAATCAAATACAGAGCCCAAATAAACAAGATTGTGGTCGTTAAGGTACATTTGATCTACTATTACACCTGTATACTGTCTTAAAAGTTCCCTGTATCAGTTCTATATCAACATTTATTTTGCCTTGGGACCAGTACATAGTTGGTAAGACTAGAGCTGTAGCTGGAATGAAATCCTCCTGATCCAAAGACAAGATAAACTACAACAATTTCATTACCAGTGAATCTCCAAACCGGGAAACACATTTTAATTAAATTGTATAATTGCACTCTGTGATGCTGCCTGCCTGCTGCAATTAATAGAGTCTCTGTATTCACTTTGCATTATAGACCTTCATTGTCTTTTGCATTTTTTTTTTTTTAGTCTCGCTCTTAAACAAAGGGCTTAGAGGAGGATCCCGGAGGATTCATTTAGCGCTACAAAAGACTACACAGCTCACAATTAGCATTAGCGGGAAGCCTCTTTTTTTTTCCCATTGATTAACTTCATGCAATAGGAAGGTATGGCTTGGTATGTACCTATGTGTGTGTGCGCAGGAATTAATCAGAGAGGCTTCCTGACATGATAACAAACACAGCAGCTCTGTCTGACGCAGGAAACAAAAGGGATTGGAGAAGGGGATCCACCTGGGGCTCAGAGGGAGGACGGCTCACACAATGCCGGCTGATAAAAGGTGTCAGTCACTGGGTAGGGCCGGCCGCACCGAAACCCCACACTCAATTACATAGTTCCATTACAACTTCCCCAAAAGGTCCCAGCTGTCTTTCTCTGCATCATTATCAGCTAAATTAGCCATTCTGGGGCGATTCATGGACGCCCACACACTGTTTTTTTTTTTTTACCCTTGGTCTGTCTGTGCGGAGATGGGATTGTTTTAGTTGAGACTGCATTCCTCTACACAGATGGAGAATACAAGTATAAAAAAAATGTAAATATTTGTGCTCTTTATACAGTGTCATTGAAAAAAAGATCTAAAGGCGCATTATGTAATTCACCCAGCTTTTTGGAACGAAGATGTTATATGTTTTAGGGGGCATAGACTGGCTTGGTTGAAAATGTATTTAATGGAAAATGCATTTTTTTCTCTCTCTTAAAAACATGTATGTGTAGTTATGTCATGTGTATTAAACTAATATCAGTTGAGCTACAGCTTAATCTTCTTATATGTTCCTAAAAAAGCATTGGATTTATATGGCATTTTTAATGACACTTAAAGACATTTCACATCTAGTTGGCTGGGGAAACTTCTTTGATAAAAACAATTAATTGAGACGAGAGCAGCTGTTTTGATCAGATATTAACCTGTATGACAGACGTCTGGATCCTGAAACTTGAGACAGTGTTTTTCTCTCATCTAAATGTAACTTTTATGAGCCATAAAGACAAATTTCATTCACAAATGTTGATTTAGCAGCATAACTCTTTTTGCACAGTGATAAACTCTTGTAGTTAGCTGACAACAATGCTGGCTAGTGTTGCTACAGTTTGTGTTAATCAGCCACAGCTCTTTGTGCTTTTCGATTGCACATGCATCGCACGTGTTGATAAACAAATAATCCCTCTATAATAGTGATTTTTACCTCGCTGATATGGGTATTTGTAATCTAGAACCATTATCGGTCAATGTCACTTCCCGCTCTACTGCGCATGCCCCTTGCAGAAAGAGACGCTGTCTATTTAGTTGGCTGGAGGAACTTCTTTGATTAAAACAATGAAATGGGATAAGAGCTAGCTGTTTTGATCAGGTCAGAGCTGGTATGACAGACGTCTGTCTCCTGAAGCTTGAGACAGTGTTTTTCTTGCCATTTTTTTACTCACCTGAATGTAACGTGTCTGAGTCGTAGAGTCAAATTTCATTCACAAATGTTGAATTAAGAGCAAAACTTTGAATATTTTTTGTACAATGATAAACTCCTGTAGATGTTAGATGACAACAGCACTGGCTTGTCTTGTTGCTACAGCTTGTGTCAATCAACTGTGGCATTTTCTGTATTCCGTGTGTGCGAGCATCTCTCATGTTGATTAATAAATAATCCCTCTATAAAGCAAATTATACTTTTAAGAAGGGGTGTGATAGAGTGCTCTATATCAATGAGTACTGTATATTCAGAAGTATTCAACTCAGCTACTGTAATATCGTCAAAATAGATTTCTGCATTGGAAAAACTTGGTGTTTGCCAAGTTTCTGCCACTTTATCTGTCAAAACCAGCAACAATGTTATCTGAGACTAACAAAATTGATTTTTGAAGATCTTTCAAGTGAGTGTTGTCTGCAGATTAAAAAGTCTGTAAGTTTAACTTTTTGGCAACTGTTGTGTCTATATTTTAGCACAACCAAACATCCTCCACCCACACAACGGGAGCAGACAGCGGTGGAGTGAAAATGAAATGGCTTCTGTAATCGCGGTTTCATCTCGTCTGGTCCTGTTTGTGATGGTTGGTCCACACGGTGTGCTGTTGACAGGACGCATTAGCCCGGCTCTTATCTCTGCCTGCGGGCGCTGTGTTATGTACTCACCATAGTGTTAAAGGCTTGCTCCATCTGCTGCTCCTGGAGGAGGATCCCACAGGCCACACACTCCCCCTGGCAGTCGGCCTTCACCGGGCTGGACATGAAACCCAGCGCTAGCACAACCAGGCTCCACATGGGGCTCCTCATCACTCGCACACAGAGCAGGGGGCAGACAGGGGCGCAGGCGGGGGGCAGGCAGGGGGCAGCTTGTACCAAGGTCCGAAAAGTGGTCCTCTAATGGAGAAATGAAGGACCAAACCACAGTCCAGAGTCTTGAGCCTGGAAGAGAAAACACTTCACTTATTAGTTTTTAAGTTGAAGTTATGAGTTTAGGTTTTAGATAATACAAATACAACAACATCCCCCATAGTGTTCATACCTGCTTGTCAAAGTCTGATACCGCCAGGACTAAACAAGTTAGAGCCTGGTTATTACTTGGATTGGAAACTGCTGGAACATCAGGTGCCACAGTGAAACGACAAAAGTGGACTGCAGTTGTGTCCTTGGGCAAAACACTTACGTCACATTGGCTCTAAGAGTCTTTGTAAACTGGGTGAATTGTAAAGCGTTTTGAGTGCTCTGAACAGTGGTAAAGTGCTATATATATAAAAAGACCATTTACTGTAATGGAAAAAGTACCCTTCTGGTGAAAACTCAACTACACAATTTAATAGAAATAGAACATTTAAATCATACTTAAGAACAGTGGTATTGGAAACCAATAACTTTATATGATAATATGAAAAAAAAATACATATCGCTAAGAAGCTTTTCAATGGAAACATACAGGAAGAGAACCTCATCTTGGACAAATAAAGGTCCATTTTGTGGCCGTGCACTCTGAGTATCCCAAAAACTTTTAGACAAACAAACATGTTCACATTAAAGGTGCACATGTCAGTTTTTGACCAAAAAATAAATTTGATTAAATGCATTTTTTTTTTTTTATTATATGTCATTGTTAAACCTAATAAATAATAAAAATCTGTGTTTTTACTTATTTGGCTCGGAGGAGGGCCCACTCATGTTTGTTTCTTTTGAAAAATGATTTCTTTAGCTGATTTTTTCACCTTATGGCACAAAATCTATTTATCCTCATTCAGAATGTCCTAAAATATGGTTTTAATTTTCTATTTCCACTGAACTGTGCAGATGATTTTTCACCTGCAGAAAATAACACACGGTACCTTTAAACAGTCTTTGCATGAGTGTAATAATATGATCTGCAAATAATGTAAATAGTGCTTGGATGTGCGACTGTCTTGTGGAAGTGTATACGTAGGTAAATGTGTATTTTATTGGCATGTACGCCATTTTTAACAACAACAACCTGTGCAGGGACTCCAGGTGGAAATTAGCAACTTTGTTATAACCTGGCACAAGCATCTCTCCTCTTTTTCATAGGATGTTTTTTGTGCACTGTCCCTGATAAATAAATAAACTAATAAACTAAACTAAATTTGTTTTCTAGTTAATATTCATAAAATTCTCAATACTGATTCAAAATTGTCCACAAACTATTCCTAAATTAGGGTGATGATGTTTTTCATCTTCTTTTTAAGCCTGAACTCATTCCAAAGTACTTCCTGAAAAGTCATTGAGTACCTTGTGTAACTGCTATAACAAATGTCACTTTGCCACGCAAACATTACTCTTACAAGTGTTATTATTAGCATTGCAGCCGGCAGAGTAAACAATAAACACTACTTTTGGTCATCTCTTGACTATAAAGAAAAAAAAACATGTAACATTCTCACACTAATATTATTTTCTCTGAAGTTAAAATTTACTTGGTTTGATTCTTTGAGGTGTTAACAAATTTAGAGCAGAATTTATTGCTCCTATTTTATCCCAGAGAGTGTCGTCAAAACAGCCAATTCAACAGAGACTAGATGTATTTTTATCATCTTGGGTCTAAAATGGCATTGCATCATTACATTACATCAGAAAATGTGAAATCTCGTCTGCTGTTTCCTGTTAAATTCACATTACATAATATTAGTTTCCTCCTACCACTTACAACATTTCACCAACGGTATTCACTCGACTAAAATCTAGATTATAACACAGACACAGTGACTAAGTTGGAAAACCGGAGCTGAATTTAAATAGTCAGTTTTGCTAGAAAGTGTCCAAATTTATTTTGTTACACAGTGTACCTTTAAGCCAATTTCCCTTAAAAGTAGTTAAAACGGTCTTGAAATCAATGAAATATTCGACATTACATAAACAATTAAATCTTATCCAGTGAAAACAGCTCAAATCTGGATTAAAATTCTGATTCCAAGTCATTTTAAGCAAGTCTAGTTTTTGTAGAGTTGTTAACCAATCAATCAAACCCACTATGTTCTTTAGCTCCGTTACGCCACCAAATAAAGATATAATAAGAAAATCATAAAAACTTGTTAACTGAGTCATATTTGCATGATATTTTGCATCAGTCATGACCTTAATCAGTCAGCTAGCACTTAATAACCCGCTCTGATTGAGGCTGATTTCCCCCAAATGAGACATTCATTAACAAAAACACATATCTGATCATCGGCTAAAACTCTGACACAGTTCTGCACAAAAATAATCAGACTCCAGGATGTCTTTCAATGCTATTCATGTACAAGACTATAGGGTATTGCTGGGTTTAAATCACGTGACGCAAGGAGTGCTTTGCTCGCATTCAAAACACAGCGCAGTGAACAAAAAAGTACTTTAAAGCTTTAAACGGACCAGCACCAGAAAAATAGGACTGTACATATCGGATATGACCCCTGCAGTTTGAAAAAGACGGACTTTTCATACAATCTGAAGGATTTACCTGCGATGAGGCAGATGTCCTTCTACTCTGAGCCAAATGAAGCCTTCAAAAGACTTGAAGTTTACATTATTTTGTTTCTGATCAGGTCAAACACTAGGATCCAAGGAAGCTCTAAATGGCAGTCGTCTTAAGAGCTGTGCAATATATCGAATTTTAGATAATATCATGACTGTTGCTTATAAGATATGCAGAAATAAATATCGAGTCGTGCAGTAAAAACATGCTACAAAAAAGGAAATTTACAATAAAAGTTAATTCGAATTTATACGCTAAAGTTCTTCACAAAAAGGTAATAAGGGTATAACAGGAGATTTCTGCATTATTTGACAAATATGCATCTGATAATTAAACATGAAACAGCAAAAATGGATAACAATAATTAGTATTTAGCATATTTTGAGAGGTATTTCATTGGCTTGAACTAAGAATGCAATAAAATAAGAAAAATACACAATTGAAAATACTGTTGCACATACGTATTACACGCTCTATGGTGAGAATTATTCTTAACTTTAATTTATTTCGGGCTAATGCTAACGAATATGGGAAAATACATGGGATTCCGTGGCTGCATTAACTTCCTGAACCCTGTTTGCATTTCGTGCTGTTTCCGTGGTGACGTCATCTGAAATCCAGCAATTGTTCTGTAAAGATTTCAGAGCAAAACAAAAGCTCAAACATGAATGAATAAAACATTTCAGCACCTGCATTCTTTCGTTTGTACCACATGTGAACATATACAAACATTTATGTAAAGCCTTCTGCAGATAAGTCCGCTGAACCCCTTTTGTATCTGTGTTTCTGACCTCTTCTGACCTTCCTCTTCCGCTGAACTGTCAATCACTCTATAATCATGACTCAATGTAGCAGGAAAACACACCCACACTGTGCTATAAGGTTTAATCGTTCAGGTCAGATTTATCAAGCGTTTGCTCATGTGTAGGGCTGTTTTTTTGCATATCTCAACTACAATATTCTGTTAAATGTATTAGCTGAAGTGTAATGATCAAACTAATAAGGTTGTAGTCGACTTAAGACTGTGTTTCAATTACTTTTTTTAGGCTTTATAACTATTTATAAAGAAAAAAAATGCAACTAAACAAGATTGTCATGTATAAAAAGTCAGACTAATACAATTTTTGGTCAACGAAAGCCCAAATGAGTGAATAATTTACAAAAATATCAACTTTCTACCCTTATTTGAAAGCTCACAATGTGACTTTCTTCATTTGCATTGCTCGTTTTGTAGCATTTTCGCCATGAGCAATTTACTCGCTATTTTGTTTTTGGATATCTTCAAAACAACAATCACAATACTATCTAAAATTCAAAATATTGCACAGCTCTACTCTTGTGCAAAATACTCTTCTGTTGTCCACCAGCCAATAAAAATCAACTATAGCTTGATAACATGTTAAGAATAAAAATAAAATTGGAACTCTCTTATTTACAGTCAAATCCATCCATTTTAATCTAAACTTACAAATAAAGAAATACCTAAAAAATTCTCTAAAATGCTCTGTGTAAACTTTTCAAAATTATTACAGGTCCTTAAAACTAATTTTTAATGAAAATAGCTCCAGCTTTTGAAGAAGAATTGTCAAAACCCAAAATATTGTATTTCAAATGAATGACCCCGGCACATACTGTATATGGCTAACCAAAGTTGACGCAAGGTATAATCGCCCTCTATTTAAATTTTCACATGCAATACTGTACAATGAAGACTTTCTCAACTGAACTGAAGTAAAACTAGCATATCAAAAGTACTGCGGTAGATGATTGAATGAAAGAACACTTTAACCCTCGTGCACCCCTTTAAAATAATCACACCTGTGGTCCTAGAGTGCAAAAATGCACTCTCATTTTTAACACCCATTATTTTTATATAAAACAATTTTTTCTCCAACTTTTTTCACATCATTCTCTTCGTCTACTTCTCCTCTAAACATAGATATTAAATATTATAAAAATTATTACAATTTTAACCCCTTAAATGCTGTTTGTATATGAGAAAGTAGCATATTTTTGATGCTGAAAAAGTGAAAAAAGTTGATTTTTTCAAAATCCTTCAATATTTTTTTCTTTCATGGTGTGGGATTTACAGACCCTGGTGGTGCCCTAAAATAGTGTGAAAACTGATTGGATCACTTTTATAGTTTTTGCATAATTTCAATTTTTAAGAAAAAATCACACCTGTGATCCTAGAGTGCAAAAATGCACTCTCATTTTTAACACCCATTATTTTTATGTAAATTAAACTTTTCTCCAATTTTTTTCACATCAATCTCTTTATCTACTTCTCCTCTAAACATAGATATTAAATATTATAAAAAATAATAAAATTTTAACCCCTTAAATGCTGTTTGTATATGAGAAAGTAGCATATTTTTTATGTTGAAAAAGTGAAAAAAGTGGATTTTTTCAAAATACTTCAGAATTTTTTTTTTCATGGTGTGGGATTTATAGACCCTGGTGGTGGCCTAAAATAGTGTGAAAACTGATTGGATCACTTTTATAGTTTTTGCATAATTTCAATTTTTAAGAAAAAAATCACACCTGTGGTCCTAGAGTGCAAAAATGCACTCTCATTTTTAACACCCATTATTTTTATATAAAACAAACTTTTCTCCAACTTTTTTCACATCAATCTCTTCGTCTATGTCTCCTCTAAACATAGATATTAAATATTTAAAAAAATATTAAAATTTTAACCCCTTAAATGCTGTTTGTATATGAGAAAGTAGCATATTTTTGATGCTGAAAAAGTGAAAAAAGTGGATTTTTTCAAAATCCTTCAATATTTTTTTCTTTCATGGTGTGGGATTTATAGACCCTGGTGGTGCCCTAAAATAGTGTGAAAACTGATTGGATCACTTTTATAGTTTTTGCATAGTTTCAATTTTTAAGAAAAAATCACACCTGTGGTCCTAGAGTGCAAAAATGCACTCTCATTTTTAACACCCATTATTTTTATATAAAACAAACTTTTTTCCAACTTTTTTCACACCAATCTCTTCGTCTACTTCTCCTCTAAACATAGATAATAAATTTTATAAAAATTATTTCAATTTTAACCCCTTAAATGCTGTTTGTATGTGAGAAAGTAGCACATTTTTGATGTTGAAAAAGTGAAAAAAGTGGATTTTTTCAAAATACTTCAGAATTTTTTTCTTTCTTGGTGTGGGATTTATAGACCCTGGTGGTGCCCTAAAATAGTGTGAAAACTGATTTGGTCACTTTTATAGTTTTGGCACAAAGTCCATTTTAAGAGCTAAAAACACCATTGGCCCAGCTTTAACCCGCCTATGACAAAGCAGTAACCGTTAACAATACCCTTTTACTTCTTACATATTGTAAATTTTTCTCAAACTTTTTTCACATCAATTTCTTTATCTACTCCTGCTCTAAACATAAATACTAAATATTGCATAAATTATTAGAATTTTAACCCCATAAAAGCCTTGTAAGTGAAAAAGTATATACATATGTTTTTGATTGAAAAACATGAAAAATTTGGTATTTTTGCATTATACTTCAATACATTTTACTTTTTTAGTGGGGGATTTATAGAGGCCGGGGGTGTGCTAAAATAGTGCCAAAACTGACTTGGTCACTTTTTTAGTTTTTACATAAAGTCAATTTTTTAGACATAAAAACACCGTTGGTCCACCTGGCAAAGTAATAACATCTAACAATATCCCATTACTTTTTACATATTGTAAACTTTTCTTCAACTTTTTTCACATCAATCTCTTCATTTACTTCTGCTCTATTCATACATATTCACTTTTATTTCATATTTTGACTTTTTAACCTGCCTAAGCCCAGCTCAACATGTGGAGATGGTTCCTATAAGAGACCTACTGCAGCAGCTCACAGCTCCTGACCGACGCCCTAGAGGCTCTGAAGAATGGCTCAAATACACACAATGATTAGGGATCAATACATTTGACCTCTAACTTTATACTGAAACACTTTTCTACTCTATGTCTACTCATTTCGAGAGTCACAAAGAAAACTATGAGCCAAATGGCAAAAACGTTCCGATGAAGTTTACGTTCAAATGCACCTGTGTAAACAAAACTGTACTTTGTTTTTTGTTTGGGTTTATCTGCTGGACAAGTGTTTGATGGCTCTAATTCTGACTCTGTTTGAAGGGGAAAAGTGAAAAAGTGTGTTTGTGTGTCTGGATAAGTCAAAATAAGGCTCTACGGGAGGATACAAGAGAACCACATTTGAGGGTGTAATTTTGACTGGATTTGATAGTGATGGATTTTCACACTTTAGACTTGCACTTGCATTCTGGCTCTCTCACACCTACATATAGTGGCCCCATCTAAAAATTTTTACTCAGGTACAAGCAGACAACCCTTAGGCATCTCCCCAAAACAAAAAAAATATTTTAGGTGAAAAAAAAATTGAGCAGAAGTGGGAAAGACATTTGTAGGTTCAAATGCACAAATGCATGTTTGTGTTGCATTCAAGGAAAAAAAGAAAATGCAACTAAAAATTAAAATGCTTAAAAAATCTTAAAAATTTAACCCCTTTTCATCAGTGAGAAACAAAAAAATATTTCTAAAATCACATTTTAAAACAAATCTGTAGTGTTAAAAAAGTGTGTTTATAATGGAAGTCAATGGGACAAAAATGCACTCTAGGACCACGGGTGTGAGTATTTGAATTATAGGCTTAAAAAATTACTTGACACAAAAAATAACCACAGAATCTGAAAGAGCGTCAAAAAACACACAACCTGGCCTAGTTTCATGAGATTTGGTGCACCACAGCCAAAGTTATTGAAAAAAGAAAAGTTGCGATGGACAAAAATGCACCCGGGGGTGTAGGAGGGTTAACAAGGCTGAAAACTCACAGGAACTGATTTTATGTAATACAAGACCTTTAGGTTTGTGGGATTACACTGCTGACACGTTGTAATTATCTGATTAGTGCAATAATTAACTTCTAAAACTGACACTTGGGTTTTGTTTAACTAAAGTCCTTATTAACATTTCAGATGAAACTTTGAAATTGCTTTGGCCTCGTTTGTCAAACTTGCTAAACCAGGTATTTCACATTTTTATTAGTTTTTAATTTTACGGATCATCCAGCTCAAATCCTCACAATTATCCCGTCATTATAATTTTTAGATTAACATTTACTAACTAAGCACATTCGCTAAGCACCTTGATCTTTTTGCAACTTCCAGGAAGAAAAAAGCATCCACATTCTTTTAATTTTCATCGTTAAAGTGACACCGCGTAACTTTCTGGGGCTGAAAGATCAAATGCATAATCCAAATAGAATCTTTGAGTTAGGGGCATTTTTCATTGATATGCATCAGTTTTATGCCAAACAGTGGAATATTATAGCTAAAGGAACAATATTTTCATGAAAACAACCTTGATTGACTCAAAATTGAACTTTGATAACAACTAGGCAGCTGTGTGCAGGAAAGGTCACCAGCGTTTCTTTTGTTTAAGGAAATTATCTTTTTTTCTTCAAATAAACAAAAAAATAGAGGGATTTTCGGTCGACGTCACTCTCCGCCCTACTGCGCGTGTGTCATGCAGAAAGAGCTCATCTCCATTCGTTTACATTGGGAAACTTGTTCGAATTAAACAACAAAACGGGACGACAGCTATCTGTTTTCATCAAGTATGAACCGGTATGATAGACGTCTGTCCCCTGAAGCTTGAGACAGCGTTTTTCTCGTCGTTTTTCTCACTTACCTGAATGTAACTTCTAAGGGTCGTAGGATCAGATTTCATCCATAAATGTTAATGTTAGTTCCAAAATCTAGAACTAGTCGCTTTAAAAGGAGCTCTGTTTCAGTCACAATTGTTCTGATGAATAAACTGTGATGTGTTTGATTCTTTTTACTATTGTTCGCAGGTACACCTATAACATTGTTTTATTCTGATGTATATTTATTAGTATCTGTTTGGCAATCTCAAACTGCATGACAAATTTATCTACGGGTACAAATAAAGTAACCTAACCTAACCTCTGGGAAGCAAACACTTAATTTTAGTCAGATGCAAGCCTGCACAGAGTAAAGAAACACAATTTAAAAATGGTTTTAGTTTAACAAAACCCTCAGAGTAAACCAACAGTTTTAGTTCAAGTTTAATTTTTGGCTAAAAAGTTACTCGGTGTACCTGTAAGTTAGTGCACTCTACAAGAATTGAAGATCTTTTGCGATATTTAGACACATCACAAACAGTAGAGGTTACACATACAGTCATAATGTCAAAGATGTCTCGCAGTTGCATCATGTTGGAGATGGACAGAGACACAGCAGATATGTCGAGTTCAGTATTTTCAACCAGCCGGGCGCAAGTGTCACGTGATTGAGTGCAGTGTCAGAATGAAAACATATAAGTCAAGCAGTTTGAGGCGGAAACAACGATGAACCGTAAGTGGCTTTACTGTAACTAAGCTTGTAAAGGCCACAGCAGAAGTAGAATTCAGCTGGTTACACTGACTTATCACGGGCATAATGAAAGGAAAATGTTTGCACTGAACGAGTTGGCGATTGAAGTCATAAATCATCTGGATGTTGTAAAGTGCCTCGTGTAACATGTTGGAACCTTATTATGATAAAATATTTAAAAATAGTCCCACAGATGTACTCGAGCCACACCTGGTGGACAGGCGTATTCAGCTTAAAATTGAGTGAAAAGTTTGCTCAGTGTCAGGGTTGAAAAAATGCCTTTCTACTATTTTAAGATACATTTTCAGTGCACAAGCAGATACAGTCTTAGCATCCTCTCCTGTCATTTTGTGCAAATATAGTTATTGATAGTTATTAATATCACAAAAAAAGTTATCATTTTTTAGAATTATGTATTTATTACATTATAAAAGTCAGGCTAATAATGAATTCACTATAATGTCTAGTACTACACTAAAAGCAGTTTGCAACTTTTTTGCCCAAAAGAGACTTGAATAGAAGCATGTTTTTGCCATTTAGATTTCTTTGTTGCACTAAATAAATAATCAAAATGTACCTGTTTGTTTAACCATAACATGGACTGTTATTTGCCTCCGTATGAAGAGGTTGCTTTAGTATTTCTTCACATTATGGCATAAAATGTATTTAGAATGATTCAGAATCTCTCAAAGTCCAAACTTTCTAATTCTAGGAGAAAACAGGTGTCCACACCAAAAAGTCTGGTGAATGTTTTTTTTTTTCTTTTGAGCCTTTAATCTTGATTTAACTGTAAAAATGTCTGTAATCGGGCAATGCTTAAGCGGTTGTGCAACTTGTTTGAGAGACAATCCTCAGTTGATATAAAGTTGAACCTCTAAACACTCTTTGGTTGAGACTTACTCATTGTAAAGTGCTTTGTTTTTGTTTTGATAGTGCAGTTTTTCTATTACGTTCAGATAAACGAAGTGGAAGTTGTCTTGTCTGCAGAGCTATGTAGTCCACTTTAAAACTTTTAATGAACTGATCTTTATCTTTATCCTGAACTAAATTCACCCACACACTTGCCCCGGACTAGACTGACTCATCTTACAACACGCCAAGCTAATATTTATAATTATAATGTATGGTTCAACTGGACGGTAAAGACAATGCAAAAACAAATGTTACCAGCATATTAAGTTTGTATGAAGACGTTTTTACATTTCTCTCACAGTGTAAATGTTAAATTATTTCTATACAATAATTTTAACTCCTTTTCAAAGCTTTTTACATCAACAAAAACCTCTCAGCTGAGTACACAAACCTACTGTGCGAATGGGAGGTACCGGCGTATTCAGACCTACAACATTTGGTCCGATTTAAACGGTCCAGAATTCGTTTCCCCCTTAAGTCCGGACTTTCTTTCAGGTCTGAATAAAGACAAGCGAACTCTGATCCGAATCAAACAAACGGACCGAGACCACCTCTTCAGGTCGGTCTCGGCCGATTGCAAACGGATTCTGGTGCGGATCGCTTATGGTCTGAATACAAACGGCCTCGATCCGAAACAAACACGAAAAACATGCGCTTTTTTGGACTTGACGAGCCACCGTCACAACGCACAGACAAGAGAAGGGCTGTCCTACAGCCAGGGACAGAGCCGCTCATGGGTTTTGTCTTTGTGAATGTTGCATCTGCCAGATTATCACACTACTGAAGATGTGTATTCTAAGCATATTTACCACTTACGCTGTTTATTCTGTTGTCTACATTTGTCTGAAAACATAAAGATATTTTCTCGGGTTTGTATCTAATAAAGCACTTTCATTATTTCATTCATAACCCTGCGTGTTTGCACAATAACAGCAAAACAGTAACGCTTCTTACCGTGATGGAGCAGAGACGAGGATCCTCCCAAACCAGACTACCAAAGCGCCTCCGGGTCCTGACTCGCTTAGTCCGTTTAAATCCATATGTCCAGACAAATAAGAAAGCACAGACAGGCTACTATTCCATCGTGAGCACTGCTGCGCCCGGCCCCGCTGGTACAGCGAGTAGTCCGCTGCGTTTGCGCCAAATCGTCCCGAAATACATCCTCCCGCGAGCGCCAGGTCCATGTTCTGCCGCACACAAACCCAGACTCCTGCCGCCTCACCTCGGGCTCCGCACAGGGTTAAAATCTACTGAAGTCCGCTGGGCTGGAGTCTGGGTTTGGACTCGTGTCTCGTCCTGCTTCATTTTCGCTTTTCCACACTGACACAGACCATTTCTATGGCAGTTATTATAAGGCCGTTATGATAATGAACGAAAAACGGGTTGCTACTTTACTATAAAGCCTAACTTTTATCCATACGCTTCTTCTGTTTGGCCCCGCCCCCACGTCAGATCTGTCCAATGAGAGCGCTGGTTCCCACATATGTGCGTCTGTTTACGTTGTAAAGTCCACTTGACAGGAGCGCAGTGAGAATACGAAGCGAACCAACTGAAAAAAATTAAGTCCGGATCGGATTCGGATCAAACAAGCGGACTTTTGCACTTTTCAGGTCTGAATACAAGTGTTCTCCCTTATAACAAGAGGTTAGTTTGCGTTTTTTGTCCCACAATGGTGACATTCCAGTGTTGCAACGAACAGTTAAATAACAGCAGGAAAACAGAAACATGCACACACACACACAAAAAAACAAACAAGATAACTAAATAGACTTAGATTCAAATCAATGTTCAGGTAAGGCAAAAAAATATAACTTTATAAAACAAAAACTCCTATTTACAATAAGTTGCTATAGTAGCTGACAATAAATGTGACATATATAATGTATAAAATATGACTCTGAACATTGCAGGACAGTATGAACTGAATAAAAATCAGGTAAAGAAGAGCTTCAGTATATTATAATTAGTATGATTACTATGTTTCTGACCTGAGCAGGTTAAGTAGTAGTAATGACAGGGTGCATCTCTGGTAGGTTATCAACCCTCCAACCCGAAGGTCACAGAACTAAACACTGACCATTACTGAAGTTTGGCATTACTATGAATCTGCAGACCCAGAGACTCTTTGCACTGTATTCTCCTCAGCAAAATTAAACTGTTCATAGATATAAGATTAGATTGTTCATGGAGTTAGGGGATTTTGTAACGAAATTAAGAACTTCATCCACCAGTGATGACGTCAGTATTTCAAAAGACCATCAGGTGACTCACAAGGAGGTGAACTCAAAGGTAGCTGGGACCAAATTGATCGAAGTCAGAGTTTGACTAACTCACTTTAAACTTTAGTTCTACCTGTGTTATAGTCAAATGGCAATTATGCATATTAAGGCTTAATATAACACATACTGTTAATTAATTAATTAAGAACATATTTTCTTGAGTTTAATCAATTTCACTTACTAAGTGAAATTATTTGGCAGTGGAACAAGACTTTTTGTACTTAAAATGAGAAAACAAAAATACGTTGTATTTCGCCTATTCAAGTGCGTTCCAGTGGTACTCGAAGCTCGGGTCTTCCGAGTTCCGACTTATAGATTCCTACTGGAACTGTCTCCAACTCGGAATTCCTACTTGGAGAAATTTTCAGTGTTCAGGGTAAAAAATTGATCATGGCAGTGCCCTGCATTTTGAGAAAGATAAACTTCAAATCAAATCAAATCAAACTTTATTTATAAAGCGCTTTTCATACATACATGTAACACAAAGTGCTTTACAGTGCATTAAAAACAATCCCACATGCCCCCCACCCTCCCCGGACAACCCTGCAAAAGATGGAACCCCCCACCCCCACTCGTAACAACATCCACACACACGCACCCCCCCACACACACGCCCCCACCCCCACACACATTCCCATAGACACTAAAATACTTTTTGCTACATTTGCATACATACATTGGCTGGGTACAGATGGATCAAAGCAAGCATCATCAGAGGAGCTATCTGCACCAAGAGCAGAGCCGACTGCAGCCACAGGACACCAGCCCAGGGTCCAGAGAAGAGATAAGGTCAAGACCAAACCTCCAGGGCCCATGAGCCAGAGCCCAGCAGCCACAGCCGACCACAGCTCCTGGTGCAGAGGCTCCTCAGAGGAAACACTGGGAAACCTAAAAGTGATAAGAAAATTAAAATAAGTAAAAAAAGGTAAATACAAGCAAACTAAGAACTAAAAATAATATTAAGAAGAGAAACTTAAGAACAAAAGTCCGATGAAACTAATAATAAATAAATATAATAAATAAATAATAGCATGTAAAACAATAAAACTAATCAAAAGCTAAGCTAAAAAGATGGGTCTTGAGCCTGCTCTTAAAAGCTTAACTTAAGATGCTTCGAACAATCAGATTCAAAGAACTCAATCCAGAGTTAAACACATATGAGCCAGGTTAACATTGACCAGCCCTTTGCAACACAAACTATTCGATTTACCTAAAAACATAATCAACAGAATAATCATTTACCAAAACAATGATTAGCTGCAGTCCTAATCAGAAGAGTCAGAGTGCACCTTTGATTACTTTTCCCAAAGACAAGCAGCAGCACAGAGGCCTGACGTCAGTGAAAGTATCGACAATGAGAGAGGTCTTGAGCACTGCCCACAGAGAAGTCTTATTGATGGACCCATTCAAGGGCAGACAAGTAAATAAAGTAAAAACCAACTCGGCGTGACCAGTGGCTTTGTGCTGCATTAGCGCTGGAAGTCCTCAGTGGATAAACTACGGCCCTTTCAGATGCATAAAAATTGCCTTTATGGAGAATCATTAGTGTGTCGGTGTTGCTAGCATGTTTTGTGTGGTAGTCATTTACTATTGTGCTGAGTAAGTCCATTTGCTGGTGTTAGAGGTCCCCTAAGTGGCCCTGTACGCGAGTTAAACAAATGAGCAATGCCCAAATATCTAACTAAGTCTGAGGCTGTGAATAAAAGGCTGTTCCCTGTGTACTTGTTTGAATAGGCTTTTACATCTATGCAAATGTGTTTCATTTTTCATATTTGTAAATACAGCATTAGTGTCCATTCGTCTCTCTTAAAATCTGGGACTCTGGGGATTCACTTTTAGGTTTTGTAATGATCATTGTACAAAAAGCTGCTATTAGTGATTCTGACAGCTCATGCAGTATTTTGTCATCATATAAACACACGTCTGTTTACTAAATTGGCTTTTTAGAGTTTGGCAGAATTCTCTGTATTTTATATTTCACAATTTATTTATTTCAATGTGGAAAAACCTTTCAACGTGTGTTATGTACGTCTTTCATCAAAGTCAGATTTAAAGCCCATTTCTTACAGTTTTTCTACTTCTCTCATTGTTTGCTGTAAATGGTTGTTGTTGTAAATGAGTTTGTTCTCAATCGACCCACCTGGATAAACAAAGGTTAAAATAAAAAAAATAATAAAAATTCAAATATTTCTTTGCTAGATGTTTTCATAGTTTTACAATAGTGATGTTGCAGTTTGAGAAGAAAAAAATTACAAATAAAAGTTGAAAATTACAAGCAAAAGAAAGAAGAATGATTCTTCTGTAATAGTACTAGAGACTGGTCTTGGTCTTAGGACCGGTTTTATAAGGTCTTGGTCTTGTTACGAACTCGAGGGAGCTTGGACTCGGTCTTGTCTTTGACATTACACTTGTCAGTACCACAAGCTCTGCTAAACTTGCACCAGAAGTAAGGAGGCCTGTCCCAGCCACAATATGCAATAAGCACTGCACAACAAGACCATGTAGGCTTTGATAAATGTATACAATTTCTCAATGTCTTGTCTCCGTCTCGAGACTCTATGGCAGACCTGGGCAAGTTGCGGCCCAGGGGGCGGATGCGGCCCGCGACCTGGTTCTATCAGGCCCTCAGCACATTTTGTTACTCTTTTTATTTCTTCTTTTGATTGACTTATAGCTATAGGACATGTGTTTTCACTTGTGTTCTTAATGAATATCAAAGCAAATGGATCAATAAATGAATCAAACTCAATAAAAAGCCTCTATTTAACAGAAATGTGCTTGCAATAGTTAATTTTTTTACACCAATGATTATAATCTGGCCCTCCGCCCCTCGTCTGTATTCGAATATGGCCCTCGGGAAAAAATAATTGCCCACCCCTGCTCTATGGTCTCGGTAATGTCTTGGTCTCGATTAAAGGTGGTGTAGCTGATTTTCACACTGCAAACACAATTTAGATTTTAAATCTGACAAGTTCCACTCCTTAATGCTTCGACACAGTTAATATCATACATAATACATTTTTGGTTTCTTACAAACAACAAAGTGAAACTGAAGAGGACCACCAGAGAGCTGCATTTGGCGCCTTATGAATAGTTAAATTTTTTCACAGAGTGCTGTAATTGTAATTTACTTTTTACTATAAAACACAAACTTTACTAATTCATAACTAAAAAGTTAGTTACCCCAACTTGAATGTGGTTTTGACTGCTACACAAAGAGAATCGATATTGATCTCAAAATCTGAAAAAGAGAAGAGGTTATCGCAGCTCGAGGTCACACAGACACTGCATGAATGACTCGTACATCGAAGTTAAGATTTCGCCACAATCATGAAACTGTTGTGCGACAAAAAATCGTGGCAAAATCTTTAGTGTCATCAAGATTGCCAAATAGATTTTTTGTTAAGTAGAAGTTTGTTAAGTTTTTGTATTGTCAAAAGATCAGGCATATTGTCTACACCTTTAGCACATAACTGACTAATTCACTAAATTACTCTAAATTTCTAAAATCTGATTTTTTGTAAATCCCTTTGGCAACGGGAATTTGTGTTTCGTACCACAGCAATCTTCAACTGTTGACCTCTGTACATATGGACCGGGGCAAAACTATTATTACAGTTTTAAATGGGTAAAACAGTCCTGATCAACCTTTTCTAACATAAAGAACTAATCAATTAATCTTAGAAAATAAATAAATAAACAGAAAAATTAGGTTAATTTATGTGAAAAATAGGTACATTACTGTTTTCTCACACAAAAACTATAATTTGTTCAGTAGAAAAAAGGAAATGTGAGCATGACTTTAATCAATTACACCCTAATGAGTTCAATGATTAAAAATCAATCTTGACTAAATGGTAAATAATAACTGTACTAATGACTGTCTCACGCTGCTCTGTTTGCCTCACTTGTGAAAAGAGCCCATTATAACAGTTCACAGATGAGGCTTTAATGGGAGCGCTCCGTGAGGTCTTTGACACCTGACCCACTCATGTGTCGAGTCGTTATTTAGTACAAGGCCACTCGGGTTTGTTTGCACACCTCTCGTCAGCGCACCATTAGCCCAGGTCGACTCCTCGAGTGCTGCTGACTTCAATAAAATCTACACACTTCACACACAGGCACGAACGGAGGCATTTGCATTGTCTAAAACTGATGATGACCACTCGATGGGTCACTGGGTCTCAGAGGGTAATGATCAGAGGTGATGGACTCTTGGTGCACAAATAATCCAAGTATTGCATTTGCTCCACAATAGAATGCATTTTTACAGTCAGGTGATCAATTGCAAGATGGTAAAAAGTGTTTTGCCTAAGAACTTGTAATCTCATTGATAGGTTAAACCCCTTTACATTCCGGCGTCCCTCGGAAGGGCCATCCCACTTTTTTTTCAAAAATGTTATTTTGTTCAGAGTCCTAAAAATGCATTCTATGAAGAACCTGGAAAGGTTAAATATAAAAATCCCATTGTATCCCTTTTATTTGAGCAAAATCAGTCATTCTGGGATGATCCAGACTCAGATTTCTACTGTAAACCTCCAAATAAAAAAGTCCCCAAAAATTCAAATATTTTAATAGGACTTTTGCATTGGCTTTTTTGAGTAATTTTGGGTCCCTAAAACTAATTTTTACCTCGATTACCTTCAGCTTTTACAGTCAAAACCCAAAATCTACCAAATCTAGTGTCATTTATGTCTCAGCTGTAACACCAGCTTCACCAATCCTTATATCTACCAAAAATATTTAGGCGAATTTTAGATTTTGTTTTCTTTTGCTTGGAGAAAGTTCTCACTTCTGATGAGAACCTGTTGGACATAAGAAGCAAAAACTACAGGGATACAGCTTTAAAAAGACCCCAGCCATTTGCCTGAGCTCCAAAGTGTTCAGGCACAGTTTTAGTTTGAAGTTTTACCGATTTTAGCCAAGCATGTGAGGGAAAAAAGGCCGGAATGAGGAGGGGTTGCCTAATAATTGTGGTAGGGCAAAATCTCTGAAGCTAAAAATATCTTCTGATCTATCAGCCCCAAACTGTGGTTGAAAAGACTTGAAGTGCTTATATCAGAAGTCACTTATCTTCAACTAATTTGTTTCTTTTCGTTGCTGTTCAATATAAATCATCAACTACAATAACTGGTTCACAAACAAAAGTTTTAGTTGACAATGGGCCAGATTTATCAAGCATTTGCTCATGTTCAGGTTAGTGAAAGCAAAAACTTGGTGTAGCTGAGATTTTTCTTTCACACGGGACCATAAATATGCAGATTTTAAGGTGGTGCATATCTCTTTTGTGTATTATGTAATATGTAGATCTTCCAGTATTAAAGTATACATAAATGCCTCGCACATAACCTGGCTTGATAAATCAGGCCCTAGGGGTCTAAACTGATTTGACTAAACAACAGAATAACTATAGCACTACTAAGAACAAAAATAGATTGATTTTGAGTCAAACTTTTTGGAGATATTTTAAACCTATAGTTTTGACGACAGAAAGAAAAACAACACTTATATAGCAGTGTATTTATTAAAAAAAATCTAAAATTCTGACTGACTTGGGAACATTAGAAACATGTCCATGCTTCTGTTGTAATAAACAACACTAATTAAATCAAATGATGACTTATTTCAATGACACAAAAGTCACTGGAGTTGTTCTTGGGTTTGTCCTCGTGAAAACAAGGAGCTGCTTTGGATGCAAGACAGATTTGACCAAAACATTATTAAAAGCTTCATAAATAACAAATACTTCATAGCAGTCAAAACAGATATCACTTTCACCTGTTAACTTTTGCTAACGCTAAATTTACTACTTTGCTTCTGTCAACATTTTAGGGAAATACTAAATAAATATTAATATACTGTATTATGGAAAACAACTGTATTAAACAAAATTGAATCAAAAACGTAGACTTGATCAATATGGGGGGAAAGACAAGTTTGTGTTTTCCAAACCTGAGGAATTTTACATCAATGTTCCAGACTGTACAGACGCCAATTTTGACAGTTAAGGATTTTTCACACCAACACAACTCCCAGTCGCTGTCGGTAGAGAGGAGCGACGCAGACTCTGTTCAAGTCTCTTTGGGGGCATCGCAAACACGATCCAAATAGCCTCCAGTCGCCCAAACAAATGCAGAATGAGCATGCAGTGTTATGCAATGCTTGACGAAAATGACAAGACGCATAAGCTGCGCGTGAGTAGTTGTCAAACTCTGTGGCGCTAGTCCAGACTTGGTACTGTGGTTGCTGCAACACCTCCATCTTTGTTTTCCTCAGTCCAAATAGTAATCATTCTCCTCTGTACTTACGTCTCGTTTGAATCCGGGTAAATAACAACAATCCATGCTCGTCTAAATTTTTCCGTAAGCGTCATTTTTGTTTTTCGCACTATTTTCTTGCGCACTGATTCGCTGGTTCTCCTGTAGCCACAGACCAATCAAACAGCTGCATGTGCGGCAACTAGTGGCAACTAGCGACCGCTGGCGACGCAGACTCTACAAGCAAGTCTTCAAAACCTCGCCTCCACAACTTGCTCTGCGCTCCTCTGACCCCGACAGCACCATTCACACCAGACACACGTGAGCAGCCTGTCGGCAGAAGTTGCCAAACCAGTTCAGATGGATGACCCTTGGCTTGGTGTGAAAGACCTTTTAGAGACAGTGATGCTATGTAAATTAGTTCTTAGTACTTTCATGTGTGAATATGTCAATTTTTATGAGCTACCACAGCCGAAATTGATGAGCAATATAAAGAAAAAAATTGAAGAACCATACTGTGGTTTCTTCTTGGCAGCCTAATGATCATAAATTTCACTTTAGTTAGGTTAGGCTTAAGAACAAGTTTATTTGGTTAAGTTTCTTTTACGATGTTCATCTTGTCTTCAATAGTATTAGCAGTAAGCGATTTCTTCACTCACTTTTTAGTGAGTTGTATTTACCTTTTTGACATGTTTCGGCTGCTAGCTGCGAGCCATCTTCAGAAGCGTCTCCGGTCTCCGTGGTGACGTGTCGTTTATTAGATGTTACTTCATGGAGGCATGGTCAACCCGGTGCGACCTGGGTCGCTCGGACTGACCACGCCTTCTGCCGCCCAGTGGTCTCTGGAGAATGGAGTCCCAGGTAGGTGAAAGGAGGAACGCTCCTTCATCTCGATTGATGGTGTCTGGGCCTTGCTTCCTGATTTCTATGGCCTCCTTGATCCAGCGTTTGAACTTGTTGTTTTCAGCTCCTATGACCCGTGCTCCTTCCCTGTCCATGATGTGATTGTTTCTCTTGCAATGATCTGATATGGCTGATTTTAGGTTTTCTTGTTCTACTTGCCCTTGTGAACCTTCCTGTAGTTTCCCTCTTCTGAAGATGGCTCGCAGCTAGCAGCCGAAACATGTCAAAAGGTGAATACAACTCACTAAAAAGTTGTCTGAATAGAAGAAATCACTTACTGCTAATTTGGTTAGGGTTACTTAGACAGTCTGCGGTGTTGCGTTGCTTTGCTTTAGATTCAAAGACACCAACGCAGTGTCCAAAATGCCATTTTCACCAAGGCATAAAGCTCTAGAAACTGTAGAAAATGTGCTTTCGATATATAATTTCTCTCTATATTGCATTCCTCCATTCCATCCATTAAATTTGCATACCACTGTCTTGCATTTTGTCGCTTTCTGCCGGACAAATTGGCTTTAAATTTGCGACACTTGGGCAAACCAAGCAATTTGCCAGTGTTTGGGTCTCATTACAGCCAGAGACACAGATGAAAAAAGATCTTTAATTTGAGCTCAAAACAGACTTTCCACCTAAATGATCACTATGAAAGCAGAGGAAATAAAGTGGAGTGGCGGTTTGTTCTCTTCTCTTTTAGATGAATGCTTTTACCTTCGCTCGCCTCTCCAAAACAACTGCCTCGCTTGTGTCTCCATTAGGTTTAACTAAGACCCTGAAATGCACAATCCTGATTTAACCTTTGAATCTAACAGCAAGCAATAAAAGCTTTTGTTAAAGTGAAGCTTCGTGTTTCCACATCTAAAAATACTAGAAGCACAATATGTAAATTGCTACAGTGCAACTTTAGCTTCTTTAACATGCATAAGACAGCTAGATTTTTCAGTAAAACATAGTCAACATTAGGAAAACCAATTAGTCTGTTTTGATGAGGTTAGGTGTGTTTTGTCCAGCATAGGTAATCCCACAACCGTTACCAAGAAACCGCACTGAAAATATGGACCAAAATGACACAGATTTGACAAATTTTAATATCTTGTTCTAACACACAATTTTGAATAAATATTGTAAACTTCCAGAAAACTATGTCAGTTTTGTGGAAATTGCGCTTTTTGATGACACATATGGAGGGATTCTGTTGCAAACCTAAAATTACTTCCTGTAACCTAATTTTCAACATTTATTGGTAGCACTTTAATAGGTAATTACGGTGGTACTTGCTGGTACTTCTTCTGGTATTACCAGTGGTACCTAATGGTAACTACAGTGGTACTTCTGGTGGTACTTAAGAGTCACAAGTACTGGTAACTAAAGTGAACTACTAAAGTTTAGTATTAATTATAGTGATAGTTACTAGTACTTAATTGATAGTTACTGGTACTTTTGTGGTACTCTTGGTGTGATAATTATTAAGGATTATGGTGGCATCATTTGTACTTATACAGGTACCTCTAGTGATACTTAATTGTGTACTTGGTGGTGGTATTTGTGATGTGGTACTTCACTGTCAATTAACAATAATCAAGACCAATATTTACTACTGCGTTATGACACCAAACTAAGTCAAAATGTATGAAAAATTAAAAATAAAAGTGCAAACCCAGACAGTTGTTGTTGTTGTTGTTTTCATTTGTAGAGCAGTACTTGAGACCGGTCTTGGTCTTAGGGCTGGTCTTGGCTTTGTCTTGGACTCAAGCACATTTGGAAGGTCTTGTCTTGGTCTCGAAGGTGCTTGGACTCGATCTTGTCTTGGACTTGGTCTTATCTTGGACTCCACTTTTCATTACCATCACACTCTGCTAAACTTGCAGCAGGAGTTCAAGACCCCCAGCGCAGTGACCTGTCCCAGAATATACTTTAATAAATGCTATTTTTGGTTTTTAGCTGTTTAAAATCTCCACTGGTTTATAGGCCAACTAAACATTTTACATGATGTATGAAGGTCACGATCTTGAGCCTTATGCTGCAATCCAGGCAACTGGGAACTGGGATTTTTAACATTTGAAAAATACCATTTCCCAGTTCAAAGCGTTCCAACCTAATCAACTCGTATGTAAACATTAAGGCTAATGCTAAACTTTAGGCTAAACAAAAGCAACGGTAAATGACCTGTAACCAAGGTCATTTACCGTTTAGATAGTTTTTGTGTCAGTTAAACCCTCCAAATAAATTTATTGTGGTGATTGTTGAACTCGTATGTGAAGTGGGGCTTCCTCGACCAGGTCCCAGTTCACAGCGAATTTGTGTGGGAAAGTGGGAAGTATACCAGTTCCCAGTTGCCTGGAACGCACCAATAATGTGCAAATTAATTGAATACCAGCCCTTGTTTACAGTTTGGTTGCTATGGAATCACCTCTACTTACGTCATATTATTGGTCTTGTCTATAACCAGGAAGGCACAGAAGTGTAGTAGCCTGTGCATATATGACAGCAAGATTGCTCATTGCAAATATCATAATTTCAAAATGTATTAAATATAAAGGAATACTTGTTTCAAGAAAATAGTCTCTTTTCTACTTAAAGGTGGGAGGCTGATTTTCAAAGTGCAAACACTTTTTCATCATAAATCCTTTGACACACTGTTTATATCGACATGTCTTCATTTTGGTTGCAAATACGGCTCATAAACTTGTCACAACAAAGTGAAACTGGACAGGATCACACAAGCTCAGCCAATCAGAGAGCTGCATTTGGCTTCTGATCGGAATTAGAATTTTTTATTATTCAGTAACTTCAGACAGTAACCAGTGATCTTATTTTTTCACAAAGCACTGCTTTTATCATAAACTTATTAGTGGAAAACACAAAGTTTAGTAACTTACTACTGAAAAAGTGATTCTTAAAGCTGGAGGGAAGACATGCAAAAGCTTTAGATTGTTCATTAAAATCAATTAGGTTCAATCTTGGCTTATATACAGGCCTACTTTTAATTGTTTTGTACCTAAAATAAGTGTATTTTTCTAGTTTTAAGAATACCATGTACATGGCAGTAGACACAATGTAATCACAGTTTGTTTTTAATCGCTTACACAGTAAATGTGGTGATTTGTGACTAGTAAGCCTTTTCAAAATAGGTTAACACTTAAAAGAACATCTTGGTCTGAAGCGACTGTTTGGCTCAGCTGCTTCCATTAGCGCTAACTTGGACCTTGAGAAATCTTTATTACGAGAAAAAACAGGAAACTCTCCTATTATCCAGCCTACCTTTTATATCAAGCATTCTGTTTTGTTCCGCGCAGTTCAATAAGCATAGTGTCAGTTCTGAAAGCGCGACAAGTGAAAGGATGTGTACGAGCGGAGATGTACTAATAAAGCTAACAGTGAGCTACTAAATTAGCATCTGTGCCGGGTTCAGAGGGTGTCGCGAGGTGCAGGAGGGAGAAGAAAGGCCCGGTGTACGTATCTAACAAAGCACTGACTCACTCCACCTCGTCCATTAGCCGTCTGCATGAATCTGAGCCGCACAAAGGAGCCTGCTAATGCACAGATAACCCACAGGTCCTCGCTGCTCTGCGTAGACACTTTCAGCTTCTTGTTGCCCACTTTTCGCTCTGACACTTCCCTTTGTGTCCTTTGTTCCAGCGTCCCTGAAATACGGCGGCCATTTTTAGAGCCTCAAACGTCACAAGTAGGGCATGTAGGCTACTAGGAGTCAAAAAAAGCAACAACATCTATTTAAAGGCGCCATACCAATTTTTACCAACTCAACTTCTTATAACAGTCCCATATGTTTGCCTGCTTAACCCTAATGTATTCTGATCATCATAATTTTTCATCACAATGACTTTAGAAGCACTTTTCACAACTTTAAGAAGCCACACCATTGTATTTTTGGTCAAGGCGATAAAACCGTGTAAAATTAACGGCTAATGCTGAAGTCAACATCTGGTTTATCATCTGATTTTACAGCAATAAAGTCATTTCTTGGCACAACAGAATTTTCAATCTCAACAAGAGACACACATACAGTACATCAGTGGCAACATGCGCTAGCTCCAGGTCTGTTAACTAACGGTCTAAGAAGAAAATGTAGATATACAACGAAATATCAAAAGCGTACCATAAACCCAAAATGTAAAATAACCACAAATTTTGGTTGAAGCTACATGGCAACTTTTTTGGGGGTTTCACGAGTAAGTTTAGGCTTCAAGTCACTAGTAAGTAAGTAAGTAAATAAGGAAGGAAGGTTTATTTGTATAGTGCCACAACCTCTATTGTTGTAAAGTTGTAAAAGTGAGAGCGAACTACGCAAACAGAAGCTCCGCGCACATACCGAGACTCACTGCTTGTGAGCCCAGGCAGAGGCACTGTAGGCCGGGAAGAAGTGGGCCCACGGACCGCTCAATGTTGCCAGACTTTCAGAGAGCCAAAAGTGACAGAAGCTGCACTTTTCCTGCCGTTACAGACGTCACTGCGTCTACAACAGATGACAAAAGATAACTTTTTTCTTCTAGAGCAGACCTGGGCCAGAAGCGGCCCTCGGACTGCTTCAGTGTGGCCCCTAGCACATTTTGGCTTACTCTTTACGACTCTTTTATTCAATTGACTTGGCTATTGAGCAAGCATTTTTGCTTGTTGTCCTAACATTATCACAATACATGATCAAAATAGTAGATTAAAAACCCTATGATTTTAAAAAATGTGCAGAAATAATGATAATTTGTTACACCAATGACTGTGGTGTGGTCCTCCACCACTTGTTCCAGTTTGAATATGGCCCTTGGGGAAAAATTAATTGCCCACCCCTATTCTAGAGGATTGTTTCAGGACTAGCCCAAAATCCCTCGTCTGATCATCACATTTGGAGTAAACAACTGTGTCACTATGGCAACCACACCACCGGATGTAGCGACCTCTGTCAATCTGAGACCGGAAGACGTTAGTGCATAACTCCTATTTCTAGACGATAAGTGAAACGCATTGAGCTTCAAAAACACCACATCTTAAACTTTTGTGGCCTGGACGAAAAAGGATTTTATCAACAACAAAGTTAAATGAGCTCAAACCTACTTCTATAAAGTGAAGATATTCTCTCACTCACATGCAGTGTTTCGCATTATAATAATTACCTCGCTCTATCTAAACTCACCTCAGTGGAACCTGAAGGTAAATCCTCAAATAAGCTGAAGGAAAATTAATTTTGCTTGATAAATGATTTGAGCGATAAATCAATAAATGCATTTTGCTGGAAAATTGGTCTTTCAGAGGACAAGCTCACTTATCTCATTTGCTTTCATTACTTGCCTGTCATCTGCCAAACGTTTATAGAGAACTTAAGACTTTATCTGCCGACGCTCAGCACACTGACACGGACTGAATACACAAGATTAACGCACACATTTTAATAGATATATGTGCAAGGACAACAGCAAAGTAATAAACTTAGATTCACATGTGCCCGGTAACAAAATGTTGCAAATCTTAGGTCTTTCTATTTGAGCAATGTTGCATATCTATTCAATTTCTTAACAGCCTTAGCCCAAACAAATTCAATCGCCATCATTAAACGATATAATAGGTTTATAATATACTATTAAATCAACTTATTTTCCATCTGCTTTTTCACCTACAGTGTCATTAGTGGCCACTTTTGAAAGCACTAGAAAAAACAAATGAATACAAGAACATTGTGAAAGGCATTTTCACTGATAAGTCCTATACAATGCAGTTAGAACTATATTTTAGTATTTGTTGTCTGTTTCTTTCCCTCTTAAATCACACATGTCCAAGCTGCTGCCTAGAGGTCAATGGACAAACTTGTGTTGATCCTCAGACCTTTGGTTCAAGCAACAAGTGATGTGAGAAAGAGACATGTTTTTTTGCATTAACAAGTAATCTACATTTTTATTCTAGCGATTACTTTTTGTAATCATTATTTTGTGGTGTATAACAACAAAATGATTTTTAGCTGCTCTCCATCTGTAATAAAACTGTCCTACACTGCTATGAGACATAAACAGAATATATAAAACAGAATCATGCATTTTTTTATCTTTAAATTTTTGCTGCAATGGACTAATGTGTTGTTATGACTGGTCCTCCTGGGTTGCGGCCTAACAAAAAGTATAAGCCCTCCTCACACTTGAGAAGAAGCGGGACAGGGCAGAGTTGGGCCAGTTCTGGAAGGTTTTCTCCTCACTGTTTAGATGTTCCACCACAACTGATTCCAAAGCTTCATTGTCTTGTTCCAGAAGAGCCCTCATGAGACCGTCAGCAGAGGCATATTCCAGAATTAGACTTTTAGCTGCCTTTTTGCCAATTTTGTCGATATCTGCCATTCTATTTTGCCTTTGCTGTCCACACTCAGGTGCTTTTTGATCTTTTTCTGCAGTCTGATAACAATAAGACTACGGCCGTGGCAGTCTTTTGATGGAGCCTTTTTAAAGACTTTTCTGACCAAGAAGGCTGTCAGGAAGAGAAATTCTGGACAAGGGTTCATGTCCTCTGGAACAGATGAGCTGGTGTTTGCCTCCGGCTTGGATGTGTCTTCAGTAAAACTATCTTCCTTGTGGTTCTCTGGTCCTTCTGGAATGGGGCAGGTGACATTTGCCTGTTCTGTCCGGTCTGTTCTTCTTTGGGACTGCAAACCTCTTCAGAGTGCTCTTGAGATGTGGTCGTTGGCTTTGGATTAGGCCACTCCACAATGCCAGCATTTTCGGCAATCACCCCTATGAATATTAATTTGGATAGGACAGAGGTGGGCAATTATTTTTCTCCGAGGGCAATTGCAGACAAGATGCGAAGGGCCAAATTGCAGAAACAAATTCAACATTTTACAAAAAATGAACATATCTAGCCTTGCCTAAAATAGCTTGGACTTGAATTTTAATTGGACTTTGAGTTGTTTTGACTAGAGAAGATTTAACCGCTTACACACCGTCCAATATTTCACTGTTCTTTTTTTATTTCAAAGCATTTATGACTGAAAAAAATTGTCATAAAATTGAAAAAGAAAAAGGCTAAAATAAATTGCCTATGTAATCTCAAGATAATAATATTGTCTTTAAACACGTCCAAAATGTCAAGATTTGTTTAAAAAAAGTTTACAATTAAGAAACGAGCATGTTTAACTGGTCTTAAAATTCTTTTTTTTGGGCTATTTCATGTATTATTTTGTTACTTTATAGTGCTTTAGAAAGAACGCAGATGCAAACACTTGATTCTTAGCTGAGTCAATCAAAAACAAATATAAAAAGCTATTCTAAACCTCCCGAGGGCCAGATGAAAACAGACGGAGGGCCGCATCTGGCCCCCGGGTCACAGTTTGCCCAGGTGTGGGATAGGACAACTGCAAGCAGGACCTGTAGGCTCACTGTGGTCTGGATCAGTCAGCCAAGATCAGTTGTAATGCATGAGCTAAAGTAAAGTTGACAGAATAACATATAATCCAGTTTAGACATGTCTGACACACGTATGTTGACTCACTGGGTATGTCGGTGCACCTATATCTACTCCTGCTGTGATTTATGTCCAGATTTGTCTGATTTGGATGAAAAATGTGAGACGCTGTCGTCAAAGGAGCTGCAGTGACGTACAGCACAGAAGTACAGAATTTGTCTTGTTATCGTTAGATCAACAGAGAGCACATTAACTCTGCTTTAGTTTGTTTTGCCTCCAGCTGCAGTTACAGACCTTATCTCAGAAGGTAGAAGCTCAGAGGAAAACAGTGTAAGACTGTAATGCATAATTCTAAGGTTTAGCAGTACATAATTCATCAAACTATAATAAAACAAACTATTTTGTCTTAAATTGCTTTGTTGTAAATTGACATTTCTGTATGAAATTAGAAACAATTTGGTGCTTTTACCAGTTGGAAAGCCATGTCTTATTAAATGAAAATGTAAATTATTTTTTACTTTAATTGCAAGTTTTCCTTTTCATCTAAACTACCCTAAAATAAACCATCATTTTGTTTTGATCAGATGACAAAACTAATTTGTTGGCCCATATTGTCTCATTATTTTTAAGCTTAATACAAAGCGGCATATTTGAATCAAACTTGGGTCTACAAGAATGCAACACGGTGTATTGCAAAGTCATCTAAATATGTATACAGTATATGTCTAATTTGACTTATACTATACAAGAACCCATTTTTGGTCAGTTTGTTCCATGGACAGGCTACTAAATTGGGTCTGTTTAGATAATGTACATTTTTAAAAATCAGTTTAATAACCTAAATGTCTCTACTTTGGCTGATTCATCAAGTCTTCTCCTAGTCCCACAGCCTGGAACTTCTTTCAGAATATCAGAACTGGTCTTGTTCAGGGATTTTCTCTGAACTTAATAATATAAAAAAAAAAAAAAAAAAAAAAAAGAAACCTACAAAAACTGTCTTCTTTAATTTTAAATACAGTGCTAGATGCTTCGAGTCACCCTTGAAAAAGAGTTTTCGGTCTTCATGGGTTGCATCTGGTAAGATAAAGGTTATTGAATAAATACATTTTAGTTAATGCCAATTGACTTGATTTTAACTTGAGCTTAATTTGAGATGTTTTCATTTAGCCTGACTCATCAACCGGCTTCATTTCACGTTGTTGAAATCGTCTGACATCGCACCATTGGGGTTTGCTCGATCACATTAGGCGGGGACTTTTTTGCTTTAGTCAATCACTTCTTTTTGAAAATACCGCATAAACATGTATGTGTCAGCATTAGGTGCTGCTTCTGTGCAGCAAACATACAAATTAAAAAGTACATCATATTCTCAATTAATATTTGAGACAAGATTCAAGAAAGGATTACACATAGAGGGATTATCAATTTATCAACACATGAGATGCGCGCACAACCTGACAGTAGAAAGAGCCGCAGCTGACGGACACAAGCTGTAGCAGCAACACTAGCCAGCGCTGTTGTCAGCTAAATACAAGAGTTTATCACTGTTCGAAAACAAAGATTATGCTGCTAATTCAACAGTTGTGAATGATTTTTTTTATCTTTACAACTCATACAAGTTACATTCAGGTGAGTGTGAAAAAACGCTTAGAAAAACACAGTCTCAAGCTTCAGTAGGCAACCTCATTCATTCATAAGAGTCATACCTGATCAAAACAGCTAGCCTCACATTCTGCTGTTGCTATTTATCAAAGAGATTTGCGCAGCCAACTAGATGAATGGCGCATTTTTCTGATGACAGATGACGTGCGCAGTAGAGTGGAAATTGATGGCGACCGATAAGCCCTCCTATACAGTTTGTTCAACCTACTGTACTTCCTGGTTTTTAGGAAATGTCTGCAGTTCTCCCAATCTTACATAGCTGGAGTGACGTGGAATTTAGTGGAAGCACTAGATGGCGCCAACCTGGTTAGTTTTGCCTGCCATTTGGAAATTATTTTCAATCTGAAGAAACTGGTCAGAGAAGCATTTTGTGTTCGGCCTAAAGAGGAGCTATAACCTAAAACTGCTCTGCTTTTGTTCACCTGTTTGCCTCGTAGATGTTCATTCTAGCCTATTATTATACCATTCAAATTGTAAACAATGGATCAGCACATCTACATTACCTTTAATCTCCTTATGTCCCTTAAGCTTCGCCCTATAGCTACAAACATTCAATCTGTATGTTAATAATACAAATGCTTTTATGTTCAAAAACACCTATATGTACTTCAACCGTATCTTGTTTTCCCTCACAATCCTCCCATCTCCAGATTAACCCAATTGTCTGATAACTTTGCCTTTATCTCCATTCGCCGCGGGGCATTCACATCGAGTGGGCCATTCACACCATTTTATTCTCATACCCTGCACTCACATTTCCACTAAATATGAGCTCAGATATGACTTCCTATCAGATCAACCGAGCATAACATTACGACTGTTTTCATCGGCTGTACTGAGGCTGCTTTTTTAATTGGAAAAACACTTCTCCACCTCAGGATAGTGAACGCAGACACGGACTACACTGTTTGATGTCCTTCATGGTTTCCAGCGCAATAGAAATGACGACTATCTCATTAATGTCCTGTGAAGAGGCATTGTCGGGGGTAATAACATACTAAACTGAATACAACTGGAAAAAGTGGGTAATTGGTTACTATAGACAAGCTTGCATTGGTTTATGTGTTTTTAACCTTTGCATCCTCATTAAAAATAAGAATTGTGTTTTGTTTCGCTAAGCAGGAATTGTTACCACATGACGTCATCAAGTGGTAATTCAGAAGTTCTCTTCTAAGTTTTTGAAAGTCCATATACATGATAGCTGAATATTTAAGCACTTCAGTTCATCAGCAACACCGTTAACACAATCAAAACTGTCACTCACTTCTCAATCCTAAATGTGTCAGCAATTGAATGCCAAATTTCCAAGGCATTAGTAGTCTGGAGAAGTTCCTTAGTCTTTTCACGAGTCTATTCACAAAGGAGTGAAGTCATTGACCTCAAGTTAGCAGAACAGCCACAAGTGCTTTTTAAAAATAAAACATATACAGAACAAACTGCGGAGCAATAGGACAATAAAGATCAAATCGTGAGCTACTTTCTGCTGTGACAATCTTTTTGGCGAACGCGTCATATCTAGCCTGGCTCTACCAGATGGATCTTCGCAATATTTGTGATTTAGAGATGGCCATGGGTAGTGGTCGGACCAGTCCCAGCGCAGCCGCAAACCAAACACAGCGCATTGTGATGTGGGTGGAAGCAAACAAAACAAACATGGTGCTGCCAACGGACATATTTCGGCCTAGTTTAGCATATTTTGGCAGAAAAACTGACTGTTTTAATGTTAGAAAAAAGAAAGATGTTTGTGCTTTTCTCTTAACAGTATTTAACAAAAACGTGACTTTTCAGTTTCATCATAATGACGCGTTTTGTGTCATACCAGAGTTTTTTTCAGAATTATACACATATCCATCTGGTGTGAGCCATTTTACGTCATATTGTGATTTTTGCTGGAATAGACAAACTATTATCTCCACAGACTGCTCTGATATCAAAATTACCAAAGAGTTTATTGCCATTGACAGTGAACAAAACCAAATTCATAAACTAGGAACTTGCTGTGATGTCTAGGTGCAACATATAGAGGGATTTTCAGTCGACTTTATGGGCTACTGTGCATGCTTTATGCAGAAAGAGCTGCCCTCCATCTGCTTAGCTGCGGAAACTTCTTTAAATAAAACGAAACAGGATGAGAGTTAGCTGTTTTGATCAGGTAAGAACCTATCTGTTTCCTGAAGCTTAAGACATACTTTTTCTCGCCGTTTTTTCACTTACTTGAATTTTTTAAGGGTCTTAGGGTCGAATTTCTTTCACAAATGTTGATTTAGCAGTATAACGTTTGTTTTCGCACAGTAATAAACTCTTGTAGTTAACTTTTTCGACTTGTTTCCACTGTTTGTGTCAATGAGCGGAGGTTCTTTCTGCATTTCTGTGACCACCCTGTGGAAGCTAATGGGGTTTCCAATAAATAAATAACAAGTGTAGGGACAATGCCCATGTTGATAAACAAAAAATCCCTCTACAACATTGATGATGATAATAATAAAGAATACAAAATATCAACTGTGATGAAAAAATATATTTTAAAAGATATTATGCAAAGTATAAGGGCATGCAAAAATACTAAGCAAAATGACTTGCACCAACAGTGACGAACTGTTGATATTATAGACCTCAAGATCAAGAGGAAAAAGATGAGTGTACATGAATCATGATCTGGATCTAAGATAATTGTGACATACTGTATATTGTTTGCAATTCTCACATTTATGGAGCTCAACAGTGATCATCCACTTGGTTCAGGAGGTACAGGCTCCCAAAGAGGGGTGCATGGGTCATACTTTAATTTGGCTCACACAAGCATGCATTTTATTTGATAACATAAAATCAATCACATAAATAATTTATTTGCCAACAAGACAAAGTCAGGTTCAGCCCTAGAAAAGACTATTTGGGGAAATATTTTAAGTACACTTTTACACATTATTTTGATCTTGATCTAAGTTTGGTCTTGATGTAGTTCTGTCCTGCTTGAGTCCTGTTGTAGTCCTGGTCTAGGTCTTGGTTTTGTCCTGGTTAAATCCTGCTTTGGTCTGCGTGAAAGCGTGAACACACCTCGCCAGACACAGAGTAATATCTTTCTCATCCTCAATCCCTGATCTCATATCTACAAAGGTTACAAGTATTTATTCCTTCAAACCAACTTTTTTCTTGCTTGTTGACCTTTTGAAGAACAGAAATATTTTACCCACAGCCGAGCTCCCAATAATGAGACATCACGACTTCGACCCCCCCTCCTATCCCAAACCCCAGCCCAGACCCTCCTCTTTCTCGCCTCTGTACGGAGCGGTGCTGACGCGATCGTGTCATCATTGATCCAGCCGCTGTTAAACTGCACTGACACCTTCACAAATCCATTGGACACGCAGCCCAGGGGAAAGCAATCTCACGGACACACACGAGCCCCCGTATAGCCCCGCGAGGTGAGGGACGAGGGGGCACCAACCGCGAGACTTATCACTGCTCAAGTCTTCTGCAAATCGCATTAAGCAAAGCCCCGTCTGATCAAGATTTCCAAACATATATAAAATCCAGTAAACAGACTAATCTGAGCATCTAAGAGCTACTTGAGCTAATTATAAGGGAATGTGGTGACGTATGGCTGAAGAAATCCTCAGATATATCTCGACAAAAATCTTCTGTGATGAGATTAAAGGTACTTCGAGCTTAAAAAAAAAGAATAAATATGATTTTACTTGATGTTTTGGGAACAAATAAAGACATTCTAATAGCAGAGCATCAAAAACACATGGTCTCTTTATGTTTAAGCTTTCATAATTGTAATAAAGTTATAATAGGCTGCTTGTGTGTTTTCCATAAGTCAGTCCATTTAAAGTTTGAATGGGCAATAACAATACCTTTTAAGCTAAAAACGTTCCCAGAAATTCTCCCTAAAATGTATAAAAATATTTAAAAATCAGCATTATGTTTTTACACTCAGCTAAAAATCTTTATATAATATTTTAAACAAATAGACATGTTATTGATAATATAATCCTCACGATCTCTTATTCAGTAAATTTTGCCAATCTGCCCATGAGGGGTCCTGATTAACTTCTGCACTAATTAGGGCTGGGCGATATTGACAAAAATGAATAACTCGATTTTTTTTTGTCATAACCCAATAACAATATTTGGACGATATTCAGTCAGTTCAACATTTTTATTAAACTTGTCTTCAAATTTGTTACTACACTTGAAAACAACCTTAAATATGCCAAGAAGTTTAAAATTCTTTGAATTACTGATGATTTGAGCGTGTTTTGACTTCCTCACTGCAAAAACTATAAATCTAGATTTGCTTAAAATCAGATTTCTAATCCCCAGAAATCAGATTTCTAATCCACATGTGAGCTTTTTTGACTAGACGAGATTTAATTGCCTATGTAATGTAGAATATTTCAGACATTTTTAACTAATTATAGAAGAATTTGGATTAAAATGGCGTGAGAACAGTTTTTTTCTTTTCCCATTGGCAAATAATTTGGCTTGAAATAAGAAGCCAAGGAAAATTGAATACAATGAATTCAGGTTAAATCAGTCAAAATGATTAAAATCAGGGTTCAAATCCTAGAATCTAGCTATTTTAATATGTCTTGAAATTCATTTTTTGCAGTGCTTAAATTAAGATTTACCAATAGAAGAAGTAAATTTAGTTCTTATTTCAAAAACAGATACCCCCCCCCCCCCATAATTTCAAGCTAGTGTACATAGTTATTATTTTTTCTTTTATTACTTTATGTAAAGCATATTTTATACTTCTATTGGCAATCTTAATCCAAACCAATAAAAATCTACTAAAGACATGTAAAATATTCCATACTTATTCCAAACGTGTATTCCCTTGATATCTAATTAAAGATGGCCAAGGTGTTTAATTATCAGACAAACGTTTGCAGCAATCCCACTTATACCCTCATTTTCCTGTTTTTGTGAGGCACTTTGAAATAATTATTGTACAAACTCTGATACAAATAAACTTGCTTTGTTATTTAGAAAACATACATTACTTCTTTCATTTTGATTATAAATAAGTTATTTTTAAAACATGTTTTTACAGCATGATATAGTCAATATTCAATTATTGCATATCCTAAAAACAACCTTCGCCATATTATGTAAAATTCGATATATTGCCCACCTCTAGCAAGAACAACTTTCACAACTGTTAATTCTCAGTTAGTTCCTAATAACCATACATTTTTTATAATTCTCCATTACAAAATTCCAACTCAGAAACAATCTATGAATTTGCAGCCCTGGTTGTAAATGTCATTAGCAATAACTGCAATTCAAGTCAATATTTCAATTGGAGAAAGCTTCCATTACGTCACTCAAATCATCTAAATCTGATCTAGCACATCTCTTAAAAAATGTTTAAATCAGATGCTTTCTCTGATTCCATTCTATATTTCAACAATGGCCAAACAAATAAAAAAATAACTGCTCCAACTTTTACCTATCTGTAACACTATTTTTAATGAATCACCTTCTGTTAACGACCTTTGAAGACCCAAATTAGCAACTTCTAGCTAATTACAAAACTATGACACAGTTTTCCACCTAATTTCTGGCAATCCATTTTTCACCAAACTTATCATAAATCAATATTAGTCACACAGCTTAATCCTCGGAGGTCCGGTCTCCTGTACGTCATGACAGCGTGCTCTTGTAAACATATTTCATTGTTCATTAACATTTCCAGAGCGGCTTCATTTATCTGTCAACGCCACATTAGGCAACCATTTCCCTCTCGGTCTGGGCTCCGGTCGCCTCCCGCCGATAATGGGAAAAGATTATGCACATTCATTACCATTATCATTAGAATCATCATTATCCGCCGCTTAGCATAATAACGCGTTTGACAATTTTGCCTGTCAAGATTCGAATTTTTTATATCTGGCTTGTGATACTTCTCTTATGATTTATTTAACTCGTGACTTTCGACGATCAATCACAATATTGAGGATGGATCAACAGATGTCCAGTTACCAATGATAATAATCTAATAGTGTTTATGCTTTGTCGATGCATAATTTGAAAGCTCTAGCTAATGCGGATAGTGTTTTACGGATATACTCTACATAAGGAAGAAGTGAATTCCGAAATAGAAAACGTGGGAATTGTGATGTGACTGTTTGATTTGATTGTGGTCAAGGTTTTTGCAAGTTTTTCTGATGTTTAGCAAGCTCATATTGAAGCTTTACTGGAGGATTTAGTTTGTGTGACAAAGAACTGAAATCATCGATGAAAAGGGACGGGTCTTAACAGGTTAATATTACTTTAAATACCATCAGATGCAAAAGAAATGTCTTTTCTGCTCCTACCATTCAAGTATTTAATTGAGTCTATATATTTAGACTTACTGTAGCTGTAACCACTCATTTTACTCCTTTAGAGCTACTTTTAAAAGCACACTAGGTCACTTTTTTATACAGAATTCATCTCATGTTTAGAAAGTTTTCTAGTATGGCATTAAAGGAGACCTGTTGTGGTTTTCTTACATATGTATCAGCGATTTACAATGAGTTCACTGTAAAACACAACATTTACCTAAAACAAGTTGGAAAGATAAAAAAGTGCATTGGTTCAAAATTGCAGGTGAATGGATTTTTCATTCTCTTTAAACATAAGTAGAATTTGTTTCACTATGGGTGCCTTAGTTCAGAAAAACAAAACAAACAAACAAAAAAAACTAGAAAAACATTCAGTTTTACAGAGAACAGACTTAATTTTGTAAAAACTAACATATGTAGATCAGTGGATTACATTGTGTTTGTTGTAAAACACAAAATGTACCTAAAACAGGTTGAAAATATAAACAGGTGCATTGGATTCCTGTTCAAAAATGCAGATGAACTGATTTTTTCTTTTTTTCATAGATTCTCTTTAAACATAAAGTAGAATTCGTTTCACTGGGATGCTTTGTTCAAAAAAAAACTTGGAAAAACATGCAGTTTTACAGAGAACAGGCTCGCCTCTCCACAGATCTGACTTTTACATTGACCTAGTGACACCAGAAAAAAGGCTTCAAAGTTGTCAGCTGGGCAGTGTTTTTCGAAGGTTGAAAGGATTGAAAATGAGAGTCAAAACTTTCCATCTTTCAAAAACATAGCCCAGATGACAACTTAAAAGTGGACCTATTATGTAAAATCTACTTTTCTGAGTTTTTAACCATGTTACAACAGTGTTCTCTCAACTTTAGTTTTCCCAAAGTTGTAATTGGATTGATTCATGCATGTTTGAGTAATCTTGTATTATCCTGATGCGCCAGAAAATTCTTGTCTTCACCTACCACCTCTCTCCACCCACTTGTCTGTATTTACTTTCAAACATTCACATTCGGAGTAAAGGGTTAAAAATTGTTACGTAGTCACTTTCTAACAATAAAAACAGGTTTATTAAAGTTAGGGTTAGGGTTAGGGTTAGGGGTTAGGTAAGGCAGGCTTATCAGTTTTGAACATGAAGTCAACGGACCGGTTTCTGTTTCTAAGCCATTTTAGATAATTTTTGTGTTTTACAATGAACAAAATGTGAATTATTTCATTGCAGCCATAGTTTCTTTCTAAATATATGGAAAAATCACAATAGATCTCCTTTAATGTCACTCTTGGACAAACGCTGGATTACATAGACTAGTAACACCACGGAGATACAGAAGTTAAAACATTCACTGTGTAATATATTAACTATTATAAGTAAAACAATATGATTTTACACAGAGAAAATACGATTCCCGACTTTCCACTAAAAATCTTACACAGTGCACCTTTAAAATCAGAAACCGTTCTAAGT
This sequence comes from Mugilogobius chulae, assembly GCA_038363315.1. NCBI lineage: Eukaryota > Metazoa > Chordata > Actinopteri > Gobiiformes > Gobiidae > Mugilogobius > Mugilogobius chulae. The sequence continues at coordinate 26,611,791 of CM076405.1, read as the reverse complement.
ATTTGTAGTAATATAAATACTTTTAAGAGAAATAAGTCCAATGTTCAAACTAAAACAGATGACATAAAGTTTCTTATTTAGGCCTACGTCAGAAAACAATCTGGATGTAACAAACCTCATGGTACATTTCATTTCACAAAACTATATTTATTACAATAATGGGAAGAGAAATATTGTAAAACTTTCTTTTAAAATACCTTGAAAAGCTTTTGTGCATCTCATTGTTAAAAGAATTTAGATATAAAAGCTTGTTTTTTTCTGCACTGAATTGTAGAAAAACTATATATTTCGATAAATTGTGACAGCCCATAGTATTTTTGTGAGTTTTGACTAAACAATATTGCAATAATTTGATTGCTTTTGCACCTTTAAGACAACAACTCAAAGTGTTTTTGGTGACCTAATAATAGGACAAAGATCCAAAGTGAAACGTGTATTTCCCTCAGGATCCATTAGCAGCACTTCTGCAAGCAAACCGTTTTTTAATTACCAGCTGTCTTAAAAAGTCTTTCCAAAAACAGAAAAAGGCTTACCTGTTTTATGCAGAAGTAGAGCCCGGAAGAAACACGCTGGAAAAGTGAAGAAATACTTTTATTGTTTAGCCTTGGCTTGTATCCGTGCCCTAAAGGTTTTGAACAACTGATCGCATGTCTCCTCTGAGGGCTTCTTATATCGGCACACCCCTTCCCTCCTGGCTCAGCCTCCCGTAACTCTCCCTCCCTCCCTCACGCACACATCTCCATAGAGCTGCTTCACTCTCGGGGAGGAGGAGGAGGTGGTGATCCCTGTACACGCAAAAAACACATCCAGGCTCCGCGGTGTGACGTAGGAAGAGGGATCCTGCCTACGCCACGCTTTTGCCGGGGCGTCTAACGTATAGCACTAAAAAAAAAAAATGCTTTACGGGAAACGATATTAGACTTAGTGAGCTTCCGAACTTGAATTAGATAAGGTCACGGCAGGGGTCAAGTTCGTTCCAGGCCTGAAATTAACAATGAGGTTTGAAATTAGCTTGAGTCATAGTTTACCTGAAACGGTCAACAGCAGAATTTAAATTAGATTACTTTGTGCTCTTGGGTTTTCTTCATGAACAAGCTTTCAACCTATATTTGACGCATAAGAATCATATTTAGTATAGTGATCTTAGTTAGTCTGCCACTTGATGTCGTTGGAGTAGCACGTGTGTGTAATTTGACTACTCAAGTTGGTTTGATAGAATTATTTAACCAGGAAAGTCCCATTAAGATCAGAATCTCGTTTTCAGAGGAGTTCCGCGGGTAAAGAGAAAGGAAAAGCCTATTGTACATGTTTTTAGTGTTAGAGGAAACCTAAACACCCAGAGGAAACCTACGCAGACACGGGAGAACATGCAAACTCTACATAGAAATACATCGAGCCACCTACACTGCAAAAATCTATGTCTAGTCTTGCTTAAAATGACTTGAAATTAACTCTTTAAGTGCCAGAGTATTTAGTTGAAATCCATTTCTGGAAATTTAAAATCTTAAAACTTTCACCTGGAGAATCAAAACTAATATTTTTCTGCATTAGCCGCTGGTACAATGTTGCATTTCGTATTTTTCAAGCTTCTGCTTTTTTTTGTGTAGTGTAGTGTTGTATTGCATTTTGACTGTTTTTATGTAAAATCAAACTAGGGACGGACATTGAAAATGAACTTTGGTTAAAAAAAAAGTGTGTGACATGAAACAGAGATCATCAAAAACAGATAATCTGGAGTCTGAATAGTAACAGAGGCTCAGAGGCTGAAACGGCTTGATGCAGAATTACTTTAGTGCTTAAAATTTTGCTGAAAAAGATTAATTAATTAAGTGATGTAGAATATTTTACTGGTCTCAAGTCATATCTGTTTGAAAAGAAGTTGGCTTGAAATAGGAAAATAAATTTGTCAATGTTTAATCATTAACTCGCTTTGATTAGATGAAAATTTTTTTATTTAATTGATTATTTTAATGACTTTTTTCATCTGAAGTTGCTTATTTTGGAACTTTTTTACAAGGGTAGGTCGCTTGTTGTTCTCTGAAAATCTTTGTCTGTAACATGTCCAGAACGGTCACAAGGGGGGAGGCAAATGTCAAAGGCCATAAGCTGAAGCAAAGTCATCAAGATGTGACAAATCAAAATTTTAACAGCTGCTTTGATGAGCTATGGTTACTCCTAAGACTATTGGGTCATCAATAATTGTGATTAGTCAGGTCGCAGTGTATTCTTATAAACTAAAAAGCTGAGGAATATAACCATGTTAAAACTCTCTCTTTCACTGTTACTTGGTCTCAATAGCTTAATAATGAAGGAAAGCAGTAACTATTATCCATTCAAATCTGATAAAAAAAAAGAGCTCTCCAGACACACTCTTGCCTTTAGAGCCTATAAGTTGTTACAGACACCTCTGTATAAACTTGTTTTTTTTTCAAGTCCATGAGCATTGGCCTGTGTGCTGAATCACTGACCTAATTACCTAAAGTCTCTAAACATCACAGCTTTACCTAGACAGACTTGATTAAGGCTGGGCAATATTAACAAAAATGAATGTTTTTGGCAAAACCTCAATGACATTATTCAGACTATACTAAGTCAGTTCAACAGAAATGTGTTAAAGCATGTCTTTAATACTTGACATCTCAGGTTTTAGAACTTTGACTATGACTTTAGATGACTCAAGTCCAGTGTTAGAGGGAAAAGCTACGTGAAACCTGCTGATACATCGGGCTAAGCAGCATCATCACATCATAAAAAAGGTCATATATGATTCTTAATTTCCGGCAGCTACTACCTTAACGTCAAATTTGCAGAACTACAAACAGATGACTGGTTTCTCTAGTTCGATTCATGCAGCAACAAACACTGAAATTCCTGACCTACAGTAGTTGCTGGAGTGAAATTAAATGGACCGAAGGTATTAGGGGGCGCTAGCCTGGCTAAAAAAATGCATCAGATGAGACTGAAAGAGGCTAAATACAACTCCACTTATGTTTTTGATGTGGGAATATTATAATGACGAGGCTAAAGCTAAAAAAAAAAAATTACACTCACGATTATTGTAACCAAAATAATCACAATTAACGATATTATCACGATAATTTACTAAACATAAAAGTGCACAGATTTAAAATCACTGAAATTTTATTAGTGCACAGTATGTCTGTGTTTGAACAACTACTTATTGTATTTTGGTCTAAGTACAATAAATAATGATTCAAAGTGAACAAATGTTTACAATGTTGAGCAAAAAATCTACTAACTTTGTCTCAGAACCATTAATTAACTTTAACACCTGAACTTTTTTTTTTAACCATAATACAGCTTTTACTGGGTTCACAGCAGTCAGATTTTAGACGCTAATTGCTGTTATCGTCACGCACAATTATCACGATTATAAAAAAATGCCACGATTATCTAATTGCGGCCTTTAATTGTCGCGATTTGTTCTTAGTGTGAAGCTAAACTCCACCCACAAACACATTTCAAACCAAACAGACTGCTGGAAAAGCTGGAAAAGCATTGGGAGAAGGTGAAATAAGGGGTTGAGGGAAGAGAGCAGCAGTGGGATTGATTTGACAACAGGTGTTTGTAATCATCACACAGTTTTGAGCGGACAAATCAGTGCTGATGTCGCGTTGAGTATAGAAAAGACTGGCTTTTGCAGTGAGACAGGTTCAATTTGTGACCACTTTGATCCCAAAACTTGTTAATTTGGTCAGTTTGCACAAATATTGCCAAAAATGACTCCAAAATAAAATTGTTTAGGTGTTTAGCTTCACTTTAAAGTTATTAGTTAATGATAGGTTGAGAAATATTAGTTATACGCAGGTAGCAACAGCCAAAAGTACAGGATTTAGCTATTCATGTGTATTCTTTCACATTTTTTCCTAGTTTTCTTCTGTCTGAAGTCTGTAAATGCTCCAGTTTCTTTTGAACAGCGCTGGTCTGTTGCAGTGCCTTACCTAACCCCGGCGGAGGCTCTGGGGATTCCAGCTGATCTGAGAGCAGTCGCAGCAGCAGTGGAGCGCGGTCAGGTGCAGCTCTGAGGTGAGTCACGTCGAGGAAAACAAGTCACCGCTCCTCGGAGATCTGCTACAAAGCCCCAAACGTAGCACAGCCGGCTCCACGGGAAAGACTCAAATCACCAGGTTTTGCACTGTACAAACACAAAACATAAAATACATGTGGTTAGAAAGTCAATAGGTCACAGTGAGGAAGATTTAAATTCAGTTTCCATTGTAAGTGGCTGAACTGAGCTTTGTCTAAGGCTGCAAAAAGTTACCTGAATGAAAGATTTGTAATAAAAAAATCATTGACCGGTTGTTATATAGGCTTCAAAACATGCTCTGAGCTGAGAAAAGCAACAGACTAAACAGCAATGACATAAACATTGTCCAAAATTTGTGTTTTGATGTAAATACTTTGCTTGTAAATCTATATTTCCAGAGAGCCCGATCTTACAAGAAAGCGTACATTTACCACGACATTACGCAAGATGTAAATTTAGTATGATTAACACAAGTTTACAGCTGTTTTGCGTAATTATATATGCATCACAGTCCCCATTCATTTCAATGGTGGTTGTTAAGACGTGTTCTTATTTATGAATATTAATGAAATCCTGATCCTAATCTTAACCTACCCCAAGCCTCAGACCTACTCTTACCCATTTTAGTAACTTTATGCCTAAACTTACCCGTTTCACCTGAAGAAAACGTTCCCAGGTGGCTGCAACCAAAACTCGTCCTATTTTGACGCTGTGAAATCTCGTGTCATTTTTACTGTTTTTCATATCGTGCTAAATGCACGGCGTAACATAAATACTAAAAATAGCTGTGAAGTCGTGGTCAAAATACGCTGTTTTTGTGTCGTGGTAAATGTACGCCCTTTAGTGAGACTGTGTTGCTCCAGAGCATTTTCAAGCAGTTTTACCTCAGCTCAAATGTTCCAAAAATGTCTAATTGTTAGTTGTGGCCCTAGTTTTGTCTAGTGTAGTAGTACTCAAAACCGGTCTTGGTCTTGACAGACTTTTTTAAAGTCTTGATCTTGTCTCGAACTTGAGCACATTTGCATTCGACCTTGTTTTGGACTTGGTCTTGTTTTGGACACAGAGACCACATTTCCTTACCACCACACTCAAGGACTTCATGGCCCCAGAGCAGTGACCTGTCTCAGACACAATATGCAATAACCACTGAACAATAAGATCATGTAGACACTGATAATTGTTTTATATGACAAAGGTGGTCTTGATTTGATCTCGATGGACCACGGCCTTGGTCTTGTCTCGGTCTTGAACTTTAACAGTCTCGGTAATGTCTTGTCTTGACTCTCAGTGGTCTTGATCTTGTCTCGGACTCGAGACTCTCTGATCTTGGAAAGGTCTTGGTGTCGATTAGTGTGGTCCTGACTACTACACTAGTTTTGTCCATACAAAGCAAGGTCTCACACGAGAGTAACGCTGGGTGATTTGGGGAACACATTTTTCCGATAATCATATTGACTGATCTAAATTTGCGATTGAATTAAATTTTGCCTTTTCAAAAACAAAATAAAAATGGCTTTTGGTAATGATTTCTAGAACATAAACTAAGCACCTCTAAACACAGACAACAACCAAATTTCTTCTTGTAGTGTTTGTCTTCTGCTCCAAGCCACATGTTTTATAAGATAAGATAAGATAAGATATCCTTTATTTGTCCCACAATGGGGAAATTCCAGTGTTGCAACGCACATTTTAAGAGCAGCAGGGAAAATAGAAACATGCAATCAAACAAGATAGTAGAAAATAAATAGACTTAAAATATGTATAAAGATACAATAGTTAAAAGACTCTTATTTACAATAAGTTTTTGCTATGGCACAGTGCAGGATATGACAGGATAAATAGATAAAGTGGCATCAGTATATAGTATATAATATTATGTACAATATATGACTATGATTATGTACAACTGCAGCAGATGAACAGAATAAATAACCAGTAATAAATATGAGGTATAAGTATGACTATGTTTATGTACAGAGCAGCATTTAAGGAGGTGTAAATAGAGGTAATAATACAGTGACATGAGTGAGTTGTATCAGAGATGTTTCCAATGGTAACACAGTATTGCACAAGATTAAGTGTGATGATGTCCAGAGTTAACAGTGTTCGTTGTACAGTCTGACAGCAACAGGAAGGAAGGACCTGCGGAACCGTTCCTTCACACAGCGAGGGTGAATCAGTCTGTCACTGAAGCTGCTCTCCAGAGCAGACAGGGCGTCCTGCAGGGGGTGAGACTCATGGTCCAGCATAGATGTGAATCTAGCCAGGACCCTCCTGTCCCCCACCTCTCGCACTGAGTCCAGAGGACAGCCCAGGACGGAGCTGGACTTCTTGATGACCTTGTCCAGCTTCTTCCTCTCCCTCTCTGTGATGCTGCTGCTCCAGCAGACCACACCGTACAGGATGGCAGATGCCACCACAGAGTCGTAGAAGGTCCTCAGGAGTGGCCCCCTCACTCCAAAAGACCTGAGACCTTTTACTGACAGAGGATTAGCTGTGACGATTTGACATGACTGGAGTGTGATCTCTTGTCCACCACAACATGAAAGGCCATGACAACTGTGGTCAGGAAGACACACCAATTTAACCTAATGATGGGATGTGTAGAAAATAATCTTAGCTGCACTATGCACATTTGTGGGTCACTTGCATGTGGCGCCTGCAGACAGCAACAAACGACACTAACACAGGGGATTTAATATTGAACACACAAAGCAACGACCAAAGCAAAGACCAAGCAATTTCCCTCCACACTGGATTGGCTGAGAAATTTAAGGTAAGCTTAGCATATCCTTTTATTTCAGAGGTAAAACACATTTCTAGCACCGCAAGTAGCAGATTTAAATAGTATAGTTTTGTAAGATTATCTCCTTATTGGTAAGCCAGATCTCCAACCACTCTTCTACTGTGTTTCTGTTCATCTTTTTATCCACAATGCCCTTGGCTCTAGGTACACTCTAGGTCAGGGGTCTATAAACATTTTTCCCAGTTGAGCTACTTTTGCAAAACAAAGCTGGCAGAAAGCTTTAAATGGGGACCTATAAGAAACATTCATTATTTATCTAAAAGTAGATGCCATGGAGCGCAACAGTTGAAGATTGCCCCATGAAGCACATGTAGAACTTACAATTCGGCAAAATGTCATAATAACTTTGTAGTTTATGAAGCTGAAAAAACTTTTTTAAACAAAAATGTAGGTATTATGCTCGTGATTCACCACATAGCTGCTTAGCCCCGAGGACGTTTCCAAACTTCTAATATATTTTTTTTATCTAATCCCCAATGGCAATTTAACATGAGGTCCGAGACTTTGGAACCAGGAAGTGGGCGGTCACTGTTGAGTTCCATTAGGCACCTAAAATACCGTTATTTCTGGATTATAAGCCGCTACTTTTTTCATGAGCTTTGAACTATGCGTAGGGTGACCAGACGTCCCTATTTACCCGGGACAGTCCCTATTTTGAGCTCTGTGTCCTGTGTCCCAGCAAATGTACCCAAAACCATTGATTTGTCCCAGTTTTATACCACGCATTAGTAAATATAGACATATATTGTTGCGTCTTTGATCGAATATGAAAAAAACACTTGCAGAAGTCTCTCAGATTTTACAGTAACTAACAATTTAGTCATGAAAGAGATGTCAATGAGCCATGAATTGACCAAATATACAGTCTTTTCACAATTGTATTATTGTTTCCAATCCCCCTCTTGGTGTGTCCCAGTTTGTAATTTTGAAAATCTAGTCACCCTAACTATGCGGCTTATAAGGCAATGCAGCAAAATTATAGATTCTCATAGACTTACTATTAACAAGTGCAGACTTTACTGTATATGTGTTTTATAATTTTTCTTACTTAGATCCAGTGGGTGCGGCTTGTATTCAGGTGCGCTCAATAGGGCAGAAATTACAGTACATTTACAACAGAAATGGTCAAGTAACAAATACAAAATTTGAGATTTGGCAAACTACTTGGCAGGTGGTGAAGTGCTATCGGTCGCTCCCAAGCAACAGGTTGAACACCACTTCTCTAGGTATGCTGTTGGTGCATTTGTACCTGTGCATGAATCCATAGAGCAAAAGAGGTAAATTATGAAAGTCATAGTTCCCTTAAAGCATGAAAAGTGTGAATGGATGAGCTAAAGCATGTTCTTATTGAGACCATTTTGCACGACATCACCGAAGAAATACAAATCGCCTCCAGTCTAGGCTCAACAATACCACTATCAATTATCACTGGGCTAAAATCCTGACTAAAATGACAAGTAATTAGCCGACAATACACATTTAAAAGGACCACTAAAACCTCCTTTCTTCCTCCGCCGCTCCCTCCCGCAGTGCTGACGTGCGTCCCTGTGGCAGGTCAGATAGTGGAGCTGAATTGGAGCGCAGACACGCGGAGGGACAGGGGGCTGAGAGCGCCGGAGATAAGGCGGAGCGGGTGGAACAGGCTGCTGCGGAGGGGCCTGTCTGTCAGCGATAGGGCCCTACATAAACACAAAGAACTCTGATTACCGGCGTGACACAAGAGCGCTCTTAACTCCACGCCTAAGTGCAGGAGGTGTGCCGCGCCGATTGATGTCCAGCCCGCGGTGGTGACATGAAGAAGATGTTCTATTGAAAGCGCGCTCAATATGGAGACTGTAATTCACTGGAGGAGAATGAAAAGGTTGTGTGCAAATGATATGTGCCTGAAGTGCTGCTAATTACGCTGTGTGTGTAATGTGCGCTGTGTCAAATGTCAGAGTTGGAAAGGTGATGAAAAATATGTTGCATTAAGACTTGAGAGAGGGTTTAAATTCAATATAGTGAGCGAAGATGCTAATATAATGTAACTGTTTATGCTTGACCTTATCTGTTTTCTTCAAGTATTAGGAAAAACAATGATGCATGTAGATTACATCATATATCATATATAATTTATTGTGGAAAAGTTAAAACTCAGAATATTGTGATATAATTGCAGTTTTCCTCTTAAAGTTGGGGTACCTAACTTTTTTAGTTGTAAAGAAGTAAACTTTGTGTTTTCTACCAAAAAGTCAATGATAAATGTAGCACTTTGTGAAAAAATGAGACTCCAGAGTACTCTCTGAAAAAAAATAAAGAATTTAAATTCTAATCAGGAGCAGAATGCAGAGTTCTGATTGGCTGAGCTCGAGTGGTCCTCTCCATTTTCACTTAAAAAGAGAAAAGAGAGGGTTTTATGTCAAAAATGGCATTCAAAATTGAAAATCACCTACCCCACCTTTAAGGAAGTCTGAAAGAAATTCCCCAATGTTTCCAGATTGTGTCATTTTTAACAACTTTTTTATCTTTAATAAAGACTTTGAAGACATGAAAATATGCTAAATGTATATATTTTTGTCATTAGTGGGTTTATTTTTGTGGATGAACTTGGAAAATAGCGAAAATTTACCTTGACTAAAAACATTTACAAGCTATATTTCCTAAAAAATAACACACACATTGAACAAAAGCTACACAAGCCCCGACTGTGGAGACTTTGCAGAGGCTAAAACATGAATAATGACAGAAATATAATTTAGAGAGTGGAAACAGAACTTGCAACTGCAACTAAAAAAGCCCGAAACATGTAATTACAAAAACTATAAACGCTAGTTTTAGCTCTATTGTCAATATTACAAGTCCTTTTTTATACAATGATAAAACATTTAGGCCATATTGCCCTGATCTAATGTAGATTAATTAAACTAAAACAGCTTAGAAATGTAGATAGGTCCATTGACTTCCTGTTCAAACATGCATAAGCCCGGTCTCTTTAGTGTAAAATTTAACTTTAGTAAGCAGTACATTTCAAATGAAGTGGCTACCTGACTATTTACAACCCTACATGTTTTCAAAAAAGGTATGTCAATTCTAAATTAGTGTTTTAGTTAATTACTGTTCGATTAATTATTGTGTCAGCAGAAGCCAAATTGTTTTTACCAGCGACCCTTAAATTGGATGTGAAATGCATGTAAATAAATGCTTTCTTTCTCTTCTGTAAAAGTTGGAACTGTAAACTCTACAGTCTTTTTAGTCTTTGTGAGCCCGTTTAGGTCATTAACATGATCAGATCAAAAACATACTTATTAGTTTGAAGTCTCAAGTCTTTAGTCAATTAAGAATTTAGGTTCCAAAACGCTCATGGAAATCTCACACTCAGTGAAGTCTGAAGGTGCTCATTGATGATTTGGGAACACAAAGTCACAGAAGGGAGGGCAAACCCAAGGCACTCTTCATTTTTTATATCTGTTCTCTTTGAAATTCTGACCCTAGATTTGTGATTAATTGGAGACATTACTGAACAGTGATAATATTAGTAATGATTAATATTATCCGGGGACAGCAGACAAAAAGTAGCCATCTGGGCTAATTCTAGTACATTACAGAAATTTTTATGAATGTACATTGTCCCTGTCAAATAAACTAATAAATAATATTAATATTAATAAAAGTTTATAAATAGAAATTAACACGCTCTTTCTTCATTAAAAACCTCTATAACTCACCTGAAAATCTTTGTGGACACAGGTTTGGTAGGATAAGACTGCTAAATAAAATACAGCCTCAAAGTTGGGATAACTAAATTTTTTGACGTAAATTGGCAACCTTTGTGTTTTCCACTTGAAAGTACAAGGTAAATGCAATACGTTGTGAAAAAATTAGACCACTGTGTGATGTCTGAACTTAATAATTTCAGTTCTAATCAGAAGTCAAATGCAGCTCTCTGATTGGCTGAGCTTGGGTGGTCCTCTTCAGTTTCACTTTGTTGATTGTAAAAAGAAGTTTATAAGCCATAATCACAACCAAAATAATTACATGTCAATATTAACCTTGTGTCGAAGGATTTATGGCAGGAAGTTATCAGATTTAAAATCTAAGTTGTGTTTGCGGTGTAAAAATCAGCTTCTTCCCCTTTAACTTGTGCATTTTCTTGCTTCGAATGTGTTTCTATTTAACCTCAATACGTTAACAATCGAATAAATAGACATAGGTCAATTGTAAACAATTGCCAACAAATTGCCCATGTCATGGTCAATAGAGATTTTCCTCTAATAATCGGTTGTCTGTGGACAAGAGAATTGCTTTCCAAAGCCTAAACCAGTATTGATTTGACCATTAGACCTAAATTCTGTGTTTGTATCTTACCTTCCTCAGATAAAATGTAGCCAAAACCGCTCAATTCTTGACACTGAATGAGGCATGTCCTTAAATGTTTTGTATTATAGTTTTCTTCAATTCTTTTCAGCCCAGTCTTACACCTGCGTCAATGGATAAAAGATCACTGTGTACAGCAATAAATAAAAAGCATCTTATTCATCTCATCTGCTATTATTTTTTGCATAGAAGATAAATTATTACTGAGCTCTGGAAATCTGCAGCATCAAGCCCCAAAAAAGTGTTCATAAAGTTTGATTTGACTGACTAAGCGTTCAGTGAGACAAACAGCAGTGCTTTATGGGCCTGGGTGTAAATCAGTGGCATTACATAAGAGTGCTGAACTGCAAAATGGAGTCGGGTAAAGAGTTGGACCACTTTAGGTACAGGGACACACTACGGTTTTACAAGTTAGAAATAGTGCTGCCAGAGTTTGTGAGTTAATTCAAGTAAACTTACTAATCAGGTAATATAAGTCACTGCAAATCTTTAGATATAAAAAAAAACATCATTGACCCTTGACTGATGTCATAATTCTTCATCAACACTTATTTTTTGTCCACCTGATTAAGGCCAGTACGCTGAAATGAATTGTGGCATAATGGGGTTCATTTAGACTTAACATTACGAATAAAGGCATTTTAATTTAGAAGAGAGCCTTGGATTTTTCTGCATGATACACACACGTATGTCGCATAAGTCATGATTGTCTGAACAGACTCATATTTTATTGTTGTTGTTGCATACATATACGTACTGTATGTAGGCACCACTGCATATATGTATCAATCTTCGTTGCGATTTCCTTTATCTGTCACTAATTCCATGCAAATATGTATAAATGTTTTAGGATGAGAGGGCACTCTGTACTCTGAGTCTTGGTCATCTCTGCGCGGCAGGAGAGGACCAACGCTTGGATATGAACTGGTTTTAAACTAAATGTACTCATCTATTAGATTAAAACTACAGCACTTTGTACCCTGAAAGAATGTGACCTTGATGACTTGTTGAACTATTTAACTGTTGTGTTTGTCTTGTCCTAAATGTAAAGGGACTACGAATGTAAATTAGCACTTTTACACATGTATTTTCTGTACTGATGTTCAATTAATGTGCACTGACCCTTTGAAATAAATAAAGCTTATTCTACTTGCTGGGTTTATTTTAACTGTTATATCTGTTTGATCACCCACAAGACAAATAATAAAACAATGTTAGCAACCTTAATTAAACAGGAAATGAGTCACCAAGAAAAGAATAAGATGAATACATTTATGATTACTTTACCAATGAGCACCTCTTACTACTTTTAACCATTGTTTGGAGGTCCACAAAGCATTGTTCTTATTATCGCTATAATGTTCTTTCTACTTTAAAGTGCATTTAACGGGGTACGTTTGTTTTCTGTTATTTGTGGTAAATCAGTATCAAAGATTTTCTGCATAAATAAACACAAGAGTAGACTAAAAATTCACAATATATCACTTGGAAACCTAAACTAAAGCCTTGAATTCAGAGTACTCAAAGAAGAAACTTAGTTGAGAACCACTATTATATGCTAACTGAATAGATTTTTTGAGAGCCTTAGTTACAAGATCCTGGTTTCCCTCGAAAACGAAAAGTGCTCACACATCTCCATTAGTGCAGTCACCTGCTGTGAACGCCTCTAATATTGTTTTCTCTTTGCTCGTCTCACAAAAGACCTCCTCTGGATTAAATGGAGGGGCTCTGACCTCAATCAAGGAAATAATTACTGTTGTCCCTCCTGTTGGCAGATTCCATAATTAGCCAGAGAAGCCCCCACTGAAACACAGCTAGCAGAATTCAGAGGTGATTAAACTATCATTCTTATTAGAGACATTAACATCTTTTTGTCGTCGCCTGAAAAAGCCCTCGTCCCGGTGGCGAGGTTCTCATCCGACATGGCGTCCAGTAATTCCAAAGTCAGTGGCCTACAATATATTATGCCCAGTAGGGTGTTGTAGATCTAAGAATCTGTCAATGAGAGTGAGATATGATAATAGAAGTGCGGGCATTTGCGTAAAGATAAAAACGAGTGGAGTGTGACTGGCTCCATCTTCCTGCAGTAATGAAGAGGAGCGTTCCTGATTGGCACTGTAGATAAAAGCTCACTCAGGCTTTGAGGTAATGCCCTTTTAACGACGTAATGCGTGATGAATCTTATTTTTGTTTCTTTTACACAAACGCGCATAGGCACTTGTAATAATTTATATCATATTATTATTGGTTAAATAGGTGATCTGTTAATTTAACTGTTTGTACACTGCATATGAGGAGATAAAAAGGTTATAATGAAGCTGAGCTAAATATTGGACAGGACAAACAGAAATTAAATTGATGGATTAACCAAATCAAACATAGACTTAACAGGAGTACAAAAATGTAATACGTATGTTCCCAAACAGGGGTCATGGGGGTATACAAAATCTTATCAGGTGAAAATAAAAAACATTAAAAAAAAAGTTGTTTGTAGAATATTTTAAGAACCACTATGTTTTTGGTAGAATGTTTGAAACACAGCACAGAAGAACCAGAAAATATTGTAATTATATTTCACAAACAGATTAAGGCACAACAAAGGGTGTAATTACCAGCCAACCTGGGAGCAGGAAGGGATGCCAAAGACAGAAGGGATCCCCGGAGCTTTGTCTGTATAAAATAGTAAAAATACCAAGTGTGATTAGAAATCAAAAAACACCATTTAGCATCACATCTTACAGGAAACTTGTAAGATGTGATGCTAACTAACATGTAACAATAATAATAAACCCTACTGGTACTTAAACTGTCACTTTTTGCTTGAAGCGGGAGTGATAAACTGTATTAAAGGGAACCCTGGTTATGAAGACAAATATGGCTAAAACACTAGTACTGCTCATGCTTCTTAAAATAAATTGCAAACAAATAAATAACTGCTTACTGTCTTTTATAAAACTGTCATTGTTTATGTTGTTTTTAAGCCACTGGGAGCCGCCATTTTGTCCATACAATTTGGTGGATGACATAAAATAATGTTTCCATGGTTACTCCCACGATTTCATCGGTAAACAGTTGCCACAAAAACACCACTGACAGTGTCCAGTTCTTGCCTCTTCCTCTTGATTATCTTCAGTTTTACTAGATTCCACATAATCGTTCTGTATTTGGGCAAACTCTGGCTCAAACTGAAAAGGTTTAACTGAGGAATTCATGTTGCTTAGTTACCTGTTACCTGACAACACTATTTTATGTCATAACTGCAGCAAAATGGCAGCCTCCTTGTAATTTCTTTAAAACACTATTTTAATAAAACTACAAATACTTCCAAGGTATTTGTTTTGTATTTATAAAAGTGATGATATTATAAGTGTTTTAAGGTAAACATGTGATTATATCCAGGGTTCGCTTTAAGTGTGAAGTCGTTTTAAGTAGGCTATTTAGGCTAACTAGATAGCCAAAATAACCAATGATAATAATTATATCGAATATGCTAGTTTATATAGGGTTGTCTTACCTCAAGTATTGTGAAGTCTTACTGCATTTGCAATAAATGGAGGACACGTGCACTTTGACTTGTAAAAACGAAAAAACACGAAAAAAAAAAAAAGACTACTCGGTGTTGGTCATAATAGCACCACCTGCTGGTTTAAAGATCAAAACATGCGTTTCCTGTTACGTAACATTACCATTAAATCTATTTTTTTTATTTTTTTATTTCCTTTTAAATAACGCAAAAAGTTTTAGACGACATCCTAAAAAGTATTGTATTTTAGTTTTCATTTTATGTTTCTACGACAACTAGCCAGCCGTTCGTCTTTATCAGTAGGCGGGGTTTGAACGATTCGAATCAAATTACAGCCAATGGCGAACGCACTTTGTGTGTAGAGCGCTAAATCAGCCAATCACATTGCTCGTAAGACCAAAAGCGGGACGTTCCGAATATAGATACGGAAGTTTGTAGCTGCTGCTGGTTTGTTGTCCTTTTAGCGACATTAAACCCCGTTAACTTTATAACAACATCTTTTGTAATTGTTTTTGTTACATTTAATCGTTGCCGCTTGCATTTCCGTTATGTGGCGGTGTCTTTAGGCTGCTACTCTGCCTTAAAACGTGAGTACAACCGTTGTTCGCTTCCTTTTAACATGTTCGTCAAGACAACGCCATGTTTAAGCTTGCTAGTTTTGTTAATGTAAATGTTTTCATAGATCCGTCGTTTATTGGTTCCTGTCAGTAAATCTATACATTTATATTGTCCAATTTATTTGTTACAGAAACAGTCTGTTTTATTTACGTCGTAAATCTTGAGCCTCGTTGTCTTCAAAAATTTTACATTTTGCGTCTTTAAATCCCGATGTTAACTTACTGCATTTTTATGTTTATAGCTCTGTGAGTCGTCTATTAAATGGAGGAGCTGTACACTTTAGAGAGAGAAGTGGGACGAGGCAGCTATGGAGTCGTCTTCGAGGGAAAAATGTCCAAAACGGGGCAAAAAGTGGCCATCAAACGACTCCCCTGCAGCAACCCAGAGTGCATCGAGCTATACCTCCAGGAGCTGTGGGCAATGAGAGCTACTGCTAAAAACCACCCTAATGTCATTGCACTTCATAACTGCTTGCTTCAGACTGGACCAAGGAGTCTCAAGCCGCTCCGAGCCGGAAAACTGCCTGTATGTTTAGTGGAAAGTGTCCTCAAAGGAGCAGTAATAGGAGCAAAACAAAATCAAGAGCAAACTACTACACCCCAGCCAAGCCATCAGCGAACAACCAAAAACTCAGCGTCTAAGCTTCAAGACAGGACCAACACAAGCCAAAATAAGTCTAAAAGTGATGCTATAACTCCTCAAAGACCAACAAAAAGGGCAAGAAAGAGGCCTGCACCTGAAGAGGAGAGCCAGGGCACGCAGTTGAAATGTCTGGCGCTTTGGCTGGTGATGGAGTTTTGTGATGGAGGGGACTTGAACCAGTTTCTCCTGTCCACGCCTCCAGATGAGGAGAGTAATCACAGTGTGGTTCTGCAGCTTTCCAGTGCCATTGCTTTTCTACACCGATTAGGCATAACTCACAGAGACCTAAAGCCTGCCAATGTGTTGGTGTGTGTCACTGCCAAAGGACCTGTTGTAAAGGTAAGCAAAGTAGGGAGATCAGTCACTTGTTTTTTTTATTACATTTTATTGAAAAGACTAGTGCAAAAGTCTAAACTCTGCTCCAGACCACATTGGAGAAAGGATAGGCACACAGAGTCAGGTAAAAAGGGCTATTTATTTAAGGATTAAGGATTAATGACTCTGGACAAGGTGACAAATGCATTATAATAATACGATATAACTGTTATGTGAATATTTAATGAGGAAAAAATGCTAAATACCTGTTTATCAAATATAAAAGTTTAAAAAATACATGTTCAAGGGACTAGAAAAATATCTTACAACATAACATTGCAAAATAGTTGTATCCTGACATTTCTACACCGAAGCAAGCAACATTTTGTGATTCAAGTTTAATAACATATTAGTACAAAAGCACAGCGTCCGTTCTCTAATTACACTACAAAAACTGTCAAATTGAAAAGAAAAAAACTGTAATCAAGGGTACAGATAAATATAGAGTGTAAAAAGACTGCATTTTGTGTTAGAAGCCACCTTTTGCAGTGCATTTTGAGCTACTACACAACACCAAAGAAAGCACTCTACTCGTCTCATATTTGACGCAGAGGTTCTTGTCTACATTGACCGAACAGTCCCATGTGACTTGCATCACAGGTAAAGCCTGTAATTGTGCTAATCCCTTGGCAATGTGTTCTCACACCACCAGGGCTCTAATGTAATATCTAAAGAGAGTTCTGCCACATTTTAAACAACCATATAACGTTTGAGTAGTTGACCCAGTACAGAAGATAATAGAGTTTATGTGTTCTCTTGGGGAGGGGTTAGATTACAGAATATTTTGTCATACCATCACACTTTTATAAACATATCTTTCCATAGACCACAATTCATCTTTCATTTGCTTTATAAAATGAAAATGTATGAATTGAAAATGTATGAATTAAATAATGACATTTCAGCTTCAAATGCTTTACAGTATGTCCAGGCTAACTCCTTTTTCACCCTTAATGCAAAAGGTTAAAACACACTCATAAAAGCTAGAATAAAACATTTAGACCAGTGTTTCTCAAACTTTTTCAGACCGAGGACCACTTCATCAAAAAGTAGATTCATAAGGACCACCTAATCTACGAACCCGGTTTATCAGATCAGATTTAATACATTTCACAGATTTACTGTATTACTTTTTAATATACTAATTATGTATGCCTAATAAAAAAGTTATTCCAGGTTATATTATTTCAAAAGATTCTTTGTTTATGAAAAACTGGACTTCAAAGTTAATTTTAATAATAATAATCATGAGAATATTTTAACTAAATATTAGATTCATTTGAGAACATTAAGTAAATGACAGGAGTTCAGTGTTTAAGTCACTTTCTCTCACTTTTGCAGACAAGTTATTTATTGTGCAATCTGAGACCAAGGCTATTGGGATTTTTTCAAATTTTTCAATAAAGAGTGACCTCCCTAATATACTTAAGAGTTTGATTTTGGTCTGTGTTGCTTGTTTAATTGAAACTTGAGGGCCCTCCCTAAGAGATTTTGGCTAAAATCAGTGTAATTTCCTGCAATCTGGAGTATGCTGAGCTCTTCATACGTCTCCTTTAAATGACCCTGCTCTTCCCAGCGCAGATACGTGACAGGCAGGGAGCCTTTACGCAGCAATGACAGAGCAAGAGCTCTAAAACACCAGGCTTAGATCAGGACGTCTGGACACACTCTTAATATCACTTTTACATGTCTGGTGTCCCGAGTCAGTCAATCCATAGTGCTCCGCTAAAAGCCGCGCGCCCCATTGACATGAATGGCATTTTTCAGTGAAGTCAGAAACAATCATAACTCCGTGAAAATACCGTCTATCTTCGTGAAATAAAAAGTGGATGAAAGCTTGTGAGTAGTAGAGTGTCGCTGTGGTCGTCAAAACACTCACAAAGCTCTGGATGTTTTATGTTTTGGCTTAATTGGGCGAGGTCAGTTACAGGCAGCAGCTTTACGCACGTCTCTCTCTCCCATGCCGGGTCCCTGTGATGAGAGTCTGAGAGACGGAGAGAGAGAGAGAGAGAGAGAAAGAGAGAGAGAGAGAGACTGGTGCGTTTGGAAAGCGACGTGCGACAAATTTGAGAATGGCAGGGGCCCATTTCGTCAGCTTGTGATTTTCACTCGTATTAAAAAAATAAAAAATTGGCTACCTGTGCGCATGACTCTTTACAGTGCTTGGCTCTGAGGCTCAAGCCACGTTAAGCCCATGCGTTACGGGGTAGGTTTGTGGGGCAGGGCCGGGTTCGGGAAAGACTCAGAGCCGCACGAACACATTTGCACATGATTGACAGCTGCGCCAGAATACAGAGCAAACCCCTCGCGGTGACAAAACGCGAGTGGTTAATTTCGCCAATGCGGCGCGGGAAGTGACAGCGCGTCTACGATGTGGAGCAAAGACAAAGCGAGACAGAAGGCCTGTGTGTATGTGTATGAGAGAAAGAAAGCGCACACCTTATATTACACGCACAGAGTGATAAAAGACGAAAAAATAAAAAAGAAACGTGCGGTAGAGAACGCGCTTTCGGTTCCGGAGACACGCTGTAAACATGGAAACACATAAGATACATCAGTAATATGCTTTTTCTGTCAATAAAATGCCAGTTCAGTGAGTGGTTGGTTAGGGCTCAAACACACAGAGAATTATCAGTTGGGTTTGGACACTACGTGCGCGAGCTCGGGCCAGGACATGCTGGATTTTTTGGGCCCGATCTAAACTCTATTTAATTGTCAATCTTTACGCGGACCACTAGGTGGCGCTGGCGGACCACTAGTGGTCCGCGGACCACACTTTGAGATTCGCTGATTTAGACCAACTAGGGCTGAGTAAAAATGATGGTTAAAAGAACTGAATCGATTAGTGTGATCTCACCCTATTATTATACTGTTTATTGCAGCTCTATGCTAATTTAACAACTAAAACTTTTCCCACCCTCTCCTCCTGTTGGTTAAAGCCCTTCATGCTCTGAATAAGTACCAGGTGGATGTGTGGGAGCATCTACACAACCAGAAAACTAGGATTATGAGACAACCAAAATAACAAGGCCAGATTTTGTTGTGTAATCAGAATTCTCAATCTCAGCAACATCTGGTGACGTGTATCTGTTAATTAGTTGATTTTTTGAGTTGTAATTTGACTATTGTATAACCTATTTATGCACTGAAAAGACTAAACAGAATGACTAAAATGCAAACTTGAATTCCTTGAGGCTCAAGGGAGAAAAAAGCAATAAAGCACCGTGCTTTAGTGTGAAACTGAGATGTTCAATTAGACTAACTTCAGTAAACAAAGAGACGGAAGCAAAGTTAAAGGTAAAATTGTGTTCTTCAAAACAGTGGTTAAGGCGAGGTAATAATTCCTAACTAAATTGCACCAGCAGCACTTGAAGGTTTTCTCTACATTTTGCATTCACAATAAGAAAATGGACGACTAAAGTGTAAATCTACCGACTGAAAGAACAATGCCTTAAACTTCTCCTCACAAAACTTTTGAAGTACTCTTATTTTGTGGCTGTACAATTACCGTTATTTTCACACTGTTGAGTTTACCTGAATAACAGCCCAAGCAACGAGATTTATAAAAGAAAAGCAAGTAGATACGTAAGCCTCACTTGTTTCTAGTAATTCAATGAAAATATATCATTTTGCAGCGTTGTTGTGTTAGCAGCAGGGTGTAAAGCTTGTGGAAAAAGTAGCCGCTTATAGTCTGAAAGTTAAGGGTAATTGAATTGTAGTTTTGATTTTTGCGCTAATTGATTACAAATAAAGTGTAGTTGTACAAATCTGACTATTAACATCAACTCATAGGTTTGCTCGTGTGTTTCCGTGAAGGAACAAGTTGCCCCATAGATACAGATGGATAGCTTTATCGCTTTTGCACTTACAAGTGAGTTAGCAACAGTTATCGATGTTATTTTGTCTGTTCACTCTCTGCATTTAAGGTGCACTAAAGCCTTACTTTCTCTGTAAGTACATTGTAGGAATAACAGTAAGAATAATGGGGATTTCAGTTTTGATTTATATAATTGTGACATTTATTCCATAATCGAGTATTCTTACTTGTAGTTGTTAACCTGTACCTGATTCTTTTTGTCTGACATTTTTTACAAATGTTTTTAGTTGTAAGGATATACATAGATATTATTTTCTATTAGGGCTGCAGCAAGTTAATCGATAAATCACAACTAATTGATTATTGAATTAATCATCAACTACTGTAGTAATCGAATGATCGTTAACTGGTTTATATAAGTTTCCAAACATGCATGAATTGAATTGAGAAGCAAGGACAAAAAATAAATGAGTCAGTGTTAATAGTAAACAAAAAATGTGACAAATTCTGAAAATTCTAAAATGAAATTCGCCAATAGACAGATATTTATGTGATTCTTTCAAGTGCTAAAACTTTTTTTTGCTATTTTCAAATGAGAAAATGCCTATCCTTCACTATTTTTAGCAAAACAATATTTTCATATTATTGTTCAATTGGCAATCTTATTTTAAGGCAGCACAGATTTTAATTCAATCGGTTACAAACTCATGGCTTAATTTAATTTTAGACCTTTTTTCACCCAGTGTTTTATGGAAAGCACTTTTGTTTGTAAATATACACCTCCAGAACATCCTCAGGCGACAATACAATAGTTTGTCTCGATGGAAAGTTATAAAAATCTTGCAGTTATGTGACTTTTGTGTTATAACAACTAATCGATTACCAAAATAATCGTTAGTTGCCGCTCTAATTTCTATTCTCATCATGCCTGATTGACCTAAACCAGACGTATCCAAAGTTTTTATGAAGATCTGAGGGCGTAGTTTGAACCTGCCCGATTTAAAGCCAGTTTCTTTGTCTTGTAGGTGGCGGACTTCGGTCTGAGTAAGATGGCGGAGGGTTCGTTGACCGGAGACCTCTGCAGGCAGCACTTCTCGTCGACCTGTGGCTCCGACTTCTACATGGCGCCGGAGGTTTGGGGCGGACAGTCCTACACGGCTCAGGCGGACATTTTCTCTCTGGGGGTCATGTTCTGGGCAGTTCTGGAGAGAATCACTTTCCTGGAGGAGGGCACCACAGAGGAACAGCTGGGTAAGACAAAACACGTTAAGAGTCGGAGAAGATGAAAGGAAAATAAATACATTACATACATTTGTATTTAGTCTTTACCAAATCATAATAAAATAGCTTTAATTAATGATCTCATGAACATAAACGAAGCAGTTTCTCTGAGCTCCGAATCACATGTTTTTTCTGCCTGAAGATTGTCTGTGGGGCAACCTTTAAAAACAAATAATTGACTGTTTGATGTGACTCATATGTAATCTCAGTCTTCAGCAGAATTAAGAAAGCGTAAATAAAAACAATTTTAGCACTAAATGTTCTGAAAAAGAACGGAAAGAGCTGCTTAGACTAGGGATGTCACGATATCAAATGTAAGTGTTGCGATTAGTGTGAGACTACATATCACGATTTAGCGATTGTTCACGATTACTGTTGTCATGATCAATCTTTCATTTTCTTTCATTCTCATTGTCTAACATGTCGTCACTTTTCCACAAGTTCGTGACCACTTTCTTGATATCAGATCTTGTGAATATAAAAACTTAATGCGAGTGACTAAAAAACAAAACTTTATAGGCTTTTGTTGTACTATTGTAAAACATTAAAACTATTTTTATTGTAATAAAAAGAGGCAAAGCCAAAATTTAGCTTTTAAAATGGCCATTATTAGAGATGGTCTGATTTTGTTTAATTTTTAGCCAAAAACAATATTCATTATTAAACTCTCTGGTGTTGCAAATAGGTTTTTACCAATATTTGAATGTTTGTATCCATAACAAGTCTCACAAATTTCAATTATTTTTTTTTTCCACACTAATAAAAAATAAAAACAACATTTATTTATCTGGGATATTAGATCATACATAACATCTGTGCTAATTAAATATCACTTTTTTTTTTTCTTATAAACCTGGTCAGTGCCAAAACAGAACTGATATTTTGTATTTCTGTATCTACAATGTGAACTAAAAATACTACATTTTGCTTCTGAGCTGGTCACGATTATGATTCTTTTGTTCTTACGATTATATTGTGGCTTGAATAATCACAATTATCGATTAACCTAATAATCTTGACATCCCGAGCTTAGATAAAATTGAGATTTGATACTACTTGCATTTAAGTTTAAGATAATTTTAAGTATTCATTTGATTCACTTTTGTCCAAAACTAGAACAAGAATCATTCAGAACATGTTCATTAAAATAGGTCTTAAACTGTAGGATTGGCAGCAAAAATATTCAATAAATGACTTTCAGAAATACTTTGTACATCTAACTAGTTACCTACAATATACTAAGTAGTTATATTTCACTTTTTCATCACTTTTATTGCCGCAGCATTGCCAGTTTTCTAAATGCAGCCACTTACATTACAATTTCCACTTGATTGCAATTAAGCGTGAACACCTGACACAGGAAACATCATCCTTTTATCTACTTTTGTGTCTTCCTGATTGCATTGTATGTTGGCAGCTATAAAAAGACAGCTTTTCCATTCAGATAAACGCCACGATTAAAACGTAGACGGTTGTTCGTGGAAAGAAATGTTGTATTTTGGGAACAAACCGGGAAGTGCTCTTGCATCAAAAAGACACAGCTGAAGCCAAAAGTGTCACTTCCAAGTTCCCAGAAAACTTTCTTCTGTATTTTCTGGAAATGCTGCTGTACTTTCCCAACTTCAGTGCTCTCATGTCTCAACTTTTTAGCAAAGTTTTATCTCAGTTTAGAATTTTTAGACTTTTGCACACAAAAAAATTAAATAAATAAGTAATAATAATTGCCATTGCTGCGATAACTTCTAATTAGGGCTGGAATGAGACACATTTGTCACAATATGATAAATTCAAAATTAGGGTTGCAACTAACAATTATTATGGTAATAAATAGTTTGGCGATTATTCTTTCAATTAATCAATGAACTGTTTAGAAAGTAGAAGTTACTTTAATACAAGAACTTTGCCAAATTTTCACTGAGGTAATTTCGTTTGAGGGAATCCTGGAGATGTAGATTTTAGGGTTGTCGAAAGTGTCAAAAATGTGAGTCTAATCAACACTAAAACTGGTGTAAAAAAAAACTAGATCCTCATTTGAACAAGTATTGATACTTTAAAAAACTAACACTTCACACTGCAGTATTTACGGTGACTGTAACTCTGATAACCTCCTCTCATATTTCCTTTGACTCATGGTCAATATCAACATGTATTAATTTTTGGTTGCAATTATGGCTCATAAACATCTTTTTACAAACAACAAAGTGAAACTGGAGAGAACCACCCAAGCTCAGCCAATCAGAGCGCTGCATTCACTTCCTGATGAGAACTAAAATTCCTTATTCATTTCAGACAGTACTCATTGGTCTCATCTATTTCACAAGTGCTGTATTTATGATTTACAATCTGAGCTCAATCAAAACGAATTTAAAACCAAAATGTTTAATAAAGAAAGTATTTGTGTCTATTGTACAAAAATCTGACGTGAAAAGAGCAATTTTAAATATCGTTGTGGTTCCACAGCTATCATCAAGAATAAAGTCTATTATTTATTTTGATATGTATAACACTTGATGTAGGCAAGTTTTTACATCAAAAACACTCATTTTTGTTTAAGCTGAGTCTCCTGTGATGAACTTGTTTAAAGATCAGATAACGATTACTTGATTTTTTTTTTTAATTACTTGTTGCAGCCCTTTTCAAAATGCGTAGGTTGCATTACACAGAAATATTTTGATTCAGCATTAATAAATGTGTTTCCATACACACACAATTATAAAAAGACATACTGTAATGTATTGAAAAACAGTTAGTTTA
The DNA here is from genome assembly GCA_038363315.1 of Mugilogobius chulae. Taxonomy (NCBI): domain Eukaryota; kingdom Metazoa; phylum Chordata; class Actinopteri; order Gobiiformes; family Gobiidae; genus Mugilogobius; species Mugilogobius chulae. The sequence goes on along the minus strand of CM076405.1, from coordinate 26,587,574 downwards.
GTTTTATTGTTCAGATTAATAGAAATTGTTTTATTGTGAAGTAAGAATTCAAAGAGATTCACAGGTTGGATCATTTTGAACACTGCGTTGTTTTTGCTCTGAATGTAAATCTAAACAATACAACTGGCTCTGTGCATGGAACTTCAGTTGGCTTGTTTTTGTTAAGAATAGCTAATGTCTGTACAAACAAGCATTTCCTGTTAGCTTTAGCATTTAGATACAAACATGTCTCTTTTTAAGTATCTTCTGGTGAATTGTTCTTCTGATTTGTTTTCTTCACAACTCACGGTCACTGTCTGATCTTCTGAGTGTTTGTCGTTTGAAGCTGGTGAAGTGTAAACATTCATAGAAACGAACTGAACAGGAAATGCTTGTAAGTACAGAAGTTCACTACTTTGAACATAAACAAGCCAACTGAAGTTCTGTGCACAGAGAAACAGTAAATTGTCAGGTGTGAGTGACGTCAGCTCGCAATTAGCAGCAGCATATTAAAAAACGTCACACACTATACATCAACACAGAGGGACAGTGCAATCATAAATCTAAATGTCAGCGCGTTGAAGGATGATTTATGTGCTGTACATTTGGGACTGATATTACAGGCCCGGGCCGGTTCTAATGCGGCCTGACAGAGCGTAATGAACCCTACACTGCCCAAAAGACGCCAGGAATTTTAATGCCCGCTTTTCATTTGAGTTTTAGGGCAGTTCATGTAAGCGTTTTGGTGTTGATAATTTTCTATAAGTAAGGATTTGTAAAGCGTCTGAGAGATGATTTTGCTCGGATTAAGAAAAACAAAAAACTGCTGTGAGCTCTTGTCTGAATTCATCATTTAAAATATGATGAATTTATTCTTTTTTTTAGAGACTGAAACTGTGGAGGTGCATTGATGTTTATTTTTTTCATGAATATTTACATCAAGAAGGAGTCGAAAATGTTATGTTACAGTATAGATGGACCATTTACATCGACATATGTTGCATCTCAAAGAAATACACAGTTGTATGTATTAGTAAAGGAACTGTCTGAGACCTACGTTGTGTATAAGCCCTTTTGAACCTACTACGGCTAATAATCACAATTATCATAACTAAATTCGATTACACTCCTACTTCATCAGTTCAATTGCAATGTAATCATTTGCCTCATCCACACGCCATTTAATCATTGCAACTACAAGTGCTGGTCAACGAATTAGAATAATTTGAAATGGTGCAATCATGAAATTCTTTGAATGCATTTGTTGTGCAGAAAGAAATTCAGGTGTTCACCGCACCTGTCCTACTCGTTAGAGTAATCACAGAACTCGTTACCTGTAAAAAACCTGCTCAGCTGAGCTTTCCAAAAGGTCCATTTAGGCCATTTAACTGTGACACTGTTGTTCCATTGAATTAGAATAATGGAGAAACCGTTTCATTGAATTAGAATAATTTTTATTATAATTAGAATCATCACTTTCTCAGTATTTTTTTGGCTGCCCCCTTGGCTTGTATGACTGCCTGAAGTCACCGCGGCATCGATTTGACCAGCTTGTCGCAAGTTTACGCACTCACAGCTTCCCAAGCAGTGGCGATGTTCTGCTTCAGTTGGTCCAGCTTAGTCGGCTTTCTGTCGCGAATTTTCCGCTTGACGATGGCCCAAAGGTTTTCAATGACATTGAGGTCAGGCGAGTTGGCCGGCCATGCCAAAACTTCAAGCTGTTTTCTAGTGAACCAATCTTTGGTCGACTTTGCCGCATGAGCCGGTGCAAGATCCTGTTGAAATATGAAGTCTTCTTCGCCGAACTGTTCCTCAACAGTCGGAATCAGGAACGTTTCCAGAACATCTTGATATACGGCAGCATTGACAGTCTTCTTGAGGAAGCAGAGTTTCCCTACACCCCGAGCAGACATGCATCCCCAGACCATAACGCTCTGGGGAAACTTGGCGGATCTTTTCACGCACTCGTGGTTGTAGGTTTCGCCACCACGACGCCAGACACGAAGACCTTGGTCACCAAAGGAGATGCAGAAGCGTGATTCGTCACTGAAGACCACTTTCTGCCAGTCTTCAGCAGTCCACTCCCCGTGTTGTTTGGCCCACTTCAGCCGTTTCTGCATTTGTTTCTTGTTCAGCATCGGTTTTACCATAGTATGTCTATGGGTTTTACTGCTGGAACGCGATATTTGAAGCCGAGTCATTGAAAACCTTTGGGCCATCATCAAGCGGAAAATTTGCGACAGAAAGCCGACTAAACTGGACCAACTGAAGCAGAACATCGCCACTGCTTGGGAAGCTGTGAGTGCGTAAACTTGCGACAAGCTGGTCAAATCGATGCCGCGGTGACTTCAGGCAGTCATACAAGCCAAGGGGGCAGCCAAAAAAATACTGAGAAAGTGATGATTCTAATTATAATAAAAATTATTCTAATTCAATGAAACGGTTTCTCCATTATTCTAATTCAATGGAACAACAGTGTCACAGTTAAATGGCCTAAATGGACCTTTTGGAAAGCTCAGCTGAGCAGGTTTTTTACAGGTAGCGAGTTCTGTGATTACTCTAACGAGTAGGACAGGTGCGGTGAACACCTGAATTTCTTTCTGCACAACAAATGCATTCAAAGAATTTCATGATTGCACCATTTCAAATTATTCTAATTCGTTGACCAGCACTTGTATAGAGATGTTCACAGAAGCAATGTTTTTTTTCTGTCTGGGCCTGTTTGCTAAAAAATCAAAGCTTTCTTCTTGATGTAGACTTTTTAGGAACACGATAGAAGTTTTCATCAAACCCTTAACGTAGCCAGTCACACAGTAAAATACAATCTTTTTCTTTTTTTTTTCTTAAATTGTAGTTTGCCTGTTAACTTTTTTGCATATCTCTATTACTTTATATTCAGATGATATTATGTTAGTCCAGCAGAAAAAAAATTCAAACAAGTCTTTAGTTATGTTAGTTAAAGTTTAATTATCAAATACAAATGGACTGGACCTAAGACACACCTATTGAACGATTAGTTAGCTTAAATAAGAACATGCCGCCTTTTCAAAACTTGTATTACTTTAATGATTTACCTAAATAGTCAAGTTAAATAACTACTCAGACAGAAACAAAATGCAAGTAAACAAGATTTTAAATGTTGAAAAAATATATTTTGAACACCACTAAGTTATTGACAAAATCTGTAAGAAAATGAATGAAAATATTGTCTTTTTATATATACTGTATATTTTTTGTATATTTGGACAGCTCTTTATGAAGCTTTTTTTTTTATATTAAATTTTTGCATTTCCTCAAAACCACATTCACGTTATAATATCTAGAATTTGATACAACGCCCAGCTTCACCATCATTTACGTTTTAAATGTTCTGCCAACCAAAGCGTGACGTAATGAACATGCGGCGAACCTCCCTACTCTAAATATTTTATCGTTTGAATGGTCAAGAGTCCTCCAAATGTCACAAAATGTACAACAAAATACACAAACTATTTCCGTTTATCTCTCTCTTGAGGTCTATTGTGATTATAACACACTTAGCTCCCCGTTAGTATTTTCTCAAACAATGGTCTTTTTATTATCTTCAGTTTCCCTGTGTGAAAACCCTAAACGACAGTGGACCCTGTTTTCATTTGGACGTACGAGAGCGCCGGGGCCAGTTTAGCCTTTCTGCTCCACTGTCTCGCTGAAATGAAGCGGTCAGTTTAGTGTCCGAGAAACACACAAAGGTAAACTTAGTGCCTGCTAAAATCAGATTGTAAAATATAAATCTAGGCTCAAATACGCAATATTTTTCCGACCTGATTGGCCAGTTTTTGCAGTTCTTTTGAGCCGGATTTAAACAATCACAGTGAAGTATGAAGATGAAATCAAAATCATGATCTGGCTCCGAGAATATTCTGTTTAAAATGTTCTGATTGACACTAAAACTAGCATTAAATTCACAGTTAGATGCTCATTTGAACAAGTATCGATACTTAAAGCAGAACTAAGCAACATTTTTAGCTTGTGAAATGTCTTTGTAAGTCTCTCTGATGATGATGTGTTTTGGGGCAATTGAAAGAAACATGTGTCGACTCTTTTGCTGTTTCTGGCAGAAACTACGACAACTGCAACCTTCCCCCCCAAAGAAATTCTTGGTCGACTAAAAACATGTCCCATCGACCGATTAATTGACTTTAAAAAAAAGGGGGGCGTGGCAAAGGCTCTGAAGCCAAAAGTAGAGTTGTCAAAAATATTGCAAATCAAAGCTAAAACTGGTGTGGAAATGAGATACTCATTTGAACAAATACTGATAACATTAACAGGACAAACATTTTCTGCAAAATAATATTAAAACAACCTTGAGTTTCATCAAAACTGGTTTGAAACTAAAATGTTTGATCATAAACTTTCATTCTAATTCTCATTGTGTTATCGAGAATCAAGTTTATTCCTTAGTATCAAAATCGAATTGAAAATTTGAGTATAAGAAACTTTGCTCAAAAAGACTAATATTATGTAGTTCATAAACAGAAAATGAAGAGGAAACAGTGTGTTTCTATAAAAAAGGCACTTCAGACCAATAATTTTGTTACAAATTCCTTATAATCTAACTAAAAGAATTAGTTGACTAAGAAAAATTTGACTCCATCGACCGATTAATCGACTAAAGAACTACAGCCCGACCAGTGTTGCCAGATGGGAAATGTTGAATTATCGTACCAGAGCCTCAAAATTATCGTATTTTGCTAAAATTATCGTACACATGCAAATTGTGTTCTATTTCCGGCCAGGGCAATTTGTAGAATAAATAAAGACCTCTTTAGACTGTTAAATTTATTTATAAACATGTTGCACTCAGTTGGGAGGATGAAAACATTTAATCATTGCTGTTTAATGCATTGCCCACAGCAAGCTTTCTCCTCTTCACAGCCCAAAATAATATTATTAGAACGCAGTCATACTGTATTATAAGTAAAACAAAGCATTGTTTCACTCACTCTTTCCCTTGTTCGATGTCTCTATATTGCTCATGCGGCATGGCTGTATTTACGTTTGGTCTAAGCACATTGGGGCAGACGCAGATGTGCAGCTGAGAGGACCTATTGGTGCTGTTGACCATGACCAATAATATCACAGAACACTACTAAAGCCCACGCTGTGTAAAGTGTTTGCTGATCCTGGATCAGTTTTTCAGTCTTTTAGGCGAGCTCAAGTTAGTCAAGATGAAGAAAATATCTGGCGCTTCGAAATTATCGTACATTTACATAGAGTTTTACAATGACTTAGAATTATTGATTGTACATCGTACAGGGGGTGAAATTATCGTACAAAAACGATAATTATTGTACGTCTGGCAACACTGAGCTCGACTGAGTAGTGGTGTCACAATACTAAAACTTCAAACTTGATTTGATACTTAAAAAAAAACTCCATACCAACTTTTAAAAAACTATGTTAAGCTGGCTTTTTTCTTCAGTTTCAAGAGTGAGCCTCAAAATGTGATAAACTAAATTAAATGATAATGACAAAGAAAAAAGGAGACCCAAGGCACTCTTCATACAATAAAAGTTAAAAAGCCTTTATTATTTATTTACAATGAGTGACAGTTTGGAGGTAAAGACCTGACGTTTGTTGTCGCATCATTTACAGCGAGTGTTCACCGTGAGGTTCGCGTCGCTGAACATTAATATATTTTTAAGAATTTAACTTGACGTTTCTCCGCGATCATAAAGCTTAGATAGAAACATAATTCAAAGACTGACAGAGTTTACACTTTTGCTGTCTAAGTTTGTAAAAAAGCAGGTTTCTTTGTCAAATCTTCTTTCTGCTGCTCTGTCTGAAAGGGGAAGTTTTCTGTGACGGAGCTGCGCCGCTGAAGTTTAAAGAAGTATCGATATTTGTTCAAAAAAGTATTAATCAGTAACAGGGTATCGATTTTTTTTTTTTTCAACCTCACTTCTGAGAAACCCTGGCTTTTGATTTTTTTATTTAGCAGTGTACAATGTGTTTAGATGTGTTTCTTCTGCCTTATTTTAACCCTACAGTAATTAGGGATGGGACGATATTAAAATTTGCACTCACGATTATTGTGACCAAAATAATCGCGATTAACGATATTATCACGATAATGTATGTGTTTGAACAACTACGTACTTATTGTATTTTGTTCTAAGTACAATCAATAATAATTCAAAGTGAACAAATGTTTACAATGTTGAGCAAAAATCTACTAAATTTGTCTCAGAGTCATTAATTAACTTTAACACATGAACCTTTTCTTTGTTTGACCGTAATATGGCTTCTTACTGGGTTCACAGTAATCAGATTTTAGATGCTCTTATGAAGCCACAGGCGCACGCATGCTGCTATAATTGCGATTAATTGCGATTACAATTATCACGATTATGAAAAAACGCCACGATTATTTAATTGCGACCCTTAATTATAGCAATTAGCAATAATATCGTATTTCGTCCCATCCCTAACAGTAATGCAAAAATGAGAAAATTAATTAAAAATGTTACGTTTAGATTGAGTCGACTAGTTTAATTACACAAGAGAGCTGTATGGGGAGCACTACCGCTGAAGTTTCTCAGTTCTGCTTTAAAAAAATTAGAGAAAATATGATTTTGTGAACAGTTTTTGAAATATCTTGAGCTTTATCAGAGCTAGTACACGACAAGATACATTTACATATAAAGATTTTTTTTTTGCAATTACTGAAGTATATTTTAGTCTTCATTAGACTGACTGAAATAAAAAGTACATAAAAATATCCAATATAAAACAAAGCTTTCATAATTTGTGATACGTTAGGTGTAAAAGTCTTACATTTGCTTCCTTTTGTGGTATCGAAATTAGTACCAAGTGCATTTTTTTTGTACTGAAATTGAGTTTGAACTTTGGTTTTGCGACAACAGTGGCGCCGGCATTTCCCAAACTCGACATAAACTCCATTAGACTGTATTCAGACGGCTGAATTCACATCACGAAGGCCAAAATAGAAATGGCAGGCCGCGTCGCAATCCTCTTTGTCAATAAGAAAGTGAGTGAAGAAGAGGCTGCTGGGTTTTCACGGATAGAGAAGAACTGCTCTTCTATTCTTTAACGGTCTCTTTCCAAAGCCACGTTTCCAGCCTCTGAGAAAAAAAACATTGATTTGAGGAAACGGAAGGTTTAAGCGCCAAATCATTACTTGAGAGAGAAACCTCCTCACCTGACTTTGTCTCAATCTGCAGTCCAATAATCCACTTTATTTTTATTGTATATTTTATTAACAAAAGCTGCACATGGACCGGTAAAAACAACTAGAAATTAGAATTAGAAACTAGAATTATTATCCATATACCAATAAAACAGACGACCTGACTGAAGAAATACATAAAAACAATCTAATAAAACAATAATCAGATCAATGAAACAAATCAATAAAAGACAACAGAAGACAACATCGTAATTCACACGAAGATAAAAGACATGAAACAAAAGAACCGGTAGGTCTTTTAATGGCTCATATTATGCAAGATTTGCATTTAGTGTTTATTCCTGTTTTAACCATGCTTCTTCATCGAAAATACAGGTGAAGTTAGTACCTATGATCTCAGGTAGTAGGTCTTTGAAATCTTCACTGTTTTTAAGGCCATTAAATATTCAGACTCATTTGGAGGATTACTATTTATGTATTTACATCCAAACAACAACATAACACAAGCAGGAGACTCAACAGGAACCATACAGTCTAGATCAGGGGTTCTCAAACTTTTCCGACCGGGACCCTTCAAAATAACCCTGTAACTAACTGGCGACCTCCAAAGCAAAATAAAATGGATGTTTGTAATAATTTAATGTTGGAAAACCACTAAAATTGGATATTTTATTGCTTTATATGGCGACGATTAAATAAAAATTAAAAAACAGTTTTATAACCAAGTCAAAAATGTAAAATGACATAATGAAACCATTTTGCGACCCCCAGATTTTGCTTCACAACCCCCACTTTGGGAACCACTGGTCTAGATAATCCAACATGAAATGAATACAGACAAATTAGTTTATCTATAACAGAGCTGGGCAATCCAAATCAAGAGATTAAGATGTTGAATCATCAATTTTTTGGGTCGAGGCGTTTGAATCAAGAGATCAATAACCAATTATTTATAATAAAAAAAAGTGGTTTGAAGCAAAAGCTAAACTTTGAGGCAGAATATTGATATAATATGTTACTGTTTCAGTTAAATGGAACATATTAAACGTCTGTTTGTTTAAAGAGGGGGGGGGCTTATAATAATATGATACCAAATCGAAAGTCTACATCAATCATTATGATAGATAAAATTGTGATTTCTATTTTTTTGCATATTGCCCAGCCCTAATCTATAGTACACAGCACAAAGACATTATATGAATAAAAAAATCTGCAATGAAGAGGAATACAACAAGCTTGACTTATTTATTCCAAATTTTGTAGAACCACAATTTAAATATCTCCCAAACTAAACCAAACATTTTCTCAAGTGTTTAGGGAATCGTGTTATGAATTGTTTTTTTCTGGCAGTAGTTGGAAGCAAAAGTAGTTTATAAACCCTCTTTGGTCTGTGCACAGTTAAAGATGAGTCATGTTCATCAGTACGATTTGATTAGTCAGTAAAAGCTCAATATTTAAAAACTTTGAGAACTGCCACATTGCAAAACACAGACATTCATTTTAACTGCAGTGGTCTTGTGGTCCTCATTAAGCTGATATGCTTTTAATAACTCTGATAATCATCGTCAAATGTCGGCCAAGTCGGGCTAAATTTATTGCTATTACTTCATAAACTTAATGTTCTTAATGTTCAATCAAGAGCACTTAATTAAGATAGTTTCTGGCTCCTCGAAGCTTCTGGGCGTTTTGTAAAATCAGCTTTCTGCTCAAACTTTTTGACCTCTAAACTGTTTTGGAGCAATGTAAAGAAGTTAGAAGTTGTTTTCTATTTAATATCACAGTGATGGAAAACTAGGACTGTGTGATACTGACAAAAATGTAAGTTATTATTTGGCATAGGACTGCAACAAGTTACTCAATTAATCGCAACTAATCAATTATTGAAATAATCGCCAATTAATTTAGTAATCAAAAATTGTTGACTGGTCTTAAAGGAATAGACTTAGACTAAGATAATTAAAAATTTTATTTTCACTTCAAATTTTTACACAAAAAACTTACATTTTCAGCACATAATACTAGGGCTGCAGTCCTTTTGTCGTTCAGTCGATTAATTGGTCAATGAAGTCTTAGTCGACCAAAATTTGTGTTATTCTTTTTGTTAGATTATAAGGATTTGATTAGAATTAGCTGAAGATTTGGGATCGAACCGTTGGTCTAAGCTTCCTTTTTCTACATAAATACAGTGTTTTCTATCAATTTTCTGTTTAAATTCTTGTTTTTGCATGAATTGTATTAGATTTAGTGTCTTTTGATCATAGTTTAGATCAGAACAAAAAACAAAAAAATACTTTAAAGCTTTAGCCACACCCCCTTTCAGTCGATTGGAACGTGTCGTTAGTTGACCGAGAATTTCTTTGGTCAATTACAGCTCTACAAAAATACAGTCACATTCAGCCATTTCAGTGTGGACAAGTGTTTGTCTCTGTTGTTCTCCTAAATGTGATTAGACGCCTGTTCTGTCGCTACACAAACAGCTCAGACACAGACGGTGCGTTCAAGTTCACAGGAGCAGACGTTCATGGTCAGTGCAACAGCTGGCTTACTGAGTCCTCCTTATATTTCTTCAAATCACCTTGATAAGTCCAGTTCAAAAGCAGTTGAGACACTTGTTTTAGCTGGGCCAAAATTAAAACATTGGTGCACAGTAGCAGAGATTGTGGAAGTACCAAATCAACATCTCACAATCTCTCTGGGTGGAGTTTGCATGTTCTTTCAGTGTTGCAGTTTTCTCCTTCTACTCTGGCTTCTTCCCACCTTCAAAAACATGTTTAAGTTAAAGTCTCTCTGTGTGTGTTAACCCTGCGACAAGTTGACTGTGGTCCAGCCTGTTTCCCTGCCTAAAATCACTTGAATATGCTCCATCCCCTGCCACTCCTCTTGGGAACAAGCTGAATTAATACAAAATAAAACTTGGTCTGAAATTATTCCAAAATCAGACTTGATGAAGTGCATCTGTCAGGTTATACCACACGTTTTAGTGAACATACTTATCTTTTTTGTTCGAATTTCTTCAATGTTTTATTCAGCTATAAAACTAGAACAGATGATATCCCACAAAATAAAGTCGAAATTATAAAAATACAAAAAGTTTTAATGCACACTAAATTGTGACCTATGAAATTGTATAAGAAAACCTCTTTAGAAATGGACAAACAAAGAAGATGCTCACAGACTCCCTTACGTACAAGATATGTTTATGTGACGTTAATAAATGATCTTAATAAAGTTACATTTTGCTATAAGGCAGAGCATGAGAATCTGTTCCTGTTGATTTATTTTTGGCTGGTTTCTCTAGATTAATTTCTGTCTAAAATTAATTAACAGCAGTTTTAAAATATTAGTTTTCTTCTTGGATTAGCTGATTGTGAGAATACAAATGTAATGCCTTATAACATGTATCCCTGTGCAGTTAACCCTTTCCGCTCGTGTCCCATAGGTGCGTATGCGTGCAAAGGCCGCTGGCTCATGCCGCTGGGCGAGGCTCTTTCGGAGAACCCGGACTTCCCGCTGTGCATCCCCTTGAAGTTCAAGAGGGCGCCCCCGCTGCCCCCCGCGCCCGGCCCCCACATGTGCGCTCTGCTGCTGGACATGCTGGCCGTGGACCCCTTCTCCAGACCGCGGGCCAACCAGCTGGAGGCCCGAGTCCGCGCCGCTCTCAGACAGGACGCCCACTGTGCCTAAGAGACGCTAATGGCTCCACACGACACGCAGCGCTCAGGAGGACGTAAATAAATAAGTTAAGCAGAAGACTTGTTTTTGTTGTGGTGAAAATGAACCATGATGATGCCTGTGTGACAATAATGTGATTTAGCTGTTTAAGACGAGACACTATAGGCAGGACTTTGGGTCACTTTGATCTCAGAAGATAAACTTTCACGTGGAAATGGCAAACATGCACAATCTGCTCCTAAAGATTTTGTATTACTACATTTATTCCACTTCTGTTCATAGATTTGAATTTCATAGGATTCTTAAAAGGGACATATAGAGGGATCTTCGGTCGATATTACTTTCCACCCTACTGCGCATGCGTTATGCAGAAAGAGCCGCTCTCCATCTGCTTAACTGGGGAAACTTCTTTAAATGAAACAACGAAATAGGGAGAGAGCAGCTTTGATCAGGTCTGAACCGGTCTGACAGACGTCTGTCTCCTGAAGCTTAAGACAGTGTTTTTCTTACCTTTTTTCACCTGAATGTAACTTTTAAGGTCGTAGGGTCGAATTTCATTCACAAATGTTGATTTAGCAACATAACTTTTGTTTTCACAAAGTGATAAACTCTGGTAGTTAACTGACAACGGTGCTTTTTCACTTGTTTCCACTGTTTGTGTCTATGTGCGGCGGCTCTTTTTGCAGGTCGCCTGTGTTGATAAACAAAAAAAACCCTCTATAGACCCAAAGTTTACAAGATTACATTTACAAAAGCATTTGTTATTTGTCATTCTAAACCTTATTTAGGTTTTTTGTCTAAAATAAATTTCACATTTAGTCAAATATAATTTGTTTTAAAAATGAAGATAAAATCCGTACACTTTTGTGACTAATGTTCACTAAATTTAAATGTGCTCTGATCATTTTTCAAACTTGTGTGTGCCAAGTACTGTGTATGCAGTTTTGACCATGTTTGGGAAAAACATAGGCTACATTTAAAGGGACTACACCGGATTTTTGCATCCTAAAAAATGTAAACAAATAGAAATAATTCATTTTAAACTTCTTTCTTCAGTCTACATGATTTGCTCCCTTAGCTAGTGCATTCTGAGCTTCAAAATTGTTCATCATGATGTGTTTTAATGATTTTTGAAAAACTCTAGCAGCGAGGTGAGTCGGTATAGTAGGACACAAATGGGATTTTATTAGACATTGACAGGACTTTGCGGACTATTTCTACCTGAATAGATAGCCTACATTAACAAGATATCAGTGCTAGGGGGAAATTGTGTTCAAGTTATTTTGCTGCAAAAAAAAAAAAAAAAATCGAGCATAGTCCCTTTAATACACCTTTATAACATCTATGAGCAAAATGCAGAAGAGGTTTCAACTTCTTGTCTTTAATTTTAAGATTTCTTCCCATTCACCTGTAGTGTCTCGCCTTAAACATGCTAAAGGGAAAGTTGTGTCAGAGTGACTTAAATAGAGGAAACAGCAGGGCATTAAAAGGCTACTCTTGTGATTTGTTGAAATCATAGAAGTTCTCCATTGAGACTTGAGCATTTGTGACCTGCTGCTTTTAAAAAACTTCAATGTTTATAGAGATCTGTAATTGCTGCTTGGCCAGTGAGTGAAGTATTTGCAGTGATTATTTGACTGAACATGACTTGAACAAGCTAGTTTATGTGCTTTTGACCGTGATCTTCAACTTTTATCATAAACTAAACATTAAACCTGTGCTTTGCTTAAAATGACTTTCTGACAGGGTGAACTTCACAACTGTATTACCTGTTTCATGTTCAAATCAAGTCAAAACCATTTAGCATTTATTTTGCTTTTACCAAAAAATATAAAAATCGTGTTGTATTGCAGTCAAATGGGAACCTTCTTAATGTGGCACTAAATCTGCCCACAACCATATTTCAGAAAGAGCTGGCAAACTGGGCAGTGCAGGAGAAGTAAAAGTGAGAGAGAGGGAGGCGGAGTCTTACGGCATAAGGAGCTGTGTGGTTGGTCAGAACAGATATCTGCAGCACGTGTTCAGTGTCACTTTAAGGGTGCTGTTTTTTATTAGTGTTTTGTTAAAGGTCCTATGTAAAGCAAAATTAGATCTTTTGCTCTTTCAGCCATGCTAGAATCTTATTACCCCATCAAAAAAATATCTACAAAACTGTTTTCTTTCATTCTCATGTACTTGTGTTAGTGGCAGTGGCAGTTTTTAAGATGACAGCTATTTAATCTCAAACTGCTTTACACTGCCTCAAACTTCTGCAGGATTGTCCAAATTTTTTCTTTCAGTGAGCCAAAATTGGTAAAAAAAAAAAATAAAATAAAAAAATTCCTAAGCCAAACTAGGTTAAGCTGTAGTGTGTCGAAGGACCTCTTTGTGGGCCAAATTAGATCTTCTGGAGAACTGACTTTGGACCCCAGATCCCAACCAGCTCTGTGCACAGAATGTCAGTTGACTTGTTTATATTTAAAATGGCTAACTTCTGTATTTATGAGCATTTCCTGTTCATGTTATTTCTATGGAGTTTTTACTACATCTAAAAATGAAAAATACTTGGAAAATTGGGAAATAAACGGTGAGTTGTGACTGTCGTCTCTGAAAACATGTTAAAAACTTTACAAATCAGGAGAATATTTCACCAAAGTTATCTTGGTTGTTTATAAAGAGACATGTTTGGATCTCAATGCTAATGCTAACGCTAACAGGAAATACTCATAAGTTTGAAAATAAACAAGCCAACTGACATTCCGTGCACAGAGCCTATTGAAGCACTGCTGCTCCAGAGTTAAGTTCTTACATGTGTTAATTTCAATACTTGCTGTTGCATAATAAAGAAATGGAGGAGTTTAAAATTAGGCTAAAGCCCTTTGCATTGGTGGCTATGCTAGCTAATGTTTATATTTTACAAAGCCTATTGACAGAAATAATAGAGGTTTTTGGGAAAGGCATGCTAACCAAATCATGTCAAAACTGTGTTGGGTAAAAAAAAAAATACTTGGGTTGAGTTTTAAAAACAACAACTGATCACTTCCTGCATTACCACGTAATGACATCACAAGCTGGATCAGAGTGTTTTGAATTCAAGAACAGAGCACAGTCCAAAAAACAGGATTTATGAGTTAAACGTGTGAATAAAACAAATCACAGCTCTAGGTATGAACTTTGATGAGCAAACAACGTTATTACATAAATAAAAATAAGTGTAATACAGAACCTTTAAGTATTTGTTATTATAATGATGTCTACCTTCCTTGTACAGTTAAACAGGTTCTGCTTTAGACCACAAACCTATTCAAAAAGTGAAATCTCTTCTGCCTCAGTGCTGCGGAAAACTTGAAAAAGCATTTGTCTGTTGTCTTTAGTTTCCTCTTGGATGTCATTAAAATCGATTAATGTAAGTTTTATGATTGATTTTTCCTACATCGTCGTGTCTCGCGTGAGGTTTGCCGCAACAATCGCGTTTAGCAGTGAGTAATGGTGGTTCATATGTCTTATTCTCGCTCTCAGGAACAGGATATTAAAGAGGACTTAGAACAGTACAAAACTATGACATTTATTACTGCACATCAGTCTTACTACTTTCACAGTTTAAGACAGTGTTTCCCAACCAGGGGTAAGTGGACTTTTGGGTGTAGTCAAGCATTTATTAGAAGGAACTTGGAATAATTTTAGACTTCGAAAGAAAGTGAAGATGAGTATTGTCTGAACCAGAATATTTTAATTTGGGGAGCACTGTAAGGGCCGATTCACACTGGAAAGTTTGCACCAAGGTCCGGACTTTAAACCTTCAAAAGTGTTGCATTATTATAATTTGAGTTCCAGAGTTTAGTTTCAAAACACCAACCTTGTTTGGGAAAGAATATGAACAAAAACATTACATATTTGACCAATCAGAAGCAGTTTTAGGCAGGCGTAACATTTCATTGATTTACCTGTCACATGCAGAATGTTTTCTTTCTTTCACTTTCCAAAAAGATGCCAAAGCAAAAAGATTACATGAATAAACATCATCATTTCCTCTGTGGTAGATTAAAAGCAGAAGTTCTGCCTGCGTGTGGACTTTATTTTGGCTAAAGAGACAAAGGCCAGAGCCATGTGACTACTGCACCTCAGAGTGCTTTCACACTAGCAGCCTTTGGTTCGGACCTTAGGACATTCCAGTTTGATGTGGTCCAAAGTCCAGATGTGAACGCTCTCACAGACCACAGTCCTCCAGACCAAACAGCTGGTTCTTTGGTCCAGAAAAAAGTGCAGGACCAGCTTGTGTCAGGAGCAAGATCAGTCCCTGCAGTTGTGGTCCGACACACACCAAACAATAAAGTATAATCATGACTTGTACTGGACATTGTAAAATTATTAGTTTGTCTCATTCTAAACATGACTTATCAAAGTTTAAAGGGTATTTCACACCAACACAACCCCCAGTCGCTGTTGATAGGGAGGAGCGACGCACTGTCTGTTCACGTCTCTATGGGGCGCACTGATGTGAAAGAACATTCAGACAAACACGACCCAAACAGCCACCAGTCGTCAAACAAATGCAGAGTGAGCATGCGCGTGATGTAACGCTTGACGAAAATGACGAAACATAAGTTGCACGCGAGTAGTAGTTGTCAAACTTTGACGGCAAACAGATGTTTCTAGTCTTACCTCACGGATTAAGCTCAACTTGTATTTCCCTCCACAGTCCAGCCACTGTGCTCGCCGTAATTCCCCGTGTTTTCCTCGATCCAAATAGTAGCCATTCTCCTTCATAGTTACGTCCCGTGTGACCCCGTGTAAATAACAACAATCCATGCTCGGCTAAATACTGTTTTTCTGTAAGCGTTATTTTCGGTTTTCCGCACTATATTCCTGCGCACTGATTCACTGGTTCTCCTGTGACTACGGACCAATCAAACAGCTGCATTTGCGGCAACTGCGACGCCGACTCTACCTGCAAGTCTTCAAAAACCCGCCTCCACGACTTGCTCCGCGCTCCTCTGACCCCCGACAACCCCATTTACACCAAACACACGTGAGCCGCCTGTCGGCAAAAGTTGCCAAACTGGTTCAGACGGGCGACCCTCGGCTTGGTGTGAAAGACCCTTAAGTCTAAAGAATGTGTAAAAACATTTCTAGGCCATTTTTGTACTAAGGTAATATCCAAAATTACCTTAGTACATTTGTTTGTGTTTGATGTCAACAAAATGAACCATTAAATGTAAATTTATTTTCTCAAATGTCCCAAAATGTGACATTGGGGCTGTTTTTACACACACACAATGTCTAATTTCAATAGGGAAACATTATGACATGATGAACTAGCAATGCACATTTTCCCGCATTTATCTAAGTAAACAACATTAGAAGTTTCACATAGATAAGGTTCAATTTAATATTTTTTTTTCCTTTTTACCTTATTTTTTAACTTTGCTCAAAGATGACCACAACCAATACCTTACATAATTCTGTATTAAAAACAACTTTCTGTGTCATCAATAAATGTCCTTTTTTTATGTTTTTCCAACTCTATTATCATCTAATTCCTAAACTATTCACTGCTCCCACTTTTTTCATGTCACGTGTCAAAACTATCTTAATTTATATTTTTATCAAAACATGAACCAAGAGTTAAGTTGTCTTTTTCTTTTTTTATCATTTGTACTGAGATTTTGTTGTACTTGAATTATTTGTGTGAGCCGTTTTAAGGTGCTTCAAGTAAAGTTGTTATTGTGTTTAGCTCTGCTCCATCTGCTGGTGATAAAAGTATTTGTATTTTAAATGTAAATGTGATGAACAAAAATTACTTGTAAATATAAAATAAAAACATTTTGTTGAAATAAAACAGTTTTTCAACTTCATATATGTAATATAATTTCAATAAGCACGAGTGGGTGTTAGCAGTACTGTATTTAATATGCACAACTAGTGGTTTTAAAAGTTATTGCAATCACAGATGAACTTGGGTTGTCAGTGTGTGAAATAACCTGCATTTTAGGAGTTACCTACAGGCCAATCAGGAACAAGGTTTGCTATGAGTCATGGGTAATAACTTACACCTTGTCCACAAGAAGACAAGTTCAGGCGTTTCAGAACAAATATTTGACCTAAACTACACATTGTCCACATGAAGCGGAGTCAGGACTCTGAAAACGAACATTTCTGAAACCAGGTCCTAGAGTGAAAAGATTTCAAAACTCCGGTTTAGCGTCTCCACAGTCACATTGTAACTGCCCCAAAGTCACGTGTCATTTGCAGAATGTTCTGACCTTGACCTTGTTCACGTTAAAAATCTGCTTCTCATTTCACTGTAAACCACAGAAGACAGAAAAAAAAATCCACTACAGTCTCCATTAAATACGATTTGAAGAATATTCCAAAGAATCTGAAGCAGAAATCCACTTTCTGTGTCTCTTCTGTAGGTTTTAGATCCATGTTGTTCATTCAGAATGTTTGCTAAGTTAAAAAGAATTCTCCAGTAAGTTTCTGTTTTTATTAACAACTTTTATGCGCATTTTCAGTGCCAAGTCTTCCTCTAGTTTTGTGACTTTCTGTGTCAGTGTCACAGCGCTACACTCTGGCCAGTTACAGGCATTACACCATCTTCAGGCTGGTTTACTGTTTTGTGTGGACGCTTACAAATCCTTACCCAGCTCCATGTTTATGCAATTTGTTTTTTTTAATTATCGCTTCGACTTCGTGTGGACACCTGACTATTTGTCATGGAATAACATTTTTACACAACATGGGTGGAGGCCAATCAGAACTGTGTGGAAACAAGTTCATGAGCCTATCGCAATCAGTTGTGTTTGTGAACCGCGTGGAAACAGTTTACATGTTTACCTTCAGGGTTCGTACATTCATGAAGACATTGAAAAGTCATAGAAAGTTCAATTCATTGGATTAAAAAATATATATATATATATATATATATATATATATATATATATATATATATATATATATATATATATATATATATATATATAACTTTGCTAGTTTGTTTGAAACTGGAATAACAAACTGGAATAATACTTACACATTTTAAAATGTATTGTAGCTGAATTATTTTCATTTTTTATGTCTAGAAATCCCTGAATTCTTTGTTTTTTTTTTGGTCTTAATCACTTTACGAAAGCTAATAGCTGAATGAAAAGCATGTTAAACAAGGTCATGGAAATGTTGGGAAATGTTTTGGAGAAGTCATAGAAAAGTCATGGAAAACTTATTAGTTAGTTATTGTTATTGTCTGTACTAACCTTGTACCTTGTACTTGTAACTGTGACACATACCTAGGTCATGTTTATGAAATCTGAAATCAAAATCTTACATATGATTCCTGTATTGACTATAAATAAGACCTGTCTTGTTCTTGACAAAAATGTTCTTGACTAGTCAAACAATTATTTTTATTGTGCACTGATACATTTTCTTATTAGATAGACTACATTGTACACCTGGTTGAAAAATTATGATTGAAAAAAAAAAAGTGTAAACAATGATCATTTTAAACTGAAAAATGTAACAAGATGTAAATTTTTTTTGAGTTCGCACTTGTACAAAAGCTGTTCTTCCTTCTCACATTGATCTGAGAGCTCCTGTGTCTCCCTGTGTCCAGCTCGACCGCCCACAGGCTCCATCACGCCACCCTCACCTCGCCTCTGTTTGGGACTTTTCTGGTGCAACGTTTGAGTGATGTCCAGTGGAGAGCTCTGTGACTGGAATCTGAGGCAATGTGAGTGCAACTGCTCCACAGACAGACATGACAGCGGCACATCCTGTCAACAGCTGCCACGGCAACGCTCGGGCCTGTCGCCGCGGTTTCAAACTAGTGCAGTATCATTTTAAACAGAACTTATATGTATGCAAGTAAGCTGTTTATTGTCAAATTCATAGACATTAAATTAGTAGACGCGCAATCAGCGTCTCTGCTCTGTTGCTACAACACGGACAGCGCGACGCCATATTCCTCCGGTAGAGGTGATGACGCAAATCAATTGAAGTCAATGGCAGGAGCTGCACTTTTATGGATAAAATGAGCTGAAACAAGCGATTTCAGCAAAATCACGAGCAAAACGGACTGATTTGTGTCTTATGAAGTTTCTTTAAACAACTTTGGAGATGTGAAATTATATTTCTCAAACTAGACTGGAAATGCTCCATCACTCACCGATGCGACAGACGCGCCTCCACAGATAAGTGAAGCTATAACTTTGTTTGGTGTTATTTATGTAATTTGTCTGCTTTTCTCACTAGTAATATGTAAAAGCGAACGTTTGGTGGTCACTGGAGTCTCAAAAGATGCATAACTTCGTTAGCTGTTAGCAGTTTTATACACACATTTTACCTACAACATAAAAACTAAACGGTTTGTAAACTCAACAATAATTTGTAACAAGGCTCTGACCTTTGCTAAATGTGGTCTGTAGGTTTGTACCAGCTGACACTCTCTGGATCTTTCATAACTTGCGTTTTTTGCGGGCTAATGCTAACGGCTCTAAATAAACAGGAGAACGCTCCGGACTAGCTTAAATCTTACCGGACTAGCTCAGATGCTAAGTGTTCGATAGCATCAGAGTCGGACTGCGCGTCTACTAATTATATGTCTATGGTCAAATTGGCTCTGTGCAGTTGGCTTGCGTACGTTCAAAATAGTACATCCTGTAAACACAACCACTTCCTGTGCAATGCTTTTAAATGAGGTTTTCATTACATCTGTTTAAAACAAATAAATACTGTTTAGATCAGACAGATGTGAATGTTACTGAAAACATGTTAAAGACTTTACATATTAGAGGAATATTTCACCAGAGAACACTTGTGTGTTTAAAAAGAGACGTGATTGTGTCTATATGCTAATGCTAACAGGAAGTGGTCGTGTGTACAGAAGTTAGCATTTTTGAACGTACACAAGCCAACTGAAATTCCGTGCACACAGCCAATTGTTTAGCATTAATTTAGACACAAACACATCCTTTTATTTACACACCTTGGTCTTTTGGTGAAGTTTTTTTTTTATACTTTGTAAAGTATTTAACATGTATTTAACCAATCACAATTTACTGTTCATTGCCAGATCTTATAGTAGTTTTTCATTTTAAAGACTGAAATAGTGAAAACCTCACAGAAATGAACAAAATAGGAAATTTACATGCCAGTAAGATCGAGTTATTATAATGACTAGAGAGAATGGCAGTTGCCATTTTAGTTGTGGCGGTCTTTTTTCGAGGGAAAAGGCTGCAAAATTCTAATTGAAAATAAACAGGCCAATTGACGTTCTGTGCACAGAGAAATCTAATATGGGCTACATAAACCCTTTTGACAAAATTTTACTTTCTTCATGACAACTTAACAGTGTTAGTTATGCAAGGTTTTTTCCTACTTATATTTTGATTGGCTTATGCAGTGCCAGTGTGGTGTCGATATTGGACTCCCGTTTAGATTGGAACCCCTCACTAGCTTTTGTGACTATTTGTGACGTAGCAAGCTTCCCGCTGTAAATAGTTTCCATATAATTCGTCTAAGTTTAGGCATAATATCGAAGGCTTAGATTAGTTTAGGATTGGGGCTTGGGTGAGGGTTTGCAGAAGTAATTTGAAAATAAAATATTACAGATTTTCTAGCACTAACTTTAAACAAGAGGGGTCCAATCTTGACATAACACCGGCCAAAGCGCTACTGTTGCCTTTGGCAAGATTTTAAATGGCCTACATTTAGAAGGTTTTAGTATTAATAGTCAAGATTAGTAGAGAAATTCCAAAGTTGCTAATTCTATTTCTATTGCAAACATTGTTAACTATGTGGTGTCTTTGGGGCACCACATAGTAGCCTTAGTCTAAATGAAGATGCAATGCAAGACCATGAGTACATAAGATGGACAATCATATGGACAATTATATAACAAAGTACATAGTCAACCATGTTTAACAAAAAATATATGAAGAAAAATTAGGTGGGCAAATAACACAACACACTGTGGCCTCCATTGTGCCACAGTAGCCAAAAATTGAGGAAAAAGCCATATTTTTCCATTTCTGCATCTAAACCTTGTGTACAAACCCTGCCATCATTTCAGCTCCTTTAACTTTACTTTTAGATTAAACTAAAGTTGTGTCTCAGCTCTGCACACGCTCAGAGAGAGAGAGAGAGAGGGGAGGGGGCTGGTCTGTTCAGATTTCACAGCTGATAGCACCAGTGAGCGGGCGAGCGAGCGTGGAGACAGGGGGCAGAGAGAGAGAGAGAGAGAGATGGTCCACACTGCGTCAGGACTGCAACAGCAAACCCACAAGTCACGACTCATGGGCCGTATCCAGGAAATGATCAGCCGCGATGAAACCTGCAGGAGGTCAACGCTCAGACTTTTATGAGCGGCGGATCTGCAAATGACAGGGCTGTTCCAGTAAGTTCATCAGGACCTGGACGCATGGAGGTGTAAACAGGACAAAAGGCAGAGTCAGATGAGAGTTTGTCATAGATTAGTTTGTCGGTGACGAGGAGGTTCACTTTTTACAATGTTCATGTCAGTGACGGACCATAACGTGTCAGAAATGGTGATTCAAAGCAGGATCAATGGTCAGTGAGTAGATTTGAACAGCCTTATTTATGATGAGATGAGTGAATATGAATCCAACATGTGAGAGACAGAAAAATTGTCAAATGTATCATTTAAAAAACACATGCATTATCTGCATGGTTCTTATCTTCCTCTAGGACAATGATTACCAAAGTGGAGTCCAGGCCACCATGGGACTTCAACAACCCAACAAGTATGAAAGAAATTGAAGGTTGAAATGACCTGTTTGAATTGAGTATCATATTTGGGCCATTTTGGGAACGCCTGCTCCACAACACTTTTACTTTGACATCCTAGTATATACTGTAATATAATATAGTATAATTGAGTAAACACACACGACAGCCATGTTACCCATGTTTCCCACGCCAGATGGATGTGTTGAACTCCGGTTTGAGTTCTTCCACAGCATTCATCTGGATCTTGACTTGCTGTTTGGGAAAAGGTGGGGCATTTAATGAAATACTTAGCTGATTGGGTGAGCGGCCTACCTTATTTTCGCTTTGCCAATAACAGCAACAACTCGTGATGGTGTATCCAATGTCTGCGTGTCACATACTGCTCTTCTTTCAAAAAGAAATGACTCCGTATTTCTTCTAAAACCGCCACACTCTGACAAGAAGCAGACAACACATCCACGGGAGCCGCCATCTTTGTTTAGCTTGAATGGGACTCGGCGCGTGTTAGCTCGCCCTGCTACAATGTGATTGTGCCTCAAAACCACGCTGTTGTGATGTGAGTGGGCCAAAACACCGCTGTTTCAGACTCCCAAACCAATAGGGTGGCTGGAAGGCTAGATGTTTTATCTCGTGTTTGTGAATTCACAAATATTGTGAGATAAACCATCTGGATGGCCAGGTTAATTATACAGGGGAAATAATTAAAAAGCAATCATACCTGATATGTTAAAGCTACAGAAATTCTCTAAGCGAGTCTGGATAATTTAGAACTTATAACACTGTAAAAGATCTGACAGATGTGGGAAACAGTGTTTTCTGAGGCTCAGAGGGGAAAGAATAGTATCTCACAGACAGGACTTCCGCTGTGTTTTTGATTTAGAACAGGATTTAAAAATCAAAAAGTAGATTTACAACAAGAAAAAGAACAACAAATAACCCTGAAAATGTTAAGACTCTTTAGGATCCATGAACCTCTGCTGCATCAAAATAACTGTTCTCTTTTTGAGAAGCTTATTCATGTCTTTCCATAGCTTTGTGTTTCTATTCTCCATCTAAATATTAAAGATCTTTGTCCCTTTTTTAGCTTTAACGTAAATTTCTAAACAGATCAACTAAGACCCAACTGACACCAACATTACTGAATTCAATTAACTGAATAGAAAGAAGAGTCTATAAGTGACAGAGGGCAGCACATGAACCTTTACCAGCACCTATTTGTCAAATGACACGCTGCTTCCAGTAAGTTCATCAGCTCTGTGTCAAATGAGGCGGTGTATTTCCTCACAGGGCAGTGATGAGGGTCTCACAAGAGCTGCCCTCGACTCCAGAGCAAATTAACAGAGGCATTGAGCGAGGCCAGGTACTGCTCTGACCTTTCCCACCAGTCGAAAACCTCTGCAGTTTGCCAGATCTAGTTAAATCATTGGTTATAATGTGATGAGGAATCTCCAGTTCTTCAAATTCCACCACTATAGGCCAGGTTCCAGTCTTGCCTTTTAACTGCATGGACACGCAGTAGGACAGGCCTTTAACTTAAGGCCTGTGTGCAAAATTGGTCCTCCAGAGATCTGATCTGGCTCTCAACCCAATTTCCTAATATTGCAACAATACTTATTTTTCTTATTTGCAGGATTTATTTTGGGTGTACCTTAGACCTGATTTGGTCTTGTTGTAGTTTTGATGTAACTCGGCTTTGGATATGCCTTGGTTGTTGGTTAGACTTGGTTCAGATTCGGCTAGTCCTGGTCTAGTCCCTGTTTAATATTGGCTCAATGCTAGTTTGGAAATTTTGTAGAGCAATAAAAAATGTAAAATTGTAAGTGAGGCTGCAGCAGTAGTAACAGTAGTAATTCAGCTGCTTGACTTTTGACAAACACCAGAAAGCATGAACACATAACTCCTGTCCTCGCTGCCTTACACTGGCTTCCAGTCCAGTACAGATGTGATTTTAAGATCTTGTTGATTACTTTTAAAGCTATTCATGGTCCTGCAATCACCTATATTTGTGAGTTGCTGTCACCATATGCTCTTGGTCATTCTTTGCGCTCTTCTGAGCAGACTCTCCTCACTGTACCGTCCTCCAGGCTTGTTTCAAAGGGAGACAGGGCTTTTTCTGTCCGGGCACCAAAGCTCTGGAATGCTCGACTAGACATTATCAGATCAGCAAACAGGCTGCTTTTAAATAAAATTTGAAAACTTTCTTTTATAGATCGTTTATTCTTGGCTCTTTTAATCTATTTTATTATTGTTTGTTTTAATTGTTTTATGTGCAATGTTTTATCGATGTTGTGAAGCGCTTTCTTGTTTTTGAAAAGTGCTATACAAATAAAGTTATGATTATTTATTATCATCAGTAACTAACTAATTGAAACAGATTTTTTTTGATGGAGCTAAGAAGACTATACCAGCTTCTGCCACCTGCGCTTCATCTCAGATCCAATCATGTCTCGCTCTGCGCAGCTCATCCAATCAGCTTCAGCTCTCATCTCCTCCTCCTCCCTCTCAGCCTATCAGCGCGCCAGGGCCACATTCAAAAAAGCAGCTCAAATCTTCGTTCTTGGCTTCAGCGTCATTTCGACTAATCGCAACCCTCCTCCTCCTCAGCTCCACCTCAACTTCCACCTTCTCCCTCTTCACCACCACCACCAGTGTCTAGGCTCCGGGGGAAGTCTCCTAATCAAACAGCTCATCATTTATTGCATAAACATTGTTTTCTGCTGGGACCTAAGCGCCAAACTTGTAATAATAAATGTCGTCATTAATTGCATAATTTGAGTCTGTCCAGGTTGAATGTTTTTTTATGTACAAACCTAAATTTTGGCTAAATTTATCACGTTATGCAATCATCCTGCTCTGATGTCGTGGCTTTCCAAAAAAATATGGCCCTATTTCCGTGAAAGTTAAGCACACTTGCTGCCAAAATGGTAGATCTCAAATGTGACTCTTTTTTTTTTTTTTTTTTCTGAGCGATTAAGACTGAATGAACAACACAGAACTCCTACAAACACTATGTGAAAATATCCAAGACAGAAATACTCCAATATACTTTATTTATTACAAAGGGAAGAAAATGCCAGAACAGACAACAGAAAATAAACAGGATTAACTGGATCGGCCTTGAAAAGCAATTTATGTAATATTTAATTTCCAGTCTTGTAAAGGGATTACACAACAGCTGCCCGCTGAGGACACTCGTCACTCATCACAGTCAGGCCTCTCAGAAGGTATTTATATATATTACTTCAGCCCAATGGTGATGAAGTTGTTGTTTAAAACCGTATTCTCCCTTTATTAATGTATCAATGCGAATGTTTGGTCGATGTCACTTGTGAATAGTGGATCCATTCTTAAAGTCGCTCAGACATTTGGACATTACAAGTGAAGAGTCATTTAAAAATACAACAATATATTTCGGTACAAAACCAGTTCACTCAACGATTTATTTACGCTGGGTACCTAATATCAAGCTGCAAAACAAGAACTCTCACAAATTCTTCAACACATGGGTGGCATCTACATGCATTTTTTTTTTTTTTGCTGCAATTATTTATTTAATTCTTTGGAACCTCATTAACTTACACAAATTGGTTACTAGTCTTCGTGGAGCCCCTTAAAGGTGAAGTAGCTGATTTTCACTTCAGCTCAGAAGTCTTTCGACACATGGTAAATATCGACATGTATTCATTTTTGGATGCAATTACGACTTAAAAACTTCTTTACAAACAACAAAGTGAAACTGAAGAGGATCACCCAAGCTCAGCCAATCAGAGCGCTGCATTCAGTTCCTGATTAGAACTAAAACTCTTTATTATTCAATTCAGACAGAACTCATTGGTCTCATTCAAGTGCTGCATTTGTCCTATACTTTTTAGTAAAAAACAAAGGTTTACTAATTTACAACTAAAACAGTTAGCCAACTTTAAGATAAGATATAAAGTGAAACCACCCAAGCATAACCAATCAGAGCACTGTTTCAGCTTTTGATGAGAAATAAAATACTTTATTATTCGATTTAGACAGTACACAGTGGTCTGATTATGACACAAAGAACTGTGTTTACAACATACTTTTTGTTGGTAAAAACAAGGTTTACAAGTTTAAAACAAAAGAGGTCAGGTACTCTGGGTTTAATCAATGAGTCTTCAAGCAGCTTAAACATAGGGCTGGATGTTACTGACAAGAGACTTTTTTTTGGAGTATGGCAATAATCAGCCGTTATTATGTCAGTTTAACAGAAATTGACCTGAAAATATTCTAGTTGAAATGGTTTACATTTCTGTAACATTTATCACAAAAATATCTCAAAATTGCTTTACTGTTTGTAACTATTATATTGATTTTAGGTGTAAAGGTTCTTCCTTTATTTGTCATGGCTACGGTCCTTCATCAATAGTAAATATGTAAATTCAAACCCAAAATATATTTATTTTAAAGCAGAACTAAGTAACATTTTTACCTTGTGAAATGTCTTTGTTAATGCTGTCAAGTGATTAAAAAATTGAAGAGATTGATTAATTATGATCTGTAATTAATTAATTCATCTTTTTTTAATCTCACCTAAAAATTGCTGAGAAAAACACTCAACAATTTAATTAATTACATTATTGCTGCAGATGGAAATGCTGCAGATGGAAATTAATGCACTAATTTGACACCCCTAGTCTTTGATGATGGTCACATTTGAAGGCATTTGAAGCATGTGTCGGCTTTCTTCGCTGCATATTCGTTCCAGCGCGGCAAATGCAACGTGCGTGTTTAATTTAGCAGTGTACATTGTGTTTAGATGTGTTTTTTGCTGCCGTCTTTCAACCCTAAAGTTATCCAAATGTTTCAGTTGGCTAATTTAATTACACTACCGCTGAAGTTGCTTAGTTCTGCTTTAAACAAGGTCAGGTCATCAACATAGACTTGTAATTACATTCTGATATACTTTCCACTGCTACACAAGCACAACAGCTCACTTTACTTTATTTTGACTGTTGTGTTGTTAGATTCTTGGTTCTTGACAGGGATTGACGACCACATTTACTTTTGCCTGAGGATCTGCCACCTGCTTGTCTCTGTCTGTGCAAATCACTGCTTTGCCCGAACAAAACGACATTCAAGTGATTTATCTCCATGGAAACAAGCAGCTGAAAGCAACAGGCCAAATTACAAGTTAGATCTGTGGAGAAGCTGTGAGAATATCTATTTTTCTTTATTAAAACATAATTTTCCAGACAAAACAACCACATCTTAATGGACTATTCCTAAAAATTACATGACACACCTTTAATTCTGCCCTGATCTATAGCAAAAGTATAAATAGCTAATAACACGGTCTTCCTATTTCTGTTTGCTGCGGAAAAACTTTCAATCCCATTATGAGATTCATTCACAAAAGACCCAAGGCACTGAAACACATTTTTTGCCAGCACCTGAAACCTTTTATCAGTGACGCAAATACCTGTTTAGGCGACTTTTAAAAACATGGCGCCGCACACAAGCCTTTTCTCTCTTTGTTCGCCGTGTCCCACATAAAAAAAAGTGATGCGCGTCTTAAAATAAAACCACAAAGCATCATCGTCATGTTCCATAGAGTCCGACCAACGGCCTCTTTTATGGCCGCTATCAAACGCAGGGTGAACAATGTGCCGTGATGAATCCAGTCCAGGTAAATAAAATGATTTGTGCATCAGTCATTCACTCCGTCGCGGCTTCATACAGATCCTTGACCATATAAGGGCCCTGCAGCTCGTAACCCATTTTGCGATAGTAGTTCCTCGTGCCGACGCCTGAGGGAGGAACAAACAGAAACAGAATAAACAAAAACATTACAGAGGTATAAACAACTTTTCAGAGGTTATTTTAGATAATTCCTACATCAAAAACATGCCTGAAGTAGTTTTACTTGTAATTCCTGCCACTGACATCCTACTGCCCCAAAAACCTATTTCATGCAGGGTCCATATGCCAACAGAAGGCATAAAATATTTGTGAATTTCTAAAAAAGATTACATTGGACACTGCTCCTCACAGCTCATCAAGCTGAAAACTCAAAAATCCAGCTCCTCTTTCGGCCTCATGTAATTTTGATGTGCCACTGCTAATGATTGGAATTTGTCTCAAAGTTTTCTTAAACTAGATTCTAAAAGTTCTCTTTCTGCTTTTAATGTAAAGTGAAGGCCATTTTTAAATACTCATGTAAATGTTTTACTAACTGAAGGTCATTTTTATGTATTTATCTTGTAGATTTCTGTTTTCTGTCTGTTTTGTCTGGCTCCCTCTCCCCTTCCCTTGGTGCTTTTGCACACCAGGCCAACATTGTAAATAAGAATTTGTTCTTAATGTTTTGCCCGGCAAAATAAAGGTAAATAAAAAAGTAAAAAGTAATCAATTTTTGTAATAGTCAAGCAAAGCACTTGAGTAAAAACACTCAGCTGTTAGATACTTGTCATCTCTGTGAACAAAACTGAGTCTAAACTAGAATTCAACCACGACCAACTCATAAAGCTAAACCGTGAGTAAGAACAATACTATACAACTGTCTATAAATTAAACGATGAACAACTTTACTGCTCCATGTTTGAGAATCATTATTGCGGGGTATTGATCGGCGGCCGGAGAAGTCATGTCTTTACAGAAAACAATCACGGCTGAACTGACAGTTATTATCAGTCAATTTCAGCTCCTCACGCTCTCATAATGGTACAGACACTGTATATGGCCACTAACGGGAGATAAATAGTACAACTAAAAGACAAAGACTGAGCGTTTCAACATCTGTGTGTGATCTTTTGTAAGCTAATAAATGTCTTTAATTTGTTTGTGTGTTAATTTTTTTTGCACCTGAGATGACAGCTAGTTTGTTGGAGCCGTGTTCATCTCTGGCGATTCTCTCAGCTTCTTCCATCAGCATCATCCCAAAGCCCTAAAATACAGAGGAAAACAGTGTTACTAGCAGTGGTTATTAGCATGTGTATGGCTCTACAATCACGATGGACTGCAAGGTTACAAAAATGTATTCATGTGTAGATCTAATGGTTGATTTAAGAATAAGTATCACACTTGGGAACAGAAGTCACATTTCCTGTAAATGAACAACATAAACTGCAAAATCCCAGCGTTGTTTCAATCTATCTGTGACTTGAATGTTTCCTCTGAGTGTGTTCATGTGTGTTTGGACATTTTTAAAAGACGCTGAATTTTTTAATCAGCGAAAGTCAGGAGACGCGCTGCTGTACTTCCTCCTCATTTCCTCTTTTGCTCTGTGAGAAAAGTCCTTTGGGAGAAGCGCTGCGGTCGGCCCATATTTGCCATATAAGGATGTAGCTTCCTTAATGCTTTATTCATTCTTATGTACATAACCGATCGTAGCTGGAGTTTGGTGAATTTGGCGTTAAGGCTGTTAAGAAGGAATGTGTCTCCTTATGAACACGTTGTGAATCTGACGTAGAGTTTTCTCAGCTTCTTCTTAAAGTGGAAGTTACGCACAATTTTTAAGAACACTTTCATAAATGAGGCCCAATAATCTATTGTTCATTAAAAGTGCAATCTGTAACTTTTTAACCAAGAAAAGCACGTTTTTGTCATTACGATTTCTTTGATGCACTAAATCACGCCGGATGTGGCCTTCAACATCATTTTATGCGGCCCTCAAGGTCTTATAATGCTTACTTTTATTCAATATAAGTGCCAGGAGTAATATGGTTGTCTTAACCTAATGAAATGATTTGTCATTTTTCAGACTAATGCAAAGTGTATTCAGTCATTTTCACTTCAATAAATATACTATAATCAAATACAGAGCCCATTTGTAGTTTGTCAAAGATTAGTTAGGTTCATTTTAGTTATAACCGGCCCTTCAAGGAAAATCCTGATACCAATGTGGCCCTTTGTCAAAATGAGGTAGACGCTGCTGCACTAAATAAATCATAAAATCTATGCTTTGAAAAGGCTTGGATAGCCACAAAATGGACTGTTATTTGGCCTTCTCCAAAAATTTGTTCATTTCCATTCAGAATGACCAAATTTTGCTTTTACCTTTCTATTTCTACCGAATTGTGTTGTTGACTTTTCATCTCCAGAAAGTCAAGCAGTTGCACTTTTAAACATACAGTATATGAGCTCAATCTTCTCTTCTGTTAAAAAGCTTTAGCAAGCAGCTCAAACTGATACCTACTGATAAATGGTTGATTTGCCCTAAAATACTGTGCATACGATTTTTAAACAGCATTGCCCACTGTTCAGGGCCTTTTTATTTTGGTAATTTTAGTACAAACAAAGTTAAAAAGCAAGTTTCAGGTCAAAACATTCAAACTGTTCATGCCCCTCTTTTCACCTTCTCCTCATGCTTTACCTGCAGATTGTTTTGTTTGAAATAAACTTGTAGCTTCACTTTAGCATGATGAGCAACTAGATTTTATCTTTTAATCATATTGTGGGAAAAAAGAAAGAATATATAAAAAATATCTGGGTCAAAACAGTCGAGACCAGCCATGAAAAAACTCATATAGGTCAATAATTTGGACTGCTTTTGTAATATTTCTAACAATACTCATATGACACAAACAGATTCCTGCCCTCACCTGATGCTGGAACTTGCTGGGGTCGCGGCTGCTGACCGGGACCACGCTGCCGTACACGTGCAGCTCCCGGACGATGGACACGCCCCCTTTGAGCTCGGGCCTAAAAGCCTGAGGGGAACAACGACGCAGACGCAGCAGACCAATCAAAATGTCCTGCTCCGGATCCTCATAGGACAGGAAAGTCTCCCAGCCGCCGTTGGCCACGTAGTCCCTCCTCACCAGCTCCACCTGACACCAGAAGAACGTTCAGGGGACAGAATTATCTTAAAAATAAGTGTCTGGAATAAGCTGGATTAAAAGACAGTTGAAGAATGGAAAAAAGTTATTGTCACAGTGATTTAGTTTTAGGTTTGAGCCATCTCAGTTCATTTTCACCTTATTGATCCAAGCCAACTCGTGTAATTGTGTAAAAGAAAAATATATTTATCTCCAGGAGAGATACAGTATATACTAGTGTCGGCTCATTCACAAGAGTGTTTGGGCAGATTATTTGTTCTTTGTAATTATGTTAAAAGTGTATTTGTGGATACCTGATAAGGCCTGACTTTGTGGTGAATCTCCTGAATGCCAACTTCTCTGGTCCGAACATCTCGACACTGAAACAAATAAAAGATTTAACTTAGAATCAAAAAAGAAAATCGCAAAAATGTTAATGGAAATCTTACATTTAGTGACATTTGAAGGTGCTCATTGGTGATTCAGAACACAAAATTACAAAGGAAAAAAGGGAGCCAAGGCACTCTTCATACAATAAAAGTTTTTAATTAATTGTTAAATATTATCATCTTAACAATGAACTAGCCCAGTAAAATAAAGGCTTTTTAAACTTTTATTGTATGAAGAGTGCCTTGGCTCCCTTTATTTATTTTGATTTAATGCTGTGTAATTAGTTATATTTTAACTGAATTGAATTAAGATCCAAAAACGTCATAAGCCTAAGTAATTCTGAGCTGAATGTGAAGGAATATATAAACACCTGTCTAGTCTTTTTGATGTTCATTAAGTTCATATTTACTTCTTCTTCAAAAAACAATTCAATTCAGGAACCATGTTCAATCATTCATTCTTACATTTTCCTCTGCCTTTTTCCATTTTGGTATCGCAGATGACTTGAGCCTATTTCTTTAAGTCTTAGGGAACAGCCTGGACAGTATAGACGACCATTGACCTACACCAGGGCTTTTCAACTAAATTTTCTAGAGAGCCAGTGTTAATAACTCATGTTACAGTCAATGTGTATTGCCCTACAATGTCATAATCGGCGTCAAACCACATAACCAAATCTGAACCGGGAGAATCTCAGCATTAAACCAGATTTAAACCAGGACTATAACAGAATTAAATCAGGACTGAAATAGACATGGTAAAAAATGACCATCCTAAATTGAATAATAAGTGAATAAATGCTTAAATGCAGTCAGATATATGTTAATTGGGGCATATTTTAGCTGTCTCAAATAAGATTTGCCATTACAACAAGAACAACGTGGATTGTTTTGCTAAAAATATAGAAAAGAAAAAACAGCAATGAAAAACAAAAAATGCAACTGCAATTAAAACAGGAAAATACACACTATCTATTGGCAAATCATAATTTCAGACAGTAAAAACATAATAGATATAATAGATATAGACTAAATAACTAGTTGTTCAAACACTTAAAGGCACATTAAGAAAATTAAGCCCACTATTTCCACAGTAATAACCCCAAATTAAATCTACAAACAAGAGAAAATACATTTTTGTCATATTTAGAATGTGATGTCAACTTTGGTCCAACCCAAGATTCGAACCTACAATCTCTTTTTGGGAAAGCCAGAGATCTAACCGCCCCATTAGGACCCATTATTGATCAAAATAAAAACACCCAGCCCCCTTAAAGGCACAACAGTTCAATTCAATCAGTCGCACAAGTACAAAGAGAGCGACTGATTGAATTGAACTGTCTGAGCAGATCTCTGAGACTGCTGCACAGACACATCCACCACACTGGGATTTATTTCACACAACGGCCTCTGCGTCATGAATGTTTTCTCGTAAGGAATTCCCAGAGCCTTTTATGAAGTGAGTGATCTTCCTCTGCATCCCATAAATCTATATCTAATAAACATGTGCATAGTGTGACTGGCGTAAGGGACACTTATTCTCTGCTCCAGTGGCTCAAGGTATTGCACCAGTCCTTCCTCTGTCGGAGTCTATGGCATTACGGTGATATCCATTATTCATAGCACAATAAACTATTTCTTAATCAGAACTTGAAAAACACAAGTTGGGCAAAAAAGAGGTTTTAATTCAATGGTTTACTTGTCAAATACAAACCTAGAGTTGTAATTTGATTTTTTGACTGTTGACTATACCTTACATTTCTTTCTCTTTCTCTCTTGTCATGCTGTATGTGCTGACAAATTTATGCGTACAGAGCCTTATTTATCAAGCATTTGCTCTGGTGCAAAATATGTCAATGGTGCTATCTTAAAAATTATAGACATCAGACATTTTTACATCAGTCCACATATTTTCCTCACTTACCAAACGCATTCTGAGCCTCGAATTGCTCAACCACAAGTGTGTTTTAAGCACTTTTCACAGCTTTCATCAGTTCAAATAGAACAGATAAAGCTGGGTAATACAGTATATCGATATTTAGATTATATTGTGAAGGTTGTTTTCAAGATTTCCAAAAAGTGGTGATGTAAAGTTTCAGCTAAGGGCACAAAAGTCATATTTGTGCAGTTTTGTGAGTGACTTTACTTTTGTCTGGCAGGAGGTTGCGTTCACATGACATCAAAACATTATAAAGGCCAAAAGTATTGAATAGAGATTAGGATCAAGGGGCTAAAACTTATTTTAACCCCAAAAGAACCAGCCTTTTTTCACTAAAACACCTAGTTTTCTTCGATAAATATACACAAGAGTAAAGCTGGTAGCACTAGCTGCTGCCAGAATAACACTAGTTTGAGCAAAATTTGGGTTTTGACAAATCTTCTTGAAAAGCTAAATGTAATTTAACAAAAAAAATGTTTTAGGGCCTTAAAATAGTTTGAAAACTTTAGACGAAGCCCGTTAAAAAGTATTTTTTGTTAATCAGAAGAGCATTTAAATTGAACCTATCGTAGAACCTATAATTTAACCTATTGAAGTAAACTAAAAAGCTTCAAGAAACACTTTAACACATTTCTGTTGGCTTGATAAAATATCGTCTCAATATTGTCATCGAGATAAGGCCAGAAAAATATTGAGGTTTTCATTTTTGTCAATATCGCCTATCCCTAAACCCAGAACAATCTAGGACCAAGACCTGGAGTAAATTAGGTCTAACCAAGCAAAAAAAACAGGACTTTGATTAAACTACTGATCAGCCAACACACTGTAACTGACATATTTAGGGATTTAGTGCCACTTTAAATTCCAATTTGATTTACCAAAAGGTTTGAGATTTTAGCCAAGTCTAAATTAGCACAACTGCAAAAAAAGAGTTCATCGCTACAGATTGAATTTTGTGCAAGGTGTGACATAAGATGGCCCTATCCTCTGCTTCACTGGCTTCGACCATCACGTTTGTCCTTCCTATTACGAGTATATGCAGACTACAGTGATAGTCATCATTTGGCAGGAGGTTCCCGGACTGAAATGTGCTGAGTGGGTGCTCGTGGGTCTCACCTCGGTGCCTAAATCCTTCATCCGGGCCAAGGCCAGCTCCCTCAGATTACCATGTTCCACCCCAGAGCTCACCAGCGGCATGGGGATATCCCTGTAACGCCAGAGACACGAAAGAGAGTAAGACATACCTATTGTGTTTTTTAACGTATATAGGTCAGAAATTTACACTTTGTTGAATGTAAAATGTAAGGGAGAGCGGGGTTGGTTGTCACATTTTTTACTTTGATTTGAATTTCTCAAAAACAGCAAATCTCACATGAACCATTTTAACAACAGAGAAAAGCTCAGAGTCTTGGGTAACTAATTAATCAACCTGCTGTTCTCTATCTTATTCTGATCAAAAGTTATTGATCATTTAATGGAAATTGTTGACCTGTGATAACCAACCCCAAGTCAGGGTTGGTTGTCACAATGTTATGTCAATGGGAGACCGATGACAAATGTGTCTTGACTTTGGTTTGATTTTTCTAATCTTAATTTTGACTTTTATAACTTTGAATAACCAACCACAGAAGATGGCATTTGCTCACTATTAGCGCTAATAATGCTAAACTTTGATTAAATGAACATGTGTTTTGTTTTTGTTTTATAAAATCTTAAACATGATAATCTTAACTGCGTTTTAATAAATTAGGTAGTCCACTCGAACCAGGTCTAAATGAGGAATATAGACCTTTTAAAATGCTGCATAATGTGATGGAAACTACGTAAAATTCAAACTTTTTCCAAACCTCTAGCACTTGTAATCATCTAAATGTGAGGTCATTTGAGACTAGCATGAAATGGTCTGAGGAGCGTTTCCTGCAGCAGCAGAAACAAATTAGGCCCTGATGGCTGAATCCAGACT
Organism: Mugilogobius chulae; assembly: GCA_038363315.1. Classification (NCBI taxonomy): domain Eukaryota; kingdom Metazoa; phylum Chordata; class Actinopteri; order Gobiiformes; family Gobiidae; genus Mugilogobius; species Mugilogobius chulae. The sequence goes on along the minus strand of CM076405.1, from coordinate 26,552,935 downwards.
GAGTTTGATTACTTACAAAGCCCCTGAGTATAAAGGCAGTGATAGTGAACACAACTTTACACCGACGCACGAAACAACCAACAGCAGCTGCATTTAAGAGACAGAATTTTAAACTATGTACATGGATAATAAAGCAAAAGTAGGCACAAAATTGTAAATATGTAAAGCAACTAAGTAGGGCTGCTTAAGTTAATTGCAAGTAATGAGGAATAATTAAATAATTTTAGTAATTGAATAATTGTTTGTTTACACAGACAGTCAACACAGTCAAATGCAGAAAGAAGGTGTTTTAGGAATCAGCCAAAAATGACACAATACATAAAATAAAATGTATTTTTAATGGAAAAAAGGAGTTTAAGAATATGTTTTCTTGAGCTAGGCAAATTTCACTTATCTGCTGACAAGATCTATGGAGAATTAGCTGAAACTACATAAAATAATTAAATATTTAATTGACACAAAGCGGTCAACATGTCACAATCAAATTATCATTTTACGTATGTTCAGACCTTCATAAATGAGGTAAATACTTCACTAATGAAAACCCAAGTGTTTATAAATATACTTTTCCGTACTTGTCTGTGATGTTTAGTCTGAAAACTTTAATTTCCACAGTGTATTTAGTGAGCACTCAGCTGATTTTAACCAGGACCATGCCAGAACTGGACCAGGTTTTCATAAGGACTGAAACAGGACTAACGCAGGACTAAACAAGACTCTTCCATTAGTGAGAGAAACACATTCGCTATAACTGTTCAGCCTAAACAAGATGAAATAACATTTTGATCCTATAAATATCAAAACTGATGAGCACTAGTGTTAAAATTATGTAATTTGCTTCATAGTTTATTTATTGAACTACAAAATAGACATGTTTAAATGTATTATCTAAGCCAAAATATCACTGACAGATTATTTTTTGTACTTTTGCAGACTTATTTAACAGGGTTTTATGGGGTGAGAGCAGGGATATTTTTTTTCCATTCTTAGAGAAGCATGGCAAAAAAAATATGAGAATAATGTATTTTTATCAAATTGTCTACTTTGTATAGAAAAGCACTAAGACACAAATTACCAAGTCTTCCGGCAATTGACTACAAACTTAAAAGACTACATAACTAGTTGGTTTCTGTTTGTGTTTATAAATCTGTTTTATTTAAAGAACATAATTGACCATTTTGGTGAACCAGGACACCATTGAGCAATTAATTGACTAAGCAACTAAATTACCACACCCCAACATTCTTTCTATCACATAATAGTCACCCCATTGTCATTTCCTTTTATCTTCATTTTAATTCTGGTATTGTTATTACTAACCTAATGTAAACAAATGCATGAAGCTAAATGGAAGTACACTGTGGACAATGACCAGTTAATTAAGATTGCAGCACAAATTGACTCACAGACCTTTATACTCATTACAGGCAAACTGAGTCAGGAAATTGCTTTAGAAGACTCACACTGTATGAAGCGTACGGTGCGTCACGTTATGGCCGTGTTATTCATGCAGTTATGATGAAGCTGCCCAGCGTGGATTTAACACATTTTAAGATTCAAATTTAGAAACCTGTTGCTCATGTGCGAGTTTGGATTGTCTCTGCGTTAGTGTGATCGGTTGAAAAATACTCCACTGTGACATTAGTTTAGAGGGAACTCATTTAGACTCTGGATTACATTGTTTGTTGTTATTTCTGCTTAATAACAAAGATGATATATTGAGATGTTGCTAATAGTGTTTCTCAAACAGCACACCTGATTATTTCATCAGATTCATGCGATAGTTGGTAACTGACTTTTTTTTTTGTTCTAAATTAGTAACCTTTGTGCTTTCCACTAAAAGGTATTGTATATGATAAATGCAGCACTTTGTGAAAAAACGAGACCACTGAGTACTGTCTGAACTGAATGATAAAGATTTTTAGATCTAATCAGGAGCCAAATCCAGCTCTCGGATTGGCTGTGCACGGAGAGGTCACTTCAGTTTCACTTTGCTGTTTGTAAAAATAGGTTTTTGAGCCATAATTGCAACCAAAATGTCGATATTTACCATGTGTCGAGGATTTGGGAGAGGAAGTTTGTTCGTGTAAAAATTTTTTGCAACCTACTTTTCTTAGCCTCAGAGTTCTGAATTTTGTCGTAAAAGAGATTTTTCATGTCTAAAAGTCGTTATTAATAAAACCATAGTGATGAACATATGGCGACACACAATGTTAACATTATTAGAATTATAAAAAATTGTATTGAAGTGCTGAGCTCGCTTGTTGGGGATTTTTTATTTTTTTTTTAAGTTTGGCTGCTTGTTTCTCTCTGAAAATCTGGCAACACTGAGCAGCCTTTGTCCTTCTCTAGTAATTAATCACAGAGAAGTGGAAACTTTCTGCAAATAATTTTATTTACCTCAGTGGCAACAGAAAATTCTCAACTAGAATCGTAATAAAATCAAAACCATAATCTGGCTATAAAAAAATCTTGATTTAAATGTTTTGCCATATCGCTCAACCCTATTTTGAAGATGTGTTAAAACTGAATATCGAGAAGATCATTTAGTTAAGAAAAACTTAACCAAAATATGTATTACTTTATTGGGACAAGAAGGATTTGAAAGCACTAATCAAATTTATTAAAGCTTTTTTTACATGCAAAAATCTTGTTTTTTCTGCATTTTTGTCAGCACAAATAAAAAGCTTGAAAATTTTGTCAAATCATTGACACGTTGCAAGTTTTGAAAAAGTCGATGTCCGTTTAGTCAACCAGTCCATCACTAGAACACTAAACTTCAACTAATATGTTTAAAGACATGCTTTGTTGGACTGACATATCGTCTAAAAATTATAATTGAGATACACCAAACCAAAAGTTATTGAGGTATCCATTTTTGTCAATATCGGCCAGGAAATTGGACAGCTGGTTTCTTACCTCTGCACCCTGTAGACTCTGGTCCAGGGGGCACCAGGGCCAGGATTCGTGCCACCAGGTCGACCAGAGCGCTGGGTGAGTAGCTCTTGTACCGTCCCGTCTTCCACAGCTCGTACAGGCCCGTCCCACGGATCACCAGTGTCGGGTACAGCTTCAACCCGTCCGGTCTAAACGCTGGGTTCTCGAAAAACTCCTGGAGAAATGTAGAAATTATTCAGTAAGGTAAGGTATAAGGTAAAGAAGAGTTGGGAGCTTTTGAGAAGAAGTTAATGATTACTGTTGCCCAAAACCTATTCACCTCACTCCAGAAGTTTTCTCTGGGTGTTCCTGTAATCTTAGGTGTATTTATTTCACACAGAGCTGCTGATGTCAAGAGTAAACCAGTTTTTACATTTTACAAAACCGATGATGATTTATGGACCTAAAACAAATCTCAGAGCTTGAAGTCTATAATGTCACACATCTGAGAAATTCAAAATGGAGTATTTTTAACACTCGAAGAAAAGACAACTCCATGAGAACTAATCTTCTAACTAGCAGGAAAGAAGGTTTAATATAAGTATGTTTTTGATGTAAGTCTTATCTGTTTATCTACTCTGGAACAACTTATCTTTGTACACAAGACAAGCCAAGTACCAAAATTAGATGTATTTTTCTGTTGAGGGCAGGGCCGGCCATGGGCATAGGCAAACTAGGCGGTGGCCTAGGGTGCCATCTGGTGATGAGGGCGCCAAATTGCAGCTCTAAAATCAAAATACCACTCATAAGCTATTTTTCTTTTGTGTAAATAGGACTCATATTCATTGAGTTATGACCACAAATATCTGATGAACTTGTGTGTCTTTTTGGCCTTTTTAATGCTCACATGTGGTGTTGTTTGTGTAATCTATGTGTTAAAACATGTGTCCCCCTGTCCCCAAGACACATTTCTCCTACGGGAGACAATAAAGGCGTATCTTATCTTATCTTATCTTATATGACTGCAGATTTAATGGCGCAAACTACCGCGGCGATAGAAGTCTCATAAAACATAAGGCTCCAAAGGAAATCTTGCCTATGGCGCCAAAAGGGCTCAGATCGGCCCTGGGTGACTGTTTCTTCTCTGCATTTTTCACTGTTTTTGTGTGACTTTTACTGTGCATCACGTTGGATTGATTGATTATAACATGGCAGGCAGAATTAGGTAACTGGAGACTTTGAAAATGTTCTAAATTTCAGATTGTAGGACAAAATACCACAACTGTAAACAATGTTTTTTGCCCTGATTGTGTATAAATCAATAATAAACCCTCCAACGAGTGCTAAATTGCTAGATCCTTATAAATCCTTACATGTGCCTCTTTATTGCCTCGGTTGCTGTTTTCGGTGTTGAGTGTTGAGCGACGCTGGTATGATTTTCAGTTCCTCCCCGCTGCTCCTCAATGAAAACCATGACGATTTGGGACGGCGGCTCGCTTTCCAAAATAGGCCACATTATTTGTAACTCATAATCCCTTCTTTTCGTCACGCCTCACAAATCCCGCCTGGCCTAAACCAAAGGAGACACACCAGTATCTCTATATTCTCTGATACAGAAGGATGACAGCATTGGGAGATTGTGCACCTGCTGCCATCTTTGGACTGCGTAATATCGCTCCCAATAGTCGCTGAAGAGGAACCCAGTTAAAAAGAGCCACCCTCGGGATATAAAGTGCCTGTCCCTCGCAGATAAGTGAGACAGGATCTGGGAATGGGGAGGAAGTTGTAATCGAATTTCATTATCAAGGCGACGGTGATGGACGTGTGGAGCATGCAAAGGGGTCTCTTTGCTGCCCCCTGCCTGCTGTGAGGACGCGACCCTCCAACATTAGGCGCCTAATGAGCTGTGGTCGGTTCAAACCTGTCCAAGATACACACAGGGCTTAAAATGTTCAGCCGACATGGATTCCTGCTTCACAACATGGCGTAGTATGTTTATAAAGCAAATTCTTTTCTTGGGCTGCTTACAAACACACAAAACATGCTAAATAAATATATACATTTTTTATCTATATTATGTGAAGAATGTGTACAACCTAGCTATCAAATTTGATCATTCTTAACACACTTAAGACACTTTTTTCTGGTTCTTACTTTATTGCCAGCAAAATTTGAAGTAGGAAAAGTCATCTTTTATGATTGTAACAATTAATCAAGGTATATTGATAGCTACATTTGATTTATGAATATAATAAATCTACACTGAAAAACATATGAAATACAATAAGGTGTATTCCAAAATTTAAACGCCTTTGGAAATGACTTTCAGAGAATTAACATTGCACAAGCACCTGCCTGCTTCCACGTCTGTGCCTTTATTTTGGCTAATCTAAGGAACAATTATACAATTTTTATACTTTTGAAATCAGCATCTTGATATTTGTGAGTTGGGCTTTAATCCTTCAGTCGATTAGTGGATTTATCGGTTGATAACTTTTTTTTTATAGATTATACAGATTAATGGAGAACAGAAGGATAATTTGAACTTTACACATTTTCTTGTGCTTTTGTTGCATAAAAATTTGTTTTGTTTTTAGTGTGAACACATGGAGTGGTCTTCTGAGTGCAGGTTAGGTCTAATACAAGGTCAGACCATAAAGATATTTTACACATTTGAAGAGTTTTGCCACATCTTCTTTTAGTTGATTAATTGAACTAGAGCACTTGTCATATTTGAAAAATTCATTCATTCTTCTTCTTAGTTTAACTTTATTTTTTCTTGTAATAAGACAGTTGTAATATAAGACTGTCTTATTACAAGAAAAAAATAATAATAAAAATAGAGCACTTGTCTTACAGGCCTACTTGAGCTCAATAAAAGATTTAGACATACTTGTGAACATTATGGAGAAAAAGACAAAATGGTCTTCTGTGTCCATACAAATTTTTTTGATTTGCTTTGTCAAAATGGTGATGAGGTGTTTTTGCTACCAAAGTTGTAACATGAGTTAAACTCCAGCCTATGACCATTTGCCAAAAGTTTCTACACTTTCTCTAGCCCATTTTATTTCTAAATAAAGACTTTTGGACAGGCATAAATAACCCTGACTCGACTAATCGCTGACTATTCCACTCCTAAAATAATTAATTACAGCCCTACAAGTTTTAATGTTGCTATATTCTAATTAAGCAAACCTGTTTCTCACTGGCTAATTCAAGAACTCAACAGCTTTTCAATTAACTCTATTGATAAAATTCTATAAGACGCTTCTTTATCACAGACTTTGAAGCGTCTTTAGCCTTTTGCAGATGTGAAAAAGTCTCGCAAAGCTGAGTTTAGTTCCTGGTGTGAAGATGATTTTTAAGCCGTGCATATTTCTGCCCTCCCTCACTAGAAAGAGGTCTGTCATGGAAGATTAGATATGATGAGGAGGAGCAAAGGGGTGCTATCTTGTGGAAGTGTCAGAGCGATAAGAGAGAGAGAGGGAGGCTCTGTGATTGGAAACCACAGCAGAGACGAAGTAGATGAAGCGACCAGGCGACTGTGTGGGCCGAGGGGAGGTAAAGAGGGAAAGCTATGGTCCAAAGCAAATACACAGAATACATAAATGAGCAAAAATTAGCTACATCAGTTTACATATCACAAAGTAGTTTCTTTTTAGTGGAACATAAATATTGTTCAGGGCAGCTTTGCATCATCTGAGATCTTTAGGAGGTCATGAGCGTTTAAGTAAGTTTGTAAGGATTAGTGTTACTTTATTCATGTTATAGCAGGGATCTCCAACCTGTCGCTTCCAAGTAGCTCGCCAAAGAATTTTAGAATCATACAAATTATGTTTTACTACTAAAATCAATTTATTACATGCCTATTTCTACTGTAAATTTATTTTTAGATGCCTTATTGTGTCCATTTCTAAGTAAATGTTGGCTAAATTTTCATATAGGCTTTGTAACTATGCCACATTTACCTTCAATTTTTAGTCATCGCTAAAAATGACAAAAATGTTTTGTAATTTTTAGTGAAAAATAGTAGCTTGCCGCCAGTTTTTTATTTTTACAAAAGTAGCTCTCCTGGCGAAAAAAGGTTGGAGACCCTTGTGTTATAGTGTGGTACACATTATTAGGCTAACTCACCCTCATTGGGCTTTGTTGTTTAGGGGGGGCATTGTTGTTCATATACTGTTTTGTTCAGCCATTTTGTTTATTGTTTACGCATGTGTGTAGCAACAAATAAGCTACACTTGCTTGCTTCAAGTTGGTGTAATACGTACTTCATTCGTCTAGGAGTGATCCATAGTAGAAACGTTTCAAAGTTGTCACTTGGACATCTAATTCGCTGTCCAGATCAGATGACAACTTTGAAGCCTTTCTACTATACATTTGCTTCAGTTTTTGAGTGCCATTTCCCTTCTGCGACATCGGTGACCCTGTAAGTGAACATGCCTGCATCAGCAGAATGTGTTTCTCATTCCTCTGCCGTGGTCTTTGGTCTTGCTGTCTTTTCCGCTAGCTTGGAAAACCTGGCAGCCTCCACTGAAACTTCCAATGCTATAATAGAGCAAACGGCTCAAAACAACAACAAGGTGCTTTTTCATCGCTGCAGTCAGTGCACAAACCACTCCAGGTGCTGCATGCTTGTTGCGGCTCTGCATTAGCAGTTCACCCCCAGAGCTGTGCTGTTGTTGCGACTGCGCCAGTTGGACTCAAACCTCGTCATCTAAAGGGCCTGCGCTTGCTAGCAACTGAGTGTACCAGTGATGTTCCAAGGCACTATACATTTAAAGATTACTTACTTACTTACAGTGTGCAATATTTAACTGAGGACAGCCCCCACTTGTGCTTCACATTTTAGGTTCTTGATTCTCATGCCCCACCTCAGACTCCTGCTCTATCTCAGCTCAACCTGTTTGATTCTAACTAATTTTGGCCCCAGCTCTTCTCTTGATCAGACACTCCATTGCAATGTTTCCTTGTAGCTTCTGTTTTTTTTTGTGCTTCAATAATTAGTGGACTCTCAAATACTCTTCATTTTCAGTTATTCATTTATTTGTAGTCTTTCCTCATACAAACGATCAAAGTGCTTCTCAAACTGTGGTAACCAAGATCCTTAAAAGCAGGGATTCCCAAACTTTTCAACCGGGACCCTCAAAATAACCATGTACCCAGCTCGCAGCCCACAGTTAAAAAAACAATATCAAGTAATAATTAAGTAATAATCAAGTAGTAATCTCGCGACCCCCAAATTTTGCTTTGCGTTCCTCCGAGGCGTCCCAACACCCACAATGGGAAACACTCTAAAATTATCTTTGTTAGTTTACAGACAAAAGCATCAACTTTTTGGTCACTCTTTGGGTTATTTCTTAGTTAGAATTACAGTAGCAATTACATACACTATTTCAACTTTAGACCTACAATAGCCCTACTTTAATATAGTTTTATTTTACAGCAACAACTATTAAAAATACTCCCAACTTATGACTCATAGAACTGTACTTATTTGTAGTTATTGTAAAGTGCATATCACAGTTTGCAAGCGAGAAGAAAAAGAAGAACGAAGGCATTTGACAGAGAAGATACCTGACACACCGCCTGGCAGCAAAGGGCAGGACATTATGCTGAAAAGGATTAGCTAAATGGAAAATTGCCTGTGAATAAAACAGAAGAAAATACTGTAGATAAGAGGGTTGTGGCACTGAGACAGCAAAGGATGAGGACAAAACCAAGGGTATAAACAAACCAAATTGCGGGGACATGTTCTGACTTCAAAATGCAGGAGACGCACAACAGTCAGGAGGAGTTTAACCTTGCTAGTTTCCAGGCAGAATGTTTTTGTAATACTCACGACTGAGTAAAAAACAACTTCAGTGGAAACAACAGGAAGCAAGGAAAATATGCAAATGGGAGATGAGAGAAGTGTGTCAAGTTTTGATCATTAATATGGTTGTTTTCTTTGGGTTTTGAGGTCTCAACTAAGGCTGCACAATTTGGGGAAAAAAAATCAAATTGTGATATTTTTGACCAGTGTTTCAATTGCGTTTCGATTTGCAATTTATGCATCAAAGTTACTCATTTTATTATTAGTGAAGAAATCTGCAGTCTTTCCGAAATGCTGATTGTAATTTCAATTCACTGAAGCCATAGTCTCATCTTTGTCTGTTTAAATAACTGTGGTCACTCTATTGCATCTTATTCTGTTCTGTTGTTGTTTTTTAGTTGTATTTACTTGTTTCCCTATTATTATGTAGCAGAGTAAATGAGAATGTGACATTACAGTCATAGGACAATCATTTCCAAACTGCATCAATACAAAAGAAGAAACTAAATGCATCTCCTGTTAATTTGGTTTCATAGAGAGTGAAATTCACAGTTACCTCTTTAACAACAACGCTCCAGTTTTTAGATCAGATAAACTTTGAACAAACAAACAAACAAACATCTAAAATTATTTTACTTTCTTTTACAGCTGGGGCACCTGAGTTGTTTAGTTGCAAATCAGTAAAAGTTGTCTTTTCCTACTACAAAACAGACTGCTGTGTACTGTCTGAAGTGAATTATTAAAGGTGGGGTAGTTGATTTTCACGCAGCAAACATCATTTAGGTTTTAAATTTGACAACTTCCAAAACCTGCGACACATGGTTAATATTGAAATACAGTATATTCATTTTGGTTCGCTTAAAAACTTCTTTTACAGTCAACAAAGTGAAACTGGAGAGGACCACCCAAGCACAGCCAATCAGAGCGCTGCATTCGGCTCTTGATGAAAACTAAAATTCTATATTATTCAATTCAGGCAGTACTCAGTAGCCTCATTTTTTCACAAAGTGCTGCATTTATCTCATACTTTTTAGTGAAAACCACAAAAAATACAACTAAAAAAGTTAGTTAAACCAAAGTACTTTTTTTATCACAGATAACCTAAAGCAGCGCTCTTCTTGGCTGTGGTTGACAGCAAAAATTGTTTTCATTTTGTTCTAATTTTAAGTTACAAAACAATTTAAATTAGCCTTAATTGTGTTTATTTTGATAATGCATTTCTTTATACCCCATTTCTCCCAAAACAGATTAAACGCCAAGTCATAATTGTAAAATTACATTTTGAAATCATCTCGCGACCCCCAGATTTTGCTTCGCGAACCCCAATTTGGGAACCACTGGACTAGAACATAAATAAAAGAGCTGTGGAACATCTTAGTAATCACATTGTGTCAGAAAACTTTTTTATGAAACCTAAAAGTAAAGTTGTAAACTGTAGAAAAGTTGGAATATAATGTAAACTTGATTGGCCGAGAAAATACAGTATATGCTGTGGTTAAAAATAAAGCCCCAAATAGAGCTGCCCTCCATCTTTAGAACATTATTGTGCAGAAGCATTCACGCAAAGACAAAGAAACCAATCTGATCTGAGACACAAGCTTCTTCAACAAAACTTAAATCCTGAGTCTAACAGTAAAGCAGAACAAAGAGCGCTGACAGGACAAGAAGACGGACCGTGGAGGGCAAAAAGACAAACAATGAACAAGTAACAACTGAGTTAAAATCCAATTCACTGTATTTATGTTTGATCTGGAGCGAGAAGTGGACAGATGTATAAGGAAAGCCAACTGTGGATGAATACTGCAACTATAATAATGTTAATCAAGTAAGACAAATAATGCAAAAGCCTAAAAATATGTATGCAAAGAAACAATAGTAATCAGAATCAGCCTTCCAAAATACTTGAAAATCTTGTGGTTCCTTTGATGAGAAAATAAAAATAACATACAGTACATGTATTAACTAGCACTGGTTCTTTTAATATGGTCAGATTGCATACAGATTAGATTTTTGATGCACTTTGTGATAGGATTAAAGGGAAAATCTTCCAGCTAAATGGGCCACCGTCCAATCAGTTTAACTAAAGCTAAATTGCTGATAGCTGCATAATTTGACCAGAGGAGCGAAGCCTGGACAAACACATTAAAACTCCCTAATTGTTTATTGATTGTCATTTCCATTCATGTTTTTATCTTAAGCCTGAATGCTGCAGCGTAGAGCGGCCTCAAGGTCAGAGATCTCCATTAAAAACTTTATACCTTCTTCAAAGTGAACTTTTTACTCACCAAACTAAGCAGATGTTAGTTACAGTATACTAACGTGGAATACAAATACAAAAACAGTCTGTAATACGATGTTTATGGTGCAACATTTTCAAACCCATGGACAAGACAACATTTTTAGACTTCAACCTTTATAAACAAACAAATGTATCATAATAATTCAAGTTTTTTTAATGCATTTTCTTCCCTAAACTTGTGTTCCTATTTTAATGTGAGCTAGCTTCAGTTAGCATACTCAACTCACACTGGCTTCTCAAAGTCGTGAAAAGCGCTTCTTGAGTTAAGTGAGCAAAATGCGTGACTGCTGCAAAAAGTTTTAAAGTAAAAAAACTTGTTTACGTTTTTAAAACTCAGGCACACCATCTTTAAGTGACATTTCTTAGCACAATAATAACATTATATTGAATTAGCACAAGTTAAATTTCTCTAGTGAAACAGCCTCATTCTTTAAAATGTCAGGGTGTAAAAAATGCATTTTTAAGAGCGAATCTTTGCCTGTCCTTGTTGAAACCGTCAGATCTGTGAAACAAAAGGTCACTGGAAGATAGAAATATGGGGTAGCTATTTATAGTCACATTAATGTAAAATATGTGACCCAATAAAAAATCAAATATCCTAAAATAAAAACTACCGACCTATGCTTTAAAGCTTGTAAAGTAAAGTAAAGTAAAGTAAAGTAAAGTGCCATGGACCAGGAGTTAGTGAGCATAAGTCAAAGTCAAGCACAAGTTCTCTGCTTTTATAGTGTTTATAAAAATAGTGTTTTAAAGAAATGACATGGAGGCTGCCATTTTGCTGCGGTTATGACATAAAATAGTGTTGTCATGGTAACAGGCAGTAGCAGGTAACCAAGCAACATGAATTCCTGGGTTAAACCTTTTCAGTTTGAGCCGGTGTGGTGTCGAAACAAGCTCCCCATCGAGACGTGTCACTAGCTTTTGTGACTGTGCGTGACGTAGCAAGCTTCCCGCGGTAAATAGTTTACAATTAATTCGGTTAAGTTTAGGCATAATTCGAAGGTTAAGTTTAGGATTAGGGCTTGGGTGAGGGTTAGCAAAAGTAATATGAAAATAAAAAAATATTACTTATTTTCTAGCACTAACTTTAAACAAGGGGGTTCCCATCTCGACGGGGAGTGCCATCTCGACGTTACACCGGAGCAAAGTCAAATACAGAATGATTATGTGGAATCTAGTAAAACTGAAGATAATCAAGAGAAAGAGGCAAGAACTGGATACTGTCAGTGGTGTTTTTGTGGCAACTGTTCACAGATGAAATTGTGGGAGTAACCATGGAAACACTATTTTATGTCTTCCATCCAAAAAGCATGGACAAAATGGCGGCTCCCAGTGGCTTGAAAACAACATAAACAATGACAATTTTATAAAAAAATGTAATCAGATTTATATTTGTTTGCAATTTATTTTAAGAAGCATGACCTGTACTAGTGTTTTAGCCATATTTGTCTTCATAGTCAGGGTTCCCTTTAAATAAAAGGGGACCTATTGTGTAAATTCTACTTTTCTGAGCAGGTAACCAAGCTTTAACAGTGTTTTCTCATCATTAGCTTACTCAAAGTAGCATTCGGATTGATTCGTGCATGTCTGAGTAATCTCCTGTTGCCTCTATGCAGTCCTCACCTAACACCTAACTCCGCCCACTTTACTGTATTTACATGTGATTACTCAAAAAAGTAAATCAAGGCTCCAAGTAAATCATGTAGCAGTCAAAATGGTTACGTTTCATCAAGTCAAAAGATGTGTTTCTGTTTCTAATCTGTTTTAGGTCAATTTTATATTTCACAATAAACAAAATCTGAATTACTGACCTGCAGATGCTCTAGTTTTTTACTAAATACATAGAAAAACACAATAAGTTTCCTTTAAGTCACAGAAAGAGTGACTCAAATCTGATTCAAGTCCAAGTTCACACCTCTGCATTTAGCATTTTAAAGTTGCCATTGGCATACCATTAGATACCTGAATATTCTATTGTGCAATGTCACAATCTCGAGCTTTATAGTACAATCAGAATGTAGCTTTACACCAAGTTTGTGAAGTAAGTATTCAAACTAAAAGGTAAGACTTTCACTTTTAATTATGTTTTTGATCGTGAAACTACTAAAACTCTCTGAAAACTGAACACACTCACGTCACTACAAAACACCTGCTGTCATTTCTTCAAACCAGACCTGCTCTCCACCCAGTCTTCTAATTACTACGATATTAATTCTTTTGATTGGATTTATCAGCAGAAAAACAGGCAGAAACAAGTGTAAAAAGCGCGCGCTGCTTCACACTGAGCGCTCATTTACATCCCACCGTCATGTTTGTTTCTTCTCTATGATTCTGCATAATTATCAAATTCGTGTTTTCAATCGGAGCCCACTGCTAAGACGCATCTGAGTGAATTTTTGCGAAGACACACATCACAGCTTGGACTACATTCTCCTTCGTCTCTTGCTATTTTGAGAAGCCTCTGTGGGATTTATGGAGCTGCACTTGTTGCCGCGCCGCTGTGAAATGGGAAGCAGTGACGAAAAGGAATCAAAAGGAGAGATCAGTAATATATAGCTACAATACGCAGATACATATGCATCTTTTTTTTATAAATAGTATCAGGGTTTGTGCAGCTTTTTAAATATAAAACTATCCAAATATCTTCAAAGTGCAGTTCACGTAAAATTAAAATGAATACAGTCAACTCTACATGCAGTATTTTGTTGCAATACAGAAACAAAAATGGATTTTGTCACCGCTCAGATATTTTAATAGAAAAGTGCAATGTTATTAATAGTTCTTGCTCATCCACCTGGTTTTAGGACTTCATCACTTTATATGTAAGAAATTTGTTTTCCATGTATTTAATAATAAACTAAGATATATGTGCTGCAAAAAAGGCCTTTCAAAAATAAATAGATAAATTAAAAAAAAAGGTTGCTTATTTTGAGGTAAAAAAATTTTATTTCAAGAGAAACAATCTGCCAGTGCAGTAAGAAAATTTGACTAACCCAGTTGTTTTGAGTAAAAAAGTACTGTTGACAAGATTTTTAAGCAAATCTATTCTCTATTATGGCTTATGACAGATACAAATTTGATTAAAATAAGTTTTTATAGCTAGATAAGGTAAATCAGGATAGAATATCTTAAAACAAGTCAAATAATCTTATAAGACTTACTAAGTAAGAAGTGAACAAATCTTAAAATTAGTCTTTTAAGATTAATATGCTTAATTCAAGTTATTTTATCCAAGTTAGATTTTCCTTTTTTACAGGTCATTATTAGAGGAGACTACAGTGGCCCCCATAATCTAATTTCTGCCCCATAAGCCCTCTGTGCACTACATAGTTTTGTCCCAATTTTAAGTCCTATGTTCCCCTCTACGAGTTCAAGGAGGTGTGGCCAGAGTAAGGATTTTCCTAAGAGATTTTTTGTCATTTTTGTCCTTATGTTTGTGTGTCACTGTGACTTTTTGTCAGGATGCATCCTAGTGAGGTTCACATGCTGCATGAGCTCGAGGATCTTTATGTACTGTATAAAGATGTAAATACAAAATGGACTAATGTATTACTTTGCGAATTAATGGTAAAACTGGCAGAGGGTCACATTTGGCCCCTGGGTCACATTTGGCCCTGGGTCATAGTTTGCCCATGTCTGCTCTATAACATGACCAATGCTGTTTGTTTAAACATTTTAATTTCATGCCCACAGTGCGTCCGTGTAACAGCTCCTTAACTTTAATGACCTCGGCTCTCATAAACCTGGTTTAATCCACTGGTATTTCATCATCGTTGTTGTTTCTGCGCACATGAAAGAAAACATGTGACACTGTTCTCGATGCTTCAGTCCACAAGTCTGTGTCGTCTTTGTTCTTTCTGCGAAATAATGTGACTGTCAGACAATTAATCATTGTAAATGTCCTTGTGGTCTGTGGTCTTGTCTTTTTTGACACGTCTAAAAACAAGCTGGACAATAAGCAAATAATAGTTTGTGAATTAGCATTGTAATAAACATATGTAAGTATTTATATGTAAGTAGAGGCAATAAGTGACTTTTATGCCACAAAGAATGTACTAAATAAATAAATTCAAACACTTGTATCACTGCATAAACCTAAGCGAAACATTACTTTTGTTCATTGTAAAACACAAAATCGATCTAAAACGACTAGAAACTTCCTGTTCTGATTAGCCCCACTTCTTCATTGTTAAACTGTTTTGTGAATTATTGTTAGCATTAATGTTTATCATTTTTATTGTTGGTTGATTTATCTGTGTCAAAGCAATTTAAACTCTAACTTGTCTATTGTTCAGAAATAAGTTTGACTGACATAAAAAGAAACTTGTAATAAATCTGATAAAGTTTTCTACGGCACCTTTAATGAAGCACTGACAATCTGCTTTACCAGCGAGACTGAGAAAATATAATGACAAAAAATGTAAAAAAGAAGAGTTGTCTTGGATTTATGCATGAAGGCTGACGTCCCACGAGGCTTTTCTGTGATGAATAATACAAACATACAAGCGCTGCAGCGGGTCGGGAGTTAAAGCGCATCTGCACCAGTGTCGTCATCGTCACCATAAGGTCTCAATTTATTCTTGTAAAAAACACACACAAACACGCAGAAGCCCAGAGGTATAAAGTTTAAAGCATAAAGCAGCTGAAAATGAATATTAGAAAAAAAAGAGATGGAATCCAAACAAAGTCTACTAAGAGTTGGCTACAAACTGGACAGATGGGAATATGTCTGGTAAGTTTAAGTACTTCGAGAAAAGTATATAACGCATGTCTTGTGGTATTATACAGTATGTCATGCATGTTTCATGTCTATAAAAAACAGATAATATGAGAGGTCATAATCATAATAGAGGTTATGCACGTCATTTTATTTGAAAAATGTTCCTAAACATTCTGACTAAGGCAAAATTGTGGGCAACACAATGGAGAAAATCTACTTTTTTTTGCTTTTTATGGACTAAATTTCATCCCAAATTTTTTTATGTGGCACAATACATGTGCATATTCATTAGGCTGGGATGAAAAAGTAGTAGTAATAATAATAATAATGCATTGGATTTATACAGCGCTTTTCAAGACACCCAAAGACGCTTCACATTCTGCATTATTCATTCATCCCATACTGGGTAGTGGTAAACTACTGATGTAGCCACAGCTGCCCTGGGGCAGACTGACAGAAGCAAGGCTGCCATTTTGCGCCATCAGCCCCTCCGACCATCACCAACCATTCACACACACAAGATCCATACTAGACAATGTGGGTGAAGTGTCTTGCCTAAGGACACAACAAAGAGTTTCTCCTCTGTTCGTCCCACTGTGGCACCTGAGGTTCCTCCACCGGTCTCCCATTTGAGTACTGCCCAGGCCCAACAATGCTTAGCTTCTGAAATCTGACGGGATCAGGCTTTGGTGAGCTGGTATGGCCACAAGTGCTATGTTGTGAACTGTATCTAGCTTTGCTCAAAGATAAATTATGTCAGCATCTCGTTTCGTTTCAATAAAGTATTCTGTTTTTTATCTTGTTCTCATTAATTACATTCTTTCCAGTTGCATTACTACTAGGACTGTTGGGATTTAGTGGCTTATTTAGTTGATAATCTCTTTGTCAACCCACCTAATTATTTTTATTTAGAATATTCAAATTCTATTGGAATGGAATAAAAATTTGCTAAAGATTTGGGCGCTTAATTAGCTTTTTGTTAACATTATGTCCTTAACCTTTCTACATACCGTAATTTCTGGCCTATAAGCCGCTACTTTTTTCAGAAACTTTGAACTCTGCGGCTTATAAGGCAATGCAGCAAAATTATAGCTTCTCATAGACTTACTATTAATAAGTGCGGCCTATGTATGCACTTTTTTATTTTTATTTTTTAAATCTAGTTGGTGCGGCTTATATTCAGGTGCGCTCAATAGGGTGAAAATTACGGTACTTGTAATTACTATGCTTGAGCAGTTCTAGTTTTTTTGAGCATAGTTCAAGAAAAATGTTAAACAGCTTTGTTAAGCTTTTGCCGCGCCACCTTTTAGTTGATCGATTGGTCGACCAAGTATTGGTTTGGTCAACTTCAGTTTACAAAGCTGCAACAAGTTGATTAATTAAACACAACAAAACGATTATTGGAAGAATAACAAACTAGTAATCGAATAAGACAGTAACTAAACACAAAGTCCAAAGCCTGTTAGATGCTGAGATGAAAGGTTTTAGATTCAGACCAAAACATTATTGGATAAAAACTAAGAAACTAATCTACCCAAATCATAGTGAGCTGCAAGCTTTCTTCAGTAATATAATTTGTCAAGGGAAAAATTAAATGTGAGAGCAAGACTGTATTTACACAATGCTAGGCTGATGTTGAGATATTATCCTTAGTAAAACTATGTGTACAACAAATTAAAAATACAAACAAAAACTGAATGAATGAGTCAATGAATGAATGAATGTGTCTAATCAAACAAGCAAACGGACACATTTATATCCAAGAGCTCAAAAGAAGTAAGAAGAAGTACAAATACCAAGAGTTTCTTTGACAGACTGGGCTGGAGAGGTTGTGTTATTGACCTGAAGTATAAGTACAACATGTAGTGAGTCACAACAACAGGAAATTACAACTAAAGGATGAACAACAGATTTCAGAGAGGTGGAACATTTTGCTCTTGTAGTTTTTAAGCCACAGTGGTTCTAACATTAAAGGATACATATTGTGTTTTTCTGTATTTAGGAAAAAACTATAATGTATGCTTATAAATAATTAACATTTTGTTTAGTATAAAGCATAAAAATGATCTAAAAACAGGTCCACTGACTTTTGTTTCAAACTGGAAAACTGATCATTTTAAAAGAGCAGTAGTTTAAATTACAATTCTTTTGTTGTTGCAAAGTGGCTACACGACAAATTTGGCCCTTACATGTTTAAATTGGAATTTTAAAGCAATCACAAGTAAATCAGCTGCAGGACAGTATAATATTACAATATTCCAAATACAACTGGTGTAAACTAATGATGAGAGACATTGTTAGAACATGACCGAAAACTCAGAAAAGAGGGTTTTACTTAATAGGATCCCTTTATTCTAATCAAATTTTAAGATGGGCCCAGCAAAGCAACTTATTACAACAAGTACATTGAAGAGAAGCGCTGCACGGAAAATTCCAATTCTACTGTAGACTGGAGCACTTTGGAGAGGGGTAGCTTCAACTGAAAAAAAAAAACAAAAAAAACGGGACAGTTGTCTGCGTGTTGTAAAATGATGTAGAGGCAGAAACCAAGGAAGGCACTCAGTCAATTTTTATAAAGTTAAAAAACCTTTATTCCGTCATGGCTAATTGATATTTAAAAATCATGCACCAACGTGTTTCGGCCCCGCCTTCATCAGGGCATCTTGGTTTCTCGTTGTCTGCCTCTACATAATTTTACAACACGCAAACAAATGTCCTATTTTTTCCAGTTAAAGCTACTTATTAGTCTATCATACATGACATTGTATAGGCTATGTACTATAAGTTATTCAATGCGGAAAATCCTCTTTATGTCGTTTTTGAAAACGTAGAGTAAAGTCTACTTTGTATCTTTTTCACTATAAACAATATACTCAATATTAAAACTTAAAACTTCAAAACAGTAATTACATGTTTATCTAAAAGGTTCGAGGTTCAAGTTTACTTTATTTGTACCAAAAGGTAAATTGTGCTCATTCATTCATACCCAAAACATACATCCAAATAAAAATGATCACAGTATATTCTACATGCTAAAATGACCAATAACATCTAAGCTCATGAGTCACAAAGTATACGTATATACATAAACAACTAAAACAACAACTACAATTAAAACCAGAAGAAGAATCACTTGTTTAGACTACTTATGGCAGCTGGAACAAATGTGTCTTTGTACTGTTTTATTTTTACAGAGGCACAAAAAGCTATTTCTTACAAAAGCTTTCTCTATAAAGTACAGAATTTCTTGTTCTTGATCTAAGCTAAACTAATTGTCCAGTCCTAGTTGTAGTACTATATACTGTATTTTTTCAGTTCCTGGGACGATTTAGCAAAGTCGATGCTAAAAAAAAAAAGGATTTAAAGCAGCTACTCTTTGTTGTGTTATATCTCAAAAGGAACAGATTATTTGCTCTCAAAATGTGTCAGTTCCTTTTGCTCCTACATGCAAAAGTTCAAACTGCACAAGCTCAATAAAAATAAGGACAGTATGTGGCCAAACTCGACACAATGTTACGGTAAAAGCAATCCCGATTTCAATTTCCACTTTTGGCAGATTTCTTTCCTCATCTGTCAAAACGTCCGACTGGTGGGTCTGGCCTGTCAGAGAAGTGGTTGTGACACATGTTGGAGTCGCTCCGCAGAAGAAAGCTTTCTCTGAGTCTGCGTCACCGACTCACCGAGCTCGCCTGCACTTGTGATGAATGAGGCGCGCACGCAAACTTTTAACAAAGCTTCACACCAACAGAGAAACTTCCTGCTGGGTCTCATTTATTTGATTTCAAAGGTAAGTGAGGAATTAAGGTGAAACACTCCATGTGAATAGGAAAAACATACATTTAAAGCTATGAAGATTCAACTTCTGCTGTCGCTTACTCACATAAATGCAAGAAAAAATTGTTTTGCAAGTTTTGTCATGTCATGTTTTAATATATAAATAAAGAATTTTGCGTGAAAAACAACAAAAAAACTAAGGATTTAAAAAAAAAGAGGATTAAGGAGTCAATTCCCAGTCGTCTATGTGGCGTTTGCATGTTCTTCTTGTGTCTGTGTAGGTTTTCTTTCAGTACTCCAGTTTCCCTAAAGCCTACCGCAAAAAACATGGTGTCCTATTGTGTTTTTTCTTAATATTTAGTTAGAAACTAGAACATATGTAGATCAGTAATTTACCTTTTGTTCATTGTAAAACACAAAGTTGATCTAAAACAACTTAAAAAATAGAAACAGCTCTACTAACTTCCTGTTCAAAACTGCAGAACTGATAAGCCCCGCCTCTTCATTTTAAAATTTAACTGTAAAAACCAACAGATTTTTAAAAACAATTTTTTATTGTTGGAAAGTGGCCATGGAACAGTTTTGAACCATTTATGTTTCACTTTGAGTGTTAATCTTTTGAATTATAACAAGTAAATACAGACAAGTGGGAGGGGATAGGTGGTAGGTGAGAACGGTGATTTCTGAGCACTTGAGCTCCAGCTGAAGAACAATACAAGATTACTCAAATGAATCAATTCAAATGTAACTCAGGCCTGATTTAAAATTGTATCAATTTATATAACTGAACTATGGATATATACCATGTTTTCATGTCTAAAAGTTGCAAAAGCAAAACACGTGATAAGGCAAAATCGCTAACACTTGTTTTGCAGCAACACTAATGTTCTAATTAATCAATTCTTTTATTAACTTACATTGAAGGACTGAGGTCGCTTGTTTCTCTCTTAAAAACATTGGTCAGATTTTGACAGCTGGATTCAGCTACTGATAGTGAGTTGTATTTACCTCAGAGACATTAAGAAAACAAACCATCTACAAGAATTGTGATAAAATTGAAATCGTGATCTGGCTCTAAGAAAATCGTGATGTTATTTTTTGCCATATCGCCCAGCCCTACTATCTAATTCATCAACTAAATATCAGCAAAACACACCAGTCGTGGTGTATTTTACTGAGAATATTACTGAAAATTGTAATTGTCTGTCTAAGCTGCAGCAGTGTGAAATAGATTCTGACAGAAATTCGTACAATTGTAAAAACAAGTGCAAACATTTTTAAGACCTACAACTCGGGCTGGGCAATATCATACTGTATATCATATGTGGCGATAGTCATGTGGAAAAGTTTAATTGTAGAATATCGTGATATGACAGCACTTGCACCAGAGCTCATTTTGCAACCGAGGCAAACAGAAATTGTGACTAATTCCCGGTTTTGCCAGATTTTCAGAGATTAATAAGCGACAAGCCTTCAAAAACAAGCCAAAACAAAAGAATTGATTTATATTCAGTCATTAGTGGGGATATTTTCATGGATCAAACTTGAAAAACAGCTAGAATTCACATTCATGATCAGATAACTCCAGAACAAAAGTAACAAATACCCAGACAGTGGAGGCTCTGCACAGGCTAAAACAAATAATAAAAGAAGTAAAACAGGGTGATTGGAGAACTTACACTGTGACTAGTAAAACCTGAAACATATAATTATAACACTGATAAAAGCTATAGTATATCTATATCGTCAACTATATTGTTACCGCAAATGTTCTCTTTCACACTGTAATATATATTTAGGCCATATTCCAGATCCCTACCTACAATGGCAAATATAAGACCTTTTACGGCCTTTTCTATATAAGACTTTTAGACTTTTTAAAGACCCTGATGAAACTTGTGATAGATATTACAGGGTTCGTACAGATTGTATTTTATGATTTTCCATGACTTTTCCATGACTTTTCCAAAACAATTGTCAACATTTTCATGACCTATTCACATGACTTATTTGCACATCAATTATGCTTAAATATTTGTTTTCATTAACTTAAGTCCTAAATATGTTAATTTCACAGATTTATAAACTTACATAACAGTAGGCCTATAGCCCAATTACAACAGGAACTCTATTTAGCTCGTGCTTTTTCTATGTCCTGGTCAAACAAGAGTGGGACTGTGTCAAAGCAAATTATCCCAAATCGGAGAATTGCTCAGGGCTCCAAACTAACTTTTTGGTAACCATCCCGAATTTCCTCATATAATCGGCTATATTAAAAAGTTAAAAAACATATATAGCTGTAAGATATGAAAGTATGTAATTTGTGACGTAATTTCAGTGTGTTTCTTTTAATAAAGCTACAGTTTATAGAACCCTTTTAAATAAGGCTTTAATTAATATTTTTTTGTCCATTTTGACATTTCTGTGACATCTTTATACCTAATTAAAGGCGTTTTAATAAAATGTGTGGTTATTTACTGAACTTAATCTAGAGTCCTAAATAAAAACATTTCATTTGGATTTGACGGCAACCTAGAAACAAAGTTTATATTTGTGCTTGTGTGACAGTGGCAGGTTAAAGCAGGACAGCAGCACATCAGATTAGCTGTGTTAGCATCATAGTTTAGCTTCTGTTCACTCTTACACTAACTGTCTTCTGTGTGGACACGATGTGTAGTTAGTGTAGAAGAGTTTTAATGCAGTTTGCAACAAAGCTGCTGTTCAATTGAGTCGCATGCAGCCGTTTTCTTTTAAGACATTTTAAAATTTGACTTTATAATTAAAATAATTTTAAAACTATGTATTTTTTCACCATATCCCACATAATTTAATTTTATAATAAAACCTTGTTTTTCTTCTTAATCATTCTAGGATAATGTTCTTTTAAAAATGTAGTCGATGGATAAATCTAACCTGTGCTGTGGAGGAGAATAGTGTTTTTACACTGATCAGAGCTGATCACTGAGTCTGTGAAGGACTTATTCTAACTCTGTTCTGACTCGACCCTGTTTTGTCCCACGTCTGTCTCTCTGTCCAACTGGGCCAAAGCAGTCACTGAATGAAGCCATGTGATTGGCTGATTAGCGATAGGACACACGCAATAACCCTTCCCAACTTTACGCATGTAGACACAAACAGCGCTCTGAATCGCCTTAACTACACGCACACACTCGCGCACTGGCGTTCTCTAAATACAAATATGAATCTGCAGACCCAGAGACAACACCGCACCGACATGAACCGCGTGCGTCTGTCTTTGGCGCTGTGTCAGATGTGAGAAGAAAGCGTCACAGCGGCGATGTGCGCACGCTTCTGTTGATGCGCTCAGTCTGCACAGCGCTTCTTTACAGAATCAAGTCTAGATTCTCCAGCCTTTCAGCGAGTGTTTGGCAGGAGGGCTGCGGTCCTAACGGAGCGGCGCTTGGGTCAGATCCAGACCGGAGTCCGCCTTTCGGTGACCTGGGCTATATAACTTTGCATCGGACTAGCAGTGTCGCGTGTGCTCGCGTGTAATGCCTTTTCTTAAAAACTAAAATGTGAACAAAATGAGATGAATCCCGGATCATTATTCTCGTAGATCAAAGACGTGGAGCGTTTTGGGCCAAAGAACAGACAGGAGTGGACAGAACACGCACAGCAGCTGCATTAGCATCAGCCTCCTCCCTCCGCTCTGATAAGGAGAAAGACGCAGCAGGCTGGAGCGAGCGAGGTTTACCGACTTAAAATGAGTATTGGTGGGAAGGCGTTAGTCTCGAGCCCTGTTTGTTGTCATTTTCCAAAACTTTTCCAAACCCAGTAAAATTCCAAAACTTTTCCAGGGCCTGGAAATTAGATTTTCATTTTCCATGACTTTTCCAGGTTTTCCATGACTGTACGAACCCTGATATTAACAAATTCTTCGGTCAAAACCTTCAAATGCTTGTTTGGACAGTAAAGTTTGATGTGTGGGTGATATTGTGGGTGATATTGACAATCTTATGAGGTTGGAGGTAAAATGTTCTATTGAAAGTTACAGACTAATTCAATAATAAAACACTTTAGATTTGAAAATTTTGTCTTTTTTACATGAAAGCTTATATACTGAGAGCAAACTGACTAAAATGAGAAAATATTCGTTTTAGCTGGTGTCTCGCCTTCAGAGGAACTCAATGCTGTACTTGTTTTGATTTTACAGTAACGTGTCTATTTTCTTGATAAAACTAAAGACAATTTTCAACTTCTCTTTTGCATTTAAATTAAAGTTTTAGAAACTTGCGAAAATGATTTTTTAGCTTCACATAATCGCTGCAGGACTTTCTGCAAATCAACAAACTCCTCGGCGTGGAAATGATGGCTTCGTTGTAATATTTTCCCACTCATATAACAGCTTAATATTTCAATTTTCTGTTCCGCGGACGAACAATTTGAAGCATCTATTTGCATCACATCATCACAGGCATTTTTAAATTTTTACATTTAATCATCAAACTTTTAATCTCTTATTGTAGCCTTTCCCTTGTGCGTGTATGATGTAAAATAATGGACATCTGCATATTATTATATGTGTCATCTTAGGCTTTATATATCAATTATATAGAATATAGCATAGGAAGAGGAATATTTTATAATGTGGCCCTCAACCAACTCTGACTTCAATCATTTCGGCCTTTGCTCCATTTGAGTTTGAGACCCCTGGTGTATAGTTTATTCTAAAGCAATAAGGGCATATTAATTCTTTACAAAACAAATAAAATGTGTATAAA
This sequence comes from Mugilogobius chulae, assembly GCA_038363315.1. Classification (NCBI taxonomy): domain Eukaryota; kingdom Metazoa; phylum Chordata; class Actinopteri; order Gobiiformes; family Gobiidae; genus Mugilogobius; species Mugilogobius chulae. The sequence goes on along the minus strand of CM076405.1, from coordinate 26,528,708 downwards.
GCCAATTACTTACGATAAACTGCTCGATGTCCCGTTCCATCCCCACGTTGGGCAGGTCCGGCATCATGTGGGCCACGACTTTGAATCCAGCGTCTTTGGCCAAATGGAACGACTCGCACACGGCCTTGACTGTGTGACCTCTGAGAGAAGCACAGGAGAAGTGATGTCAGACAACTTTTAATAATGTCTACGCCTTGTCCTTTTTGTTCCATAAAACTGGCCAATTCCATTTTGTAGCCTTGTGTGAATGAGTTTGTCTTTGATAGTTTGACTCCAAAAACATGTGGATCATTCACACTATAATTATTATGTTCAGCACTTTGGTGAAAAAACTCTCTGGCATCGTTGAGAGTTTTTTTTACACAACTAGACAGGATAATGTACTAATTGTAAAAAAATTATGATGTCCAGTGACTATAGTCTTTCTTATGTGAGACTACCACATATTTTAAGTTTTAAGAGAATCGTGTTTGGAGTTTTGAAATCGTGTTTGGAGTTTTGAAGAGAAAGTAACTTTTTGGAATATAGATTAGAATTACTGAATACTGTCAACAAGCACGTTCTAGGAGTGAGTGCGTTTTGGATCTATATAAGTAAGGATGCTAAGATTATTCAGTTAATTCCTCACCACGGTTATTCATCATTCAAGAATATTGAAAAAATAATGGTGACAATTTTAGAAGCAACATTATGTTGCTATATGTTATACCAGGAGTGGCGAACTGGTCTTAGGCCAAGAGCTGAATTTTGCAGCTGTCATCGTTGAAGAGCCACACCATGAGTCGACCTACTGCCACCACCAGGGGGCAAAGTACATTTTAGTTGAATTACATAGAATTAGACACTGAAAGCCCGCCATTAAAAATATTTTTTCTATATAACATGGTTTTGATGTAATTCAGGGGGTCTGGGGGAATTCTCCCCCAAGAGAATTTTTAAATTTCTGTGCAATTTCCTGCATTTTGGTGTGTTTTAGATGTGATATTTTCATTATGTGATGTAGTTCTATTATATTTACAAAGACATAACTCAGTAAATCAAAAAGCCTCCTCCTCCTCCATATAGGCATTTACCCCTTAGCTCTGCCCCTGTAAAACTGGGCTTTATGAGCGTCAGTCACACTCAAGACTGTCCTGTGTGATCAGAGCAGAGAAAACACTGCTGCACACACTTTTGTCAGGGCAGTGTGTAAACTGCTGTTTTATGTCACATTCAGACAAAAGCATCACTTTGAAGATTTCGGTGCTACGCCGTTTCCAGTGATTTGTACTGCTGTTATTTTTCCATGTTTTATTTCATGTACATTGTGGACCTTTTCTCCGTGAATATAAGGCAGATTTGCACAAAATTAGGACCAAAATGAAGCTCCTGTTTCACAGAATATCACCGAAATGCTTCTCAAAGAAACAATCTGTCTGTTAAATAGCTCTGCTGTGACACTGCCCTGACAGTTGTGTGCTTCCGAAGGAGAGAGAAAGAGAGGAGTGAAGGAGCAAATGTTTCTGAAGAAGCCAAAAAGCCGCAATATACATTTCTGAACATGTCATTCGTTGTAGTAGTGCGCTGGTCTGAGGAAATAAAGAAAACCAAAGATTACATTGTTGTTTGGGCTCAGAGTCAGCTACTGTGAATAATTGGTAAAATTTGACATCATTACGTCCCTACAGTTAAGCCACTGTTTAAAAGTGTAAATTACCTGGACGATTAAGGGATTACACGAACAATAATGATTTAATGTTCAGTCTGTGTCACTGACCTGTTGGTGTCCCGGGCCACGTCCTCGTACACGCTCTGCACGCCGATCTCCAGCCGCGTGCAGCCGTAGCCCAACATGTCGCTCAGGTGTCGCTTCAGACAGTAGTCCGGACGCGTTTCTATGGTGATCCCCACACACTTTGTATTACTTCGCTCCGAATACCTGAAGAATAAACAACAGAGTTCAATAGAGTTACAGATAGAAAGTCACAAAGCTAAAAGACACGGTTGCTAAACTACCATAGTTACATTAGTCAAAGCAATGTAAAAAAAACGAGAAGTGAAAAAACCCTAAATAAAGTTATGACTCTCTGGGCCTGATTTATCAAGCCAGGTGCTAAATTGCAGGTGCAAAAATAAAAAAATAAAGAGTTATTTGTGAGCATTTTACACAAACTTTATAATTGGAAGACGCACATACAACACACTAAACAAAACAGATATGAACCACCTCAAAATCTGCATCTTGTGTTTGTGAGAGAAAAAAGTCATATCTGTCAAGGTTTTGCTCCCCCTAACCTGTTTTGCACATGATCAAATGCTTGATAAATCTCACCCTCTGATGGTAAAAACTCTTAAATCACTTTTAAGGTGAGTTTAGTTTAGCACAATTACATAAACAAAGTAATTTAAAGTGCTGTACAAAGCAAAAACACATAAAAATAACAAAACCAAGGCTGTAAGAAAGTCGCTTAGTCAGTTGTCGATGGTGTCTTTGTTCACCAATTTTTAATTTTTTTTTATATTATTTGATTGATATAGTACAAAGGTTGAAATAAGAAGGTCCTCACATTTCAAAACCTTTTACAATTTCCTCGTATGTTTGCAGATAAACAGGTATTATAGCACGAACTCTGAGATATTTTAACATGAATTGAAATGAAGCTAACTTTTGCTAACTTCAAATAGCATACTCGCGCTTGTGCTTCTGAAATCTGAAAAATTTATAATTATAAGGCCCAGAATGCATAGGATAAGTGAGAAAAACATGTGGACTGCTCTAAAATGTTTAAAAAGACGGTATAAACTGTGTATATCTTCTTTAATAATGACCTAATTCCACTATAGTAAAGTAAATCATGCAAATAAGCTAACAGCATAGCTTTGTACATGCATGAGAAATATATTCCAAACTATTATTATTAAAGTAAAAGAAGCAAGCAATTAAAAATATCAGTATCTCTTGTTACTGCCCACCTCAGTTTCTTCAAATGGATTTTACATAATATCATATTTAATTTGGCTGGAGGGCGCGACATGAGCGAGACAGATCATTTAACAATATCCATTTAGCAGCTGTGAGTTTGAACAGTTCATTATGCAAACAGTAACCTCACATTAAGGATACACTAATGCAATGTAAAGCAGAGAAACAACGCTGGTCATGTATAATGGGATGTTAATGGGTGTCTGAAGTTATGAGTCGAAAATCATCTTATAGTCTGTGTCATAAGGTGGTGGTGGAAAATAAACGCTACGTCAATCTAACATGAAAAATAAAGTATCTAATGTCAAATACGTCAAACGGAGAGTCAGTGTTGATATGTGAATTATGCAAATGAAGTGATCTAAGCAGTAATTAAAGTGACACCGTGTAACTCTCTGGAAGTGAAAAATCAACTATGCAATTCAATAAAAATAGAAAGTTAAAGCTATACTTTGGAACATTTTTAATACAGCTAAGGTAACAGCTTTTTCTTTAAATCAGTAAGAGGCCCTTTTCCAGAACAAATACCAGTCACTTTGTGGGCTTGCAAGCTCGCTCAAGAACAAAAGAACAAAAAAAATTTTAGAAGCAAAATTAAATTCCTACAGTTCACTGTATTGAAACTAGGGATGGACAAAATATCAGCTGGGATTATAGAAAAAAACACCAATATTTGGCATACATGTTCTTATGTTATATCTCAAATACATTTTGGTTTAATTTTTACACTGAAAAGTTAATTTGTGATTTAAATTTGTGATGTATATCTCGATACAATTCCCTCAATATGAAATATGAAATATTTTACTGACCAAAAAGAGAAAATGTAGAAAAACTATAGAAAAGTGTTGTGTAATACCTGTATTTCTGAGTGCTTCAAATAAATGTTTGTAAACTAGAATGACAAAAAGCAGAAAAATTTTATTTTCACATTCTATTTTATATTTGATAGAAGTTTCTTATAGATAAGTCAGTTTCAGCCTTAAAGCAGCAGTCCAGAGTCAGAAATGTAACATTTTTATGAGTTTAGGTATCCCAATACGCATAAAAATGTTACATTTGTTGAACTTGTTGGCAATACATGTATCGATACATGTATTGCCAACAAGTTCATCATACGGATACATCGAGTAACATCAACAACCTCTATCTAAACTTGAGTCTGACATGACTTAAATTATTTGTGTTAAAATACTCTTTATTCACATCTTAAAAGAGGTAAAATCTTCATCTTCCCATAGCACTTTGCCAGTGACTTTCCCCCACAGCAGGCCAAGCACTTGAATATGACACATTACCGACGCATGTATTTATTAAGTGGATATTGGCCCAGATTTACAAAGTGATTGCTAGGTAACAGTTATGAAATTACCTCTACAAACTGTATGTCATATTTGCTGTTCAAAAGACATTTATAAACCTCATCAAAACAGCCAAATGTGGTGAAAACAAGCTAAATAATAAGTGAATTCTTAAAAATATGTGTGATATACGTTTTACTGAAAAAGTTATCTAACCTGCCATGTGCACTTATACAACCTTGAGCTATTTTAAAAACATATAGGGACATAATGTATGACAAACAGACATTCCTATTCTTTACTTCTACTGTAAACAAATCGAGTTACGTCACTCTAATGTACCAGACAGACTGGAAAAGTGTTATTACTTCCTTTCTAGCGACATTTTAAGGACTCGGTGATGAATGGGCAAAGTAAACGAAGCTTACGCGGAGTTCAGCGGCGGAATAAGTAATGCATTATCCAGTCATGTACCATAGCATCACAATGGAGCTAAAAATGAATCAAGCAGCTCGGAGAGAGACAGATGATGCGTTCTGTTCTGTAGTGCTTTGTGAAATCTAGAGGCAGAACAGGTGCTCCTCGAAAAAAACATTTGTGATTGAAAACCCAAGAGCCCGTCAAGAGGGTACACCATACACTTGTCATTTTATCCACTCGGGTTGCTGCTTTGACCATTAGCTCCCCCGTTTTCCAGCTGCCTCTTCTGCCCGCAGTAAATGTCCGTCTTTTTTACAGTCTGCTGGTTGATTTATACCAATTACACTGGTTTATGCTCCACGGAGGATGCTCAGATTGTATGAAATGAATCAATAAAAAGTCTATTATCTGGGAGCGATTATCCGGGGGCGTCTTGCTGGGGCGATCAGATTGCTGGTGGGGTTTGAGCAGACGTCAGAATCGACAGTTTTGATTTCAGCTGCGCATAAGGTTGTATTTTTATCTCGCGTTTACAATTTTGTGTTACCATATTGGGTATTACTGCAGATAAGTTGTTGTTTTTCCAATGTTTTACTTCAACTCAAGCTTACTGGAACATAAAACTTTATCAGGGTTCCTGCACAGCTTCTACAATGAAATTAAAGACTTTGGATATCAAAATTTAAGACCATGATAAATATCTAAATAAATAAAAATACAAACAATTACAAAATATATTTTAAAAATATATCTTAAAAATATATTTTTTTTATATATATTTTTTTTAGGTTTTAAGCACTATTTATTGGCTCACAAAATTACATGCATTTCATTATTGTGGCCATACCTGTTTGTCAAAGGCTGATCCCGTCAGATCTCAGAAGCTAGGCAAGGTAGGGCCTGGTTAGTACTTGGATGGGAGACCGTTAGAACACCAGGTGCCACAGTGGGACGACAGGAGTAGATTGTCATTGTGTCCTTGGGCAAGACACTTAACTCACATTGCCTCAGTGTCTGCGTACACTGGGTGAGTGGATCCTAGTTTGTAAAGTGCTTTGAGTGCCTTGAATGGTGGAAAAGCGCTATATAAATAGAGACCATTTACCATTATTTCTGACCAAAAATAACATTTGTAGAGGCCAGTTCCAATTTGTCCTAGTCGCACCTGTCTCTTCCTCACATCGGTCATCTGCAGTAACTAGCTGTATGTACTAACTAAAGCACAAAAGAGACTTCAAGCTACTTCAAATTTAAGACCCTAAAGTGCATATGACAGGTTTCTAGGAATTTCCCATTTTTAATTAGGTTAATAGATTAACACTAGGTGTAAATAAATTATATTTATTTTTACATGAATCAAGAACAAGCTTGTGAAGAAAAGTTTGGAAATATATTGAAAATAACAGGAACTAGAGCAGAGTTCTAAACTAATGACATCACACTAGGAAGACAAGGATATTTTGCATTTTCTCTCTATGAACATATTTAATTGCCCTCAAGTGTTTATATTGATTTTGTCATATTTACCGAACAAAAGGGGATAATGAACTTCACCAAAACAACCAAATTGGGTAAAAACAAGCTAAATGTTTAATCAAATCTGAATCATAATCATGTTTACTTTGTTTTACTAAAAAAGTCTAACCTGTCATACGCACTTTAAAAACACTTTTTACAAACAGCAAAGTGAAACTGGAGTGGATCACCCAAGCTCAGCCATGGAGCAGCATTCGGCTCCTGACGAGAACTAAAATTCGTACTATACTCAGAGGTCTCATTTTTTCACAAAGTGCTGCATTTATCCTTTATAGAGGAAAACACAAAGGTTCCTAATTTATAGCTAAAAAAGCTTGCAACCCCACATTTTACAATTTCAAAATTACCAGCTTTGAATGAACCCACTCAAAATGTATGTGTAAATTCTAATGTCTGTTGTTCAAGATACAATGTGTTGTTATGGCTCGTTTTGAAGCTGCAGTGAATACAAACCAAGCTCCAGTCGTGTTTTGCACATTACAGGGTCTGCGCCGATAGGAGTAGAGGGCAAAGCTACAGAAACTGTGAGTAATTCACAAAGTAGCATTCTTATCAGGCCTCCTCCAATAAACAAACACCTTCAGCTCCTCGGAAAAAGCCATTATTTGGTCCAATCACCTGTAAGAAGCTGTCAACAACTACTTTGACTTTGAATTCCTCTGAAAAGTTGCCCTGATAACAAAAAACTGTGTCCACTTTGGTTTAGAAGCGGCTGCGAAATAAATCAATGGTAGTAATTGAGGCAGATTTTTTGGAACGACCTTTGCCTATTTTTCTCAGAAGATTCTTAACGCAGCAATTTAAAACGCTCTACCTGTGAAGACGGTGACTATAACTTGTCTTCTGCTGAGAAATAAGAACAGAATACTTATAGACTACAGGGATTAGGGCTTTTTGTAGTTTTAAGCCATGTTCTAATTCAGTGCTATTCAACTTTATTTTCTAGAGGGACAGATTTACACAATACGCCATTGTTTTTGATATGAGGGTGCACCAAACATTCACAGTACTAAATTTATCTTGTAGTGGTAGCAACTAATGCTGCCATTTATTTGTATTGCTCTACAAAATGTCCAAATCAGCATTAAACCACAAAACCATATCTGAACCTGGAGCATAGGTCTAAAGCATAATTAAATCAGGACTGAAATATACATTGCAATAAGTGACAATATTAAATTGGATGAGTGAATAAATACCTAGAATAAGTAATTTTATCTTTGTTTAAAGTTGGAGTAACTAGCTTTTTCAGTTGTAAATTAGTTAACTTTGTGTTTTCTGCTAAAAAGTCTTTGATAAATACAGTACAGCAGCAGTTTGTGAAAAAATGAGACTGCGTACTGTCTGAACTGAATAATAATGAATTTTAGTTCTTATTAGGAGTCGAATTCTGCGCTCTGATTGGCTGAGCTTGGGTCTCCAGTTTCAAGAGGTTTTTAAGTCATAATGGCAGCCAAATTGAATACAAGTTGATATTAACCATGTGTTGAAAGAATTATAAGAAGTTATTATTAACACATTAAGAAACTAAAGTCGGCCGCTATTTCTTGAGTAATTACCCAGAAGTGAATCTACAAACAAGAGAAAATATGTTTTGTAATATTTTAAAAGTGCACTACAAACACTATAAATCTAGACTTGCTTAAAAAGACTTGGAATCAAACCTATAATCAAGATTTGAGCTGCTTTAGCTGGATAAGATTGAATTGCTTATGTAATGTAGAATAATTCACAGGTTTCAAGATATTTTTAACTGGTTATAGGAGAATTTGGCTTAAAATAAGAAGCAATATCTTGAAATCAGGAAAATAATCTATTTCGCTACAATAAATCAAGGTTAAATTAGTCAAAATGCTTGAAAGTAGGTTTAAATCCCAGAATCTTTAACTTCTCTTGAAATTCATTTTTTTGCCGTGTGAATTGAGGGCCGGGTCATATCTTTGAAGGGCCTATTTGGCATCTGGGCCTTAAGTTGAATAGGAGTGGTTTAATTGCTTCTTCATCGCAAACACACATGAGTTCTGTCTGTGAGTTTGTACCTGTCTTTCCGATCTGAGCCTCAGAAAACACTGTTGCCAATTCCCCAGATTTGTTGCGTCTGAACTGTTTTGAAGCCCATAAATCATCCAGACTCTTTTAGGGCATTTCTGCAGCAGTAGGACATGAGGCCAGATTGGTTTGATTATTTCCCCCGTGTGCTTTCCATTACAGCCGGTAAATGGAGCTCAGACTTAGCTCCTGATGTGAGAAACATATCAGTATCATGTGTGCTGTATTACACCTTTCTTAATGGTTCTAGTGCATGGGAGTCCAGAACTAGACACATGTTATAGACTCCGAATAGCCGCTAAACCTTTGTCTTTTTTACCAAACCAAATTTAGATATAGTGACATTTCAAGAACATCTACAATCTACATTAACCCTAGTAGTCACTGCTGCCTCTCATCTGATCTCAAAAGCTAATCAGGGTTAAGCCTGGTTACTCTGATGGGGGCATGCTGGGAACACCAGGCGTCACAGCGGGGCAACAGTGGCTCTAATAAAAGAACAATCCATGCCTCACAACCTGATCTTACAATTTTCCACCACATGCAAAACAATGCACATGATTTTCTGCCATATTTCACTATCAGTATTTCTTTGTTAACCCTTGTGTAGTCTTCATTTGACCCTTGATGCACTTGAGCAATGTCACGTCAGAAGCATTAGTAATAGTCTTAACTGTGCCTAGCTGAGCATTGGTTGTACAGTAGGATACTCCGAATAACCCATTAAAGTTTAATAAAATTATTATAAACATGTTTACAAAACAAAACTACCGGTATGTCTAAATAAGCAAACCACTACCAACACAAACACAATCAGTCAATATAGTGTAAGTCTGCCCCAGGTAATATAGATCATTTCTTTCTAACATGCCCTGATTTGTTTAAAGATTGGAATGATGTCATGGAAAAAATGTGCATTAGCCTGAAAATGAATCTGTTGACACCTCAGCTATGTCTAACCCAACTGTTAAGTGAAAGAAAGCACGCTGGTTAAAAACAGCTCTTACTACGGCCAGAAGAATTAAGACAATTGAAAAATTAGAATGATCCTACATATGTGGCATTGTATAATGCGCTGACGAGAAACTGAGAGACTAATTTATAAAATGATCAAATACACTTAAACGAAGGTATGGAAACCATTTGTAACTTCAAACTAAAAACAAAAACATCTCCCTTTTTTTTTTTTTGGACTGGCAAGTGGGGTGGGTTGTTCAGCTGAGGGGATTAAGCGCAAAAAATGTTTCCAATTCTACTGTAAAATCTCATCTGTACAACCATTTTATTTTTTGTTTGTTTTGTTTTTGTCTTGTTTTGTTTGAACTTTGTCAGGAGATTTGTATTTGAGTTAATCGCCTTTGCACAGAAGTGCTATTTACATGTATAACTTAGTTGAAGGAACAAATAAACATATTGCTGAAAAAAAAAAAAAAACATATGTGAGCTGTACTGCCTAAACAAGTGTCATTTCCCTAAACAAGCAACACAATGTTGGCAGTTCCACAGAATCAGTGTAATACACGCAGAACAAGTACTTACATATCCACACAGCAGCTCACATTCTCAGTGCCTTTAGTTCATATTCTTGTTGTGTCCTTAGGAAAGACACTTCACACGGACTGTTTAAATGTAAGATAAGATAAGATAAGATATCCTTTATTTGTCCCACAATGGGGAAATTCCAGTGTTGCAACGCACATTTTAAGAACAGCAGGGAAAATAGAAACATGCAATCAAACAAGATAATAGAAATAAAATAGACTTAAAATATATATAAAGATACAATAATTAAAAGACTATTATTTACAATAAATGCTTGCTATGGCACAGTGCAGGATGTGACAGGATAAATAGATAAAGTGGCATCAGTATATAGTATATAGTATTATGTACAATATATGACTATGATTATGTACAACTGCAGCAGATGAACAGAATCTGTGTGAACTGGAGGTGATCAAACAGACTGGCTGCCTTACTTCTGTTTCAGTATGGTATGATTTTATTTGTAAAGGAATAACGCACAATAAACTTTAACCAAAAGGAAATTTCCATCAGTTGTCCCTAGGATGGTTTATTTTACAGGACAAAAAGACAGATCTAAATTAGTCTACCTCAGGGCAGGTGTGGCTACAGTACAATTTGAACTTGAAATGTATATTGTATTGTATTGTATGGTGCTGGATTGTATTCTCTAATGGAACTTTTACTGAATACGGGTGTAATATTGTTGTACATTTTCTTAAAGGCTTTTATTTTATGTTTTCTTATATTATGTAAACTGTTGTTTGTGAAGGACTACAGATGGAAAGTAGCTCTGTGCAGCCATCTTTTTAATGTAACTGCACATTGTCCTTTAAATAAAGTAAAGTAAACTAAACTAAACAAGGTTGTGATGCTTTGATAGGATTTTTATGCCGTTTCAATTCCTCATTCACTTCCAAAAAAAAAGGTTTTTAGCTCTTTTTGTACAGGTCTGGGTGTGACATTTATAAAGTCATGTTTTACTTCCAAATTAGTCCTTAGTTGTTATTCGTCTTTATGTGGAAAACGAGATACAATATAATATCTTCTGAACGTAAACGTTTTCAGTCAAAGTTACAAAAATACAAGCGATGAAAGACTGGAACATGAGCTCCCTCTGGTGGCAAATGGCTAAAAATGTGAATATATACTGTATGTATTAAAAGATAATCCTTAGAACACGTGTAAGAGTTCATTCAGGGTAATATTATGTTACTGAAATACTATTGAGATGCTAAGAGTATTAATTGGGCAACTAGTAAAAATATTATTGTGTGTACAGTGATGATAACCAGAAACTCATTATAACTAACTTCCTTATAATAACATAGAAAATATTTTGCTGACCTGACAGCCTCGGCGACGTTGTTGGAGGTGTGTCCGGAGAGAGCGTCGTGCAGGTTTCGGATGAAGTAGTCTCTGTATTCCTCCGCGAGAGCCATGAACGTCCCACCCATAACGATGAACTCCACTTTGTCCACACTGTGTCCCAACTGCTTCAACTAAAGACAAAAGACAAATAATACATGTCAATAAATGCAATGGTGACACACGGGATTCTTCTTTTAGTTAGTTTCAATTAGACTAAGTTTTATGATGTTTTACTTCCATTTTAGTTTAAGCACACATGACTGGTTGCACACTTTTTAGTAAAATACAGTGAACATGCCTGTTTATAGGGAAACATTTACTATGTATTTCCTGGGCGTACAGACAATATGTGACTGGATGCTAAATGAAAAATAATGAGATAACCAATTTCTTGGAGCCAGAGTCAGTGATTTTTGGTAGGAACTGTTGCAGACACGTTGATAAGAAGGAACATTTCCATCAATACCAGTCAGTAGACATTTATGAAAGCTAGTTCAGACAATATTTGACTGACATACATGCTGCGTGCCAGGAACTTATTAAAAACCTAAAAATCTGCTAGATTATGATTCCTACAAGTAAAGAATAGTGTAGATAAAGTAAACTACATCTGAATCCATTGCAACGAGTATTACGCCCAGACCCTAATGTGTTTGGTTGCTGTCAAAACATTGTTGAGTGAGAGATTCGATATTAATGTCAAATATACAACACTAATATATAAAAAAGGTATATATACATTGAATTGTTCATAAAGAATTTAATACATCAAATTCAGCAAGAACTAAAAACATTAAATATAAACATGTAAAAATTTAAAATAGCACATATGTTTAGAAACAGCGAAACTAATACACATTTACTCCAAAATCATTCATAAATTGAGCTTGATATTTGAGTTATAGAATACAACAAACACTGGTATACAGTATTTTGCTCTTTTATTGTCCAATGAGCTTTTACAAACCTCATCACTACATGCCCTACTGAGTACAGTTAAACTCATATAACCTGTCACATATAAGCTGCTGTAAGCTCCAAGAGTTCTCTCGTTGTCTTATATAGAGTCATTTGCATTTTCCTTCCGGCAGTACTCTCTCTAGAGGAGAGTAAACTAAAAATAGACAGTCTCTGCTTGTAGTTTAAGATCATATACTATCCTGAGACTGCACCAGAGTACATCTCTGACATGTTAGTCGTTATGAACCATCTCGATTCTATGAGGACCTCAGGGACGGCCGCCTGCTGGTTGTCCAGAGAGTCGGGACTAAACTGAATAGCACCAGACAGTAACGAAGGAGGAACAGCAGCGAACCAGTTAGGCCAAAGAAAACATAAACAGGTGGACCAGCGAGTCAGAACTAAACATGGACCATGAATATCAGAACTAAAAACATGGTACCAAGAACGTCAGACGAAACATGATGACCAGTGAGTATCCAAAAAAAACGCTAAAGCATATGAGTACCACACAGAAGAGTCAGAACGCTCTAAACCAAATTGCGAGATACAGAGTTCATGGAGACTAAACATGGACCAGAGTCAGGACTAAACCCTTGACCCAAGTTTAACAAGGTCATCGTAAGACAAATGAACGCGAGGGAAGTCGCACGAGCGAAGCATAAAACGTGTCGACCAGGTCACGTATCTAATGTATCTACCTGTGGCGACACAGTATTAGCGAGAACATAGAGAGACACAATCCAATCGGACCAGACACAGCTAAGACAGAACTGATAAACCCATAGCATACCAGATACTACTCATGGTGATTTTAAACTAATCATCGTGTATAAACTGTCTGAACCAGAAATTATACATATAGGGACTGAAAACGCAATTCTTGTGTACTCAAGCGCATATTTAATCTTTCAGGAATCTATATATACGCCTAAGATAATCGAGCAAGAGTCTCAAAGAAACATAGCACAATTGCCCAACCAAGAAGTCTGGAGCTAAAAAACATTGGGAACACAGATGTGTACCTAGTGACAAGGGGACTACATGGATACATAGTAACCCAGAACTGATCAGAATGCCAAACGATAGGACACTATTTGAGAGATACAAGGACAATCTAACAAGAAACACGGAGACTCAGTATGTACGAGGATAAACATGGACCCAGACTGTACCAGTAATTCCTAATCATTAGGTTTGGACCAGAGGCGCAGACAGAGTCCTATAACGACGGACTTACGTAGTTTATGTGTCAGGGAGGACTAAACATATGCTGGTAGAACAAGCCAGGTCCAAGGTCAAGACTATTAACAATCGTTATCCAGTGTATGTCAGGAGAATTCTAAAACAATGGATTTAGCCAGAACTCATAGTGATGTATTTAAGCTTTGCACTAAACGTGTCAACCAGTAGTCTATGGTTATCTAATAAACGGACCATTGAGTCAAGGTTCAATTCGTCTAAAATAACAAAGCGCTCGAGCACAGAATAGATAACAGGAACTAAACACACACGCGTGGACAAGAGTCAGAAAGGGCCAAAACTGAAACAGACCCAGAGTGTCAGGACTATAAACACTGGACTCAGAGTCAGGACTAAACATGGACCAGATGGTCATGAAGACTTAAAACGAGCTTCGCACGAGAACCAGCGGGCCCCAGTGTTAATGGAAACTGTTGGAGCCATGCAGGTCATGCATGCTAACATGCATCAGTGGACAGAGTCAGGACTAAACATGACTAATGTGGAGGGACATAAAACATAGCGTTTACGTATGTTGTTAATGCAAGATTCTAGAAAGATCGCTGAATCCCAGTCTCTCCTCGAGAAGAAGCTAGGCTCCATAATTGACAGGCCTCCAGCTGTGACAATGTTTAAATCTCGGCTCAAAAAACAGTTCTTATTATCTGTGCATATGACTGAAATGCTTCTTGGTTCTGCACTCTTGTACCTTGTTACCATCTTTTAAGAGTAACAATTTTATTAGACTGATGTTCATGATTTCTTGATACTTGATATAGTTCTTTAGGCTAATTTTCCTGCCTTATGCTAGAAGCTACTTTTGAATTGCTGTTGCTGCGATTATAACTTCGTGAAAGCCATGGGATTTTATAGCAAATACAATTTAGTCCTGGTCTGTGGCCTTAACCTGCTGCTAAAAACTCTATGAATGAGACAACAGCACAAAAGATATGTTACGCTACTAGGTAGTTGACCACCTGTCCTCCCATATCTTCTGGGTTTTTTGCCACACCATAGGACTTGACAGAATTTCAAGTCCTCCATGAAACCCGGCTGCACACCAGTTGATAAATATATGGAGACTGTTAAGGGAAGGATAACTCTGGTGGACTTTAAATGTCAGAAAAGAACACGAAGAGAACCATCAGAAACATATAAAAGCAACATTTACAACAAGGATTCTTAGTCATGACAAGTAGCTGGGTCATGAAGAACCACATTGACTATTAAGATCAAGACTGATATCAAACATGATCAGCTAGAGCGCTACTATTTTTTATAAAATTGCACTATAACAGTGTGAAGTCAGATAGTTGTGTTTTCAGTATTATCAAACGCCACAACTGTACGAGCTCGCGACTGAATTATACTGAGGCGTGGATTAAAGCAGGGTTAGAAAAGGTTAGCTGTGTACAATCAACACAAGTTCAGAATAGAAGAGTTAAGTGATCCCAGTTCTAGTTAGAAAATACTACTGACTCCTTACGAATGATCATCTGGCCGGTGAAGCCCCACCAGCAATTCCAGCACGAAATAGGACCAGTACAAGTGAATTAAATTTAAATAACAAGCCATTGTATGACCTTAATGTTTTATAAAAACTGAACACACAAATCGACTCTCTCTCAAATTCCAGCGGATGATGTCCATGTATTTTAAGAAATTTAAGTGATGACTATTTCCAGTAATAGTCATAATGTAGTAGAATAAACACTGTGATTGTATATCCATGGATAATGAGTTCGCTTAAAAGAAGCAGAGAGAGAATAGAAGAGATATGCTATCTAAGATTTGTTCAGACGATAGAAAAAGCCAATACTAATTCTTATTGCTCAATATTGAGCAGTATCAAGTTGTTAAAAGCTGAAGAGAAATGCCATTGATACCTGCCTCCACTCGATGTAGCGCGCTGCGTTAAATAAAAAAAGAAAAAGAGAAAAGGTAGGGTTTGTACACATACCGGGCGTTGGATGGCGTCTCATTGAGAGGTTAGCGCTGGCCTAATTTTTAGGAAGACCCCACCCCGGTTGCCTTGCTCTAAAAGTCGACACCAAGTTCTGATGGTTGGTGCAGGGAGTTGAAACCACAGGACACAGCCGAACGATTGGAGGTTGTCTCCATTGATCGGGAGAGATAAGATTGATTACCATAATAGATGTATGTGCTGTGCACCATGTGTCCGTCGGTTGACTATCTCCTCAAATTAACTGGATCCTCCATGAAAGTTGTAAATTACCTCGATAGCCAAGCGGCCTGTCCTACTGGTGCCAGAGTCAGACCTTTTCTCTACTGTAAGACCGTGGAACTTGTCAGTGATCTTCAAAATTACTTTTTTTTTGTTCAGATACTGTGCTATTCTGGCCACGTTCAGTCCACACTGAAGACCACCAACTGTGAGAGCATCTGGTGACACACGTCCAGGCAAACATTTAGAATAGCTACGCATTGCTGGAAATCAATAAGAGTCGGAGGGCAGACTTTCAGTTTCCAGGGATAGATTATTAATAGACCATGGCTCTCAGGAAGAACCTGGTTAATCGAAAAGCAGATTTGTTCTTCTAATCTAATAGTACATCACTAAAACATAGATGATGTCTTATCGTGTTACAGAGATATATGACCATGGAACATAGTTCAATTCTGCATCCTACAAATGTCTTAAGTGATAAAAGTATACTAATGTGCCTAAATGGAATCTGGCTCGAAACTAGTCATGTACCAAATACGAGTAATATAACATTAGCCATCCTCTGTCACCGATCTTGTCTGATATAGAACACAATAACACATTATTTCCCAATCTAAGGACCTAACAAGACTAACACTTCCTGTCTTGTGTGTAGAGCAAAAATGCACAACACACGAAAAAACAACCTGCATGCAAGACAGCTACACGCAGATGTGCCGAACAGAACTCTGGCTGAAGTGGGTAGCGTAAACAGTATACAATGGACAGGGGTATTTGGCGAGACTCCATGGCAGTAGCTTGACTGCTCCACACGAGTTATTGGTCACCATCGATCCTCGATACATAGCGCTGCAATTCTGGAACAATACTCCCCAAGGCAAACTCCACCCTCCTGCCCGTGCGAACACCTAATTTAATCAATACATTCAAACAGATACCATCCTATAGCTACTATTGGCATTGACGGCGGCAAAAAGTGATTGAGCTAATCTGTACTGATAGGTCCTGTCCTGTTCTTGTACTGTGAGCTCTCGGCGACTGTGCCACGTCCCAACTGGTATGCCTCTAATACGGGTCTGGGGCTGAACCTGCCGACACTTGTATTGCAGAAGTGTGTGTCTTGAACAGCTGCAGCCACAGCCGAGGCAGTGCGAACAGTAGGTGGAGATTAACGACCTTCAGTCCGTACTTCGTCGCCTACTGAATTATATAAGCGATCGAGGGCGGTTTGAAGATTTGTGCTCGCTTATGAGCTTGAATGGTGTTTTGGCTGTGAAAAGGCCCACTGCAGCAGATTAATACTGTGCGCACGTGCTTAACAGAGCACTTTGAGGCTGCTGCTGGGTGAGAGCGTCGTAGGCTACAGGAGTCCAAAGCAGCAGATAAACGTATATATGATGTTGTCTCAGCCAGATCTTGGACTGTGTGAGCTTAACATACTAGACTTCTCGACAGACCGTATCCAAATCAGGACTGACCTAGCAGGTAGGCTTCACAACTTAAGTATTCCAAACAAAATAAGCACAAAATAACGAAACCTGGTAAGGGAGACATATTGGGATTTTGTTTAGGTGTAGAGTTAATAACGTAAATTTCTTTATTGTGCTGTAGTACAATACATGGCTATGACCATGAAGTAGTTAGCTGCAAGACAAGATATAAAGGTTTTGGGAGGATCATCTAATAAGTCTTGAGAGTAGTATGAAAAGATGTACTATATACATATAAATTAAACACATGCTCAGTTGCACAGACTCAGTGAGTGGACACACAGAGGTGTACACTGCTGGTACTCCAAGTGCTTCTGTATCTTCCAACCAGTCTTATTTGCCGCCTCTTTTTTTGCCTCAACCCATCTCACAGTCAGTAGAAATAGTGAGAGATGTTAGTAGCAAATTAATAACTAACATATATGTACACCTTTGAGGACGCGACTACTGAGGGTGATAATTTAAACACAATCTATGTGACAACACGCGCCTTATCTGTGTCGGTTTATTGTATAAATGCTGTTTCAAATGTTCATAGATCTTCATAGTCAAGTGCTTCTTTTCATTTCTAAAGTGTATTAGAAAATACTCACCAAGCTTTGGTGCTTTTGTAAATCAGCGTCGAACTTCATACGGATGTGATCAGAGAGGTCTGTGCCAACGTGAATAAAAAAGATATACCTGAAAGTGCAAGTTAAGTTATAACTGGCGATCGCCTACTGTGAAGTGCACAGCCTCAGTAGCTGTAACTCCTCCACACGTCAGATTGGCCTTACGTCGCACATCTACGCAAGAGACTGATCCATTAACACCTCACAAGCTCCTATTCCTGCGTAATCTCTAATAATGTTGTATTGTCTGGTCAGCATCCACCACTAGTCATTTAAACCCAAAACCACCCTGTAAACGTCTCACACCAGCGGGCGGTCTATGCTGTTATAAGGTAGCCATCTCATCTGCACATCGTACACACGTTTGCGAGTCTGCATTTGAGGAAATTGAGAGCCGCCAAACTAGCAGTGTAGGTTATTCTCTCCCCCCTGCATGGTCCGGTCCACCAGCTGCTTGATGCCTGAGTAGATGACTGTTAAGCCTCACTGCTGCGAACTCATATGGTATCAGGATCGACCATCAGCTAGCCGCGCTGTCGCTATAGCAGCTGGAAAAGCGTGCTTGAAGTATTAAGACTATATGAGAGGTGATCATCGGTATAGGTAGATACCACGTCTATCTTCGCACGTTTGTCAATATTGTTGAATCATCTACAGCGCTTGGACTGATATCTTCTGTGAAAACTATGAATGCCAAATTGTGGAACAGCTTTAACTCTAGAATAAAGATTAGCGCATGGCTACTGTGATTCTATAAAAAAGAGTAAGACTTGCTTCAGCAACCGCTCTAAGCTAAAAAGAAAAGATAAAAATGAGTAAAAGAGAGTTTAGAGATCCATGTACAACACAAACATGAATTAAAATGATCAGCTTATGTTTTTCTCTATCTGCGGTCTAATCATCTCCACCTGGTCTCGAAATGTAACGAGTAGAGTTTATCTCATTAAAAGCCGTAAGGAAGGCCTTTGCCCAGATCCTCTTGTTAGCGATCTGTTGTTTGCCTCCTGCCAGAGTTCGTAGGCACATTGCCTCTGCTTGGCCTCCTCGCTGGCCACAGCAGCTAGTCATCACTCCTCTAGAGCATGAAATTCGTCCAGGTGTTCTAATCTTCCTGCGTCACTGAAAGATCTGATACGAACAGACAAGTTTTCCACCAGCACGTGTGTCTCTTCTGAGTTGGAGCGATTGTGACAGTAGGAATTAAATGATGATGAATAGATTGTTAGAGCCAGAGGAGATATTTTTTACGCAATCTCAGTTGACAGCAAATAAATGCGTACTGTACACTAAAACCACATTTCTATGCATACTAAAATACCAACATATAAAAAAATCCATATTGATCCATTAGATATAGTTCGAGATCGGATTCTTCTGAATCTTTAAATTTCTTAATTGTTGCTAGTTTACAATTTTTGAGTTTTCTGTCTTTATAAAGGCTTCAGAGCTTTTAGCGATCTAACATGGAGTACACCGAGCCTTGTGGTAATCTCCAGAATAAAACTAGTTAGACTATAAATTAGCACAACTTTTCTTTAAAATTCAACTGCCCACGAGTTTGATAGTTATTTTTGTCTGATGGTGGATAAAAAGGTTAAAGTTGGAAAATTGTCCTCCTCACCTATCCTTCAAAGATATTGGAGCAAAATTTTAGGAACCGTGGGGCCTGGTTGGAATGCCATTGCATCTTCATTGAATATGTAAAGATATTCAGTAGTTTGAAACTACTCAATCAATAGCTATTACGGATCCTTTGAAAAAATGGAAATGATTGCACAACCTTACAATTTGATACGTTTTTGTTGTTGTTTTTTTAGATAATTACTACTGTCAGTATTTTTTTCTTTATTGCTTTTCAACTAGAATTATAAATGTTGATGATTTCAAAACATTGAACAAACCTTATAAGTCATTATAAGCCTTATTATCAACAATTTATAGTATTTGGTTATTTACATTGGATAGAGGTATAGACAGAAGTGTATCTAGAACAAGTAAAGAAAGAAAGAATATGTTGTCATTATAATTCTTTGCATAGTTTTCATTTTTATTCATCTTGATAGATGTGCTGTTGATATTATTTAAATACCACGTCGTGAAATAAATATGAAACTAATTACTTAAGTTTCTGTTCTTCTTTTCTTTTCTTTTACCTATACAAAAATAGTATGCATAAATCTGTACAAACAGCGCTGTCTATAAAATAAACAACGTATTTTAAACTTTCAATTCCACAATGTAGCACGTTAGCTTTAGCATAAGGCTAACCTAACCAAGCGTTGGATTTTCATAATCTTTAAACACTTTAAACGTTTTGTCAAAGACTTACTCTTTTTCTTTGGCTTTCCCATGTCTTCACGGTAACAGTCAAACAGATATCAAGCACAAGAAACCTTTCTCAGAGGCGTCTACATTAGTTTTATAAGCAGAAATCGCTGTCAAAAGTAGTAAACAAGCCCACGTTGCAGCGTCAGAACACGGCTATGTCGTACCAAGGTTAGAGATGTCGTAAAATGACGTAAAGGAGAGTTTATTTGAAAATAAATAAATAAATTGTTAATTTCGCAATATTTCTGACTAGAATGTATTATTATTATTATTATTATTATTATTATTATTATTATTACTATTATTATTATTATTATTATTATTATTATTATTATTATTATTATTATTATTATTTATCTTGTGACCCCTGAGAGTTCAAATTGGAATTAATATAGAATGAATCAAATCTTATTTAATTTGATATGAGAAGTGGTGATTTGATTTTAACTTTTTGCCCCTGCAGTTCAGTGTTGATGTCTCGTCCACAGGGAGGCGCCACACTCCTCTGTCTGGCGGCTGCAGCGTGCGGTGGCAAACGGAGGCAACTTGGAAGAAGCACTTGGCTAAATCTCGGGCAAATCCCTTTAGCCACCGCGTCTTGATATGTTGTACAATGGCTTCTCCTTGACTGGTCTTTACTGCCGCCGCTGTTGCTGCCGCTTTCAGGAAATGCAACAGGTGGACGATCCGTGTGAATGAATCGTGGACTATGGTGAGTGCTTTCGGACATAAAAAACACTAAAACTACAATCAATACAACAACAACTGCGACGCTACTTGATATTTGAGTTTCTGAAGTGTTCGTGTTTTGCTTTTGTTTACAGCGCTAAGCTAGCTTCTGTGCAACAAAAGGACAAATAAAGTTTAGCGTTCACTTCCCCACACGGTTAGTTCACGACACTTTTATAACAAATCAATAGTTCTGCTTGAAGAAGTCTTTATTTACAACACGAGTGAGTGACTGTGCGTGCTTATTTATAGTCACATTGTCACGCACAAACGTCGTGGTGCTTTATAAAGACTGTGTAAACAAGTGTGATGTGGGTTTATGTGGCTTACTATTGTATTTTTTACAGATGACAGGTGTAAACATGGATGACAACAGCCTGAGTGACTCCAATGTGAAGGTGGCTGTCCGCGTGCGGCCCCATGAACAGGAGAGGTGAGTGTGACAACCACAGGACCAGGACAGGGGTATAGTCAATCATTACAATAAGGAATGTAGCCTACACCAGTGCTTTTCACATTAAGTACAACTAAAAGTCAGGTCTGTATCAGAACTATTACAAGTCTTAAACAGAACGACACCAATGTTAGTAATTCCATGTGAGATATACTAAACAATAAACAAGTGTAAATTAAAGTTGTAAAAAGTAGAATAAATTAGGTGTCTGCATTGGAGCTGTAGCCTATGTGTAATTTAGTCAATTAATCAATTGATAGTGTCTTGATCGAGTAAAATTGTATTAGTTGTCTAATTTAGGGTCGCAGTCGACCAAAGAAATTCTTAAGACATGTTCTATTGACCAGTAATCGACTAGAAAGGGGGCGTAGCAAAGGCTCTGAAGCTACAAAGTAGGATTGTCAAAAATACTGCAAATCAATGTTAAAACCTAGACACTCATTTGAACAAATCCTAAATATTTTAAGGGGTCAAAAATGTGAACAAAATTATATATATATACAATTATTATATTTTCTGTAAATAAAAACTTCACATTTTTGAAAGGGTTTAAAATAATCTTGAGTTTCATCAAAACTTGTTTGGAAATAAAATGTTTGATCGTAGACTGATATTTTGAGTTGAAAACGTCAGTCCATTGTTAAAAAAAATCTGACTTTAAAGAATCAAGTCTATTCCTTAGTATCAAAATCGAGTTTGAAGTTTTATATTGTAACAACTCTACAAGAAACTTTGCTCAAAAAGACTAATAATACTAGTCCATGCAAAAAATATAGTTTATAGTAAACAGTGTGTTAAAAAAATTCTCCTGCTGTTAATTACAATCCTTCTAATCTAAATAAAAGAATTAGTCGACTAATAAAAGTTTGGTTGACCGAAACTCCATCGACCGATTAATCGACTAAACGACTAAAGAACTACAGCCCTAGTCTAATTACTTTCTTTAGATCATTCAGTCTAAAACAGAAGTAGAAGTTGAAGTCTATTGAGTCTATTTACTAGTTTAATTTGACCTAGACTGTACTGTTTTCTAGTACATTTCTATACAAACAACTGTTTTTTTTTCACCCATGCAGTTGTTTTGCAAGCTTTTGTCACTTCCTTTTAGTCGACCAATTGACCAGTGAACGGGGCTTGTCTTTAGGGACCAAGAATATCTTTGGTCGACCACACTAGCCTGCATACTACCAGAAGGAAGTTTAAATATCAGATTTTGAAAACCACTGCTGGCCTATATTATGACTTTAAACAAGTAGATCATTTTCATCTATTTATGTGCAACATTATTTGGGGTGGGAAGTGACACAATCTTCACAAGAAAAGTCCTTGAACATACCTAGGTTTTAGGTCTGTGAGGATAGTTGTGGCTTATCAACACTGAAAATCTGTTTTTTTAGTCTTCTGACATGATGACAAAACATGATTATTTTACCTGTCTAAATAGAGTTCAGTAGATTACTTTTAGTAACTATTGCACAGTGTATCCCACAGGATCATATTAAGACTATGGTGGCACAAGCAATCCAAATACAGAATATTTTTGGGAGTCTAATGTAATTGATTGCCTATATATATGAAAATGCATTGATTACAAAATAAAAATGGTTACTTTTATATGCATATGATAATCCCAAAGCCACAAACAGTAATTTTAACTACCATAAATCTTATGTTCAGACTATGGGGGCAAAAATTAGACCATGGGGGGCCGCCATAGTCTCTTCTATTAATGGGAAACACTGATTGCAGCAACACATGTTTGTCAGGTCGATTCTGTTTTTATATTGATTAATTAGACAGACATAAAAGTTCCCAACATCCCATTTACAGGTTTTCTCTGTTAATTACCTGATTAAAATTAGGAAAACTGTCAGTAATGTAGTAAAGGTTTGTTTACTAGTTGTCATATTGAAACTTCAAGAATGTTGCCCAAATGTTAACGCTACTTGTCAGAGGAGTTGAATTTAATCAGCTAACTACAAGCTATGTGTGCACTACAGTTTGTTCTGTAATAAGACATGATAACAGCTGATCTTAGGCTTTTCGCTGACAATCTGACAACTTTATTGAGAAACCATGACTTTAGTAAGGAGGTCAGACTTTTCCTCCAGGAAGAGCAGGACAAAATGTATCTGCTTTGTAACAGTGTGAAGGATGTGATGTTTGGACAGGCTGCTGCTGCTGAATCATCAGTGATAACACACCTTCCTGACTCTACATGTCCAACTGTTTAGTGCTCTGCTCAGGCACATGGTTTATTTAGTGCTGTGATACAATGAGCACATGGAAAGTTATTGCGCCTGATGCTCTTTGCGCTTGCCAAAACAGACTGTGAAGTTGCACCGTGAAAGCTACGTCATTTTTATGATTTAATAATCGTGTTGTTTTTGGAAATGCTCATTCTTCATTCATAAAATTTATCTGCTTATCCTCTGCTAATACAAAGATTCTATTAGCTTTTGGACCAATTCAGATTAACTATTAATAATTTCATAAACTTGGAACCTGGTAATTTATAGACTGTGTAAGATCTTTGGTGAAGTGATACAATGTTTATCAGTATGGCTTTAAACGTTGATATTTCCATGGTGATATCAAAGCAAGTGACGTTCAATTCAATTCATTTCAATTCAAAGATTTATTGTCTTATACACAGAAAAAAAAAACCTATACTAGAGACACCTTAGACCATACTGTGCTGACTAATTACCAGACTAATTTAGGTGTCACACCTTTTCCCTGCAATAAAACATATCTTTCCGGTATTTTTGTGCAATGAAAATACCTTTAGTGAAATAAACTCTAGATTAATGTTGCTTGCTTCTTCTGGAAGTGCTTGGATACTTGATAAGTTTTAATGTTTAGTGGATAAATGTATATTTTATGTACAGCTTATTTATTAGTTAAAGCTATGGTCTCAGTGGCATATTTCTTCTCAAAAGATAGTTTTGCCCAAATTTACACCTGGAATAGCTCAGTTATAGGGTCAATTGCTAACTCTTTTGTTAGGTTCTTGATAAAGGCTTGAGAATCACTGCTCTAGATATTTGTTTAATGCTGTACTGAAAAACATTCAAGACAAAGCAAATGCAAATCACCATGGAGACAGGTAGAGGACAGACTCTCAACTAGAAAAGTTAGACTGCTGTGCCTTTAAGTGTATAGGTATACCTGTCTAATTATGTAATAAGAACAAGAGGAAAATCTTATCTTCTATTGACCCTATTTTGTCCCGCCTACTTTTCTAGGACATGCACTTCCTGTTTAGCTGCATTTAGCCTGTACATTTCAGTCGATGGGTTTATTTTAACTGTCATTATATTTAATTAAAATTGCCCCACAAGACAGACAAACAAACACGTTAGCTACCTTAACAGAGCTAAACAGGAAGTGCATTTCCAAGCCAAGTGGGCGGGACAAAATAGGGTCAATAGAGGTTATGCAGGTGACATCACAGCATTCTAAATGTTCATGCTGAGTGGCAAGGATGCATGAGAGTTAATGGAGAGAAAGGACATTTTCTCTTGTAAGAGTTGAATAAACAGCTAAAACAGGAAAAATAAACTACAGTTTGATAACAAATTCAACTCACAACAAGTCTACCGAGCATTGGGTTTGTAACTGACATGTAAAAAAAGAAAATCAAGTCAACAGTTGTAGCAAAGCAGATAAACTTTAGCTTCTCACATTTATCAGACATTGAAATCACACACAATTGAACTTATTACCTTTTTCTTCTTAAAAAAGATGTTTTTTGAGTCCGTTTGTAGTAATTAAAATGTCCTAAATCATCAACTGTTTTAGCAGACAAGTTTGTAGCAGTCAAGCCATTGCCACGACAACAAAGAAATACATTGAAGAAATGCCACTCATTCTAAATGTTGCTAAGCAAAATTATGTCAGTGCATAACCTGTATACTTGTATGTAGAGGTGTGCAATATATCAAATTTTAGATAACATTGTTGTTTTGAAGATATGCAAAAACTGAATATTGAGTATATAGTTTGTAGTAAAAAGGCAACAAAACAAATCAAGTTAGATGATGATATTTTAGTCAGTTGACCACTCATTGGTCTCTTAGGTTACCAAAATTTCTAATACTTAGACAACACATTGCAAACTTTTGAATTTTAGCATGAAAATCTTATTTAGCTATTTTTATTTATTTCTTTGTCCTGAGTGGTTAATTAGCATACAAATAATTGAACTTGTGGTCTTGTGAGAGCACCTTGGGTCAGATATTTGGTCAAACATTGAGACATTTGCTAATTTTGCTTGTAGTCGACAAATCGATTGATAGCACATGTCTTAAGTCGACCAAGAATGTCTATAGTCAACCTAGTCAATTTTTCTGATCATTAAGCTTCAAATAATATCAATATCATGATATATCAATCATGCTTGATGCTTGGTTTGAAATCATATCTGAATATTGTAGTCGAGATATGTAAAAAAATATCCAGATATTCATATTTCCCAGCTTTACTTGTGTTTTTTATTCTGACATATCTACTTTTTGGTGGAGCAACCAAGCTATGTACAATGCTCACTTATTCTTTCTTTTTGCGTAGAAAAAGACCTGAACACTAGATGTGTGGTGGAGATGGAAGGAAATCAGACTATTTTGCATCCAGCCATTACCAATGCAAGCAAAGGCGATCCCCGGTGAGTACAGTTTGACCCGGTTCATTTAAATCTAACAAGACAATAGCGGTAGTTTGTGTTGCTGCTGAACTGTTTTTGATAATGTCTAAGTTTGCAGTCCGTCTGTACTTCTGTGTGCTGTGTATGATGAGTTTCTTATGTAAACATGACCGAACATACACGTGTCATAAATATGGAGTTGTTCCCACACTTTGTTCTGCGTTTACCTGGAGGTTTTTGACCTTGTGCGTGAATTTGTAGGTCACCACGTCGATGACTCACGGTGTGTACACTTGCAGTTCAGGATAGTGTAAAGTAAACATAGCTCTGTGTGCCAAATGTGTGTCCGGTAATTATAACTTGTAAGCAATTTTACAAATATCTTATCTATTCATTGGCATCACAAAGTATAAACTTGAGTCTTTTGTAAATACAAAATACTAGTCAAGTTATATTCTGTTTAACATAGTAACCTTATATCATATAAAGATTGAAATATACCGTAATTTTGAGCGCATGATAAAGTACATTTACAGGTTGCACTCATAGTAAGTCTACGAGAATCTATAATTTTGCTGCATCGTTGTATAAGTCTCAGAGTTCAAAGCTTGTGCACAAAGTAACAGCTTATAGTCCAGAAATTACGGTAGTTTCTGAAAGTACTAATAATACATTCATGTTTTTGTCATGCTGAATTACAGTTTATTTACAATCGGTTCAACATTCATTGAAATATTAACATGTAAACATTCAAACCCATTTTTACTGTTTAAAGCAGAACTAAGAACTAACATTTTGACCTTGTTAACTTGTTAAATGTCTTTGTAAGTGTCTGTGATGATTGTTGCATATGTATTTTGGGACATTTGAAGCATTTGTCGGTTCTCTTCGCTGTTTAATACTCCAGCTCCCTCGCCTCCTTCGAACACATTCCCGACCCAAATTTCTGTCCTGAGAAAGTCTGGCTTTTTGATTTTTTTGTTTAGCAGTGCAAAATGTGTTTAGATGTGTTTTGCTGCCTTATTTCAATCTTAAAAGTTAGAAATTAGAAAATAGTTTAAATACACAAGAGAGCTGTAGGAAGAGCACTACCGTCGATTTTGCTTAGTTGTGCATTAAACACATTTTTTGAGTGAAAATCAATTGAACCAATCATATACGAACCAATTACTAATTCCTCAGTCTTTATTTTAAAAGTGTGTTTCATAGATTTCAAATTACTGTGGTTACTAACAATTATTTTTTTGTTTAGTCACTTGGGTTGATTAATCATTGCAGACCTCCTTTTTGTTGTTGTTTTCTTCCACTTGCCTTCATTTACCATTGATATTTTCATTTCCACCTCAACTAACTTCATGCATTTTCACTTCCGCTTGAACTTGAAAGACATGGTCAACATGTATAGTCGTAAATATTGGTGAAATTGCGTCATGTGCACATCCCCAGTGCTGAGCTCCTTAAGTCTGTGCAGAGTTTGCACAGAACCAGTCTGTCAGCAGCGGCCCCGCCCTTTCTCCTGCTCCTTTCCTCTCTTTACAAAGGGAGTGTCTGTTCCTCGTGAGACCTGCTCAGGTATTCAACCAAGGAAGGAATCTCTACTTTTCAGCCTGTTTACGGAGAGGGAAGTTTGAAGTTCTGCATAAGCACAAATGGCAACGGAAGAAATGACTTTAGCCTGCAAAATTATCACTCATAACTTTAAAGTGAGTCTTGACATCAGTAAACAATTTAGACTATTCAAGGTTTGCCCAAGGATACAGCAGCATTCAGGCCTGTCACAACAACAACGACTTATGATTCAGAAAAAAGAATACAGAATCATTTTGTGTTTTTATTTGGTTTATCAATATATTTTGTTAATTCATTTTGATTCATTTTGCAATTTTTTTTTTTGATTGAACAGTTAGTTGTTGTTCCACCAGAGGAAGTGTCTTTACCTGAGAGCATTTTGATATGAAATACAATTGTATTTTTATCACAAAACACACTTGTATATGTTCCTTTTGAAAGTTCATCTTGCTTTGTTCAAGTCCTAAAATCTATTCTGTCAGCTCACAGATTGTCTTGGAGTCTGTGTATTGTCCAGATAACAATTGTTTGATTACTAAGATAGTTGACTTTTATGTCTATAATGGATAAGTAGTGTACTGATCAACATTTGCTGTTGTGGGTTGAAGAATGAAACAAATCAACATATTATTTTGTAAACGTTTTTTTACATGCTTGGTACATGGTGTTTTAGATTAAAAATCATTCTTACAATCAAGATGAATTATACAAAATTGTCAAGGCCGTATGTGGAGAGTGTTGTAGTTGTCTTGTTGATTATTATTGGTCTTTATGTAGTCGTTGAATGCTTCCTATGGTGTTTCCTTCCTCTCATTCGCAGTATGAGTTAGTCTGTTCAACATACTTTCACAAGATGCAGTTCTAAATTTACACTGTTTACCTAGGTTTTTATGACTTTATTAGAATTTTTATGCAGTCAGGAAGTGTAAAAGCTTTGCTAGAGAACAAAATTCACAAAATAGGAACCTACTCAAGCAAGTAAGTAAGTAAGTAAAACTTTATTTATAGAGCACCTTTCACAAATAAAGATCACAAAGTGCTTTACAGAATGCAGAATACGTTGCACATAAAATCATAACACAATATACATATACACATATACATACACACCACAACAATTATTATCATCGTAGGTATGCATATATACACACACATACATGCATTCACATATACACATACATACAGTACTTACGTACTCATACTCATATAAAAAAACCCAATCAGCCAAAGGCTCGACTAAACAGAAGAGTCTTAAGCTGGGTTTTAAAAGAGTCAGCAGACTCTGCCCTACGTAGAGTTATAGGCAGAGCATTCCATAATTTGGGGGCTATAGCTTGAAAGGACAGATCACCTCGAGTTTTAGGGACCATTAAAAGGTCTTGACCAGAGGAGCGTAGGGCACGACCGGCAGTATAGGGGCGTAATAAGTCAGTAATATGAATCAACATACTGACTAGGGCTGTGCTTTTATCGTGACAAACTTGTTGGCAATACTGTAGGTGTTTGGATACAGGGAGGTGTATCGGGATACCTAAACTCATAATTAAATTTTACACCTGTGTAAGGCTAAAACTATTGAACTGAAAAACAACCTATTCAAAGTAAAGAGCAGTCTGAAAATACATTGCTTCTGCATTTTGGTTTTTTGCATATTCAAAGTTACATTGACTTAAGGAGAGCTGTACTCAAAGACATGTTGAAAAAAAAATGCAATTACATTACTTTTCTAAAGTTTTTTTTTTTTTTTTTTTACATTTTCTCATTTTAGTGAGTAAAAAATATCAAAAATATATCTTGATACGTATCATATAGAATAAATTGTGTTTAGAGATCGACCAATATGGGGTTTTTTTTTGGCCGATGCACATGCCGATATTTCAAACTTTTGTTAGGCGATGCCGATTTTCTAAATGATTCTTCACCCTGGTACATGTGCGTCTCTCAAAACTGCAGACTTAGTAATGAAGAGAGATAAAAGAAACGTTACAGTTTTTCTACAACCAACGAAGAGCTACGCTGATCACTGTTGGCTTTCTCACAGAGGAAAAAGCCCAAAAAATTGATCAGATATCGACCAAAATTGAGACCGATACATCGATACACACACACACACACAAAATCGGCCCCAAAATATAAATATATATTTATATAAAATATCTCTATTCTTTATACTTATCGTATCATGACCCTTGCATCAGGATAGGCATTGTATCGGAAGGCTCTTGGAAATACCCAGCCCTAATACTGACTATGTTATAATGATTTATAAAAATGTAAATGTAAATCTACTATTGAGGTCAGAGTTTTAGATTATTAAACTTCTTGCATAAATCTCTGTACTTCATTATTGTTAAAGTGTAGTCTTGTCCATGCACCAGGCTCTAAACAGGTAGAAAGATGTTGCCTGGAAGCGCTCTCCTCTTCTCGGGTTTCTGCTATAGATAAGTGCAGCCGTGGGCCAGCCCCTGTTTACCACAAGAACGAATGAAACGGCGTCTTTGTATGGCAGACTTTGATAGTTCTTTGTTTTCCTCTACACGACTCTGGTCCTTCTGCCTCGACACGCTTCACTGTGGTATGCTTCCCCTTGGGCCTCCATCTGAACAGGTTCAACTGGATCAATACGGCACGGCCTAGTTTGAGAAGTGAAGGAAGTTGGTTATTCTAATGAAACAGGTGGAGGAGGTTCTCAAGCTGTGGTGTAGGTACCATTAGTAGAAGAGGCGATAGAGGTTATGCAGCCCAGACTTTCTTATAATTGAAAAAAATGTACCTTATTCGATTAACATTCTGGCAAAAGTATGAGCAACATAAAAGGCTCTGTGCACGGAACATAAGTTGGCTTGTTTATATAAAAAATTGCTAACTTCTGTACTTATGAGCATTTCCTCCATGGGGTTTTCACTACAACATTTTCAAACGAATAAACACGCAGAGAAAGTTTATAAAGAGATATGTTTATGTCTCAATGCTGACTTTAACAGGAAATACTCATAGGCACAGAAGTTAGCCATTTTGAATATAAACAAGCCAACTAACTTTTCGTGCACAGAGCCAATACTGTCAGTAGTTTTGCTGTTGTCATGGCAACACTGCCAAGCTTCACTAAACTGCACATTTATGGGGTGTTTCCACTAGCTCTGTTAGTATCTACTCGGCTCTACTTGGCTCTGTTTCCACTTGACCTTTTTCTCCAGAACCAGGTACTTTTTTGGTACCTGCTTAGCCTTGGTTCTAACCAGGCCAAGCAGATACTAAACTGTTCTAACTGATTGGCCAAACTACCACGGTGTTTCTATGGATATTACTTTGTTGTGGGTAGTTACTCTGGAGCTAGTACCACATTCTAAAGAGTAAAGAGACGCAACCAAACCGAGTAGAGTAGGTACTAACAGGGCTAGTGGAAACACCCCATTAGCTTTTTTTACTTGTGAAAAATACTTGTTCGATCTTGTGAGCCTCGCTGTAAATTTTAAAATGCAATTATTGATTTAGGCAAATATTGGATATCGGTAATGGCTCAAAAAAATCTGTATCAACTCATCTCTAGTTCACAGTTAGTGTTTCTTTTGTTTTGTTTTTTTGCTTTTGTTAAATATTGTTCATGCATTCAGTGTTATTCAAGAGCCAAATATTTTGTGGTGGCACTGAAAAGTCCCGACATGATTCTTGTGTTATCAGATTAATAATTACTGAGAGAAGACGACCTTTATAAAATGAAATATCAATAACAGTTACATTGGATTTCTTGTTGTTTGCACATGTTTTTACCAGAAAAAAGGCGCTACAGCAGTTTTAATTGTCGCATTTCTTTTGTGCTTCATGTAAAAGCAAACCAAAATTAAATGTAAATATTGGTTTGTCTGTTTATCCTAGTTTTATGTTATTTTTTTTTTCCAGCCATGAAAAAATAATCACGGTACATACTGACCAGTAGTCAATAAATGTGTAAATATCACTCTACCTATAAGCCTTCTCTTGTGCTAATATTTAGCGCTGCTGGAAACTCTGTCAGTCTCTCCATGATTTCTTAAGTGAATAAGACTTTGTCATTAGCTTTCACAAGTTGGAACCACATTGTTCGCTAGATCTACTAAGGCAGGAGTCAGCAACCTTTAACAGCAAAAGAGCCCAATTTAAAAAAAATGTAAAGTCAGAAAGAGCTGCAGTTATAGTTAAATTAAAAATATACAAAACAAAAAGGTGAATTATACATGCGTTATACAAAGTAGGTTTCTCATGCTTGATCAAATAGTAATCTGTCACTTTCTGCTTTCTGATGCTAAATGCTATGCTGATGGGAAAAAAGTCAACAATCTCCAAAATAACTGTGAATATTCTTAAAAAGCTTGGACTGCCGAAATGAGATTTACTAAGGGATATTTATCATGTTTACATGTTGTTGTTAGAGGCACCACACTGTGAGTTTTACTCCCTGTCCCTGCTTTAGTGTCATATGTGACCTCACACAAGCCGTATACCAAATATGTGTGTTTTATCATGCAATTATCACAGGAGAGCACACTTTTAAGACGTGATGACCGTTTCAGAAGCAGTCCTCAGTGTGCAGACAAGTGTCACATTTACACATATTAATACCATATAATAGAATGTTCTTTCTTTTTCTTTAACAAACCCCACTGCTAGACTTTTCATTCTTTGTATTTTTTACCAGAAACAATAACTTGTGTAGCAGCTTGTCCTTTGATCTTTTTTTTTCATTGCCACAGTTTTGACTTTCTAAACTATTTTCTTCTCCAGATTTGATAAGATTGCCGGCCACCGTCTGTTCAAAGCTTGATAAATATTAGCTTTGGTGACTCCTCAGATCTGTCCAGTTATCTCAGGAATGTCCTCCGCTTCTCGAACAGGGCAGGAGTTAAAGTTGCTCTTTCAAGCCGGGCCAGCGCTCACACAGGGAGCCCTTGTTTTATTACAGCCCCCGTTTGCGGCTAAATTTACCCCTCTTTTTTTTTTTTCTAATTACTATTTCTGCTGGAGCGGAGGCTGTGTGTTTTCTCATGCTGTGGAGCTGCAGTGTGAAAGGGCCTCCCAAAAGTGTAATTAAAAAGCCTGGGAGTGCAAACAGTTTTGGCAAAGGCAGGAGTTATTTCTATTTCCATATGAATAATGAACCTATAGTTGGCTTGAGTGAGAAGAGAAAGTATTTAAATTGTGGCTTATTGCACTCATTGCCATTGTTATACTTTTATTACAGCGTGTTGGCAGAATACATTAACTTCTATAGGACAGGCAGCTAAGTTTAATGCTCTAGGCTTTTTTTTCTGGCTCTTCAGCTTTTTGGCGCAGAAACAAATGAGCAGAAGTTTACAATTCATGTACATTAGACTGAGCAGTAAATGAGGCTGTATAGATGTATAGAATTTTGATGTTTCCCACAGATTTAACAGCATATGCCTGAGCAGAACTGCACACACATAGCTCACAGTATTGCAAAACAAATGCAAACTTTTATTGAAATGATTCTCCATGTTTAGTCCTGACTCTGTGGCCGGTCCCTGATAACAACTATAAACAGTCACAATTATGCTGAATATTAAGTTTGTATCTGACCTATAAGAACAGAAATCCAGCAAACAATAAAAGAAAACAGATAAACAACAGAAACACAGATCACACACAGTTGGATCTCCCCAAAGTACCTTTCTCTACATAAATAAAATATATTTTGTTTTTGAAAATTATTTGTTGAATGGTTGTGTGAAAAAGTCCTAAATTTCCAACATTTGTCAAAAAGCTAGCTAAGCTCTGCAGAGTCAAGCAACAACTCAGGAACTACTTTCAGTTTTCCTTTTTCCAACATAAAGTCAATGGGCTGGTTGCACGGAATTTCAGTTGGCTTGTGATTGTTCAAAAATGCTAACTTATGCACATACGACCACTTCCTGTTAGCGTTAGCATATAGACACAATTATGTCTCTTTTTAAACCCACAAGTGTCTCTGGTGAAATATTCCTCTGATATGTAGTCTTTGACATGTTTTCTGTAACATGCACCACAACTGTCTGATCTAAAGAGTATTTATTTGTTTTAAACTGATGTAATGAAAACGTAATTGAAAAGCATTGCACAGGAAGTGGTTGTGTGTACAGGATGTAGCTATTTTGAACGTACGCAAGACAACTGCACTGAGCCAATTTGAGCCAAGCAACTTGGTCAGACAAAAAAAACATTTTGTTAGTTGTTGTGCCTGTAGTTTTGCCGCCCAGGCCGAATGTTGAGAGACATTTTTCAAGTATGAGGTTGTCAGCGCATAACCTGCTATTTCCATGGAGATGCGCCATTTTTGCAGCTGGTGGGCAATGCATAAGGAAGTAATAGCCAAAACAATGTAAACAAAAAACAAACAAAAAAACATGGTGCCTCCTAATAAAGTCGCTGCTACTGTATATTTGTCACTCTCTATTGTCTGAAAGAATATCTTTTAATTAGGGCTATACTCAATGTATGTATTGTGACAAACTCTTTGGTAATACGTGCATCGTTACAGGGAGGAGTATCAAGATACGTATTGGAATATTTAAACTCATAAGATTTACACATATGAACCTGGACTGCTGCTTTAAAAGGAACCCCGAATATTTACATAAATAGATCCAAAATACGTCGCGTAGGTATACTTACTAAAAAGTAGAACTTAAAGTAAACAAATATTCGCCGTTTGACGTAAAATTGTTATGTTTACAACAACTTCCTGATATTACGGGCGCCGCCATCTTGAGGTGATGACGCAGAATCGTGTGGCGCACTGGCGCAGTGAGCGTCAGTCGTGAGACGCACACAACAGCTGCAACAGTTGCCGTTGATCTGGTTAACAGGAGCGTCAGTAGTTTGTTGTAAAATGGTACATTGTGTGGCTTTTGGTTGTGATTTCGTCTCAGGAGGAAACAAGGAGAATGTGGTAAGCTTTCATAACTTTCCTCGTAGTTACACGATTCGACGTCATACTACCCATAATGCACTGCGTTGTAAACAATGATGGCGTCTTCCGTGAAAATATATTTCTTAAAAGTTTAATAAAACGGTAGATTTTTCAGATTATTTTTGTGTGTATTTATATCTTTGATGATATAAGGAAAACTCGAAAACAAACATTAAAAAATTCTCGGGGTTCCTTTTAAGGCTGAATCTATTGAGCTGAATAAAATACTTGTTTGTAGGACCATTTATCTAACATAAAATCTTCTGCATTTTATTATTCTACATAATTAAAATTACATTATTAACACTTATTTTAGATAGGGTTATACTCAAAAACATATTGAAAACATTTTTTGAGCTAAGATGCAATTTTTTAATTACTTTTTCTACATTGTGGATAAAAAATAAATATCAAGGCACAGTATTTTTCTGCATGGTTAAAAATACCAATTTGGGAATTTTTTACAATATTTTTTTTTTAAATATATTGTGATACGTGAAGTATAGAAGAAAATGTAGTGGGATAAACTTGTATTGGGATGCGAATTCTATCGTGACCTCTGTATCGGGATACGTATCGTATCGGAAGGCTCTTGGCTATACCCCGCCCTAGTTTTAATGAACACTAATTTTTGTATTGATTTAGCATTTTCAAATCCTCATTGGTTCAAAGTTAGGTCAGCTGAAATTTCTGCCGATGCTTGATGTTACAATTCTAAGCTCTAAACTTCTTTAATGACAATACCTAACAAGTCTAGACCTACATTTAAGAGAGATATACTATCACTATAAGTTATATTTACGTAAACTTAGTCTTTGGATCTAAATGTTTCAAATACTAATTCTACAGCATTTCACTGAGCGATGTGTTCTGTCCTTGTTGTTGCCGGGAGGCTGGTGCAACAACTGAAGGTCAAATTCTCTCAGTTCAGCTCGAGCCAGAGAAAAAAAGGATTAAGAACCTCCTGATTTTGTGAGCGCTGCTGCCATTAAAAAGCCATGTGTCTCACTGGCTGTCACTGCGGCCCAAAATAACCTCTCCTCCGCATCTCACTGTAGCATGGGATTGTTCGTATTTGTGACGGGTCAAAACATAAGAAGGAGTCTTGACACAATTTTTTAAGTCATTTATGTAAGAATGAGTTGCCTCTTTATCAAAAACACTGAAGTTCTATTTGTGAGATTCTATTCTTTCCTAGCCTCAGAAAATGCTCCTCTGAATTTTTATGTTTTAATTAGAGTAGATCTTTTAAGTCCTTAAAGGGAACCATGGTTATGATGACAAATATGGCTAAAACACTAGTACTGGTCATGCCTATTAAAATAAATTACAAACAAATATATAACCGCTTACTGTTTTTTATAAAATTGTCATTGTTTATGTTGTTTTCAAGCCACTGGGAGTCGCCATTTTGGTTGATGACATAAAATAGTGTTGCCATGGTTACTCCCACAATTTCATCCTAGAACAGTTGCTACAAAAACACCACTGACAGTGTCCAGTTCTTGCCTATTCCTCTTGATTATCTTCAGTTTTACTAGATTCTACATAATCGTTCTGTATTTGGCTTTTCTCCGGCTCAAACTGACAAGGTTTAACCCAGGAATTCATGTTGCTTAGTTACCTGCTACTGCCTGTTACCTTGACAACACTATTTTATGTCATAACCGCAGCAAAATGGCAGCCTCCATGTCATTTCTTTAAAACACTATTTAAATAAAACTACAAATACTTCCAAGGTATTTGTCCTGTATTTATATAAGTGATGATATTATAAGAGTTTTAGGATAAACATGTGATTATATCCAGGGTTCGCTTTCAAATATTCAAACTTGTTTTGAGCAGCATCAGTTTGATTATTTCCTTGGGCAGGGCAATATCGTGATAAAAATCGAATCGCGAGCTCACTGTTGTGACAATCTGATTTTTTGTTGAAATCGTCAAACCGTGATTTCCCATTTCTCTATTTAATGCATCTGTTTGTTAAAATACAGACAATTTTTTCCACCCTACTTCGCTTAGCCTCAGAGTTGCCAAGTTTGTTTCTTTAGTATGAATTTGGGCGTCTGTTTTTAACAGTATTATTAGCTTTGAAGGTAATGTGTTGAGATTTTTTGTGTTGCAGATTCAAGTCAAGTTCCAGGTGAATTTTAGCAAATTTTCAGGTTTGATTTACAAAAAAATATATCTATTTTTGAAAGAAACATGGATTTTAGCATATTTTCAAAAACTGTGTGTGTTTAGTGTTAGAAATGCCAAAATTGTATTATCACACAATGTTCTAATTAATCGATTATTTGAATAACTTTATTTATGGGCTGAGATTGCTTGTCTTTTTGGATTTTTTTTCAAAGACTGCGTTGCGTTTTTTCTGAAAATCTGGCAACACTAGTCAGTCTTTTTTGTTCTGCTCTGAGTGAGTGACAGCTAGCTTTACCCAATCACAGTAAAGTAGGAACTTTCAGAAAAAAGCAGATGGTTGTATTTACCTGAAAACCTTTAAACTGAATGTTTGCAGTTTTTAAAAAATATTGGAAAATTGTAATAGCGAGAGAGGTTAAGCTGCTGCTCTCACCCCTCTCACTCCCTTTCTGATTAAAAACAGAGCACAAGGATACGCCTTTCTAAAAAAATTGCACTCTGATTTGTCAAAGTTTGATCCTTCTAGATTTTAAGTGACTGTTACTACCAGCAAAAGGAAGGACTGTATAAAAAATGCAGTATTTTGTTGAAAATGACTTACTTTGTGTTCAAAACACATTTTAAATAAATCAGATGTTAATTATATATCTTTTTCTCCTTTTTTCAGCAACCAGCCAAAAGTAAGTATTGTTCTTACATATTCCAAATGTGTTTTTTTTTTCTAAGAAGCGATAAAAACATGACTAAATGATTGTTTTGTTGTCAGGTTTTTGCCTATGACCACTGCTTCTGGTCCATGGACGAGACGCAGAAGGACAAGTTTGCAGGTGGTTATCTAGAAGTGCTTTGTTTTCTTTCTATTTCGGTTGGTTCCCTCAGAGCTTTCTCAGACTTATCTTCTCTCGCTGGGCATTTCCTGATAATAAGACCTATTTGTGGAGCTTAAGGATAAACTGACTGAAATAGAGACTTCAAATATGAAAGTTATAGCTTTTTGGGTAATTTTGGGTAATTTTTTCAAATCAGTCACTGTAGATACCACTTCTTTTGATACATTTATTGGAATTTGCACTTGAAGTGCAAATTCCAAAGTGTGTGACTAAGTGTCACACACACCTCTCTGCTCTTCTTTCAAAAAGAAAATACTCCATTCTATTTCTGCTAAACGCAGAAGAAACACGTACATTCAGAGGAGCTGCCTTCTTTGTTTACCGATAGTTTGAATCAAGCGATACTTCCTGTCGTCGCTACAATCAATCCCCCTCAACCCACACTGCTGCGATGTGATTGGGTCGTCAGTCCGCTGTGTCGGACTCTAGTGAATGTCGGACTCGAGTGAATCACAAATACAGCGAGACAATCCATCTGGCTGGCCAGGTTAATTAAGTTTGGTTTATAAAGAAATATTGTTGTTAGAATGTATTTGATTTTTAAATAGCTACTGCGCAAGTATTTGTTGAACTAACAAAAAAGGGCTTGCGTGGTCATAAAACTGACTCGTAAAAGCTGACCTTGACCTTGAGTAAGATTTTTTTCCACATTAAGACATACAACTTATCTGGCTCCATAAATAATGTTTCAGATTGTGGCTTTAATTTTCTGTTACAATGGAATTGTTCATGTGACTTTCCAACTCTAGAAAATTACACGGTGTCACTTAAAAGACAGTGATGCATCATGTGATTATGTTATAATCAAATATTGTGTGCCAAAATAAAATATTGCTAAATAAAGATGATTATCAGCAAAAGGTTTTATTAACATTAGATTCGTGGATAGAATTAATTTATCAGTGAGTTTACAGAAATGATTAAAACCCAAGGTACTGTTTTTTTTCTCTCAAAGTTACCTAAATGAGTCATTACAGATTAAATACCTGAACATTTTAGTGTTTCTTTTTATGGAGATCCATTAAACCTTCTGTTTTGATGCAGGTCAGGACGTGGTGTTCGAGTGCCTTGGAGAGAGCCTGCTCAACAATGCTTTCATGGGATATAACGCATGCATCTTCGCTTATGGACAAACAGGTACGTCAGTAAAGTCCTGGTGAATCAGCTGTGAAGATGCATTTAGCCCAAATACACTTTGTTCACACAGCGTTCCTTTTCTCAGTGATGTTCTGTAGAGAGCTTTTAGATGAGAGGAGGATGTGTGGGGACGTAACAGGACCACATGTGTCACTTCTGACTAAACTTGTTAAAAATACATGTTGCTTTTCTCTTTCGATAACAATGAAGTATTATGAACAGAAAGTTTGTTCAAAAAGTTTAAAGTTAAAGCATAAAGATGAATTGAAGCTAGCAAATTTCAGTCTTATTACTGGTCTAATTGATTACAGAAACTCTGTAGTCGAGTGATGAAGGTTATTAACATTAGGTTTTGAGTGCGTTTACTGTTTGTACTTGTGTTTTCTTCAGTGTATTTGTTGCTCACAGACCGTGGTTTTACATTTGTCAAGTTTGTTTTCAACTGCCAGTTCTCTAGGATTGCTTCATACATTCATTTTTATCTGTTCATTCACTTTTATCTAAACTGCTGATTGTCAGACTTCTCTCTCAGCAAATACTTTGAATAAACATGTTTTCTATAATGAATGCATGATACTGAGGCTTGTGGGTGTGATCCCTCATTGGTCCAGAAGTGATCTATAGTAGAAAGGCTAAATCAGATTGAAAATTATTTTGCGAATCTCGATCTTCGAATTAGGGATGGGACGATTCACTTAAGTCACGATTCGATTCAGGTTTCGATTTTGCAGCCACAATTTTAAATTTTGTTAGTTTACCTATATTAACTTTTTTTTTTACCTTAAAGACACAAAATAAACCATACTAAATTATGTTTAAAACATAGCCACTGTTTGTGAGTCAGAACTTGTATTTTTATCAACATTTGAACAGTCATATTTAGTGTCCATATTTAGAGTCGTTAACCCATCAGTTGTTAACGCAACATAATAAAGTACATTCAGTCAGGTCTCAGTTCACACTTTGTTTCTTTAAACATTGTGGCTTTATTGTACTATTGTGTGTATTATACAAATACAGACAGAGTTTGTGTATAAGTTAGTGGCTGCATGAGCAAAACTGATCGATTCTGGCCTTTTGATTCGATCGGTGCAAACTTTGATTGATTTTCAATATTTTCGATCTATTTTCCATCCCTACTTCGAATACATTGTCTAGTTGACAACTTTGAAGCCTTTTTTTCTACAATAGTGGCTATTATTTTTACATTGTGAAGCTGCCACATTTGAAACTGAGCTAAATGAGGGCTAAACTACAGTATTACAGTAAACTAGATCTGAATAAGAACTTGTCTTGGACTCAGACAAAGTCGGTGCTAAAGAAGTGCTTTAGGTCTGAGTAGATTCTTAAAAATGTGATTAAACCTTTTCAATAGAGGGATTATCAGTCAACGTCACTTTCCGCTCTCCTGCACTTGCCCCTTGCAGAAAGAGACGCTTTTGTTTATGTAGTCTGCTGGGGAAACTTCTTTGATTAAAACAACAAAATGGGGCGAGAGCAGCTGTTTTGCATGAACCGGTATGACGGACGTCTGGCTCCTGAAGCTTGAGACAGCGTTTATATCGCTGTTTTTTCACTCACCTGAATAATGTTTAAGGGTTGTCGAGTCAAATGTCATTCACAAATGTTAAATTAGCATACTTTTTGTTTTTTTGCACAGTGATAAACTTTTGTAGTTAGCTGACAATAGCACTGGCTCGACTTGTTGCTACTGCTTGGTCAATCAGCGGCGGCTCTTTCAGCATACAGGGTGTGGGGGCATCTTTGTGTTAATAAACAAATAATCCTTCTATACACACTTAAACGGTGTTCCTACCTTTTGTGCAGACTATTAAGGGTGGGACAAGATGCGTTTTTGACATAAAATGTGCAAAGTA
The DNA here is from genome assembly GCA_038363315.1 of Mugilogobius chulae. Classification (NCBI taxonomy): domain Eukaryota; kingdom Metazoa; phylum Chordata; class Actinopteri; order Gobiiformes; family Gobiidae; genus Mugilogobius; species Mugilogobius chulae. The sequence continues at coordinate 26,488,340 of CM076405.1, read as the reverse complement.
AAATTTTGATCTCACAATCTTATATTTTCTTTTTTTACTGTCGTTGGAGCACTGCTTTTTCGAACTACAACTTTGCAAGAGGGGTACTTAAATGGTGCTGACCCATGTTTAGCTCAAGCCAAATGTTCAATTTTAACATGTATGCACAGTGTTGTAGCAATTTTGTTTCACGAGATCTTGTCACATTCCTACAAACTATTAAATCAGATTGTTTTGTTTTCAATAGATAATTTTATTGTATTTAAATCCCATAATTCAGTAGTTTTAATCTGCAGTCTTTGTGTTGGTCTTTTCACTCGTATCTTCACAGTGCCAGTGTAATTTAGTGAATGAGAAAGCTCACCTTTGTTAATTAGACTGGTGTGATGAAGTGGTGTGTTCCTCGGCAGGGTGCACTGACCTTTACTGTGGCATTTTCACTAAAGCTCTGTCAAAACAACATAAAACACTCCAGGAACAGTAGGAACAAGTCAAGTTACAAGACTGTATTTTGGTAAATCAAAATACCTTTATGGATATTGCTTTTTAAAATGTAATTTTTAGGTTTTATTGAATAGAAAAAGCTTTCTTTGTGGTTGAAACTTAAACAACAGAATGACCAGTGTGTTTGTTAATGTACATTTAAAAGCAAACACTAAACATAAATTTAGAATATAAACCTTATTCTGGCCTGCCCACTTTTCTTGTCAGCAGACTTCTGGTTTAGCTGCAGTTAGCCTACATTATTTATTTGGGCTAACTGCATTTATTTTATTTTGTAGTTATATCTATTTGAGATTGTTAACAGACAGGTTAATGTGTTAGTTATGGAGCTAAACAGGAAGGTCGTTGCCAAGAAAAATGTGGGCAGAGCAGAATAAGGTAAATAAACTAGAGTACTTGGCATACTGATGATGTGTCACAGGTAAACGGAGAGTATAGGTCCCTAACTTAACAGATATGTGTTATTGGAAAAACAGCTGATGCTTGAAATGTTTTGACTAAATGACAAATTTTAGCTGAACGCTGTAACCTGTAACCCTCATTAGCGTGAATCATAACTTAGTCACCAACCATCTTGTGGCCAAATATAAACTAAAGCGATGTTTCCCAACCGTAATGGCACATTTTTTGTAGCGCACCTACTCAAATATGGACAAATCAAACTACTTTGGAAATATTTTTTTTATATTGTGGATTAAACTTTAATTATTAAAAGAGCGCTATCAAACTTTTCGTACAGGTCAGGGGTCTCATTTATAAAACTTTGTATGGAATTCTTACTAAAAGTGTACGTACGAACAAAACACAAACTTCTACAAACTACAGAATTAAAACATTTTTGGATTGGGTTGCTCTTTGTTCTGACTTAAAAAAGACAACTATTTCAAGTTGTCTTTTTAAAAATTACAAACTGAAGATTGAAAGTGACATTATCAGCCCGATCTTGCCCTTTTGTCTTAGCCGGTCTTAGCCTTGGTCTTAAGTATTCCTTTGTTGGCCACTAGTGGCTCTCTCCAAGCTCTATGCACTGTCAGTATAGAAGGTGTGGCTCCAGCCAGATGTGAGGGGGTGCAGTTTTTTCATTGAACCTGACACATGCTCACGCCTGTGACAAGTGAGCAGCTGCTTTAGGATCACAGGCAAAAGAGAACTGTAGCAGCAGCTTCAGTTTGAAAAAAAAAAAACTGCAGTAATAGAAATCTATTTGGTGAAAGTCTATTTACTTGACAGACTTTAACAACTTTGTCTATATGTATTTTTGTATGTTTGCATGCGTAATAAACAAGACCCAAGTCTGGAGAACAATTTTTTTAAAGCTTTTCTGAGAAATTATCTATAATTGGAATTTACTAAATATGTTTTATTATATCCCCGCGACCCCTAACGGGATTAAGCGGTAGAAAATGAATGAATGAATGAATGAATGAATGTTTTATTATTTTACTTTACAACATTGTCAAAGTTGTGTCAGAATTTTTGGGGGGGAAAAGTTACACAGTGCATCGTTAAATTATTCATTAAATTAGGAAAGGGTGATTGTTTTCCTTTCATTCTTGTTTGAAAATGTTTTTTTTTTTTTACAACCTTCAATATTTATAAGAGAAAAAAGATTGTGGGAATCACAGTATGACGATTTCATGAAAAAAGCAGATTGTCACGGTTTTATCGCGATATTTCCCAGCCATAATGGGGATTCTTTAAACTGATCTTGATTTGTTCTGACTCAAAGTAGCTAAAAACACAACCAAAAATCAAATACATAACCTATTCATTGCCGTGTGTCCAGGTTCGGGGAAGTCGTTCACCATGATGGGCTCAGCGGAGCAGCCCGGCCTGATCCCACGTCTCTGCAGCGCTCTCTTCAGCCGAATCGACCAGGAGCTGAGGGAGGGAGAGAGCTTCACTGTGGAGGTGTCCTACATGGAGATCTACAACGAGAAAGTCCGGGACCTACTCGACCCCAAAGGGTACTGACCAAACTCTTTACAAAACTGTGGCAGAAATGGTGTTTATTCAGTTTTCAAACAGACAAGCGACAACATGTAGATCTGTCATAGTTATTGCACTGGGATAAAGTTTGTTGTTCAGTAAGATTTCAGTTTCAGAAGGTTCAATATACAAGTGATGATGATATTTTCTGAATCAGACAGTTAATGATGTAATTACCTTAAAGCAGCCATGTTTGTAACCATATTATATCAGTGTTTTTCATCAGTAGTTTACTCAAAGTTGTATTTGTATTGATTCCTGCATGTTTGTCAGACGCTTGAGTGCGTAGAAAATCCCTGTTTTCACCTACCACCTATCCCCGCCTACTTGTTTGCTTCTACTGTTCAGATGTAAAGTGTCAAGTAGTTCAAACAATAAAATCAAGTAATTTTATATCTGGTGCTTGTTACACTTCAAAATTGTAATAAGGAGGCGGGGCTTATCAGTTCTGCAGTTTTGTACTGGTAGTCAAGGGACCTGTTTCTATTTAAGCCATTTTAGATCAATTTTGTGTTTTACAATGAGCAAATTTGTAAATTACTAATCTACTTAAAATCTGACTTCACAATTCAAAGGAAAAATATAATTTTAACCATACTTTGGAACAATCTTTATGGGGATTAATGCATTTTACGTCATAATGGGAAGAAATATAACTAGATGCAGCTTTTCTGTAGAATTGTACATGAAGAGTCTCTACATCAGGAAAATAATGGTCAATTTTGTAGCTACACAAGCTTTCGCAAAGTAAAAACAAAGATTTGTATTCTTTATTTTGTGTAACAAAAGGCATTTAAATTACAAAAACATGTTTTTATGTACAGAGGTTTTTGGTCAAAAGTTACAGGGTGTACCTTTAAGTAAATATATGGAAAAAAACACATTAGGTCTGCTTAAACATGTTTTAATGTCAACTTCTGTTTTCCTTTGAAGAGTTCTTGTTTAAAACCAAAGTTTGCCTCTAGATTGCCATTACAACATCTCTTAATTGTCTAATATTGAAGAATCAATCAAACTAATTTACAAGATGACTATTCTTGATATAAAAAATGTTGTTAATATCTTGTGAAACTCATGTCTTTGTGTTTTATGAGCTTCAGTTACAGACAGTGTTATATTTCTCTTTTAGAAGTCGTCAGACTCTGAGAGTAAGAGAACACAAGGTGCTTGGGCCTTATGTGGATGGACTGTCACGACTGGCTGTGTCCTGCTATAAGGTACTGTTTACTTCAATATAACACTTGTTATTGTGGAGCATTGCCCTGGGATCCATATTATTACACTCTTAGTGTTTGATACCATTTTTTTCCCAGGATATCGAGTCTCTGATGTCGGAGGGGAATAAATCTCGAACTGTGGCTGCGACAAATATGAACGAAGAGAGCAGTCGATCCCACGCAGTCTTCAACATCATCCTCACGCACACGCTACGGGACCTAAAGTCTGGGGTACCACACATCAGTTAAAGTTTATTAATTCATTTAATTGTTTGGCAGGAACATTGCAGTCAGACTTCGTCACAAAACAAAGCAGTTGATACGATCCATATTGGGTTTAGCAAAGGTTCATAAAGGGGCTATATATATTTAAAATGAATTGTAATAGTAAATATTGCTTCATTTACAAATAAGGTGAATCCGAAAAAACATTGATAAAACATGGCCTCACAAATTCTGCTCCTACAAGGAAGTATAAAAGTGCACTGTGTAGCTTTTTGATTAAAAATAAACTTCAATAAAAGCATGTTTTTGTAATTTTTATTTCTTTATTGCGATAAAGCAATAATAAAAATCGTTTGTTACTTTGAGCGAGCTTGTTTGACTATAAAATAGACTATTGTTTTTGTCCTAGAAGAGGGTCTTCTTTTGCATGTTTTCATGGAAAAGCTGTTCCTTTAGCTGTATTTTTTTACGTTACATAAAAAGTATTTATCCATTCCTCGGCCAGAATGTCCCAAAAGTATGGCTTTAACTTACTATTTTTACAGAATTGTGTAGATGACTTTTCACCTCCAGAAAGTTACACTGTGCACCTTTAAATCACCCAACAAAATCACAAATAATATGATTATGATAACAAGTATAACACTCTACAATCTACACCATACTCAGAATATGAAGAAAAAGAACATGAAGAAAAACAAAATAATAAAAGCTAATAATATACAGTATATATATATTTTTTAAGTTTAGTTTTATGATTATTTTTATGAGCTTTTTACTTTTTTTGGGATGGAAAATCATATGTATTTAGTCTTCAGTTTGAGTTTGTGGCAATTTTCTTTGATAGACATCAGTTTAAGCCACACTTTGTAGCTAAAGTAATAAGATTTCTATGGAAACAAACAAGAGGGGGGCCTCCTCTAGAACACAAAAGAGTCGATTTTAGTGAGACGCAAACCCACTAAGAATAGAGGAGACAGTTTAAAATGGTTTAGTCAAACAAAACCATTCCGGTAAAAAAGAAAAAGAGATTTTGTTCAAGTTTGCTGATGTCATTAATATTTTTATTTTGCTTGGTTTGATTGGTGCAGACGAGCGGAGAAAAGGTGAGCAAGTTGAGCTTGGTGGATCTGGCCGGGAGTGAGCGAGCTGCCAAAACCGGAGCGGCCGGAGAGAGGCTGAAAGAAGGAAGCAACATTAACAAGTAAGTGAACCAATACAGTTTGAAACCCTTTTACAAACTCTAGTGTAAAAGGACAAACTAGATTTAACTAAGCAAATACTTCTGCAGATGATACAGTTTATCAGGTCAGCAACATTATCTGCCCATCGCTGGATTTCTTATTCCCTGATGCTACAAGAATATTCCGCCAGGATCGTATTGGGAAAGATTGATTCAGAAGCTTGAGTCATCATTTTCACACATGGATTAGCCCTCACATCTTTATCCTAAATTTCCCTAGAGAGTGATCAGTATCCAACCAACCATCCATCTATATAAACTTGTGATGGTGTTCTGGATAACCGCACTCTCCCATCATTTTTGCAATATCTCTGTGAAACCAAAATGCAACACTAGGCGAAAAAATGACTTGACATTTCAGAAAACTATTTAAAATGCTACAACTGATTTACCCTAAAGCTAAAGGCAGTTCAGTGTTTTTGTTGTGACTTTTTGGGTCAAGCATTGTATCATTGTGTGTTTAATTATAAGCAGACACTGGGCCATGGATGAAAATAATCTGTTAAGTTAATTTGTGGCGGTTCAATTCTCAGTTTTTGTCTCATGATGTGATTCCCGGATATTCCCAATCTCAAAGAAGCAAACTAACTGTACCAAGAACAAAATGACTCATTGTTTTATCTAATAACATTATGTCCTTCTTCTCTCTTTGCTTTGATGATAACCTTGACCGACTGTAGATCCCTCAGCACTCTGGGTTTGGTGATCTCGGCCTTGGCTGATCAGGGAGCTGGAAAAAGCAAGTTTGTTCCGTACAGAGACTCTGTGCTCACCTGGCTGCTCAAGGTACACTTCAAAACTTTGATAATGTGTTATTTATGAGGACACATTTAACAAAAATTACACTACACTTTAGTTATACAATGTCTCTACTCACTGTGACAATCCAGACAGCTCTTGACTACATAGTTTACAGAAACATAAATGCCCCTGTCTTGTCAAGTGACGCAGCACCGCCCGCGCCATGTGCTGCGTCACTTGACAAGTCTAATTAAGGACAGGTCTGTAATATTTGAATTCTATCTGTAATCATAACAATTGTTTGGGCTTGATGAATCAGCTTAATATAACAAAAATAATATTAGAAAAGAAGGACAAAAAATTACACATTTTGATATATTTGTGTGCCCCCTCCAGGACAGTCTGGGAGGGAACAGCCGCACAGCGATGGTGGCCACGGTGAGCCCAGCGGCCGATAACTACGACGAGACTCTGTCCACGCTGAGATACGCAGACAGAGCTAAAAGCATCGTGAACCACGCCGTCGTGAACGAGGATCCCAACGCCAGGATCATCCGAGAGCTCAGGGAAGAAGTGGAGAAGCTCAGGGAACAGCTCACAGAGGCCGAGGTACAGAACATTAAATATCACCTAAATATCACATGACTTACATCACTATTAATGAGAGATACTGTACATCGAGAAGGGGTGAGATGATGTCTAAATGTTTGATATCGTGCCCACATGTAAAGAACAATCTTGTGGTGTTTGTCTTCTCTTTATGTACGATATATTGAGAGTTGCTGTATTGAAAAGTCTCCTCCACATAAAGACTTGTAGCGAACATAATCTGACAAAACGGTCTAAACTCTGTCCCAGTTTTTATTTCATAGTGAAGTTCTATACATTATTAAAATTAAAGCCAATAAATATAGTCAATTATACGCACATCTAACACACCTGCAAGAACAGAACGTTGTTTTTTTTTACACTGAAACATGGTTTAAAGTTGTTCTACAAAACAAAACTGCCCGGGGGGCCTCGACCTGTTTTAATTAGGCCCCCAGCACGTTTTTGAGAAACACAAATATATGATGAACTATAAGAGACAAGTGAAAACAAGGTAAAACTTGTTAAATTTTGCAATTAAGCTCACTATGTTATGAGAATAAAGATGAGGCTTTAAATCTTTGTAATGGTATGAGAAAAAGGTAATAATTTAACCAGAATAAACTCATAAGAGAGTGCAAATAAAAAGTATTTTTTTTCTGAGATTAAAGTTGAAGCCATAAAGTGAAGCACATTTTATGTCGTTTTATATCGGACATCGTTTGTCTCCAAGTCCATTCTTCTACATTCTGACCCAAAGTGAAGTATTGTTCTGCATCAGACACTGAAGACATTTCCTAAAGCTCTGGTGCTTGGACTTTTTCTCATAAAATTACAATTTCATTCTCTTAAAATTTGAAGTTTAGTCAAATCTATTTTTTTTTCTATTTTTTATGATTTTTTTTGTATTGATATTTATTATTGACCAAAAAAAAGGAATAGGCATAGCTTATAATTTGCCTATCCTACTACCTCCATACCAGTATGCTGAAACCGCTACAGTTACATACATTTTGACTAAAGATTTTTTTTTTTTTACATAAGTTTGTAGTCCTCAATACATTTATATTTAAGAAGACCTTTTTTAAATTTTAACAAAGATTAATTTCAACTTATCACTTAGTTCGTTCCATAATTTTACACCAAAAACTGAAATACATCTTGCTTTAACATTTGTTCTCATTTTAACATGTTCAAAACTAAACAACCCGTGTAAATTGTATTGACCAACTCTTAATTTAAAGAAATCTTGTATACTTTTTCGAAAGATTATGATATTTTTTTTGTAAAATTATAACTTTTTAAAGCATTGACTCTATTCATTAAATTATTTGCAAAATCTCATTATGTTAGAGGTTTATTCTTGTAGCCCAACCTTTTTTTTAAATTTACTTTGTTGTAGAAATGTGTTTGCTGTAATAAGAATTTGTTATACCAATGTTCATAGTCCGGCCCTTCTCCACTTGTCTGGGTTTGAATCTCTGGTAAAAATATTAGCCCGTCACCCCTGTACAAAAAGGTAAACACCTAAACTTATACATATAATATTTGTAAAGTATGACACCCTTCATTTTCAGTCTATGAAGGCTCCAGAGCTAAAGGATCGTCTGGAAGAGTCTGAGAAACTGATCCAGGAGATGACAGTGACCTGGGAGGACAAGCTTAGGAAAACTGAAGCCATCGCTCAGGTACTTGTTGTTGTGGTTTTGTCTCGATTGTGTAATACTACCGTTTACAGCTGAATATTGTACAGTAATCGTCTTTACCTGTGCAGGAGCGTCAGAAGCAGCTGGAGAGTCTGGGCATCTCTCTGCAGTCCTCAGGCATCAGAGTGGTCGACGATAAGTGCTTCCTGGTCAATCTCAACGCCGACCCAGCTCTCAATGAACTGTTGGTCTACTACCTCAAGGTACAGCAATACACCATCTTCACACAATCTTATTAAAGAACTCTTGTTATGCTTTATACTTTTTGAGTTAATAAACCATGTAATACTTTTGCGTCATCATTGAAAACATCTCTCAAAGCTCAAAATACTCGGTTCTTAGGGGCAAGTTATAACCACACACTTTTCACGCTCTTAATAAATGGCAAGCTTCTTACCATTTCTATCTTTACATATTTTGATGAGTCTGTATTAATGTAATCAAACTAATTTGTCTTTTCTGTCAAGTAATAACCTTCATAAGCAAAATGTATTAAAATATATTTCTATATATAAAATCTGAGCAATGATATATAAATAAGAAGAGATAATGAATTTGTGCTCTCTGCTCCCTTCTTCTGATAGGTCAAAGAGCTTTTAATCTCATTTGAACCAGTTCACAGATCCAAATAGATTTTAGTTCAGGACTTCTTATCACAGAGTTATATCCCAGAAGAGGAAAGTACTGCCAAACGTGTGTTAACCCCCCAAAAGTGCCTCGCTAAAGGCTTCTGCACACTACAGTTTTGGCTTGATTTTAAGCCCAGTGTGCCCCTTTGCAAGTTTGGGAAGGTGTGGCCAGAGTAAGGATTTTCGTGAGAGATTTTATGTCATTTCTATCCCTATGTTTTTGCGTTACTGTAGCTCTTTGTCGGGATGCATCATCGTGAGGTTCACATGTTGCACGAGCGCAAAGACTTATACAACAAAAGCATCTGGTGCATCTGCCTTGTGACGGCGAATCTTAAAATGTAAAATAAAGAAGAAACATTGCCTCATAGTTTGTAAATAAATGTAACGCTTTGTGCATATAGTTTAAGTGCGGTATTCTTTAATTACGCAGATCCATCTCCAACACACCTGCTCCTTAAATAATGTGCGAAGCAACTTTACATTACTATAGAAAATGGCCAACACTTTTTGTTTAAGCTTTTTCATTTCATGCCCACAATGTGTCAGTGGAACATCTCCTTACCTCTAATGACCCTTTGCTCTCCTGTGATATTTATAAACCTGGTTTAATCCACTGGCATTTCATCATTGTTGTTGTTTCACTTTTATATCCTCGCACATGAAAGAAAATACTCTGCGCTCGATCACGTGACACACACTGTTCTCCGCTTGCTGCTGTGCTTCCCAAGTCTGTATCATCTCTGTTCTTCCTGTGTCATGATGCGACAAATAATTGCTGTAAATGTCTTAGTGTCTGTGGCCTTTTTTGACACTACAAAAAAACGCAAACAATCGTAAACTCTTCTAGTGTGCAGTCAGCTTAACCTTCTTATCCAGCTTCATTGTACAGACATCTGAAGTATGTTTGGCACACTTATTCATATTGATTTTAAATTACACATTCCAGGTCCTCTTTCTGATAAATTTTCCGATGAATTCCACACTCAACTCTGTGTCAGCGTTTAAGATATCAGGCTATAATTTAAAGTATCAATTTTAGTCTCTGTTGACTGCTTTGTATCTCAAATGAACAACCTCTACGCCTAAAGAGTTAACATACCTATTACTTTTCCTCACTAACACATGTAATCATGTTTCCGATGCTGCCTGTTTTCCCAGGATCACACTCGGGTGGGCTCTGCTAACTCTCAGGACATCCAGCTGTGTGGAATGGCCATTCAGCCTGAACACTGTGTTATTGACATCAGCGACAACACAGTGATTCTGACTCCTCATCGTAACGCCCGGTATGGATCCCTCTGTTATTTTACTGCTCGTTTGTCCTCTTGTGTGTGCAGACAATACTAAAATAACTGCTTTGATACTTGGGAGAAAAATCAGTGGCAATGTCTGTTCTATAGTTATGATGAATACTGTTTCAGGTGTAATTTTTAGCACTAAATAATTATAACTAAGTCAGAAAAGACCAGGCCATTCAAAATCTATTCAGGAAGAATCACATTAAGTTCATGCATGGATGTTATGATGCTGTTAACAACTAGTCTCTTTGAAATAGCATATTCCATTGTAAAAATTATTATTTAATCCCACTGGCAGGTTATTGTTGTAACCTTAAGCTTGATTTTGTGTGTGTAGAACCTGTGTGAACGGCTCTATCGTGACCAGCCCAGTGCAGCTGCATCATGGATACAGGATCCTGTGGGGAAACAACCACTTTTTTAGGTTTGTAATTTAGGAGTTTTTTGTGTTTCATGTAACCAGAAGTAGCCTGTAAGTTTAGTTAAGACAGCACAACATTTTTCTTTGATTAGATCAGGCAAGTATTTTCGTTTAGTTGTCCAATTTCATTCATTATAGCCTGAATTCAAATACATTGTATTTGATTAATTTGCAATTAATCAAATTTCAATTTCAATCGTTATTATTGCTGTAATCTTTAACAAAAATTGTGCAATCGCGTAATTGTGATTATTGACCGTAACTTATAAATCTGTTCATTTGTTAAATAGATTTTTTTACAAATGTAAAATCAGTTTAAAACTGTTTCTTTCTGTGAGACTTATTTAATTTTAGCTCTTCACTTGTTACATTTTAAGGGACACTAACGCTCTGCGGTCTCTCTAAGCAAATTATTGTTTGAATAATTGGATGGTTTTCAATTAAAATAATCGTGATTATTATTTTCATCATAATCGAGCAGCCCTAATTCAGGCATTCTGATCTTTTTTTCCCTTTAGTCCTCATTAATCTTTTAATTCTGTTACAATTTTAAATAGAATCTGTGTGAAGTTAAAGGACACGTGCTATGCAAAATTCTAATCAAACACATAGCTGGAGTTTATCTTAACTTCATTCATGTTAGTTTGTTGAGTCTTGTCTTGTTAGATTTCACCTTTAAGCCTTACAAAACACAGTTAAGAAGACTTAAACGGGGTACAGAGATCTTTTCTGTTGCTTTGAAGTCCATAAATAATTTCCAATCTTGTTCTGAGCATTTCTGCTTTTTAAATTTCATTCATTGCGACTAATTGCTTACATTAGCATGTCCAGACAAGCTAGGTTTGTTTATTTCCTCTTTGTAATTACCACTGCAGTCAGCAAATAAAAGTGCTAAGTAAATTCCTGGCACTGATTCATATTTTTGTTGACAATTGTTTTTAATCCCTAAATCATGAGATGCAAAAATAAATGGTTTAAAGGACAATAAAAACTAAATGCATATTATTAATTTTCCTTATTAAACTTGTATCATACGTTTTATCACATGTGCCAGTCCTCTTCAGTTTTCTTCCTGTTTGTCACACACACGTTCTCTCTGTGACTTGTACTCGATCACACAGGATAAACCTGCCCAAACACAAGTCCCAGAGCGTTGCCGAGGGCGACGAGAGCTCTGCCACTAAAGCCAGTCTGAGCGCGGACCGTCTGGAGGTGGACCACGACGCTTCGAGTGACGTCTCCAGTGAACGAAGCTTCAGCTACGAGTCCGCTCAGGCCGAGGTCATGATGAAGGCCATGAGCAGCAACGGTCAGCCTCTTTATCATCAATATTTTGTTGAAAGTTAGCTGTTTGTTCATAAGTTATATTGAAAATCCAAAGATGCAGCTGTGAAAGAGAGGTTAGTGTTGCTGACATATTAATGCCTATTGTATTTGCCTTGTATGAGTTATTTTCTTCCTCATAATTTTAGCATTTTATACGGAACTTAAATTACTTTTACTTCTCTTGTGTCCATGCTGTAACGTTTGATAGCTTTCTAATTAGAGTGTTTGTATTGTGCCTTTACAAAAAAAACTTTCTTGGTTGGTGGAAATAGTTTAGTCAGTAACTTCTCATTGTTCTGAAAATCATTTTGTACATGGTTCATTAAAACCCACACTTGTTTTGATTACAAGTTTATTAAGATTTGTAATGCAAAATTTTCATCTCCAAATGCTACTAAGGGTACCACTTTATAATAACTACACATTAATTAGTCTTAGTAAACCATGAATAAAGCATAAATAAAACCTTAATTATTCATTAAAAAATGGTGAATTAATGAATGAAAAAGTTTATTGATGCTTAGTAACTAATAAACTAAGCACCTAAGGTTGGGATTGAGGGTTTGGGGGCAGGATTCGGAGTAATTAAGTAGTTACTAAGCATTAATTAACTTTTTATCTGTTAATTAATCATTTGTTCATGATAAATTAAGTCTTTATTAAGGTGTTATTAAGGATTTATTAAGTCTAATTTTTGTAGGTATTCTAAAGTGTTACCCTACTAAGTGCCTTGTAACACTGAAAACCAAGTAATGCTTATCAAGGCCTTTCATATAGTTTAGTTAAGGGACATGTGTCAGTGCAATAATCAAAAAAACATTGAAAAGATGCTATTTTTGATTAGGTTGGAGATCCCTGGTTGGACACCAGAGGCCTCCAACCTTTTTTACTTGCAGAGCTACTTTTGCAAAACAAAACTAGTGGCAAGCTACTACTTTTATAAATGACCAAAAATGCAAATTAAATGGAGCACAGTTAGATGCCTGTGTTATACAACAGCCATTATCCATTTAGAAGAGGACACAAAGACATTTAAAGATACATATACAGTAGTAAGTGGCATGTAATTATAAATTTGAGTAATAAAGAGTAATTTGTACAATCCAAAATTCTTTGGCGAGCTACTTGGCAGGTGGTGGCGAGCTAATGGTAGCTCCCAGCTACAGGTTGGAGACCCCTGTACTAAACTATCTCACAAAGCGAATTTCCATCTGCAGTTCCTGAGATATGCAAGGACGAGAATTATCAAATAATGCAATGCAGCTACATAAATGTGCATTGATTGTGTTTGGCCTGGTCGACTAAACACATGTTCTGTCAATCAGGTAATCAAATAAATAGGGAGTGTGGCAAGTATCAAATTGTAAAGCATCTCTGATCCAACCATAAATTAAAAAAAAAAAACTGTGTATTTACATAAAAAAAAGATTAGCTCAAACATTCACTCTCAAACTTTAAGCTCAGTAACTACTTTTTACTGTGGTTCAATAAAGATGTTGAAAAATTAAATAAAATTACAAGTCGACCAACAAATGTTTTGTCAACTGAGACACCATCAACCGATTAATTGACCAAACGACTAAAGAGCTACAGCCCTAGACTTCTCCCACACTACTCATCATATTGCACACAAATGCACACACATCTTAACTTTCAGCTCATGTGTTTAAAACCATCAAACAATACAGACACATCACATATTAAACACCTATGTATTTGTATTTTGTCAGACCCGTTGCAGTCGGTGGTGCAGACGCTGGAGAGGCAGCACGAGGAGGAGAAGCGCTGCGCTCTGGAGAGACAGAGGATAATGTACGAACAGGAACTGCAGCAGCTCAGGCAGAAGCTCAACCCAGAGAAACCCTCACTTCTGCTCGAGCCGGGAAATACGTCCAATACTACGAGCCCTACGACGCCCACCAGCCCAGAGAGACGCACCCGACGCTGGAGTGAGGACAGGTGGATAAAAGCGTACTCATGAGTCCTCCCACATTTTCTTAATTAGTCCATTTTTGTCAAACATTTGATAAAAATAATCTATCAGACTTTAATCTTACAAATACAAAAATTCCCTGAAAAACAAAAAGTGAAATTATCTTCAGGTTTTAAGGAATTGTCACATTATCCCTAAACTAGCGTGATTAACTGCTAACTAACTGCAGACACCAGCTTTACTGCTCCTTATATTCACCAAAGAAAAGATTTTCTGACTTTATTCTGTGCAAAGCTTGTTCCCATAATTAGAGTCAACAAGACATCAGAGGCCAAAAATATAAGGCCTCACTTTCACCAAGAGTTTAGGGATTTGTTTGTGCTCCAAGGGCTCAGAAACCATTTCAGTTTTATTCAAGTGTTTTAGAGAAAATATGCTTGAAAAGAACTGTTTTAATTTAACATTAGTCTCACAATAATATAAAAAATAGATACTAACAAAACACAGAAAACTTTACCAGTCACAGATGCACAAATCACCTCTGTGTGCACGTTTTTACCAAAGCTAAGGCAGAAGAACACCTATCACACTGCCATGTTTGTTTAGTCACATTTTAACACATAAAAGTACCAAGAACTAGTCCCAACATTCCTCCAGCCCCTGTTTAGTCAGAGGAACTACCCTGTCCCCATGTTTGTCTTCACACAGCCACAGCTTCTGAAAGTGGGTCTAACTGACTTTAGCATTTACCTCTTTTTAGTCTGGAACATTTCTATTAGTAATTAAGTGTTGTTAGGTAAACAAAAGTTGCCTTTTTCAATTCCACATAAAACTATTATCTACTAAAACCTAAAAACATCACTGAAACTAATACTTAAACAAAATTATTCACTGTCATTTCTAGTAATAGTCACTATTTACAAATTAAATAAATATTTTTGGTAGTAACTGCTTTTAAATATTTTTTCTCCAGGATAAGGAAAGTTTATCTAAATGTGAGAACGTATAAAACATGTTTCCAAGCAAAGTTAGAATTGTAAATGTACTTGTGTCACCAAAAGGTTCCTGGTCTGACTGAAAGTACCTGCCCCAGAGCAGGAGCTACAAAAGTTTCTAATGTGTGGCCCCAGTCCATAGTTCTTGCTCTGTGTGAATGCGCCTAAAATGGAGACTGGAACTAAAAAAAGTACTAGAAACTGAAAAACGTTCCTGGTAATGTTGAATGCTGTTAAATCACCAAAACTAAAACTTTCTCAACCAAAACTAGTAAACGTCCACAACAACTTTTAAATGCACGTAAAGATTTTGTTTTTTGTTTTTGCTAATTAAACATTAATAGTATGACAAGAGCGTTAACTTCACATTGACATTATTATCGCATGTGTTTTGTCTTCAGAGAGGCGATGATGACCCGGAGTCTGCGGCGTCTCAAAGAGCAGATTGTGAAGGCGAATCTTCTGGCTCAAGAGGCTGGATTCATCGCAGAAGAACTGAACAAGAGGACGGAGTACCTGGTCACTCTGCAGATCCCAGCCGCCAACCTGGACGCAAACAGAAAGGTACAGGAACCATCACTAACCACAAGTCCCTCTTACCTACAGTGTTGTATCTAAATCTTTTAATTTACACCACATTTATGCCAGCAGAAAACTAGGATTTAAAGTGAGCATGACTGGTTTTATTTTCACTTTATTTAATGCACTAGTGTCTGGAAATCTAGAACATCAATTGAGTTAAAAATTACAGAAAGTCAAAACTAATTGTGTCAAACTTTAGGTTGCAATGAATTTTCCCTAGTGTAATGTAATGATTTTACCCAAAAGAACTATCGGCGTTTTCACACATGTATGTACCAAGGACTATTTCCAACATTTAGCCTCTGTTTAGTCAGAGGAACTACCCTGTCCCCATATTTGTGTTCACACAGTGAGAGTACCTAAAAAAATGGGTCTAACTAGCTTCAGCATTTGCATCTGTAAAGTCTGGAACATTTAAAAAGGTAATTAAGTGTTGTTAGGAAAACAATAGTTGTCTTTCAATTCCACATAAATCTATGATCTACAAAACCTAAAAACATCTCTGAACTTAACAATAAAACAAAATTATTCACTGTAATTCCTAGAAATAGGCTACTATTTGCAAATTGAGAGTTACTGCTTTGAAATCATTTTCCCTAAGGATAGGGAAAGCATATCTAAACGTGAGAATGAATAAAACATGTTTCCAAGCAAAGTTAGAATTGTAAATGTGCTTTTCTCACCAAAAGGTTCCTGATCTGACTGGAAAGTACCTGCCCCAGAGCAGGAGCTAAAAAGTCACAAAATCTGGTCCCAGTCCATAGTTCTTGCTCTGTGTGAACACGCCTAAAATGGCAACTGGAACTAAAAAAAGTACTGGGAACTGAAGAAAGTTCCTACAGTGGGAAAAGCTTTATGTTTTAGACCCTTTAAACATGGATAAATGAATGTGTTCTGATATATTTTTGTTTCATTCAAATTTTGTCAAATAAAACAAAAAATCTGACATACGAGGAGTTTTAAAACAAGGTTGCTAGGCATTTTCCTCATGTGATTTAATCATTTACAACCAAGAAATACAATTATTGACCTACAAAAACAGTTTATATTAACTACTTTTGCTTATTTATTGCACATTTTTAAAGTAGTAAAGGAGTAGTAGTAGTAGTAGTAAATCAAGGGTAATATTGACACAAAATTAAAAAAATAAGTAAATAAATAAATCATCTTGCAAATGCGTTGGATTACACTGACTTCTCTTGCAAATGATCACTGTCTATACTACTCTGTACATGGCCTTTGCCGTATTATTATGACATGTATTGTTGTTTGGTAGAATGATTAATTTATATTCTGTACAATCTTTTTGTAGCGTGATGCCGTCCTGAGTGAACCGGCCATCCAGGTGCGTCGCAAAGGCAAAGGGAAGCAGATCTGGGCTTTGGAGAAGATGGAGAACCGACTGGTGGACATGAGGGAGCTGTACCAGGAGTGGAAAGATTACGACGAGGACAATGCAGTCAGTGAAACAGTTTTAATAAACCAAATTAAACCCAAAACAGCACTCCAACCTCAGGGTGACTAAAAGACCAGCTTAAACAAGTCTTATTGTATGTTTTCTCAGGTGATGCGATCGTATTTCAAACGTGCCGATCCGTTCTTCGACGAGCAGGAGAACCACAGTCTGATTGGAGTCGCAAATGTGTTTCTGGCATGTTTGTTCTACGATGTGAAGCTACAATATGCTGTGCCCATCATCAACCAGAAGGGGGAGGTAAAGGAACACTCAGCTATTACAACAACAAACACTGTCAGAAGTGAAAGATATTGATTTCCCAGTTTTATATGTCAATGTCAACTTTAATATAGGACATTTACAACAATAAAAGCTTCCCAAAGTGCTTCACATGCACAGTGATACAACAACAAATACAAAAAGGCAGGGAAAAAAATGTCTGCTTTAATACAAAGTAGTAAAAGTATACAGTATATGCACTAGTGTGCCTCAGCTCAGCTTGTGTTAAAAGCCAGTGTATAAAGATGCATTTTTAGTAAAGCTTTAAAGTGCTCTAGCAGCTCTGACACACAACAGTTTTTGCTGAAAACAAAACAATATTCATAAAGAGGCAGGCAAAGGTACTGATGTTTGCTACTCAAGTAAAAGTAGAGTTACTTGTCTAAAAAACAATTCTGGTACAAGTCAAAGTCCTCCTGACACTCCTTTACTTCAGTTAAAGTATAAAAGTAAACGTGTGTAAATTTACTTAAGTAAAAATAGTAAAAAGTTTCACACTGCCAAAAGTTATTTTCTATCCTTATTTCACTTGTTTCAAGACATTTATAACTGTTTTCAAGAGATTTGAGCTTGAATCAAATGTACCACTGGGGAGAGTAAAAATGTCTTACTTCAATAGCAAAAAATTTGGCTTGAAATAAGAACAAATTTATTGAAACAATGCATAAACACAACGAAACAAATCATGTAATCTAGGTAAATCAAGTAAAACTATCTTAAGCAGAAAAAAATGCCAAAAAAAAAAAGAAGATTAAAATCCACATTTTAAGACATTTAACCAATCTAAAAATTTATTTTTATTTTTGCAGTGCGCAAAGTTGGTTTGTAATGTGTTGGAACATGAGTTGGGCTTTACAGTATATTATTTAGAATTATTGTGACTTTTTTCTCGTGATAAAAGGTAATTGTTAGACATTTTTAATTTTTTTTGGGCAATTTTCAGTTGTTATTTGTTAAGAGAACTCTAATACACAACACCACAGCAGCTCTTTAGTGTTTAAAAAGGAAAAAACAAAAAAGGGTTTATGAGCTCATAAAGTAACTAACCTGTTTTTAAAAATGTAGAGAAGAAAGTACAGGTACTTCTTTAAAAAATGTAAGAAGTAAAAGTAAAATGTCACCAGATGTTGTATTACTCAAGTAAAGTGGATTACTTGATAGAAAATGTGTTGAATAAAAAGCCTGAAAAGCTGCATAGAGTCTCAATAGAAGTGATTCTCTGTACAGGAGTGCATAATGTTTTAAAACAGGTCTCAATCTCGCTGCCTTCAAAAAGACTTCATACTGCTGCAGGGTGATTTTTGATTATTATTGATTGTGGCCTGCTGAAGTGCACAGTTTGAACTACATGTCCCACAATGCACTGCAAAATGCACCAGAATGCAGCAATTTGTATAAAATTTGCCCAGAGATTTCTTGAGGAAGACAGCCTTGATAATAGTATAGTATTATAGTAAAGTAACACAGGCCAATAATACTGTACGATATGATATAAAACAACATAAAATAATGAATGTGGCTGTAGTATACACTAGGAATGTAACACTATTGATAATATTGTGATATTGCAATACCAAAATGTCACAATATATCATTGTTATCACCTGACAAAAATAAACAACATAACTTGCATCAAAAATTGCTCTGAGTTCAGAACAATAACACACATTTTATGCAAAAAATTCTAAATATTTGAATAAACAAACAAAGAAACAAGACCTCAGAGCATGTGTGGTGAGAGACAAATTAAATCTTAACCCCTTAATTTGCAGCTAAGAAAAGAAATCAGTGAGAGATAAAAAAGAATGACTGGAAAATATGACTTTAATGTTTATTAAATTGTAATTGTATTAAATCTCAATACCGTGGGCCCTCTGTACTATTGTGATAAAATATTGTATCGTGAGATTTGCATATTGTTACATCCCTAGTATACGCTAGGCTTAATATACCATAAAGGGTATATTTATAGAGAATATAACATAGGTAGAACTGTATCTTAAATTGTCGCCCTTGTCCAACTCTGTATATAATAATTTTGGTCCGGCCTTTAACCCTGTATTTTCTCAATGCCTCCCAGGTGGCTGGTCGTCTGCACGTGGAGGTTTGGAGAGGCACAGAGAGCTCTGAAGACAGCACAGCCCAGGACGAGTCTGTGAGCAGCGCAGACGGAGAAGCACAGGAGCGCAAACTCTACTGCGTGGTGAGAAAAACATCATAAAACATTAAGTAGTAATGCATTTGACTCACAAACAGTTGATGATTCCTGTTTAGTACTGGATATTAAGTCACAATTTTATCATGTTTGTGCAAATGTGGACACACCCTGAGATGAAGAGCAATCTTTTGATATTAATAAGATTTGAGACAGACAGACAGACAGGAAAGGAAGTGTATGAATTGTAATTGTTAATATGTATTTAGTGCCTGACTTTCTTGACTTGAAGCAAAAACTGGTACTAACTTTTCTAATAGTGCAAAAAATATATATATAGTTTGAATAAATGTATTACATTTTTTTATACCACGGATACAATTGTAATATTGCTCATTTAATTATGTTGTTGTAAGTTCAGAGAGATAAATTTTGTAATGCAATAAGCATATACTGTAAATTAGTCATTTGTAGATTTTCTATTTGTAAAGTAAACCTGATATTGTTGTTTTGTTTGATCCAGATCCAGATTTTCATTAGGTCCGATAAGCCCATGTGTGTATATTGTTGTGTACAATCATGTTTAATTAACATGATTAAAGACGTTAACATAGTTTTTGCAAATTAGGGACAAATGTAC
Organism: Mugilogobius chulae; assembly: GCA_038363315.1. NCBI lineage: Eukaryota > Metazoa > Chordata > Actinopteri > Gobiiformes > Gobiidae > Mugilogobius > Mugilogobius chulae. Next base: position 26,468,431 of record CM076405.1, on the reverse strand, counting down.
AGATAAGAGTGTAATTGTGTATATATGGATATGAAGATAGTTAGCGTAGGTAGTTGTAGCAGTTGATGAGCTTTAGAACTGCATAAAATGGTTTTATTAATTTTATGGACATAATTCAGGGCACCATTTATAAGCTATGAATTGCTTCACAGGTGTTCCTTTTACAAAATGTATTTTGCTTAAATATGACCATATGTGTTTTATTGTATTTTTCTAATTTTGTAATAAACTTGATTGATTGATTGATTGATATCTACAGAGGGCTTTTTAGGGATGCGCCAATTCGTTACTAGGATCAGATATCAGTGCCGATCCAGATAAATGGATCGTGTATCGATGTTGTCAACATCAGCCAGTAAGTAAGTCTTATTAAGGTTGATCCAGAACGTCTCATAATGTTTGATTAAGTTGTTTAGTTGTAACTTGCACTATAAATAACAGTTACATAACATAATATGATCAAATTTCTTATGTTTTGAAAAAGAAAAATAAAGCTTTTTCAATCCTTACACTAGTATTGTTTCATAATGGGTAACAACAGATACTTCAATTCCAAAGGATCGCGATCGATATCGGAACTGAAAAAGCTGGATCTGTGCCTCCCTAGTCCGTATTTTAAGTATTGAAGATAATATTTGGTCAGTAATTATTACCCAGCTAAAACACCCAACCTTTTGATGATAATATACAAATCTACTGTTGTGGCAGAAGGAAAATTATGCTAAAAAAAACACAAAAAAACAATTTCACCTTGCCATCATACAGAAAAAGACGACAAGAAGGCTCAACAAAATTGCAAACAGCATAAACTACTACGAACAAGCCACGCCCCCAAAATTCCAAAGCCCAATCGATGATAAAGTCACCAAAATGATCTGTCACACAAGATTTCTGGGCTTTTCTGAATCAAAAAGTGTATCTCAAGTTCAAAAATGTCACCCTCCCCTGCTCTTTACTGTACCTAGCTTTTTGTTCCTGATTTCTGTGTCTCTTGCTCCAGGTGAATCTCCTGCAGGCCACGGGACTCCCTCGGCATCTGTCCAACTTTGTGTTCTGTCAGTACCACTTCTGGGGCCAAGAGGAGCCTGTGTTTGTGCCTCCTGAGATGGACTCTCCTGGCTCACCCTCCACCTCCCGGGACCCCCAGTGCACTGTGGTCTTTGACAGCGCCAAGGTCAGGCTGAAAGCTATTTATTTAACCAGAAAGTTGGCTCAGTTCTGGTTTAGCGTTGTATTATAAAAGTTTGTTATTGTTTAGTCCTGAAAATACTTTGGTTGATAAAGTACATCAGTAAAAAAATATGTATATGTATAAACCAGTTTAAGTTGTGTGTTTTTAGGAGCTGGTTGTCCCTGTGTCGGAGGACTTTGTGGAGTATCTATCTGAAGGCGCTGTGGCGATTGAAGTTTACGGACACAAACAGGCCAACCATCGCAGAAACCTGGCTCTGTGGGACCTGGGCGTGATTCAGGCCAAAACACGATCGCTGAGGGAGAGGTACAATGAGAGACACACAGAGCACACACTGAAAACTGCCACGTTTGCCAAATACTCTTATAGGTTAGTCAGAAACACCTTGAAACTAAAGAAATATCCTACATTACATAAGCAAATAAATTGTATCCAATTAAAACAACCCAAATTCAGATTCAGATTTTGAATATAGGTAAAATTAAGCAAGTTAGATACAGTATATACACTATTTTTTTTACAGTGTTTGTGTCAAGTTTGACCAGATAAAATCTATGCAAACACAGTCTGTTACCTTACCTTGTCTTTGAGTGTCTTGTGTCACAGATTTTATATTTTGTTTGTTTGTTTTTCAGGTGGAGCGAGGTGACCCGTCGTCTGGAGCTGTGGGTGCAGCTGATGGAGCTGAACGACGTCGGAGAATTTACTCCTGTCGAGGTCACGGCCGCTAAAGACGTTCGCACCGGCGGAGTGTTCCAGCTCAGACAGGTACACAACTGTAAATCACAAACACACAGCAGAAATATTTAAAAGATATTAAACAATCCAAGAATACCTACACATTTAAGAGAATGAACCAGAATCATAGTAAAGGAAATGACAATTTTGCAAGTGTCAGAAATATGCTAGAGGACTGGGAAAAAGGCAGGACCAAATGCCAGATTGCACCAGTTCCAGAAGTTATTTTTAGTACATAACTTGCACATTATTTACAAATGTACCATCAACATTTAATTAGCCTAGTCATTTTCATTCTTGTTCCTTTCTTTTTTATCTGACTTTAATTGGATCTTGTTCTGACTTTGGTTCTTGTTCTACTTATGTGTTTGTTTGTTTTTTTTACAGTTATTTCACCTGTAATTATTGTGTTGTTTTAATCTGCAGGGCCAGTCCCGCCGTGTGCAGGTGGAGGTTCGCTCTGTCCCAGACTCTGGGACCATGCCTCTGATCGCAGCCTCTATATTCTCCGTTTCCATTGGCGACGTCAAAATCCGACACGCTCCTTCGCCGAAAGGAGCAGATGTGCACTGGGTGAGACATCAAAAACCTTCACTTTGAGGAAATAAGAACACTTGAACGTCACGCTAATCACACTGCTTTATTTCAGGGTGAAAATGAAGACGTGGACAGCTACCAAGTAAGTATCATCTATAACAGGAAGAGGCTATACAGTAGAATGTAAAGTACTGCTTCCTTGACTTCATAGAATTCTTGAATGGACTCCTTGTAAAAGTCTAAAAGCAGCATCAAACAAAACATTGGGTCACTGTGTCTGCCTCCTAATTTTGTCAATGCTGACTCTTATTTTTGGTACAGAAGAATGTTTAAAGTGCGTATGACAGGTTTCCACTAATTTCCCATTTTAATTTAATTTAGTAGCTTAACACTAGTGGTAAATATAAATGATAGTTTTACATGAATCAAGAACAAATTTGTAAAGAAAAGTTTGAAGCAGATTTCTAAAAGGGAGACAAAGACATTTTCAATTTTCTCACAATGAACATATTTTAATTAACCTATAAACATAATTTTACCAAAATCAGCGTGTTGTTGTGTATTTTTATGCCTCAAGAAGTGAAAACCTGTTACATTAGAAGAGTTTTGGCCCAATTTATTTGCCTGGGATCCAGAATGACATTTCTCTGTATTTTTACACAGAGAAAATGTCAGTCTGGTCGCCCTCCCCTCCAAGGGCGTTTCCTTCGAAATCCAGATCGTACCGTGCAATGAAAATCGTTTATTTCAGTCACATGGTTTTTGCTAACAACGTCCCTGCTGTGCGCAGCGCGCATGGATCTAGGCAGCGCGGCGGAAGGATAAACAACATGGCGCACCGGAAAACCGAGAGTTTGTTCCATTCACCGGTAAATGCCGTTTTAAATTACCAAAAAGACATCGCGTCAATAGTCGTGTTCAAGATGGTCAAGGCAGTGCAGTCGGCTCAGATGACAGCGCGAGAGAAATCCCAACAGCTTACGGCAGTAGAAGCCTTTATGCTCTTCTCTGATTGGTTCCCTCCGCTGTCTGTTAGGTGAGCTTTGTTCCGCCCTAGAAATCCAGTTGACTCGGGGGCGACCAGACTCATCCGCTGGTGCAGCGGTGAGGCTGGATTCTCCAGGCAACCAATTTATGACATCTATGAACAGGAAGTACCTTTGTAATTTGGAAAAACAACTAAACTGTGATGAAATCTTGAATATAATGACTTTTTTTGTTTTAGTGACGTGTAGTTCAACCTGTCATAGGCACTTTACTCCAAAATAATGTTGTGGTTTTTTTTTTGTTAAATTCGTGATTGTGACATTTTTATTGTATGACACATTAGTTAAAAAATCAAGGCAACAATACTTAATAAAGCATTTATTTATGTGAGTGTGACATTTTAATCTTTGCTGCATCAGTGCTTGTCCACAGCACAAGGACAAACCGATTTTGTTCCGGTGACACTCTAAATCACCTCCCATAAAGCAACAGCTCAAGAGCGCAACAAAGTCTGTTAAATTAGAATGTGATTTGAAGAAGCACAATCTTAGACATTAATTTAGTTATATTGCTTTTATACATGCATTGCTTGAACTGTTCCCTTGTTTTTTAAAATCCTGGTGCAGACATCATTCGGTTTCTTGTTTTTGCTGTTTTTTAGGAGGTGGATCTGGAGCGCATGAGGCAACAGTGGCTTTACACTTTGACTCAGAGACAAGAATATCTGGACCAGCAGCTGCAGAAGATTGTCTCCAAACCAGGTAGATTGTTAGCAACCAGTATTACAAATTGGCTTCCATTATTGAGTCTTACTTACTTACTTACTTACTTACTAATCCAGCTACAAACGTTTTTTGAGTATTTTAGGTTTTATGACTTGAGTGATTCTATGGTGCTTTAGATAAATCTGAGGACGATTTGGAGAGAGAGTCTCAGCTGCTGGAGTGCCGTCTGACCCTGACTGAGGAGAGGAACGCTGTCCTGGTCCCTTCTGCCGGGAGCGGGATCCCAGGAGCTCCGGTCGAGAGGTCAGTGTCTGCGAATGTTTTAGACAAAACTAGTGCATTTGGCTGTTATTGTTTCTTCAATTGTGGTCTTAAACTAGTGATACACAAACACATTCAGGTGGTACAAGAGGTCGTCTGTAGTTCAAGTCATTGCTGAATTTAGACTGAATACAACACACTTCAGACTTATAGCTTATTTTGGAATACCTGATTACCGATTACGCTTGTTACGGTCAAATAGCAGAGACATTTTAAATTTTCTTGCATTCTCATTGTGTAACACGTCACTTTTCTTCAGGATTTTGACCAGTTTTGTGAAATCAAACTTCTGAATGTGAAAAATGTCACTGTGACAGAAACATTTAGATGCCTTTGCTTTAGTAGAGATTATTCACTGACTTTATTTTGCTTCTACAATTATAATATTTCTCAAAGTTAAAAAGCAGAATTTTGTTTTTGAAATGACAACATTTATTAGGGTTTAACCAATTCTCATATCTGCTTTTACCCTTCTGCTGTGGCAAACAAATAACAGCCATAATGTGTACTGTTGTAAAAATAAATTCATATTATTTACTACAGTACTACTTTGCTTTAACTTTTTGCTCATGTTTCTATAGAATAAACTAAAATAGCTTTTAAGTTTGCTTCTAAAATTGTCACAATTATTATTCATTTGTTCTTGCGATTACAGTGGGGCTTGAATAATCACAATTATCAATTAATCTTATAATCTTGACATCCTTAATTTACTGTCATATTAAATCAATATGAGGCAAGTATTTTGATACAGTTTTACTAGAGATGCGCTAATTGATCCAAAGCAGGACTGATGCTTAGAACTTCAGGTATCTCTCCCATAATATCAGTTAGTTCAGCCGATATCTTGATGGAACCTTTACTTAAATCATAAGACTTTTTACTGGCTGATGTTGACCACTGTTTGAAATTTTATTCACATAAATTTGTTCAATTGTTACTTACAGTATAAATAACAGTTACAAAACCCAATTTGATTCTTTACTCTTTGGTAATAAGTGTTTTAAGGAGAAATAAAGCCATTTCCTGTCCTTATACTGTTGATACTGGGTTTCAGGTTACATTTAGGTCTAAAGTAAAATCATCAGTATTGGTACTGAAACTGTAAAGGCATCCCTAAATGTCTGTCACATCACCCAACTCTACTTTTAAGCATGATGTATTTCAAATTTTTATCTAGTTGTTTTTATTGAGAAGAAATACAAAAATTTGACAATATCACACATTTCTATATTAGACAATGTATTTCCTTTTGTTTTTCTGACACATTGCAGTACAGCACAGAGAAGTGACATTTTCTATATGAAACTTGTGATGAATCTTGTAGGTTTTTGTCTGTGTGGAGCTGTTTAGCGAGAGATACACACTCCTGTCGCTTCATACGAGCAGCAGGAGCCTTCTGTGTTGTGTTAATGATGTGTTAAAGGCGTAAAGTCGCTGTCTGACAAAGTGTCTCCCTCAGGGTCCCAGTCCCAGGAATGGAAACGCACATCCCGGTTCTCTTCCTGGATCTCAGCGGTAGGTTTTTACCTGTCTGTAACTGTAAAGACCAAGGAAAACTTTATAAATAGACTCGTATTTGCCTATATGTCGCCAACTTGTGTAAATAAAGATATCCAGTTGTGGTTGTAGTTTAGTAGTTACTCTTTATGATGACTGTATGCATACAACCACCACCTTATCCAAGCATGACTGCAATGACATTTTACTAAAATATTGGTTCTTACTGACTTTACATTAGGGGTGTCCAATGTTGAAACACAGACTAAATGAAGGGCCAATCTGGTCCAACTAAAATTGGATGCAATAAAAAATTCAAGTTATAATGAGTCTCAAGACATATTTTGGCCTAAATCCAGCATGGTAAACAGTCATAGATACTTTAAAGAGGTAGATTTTTCACACTCAGTGTGAAATGCATTACTTATTGACTCCTAACAAAAATTGGTCTGAGGGCCACATTTGGCCCCTGGGCTGCAGTTTGAACATGCCTACTTTATATATTCTGTTCAGTTAGACCAACTTTTGTAAAAATGACCAGTTGTAGATTGAGTAAATGATGAATCTTTTCAATTGTTTACATTTCTTGGACGATGTCAATATAGTTGTCTGGTAATGTTTGTTCAGACTTCAGACATTTTCTGGTTATTGTCTTTTTACAAGCAGCAAGTAAAATGTAGAGTAATTCTTACTGTTAATGCCACTCAGTTCTCTTACTCAAATACGCTTTGAAAAAACATGGGGAAAATCATCAAAATTACATTTTGCAATTGCTTATAAATGACAGACCAATGTTTTTTAATAACCACGCATGCCCACTATCACCACTCCTCTAACAAACATCTTTTCCTTCATATTTTTTTTCTGAGCTAGTGTGATGACATGAAAACTTTGTCTTTTTTCCAACAGAATTGATGCCAATGTTTGATCTTGTTGTGACCCACTGTATTTGGCCAATACTGTATGTCCCTAATTCTACTCTGTAATTCTAAACCTGTTTGAAGAAACCCCAGGTCAACTGAGGGCATTTTAATTTTCTGTCTGAAAGTGTGTCTGACCTGAGCTTCTTTGCTAACATATCTCCATTAAAATAAAGAAAGCCATAAAATATCTACTCAGTATCTATTTGCACACACCACTTATTTTACAGAGCTTTGTATGAATCAGTATCAGTTCACATTTATTAGTATGTTACTCTTGTTAAATATATTTTTGTGTTTAGCTGATGATTTCCACTCCAGACTCTCCGCTCCTCTCTCCGGCGGTCTGGACGCTCTGCTCAGTGAAGAAGACGAGGATGAGTTCTTTGACCTGCACATTGTCAAACATTATGATCCAAAGGTAATGGGGCTGTTGAAATAAATTAGGACAGTTAAGCAGACAATATTCTTCCTAATCTTAGTTCTTTGTTTTGGCAATAGTCAGTTTAACAAATATTCATCTAGCGTGACGTTAATTGTTTCATTTGGTGCATCTTTTTGTCTATCGATGTGCACAATTCTAGTATCAAAGTTTTCAATTATGGATTTTTTTTTCTTTTGCTCTCTTTAGCCAAATCTGAAGTGTGATCAGGTAATTTAATATTACTAGTGTTTTACTAGACACAAGTAGATCTCCTTGTGACAACTTTGTGATTCCAAGTCTGTAGTTACACATATACTAGGCACAGATAAAGTATTAGATTATCCCATTCTAACTTTTGTAGTACTTTCTTTATAGATGATTTTATTCATATTGATTACTGAATCAGGAACATTGAGTTTGCACAAGGTCAGAGGTGTTTGTTTTTATGTCTGGCAGTGTAAAATGTTACCATATACCCACTTAAATTGCCACATGTAACTTTCTGGAGATTGTTGTCTTCTCGTGCCTAGTCTTAACAAGAACACCTGCAGTTTCATCATCGCTGACAATATTATGTGGTTAGCTGTATTTATGATGTTACAGAATTTGTCGTTCTGTAGCAGATTCCTTGGTAAACTTGTCTCACAGAAATGGTATTCTATGCATTTCTTGTCTGACCGAGCTGTATTTAAACCTTGTGTGGAAGAAGAGTCTGGCTTGGATAACCAGTACTAATGCAATATATCAAGTATTGATGTTGCTGGGTGCCAAACTGATTGTAATTCTGACATCTCGAGTCTTCTGCCTTTTCCTACACAATTCAGAAGCAGTCGAAAGTCAAAAACATACATATTAAAACATTGATGTTTGTGTGTTGTCTCATATTGTTAAAAAAATTTAATTAATGGAACATATTTTTCTTAAAACAAACAGAAAGAGGCCCCACTACAGGCAAAGTAACAGTTCATTTTGTGGTCAGTGTAAAAACACAGAATATTTTGATTTCTTAATGCACAAGAGAACATCTAAATGACAATAACTTACTTTTATTCATGTTAATTTTATTCAAAAAGTCAGTGCACCTTTTAAGTTACTTAGCCCTGTTCTAAGTGTTTATGTTTATTTATTGGATCCTGGGGTCCATTTACTTTTAAAAATACAATTTCACCATATAAATATACAGAATACATAAATACAGTACAGAATAATAGTTAAGTTCAATTTGTAACTTCATCTAAATGAACATCTGTTCTTCCACTACGCAATCATCCTTTACCTGACTACATAGTTTACAACAGTTGTCAGAATTCATATTTATACGTTACAAAATTGTAAAATGCCAGTACAAAAGACATAAAATATTGTACAATACAGATATACAAGTATAAGTGTGACATCAGAGTTCAAAAGTTCATGAATAAATAGACACAAACAGTGAGGCAGGGTTGGATATATGACACCAGCCACAGACTTTTTCTATATTATTTCATCCCACAGTGCACAGATCATGTATATTACGTTGTGTTGCAGGTGAAGGTGGAGGCTTCCTGGGACTCCACAGTTCATGGTTGTCCTGAGCTGAGTCGCTCCGGACCTGCAGACCTCAGGGTTTATCTGACTGTGAGGACTGTGGTGCAGCTGTCCCACCCGGCCGACATGAGGCTGGTGCTACGGAAACGCATCTGTGTCAGCGTCACCGGGAGACAGGTTAGGGATGAGAGGCACAAACCTGGATGTGACTCTGTTCATTAGAGGCAATAGAGAAACCTGTCTGGACCAATTCATGACTAAGCACAGTATTCTGAAGGAGTGTTGTCATGCTACCAAAAATTCAATCTCAATTTTATTACACCACAATCCTATTATTAACTCTTTTTTTGTTGTTGTTTACACAAGACAGGGTTCTCTCGCATCCTTGAAAACCTAGAAAAAAACAAAAAATATTGAGTCCATTTTCCAGTCATGGAAAACGCTTAGAAAATGAGAAAAACAGCCAAATGACATGGCAAATAAAACATCGTCCTGGAATATGATTTAGTCTATCATAAAATAATGCACAAACTATATTTTTACTACCATTTCTTATAAAAGGCGAGAAATATAGATGATGTCATAAGCAAAGTTTGGTTGTAACTTGTAGGCCAATAATAACTGTTAGTTTCACTGAAAAAAACTGGTGTATTGCTATCTCAACTAAAATCTTATTTTTCATTGTTTAATTAACCAATATGTTCTCAACTTGGTCAGACAGACAAAATTCATCAGAATGCAGAAAATGTAATCATTTGGGGTCCAATTTTCATGGGGTAAAACTCCCAGACCCCCCAGGTGTCCACTTTTTATAGCTATGGACCTTTCTGGCTCTATTACTGGGTGTGTTATACTGTACATCGGGCTGCCATAGACTTTCCAAACAATCTACAAAATGCTAATGTAGATGTCGTGGTTATCTAAAACCTTCTTTAGGAGTGTCCTGGAAATTATTTTTGGGGTATGAGTGGGAACCCTGCAAGAAAATACATATTTCATCACAAATTTAGTTTATTTCGCTATTTACTCAAACTTTACTTCAAGTCTCTAATGAAAGTTCTAAACAAAAACACTCTTTTTTTCATCTGAATATTTAATAAAATATCTTCATTCAACAGGGTTTTGCTCAGAGCCTCCTGAAGAGAATGTCCCAGCGCAGCACAATCCCCGGGTGTGGAGTTACGTTTGAGATTGTCTCCAACATTCCTGGGGTAAGAAGAATTCACAAACTCTACAAAATTACATAAAATAATAGGATTTTTGCCTCGCCATATCCACAGTTTACTCCACAAAGTCAAGCGCTGATGTTTATTGTGGAAAAATAGAGAGAAAAGTCATAATTATACAAATTACAATACTATCATTCAAAGACACTGATGATCTATTATATTTACAGTGTTCTTCTAAACATGTTCTTGAGAATCCTTTTCTTGGAATCTTTTTTAATAGAAAAGTGTATAATGTGTAATAAAGCTCATACAAAAGTCATATGTATCAGGAATAGAACTAGAGCTTTATTGACAGGCTGCAAATGAAATTATACAATCCAAATTATGAGACTGACTCAAAACTGGAGTTAAAATCACCACAGAAAATCTAACTTTGATATCACACATGTAGAAAATTTAGAAGTGTCTTCTGAGATTCAGAGAATAAAGAATAGTATCTCACAGACAGACCTCCAGCTGTGTATTTGATTGAGAAGCAATGTTCAAATCAAATCATATCAATTTATTTTTGTAAGCCCGAAATCACAACAACAGTCATCTCTGAGGACTTCCCAAGATTATTAATTTAACAAACATGAATAGTAGCAAAAAAAATAAAACAATACACATTCAATATAACAATAAACGATCAGAAGCAATAATTGATCAAGAATGTCAAAGCAGATTAGTAATAGAGCAAATGAATAATTGTCCATAGCATCCCCTGTCCTTAGACCCTCCTTCTCGGCAAGGACAAACTCAAAAAACCCTAAGGGAAAAAGAGAAACCTCGAGGAGAGCCACAGTGAAGAAGGGATCCACTCCCATGGACGGACAGGCTGTAGATGTAACTAAGACTAAAGTTATAGAGTTTATGTTTGTAGAGCCAGAGTCCATAAGCAGAGGGAAACAACTCGTCTAGCAGGACCAGGACAGGCCAATCCTGGAGAGCCAGGTGGGGCGGAGGTCCAGAAAGAGGAGGGAGTCCGGCATCAGTGGTCCGGCCCACGTGACTGGAACAGCAACGATCTGAAACAGTTACACTCCCCAAGAGGGGAGTGGGACAGGGGACAACGAGTGAATAGCAAAGAACAGACTAGAGATGAACTGTAGTTTATTATTCTTTACAAGAAAGGCAGAAGTGAGAGGATAGTGCTCAAGTTGCCATACTTTGCCCAGTATATTTGCTCCTAGGGCAGCCTAACTAGAACTGTGGGTTTAGAGTCTGTTGGATGCATGATTTAAAAACTCAAATTTTTGCATAATGTATGTGCTAATACTTCACTGTAAGTTGTTTCACTAGAAACAGCTATCAACAACTAAAATAGAAAAAGGTGTAAGGAGTTGACTCTCTTTTGATCATTATTTTAAAAAAAGACTTATAAAACTTGTTATCTGCTTGCTGCTCAAATGAAAAAACACAGAGTGGAAGGCAACCCAGCAGTTCCGTAAGTATTCCCTGTGTGTTTTTAATGTGCAGTTGTTTTGTTTTATTCAGGACATCCACGGGCCGGAGGACAGGGAGATGTTGGCCCGACTAGCGGCCAGTGCAGAGGAGGATCCCACAGCCGACAGTGAGGCGGCCATAGAGAAGTATCTACGCAGTGTCCTGGCCGTGGAAAACATCCTCACGCTGGACAGACTCAGACAGGTCAGACCATCACACCGGACAAAAGGGTCACTCAACTGAACCATCTGATTTTGTTCTCGGCGGTAGATGCTATTTTTTCAAACAGTCACGTAATTTCAGTCACGATACAAGCACAGTGTTAGTCTTAAGGATTTTTAATCAAATGGAAGTTCCTTTATCTCTAAATTGGCAATAATCAGCTTGAGTTCTTAGTATTCGCTCTCCGCAGGATGATTTCATAAGGCCCCCTGGGATTATTTCTGAATATTATTGAAAGTGCCCTGTATGATTAAAGTTTGGAACAATGAAAGAATAAGACAGCTTTAAGAATCACCTTTAACCGTTCTACCTCAAAGAAACGAACACAGGACGGGAAGTTTATGTGAGCAGAAACATCAGACATCTCAAATTTCATGTCTGAAGAGCACAAGAGGAGTCACATAGATCATACTGGAAAATAAAATTATAAAAATATAAAATTTATATTGCAGAGAAGTTGTGACTGTAAAACCTCTAAAATGCACTCATTTGTACAACAGACAATGTATAAATCAGACTGTAATGTAAAGTAATACAATTTAAATGTGGACAATATTACACAGAAAGACCTATATTTTAAAATGTGACTCTCGACCCACTCTGACTCTGATCGACTCAGCCCCAGCTCCATTTGAGTTTGACACCCTTGATTTAGAATGAAGTCTACAGTCCCTGAACTAGATTGGACACTATTTCTCATTTAGCTTTTTTTTTCTTTTTTTTTTCTTCCCTAAAATAAAAGACTCATTTATTAACACATTAGTCCTACGCCAGCCACCTGATTCCAATACTGTTTAGTTTAATCAGTGATTGGATGATGTATTTGATTTTTCAGTTAAACTAGAGACAAGAGAACAGTAGGTCAAAAGTTTATGCTTGAAAAAAAAAAAAAAAAAGATTTTTTTAGCGACTACATGATAAATAGGGCTGGACAAAAGATCAGGAGCTCGCACCACAGTCATGTTAAATAATTACTGTAGTTGTCCCACAGCTAATCTTCTGACAGTAAAAATACTGTATGTGGTCTGGAGAAAAAATCTAATAAAAATTTTAAATCAGTCAGTATGAGTGGGAAATAATCTTGAATAATTTGTTCCCCAAATCGCCCAGCTCTAACATTAAATCACATCTTTTTGAATTACACTGCTGCATTTTCTACTGTACAGGTTTCTACACTATGTTTTTTGTTTTAAATGTGTGTTTTGTGAGCAGGAGGTCGCTGTGAGGGAGCAACTGGCCGTCAGAGGAAAAGCTCAGAAACACAGTCTGAGCTCTCCAAGTGTCAACCAGGTCAGACATTTAAGCTTCATACAAGAATGTTTGCAAACTGTACCTACTAATAACTTCAGCTTATTAACATACTGCATGTCATCTATGCTGGGAGTTGGTTGCATTCATATTCCCAAAGCTTAGGGTTTGCAAATATGTTAGATGAAAGGCAACAGTTAGTTTAAATGAAAGAACACAAAGGTTTAACTTCTGTATTTCTTTGTTTTTATCTAGTAAGTAGTAACTAGCAGTAATCCTATTTTATTTTAAAGTTAAGTCTCATTTTCTATAGATTTTGTCATAGATTTTTCACATTGAATATATTAAATCCTCTAAATGCCACTTTTTAACTAATATAAGTATTTACTAACCCATTTTAACTCACTAACCTCTGGCTGTGCAGCTTTCCTCCAGCTCCTCGGATCTGTACTCATCCACTCACAGACTTAGTGACTTCAAGGTGAGACTAACAATTAAAAGTAGTAGCGGTACATGTAAAAGATGTTAGTTTGAAGGGATTTTGGCATGTATTATTAATGTTTTCTCTATTTCTTCTTAATTTAGTGAATATGCATGATCGTAGTTGGTCAGTAAGTTTCTCTGTGATGTGTTAGAATAATGAATAATGATTGTTTTGTTGACTTTAGGGTTGGGAGAGTCACCAGGACCTGTCACTGACGTCTTCTCCAGCCAAACCTCCAACTGCTTCCTCCAGCTCCACCTCTGCGTCTCTGACCCGGAACCTCCACCCAGACACTGGTAAAAGTTTGTATATGTTTACTTTAAATACATTTCTCTGAGTATTATTTGTTGTTTAAGCTTGTTCTTGAGTAACTTTGCTTTGGCATCTCATTATACAACTTTATTTTATACAACTTTGTCTGCACTCAGGCACCCATGTCAATAATTTATTTTAAGTTCCATCTACAGCTACAAAGGGAAGTACAAAAGTGAGATAAACAACAAGCACTAGGCTGGATTTTATGCAGAATCTATATTTTCCTGTCATTGCACTTGATAGACACAAACATTGATCATTATTGTGTTTTTTTTTTTTTTGCATCTATTCGTAAAACGAAAAATGTCATTCTTAAAATTAAAAGTATGTTTTTTCAAAGTGTGTTCACATTAATTTGGTTGAACAGAAGCATCAGTAAATGTAAAAATATGAAAAAGTTAAATTATCAAGGTATTTAAATGAAAAAGTAACTTCACACTGCAATAAAGGAAAATCTAACTTAGATAAAATTACTTGAATTAAGTTTATTAATCTTAAAAGACTAATTTTAATATTTTTTTAATAAGACCAAGTCTGACTAAGATTATTTGACTTGTTTTAAGATACTTCATCCTGTTTTACTTTGCCTAGAGATAAAAACTTATTTTAAGCAAATTTGTATCACTTTTAAGCCATAATTTCTTGAATCGAGAATAGATTTGCTTAAAAATCTTGTAAAGAGTACTTGAAACTAGCTTTTCTGGTCAAAACAACTAGGTTAGTCACATTTTCTTTTACGGTCTCTAGTCAATATAATAACTCATTGGTCACTGGCATGAGATCACGATTCATTTTTTATCACGATATTGACCAGCACCTAGTCAAATCCAAACATAAGTCAGCTGTACCATTTCTTTCTATCAATCGCTCTATAAATCATTGTTTATCTTTTGCTACAGAAAATCTTGATTTGACTCACTTATTTCTGCTTTCCACACCTAAAACTTGTTTATTTCTCCTCTTTCCCTTCATCTCTGTCTCTGCCTTTCTCTATTGGTGCGTTTGTCTCTGTCTCTGTCCTTCTCTCTTGGCGCGTTTGTGTAAAATATTCAGGTTTTGCTGCGTCTTTTCTGCCCCCAGTGAAGGCAGTTCCACGTCTGCTCATGTCGCTGCTTCCAGGGGCAAAAGAGGACAAAACAGACCCCCCTCCTCCTCCTCCTCCTCCCCAGGTACACGTCAAACACGCCACCTATACGTTTGAGCTTTTAGGCGCATCACAGAATTCAGAGAGGAAGCAATTCGCACATTTGCTGCTTTTTATGTCCCCCTGTCGCCATGGGAACAGAGGCAACGTACAGAAACCAAACAATAGAAGAGAGATAAAGAGAGAAAGTGAGAGCCGCCAGCGAAAAGCAACAATCACAAGTTTGATCAAGAGTCACGTTTAAAGAATATAACGGCTCGTGGGCGTGCGGGGAGACTGGATTCTACTAGTAACGTTAAATAATTTAGTGTAAACTAGTAGGGTCTTGAAGTAAATTATTGGGTAGATTTTAAGAAAGAACATCAACAAAGTGAGTTAGCAGAAGATTTCAGCGCAAATCACTGGGCTAATCTGGCTTTTTTTTATATTGAAACACATGGTTTTCTTCTACTCTTGTATTTTAAGGGCGTTATTTATTAAGTATCAAGCATTTACTCATATGCTAAAAACAGAGAACAACATTAATTTCTCACATATTTTACTTCAGATTTTAAAACGCACTAAGCTTTGAAGTTCTAGAAAACCTTGAACATTGCTCACGTTCAAGGTTCAACAGCCCATGTCTTTGCCACCAGACTCGATAGCGCACAGGTTTAAACATTGGATTGAAGACGCTGAGGTTGTGAGTTCAAACCATGCGCCCCTATATACAACGGGTTAGAGCTCAGGCTGGCACTGCATAGTGTCTCCTCTTATTTTCATTTCACTCCAGCTACTGGTGTCAGGTATCGCAGGCCTGCAGACGGATCCGAAAAGGCAGGAAGTACGTCCAATCAGCGAACACGAATGGAGTGGTGTTATAGCCAGAACCAACCCAAGTTCTCCTCCTTTGTGTCAAAGATTAACTTAGAAAATTATATTGTACCTTTTCATTTGCAAGTTTACCACATAGAAACAGCAACAATCACTGACACACATGTTTATGCTTATGGACGACAAAACAACCAAAAAGCAGTTATTGGTTAAATTTTAAAAAGTCCCTGTCTCTTGTGAAGCTAACGAGCCTCAGTGATGTGATGTCAGACGATTTCCACAAAGTGAAATAAAATCGGCTGATGCAGCAGCCTAGCAAAAACCTGGCACAACAGACATTTGTATCTCACTAATCAATGAACGAAGAAAGAAAAAAATTCCTGAGCAGCCCTGATGAAGACTCCAGTGTCGAAACACGTCAGTGTTTAGATAATCAAACATTTGCTCCCAGAAGTTTTTAAGATCAAACAGCGTTTACTTACATTTATAGGAGACTGGTCACATGATCTTTTACACGTGACCTGGTCATGTGATTTGTTACCATAAATTAAGAGTGCTACACACCTGTGAATGTTACATGCCCTGAAGAAGACATTAGTCGAAACGCGTTGGCGTTGAACTAATAAATATCAGCATACACATCGGAGTGCCTCAGATCTCCTTTTTGCTACTCTAGTAAGTTTTCTGTGCCTGTATGGGATCTTTTGAAGAGCACCTGATATCGTTATGTACCTGTGATCCAGCGAGCGCTCTTATTTTCTCTTTTTTCTAGCATTTACAGTATGTTTTATGAACAAAGAGTGAATAGATCTAGTTACTAACAGAAATCATCAGTTTGGCTGTATGTGACCAAAGCAAGTTTGTCAAGAGATTAACCAATGAAAATTCTTCAAATAATTGTTTATTTTTATGATCTGACCATTTATCAGGCCCACTTTGCACTAAAAAAATTCTAAATAAGTATATTATATTATTGGTTCAATTTGGCTGTCCTTTGTATTAAATAATATTGGTCATATGTCTAATTTAATACTCTAGTTATAATACAAATATGTGAATCTATACAAGTAGTGCAAGTTGATGAACACAAAGTTGTGAATAACTGTTTTGTCAGGTGTCTTGTCAATACTCCGTCATCTTTGTGTCATTTGTGTCTGATCAAAACCATCCAAACCACAGCCAAAGACCAGACTACGGTGCAGTTTATCCTGATTAGAGGTTCACACATGAGGGAGGGCAATCAGAGCATGTTTGTCAGTGTGAAGTGGAGACCTGCAGCTCCTGTTGTGGGATTGTTTTAGATTCAGACTTAATGAGCACTTGTCTTCTCCCCGTGAGCTCCGGCTGTAGGTCAACACAAAACACAGATTATGTACTCTGATATTAGCACAGCCGTGAAGTGAGCAAATTATTAGTGTTTTTGAGAGAAGGTGGGGCCATTTGTGAAGCTGTGTTTTGATGAAAATGAATCATACTTTCACTTCAGATTCATATGTGAAACAATATTGTAAAAATGCAAAACTATAATAGAGTGAATTCATGTTTTTCATATCTAAAATTGACTTTGAGCTACATTTATTATAGCGGGACTGAGCACAATGATGAAACTAATTTCATTTTATTGTATTTTGAAGATGAAGTGGTTATTTTTATGGTTTCTGGTCATGGTTACTTAACTCACTGCAAATCAATTTCATTACTAGAACAATAAATCTACTACTACTACTACTACTACTACTACTACTACTACTACTACTACTACTACTACTACTACTACTACTACTACTACTACCGTTACGTGCACTGTGACAGTGGAAAGCTTAGCTAGCTTGCTTGTTGACACCAAATATTTCAGACATTTTATTGTTGCACAACAAATAATATATTATTATTATTATAATATTATAATATTCACTGAGGTCAGAGCAAGTCACTGTTTTGTAGGTCTCAAGACTTTGGCAAATCCAAGTCCAAGCATTTTGCTTTTAGTTTTAGGTCTTTTTAAGTCTTTGTATCAAACTAACAAATACAGCTTGTATTTCTACAATTTATATGATGGAGGAATATGTTCACTTTGTTAATGTAAAATTACACAATTTATTTTATTGATCAAGTCCTAAGTCATCAAAATAGCGACTCAAAGTTGGGATAACTTTTTAGATATAAGTTGTAACTTGTGCTTTTAATTAGAAAATAATAAAATAGTAAATGCACACTGAAAAAATTAGACCACTGAGAATTGTCTGAATTGAATAACAAAGTACGGTAATTTAGTTCTCATCAGGAGCTGAATGCTGCGCTCTGATTGGCTGCGCCTGGGTGGTCCTCTTCAGTTTCACTTTGCTGTTTGTAAGAAGAGTTTTTTAAGCCGTAGTTGCAACCAAAAATGAATACATGTTGATATTAGCCATGTGTCAAAGAAATTAGGACAGGAAGTTGTCAGATTTAAAACCTAAACTGTATTTGCATTGTAAAAATCAGCTACTCCACCTTTAAGTCTGACTTAAATCTGACTTAAGTCCACATCTCTGAACATTCATATTATATAGAAACCTATTTTAAAGATACATAGAGGGGAATATATTGCAATGTGGTTCTGGTATTACAAACTATACAGATCTAAACTTGACAGGCAAAGATAAAATATTGTTCAACACAAAAGAAACCAAATGATAATATTCACAGTGAGTTCTTGTGTGAACCGTAGAGCGCCGAGACGAACAAAGTCTTTGTCTTCGACCTCCTGAACTCTGACCCCTCGACAGCGGTTAGTGTCAGTTGAGCTGCGACCCCAATCACACGTCTGCTGCTTCACAATCCCGATCATAATCAAACTGCTCTGATTCATGGCTCGTTAAATGATACTAAAATGGAGAACTCTCTTTCATTTGACAACGTGGAGTGAATGACAAGCGCTGACGGCGAATGAACCGTGAAATGTGTGATTCTGCGGGATAATTATGTTGATCTATGAGTATTTGAGTCAATATCTGGAATAATTTGTGGTGGTTTGAGATCATTGGTGCCCCAGGGCAGTCAGTCTCTCACGTCCACCTTCAGATTCTCTTAAAGCAGAACTAAGTAACCTTTTTATCTTGTTAAATGCTCTTGAAAGACTTTGTGATGGTTACACGTGTATCTCCAGGGTTTCTGCAGTCTTAAAAAGTAAAAAAAAAAGTCAGAACAGTTTTAATTTAATGCCTTAAAAAGTCTTAAATTTGCCATAGTAAAAAATGTTTGCACAGGTCTTAATTTATTTATATTGAAGCAACTTCTGGCAGATTTCCCAAGCTATTTCACTGCTGAAGCTTTGTTGGAAAATTTTCAAGAATATTCTCAATAATATAGCACAATTGGTGTTTATTTCTACTGATATGTTGTTGATGGACTAGGTGGAATGCTTGTTTTCTGTATTAATTGTGTTATTTCTGGTAATTCATTAGATTTTTTTTTATAGTAGTATTAAAATATGAAAGTATATCTTAACAAGCTTAATGGAAAAGAAGCAGCACTGTGAACTACTACAGGTCACAACTCGCAAATAGATCTAAATTTGTATCTTTTGTGATCTTAAAAATCATTACTTTGACCTTTAGATTCCTGCAGAAACCTTGTCTCTCAGCTGCCTCCTGGTGGAAATACCACATTTGCAATTTTTGAATCTCGACCAGATCCCAACCTGACAACAGCTTTTTTTTTTTTTAATTGGCAGTGGAAATTGTATATAAATGCATTTTTGCTCCCTTATTTCAACAATGAAGACACACAAAAATGAGAAGAAAGAAAAAAATAATGTTTAGTTTCTATTTAATAGGCTAATGTATTTACAAAAGAAAGCTCTAGTGGGAGCTCTACCGATGAAGTTGCTTAGTTCTGCTTTAATATTTGCTACCAAGAAAACAAATCTATTAAAATAGTATCCTTAATCTTAAATGCAACATATCAAGGGTTTGATATTCGTATTACTTGTAATACAGCCCAGTTTTATTGAAGATAATGTAGTTATTGTTTGCTTTGAAATGGCTAGCAAGAACATCATCGAATAATACACACTAAATTCAACAACGATCTCTGGGTTCAATATGTATGTTAAATATGAATGATGATTTTTTTTTTTTTTTCCTTTTCGTTAAAGTCTAAAGAATAATCATGTAGAGGTTTTGCAGGTGACATCACAGCATTTTAAATGTTAAACTGAGGGCCAAGAAATGAATGAGAGTCAATGGAGACAAATGACATTTTCTCCTGTAAGAGCTCAAAATAAAGTTAAAATAGGGAAAAAAGATTATATGTGAGAAAAAAATCCACCCACAACAACTCTGCAGAACTATGGGTTTGTATCTGACACGCAAAAGCAAAAAAGCAGCCTAACAGTGGCAGAAAAGCAGATAAACAGAAAGACAGCTTCTCTCACATTTATCACAGACTTTAGAGTCTCACACAGTTAAAGTAGTTTTCTTGTTCCTGAGTCTTTTTGATGATTAGCTATACATTGTACTACTGCAGTTAAAATGTCAAAAGTCTCCAACTGCTTTTAGTAAACAAGTTAATGAAGCACTACACTGTTGCCTCGACAACAGAAAATGCTGTTTGCATTTTCGCCACATAAAAATGAATTTGTGTGGGGGGAAAAAAACTCCAGGGATAAAAATTTGTCTGTAAAATGCAAAAAAGTAAATTTTCTTCATTGTTTTGCCCACAAGTTTGCCTCAGTCAGAATGTTTAGGAGCATTTTTCAGATAAAATGATGTCAGTGCATACCCTCTATACTGTAATTCATGGAGACTTGCATGAATGCAAATATAGATAACTCTACCCATATGAGCTCCTCTATCCTGTGTGGATGGATCATGAGGTGATAAATACTGACAGAATCTGTGACGTTTTCTCCAGCCCAGTCTTCCCCGGATCATGGTGCAGTCGGCCAGCGTTGAAGAGGGCATGAGTCGACTTCAGCAGCCGGTAAATTTGATCTATTTAAAATTATATTACTACTGATCAAACAAGTCAAAGAAGGGTTTCTCCTTGTGTGGTTCAAGTGAGTTTAAATCCAGTGTGATTTCTCTTTAGTTGAGATTATGAGCCAATGATGCATCCTAATAGAAAATCAGTGTTGATATTCAGTGATGTTAACGCTTCATCATCACCAGACTTGTGACTGTTATTAATTTTTAATTGCAGCTGCAGCTAAAATATGTTCATTACATTGTCAAAGACTTCTCAAAATTTTTAACTGAGAAAACAGAAATACTGACTGTTTAAACTGCAATCTGTGGCCAGGAAAATACAACCTTCTCCTAATTTGAGCTGCTTTTAGACACAAATGAAGAGGTGTGAAGGAAGAAGTTGTCTGTAGTAGATGCAATTGTCCAGCAAACTATGTTGTGCTCCTGCTGCTGCACTTTACTCCAGCTGAAGTAATCTTTTTTGTTTTTGGTTTTTTAACACAGAGAGATAATTCTAAGACTTTTCTGGTTTATTACTTTGCGCCCAAAACTAAAAGCTGCAATACAAGCTGTCTAGTGAAAGATTTAAATGTATCAGTGTTGTTTTTTTGTTGGGCAGTGTGTAGCTTACATGATTCCTACAGACATCCAATCTCAGCACACAAACTGAGGCTGGACTGAATTTATTTATTTAAGAACTCAAAACAACCTCCCTTATCCAACCATACTACCTCTGCTGTCGTTTTCAGCAAATGTTGTTTGACGTTGTTCTCAAAAAGAAACCAATCTGTCAACAAACACATTGCAGGTGTGTAAAACTCATTGCTGCCTAATCTTGTGGTTTCCAACCTTTTTGTCTTGTGGACCCCTTAAGCCGGCTGCACATTTAGAGGAGTTTAAAGGGGACCTATTGTGGGGGTTTTTTATATTTAGTAAGAAACTAGAACATATGCAGATCAGTAATTTACCTTTTGTTCATTGTAAAACGTTGATCTAAAACAACTTAAAAATAGGAACAGCTCTACTGACTTCCTGTTCAAAACTGCAGAACTGATAAGCCCCGCCTCCTCATTTTAAAATGTAACTGTAAAAAGCAACAGATTTTAAATAACTAATTATTATTGTTGGAAAGTGGCTATAGGACAGGTTTGAAACATATATGCATCAGTTTGAGCATTATTCTTTTGAAATATATCAAGTAAATACAGACCAGTGGGAGCTCCAGCTGAAGAACAATTCAAGATTACTCCAACATGCATGAATCAATTCAAATATAACTTTGAGTAAACTAATAGTGAAGGGAGGCCATTATAACGAGATTAAAAACTTAGAAAAGTGAATTTGACACAATAGTTCCCCTTTAAGATCTGTTGCGATTTTTAGACGCGTCAAAAAAAGAGCAAGCCAAAGACATAAGGACATTTACAGTGATTATTTGTTTCACAGTCGCATCATGTTGTAGGAAGAACCGAGACGACACACACTTGTGGAGCGCAGCAGCTAGAGAACAGTGTGTGTCACGAGATCAAGCGCAGAGTGTTTTCTATCATGTGCGCGGTAATAAATGTAAACAATGAAACGCGAGTGGACTTAACCAGGTTTAGAAACATCACAGGAGAGCGGAGAGTAGGTGCGTTGGAGACAAAGTGTGTAATGCTCCTAAAAAAATAATCCTGCACTTTGACTACGTGCACATAGCGTGACATTTATTTACAGATGATGAGGCGATGTTTCCGCGCTCGTGCAGCATGTGAACCTCACGATGATGCGACCTGACAAATAGTCACAATGATGCACAGACATTAAGGAGAGAAACGACAATAAATCTCTTATGAAAACACTTACTCTGGCCATACCTCACCAAACTCGTAGAGGTGCATATCGAGCTTAAAATCAGGCCCAACTCCTGTAGTGTTCAGAAGACTTTAGTCTTTGTTTCACACTCTGAGGACCCCCAAAATTATAATGCTAAATTGTCAATTGATCACTTTTATTGGGTCTATTTTTAATAATATTGAAGTCCAAAATGCTCAAAATCATCAGGTTATGTATAATTTATTATAAAAACACATTTTAAGTAAACTAGATTTTACATTTAATCTATAATTAGTCCAATGAGCACTTCTTCTAACAAGAACCTCCAGGGCCGTGTACTGCTGGGTGGGAAACTACTGGTGCAAATATGTTTTTTCCAGTGATTGACCAGACATTAATTACACATTTTATTCTTATTGTTTTGAAGGTTCCCATTGAGAAAATCATTCCCTCTGACATCACTCTGGAGAGCCCCGGACCGGCCCCTGTCCCTCCTCCTGTCTTCCCAGAGACCGAAGACTCCACCCCTAGTCCTGTCAGCGAATCCTCCAGCGGGTACATGTCCACCAGCATCTCCACGGCAACGCTGTCCGACGTCTACACCCTGAGCTGGGACCTGCCGCCTCTGTCCAGCTACCGAACCGAAGAGGAGCCCGATTTGGAGGAAGAAGAGGAGAGCCAAGCAGCAGCAGACCGTGAATTTCTCCTGGACGACAAGTCGCTTACGGAGGATTCGGAAAAAGATTTGCGTAAACGACAAATTGATCAAGCGGAAGTTAACTGTGCTGAATCGGGAAAGGCAGTTGAACAATGCGGTTTGAGCAAAAATGAGCAAAAACATGAAATTCTTGCCTCTAATTGTGAAGGTGATTCAAAGCCAATGGATAAAACAAACGGTCTGAATGGTCTGACTGAAATAGACACTTCAAACAAGGAAGAAGCAGCAAATCTGGAACAGGAAGAAGCAAGTTTAGTTCAAGAAATTATAGATGAAGAAGATACTGATCAGCCTGTTTTGCCATCAACCGTTGAAATATCGAAATTAGAAGACAAAGACTCTGAAATCCAAATTGAAAATTATCAAAATGTAACAGAAGAATTGCCAGTTCAGCCATCAAGTCTTGAAATATCAAATTCTGAGGACAAAGATTTGCAAATCCCAATTGAAAATGATCAAAAACTAACAGTAACAGAAGAAGTGCCAGTTCAGTCAGAATTAGAAGGTGAAAACTCCAAAGTCCCAGCTAAAAATGATCAAATTTTAGCAGTATCTGATGAGTTGCAAAGTGAGTCTCAAACAACTTTGGTCAATGGACAGTCTTGTGAAGAATCTGAACCTTCAATTCCCGCTTCAGCCCAAAATGACAATTCAGCAGAGTTAAACCAAAATGTTGCAGACGACTTAGTCAAGTCAGTGAGTGAGCAAGAGTCTTTGGAGCAAATACAATCATCGATGAAGGAAGGTGATGTAGAATTAACTGTAGATTTGGATGGACAAGTTCAGGATGTCCAGGAATCTAAAGATAATGGACAGTCTTCTGATGTAGAATCCAAAAATGTAGATTTGTCGTCAGCTCATGTTGACGCAATATTAGAAGAAGCAACACCACTTACATTTGATTTGTCTTTTGGTGTTGATAGACAAACTGAAGCCAGATCAACAGAAGACACAAGTAATTCAGAAAAAGTCAAATCCACGGAAGATTTAAGATTAAAATCGTCTAGCGGGACAAGTCAAAAGGTTAAAACTAGCTCCGAAAAGTCAGATCTAAAGCCTCATCCTAGTGTCTCCTCCAAGTCACCAGCAACAAGCCCCTTCAAAATAACCAAAAAAGTCAAATCCTCAGACCTCAAGTCTTTCCAGCCGATCGTGGGCGAGGATGAGCAGGCGTCGGAGGGGGCAGGTGACCCCGGGACGCGTTTGTCTGTTCCCGTGGAGACGCTGGAGATCATCTCGGACTCGGAGGAAGGAGGAGACGTCAACTGCGTCCTGCCCGAGTGGTTGAAGGAGGGAGAGTTCGTTACCGTGGGGACAAACAAACACGGGACAGTGCGGTACGTGGGGCCGACGGATTTCGCTGAAGGGACCTGGGTCGGAGTGGAGCTGGAGGTACCGGCCGGTGAGTAGGACACATAAAAGTAACGATAAAGCATTGTAATATCAAACTAAAAGCTCTCAATGCACAAGTAGAATGCCTTTATCAGAGCACAACTGATTTATGGATATCTCAAATTTTCAACTTAGTAACATCAGCATTAAATGCACAATATTTGACTTACTAAGCAAAATGAGAGACAGAAAAAAAAATATATAGAAAAATGTTGTATTACCTGAAAAAATATTTTTATCATTTTTATGAGAACAGGACTCCTTAAAATCAATGTTAAGAATGTAACTTTGATTAAGTAGAATAAGAAAATGCAGCAGAATTGTAGTTTCACAGTGCTTTTAGTGTTACAGACAAGTGTCCTGTGAATAAGTCATTTAGTTTCAGCCTTTAAAAGTTTTCCAGCTTCAGAACTGTAAAATCTATTAAGATTAAGTATCTCAATACATATCCCGAAACGTATCCCAATACGCCTCCCTGTATCAATACACGTATTGCCTATGACCCCTAAAAGTTACATTCAGGTGAGTGAAAAAACTGAGAAAACACTCAAGCTTCAGGAGACAGACGTCTGTCAGACCGGTTCATACCAGATGAAAACAGCTGCTCTCGTCCCTTTTTCTTGTTATATTCAAAGAAGTTTCTGCAGCTAACTAGAAGGAAAAGTGACTTTGATCGAAAATCCCTCTATTCTACCTGTAAAAATGTTTTCAACATGTTTTTGATTCCATGACTTCTTAAAATCAGTGTTGAGAAAGTAACGTTTATTTGATTTGTGTTTTCACACTGCTCCTTATGATACAAGTGTCCTACGAAAATGTAGTTTTTCAGCTCAGTAGTTTCAGCCTTAAGGCAGCAGTACAGGTTCAGAAGTGTAAATTTATGAGTTAAAGTATCCCGATACGTATCCTGATACGCATATTGCCAGTGAGCTTGTCACGATATAGCCCGATACAATACATCAAGTACATATAGCTCACCGAACAGGGCAGACATATGTAGTAACAGAGTGGTCGGGGAACAAGTGTGTACATCTAAACACAGCCTGTATCTGCTTCATGAACGTTTTGTGTTTTTGTCTTCAGGTAAGAACGACGGCTCAGTAGGAGGAAAGCACTACTTCCACTGTAACCCTGGTTACGGCGTCCTGGTGCGCCCCAACAGAGTGACCCGCGCCTCCGGGACCAGCAGCAAGCGACGAAGACAACAGAAGCGCCGCAGTGCCAACCTCTCCGGCTCCAGCCCCAACCTGGCCGCTCTCACCGCCCTCGCCAAAGGGGAGGGGTCAGGGGGCGGAGCTACGGGGGCCGAGGGAAGGGGGAGAACCGCAAGTCATGGAACACATAGGTGCACGCTGTTTATCTGATCAGGTGGAGTCTGGACAACGGGAAAAGTTTTGGTTGTGAACAGGCACATTGGATAAAGTGGAAGCATTGTAAACTTTAAGAATTCATTGACCTCTTGTGCAAGTTTTGGATATTTAGGTGAAAATTGAGATAAACTATTGTGGTTTCACTGGAAAAATTCTTAAAAACATGTGGATACGTTTTTGAAATATATTTTTAATGTCCTAAAACGAGATTTGACAAAAATAAGTTGAAGTAGCTTTGTTTCCCAATTTTTTAATGGCAAACTTCATGTTGAAACAGTCAAAATTCAAGCTTGTATTCACATTATATCTAATTTATGGTTAAAAAAAAAGGTTCTCTGTGTCTGACTACTTTCTATCTATGTCTATTGACTCCAAATTGAAACTTTGACGATTGTAACTGCATGTTTTTTCACAGAATCCCAATTTGACACAGACTATCTGAGAAAACCAAAATAGACTTGAAAGCAGCCTAATTATTCAGCGCTACTCTGATTTAAAAAATGATCTTTTATAAGACTACACAAACTCCGTCTGAATGTCGACTTTTAATGATATTGTGAATGTTTTTATCTTGTGTCACTGAGCACGGTTTGGCCTGAATCTACTTTTATTGGATGAACTTCTAAACAGATTGTTGCATTTAGACTAAAACTCTACTACTTCATACTTTGTTTTTTGTTTTTTTTACAAGAGCATTAAGATAAACAGTAACACTTGATTTTACAGTTAACACATCTTGCTGTGAGTTTACAGTTTACCGTAATTCACTGTTAATTCACTGTTAATTAATCTTAACTTGTAACACCTGAAATTAAATTTTTACTTAACTGTTATACAAAAAATGTCTTAACATTACTAGCAATATATAATAAATAGGAAAGTGTTTTCTATCCGAGATTGGATGCCCAGACTTCCATGTCCGCACACACTTTCTTCAGCTCTTCTGGAGAAAATCTTGAGTCTTTGGAGGAGTAGCGGCTCTGCTCTGAACAAACACTATTTTTAGTGGTTCCCAAAGTGGGGGTAGGGACACCCATCAAGGGGTTGCAAAGCAAAATCTGGGGGTCATGAGATGATTTGAAGATGTAATTTTTAGAGCTCGACCGATGGGTGTTTTTCTTGGGCCGTTACCGATGCAGATTTTTTGACAAGCGATGCCGATATCAATGACCGATTTCCGAGGCCGATTTTCTTATTGTAGTTTTTAAAAAAACAGCTGACATAAGATAGTACATATATACAAAAAAGAAAAAGTTCAATCTAAGCTATTATTTAGTCTCATTGTTTAATGAATACAACATGTTTATGCTCATTACGGAACATTTTAAAGAGTAATTCAAGAAAGTACTCCTTTACAAAACACAGCAAAATAGAGATGTATTAAACAAACTGATCATTTCTCGCCAAAACTAACTTAAAAACTAACAGACTGTTCAAACAACTGCCCGATTAAATATTGGCCAAATAAGGCTCTAAAATATCAGCCTCAAAATATCGGCCTGCTGCTGACATCGAGCTGTCTCTAATTTTATCAATTATTATTCGATATGTCTTCTGTTTTTTATATGTTTGACTCAATTTTGGTCATATACAGCAATAAACTACTAACATAAACATATTTTAACCAAATTTTAATGCGTTTCAAACTTGAAATTCTTACATTGTATTAAATGTTTCTGCGGGGGTCGCGAGTTGGGTACGTGGTTCTTTTGAGGGTTCCGGTCTGAAAAGTGTATAAATCCATGCACTAAACCATTGTTCCCACGTTGTTCAGGCTTTGACCCTCGTACGCCTCATCTGTGTTTTTCGATCTGCCCAAAACATGGAAAAATGTCACCGCGCCGCTCATATAACCTGCGCCACATCGCTTTATTCTGTCATCAGCGAGCCTCTGCGTAGATCTAACATGGATAAAGTGACAAGTATGTGTCCAGTGTGCAAATACCAAAGCTCTTGAAAACACATTTATTGTCTCTTTTAAATGTTCAAGTCGCTCGTTAGAAGTTAATAAGTCTACTCTAAAATAAAGTGTTACTGAGCGAACATATTTTTCCTTATAACGATGTTTTCACACTTCGTCTTTGTGCCTTTTAGTAATAAAAGTATAAAGTATGTGACAAGCTGTTGAGTGAAAGACACATTTGATAATTTTTCTGGTCCTGGTTCCCTTTAGAATATTTCACCTTGCCTGAAATGCTAAACGCTAAACTTTTATTTATCTAGAGAGAGCGCTATAGTTTTCTAAATACAAACAGACAATGTAGCTCTCACCAGAAAAATTATGCTGTGTCTCTGTAAAAGCAAATACTAAAAGGGCTTTACTGTAGCGTTTGAATGTGCCAATCTACTTTTTAAACCTGCACTTTCACTGTGATCCACCGGTGAAAAGTCACTGGTTTTTATGATTTGTGTTTGAGGGGAAGCTGTTTGTTCGGGTGGGTTGGTCATGGATGTGTTTAAGGGGAGATTCAAACTATACATTTATTATTATGTCTGTATGGAGAATATTTTATAACGGTCTTTTTGAATGTAGAGATGTTTATTTATTTGATGAAATTGTTCCTAATAAAACAATAAATCAACTTGTTCTTTTTATGATGAACTTTGTGGTTTAGTGATTATTTGGTCGTAGTTTGAGCTCATGTGGACCTGTTTGGGCCTGTTCTTGGTCCCACTTAATTTTCTGCATTTATATTCATAATTTATTTTCACTGGGTGTTTTTTCCTCATCATGTATTTACTTATGCTTCAGAGAAACAGATTGTATGCACAATTTAACTCTCTTCACTTTCCAATCATGCAGCTTTTGTATAAGTAATTATAGGTACAACAGTGTCTAATCTTTGGATTCATCCAAAATTGGTTCCTGTAGGACTAAGTTTTAAGTTAGGTAATTTTGTAATACCTGCAAATGACAGCAAAGTTTCTTTGGTTACTAAAGAAGATGAACAATGGGGTTGTATTCACCAAACAAACACTAACAGGCCAAAAATAACATGAACTGTATTGCAACAGCTCTGGTGGACATCAGCATCATAATTACTCAAAATGTTGCAATCTGTGCAATATTCATGCTGTTTAATCAGTATAAATTTAAATTATATGAATCCACCTGTGAGGTGAGGTGGATTATCCTGACAAAGAAGTGCTCCTGAAACAGATTGATGATGTTCTATATCACTGGTCCCCAACCACTAGTCCATGACCCAAAACTGTCCCCAGAGGATCTTTTAAAATGCATTGTATTTTCATTTTCTAGTCTATCACTACTTCACTGCAAAAAATATATATGTAGACCTATTTAAAGCAAATTTAAATTTTAAAATTCTAATCTGGATACAAGTCATTTTAGCTGGGTAAGTAATGTAGAATATTTCACTTGTTTCAGGGTGAATTTGGCTTAAAATAATAAATATTTACCAATGGGATAAGCACAATTTTCTTTATGTAGTGGCAAATAATTTAGCTCTAAACAAAAAGTAATGAAACACAAAATTAGCTAGGTATCTACAATAAATAGCTTAAATTAGTCAAAATGCTTGAATTTAAAAAAAAACTGCTGTTTTCATAAAACTACACTGGATTTTTATAGTTCTTTTATGACCCTCAAAAACTTGATTCAGTCATTCATCCAGCACTCAATAGTGGCAAGTGTTACAGTAGCCACATCTGTCCTGGGGCAGACTGACGGAAGTGAAGGCAGCATCAGCCATTTACACACAATGATGTGTCAGTGTGGGTGAAGTGGGCTTAAAAACACAATGACAATCTCTCCTTTAGTTGTCCCATTGAGGCACCTGAGGTTCCAGTGGTGCTGCCTAGGCCCAGGCGTGGACAAGCTGGTAAAATCTAGTATTAAGTTAAGCACAACAAGTATCATTTTTTTCCACAAATCCACACCAGGCCCCTGAAGTCTCTTTGATATAGCTTTATTCTCTTGTACATTTTATAATATACTAAAATAAACACAAGTTAAAAATGAACAAAGAAACTGTACAAAAAATGTATATATACTACATCTTAATTACAGAACAGTCTACTGTCCAAAAAAGGCACTAAATTCTGAAATGGGCAATTACAGTAATCGAGAACTTAAAGAGATGGAGCTACGACAGCGTCCAGTCCTCTGCGGTGGTGGTGGTAGTGAGGTTTTTTGGGATGCGGGGTGGGGGGGACACGTGGACGGGGCGTGTGTGTGGACATGTTGACCCTGACACACCATGAGAAGACGTCCCCAACCGAGCGCACGCACACACCAGGGTTTGAGGTCCGCTGTGTGTCCCGCGTCAGTCCAAAATGTCGTAAATACTGCTGGATTCTACCACAGACTTCGCTAATAATAATCGGAAAAAGGCATTTTAAAGTGTCTTTCGTTTTGTAATCTCTAAATGCACACAGATAATTACATGATTTGTCTGTTTACTATACATAATCACACCAAACTCGTTAAAAGTATTGGGAAATATGACAAATACCTTCATCTGAGCTTAGATACGATGTAGAAATCTTCCCATAATAGGTTACTTTGGTATAATTCTTTAATATAATACTGTAATTTACAAAAAAGGTTAAGTGTTTTATTGTTTTATCCATTTTATTTAACCTATTCGAGGATAATTAGGTTCATAATCAGCTTGTACAATCATACAGTCTAGCTTGGTGTCAGTTTTTTCTTTCAAGAGACAAAGGTTGCTATGGTAACAGGTCACTAGCCAATCAGGCGTCGGCTTTTAAAGAGTTTGGTGTGAGATATGAACATTTGACTGATTGGTTTCATTACTTTAAAAGCTTTACAGATTCATTCAAGCTTTAGTTCTCATAAGGTGCATCATCATCATCATCGTCGTCGTCATTCATTTTTCACAAATAGCTTACCGATACTAGACAGGGGAGACTGCTGTTCAGTCAAATATGTTTCAAAAGAATACAAAATTATTCAGAAATGTAAAATAAAAGAGTGATTAATTTAACATTAAAGCATGACTAATTTTAAAACATGTCATTCTTTTTGTACATCACAATAAAATGAGTATAAATACACATGTTTTATCATTTCACTTTGCGTTCAAACACAGGTCCCCCTTGTGAGCTGTTGTAGCTTGTTCAAGCTAACCCGTTTGGTAAAGTCAGGGATTTGAGGAATACTTAGATACTTTCACATACTTTATAACATACTATCCTGCGGATCCTGAAAAGTTACATTTATGTCAAAGATGAGGAAACAGAGACTGTAGCTTGGCACTATATTTAGACAGTTCTGTTAGCTTACCACTTGTGTAAAGAAAAAGTGGGAAATGCTAACTTAGCTTAGCGTCTGAAGCAGGGCAAACAGCTCTGAGCCGGAGCCAACTGTCAGACCAGGCTTTTCTCTGCCAACATCCTGTGTGGAGCTCATCTTTAGCATAAGGACCTGGAGTCTTTGAGACCAACACATTTAAACACACAACAGACCTTAGGCCTGACCTAAGGCCTCAGTCTGGGACTGAAAGTGCTCACACTTTACAAGTGAAACAATAACAGCCTCGCCGCTAACACACGCACCACTGAGCAGGCTCTAGAACCCCCCTGTGGGACCCCCTCTGAGGCTCCCCCTGTGAGGACCCACTGAGTTTGATTAGGACCCTCAGAGTGGCTCCTGGAGGCAGAGCTCTGTTCCCAGTGACAGTCTAAAACTGCAGCTCTGAGGCGAATATAAAGAGGCAGCGTCACACAACAGTATTAAAAAGCGGGTTCAGTATGATACTTGTGGCTGCTATTGTCCAAGTGTGCGACAGGCCTGCTGTAGGACACACCAAAGGACTCATCACTTTGGACAAACGCCTCTTAAGCTTCTGTCGCTACAGTCTTTCCTTTGGCATGAACAGCACGAAGCAAAGCACAAACCCCATCCTTATACAACTTAAATTAGCTTGATTATCACATTGACCCTTAAATTGATTTCAAAGTACTTTACAATAGTATAACTGGGAAGCTAAATACCAAGGCAAAAATGATTGTACGTCCAATCCCCATCTGGACTCATCTTCAGTGAAGCGTCTGCTGCTGGCTGCAAACCACAGTCACCTTTTCTCTTTTACATTAACGTCATTGCAAGTCTTAGCTTTTCTATAGTGGTTCTGTGATTTTATTGTAGTTTAGATTCGCAGTCAGCCGCCGTTTCACCCGAGCAGCTCTTCCAGTGTGGAATGATGAGGAGGGCAGGTCCGTGTTTTCGGGCCACAGTCAGCGCCGCGGTGATGAGGAGGTGACAAGAGCAGGTATAGTAGTAGTAGGTAGGTCGTTGTGAGACTGAGAACCGTAGTTATTGGTAATATTTACAGTACAGCTATTTCTGAGGTCTACTGAGGTGTTCTCTGAGGGCTGGCTCAGACTGAGGGAGAAGAGGTATCCGGTGAGCAGGTGAGGACAAGCATGCGTCGCTCCTTGGCTTTTTTTTCTTTTCTTTTTTTAGGTTACGTCCACGTTAATGCGATTTCATTGTAAAGTGACACTTGACCCTTAAAACTGTCCACAGTCGTATTTCAGAAAGAGCTGGAGGACTAAAAGTGACAGAGAGGAGTGGAGTGGTTTTGAGGTTATGCAGGTGACATCACAGCATTGTAAATGTCAGTAGTGAGTGGCAAATATTCATGAGAGTCAATGACGAGAAAGGATATGTTCTCCTCAAAACACAACTACAATGTCAATAGTAAATGATCTCTATCTATATAGCACTTTTTCTCTTTTCAAACGCTTTACAATCAAGGATCCACTCACCCAGTGTACGCAGACACTGAGGTAAGGTGGGAATGTGTCTTGCCCCAAAGACACAACAAAAATTCACTCTTGCTGCTCAGCGCTCTGACAACAAATACAACCAACTGCAACTCTGCTAAATAGTCTGTTTGTATCTGACATCTAAAACAATCAAATCAGGTAAATAGTGGTAGAAAAACAGATAAACCATAGGAGCTTCTCAGACATTTTTCACAAACTGACACAAACTGTAGAATTGCAGTTTAACTAATTACCTTTTCATTCCTTAAATGTTTTGGGATTTCTTGTGCAACAGTTTTTAGTGTCCTAAATCAACTTTTTCTATTAACAAACATGCTAGCTAAGCTCTATGCAGTCAATGTGACAACAGAAAAGCTACTTTCTGCTTTCCAAAATGCTAAAAACAAACAAACACATTTTATCAAGTGTTCTGCTAATAGTGCCGCTCAGTCACAATGTTGAGAAGATGATGCAAACAGCGCCTATGCTCTAGAAGAAGCAGTGTGATTGGTCAGAACAGATAACTGCAGTAGGTGTTTATAATCAGACACACTTGGCTGTAATCAGGGCAGAAACCACACAACTATAGAACTCTAGAACTAGAAATGTCATAGATCAGTACTGTGTGCACACAGTGTGAATATTTTTACATAAACGCTGCGAGTTTGCCTAGTGTGCACTAAGGATGCCAACAAAATGACTCTGTAAAAGTTTACTTAGTGTTCAATATCTTTTTAAATTGGACCATGGCAACAGTACACAGGCCCTTTACTACAAAGGCAAAGCAGTATTTACTAATCTGGAAAGTTTGCATTGGCATTTTTGGCTTTTGATTGTCTTCTAAGTATATATATATATATATATATATATATATATATATATAAAAATTATATTTTAGTCATATTTTCAGTCACTGTTGCCCAAGCCATACTACAGAAAAAAAAAAAGTACTTTCTTATGCATAAGTTGGAGTAATCTCTCATCTTATGCATACAGTAAAGAAAAGTTTAAAAAGTAAGAAGGTTTTCAAAATACCAGACTAAGTTCATTGCTTTCCTCACTTAAAGTTGGGGTAACTAACTTTTTTTAGTTGTACATGAGTAAACTTTGTGTTTTCCACTAATAAGTCTATGATACATGAGACCACTGAGTGCTGTCTGAATTGAATAATAAAGAATTTTAGTTCTAATCAGGAGCCGCTCTGATTGGCTGAGCTTGGGTGGTCCTCTCCAGTTTCACTTTGTTGTTTGTAAAAAGAAATTTATATCCTACAAATAGCAACCAAAAATGAATACATGTTGATATAAACCATATATAAAAGGATTTAAAAAAGGAAGTTGTTGGATTTAAAACATAAATCATGTTTGCAGAGTGAAAATCAGCTACTGCACTCTAAAGCCACAGAAACTTCTAAAAAAGCTTTATAGAAAGAAAAATCATTATAATGTAAAATAGTCTCATGATTTGAACACAAATTTGGGAGACTGGCCAAGACTAAAAAAAAAAAACGAATTTGCAAGTGAAGAAATGGCAGTCAGCGCAAACTAAAAACAGGAAGCCAACAAAAGCCGTTTCTAAATTAAAATGCTGATTAAAAGGAAAAGGCAGACAAGCCAGATGGTCTGATCCACAGAACCACCTTGAGAAAATGAATGTTTACTGTAAAGCAACAGGAGCTGAAGATCTAGAAAGTGTCCGGGCGACGCCACACTGCAGACAGTGTGACCGGTATGACAGATATGTTTATTCACAAGGTTTGGTCTGCTTGGCTTTAAAACAATCTCATCTCAGTGTTTCAAAATCCTCCCTCAAAGTCTAAAAACAAACTGGACTCTTTACAAGTACTATATACAATCACACTTCACTGCTCATTCTTTTGCTTGAAGCGTAAACAATACCATATTGTAGAAAACAGCTTGATAACGACATTAAAGCTGGGAAACTTATCTTCTTTCTAAAATTTAAAATAAGTTTATTGTAACAGCAAAACTTTTTATCTTCACTTAATATTAAACATTTTATCTTTCCAAACTGCAAGAAAGAGCCATGTTAGTAACTAAAGTATGTCATTGAGATGATTGGTTGTATTCTAAAGCTGCATTTAATTCATTCTTCTGTACATTTCCAGATCTACAACTAGGTTTGGTCAGAATGAGGACTGCAACTTTGCTGATTATTCGTTTGATTAATCAGTTACTGTAGTTGTTTAGAACGCAAAAGCCCCTTGAATAAAAAAAAATGCCACATTTAAGCTGTGGTAGCATGACTAGAGAACGTTCTAGAGATGCAGATTTACAGACAAAGTGTGTTTAAATAAAAAAACACTAAATTAACATAATTTCATGTCGTTTCATGAAGTAGGGCAGGGCGATCTGGAAAAAAACATTCACTATTGTAGCCCTCAACTTTAACCAAACAGAAGTTCCATTTCACACAAAAACTGCCTCAAAGTGTGTTCTTTACTCCAAACCACGTTTTTACAGACAAAGAATTGGCTATCATGATTCAAACCCACTGACCAAACAGACAATTTGACAAGACTGAATTTTGATCTCTTGATTTTTCGATTAATTTTCCTGTTCTAAACCTTTTCTCAGCTCATGGCATGTTGGTAAAACCTTGGTAAAGCTTACAATTATTTGCTTACAAAATAAATTGACGATTATTTCAAAAATTGTTGCAGCCCCAGTCAAGATTTTCTCTAATGCGCAATGTTTTAGTTGATGAGGAAACCAGTGCCCAGAGGAAAATCAGAAATAGAAACATACAGAAAGGCCTGAGCAGTGTGGGAGTCAAACCTGTGACCTTCTTTTTGTGAGGAGAGAGTAAACTACAAGAAAATTAACTACACCATGAAAATAACAATCAGTCGTGCCACTGTCGTCTGAAAAACACAGCTCTTTATCTTATTAATGCTTTAAAATGAAAGTGCGGGACCTGAAATGGCATTAAAGTGGACGTAACATCAGTTTGATCCACAGTTTCCGTTGGATCGTTCCATGAGACCCAGAGCGTGTGCAGAGAGAGAGAGAGGTATTGAGTGGGTGAGGAGTAGAGTTGATTTGGACAGACCCGTTTGGTTGTCCCGTGTGGTGATTTCATGACTGGAGATGTTTACATGGAGGCTGAGGGGCTGGGGCGCGCACTACAGTTGTGTTTTTTGTTTGTTTTTTTTTACTAAGAGGAGAAGTCTTTGAGCCCCTGGTGTTTGGGAAGGTGCGCCCTGTTTGTTCCCCTGAGCTGCTCATTCGTCCTCCAGAGCTTCGGTCTTGATGTCGCCGGCCACGCCTCCGGTCCGGGACAGGGCCAGGATGGTGTGGTTCACTGCGGCCATCTCCACGGCCAGAGAGATGGGGTCCTGGTGCTCCGTGTGCGCCGCGTTCTCCTCCTAAAAAGAAAGGAAAACAAAATATTGAAGTGAAATAGCAGCAATTTATTCACCTTATTCCGCCTCACGATCTTTAGTGGCATTGTCCTTTCAGGTTAGCTGTTGTTAGCCTGTAGCATTCAGTCGCTGGGTTTAATTTAATTGTCGTTATATCGGTTTACTGTGGCCCCTCCCCTACTCGTCCCCCGTTCTTTCCTTTCTTTTCCTGAGCCACAACAAATCCCATCACGTTAATTTTACTTTATTTTTTGTATATTTCATGTTTGGAGGAGCGAGTGGCGGCGCACAAAAGGTGAAGCGGCCCGGGGGCTCACTCCAAACATAATTTTGTTGTACTCTGTGACAATGACAATACATCTTTCTGTTGTTCTTGAGATTACTTTGCAAAACATTTAAGCCAAAACAGCTACCTTAACAGACCTAAACAGAAGGTGCGATGCCAAGAAAAGTGGGTGGGGCAGAATAAAAATGAATACATTGTATATTTTTTTACAGATATGCACAATAATACTGGATTTCAGGTTACAAAAGGCTGTGGTACGATAATGTTTAAAGGGTCTATACTGGATTTTAGTAAACAGAATAATTTAAAATAATTTTTGCCACACATATAAAAGCTTCTATTCAAAACAATTCATAGTTTGCAATTCTATCTACTTCTAATATTAGCAGATTTTGTTTCCTGAAACCCTGGGAGAGCACTGATTGCACGCCTCTTCTTCTCGTTAGCATTACTAGTAATTTGTCTTCAGTTTACTGTGACGGAAAAACATGTTCTGGCTTCTTCAAATATAAGGCTCAACGTGTGCAGAAAACATAAGCACCGCAGCAAAAAGTGTATAGTTAAATAATATCAAATAACATTTAGAACTTAATTGTGGTTGAAAAAAAATGCAGCAAGTTTGCTTTATCATAAATATTGTGTGCATTTGACTATTTAGTAAACAGAAGATGTATATTTAAGATTTTAAATGTTTGTTTCTACAGTTAGGGTTAGGGTTAGATATGACAAAAAAGGAAAGCTAGAGAATAGGTAACTTCACAAACTGTTACAAAACCAGACTTTTTTTTTCAAAGAATACATAAATAGGTGTTTGATAGGCAGATAGGAGCACAGCAGCATTATTCCATGATTACGGTGAATTTTTTTTTAGATCTTATAAAAATACTTGAAATATTTTGAAACAGACTTGTGTAAAGCTGCACATATATTTATCTCTTCACAACACAGCTCCCCTAATCCAAAAGTTGGGCTGATAAACTGTATTTTATGTTTTTTCCGTTGGCAGGCGCGTGTGATCTGTGCTGCCGAGCGCTTTGTCGCACGTAATGAAAAGAAATGCAAATGTCAGAAGTAAAAGCTTGACATTTATACATTTTATCTGTGAAGATTTTTGGTAGACAAGCAATTTAATACGCTCCGCTCTTCAAATTTGACAGTTGTCTGGGTTTACTTATCCTCAAAAACATGCCTGTTTTTAATGTCTTCATGCATTAACTGACGTGAAGCAAAATTATATTTCAATAAATCAAGGTTGTTCAACTTTATTTTTCAAAAGGGACATTTTTTTGGGGGACAAACCACAGTACAGTGACTTTTAGGGTCAAATAATTATCAAACAAACACTGCTATGTAAGATTTTTTAGGGTAAAAAAGTAAATGCTTTACCAACTATCCTTATTGGCAAAGTAACATTATCTCTATGGAGAAAAGGTAAAATAAATAAATACAAATTCACTTTGCACTTTTCAGTGTGTATGACAGGTTTTACAAAATTAGGGGTGTCAAATTAGTGCATTAATTGAGATTAATTAATTACAGACATATTAATCGAGTTACTTTTTTAATCGCATTCATCTAATTAGAAATCTTTAACTTCATTGTTTCCAGTTACAAAGTGGACATAAGGGTTTGTTCGACTTGACAACTTAGCAACAAAAGACTTCCTAAAGTCTTCATTTTTTGCAATATATTAATATTTCCATCTGCAACAATAATGTAATTAAATTGGATGAAAACAAAACAAAAACAATTAAGTTGAGTGTTTTTTTTCAGCAATTTTTAGGTGAGATTAAAAATAGATTCATTAGATTCATTAATTACAGATCATAATTATTTAATCTCATCAATTTTTATTCGCTTGACAGAACTAGACAAAATGTTTCAAAAAACAAAGTGAACAACTGGTGTTTGGGACCCGAATACTAATGGACCCTGTATCAGAATTGTTTGGAGTGCCTGGTGTAGGAGTATGTCTCAGTAACAAACAAAAGGATGTTTTAAGTTATGTCACACTACTAGCCAAGCGTCTAATCCTACTAAATTGGAAAAGTAAAAATCCACCAACCCACATTCATCTTTTAAGAGATGTCATGCAGTATTTAGAGCTAGAGAAAATCTAATTTTCAATAAGACAAAAAGAGAGCTTTTTCTATGCTACCTGGAAGTCTTTCATTGACTTTTTTAATAATCGATATTGAGACAACATTCCTAATTTCAATACATGTGTAAGCAGGTGTTATT
The DNA here is from genome assembly GCA_038363315.1 of Mugilogobius chulae. Classification (NCBI taxonomy): domain Eukaryota; kingdom Metazoa; phylum Chordata; class Actinopteri; order Gobiiformes; family Gobiidae; genus Mugilogobius; species Mugilogobius chulae. The sequence continues at coordinate 26,429,768 of CM076405.1, read as the reverse complement.
TTAGTTTGTTTTTACGAGTTTATATATTATTTTTATTCAATCATTTGCAATTTATATTTTTGTCTTTTTATTTTTTTTTATTTTTGATAATTCATGCATGTTATATAATTGTGAAATATGTTCTTTTGTTCTATTGAAAACTTGATTAAAAAAAAACTAACAAACAAAAAAACATAGTGAACATGAGTTTTGAGGTTTATGTTTTATGTTTTTTGTCCGACAAATATATGACAAAGATAAAACTGATTATACAACTGTCACCTAGCAACCATTTTACAATAAAGGTTTGTAAGCTCAACAATGACCTGTATGAAGGCTCCAACCTCTCGTAAATGTGGTCAGTTCGTTTGTATCAGCTGACAACCTTTGGATTATTCATAAATTCTGTTTTTTGAAGGCTGATGCTAATGGCTAAACGAGTAAACAGCGATTCATCAAAATATACCAGAGTTGGCATCGGAGTGGTAGCTCAGATGCTATTTGTTCAATAGCATCAGAGTTGAACAGCACATCCAGTATTTATATGGCTGTTTTACAACGTTAATTATTTAATTGTTCTTTAATTGTTGTGTGTGAACTGTCTTTGCATTTTGGCGCTTTTTTACATATGTGAAGGGAGTATCTGTTCTAAATAATTCCAAATTAGAAAAGTGGAATAATCTGTCATATGGGCTTTAATCTTGTTAAAAGAATAATTCAGTTTTTAAATAACGAAGATGAGTTGGTGATAGGGCTGCTTTAACTGAAAAATGAAAATACAGACTCCACTAAATAAAAATATGACCATAATGTATTTAGATCACTGTAGCGAGGTGGAGAGTGAGAGAGAGAGAGCTTGTACCTGTGTGGGTGAGGTGGGCTCCAGTCGGTAAATGCCAAACGGTCGGCTCAGAGGTCTCTTGTCAAAGTATGGCAGGTCACAGGCCTAAACAAATACAATTAACAGTATTACTTCTGCTTCCACAAACAATATCGACAGAATAAGATAGGATATGTAGATAAGAGGTACTTTAACACAGTTGTTGGTGTATTTTTCCTCCAAATGCTATTGTAAAAACTTAAAATACAAGAATCAAAAACATCCCTTGAGTTGCACTTTGTTTAATTTGCAAATATCTGTCAAATCCTACATTTTCAAAATTCAAGATGCACAGTTACAACTATTTCAGCCCCTTTTTAACCTAATATTGCAATACACCAGAAAAATCTAAAATTGTCTCTTATCTGATGAATATTTTAGTTTTATGTTCAGTTGAGATTTCCACAGAAAGTCTACAGTATGTGTCACAAATAAGGCTAAAACAATAGCTGAGGCTTCAAAATCGAGCAAATCTATGGCTTTAATAGTTCATATGTTTCTAGCTGAGGTGAGTAAAGCTTAAATCCCAATGGAGAACTTCCTTTGTTACTACATGATGACATTAAACAGCGGAACAGATTGTCTTCATCTTAGGAAAAGAATGCAGCCGAAAAAAAGCAGGATTTGTGCGTTAAACGTCCAAAATTTCGAGTATATTTTTTATGCGTTTAACATGGCTCCTTTAAATACACAAACAGAGAAAGATACAGCATGAGATTGCACTGACGTGTTCGGAGAAATCGTTCCCGTCGATGTCGTCGCTGTTGGAGTGGCCTCCTGGACTCTGGACATCGATCCCATGGCTCTCCAGGATTGTGGCTTCTTGGAGGAACAGAATGGATTATTAGATCTAGTGAGTGCTGATGCGTCAATTCAAGACACAATTATAGGACAGTATTTATTTAAGGTTCTTTCTACACAGCTTAGAGATGAATAAAACTGACAACAATGTACTGTATATTGCTATACAGTCAATATCCTCGTGTCCTTTACCAATTTAAAGGAAGTATTAGAAAGTTAACTACAAAAGTACAGAAATGTATACTTTAAAGCAGTGATTCTTAACCATAGGGCCGGGGCCCAAAGTTGGGCCGCGAGCACCTCCTTGAGGGCCACAAAATCAGTAAAACGCAATACATTTAATATGAGATTGGGCCCCAGGTTACTTTCTTCATAAATATTCGGGCCTCGAGGTCAAAAAGGTTAAGAACCTCTGCTTTAAAGTATATACCACTGTAACCTTGGATATATATTTGAATACAATTGAACTATTCAGTTTAAAGTTTTTGCAATTGCAATCACCTGACAGAAATGAGCTATTTCAAGTTCAAATATGTTAAATTAGGAGAATGTCACAGCATATTTTTAGCTGAGTTGTCGAAAACAAGAAGTAGTTTCAGTAAGAACAGGACCAAAGTAGCATTACCAATGTTGGCGCGCCTCTTGATCTCTTTGCGGCGATTGGCAAACCAGTTGTAAACCTTTAGGGAGGTGACTCTCTCCAGGTCAGACAACTTCTTCCCTGAAACACAACAGATGGACAAATTACATTTAATCACTTTTTTTGTTTATAAGATCTCATCAAAACTATTTGTACTAAAAGATCAACATTATTCTTTTACTTACTAAGTTTAAGTTGTTTATTGTTACGCTATTTTACATGATCCACAGTTAAATTTATAAATACTTTCTGCACACTAGAGGATGTTAGACCTGATTTTAATCCTGATTTGCCTCTCTATGACTTCATGGATGAGTGGTCAGAATAACATGTCATGTCTGTGGGTCAGTGCAGCCATTTATTGTCATACAGATCCAACATGTTACGAGGAACTTAAAAACAGCAAATCAGAGCCAGGCTTTGTTGCTTAGTGACAGCTAAGAAGACAAAATCATAGATCTTACAGACAGATTTAATAATCTAAAGTCCTGCGACTGTGAGACAAACAACTGTTACAAAATGTCCTTTTGTCTATGGCCTGCACTTTATTATTTTTCTTAACACATTTTCAAATTGCAGAAGATTTAAGTCTTCTGCAATCTTGTGCAAAACTTTTCTCAAAATAAAATAAACAATAAAAATAACATTAAGAACTGATACTGGACATAATTTGTCTTTTGGAAGTCGAAAGTTATCATTTCAAAATTTATAATTTCATTGCACCAAGATAAATTCACCCTGACAAAATAATAACTACAATATAAATTATTATATTATATTGTAAATTATGTATTTGTTTAGTACAACAAACTATTTTGTTTATTATTGAAAAATTTTCAATTTGAGCTGTAGAGAATCACGAGAATCATATCTTTGACTCAGTGTAGGGCTGTAATTTTTGTCTGGTATTCACCTTATTCCATCCTGCCCACTTTTCTTGGTGGTGCACTTCCTGTTTAGCTCTACTAGCATGTTAGCTTGTCAGTCAATCTCAAACCAACAAAACAACAGATAAAATAATCCCAGCGATTGAATTCTACAAGCTAAATGCAGCTAAACAAGAAATGCATTGCCAGGAAAAGTGGGTGGAGCGAAATAAGGTGAATTTATTTAGTGCAATCATATATTTAACTTTATTGTACACATACGGAAAGATTTACTAGATTTATCCAGCTCTAGAGTTACTGTGTGTGTGGCATTGAGTACTAATATTATCATTTATTGCAATATATTTCTTGTGCAAATATTGTGACAAGCTAACTTAAATTATCTAAACGATACATTTCTCCATTCACAATTAATCCAGACAATACAATAACACAATCATTCATTAAACTACGTAAAACTTGAGTTGGTGCTTTACCTGGCTTCTGTATGACAGCGTTGCAGGCGTTGGCGATCTCCTCCCTCTTGGCCTCGTCTGGATACTGGTTGTCATTGAAGTAGCTATAAATATCAAAGGAACAACACGGTTTTAATTAAACACCAGAGTGTCCTCAAACAGAGAGCTAATGTGTCCTGTTGTTTTCTAGGACAGCGGGTCTCAAACATGTCAAGTTGTACCAGAACAAACATGTCTTTCCAAGTACAGTAGTTAATAATTAAGTGAAATTAGCCAAGATTGTAACCTGGAATAAATTCAGACTAAATCAGGACAGACACAAGGTCGTGCAAAGACAAAATGTGCTCTAAACAAGGACGATCTTAACTTGTACATTCATAAATTAACAATATTATTATGAGTATTTGTATTTGACGTATCTAGTGTTAACAGATGTTGGACAGACACAGATATCATTTACTTTTTCATTCACTAGGGGGATTTTACAGTGTTCACTTTTGACAGACATGTTTTTGGAAAGGGATAAAGCCATAGTCCTCAAAGAAACCCACAGTAAAATGGGGAGAACATGCAAACTCCCCACAGAGAGATAATGACTCCAGCAGAGAAGCACCCAGCAGCGCCCTCTCCTCACCTCTCCATGACGGCCAGACACTCCTTCCTCCAGGTGAAGCGACTGCCCCGGCGCAGGCGGAAGGTCCGGGGCCTGTGGCGAGAGGGGGCGGGGTCTGTCTCCACTCCATGTCCTCCAGGGCCAGAGGAGCGGGACGCATGTTCAGAGTGGCACCTGCACGAGACAGGAGTAAATACTGGTGAGCAAGAGCACCAAGGAGCAGCATTTTCTCAGAGCATCAATACTTGTGATAAAAAGTGTTTGCAAATGTAATGTGTGAGGTTCAAGTCTAGAACTAAATGTAAACGTACCACACAGTCGGATTTGGAACATACGACCAGTAAATATTTCCGTATATTTTTAGTCCATTTTTAATAGGGTTTTAATTACAAATCTATATTGTTAAGTTTCCCACTGTAAATTCACAATAACTTGTTGGCTACTAATTGCTGTGATTACACATCATGCTATTGTGAATAGATATCACAATACCATATTGTGATTGTTCCACAGTAGGTTACTGTGATTTCACAAGAACCTACTGTAAAGGTAGTGCTGGTTACAATAATTTTATAAAAAAAAAGTTGTGAAATTACAATATCTTAATGTGCATTCCCAATAACTTATTGTGTTCACACTAGCTTGTTTTGAAATTTCAATTTCTTCAGGTGTATTTACAAGAATTTATTCACAATGTCTTAATTTATGTTCACTGTAACTTGTTTTAAAAATACAATTTCTTCATGTGTATTGACAATACCTAGATGGGGTAGCTGATTTTCACACTGCAAACACGAATAAGGTTTTAAATCTGACAACTTTGTATCATAAATCCTTCGACACATGGTTAATATCAATATGTATTCATTTTTGGTCTTTTTACAGACAACAATGTGAAACAGGAGACCACCCAAACTCAGCCAATCAGAGCTTTGCTTTTGGCTCCTGACTAAAACTAAAATTTTCATTAGCTCAGAAAGTACTGCCTTTATTTGGTTTACTTTTTTCAAACTAAAAACGTTAGCTACCCCGACTTGAAGCTTAGCTGCTCTGATTTATTCATTAATTGTTCGATCACAAAAGTGTTTTACTATTTCTTCTACAAATCTGATCTACTTAAACCTAGCTTGGTTAACATAATAATCAATATGCTTCAGCCTTAGCTCTGAACTGAATCATGCATCACTGTCTATCTGCACTACTTTGTTCATTTGTTCATTACTATGTACTGTAAACAATACAAGTTTAAAGAAACATAACTTGACTTTACTTCTGCTGCTGGCCAACCACACACTAGTTCACACATACAAAGTGGGTGAAATGCCTTGCACATGGGCACAACACTAGGTCACTTCATAATGATGATACTATTTACCTTTATCTAAACCTAACCTGAACCAAATTAATGCAGGGGATTCCAATTTTTGTTGTCTGGAGAACAGCAGCTAAAATGATTATTGCTTAAATCCATTTTTTTTTTTTCAACACAAAAGGTTAAAAAAATTACCCATTTTAAATTTGTGAAATACTGTATTTTCTGAGAAGATTGAGGTATCATTTAAGTAGATTTTGAGTCATTAATGACCTTTGATAAACTACTTCTTCATTATGAATTAGGCATTTGTTCATGTTCTCTTAAAACTAATTAAAGTCAAGTTATAATAAAGTGTTGTATAGTGTGTCGACTGAAACAGGTTGTGCACATGGAGCATAAGTTGCGTTGTGTAATAAAGACAAAAGTAAAAAACTGCAGTCCCAGTATAACAGTGCAAGTATAATAAAAGTAAAGTAGTGTTAACAGAAGAAAGTAAAGCCCTGAATGCAGAGATGCAGAGAAGTTGCTGACACACACAACAGCTGCAGATGGGTGCTTTATTGAAAAGGCTTTCGATGTGTGATTTTCCCATTCTGAACAAAAAGATGAAATTAACAAATGTACTGAGTGTGCAGAAGCTTGTCCCTGCAGGAGGAATTTATGCCCGAAATGCGTGTCACTTCTTGCAGATCTCACAATATATTCTGATTATAAACTTAGTGCTGACAAGGACGCAGCGGCAGCGGCTCTTCTTAAATCATGAGCACAGCAAAAGAAACCGCACAGAGGAGATACACCTGCGTTTGCACCGCGCCTTATGTGGTCCGGTCACATGTTTGGAAGAACTACATGCAAAATATCTTGATAAATTGTTCTTTACTGCTCTTCACCATCAGTTTATGCCATGTAATGCTAAAGTTTTCTATGCACATACTAGAAAAGACCTACAACTTCACTTAAAATGTAATAGTTTGCTTTGATGTTCAAGGATGTGCTGTCATAAGGCCCCCACAGTTTTTCTTATTGATAACATGTTTTGAGAGTCTTCTTATGAACAGTTTTGGCATTCACAAAATTTGTTCTTAAATGAAAAACTATTTATCTAGAAGAACGGTCAGGAGTTCTCATAAGTACCAAAAATCAGCTGTTTTAGAATAATATTGCTCATACAGTTCGACAGAAAATTGGGTACCACTTTTTAATAAACTAAATTTCAATTATTGCATAAAGCATGAATACAGTTTGAATTATTCATGAACAAATGGTGAATTAACGGATGCTAAAGTTTATTAAGACTTATTAAGGAGCATTTGTTTAGAATTTAAGGTTGGAGAAAGGGGTGTGGATTAATCAAGTCGTTAGTAAGCCTTAAGAAATCTTTCCATCTATTAATTACCCATTAGATCATAAGGAAATAAGTATTTATTATGGCTATCTTAAGGCTTTCTTAAGACTTATTAAAATGACGTTAATGTAATGTGTTACCAAAAAATGTAATTAGTACATGATTGTAGGTTACGTCATTTTTCAAATGACTGTATTTAAATTAATCTCAAAAACATTTAACAGTTATGATTAAAAACAGAAAAAAATCATAGAGCTTTGCTGTTGTCAAGGCAACAGTGCAGACTTTAACTTGCTTGCTAATTGTAATTGGAGATTTAGGTAATTTTTACTGTTGCACAACAAACAAGCAAAGAATCAACGTATTTAAAAGGAACCCCGAGAATTTTTTAATGTTTGTTTTCGAGTTTTCCTTATATCATCAAAGATATAAATACACACAAAAATAATCTGAAACATCTACCGTTTTATTAAACTTTTACGAAATATATTTTCACGGAAGACGCCATCATTGTTTACAACGCAGTGCATTATGGGTAGTATGACGTCGAATCGTGTAACTACGAGGAAAGTTATGAAAGCTTACCGCATTCTCCTTGTTTCCTCCCGAGACGAAATCACAACCAAAAGCCACTCAATGTACCATTTTACAATGTGTTGTCGACGAAAAACTACTGACGCTCCTGTTAACCAGATCAACGGCAACTGTTGCAGCTGTTGTGTGCGTCTCACTACTGACGCTCACTGCGCCAGTGCGCCACACGATTCTGCGTCATCACCTCAAGATGGCGGCGCCCGTAATATCAGGAAGTTGTTGTAAACATAACAATTTTACGTCAAACGGCGAATATTTGTTTACTTTAAGTTCTACTTTTAGTAAGTATACCTACGCGAAGTATTTTCGATCTATTTATGTAAATATTCGGGGTTCCTTTTAAGCATACAAAGGTAAAAAAAATTCAGATTTTATACACATATGTGTGATCCCAACGTCTGTCAGTGAGAAATGTGAGAGAAACAGAAGTGTTGTTGTAGTTTTTCTGCTTTTCTGCTACTGTTTGCCTGGTTTTCTCTTTTTACATGCCGCTTACAAACCCAGTATTTAGCAGTACTTGTGGTTGTTTATAATTATTTTCAGTCTGCTGGTGCTTTTTTATATTTTACTAGTATTTTGAGTTCTTGCAGCAGAAATCGTAATTTGCCTCCATTGACTCTCATTCATTTTCACCACCCACTGCTGACATTTCAAGTACTGTATAACCTCCACACTTCCTAACATTACATTCATAGAGTAAATACTGTAGCGGAGAGAGTGTGACAAGTCTGAATGAGGCGTTTTGCTTGGTGTTTCTTGCGGCGGGGGCACAGTTGTAGTTCAGAAATAGCTTTGGCCGGTGGTTCTGCTGACAGCGCTGGCACGGCTCCATAAGGAACGCAGCGCAGAGGACAAGGCCCGGACGTCTGCTGTCTGTCTCGCACAAGGCAGCGGGCGTTTTCCTGTGTCCGCACATTTATACAAGGCCGTCTAGCACTACAGGGGCTGAGAAGTGTGTTGTGTTTTCAGCCTTCTACCAAATGATGCTGCGAGCTGGAAATTATACCTAAAGACACATGCAGAGTTTAACATTAAGAGAAGAGGCTACGAAGCTCCCCACAGTCTAATGTTTGCTCTGGGAGTCTAAAAACAAGCTTAGCAATAGGGTTGGGCAATGCAGTGATTACAAAATAAATAAAAAATGTAATTGTGAGCATATTCTTGTGACAATCTGCTTTTATAGTGATTCATATTTCTCTATTTAATGCTGCTGTTTGTGGCTGTATGCAGCGTTGAGGTTTGTGAGGTCCAGACCTTTTGTAGATTAACTTCTGCTAAAGAAGCCAAAATTATTTGTTCAGAAAAGTGGACTATTTGATGGACTATAAAATATGACAGAAACAAGCTTTAAGCTGTAAAATAATGGCAAATATTATGAATATTGACAAATTAATCCGAATGTAAGTTCATTATTCTTTTTTTTTTCTAACGCTTGATCTCGTTAGGGGTTGCGGGTGATCCCAGTGGCTTTGGGCCTTAGGCGGGGTAACACCAAGGACAGTAGCCAACCCAGAGCGGGGTTAGACAGACAACCATTCACTGCAGTGAGCAAAGATGTCCAATTAACCTAAACATGCATGTTTTTGGAGGTGGGAGGCAACCGCAATACTGTAGGATATATATAGAGAAAACCCACAGTGACACAGGGAGAACATACAAACTAAACCCAGAGAGATTGTAAGATGTTGCTATGGTTTGATCCAGGAAAAGAAAGCCATGATCTCCTTATTGGGAACCTATAGCTCTAACCACTTGGCTACCGTGCACCCCATATAATGTAAGTTTGTGTTACAATTTTACAAGACATAAAGCTGAAGAAATTTTAACTAAAATAAAATAAGGTTAAAATCTTTCAGTCAAATAAATTTGGTCAAATGCTGAAACATATCATTTTGCTAGAGAGAGACAGAGACAGAGACATAATGTGACTTTACTTCACACATACAAAGTGGGTGAAATGCCTTTCCCGTGGACACAACACCCGATCACTTTATAGTGACTATACCTTACCTTTACCTTTACCTTTACCTATATCTATACCAAGCGAGAGCGCTTATTTCTTTCTCCAAATCTAAAGCACATTGGAGATTTTTCGACTTTATTTAACTAATAGACTATTCTCAACAAAACCTCTACTCGACAAAATTCCAAACAATCCACAAGTCACAACAAAATACCAGCTTAGTCTGCTGCATATTTTCCCATCACTATTCTTTTAAATGTATTTTTAAACTGTAACTTCAATTTATCACCATTTAGTTACCATTTACTTTGAGGAACACAAAATATTCAGCATTATCAGAAAGTTCACACTTCACTCTCATTATGCCATTAACAAACAAAAACTACAAACTATATATATTCTGTAATTCTGCGTTTCTTCATCAATAGAATCCAGTACATAGTAGGAGACATGTATTTTCCACAAACTGCATCAAATAAAGTGAGATAAATGTGGATCTCGTGCCGCTATTGTCTGTATAATCATGTGACAAACACTGTTACGGATGCCTGGTTTTTAATAATACTGCTGAGTAGTTTTGTTCAGATGAAATCCCTGAATTGGCTCAAACTCACAGAAAAAGCCATCTTCTTTCTTTTTAAGTATGACTGAAAAACTATTTAAAACAACTATAAAATGCACCATCATATAAATAGTCTTTCATTTTCACTTCAAACTATTTACTTTCCTATATTTTGTCTGTTTCCTCAACCTTTTTATGCAGCTTTATGTCTAAGTTTCAGATAAAGATGTTTATTTTTTTCAATTGCAGTCAGACAAAACAATAAAACCTCAAACCAGGGAGTCTGCATTCTCCATTTTGAAGTGTTTGCCGTACTGTAGAATTAAGGCAGCTCGTCTTAATGGCGCCTCAGCCTCATAGTAATTTTACATCTGTTGTCATGGCAACAATAAAGGGCAATGTATTTTTAAGGCCGGAAAGCGTTTCTTCACACACACAGACACAGACAAAAAAAAAGGTTTAGATTATGAATACCAATGGGGCGCAGCTTTTCTTTGTTCAAGGCGCAGCTCACACAGTCATCACACAGACATCTTCTGCGCAAAACCAAAAGAATGATTTATGCCTTTTCAAACTATAGAGAGGAACATATTTGGAGGAAAACTTGTACTGTATGTCTTAAGTACTAGAAAAAATATGCATTAATTGATAAGAATAGGACAAGACGAGGGCTAAACATGACTTAAACAGGACAAAAGCAAGACTAAGGACAAGATCAATGCCTTAAAATATGAACATATACATTGAAATCAAGTCTGTTGGTAAATGCTGTAACTGGTACTTTCTCTGGGCAGCTTTTCTACCCAAGAAAACTCACTGAAAACAAGTAAGAATGAATGACAAGAATCATAATCATGTCTTTCAAATTGATAGAGCAAAAATCATACTTGAAATTTGATTAATTGCATAGCCCTAGACAAGAGACAAAACAAGACTTTGACATAATTTATGTTAATACTAAACTTAATCCTGTTCACAAATTTGGCCTTGTTATGTTTTGTCCACTATATTTATTTGCTTATTTTTATTTAGCTGTCTATCTAGCACTGCTTTTAGTAAGTATAGCTTTTAAAAAGATGCACCAATGCAATGCAAGGGAAAATAATCCTGCACATTCTATGTCCCATCGCTAACTTTGTATTTATTTATCATCTTTAGATGTTTGAGGTGTAGTACAGCTTGCCACTAAACAAAGAAAATTGAACTCTGAGTACTATATTTGACAATAAATATGCTTGTTCTCTTTGCAGACACTAATCACACTTTTTCACAATTATAATCATCATATTTGAACATTTGTTTTTAAGACCAAGTCGTAAAAAGGTAAGAAGTAGTAATAGGTCTTTCAAATAAAGGATCCATTTCTAGCTAACACATAAAATAAATAAACAGAGAAGAACTAAATCAGAACAAAGAGGGTGTCTGTAGATCAAACCAGTCTGAGCCTTGGACTGCAAAAGTGCAGATCTACAGTCACAAGAGGGCAGCACCAGCCGAACCAGAGATTCTTTCTTTTATTGTAACAGCAGCTACTGTGTGAAGGTTTTAGCAAAGTAATTCTTCAGACTTTAAATAGTGTTTTCAGTTATTATTGTATTCATTTACAAATGGCAAAGACACTCTTCTAATCTACCAAGGCTTTTAAAATGAAAGTGTCAAATGAAGTACTTGGATTATTATATCTATAAACAGTTATTGTGATTTCAACTTTGGCTGGACCAGTTGGGTTAAATGCATTTTCTTAAAAAGTGCCATAGAGAATGGGTTATAGAGTTATGGTTTGTTAGAAACTCCTTCATTCTCCTTTCATACTCTGCAACATAAACCAGATCTTTATTCTGCAACAATTGCCAAAACAAAAAAAGCAACAGGAGTTTTTGAACATGTGTTTACTAGAAATCAAAAGTTTTATCTACTTTTTGGAAAAAATGTATCTAATCAAGAAAAATCAAGAATATATTCTTACTACAGATTCTGAGATACAATACTTTTAATAAAAAAGGCAGCTGCAATGTTAAAACAAAAGGAAAAAAAAAAATTCAGAATGTAATCAATTATATACTTTATTAGTAAAAACAAAAAAAGTCAACAAATCGATGAAATTCAGACCAGTAAGTCAACTACTGAAATAAATGTTAGTGACTGACAATAGGGTAAAATTGAAAGCAGTGACATTATATTTTGTATTAGAAAACATAAGTTGTGCTACGAAAAACAAACTTGACAAGTTTTGTGAACTCTGAACTATGACTTAACATGTCTTTTGATGGCTGGATACAAATAATGATTCATTATTTGCTTGCAATATTTACTGGGCTACAGTAACATGTGACTTGTTTGTACCTTTGTTTCTGTTGTTGAAAGGACAGAAATCACATCTTCATCTTCACTAAAGCACCAGTTTGCATTGAAGCAGGATCTGAATCTAAGCTTTTGATTTAGATGGTGAATATTTTTCTTTCCAAACAAGTCACCACTGATATCTGCATCTCTCTCCTGTCCTGATAGTGAAACTGCATTTGCATGTTAGCCTAATATGGTCCGTGACAAATAGCTGAGGGCTGATTAGCTGCTTAATAAGCCAGTCATTAGCGGGTGAGTGCTCGTGCAGAGGTTCAGGTAGACAAACTCCCCCATCGTACATATGCTCTCTCACTTGTATCCGACTTCTATCACGTCTAATTAACAGTCTGTCAGGAGGCGGCAGGTAGACGAGCGGGTGCTATCCTATTTTTAAGAGATCTAAACAACTATTTTTACATCCAGGTGGAGCGGTTCCTCTTAAGGCTTTCAAAGTATGTCTGTCGAAGCTAACACAATAACGACGTGTTAAAACCATCCCACTTAAAGCAGGCTGCGAAACGGAAGACTAGAACCTCCCAGACCTGCTTATTTGGAGGGGATTATGTTACTTTATATATACTTTTACAACATGCATAACTTTTGTCTAGTTATATTTGTACCATGTGGTAAAAATGGGAGGTAACTGTGTGTTTTGTGTAAAAGAGCGACAAAATGTGTACCAGCACAAATAAATACATTCATTCATTCATTCAAAATGTGGTTTTGAAAATTAACACTTTTCTTCTTAGAGAACTTAGCCCAGTGGTTTCCAACCCTCCTAAGTTTGAGTTTTACATAAATATATACATTTTCTAGCATAATATAGCCAATTGTTTATTTTGTATTACATTTTTTCATGAACTACCTGGTTTTATTCACACTGACCACAAATAAATTATTTAGGAACAGATAATATTACATTTCATCACCTTTTAAAATCTAAAAAAATTTCAAGTACCCCCTGGTAAGTGCTCGCGTACCCCCAAGGGTCCATGTACCCCTGGTTGGGAAACACTGACTTAGCCGACAGTAAGATATTCTTGGTCGACTAAAGACATGTCTCATCGACCAATTAATTGACTAAAAGAGGGCGAGGCAAAAGCTGCCAAACCAATAAGAAAACAACTTTTATCTGAACATTTATCTGACCTTAACAATTCTTGAAAATACTCAAATGCACTGTGGAGTTTATACAAAAACAATAACTTTTGCAAAAAGCAAAAGGAAATATGTATCTACATATCTAAAAAGCCATAGTAATCCACTAATTTGTTTCCAAATCTTCAGCTATTCCACTTTATTTTTCTGCTGTTTCATGTTGATTCTTACAATCCAATTAATAGAATTAGTCAATTATCACTAAGACTCCATTGACCGAATAATCAACTAAATGACTAATACTTACGTACAGCTCTTGAAAACAGTGTTTTAGAAATTATTCAGTTATTTTAGAAATGTATTCATTGTAAACCAGAGTTAAGTTTTCAAGTCAGAATAAGCGGAGGTATATATTGGGTCAAGCTGTTGTTTAAAGTTAAAGCCAGAGGGAAAAAAATTCTATGATTTTTAAGACTTTTTGTTTTTATCAAAATATTTTAATGCTTTTTAGTGCACCACAAAAATCCTACAATGGGCCAGATTTATCAAGCATTTGCTTATATGCAAAAACAGGTTAGGGGGCAAAACCTTTTTCTCTCACACACACTAAAGATGCAGAACTTGAGGTGGTTCATATCTGTTTTGCTTAGTATGTTGTATGGGAATCTTCCGAAATTGAAGTTTGTGTAAAATGCTCATAAATAACACATGAATTTTTTTCATTTTTGCACCAGCAATTTAGCACCTAGTCCAATGAGTATTACAGCCAGTGTTTCAAAATGTTTCAATGGTTTGAACAATTGAGATTTAGGTCATCGTGTTAAAAAAAATGCAGAATGGCATCAATCAGACACTCAAACCACAATGTCCCACAACAATACCAAAACCAGAAGTACCATAAGCAGTACTTTAAAGCTGCTGTGTTTGTAAATTTCTCTGTAGGAATAAAAGTAGATTGCATATATTGTGTGTTCACCTTTTAGAATGTGATGGTGACATAGGGTCAGGCAGATTGTGGGCAAGAGACAGTTATTCCTATTAATGACATTGTACTTTACCATAAACATTTTGTACTGCAAGAAAAAAGGTGTCCACCATCACATGAACCTATGACGTATCAGCTTAACAAACGAGAGCGGACAGTGTTGAAGAGGCTGTGAAGTACCTGGTGTGGTTTTCTCCAGGATGTACCAGCGATAGAAGGCCCTCTTCTTCTGCTCACTGAGGTCTGAGCCGTGCTGCAGCAGCCAATGAGAGATCCGGCTCTGACTGATGCCTGCGCACACGGTAAACACACAGGTTCAGTTCTAATTATAACTTAGCTTGGTCAAGATAATCCCTGTAAAAAAAAAATGCATCAGTCAAGAGTGAGTGTGTTTGTGAGGAAAAATGGACAATTAAAAGCTGAACTTACATAAAGTAGTCATAAAATCCAGATTTTTACACACAGCTGATACCTTTTTCTGACAATTTAACTATAATTTAGAGAAAAAAAGGCATTATCAGGACCCATTTTACAAACAATCAAATATATATTTGTTCTTTACTGGTTTAAACCTGGTTTGTGCGTGTCTTAGTCTTAATCCTGCTTTAGTGCTAGTTTAGATTCTGAGTTAGTCTTTGTTCAAACCTGGTTAGTGTTTGAACAAAGTCTTACCTATACTTTTTTTTAGTTCAGAAAGTGAACGGCAATGTAGAGAAATGTTGGTTAAGTCTATTGTGTTTTATATTTGCAGAAAGTTTCAAAACAGCAGGTGTTATTTTAGTGTTTAAACATATCTAATCATGTTTTGTGCGCTCCAAATCGTGTTAAAAGTGGTGGCCCAGCTTACACCTCCGGCCCAGAGGCCAAAGCTCGCCGAAAAATCTGGCCCTTGGGAAAAATAAAGTTGAATAGCCCTGTCTTATGTGTTTATCCGCTTTAGACAGGAAGCACCCAAGAGGTACAAAGTTAGCCTTTTAAAAATGCAATGAATAACTGTCTGGAGTTGAAACAAACTACACAGTTCAGTAGAAACAGAAAGTTAAAATCATACTTTGCAGCATTGTTAATTGTGTTAAAAAATGTAACTAAAGCAACACCTTTTCCATGGAAACAAAGAAGGGGAGGTAAAATAATAGTTCAGTTTATTATTTATTTAGTGTGATGGTGTTAAATATGGGACCTGGGAGCAAAACTTGGTCCTCCAGAAGTACTAATTCGGCTTTCGGACAACTGCAGCAGGTCTGTTCTTTTTAAATATATTTGTGTTGAAAAGACACACCAATTCAGTGTGTAATCTTCAAAAACAGGTTAATAAGAAAACAATTCAATCGTAAATTATTTATAAATAAACTTTTCAAATACAACCATATATATTTAGGCAAAAGTTCTGCCAATTTCTGCTTTAGGAAAAACGTCTGACTATTATGGCCCACCAAGGGAAGAGGTCTGGGTACTTCTGATTTATTGCATCAATTTAGCATTTTTGTGGGTAAAAAAAAAAATTCCCCCCTCAAAGGGAACTCTGGGTATGAAGACAAATCTGGCTAAAACACTCGTACTGGTCATGCTTATTAAAATAAATTACAAACAAATATATAACTGCATACTATTTTTTATAAAATTGTCATTGTTTATGTTGTTTTCAAGCCACTGGACGCTGCCATTTTGGTTGATGACATAAAATAGTGTTTCCATGGTTACTCCCACAGTTTCATCTGTGAACAGTTGAAACAAAAACACCACTGACAGTGTCCGGTTCTTGCCTCTTCCTCTTGATTATCTTCAGTTTTACTAGATTCCACATAATTGTTCAGTATTCGGCTTTGCTCCAGCTCAAATAGACAAGGTTTAACCCAGGAATTCATGTTGCTTAGTTACCTGCTACTGCCTGTTACCTTGACAACACTATTTTATGTCATAACCGCAGCAAAATGGCAGCCTCCATGTCATTTCTTCATAACACTATTTTAATAAAACTACAAATACTTCCAATGTACTTGTCCTGTATTTACATAAGTGAGGATAAGCTCAGCCAATCAGAGCGCAGCATTCGGCTTCTGATTAGAACTAAAATTCTTTATTAATCAGTTCAGACAGTACTCAGAAGTCCAACTTTTCAAAAAGTGCTGCAATTATCATATACTTTTTAGCGGAAAACACAAAGTTTGCTAATTTATAATTATAACTAAAAAAAAGTTAGTTACCCCAACTTTAAATAAAAGTCATCTAACTGCGTAAATGGGTTACAACATACTTTTGGTTTTGGTGTCGCTGTACCATGAGAACGGGACTATTTGTCAACATCTTACATAAAAGTGATGAATCATCAACTAAATGTTCCATGCTTATGTAAGAAAATAAGTTACAAATTGTATAAAAGCCTTTTGTTGTCGCTCTGTCGATAAACAGTTGAATCCTGTGACAATTTCGACTGCGTTATCCAGGAAGCTACATTTAAACATAAAAAGTCAAACTGAGGCCGACACAATAGAGAAAATTACAAACCCTTTCATTCACAGCTCATCCTTTTGTCAGTCTTTGTGTCTCTAAAAGCCCAGATTGTGCAATTAATTAGTAATTGTTCGGCATCTCTGCTCGGGAGAAAAGTTATAAAAATGCGTCTGTGCTGTGGATGAAGAGACTAAGTGATTTTACTATTATTTAACAAAAGTAATGTTTACCTCTGTCTGTTATACATTCATACGTGTTCTTACAGTGAACGTGTTTGTTAAAGACTGGAATAAGCAAGTCAGGAAAAGAAAAAAAGACTGGAGACTTTACTGGCAAAAATATGTATATAGGTATTTGAAAAGGTTAGTTGTTTATATTTACAAGCACATAGAAATGTAAATACTCAGGAAGATTTTACATGTCATAGTATAAACAAGAAAGAAATAATTGACTGTGTGCATGTAAGTTTTCATATTGTCAAGCTTTAGCGTTAGCATTAACACACAAACACATTCTTTTATAAACACATTTTGGTTCTTTGGTGAAGTTTTCTCCTGATTTGTGAAATATTTAACGTGTTGTCTGAGAAAACCAACCACAACTCACTGTTCACTCTCTGATCTTTGAGTAATTTTAGTCATTTTAGACTGAGACAGTGAAAACCTCATAGAAATGAACTAAACAGGAAATTAGCATGCTGGCAAGATGCTAGCATTTTCAGCAATAAAAAAGTCAACTGACTTTTGTGCACAGAGCCAATTAAATGTTGATAATTTCAATGTTTATGTTTATTTTTATTTTGTGTAAAGGCACTATACTCAATTTTGTTTAAAAGAAAATACAGCAAAGACATATTATCAAAGTATTCAAGTGAAAAATGCTCTAATAAAGGATCGCTTTGTCCACTAAATCCAGGAAGAGCGTCTGTTGAGGTTGCTAGCAATACGCAAAATACGGTAAGTTTTGTCTTGGGTTTTAAAAGTTGTGAAGAGCTCTTCAAAACACAATGCTGTGAATAAGTTGGAGGCGCAAGGCTCTTGTACAACAACTGTGAAGCGAGTTTAATTCGGGACATGTGCGAGTTTGTGCACCAGCTTCAGTCCACTGCGGTCCGTATTTGCCCAAAGCCACGCGCATTCACGTGGCTTCCCGCAGTCCTATGCGACTTGAAAGTCGCAAAGAACTAGCACTCAGTGTACGGCAGAGGTTAGAATGCATTAGGTAAACATGTGAACTGCTTTAGAAAGTTTAAAATGAAATACTTTACATAACTTTATTTTATGAATCAAAAAGTTTGATTTCATAGAGCTGAGGACACAGTGAATGACTTGTAATGTAGACGTGAAAGTAAGTATTAAACTTATAATTAACCCTTTACTATAATTTTGGACCTACTTTCTCTATTTTTTCCCACTGGGCTTCTTTTTGGATTTTTTCTTGCCGAGAAGGAAGATCTAAGGACAGGGGATGCTCTGGGACAGTTTGCCTGTTTACTGTGAACAATCTGCTTCTGCATTACTGACTAATGACTGATTCATAGTTTTATTGTCCAACGTTTCTGCTTCGTGAACAATCTTGTGAAGCCCTCAAAAAAGACTGTTGTTGTGATTTTGGGCTCTACAAAAATAAATTGATTGATCTTTCTGCTCCCCTGCTGGTGTCAATAATCGTTATTTGTGATGTTTCTTTTTAATAGTTTTTGATTTTTCCATCCCGAGTCTTCATCACATTAAAACTGGCTCATCCTTGGATCATTTTGAACTGTTTGTGGATTAAAACGTTGGACTCACCTGTGACCTGAGCCACGACGGCCTGAGAGATTCTCCTGTTCCCCAAAAAGGCCTTGATCTCCTCCTTCACCAGACTGCTCTCCCTCCTGCACAGACAACCACCACACACACAGTTGATTCACAGCTTACTTCAGTGCAGACACACAACAAAGATGCAAAAAAAGATTTTTTTAATTGACAGTTACCCCCTGATTCAGACTGGGAGTGTAGTGGCATAGTGGTTCACAGCACTTTTCCTTCACAATGTAATAATCTAGAATCTACTGGGTTCAGTTCCTTGATCATGTGACCTTACGTTAAATCAGACATGGGCAAACTGCAGCCCTCTACCTGTACCTGTTTTAATCAGGCCCCCGGCACATTTTTGAGAAACAGAAAGATATGACGAACTATAACAGACAAGTAAAAGGGATCTAACTTCATTATTAAACTCACGATGCTATGAGATATGTATGAGAAAAAAGTAATAATTTAACAAAAAACAAAACAACAAAAACAAAACAAAAAAGTTGTTTTTTTCTGAGAATAAAGTCACAGCCATAAAGAGAAGCACATTTTAAGATTAATATTTCTGACCCAAAGTGAACTATTGTTCTGCATCACTTTTAGACACTGAAGACATTTCCTAAAGCTCTGAAACTTTTTCTCATAAAGTTAGGCCTTGTCCCCACGAAGACAAAACGAGGATAGTTTTAAAAACGATCTGCGTAAAGTTGGAGCTGGCATAGGATTTATCATCGTCCAAATGAATCTGTAAATCCAGCCTGAATCCGGTGTAATGCCTGTATCTGACCAGAGTGTGGCGCTGTGACACTGACACAGACAGGAAGTACAAATGACGCAACAAGGTAAAAAAAAAAAAAAAAAAGGTTTAACGTAAACAAAAACTTAGCGGAGAACTTTTCACAAACTTCACAAACATTCTGAATGACCAACATGGATATAAAACTTACAGAAGAGACACAGAAAGTGGATTTATGCTTCAGAATCTTTGGAATATTTTGACAACGTTTCAATACGGATTTAATGGAGATTGTAAGGGATTTATTTTGTTTTTCTTTATGTCTTCTGTGGTTTACGGTGAAATGAGACGCAGATTTTCACAGTGAACATCATCTAAAGGTCAGTACATTCTGCAGATGAGACGTAACTCTGGGGCAGTGATGTCACCGTGGAAAAAAAAAAATCCGGATACAGCGTAACTGCGGAGACGCTAAAGCGGAGTTTTGAAATCTTTTCACCCTGAGAGGTGGTTTCAGAAATCTTCGTTTTCAGTCTCCTAAAACTCCGGCTTCGTGGGGACGATGTGTGGTTCAGTAAAAATATTTGTGCTGAAACGCCTGAGCTTGGCTTCGTGGGGACAGGCCCTTAGAATCTCTTTGACGTTTGAAGTTATATTTTTCTTGTAAAAGTACAGCTTTTTAAAGCAATAACTTTATTCATTAAATTATTAGTAATGTTAGAGGTTTATTCTTGTAGCCAAACCTTTTTTTATATATAGTGTATATATACAGTATATATCAATACTCAATATGTGGTCGTAGTCCGGCCCAAGATTAATAACATTTCAATTGCATACTGTATGAGGTTTTTTTTAACCCTTGTGTCCTTATTTATTTATTTATTTTATTGTTTTCATTATTTGACTTTTTGCTCAAATCTGTTAATCCACGTCTGTACTTCTGATGTGACTAAAAATACCAACATTTGAAAAAAAAAAAAAAAAAAAAAAAAACTTTCATTATTTTTACAGACTTATAAAAAAGCAGATTCTGAGAGGTAAAAGGTGCCAACAGAACATAAGGACAGCACATTTGTAAATGACATGACTCTGGGCTTTTTTTGAAAATACAGCTGTAACAAAAAAACACTGAAATATCTGCAAAACTGTTGCAATGGTGGTTAATTTAATAATGAAAAATGCCAAAAAGTCGACTAAAATTCCCCAACGGGACACAATGGTTAATCTCGTCCTCTCTCTCTCTCTCTCTTTTTTTTTTAAAGCCGCAATATGTAATTTGTCAGGACAGTCACCTCCTTGTTTCCATAGTGATATTAAATTAGTCAAATACAGTCAATTGTTTATTGCTGAAAAACACCTTGAAACACATGTATACTGTGAGTAGAGTCGCCTTTCAACATATTTGACTTACTTTTCCTCCTCACAGCCGATGAAAAAGTGACGCATCCTGCAGAAAAGCTGCACATTGTATCTTTAATTTAATAATGTTGTGTATTGAGTTGCCTTGTGATAGTGTAAAGAAAATGCCTTGTTTTGCCATGTAGTCTTGTCTGTGTATTATCCTGTAAAACTGTGCACTGAACTAACATAAATGTGCCAATTATTCAGCTTGGTGGAGTAATAAATAAAATATGCAACCGCTATATAGAAATATGAACTCAACTCACACCTATAAAATCCCCAAAGCCCAAATATGATTATTAAACTGCAACAAGGCAACAGCATTTCAAACAAACCAAGGTCTTGTACAGTTCAAGTTTGGGCTACAGGCGCATGAAGATAAGAGAGGAATGGACGCAATTTCTCTTCCATCAATCATAATAAATCTTATTTAAATGTACCCTCTGACTCAGTGAAGGCTTCTGGCTTCGTAAAGAGTTATAGCTATGTATATCTATATCATAATATCGAGCTAGTAAACCAGTTTATAAAAAAACTTTGGGATGTCAGGGTTTGTGCATGGAGCATCAAGAGAAATTTTATACATTTGAAGACCTGTTTCAAGCCTATTCAAACTAGAGATTTGTTAATTTTTGGTAACTACTGGCTATGGTTAGGATTTTGAAGTAGTTAAGTAACTTTACTAAGCCTTAAAGTTGGGGAAGCTAACAGTTTTAATTGTAAATAAGTAAACTTTGTGTTTTCCAAGAAAAAGTCTAAGATACATGCAGCTCTTTGTGAAAAAATGAGATGATTGCGTACTGTCTGAATTGAATAATAAAGGATTTTAGTTCTAATCAGGAACAGAATGCAGCGCTCTGATTGGCTGACCAAAACTTAAAACTTTTTGGTATTAACAATCTGCTGAAGGATTTATGAGAGAAAGTTTTCAGATTTAAAACCTAAATTGTGTTTGCAGTGTGAAAATCACCCACCCCACCTTTAATTAACTTTTTTCATTCAATGATTAGATATTTGCTTGTGATTAATTAAGTCTTTAATTATGTTTTATTAAAGGTTCATTAAGGCAAATTAAGGCGTAGGTATTATTAAGTGTCACAACAACTTTTCTGTGTGTTTAAAAGTAAATTACAACAAGAAATTTTAGTTGATCTAAATCAGACCTGGGCAAACTGCGGCTCGGGGGCCCAATGCGGCCCGCGACCTGTTTCAATCAGGCCCCTGGCACGTTTTTGAGAAAAAGAAATAAAAGAGACAAAAACTTAGACCACAAGAATAAACTACGAGTTTTAATTCACAATGTTGTGAGAATAAAGTAAAAGCCATAAAAAGTTTTTTTCAATATTAAGGTTTTACAAGATTAAAATTGTAATTTGGATTAGGGAACATTTTTATAAATATAAAATCTATTGTGTGTTTTTATGCAAACATTTGACTCATTCAAGTTCAAGTGCTGATAATAACACTGTTCTGGGGTTGAATATGGCCCTTGAGTAAAAATACACGGTGGCGCAGCGGTTAGCGCTCTGGCCTCATAGCAAGAAGGTCCTGGGTTCGACTCCCGGGCCGGCCGGGGCCTTTCTATGTGGAGTTTGCATGTTCTCCCCGTGTCTGCGTAGGTTTCCTCCGGGTACTCCGGTTTCCTCCTACAGCTAAAAACATGTCCATTAATGCCTCCCCTGACCCTTCCCCCAGGGCTCCCCTGCAAATAACATTCTGAATCTCAGTGGGACTTCCCTGGTTAAATAAAGGTCAATTAAATAAAGGTCAATTAAAATTAAAAAATAATTGCCCAACACAGACCTAAATGGACAGTAACTGATCTTGAGGTTTCGGGCATTTTATGTAAAAAAGATACCTAATTTTTCCAATAAGTGGTTCATATGGATTGTCATTCAGACCAGTAGCTATAAGAATGTGTAACAACTGAACCTTCCAATGCATTGATCAATTTTGTAAGATTATTCTTAATACTAAACAGGATCAATAAAGCATTCATCATCCAGCTAGATTCTACTGTATCTATCATCATGGCTTTGAACCGAAAATTGCCTACAGTACTCCCATTTGTTAAGCCCCTTTTGTATATTTCAATTAAAACATAAAGACAGAATTCTGTGATAGGCAAGTTCTGATTAAAATGTGTCCTACAACAAAACTTTAACAAACTAAAATTGTGATTTCACCTTGCCAATACCTGGCTGAACAGAGTCACAGCATCAACAAGGAAATAATCTTACACAAAGACAACTAAAATCTCTTTCTTTGCCTCCAAATCCCACCTGACCACGGCTTTGTTTTGCCGCATTTTAACGGAAACATTTGTGTGTGCCGCTTTTGCAGAGGCGTAATCAGAGCAACACAAAGCCGAGGTCTTTCAAATCAGTCGTAATCATGCGTTTGTTATTTTCCTCATTTCATGTAAAATGTAGCGTCGCAGTTCTCCTGTCTGGGCGGGCAAAAGGAGAAAAAAAAAAAAGCCCAGCACATGCAGAGACTTGCAGAATCGGAGGGTGGTGCGTGTACACATAGTCACATAGTGTACCCACCCTGTTTTCTGGCACCGCGCCCGCTCAGCTCCCCTATACATCTATAATAACACTAGCAGGACAAACACAAACACACTTATTACATTCTCCTTCTTTTGCGGCGAGCTGGCAGACACAACAGCTGTCACACACACATCGACACAAGCTGCATTTGTAAACCCAGAACAAGGCATTTCTCCTTTGGGAAAAGTATATACATTACAATCACTGCCACTTCCTGACAACCCAATCTCACCGAGGCAATACAGAAGCTGGAGAATTAGCATCTAGGACAAAAAGAGAGACATGATATGAGAGGACTTAGGAGCTATAGGAGAATGTACACAAATGAAGGGTGGATAATACATCAAGTTTCATAATGTATCGTGATTGTTGTCTTGAAAAAATGCAAATGAAACATGAGTATATCGTAAATAAATCCAATCAAAGCAAAAAAAAGTGCTTTTTTAAGCTTTCAATAAGACTAAAGTTAAGAGTTAGATTGAAGATATACAAAAATTCAATATCGAGAATACTTTATTTAAAAAAAAATCTTGAAATTTACCCCAAAAAATAAGTGATGTTGTAAACTTTAAAAGAGATATGGCAGAATTGATTAAATAAAGGGTTTTATACAGAATACACTAGAAAACTACAAACCAAAGTGTTTTAATAAGCTAGAGTGGTAAAGATAAGTAATCTTTATCATGATTTATGATGTTTTGTGTTGATGTACATTTATTTCTTATTTCAATCACAGAAGCAGTTTAGCTCATTTCAAGGGAAATAAATTGGGTATTTTCCTTGTGTAGGTAAAACGAGGTAAAACCTGTAAAATATTGCTTGTTTCAGACACATCGATTATTTAATTTAAAGCGAGTAAAAAAAGTTTATAAGGGGACATTGATGAGACAAACATTCCACAATCTTTTGATAACTAAAACCTCACGTATCACATTTGAAGACATGTTTATGCACATTTATGTTGTACTGACAGAATATTGTTCAAATATCGTTATCCAAAAAATAATCGAGATATACATTTTTTCAATATCGCCCTGTCCTACCTTCCCAGATGTTTCATATTTGTTTGATATTTATGACTCAAATAATAAACTTAAAGTCATGTTTAACACATTCTGAAGGATTAAATTAATATACTCCGAATACTGTAATTGACATATGACAAATAATATCAAAATATTCACATTTGTTAAAATTTTACAGCCCTAATATGGGTTTTGTATTGCTTGTATTGCCAACTTGTAAAGTGATAAGTAAACCAGGACCAACCACTTCTCATAGTTGGTCCTGGTTTGAGAACATTTTGGTCTGTTTTACATAGGCGTGATTCTGTCCTGTTAAAGTCAAAGCTCTAATCTAGTCCAGTGTAGCTCTGTGTTTAGTCGCTGTAAAGTCCCAGTTTTGCTTTCACAAGTTGGATGGAAGGTTTTCCAAAGGACGAAGCTCATTCATCAGACCTGTGTTGGCTCACGTGCGTTTGGTCGGATGCAGAAAACTTACTCTTTACCAAGACAAGTTGCTTACTCTAGTTTCAATGCTTATAGGTCACTTAAGATGAAAGGCACTCAGATCTAATTTTTTGTTAAGTCTATTTTGCCTCCATTAAGTTGGCCAATTATTCTTTCGATTAATTGATTAGTTGATTAGTTGATTATAATACAAAAGTCTCTTGAAAATTTTTTTGTAAATTTTGAGCCGAGATAACGTCACTTAGGAACATTTTACTGTAGATGCAGATTCACAAACAAACTAGTGTTTAGGTCAAAAGACAATCAAATAACACAATTTTCACTGCTCATAATCATCATTGCTGTTCAGTATGAGCGTTTCAACTAACCTATATTAAGTAGGATTATATCAAAAATTACATACTAATCAGTACTATCAATAGATTCTACAGACTCTCAATTATTTTTACAAAAAATACTTTAGGAGAACACAATTTGGCCTTTGCTGAATCGCTTTAAAACAATTGACTATATGTAACAACTAGAACAAAACATACATTTTAAACAACCTCAACATAAACTCTATAACTTTGCCTTAGTTACATCTACAGCCTGTCCGTCCATGGGAGTGGAACCCTTCTTCACTGTGGTTCTCCTCGAGGTTTCTCTTTTTCCCTTAGGGTTTTTTTGAGTTTTCCTTGCCGAGAAGGAGGGTCTAAGGACAGGGGATGTTCTGGACAATCATTCATCTGCTCTACTAATAATCTGCTTGATCAAATGTTTCATTGAATGTGTATTGTTTTATTGAATATGTATTGTTTTATTTGATTTCCTATTATTCATATTTGCTAAAATTAATAATCTTGGGAAGTCCTCAGAGACGACTGTTGTGTGATTTGGGCTATATAAAAATAAATTGATTGATTGATTGAAACAACCAAAAAACTTTTTTGTACTTTTTGTTGAAAATATCAAATAGCACAATTTTGAATTGTGGTAATGACTTTGGTAATGAGAATCAAGTATATTCCTTGGTATCAAATTGTGTTTGTTAGCATAGCATAGCATGGCATAGCATAGTTATATTACTAAAATATTGCCGATTATTTCAATAATTGGTAAGTTGCAGCCCTATTACCTACGTTGCAACTCGGGCTGTTTGTGCCATGTGCGTTACTATTTTTACGACTTGAGGAAACGACTTGGTGCCGTGTTTATATGCAACTTCCAGTCAGAAACTCATATTCACAGTTTAGATGACAAGTTGTGAAAGCACCATAGGATAAGTGTGAATGCCAAACTAAAAATATGCACAAAGCCATGTCTGAATAGGATTAACACACTAGTAGGGTTAAGCAATCTGGGAAAAAACATAAGTATGTTTTTCCTCATATTGAACTATCTTGATTTTTGATTCAATTTTGTTTAGCTTTTTCAAAAACCAAATAAAAATTCCCTTCCCATCCCCATACTTTCAAATAAAAATTATTAAATAAAAAATGCTACAGAAGTGAATTTCAATGTCTTGACTTTTTTTTGATAAATGAACTGACAGCGCAAAATAAAAACAGAAAAAAATGAAGGTCTATAAACATTAAGAGGTCTAGCCCTCTTGACTGTGTGCATGTGAGCTGTTTATTTTCAATTTGTTAAGCGTAAGCATTGACAGACAAACACATCCTTTTATGAACACACAAATTTCTACTGGTTTGTAAAGTATTTAACATGTTATCAGAGAAAAACAATCACAACTTACTGTTCATTGCCTGATCTTATTTTCATTTTAAGCTGAAGTACTGAAAGCCACATGAACTAAGCAGGAAATGAACATGCTGGCAAGATGTTAGCGTTTTCAAAAATAAACAAGCCAGCTGACCTCTGTGCACTGATTCATTTCATAAAACAAGATACATCTGCATTTTATTTTACTAAACATTACTCAAATGACTCTGAAGTTGTTCAAAAATTAAGAGTTACATTTACAAAGAACTAGAATTTACAGTAAACAAGGTAATATTTCAATAAGCTCATAATTATAATTTGCTGCAGCTCTACTTTATTTACCATACTAAGATCATCTAATGTTGTAACACACATCTTAGGTTTTAAAATAAGTAATGAAATAAGTTATGAAATCAAGATAAATAACTGTTAAAATTGACTTAGCCCAAACACAAAATATAAGGCTACATAACTGTTCTATACAATATGTCTCTATGACTAAGAAATA
The DNA here is from genome assembly GCA_038363315.1 of Mugilogobius chulae. Taxonomy (NCBI): domain Eukaryota; kingdom Metazoa; phylum Chordata; class Actinopteri; order Gobiiformes; family Gobiidae; genus Mugilogobius; species Mugilogobius chulae. The sequence continues at coordinate 26,402,694 of CM076405.1, read as the reverse complement.
CTAACATTGGTCTAAAATAACAAATGCGTCACAACTTTTTTTGACATCCAGCATCAATATCCTCCTCAGCGGTCTCATGCGGCACGGCTAAAATTAGAGACTCAAAAGTGCTGCTTGTATCGACACTGGTGAATCAATGTAGCACAGGCGGCCGTACAAGGACTGGCAAGAGGAGAGAGAGAGAGAGAGAAGGAGGGAGGAAAGAGGGGAGGGAGAGAGAGAGAGAGAGAAGGAGGGGAGAGAGAGAGAACACAGAGAGAGAGAAGGAGGGAGAAAAAGATTAAGGGGGCAGAAGGAGGGGAGAGAGAGAAGAAGGGGAGGAGAGAGGGAGAAAGAAGGAGAGAGAGATTAAAGGAGGGGAGGGAGAGAGAGAGAGACAGAGAGAGATTGAGAAAGAGGGGAGGAAGAGAGGGAGAGGGAAAGAGAGAGAGAGAAAGCGAAAGAGAGTGAGAGAAGCAAGGGAGAGAGAGAGTAAAGGTGGGGAGGGAGAGAGAGAGGAATAGGGAAGAGAGAGTAAAGGGGGCAGAAGGAGGGATGAGGGAAGAGAGAAGGAGGGGAGGAGAGAGAGACTAAATGAGGGGAGAAGAGAGAGAGAGGCTAAAAGAGGGGAGGAAAGAAAGGAGGAAGGAAGAGAGAGAGAGAGAGAGAGAAAGAAAGAGACAGAAGTGAAAGAGAGAGAGAAGGAGAGAGGGAGAGAGAGAGAAGGAGGAGAAAGGGAGAAATTAAAGGAGGGGGGAGAGAAGGAGAGGAAAGAGAGACTAAAGGAGGGGAGAGAGAGAGAGAAAGACTGAAAAGGTGGAATGAGAAGAGAGAGAAGAGGAGGGAACAAAGGGGGGAAAGAGACTGAAGGAGGGAAGAGAGAGATGAGAGAAAAAAGATAAAGAAAGACAGAAGGAGGGGAGAAAGAAGAGACTCAATGAGGAGAGAAACAAAGAGGGGGGGCTGAAGAAGGGGAGAGAGAAGAGAGAGAAAAAGAAGGGGAGAGGGAAGAGAGAGAGAAGGAGGGGACAGAAAAAAGAGAGCGAGAGAAAGAAAGAGGGAGGGAAGCAGAGTGAAAGACGGGGTAGAAGGAAGAGAGTGAGAGAAGGGAGAGAAAGAGAGGTACACAAGAAGCAAAAAAAGAGAAAAAGCGAGAAAAAAGGGACAGAAAATGAAAGGTGTCAGAAGCAGATGGGGGTTAGAAGAAAAACAAAGGAGTGAAAGACATGGTGAGGAGAGGAAGTAGAGAGGCAGAAGTGATAGAGGGGAGATGATGAAAGGAGGAGAGAGAGAAAAGATAGAGGAAGACAAGAAGAAAGAAAGAGAGAGAAAAAGTAGAGGGGAAGAAGTGATAGAAAGAGATGATGATGAAAGGGGGGCGGGATATAAGAGGAAAGAGAGAGAGGCAGAGAGAGAAGAGAGAAAGGCTGAGAATTTGGAGAGAGAGAAAGAGCGAGAGAGAGAAGACAAAAAGGAGATGAGAGAGAGAAAAAGAAAAGAGAGCAAGAGAAAGAGGGGGGGGAAGAGAAAATAGAAAAGCACAAAATGAAGAGAGGGAGAAGTAGAAAAAAAGAAAGTGAGAGAAGCAGAAAAAGGGGAGAGAAAGAGAGGAGAAAATATTTGAGAAGAAAAAATAGAAAGACATGAAATGAGGAGAGAGAGGGAGAAGCAAAAAGAAGCAAGTGAGAGAGAAGCAGGAAAGAGAATGAGAGAGCAAGAGAGAATGAGAGAAAGAGAAAGAGAGAGAGAGAAAGAAAGAGAGAGAGACAGAGAGAGAGATGTCTTTAGTGTGTAGCGCGCTGAAGCTGAAATCACAGAAGGCCTAACCCCCCCCACCAACCGACCACACGGAAACAAGCACTTTACGGAGAACGAGAAGTGTCAAGGGCTCCGTGGGATTGTTGGACGAGCCGGAGCGCCACGTCACGCCCCCGCCGGCTTCGGAGAGGGCGACAGGCGCGAGGCGAGCGCAGCCGCTGAGTGCTACTTAACTTTGTGCTCCATCAAAATCCAGGACAAGTGCTATAAAGAGCAGGGCTGCACAGTACAAGAGAAAATGTGCCATGAGCAAAGTGTCAGGATATTAGCATAACAACGTGAGAAAATGTTATGGTGATTTTGGGGTGTTTAGGCTGTAGTGGTACATACAGTAGTTTTAGTGTTACAATATTATGAGAAAAAAAACGGTATTATTTAACTGTAATTTCTAATGTTTATCTTTGATTGCATGCTTCTATTATCTTTCTGTTCCTTTTCTTTCCTCATTGTGGGACAAATAAAGGCTGATATCTGATCTTACAAACAAAACAAAAAAATCAGTTTTCTTTTGTTTTTATAGTATTAAATATTACTATTCTTTATGTTTTTGCCCAAGCTTAAAACATAAACAGCCTAGATCTATTTTAAGTCAAATTTTAATGTTTAATAACAAAGTATATTATAATTTTTAGTCCTAAAATTATATTGTGACCAGCGTACCCATAATGATTAACTAAAAGGAGGCTTATTGTGCTTGACCCATGTATTTAAAAATTGATTGTTGATTGAAAAATAGAAAAATGTATCTAAAACAGCTTTGAAATACAGCCTAGACAGCACTGTTGGTGTTCAAATATTATTGAATTGACCATTTACTGGCCAAAGTAGCAATTCTGCACCAAGTCATTTCAGGCTCTTTTATGTTTTTGATAAGATTTAGAAGCTTGAAAATGATCAAAATCAATCTGTAGCAGTAATTTTATAAATAATAGAGATAAACAACAGTTTGGATTCTCCAGAAGAAGGTTTAATACTTTATATTTACATAAATGTATTTAAACTGATAAAGTCTGGCGCCTTATTAAGCCCTACCTCTTTTATCTTTAACAAGCAGCAGATTTTAACTTAACTTTTGATATTGTTGTTAGAATATGTCTAAATGATCAAATTTAACCATGTTTTACAAAACATTGTTTAAATATATATTTTTACTAGTGCAGTAATTAGAGACAAGTGGGTGGGGATAGGTGGTAGATGAAAACAGGTAGTTTCTGTGCACGGCGCATCAGCTGCAAAACAATAAAAGATTACTTAAAGGTGGTGTAGCTGATTTTTACACTGCAAACAAAATGTATGTTTCAAATTGACAACTTCTTCTCCTAAATTATTCGAAACATGGACGATACCAACATGCATACATTTTTTTATTGCAATTATGGCTTAAAAAACACTTACACATGGCAAACTCAAACAGGAGAGGACCACCAAGCACAGCCAATCAGATCGCACCATTCAGCTCATGATGAAAACTAAAATTCCTTATTATGCAATTCAGATAGAACACTTTTTTCACAAAGTGCTGCATTTATCATATAGTTTTTAGTGGAAAGCACTAAAAACTATATATGAACCAAACAATCCACATACAACTTTGAGTAAACTAATGATCGAACACAGTTATAACATGGTTAAAACCTCAGAAAGGCCAAATGAAAGCTCCCTTTAACATAATCTTAAAATTCCTAGCCAAGGAAAAGCCAAAAAACACTGTATCTAAGACAAAAACTACACCAGCTAATGCAACCTTTACTTATCATGACAAAGCTTTGAACAATAGAAAATGACACAAAAACACAACTTAGTGACCATGTACCATATCTAACACTTCTCCCTCTTTCACATCACCGTTTTGTTGATTTAGAGTAAATAGTGCGCGTTCTGCCTTTTCTGAGAGCTACAGATTGTCATTTTGCCAACTCGTACGGCTCTAAAGGCTCTTAGCTAAATCACATCAATGTCGCTAACGCGGCTAGCTTACTGCGGGCGTATTCCACAACATAAACGCTGCAGCTGCATACTTTGATAAAATGACCACAAGAATGTCATGTGATACCAAGCAGGAAATGACATTAAATTGGAAGAAACACTGGGTATCTTAATTTGAAGGACCTATGGCACATTTTGATTATTATCTCCAATTTACAAGAACACATTTAAACAAGATAATGACAGACAAGGCTTTATAAGGAAATAAAAAGGAGACATTCATGCCCAGGCATTTTGAGAATTTTAAAGTAGTTAATGTTAGTCAAGGACATGGTAAATGGCAGCAATATTTCTATGAAGTTTTCAATCGTTTTAACAGTTTTACATCAATAGAAAAGTGTTTCATTAAAAGCTATGAATAACAATAAAATATTCCTCTATAAAATGGCAGATTGTTTAATAATGCTCATTGTGTTGGCCATTGTAAATAGAAGTGTATTACTTGGACTTGACTACGACTAATACATTACACATTAATGAGCAAATTTCAACAACTCTTCAAACATTACAAACAATACTATATTTGTTCTTCTTTGTCTAATGACTTGGGTAACTGAGTTTGTAATTTCAGATAATTTGGTGAAAATTAAAAACAAGTATCCCACACAAAGCTCAATTGGTCTGGATTACATTATTATAATAATTGCTATTGTCAATAGGGAGCCAGGAAATCTCATAATGACAGAGATTGTGCATAATTGCTCAACTTGATTTGGTCACCTTAAACCTTTAGACATGAGTAGGTGATCAATTATGGTGGTGCTGTGCAGCAGTGGGTTTGTTTACTGACGATTGCTAACATGTAGGTCTGTAGCTTAAGCCGTATGTTAGGTTTATTGAACATTCGCAGCTGTGTTTCCCTGGTTCTTTGCGCAAGCAGAGTGGAGCCGAAAGTGCGGGCCTGAATGTTCGACCAATCAGACTGGGAGTTTGTAGTAAGCAGCCTTAAAAAGCTGTTCTACCAATTAAAGACATTTTGATTTTAAAAGTTTATTAAGTGAAAATAGTAGGGATGGAATGAGATCTAGTGGTACGAGATCTCGCAAGATCAAATTGTCATGATACGGTGTGCACACGTCAAGAACGGTCTTGCGTTTTTGGGAATGTTCATAAAGGGTTCAGTTGCGTATCTTTGAGCAGCTGTAGTAAAACGTCTTCTCCACATATAGACTTGTGGGGCACATAATCAGACAGAAAACTCTGTCTCAGTTATATTTTGTATTGATAAGACAAATATTGACAGAGATAATTAGTCATAAACATTGAAAAAATTACAGTGAAATAGAAGCAGGTAATGTTTTTGTATTTTTTTTACACTTCAAAACATAATTTAAAATGGATTCACAAGATATTTGACCCCTTTGCTTCTATAACCTGGTAAAAAGTACAACAGACGCACTCCTTAAAACAATGAATGCAAATTACTCTAAAATCTCATCTTGATCTCGTAGACCCAATCTCATGGCTGGTCTCGTAAAAATTCTGTCTCGTCCCACCCCAAGAAAATATAAGAATTGTCAAAAGATCTGACCAAAGCTGTAGATGCTCTTTCTGCTGAATACGAGCAGATTGTGTTTGCATTGTGCTCTATAGAAAAAAGCTTTCTAGCCTGTAGAGAGATTTTCCCGCTGCAGTACCAACCGACTGGCAGACTTTCAAGCAACAATACCCTATTTTTTAACATATCCAGGACATAAGTGACCTAAACACTGACTATGAAGACTATGCAGGTAACAAACATTAACTCAAGTAAGTACAAATAAGTCACAGTTTCCTTTAGTATGTATCAAAGTTATCTCTTTCATGTTGTGATAAAGATTTTAGGCCATAATGCACTGACTAGCATAAGACATCTTTATCAAATGGCTCTATTCTCTTCCCTTTGCTCCTTTCTTTGTCAAACCACAAATTTAGAAAGCTTCTGTTTGACCCTTCACAGTGCCTCCCTTATGGCATTATTTCATTTCTGATAGAACACTTACAATGTAATTAGACACACATTAAGCCGACAATAGAGCCTTTATGTTCGTTATTCTGCTGCCAAGTCACAGGACGTACATCTCCTTATGGCTCTCACTGTGAAACGCATTCATCACAAGTGTCATGTGCTCCAAAATAATCAGTTTCTGTGTTATTTGCTGCTTTTTATAGTGCCAACCATTTTACAGCTTTGCAATGATTTGATATAAAACGACTATTCACAAGTGCACACTTCACTTTTGGAAGAATTCTCAAGAATGTGTTTTTGTAAGTTGCCATGTAGAATTGGTAATGTATCATATTCAAGCTTCAGTAACATTTAAGACTTCGTTTTTTTTCGATTATCATTTGATATTTGTCATAAACTTATTCTTCATTATTTATTGTATTTAATGAGGCGTACATTTGATTTGTGTGAGTAGAATGTCTCAGTTTCTCATAAAGCATATCTATCTCCATGGAGACATGTAGGTGACCCCCACACCAGGTAAAGATACAGGTTCATCTGTGGAGAGGTCCCTCGCACAGTAACAATCCACGTTTTTCCAAGACATTTTAGCAACAAAAACACAGTAACAGGTTGCATTCATTTGACACTGCATTCGACAAGCCAGTAACATTTAATACAGTTTAAATGCACTTTTTAAGTGTATGTGATCAAATTCTAAGACATGAACTGGGCAATATTTTTTTTTATCCCAATTACTATAATAACAGGTGATATTAAAGATGGGGTAACTAACTTTTTAGTTGTAAATTAGTACACTGAAATGTATGAGTAAAATTAAGCACTTTGTGGAAAAAAATAAGACCACTGAACAGGCTCGTCGATAAAATTTTGGGGGCCCATTAATATGAAAAGTTACTCATTTGACGATCCAAAGACAACTTTGCCCCCCTCTGTCGACTCCTCTGCCATCGTGTACTGTTTGAACTAAATAATAAAGAATTTGAATTCTCATCAGGAGCTGAATGCAGCGCTCTGATTGGCTAAGCTTGAGTGGTCCTCTCCAGTTCCATTTTTGTTTATTGTAAAAAGATGTTTATCGACTATAATTGCAATCAAAATGAATCCATGTCCATATTGACCATGTGTCGAAGGATTTATGAGAGGAAGTTGTCAAATTTAAAACCTAAATTGTGTTCAGTGTGAAAATCAACTACTACACTTTTAAGTCAAATAAATATTTTGTAAAATTTGATATTTGGTTCACTCTGGTCTGTAATAAGCTGTAAAGCTTAGCTTAATGTCAAACTGTAGTGTTTTAGGCAAAGTAATATCTCTTTTGGCGCCAAGCAGTAATTGGACACTCTACACACAGTGAGGCTTCATCTACTGTACTTTATTTTGTGTATTTTCCACTTTTATTATTGATGCTGGGAAATTATTCACAGACTGAACTAAACTAGTTTACGCTGCTCTTACAAATATTACCAGTACATAGAGTAAGCTTATAATTGAATTGAATGAGTAAACAAGGCTGTGAACTTTGAACTTTTCCATCACATTCCAGCCTCAGCTACAGCCACTGTACACATTACAGACCTCATGCTAGCTTGTATTATACAGAATGTACAGTTTCTCATGTTGTGTATACTTGTACTGTACATGGTCTGTGACGTATCAGTTGTGAGTATTAATAAAAGTAGTCGTTGTTGTCACAGTAGTAATATCTCTACTCTATTTTGATACTAAAGAATACAAAAAGCACAAACCTACAGAATTCATACGTTTCAACACAAAATTATAGTAAATTTTTTTTAGACTTAAACAATATGAGAAAAAAATTCATTATGTGTTTTTGTTTATGTGTTTCTGGCACATTTTTGGTACAATAAGTTCTGTCTATAAAAGTCCTTTTTTGTCCTGTTTAAACCCCATACAACAGATTACCATATCTTATTTTGGGTGGAAACTACAAGTGACTATCTGACTATTTATTGTAATTTTACAACAAGTTGCAAAATTGACAAATAGTAATGTGAGTTCTAAGACAGAATCCTCCACCTGCGTCATCAAAATGCAACATTAAAGTTACCTATTGTGTTAAATCTATTTTTCTATTAAGTTTTTAACCTTGTTATACCTGCCTTTTCTCATCATTAGTTTACTCAAAGTTTTAAAAAGAATGATTCGTGCATGTTTGAGTCTTGTATTGTTCTACAGCTGATGATTGAGTGCTGAGAAAAGCCTTGTCTTCACCTTCAAAATAAAATGTAAATTACTAATGTACTTATATTACATTTTTTCGTTAATACACAGAAAAAACGCAATAGGTCTCCTTTAATGCAAAAACTGTTTACACACAACTGACACTGGTGATTGAAAGTTTACAGAATTATTTTGCAAAATGAAAGTGTTATTAGGTATTATTATTTGTCAAATTCTAACTATTGTGTCATTTTTGTAGATTGTTGCCCCTATTTACAAGATAGTTGCTAGGTAACAGTTGTGGAATTACCTCTACATAGTCGTTGCTTGCCAAAACACAATTATAAAACTCATCAAAACAGACAAACTGAGAAAAAACAGGAAACTATTTAGTAAAATCCTAAATCTAATCATGTTCACTATGTTTTACTAAAAATGTTCTAACCTGAAACATGCATTTTTTTGTCTTTCTTGACTCAATCTAATTTTGACATTAGTTTTAGCATTAATTATAATCTTATTTTCTTATCTAGACGTAGTGAACAACTTTAAGCGCCGGACAAAACGTCTTTAAGCGCCGGACAAAACGTGAAAATTGCTGGAACTTGCCTTTTCTCACATCACAAAGCCGAATAATCAGCAGCCTAGCCGTTCTGACGCCCAAATGTGGAGCGCTTTCATTGCTCTGTGCTGCTGGCTCCACAATATCATCAGCAACCACAAATTACCATTTACATTTCCTTGCACCGTCGCTGACACCGGTTTGAAGGTGCTCCTATATGTTACTATGGAAACAAAGACCCCACTTCTTGGTTAGCTGCAGGCTACGGCAACTTTGAAACAATAATTTAATCTTTTTGGCGTCTGCACACTTTTTGCTGCATTATCAACAAAAAAATATGAACAAGGCACAGTTGCCGCATTAATTACGTAAAACGGGAGCTGAATAATGTTTGTTCTCAAATAATTACGTTCTTGTTTGAGAAGCAGACTGTAGAAGAAAGTGAGGCGAAACCAAAGAAGTGTCAAAACAGAAATATGAAGCTTGGGGACGTTTGTTAGAGAAGGAAATTAAGAAAAACACAATTGCAAATATACTGTGCAATAGATAACCAATAGATTGAGAGATCGTAATCAACTCGTCATATCCATCAAGTTTTGGATATGATTTTGAATGTTGTTTTGAAGATATGTTAAAATGTAATATATAAAGTAAAAATAATAATATTAAAAAGAGCAATAGGCAAAGCAAGTCTATTTGTATAGCAGAAGTTGTGCAGAAAGTAATTCAAGGTGCATTATACAACAAGAAATTGATGCTATAAGATGAAATTGCTCCACTTTTGTGATACATTTGATGAGCATTTCACAATTTGATCATTAACACTGATAGATAAACCACAACTGATTAATATGAAGACACATTTATAAACAAATTATCCTACACCATCACTGACCAAGTCTTCAAATATTGTTGTCGTGATATGTCAAAAAAAAACATTGACTTGTCAACTCAGCAATTATTTAGTTGTAGTTTTTGACCCAAAAGCTCCACAGCCAATCCTCTGTCAGTGAAAACAGTTGAAGTTGCCTGTGTTAAAGGAGACCAATTCTGTATAATCAATTTTCAAAAGTTTTTAACCTTGTCATGTAGGGGTGTCAAAAAATATCGATTCGGCGATATATCGCGATACTCGATCCCGCGATACTCGAATCGATACTAAAATTCCGATATCGATTCTTTTGATGACGTCATGCATATTAATGAGGATGCTTTTATATCATTGATTTCAACTGAATTCAATGTCAATAGTGGTTCAAAATGTGCATATTCAGCCAGGACAGTAGAGGGCAGCACAATCTTTAAGAAGACAATCTAATGTTAACCCTTGGCACACGAATAATTTTGTTTTTTAAGTGTACTTTAATAGTATAGATCTATAAAAACAGAAATAATTATCAATTAATTGCAATATATAATCGTTTGTGTCAGTATCGGGATTAATCGGGATTAATCGAATCGTGACGTGTGTATCGTGATACGAATCGAATCGCCAGATTCATGGCAATTCACACCCTATTGTCATGTCTGCCTACTTTTGTCATTAGCTTACTCAAGATTTTTAAGAATGATTCATGGACGTTTGAGTTATCTTGTATTGTCCTGCAGCTGATAATTGAGTGCTCAGTGTTCTCACATAAGGTTGTTCGATTATGATGAAAATAATAATCATGATTATTTTGAAATCACAATTATTCAAACGATTATTTGCTTAGAAAGAGTGCAGAGCATTAGCGCTGTTTAAATGCAGAGAGTGAAGAGATCAATGAAATGGATGAGATATCTTATAAAATGGTTGAAAATGTATTTTACAATTGAAAAGAAACAGTCTGGAACTCAAGGAAATATCTGAGCTTCTACAAACTCACTAATGAGTCACAGTTAATAATCACAATAATTCAATCACATAATTTTTGTAAACGATTACAGCAATAATCATGATTGAAATCCTTGTCTGTATTTAATTGTGATTGCTCAAAAAAAATCAGATTCATAGTAAAGCATGTGGTTCAAAATAGCCACATAATCACTTTACAACAATAAAAATTACACATTTAAAATCTGCTGCTTGTTATAATAAACCGAAAGAACAGAAAGTAAAAGGACCTTTTTCCATTTTGAAGCCGTTTTACAAAAAATGTAAATTAACAATCTACATATACAGTAGTAGTTTAATCTAAAATACATGGGGAAAAAAACGCAATCTAAAAACTACATTTACCATAGCAAGTTCCCTCAACCATTAATAAGACCTCTATGATTCAAAGTCAAAACTGCAAATCAAACTTTTCATTTTAGTTGTTTATCAAGTGCCACGAATCATTTTTCAGAGAATCATTTTCGCTATGCCCAATGATCAGTTGCAAAACATGTTGCCACTGCTGCTGAATGACTTAGGAATAAAGTATGCAATTTTCAATAAGTAACACAATTGAACTGAAGTCACAAAACTGACAAAAATGCACCAAAAGACGTGGTGATTTTCCTTTATTTTAATTTTTTTAATATTTAAGACATGTTTCAATTTTAATTTCTTATCAAACCCAGTTTTTAAGTCTTTAAAAGGACCCACAAAAGCACAATATAAAGGACAAAACCAGGTGAATGCAGATGCCGAGACTAATCACACGTCTTTCAATTAGAACCTAACAACAGCACTTCTAAATACATATTATTATTAAATAAACAAATGTAGCCAAAGCCACATCCATATTTCCATAAAACACCTCACTATGTAAAAAACAAACACTACAAAAATGGCATCACTGACTACACATAAGTCTAGCACCTTCTGTCAGTTCATCACCTCACTGGCTTCAACATTAGTCAACAACAGCGTATGACCAGAAGGAGGCTGGTAGTAAACTCTTGTGTAAAGCAAGTGTCAGTCAAACATCACAACAGAACAATGCCTGTGCAGTTCGTGCTACTATCTGCGCTGGGTCCTCACATCACTTTATATTAAGAAACCATTCAGCCATTCACATTACTCATAGATTCTTACACTACACCAGCGTGCAAAGGCGCTGGAGGCAAAGCAGGTGTCAGACTACAACAGCAATCTTTCACCTGTGATTTTGGATTTGTAGAGCGGATGTCTCTGCCAAAACAACTACTCTACAGTTGGTCTGATTCAGAGGTGAAGAAAGCAAGATCAAAAACAGCTTCCATTGTCTTCACCAGAGAAAAGGCCAACTCAGACATGCACTGGAGCTGACAGATGCACAAGGGAAAGAGGGTAGTATTGGAAAGAGTATACCTGGCTTTGGACTAGTGGTGGCTACATAGAAAAGATCAGTTATTTCCTTTTTTGAATAGCTTAATCGTTAACATTCAGACAATATGAAGTGAAACAAGTCTTTAAACTCAGACGTAATTATCAGACAAATGTCGAAAGGATCACAAAAGAGCATCTTTATATTGTTAGATGAAGGTTTATAACATAGATCTTTAATTTTTATTTTAATGTATTTTTTAAATAATTTTAATACAGATGTATTAAATAACTCTTGAATAGATTGAAAACAACATTTACTGTATCTTAACAAAATGTGATATGTCTGCTTTTTTTGCAATTACTAAGAAATCATCCATGTTTTCCAAGATGTGCCTATAAAAGTCTTGGTTGAAATTCAAGTATTGCGCAAATTGTGAACAGAATCAGATTGTATTTTTAGTAGATGACGCTCTTATGAGGAAAGTTCTATTGGTTTTATTAAGCACTACACACAATTTTCTGTCTTTGAATTTCTCCAATACATACAATTTTTGTCTTGGAATTTCTCCAATAACATTTGCGATATTAATACTTTTTTAAAAATCTCCCACCTCAACCTCAGCCAAACTGTGTGAGACCTGGACTAGCAACCACTATGCCATCCACAATCACTCAAAACAGTATTACAACATCACACATTCTCATATTCCCCTCCCAGCACTGACCTCACAAGCTCCTCCACCTTGTCATCGATGTCCAGGTCTTCTTCCGTCGGCTCAAACCCAAAGGCCCGGGCCGCTGCTGCGCTGTTCACCGGGTAACGAGGTGGAGACAGTTTACCGTTGGGTGTGGCTGCCAGACTGTCCCGCCCGTTTTGTGCCAGTGCCACCAGTGACACGGGCGAAGGCAAGATGGCTGACGGCGGGGGCGGGCCGGGCGGAGGAGACGTGTCGTAGCTGTTGCTGGGCGAAGGAGAATGCGCCCCACTGTTGGCGTATTGTGTCTGGGTGGAGGTGGAGATTTTGGCGGAGGTCGAGAGGTCGGCGGCATTGGCTTCACTGGTGCTGTTGCCGTTACACGCAGATGAGGCTGACGAGGCAGTGTTGTTGTTGAACGCTGTGGCGCTGTTGGAGGCAGAGTTGTTGGTGCAGTTGTTGGCCCCGCCCACTACACCGTACAAGGAAGAGGAAGAGGAGGAGGAAGAAGTGCGGCGGCCAAACTTATCCCCATGCTCCCGGTCCAGCCGGTCCAGAGTGTCCAGCGCGTGAAGGATCTCCTGCTTGGTCATCCCCGAGCGACGCAAGCGCTGCAGCAAATCTATCTGTTCAATAGTGAAGCGTGGCTCCTCGCTCAACTCAGTCATCCTGCTGCAGGGCATAAGACACAAGTCACTGTCAGTGCCAGGAAGGAAACAGGAAATAGAGGAGGAAGTTAGGAAGAAGTGGAGGAAAGTCAAACCCAAGGAGAGGCAGAAAAAGTGCATTCAAGAGCAAAGAGCAGGGAGGAAGAGGAGGGAGAGATGAGACAGTTTACAGGCTGAAGGAGGCGGCGGAATGAGAGGATTAAGTGGGAAAAGAACATGCGGTAGAGTTGCAGATGGAACAGAGAAAAGCACTGGGGGCGAGTTAGAAATGAAACAGGAAAAACTGCAGGAGGGGTAAAAGAAAGAGGCAGCAGATAAGAAAAGAAGACGTGCGAGAGACACAAGTGTGAAAGAAAAGGAGGGAGGGGCAGGGCATAAAATCTGCTATTTTTGGGAAGCAGCAGGCAACGCACGCAGAGTGCCGGAGTCACCTTGACAGCTGATGCTATCTTAACATTCTGACTGCCGTTCTTTAAGAGCTACAATATATCCCCAGCTCGGCACACCACCCACGCTCTATGTTTTTCATAAGCAATTTGCTGTGCTCAAAATCAATGCAACTAGAATCAGACTGCGGCAGATTTTCCATCTTGTGTGCCAGCCCGACCTATGGCGATATGATAAATGCTTTAAAAGGGGTCACTGGCATTTTTCTACATCTGTGTTAGTCAAAACCCCACAGAGGACAGACAGAACATTAGTGAATTCAGACTGTGCCAAAGACACTCAGTTCTGACATCTATACTTTTGTTCAGCATTAAGGCAATTTAGAAGCGTTTTGACATTCTGCATCAAAACTACTTGAAAGCTCTCACATTTAATAGCTTCAAGTAAGGCTGGGCAGTAAGACAAAAACATTTACCACTTTCTTTTCCTTTTATTGATCAATCATGATGTTTGAGTTTGTTTTATTTTGTCTTACTAAAAACTAATTAAGCTAATTAAACTGTTTTGTGTGTTTATCAAGATTTTATTAATTAAAACACAACAAAAAGTAATTTGTTTTATCTAAAGTCTGTAGCAAACTAATACATGCATTTTCTGACAGTGACAAAGACAATTAGTAATTATTAAATGTCAATTTTGATTTAATTTTTATTAATTAACAAGCCCTTGCTTAAAATAATCTGTATGTCCATTGCTCATTTATACCAACTACATGATTAAAAGTGCATACAAGACAATTAAAGTTATAACTAAAGTTTGTAATAGAAAATTGGAACATTTCTCAAATGATTTGTATTATTTTAACCGTGAATGTCATAGTGACATTTGACAAAGAAGAACTCAAATCAATGCTTAACCACTTATACTGTACTTTCCACTAAATTTTAGCAGGTAAATGTCATTCTGGAGCAATGATCAAAGCTTTTGTTTTACACTGTGTATCTTAGTAAAGCTGGTGATTGAACATTAACTAGTCTTTACTTAGTTGTCCTTGCAGTTTTAGGTGAATGATTATGAGGTTGTAATCCATTCAAACACAAAAGTATGATGTTACTAGTTAAATCCCAGAGAGGTCACTTGGGTCAGTAACATGCTCTTGAAGAATGAAGGAGACTTTCTGTTAGTCCTTCTGCTGAAAGAACAAAATGTGCTCCAATGGTTTGTGGGAAGTTTGGCGGTTTTACTCAAGACACGTGTGACCGCTAATTACTAACAACATGTTACAACAATGAAACATGGCATTCATACAAGTCCACAGCTTCTCAGGTTTTTTATTTTTATCCACAAACTCAGGTGAAGCAAACTTCTAAAGATGACAGTAGTTGCACAGACTATTTGGTGTAGTTAGGGCAGTTTATTTAGTTGTACACTATTCATTTAGCAGTGTTGTCTGCTTTAAGCGCTGCGGGTGAACCTCATGGGTGCACACCTCAGATGATGCCAGCTTTACGCCCTTTGCCCACAAGCTAACGACGCTAGCGAATGTATGTATTTATGCAGCAGCCTATACTTTAACATTTTAGTGCAGCGATACAGTTAACAGAGAAGTTATTTATGCAAGTTTCAAAGTGACACTTACTGACCAGACAGTAGTGATAAGCATGGGGACAAACTTAGCACAGTCTGAGGTGGTACAGTTTCTAGACTGATTAGCATAACAGGCTAGCCGTGCCAGCGCTGTACTAGCTCCTCACGTTAGCCGTCGGGGCTAGCAAACGTTTGATATCAATAACATCACTTTTAGTAATGCACAGACAAAACTACATGACTTACCTCTTTTTCCAGTCACAGTACCATTTAAGATGACAGTCTGAGCTACGATGTGCGGTGTGCCCACTGCAGCGGAACAATGGAGCGGTATCAGTGCCCCGTCCGACCCTTTCCAAGGATTTCTGATCACAGGCGAATTATTTGCCTCTCTGCTTTGTCTGTCTGACAACAGCCATATTGACAACTTACACCTCTGAGGAGCTGCGAGGGAACTGTAGTTTTCCGCTCTCAAAGGCCTCTACCAGGCGGCAGAGCGGCGAGCTCCAAAACTACAAGTCCCTGAGACGAAAGCGAAGCAGCAGCACTTCTACAGTTGTCAAAAGAGACGCAGTTTCTCCTGTGGCCACAGCTGGAGCACAGTGCGCTCTGTGCGCTCTTTACGCTCCTGTGCCACTGTGCCATGTGTCCTGCTGCACCCGGACACGGCAGGGCAACACCTCAAGGTATCAGTTTAATGAAACATTATCTTTGTTTACAGGCAGACAGACATGCAGAAAACATGGAGCTATTCAGAACCACTACACGTTTCATATGACTCTGATTCATAGTATGAACCTGAACCTTACTCAGTAAAGTAAGTAACATTATTTAGATGTCAACTGTTACATCATATGGGATATTTTTCATCTGATTGTGCAAAGTAAAGTTGTGACTTGTGACCAAAACAAAACTTAAACAGAGAACATTAAAATAAAATGTAGTAAGCAACTAGTGTACTTTCTTGTTCAAAAGTGGAGACTTTCTTTTTCTCTCACATATGACTTGATTACACACATCAAAATAAGAGCTAATAATTTGTTTATCTCATTTTATCACTAATGTAAAGTAAGGCTTTAGGTCACCTTTGACTATAGACAAATTAAGTTAAAGTAAGTTAAAGACATGCCAAATTTTAAATAGCATAACTCTTGGCTGATCATCATAACAATAAGTCACTTGTCACAGTGCAATGCAAATCTTAACAGACAATAATGAGAATCCAGTCTTTGTCAAGAGGTAAAAGTAAAACAAGCAAGCAAACAAACATGCATGCAAACAAACAAACAAACATTACTGTAAAAAATGCATAAAAACTAACTGCTGTCTTTGTGTGCATTTATAGCCTGGAATTTACGAAGTGATATAGAAAAAATTCAGTGGGTAATAAAAAAACAAAGACAAATCTTTTTTTGTTTTTTTGTTTTGTTTTTGTTGTTAAAAAGTTATACATCTACAGTTATTTATATTATAATAGGCATCCAAAATACATTCAAAATAAAATTATAACAAATATGGAATTCCAATCCTTTGCGGAGCTATTTGGAAGGTGGCGGAGAGTTACTGGATCCTGTACAAGTTAGAGACTGAAATTAATATGTTTTAGCAGGTTGTGGGCTGCAGGGTTTGTCAGGTTTGCACATATCAAGGCTAAATGGGAGGTAAAATATAAGCACAAACTTGGATAAGTATGCAGCTTTCTTTTTACAAAGCCTGTCCTGGAGTGTGCTCTCAGTCCAACCCAAAACTGCCCTTAATATAGAGGCAAATCTACTTTTGCAAGACAATGTCAGACTTTTTTTGTTCCTGAATGCGCGTTAGTGAGTTGGTGAATTGCTACGAGGAATTTGTCAGCACTAAAGAGACAAATTAAGAGAGCCCTTATACCGATGCAGGTGGCTAATCCAGTGTGGGATTCAGATGGACTTTTCTACTGAAGCAGATCCAAGCAACCATTAATATTTTCTGCTGTTTGTTATTCTCTCTGCACCTGCAGTGTCTCAGCATGTGCAGAGTAACATTCTGGGTTACAATGAATTTATAGAGACAGTTTAGTTAATCCCCTTTCTACTGCATATAGCGTAACCTTCGCCACCATTTTTAGCTGATTTTTTGCTGAAAGTGTCTGAAAGGTGTTTGTGTTAGGTTAAACTCAGCCTTATGCACCTATGCCATCCTGATTAGAACTTGAGCCTCTCCTTTAACAACTGGAAAATACCTTTTACCACCACACCTTAATATGTGTTAGCAACTGTTAAAGCCTAATGCAATTTAGTCATATGGAAGAAAAATAGATGAATAATGCATTCATCTTCATTCTTCAACAGTATAATAGCTTTTGATAGTTACATTTGATTACAGTGAGTGCTTTAAGCACAAACCGGATTCTAGTGTTATACTGCCCCTTGTGATAGTAGAAAAATGAAGCAGTAGCACTGATGATGATATGAAACACTTTATACTAGCTTTTTACAGATGTGAGGCAAGACCAGACAACACTTTTTAATCTGGGCTAAGATCTGGATTGTTTTTTTGATATATTCTTCCTATTTATTATTCAACTGTAAATGCCAAGTGTACAACTTTTAAGCCAAAAAATAGCATGTTTTTATTTGGATGTTTGTTGTTTAAAAAATCTCTGAGTGAGCTTGTAACACCCCAAAATGTACTCTTTTATGCCTCAAAGAAGATAGCCTCCTGCTGCTCGTTTCCACATGACTTAAGTGTATATATAACACTGTGGTTTTAGGGGTGCTGAGGGGGTCTGAGGGTCTTCTCCCTCTCTTTTTTTTTTTTTTTTTTGCTAATATCCTATTTTTGCAACTTTTTAAAATTCAACTTGGTTTTATTGGAATTCAAAATTAGTGAGCGCACTTTACAAACTTCCTGCTGTTTTGCATAACCTTGCAAATATAAGGCGGGTTAAAATAATGAGAAAAAAACAAAGCTAAATGCATGTGAAGAACATCTTTATGGAACTGCAGTGTATCAGCACTATTTGCTTGGATCCTGTCACTGTGGAAATCTTGTTACCTACTGTATCGGCCAATACTACTGCTGCCATATGCGCCGATCATGGGTGCTGAGGGGCTCAAGCACCCACTGGAATGTCTCGCACCCAGGCGAATTTTTCCTACTTTCATTAACAGGCTTCTCTAAATGTCTAAGTGCGCGCATTTAGTCGGTTATGTAGCGTCTTTCACACTCTTCTCTCGCTTTCTTTCATGTGCTGCTGGTCTGTCTCCTGCCCTGAGAGAACAGGGTTTAAATCACAAATGTGCTTTAAAGCAGCGCCGGAAATCAGAAAATTTAGGAAGCAAAAGTTAAATCTTAGCTGTAGCCATTTGTTATGTTTATGCTTACGCTAATATGCTATTAAGCATGTTTGAGTAATCTTGTATTGAGAGCTCAAAAAAGACTTGTCCTCACCTACCACCTATCCCCGCCCACTTCGAATGTATTTAATTGTGGTTATTCAACAGTATTCACAGTAAAGCATGTATCGTTCAATATAGTCAATTAGCCACTTTACAACAATATAAACTGTGTTACATTAAAATCTTACAAGGAAGGGGCAGGGCTTATTATTTCTTCAGTTTTGAACAGGAGGTAAGCAGACCTAATTTTAAGTTGTTTTACATTTTCTGTTTTACGAAAAAAAAAAAAAAAAAGTACATCACTGATCTTTATATGTTCTAGTTCATTCCTAAAGTCATAGAAAAAAAATGCAATGGTGGATCTATTGCTTTAAGGAACATTGTTTATTTAAGAAAGGGGTTATTTTGCGATAGTTGTTGCATTGAATGGTGATAGTGATCTAAAATAAATGTATGGAATGTTAAATCAGTCATGTAAAATTGTTGCTTTTGGTTGCATTAATTATAAAATGTGAATAAATCCCCTACTTTTTTGTATACTTTGGATTTGGACAGAAAGGTTGGCACAAAAGCCACCTGGTCAAATGTGTATGTAACTGTTACGATGTTTTATTTTTGATTGTAGTAAATTGTACAGGATATTTTCAAAAATAAAAACTTGGACACAAGTTTTTGCAGAGGTTACTGAACATTTGGTAAAACTAGCGGATAAATAAGTATATTCTTAAGCATTTAGTCAATTCATAGCTCATTCACACTCCTCTGAAACTTATGTCAGTGCAAATTGCATTTGTTTCCTCTTGTTTTGGTCATTTTTTAAGCACGGTTTTCTCTGTTTTGACAAAAGAAATGGCACTATATTCCTTCCTTCACTCTTGGAAAGTGTCAGTGTGGTAAAAAATCAGAACAACTTTAATGTTTTGTGTAAAACTGGGACAAATAAGTGGAATTGGATACATTTGCTGGGACATGGGATGCAGGACTAAAAAAAAACAATAAAAAAAACTGTCCCAGGTAAATATGGGACGTCTGGTCACCCTAATATTGTATATTATGTTTGACCAAACAGGAAAATACTTTAAAATTGATCAGTTCCGCAGTTTTGAACAGGAACTCATTGAACCTGTTTTATTTGTAAGATGTTTTAGGTTTTTTTTTTTTTTTTTTTTTTTTTTTTTTTTTTTTTTTGCAATAACAAATGCTCTCTACACCTGTCATGGTTTATTCTTAATTACATGAAAGCTGAGGTTTGAAAAAAAAAAAAAAAAAAAAATACAGATCCCCTTTAAAAGTGAGAATGAACTCTCTATGGAGCTTCCTCGCAAGTTTCCCTATTTCCTCCAGGACATCCTCGTGGACCCAGTGCGCAGCTGCTCAGCCAACACGCTCTGACCCACCACCACATTCAGCAGGACTTTAGCTTCATCCACAGCGACACACTGGGCAAGAACAGCATTTTTTTCTTCTGCTGGGAGTCTACAAACGTTTTCCAAGGTGTTTTACGGTGAGTTTGTGGTGACTGATACTAAAACGTGCTGAAAAAAAGCTTAGCACATTTGTTGAATCCAGCTGTTTTGGTGTGTTAGCAGCTAGCAGCGGCTAACATGAACATAAACTCAGCTAGCTTTGGAAAGGGAGAAAGTATATCGGCTATTTAGCTTAAGTATGCTAATTTACAACATTGATTTAACTTTAGTTTGGCCGTCTGCCTTGTATCAGAGTGCAGAAGGTTTGAGCTTTACTCTGATCGGCTCTATGGATCAGCTGTGATTTGACACGAGGTCACTGTTGTGATGAAAACGTCATAACAGAGGATCAATACACAGAAGAGCACCGAGGGCCCCCATAAATGTCTTTTTGATCAGTCAATAAATAACAATTATTACTCAGATATGTATTAAATTTAATTATTGGAAATTTAAATTGCTTGTGTCACTATAGTCTTTCAGGAAACTCAAATATAGCACATACTGAAGTGATTTGCTTGCAAAACAAAATTGCAACAGGCAGTGTAAGTTATGTAATACTTCTATGAATGTTGTATCCTTTATATTTTTTTTGAATAAATGTATTGCACAAAACTATAATTGCAACCGTCTGATAAAAGAGAAGCTCCCAGGCATGTTAAATTCAGTTAAATAATAAATGTGGGGAAAATTAGGGTCAGTTTGTGGTTTACAAATAAAATTTCAACTCCCTATTGGCTTCAGCTTTGATCATTTGATTAATATCAAAATAATATACTCAATTGGGACCTTTATTTTTATGTTATGAATGACTTAAAATACCATTAAAAGACATTTCTAGCAGTTTAGCTGCACTGTTGGCACCAATTACAAGTTGTTGCAATCCTGCATTATATAAATCTAAAGTTTTCCTCTAAATTTTGTCGGTGGCCAAACCAACCCTGTGAAACTAGGGGACACACTGACATTTTAAATCCTGTCTTTGAACAATATGAGTAAATTAGACAGCTATACAGTGAGAAGAAGACATACTAGGGCTGCAACGATTAATCACAGATAATAAAGTATTGAAATAATCGCCAACTAGTTTAGTAATCGAACAATCGTTCGGTCTTTCGGTCTTTAGATGTTTCAAACATCATAGGAGTCTCAGTTTACATTTTTCATGTCAAATTTCTACACAGTAAACTGACATTTTCAGTACAAAATACAAATACTTTCTTTTCTTAAACATTTTTTTTAACTACATAAGTTTTGATTAGATACAAGGTTATTCTAAAACTCATTCAAAAATGTCAAATTTTGTCCTGTTAATGTAAGTTTTTTTTTTTTGACATATGGATGCTTGTTCAATTGAGTGTTTAGTTTCAATACCAGTTGTGGTGATGAAAATCTGATTTTTGATACTTTTGACAAACCTAAAATCTACATATCCATGACGTTCTCAACCGATGTTACCTCTGCTCAAATTTGCTAAAAATCTTTGTTTTCAAGTCACTTTTGCATTCTAAACAGTAATTGATTAATCAAAAGAATAATCAACCAACTAATCGATTACCAATATAATCGTTAGTTGCAGCTTTAAGACATACTATTACTCCAAAGAGATCAAGAACAGCTTAATTATTAATTAGTGGAAAGAGAATGAACTGGAGTGTTTAAAATTAAGCCTTTTGTTTGTGTTTATTAGACAATAGGCTGTGGTCACTCTCTGGGTTGCTAACGCCCTAAAATCCAAAAGGAACATAATTTAATTTTAAAAATGGCATGTTATTCACACTATTTAGCACTGCTGACTCGTGCACACAGATGTCAGCTATGACCTGCTTTTCAGATTTGTTTGTTGTTAGAAATATTTTCCCCTAAAGCATACAATCCTATAATCCCAGTCTTAACGTCATATGAACGTGATCACTGGTGTTGGAGCCAATTAACAGTTTAGAAACAGAAGCTGTCATTGAAAACTAAAAGGCACTGGGTCATTGGTCAGCCAGACAGATTTTGGTAACACTTTGTATACTGTAATAATGATGTTAATGGCTTTTTTGTTTGTTTTGTTTTTCCAGAAGTTGGCAATTTTCACTTTCAAGAACAAGGACTAAGCAAGTCTCCACACAGTGAGTACTTGCAAATATTATACAACTATTCACAGTTTTTTGCGAAGATCTTGATTATTTGTGTGTCTGCAAAATGGCCACTAGATGTCAGAATGTCAATGCTTCTGAAGTGAGCAGCCGCTGTTTTTTTCTAATGTCACTGCAGCTTATCTAAAAGAGAGAATGCAATGAATTTTCTCTGTTTAAAGTAAAGATTAAGACACCTGATTTGTCTTATCATTTAGCACAAACATTTATAAGGAAATGCATGCTGTTGTATCCTCTGATAACTTTTATGAGAATCAGCTGACTGTGGTTAAGAACTCCAGATGATTTCATGTTTGCTTTAGCACCTGTTCATTCCAGTTAATGTATTTTATTGTTCGTGTTGTTCTGATCTAGTTTGGACCATCTGGATTTGATGGTCTGAAGAGCAGGTGCAGCAGATCTTTTTCTGCTCTGATCATACATTGTTTTTGCTACAGTATGTTCATTGTCTCATTAAATAGAGTGAAAAGCAGGGAGAGCAGACAACTAAATAATTTTTTCATGATGACACTGAAGTTGTTGATGAGCGAAACGTGTTATGTAGCCTCATCTTGAGCCAGTCAAGTGTTTCTCATAGGTTAAGGTTAAGGTACACTTTATTGTCCCCGTAGGGAAATTTGTCCTCTGCATTTGACCCATCCTTCAATGCCTCTGGGGCATCTCCTCAGGAGCAGTGATCGCCGCAGTGCAGCGCTCGGGGACCCATCTCCAGATGTTCTTGCTAGGCTAGGTCAGGACTATCGTAGCTGGAGGATATTACCCTAACGTGCATGTTATTGGTTGGTGGGGGAGACCGGAGTGCCCGGAGGAAACCCACTCAGACACGGGGAGGAACATGCAAACTCCACACAGAAAGGCCCGGCCCGTGCAGGAATCGAACCCGCGACCTTCTTGCTGTAAGGCAAGAGCGCTATCCGCTCAGCCACCGTGCCGCCTCATAGTGAAACCCAAAGACTTCAGATGCACTGCATTGAATAACTTTTTACTTTACTCAACGCTAAGTCCAAAGACATTAGAAGTACAATCTTTTTTGCATCTTAATATGAGACCTAAAATCATCCTGTATTATTTTCTGGTCAGTAGGAAGGTAGTGGCACTTATTTGGTTATTAACATTGACTTTTATTCATTAAACATGTTATGAATGAGGTTTAAACTTCGATTGAAGTTTTGTCCACATACAGTATGCTAATTGGTCTCTCTACACTGAAATGTTGAAAATTATTGTACTTTTTAAAATAGCATAATGCCTCATTATCCGTTTTTTACGCTCTTTCTTAGACCCATAGTTCCAACAACCTTCATAACCTTTTGGTGTTTGGTCTCCGAAGTAGCTAACATTCATTTTGCTATTCAGTTCAGTTTTTATGAAGGACTTTATTAACAAGAAAGTAATGGCAATCTTACTTCACAGCATAGAAGTAAGATTGCCAGTGCCTCCACAGCTTAGAGGTAAATCTCAAAGAACTCTTATTAGGCCAAACCACAACTTGAATGATCTCAAACATACAGTAAATGAATAACTTCAGTATCTAGTGGCAACAACATAGGATCTCACATCACAGTTAACAAACATTTCACTGGCACTACAAAACCTCGAGACCTTCAACGATATCCTCAGAAAGATTAGGTGGTGATTATTATTTTTGATTAATCGACTAGTCAGAACAAAAAAGTCACACAAAAAAGGGATTTTTGGTTCAAAATATTCCCCAGACAGAGCTGAGGTAATGTTACTTTTTCCATCAAAAACACCAGTTTTAATCATTTTCCACGTCATTGCTGTTGTCTTTATGCTTTGCTGCTTTTTGATGACGCATGTGGAGGGATTCCAATTAGGAGCTCAAATTACTTTTTGAAATTTTCAACTTTTGTCAGCAAAACCAATTGAGCTGTGGTCAACCAAAGAAAATTTTTGGCCGACTAAAAAAGACATGTCCAATCGACCGATTAATCAACTAAAAAGGGGGCGTGGCAAAGCTATCGAACTAGTTTCTTTTTCAGTATCTTTTTGATTGAACCATTTATTTGGCCCAAACTGTGCTCGGATAGACTAAAATTGCAAAGAAGCAGCATTTGTATAGAAGAATATAAAAGGGAAACTGTGTATTTGTACTGAAAAAAAAAGAAGAATAGATCAATGATTCTGTCTGTCTTTTTGTTGCTGTTTAATAAATCCTTATAGCAAAAATAATAGAATTAGTCAACTAATACGAGTTTTCGTCGACTAAACAACTAACCAACAACGGCCCTACAAACCAAACTAAATCCAAATGAGACAAATGCAATATGGGCTTTAAATAATTACTATGTTGAATTCAGAACAGTTTTATTTCTCGCTGCATCTACTCTCGTGTGACTCGAGAAGAGGAATCCAGCTCTGGCCTGTGTGACCTCTCGACCCTCTGTGCATCTGCTGCCTTGACAAAGTGCTCTGTTTGCAGTTGCTGATGCACTCATCCATCTCTGCCGCGTCGAGCGCAGAGGTTAATCGGGCCAGGAGCGGGCTGCCAGCGGGGCCAGGATTGCGCACTTGCTGTCTATATTTCAAAACTGTTGCACCGCATTCTTTGATGTCGGAGAGAATAGAGATGCTAGCTTGGACGACCCCATGGCACCACCGTTGCTAATCTCCGTCTGTTTTAGCGGAGACTTCAAACTGCTACACAGAGTGGATTTGTGTGTTTGGTGCTGACAACGGCTGGCCAGGACATCAGCAGGCGTCTGACAGAGAGAGAGCCGAGTTTCCCAGCTTTTGAAAGACAAAGCGCGGCACTATTCGTCACCGAGGTCAGATTTAGATGAGACTGAGATAAATATTATGCTTTCAGTGGGGATGTAATCGTACTCCCTGCTCACATTTCAAAAGTTTTGCTCCTGTCCTGAGAGAGCAATTTAACACTTCCAGCGTGTGGGAAGATTCATGAGAAGATGACAGACTTTCTGCGAGTGTTCATAAGCTACTGCAGACGCTACTGTAGACAATACTGGAGTCAATAGGTTCCCTGTTGACTTCATGGTGATGTTATTACTTTGTCAAGAACATTTTTTAGTATGGCATTAAACATATTGTAACAGTGATACGGTGCTGTAGCTGTTAAGCCTGTGGTCTCAAAGCAAGCAAGAAAGTGGAGATTGCGTGTTCTGCCTGTGTCTGCGTTTTCTGTTGGTACTTTAGTCCCCCTGTCTCACTAAAAATGTGTACAATGAACGTCTTTCTTTCCTCCCCCATAAAAGAGATGTTGATCTCAGTGGGACTTTCCAAGTAAATAATTGGCGTAAATACATTTATAGAACTTTTTTTCACTATTGGTGTTTGTATTCTTCAACAATAACATGAAAAACATGTTTTATTACAGTGAACAGTCGCCTCTCCACAGATCTGACTTTTAACTGTGTCTGGTAAAGCCTCTAAATCTTTTTCATAGAGAAATTATAATTTTAAGCCATACAGCGCTGTTTACTACAGACAAAGCACTATAGTCTCCATAAAGTAAATTTCATTCATTCATTTTCAAAATGCACCTGTAAGCCTATCCAGTCGCAGGTGCCTATCCAGTCACCTGCGACTGGAGCCTATCCTATTGACTCCATAGGGAACACCCTGGACAGTGGCCTACTCATCGCAGGGTTAGACAGACTCTCATTCACTCACCCAAATAACCTAAACATGCATGTATTTGGAGGTGGTAGGAAACCGGAGAAAACCCACGGTGACATGGAGAGAACATGCAAACTCCACCCAGAGAGATCTTGAGATGTTGTCATGGTCCGACCCGGGAGTCGAACCCACGATCTCCTTATTGGGAAGCTCTAACCACTCTGCTACTGTGTGCACCCTATAGAGTAAAGTTAATTGCAGGAAATATATTTCCATATATTTAGGAAGAAATTGTGGCATATGCTGACCAATAATTCATATTTTGCTCATTGTAAAACACAAAAATTATCTAAAGAAGCTTAGAAAAGGAAACAGGCACACTAACTTCCTGAACTGATTAGCCCTGCCTCTTTATTGTAAAATTTTAATTTTGTTGTTGTTGGAAAGTGGCTACATGTCCATTTTGAACCCCACATGTTTAATTTGGAATCTAAATTTTAGAGTAATCAAAAGGTGAGTGGGGATAGGTGGTAGGTGAAGACAGGGATTTTCTGAACACTAGAGCATCAGCTTCAGGACAATACAAGATTATTCAAACATGCATAAATCAATACAAATACAGCTTTGAGTAAACTAATCATGTGAGAAAACTGCTGCAACAAAGTTAAAAACTCTTTTGCATAACAGGTACCCTTTTAATCAATTATTAAAAGCTGAATAAAACAAGTTAAATGATTTGTGAATGAAACCTAGCTTGTTTTTGATGAGGAAAGATATATATTTTCATAATTCAAAAGCTCATTTAATTTCAGATCTCAGCATGGTTCCCCTGTCCATCATCTCAGCTCCTATCTCCTGCTCTTTATGGACGTGGTAATTGAAAGCACACTCGCTGATAGCCGTCCTCTCGTCTTTCTTCCGGGCTCAGATGCGAGATAGGGCCTGGCTCTCCTCAGACTTACTCCATGTGTGAATGATTATGAGTTGTGGCCACTGCTCTGACCAGCCTTGGGCCTCAGCACTAAACCATATCGCAGCCTGCTCCACAGCTGTCACTGTTTGTATATTTGATATACTGACGGATGCCGAGAGGGAACAGGTGTTGCGTATTAGTTCCCCTACTTTTTTGAAGCTACTTTAAAAATTCTGGAGCACAGTCAATAGAGATGTCAGAGGGGATCATGTCCATATATCACAATCTGACTTGTAAATGGGCCTTCACATTTGTGCCATGGGAGAGAGAACGTTTTTTCAACTGTTTTTCCCGCTCGAGTTATTTTTAAGATATGTTTATGAATACTACAGATGTGCTTTGATGCTTTCTTTTGACGTGAACTATAAGTTACCATATTACTAAAACCTGTATTTGTAATTTTGTTTGGTTTGTTAAGGCTGGTCACAGTTCTTATCCAAGTTTGGTCCACGACCACGGCACATTTGATTGGAAGTTTTACGTTTTTTTTTTTTTTCAAATGAATAATTCAAAATTGTTTGTATACTTTTGGTACTTAGTCATATTTTGAAAGGCCCTGTACATACATTTTATTGTCTAAAATAGTCACAACTTCTTACAGTAGTTCAGATGTTTTGCTCACTTACCTGATGCATTCGGAGCTTCTTAATCCTTTATCACAAAGAGTTTAGAAGCATTTTTGACACAGGTCAGTGCAAGTTGATTCATAATATTATGCTAACTTAAACTAGTGTATTCTAAAATCATAAACTGGCACTTTTCTGCTGGTATTAAAGGAGGAAGAGCTCTAATATTAGTGCGACATGGCAAACTAATTTTCATCCTAATAGAGTAAGATGACCAAACGTTTCTTTTTACTTGGGCCTGTCCAAATTGTAAGTCTTGCGCACCTTGTCATAGCAGATTTATCCCAAGCTATTGATTTGTCCTGGCCTTTTTGATACTAGTAGCTAAAATATTATCTCTAAATGCTTGAAATTTAATAATTACCAAAATGCAAATGTCTTACCAATGTTCTCAGTATATATGTGTGATGTGAGATGTTCGTAAATGAACCATGAACTTACCAAATGCGTATAATATATGTACTTATTACTCATTAACCCACACAATAACCCTGTCCATGTACATATGGGTTATTGTGCGATATTGTAGGCCTGTGCATCTGCCTCCTTCACCATTGTCATGTACAAGCCTTTACAGTGCTGCTCTCTGGCTCAACCTGCAGTCAACCCTAGTAGCATTACGTATTCAAATCGGTTCATATGATGTCAGCTTATATTATCTCTCAAAATTTCAAACTGACCCAACCTGTTTTAAACTGACCCCAGCTTTTTGTGATTTTACATCATGAGAAAAAGACGGTAGATTCTCGAAGTAATACTTTGAAGTTCAGAGATTTTATTTTCAGTAACTACACGTGTGATCTTTTGGGTCAAAGCCTTTCTTCTGACTGGTTGGTGCTGTTTTCTTTCTCTTCTCTTTCTGTGCGTGTTGAATTTTTAACTTGAATATAATCACTGTGTTTTATTGTCACAGCTAATGTTCGAAACGTACAAAGGAACTTACTTTGCTAATTTGCTTAGGTGAAAAAGTCTGCATATTCTTGAAGAAAAGACCCTTTAGAAAGCTTCATTTTGAGTTTGAGGCAGAACTAAAGAACATTGGCCCATTCACGCTGACCCGCAGGTCCAGGTCACGTCCAGTACAATCTGCTTCAAAAGCCTTTCTTTCAGGGGGTCCTCATGCTCCCTCACTTGGTACAAACTTGCTTACATTTTTTCTCAATACGTGCAGTGTTTCTCATTAGCATAGAAGACCGTGTTGGCCCCATATTCTAAAAACAACCAGGCCAATACGCATGGCATAACGTGTATTACCCATTTCATTGTAAGTACTTAATAATTATAATCCAGTAAATATAGAGACTTAAAACTTTAGGCTGGAAAGTCCAAACTGATATTTCTTTGTATTATTTTATTGACCATTTGCACCTACGTCACTTGATCACGTGGCTGCTCCATGCTGGATGGCAGAAGTGCGTGTACGCAGCATTACAGGGAGCGCAAAACTGTCAAATTCTCATATATTTTCTTATTTTTCCGTAAAGAAAGCAGTGGATGCTTCTGGCGCATGTTCAGTACATTTGTCTGTGGAAGTAGGACAACTTTTAGACACGCACAAAGCAAGGTATTTGGAAAAGCTAATGAATGCTAGCTGATTTATGCCCTCTTCCTCCTGCTATGTTTGCCGAATAAATTAAATCTTCAAGTTTGCCTGACTTTACTCCTCATGATTTGCACCATTCTGTGGTAAACAGGGTTTTGTCTCACACTGGAGCAGATTTAAAAGCTACAAGAGGTTGGTTTTCTGTAACTTAGCTGTATATCATGTGAGGCTAGTGTTAGCCACGCATAATGCAGGCTGTTTCAAATATTCATTGCATTTATTTTTTTGTCAAAGGTCTTTTTTTTCTCTTTAGCATACCTTGTTTAAAGTGTTCACTGCAAATTTGTAGCGATTTAGAGGGATTCCAGTTCTTTTGATTTATTGCTGCCATCCACTAGCGTCTTCTATCTTCATCAAAATGTAAACGAAAAAGCTACAGGTTTAGGCTTAAAACCTCAATCTTGCCTGTTAGTGCAGCGTGTTCCAGATACAGCCATTTTACAATTGAAATCAATTAAAATTACTTAGAAACGTGCAAGTTTCCATTGCTGTAATGCGCACAGACAGCGCTTTTGCCATCCAGCATGGAGAAGTGGGCGTTCCCTCGAGGAGCGTGACGACACGTGCAAATGGTCAATACTATCATAGGTACTGACTAGAGTTGAGTTTGGAATTTTCCAAGCGACTGAAACTTATCAGAAGCAGACAACCAGGAGCCTGGAGATGAAGAACCTGGTGCATAAATGCTACTTTAACGCTTAAACTATGAATAGAGTAGTAGTTGACTGGACTGTTCTGTTGTAGTAGTTCTAATAACAATTGTTTTGCAGAGACAACTGAACAAAATAACTGTTTTTGGAGACTCAGATTTCCTTCAGAAATAAGAAACCCCTCATAGACTGGTAGTGACACTTGATTTTCAACATAAAACAATTTGATGAGTCCATAAAGCTCAGTGAAGGTTCTCTGCTTTTGTCCGTCTGCTGTCACTGCAGAGCGGACATAGACCTAGCCCCACAGGAACCTGCCACAAAGCCCATGTTGAGTAACGCTGGACATATGGAAAATGTAAGTCGCCACTGTGTCTCTGGGCTCTCAACACTTCACTGTGATTTCCAACAGACTCTGCAACAGTCACTTCTCCCCGGCCTTGGGCTCTCCCCACTGGACGCCCGACAATGAAATACCAGGCTAAAAATGCAGGAGATTCGGTTTTTCAAGGATGCAGTCATTTTTTTTGTTGTGCACACGTTGTCTCCTATTAATCAAGTGAGTGAGGAAATGCAGTGCCTGGTAATCAGTATTAGAACAACACCATGACGTAATGACATATCTAGATGGAAATCTAGCACAAGTTTGTATTGCAACGGTTGCCATGATACAAAAATGTTTGGGGCGCTGCGCATTTTGTTAATAGCCCACCTAGTTTTGTATAGTCTATCCATTAAAGTGAGCTATTTAGTTACAAAAGGCCCTTTTTTTGCTAAAAGCACATAGCAAAGATAATGCAGCAGAGTAGAGATGGGATATTATTAAAGAGTGGATAATTAAGAATAACTAGGTAATTAAAATTGCTCAAAAAGAGATTTAAACATAACTCAATCATGACATCAATGCAAGCTAATGTAAGCACGTTTTAGCACAATACCTGACATGTTGCTAAGAAATTGCATTGATTTTGGGATTGAGATAATGCTAACAATGTTGATATATTTGTTTGGTCATTATGAATGTATAGTACTGTATTATTAGATTATTTTTGCCTGTCCAGAATGACAGCTCTCTATATTGGAAAACTGTGTATTTTGGATCTTAGAAAACCTTTTCACTTACTAGATTTTATTTGGCTATAACCAGTTTTAATTGCTATTGCCAATTCTTGGTTTGCCAAATTAAAGGCCCACAAGATCATAATCAAACTAAAACACACAGCCATGACTTTTCCTTAGTTTTTTTTTTTTTATATCCTTTTTTTATATCCTTTTTTAGTCAGTTCAGCGTACCAACACTGACTCATATGCAGACTTTTGCAGCTCCTCCCAAAATATCAATCCAAGAAAACAGCATAGTGTATTTTTGCAGTTGGCGTTTTGAAGTTTAATGTAGACGGATTATTTGTTTCTCAACATGGGGGATGCGCTCGCAACCTGAGAGCATAAAGAAGGACTGCGGCTGCCTGTCACAAGCTGCAGCAACAACACTAGCCACCACTGTTTTTAGCTAACAACAGGAGTTTGTTACGAGCGAAAACTAAAGTTAAATCAATATTTGTGAGTGCAATCTGTCTTTATGAACATTCAGGTGTCTGAGAGAGACCCTGTTCCTAGCATCAGTTGCCATTAATACGGTTAAAAAAAAAATCTAAACAGCGTCCTGTTTTGTTGTTTTTATCAAAGTGGTTTGAGCTAGAACTAGACGTATCTTTCTGCAGACAACATGCGCAATATCAGAAAGTGACGTTGACGGAATATTAGTCACGGTTACTGCTCTAATGGTGATGAATGACTAGAAAAAATTATATATCAAACATGACCTTTGATATACAGTATCTGATTCCTAAATATTGGACCAGTATTATGGGTTAAAATGTCGTTCACAACCCTTATCAAGCCTATTTAATTTTGTTTTCGACTAATTGAATCAGTGCTTTTGGGTTGTTTCCAGTCCAGTCCAGTCCAGGGGGGAACTGGTCATGCTTTTCTCGTACACGTCCAATTCAAAAGTTGATTTCCACCATATGGAAGAATGGAGGTCCTGTTGGTGCCAGCTTAGTGTGATTGCCAGGTGACTTTGGATGGAGGGCGAAGGATTAAATTTAGTGCAGAGTAAGAGGAAAAGATGGACTCCATTTTCTGAGTAACATAAAGCACTCTTGGCAGCACATGGACAAATGCACTTTGGCATCTGGGCGAGATTGACTGTTATTGGACAGTTACTAAACATGTGTGAGTGCTTTGAGGACATGGGGCATCTGAGTCCATAATATGATCAGTCTATCTGTTTATCATTGTGCACATGCTGTTAAGGATATTTTGTTTTACAGTCAAATCAATTGGACATGGACTGGTATTTTGTTTCAGAAAAATGTTTGTATGTCGTGTGTAGCTCAGTCTAAAGTGGGACAAAAAGGTCTTAAATAGAACAGAATCAGCCGGACTTTAGAAAAAGGACGGGACCAAGACTTGAACAATACAGTATCAAGCCAATAGTCATGTCATTTTGTAGACAGTCCAGTTCTACCACCTTCAGCGGCCAACACCAGAAGCAGAAGAGATGAATAAAACAGTTACACGTTTCACTTGCACAAAGACCTTGAGGAGGTTGGACAGAACAGTCTTTGTTCAGTTTCACAGTTTGACTCACGCTTCATGACAAGATGTGTTCTGGAAAACAACTTTTGTATTTTTGGCATTTTTCTTCAGTGACCTTTTGTATAAAGTTTTTGCAGTTGGCCCATCCACCTTTCTAAGAGTTTGCATTTTTAAAACCGGGATAGTTGTTTTTGATACGTAATGTTTTCTGCATGTGTACAATTTAATGTGTAATGTCTTGCTGTTATAGCCAGTGACCAGTCAGGGTTCCCAAGCATTCTGGAAAACTTGGAAAATATTGAAATTATTAGCTCATTTTCTAGTCACATAGAAAATAAACAAAACAGCCAAATATCATGAAAAATAAAAAAGTTTTCATGTAAAATTATTGAGACCTATTCATAAAATGCATACTAGTGTGTAAACAACTGAACCAAATGTCTTACGTGTAAGCTAGTTGAAGTAATCTAAAAAACAAATAAAATAACAAAAAAAAAAAAACGGCTTCTGTAAAACTGCTAAAAAAAAAAGAATCCGCAAACCTAGATTGCAAAAAATGATTGTCTCAGCGCCCCAAACCAAAATATGTTCTCACAACCATTTGAACAGGAATTTTCATTTATCTGTTTTTCAAGTGGCTGTTTAACCAAAAGTTTAAATTGTAAACGTGTATTTTTTTTTTTTACATAGGTTGAGATAATAGGGTCAAAAAACAGGATTTCATTCTCATTTTCTTCAGCCGCTGGAAACCAGAGTGCACCAAAATTTACTTAATTTTTCCCAAAAAATTTAGAAGGAGTTTTTTCACCCTACATCACCAATGAAATAATGTAATTATGATGCCTTGAAATGTGTTAGAAAGTGGCTGTCAAAGGAGCTGCTGCTTTGCAAATTACCCCTGTCTCATTCAAGATAAAATTTTTAGAGAACTGGTCATTGTCATAAATCAGTCATTGTCAGTCCTGGGCTGCCACCAACTTGGCAAAACAGGCTAAATATTGGTGATGTAAATTTCGTGATTACATAAAATCCTGTCCTGAAAAATATTTATGGGAACCCTGGCATTGAATATTTGCTGAATATTGCAAGGATTTTTAACTACATTTAATTAAGTGTATGCCACAATACTGATCTAAAATCACTTAAAGGGTCTTGTTCAAAACTGCAGAACTGCCACCTCTTCATAGTGATTTTTGTACTTAATTATTGCAAATGATTTGTGATATTTTAACCTATTGTATATGCGTATAATTGAATTATTTAAAAATAAATAAATTGCAAGTGAGTGCTGAGTTGTAGACAG
The DNA here is from genome assembly GCA_038363315.1 of Mugilogobius chulae. Taxonomy (NCBI): domain Eukaryota; kingdom Metazoa; phylum Chordata; class Actinopteri; order Gobiiformes; family Gobiidae; genus Mugilogobius; species Mugilogobius chulae. The sequence goes on along the minus strand of CM076405.1, from coordinate 26,369,320 downwards.
AGATAGAGTATAGGTGAAAACGATTTTTTTAAGCACTTAAAATAAAAACTCCAAAGTTAATGTAAAGTCTGGTGGTATATGCCTTTGTATACTCTTATTCTCCCTTCATATTGTTCTGAATGGCGTCCAGCCGTCTGAAGTCTTAATTCAATAAGAGATAAATGAGAATAACAAGCACATGTTAGACATATTTTGGGTTTGACGAGCCATGGAACATGTTGAGAGTGCATTCTGTACTCCCCTTTGACTTCATTTTCCTTTTTGACTCTGTCCTGTGCTGTAAATCGTCCCACAATTCCATCTGCTTTTTGCCATGAACACTGTGAACTGTCCATTAGATTGAGACAGTCCAGAGAGGGTCCGGAGGTAAGACGTCCAGCTCAGGGAGGAGGAGGTAAGGATGTGGAAGAACTGATGAACAAAGATGGATGACGGAATCTTATCAAAACTGGGATGACCTACATTTCTTTTTTACTGAGTCCCTTAATAAATCAACTTGCACGATTTTATTTTTGAATGTTTCATGATGCAATGAGATGTCTGAGGATGAAAAAATAATGCAAGATTATTCAGACTGGCATTTGTGCATAATTTCATAGAGATAGATGGGACTATAGCTTGAACTGTGCCGCAAAAGTAAAATGTCATGAAATCAATATCATGAAGATGTGCTTCTGTATTAGAGGAGTCAAATTTGTCTTACTTTTAATCTGTTTAATTCCGTATATCTCCAAGTATTTAAATCTAACCACTGTAAACTAGATGTTTTTGCCCTGAGAAGTGCTTTGTGTGTCTCTAATAAACTGCACTGTTAAGTAGAACATATAATGTAACCAGAGCAGTAAACTTATAACACTATAACTTACACTTTTTGTTTAGATAAGATGGCCCTGTTTATGCTACTGTATGTCTTATAAAATATACAGAGCAAAGATATACTGTCATACCATGATATTTTACACAGCCCTCTTTGGATTACAACTACTCAATAGAATGTATTATATGCACAAGTTAACATGGCTTGATTCCAGGGTTTAAACTTTTAAATTCAGAAATGGCAAGGGTTTTCCAGTGACTCAAGAACATTTTATCTACCCCATTTGCAATTTAAGTCAAATTCTCTTAAAGCATTTCATAAATGCATTCAAACCAGAGAAATACTATGTATTGCGTAAACCTTGGATGTCAAACATGCTGCCCGGGGGCCAAATTTGGCCCCTGAGATGATTTCATGTGGCCACAGGATGATTTCTGATTATTATAGAGGCCCTCTGATAAAAGCTTGTTACAACTGGAGCTACAGGTCTTATAATAGACCGCAGTCTAGCTCTGTCCTGTGTATTAAGTGCTAAAGAGGAGCCACTTATGCCAGAGTAAAAAAATACATATGGAAATAAAAATCTAAAATGCACTGGAATGCAGCAGATTGTATACAATCTCTGACTTCGATCAGCTCTATTTGAGTTTGACACCCCTAACGTAAACAATAAATTCCTATCCAGTTAAAACAACTCAAATTTGGGTAAAACTCTTAATCCAAGTTATTTTAAGCAATGCTATAGATGTATTTTTGCAGTCTGTAGAATTAAATAATGTCTTATGGAAATTGCAAATCAATTGATCAATACGTTCAATGATACGTTTTTGGTTGAGCTCTGGCAGGGTTTTATGAATGAATACACAGTGAAAGTTAAGGGAATATTCAGGTCTTAATCAGGACCAAGGCAGGTCAAGGTCTCTGAGCAAAGCCATAAATTCACAGAAAAAACCTTCAGTTGACAGATTGATGAGAAGTTTGTGCTCAATGTTGTTCTTTTCCCGTGGATGTTTGCCTTTCACATTAGACCTGTTTAAGTAAATTAGATTTGGTCTGTTTTTGCTTTATGTTCTGCTTGTTTAGCCTGCACCAGCCTGCTCCCTCATATTTTTCTTCCTGTAGCCTCTTTACATCCCTCCGCAGCCCTGACAAAAAGCACTCTACCTCCCTCCGCTACATGCCAGTTTGATAAAGTTATTCCAGCGCACCTGCATCCTCACATATGGTCCATAAAGGTACATCTATGTCCACATACCATCCATGACAACGCAACTGAGGCAGAGCAACATTTGGCTTGCATTTCCTCTGCGGTGTCGGGGAGGCTGGGGTAGATTGAAGCCATGAGGCAAACGCAGGACTTCAAAGAGGACGTTTTGGAGTCCAGTATTCACCAATGCTCATTACGCCTGGCTCTCCTGTGGACATTGTACGACTGCGATGTAGTGGCCCCTCATGAGTAGAGAAATATCCAGAAATTGTACTTAATCCTGTTATAGTATGTAAATTAGTAAACATTATTTTGTCTACCAAATGTAACTAGTAAACGCAGCAGTAGTGCTGTGTAATATCTCGATTTTTAAACAATATCGTGAATGTTGTTTTCAAAATATCCAGAAATATAATATTGAGTATATTGTTTAGACGGTGTAATCCCTCATTTGTCCAGGAGTGATGCAGTGTTTCCCACAGGATTATTCTAAGACTATGGTGGGACAAGCAATCTGTGTTTGATTAATTTTATTATATTCTTATTGCCTATACATATGAAAAAGCACTAATTACAAAATAAAAATAGTTACTTTTATATGCACATGATAATCCCAAAGCTATAAACTACCATTTGAACCACCAATAAATTGTTCATCTAATGTTTAGACTGTGGGCCAAAAATTAGACCATAGGGGGGCCGCCATAGTCTCTTCTATTATTGGGTAACACTGATCCAAAGTAGAAATGCTTCAAAGTTGTCATCTGGACAGCGTTTTCGATCTGAGATTGAAAATGACTTTCGAATGAGAGTCCAAACGTCTTGAGCTTGAAAACGCTGTCCAGATGATAACTTTGAAGACTTTCTATTATACATCATTTCTTGTAAAAATGCCACAAAACCCAGAAAAAATTTATGTTCTTGTTGTATAAATTTATTTCTACACTTCTGTGATTCATTTGTTAATTTTTCACATTTGTCTGACAGTAGTTTGTGACATTACAACATTCTCCAGGCCAATAATATTTCAGATGTTTGAAGCTCAAATGAATCTTATTGAATCTTGTTGTCAGTTTTTTGTTGTATTTGTCTAGTCACTGATAAAAATAACCAGATTGAAATGGTTTTCATCATGGCAAAGTAAAATGTTTTTCCCATGGTTTGGACTTATGACATCATTGCGTTCTTCAACTTGACATAATAATCATCTGAATATTGTTGTGAATTGAATAAAGTGATTTAGTTGTAATCAGGACCTAAAAACCCTAAAAGCAGCGTTCTTTGTTGTTTGTAAAAAGATGTTCCTAAGTCATAATGCAACCAAATAAACAGTCAGTTATCCCAGTTACAGCTTTAAGTAACAGTAAAGTTACAGTTGTATTTACTTAAGCAAAGAACAAAAAAGCATTTTTGTGAAAACAATGAAGTAACTCTAAAGTTTGAAGAACATGTTATGAGGACATAAGTAAATAAACATCAAAAAGAAATAGTATATAAGTATAGGTATATCTAAAGGACCAGTGCAAGAAAAAGAAAATTACAAATCATTTCGTATTGGCAAACTATGTTGATTTATGCACTCAATTCTAAAAGTTACAAAAATGACATCCAATGAAAGGCACAACCGGAGTTTGGCTGAACCGATATCCTGGAACCAATATCCTATCCAGCAAAACTGTATGGACCTGCGCTCCCTGACTCACTGGTCCCAGTATCGGATCAGTGCGTCACCAGGTTTATTGTCTTGGTGAAGAAATTTGTCTTCTGCATCTGTGACTCAGTCCTTTTTATCGTCTTTGTCAAATATACTGGAGTTTTACCAAAACCTTTACTCAAATAGGAGTACTGTTACTTAAGTAAAAATATTATTTAAGAAGTGAGTGAAAATAGTGTGTCAGAAAATTACTGAGAGAAGTACAACTTTATGAAAAAGTTTCTGAAAATGTAAGTAAGCACTGCTCACCTTTGGCTCTACAGCTGCAGGTTCAGGTTGTATTTACTGTTGGCACCGGGAGGTTGGCAGCTTCGTTCTGTTTTGGGTACGGCCAGGGTGAATGACGCTGCAGTTAGCACAGCACTGACCTTCAGCACAATGCTCCACTTCTTGTCTGAAAATAAGGTAATTTTCTAGGTTGGGTTTGTGCCACTTTGGCATTTTCTACAATGCATTAGAAATGAGTTTTATTCAACGTTTTCACAGTGTAATCAACACATTTACATTAAGTTGAGAATACTTTACTTGGCTGGTCTGTTTTGCAAAATTGAACCATCTTTGTCTATTGTTTTGTATTATCATTCCACTCTCCTCCTCTCTGTATAATTTGGAAACGTATTTTTGCAATTTTTCTGGCAAGTATTGTGCTTGTAATTCGATTTGCAATCTGCATTTTAAAGCTGGGTTAGCTGTTTTTGTTTGTAAATGTTTATTCTTTTTCACCCAAAATGATAATGTAAATCAGACCACTGTGTCCTATCTCAATCAAGTATTAAAATGTTTTTGTTCTCTTTAAATAAAAAAGGTCCGCACAGAATCATTTATTTGCTACTTGATGTACTAATGTATGACTCTGGGAACTAAACTTGCTGTGTGGACCTTTACTTATTTTGCACGCTGTTAAGAAGATTGAATGTGAGTTTTTTTCACATTTTAAACGTTATTCTCATTAAGACTCAAAAGCAACTGTGCTTACATGATCCAGTTTCACTTCGCTGTCTGCTCCTAAACCGTTATTTCAAACAAAAATTAATATATGTGGTTATTAAGCACGTGCCCCCATAGTTTTTAAGTACAGGGCCCCAACTTTAATAATAGGATTCCGTTCAAAGTATAAACACAAACTAGAAGTGACATAAACACTGAAATATACTTCTGAACTGACAAACCAATAAAAGAATCATGTTCGACAATAATATTGTTTATTGTGGAAAACAATTGTGAACTGCAGTTTTCAATATTGTGTCTATTCAAAACCCTAACCCTTTGGTTCATTTACTATGACAATATTTTAATATTTGATAAGGTTTATTGCGATTGTCAATGATAACAGTATAGTATGCTTTTATGATAATGATTAGACATGACCCTAAATTACAATCTTTCAATTAATTGCCCAGCCTTTGTTTAAAGTTATGATTTTGTAAACGTGACATGAATTGAAATGAAAAAGATCAGTTACTCTGTGCCAACTATTTTTTGACATATCCCAGTTTATAAACGTCTAAAATCTTGTCAGAACAATTCCCACAATCCACCTCTTCTGTTAACCTGGTGTTGACTCATTGAGGTGATGCATTTCTATTCTCTTCCTTACATCTATATTTTGCAGTGACTGTTGCTATGTCATTACCCCTGATTACAAGATAAAGAATTTAATAATGATTAGGTTTGACTGGAGTTTTCCCAGGCCTGCTACGCTTTGTTCTGAAATACTGTGCTTTTACTGGAAACGTAAAGTTGTAATTTCGCAAAGCCCCAGCTAATAAATGTTATGAACACAAAATGGATGAAAGGTTTACAGTAACAGGAGCAAAACCCTCTCATGACATTGCATTACTGCTCAGAAAATACAAGCCTTGAGCCATTTCCTTGATGTCTTGTAAATTAATGCAGTTTTATTTCCTTCTTGGCAAGGATCCCCAAAGTCTTACGTCATGCGGAGGGAGTTTGGGTGAACTGCCAGCGCACTCTCCTCTCAGGATGTCCTCCACTGTCAGGGCCAAGGATGAGAGATCGTTTCACCAGCGTCTTACAAACCAAAGTGAACTCTACATGAAACAGAAAAGGCTGATCACACATAGAGATCATCTTACCTGATAAGTCATTTCACACAGCTAAGTCCCTAGATTGCGGTTTTTGTTTGTTTATTTATGATGCTTCCTATCCATGTTAGTTTAAAATATGGTTATATCAAAAAGTAGGAAGTATCAAGGCTTAAAAATGACATTGACACAGTTTGGCCTCGTCTAAGCAGTTTTAAAATAATCTGCTAAAGATTTATGTTAGAGCTACAGAGTTTGGGATTGGAGCATACAAAAAATGTTGTCGCCAGGGAAATCCGCCGTGTTTCAACCAGTTCAAAATGTTCATAGAGATGCCTTAGCAAAACAATGTTAAAACCACAAATTATCTTAACCTAGGCCTAACCCAAATCCTAACCTTAAACAAATTCCTGAAGTAAATATTTTAAAATATAAACTTTTGCTAGCTAGCCACCAATGCAAAGTGATGACGTAGTGCTAGGTTGGTGAACAAAATTAGGTGGAATAACTTCATAAACTACTGCATCAATACTGGTAAATACATTGTATAGGCCAGTGATCCCCAACCTATAGCTTGGGAGCTACTAGTATTTCTCCACCACCTTCCACATATCTCGCCAAGGTGTTTCAAAAGTCTACATTTTGCAATGAATAATTCGCATTTTAGCCATCACATCCCTGTTTTTATGATACATTTACATTTCAGAAGCTAAAATATGCTTAAATAGCAGTTTATGTTTATAAGGATAACAGTTTTTAGCATAAAATTGTATCCCACCTCAAGCTTGTGATTGCGACCCTACTGATTCAATTTTTTGTGACCATTAACATGAGTAGCTCTCTGGATGAAAAAAGTTGAAGATCCCTGGTATAGGCTTTTGTGTTAAATTGACAATATATTTGAATAAACTCCATGTTAAGTATTTAGCATCTGGAAATTACTTTTGGCTTAACATGAGCAGCTAATGATTAGGCTAGTGAAAATTCAACTAATGTTTGATGTTACAATGATGAGCTCCATGCAAGATCACATGATATTAATAAAGAAACTAATTGTACTGCAATAGTCAGTATTGCTTAATACAAACATTTTTACATTTGTTTTGGTGTCAAAAATTGGCATCAAGAATCACATTTTTTCCCTTGGTAATGAAATTAAGTATAACATTTTAGTATTGTGACAACAGTTGTCAAGACTGATTTTCACACTACAAACATAATTAGGGTTTTAAATCTGAAAACTTTGTCTCATATATCCTTTGACACACGGTTAATATCAATATTTATGGTTGCAATTTCTGCCTAAATCCTTCTTTTACAATCAGCAATTTTAAACTGGAGTGGACAACTCAAGCTCAGCCAATCAGAGCGCTGCTTGTGGCCCACAATAAGAACTGCAATTCTTTATTTTTCAGTTCAGACAGTACTCAGTAGTCTCATTTTTTCACAAAGCTGCCATATACTTTACCATATACTTTTTAGTGGAAAGCACAAAGTTTACTTATTTCTAACTAAAAAAGTTAGCTACCCGAGCTTTAAGTCTGTCCTTGGGAAAAACATACAGAATGTGGTGTGTGAGTGAGAAACCGGTTGTGGTCGGAGAAGCTGTTGGCACAAAATGGCAGATCCATTTCCATCAAAGAGCCCCAGGACAACTGTGGCCACAAAAGTAGTTTACCGCCCCCGAGTGCAGCGAGAATGAACAATAGCCCACTGTAGTGTTTGGAAAAACTTGTCAAGCTTGTAAAGAGCAACACAAATTCAAAGTGTTATTACTTTCCAATAAGTGCACCTAAATAAATGGTTAATATTAGCAGTAAAGAATGTGTGATTATTATTTAGAGTATCTTGATAACTATCCTGATGTATCAGCCGCTTTCATTTAACTTTGTGGAAACTGTCTGACATTGCACCACTAAAGATCCATTTTAGTTTTAGCCTATCGCTGCTTTTTGTTGTTTTGTAGTTCAGGAAGTAGAGCAGAAACATGTGTCAGCAATTAGTGCCATTTGTGTGAGGTAAACTTATGAGTTAAAAGGTACAATACTGAATCATATTCTAAGTACATATTTGACATGAGGTCAAAGGAGAATATATACATTCTGCTATCTCAGCTGATTGGTTCTGGTCAACACACCGCTTCGCTCCTGTTCACTGATTGGATGATTGTACTTCCTGCTTTTTTGGAACCATGTGTAACTTAGTAACTAGTAGGGATGGGACGAGACAGAATTTTCACGAGACGAGACGAGCCACGAGATTGAGTCCACGAGATCGAGACGAGACAAGATTTTTAAATAATTTGCATTAATTGTTTCAATTTAGAATTTAAACAAGGCACATTACAAAATTTGATTTGTTTTATTTATTATTGTTAGTTTATATTCTTTTAGTTTAGCTTTACCTTTCATTATGTGTATCACCTTGTATTTTTTTAATTTGAACGATCTGTGTTTTGACTGAAATTGATCCACTCCTCCGTGTGTAGCTCAGACTCCGCCCCCTTCCCCTTCCTTCACAGCGCTGCCGCAGCTGACAGGGACCAGACACACACAGATGAGGAGACTTTCCTACTTTTTACATGACAGAGGCCAAAATATCTCTTTGTGGATCTATTTTAAACAATGTTTAAGTGTGAAAAACACCGCGCTGTTCCCGCGATGTCCGTGCGTATATTTCACGATTATATATTTTTCGCGCTAACTTTTACAATGTTTAGGACTAATTATCTCTGTCAATATTGGTCCTATCTTTACGAAATAAAAACTGAGACAGAGTTTAGACTGTTTTCTGTCAGAATAAGTCTGCTACAAGTCTGTGTGTGGAGGAGAATATTTGCTACAGCTGCTCAAAGATACGAAACTTAATTTCATGACCATGGAAAAATCTCACGAGACAGTTCAGTACGTGTGCGCACAGTATCGTGACAGTTTGATCTCGCGAGATCTCGCGGCACGAGATCTCGTCCCATCCCTAGTAACTAGTGAAGTAAAAACTGAGCAGAGGCAGTAGGTATTCAAGACATGTTCTAGTCAGCCTCTTTTAAAAATGACTTAAAGGGACTTTTCTTTGAGTTTTTAGCAGGGTTCTAACAGTGTTCTCTCATTGTTAGTATCCACAAAGTTATATTTGAATCTATTTATGAATGTTTGAGTAATCTTGTATTCTGCTGCAGGTTCTCAAGTGCTCTGAAAATCCACCCATTTGCCTGTATTTACTTGTGGCAAGCCCCGGTGATCAAAGATGGCAGGCGCTGTGCGTCAATGGCTTTTGCTCACTGGCGTTCGTTGCCAATATGGCCGTTAGCTTTAGACTTTTTCTAGGTGCTCTACAGGCTATGGAACATGCGCAGTTGTGTTTCTCCGTAACCCGCTCCCGCGAGGAGCGGGACGAGCTCGAGCCGACTGAATCCGAAAGAAGCCGAAAGCTCACACGTGACCGTTCTGACCAATCAGAGCGGCAGTTACAGTGTTAGCAGCGGTAGCCGAAGCTAAAGCTTAAAAAGCCGTTTTATACGAAACTAAAACCTTTTGAACTGGAAAAAAGTTTATGATGTGAATCTAGTTAAGAATCGCCGCAAAGTCCGAGAGCTCTTAAAGTTGTAGATGCTGTTTCTGGCGAACACGGGCGGTTTGTGTTTGCATTCCACTCTAGGGAAAAAATCCTTTCTAGCCTGTAGAGGGATTTTCCCGCTGCAGTACCAATGGAGCGGCCACTGGGACTGATTTACAACGGCTGCAAGCTAGCAATACCGTATCCAGATATTAAAATAGATCCATGACTTGTGGTTATTTGAAAAATTCATCAGATTCAATCAGATTCATAGGAGAGCGAGTAGGGTTCAATAATGCCCAGAAGTCACATTCTTCACAAAAATCATAGTAATTTCAAATCTACTGCTTGTTACAGTTTAATTTTACAATGAAGACGCAGGACTGCAGTTTTGATAGGAAGTCAATAGAGCTGTTTCTATTTCTAAACCATTTTAGATCAATTTAGCATTTTACGATGAACAGTTTGTGAATTACTGATCTACTTATGTCATAGTTTATAACTAAATACATAGATAAAACACAATAGGTCTCCTTTAAGTAATTTTTTGAATCTTGATCACTTGATTTTTCCCTCAATTGTCCATAAAACCTTTCTCATCTCTCCGTGTCTCCCATTAGAGAAGAAACAAATTAGAATAACTGTGATTTCGCTTATGATTTGACATTGCTTTGCATAGACTCACACACCTTAACTTGATCTCAACTCAGTAAATAAATAATTGCATAGTAGTTGTAGATTAAATGTAGAAATGGTGTTTTCAGAGTTGACCCAGGCCTGCTCTGTGTCATCTGTCCTGACCTGAGCTGTTACATCCCCTTCTCTCACTTTAATGTCTTCTACAGGCTCTCCTCTCAACTCCCTGATGATGATTTGTGGACTTTCTGGCTCTGGGGTCAATCACATCCTCCTTTATTGACATGGGGTTGAAGATAAAGCTGTTCTGACATGACTTTGAGAATGTAATGCTCTGCTCTATCTCTCCAGACCCTGACGCTGCAGCTTTGTACGTCACGACAGATGAATAGGTGCTGATTTGGATTATGGAGCAATAGCAGACATCACAAACTGCAGTTTTCACTTCACCGTTGAGAAAACATTGGCTTGCGTCCTCCTCCAACATCTGTGTCTGATTTTGTCAAGGAATCTCTCCAAATTTTGTACACAAAACAGAAATTGTCACCGTTCGTCAAAGGCAGTTCTTTCTTTTGTTTAGTGTATTGAATTGGGCGTGGAGTTAGTTCTGCTGACTTTTTTGGCAGAAATGTTTGAAATCTAGAAATAGCTGCCATTGTGTGATTCTTAAGAGCTAAGATGAATAGATATACTGTAGATGGAGATAGAGGAGCACTTTGGTATTTGTATTGGATTTCCTTCAGATTCAAAATGGTGTCTTGTTGTCATGGTGATCATTTTTGTAATAACTCCCCAAGTAACTTTGAAGAAATGTGATATGGTGATTTAGACAGATTTTTTGTTTATAGACAAAACAAGTCGAAAAAACACCATTGTCAGTTAATTACAAGAGTTTATCACTGTGCAAAAACAAAAGTTATGTTGCTAATTCAACATTTGTGAATGAAAGTTGACCCTACGACCCTTAAAAGTTACATTCAGGAGAGTGAAAAAACTGTGAGAAAAACATTGTTTCAAGCTTCAGGAGACAGATGGTTCAGACCTGATGGAAACAGCTGCTCTCGAGCCGTTTCGTTGTTTTATTCAAAGAAGTTTCCCCAGCTAACCAGATGGAGAGCAGGTCTTTCTGCATGAAGCATACGCAGTAGGGCAGAAAGTGATGTTGACCAAAAGTCCCTATTGCATTGCTTCAGTCACTAACCCCGGTCTCACACTGGATCCAGTCCGTACTCCGGTCCGGCGTACGGAGGCTTTCCGTTTCTTGAAAAGTAATGAGAGGCTCTCACACCGCGATCCGTCCGGTCCGGTGAGCCGCGCGGCTCTGCTCCGTACGTCCGGATCGTTTCCGTTTCATTTAAATTTTTCCGGATTGCCGGAGCGCTCCGGAGCCCTTTTTGGTAAAGTTGTGAAAAGAAGACACGACAAACAGGAAACCAAGCGCTCGCGGGTGAAGTGAATCCGGTGGTTTTCAAAGTAAAAACATTATGTTTCTGCTACTACAACAAATACAGCATAATACTCGACATATACGCGACTATTGAACACACAGGAGGCAAATAAACGTCCCGTACTTACCCATTATGCGTCGAAAAATCCAACAGAAAATGAAGTGACGTGAAATAAGCCCAAAACACGGCGCAAGTGTTCCTTGTTTACATATCCATGTGCCACAGATCACGTAAACTCCCTGAAACTCCCAAGTTGAGTGTGAATCCCTGTGAACTCGTGGTCTCGCAAGGCCAGCAGTGTCCGTGCATACGCATGCATATTTTGGAGGCAGTGTGAGTGACGACCGGACCCAGACAGATCCGGATCTGGATCTGGATCTGGACTGGAGGCAGTGTGAGCCCGGTATAACTTTTCTGCAAGTTTTTTTTTTTTGCCACAAACATCATTAGAAAAAACAAACAAAAACTGAGATTTACATTAAAAAGTGTATTTTATTCGTTTTTTGTTGTTGTCCTGTACCTTTTTATTGACCAAATCACATTGTTTAGTGTGGAATGGAAAGGAGGAAGGGTGAAAAGAATGAAGCAATCTCATAACTAGCAGCACAATTTTTTGTTAATTGTATGATTTATTGATTATTACATATGTCCGTTGAAACATATTTTTACGTTAAACATCTGCATGAATCTATAAAAAATATATAAATAAAGAAAATAAAATTATAGTATATTACAAAACCACAATTGAGAAATAAGAAATAAAAGTAGCCAAACATATGTTGACCACGCAAATTAAAATAGGAAATCCTTTTAATACATATAAGTACACACATAAACAGAAAAGAGCGGTGAAAAAAAGGAGGAAAAACATCAGGTTATTAAAAAGTAAAGGTTAATCCATGCCCAATTTTCGCCACTAGACAATATGTAATTATTATATATTTTATAAATGAATGAATTTAATAAATTATTGACTTTTGAAACCTCATCATACTTCCATGGAACTCATAAATTGCACACAATTTATAATACGTACATCTACAAACATATTTAGATATTTTTTGCCATCATTTTGACACCTGCCGATGTTAGATTCATAAACATACAACTAACAAATACTACTTCTCCTCCTTCAATTTAACTTGAATAGTGACACTTATATTGATCCAACAGCACCTCACTCAGCTGATTAGAGTAAATTAGTTTTCCTAGATTTGTAGCTACACTGCCACTTTCTCTCATTCATGCCTCTTCATTTCCTCCTGCTTCCACAAACCAGTCTTTGTTAAAGTCATTATCACTTCTTTCCAAATCACGAAGGTCAAGTCGACTTCCTCTTTTTGGACCCTGATTTAAGTGGCACTTATTTCTGCTACTGTAGCTAATCACACAGATTTATTGAGTGCATTGCTGAGGGGCTGGAGAAAGACTTTTTTGCAGGTGCTACATCCCTTTGCCTTTATTACAGCCGCTGATAGAAGGCAGCTGGAAGACCTTGCTTGTACCCGGTTCTTTGGGGGCCCCTCTGTGGTCACTGCCCTGTCCGGAAAGTTCCCCAGCTCTCATTATTGCACGGATTTGGAAAAGGGGCGTACACTGCCTGCTGATGCTCTCAATCACATGTCAGCGTGAGGACGGCTGCGGGGCCCCAGTGTTTTGCATATTCCAAGTTCACGTCCAGCCTGTTGCGCTTCTCGTGTTGCCAGTAATTGGGATTTTTCACATGGGTCTGAAAGAGGAGGCGGATACCAGAGGAGCTCGTGAAGGGCAAACATGCACTGAGATTTGGCTCAGGACAACCACCTGGGCAAGTGTTAGCAGGGTTTGACTCCAGCTATTCACTTCACTCAGAACTTTACAATTACTCTGTTGGTCCATAGACAATAAACAGAAATGTAAAATTTTATAGGCCCCATAGTTTGCCACTTTCACACATTTTAAGTCACAAATCCTCCATATATAGAAGAAATTTCGGTCAACGTCACATTCCGCCCTACTGCGCATATGTTATGCAGAAAGACCCGCTCTCTGTCTGTTTACATGGGGAAACTTCGAAACATGACAACAGCTAGCTGTTTTAATCAGATCTGACAGACGTCTGTCTACTGAAACTTGAGACTGAGTTTTTCTTGCCATTTTTTCACTCACCCGAATATAGCTTCTAAGGATCGGGTTGAAATGTTGACTTAGCAGCATAACTTTTGTTTTCACACAGTGATAAACTCTTGTAGTTTCTGACAACGAAGCTTTTTCGACTTGTTTCCACTGTTCGTGTCTATGGGAGGCAGCTCTTTCTACAGGCGGGGTACGCGCGCATCAACCGTGTTGATAAAAAAAAAAATCCCTCTATAGGTTCTGCTCTTTAACTGAAAACATACTTATCCAACGTGATGTCATAAATGGTAATACAACGATGACTCCATTTTGTTTTACCCTTCACACTGCTTTGCTATTATTTCATCAAACCTTAGTTTCAGTTTTGAATTTGCCCAATGCCGACACTACAGCGTTTTTTTTTTAATTTTTTTTTTATCCTTGTTTAAACTGTCATTTCACAATGCAACCGAAAATATTGGAAGTAAGTAAGTAGTAATCTCACTTCAGTAAATTCTGCGTAATGTGGGACCTTTAATATACAACATTTAGCCATATTATGTTTCCTGGCCATTAAGGTTCAAATTTTTTGATCGATAGGTATCATTGTTACCGCATAGTTCAAGTCATATGCAAGGTTAACAACTACATACGTAAAGAAAATTACAATGTGATTCAACAGGCTCTCTCTGACTGAAATTTGTTTCTTTTAGCTTTTTTAGATTGACCTTGCAGCTTACATTCAACAAAATGTAATATCAAAATCAAACGTAAATTCAAGTCTCTTACTTCTAATTGCAATGGCATTGCATTCCCTGCTAAATTAATGCACAAAGTAGTTTGGTTTGTTTAAAATGTTCATTCTTTGTGTGCATCAACAGTTCAACAATCAATTTTCATAACCTAAAAAGGTTTTGAATAGAGTTGAATATTGAGTTGAGTTGAATATCATCAGAATTAAATCTGTGTCTCACAATTGATTTATGCCTAACACAGATGAAGAATGTGTAATTTTTAAAGAATTCATATTTCAATTCCTATGGTTACGATTATGGTTAGAGTTTATGGTGTAGGGTTAAGATTAGGATTAGGTTAGGGTTTTATGTTTCTGACTTGTGGACCACTATCACCAACTAAATACCATACCAGTGTTGCTTTTCCAGGATAAATACAGGAAGTCATACATATACAGCCTTCCACACATATCTGCTCCTTCTCCAGACCTTCTTTGAATTTCCAGCTGATCACATCTTTGAGTGAACGCAACAGCAGGCCGGAGTTAATGAGCCGCTGTGATCTCAGAGCAATGCCATCTATAGGCATTCAGCTTGACCCAGCCTGGCAGAACCTGGAAATAGCAAAGCCCCCAAATGTTCATTGTTTAAGAGATATTAAGAGAAAACTTTGAGCTTGCAATTACTGTTTTGATTAACTGATTAACCATTTACAACATAAAAGTCATGTGATAAGAAGGTTTTTTACACATCTTTACCTATGAAGCTGGCTCTAATGCCAAAAACGTCTTGATCAAGAGTCTCAAACATTCTAGGCCAAACGTGGGCCTCAAGATGATTTCATGTGGCCCCAGGATGATTTTTGATTATTCTTTAGAGTGGTTCAAATATATCACTGAGATGTGCCTCTAAAATGCTCTAGAATACAGCAGATTACACACAATTTGTCAATTTTTTTCCTGAACATGACAGTCTGACCCTGGTTACCCACTTTTATTTATACATTATAACTTGTGGTTACAATATAAAAAAGAAAATAAAAGATGTAGACTTACTATAATATATTACATCAGGCTGTATAAAGCCTATTTGCTTTATTTATATAAAATATACAACATTGTCAGGCCTATATCTTAAAATGCGGCCTTAGACCAACTATCACTTTGTTTATTTAGGCACCAGCTCCATTTGAGTTTGAGACCCCTCGTCCTGTTGACTTTTTTTTTAAGAATTATATTTATATATGATTCACTCTTCATTTCTGTGCAATTACTACTTATTTTGAGTCCTAAAATGTCTTTTCTTAGCTCATAGCAACCAACTCGTCACAGGGTTAGACAGACAACCATTTGAAACTCACAGATGACTTAACATGTATGACATTACTTTGGATAACTTCAAACTGATAATTATACATCTTTTTCATCATTCACTCTGCTGCTCTCTCTCTCTCTCCTCTTGATCCCTCTTCGATTGCCCATCCTCTTCTTTTCCCTCGCGTGACCTTTGCCCCCGGGGGTCAGTTCAGTGTTGCAGCAGGATGACCCCTGGTAATGAGAAGGCAGGTTAGCGTCCGACCTGGAAGTTCTTTGTCCTCACCTCCTGGGAACACAAACAGACAGAGCAAAGGCACACAGGAACAGCTGCAAGGTTCACCTAACTCTGACGCACATTAGAGGCTATCATAAACCGATCTGTCGCTGCTTTGGCGTCACAACAAAGTGGCAAAGCTTAGAGAGTTTAGAAAAGTTGTGTTTTATCGTATTTAATGGAATAACTGATGGGTTAGTCAGTATCGTGATAAGAATTTAATTGTGAGTTAGCTCATCTCTCTGATATCATTCTGCTTTTTTAATTAAATCGTATCGTGATTTACACCAGATTAGATCATTTTCTTTATTATCTGTTTTTCTTTCTTCTTTTTCTTATCCTTCTTGTCATTCTTCTTCTTCTTGTCATTCTTGTCCTTTTTTTCTTGTCCTTATTCTTGTCCTTCTTCTCCTTGTTCTTTTTCTTCTTGTCTTTCTTCTTGTTGTCCTTCTTGTTCGTCTTCTTCTTGCCTTATTTTTGTCCTTCTTCTTGTACTTCTTGTCCTATTTGTTCTTTTTCTTGTCCTTGTTCTTCTTCTTGACCTTCTTCTTGTCCTCCTCCTCCTCCTTTGTCATGCACTCTACATGAATCGTGATAAAATCTAATTCCTTATCTGGCCTAAACTTTACGCTCGCTCTCCACTTAAGCTTTTTACTGAAGCAAAATTGTCTGTTCACTTTAAAAACTCCAACCACATGATTTTGATCTCCAAATCTTTTTATTATAGTACATTCTCAGCCCGAACTGAAATCATAAACTAGAACTCTTATAGAACATATTCACTGCACAATACCTTCATACCTGATTTTCCAGTACAATAAATTGACCTTGCTGGTGCTAGAAAGTCACTGCCTATGCACAGGTTTATGATTAAGTCAGTCTGAGTATGGAAGGTCTCCTCTGATGGGCTGTTTGGCTGCAGTTCAAACTAAACTAACATGAAGTCAGGCAGCTTGTCGAATTTGTAATGGGATTAAGTTTGGGCTGACTTCACTCCAAAGCGCTCATTCCGGTTAACCCGTACTGCCCTATCGTTTAATTCAGACCCGCATTAAGACCCTTTTTTCGTCTTGTCTCTCGGAGAATCTCCCTTGGCCCCTATGACATCTGATACAGGCTTAATTTGGAGAGTTTGAGTTAAGACTAGGCTCCTGTGTGACTTTCAGAAGCAATTTACATATCTGGCATGAAATCGAACAGCTGAAAAAAGAAACAGGCAGAGGGAGGAGCGGGTAGATGACATTTGGCGAGTGTCCATTAAGTGCTATACCACGCTAATGCGCTCACAGATTTTCCATGACTTTGGAAAACATTGGGAAAGGTCAGAATACGCAGTTGTAGCTATATGTTCCATCTCAGATCAGTTGTTCTCCAAGTGTGGGATGTCATTTCAATTTTGAATTAGTCTTACAGAACCAGTATAGCTTATTATTTTTTACCTGTATGGCGATATTGACAAAAATAACAAATTTTTGGTGCATTTTTGACGCAGCTTGATAACAATGTTTGGACGATAATCTATCAGTTCAACATAAACATGATAAATTTGTTACTACACTGGAAAAAAGACAACTATAAAATTTGTGACTACACTGGAAAAAAGACAACTGTAAATATGCTAATACGTTTAAAATCGGTTTAATTACTTAGTGTTGTAGTGATTTGAACAGGTTTTGACTTTATTTAAGGAAGATTGAATAGAATAGAACAATAGAACAAGTAATTTTTGTCCTTATTTTTAGAATTGATGCTTTTCTTCCCCCCCCCCTCATAATTCAAGTTGTGTGTGTACTTTTCTTATTTTAAGTAAAGCAAGATATGCTTTGTTCATTGGCAATCTTAGTTTAAACCAATCAAAATGTACTCAAAAGATGTCAAATATTACTTATTCCAGGCACAAATTCTCTTGTTATGGTATTTTTTTTCTCAGTGCATTCAGTTATCAGGCAAAAAATTTTCAATTTACTGTAATTTTCCTTTTTCTTTTCCTTTTTGTATCTCACATTGCCTTATAGTAGACTTTACTCAATGTTCTGCTTAGGCAACAGTAAGTAATTATATCAACACTAACACGGATTCAAATGTTCTTTTTATTTTAGTTGTAAAATATCAATAAGTTGCTGTTGTGTTTTTAGTTTTAACTGCAGCTGCTGTAACTCTTGTCAGTAATTTTCGATAAAGCAGTATTCTCAAAGTTGCATGCATGTTCTGACTTTTCATTTCTGACCTAAAAGCTACAGTCCTTTGATCTCTTACAGCTCAGCCCACCTTCTATTTGTACATGTAAGACCAGTGGAATCCTGCTATGTACTCTGTTAGCCATTTCTCCAAACATAATCAGAAAGAGCCGGATTAGTCTGTCTTTACAACACTTTAGCGTGAAATGAGGGTCTTAATTGGGCTCAATCGGATGTTGGGTACACAGCGAGCTTGACAAACGGGTGCTGAGTGACGACTTGGTGAGGTGAGCTCGATGGAAAATGTGGTTTCATGACTGACTGAAAGTGTTTCTATGCATGAATGCTTCGTGCCATTACATGCAGGCGGCCCACTCACTGTATGAATAAATGCTTGGGAAGTATATCCCTGTGTGTTTAGTATTCCTGCAGCTGGATAAACAGTTAGTTCACAATATGCTGACAAATTCAAAGCAGACATTGAAGTGACACACAATAGCTAAATATTATTTTTGCTAACCACTGTTTCGGTAGAAGATGAATGCATTTCCAGATAGAAATATAAATACAGGCTTAACTTCACTGTGGGAATTGAAAGGTGCTGACATACTATTTGGACATCTTGAAAAAAGGGTGAAGATGAATAAGATCACATTTAAAAGTGCTGTACCTGAATGTTACCATCTTCAAAGATAAAAAAACAAAAAAAAATTAACTACAGGACAATGTGAGAACCATTCATTTTCTTACAAATAGTTGTGAAACAATATATCTGCATTTGGGCAAAGCCAGTTAAAAGTTATTACAAGAAAATCATGATATGGTTATGTTTTAATCAAATTGGTTAGTTGGGTGAGTATTTTTTCTATCACTCAATTTGTTGTTTACAATGAAAAAGTCCCTTGAACACAATTTTTTCCTGCCAAATTTGAGCTGAAATAACTTCACTTGAAAACGTTCTAAAGACTTGGATATTCAGCCAAGCTAGCGTTTACATCAAAAGCAGTAAAATTACACATTACTGGTGTGATTGCTGTTCAAGCAAAAGTTTTTCTTAGTTCAAGACATTTGTTGAAGCCTATAGATCTCTTGCACCCATGTGACTAAATTTGCTGCAACGGCCATTATGGCAGTGACTCTACCATTAAATCTAATGGGAAAATTAGCTTCTGTGGCTCATCTGTGGCATTAAATTAGGCCGTACATATCCGCACGTCTAAAACGCAACGCAAATAAACATTAGCGGCTTTTCACAAGTTTAGATAGCATAAATCACATTCTAAATCTGCCATTCTGGACATCTGATTCACTTTTACCTTCCTACATTATTAAAATGCTTCCTTGATGATGTTTGTGTGAAATATATTTTACTATAAAGCCCTGTACATAAAACGTTTACTCATACGAACCATTTAAATATTCTGATCTTGAGACATACTGTATAGTGAAAACATGTGCTCCATAATGAAGCTTTAGTGACAGAATCTAAATGGGATCGCCAATACGGTTAAAACAAAGATTTTGAATTGTTTTAAGACGATAGTTAAATTATTAACCAGAATAAAATACTAATCAGTACATCGGTAGCTTAATGAACAAGCTTGACTCACTTTTAGCTCCACAAATCCACTTTTTTCGTCAAAATGCCTGTTTGTCAGTTTGCATAAATGGCCTAGCTTTCTTCTGTTTTTAATCATTTGTAAGTCCCAGTGTGCAAAAATAATCCATATTCTATAAAACACTATAACGTTTGATAATCCGGGTTTTTGAATTCTAATGGTATTGTCCCTACCGACCCAAGAATACATGGTGCATGCTGGGATAGCATCAGCTGCAGGAGCTCTATATATACTGTATACAGACAAGTTAATGATTATTAAATTACTAAATTGGTTGACATTTATTTCAATAATCGATTAGTTGGGTTTAATCAATTAACTTGTTGCAGTCCTAAATCCGATGTTTTAATCAAGTAAAAAGGGAGCCAAAACGGACCCTTGTGGAACTCCTTATTGTTTTATATTCAGCTACATTGTAAAATCTTGACCTGAGTTCAGTCTGTGATGAATTGCTTGACAGATATCATTGCCTCGACAAATTTTAGTCCCGTTATAGCTCTGTGAAAATGTTCAGATTGGTTCACATGCTCATTCTGCTTGAAAACATGTCCATCACGGATCCTCCCTCACCTGTATGTAAACACTGTCTGCAGGCCGCTGTCTGACCTGGGATCAGCCGCGCCGCTCTGCCCTGTCTGGAGATGGCTCGCGTTTGAAGGAAATGAGTCTGCGATGTACAGCGGCATTGTTCACATTCCTGGCCTTGTGTCATCGCGGCTAAAGCAAACAGCGGCTTAGGAGAGAGGATTTCAGCGCTGAGACAACAGATTGTTTGTGCCTCGGACAGCTCAAAGGGACGTTTCTCTGCATGTGGAAAGGTAGGAATTCAGAGAGCTCTGCCATAAGCTAACACGTCTGAAGGCCGGGAGGGGACCAGTCTACAGATCATTAACTCTTGTTTCCAGATAACTGCACATGAGCGTACATTTTACTGATCCTTAAGTATGTTAATTAGGACGTGGGCAGTGGAGGCAAAGAGACAATTGTCTAGAAATGGATGCTGAGATTGTAAATGGCAATCAGAAGGCAAACCCATAGTTAGACACTTGTGGTTTCATATATCTAACTATGAGGATACATTTGACAGAATTTCAAGCATGTAAGAAACCAGGTCCAAATGTGGATTGGTTTGACCTGTATTTATATGTAGTTGTATGTATAGAGGGATTTCCACTCTACTGCGCATGTCACCTGCAGAAAGTTTAGTCTAACTGGCTGGGGAAACGTCTTTAATAAAAACAACAAAACGGGATAAGATGAGGTATAAACCAGTATGACAGACATGGATCCCGAAGCTTGAGACAGTGTTTTTTTCAGCGTTTTTTTACTCACCTGAATGTCACGTGATGAGTCGTGAAGACAAATTTCATTCACAAATCTTGATCGATCGATCGATCGATCGATCGATCGATCTATCGATCTATCGATCTATCTTATGTAAATTCAGAATGAAGTTTAAAAATCTGAACATGAACTAATCAAAACATACTGTACTATTTCTATTTTAGTTAGTTTTCCCTTTCTTTTCTCTAGAGCAGTACAGTATATTTTCTTCTGGTAAAGATGTGTGTTGTGTTGTGTAGGTGACAGTTTGTAAAGGACTAGTTCATAAATGTGACTGGTATTGGTCCTGCTTGGTCCTGAATCAGTAACCTTGGTAAATGGGAAACTGTTTAACTTGTTTCATAGCTGAATTGATCTGCATGTATAAGACAATAAACATGTTGCGTATGTACCGTTTGACACTTCACTGTGAGTTGGCCACTGTCCAAGCTGTTCCCCCGCCTAAGGCCCAAAGCCACTGAGATAAACTCAAGTCCCCCATGACCCTAAAACAAACCTTAGAAAATGAATGCATGAACTCTGAAACAAAAATGGGAACCCGTACTCAATAATAACCTTTTATAAGTTCAAGATTCCTTCAAAAACATTCTCATGAATTATTGACCAAGCATTTCCTCTCTGTTTGATTTGATTTCCGGACAACATTTCTAGTCAAAGTGGACATACCGTTCTTTCTGTAACAAAAATCCCATGAGATACACATTTGGCTGCTTTTTTGTTCAAACTTTATTCAGATTCTGCTTTAAGAACTTTTCTTTTGTCTGTAGTTTGACACCCTTTTTTCTCTCATTTGTTTGTAAATGTTTATTCTGACACATTTTATGGAAGTTTTTTATATTGAAAATTTGAGAAGCACATTTCTTCGAGCAGCTTTCCATTTCTGTGTGAATACCTTGCTCTCCCAGTTGGACTCATTTGGTCGTGCACACTGCCGTTCCCTCATCTTTGGGCCATTATTGCCGCTTTAAGAGCTCCTTCTGACCCCGGGTCATTACTCTAAATTGGCTAAAAGTCCCCGCTCTCCTCATCTGTCCAGATTTAAAACTCCCCGCGCGCCTGCCACCCTCTTCATCTCTACCGGTCGTCGCACACCTTGATAATTGGTGATGTGGACCATATGTTGTGGTGAAAGGCGCTCTGTTTGACGGCCGCTTGGTCATTTCAGATTGTGAATGTGGAGCTACCTGTCTGTTGGAGGCTGTAAATATAACTTCTGACACATATTATATTTCTGCAGTATTCATATCTAAACTCCAGATCTTTGCTCACTGCTGAAGGACTGCTCTTGATATTTCCTGAGGTTGACAGAGCAAGCTCAAAAGCCTTAGGAAGGTCTTTTGATGAGTGTACTCAATTCTTAGTTGTGATTTTGATAATACCACAATAATTGCAAATTGCTATTTCAGCTCAAAAAGTCAAGTTTTTGCATTAAACTTACATTTTGGTCTTGAATTGCAGTAGTTTCCTGTTTTACTATAATGAATCAAAAGAACTCACTTCTTCGGTTTGAATTCTTCAATCAATTAGTCAAAACCGTTGTCACTTTCTTCAACAGGTTGATCCATTGACATGTTTTTCTTAACGCCCTGGTGAGAGGAGACACTGGGGTGACCTCTGACCTAAGGGTCAATCTACATACAACCAGAAAGCGGAAACACAGTCCTTTAAAGGCCTTTAATATTGTGTTATAAATTTAAACTTCTACATTTCATAATTGGTGTTAATTGCCTTCTTTTTGTCATGCCAAACAAATATATTGGAAATGTATGTGTTCTATATTGAGCTCACTTGCTGGATAGTCTTCTTCAACTAGTGATGTAAATAATTAATGTTGATGGCAGTAGATTTTAAACAGTTCGACTGCAAAAACAGAGCAACTTTCTCTAGAGCATCAAGCTATTTTTAAGTCAGTTGACTCAATGAATGGTTAAATTTAGTTACTAGACAATGCTTTTATTGAATTACCTGGCATTCCAATTTCTGCAAGTTATTCTGGACTTTATTAACTCCTATTTAACCCAGTCTCAGAAATCCTGGCATAGGTCAACAATTGAATAATAGTCTATATTCATTCTATAGACTGCTCAGATTCAGACCAGATCTACTCAGGTGTGGCTGGGACGGTGGTTTCGTTTTCCTATTGCTGCAACATTTGTGTTTCTTTTAACTTCTAGTTCTAATATAGAAGCTCATTTGTCTTCATACGTCTTTGTCATAATCAATCACAGACTGTCTTTTATTAACCCAAGCCACAAACTTTGAGAGTCCAGACATGTTTGGGGCTAAAGGTTATTTTTTTTCTCCTTACTAGGGTCAGACAAGCTAATGCTAGAGCTAACGCCCTCGTAGACCTTTACTCACTTCCATTTTCAGGAAGTAGTCTTGTGTTTCTAACCACTCCAGTTTTCCACCACTGTGATATGTTTGTAGATATCATATGTGGCCTTTAGTTCTCAAATTATCTTCAACAAACAGTGAAGCTTGTCTCTTTTTCCGCTATTGTAAGCTGAAATATGGAAGTTGTGGAGGTTACAACAGCAGGCTGCAGACTCATTTCTCCAGGACACTCACTCTGTCTGTCTGATAGGACCACTTCAGTCTGAGCTGGACAGCTGAAAGGCTCCTGAGACTGTCCTCATTGGCCTAATATGTGTTTGAGCCACAGAGTACATGTTTTAGTTTGTTTTTTTGTTTTTGTTTTTTGTTCTGTTCATATTTTTGTCTTCCTTTGGGTTAGTCACCATTTAGAGTTGCAATATCCGTTGATTTTTGTTAAAGGTTCTTTTTAAATCATTGAGTTCTAACTTTGGCCTCATATAGAGCGAGTTTAGATCTGGTTGCAGCCAAATTTAATCTTGAAGAAACTACTGTATACTTAAATCTATTTTCCTCTAGCACAGATATTCTGTTAATGCATTGAAGTGAAAATTAGTTCTGTTTGACAACATCTAATATTCACCAAACTCCACAAAGTTTGTCTGTTAGAATTTAGCCTAATTGCCGTAAGCATACCGTGCACGCCTCTCTTCTAACAGCTGTGAAAAAAGGTTAGGGATGTTCATCATGTCTTCCTAAAGTATTTATGAAAGCATTTTCTTCTATAGCTTACCGATACTTGTCTGATGTAGAAGAAAACGCTTTCATAAGCTGTGAAAAAAGCTTAAAACACATCGTGATGAACAATTTGAATGCTCAGAATGAACATATAAATGAGCAAAACATGTAGACTGATGTAGGAAGTTAAAAGTTTAATATTTTTGTGTATTTACATTTTTATGGAAGCAAAAATCAGATCATTAGTAAGGACCACACCAAAACAGAGATAGTTATACGTTGTTTATTGAATAGATGTAGATGTTGAAGTTCCATGGAATCAGATGAGCGATGACCAGGCAAGGAGACTCAGTGTGGGGGTCCTGTCTCAGCAATCTGCCCGGCCGATTCAAGACCCCCCACCCCCTTCCTAAATGGGTGCTAGAAGGAATGTTGTGAAAAAGTGGAGGGCGGGTGGGTCGAGAGCACAGAGTTGAACTGAGATGAGGCGCATGGTCAAACTGAGACGCAAGCATGAGCTGGGATATGAAGGTTTCCGGTGACGTGGGGTGGTTGGAGTGCGATGGGGGCGTGGTCCCACTCACGAAACTTAATTAACCAAGTAAATAACGCTTCATTAGTAAGGACCACACCAAAACAGAGATAGTTATACGTTGTTTATTGAATAGATGTAGATGTTGAAGTTCCATGGAATCAGATGAGCGATGACCAGGCAAGGAGACTCAGTGTGGGGGTCCTGTCTCAGCAATCTGCCCGGCCGATTCAAGACCCCCAAAATGTAAGAGTTGAGTGGCGATTGAATGACGAAGCGAATAGTAGTGTAGGAATGAGGTAAGAGCCACGGGATATCTTATCGAGGTAGACAGTGATGTTAATGTTGACTGTAGAAGCAGTAGGCCAGGAACTGAGGTACTCAAGGGTGTAAGGAAGGTGAACCGACGGCCGTCAAGAGATGATCTCAAGTTGTCGAGGTGAGCTATAATGGTAATGACTGGTCTAGGGCTTATCGTCTGGGCTGCAGAGGCGAGGAGCGAGGTACTGCGCCTGGGAGCGAATACGAATAAGGTAGAGGAGCAACACAATGGCGTAATCTTGAGAGAAATGGCTGGTGGAAGTAAACGTAGAGGGTCGGAGGATAGCGATGCGTGGAATGGGCGTGCTGATAGAGAATCCAGGAGAAGCGGAAATGAGACGAGGACATGGAGGACAAGATGCAGAAGACCGCGGATGGACAAAGTAGACTGACTGTGGAGGCAGCTCGATTGACTCGTACTCCTGCCAAAAGACGGAACGTGACGATTGAGATTTACTTGATAGGGAAGCGATGCAGAACTACGGAGGATAGGCAAGGTCATCTGATGGAAATGCTCGAGGAAGATTGACTACGTCCGGCTGGATGACGATGAGGTAGAATAGGGGAAGTGCAGGAAGTGGTTTCTAGACTCGAATCTCGGGGGTGAAGATTGAGATCTGCGACCAGACGTGTCCTAGTGTTGACAGCTCGAACCCCCAAAGATTTGAAGAGCCAATGTGGATGGCCTGTTGGGAACGATGCATGGGTGAAGTACCAGGACGAAATAGAGGGAACGCTGAAATGCCGGGAACAGCATCTGCATCAGCGATATGAACTGAAAGGTGGAAGATGAGAAGGCACCTCGGATGAGTCGGAATACGGAAGTCTTGATCTGTATGAGGTGGAGCCTGGAGCGTGAGTTAAAGGGCGAGAATTGGAATGATGTGGGTGAAAATGTGAGTTAAGATGGCGTCAATAGAATAACATGAAATGAGGTGAAATGATGTGAGACGAAATGACGTGGATGAAATGGCGTGAGACAAGATGGCATTGATAGAATGACGTGAGACGAAATGACGTGAATAGAATAACATGCGGCGAGAGCACAGAGTTGAACTGAGATGAGGCGCATGGTCAAACTGAGACGCAAGCATGAGCTGGGATATGAAGGTTTCCGGTGACGTGGGGTGGTTGGAGTGCGATGGGGGCGTGGTCCCACTCACGAAACTTAATTAACCAAGTAAATAACGCTTATAGTACCTTATGGCCCCTGTTTTTGCTTGTTTAATTGTTTTTTATGCTTTCCTGACTCAAGCATCAACTCATGCTGACCTCATAAGTTGTGAAACGTGGGTCTAAACCTATCGTGGTGAGGAATTTAGAGGTTAGGATGTTAAGTATTGGGTACAGCACCTTTTAAGTGATACTTGGAAACAGTTAACAGTTAAAACAAAGAATAAAAGAAAAAAAAAAAACATTGTACAGAACTGCTTCAACTTCAGACATTTTTTGATGCTTTGTTTCATAATTATTGAAGATGACTGTTGTTAAAAGCAGCTGCTCTTTTATAAATCAGGATCATTATTACATATTTTTACAGTATTTTTAATACGTCTGTTTGTGCTTAGTTTTGAATGTCATTATAAACTGTTTTATATACTAACTAACTTTACTTTTTCTGCAGCTGTGTGTCTGGCATTAAATCTTTTGGGCGAAGTCATGGCCGTCTCCTCCGCTGCAGCTGCTCCTGCTCTGCACTTATTAGAGAGTTTGAAAGACTTTTCCAAACCCTGGTCTGGTCCACTGGCCGCGCAGGCTCATAAAGCAGAGATGTAATGCGTGTCAATAGTGCGCTTGTTGATGCCACATGCTGCTCAGTCATTATTAGTGTGTGCAGTGGACCGTTAGCTCCGCAGGTGCCAAGGTGTCATCTCTTCCAACAGGATATTACACTCATAATCACGTCCACCAATAAAGGAAGTCATTTAGAGTTTGCTGGAGAGGCCAAATGAATGACTTACAATGGGAATGGAATCAGTTGGTCTGTCTTAGGAAAGAGCCGGGTAAAATAGTTGAGTTTTTAGTTTAGTTTTGTAGTTAACATAGGGTGTGCTAAAAGTGAAGAGGGCACCAGAAAGGTTTTAAAACAACCTTTTGTCAACAATAGACATGGCTTAGCGCAAAGGCTAAGCATTTTTGACACAGTAAAATAGGAAAGCCAAAACAGATTATTTGGCAAAAGATCATAAAATATATCATGGCCAACTTTATGAAATACACTGTCTGTATAATTGATAAAGTCAGTCTAGTGTAATCTAAAACAGTTTTTGACTTAAAATGACACTGTCATACAACGTTAAGCAAATAGTACAATTTCTGTCTGTCACATGGGCTTATATTGCTCAAAAAAAAAACTTTCACCACTTTCAGGAGCCAGAGTGATATTTTATACCACTGGCAGCTGGCACATGCTAAAAACAATAACCTCCTGTGTTTTGAAAAACAAAATGCATTTTAAGCTCATTTTCATTTGATTGATAGATCTATTGTCAAAATGTCTGATATACTGTATGTACAAATGTGTATATAGAATTCAATTGTGGCCAAAAATATATTTTTCACTGTGATTTTGTGACCTGAAAGTATTGATAAACCTGTAAATGTAGACAGAACAAAAAAAAAGCACTGTACAAGATCTTTGGTGGAGAACCGGCGTTTACATTTTCTCCATGCAGTGTTGTTCCATGCATGTTACACAGTAGAACAGAACAAAAAAGAAAGTTTTATTGTCATACACACAGAGTGCAACAAAATTACATTTGAAGTGAGCGTCCAGGCCGCTACAACTTTTGGACGTCGCCACTCGCTCGTTCGAACATGAAATACAAAGCCTACAAAAAATAATAATAAAAGTGTGATTGTTTTTTTTTTTTGTGAAAAGTGGGTCGGGAAAAGAAAAGACAAAAAGTGGCAGCAGACGTTCTGGACAGGGGACGGGAAGGGGAGAGCATGGCTTTAAGCTTTGATATCTCCATGGAGATGAGCATATGTACCTGTAGTATTGCAGGCCATGTTAAGTCAAATCTGTAAAGAGGCTTGTCCACTCACTGTAAAGCATAATTTTTTGAGCAATGAAATCACCAAAACTCTCACTACATGTTTATTGCCATAGACCAAGCAAAAACATCACTTTGATCTTGCTAGTAGAAAGTTGCATAGTGCACCTTTAAATTGCATATGCACTAGTCATAACTTTACTAGTCAAAACCTGAGCCAGGTCTACCAGGAAGACTGCAGACTTCTAAAGTGAAAACATATGATTTAGTCTAAAGTCCTCAGAAGTTATTTTTTCTGTGTATGAGATAAAGCTGTTTTACGGTGCCACATTTTCACCTGTTTTTCTTTAATCCTTCAAACATAAAGCTCACTGTCGAGTCGAGTCATGAATACCAGACATTGTCCGAAGTATGTGCTCACAACAGAGACATGCTGACTTCATTATATACACTCATATAACATTTTATAGCTGGGCTTAGCTGTAATCTGGCCAATCGAAGCAACATATCGCTGTATATGTATGCATTTTCCATTCACTCTGATTTATGGTGTCGGCAGCTCACCTGGCTTCAAAAAGGTTATACATGTTTTGAATATATACACATTACTGCATTAACGGCAATTACATGTAGAAGCTGTAGTTTACACTGTTGTATGGGCCTGACTCTGTAGTTAAAATAGTTTAGTATAGAGATAAATCTATTCTTTGAGTTAATCAGTATTTATAGCTATAAGTTTAGTGTCACAAAAAATGTATTTGCCCAACTATATTCAGCATGGGCACATTTTTAGTTGTAAATGTCTATGTGACTTTTTGTTTGAATATTAAACATTACATTAGCGTGCATGCTTGATCTTCTCCAAAGCTTACAGTGCATTGTTCCTTCAGTGGTGGTAATCCGCTGCCGTAGCCATAGCTGGGCAGATTGATGAAGGTTGTCAGTTTTCCCTCATCGATCCTTTCCTCCTCTGCCACCACCACTAATTGCTTTGGCACACACCAAGGTCTTATTCGAAAATGTGGGTAAGGTGTCTTACTTACGTCTATTGTCTGCTAAAATTTTGAACTACATCTTGACACTAAGGAAAGTACTTCTCCACGTAAAAGTTTTAGACAGTACTCATATTTTCAATGTGACTTTTCTGATTTATCTGTAATACATCGTTCGAAATTTGTTTGCTAGTTCTAGTATCAATTGTTGTCTCATTTTCAGTAGAGACTGCAACTACAGGGAAAATTATGCATATACTTTATATTCTTAAAATGTTGGATATTAAACTTTCACCAAGCGCAGGGCACAGCCATGTCGAAATGTCTTATGCGGATATTTACAGGGTTCTGTAATGGTACTCAAGTTCCTGACTACTTTCAAGATGTGCCAATGTGATTTTGAGTCAAAAAATGTAACCTCGGAGCAGTGGTTACACAAGACAT
Organism: Mugilogobius chulae; assembly: GCA_038363315.1. Classification (NCBI taxonomy): domain Eukaryota; kingdom Metazoa; phylum Chordata; class Actinopteri; order Gobiiformes; family Gobiidae; genus Mugilogobius; species Mugilogobius chulae. The sequence continues at coordinate 26,340,004 of CM076405.1, read as the reverse complement.
AATTCCAATCTGTCACCCTGATGGACAAGTTCCCAAAATATCCGTCCTGAGGTATTTTTATTCGTGACACGGAGATTACACAGAGACACCAGGGCCACAGACATGAGGCATTAGATGCATTACAAAATATGACTGAACTCTGCAGGTTCCCAAAGTTAAGCATCCGCAATAAGTGTCTCTATTTAACATTCAACAATCGCAGTGTGACTGATTCATTTCTTACCTGAATCACAAAGTTCCACACATCTTAGTTTCCGCTAAATCCACAGTTTATTTTGCCCAAACTCTAGCAGCCCGATCTTGCCCCTTTGTCTTAGCCGGTCTTAGCCTTGGTCTTAAGTATTCCTCTGTTGGCCACTAGTGGCTCTCTCCAAGCTCTATACACTGTCAGTGTAGAAGGTGTGGGTCCAGCCAGATGTGAGGGGGTGCAGTTTTTTCATTGAACCTGACACATGCTCACGCCTGTGACAAGTGAGCAGCTGCTTTAGGATTACAGGCAAAAGAGAACTGTAGCAGCAGCTTCAGTTTGGAAAAAAACTGTAATAATAGAAATTTATTTGGTGAAAGTCTATGTACTTGACAGACTTTAACAACTTTGTCTAAAAATGTGTCTTTTCTTTTACATAAAGCTTGTTGACTTAATAAAAAAGATAATCAGATGTGAGAGTGAACATGGGTCAGTGTGAATGCTATGGAAAGGCCAAAGAGGCCATCATGTATTTTTTAAACCATTTTTTATGTGTCAACACGTTAAAAAAATGTTGGCCTCATTTTTAGACAAAGTTGATCAAGTCTGTCAAGTAAATAGACTTTCACCAAATAGATTTCTATTATTGCAGTTTTTTTTTAAACTGAAGCTGCTGCTACAGTTCTCTTTTGCCTGTAATCCTAAAGCAGCTGCTCACTTGTCACAGGCGTGAGCATGTGTCAGGTTCAATGAAAAAAACTGCACCCCCTCACATCTGGCTGGAGCCAGACCTTCTACACTGACAGTGTATAGAGTTTGAAGAGAGCCACTAGTGGCCAACAGGAATACTTAAGACCAAGGCTAAGACCGGCTAAGACAAAGGGGCAAGATCGGGCTGTATGTGTTATTTCCAAAAGTCAGTCCTTTATTTCCCCTGGATAATTTTTCTAATGCGAGCGCAGAACTGCCAAACCAGGACATTTCCGGTGCGTGTTTTGGCTTAGTAAGCCTATAGGAACAGCAACGCGCATGAACAGGATTCAAAGCAGCATTTGCTCTTCGCCCCATCCTAAATTTGGGAAAACACATACCGAGACTAAACTAGTTACTCTGCCTTCTAGGCTTAAGCAAGATTTACATTGGACTGACCAAAGTTTACATCTGAACTAAACTAGGATCGAACAAGAAATATTTGATTTGGTCCAGGAAGTCATGTGGAGGTCTGCTCTTCCGTGATTCGCCCTCATGTCTCCGTCTCTCTGAGTCAGATCCGCGAGCAGCTGTGTTGACTGTCTAACACGCGCTTAGTCTGATTACGGCTCTGTGTTTGGACTCACACACTTGTTAACTTTGATGCTGTAAATGGGTGCTGCCTCGCGCCCCGAGGCCTGAGCTGGTGCAGTCCGCTTTATGAGCCTAATGACTGGCCAGGCTGTGTTTATCTTAGCCACAGTGAGGACGTTTCATCTTCCCATAAGCTTCTATTGGCACGCGCTGGTGTTGTGCTCCAATTAAAAGCCTCAGCTGCCACAGATCGAGATGATGTCGTCGTTTTAGACTTTATGATTTGTTGATTTTAATAATCTGTTGTGTTCCTAAGCATGAGAAGGCACTGAGAAAACAAAACTCCTCCGGTAACAAGACGCAGGTGGAGTAAATGCCATGAGACAGAGCTCAGCTGCAGGCCGAAACGCTGCCAGGATCCTGTTAGAGAATAATGCACAAAGTAACCTTCTTTAACACTGTTTTAGTTGGGGAAAGTTACCAAGATATTAACATGATGCATTGTAACCTACAGTATATACTGTATGTTGTATATACAGTAGAAATGCTTAAAAGGACAAATGAGGGATTATATAAACTTATGTATCAGCATATAATTACAGTAAACTTCTTCATAGTGTTATTTTCCAACTGTTACTCTATTATGTTAATTGCATTTCCTCTTCAGATCGTGAATACAAAGACTGGTCACATTTGCACATCTCCCAGACGCTAATCAACATGATGCACTTCCTTCCACTCGATTTAAAATTCATCCAAGTTCATGACTCATTCGAACAAGGATGATTTTGTGCAGCAAGTACAGCGAAAGTCCTGCGTTTCGGTAAATGATAATGCTCTGTGTGTTTGTTAGCACTGGCCTTGATCAAGCTGTAGGTTCCTCCACATTAGCATTTATCTTTGACACTTGGCTGAAGGGATTTGCATGTCGGTATGCGCAGGAGCTAGCCCAATTGTGCTTCCCTTTCTCTCTTCTTTGACCGCTAATTGGAACAGTGTGAGGAGGGGGCTGGGACGTCCGGCACTGGAGAGCTGACCTGAAGACTGAGGTCACAGCAAGGTTACTCTGATTTGTCTCTAAATCTACCATCATTCAGTCAACTCTTTGTTAAACGAGAGATTTCCACCATATTTTAATGTTTTTGTTATTTGTTTGTTATTTCGGTCGACTTTATGTGGCATTATCCAATTTTTGTTCTCAAAGTTTGTATGCCTTTCTTGGAGATATAGAAACTTTGGATTTAATGACTGTTGTGTGCTTGCGTGTAATTTAAAATGTTAAAGTTGGCCAAGAAGAAAGTTTGCTCTAGTTGCTATTGCCTACTGTGATGCCTAAGCTAGTTTTGAAAAATAAATAAAATATTGCACTTAATAACTTGCAATTATAATGATATGAAAGCAGGAAAGCAAGGAATAACTTTGGATCCTTTCAAGCATTGCACACATATCCACTTCTTTTCATTATGGTAACTGTATTTAATTTGCTTAGTTTTTGATTAAATGTATTCTATCTAAATTTGAATCCCTGAAGACTCTCGGTGTGTCCTCAGGGATTCTCAGAAAGAGGTCCAAATGAGACTGTTTTGTCAGGCAAATCATTGTAATGTTAAGTAAGTAAGTGTTTTGAAATCATTTACTGTTCTTTAACATCTCTCTTGACCAGAAAAGACAGCTTCGTTAGGAAAAATGGCTTCAGAACCATTGAAATAAAAAAACATGCCAGGAGTGACTCAACATTACCTCTGCAGAAGAAAAACTCAAACACTGATGCTTGGTGGAAATGTCCTTACTTTACTGCAGCTTAGATTTTGTTCACATGTACTGCAGCTTTTCAAAATTATTGAAATTTGTGTAGCTACAAAGTTGTCAAGTTGACAAAATCTGTCTCACTGGAGATGTTAAAGAAAGAAAGTTTAATGTGCATATGACAGGCTTTTGCTATTTTCAGATTTTCACCTATTACAGTCGGCAGTGGGTCATATTTGGGTTCGTGGCCTCCTGAGGGGGAGAGTGGTGTTGAAAATACTATGTCAAGCCAATGAGAAGCTAAACTTTTTACCCATTTTAGGATGTTTTTTGGCTAATTAAGTGTATTTTAAGCAAAACTAATTCAAGTCGAGTCACAACTATGTTTAAATGAAGGTCGTTGATGTAATGTTTTGTCAAAAAAGTAACCAGAAAGTTAAACCATGGGTGGCCATGTAACATTTGTCCAGCGACTACAGATGAAAATTTGCCTTGTGGCTAAATCTGGTAAATTTTACAGAAATGTTTATCAATGTACACTGTCCCTGTCAAATAAATAAATAAATAAAATAAAGAAAGAAAGAAAGAAAGAAAGATGCTAAAACACACCAGGCGGCGCTAGCGTCACGTTAGCATTTAGTTTGCAGCTTTTATTAGCATTGTATTTACATATTTGGACCGTTAGATCACTTTATTCATCTCCATGTCTTCGTATCCATATTTGACACAATATTTCCTTAAGTCCACATTTGCAGTTGTAGTTGTTGAGCAGTGAGTGATAAAACTGATTCACTCTCAATGTTCACTTTCCCCCACAGAGGTCCTTAGAGAGTGTGGCCTCTGATGCCGACTGTATCCATTTGATAGTTTAGTAAAGATTGTAAAAATAAATTATAGTTTAACATGATCCAAGTTTGTTTGCTTGTGAAGAAAGGATTGTAAAAAAAAAATGAAAATAATAAATTTGAACTGATGATATCACAATAGGGAGACGCAAGAAACTCTTTTTAAAGACCCTGTAAACGTACATTACCAATTGAGTGTGTTCCTGTGTATACCTACTTCTATGGCTCTATTATAAAAGGCTTGTTACATTTGAGGAGTTTTGGCCCAATTTATTGCATGGTCGCTAGGCAACTTCCTAGTTTGATGTAATTTATTGCCAGAAAGTGCATTTTTTTAATCTGAAAAATGGTCTAACTGGGAGGAAATTTGTAAAATGTTTAGTAAAATCTTAAATATCTTAACAACATTTTAGTGAAATGAGTAATCAACTTGTCACTTTAATCAGTTTCATTGTCACAACATCTTACTTTGCTTTCAGTAGCATCAAAGACTCTTCAACGTTTGCTTCGATTGTATTTCTAACCAAGACCCAAACCTCTCTAAGACCATTTGAAAGAGAAAGTCCAGCGAGATGTGTATTGATAATAGCTGTGTGTCTTTAGTGATCTCTGTTTGTGTGATGTTGAGGAGCTTCTTTTTACTCTATTGTGACCGAGTTCCGCTGGGGGACTAATGTGCAAACAGCTCCTCTCCACTCCTCATTTCTAAAGCTCTTTCTTCTCCCTCAGCCTCCTCATCCCGGGCGCATCCTCTGTCTGGACGTCCCACCGACTGGGCTCTGGAAGCGTATTGGGGGGCTTTAGCCGGGGACCCTGCCTCTGCCACAATGGGTCCCTCTCCCCTCCCTCTCGTCTCCTTGCCAAGCTGGGAAGAGTAAATATTTATCAGCCCCCCACCACAATGGCAGAGCAGAGGAGAAAGGAGAGGTCCAGTGCATGTGAGGCCACGGAGACACCACGGGCCTAAATATGGACTTCCCCAGGATCAAAAGTTGACGTACCCCTGCAGCATCACAAAACCAGACTCTGAGGCGCTGAGGAAGAGAGTACGGTAAGTGCTAGATGTTGTTAAAAAAGAGTGTAATAATTTGATTTCCCGTTCAATGTAGTTGTAATGAATTTAGCAATGCCATGTGATGTGAAACTGTGGGACTGTTTCTATATAAGTTCAGTTCACTTCACAAAAAATTATACAGGCCAAGTGTAGCCAAAATTCATTTAAAATCTATTTAGTTTTAATGCAACAAGTAAAGCTGGTAGTTTCTATTAGTGACCAGACAAAGAAAAAAATGTATAGAACAAAATCCTCTTATCTTTCATTGATATTTTGACTATATGCATGTACTCAGGGCTTTGCAGTTAGTCAGTCAGTTTCTGTCAGTTTGCAATTGCTCTAATGATTACAAAAATGGTGTATTTGCTGTGTTTCTTAGTATTTTGTCAGTTCATAGACACATTTCAGTTTGATTGTCCTGGATAGGTTTAAAATTGCCTGGTCCTTTCTGTGTGGAGTTTGCATGTTCCTCCCTGGGAACACTGTGAAGCACTTTGGAAGACATCTGTCTATGTAAATGTACTATAGAAATAAACCACTCGTTCATTCATTGAAACTTGGGATCCAGCTTTTTCATTTCCTATACCAATTTCAATACTTTGGCTTTAACTATCTACCGACACACAATATCAACAAATACCAGTCTAAGAACTGAAATAGCTTTTCTTTCTTTTCAAAACACAATACAATTTGTCATATAGTGTTAAGTAACTGTTATTTATAATGCAAGTCACAACTATACAACTTAATATGAATAAAATGTCCAATAGGGTTAGGATTAGTCCAATATGAGACATTCTGGATCAACAGCAGCCATATAAATTAGTTTCATTATGTCTAACTAAAGGCACAACTATGATATCTATGATCCAGCAAAATTTCCTGGATTGGCACCAATATTCGATCCCAGTATTGAAACGGTGCATCAGTAATTGAAACACTAATTACAAATCTAACTGTAATTGCAAAACTGGTCAGAAAATATATTTTTCCTAAATTGTGCGGCACTACTTGTACTCCAGAACATTCTAAAGCCACGCTATGCCAGCAAAAATCATTCAAGTGACTTTTGTGTTTTAACAAATATCAATCAATCGTAAGCAGAATTTAATTAAAAGAATTGCCGGACTAACCGATGACTGAAACATTTGGTAGTTGCAGCCGCAAGAATTGCTGTATCTTTTTTATCAGGAACAGGGCCCCTATTAAACAGCTAATTACTTTTGAACCTATAGAAGTTGTATGACGTTGTGTTGGGAAATGAACTACTTAAAGCTATGATTGTGTCTTCGTTTGAGAGTTTTTCTTCTTGAAGTCTTAGTTTGTAAGGTTTGTTCAATCTGACTGCTATAGTGCTCTGTTGTAGTTTTCCCAGGTCACTCCATTATTGTGTTTAGACCATGGTCACACTAAGCTTAAACCATGTAAATTTGAATTCCTGATTTGAGTTTTGTGTGCTCCTTAATTCGTATGTTTAATGTTGTTTTCATGTATTGTAAAAGTCTTAAGCCAACAGAAAGGTGCCTAGTTGGTTTTCTATTAATGAGAAATGCAGGACCTGCTGCATAAATATTTGTGGTTGACCAAATAAAGCCTCCTCTGGGTCCTGTTAAATGTGGTGCAAATTTCACGACTTTCAAGGTATTTTAATGGAGAAAAGAGTTTGTGGCTGAGTAATCCTGATCTATTAGCATTAGTTTTGTGTTTGTTTGTCACACAGACTGGCAGTTATATGGTACATCACGTTACTCCAAAGTTTCTAATTGGGATTGTTTTTTTTAAGTCTGCTTTTTGGCTAAAATTTAGACAATGGGGCTTTAGATGAATGAACATTTGTCTTCTGTCTCTTCTACGATTAATTAAATGTGACTGAGCGTTCAAACAGTTACACTTTTTGAGTCTCTGCAGAAGGAAAACCGTTGTGATGGAGGTAATTGGTCACTGATCAGCTCCAATTGTCTTAAAGCCTAAAATCTCCTCTCTGCTTCTCTTGTCTCATCAGAGGACACCAGAATAAAATGTGTCTGGAAAAGGAAGGTATTGGTGAGGCAGCTGCCCTAAGCTGGGGGTCGGCTGCACAATTTTATCGTCCTGCGCTCATAGATTTCTGTAGACTGAAGTTGTAGCTCAAAATTGTGGCACATAGTTGTTACAATGAGATAGAACAAACATTATTCTTCAAACTATTATACAGTCAACGTTGAAAAGGACCTTAGGTCTCAGTTTCTCCTGCATTTTAGAGAGGGCAAAAACCAGGATTTGAATGCTACAACAACTGCTAACAAGTAAAACTCTTATGACTTTACCACACTAAACCTAAATTCTTATTTTCAGTTCAATTTTGTTTAGATTTACAAAAAACTAAATAAAATTAGTTTTTAGCAATGATTTTATGAACATAAATGAAGCAGACGTTTAGAGGTTGGCAATATTAATGTTGAATATTAAATAATATCGCGATTATGGATTATGGAGTAAACGTTTATTAAAAATGCAACAAAAAAGCTGTAAAAATTAAGAAAGTTACATTGTAAATGTTAAAATAAAGTTGGATTGTTTGATACTTTAGTTCAATCATTAGTGTCTTAGCTGACCAAAAATTTTTGACTAGTTAAAAAACTAATTATTATTATCCCTTTAGCTGTTTTTGTTTTTCTTTATGAGTATTTCTTTAGCATGCATCTGATTAACATCTGATCTTGTGGTCTTGTTGTGAATGCAGTTTGGTTCAGATATTTGGTCAGATTTGCTTTGTCTCGACTAATTCATTGGCACATTTCTTAAGTCAACCAAACAACTAATACATTGAAAGATGTGCATGATGCTTGGTTTGAAACAATATCAACAAAATATCCTCATCGAGATATGTCAAGATATCAAAATATTACTTTGTGTCAATATGACCCAGCCTGCAGAAAAAAAAATATTTATACCAATATTCTGCTACAAAGTTTTTACTTTCAAGATTGGTAAGTGATTTTTCAATTCAGAACCCCCAACCAAATAACATGACAGAATTGCAATCTCTCAGTTTTTCGATTTATTGCCTGGCCCTAGTATAACTGCAGCTGTCTTTGAAATTTCTTTTGTGGCATCAATGAATAAGAATTCCTTCATTGCAGGCTGCCCAAATTGTGCAGTGGACACCAGGGGTGGAGGGTGCATTTTATCGACCCCATAAGGAAAGAGATTCTCTGCATTTGACCCATTTCCATCCTTAAATGCTGTGGGACAAAAAGTGAGGAACAATCAAATCTTGAGTGTTAAGTCATGCATACCAAGAATAAGAATAACTGTAGGACTTCTGTTGCGCAAAATATATGAAGCATGTAAAAAGATATGATTTTTCGTTCACAGTTTTATTAAATCCTGATATAAGACAGTTTGAAACGATTAGCAGTCTTATTTTGGCCTATTCGAGACTTCAGGTGCTCGTGCAATTATATGTAATTTAGCATGGAAACGGAAAACTGCTATTACGGCTTGTATTGGATAAATGTTTTTGGCGCTGTGTGAATGAAGTCGGACTCACAATGTGGAAAACGTCAACAACAACTTTTTCACTGGACACAGCAGTGACAGAGAGTCTTTGTACTTAATGGGATATTTATTTAGGTAAAGTCCAAAGCAAGAAGTTTGGAAATAGAAGAGGATTTGGGTGAAGTGTAGCTCTTATCTCAGTCAGAATTTAAGGTCAAGTTGGAATTATTCACTAACATATTAATGCAAGTGCACATAGCTGCTATTTTAGGCTTTACAGATCAACTGAGTGATAAAAATATATTTATTTAAGACTCTTTTAAGAATATTTTATCTGTGCATACATATAAAAATTTTGTCAACCAACAGAGAACATTTGGAGACTGGCAAGATAACGTTGAAACACGAAAATACAGTTTGTCTAACCTTATCTTTTATTTTTGATAATAATTGTTTTATTTTAACCTTTTTTTAGTCGTGGAGTTCTGATCAAGTGACAGCAAAATTCAATACATTACAAACAAATACATATATACATACATAAACATTAGAAGTACACAGGTTACGAAAATCAGTTACAGATTACTGAGGCGGTCTCTAATTCTTTCTATTTGGTTTTAAAGGCATTTAAGGACAAGAACTCAGTCAGTTTTCCAGTTTCTGCAACATATTCCAAGCTAAAAAACCTGAGTGGACAAAGGCTTTCTGTGCAGGCAAAAGGTACAGAGAGCCACAGATGATCATTTGATTGGGAAAAGGATTCAACACTTATCTGACTTTACAATGACTAATTATAAATTAAAAGTGCACTGCAAAACTTCTCTAAGGAATAGTAAACTGCCTGCTTGTCTCCATGGTGACATTATTGCTTTGCCTGTTATGAGATATGAAATATTTATTTAATAATGCTCAAAAATACATTGAAAAGCATGCATCCTTTTTGTGAATCCTTTTCCCTCTTAAATCAGAAGCTAGCCAACTGAATTGAAATTTAACATTATTTATTTATTTTCCCGTTCTTGCATAATTTTAAGATTGAAAAAAGGAGTCAAAACACATTTAAACACATTTTACACTGCTAATAAATAAAACAAATCAAAAAGTCAGGTAATTTAGGTCAGGAATATGTTGGAATGGGGTCAGGAGAGGAAGGTTGCAGTTGCTGTACTTTCTACCGGAAACTACAAATTTACAAAAACATTGAGCAAGGGAGAAATGTTACTTAGTTCTGCATTAAAAGTTTAATCTGTAATTTATATTTGTGATTAAATCTGAAACAAGTTAACTGATTAATCAAAAACAATTAAATATTTACATAATTGGAAACAAATTTGGTTGTGGTTGATGACTTACATTTACCAGGAAAGTCCCACTGAAACTGGTCTTGTTTTGCCCAATTTCTAGTAATCTCATAATTGTTTTCCTCCACAAAAGTGACGTAGTGCCTCTTTAAAAAGTTACAAACAATGACTTATGTTTTACACAAAGTTTTGTATAACATTTTTCTAAAGTTCACTGTAACATCCCCTCTGTCCTGTAGCTCCTCAGACCTCTGGGGCATTACATGGATGGACTGTCACCTCCACTTGCCCTCACTGTGGTGCCCCAGACGCTGCAGGACTAGATGAGCTGGCTCTGGCTCACCTCTTCCTCCCATCATGCCGCGGGGGAGGGACCCAATGACCCAAACCATGATGTAATTCCATAAGGCTGTCAAGAATCATTTCCTTCTGAATTTTAATAATGCTGAGATTAACGCCAGACCTGCACCGGGCCCCAGTCATTTTCAGGGCGGAGATTTTTTTTTGTTCCCTCTCGTCGGCTTTTAAACCAATTCTAGAGTGTTTATAAATATTTATGGACATATACAGACGACTTATAAAGCTCAATGAAACATAACGGTGTTCCAATTTTTCAGCGTTTGTATTTGCTGTCCCGCTTTCTGCTGCCAAAAGTCTGTACCTGCCATTAGAGTCATTATAATAACACGTAGTTATTTCACATATGGGCAAGAAAGTGTGAAATTACAAACAGGCGGCTGGCGGTTGGACACAGGCTAAATGCTAACATGCTAGTCACTAAAAACTTTTACTATACACTACTTTCAGAATAGCCTTGGGCCTGATTGAAGATAGTCTATATAATACGTTCTGAGCTGCTAATTATTCACCACATTGAGTTTATAAGAGGTGTTCACACACTTCAGAAGCCTGAGCATGTTTTGTGAGCATCTGATGGAGCAGCTAATAACAGCAAGCAGTGCTACAACAACATTGCAAACTGCTTGCATCCAGGTTTTGGGGATGCTCTAGACCAGTGGTTCCCAAACATTTCAGACTGGAACCCACAAAATATTGATGTAACCAAGTCGCGACCCCCACAGCAGAATAAAATGGATGGCTTTAATTTGGAAAACTATTAAAATTGGGCAAAAATGCATTTATTTTTGTAGAATTATTGCTTTATATGGCCAATATCCTGTCAAACCTGATTCTAAAGTTATGAAAACAGTTAAAAAACAAAGTCATAATTGTAAAATTACATTCTGAAATTATCTTGCGAACCCCAGGTTTTGCCCTCCCAAGCAACATTTATTTTATTAAAGTAGCTCCTGAACAAGATATTGACATTTTTTTGTTAATATGTCAATTTTTTCTGTTTTGGTGACTGTTATGTGCAGTTTTGGCTGTTTTTACACACAGTGCCTTATTTGTATATAAAAACATGACATCAAGAAAAACTAGTTTTTTCTTACATTAATGTGAGTAAACTACAGCACAAGTTTCACATTGATAGCTTTGAATTTAATTATTTTTGCAGATTCCCCCCCTTGACAAAAAAAGAGAAAGACCTAACCTTATTAAAATAAAGTTTCAAGTTGAGTGACTTCAAATAAGCACCTTTCAAAGCACATCTACTTTTTGCATCCAAGAATTTCAGCCAGGTTGTCTGTTTTGGGGTTTCCTTAGCTTCCTTTGCTTACAAACCCTCATGTGTCGACTGTGAAGGATGAGCCAGGATGAGATAAAACATGTTTTTGACTCCGCCTTATTGCACCGCACACACCTGAACTCTTCCTGCCCCTTGCTCGCTCACACCTGTCCCACCTCTTCTCTCTCTCTATTTTCTCTCTATATCGCTCTCTCTTTTCTCTATATATCACTCTCTCTTTTCTCTCTCTCTCTCTCTCTCTCTCTCTCTCTCCCTCCTTCTCTCTCCTTCTCTCTCTCTCTCTCTCTCTCTCTCTCTTTCTCTCTCTCTCTGTCTCTCTCGCTTCTCTCTCTCTTCTCTATCTTTTCTCTCTCTGCTCTTTGCTGTATCACTTTCCGTTTGATGTACAGTTTGTTTTTGGTCTTCAGGCTCCAGTGGTGTGATGCAGGAAGCTAAAAGAGGCCCCACTATTGTTCCAACACGCCATCTGTGCATTAAAATCACCCATGTTAAGGTTTTAGGTGGTGTCACCATGGCAATGGCTCAGATGGTAACAGTAAACTTGGCTTTGTATTTTAGTTTTGGTTTATTTACACAACAGAAAAAGCTTCCTATCAGGGCACAGTTCAGTGACTTTGTTTAAACTTTGAAATGTGACTAGAAAAGTTGGCTGCCTGCCTATTTATTATTAGTTTTTTATCATTTTGATCATTTATTATGAGACTCAAAACATCTGTCTTTTGCTGAGAGTGGATTTTTGCATCATAGTTGGCATTTGTCCACTGCATTGCTGTTTATGATATTATCACAATTCCCAATGCACAAGACACACCTATATTAGGGGACCAACAGTAGACATAAATACCTGTTTTTTGACATAATTTTGAAATGCACATAACAGAAAAAGCTTCTTATAATGGCACAGCTCCGTTATATATCTATTCAAGTGAAAATGTCAGCACCTGATCTAATGGAACTAACTTTTTTCTTTCCTAAAATCAAGGACGTTTATGTCAGCGTTTATAGTTTTTGTTAGCATATCAACACAGCACTCGTGTTTACTTCTGAAAGTTGTGAAAAGTGCTTCTAAGCTCACTGTGGTAAAGTATGAGGCTGCAAATGCATTAGGTAAGTGAGTAAAATGTGGCCAGATGTTAAAGTTTTAACTTGAATTTGTTTACGTTTTTTGGTAAAAACCAAAAACATCTACAGTATTATAATGTTTTCAAATTACACATACAATAATCTTTTGCCAGATAGCTAGACAAACTGCAGTATGCTCAGCTGCAGTATTGATGATTATGATAGTTACAGTATTTTAAGTCAATAATACATAATGCTTGTTTCATTGTGATTTTCCAGTGAGATGATATAGTGCTGGATAGCTTAATCAATCAATCAATTTTCATAAAAAAAAAAAAAATTGTTTTCAGCTAATATTACAATAATGCATCAATAGCTGTCAACTGGAAGCACATTTCTTTCATACTAAAATGATGTTTCCAATTTACTCAAACCATATGCATCGTAAGACTACATTACCAGTGTTTTTCAACCCGTGTGCCTTAAGTTGTTGCCAGGTGTGCCTCAAAAAATGTGTCAGTTTTCACTGTTTACCCTATAAATGAAGCTTAATCAAATCTAATTGAATGATTTCCAATTTGGGAGTGCTTGGAACAACTTTTACACACAAAAAAACAAAACAAAACCAATCACTATGTATGCATTTTATCTAATATTTTAAAGATGTTCTATGTAAAAATTAAATATCTTGTGTTCCAAAATGAATTGAATTGAATAGGCCACATTTAAATAGGTGGTGTGCTGTGAAAAAAAATTGCAAAAAAGTGTGCTATGACTCAAAAAAGGTTAGGAAAGACTAGACTAGACAATAGCCCCTGCCATCTCTCTCGTGTCTTGTCTGGACATCAGTGGTATCGTGGTAGTATCCTGACCATCTGTGTTTGTGTGTAAAGAGCGCTGTAGTGGTGTATGTGATAATTCCGGCCTCCGTTTGTCAAAGCACACATTTATCATGGAGCCTGCGGGTGTCAGCCCCGCCGCTTTCCCACTGCGTCTCTATTACGCTCTGCTGCTCCCTCACAGACACTCAACACCTGACCCTGCGTGTCCCGCTGCTTCCCACGCACAACTCTACAAGCACAAGAGGCTACGAAGGACTGTGTAATCTCAAACTGTGTCTATGTTAATCTAGAGTGATTCATGATTTTTATCAACACATTAAAGTAACTGTATCACACATCAAACGGGAATAAAAAGGCATTTCAACTTTACTTACCCCCCATTATAATGGTTATTTGCTTCTATTTACTTGTAAGCAGCCATGTTTGCTTTCATACGACAGTGTTCATCCCTGATTGGCTGATTCATCTGTCAGTCTCGACCACTCAAACTCAGAAATTAAACATGGTGGATTTTCTAGACAAACTCCATTGATCCGATTCTTGTCCAGAAAAGTGGTGTCGCGAATCTATATTCATGACTGAGAAGTTGATAGGTGTGAGCTTGAACTATGAGACAATCAGAAAAGTCTTGTACCGGTGGCAATAATATAGGCTCCTCTGTTTTGTAGCAGTAACAGCAATAAAAGCAACTTGGCACTAGCATGATCCATTGCTACATTTCAGTGCAGAGAACATGAAGTAGTAACATTAGAATTATACTACTTTGGAATTTGACAGTAATGATTTTTTAATAGGAAATTATAGTATTTTTGCAAACATTAAGTGCGAAGTGAATATTGTGATAATTGAGTTGCCGATATTTGAAAAGAAATTATTAATATTGTTATCAGAAGTGGAAAAGCTTGTTCGGTGCATCCCTTGCTACCTCTCCACAAATCTGATTTTAGACTGATTTTGTTGACGTCATTAGTTTATATCTATGCAAATATGTTTATGCAACAGCAACACTATCTCCATAGCGACAACGAGCAAGTGTTAGATCAATAGATACAGTCGTCAATGCATCATATTTTAGAGCATAGTCTGTCGAGGGGGAAGGATAGGGAAACTCTTTACCTCTTTTTCTGGTGAATTTAGTGTTTTTTTTGCACAACTAATTTAAGTCACAACTATGTTTAAATGGAGTTTGATGGCGTTATGTCAAAAAAGTAAACCGAAAGTTAAAGAAATCTGCTAAAACAGGCCAGGGGGCGCTAGCATTAGAATTTAGCTTGCGGCTACCATTAGCATTGTTAATTTTATTTACATATTTGGACCGTTGGATCACTTTATTCATCTGTGTCTTTGTATCCACATTTGACACAATATAATATTTAAAGTCTACATTTAGTGGGTGTTGCTTCTGATGTCGACTGTATCTATAGAAAAGTTCTATAATGCGTGTAAATCCAAGAGAAAAAACAGGACTAAGCCTATATTAGAACTATTACAACTTATATTTTCCCAACATTTACACAAACCAACTATTATTCTTTCCTTTCCACGTTTTCCTTGCTGGTTTGTGTCTTGGTAATGAGAACGGATTGGTTTTATTTTTACCATTGTGAATTATGATGACCTCAGAAATCATCATTATCCTGCAGGACTCCTTAAATATGGAGCAGCCCCTATAGCCAGCATCTGCTCACAGCTCTTGTGCAATATCTTTCCCAGAAGAACGGTTAAAAAAAAGTGTCATTATAGCGACAGGAAACTCACACACACTTTCCCACCTTTTATTTTGGCGCAGAACAATCTCATCTTTATATTTATTTAATGAAGAAACTTTTCCAGGGTTTTATGGGACCTAGGTGAGGGTATAAAACAGTAGAAAAGAAGTTATGTTTCTCAGGGGATTTTTTTAGAGAGTGAGCGCATAGCAGGCTTAAGGAAATGTTTTGGAATATTCCTGGCATTATTTTTATTAGTGCAAAGTCCTTATGTAGAAACAAAATTAATTCTTTCACCTGTTATTCCACTTATTGTATATTGAGCTCAGCCAAGTCAGACAAGTCCAATATCAATGCTTCAAGTTTTAGCTGATAAAATAAAGTACAATAGTCAATTATTTTCAGTGATTAACTCAGATCATATGTAAATAAAATACTAATAATTTTAAGTGTTTGTAACAAATAGAATAAATAAAAAGAGAAATAGCTTGTATTATTTTACAATACAAAAATATATAAATATATATTTACACCTCAATATGTTACTTCTGTTTCACAAAATGTAGTAAAGTCTGCAGTAGAAGTGAAAAAGCAGTGACGACTAAATATTTTTTCAAGTGTAGTTTTTTTGTTCAATAAAATATAGAAATTATATACTTGTATATATTTTTTTTATTTTTAATGGCTAAGTAATAATCTCCATTAAGTCAAGTAAGTAACTTTTATTAAAAATACATTTAAAAGTCAACATACAGCAGCGGTCGCAATCTCAAATTCAGTTGAGGCCAAAATGATCGAAATCAAAGGTGGTCAAGGGCCGCATTTTAAAATATAGTTCTGACTATGTTATATAACTTATAAAATATGTTCACTTTTATTCTTTCATATTGTTTTCTATTACTTAGATCTCCATGTGATTAAAGAAAAAGTGAATAAAAGTTGGTAACCAGGGTCAGAATGTCCTTCCAAGAAAAAAGTTGGGACAATTGTATGTAATTTGCTGTATCCCCAGTCAATGTTAGGTTTTTATAGACACTGGGGTTGTAACAGTACGATAAAAACAATATGCTAAAACACAAATTCAAATTGTTATATGCAGTTTATTGGCGGGCCACAATCAATGCTAATCAGAACTCATTCTAGGGGCCGCCAATTTAAGACTCCCGATGTACAGTCATTAGAGGTTAATAAAGTTTGAAGGTCAATTACAAATGTTATTATTACTTAATTTTTGTGATTGAAATCAAAGTATTTATGGAAACGATAAGAAAAGCTGCCAATGTCACTCATGTTTTGAGTATTTATACTTCTTTCTCAGTTTCTCCATCGAAACTGCATTATGTTCTACTTCACTTTTGCATCTAATCGGGAATTTATGATGTTTTAGTTTGCAAATCTTTAAAAGATTTATCTTCTTAATTTTACCTATTTTTTCCGGCAGTGAGCTGTCACACTTTTAGTCCGGTTTGGTAGCTCTGCTTTGTCCAAAATGTGGACAAAAGCTATAGCTTGTGTTTTGCCTGATCGCTTCCTATTTAACATTGACAAAGATTAAAATAAGTTAATAAGAACTCATGGGTATGGTCTATCAACATTTTTGGTCATTTTCAGAGATTTTTAAGTGCTTACAGATCAAAATAACAAACTATTTCTTATAGCTCCTTTACTCATTCTTAAAAATCTTGGATCGATTGTAAGATACATGCTTCATCATAGCTCCAGTGTGTAAAGTGTGTGAGCATGTCTGTTGTGTTATATGTTTGTATGTGTAAAGCAGCTGCAGAGGCCCTCACCCGCAGCCCGTCTCGTTGGCGCACACCTCTCCACAGGGAGCGTCCCCTTATTCTCAAAAACATGTGCACTTAAAAACTAACTTTATGGAATTTATAGGACCATGCATTTTTGTGGGTGTTGCTGAAGCGTAAACTGCTAGAAGCTTTTGCTATATAAAACTTCACTTTATTGTTGATTTAGCCAGCAGAAATGTTTTGAAAATCAAACAATGAAATGTTTCATTGGTCATATATCAAAAAGAAACATTAGAAAATCAGAAACAATCAATGATCAAAAAACGAATAAGTAAACAGTAAACAGGCAAATAAATCACTGTTCCAGCATTCCCTGTCCTTAGACACTCCTTCTCAGCAACGGAATGATTTAATTTTTAAGATATGCAAAGATGGAAAGTAAAAATAAATGCTACAAAAAAGCTGATTAAGCATAATAAAAATATTGTATTTCAGTATTTGTGTAGAATAACATTGCTAAACTTCTACTTATGAATCTAAAATTTCAATATCGTTATTGCGACAAAAACTTTATCCATATTTGTGAATATTGCCTGACCACTGAAGTAAAGTAGCTTTATATAAAATACTACAAATGCAGCTATGACTTTCTGAAAAACTAATGTAATTTATGGGAAAATCTCCCCTCAAAGACTTGTTTCTGTTTTGCCTCTCTCAGAAGGCCCTTGTCCCCAGATGAAGTCACTCCATTTACTTTGGCACCGAGTCTTTTGTTTCAGAGCGAGGATGTGCCAAGGGCTGTGTTTGCACAGCGGACCAGTCTGCCCACCGCTCCGGCAGGGACAAGGCTGTAAAACTCAAGGACTCTCTGAGTGCCACATAAATTCCATCAACAAATAACCAGATGGCTTCATTTTATACAAGACATGGTAGAAAGGTTCAGTTTGTAAGCTCTGGAAATGCATGTTATGTGCCGCTCACTCGATTCTATATAAATGTACTGTTATAATAATCCATAAAACTTTGGGTCCAAACATTTTCACAATTTTGTTTTAATAATGATTTAGGGGAGGAGAAGCATTAAAAGGTGTCAGTGATTTTCTGTCAGTGAACCAGGAAGCACTAGAGTGCCTTGAGATTTTGTCAAAGTGAGTTTTATTAACAATTTATTGTTTTGCAGTATGCTATATATACTTCTGTACCAGAAATGAAATCAAGTAGAAATCTCAACCAAATCTACAGAAGCATCCATTGACATGATTCACTACAGAATATTGGTCCATTGGTCAAGACGGTTTGCTTTTACAATAATGAGCCATTCAAGTGATGAAAAGCTAGGAATTTGCCCAAAACAGAAAAAATACATATCTATGTTTGTTGATTTACTCACTCAAACATTGTTGTTACATGTAATTGATCGTGGCGCTCCGCCACGGCTAAATAAAGCGACCACACTTTCAGAATAACGTTTTCTTTTGTCATCTGTTGTAGACACACCAACGGCTGTAACAGCAGGAAAAGTGCAGCTTCTGAACGGGTTTTCATGGGGGAAGGTTGTAGAGGTGGGTAGGCTGTGCGGCACCTCTGCCCGGGCTTGTGGGCGGCAGGTCTTCATCTGTGCGTGAGGCTCGTGTAGTTCGCTCGCTGTGCGCGTTCTGTGCACCTAACACCTAAAATCCTAGCGGAAACCCAGACATTTCAAGAGAGTTTTTTTGTGCTTTTGTTTACATTAGTTCTGTGTAGCTGTTAGCATTGCAGCACGTTTATATCGGCAGAAGCGGTGCAGGAGCAGCGTCACAAAGGCGAGTGAACTGTCAAGACAAACTAAAGAGAAAAAAAAAACACAGATACGATCAGGAATGAAGATGTCTGAGGTTTATCTTTCTTAAAACGCAGGACACTGCCATGTTTAATTTTATATCTTTGACTCTGAAATTCTTCGAATTCTATTCGAGTAGGATTTCCGAATTGGGGGGCTGGAATTTACAAGCTGGATCTCTGAGTACCACCATTATCCTACTACTAGGTCATATTTAGATGGATTGTTGCAATTTTTGTTATTTGATTAAAGATGGTTATGGTCAGCAGGACCAATCACAATGCAGCATTGTGGTTTGGGCAGAAGCGCACGTTCAAATCAAAACAAACTTTGAACATACTTTGACCTATTTTTACAAAATAATGGACCATTTTGACTTAAAAAATAGTCCATAATTCTGAGATTTGTGGATGTATAAATGGGAAATACGGATGTGCTTTTCTTTCAGCTACAAGTGTAATTTGTCGCTTGATAATGTATAGAACTCAATTCAAAGTGATACACATATCAATCTAACATGAGCCAGACAGCAATATTTCAGAGCAAGCATTGTAAAAGTTACTTTGTGCTCATTTAACTGAGTGGAGTCATTGAGATATGATGGAATACTTCAATGCTTGGACCTTAAAGGTGCAAACGTGTAATATGATAGATTTGTCTGGAGAAACTATGATAAAGCCTGAGAATGGCGTCTGTGTGAGACATTTCTGCTGGGGCCTCTGTGTGTGAGGACAGGACAGTCTTACAGAGGAAAGCGTTAGTGTGAGATCACATCCTACTGTCACAGACCAGAAGCCTGTCACTACATAACAGCGTCTTGAGTACATCCTCTGCTGACCTCTGCTGTGACTTAGGCTTGTCAAAAGAATGTATACAGATATAATTTGAATGGTTTTGATTATTATAGAAAGTCTTGGTAAAAATTGGCTTTTCAATTGTGTAGATATTAACCCTTTGTTGTAAAAAAAACAAGTCCAACATGTCATTGGCCCTTTGAGTATTAAAAATCATAAAATGGCAAACTTTGGCAAGCATCACCAATTTTGGAAAGCCGAACAATGTTTATTATTACTTACATTTGCCTTATCTCAAGCAGACTAGCGGTTGGTTCAAAACTTCATTCTTATTTCCTCTTGTTTTATTTGCAACTTTTGTATCTCTCTTTAATATCTATTGCTCTGTTTTTCATTCAGATACAACCACAAAGTATCGCAGAGGGTCACCACAAAACACTCTTGGAGCCAGTTTTTGATTCTGAACAGCTGTAGCGCCCGCAAATAACTAAACAACATGTGGCACGCAGTTGAAATGTCAATATCAAGTCTCCGATTGAACAATGGGCCTTTCTGTATCAGTCGTTCTGTTTACAGACCTAAACACACAAGACAAATCCATTCTTAAGCATTGTCGTGGCCACTCGAATTGCAACATTTGGTTCCAGTCAAAATTGAGTAAAGATTTATTAATGTAAATATGGGCAGTTTGTTGCATTACATACAATTGCAAATGTCCAGAGAGCCCTGTCCATTCTCAAACATTCTTATTCCTTTTCGCTAAGAGTTATCGTTTTAAGCCGGGTATCCACTGCATGGTTTTGGGCGCCTGTAAATAAACGTCTGGTTTCTTGATGCCATTGTACAAAAAGTGAGTAATTATATATTTAGGACACAATTTGTGTTTTAGGACACACATTAATCGAGTGCAATTTTCAATAAAATTGTATCTAGCCTTTTCAAAAACAAAATAAGAATGGCATTTAGTAATATTTCATGAGCCTAAGCGATGCAGACTTGTTCCATTTAACAAAACATTGGTTCAATATTCAGCCTAAAACCTGTGATGATTCATAATCCCCAACCAAATAACTAACAATTTGACACAAATTAATCTTGATTTCTTGATATTTTCCCAGAAACTTGCCTGTTACTGAGAACTGTACAGCAGAGAGACACCAAAGAGCCTCATTGATCAAGCATGAAGAGAGTAAAAACCTGACACACATTTGTGTCCCTCGCACATGAAGGCAACATTTGAGTTGGTGTATATTGTTTTTGTGGAAGTTTTTATACATGTGCAATAAGCAAATGGGAGTTCCTGTCAGTGTGAATGTGCAGATAAGGAAGTGATTTTTTTTTTTTAAACATAGTCTTTATTTGTCTGTCTGTCTATCTATTTCTTTCTTAAATTGAGTGCAAAACACTAACAAGTAGCGCATGCATTTTCTCAGTTGGATAAATGTGATCTTAAGTGTATAAAGCTGCTTGTTCTCTATTATCAAAGCTTGTCTTGTTCTCTTCATCATTCAAAGAACCCCAACCACACATGTGCTCCAGACGGCGCCCCCTGTGGCTGCTCCAGCACAGCAGCTGTGTGTCAGATGCATAAGAGCTCTCCACCTGCAAACCAGCACTGTCTCTGTCACCCGCGGATGTCCCTGATAAACAACTGAAAAGAATAGTACGAGACAGCAGCAGTGACAGTGATGATCACGTTTCGCACACCTTACGCTTTCAGAGCTCCATAAATATTCACGATGATGAGTTTTGAAGCGCTTTTCACAACTTTCAGAGGCCAGTTACAAGTTTTGCTTTAGCGAAACAACAACAATGCATGCTAACAACAACAAAAAGCATGTGCCCTGTGTTTCAAGTAAAAAAAAAAATCTAATGTTGGAGAGGCACTGCAAATTTTACCCATAAAGATACTTTGACAATACACCTGTAAGTTATTAAAAGTAATTTGACGTTATTTAAATGAAAATATTGTGAATGTGAATTCAGGACCTTTAAATGCCTTTGTGTTAAGGAGTACTCTGTAGCATTTACTGTATGTTTAGCAGAGGTGGGTGACTCGAATTGCACTTTTCATGACTTGTGATTCAACGCCAACAACGTCAAATTTTGTTCGCCATTACACCCACAAATTTTACAAAATTGTGTACTCTAGTTGACTTTCCCTCCAGAAATTTACACTTAGAAAAAAAAAATATCTCTGCGACTAAATTAATCCCTGCGACTTAAATTTGTAAAGAATGCAAAATGTTTTATTTTAAAATGCATCAAAGCCGTTTATTTGAGTAGCCATTAAAATTGGCTTAGAAAAAAAATTTATGACTTGTCATGACTTGATGCCAAGGTGATGACCTGACTTGACTTGACCCTGATGACCGCTGACTTGGACATACTTGTGACTTGCAGCTAAGTGACTTATTCCCACCTCTGAGTTTAGTTTAGCCAATTTGCTGTTTTAAAACCACTGCAAAACATGGTTGTCCTGTCTTCATGGTTTTTGTTTTATGTGTAGTGCTATAGTTATAGTCGACACCAGGCCACGCTCCAGTCCTTAACGGACCTTCGTGGGGGAAACTTTACATTGAGAGTGGATCAGAACAACAACTTTATCAGTCGCTGCTCAACAACTGCAACAGCAAATGTGGACTTAAGGAAATATACTGTGTCAAATATAGGTACGAAGACGAATATAGTGTTCCAATAGTCCAACTATCTAAATATCTAACAATGTTAATGGTAGTTACAAGCTAAATGCTAATGTGACGCTCCCGCCGCCTGGCATATCTTTCTTTAACTGTCTGTTTACTTTTCTGCCATAATACCACATCAACAGCCTCCATTTAAACTTGATTGTTCCTCAACTTAATATAGTTATGCTAAGAATACACTTAATTTGCCAGAAAACCTCCTAAAAAGAAGTAAAAAGTTTAGCTTCCCATGTCTTAGCATAGGATTTCCAACATGACTTTCTCCTTCAGCAGGTCATGCTCCCAAATATGACACATTGCAACTGTATTTATGGCTCTAAACAACATATCTCTGTGGAGACAATCCAACTTGCAAATCAAATCTGTGTATGAACGAAGGCTGTAAAATAAGTTCTCTAAGAAGAAAGCAACATTCGCAGTCATTCTTTGCATCTGTTTAATCCATGCAGTCTTTTGAAATATTGATAAATACTTGAACAATGGTGAAATACTGGACAGTAAGATTTTAAGTGTGTGTTAGGTTATGCAATTGCGAATTGTGTAAGTGCAATGGTTGTCTTGACTTGGACGCAGAAAGCAGCAGTTTTGGAGAACCACGATCTGGCTTTCATTTAGTTTTGTCTCTGGAGTTATTACCCCATATTGTGATTACATATGCATTTCGCCTGTGGCTGGCACACCTGTTAACCACAGTGACCCCCTTGTTGGCGTCATTCTCACCTTCTATCGGCCTGTCAGTACTCCTCACAAAAACGTCCAACAAAAGCTTCATCCAACTCCAGCTGTGCTTCATCTGTCCATCAATCTCTTTTGTTTTATCTCTTTCTATCTTTCCAATCAAATGAAAAGAAACAGACGTGTAGGTCATCTGGATGCAACATGTCTGTCTTTACACAACAATATGGAGGTCTTATGATCCACTAAGGTCAGCGGGTCACCTTTAAGACTGTAACATCTGTATTCAGCACCAGTTCAGAACACTATTTGCATTATTATGATTTATACTAAGATAGGACTAAATGAGAAGAAGTCTTTTTAGCATTAAGTATAAATGTATATCTAAGTATATAGTATATACAGTATGTATAGATGTATATAGTCTAGATCAGGGGTCCCCAACCACCGATCCGGGACCAAGTCCGGGCCGTGGGCCATCAGCTACTGGATCTTATAAAATGTATTTTGTTTTTATTTTACCGTCTATATCTTCTTTCTTGTGCTTACTATGAAAATATTGAGCCACTTAACCTAAAAACAGCAAATTCAAACAGAGAGTTTAAAATATATACAATATTCAATTGTACATATTTTATGTTGTTGTTATTGGTGCAAGGCAAGATCTCCACCGGTTCCTGGGAAAGAAAATTGTGACTGTACCGGTTCTTTCAAGAACAAAGGTTGGGGACCACAGGTCTAGATGAAAAGTGCATAATAAATAGTATGTTTTTGTAGTATTAAATGTATTTTTTAAGAATAGTTTGAACCTGGACTTTGGACCTCTATATCAATAAAACTAGAAATTATGGTAATGTAGCAAATAAATGTACTGTAATTTCTTAAATCTAATTTGTGACAAGCAGTATTACCGATATATTCTATGAATGGGGAAAAAAAGTCCAAATGTGCATATTACAGGAAGCTGAAACCCACACTAGAAGATTTTAAATCTGAATTTTATGCTCCTGAGTAACACGTTGTTGTCAAAACTATATGCGTCAATCCAATACTGAAATTCGCTTTAAGTGGACATAATGAGACTAATTTAATGGCAGATGTTGATCCAGAACGTCTCATAATGTTTAACATTTTATTTAGATTAAGTTGTTAATATGAATAAGCACTTACATACCTAGTCACATAATCACAGTATCGGAATCTGTATCGAAGCTGAAAAAGCTGGATCAGTGCAAACCTGATTAAAATCCAAAATATGCTAAATCTAGTGTCATTGTAGACTAGTGACACCAGCTTTTCTGCTGGCTATTTTAACAAGTAAAATTTAAAATCTAATGTTCTTTTATGCAGAGCTTGTCCTCAATCATTACTAGAGTCATTCGTCATCAGAAGCCAAAACTACAGGAGCCGAGTGCACCAGCTGGTCTTAAGTTAAGTCGGTCCTAACTCTTACGCCGGGCTTAGCTACGTCCGACGTAGAAAATGAAGTTAGTCCCGAGTGCACCAGCTCAACTTAAGACCAGTCGTAGCTGCGCCTGGTCGTAACCTGCGCGTTCACGAGAAAACATAGAATTCTGTGCTTGTTGCCTGGAAACATCATAAAGTCTCCAGCTTAACAGTGAAAATGATCCAGAAGTTGTGTTATTAATTGATTAGAAGTAACTGCATGTGTCTTATCAAACATGTAGACATAATAAAAGATTATAAGCTTATTTATGACTCTGTGTGTCCCGATTTGTTAGCGCAACATTAGTCAAAAAAAAAAAATTGTTGTCAAACTATATCACAGTTAAGTTCCTATAGGCCCTATCTGAATTTCACAAGTAAGCAATAAACAACGAGGAGCCGTGCGTTATGCAGTTTTAACGCACGACGTGGAGTCTTAGAACACCACGACGCGAAGCGGAGTGGTGTTCCTCCGCGGAGTGCGTTAAAACTGCATAACGCACGGCTCCAAGTTGTTTATTGCGCTTATACCACGGCTACAAAGTGGAATAGCTCATCTGTGAACATTAAAATTTAGTTTATGATATGTTAATGTTTGAGATATTAGTTATTTCTGTGTTTTACACAAATCTAGTTCCTCCACACTGAGAGAAGTTGTTTACATTTGGTTGGTTGTTGTTATAGTGATGAGCTCAGCTTAAAGAGATTATAGCAACTGTTGCCATGAAAAGGTAGAATGCATAAGTTGTTCATTTAGTTTAACGTTATAATTATACAAGAATAAACAACAAATGTAAATTAATTTAATGAGATTAAATATTGAATGAGGTTACAGTAAATACAGTATATCAACCCTTCAAAATCAAAGATAAAAGATCACACTTAGATTTAATGATTAAACTGGGCATTTCCATTAATGGTACAGTTATTAAGATTGGTGGTTTTTTGTTAGAAAGTGTCTGAGACAGGTCACATGAAGAGGAAGTATCATTTGGAGAGGACACAATAGATAGAACATTGCTCCATGCTTTTCTCTCTTTGTCTGTTGCAGAGAAGGTCCCAGTAGTCGACCTACACACTTCTTCTCTTTGATTTGCTTTGTCTCCTCTTCTTCCCATTCTACAAAATTTTAAATGGTCCAAAAATATTAAAATGTACATCGCAATCAATCATATTTATGGCTCACTTTCTCATCTGGCAGCATTTATTTACTCGTTGTTATGGTGACAGCCACAGAGCAGTGATTTGGAATGTGATTCGGCTGTTGCCTGAACTACCTGTGCGTTATGCATTCTTAACGCACGGCAGTTAGTATTGGCATTCTTAATGACCGTGGTATAAAGGCCTTTATTTTATAAATGACACACTGCGCTTCTGTGTCCAAGGCTGGTTCTGTGCGTCGGGTATGTCTTATCCTACCAGTATCGGGCTTTTTCACTATAAAGCACCACCAGCATTATTGCTTTGGCTTGTCTCATAAGTTATCATAGTATTTACGATACAACAAGTAGGCCTAATGTTAACTGCTGTCCCCTCCTTATAACATAGACTAGGTAAACCACTTTACACACAACACGCGCGCACACACAACGTGATCTTGTACGCACAACCTATGAGCATTTGTTCTGCCAAAATACAACATAGCTCGCCTCATTTTAAACTCTTAGTGTTGGCACAATCATCTGCAAATGTGCTTTCTCGCACTCAATACACAGCAGCAGCTCATACGCACAGTCATGCCCATCCACGCGCTCGCCTCCCTAAATCTAAACACTTTCTGTCCGCTGTGTATGTCAAAATATAGTTATAACAACAGCAGCACGCACATCTGCTCCACACTTCTCCCACGAAGCAGCGTCTGCGTCTTTACGCACGGTTGAGCCGTTCCCAAATAGGCTAACCCCGAGAACACTTACCATGATGCTGTCTTGGTCCGAGGAAGCAAAGTGTGTGTCCACCCGTGTTTTTCCGAGATCCCAAAACGTAGACCCACGGTGAAGTGTAAAAGTGTAAACTTCATAAATCCGTATCTTAAATCCACCTAAACAAATCCAGTTTACAATCCAAACGAGGTGCTGACGCTGCTCTCTCGTTCACCTTTCGCTCATCCTCGGCATAAGAACACGCATCACATCCGTGACCGACCGACCGCTAGTACTCCAATACTTTACGCGTAGGCTAGGCTGTCCTGAACAAAAACATCAACTAGTCACGGTGCAGTGCTCTGCCTGTCGGTGGACGTGACCAAATCAAAGCGGTGGGCAGCAATTAAATGAGCGGTCCCCCAGACTGGAAAGCTCGGACCGGCACACAACGACGAGATAAACGCTGAAACTTTCCGGGCCTGGGAAACTCTGGGCTGGCCCCGTGGGAAAGCGCCACAGCCGCGGTGGTGAAGCAGCAGCAGCCTTTGGCCTGTGGTTGTCGCTGTTCACATTTGCCTGTGTTTACATGCCGCTGCTCACACCTTTCGCATGCCGTCCCTGGACCTACGCCTGCTCCACACTGGGCGTAAAAGTTACACCTGGGCGTAGCTCACACAAGGCTTACGTCTAGCTGGTGCACAGGTCGTAACAATAGGCTGGTCTTAACTTCCAGATTTACGTCGGACGTAGCTTAAGACCAGTCTTAAGACCAGCTGGTGCACTCGGCTCCAGAGGCTCAGCTTCACAGAGTCCAGCCGTTTGTGCTCCAAAGGGTTCAGAAACAATTTGTGTTTTGAGAAAAATGGACCAGACAGTGCCAGACTCCATTGCCTAGTGAGAGCTTTTAACATTATGAAAAAAATAGTACAAAAACTCAATGCTTCCAAGAAGATATAATCTAAAATCCTTCTGCGACTGTAAGACAAATAATTATTGCAAAATGTTCTTATGTTTCTGGCTGCGAGAAAATCTAAAATCCTCTAATGTGCAGCGGGCTTTAGACATGTCAAGTTTATACCAAATGTGCTTCTGTGCTGCTTGTTTTCCAAAACCGTTCCGCCCTAATATAAAAGTAACACAGTCTTATCTGGGCACATTAGGCAGTGGTCCACCCCTGCTCTGGTTGCAGTGGCAGACGACAGGAGGCTAATCGGGTGGGATCTGTCTGTCCTCACTGCAGAGGCGTCAAACGGATTGAGTTTCTCTGGATTCTCAAAGCTACGGCCACAGAAGCTTATGGCAATGTTAGCAATACCACCCCCAAGCCCCTGCTTAACCGACTCTGACCCATTTCTTCAGTTACATAGGACATGGTGACTTCTGCTAATTATCACACTTTGTTTTAGTCAACCTGCTCCCCGTATGTTTATTGTCAAAGTGAAAGAAGATAGTTTTTTGCGGAACACAGATGTTTTTTTTTTTGTTTTATTTGTGCAAAAATGGTAGAACGCTACTGACTCCTGACACAAGTAATTCTAATAACAATGTACAGAGTATGTATATAGATAACGTCCACAAATCACTCTAAATATAACTTTAAGAGGGCAAATGTGAAAAGAAGACAGTTATGACCCTGCTTCTACCCCTCTCACTATTTCCTCTGCTCCTGAAAATGATGCACTGTATTTCTGGTTCAATGTGCATAGCTATCAAACAATGGAAAAGTCTTGTTGCTAACAGTGTCCATAAAGTAGTTTATTTGCATGAAATGTTCACTCTTCAGGCTCATCGACAATTCAGCAATGCACCGAATCTCTAAGCAACATGAAAGCTAGATATTATAAACCATATTTTACTGCTGAGAATGGCTGAATTATGTAAAATAATACAACTAAGGATAATGGCTGCTCCTTAACTTCCTTTATGGTTCACATTATGCAAATTTGTCTCCTTTGAGGTCTAGCATGTTAGATAAAAAATACACACTCACAATTGTACATCTGTACTCTTGCAGTTTCTATCTGCAAAGCTCAAAATGCTTTATTCCACTTTATGATGTTATTACGTGACAGTTTTAACGTTAACAACCATTTTAGCTTTAAAGGTGAGGTATGCATACATAATTTAGGTTCTAAATCTGAAAACCTTCTTTCATAAATCCTTTAACACATTGTTAATATCAATATGTATTAAGTTTTGGTTGCAATTTTGACTTAAAACATTATTTTTTTCTCTTTAAAGTGAAACTGGAGTGGACCGCCTAAGCTCAGCCAATCAGAACGCTGCATTCTGTTCCTGATTAGAACAAAAATCCTTATTATTCGATTTAGAGAGTACTTTGTGGGCTAATTTTTTGTGCTGCATTTATCATATACTTTTTGTATGTAAAACTTTACCTATTTACACCGTAGAGGTAAGATCATAAGCCCGAGCCCAGGCCCGGGCCCGACCCAACCCGAATTTCGGGCCGGGTCGGGCCCAGAAATGTAAATTAAACGTTCGGGCTGGGTCGGGTCGGGCTCGTGCTCCTCTCTCGCTGACTTTGTGTTCCCTCGCTGTATCGCCGTTTTTTACAGTGCACAGCGCAAGTCCTGGTCCAGGTCTACGCTGTGTTAATACATAAGTGCTTTGCACTAAAACACATGGGGACCGTTTCAAGGCACCAGCATTCACAGACAACAGCACAGAAGTTCTTTTAGAAAACTTACGTCAGTTTGGATCACTTAGGAGAAGCTGACCTGACCCAGCCTCAAGACCAACCGAGAACTCAACCAGAACTTTCCCAGGACTGTGCAAAGAGCCACTGACACAGCGGTGAATGAGCATGAAGCAACAACGCACTAACAATCTGTGTCCAAAACACTACAGCCTCGCATTTACCACGCAAAACTACTACGAATCCACGTTTGAGCTGCAGCTAAGCACACAGACACTTAACTCACTGAGAATAACATCCATGTCACGCTTTGGCACCTGCTCCTCTCTGAAGAAATAAATCCACAAAACGAACGCTGTCCAGCCCGCGTTTAAAGTCTTGGCAGAGCCGTGTCCACTGGTAGTATCCAAAAGTAGCCCGTGCAGTCCGTGCTCCAGTCCAGTCCAGTCCAGCCGCTGGAAACCCCCGCGGTCGCGCACGTCTTTGTAAACTACTTGATCCACCCGAATCCGCGCGAATCACTAAAGCAATGTGTATGAAGGTTTGGGCTTTTGTTTGTTTAAACAAGAGAGAAAATATGAATGTCTGTTTGAGAAAAGCGTAACGTGTGAGGTGAACGGTCATACTATAAGCTATTGGCTACTGAAATTACTGTAAAAAATAATCATGACCACTTTGCGGATTTCGCTCTTCACTGGTTATTTTCAAAACGTAACGCTCATAATAAACAAGGGACCACTATACTAAAACAATGTATGGATACTAAACTAAGGAAAACTCGTTAAAAAAATAAATAATTTGGATAAAACAGAGAAGGCGCTGAAGTAAACAGGAGCCGCAAAGCTAGAGCGTGCCCTACGCACGTGAACACCCCCACCCCCCTCCTCCTCCTGAGTCCTCCAAATAAACATAACATTTCGGGCTTGCTTCGGGCTCGGGCCTGCAAATCAAGTTAATTGGTCGGGCTCGGGCCGGGTCGGGCTTTAATACCAGCGGGCCTGGGCCGGGTCGGGCTAGATTTTTTAGGCCCGATCTTACCCCAACTTTAATTGAACTGATTTATACTACACTTACTAAAACAAGATGGAGCTATTGTCTTTTTTGTTTTGAAGTATTTGTTTTCAGGTGAGATGATTTCAAAAAGTCAAACAAGGCAGATTAAATAAAACTAAAACATTAGTTGTAGCTGCAAAATTGGGCCATCTCAGGTCTGCAATAATGGATGTAATTCTAGTGAAGTTGTGTGGAGTTTAAAAACACTGTAGATCACTTGTATTACCACTTAATGACATCACAAGGTAGGACAGCGTGTTTTCATATTCATAAATCCAGTGTACATAATATGCAGGATTAGTTTTAAATATCGACGTGAAATAAAATACATCTCTTCATCTCTTTTGATGAAAAACATAGCTTAATAACATAGAAAAAATAGCATAATTTAAGCTCTTTGATGAGATGATGATCATAGCTAAAGTCTTTTAAAATGCACATGTCCCCAAAGGATTGAAAATTATTTTTCATTCAAAACAATTACACCTCCTTGGAGAAAATCAGGAGACCAAAATAGCACTTCTACGCTCCATTTACATTTTGAGTGATACTTGACAGGGATACCAAGACATTTACTGGCATGTTACAGCACATTTCTGATTGATTAACACATTATTTATAAATCTCCTGCATTATCGCTGACCCCTAACTGCAAACTCACTCTGATTTGGTTGGATGATTTTACTACAGGTTAAAACAAGTTGCACGTCCCTGTTAGAACATCAATCTTTGCGCTGGCCTGACTTGGACCCAGAGTAAGCTGCAATACTCTGTGGGCTTCTAAAATTACCTCCCTACATAAATGTCCCGGGCCATTAGAATCCAGCTCCACTATTAGATCACTGTTAATGTGATTTCAAATAACATCTCACCAGCTCATGTTAAACTTACAGGACCAACACTTTACTGCTGCGGTTTTCCTTTCCCCAGCTTTTTCTTCAGCAGCTGTTTGAGGGTTTTAGAAAGAAAATAATTTGGTGGTTCATTGTCAGCCAGCCAGAAAGTTCCTGAATCCAAAAAGGAAGGAAATGGTAAAAGCAGATTTCAGTAGCAGATGCCTTGTTAGGAGCATTTCCACCAAACTGGTATTTTTTCAGCTACAATTCTAACCCAAATATAGCTTCTTAGCTTTACTTGGCGCAACTTGAATCAGCACCCATCATAGTCTCGATCAGCACTTCAAACATTTATATTATAGTATTATAAGTATAGAATAGGGTACAACAAGGATAAACAGTGTTAATAACAGACTTGTGATTAAAAGGGGAGTTAGCCTGAATGACAAATTGTAAAGACGAGTCAGCTAAAAATAAGCATATGAACTATCCACCTTATTCTGCCTCGAACACTTTTCTTAGCAGCGCACTTCCTGTTTAGCTGTGTTTAGCCTAAGATGAAACATCAAACGTTGTAGTGCTCACATAAACCCTTTACAAACAGTGCACATTGCTGATTTTTGGATCTCCTTTTTCAGTTCGTTTCATTACACACGCTAATGAACTTTGCAGCAATTTTGTATTTTGTTTGTAGTCGAGAGGATAGCTACAGCGACTGAAAGCTAACAGAAGAAATAAGCAGTTTTTCACAATTTACATGCTTATACTTTCAAATCAAATCAATTTATTTATTTATTATTGTAGAAATCACAACAACAGTCTTCTCTGAGGACTTCCCAAGATTGTTAATATAGCAAACATCTAAGGTTAGAAAATAAGACATTCAATAAAACAATAAACATTCAGAAGCAGTGTCGGAAGCATGTCAAAGCAGATTATGAGTAAACACGCAATTGAATAATTGCCCAGAGCATCCCCTGTCCTTAGACCCTCCTTTTCGGCAAAGAAAAACTAAAAAAAAAAACTTGAAGGGGAAAAAGACAAAACTTTGAGCTGAGGAGAACCACAGTGAAGAAGAAATCCACTCCCATAGACGGATAGGCTATAGATGTAACTATGACTAATGCAGATCTAATTGCTGATACAGACCATAAATCTGTAATCTGTAGAGCCAGAGTCCATTAGCAGAGGGAAATGACTCGTCTAGCAGAACCAGGACAGGCTAATCCTGGAGAGGGAAGTGGGGCGGGTGTCCAGGATGAGGGAGGGGTCTGGAAACAGTGGTCAAAAAATAAATAAAGAAAATATAAGCAAAAGCAGGTGATAGAGCGCACTGAGCGTAACTCTTTGGTCGGTGTTAGAGGCGGTGCACACCTGAAGATCCCTTACTCATGACACACACACGACCCACAGTGAGCACTAAGACTGGAGAAGTGTCAACTCCGAGTTGGAAAAGTAACTGTGGACAGACAAGAAGGCACTCGGGAAATCCTTAGGCTAAACTGTCTCTGCGAGGTTCGTGTTTCTGAAGGGCTGCACATACTGTACATGTTGCACAAACTGTAGAAAGTATCGTTGTTATATCTATTTGAGGTCGCCCCACGAGATTGACAAGCTAACGTGTTAGCTACCTGAACAGAGCTAAAAAGGAAGTGCACTGCCAAAAATCCGAAATACACTTTATTCTATTATTATTGGGTTAAATTATTGTTAATGGGCCGTCACAAAACAAAAACACAGACTGATATATCCACTGGCATTCGTAAAAGCAGTGGGTGAGCAGTTTGCATAGGCACAAGTGCAATAGAAATAATCCTCTGACTAGTCAACTACTAAAAAAAAAGGTCGATTGCATAGTCTAAGTAAGCGCAGCATAATATTTTTTTTTCCAGTTAAACTGTATGCAAAAATCCAAATCTGCAAGACGTTTTACTCATCAATTCAGTTTGCTATTGAGCAGCAACACTGGAATCACTGTGAAGTTTAGGAACCACATACAGTATATTTATGTCCTTGCACACGTGTCCTTCTTAAATTGGTCAGGGATCCCCAACCGAACAATTGCAGTAAATGTTTTTCAAATATGTCCTAATGAAGCCTAATTGAAAAGACTTGAATAATCATGTCTGGTCTTATTTGTGTCTGCTGCTGTTACTTCGGACCCCTCCCCGATCCTGTTGTCAGTTTGATGAGTTGTGCGCAATCACGGTGGGGGCTGCTTCTCCGCCGCTGGGGCCCCTAGACCTTCCTGGTGCCGTGTTGCTCTTTGATGTGGCTCCTGCTTTAGCTCCTCTGTGCGGGCCGACCTCTCTCCCTCTCCTCTTGTGTCCAAACCAGGCTGTTCTTACACATGAATTCGTGTTTATCCTGCTGGAGCTGAGGCGATCTTACAGCACATTAGCCTTGTGTGATGTTATGTGAAAAGACCTGGATTGACCTGGGCATTGCAGGGATAGTAAACAGTGATAGCCATCTCTCTCTCTCTCTCTCTCTCTCTCTCTCTCTCTCTCTTTCTCTCTACTCAGTGATAAGGAGCTGGCAGTTTGCTTTAATGTACTGTCAAATAGGACTGGGCGAGATGTTAAAATTTTTTTACAATCTGCCAGAAATGTGCTAAAATATGCCTGTAAATGTCTTTGTTAAATGAACGGACTGTAAATTTTAAGTAAAAAGGGCAGAAGAATCGTTTTATAGCCACGTTTTGGGAAATTACGCTAAAAAGGTAACTTGGGCATTTTTGGGTCAGAATTGTTGTTTTTTAGCTGTTTCGCTGATAATAGTTCTAAAAAAAAAAAAAGTACAAATCAGAAGGAGGAAGAGCAAACCCTGGTCTGGATTGCCAAACTGGACAAAAGATTTCTTGTTCATGGTAGACTATGTTTTTGTCTGCTATTGTTACTGTATAATCTAAGGCCACTTGTGGATTATAAACACACATCTCCTGTTTCCTGGTCAAATATGTGCTGATTTTTTTGCCCATTGATGCTTCACTAAACATCATCACAAGAAAATGCCACACTCCTGCTATAGATTGTCTTTGTCATATTGTGCCAAAAGCCAAAAGTCCTTCCAAATCATAGGTGTATAACCAAACAAAAAAAAAATCAGAGAACCAAGTATGTAAAAGTATCGAATCAGTGATGTGTTAATATTGTACGAAATTACCATTTTAATTAACACTTAACCTTTTATAAATCAAATTGCATTCATGTAAATATCTATCTTATTGTACAACAACCAGTGGCCACTAATAGTGATGCAGCAACGATACAGCTTTTTCAGTTCCGATACTTGTTTTAATACTGTGTCTTTAACCTCATAAGAAGCCTTTTTTTTACAAAAACACCTAGATTTTCTGTGGTAAATATAAACAAGAGTAAAGCTGGCGAACACTGGTTTGAGCCAAATTTGGGTTTTGACAAATATTTTTTAAAAGTTGAAGGTATTAACAAAAAATTACATTTAAAAAAGTTTTGATGAACCCTATAAAAAGTCCTATAAATGTTTTATAAAATGTATAGGTGTTTTTTGTTTGTCAGAAGAGCATTTTTTTTTCTTAGAACGGCTGGTTTGACTGTGACCAAAAGGGTTACATCAACTATAACCCTTTCTTCTAAATACACAGAATTTAGTTTATTTTTATGACAGAACCGCACACGTCCCCTTGGTGCCTTAAGAGGTTAAGCATTTGTCAAAACTCAAAATCAATTGATACACAAAATGAGCTTGTTAGAATATGGGCCATATAGAGCTGTACCTGTTATTTATTGTGCCAACGACAACAACTTTATGTGAAAAAGATTTCAAACATGATACGTCTGGGTCAACGTCAGCCATCAAATAGTCTCATTGCTGACCAGCTAAGTCAGTGGTTCCCAATGTTTTTTGTTCTGAATACCTCCTAATTATGATCTCGAACATGTAGTACCCCCGATGTTGTGATTCTTGGAGGTAAATTTCTATTTACTGATATATTTCTAATTATATTTTATGATTTCAATCATTTCCATGTAAAAAAATGGTCTCTTAACTTGTAAAGGTAAACTTGTAAAATGTGCTACAAATAATTGTTTTTACATTACAATACTTGCACCTACCCCTCATTGGGAAACACTGAGCCAAGTCCACAAACAAGATACTGGCTGAACCAGAATTGTGGAACTAATAATCGATCCAGCAAAGTTTCGTAGATTGGTGCTGATTCGATCTTAGTATCAGATCGGTGCATCATTAGCCACTAAGTATTAACTCACTTCCAAGTTTATTATGTGAAAGAAGGTCTCCTGGTGAAAAGTGATGAAGACCTATGGAATTACCATGTCCGCACCAAGTAAGTAAGGTGAAGAATGAAGATTACTCAAACATGACTGATTAATACTGTATTTAGAAAAAGTTCCTATTGTCTCATTTAAGCGCTTGTTTGATCCTGAGAAGAAATTCTACTGGCAGGTTTTTGTCTTTTCAAAACGACCAACTTTGTAATGTTCAAAACTAAACCAATAATGAAACAAGCTGTAAGCAGTTTCTCATCAAACGACAAAAACAAAATAATACAATAAAGTCACCTTATTAGTGTTGGGTTATTACTATTAGAGACAAGTACAAAGCTGAAAAGACTCCGGCTTTGACTTGTCCCGGGGCATCTGAGTCAAAGCAGCGCCTCTCCACTGCACATGATTACAGCGCACTATATGAACTGTGGTCTAATCCTGTCGGACAGCACAAATTAAACCCAGGTATGGGCCCTCTGCCTTCCCAGAATTCCCTCTGATAACCCCCTCCCCTGCTGAGCGCTCTGGTTTGTTTGTGAGCGAAATTATTCTCCAACTTTCCTGACATAAAAGTATTTATTTTAACAGAAGGTTATGGCAAAGTTATGGCAAACTGTCAATTTATTACCATAACACTTCTCCAAAACTCGTCAACAGCTCTGACAATGTGGGAAATAGAAGAAAATGTGTAATTAAGTTAATAATTTATTAGTTTGGACAGCTCTGCGCCTTTGTGGTTACTGTGAACTCTTGCAATGGGTGCGGTGGTGCTGGCTCGAGAAACGTACTTATTAAACATAAAATACAAGAGCTGCCAGGACATAACAGCAATTTATAATTTAACCAAACTCCACTGTGATAATTATGGGGATGGCCATATTAGAGGAATCCTGTGGGTTTCACCTAATTAAAGGCTGTTGCATTTGGGGAGGGATCTGTTTACCTTATTTCACATTTGCTTAATAATTTAGCTGGAATATGTAGCCTCTGCTTTACGGAGCCAACATAGAGATGTGTGCTGTGTTTGATTCATCCTTTAATAACACTTTTACTGTTGGTGTAATTGTAGTGCCCTGGGAAATGTCTTTGCACATCTGAATCACTGTTTGGAGTATTAAAATGGATAAATATGTTTCCTCAAACATGCATGAATCAATCCAAATTAAACTTTGTGTAAACTAATGATGAGAGAACACAGTTATAACAATCTTAAAATTCAGAAAAGTGGATATGATGTATTAAGTCCCCTTTAATTTGTGTATTTGAACAGTTATAATGCACATTAATCTTTCAAGCAGGAACATAAAGAGTTAATAAACATTTATATAAATGTGCCAGAATTAGCTTTACAGTTTGTTTTCAACTGTTAGTCCAGAAAATGTACATATTATACATGAAAACCTACACTTACATTACTTTGTCTTTGGCATTTTCTTTGTTCACATCTTTAATATTTTAATATTATTGGCCTGGAACTAAACTCGGACTGTTTATACCAAAGTATAACTTCTGTGACCTCAGAATTTGTATTTAATATTCCAGTGATTGCATCTATGGTGACCTTCACAGATATTAAAAGTGGAACATGATGGGATATCATGATACAGACATGACACATGTTTTAATGTTAATCTTTCTTAAAAACAGGTTAGAATAGCAATAGACATATTGCAACCCACAAAGACCAGAGTCTCCAAAAGTTAGATGCTTTGTCGATTAGGATTGAGACGATTCACTTAAGTCATGATTTTGAAGCCACGATTTTCGATTGTCTTTGATTTTGTTAGTTTATCTGTAGCAAAAAACAAACAAACAAACAAACGAACTGTTTTACCTTAAGACGCAAAATCAACCATAATAAATTACATTTAAAACAGAGCCACTGTTGTTAGTGCTCAGAACTTGTGTTGTTATAAACATTTGAACAGTATTGTCATATTTAGTGTCCATATTTAGAGTCCTTAACCCATCAGTTGTTAACGCAACATAAAAATGCACATTCAGTCAGGTCTTGCACAAGTTCATTTTGTTTCTTCAAACATTGTGGCTATTATTGTATTATTGTTTGTATTATACAACTATAGTGTGCATGTGTAGGTCAGTGGCTGCATGAGCAAAACTGATTGATTCTGGCCTTTTGATTTGATCACAATCAAGTTTTCGTATGATTTTCTATCCCTATTGTCTATTAACAATCACTATTTTAAGCCTATATATTGTGATTCCAGTAGGCTATCGATCTAAATAAGTGAGAAATAAGTGACCTATCTGTACATGGCTGTACAACAACCAGGTAGTCACCCATATAGTATACAGTTACATCCATCCAGTTCATCTTTTCTGTATTATTAAAGGTGAGGTAGTGGATTTTCACACCACAAAACCTAAGAAACATATTTTTACAGGTGTCAAAATGAGACTGGAGGTGACCACTCAAGCACAGCCAATCAGAGCTAAGCATTAATCTGATTTTGTCACAATTTACTGCTTATTCAATATACTTTTTAGTAGAAAAGACATATATTAATTTACAACTAATATAGTCAATACCCCACCTTTAAGCCAAGTTACATTGGACAAACTGCAGTGCTACGTTTAAAACATTAAGCTACTAGTTGAATCAAAGACCGTTTTATGTATTTTTATACCTCCTCACATTTCCTAATTGGCGTTACCTTGGCACGTGCCCTTTTCATTCCTGCAGTGAAGTTTTGACGGACAACCCCGCTGTCCTATCGGCGCTCTCCAAAACGCGCCGGCCCCGCCCCCTCTCGCCCCTCGCTTCTTCTCTCCGTGTGGAGCGAGCGCAGATCCGGGGCTGTAGGAGCGAGAGTGTGGGGCCGTTTGTCATTCTGGCAGGACACACTCCCACGAGAAACTACTACCCACTCGCCTCTCCACGGACTTGTTGCTGCCGTTTACGCACGTAGTTTAGCAGCGCGCGCGGATCTGTTACTTTCCAAATCGCGACACGGAGGAGCTCTCACCGCCCCTTGGCTTTTTTGTGGCTGAAAAAACGATCGCCGCGTGTTGGGAGACTCTCTGGCTACAGCAGCGAGGCACCGGGAGAAACAAAAACACGGTAGAGCTATGAAAACTTGCTACCTAGACGTTTGCATTGTGCAGTTTGTCAGCGGTGTAACCATTATCGTTCTGTGATTGGAGAACCGCTGTGTGCGCATTTGTGGTCAGTTGTAGTAGTAGTAATAGTGGTAGTAGTAGTGAAAGATAATGATTTATGTAGAGTTTGGGCACTTAAGTCTGCGTAGTAAAGCGTCACTGAGTCTATCCAGAAGTTTGGGTTGTGGGGAGAGCCAATACATTACTAAAGCAGTGTTGTGGCACGGGTCAGCGTAATCCAAACAGAGCTACTCAAACACACGGTTTTGTTTGACTGTCATAGAAATCTGCGTCCAAATAACTAATTATAGGCAGCATTTACTCCAGCTAAAACAACTGGAAAGTCGTTAATAGTAGCTACTTGTTCATGCCTTAATAAAGCAAATGAACAAAGACTTAATTCATAATGGAAATAACGAATGCTTTGATTTAAAAGGTGAGGAAGCGTAGATAATTCTTAATTAACACTATTACTATTCCTAACACTTTAATTGTGTAGTTATTAAGTTTGAATCATTGTTAATGAACTAGCTTTTGCTGGTAATTTGTCATACTTTATTAGCACACAAGGTAATGTGTTGTTATTGTAAAGTAATACTTGAAGTTCAGTGTTTATTTCAAACAGAAAAAAAAAGTGAAGTTATTATTTCCTGCTTGTTTTCTTGACAATCTTATTTTAAATAGGCTACAGTTACTATAAAGTAGAGCACATTTTACTAGAATATTACACAGTATTTTAACTTTTAGGTCAATGGTATTTTTTTTAGCCGTAATAATAGCTTCACTAAAGAAACTACAATGAAGTAACATTACAATTCAAGCAATAACTATAAGTTAAAGTATTGTCTTTTGCTTGTTTTCATACAGCCTGTGGTCATGTCAGTGTGCTGTAGTGGGTTGAAGTTTAAATATGTAATACTCAGTTTTGTGGGGCAGCACTAGCACTAGTCTGTTATAGGCTCAAACATCAGTTAGCTTATATATATTAGCATCAAGTGGGCTCACAATTTGTCGAGTATCCCTTGTAATTTCTTCTGCATTTAACAGTCAACACTCAATATTTAATGTATGTTGAAGTTATAAAACATAAGCAGATTTCATTTGAGTTTGCTGTGATACAGTTGTAGTAACATGAAGAACTTAACCCTAAAATTAAAAAAAAGTCCAAGACTAAGTGACTAAAGGAGTTTAGCCCTTCTTCATAGTTTACTTTTTTTTTTTAGTTTACACACAACTGACACAGTTTCCTGGAGTTTAAGTAATCTTTGACACAATTTAAGTTTTATAAGTTTTTCACTTTGTCGCTCCTGTGTTATTTATGTTGATTTTGGCCCAGTTGATTAACAGTTGTGGATTCCCCTTCACATGTAATATTCACCAAAACAACCAAATTGGGTAAAAACAAGCTAATTGTTTAGTAAAATTATTTGTCTTAATCATGTTTTACTGAAAATGTAGTCTAACCTGTCATACTTTAATGTTTTATTACACATTTAACAAGTAAAACTATTTCATAGTTCATAGATTGAACGTTT
This sequence comes from Mugilogobius chulae, assembly GCA_038363315.1. Taxonomy (NCBI): domain Eukaryota; kingdom Metazoa; phylum Chordata; class Actinopteri; order Gobiiformes; family Gobiidae; genus Mugilogobius; species Mugilogobius chulae. The sequence goes on along the minus strand of CM076405.1, from coordinate 26,300,320 downwards.
GTCCAGCTTCTATGCCACCAATCAAGACCAACTTACCCAGATGATTTAGAAGTTGGAACTTTTTCATATTACACATTAACTGCATCACATCTATACCTTCTTTTCTCCTGTATCATGATCACTTTGCATCTGCAGCTCAAGTTGAGTGTTAAAAGCTGGTCGTTCCCTTCAGCACCTGTCGTCAGCTTCATCAGATAAAACACGTTTGAGTGGATGGAATGATTACCACAGCTTGTATTCACCCCATTTACCTTTTGCACTAAACTCCATAGCCTCCAGCCACTTCTTGAAAATATTCCGAGCAGCCCAAGGAGGAGGTCAAAAATGTCTCAAATCTCTCTTGACAACCATAAACATGTCGACGGCTGTGTGTCCCGGTACATGCTCAGGACCTGCCTTTGTTTTTTATCAACAGAAAACGTGTGATTATTAACTGGCTCTTGACTGAATGCTGGTAATTCTGGCCGATTAGTTTTAATTAAAGGGAGGCCGAGTGCGATGCCTTGTTGTTGCCTGTCGCCTCGGGTCTTGGAGCTTCTCACAGGCCCATAATCATCCACTGAACACATGAAAGAGCATCACCTGCCTTTGCCACATCATTAAGCATGGGAAGAACTGACGGCTCGGGCTGAAGTTACGCATACTGAAATCATTTGTTGGTTTGCTTTTGTGCATCTGTTTGCACTGCTCTGTTGCAGGAAGCACTAAACAAATACTTTATAGTCTTTAAAGTGTTTGTATTTTCAATAGGAAATGGTGGAACAGCTACTAAGGACAATATTTAGTTGGGACACACCAATCCAGCTTTTCAAATGTATCTGATATTGAATGATACCAGTGTAGAAACTGAAAACAAATGTGTTTGTTCTGGAAACCTACCTTACTCATTAAAAATGGGTTGTATCGTTCAGCAAAAGAGACCCAAACAAGACGCTTTGAAGTGTAATGAAACTCTGAGAGATCCATTATGTAAAATTTACTTTTCTGAGTAATAATCATGTTCTAACTGTGTTCTCCTATCATTACTTTACTTAAAATTGTGTTTGGATTGATTACTGCATGTTTGAGTAATTATTGTCCTGCAGCTGATGCTCAGAAAATTCTTTTTCACATGAATTCACGAACACCTATTTCCCGCCCAGATGTAATGTACCTGTCCAGCTTTTTCAGTTCTGATACCAATTTCAATACTTTGACATTAATTGTCTGTCGATAACAACCGTTACTTTACCGAGTTTTTTATCAAAACATAAAAAAAATTGGTCATATAGTGTTTTTGCAACTCTTCTTTATAGTGCAAGTCTCAATTTAGCAACTTAATCTGAATAAAATGTGATTATGAGACGTCTTGGATCAACACCAGCCAGTAAAGTTGTCTCATTATGTCCAATTATCCATGATTTATCAGATCGGTACCAATATCTAGTGCCAATATATGTTTGGTGTGGCCCTATCAATGGACTTGTTATTATTTCTAAATTATTTTAGCTCAAATGTGTTTTACAACGAACATATATTAAATGACTGATCCTGCTTTAGTTGGTCACTAAATGAATATTGAAAATAGGTCTCCTTTAACTACTTCTATTTAGGGCTGGGCGATATGGCCAAAAAATAAAATCTCGATTTTTTGGACCACTTTGGACGATTTCGATTTTAATCGATTTTATTCGACGTCATCGATGACAGCCGCTTTTTATTAGAGCTCATAATATTTTAAAGCATCTTTAAAGAATGAGCCAATGAGATTAACTCGTTTTACAGTTTAGCTTAGTTTAGTTTTATTACTTAGTGTCATACACCATTTTTTAAGGGTGCCCACCCCACATAAGCTTATAAGACACATAAATATAAAGCAGACAGGCTTATCACAATCAGTAAATGTCATACATATTAAAACTAATAATAAGTGTTTGCTGCTGCATCTAATGCATAGGCCTACTAGCATTTGTAGCCATTAGGCCCTGTTAAGTTCATCATTATGATTTAGTTTCATATCTAAAAGTTTTAAGTTTGCGAGTGTTCAACTCTCACTCCTGTCACTCAAATTGTGTTGCCATAGTTACTCACACACGGAGGGGAAAGGGGCGGGACCTGCTGGCTGCTGCTTTTTGGGAGAGAAGGAGAGAGCGGAGAGAGACGCTGTGGACGGCTTTTAACTTTATCAGAGAAAACCTGACAAAAAGCACACGCGGCAGCTCGTGTAACAGCAAAAACAAATCAAAAAGACGCTAGATTTACCGCGGGACTTTTCTAGAAAGTTACCGCGAGTCTGAAGCGAAGCGCTGAAAGCGGCCGACTCACCCGCGGAGAAATAACAAACTCGTAACTTATAGAGATTAAGCTATAAACCACCTCCAAACGGCTACGCACGGCTGTTAATATGTGATTAAAAGGTCCGCTAAACATGCGCAAGGTTTCTGTTCGTCTGTTATTTGTGAGAGTCGAGGGAGAGCTCTACAAAGCCGCTGAAGGTGTCCACTCAGGGCGCGCGTCTGGATGACAGTGGACTGAGCTCGATTTTACGATTTGGCCATTTTTCACATCGTCGATTTTGAAAGTTCCGAATTAATCGAATTAATTCGATTAATCGCCCAGCCCTACTTCTATTATTTTAAGAGGATTACTGATATCACATTTTAAGTCACTAAAAACATATTTTTTCCCTTGAAAGACAGTGACAGTATAAGCCCGATATATAGATAAATATTTTCATTTGTCAGTGCATCACCAAGTTTTCCAATTAGGAGTTATCAGCTATCTCATATAAACCTGAGACGTTTTGCTAGTGAAAAGCATATTTTTTATTATGTATTTTACTAATCAGCATCATCATGTGACAAGATTTCCAGTTTTAACATTTGACCAGCAGGACAAATCCGTGTGATTGTAAAGATAAAAGTAAAGTGATATTTACCACTCCATAAACCCCTGAGTTAGTCTGTCTGCTCTGCTTGTCTAGTCCAGACTGCCCTGTATGTCTCACCTGGACGTCAGCACACAGAGCCAGGGCTAAATTCCTTCAATTCACAGAAGTCCTATTGGTTTACTTGTGACACCTCATCAGCTCAGTGATATTGCTTTAAGATTGTTGCCTCGTTTGCTAATCTGAGTGTCTGTTTGTGATTATAAACGGCCACATTATGCATTACTAGTTCAGCAGCTAAAGACTTCTTTCCCTGAATAAACACTAGCGGCTTCTGACAGCTCTGGGACCACAAACACTCTTCATGTGGGTTTTCTTCACTGCTTCTTTCACAGCTTTTCTCAAACTCAGACTCTGTCACTCAAACATCAGCGCTACAGTGATTGGATTGAAAAGGCAGAAAGTGATGAGATAGCCTCCAAACTTTAGCATAGCAAAGAATAAGTGATAAAGCAACAACATGCTGAAACTTTTATCTTTTCTTTTGAAGTTTAGGTCGTGGTTTGTAGTCTTAGTTATAAAAGGGCATTAAAAGTTTCATGTTTCAGTAAACTTTTATGTATAAAATATGACAAATTTCTTTGGCCCTCAGACTTGGCCCAAATACTCCCAAAAGTCTCTTAATGTAAAATTAGAAAAAAATGATTCTAACCAAATAATCCTATGCACACCTTAATACGTCTTATTAAATGTGTGGTATCTCATCAAAACTACATCATGTGCAAAATTTTGATTGATTTTCTTCTTTGTTATGAGGTCTGTATCCCAGTGTTTTTAGAATATGGCCGCATAATATGTTGAAATCAAAATTCCACTTTTATTAGAAACAATTATCAAAATGCAAAGGCTATAACTTTTTTCACAAACAACAAAATATCATGTGATTGTATAAAAACAGTCTGTCCTGTAGTTTAGTTTGTCAGTTCATAGACATATTTCAGTTGAATTTTGAATAGAATTTTATTATTTCAATACTGGTCCAAAAAATCATAATCTGACATCATCCATGCCTAAGGTAGATGTTAAAAATGCTGCAGCTCCAAGTGATTTAAAAGTTTGAGGGTGAAGAGAAGAGGATGAAGTGACTGTCAATTTTTAACTTAGCAGGCATTAAGATAAATAATGTATTATAGGGAAAAAAAAAAACAGCCAAACCACGATGAAAACCACTGTTCACCTATGAAAAATGAGGTCAGCACTGCTCTTTACACCAGACACAAGCTTGTACATGTCGCTGCTTTGAAGCCTTTATCATGTTGTGTTTGTTCTCATCAGTCGTCACTTTTTGTTATTCTTCAGTTTTCTTATCGATAAAACACAAGCGGTTATCTTTATCACTGTATGCCTGTTTTTGTCCACTTCAGTGCTGTGCGAAGTAATTTGATAAATCAGTTTTCAGTCTATTTCTTGAGCTAATGCTGAAAATGAGATTCACTTTTAAGTCTTTTCTCCTGGCTCTGTGGCTCACACGTGCTGCACAGTTGTTGTAATTATTTCTAGCGGGCACTTTTGTGTTTTTTCATCCCGCCACTGCTCACAGCATTTGCGTCTACTTGTGTTTTTATAGTCTTTTTTTATATAAACAATGCTTAGTAACTGTTTTTTCTGTACCTTTTACCCTGTTTTATTATTCAAAGCAGCTATGGGAAATACAGTATGTTTGTATTTGTTCAATTTCCTCTATTTATTATGTTTGAAGATTTCTTGGATATATGCATTGACCCGAGTGTTACTGCGATTTGTGAGCAGTGAGCTAATGTCGTGTTCCAGTAAACATCTACAGATCTTCTTCTAGGTTTGGTTAGGATTATTGTAGCTGGATTATTTTCTCAATGGTGGATGTTTTGGGCCAGAGTGCTTTGAAGAAACTAACCTAAGTCAACAAGTAAGCTCCATGCACAAAGTTCTAAACCTTCTTGCTGTAAAGTGTGATATTTGCTATTTTTCAGTCTCACTCTGTTTTCAGTGTGCCACCAAGCTTGCAAGTAACAATAATCTTGCATTGGATCTATAAAGCACTTTTAATGACACTCAGCCCCCGACCACCACCAATCATTTACACTCACACCAGATTCATACTGTGCATGTAGGGCTGGGCGATATTGACAAATACGAATATCTCAATCGATTATGATATTCAGGCGATATTATTTCAAACCAACCATCAGGCATGGCTTTGAATGTATTAGTTTGATGAAAAGAAAAATTAGGTTGACCAGAGACATTTTTGGTCGGCTTAAGACACGTGCTACCAATCGATTAGTCGACTAAAAGCATAACTATAGCAAGTGTCTGAATGTTATGACCAAATATCTGACCCAAACTGCATTCGCAAAACTCATAAAGAAAAACAAAAACCGATAAACGAGAAATGCATGTAAAAAAAGTTCTGAATAAATCTGCAATGTGTTTTTTAACTACGGTAATAAAACCTTTGGTCAGCTACGAGACCAGTGAGTGATCATTTGACTAAAAGGTCAATGTCTTAGCTTTATTTGAACATTTACAATGCAACCTTAATCTGTTAGTTTTAAACTTTCTTTTTGCTGCAAATAACAATATACTCAATAGTTAATTTTTGCATATCTTCAGGACAATAATTACCATATTATCTGAAATTTATTGGGATGCACCGATCCAGTGTCTGCCAATGCCCGATATCAAACAATACTAGTGTAAGTTCTGAAATACCTTATTTTTCTTATCAAAATATAAGTTATGTACTATTAAACTACTAGTTAATTTGTCTCATTATGTCTAACTAAAGACACAACAATGGTATCGACTGAACCATTATCATGAAGTCGACACTCGATGCGGCAAAATGTCCTGAATCGCCACCTATATCCGATCCCAGAATTGGATCAGCGCGTTCCAAAAAATTTTATTTATTGCACACCTCTAAGGCAATGTGGGGGAAGTTTCTTGCCACAACACAACATTACGACACGAAAGTTGATCCTCCAGTTGTCCCACTGGGGTTCTTGCCGTCTCCCATCCAAATACTGCCCAGGCCCAAACTGCTTAGCTTCTGAAATTGGACAGGATCAGCTGGTATGACCAGATTACAACCTTGACACACTGAGTGAACACAAACATTTGCTGAACTACGCGAATAACTGATTAATCTTACAAAGTGCATTGCATTTATGCCACTCAGAAATTATATGTTACTTTTATCCATATGGTTTATTCAATGTGGATTTCACAGCTTTTTGTGTGCAATGAGAAACTATAGATCATGTAACTGCTCAAGCTATGGTTAGTCAGTTTAAAGCTTTATAGTGTGACTAATCAAATGTCATTTTATTTCTGTCAAGTCAGGCAAAATGTACCTGCAAAGCAAGTCTCTTTGGTAAGATCCTGCTCTCTTCTACTCTTAATAATGCATTTTGTAACCCAAGTCACAAACACGGGGGCTGTACTGTTATAATGTGAACCTTCTGTTTTCTCTTCTTTGTTGGGACCTTTTCGGGACACTAGGCTTCTCTTTGTGTTTTGTAGCCCCTAAATCATCTATTTGGAGTAATTGTCACGACTATAAAGCTCGGTGCAGCTGGCCAAATGTTTCAAGGAGGCAGTAATTAGGCGCTCTCCTCGCTCTTGCTGACTTCAAACGGCGGACTTTCACATGCTTGTTTTCTCCAAGATAACATTTGCGTTTCTGCAGAACTCGCTGTTGGCATCGAGTCGACGAGCGTTAAATCATAACCTCCCCAGTCCAAGTTCAGAGGCCAAGTTCGAGTTTCAGATTTAGAGCCTTGAGATTTCCAGAAGGCGCCAGTTGTACATAAGGTTTTGTAAGCGTATTTGTTTTGTTTCCATAGTTTGAAATTGCTGAGTGCAGTTACAATCAACCAGAATGTTGTCTAGTTTTCACTCATGGGAAAAAAAATAGTCGAAAATAAATTTGTATTTTCTTTGATCATTTATTGTATATTTTTGAGATTATTATATTAACTAACCCTATTTTTTGCACAGTTGATTGACTCTCAACCCAAAAGGTCATATAGTGACTCAAATGGGTCTTTTTACAAGTTGTGGAAAGACTTAATTAGGGCTGGGTGATCTGGGGAAAAAATAGATCATGACCCCCTCAAATAGATTTGATCGGTCTTGATTGTCACTTCAGTTTTGTTCCCTCTTATTGAAAACAGATGCAACTGCTGGAATTTCAAGTATATAGAACCAAGTAAACTTTGGACCGCTAGCTTAATGTACATCATTTAGTTATACTGCACTTGCTGTTCTCAGTAGAAAAATCTACTCTGGCCGCATGCCACATGATTGGCTGAAATCTATCAATTAATATGTTTATTATCAAGTATGAGCATCTGACATCTGACAATTTTTTTTTGCCCAACCCTAGTTAAAATGTTTTATAGTTAAATAAAAGTATTTACAGAATTTACAAATTATGTGAAAAATAAATTGAGTATGCCATTCATTCATTCATTCATTTATTCATTCATTCATTCATTTTCTACCGCTTGTTCCCATATCGGGTAGCAGGTGACTGGAGCCTGTTTAAGTGACTTTGCGATAGACCCCTTATGACTTTGGGCCATAGGCGGTGGAAAACACTGGGTAGTGTCCAACTCGTTGCAGGTTCAGACAGACACCCATTCACTTTCTTATTCATTCACTTGGGGAAATCAACCTAAACATGCATGTTTTTAGAGGTGGGAGGAAACTGAAGTACCTGGACAAAACCTACGGTGACACGGGGAGAACATTCACACACCACAAAAAGAGATCTTCAGACGTTGTTATGGTCCGACCTAGGAGTCGAACCCACAATCTTCTTATTGGGAAGCTAGAGCTCTAAACAGTTTGCTACTGTGCGCCACAATTGAGTATCCTAGCTTTATTATGAAAATGATGCATCCACTAGAGCTGGGTTATATTGGAATAATTGATTATCCTTGGAATCTTCAAGCAATATTAATTCAATCCAAGAAGGTTAAACAAATGAGTTGGAATTTTTAGTTGAGGTTAAATTATCAGACAAATGTGAATGAAAAATCTACAACATTAAGTTTTTATTTTTAATCAGCTGTTTTTCTAACATTTTCAGAATAAACAATATTCTTGATGCTCAAACTTCACTTTACTTTTATTTGATTTATTGTTCTATGTCCATTTTATCTTTAAGCAAATCTTTCACTATTGTCCTCCTGCCTGACCTTTTCCTCTTGTTATTTTATATTTTTCTTCCTCACTGATTTATAAAAGGCTTATGCTCTCTGTTTCCACAGTTTATCCAACAGTACCGACTCCCTCTTCCTATAACTCCTTTGAAAAATCAAACTCATCCTTTGACGATTTTCAAACGGCAGTGGTTGGATCTGTGGATGAAGTCTTTGTTGATTTGTGTCGGACAAAACGCAGATGCAGATTTTCTTGTGGGAGTCAGTTGAGCAACAGCTGACTATTTCAACATGCTCTTTCTTATCTGACCATTATCATATTATCATGCGTCTTCTGAGCTGGGAACTCGACCAAAACATCTGACTTTTTGTCCATTAGGAAGTGCACTGTGTAAACTGAGTAAAGTCTGTGTTGTATACATTTGATTAAGTTGTGTATTTTATGGACAGTGGTGATCTGTTAATCAAGTTTGGATAAAACAAATGTCACCAACAAGAGAATCTAAAGTGTTCTGTTGTGAATGGGTAATGTATTAGTTTTGATACTGATATCAGTCACATTTTTCACTGTTTCATGCATATATTTTGCTTTACAGATTTTCATTCTCAATTTCTCTTTAAACTAATAGAACAATAACTTCAATGGCTATCTATTTACACAGTCCTTAAATGTTAGAATCTGCCCCTGCAGAGTCGTTCCTGGGGCGTCTGTCAGGAGCAGTGTGCTATCGCAGAATGGCTCTCTGGGATCATCTTCATGATGTTGTTCTTGGTTTGGTCAGAGCCTTAGCTGGAGGAGCAGGTGCAGTTGGAGGTGGAAACTGAAGTAACAGACATATGAGTCAGATCCAGGTGGAGCAGGTGAACTTCTGTTGTTTCAGTCTGTTTTAGGGTCATTCCTTCAAAATATTTCTCCGCAAATCCTTGGTTGCAGCAGATGTAAAAGTCTGTAGCATTTCAGAAGTAGCAAAGTTATAATTCAAGTGCCTTCCAGTGGTGCTCGAATGCTCTGATCTTCCGAGTTCTGATTTGTAAATTTCCACTGGGAGAGCCCTCCAACTCAGATACCCGTAGAGAATTTCACAGTCCGAGGTAGAAAATCGAACATGGGAGTGCTCTGCGTTTTGAGAAAGATAAAACATCCGACAGCTTCACCACTGCTCGTACCTGCGGTATTTTCTCTTTAGTTTGTTTCTAAAGTTCACCTTTGATAACCTGCTCCTGTGCCCGCCGTTTTTGTGTTTCTGCCATAATAATTATGCTGTTAAGTGAACAGAGCTAATCCAAACAAAGCACAAATTCACTTTCTTGCGATATTTTATTAACTGTATATGTAACAACTATGTCCGAATTGATAAATTAACACAAAGAGATCTGTATTGTTGTTGGATTTCCAAACCATTTATTAGCCTGCAGTCAAGCTTTGTGGGAGTTTGTTCAATTTGTGGGACATTCTTTGAACAAACTACAACAGAGTATATTCTATTTATAAAAGTTTGAGATTCATGTTTACAGTATGTCAGAATATTGTGCCGTCTTGTTCTGTTGGATTAAATCTCATGTGTTGTCTCATGGATGTGTCTTGCGTATGAACTAAATAAATATGAATTATTTATGTTTCTCTTGTTTTCACAGAGGACTGATCCTCGTCTCTGGTGACCCGACCGGGAGTGGACGATGGCGCTGAACGATGCCAGCGCTGATCCACCAGCCTTCACCAGCGGGGGGTGCTGCTCTCGCCCCTGCGGCAGTGGCCATTCGTCTCCTAAATCAGGCACAGCAGTCCGCAACGGCCAAGACCCTCTAACAGCAGCTTCCAGCGGGGACTCCATCACGACCGACAACGACGACGATAAGAATAGTGCCAACAAAAGCAGAGAAAATCCTCAAAGTGTTCACAAAGCTAGCAAACCAAACCAAAATGGCAGCGTTGTGAAACAAAACGGCTCTTTAAAACACATCTCGACACAGAAGTTGACCAAATGTCAGCCGTCTTTGCCTCTCCAGCACAGAAGTGTGTGTTGTCAGCAGTGTCACTACCCTTCCACACTGCGGTGTCCCTGTGGTCAGCCGGACTGTCCTCTGTTTAAAACCAGCCCTGTGCCCTGTACTCTGCCCCCCGCCGGGACCACCACAACCTGCCCCTGTTGTGCTCCGGCCTGCACCTACCCGCCCCACCTCAACCCTGCGCTCTGTGCTCACCAGCGCCACCAGCAGCAGAGATGGCAGGAGCAGGTCCACAACCACACGCACGGGCCCAACATGAGGTAAGTCACACTACCTATTATCAAAGAAAACAACCATGTCTGAAAAATGTTGCAATGTAAATGTGGATCTGAAAAAGAAGGACATTCTCTACCTCTTCTGCTTGTTTGGGGTCATGCATGGAGCCTATCTCTGGGCTAATACATGCCAATTGATCTGTGCATGCATGTTTTTGGAGGTGGGAGGAAGCTGGAGTCCCCGGTGCCTTCAGAGCCTCAGAAAACACTACATTGGAGTTTACTGTCATAGAAACATGTCTGACATTTTTTGCATTTTCTTTTTTAAAATACTTTTTTACACTTTGTTACTTTTGAAAGCTTAAGCATTCCCAGGGGAAGAGAGGAGGCAGTCAAACGTAATACATAATACATCATTTGCCTAATTCTACTCCAAATCATTTAGAAATTAGCAGCTTAAAATGACCTAAAGCAGTGGTTCCCAAAGTGGGAGTCGGGACCCCTCAGGGGGTTGCGAAGCAAAATCTGGGGGTCGCGAGATGATTTCAAGATGTAATTTTACACTTATGACTTAGTTTTTAATCTGATTTTAAAACTTTAACCTCTGGTTTGACTGGAAATTTGTCTTATAAAGCAATAATATTACACATATAAATTGATTTTAGCCCAACATGGTTTTCCAACTTGAAATGTCTAAAGTCATCCATTATATTCTGCTGTGGGGGTTGTGAGTTGGTTACATCAATATTTTGTGGGTCTCAGTCTGAAAAGTTTGGGAACCACTGACCTAAAGTGATCAGTGACACAAAGGAAGGTAGGGATGTCTTTATTTGATACTGATACTGGTAACAGACGCCGATGTAGGTATTTATAACAAGACTTTTCAAGTAAACTAACCTCTTTAGCTAACTAACCTAAAACATTCTATCCCTAGTGCCTAGACACAAGATCAGAATAAACTGTTTAGGACAAACAAAGTAAAACAACAAAAAGGTAAGAAAATCTATATTGAATTGAGAGATTGGCATCAGAGGCATCAGAATTAACAAAATATAAGTTTCCATTGGTCTATAGAAACAAGTTAAACTGAATTAAGACATCTGTACCATAAAGTCCTAGTTTCATACACTTGTACAATATTAATATGAAAAGCCCCAAACTTTTCCTGCAGTGCTGACGTTGGTGTTTAGGTTGTGTACTTTTGGTTTTACTGATTTATACTTATTTATTCTGTATGCTTTTGGTCAGCTCACGTCAGAAGAGTTTGGGGTTGTGTACTTGTTGACTGTAGCTGGATTCCCTCTTTAAGAAACAGAGGCTCTCTCAGTGCCCCTCGTTGGACCATAAGCCCCCTGTGTCAGTCTGTTTGGTTCTGTCACTTCCATTTTTAGGCTCAATGTGGAACCAGGTTATTTTAGATGCAGGGCCCTCCACTGAAAACAAGACCTTGTATAAAAGTTGTTTGTATGTTTCTTTGTATTGTAGTTTTGGGAGATTTCCATGGTGTGAAGTCATTCTGATTGTTCTGATTTCTTTTAATTGTTGTCTTGAAAAAATGACAACAATAATCTAAATGGATAGAATTAGAAAACACTAGACACTAAACTTTAAACATTATATTATGACCTAAGACATTTTCATCCTCCTTTTCTAGCATCAGGACACTGTGATTTGTGCTGGAGTCTGTTTACTGCAGTGAACATACGCTCCATAGGAATGAGCTAAATGCTTTTACACCCAGTCCATAAAATACAGGAGTAATCCAGGGAACAGTTGGGTGCTACACTTCAAACGTTTAGTGTCTGAAATGTTCCCTGCAGCCCAATGATGTGGACTTCATCAGACTCCTCTGTAACCCTTTACATGCCAAACCTGTACTTTCTCACTCTGCACTGAAAATGATACCAAGATATTTAATCTGGGCTTAAGAAGTGGAAAGTCATCTACATGATTTCACAGAAATAAAAAGTTAAAAGTCATACTTCATATTGGTATTCATGGAGATAGTTTTATACCATTCTTTACAATACTATTTTTCTTGGCTGCACTCTTAATTTTTTTTTTTCTCATATTGGTGGATCTTAATTTTCAATTTGATATTGTTTAACCTTTACAAAAACAATCAGAAAATGCTTTTCATGAACATAAACAAACAATTTTAATATGTCCCATTTATTAGATTTCCCTGAAATTACATATCAATACTCTGCCTCAAAGTTTGACTTTTGCTCCAAACCACAACCACACATTTTTACTGATGAAAGATTGGTTTTCGATCTTTCGATTCAAAACCCACCATCAAATAATTGACGATTGGATTTGATTTGATCTTGATTTTCCGATTAATGGCGCAGCTCTACAAACAGAGCTCATACACGTGCTTGTTTGACAGCTTAGGTTCTGTAGAATTCAAATGCAAATGCTTCATTTGAACTATTTTAACCATTTGAGATTGCCCTGCAAGACAGACAAGCTAACATTTTTAGCTACCTTGAGAGAGCTAAAACAGGAAGTGCGCTGTCAAGAAAAGTGGGTGTAACAAAATAAGGTGAAAGGCTAAAGGAACAACATTTCCATGGAAACAAACAGAAGGTGGTTCTTTTAAGATGTAAACTCTCTCTAAAGACATTCAGTAAATTTGTATGGATTTTGGTGCAATAAAACATCAAGTAAATAAAATAATATTTTACTAAAATTGCACTTAATCAGGTCAAAAATAGCTTAACTAGGTCAAGCATCGCATTAATACAAGATTACTAGAAAATGGATTTCCATGACTAGAAAAAAAATCTGAATAATCAAAAAACATTAAGACTTACTGACATGTTCCTGTAGATTTTTGGTCTAACTGTATTTGCAAAACAGAGTACATTATATTTTAAAATAACTTTTTCAGTCTTCAAATTATTTCTTTGTAATTTTTGTCTTTGCTCTTAGTCATTTTTGCATAATTTTTCTGACGTGTGAACAAAAGAAGTTATTTGATTTCTCACTTCAGATGTATTCATAGCTGACTTTTCAATAAGCAAACAATTGAAATCAGATGTTTTGTGTGCATCTGACCCTAGCTGCCGACTAAACTAGAATTTAGTAAATCGAATAACTTAAACTAACTCAAAACTGTAACAGGTTAATTCATGAACCAAATACATTTCAAGCTAAACTACACCAGAATGTGAAATGCGTGGCCTCCTTCCAAACATTTATAGTCCTTTGCATAATCATTAATCTTATATTAAACCTCTTGCAGCATTGTGTGATGGAAACTAGGACTGGAAACTAATGGGAACATTCTACCTAACAATGGAATATTAACAATGGAATAATATGCAATAAGGCTGCAAGAATAATACCAACCAAATCCAAATCCCTCTTCAAATGTCAAACGTAGCACAGCATTGCAGAATTGTTAATATTTTGTTCTTCATGACATGCCTGTTTTGAAATGGATAGAATAAAGTGTATTTAAAGTTGCCCCAAACTCATAATTGTAGCTCAGATGTTAGTTCAGTCCCAGATGTTGTGAATGTTGTTGAAAGTTGTGGTTTTTTGGCTCGTGTGAAAGTTTGGGTGGGCACGACAGGCTCCAGGCACCCACTGGTGAATCGAAAGCCCCCACCGATCCACCTTTCACTTTCATTTTCCACCTTTTCTACTTGTGTTACAGTGTTTTTCTCTTTCCCGCTGCTCCACAGGGGAATGCAGAGCAGATGTGGCGGCGGGTGTACTGTTCTTAATGTTAAAACAAGACTTATTTAGCAAACGCGTCGCTCTGCTGCTGCCGACAGGTTAAAATTACAAGCTGAGTTCCGTTTTGTTTTCTCAGTGTGTCCCATTTAGATTACTCACAGAATTCAGAAATACCCCAGGTCTTGATTCTTTTCAGGCTGGGTCGATATTATGTTTTGTCTGCCTAAAGAATACACAAAAATATAAATTTTAGTGTGAAGAGAAGACAAAACATGACCTCACTACACTGCCTGACATGTTTGAGGACTGTGGATGAGTTTGTAGTCAGTTTTAATTATAGAATTTGGAGAAAACATATTGCGACAAGGTGGCAGAGTGGATAGCCACAGCATAAAAGTTGCAGGTACTACTCCTGCGTGGCCTGGGCCTTTCTGTGTGGAGTTTACATGTTTCTTCTCGTGTCTGGGTTGGGTTTTCTTCCGGGCACTCTGGTTTCCCCCACTAATCAAAAACATGCATGTTGGAAATATCCTCCAGCTAAGCTAGTCTTGACCAATAGGGCTGGGCGATATTGACCAAAATATTTCCATCATTTTTTGACATGTCTCGATTATGATATTCAGACGATATTATGTCAGTCCAACAGAAAGTTGTTCAAAGATGTATTTAGTCAAATTAGTTAAGGTGTTATTATCGAATATGACTGTATTGGACCTAAGACATGATTTACTGATCGATTAGTCAATCATAGACATGCTAAATAACTATTTAGACAGAAAAAAAAATCTTGCTTTAAATAAAGTTTTCAAATGTTAAAGATGTAATACAAATGCAGCGTGCTTTCAACATAAATGTACACATAAGATATAGGGATTATTTCCTTATCAACATGGGAAATGCACACACACCTGTAATGTAGAAAGAGCAGCCGCTGATTGACACAAGCTGCAGCAACAACACGCGCTAGCACTGTTGTAAGTCAACTACAAGAAATTATCACTGTGCAAAAACAAACATAATGCGGCTAATCAACATTTGTGAATGGTATTCATCTTTACGACCCATACGCATTACATTCAGGTGAGTGAAAAAACGGCGTCTCAAGTCTCAGAAGCCAGACGTCTGTCATACCAGATCAAAACAGCTGCTCTTGTCCCATCCTGTTGCTTTTTATCGCAGAAGTTTCCCGAGCCAACTAGATAGACAGCTTCTCTTTCTGCAGAGAGGGGAGATGGGATGGGGGAGGGGGGGGTACATTGAAGGATTGATCAAATGCAGAGGATAAATGTTTCTGTGAGGCCTTTAAAGTGAACCTTAACCTTAAATCAAAATACCAAAAATATTGCCTGTTCTAAATTGGGCATTAACTTACCAGAATTCTGCCAATTTGCATTTTCAATCTCTAAACCAAGTACTTTATTTATTAGTAGGTAAATTAAGTATTTATGCTAAAAACTAGTATTCAGTAAAATGATGAAGATTTCTTTTCCATACTGTATCCTCTATGTGGGAAACACTGATGGCAGTACTCATTTTTTCCCTTCGATCCTGAAAGACGAGACGAGAACACAACTGTATTCTCTGACAGTTTAAAAGGTGAAAAGGTCTGGGTCTATTGTAACACAGAAGCCGGGGAGTCGTGTTGGTCTGTGGTGTAACACGGATAATTCGAGGGTTTCAAATATCAATGAGATCTGTTCAGCATCTGTGATTTTTGGATTAGCCCTGGATTAGTCTGAGTCCCCCTTCACCAACACATTGTCCCACACACGACAGGAGCTGGACCTCTATACGCACCTCTTACTATGGGGAGTTTTACACCTCTGCTCTCAAAATAGTAATCCTTTTGCAGAGATTAGCACGTCATCATAATGCTTCTATTTTTGGAACGTTAACTCATACAAAGCTTTCATCATTGGCTGAATTCCTTTTGCTGAAATTATGATTTTGGCGTGAGTGGGCCTGTTAAAAGCATTGTGACAGTATCTCATCTTCTGCGGCCATTTTGTGTGGATAATTTAGTATTGAGGGGAAATGGGGCATCCTTGAGATTTCAGTTGTTTGGCTTCTTAGACAAAAAAGATTCCAGACCCGGTAGTCTGCTTTGGTACAAATCATCTTGTATAAGTTCATAAGGTCAGCAACAGGTATTTTTTATTTTGATAGCGTGTACATTATTGTTATTATATTAATGTATGTATTTTTTTGTTGTGGATTAAAATATCTACTAAAAATTGTAACTGCTTGTCAACCACTTTTCTGCAAGTGTTTGGGCTGTGCAAGGTAACAAATTTCACAAACTATCATTATGTTGAAGATTTACTGAAATTGAATATCGAGTATATCGTTCATTTGTTAAAATTAAAGTAGTTATTTTTTAGCCTTTCAAATCAGTGCTTACAATTGATATGCCTGTTTTTTGACGATCGTTTTAAAGGCATTCTAGATTTGTTTGATACATTTACCTAAAAAAAGATGTTCAAAGGAGACCTATTATGTAAAATACACTTTTCTGAGTTTTTAACTTTATTAGCGTATCTAAAGATTCATTTCGATTGGTTCATGCTTGTTTGAGTAATCTTGTATTGTTTTGCAGTTCCAGTGGTCTGAAATCCCTCTCTTCACTTACCACCTATCCCCGCCCACTTGTCTGTGATAACTTGGGATTACTCTAAAATTCAGATTCTGAGTAAAACATATAGGGTTCAGAATTGTCAAGTAGCCACTTTTCAACAACAATAAATGGTAATTTAAAATTAAAAGTTACATTTTACAAGGAAGATGTAAAATCTCCATCTTATCACTTCTGTTGTTTTGAACAGGAAGTCAAAGGACCTGCTTCTAATTCTAAGTCGTTTTAGATCCTTTTCGTGTTTTACAATCAATAAAATGTGAATCACTGATCCTAATAATACAGAAAAATTACAATAGGTCTCCTTTAAATATTTTTTTTAAATATCTCCAGGATTTTACTTTTTTTAGTCCATGATTATTTTGATTAGTCAGCTAGTCAAACAAATGTTTTTATTGAGCCTTGTTTTATGTGCATTTGGAATCAAATTAATTGTAAAATAAGGTGACAGACACCTTACAGTTAAAGATAATTAATTTTAAAGCTGTATTTTTGTCGGAATTCAGTATAGTTTATTATTTTCTGAAATTTTGATTTAACAATAAAGCAGTCTTTGCTATTAAGCAGTATTATACATTTAATTTTGTTTTTTTTTCAGTTCAGTGGACAATTATAATTATCCAAAACAACCAGCTAGTCATAAGTAATTAATCATTGCAGCACTGATTGACTTAGTATTGTCTGAGTATCGTGATCAAGACATGCCCAAAAATATCAAGACATTCCTTTTTTGTTTATACATTGCCCAGCCCAGCAATTGATCACTTTCTCAGCAAAATTTAAAGGTACTGCACTTGATTTTTCTTGCCTGAAAAGAAAATTAAGCTTAATCAGTTTGCAGCAGTCCTTAAATGCATGACTTTGTGACCAGAGCGATTTTTGTCATCACTGAAAAGCATGCACACTGCAGTCTAATTTTCACTTAAATGACTAATTTAACAGTAAATCTGACTTGGGTTACTTTATTATAAGGAAAACAATCGTATACAACTCAAATTTTTCTTATCAAATTTGCATCTCGTTAGTTAGCTGATTTTTTTTTTGTTGCTACTAAAGATCCACTTGTTAAGTCTGTTTCTGCAGCTTATCAAATTTTTGGCCCAAATTACTATGTTGTGAATAATTTTAAGTCAATTCAATTACTGCGTAGCACAAAATAGCTCATCGTGTTTGCGTTCTGTGACTTAAAATGACGCTAGCCTTTTGATTGCTCGGCTCTCATGTCGCGCTAATCTGATTATAATTGTAGACACTTGGCTGTAGATTCAGATCTTTATCCCGAGAGTGCTCTCTGGAGAATAGGCTCGCTCTCGAAAACCTGCTTAAAGTGAGCGCTAAGCTGCAGGTAAACAGAGCTACGTGTCTCCGCCGTGACCTGCTCCTACCTGCTCTTACAGCCCGGCGGACCCTTTCACACCATCCAGGGTCACGCGGCATAGTTGACCTGGCCTTCCCTCTCCTGAAGCTAACTGCCTGCGCCTTCCTCTTGTTTACCCCAGCGCAGAGTTTAGCTTAGATTCATGCCTTGTCAGATTGCACGAATTCCTGCTCCTCACTCCCTTTGACAGCTCCTCCAAAAAGGTCATTTTTTTACTATCTGGAATGAGGTGAAATTTTCTCACGTTTGAGCCAAGTTGGAAGGTAAGTCAGTTGCCACGGGAACAAAACAGCTGTATGAAAAACACGACAACCTCAAAGTCCAGCTCAGTTCATCGCCGGTGATTTACCATGGTTTTTATCAGTCGAGCGGCCGCTGCATTTTGAAGAGTGACTGTCTGCATAGCTTCAGCATTAGTCTGTGGTCTTTTGAGTTAAATATTAAGTGAGAAAGGTGTTTTCGTAATGTTGCTTTAGTCTGTGTCTGGACCTTTTTTCATGGGAATTCCCTCTTTACATACAGGGATAGACTATAGATTCTTATAACTCATACTTGGGGAGTGTTAAGTTGTTTTTAGAAGAAAATGCATCATTATTGGAAACACAGCAGCAGGGTGTGAGTCGTGGGCTACATGAGCCAGGCAATTTCAGGCTACTTTCACACTAGCAGCCTTTGTTCTGGACTTTAGGACTTTCCAGTACGGTTTGCTCCAAAGTCCAGACGTGAACGCTCCCAAGGACCATGGTCTGCATCAAACAGGTGGTAATCGGTTTGGATTGAGGTCTGATCCTGACTTGTGTAAACGTGAAAGTTCGAACTTTAGATCAAATACAGGAAGTGACAGACGTTCAGTTACGCACAGACGAGAAAATGTTAAGATGACAGACTCAAAAGTGAGTAGAAAAGAGAGACATAGCCTGAAACCCTCAACATCTGAGCTACACAACAATCACTACATCCTATTCTCAAAGCTCAAAACCACTGAAGCAGAGAAATTTTGGTCACAACAGCCACAACAACACAGACTAAGCTGTCATGTTTAAAAACAGGAATAAAATGAACAATGTGCACTAAGGACAGTTATCTTGAATTGTGTACTTGTGCTTGTACACATCTATTAAACTCTTGTACAGCTGAAGAAGCAGAAGATGAAACGCTAAATTAAATGCTGGATGAATGAAACTACTTACACTGGGCTCTGGCTCGTGTCTCTTTAGACAAAATAAACTTCTAATGCAGGCGGCACTTTTTTAGTGTCTTTTGCTTTTAATCCATCATAGCACATTTTAGCAATGTGGAAAAGCAAAAGTATACCTGCACAACTGGTAAACCAATGAAATATTGCCCCTGTCTACGCTTATTCTTAAAGCCCACTTTGGTCAGGTTAACTTCCCTAAACAAAGTTGGTGTCTTTTCTTTTTTCATAATTACTGGAGGCAGTGTGAAGCCAAACTTTGGAACCCAAACTATGATCGTAAAACGCTTTTAAAGGTTCTAAGTCCGGAATTTGGTGCAGAGTGTGAATTGGCCCTTAGAGTGCTCCCGTCGCAAGGTCAGATATCACAGAACTGCAAACTGTTCTTGAAAACCAGCAAGTACAATTGACCAATGAAGCGGGCTGTTGGGCAGAACCCAAGTGAGCAGAACCCGGTTTAAAGTATAATTTGATTTTATAGCTTTAATTTTTTAGTTGACTGCACAACAACGGCAACACACAGGTTTTGCACTTTACTTCCTGGATGTGTTCAGACACATACATAGTGGCACCACGATCTAAAACTATTGTGAACAAATAAATGTTCTTTTGTTTATTATACTAACACAGACAAATATGGAAAAATGTGCCATGTGTTAATGCAGTTATAAGCTATAAAACAGGTCAACAAATCTGCAGTTGTACAGTTAAACAGCAATGCTAAGGACTTTGAGAAGATAAATTATGCGTGAAAGTCTGTAAACCATTAGCAAATATTTGCAAAATGTTCCTAAATGAAGGAACATTAGTAATAATACCACGGAAATTAGTATTATTGAAAAAAGAAGAGCAATGCATATTATAAATGAAAACCTACAGGCTAAGTAAAACTGTAGTTTCTATTAAAAGAAAAACTATAAAATACAAAACAATTATGCAGTTTGCATCCGTGTATTTGAATACTGACGCTAATGTGTGAGTCGAGTATGTTAGACTAGGAGTTAAAAGTTACTGTAGAACATTTCTCAGTTTCCCTCGGGCCTAATTTCAATAGACATTCTAGTATATTGTGATGCTACATGAATGCAACCTATTGGAAAATCCATCATTGACTCTCTTCGACACTAAAATAATCATTAGTTGCAACCCTTGCAGTTAAATCAAGCTCAGATATGCAAACGTATTGGCCTCCATGTGTTGTGTGAGACAGCTGCACACTTTATTTCTTGTGTCAGTTTGACAAGGCTTTGCAATTTATCACGAATAACAACTGTTTGCGTGGCCTTATGACTGGGCGTCCTGCCTGAATCTCTCTCTTCCAAATAAGTTCTTTTGGAACGCTCCTGCTTCTCCTCAACAAATACCTGCATGAACGCATCCCTTTTATGCTCATAATTTCATGCATTAGTTTTGTTATTAATCTTCTATCAGTCTACACGCACTCATTTTGACACTAGTGACTGTAGTGGCTGTTCACTCTGATGTGAGAAAATATGTTATGCAAGAAAAGTAATTTTCTCAAAAGTCAACATTTTATTTAGAATTTTGTAAACCATTGGCAATTATTTCCCAAAAAGTTCTTAAAGTTGGGGTAGCTAACTTTTTATTTATAAATTAGTAACCTTTGTGCCTTCCACTAAAAAGTCACTGAATAATAAACCTTTGTTCTAATCAGGAGCCAAATGCAGCTTTCTGATTGGCTGTGCTCGGGTGTCCTTTCCAGTTTCACTTTGCCGATTGTAAAAAGTGTTTTTTAAGCTGTAATTTTAACCAACATGATTGCAAGTTGATATCAGTGGGAAGATTTAGAGAAGGAGGAGTCAAATTTAAAACCTAAATTGTGTTAGCAGTGTAAAAATCAGCTACCCCATCTTTAAATGAAGGACTCTATTAATTGTATTTTTCCTTCACATGACTTTTATATAAAGGAGTGGGGAAACATACCAAATTATTTCTACTCAAATTACTGGTATTCAAAAAAGAGCATTACAAGTTATTTCAAAACAAATATGCAATGTGTACAAGTTTGTTTGTTTGTTTGTTTATTATTTAATGAAGGGACAATGCATATCAAGAACAGAGGCATGGGAAACAAATCCCACACCTGTAAATATGCAGGATTATAGCCAGTGCTAATTTTCATCCTTTGTCCCTTGCTGGAGAAAGAAAACCCAGCCACATCACAGCTTATAAAAACAATAGGTACAAAAATACAAATTACAGAATACAAACCCTCTTTCATTACTTAAAACTCATCCATACGCCACTACTCTCCAGTCACCAGATCTCTCCCAAACAGTACATACATTCTAGGTATAGTCCACTCATACACCACATCTGCCTGATCACAGCCTATAATCACAGAAAGTGTATTTTAGTTGTGGGGTTTAATGTCTAATTAGACCAGGAGATAAAACATTATATAACATTCATACTGTATGCAACCTATACAATTTTCCAAGGTCAAGTATTGATTCTATAATCAGGCAAATTCAATGTCCAGGTGGGTAGTTATTGTGTTTAATTGGAATATTTAGTGGCTGTTTTTAGTGTGCACAATAGCAGAGTGGTTAGTGCTCTGGCTTTCCTACAAAGAGTAGGTTCGACTGCTGGGTCAGACGAAAATCATCATCTCACGGTCTCTCTGTTTGTTTGCATGTTCTTCCCATGTTACCTTGGGTTTTCTCTAACTGCTCCAACTTTCTCTCGCCTCCAAAACCTTTCATGTGAATTATTGTCTGTCTATGTTAACCTGTCTGCATTGACTTAACCACTGTCCAAGGTGTTCCCCAGATAAGGCCCAAAGTCATGAATGAATAAAAAGTGGTTGTTATTGACCCATGAACATGACAGTTTTTCCAAAATTGACCAAAATTATAAATAAGTCTTTTTTTTTTTTTTTTTTTTTTTTTTCTTGGAATGTCTGAGTCATTAACCCTCTCCTCTCAGCACACAGCATACTTCAGTGTTTGTGTATTATTAGGCTTATACAGATACTACATTAGTTAACATGTACTGAAATAACAGATTAACAGTAGATGGAGTCTTGAGCTGTTTAAGTATTGTTTTATTTAGACATATCAATTCATATTTTTGTCCTCATTTGGGTTAATCATCATTTACAACTGCCATATGTTTTATGCTAATTTTCAACCATTGAGAAGGCTGATTAGGCCTGAGACTCAAAAATTAGGTCTTGTGGTACTTAAAGACACTAATGTTATGAAGTGGTACTTGCTGTGAAAAGCTTTTGAACCACTGAATTTCATCAATCTGAACTGAACTGAACACAGGACCATTTTTATCTTCACAAAATTGCTGACATATTTTAATCTTGCAGTATCCCCCATATTGTCAAGCATCACTTACCCCAACGCTCTTGCCCCACGGCCTGAGGACAGAGTTTTCAACGCGTGCATAACCTGAGCCAGAGCAGATCAAAGTGACGCCCCCGGGCCACGCTCCATCTGCCACACTGACACTTACAATGACAACTGCGCTAACTTATTGGGCTTTTGACGGTTCACTTGACACAATTATAGAGTCGGATTGAGGTTAAACATCCTAGTTATGGATGTAAAAGTTTTTGCAGTGCTTTGGCTCTTGTAAAGGTGAATGCAGCAGCTTGAAAACTAAATCCAAGACACAAAAGTTGAGAAAAATTAATGCTTACAATTTGAGAAAAATATCGCCAAATAAGCAATTAAATAATTGCTAACTTTTCTCTACATAGGTTACATAGCTGAGAAAATAAGATTTATCACTGAGATTGAACAACAATAATGTTTTTCGAATTATGTCATTTTTGTGTTTTGTTGGAAGTACTATTAATATACACCTTAAGGACTATCTGAAGCCACATTACTTGACCTCTTTGCGTGACTTGCATTCTAAATATGGCTGGGCAATATTATATATAGTGATAAAAATGTATTTTACATTTTGCTTTTTAATGTAACTGTTCAAATACACACTTTTTTTCCTACCTGTTTTTCTGAATGGCTGATTGGTCAATCTTTGCAAAGCATTTGAATTAGTTTTAGAATGAACTTTCTGAAGAAGCAAATGATGTTATTGTCGAAATTGTGATAACGTTTTTTCCATATCGAGTAGCCCAAGGGTTAGGGTTAACAAATTAGTTAGCAAAACTATAATTAGTTGCAGCTCTAGTGTCTTGGCCAAGAACATAGCAACAATTTGCTATGTTCCTTTCCACTGTGGCCCTGGTGCTGGAGCAGTCCTCCATCCAAATACTAACCAAGCTTTGTCTTGCTGAGCTTCTGAGATTTGACTGAAGAATCCATTCATCCATTTTCCTTTGCTTCATCCGAAGTCGGGTTGCGGAGGCAACAGTCTGAGCAGGGAGTCTCTTCCGGGGGAATCCTGAGGCGTTCCCAGGCCAGTCGAGAGACATAGTCACGCCAGCGTGTCCTGGGTCTCTCGGGGTCTCCTACCGGTGGGACATGCCTGAAACACCTCCCCAGGGAGGTGTCCAGGAGGCATCCGAAACAGATGCCAAACCCACTTCAGCTGGCTTCTCTCGACATGGAGGAGCAGCGACTCTGCTCAGAGTTCATCCTATATTACTGAGCTCCTCACCTTAGGGTTAGGGTTAGCCCTAGGTGAGGGTTGGAACGTAGATTGAGCAATAAATAGAGAGCTTTGCCTTTCGACTCCTCCTTGACCACAACGGTTCCATACTGCAATCGCATCACTGCAGACGCTGCACCGATACGCCTGTCAATCTCACGCTCCATTCTTCCCTTACTCGAGAACAAGACCCCGAGAGACTTGAACTGCTCCACTTGGGGCAAGGACTCTCCACCCACCTGGAGAGGGTAAGGCACCTTTTTCCGGTCGAGAACCATAACTGACTAAACATATACATTTACGTATGCTGCTGTTTGTTTTTTCTGTGAATTCAAATTTATGCATTTATATAAATCTCAAATCCTGCAAAATTCTGTAAAACCACTTTTAATGAAACATACGTCAAGCTGTCCTCTTTTGCCTTATTTTAAATATAATCTCCCAAAGGAAAACCAAAATGGCGGTAGTGTGTATGATGAGTAGGCGGGCAGAACAAACGCTGACCTGGGGCTCCTGTGTCCTCAGACGTCCTGCAGCCAGACAGAGCCAGCCCCATAAAGGCTAAGTGCTGCTCAATTGATGGTGCGCTGTGATGAGCTAATAATGGAGCGAGGAAAAATGGTGGCGAGTGAAAAATGAACGTTTGACAGAGGAAAGCTCCCATCTTTCCGCCGCTGAAGGAGATGAAAAGACTTGCTTTGTATCATATGTCTCCACAAGATCAATGATGGAGGATTATATGTTCAGCTTTGTATGGATAAATTATGTTTTTTTTGTTTTGTTTTTTTAAATTATGTCTTTGATTTTTTTTGGGACAGGACAGTTGAAGTGTGAAATGAGGGGAAACAAGTGGTAAGGTGAAGCCACATACAGTTAATCCACCTTAATAAAATTTCCTGAGAGCAATCTAAACAGACTATGGAAGTTCTACTGAGGTTAAAAATGAGAAAAAGAAGACATGAGGATTGGAACAAATAGGATTTAAGCCATCTTAAGACGCTGTAACAGTATTGTAAATCATGTCATTATCACAAATGTTCTTTTTTTATATCATGATGCACATTTTTGGCAATTTGCTCCGCCATTTTATCAGTTTATTCTTGTGATAGGTAGACAGATTCACCACCCTCTTTCTAAGCCCAAATAACTGTGCAACCAACTTCTGAACCACAGCAAAAATATACATACTTTGGTAATAATTTTAAGTTACAAAACCCTTTAAATTGAGTTTGTGTTTATTTTGATAGTGTATTGCTTTATATGACCCAATTAACACCAACATACTTTTTTCCAATCTAAAAAACTGATTAAATGCCAAATATTAGCTGTAAAAACGACAACAACATTTTGAAATCTTCCGACCCCCAAATTTTGCAAGTGACCTTTCGAGGGACCCCTGCATTGAGAATCTCTGATTTATACAACATCTGATTATTAATTTTTCATTAATCGATCAGTTCCACCACAGATATGCTTTACCACCAGCAAGCAAAAATAAATAAAGAATAGCGAACACTTAATAATAACTACTCCTTAATTAGCCATAATAAAACCTTAATAAATACTGAATTCACCATAATCTAATCTTAGAATTCGTAGTTAAGTAGTTACTTTGTATTAATACACTTTCTATTCATTAGTTAATGAATAATTGAGGCTTTATTCATGCTTTACTGAGGCAAATTAAGATAGTATTATGAAGTGGTACCAGAAAAAAATCGAAATAATATATACGTATCTTCTAAAGGGTTGAACAAAGTGCCAATAATATTGAAATTGTGATTACATCAATTTGTTTGTATGATATGATTCAGACATTCTCCTTAATTGATTGAGCAACCTTTATAAGACTTGAATAAGTTAATTAATAATAGTTTATTGTGAACTTTTACTAGATGATGACTTTTTTTTTTTACCTCAAGGGGAAAAAAAAATCGAGTTGTATATACATTGCGATAAGATTACACTGTTGCCATGTACAGTAAGCTCTTGTGGATGTGTCCCAGTTGCTTTTCCATAACTCCAAACTTCATCTGTATAAACACGGGCCATTATAGAGACGTTACTCTGACTGACAGCCTGTTGCGGTCGGCAACAGCATCGAATCACGCCGAATTCTTGGGATCTATGCGCGGCCATATTTCACTTCCCAAGAATTCGACGAGTGGCAGGTGCAACCAGAAAAGGCCCTGTGCAGCAGTGGTGGCTGTCATCGAAACAGTCCTCAAACACACGGACATAGATACACGCTGACAACTGTTCTCTGCACAACCAACCATTTGTAATATCGGTTTGAAGGTATAAAGCTATTGGGGGTGGGAGGATACACAGTTTTTACAAGAACAAGATAAGATTTTAAAGTAGCTGAATATTATAAGTCACAATAGAGTTTACAATGTTGACATCAAAGCTTTGATTTTTTTTTTTTACTGTTTGATATTCACCTTATTTCACAATTGTTGGAAGTGCATTTCCTGTAGCTAATATTTTAGTTGGTCTGTCTTACAAAAAGAGCAGCCCAGTGACTGAATTCTACAGCCCATAAACCTTTAAAGAAGTTACAACATGTATGGGATCATTACAACATTGGCTATTGTAACTGAGCTAAACACAGTTACGCTTGAAGTGTGCTGCCAACAGTAGTGGGCAGGGGAGAATAAGGTGAAAAGTGCCATTTTTTGGAACTAGGGCTTCTCAAAGTCATGACATTTCCATATTTTCTCGAGATGCACCGATTTTTCAGCTTTTTCAGTTCCGATACTGATATTGAAGTTGCTTATTTTCTTATAAAAACGTAATAAATTTGGTCATATTATGTTATGTACCTGTTATTTATATTACAAGTCACTACTTAACAACTTAGTCTGAATGAAATGCCCAATATTATGATACATTCTAGATCAACACCAGCCTGTAAACAAGTCTCATTATGTTCTTTAAAGCCATAATTATGATATCGACTGAACTGATATTATGGAGCCGATAACTGATCCAGCAAAATTTCCTGGATCGGCATCGATATCCGATCCCAGTATCGGATTCTCTTTGTGTTAGTAATTTTGTGACAATGAGCTCTTGTAAGATCTTTTATTTTTGACAAGGAAGGCTACAGGGACAAGGCTAATTTTCAATCCCTCCCTGAACAGATCTTACAGTATTACAGCCTTTCGATTAGATGCACATTCATTTATACAACAAAAGCTACACAAAACTTCAGAACATACAGCGTGGTAAAAGACAGACATGAAATTTAGGACAAGACAAAACGGAGACAACAAGAGCCAAATACACATCAGTGTGAGCAGAGCTGATTCTCAGGTAGACATGTTTTTTTACTGAGTTTCAAAAGTATTATAGAAGTTGCTTCCCTACTGGCGATGGGTATGGAGTTTCACTGTTATATTGCTGTGACTGAGACATTTCTGTTTAGTTTTTTAGATTATGGATTCATTTAAACAACACCTTCAAAAATTCTTGTATTGCATAGTTTATGTATTTACTTTTTGTGAGCAAAGATGACATAGACATGGGTTCATCTCAGGGCAGCCTGTGTAGAGAATATACTAGTGTCTGTTTCCTCTGTATGAGATTGTTCATTGTACTAGCGCCTCTGCTGTCCCAAGCTTTGGAGAGGCTCTGACCCTGTCGTTTTGAAACTGCCATCACAATTTCATTACCTTATCTTCAAATTGTTGAAAAATACCTGTTGAGTAAAAGGTGTACCACAAGGCTACCCTTTTCCTCTGCTTTTATTCTTATTTTAAAAATGTTGCTTCGTTGATTTAGTGTTGAATGCTGTGTGACTGTGGAGTGGTTTTAGCCCAGTGATAATGAGTGCAGAGTGTCCCAGTTCGACCCCAGTTTAACCCTTGTGTTTTAACAGTGCAGACCTCAGTGTTTGTTGGAGGCAGTTAGAAACATGATGCCCTGTAAATGACTCTATGGGGCTGAACTACTGCAAAACAGACTCTCTCATTTCCTTTGCTTTACTCGCCAGGCGTCATGAAGATTTATCTATCAGAGACAAACTGTTTAGCCACAGATGACATTTATGTCTTTTAAAATATGTAGTTGTTGTTTAAGTGGTGCTGGTAAATGAATGGTTGTCGTATACTATTAGTTTTTGGTCAGCGTAATTTTGAGTAGTTAAGAATAACTTAAAGTATTTGTTTGTGTTTACAAGCTAAGTTTTTAAACTAATTGACCTAAACAGGAAAGTCCCAATGACATTCAGAATCTCTTTTGCTGGGGGGACCAGAGGAAACCTACGTAGACACGGAGCAAACTCCACATAGAAAGGTCTTTGATTCCCTGGGAATTGAACCCAAGACCTTCTTGCTATGAGACCATTGTCACTTAGACCAGAGGTTCCCAACCTGGGGTACAGTGACCTAAGGGGGTATTAGAGCACTTACGATGGGGTATTAAACAAACAAGGTGAAATACAGCATTTTGAGCATCAATATATTCAGAACAAAATACCATGTAAGTAATAACTGACAATATACTCCTACATTTTTCAAGTTTGCAGGTTTCTCTGAGTATGACATATATTTTGAAAGATACTTGAGACAAAAAAGATTGGGAACCACCCACCACTAGGGCTGTGCTAATAAATTTTAAAATTGTCAGATTATCCTAATTTTGATCAATCTCAATAATCAACTCGCAACTTTTAATCAAGTTTAGCGGCCAATCATGTGGCAGCAACAAAAAGACAAAAACTGTAGTAATCCTTATACTTAGATCAAAGTTTTAGGAACAAAATTTGATTTACTTTTTGTTTAATTTGATTTCCAGATGCCCTAGGAATCACTGACTATTCAAAACTTCCCGTGTGTGATGGTACAGTAACTACGAGAAGTACATTGTCTTTAAAATGACACATAATTGTTTCTTCTCTCTAATTATTATTCACTGTATCCTAGTTGGACAATCCTAGTAGCTGTTCATGTGTGAAAGTTGTGCTTGTGTCTTGTGCCCTGGCCAGCGCTCTGTCTGTCGAAGGTTCATTTCACGGCTCGGGTTTGGCTGTAATTGTGTGCAGCGTTCCAGTGTGCCCTGATTAGCCCGGTGCTCTGGTCGTCTGACGGTGACACTAATGGTTCTGTTCTGACTTTAAAGAGCTTTTCATGAAATATTTACCCTCCATCTGCTGACAGTTAACCCCGGCTCTCGCTTCACCGGGACGTTTTCTGACCAGCAGACGTTTGAAATGCTAATTACTGACTTTTTCCAGCGGGTGTTAATACTATACTAGGGATTGGGTTTAGGACTGGAGATATGGTCCACTGCATTTTCTTGAATAGTTTTGTGCTGTTTTGCATGGCTTAAGGAAGATGTTGGTTTGAGGTGAGAAATATGTCTAGAAAGTTTTGCCACAATTGTTGTTTTGGGGAAGCAGAGCAAGTTTGTTGTTGAGCCCAAGTTTTTGTCACTTAAACTTGATCATGCATTACTGTTCCTCAGAAACATGCCAGGGGCCTGACTGAAACAGTTTGCGTGCCATATTTGGCCCCGGGCCACAGTTTCCCTGGTCTGGTTTAGTTGATTAATCAGTCTCAGTGGACAAAAAGCAACAAAAAAGAGTGAGTTTGCAGATTGCATTTGGGAACAAAACATTTTGTTAACTCCCCTTATGACAGTGTTTCCTGTTACTCAAGTTGTCTGTATAAATTGCGCTCATGTAGATTCAATTTCAGTTGCAATCTATTAAACCATGTGCGGTTTGACTCAGATAAAAAGATTGAAACTTAAAATATGTCATGGCTTCTTTTTAGTTGACAAGTCGATCAAGAGGATGTCTTGTATCAACCTTCTTTTGGTCAGCTAAATGGCTAGTAACTAGTAGATCATTGTCATTTACTATGTTTTTTCTTATCTTTGGGTTCTTTGCGTGGGGTGGGGCGTAGGGGTGTCAAAAATATCGATTCGGCGATATATCGCGATACTCGATCCCGCGATACTCGAATCGATACTAAAATTCCGATATCGATTCTTTTGATGACGTCATGCATATTAATGAGGATGCTTTGTAACCTTGATTTCAACTGAATTCAATGTCAATAGTGGTTCAAAATGTGCATATTCAGCCAGGACAGTAGAGGGCAGCACTATGTCTTTAAGAAGACAATCTAATGTTAACCCTTGGCACACGAATTATTTCATAACATTTTGTTTTTTAAGTGTACTTTAATAGTATAGATCTATAAAAACAGAAATAATTATCAATTAATTGCAATTTATAATCGTTTGTGTCAGTATCGGGATTAATCGGGATTAATCGAATCGTGACGTGTGTATCGTGATACGAATCGAATCGCCAGATTTATGGCAATTCACACCCCTAGTGGGGCGTGGTGTTGTTTTGGTCTGGTCTGAGCTTGGTCTTGTGGCACAGTTTTCCTCAGAATGTGTCCGCAGCTCTGCTCTGTCAGCGCAGCGTTGAGTGAGCGCCGTCGTCCCCTGTTTACCTTATTAATTAGCCCAGTGATCCAGAAACACTCTCCCTCTGGTAAATAGAATAACACAGAGGGGTTTAGCGTGGGCCGCGGGGGGGAGACACAGGGGGAAGGGTCCGACACAGAGCTGGTATTTTTCAGTTTGCTTCGAGCCGTCAGGAGCGGTGTGATCAGAGAGTCAGAGGAAACCCAACTCTGCGGGTCGTCATCCTGCTGAATTTAGAGCCTCTGTGATCAGCTGTCAATATGGAGGCTGCTGCACGCCACACCTACATAGTCTGAATGCTATCACACATAGGGAGGATAGACGTTTTAAATGAGACTTATTATGCAAAGTCAACTTAAATGAGCATTTTGTTTCCTCATCTTTCGCGTACTTGAACATGTGTTTTATTTTTTTGACACATTTTTTAATCCTGTTTTGTCTTGCAACTGGAAATAAGTGCTAAAAAGTGGCTTGTTTCACCTAATGCCTCCCTCCCATTCATGCACTTTTGGTCAAGAAATTTATTCTTTGGATTAAGCATATTCAGTAACATTCAGGAATGTTGTGTAGCCATTTTTAACAACAAATTCAATAAACTACAGCCTTATGAATTCTGCATTTTCAACAGGAAGTCTAAAGTCTTGTTTCTATTACTAACGCATCTCTGACTAGCAAAATAACAAAAAAAAATAATGACAGCCTACATTTGTTATAATTTATTCTATAGTGCTACTAAAATGCATTAAATGTCTTCTTTAAAGCCATTTAGTATGGTTGCTTGAAATATTCCGTTTTTGGATTACAGGGTATCTTCGCAGACATTAAAATGGTAAACTTTGCACTTTATTTTGAGTTTAAAGTGACACTATGTAACATTTTGGAGGTTAAGTTGTCTTATGTGGTTCTGATGTTATTAAAATACATCAAAAACACTTCCATGGACAAGCAGAAGGCATTATAAGAGTCTGTTTTGAAAAGGGTTTAAATGACAAATAAAATGCATTTTTTGTGTTATAAACTTCCTTTTAAACCTGCTCTGAAGCATCTCCACTTTACAATCTCATGCACCAGAAAAAGTTAAAAAAATGAATAAAGTCACGCATGGGTTGCACGTGTGTCCTACATTCTATCTACTGACTCCAAAGAAAATTACACAGGGTTTGCATTCAAACAAATGTGGTCTGATATGCTAATGCTGAAAAATTGCTAA
This sequence comes from Mugilogobius chulae, assembly GCA_038363315.1. Taxonomy (NCBI): domain Eukaryota; kingdom Metazoa; phylum Chordata; class Actinopteri; order Gobiiformes; family Gobiidae; genus Mugilogobius; species Mugilogobius chulae. The sequence goes on along the minus strand of CM076405.1, from coordinate 26,268,880 downwards.
AATCAATTGTTAATGATTAGTAGACTTTAAAACAAAGACAGAAGATCTACATATGACTTCACAAATCAGGGACATTTAGAACAGTGTTTTTGGAAAAACGAAAGCTGTCTCACAAACAAAACTTCAGCAGTATTTTTGATCAGGAAGCAACTTTACAATAGGATTTTTTCCTTCCTTTTGCATATGTTTCCTTTAAGCCCACACTAAGTAAGGAGAAACATTGTAGTTTGTTTGTTTGTTTGTTAGTTTGTTTACACAATGTTTGATAAATAAGAAGTTAATGTAAGGTTATGGTACACTTTATTGTTGCCGTTGGGATCTTTGTTATCTGCATTTTGGGCATAACTTAAGGTGCAATTCAGGACCCAGAGATATTCTTGCCAGGCTTGGTCAGGTGGGATTATTAATTAGTAAGTAAGGTGTTATTTCTCCTATTTACAGACATATTAAACAAATCCTATAAACTTAATAATATCATTTATCAGAGCATCTTTTGTGACTAGATTTAATTTCCAAATGGTTAAAATGTGAGGCGCACATTGTGAAATCTACACTCCCTTCACTAAAGCCTTGAGACATGTTGAATGCATCACCATGAAAAGATGATTTGGACTTTTATGGACGGGGAGAAGCAGCGCTGCAGTGAGTTTGACAGATTCTTGATCCGTCTCATTTCTGTCGTTTAAAAAAGGCCAGTCGGTGCAGGTATGTTTTTCATCTCCCATAATATCAGCAAGTTTCAGACTGAGGCAATGCAGAACCAAACTCAAAACAGACCTTTGGTAGACAAACCGTGTTTTGAAAGCTGCTTTTATGAATCTTATCCAACCATTTCTAATACGTCCACTCCCTTGTGCGAGGCTACATCTCTGTCCTCAGGTCTGTAGTTCAAAGCCTTACATGGAGAGCCGCCGGCGAATAGAAAAGAATGACATTAGCGTTTGTGACTGCTCCTTTGGGCCGCGGTTCAGAAATGTGGTTTGCATTAGTTGGTCAAAGCAGGTCAAAGGGCAGAGCGGAGTAATGGCGGAGTCGCAGTTATTTCAAAATAACCTTCACCTTGACAATATTTTAAACAGAATCTTTTTGTGATCATACTTTTTTACTTATTATCAGCGTTTAAACAGTGGTGCACAGTGAAGCAATGATTGTATGGTTATAGTATTTGTAGAAGTGTAAATTAGATTGTAACTAAGTAATAAAGTAAGTTGCTCTCAATTGTTCTCTTTCCACTTTTATTTGGTTGAAAGTGCATTGAAGAACACAAAACAACATTTTTCCTTAAACTTTTCATGAGCTGAAGTCAATGATAGAACATAAATAAACACCGAAGACTGATTTGTCTAATGTTTTTTTGTTTTGTTTTTTCTTCAGATATTTGTTCTGTCAAATTTTGTTAGTCACCACTTCTCTTTTGTTGAGATGATCCACCTGACCTAACACGTGACAGATTAAGATGCCAATTAACCAAAATTAATATTTATTATTTTTTGCTTAGCAGGATGAATAGAGTAGGCAGTTCATGTTTAGTTTAAAAGACTATTGCACCAAAATCTAACTACAGGAAACTTATAAAAATTCAACCAAAAGTAAGAAATGTGACCTATTTTTACCAAAAAAGAAAGAAAACAATTGCTTTAATAGCATTTGGTTTAGTTATTTTGGTGTGTCTTTGGCTGGCCACAATAAAAGGACACTGGCATAAGCAGTTTTATCAGACAGACAATGAAATTAGCAGTACATCCATATTTTTGTTCAGTATATTTAAAAGTCCCATATATATTTAAATAGTTTATACTTAATTCAACCTAAAATGAGCATAGTGGGATAATTTGATATAAGTTTATTAGTAATATATAAGTATACAGAAATATCAACAAATTTGGTTGTGTTTAGACTCCAGGAGATGTTAAGAACCTTTTCCTGGAACCTAGATACTGGTGTTATAGAATAATTAACCCTGCATGAATATTAGATTCTGCAAAGATTGGAAAACAGAGTTAAAACAAGGTTGAGTGATGATAGGGACAGGTAGTTTTTCTTGCGAACCTTGTTATAGTGGTTGTTTAATCAGAAACTTAATCGCTGACTAGTTTTTCTACTGAGAGATCATTGTTAGTCACACCTATAAAACATGGTCTTTACTTCTGGCACATTCAGATTCACTTCCTGTAGAGTCAGTGTCCAAAGCGCACTCTGGCCCTGAGCTCTGATCCTGTTGCCCTACTTCCTGGTCCCGTCAGCCCTGGTCCCGTCCCTCATCTGTCTTATAGCAGCAGCTTGTCCTGATCGGGCGCTCCTATCTGATTCGCTCCTTCCTGCTCCCTCCTGGATCCGGGAACACAGCCCCTCGTTCCGGACGCTCCCCCCTGTGTTCCCCAGAGAGGCTGACGAGAAATCCAGACGACCTTACTACCAGCAGCTGGAGTGGTACCAGGCCGTCCTACTGAATTCACGGCAGCGAGTCAGAGAACTGTGCAGTAACAGACCTAACTCTACTCTCGTACAAGACATTTCTTTAATACTTTTTTCAAAATTTATTTTATTGATTATTGAAGAACACTTCAAACCACCATTGTTCTCATGTCAGATGAAAATATGATGAAAACAGAAGCGGGCAGCAAGACTTTGTTTTGTATTTTACTGTGAAGAGTGAGTGAAGCTTACTTTATTTAACTTTGAAGCTAGAATCAATCTTTAATATGATAATCCATGATGTTTGCTTACAGCTTTATATAAATTCTCTTTTTGCCTCTGCTAATTGACAAAGAACTGGGTTTGAGCTTTGCCTTTGAGCAGAGTGTTTTGAACATCTCACAATCTCTCTGAGTGGGGTTTGCATGTTCTCTCTAGGTCACTGTTTTTTTTGTTTTTTTTGGGTACTCCGGTTTCCTCCCACCTCCAAAACCTTGCATGTTTAAGATTATTGGGCCTCACTGTCAAGTTCACCTTATGAATTAATGAGAGAGTGAATGTTGTCTGTTTCCCTGCAATGAGTTGGCCACTGTCCAGAGTGTTCCCCTGCCTAAGGCCCAAAGTCACTGGAATAGGCTCCAGACACCTGTGACCCCAATTGAAACAAGCAGTAGGAAAATGTGCTGGTGAGCTTGTTTTTAGAGTAATATTGAATATAAGTACACTTTAGTCTCAACAAATAGGAAACACAGACTTTTTAATTCATTTTTATTTATTTATTTTTTGAGCTTGTGTTGATATTTCTAAATAATCATTGGCCCATAGAAAGGTGTTGTAGCATTTTTTCCTAATGCCAAATTAGAAAGGGTCAGTTTTTCTTTGTTTTAAGTAATACAAGATGTTCAAATCAATCAAAACACACTGAAAAGGTTCTACAAAACAAACTAATTTGAAAAAAGAGTTCTCTTTGAAGCTGCTTAGGAAAGATAAAAATGTTCCCCTGTCCATGTGCTTATGTACAATGGTTTGAATGATTACCATCTGATTCATGAAATTGCTGTCAAACTGTAGAAGGTGGTGGCTATTTCTTTGGATTAAACCCAGGTAAAGCTTTGAAAAAACACAATAGCTTTGTTAACCACTCAATAGTTTAGCGTAGCTTCTGATGTCTAACCATATATAGAAATGACAGTCTTTAATATTCAACTTAGAATCATTCACAATATCATCTCTGTACAGTACAACTGATTGTTATAGTTATTTTATGATTCTAATTCAGCTTTTAGTGTAGACAATATTAACTAGTCACATTTTTTCAAATAGACATAGATTTTGCAACATGCTGTATATGGAGATAAAAAAAGTAAAAATCATTGGCAATTAGTGAACAGGAGTCTAAAATAGGCTAAAATAAGGCAATCTGAACTGTTCTGGATGCATCTCAAGGTTAGCGGGTTTGGGTTAGCATGTGGCTCAAAAATGTTGTTATTAAAAACATTATTGTTGTGCTTGGGCTCACGCTGACATCCTCCTTAGATCTGGTGTAAAATCCCCCAGGATCACAGTCAGACTGAAGGGAATTATCAGCCCTGTGCCCCGTGTGTGGCTCATACGAGAGACTGTGACATCTGTAATGGATTTGAAGAAGTTTGGACAAGTTTGGCTTTGACAGCGCTGTCAGATTTAATCAGTGTGGTCACACAGAAGTACATTACAGTGAATGACTGTGCCAGTATTACAGTTTTCCAGTGGAAAAAGATGTTACTTGTTTAGTTGATTTATTTTATATGAAATTGTGCAGAGAGAATAATGTTTGATAGTTGCCCCCGTTTGCTAATTTATACTAAATTAAAGCCAGAGCAATACATATTTTTGACAGTTTTATTAGATCTGAGCAACAAAAAGTAATAGGGATGCATCAATCCAGCTTTTTCAGTTAAGATACATTTGGTTTAGAGTGTCTACCTACACACAATATTGACCGATACCAGCGTAGACCCTGAAAATAGTGTTACGAATTCTCAAAACTCAAATTACTTTTTTGAAAATGGGTCATATTGTGTTATTTAACTGTAATTTATTGTGCAAACAACAACTTAACTTTTTTGAATAAAATGTCAAACATTGGAGACGTTCTGTGTCAACATCAGAGAGTAAATAATCCTATTGTTGTTCATATAAGAGCACAAACACCATATTGACTAAATCGATATCATGGAATCGAATCGAATCAGCACTGATGTCTGATTCCAGTATCGGATCTGTGCATCACTAATCACAAAAGCTGGAGATAATTGTTGCCCCTAATTGTCATGTATTTTCTTCAGGGTCAGAGATCAACAAGCGACCAAACCTTTGAAAAAAGCCCAAAAGAAGCAACTTCAACCCCCCATTAAAAAAGGAACGAAAATAATCAATTAATTAAGCACGATGCGTCACAGCAGAACGAGAGTTACTGATTTTGGCAGATTTTAAATAGTATTTGATCACTAGTAAAGACTTTAAAGATTGATAATATGCTAAAAGTTCATATTTTTTTCATTAGTGAGAATATTTCTGTCAATATAACCTGGGAAAATGTCGAAAAATCACCTTGTTCGTGACGTCAAAATGCCTCTCAGGAGCAATCCCAAAAAACCGCAACCCACGACTATCAAAATTCACAATTGACTTTCCAAAAAAAGAAGCCCAAAGTGACTATGAAGAAGCGGACTTGGCAACTCTGATTCTCTTGCATTTGTTGAAGTTACTGTTGTAAAATGACACAAGTGACATAATAAAATAAGCCTGTGTACTGTTTTGCTTTGGCGTGAAAATATCAGTCTGATTTCTCTTCTCTCTGTGTTGCAGCCCTGTTCGTCCATTTCGATTCCCCAAAAGGTAAGAAGCGTCTGCTCTGCTCACCTCTGTTTCCATCATCTCTCTTGTCTGTGCCTGGCCAATGTTCACTCACACTCAGAAATATTAATGTTACAAGATACTGTTAGATGAGCAGCGCATCTGTGTTCATAATAATCAACTGAAAAGACTAAGAAAGCACCTATAAACAACACAGCTTTATTTAATGCATCCACCTTCAAAGTGCAAGTTAACAGCATGACTTATATATACCTCAACCTTTACATTTAATTTTTTTTTTTATTGAATTACCCTGAAGTCATTGAAATCTTGCTTTTTTAATTAATGAATCTGTGTGTTTCTGTTGCAGTTACGCAGAGCTGATTGCTGATTGGCCGGTGGTGGTTCTGGGAGTGTGTACTGTCCTCATTGTGGTGTGTGCACTCGTGGGTATCCTAGTGCCCGACCTGCCAGACTTCTCTGACCCTCTGCTGGTGAGTCTGGGTGTAGTATTTCTCCTTAAAGTGTAGCTAATTCCCTAAACTCCACACACAAACACATTTCAAGCAAAGCAGACTGCTGGAAAAGCATGAGGAGAAGGTAAAAGAGGGGCTGAGGGTGGAGAGCAGCAGTGTGATTAGTGTCACATAGAGTCTAGAGAGACAGTGTAGTGAGACACAGTTAGGGCTGGGCGATATTGACAAAAGTGGATTTGTAGGGCTGTAGTCTTTTAGTCAGCTGTCGATTAACCAAAGTTTGGATTAGTCGACTTATTCCTTTATTTAGATCATGAGGATTTATATGGAACAACAACAAATAAGGGAGATTTAGCGGGAAATTTAAGCCTGAATGATTGATCTGATCTGCCTGTTTAGATTATAATACATGGCTTTCTATTCCTTTTGTTTAAATGGTTGTTTTTGCATGAACTTTCTACTTTTGTATTTTCAAACACAGACAAATAGATTAAAAAGATAGGACTCCTTTTTAGCTTCAGAGAGTTTATAGTCGACTAATCGGTTGATAGGACATGTCTTTAGTCGACCAATAATTCCTTTGGTCAATTACACCTGTACTAGTTTGTCTCAAGTGTTAGAGCCCCGTAGACACGTTGAAGTCCTTAGTTGTTGAGCTAATCACTTTGGAATTATTAACAACTGGTTCAACATTTTTTCCAACTGTTTAACCATATATTTTTGTTTGTTTGCAGGGCTTTGAACCTCGGGGAACAGAGATTGGGCAGAGGCTGGTCACGTGGAACAACATGGTGAAGAACACAGGATACAAAGCCACTCTGGCCAACTATCCGTACAAATACGCAGACGAGCAGGCCAAAAGGTAATTGCACTGTATCACTGTATCGGTATGACTGAATTCTGATCTAATAGGATGAACTTAAAAAATATTGTGATGCAGTTATTGTTGTTTCTGCATGACATAAATTAAACTAAACATAAATAAATGGAAATAAACAATTGAATATCTTGATTTTTTTTTTACAACGGTGACAAGTTTTTCTCACTTATCTAATATTATCCAAGCTTCCATTTTATTCACCATGAGCAATTTATTTTCTTATTTTAAGCAATGTTCACTAAGATCAGATGCTAAATCAAGTTTTTTGTCTTCATAAGGTAACATGTAGCCATGCTAACAACAACAAACATGTAAACAGAGCAGGTTTAGGGAACTAAATGCAAAGACAGTTTACACATTACTGACACAATTTGAAAATATAAAAAAATCTCTATTCCTGATGATGACTGTGGAAAACCATTCCACAATACAGTGTCTGTCTGAGTCTGAGGAGACAGAGGACAAAGAGCTCAGGGTTTGTGTGTGTCGATGGACGGCTCTGACAGATCGGATGAAAAGAGGTGAAGAGATGTTTGCCATTGTCAGGTTTTTGCACGTTCAAGTCTAAAACAAACATATTTTATTTTTCTCATCTGAAAAGAAAACGGTTTACACACGAGCGTAACATCAGTAAGAAGGCAGAGCCGACAAAAAGACTGATTACATCTGAAGAGAACAGGACTGTATTTCTCTGTTTGCAGTCTATATTCACTTTTTGTACAATATGCTTGAATCGTTCATTTTTCCAACAGAGCTGAACCAGGACTGTTACAGGACCAAACCAAGTCCATGTCAAGACTAAACTGTTCTAAAACCAGGACCAATGCAGCAAAATGTTTTTTTGAAGGCACATTTCAGCACATTTGTACGGAAGCTCAGTACTGCCAACCTCTACTTTTTTTTTTTTCCAGCTGTATCACGAAATTTCGTGATAACTATCAAAGTTTTTTTTTGTTTTTTTTTTTGGTATCGTGATACTATCACGAAATAACGTGATACTATAAAAAAAATAATAATAGTTTTTTTTTTTGTTGTTTTTTTTTGGTATCACGTAATTACGTGATACTATCACAAAATAACGTGATACTATCAAAAATAATAATAATAGTTTTTTGTTTGTTTTTTTGGTATCACGTAATTACGTGATAGTTATCACGAAATTTCGTTATACAGCTGGAAAAAAAATTAAGTAGAGGTTGGCAGTACTGAGCTTCCGTACACTTAGTAACTGACTGCAAAAAAAAAAAAAAAATCATGATTGTTTTTTCAGGGCAAATGTACAGTTTCAAAATGATAAAATAGGTACGCTGAAATTAAGATCATTCAAAAGTAAGTAAGTAAGTAAGTAAGTAATCTTTATTTGTATAGCACATTTCACAGACACAGAGCCACAAAGCGCTTCACTCTGAGAAAAAAAAGAAAAGTATTTATACGGCACTAATGACAGTTTTATATGTACTTGTATTCATTTTTCTGAATTTTAATGTTTGTTTTTCTTTTAGAAGACAAGCATACCTTCACCATAACAAATATCTGACTTTATCTACAGTATTTAATATGAAAGTTTGCAGAAAATTTTATTTGAAAAGTAGCAGGATTTTTTATGCAAATGGACTTAGCAGTCGATGCATATAGGATGAATAGAGTAGGCAGTTCAAGTTTAGTTTAAAAGATTATGGCACCAAAATCCAACTGCAGGAAACCTGTAAAATTCCCCCAAAAGTAAGAAATGTGACCTATTTGAAAAATAAATAAATAAATTGCTTTAATAGTATTTGGTTTAGCTTTTTTTTCTAGTTGCTTCACCACATTCGCCACACAAAAACCTTCAATATTCAGTTTAATTATTACTTTAAGTTATGATAAAGCAAGAAGAAGTATTGTTTTTCATTTGGAGCTTCCTGCATATGCTTTAATTGGAAAATAATAATAAAAAAGAACATGTCCTTATCTCTAATGACCGACTGTGGATGATTTGATCACATTCACATTTAAAAGTCTTCAGGCTTTTGTAAGTGCTGGTAAAATGACACCAGTCTGTATTTGTTTGTCTCATCTCTGTTTAAACTCCAACTCTGTGATTAGAAATGCATTGAGTCTTTGGCGTCTGTAGCTCTATTGTCTGTCTGTGCGGAGATCTGCAGACAGCAACCAGATGTCAAGTCTAAAATATTGTTCTTCAAAATAATAATCACAGAGTGCAAGTGAAGGCTGCATCCAAAGCATTGCTTCATACTTAATAATAATAATCATAAATAATATTCCGCTTTCTGGACCCAAAGGATATTCTTTAATACAAGAAACAAAGTAAACAAACAGCAAACTTGCAAATACACATAAGCTCTTTTTCTTTTAGTTTTGTTTACTGACAACGGCAATAAATGTTCTCATTTTGACAAAAAAAAAAATCCTGCCTTCATGTAAGCAAGATTAAAGAAATAACTTTTTTTTTTTAATTGCTTTTTGATCATTTGAGCCCCAGATCACACCAAAAATATATGTTTTATTTAGGGGGGTCAAACTAGTGCATTAATTGAGATGAATTAATTACAGACATATTAAGTTCATTTTTTTAATCGCATGAATCTATTTTTAAATCTTTAACTTCATTGTTTCCATATGCATGTTGCAAAGTCGACATAAGGGTTGTTCGACTTGACAACTTAGCAACAAAAGACTTCCCAAAGTTTTCATTTTTTGCAATAGATTAATATTTCCCATCTGCGACAATGTAATTAATTAAATTGGCTGAAAACAAAATAAAAACACTTAAGTTGAATGTTTTTCTCAGCAATATCTTGGTGAGATTAAAAATAGAATATTAGACTAATTAATTACAGATCATGATTAATTAATCTCTTAAATTAAATGAACTGACGTAAAATAAGCCAAAAACTTGTCACAAGTATTTTCTATACATGTGCTCAGTGATTGCTCCCAAATTGAGCGTGAACCTCGCAATGCTGGCACGGTGTGTGCATATGCATACAAACTCCAGTCTCAGTGTGAGTGGCCATTGCGCCCAGTCAGACCTGGATCAGGATCTGGACTGGAGCAGTGTGAGCCTGTTGTTAGACCTGGGATAGACCTGGGTTAGTTGTAAAAGTGTCCTGTTTCAGACTTTTTCAGTACGGTGTAAATATTTTCTATGTGCCGTTTGACTGTCTGAAAAGGTGAAAAGTAAGGCCAATTCAAATAAGTTGTTGCCACAATCAACAAAAAATGACAACATTTTAGCACAACTAACCCTTGTTTATGTCTACACACACTGTAGGTTTGCATTACCTCTGCCTGAACACCTAATAGCTTGAGTTAGTTTCCACAGCCATAATGTGTTGGAACAGTTATGAAAATTACTTAATGTTGAAAAATCTTTCTGACCTTCACCCATTTATCAAAGACCCCATTTTACAGACATAATACCATTTCTGTGGTGAGTCACCGGTGTTTAGGGCGGGACAGGGTCATTACTGCTGCTTATTTTCATCACTAAACTGCAAATGTGCCCCTTTCACTTTGCGTCATCGCCTCTTGGCCAACGCTGTGCTCCAAAAACGTACAAATGTTTCATGCTTGACATAAACTGTGGTAGATCTTCATGAGTTTTTTGTTTGCAGTCACCAGGAGCCCCGTTGGACCGAGGACAGATACGACCGTGACAAGAGACAAGCCGAGTGGGACTTCAGTAAAGACTACTTCTGCGACGTCCCAGGTGCAGCCTTTCTTCTTCATTAAAACTAAATGACTATACTTTGTTTTAGCTGCTTAAAATTCTGCTGTGTCTTTTTTCTGTATTGGTCAGTTCTGTCCACCATCTAAGAAAAGTAAAGCCTCTGAACATATTGGCAATTTGTAACTCTCCTATTTACAGCAAATTAATGGAATAAATCGGACTCTGCGTGTAATTGAAACCTACAAATAAAAATGTACCATGGAGGCTTTAAAACAAATCTCTAGCAAAATTATCTTCAGCTTTTTGCAGAATTGTCAAAACCCAAATTATTCTCAAATTATTGTCATTCAGGCCCTAACTGCAAATGTCAGCTTTACTCCTTCCTATATGTAACAAATAACATTCAGTCTGAAATATAATTCAGTTTTTCTTCTGTGCTTAGCTCTTTTCACTTATAATTAGACTCAAACAGAGGCCAAAACTATAAAGCTTCACAAAGAGTTCAGCCACTTGTTTGCGATCTAAACAGTTTGGAAATGGAGGCAGTTTTAGTCAGGCATTTCAGAGAAAATAGGCTGTATGCTTTTATTGAGAAATATTCTGTATGTTGATCTAAACTAAAGCTCAAAGCTAATATGCAATAAAGTTGTTGTTTCTCCACAGGTGATCGCTACTCAAGGCTGGTGTTTTCTTCTGCAGAGGGGAAGAACCTGTGGAATACTCAGGCCATTAAGTCCATGTGCAACCTTGACAACACCAGGGTAAGTTATATTTGTGCACACAGCTCTGTCATCACAACATGCAACATGGTTTGATTTCCACACTGTTCAATTTGCATGTTCCCAGATGCTTTTGCTGTTGTGGGTAAAACCTAATTTTTAATATCTGTTTCGAAAGCCTCACTTCAATTTGAACATGACTTGAGAACACAGTAATGACAAGCACCCTAATCTGTAGTAATTGTCAGATTAAGCTCATACCTCTGCTCTGTCCAGGTGAGGTCCCATAGAGACTACTGGAGCCTGTGTCAGCGAACCAACGACGCCTCCTGCTGTCCCAGCTGGACTCTAGGAAACTACGTGGCAGTGCTGACAAACCAAACGTCCTGTCTGGAGATATCTGACAAAAATGTGTCCCACACACTCAAAATCCTTCGTTCCTGTGCCAAATATTATCACAACGGCACCCTGGGACCGGACTGTTGGGACATGGCTCTGCGCCGAAAAGATCGTAAATGTGCCAATGTGCCCCGGAAGTGCACCAAGTACAACGCTGTTTACCAGATCCTGCACTTTCTGGTGGACAAGGACTTCCTCAGTCCCAAAAGCCTGGACTACCCCCCTCCAGTGCTCAAGTACAGCATGTTGTTCTCCCCCACAGAGAAAGGAGAGTCTATGATGAACATTTACCTGGACAATTTTGAAAACTGGAATGCCTCAGACGGCATCACCACAGTCAAAGGGATTGAGTTTGGGATTAAACATGACCTGTTTCAGGACTACCTCCTCACTGATACGGTGTACCCGGCCATCGCCATAGTGATCGTGCTGCTGGTGATGTGTGTGTACACGCGGTCAGTGTTCATCACTCTCATGACCATCATCGCCATCATCAGCTCACTCATAGTCTCCTACTTCCTGTACCGCCTGGTTTTTAACTTTGAGTTTTTTCCCTTCATGAACCTCACTGCTCTCATCATCCTGGTGGGCATCGGAGCAGACGATGCCTTTGTTCTATGTGATGTGTGGAACTACACAAAGTTTGATAAGCCTCGTGCTGACCTCTCAGAAACAGTCAGTGTCACACTGCAGCATGCTGCACTCTCCATGTTTGTTACTAGTTTCACCACAGCTGCTGCTTTCTATGCAAACTATGTGAGCAACATCACCGCCATCCGCTGCTTTGGGGTTTATGCCGGCACTGCCATCTTAGTCAACTACATTTTGATGGTGACGTGGCTGCCTGCTGTGGTGGTGCTGAACGAGCGTTATCTGCCCAACATATTTTCCTGTTCTAGTTCTCCTCACCACCCGAGGGCGCACTGCTTCAGAATTTTGGCAGGACTATGTCAAAAGGCCAGTAAGTGCCTCTTCTCTGTGTCAGAGGCCTCACGCATATTTTTTGAGAAGGTGCTGCCGTGCATTGTTATTAAGCTGCGTTACCTGTGGCTGTTGTGGTTCCTGGCACTCACTGTGGGCGGGGCTTATGTGGTGTGCGTGAACCCAAAGATGAAGCTGCCCTCTCTGGAGCTGGCTGAGTTTCAAGTGTTCCGCTCGTCACACCCGTTTGAGCGCTATGATGTCGAATATAAGAAACTCTTTATGTTTGAGAGAGTGCACCATGGGGAGGACCTGCACATGCCCATCACCATCATCTGGGGTGTGACGCCAGTGGACAAAGGGGACCCTCTAAACCCCAAGAACAAAGGCAAGCTGATGCTGGACGACACATTCAACATTGCCAGTCCTGCTGCACAGCTGTGGATCCTCAACTTCTGCCAAAAGCTCCGCAACCAGAGCTTTGTGTTTCAGTCGGAGGGGCAGGACTTCACCAGCTGCTTCATCGAAACATTCAAACAGGTACATACCGGCTCTGTGAAATATATTCCTATATATATTTAAAATAGTATATCTAAGTTGTAGTTTTTATTTTCCTTCTTTGTTTTGGTCTTGTTAGTGGATGGAGAACCATGACTGTGAGGAGGCCTCAGTGTACCCCTGCTGCAGCCAGTCCACGTTCCCCTATAAGCAGGACGTCTTTGAGCTGTGCATGAAGAGGGCCATCATGGAGCTGGACCGAACCACCAACTACCACCTGGCCAGAAAGACGCCTGGGCCTCGGTTCGACATCAACGACACCATTCGAGCCATCGTCCTAGAGTTTCAGAGCACTTACCTCTTCACACTGGCCTATGAGAAGATGTACCAGTTTTATCAAGAGGTCAGACCCATCAGAATGATTCAAATAAATAGAAATCAAAGAAATATAATATAATAGACTTAAAAATATGTATGAATATGTTGTCTTGATAACAATTGTGTTGTGTTGTAGGTGGATGCTTGGATTTCGGAGGAGCTGCGCTCTGCCCCCGCAGGCCTGAGTCACGGCTGGTTCATTAGTAACCTGGAGTTCTACGACTTGCAGGACAGCCTATCAGGTGGCACCTTGGTAGCTATGGCATTGTCAGTTGCTGTGGCATTCAGCGTGATGCTGTTGACTACATGGAACATCATCATCAGCTTCTACGCCATCCTGTCTATCGCTGGGACCATCTTTGTGACGGTTGGTTCTCTGGTGCTGCTCGGCTGGGAGCTGAACGTGCTGGAGTCTGTCACTATCTCTGTGGCCGTGGGCCTGTCTGTGGACTTTGCTGTTCACTATGGTGTGGCCTATCGTTTGGCCCCAGAGCCCGATCGAGAAGGAAAGGTGGTCTTTTCTCTGTCCCGTATGGGCTCAGCCATCGCCATGGCAGCACTCACCACATTTGTGGCGGGGGCCATGATGATGCCATCCACAGTGTTGGCCTACACACAGCTGGGCACCTTCATGATGCTCATCATGTGCATCAGCTGGGCCTTTGCCACCTTCTTCTTCCAGTGCCTGTGCCGCTGCCTGGGCCCCAAGGATCCTGTGGACAGATCCCTCTCCCCCGTTGCTTGCGCCTCTCCTTGTCTCCTCCAGCACCAGACAAATACCAGCTGGACTCCAGTGTCCAGGCAGAGCACTACGAACTCGAACCACTCGCCTCTAACCCCAAGGACAAGCCCACAGAGCCCCAGTCTAACGGAGCCCCTCCAAATGGTCCATACTACAGCGCAGTACCCCCTTGCCACTACTGCTCATGTGGAGAGCAGCTTCACTGGACCCCCCAAACAGACCAGGACCCTCTTTATACTCAGTATGTCCAGTGTTCTCCGGCCCCCCAGCGTCCTCAGGGTCGAGCTGGCTGCCCCAACAGAAAGCACTGCAACCCCTCTCCAAACCACCACTCACCTGTGTCTGCACCTCATCCTCCTGAGTGTCCAGCTGAGGACCCCTGCCGCTCCCCCTCTCATACACCTCTGGACAGTGGGCAGTGTCCTGCTGAGGACTTGTTACGCTGTAAACAGACTAGTGTCCACAGCAGCTCAGAGGACTGGGACACGTCTCCACAGAGGCTCCAGAGCGAGAGCCGGACTGAAAACAAGTGCAATTCAGAACTGAACTTATGTCGGCCTCAAGCACAGGCCAGTCCCTATCACAGCACAGCGCCCCCTACAGAGACTTTATGTTAAGGCCTTTATAAATGCCTCATGCCACCTCAGAGTTTACGTATTTATATTAAACATGTGCCACACTGTTTGGTTTGTCACTAAGGCTGTGTCCACCCCACAGCAGAGTTTTAGAAGAGCTTCTGACACAATGCATGTCTCTAGAGCTGCAGTGAAGTTTTAGATCTCACATTGGTCAGTGCTAAGAAAAAAAAGTTATTTCCACAAGTCCATGCCAGCATTTGTGTTCCTGAACACACAGCTGTTGTTTGCTGCTCCACACTAAATGTCTGTTATGATGTTGTGTGTAAACCCATAATGTTATCATTACAACAAAAATGTGCCACTTTTTTTACAAGCTGATCCAAATCATTGCCTGACACTTTGTGGAAAACATGTCTGCAGATGCCTCAGATAACAACTATGTGATTAAAAAACTTTTTTTTACCGCTGATGTCCTGGTTCAGTGTCAGTGTTCTGCACATAACAAGTCAAAGATAAGACAACCCATTCAGATCTGCAATCGGCAGTGTACACTTTTGTTTTATGTTTTATTGTGTCACAACAAAGCTATTGCTAATGGTTTCAACATACACCGTAGTGTGCAAACAGTTTACGGTATGATTTTATTTTGGATGCCACATAACATGCTTTCTTGGCCTATGCATAGATTAAATATTGCTAAAAGATTATTTGCCTTTTCAGATAGAGAAACAGCAGACAATTTAATTAGTTGCTACATTATATATACATTATTTACAGGTGTAGACAGAGGCCAGAAAATGAGAGCTGTACCCACCCTCTGGCAGTAAAATGATAAATGGTTGATTGATATAGCGCTTTACATTTATAGGATCCACTCACCCAGTGTACGCAGACACTAAGGCAAACCATTTTTTATCATCTCATTGTGGCACTTGGTGTTCCAGCGGTCTCCCATCCAAGTACCAGGCCCTGACTTGCTCCGCCTCTGAGACCTGACGAGTTCAGCCTTTGACAAGCAGTTATGGCCACAACAGTCTTGCCAAAGAACAGACAGAAGATCACTGATGCCCCACACAGAAAGATCTTACATGGTCAATCTTGTATTGTTACCATTTTGTAATACCAAGCTTCTTTTCATATTGTAGAGCAGCTCATCCCAGTCGTGTGCAGGTTCACAGTTTTATCCCTGGTTTTTAGACTGCTCGCTGTTGGAGAGGTTGCAGACTGAGGACGTGGACGGGTCTGTGACGGGCAGAATTCTTGATGGTTAGTAGATGTGTAAGTATTTCTTTTCTGCAAGAATTTACAAATAAACTGCTTAAAAACACATTCAATTCTGTCCCACATGGTTGAAGTGTATGATAAAAAAGAGCTCTCTTTTTAAGTGCGACAACTTGCATAATCCAAATACTTTTTTCCACCCATTGTCATGTTGTCCCTCCAGACATTCACTTTACAGTTTGTACTATCTGTAAGTTTTTTATGTGCTCAAGAAAAGCCAATGCCAAATGTGTCAGAACCTTTTAAATATAGAACCTTGTTGAAATCCTTTTCAACTTAAGTGTGTGAAGTTTTGAAAGGTAGAAATTGCTGTTTTCTACATTAATATTGCCTAACTGTTCAACATGCGTCATCATTAGTGCCATTGCCTCTGCCATCTAAAGTCATTATTGAAATCCATTTGTCGGCTAAGCTAAACAGGAGAGAGGAGCCAAAACAAACTTCCACGAGCAGACAGCTTTAATCACAGACAACACTGGCACAGCTCTGCACATTAGCAAGCACAGGCTGTAATAAAAGTGAATTACTCCAGTGTAATGTCCTCAGACTGACTTTGGAACAAAAACTGCTGAGTGTTTTGTTCTTGAAATCAATTAGTGCTGCAGTGCTATGATAAGTTTTCTCTAACAAACTGGAATAATCTCACAGAAGCTTTGGTAATGATCAAACCACAATGGAGTCATTACATTGCATTCAGATTGTAGTGATCGTCTAGAATTCTGAATCAATATAGATGTACAATCAATTCAGTACTGACTAAACTGTGCTCATGTTTTCATAGGCAATAAAGTGTCGTAAGATGAACTAAAATGTGCCCAACAGTTGATCATCTGTTTCAGTATTGATCAAATAACTACTGCTGTATTAGGTTTTTCTGAAGAAATATTTACATTTCTCTGCCACCTCAATACTAAAGCCAGTTTCTCATGTTTTGGAAGATGAGTGGATAACAGTTGGATGGCCTGATCTGACTCCAGGGTCTTATGTTGAACAGCTCTGCGCTACACACTCTTCATCTAGTTATTAAACATTTTTCTTATTAAACTTGTAAAACAGCCCTATGTGTCACTCTAATTAAAGATAGATCTGACTATCCTTAATTAGAGTGGTGATGAGCCTCACTTTTGTGTCTGATAAACTTGTTCTGAAGTTATAGTGCGATTGTGCGGTTTGTGAGAGCGAGCAGTGAGGTACAAAGATTTGAAAATAAGAAACCAGAGAATTGTATAACTTATGAATGGGCTTGAGCTCCATCACGTCATTGACATAAGTATAGTTCAGTTAAGTTTACTTTATTTGTACCCGACAGTAACATAACAGACACATAAAGAGACATTCTGACATTCACATCGGCTCGCAAAGACAAGAATCAATAAATAGATTGGTTACAATAATAGATAGACTTCCATAAAAATTATTTAAAGTCCTAAGATTTATTAAAAAGGGATTGCTGCAGATTTAACAAAACTCTTCCTAATATTTTGTTATCAGCACCTGGAACCTGCAACCTACTGGACCATTTGATAACCTGACTGACTTTATTTCTTTTAGTGGCAAATTACCAAACCAGGCCACTAGGGAAAATGATCAAACTGATTCAGTTGAACATGCAACTAATGATTATCTTGGTAATCAATTAGTTGGGCGATTATTCTTTCTTGTCTTCAGTTCATTAGAATCCAAAAGTCACAATACAAAATTCTTGCCAAACTTGAGCCGAGGTAACTGCGCTTGAGGCAGTCCTGGAGTTGTAGATTTTGGGGTTTTCTGAAGTATAGATAATCAGTTATTACTCATACTAAAACTGTTATCGAATCTAGATACTCATTTGAACAAGTATTAAATAACATGGACAAAATCTGATCTTTTTGGAAGAGTATGGGAATAATCTTGGGCTTTATCAGAACTAATTTAAATCCAGATTGTATAGAAATGTGGCGTAAAAGGAGCATTTCTAATTATCATTGTGGAAGCATAATTAGTATCAAGAATCATATCAATTCCTTTGTATTAAAATGTTGTTTTTAAATTTCATTAACACCAGCTCAGGCAAATTAGTTTTTACACCAAAAACACAAATTTTACACAATTTTCATGTAATTTCTGTTCAATCTGAGGCTTTTCTTGACTCCTATTTGTATAAAGACCAGTCAACGAATATTTGCCTTCTAAATTAGTTGACTATTATTTCAATAATCAATTCGTTGCTATTAATTGATTAAAGGGTGCAGCCCAAGACAATTTACTCTGAAGTGATTTTTTTTTTAAGACAGGCTCTGTGCACAAAACATCATTGGTTTAGATTCAATAGCATAACATAAGTACTAATGACAGAGTATGTAATTTTAGCGTTAGCATTTATGCATTTGTGAATTATTCTCCTGATTCTTTTAACATGTTTTCCTAGACACAATTCACTGTTTACGGTCTCTTCTGACTATTTACTCATATTAGACTTGACATAGTAAAAACCGCATAGAACTAAATCAAACAGGAAATGCTCACAAGTACAGAAGTTAGCTTTTTTGGCTATAAACAAGCCAACTGAAGGAGAAGAAGATTCAGTTGTGTCAAATTGTCTAGCCTACATGACTGCTTATATACAAGACAGAGACCAAAATCATCATAAAAAAAAAAAAAAACATTTCTACCTTCATAGACATTCCATGATCAATGTGCAAATTAATATACTTATTTGTCGCTGCTATGATTACAAAAAGTGAAACTAACGCAGCAGCTCCAAACCCCACTGCAGTGATTTGTCTTGTGATTTCTCTTTCCTTTGACACATTAAATTTACTGTTTTATTTTTGCTTCCCAGAGACATTGTGGCCGCTGCTGTGGAAACTCGATTAGCTCATCACAGGGCATTAACTTCACTGGGAGACGCTAGTTTCCACCACAGCCTTTGAAACGGCTCCAAAACGCACTTGGAAAATTACATTCGGAGACACTAAAGATGTCTGTGCTCCGGAGTTGTCCCTGTTACACCCCCAAAACACACTCGCGCACAAACAAACAAGACCTAAGAGAACATGCACATACAGTCTGTGCTGCCACCCACATGGACATTAGTTTATGCTAAAATACAAATATCATGCTTTTATTTTGTTCTTTGCTAGTCATGCTTCTGAATGGGTCAAAAAATGTTTATCTGGGACATGTGTTTCTCACTTCAGAATGAGTTAGAGCTCCACCAACAGTCTGCAAAGGAAAATACTCCATCTTGCCTGATATGTTAATGCTGTCAAAATTAGGGATGGGAAGATATACGATATTATCGCTAATCATGATAATTAAGGGCCGCAATTTAATTGTGACATTTTTTCATAATTGTGATAATCGTACGTGACGATAATTGCAATTATAGCAGCAGGTGGCTTCATAAGAGCATCTAAAATCTGACTGCTGTGAACCCAGTAAGAAGCTCTGTTATGGTTAAACAAAGAAAAGGTTCATGTGTTAAAGTTAATGAATGACTCTGAGACAAAGTTAGTAGATTTTTTGCTCAACATTGTAAACATTTGTTCACTTACATTTAGTAAGTTATCGTGATAATATTGTTAATCGCGATTATTTTAGTAACAATAATAGTGAGTGCAAATTTTAATATTGTCCCATGCAAATCCTTAAAGCAAGTGGATGGTTTATGACAGGCCTGTTCAACTTAAGCCTGGGAGCCAAATTGGCCCTCCAGAGGTCTGATCCGGCCCCCAGGCTACCACCTTCGATGTGACTTTTTTCTTGATTCTCTGGCTTACTTCTGGTTTTGACTTAGGCAAATTGTTTAATTCTGGTTTGGAAATTCTGTAGAGCAAGACTAATCCAACATATATATGCTTTAACATTAGCTTTTAAAATTATTGAAACAGACCTTTTACAATGGATAGTTTGTGCAACCCTAAATATTGTCAAAAGTCAAGACATTTGTGCTAATACTCGGTCCAGAGACTATGGCCCTTCCAAAATCTGGCCCTCAGGAAGATTAATTTGAATAGCCCTGGTGTATGGACTTAAAACCAGTGCAGAGATCTACCTATGACATCACAGATCTGGGACATTAAGATCAGTGTTTTCTGAGGTTCAGAGGAAACGACAAATATATCTCACAGACCATGTTAGAAGAATATGTGCCCTTTAAATGTAAGTCGTTTTTAAGTTGGAAATAGGGCTTGTTGATCTGGAGAAACAACTTTTGTCCTCTCAATTTTCGCTTTGATTGCATCTTCTTTTAATAAACCAAATTAATAAGGGTTTTGTTTGTGATTTATGAAGAAAATCTACCCAATTTTAGAAACATTCTAATATTATGAGTTTAAAAGCATTTGCAGACTAGCCCGCTATAAATCTAACCATAACACTTTTGTTTTGTTGTAATCCAATTTAATTAATTGCATTATTCTTGCAGATGGGAAATATTAATAGTTTGCAAAAATTGAAGACTTTAGGAAGTTTTATAACATACAACATAAAATTCCTTTTCATCAGTCCAACTTTTACCTGCTTCTTTATTTTTGTCTCGTTGCTACTCATCACCAGTTAAAGATTTCAAAATAGATTATTGCGATTAAAAAAATTAACTCGATTAATATGTCTGTAATTAATAAATCAATTTGACACCCCTAATCTTATTCTCAATACTTGTATATAAAATTAATATATATATTTTTTATCCATTAACATTTTGTAACTATGTTTATTCATGTCTTGTTAAAGTATGAAGACAGAATAATAAATTCAAGGTTTAATTAACACTCTTATCTAAACCCTAACCCTTTAACTATGTATTTATTTTCTTAACCCTTTAATTACATGCTTATTAAACCTGAATCATTCTAGATTAACTGTTCATTATTATTATGTATCTGTCTGTGTATGTTTTTTGCGGTCCCGTGCTGGTTACAAACAGCCTCCACATGAGCTGCAGTAGTTTGCGGTGGTTTACTGTGGTTCAGGGGGACGCTCATGTTGTAATGCTGCAGGCCTGAAATAACTGAGGAGGCACAAGAGCCCAGAGCTTGTTTACAACATAAACATTTGCTTCCACTTTTCACAGAAGCTTCGGCTGGAGGCTGAACGGAGCGGAGGCCTTTTTCTCTTTTAGGCTTTGAAAATGTTCTTAACACAGAGATGGACAATCTTCACAAAAATAGTACATCATTTTTTTATTCTTTTGAAATTCCAACACTAGCAATACATCAGAGGTGCAAAAATGTGTCCTGTATCACGCAATATCTTTCAAATTTACAAATCTTTGAGTTATCTTGCTGTCTCAGTCTGCAAAGTGCAAAATGCAAAATGCATCGTTCCACCTGGTGATGTTCCTGCAATTGTAGTTTTAAAGTGACAGTGTTTAATGCATGCATTGGATTTATATAGGGCTTTTCATGACACCCAGAGACACTTCACATTGTGCATTATTCATTAATTCCATACTGGGTAGTGGTAAGCTACTATTGTAGCCACAGCTGCCCTGACAGAAGCAAGGCTGCCATTTTGCACCATCGGCCTCTCCGACCACCACCAACCATTCATACACACACCAGGGCAATACTATACTATATACTATACCATACTAGGCAATGTGGGTGAAGTGTCTTGTATAGGAACACAAGTTTTGTCCTCTGTTCGCCCCACTGTGGCACCTGAGGTTCCTCCACCGGTCTCCCATCTAAGTGCTGCCCAGGCCCAACATGCTTAGCTTCTGAGATCTGACGGAATCAGGCTTTGATATGCTGGTATGACCACGAGTCAACTGCATAACTCCAGTGAAATTGAAAGTTAATACATTCGTTTTTGGGTTTTCTTCATCGATGTAGATCAATTTCATGGCATACTGAGGACTTTTACAGTTAAGGAAACACAATTTCCATGGAAACAAACGAGAGAAGGGAACAAAATCTTTGATTATGGGGAGATGCAAGTCTGCTCAGAGCAAAGACATGTTTTTATAATATTTTCAGTCCAAGAAGAGAGCCATTTTAGCTTTAACTGTTAATTAATACTATTTCCCCTTTTTTCCAGTTGAAATGCCTACAAAATGACATTTTCTGTTGGAACAAGCAGTTTAAACAAGGCTAAACATTCGCTGTAGCTGCAGAATGAGGCAATTTCAAGACTGAAACAATTCAAATTATTCTAGTGAAGGTATGAGAGGTTTAATAACACAGTGGAGCACTTTCACCTGCATGCTTTCAGACTAAAAAGAATCCAGCCTATAAATGTGCAGAAACGTGCATAAATGAAATAAATTTCTACTCCAGATGATAACTGGCAACATAGAAAAAACATGCATAACATCTAGCTCCACAGAAATTGTGAATAGACTGCAGCATGAAACAAAGACAGAAACATCTGTTGCTTGAATGATTACACAGCAAATGTCTTTTGTTTTGTTTTTATATTTGATATTTATTTAGTCATTCTTTAAGAGCATCAATTTTGTCATAACTTCAACTGTTTATTAGTAAAGCACAAAATTATTTTGAGTGTAAAGCAAGCAAGCACCGTTTGTTGTAATCAATAATGTATTTGCTTCAATCCCGATGTTTTTTCCGTATTGCCATAGTTACTTAAAGGAGCATGGCGTAAGTTGCAAAGGTTTTGAACAAGGGCGCCATCTTTGGCGTTTTGTGGCACTGCACCCACCCTACTATCAGCAGCTGAAGACGTATTTTAGGCTTAAAAGATTCTTTTGACACATTGTTACTTTCTGCTAAATATTTTCTTGGCTAAGAAGACAAAGTTATTTGTATGAAAAAGTAGATGCTGACTATTTTATTTGTTCTTTTTGACTGACTAATCAGTTTTCTCTCCTCCAAAAGTTACACAAGGAAAGATTATTGAGAGTTTCAGGAAAAGCTTTGTTTTAGTGTGAGAGAAAACTGTAAACAAGCTTTTTACAGGACTCATTTCTCATAAACTAAATGCTAAATGACAAATAATTACTCTAATAAAACATAAACCTTACCGAGACAAACAGCTAAGCGCTAAGCTAAGCTTTGACTAAATGTGTGATGTACTTTGACAGGCCTGAGAGTCTTACCTTCTAATGAAAATAATTGCCAGATGAACGTCTTATTGATCTCCAGCACAGTTTTTCTTTCTCAAAAACATGTCCAAGTGCTCCTCGGCTCTGTCGGCTCATGTCGGTTGTTTTAATCGGACCTAGGCTAATTTTTCTGTGTTGTGGGGGTTCAGAAGCTAGATGGCAGTATTTACCACTGGTTATTTATTTAATTTTTTTATTAAACAGTTCACAACATTCGTCTGTGGTATAAATCCGAGAGCTTTAGCAAAACAAATAGAAATAATGCCAATAAACCAGTGAAGGAGGATTAGCGCGGGAAAATGCGACCAGCGCCACTCACATTTATGAGCCTGTCTGCGCTTATACAGGCAACCTCGGTAAGTTTACAAAACATAATGGCGCATATCCAGACATGTGCCAATGGACGGTAATTTTATATATCGTAATATTGAGCATTTTAACTTACGCAGTGCACCTTTAATTAAAAAAAAAAAAAAAAGATAAATAATAAAAAAAACATTATACAAAAAAGAGAAGGCAAAAAATACTAACGCCAAAAAATAAAAAAAATAATAAAAAGCAAAAGCGCTTCATTTACCTACACACACATAAAAAATGTATTTAAAACTCAAATGAGGTTCCGTTTCTTTTACATAAACAGGGATGTCCCTTAGATACCATCATTATAATGAAACAGTTCCAGTCAAATTTTACTCTTATATTTTTTCTTGTATAGGGACATTGGGCATTTTTGTTCATTTCACTCCAATAAAGATACTGAAAGAGTATTTCCTTCTGGGTTTTTAAATATGTAATGCTGGCGTCCTCTAGTGGCAGTCTATGTGTTTAAAATGGAGGAACAGAAGCTCTCCTGTCACGTCTCAGAAAAGATACTTCCATAATTACTTAAAACTTGAATAAGTCCATGTGTGTGCTGTGCAGCATGTAACAGTACACTTCACTCTGGAAATGTGATTCAGCAGCTCAGTGGCAAAATCCTTGTTGAAAGCCATGTGACTTTTTTGCTCTACATTAGTTAACTTTGTCTTTTCAATCAAATTGCAGCATTTTGTGACAAACTAAATATCTGTGTACCGTCTTAGTCCTATTGTACTGCTCACAGATAATCAAAAGAAGCACTCTGATTGGCTGTGCTAGAGTGGTCCGTTTCAGTTTCCCGTTGCCGTCCACTGTGTAAAATTGACATATCTCAGCTTTAAATTAAACATTTACATTGTGTACAAATAAGAAAGTCAAAGTAATCCTTCAATTGTAGGAGAATGGTCCATTGTAAACAACTTCTACATATACATATTACAAAATATTTAGTTGTAATCAAATCTTGATTGTGATTCAAATCAGGATTTTTGCAGATTATGTGAATCACAGGTCTCACTGGTGGGAGACGTTTGACCTCGAATATCCTTGTCCATTCAATACAAAGTATGTTATCTCAGTTTAATAAGTTTAAAGACTGGCCCAAGCTTTGACCACATCTGTGTTCATGGTGGATGTCATCAGTTAGTTTGATAGGAGCAGTCTCAGTGCTGTCCTACAGTCTCAAAGGCTACTTGGTAAGCGGCAAATGATTTGCCTTGAGATGATCCGGCCATGCAGTAGCTTTTCATTAGGGCAGCGAAGGTGACCACAGAGTAAGGTTCAAATTCAAAACCTGCATATTTCACCAAGAAGTGAGATGGATCCACTGGATCCACAGTTCACATTGCTGGTGCATGGACGTTTTCCATTGGCACTGCGCCGCCCTCTGCTGGCTTCTCTTTGTCCTCTGCAGCCTTCTGTGCAGGTTTGTTGTCTTTGAGAATTTGAGCTGTTAGTCTGTCATAAAACCAGTCCAGGTCCTGGGGGTCCTCAGGCCATACCAGGTACCCTCGAGTCTGGACGAACGCTCGGATCGCATGATGCTTTAGGAGCTGGTAGTGAGCCACCTGTTACACACCCAGACCAAAAAAGCTTTACATAACTTACAAGTAATTTGGGGTTCTACACAGTAGTTATTAATCTTTATTTAAAGAATATTTAATGTATATGTTCTCACTCACCTTTCCCACCACGATCATGATGAGCAAATTGGAAAGCTCCTCCAGTTTACGTCCCTGAGCCAAAGTGAAAGCCTCCAGACACCAGCCGTCTACAGACACAGATTTTATTTTACTTTTTAGTGTGACCGTATCAGAAAGACATTGTTTAACAGTTTTTCTGTTTGTAATATAGACAGTGAAATAAAGATTTAAAAATCGTCTAATCTTCTGAATCACTACTACAGATCAATAATGTTTAATTCTGTTGATTTTAAAACAGCTCTGCTTGTGTTTAAGTCACTCCATGGTCTAGCACCAAAGTACATCTCAGACATGTTAGTGCTTTATGAACCATCTCGGATGCTGAGGACATTAGGAACTGGTCTCCTGCTGATGTCAGAGTCATTAGGCCAGTTAATACGCAATAATAACATGGACAGGCCTCAGAGTCAGGACCAAACATGGACCGGCCTCAGTGTCAGGACTAAACATGGATCAGCCTCAGAGTCAGGACTAAACATGGACCGGCCTCAGAGTCAGGACTAAACATGGACCAGCCTCAGAGTCAGGACTAAACATGGACCAGCCTCAGAGTCAGGACTAAACATGGACCGGCCTCAGAGTCAGGACTAAACATGGACCGGCCTAAGAGTCAGGACTAAACATGGACCGGCCTAAGAGTCAGGACTAAACATGGACCGGCCTCACATTCAGGACTAAACATGGGGAATCAGTTTTATGCAGCTAAGATCTGGGATTGTCTGTGTCAAAAGAGCCTTGATTGCACTTTATCTGCACACATTTTAGATATTTTCTATGCTCTTGCCCACCATCTGGCCTTATGGCATCATCAAAAATGTGAATGAAACTTATTTACTTAATGTCTATCTTCACACTTTCATTTATTTTTTTGTGAAACAGATTTGCAAATGTATATCTTTGCCTTTTGGACAGTACCTTTGAGGAACTCTTTGGACACCACACAGACGGTCTTCCTGCAGTTCCAGATGGTGCTCCGAATGTTGTCCAGGTGATCTTCTCCCGGCATAAAATCTCTGGCCTCAAAACAGCACTTAAACAAGTTTTTCTCTGAGAATTCTGAATCCAGTTTTTTGAGCAAAGCCTTTTCTACCCATTTATAGTCTGCATCACTGAAGCAGATGAACGCATCATATTTCTCAGTCTCCTGTGGTGCAGCTGGCTTTGGCCCCTCCAGAACACGTCTAATCACTTTTTTGTACAAGATAAAGACATGTCCTCGCAAATGGGCGTAGCCAAGCGAACTCACCATCGTACCAGTGACAACTACAGTGCAGAAGATGAACAAAACCAACCTAAGTTTTTCAACTGTCTCCTCATCATCCTGCTCACACGGCTCCATGATTTGAGAATAGTTCAGCAAAGACAAGTTTTGCATCGCTGAGGGGAAAGTGCATATCAGTTCCTCTTTTGGACTCATGAACTGTACTTTGGTGTTGTTTTGCAGCCACCACAAAAACCCTTCAAGGTGACAATCGCAGTAGAAGTTATTCCCTGCAAGATCGATGAAAGCCAAGTTCAGAAACCAGTCCGGATTTGGAGAAGCAAAGATGTTGTGGGAGAGATCGAGAATTTGCAGAGTACCTGGAAACGTGTCAGGCTCTAGGTAGGTTAGAGAATTAAAAGAAAGGTCTATTATGGAAATGGAGTGAAGACGACTGAAGATACCATGCGGAAGAGAACTAATAGAGTTGTGCGTGAGATTGAGAATGAGAAGTCCACTGAAATGATGGAAGATATCTAGACATGTGCCTCGAGACCAAATGATCTCCAAGGAGCTGTCGTGAAGATCAAGTTGTACTAAGCTATTGTTGACAGACGCTTGTGGACTTGTGCACCATTTGATGAAGTTACCACCAAAAAACACATGCGCCAGATTTGGAAAGTGCTCAACTGTTTCAAAAAGTTCCCCTAGTAAATCCAATCTATTCTCTCTAACATCTAAGTAGTTTAAGTTCTCTCCGGCAAGATGAGTTAACCCCCAAAGTCGATGTAAACGGTTGTCACTCAGATCAAGCATGAGAAGGTTTGATAACTTTTGAGTAGATCCAAGTTGTCGTATCGAGTTTCCGCTTAAGCTCAGCCACTTCAGAGAAGACAAACCGGTGAAAGAGTCGTGTCCAAACGCACCGATGTGGTTAAATGACAAATCGAGAACTCTCAAGAGTGTCAGATGCTCAAAAGTGTGGATATAAATTTCTCCAATTAGATTAGAAGACAAGTTTAGCATGAGCAAATTGTTTTGAAGTCCGCTAAACGCATCCCTTTGTATCTGGTTGATTCTGTTATGGGACACGTTGATGATTTCAGCATTTGTTAAAGGGCTGAACACGGCTGTCTGCAGTGCGAAAATATAATTATTAGCTAGATCCAAAACTTTAACAGAACTGTTGCGAAGACCTTCAAATGTATTTTCATCCGGATCTTGAAAATTATTGAATGAAAAGCCACGACCCAAGTATCCAGAATAGTGCAAAGATTCAATAGGAGTTCCATCGATAGTGTTTAAGAAGAGACGCAAAGTGCTGGCGTTAAAACCGTTTCCGTCCAGCTGAAGAATTTTGAAAGCCATGTTTCTGAATGGGCTTCCACATTGCTCTGAGTTGAACATTTCGTTTAATTTGTTGAACTCTAAATTAAATCGTGTGAAATATTTTTCTTGAAATCCCTCTAGATCTGCTTCACACAACTTGTCAATTTGGTTGTCTTTAAGATTAACTTCTGTCAAGCTTCTCATTTGTTTGAAGAACTTTCCTGGTTGCGTTCTTGTAATCCTGTTAAAGGACAGATCGAGTTTTCGGAGGGATAACAGTGGTTGCAAGTAGTTTTCTGACAGTATGGAATCTGTCAACAAACAAGAGTCCAGGTATAGTTCTTGCAGACCGGAAAGGCCGACAAATGCATTTGGCTCTAATACTAAGTTAGGGTTGTATGTCAGAATTAGCGTTTTCAGTCGCTGCTGTCGAAGAAAAGTATAGTTTCGGATTGTTAGATGTACTCTCTGCCCACCGAGGTCTAATCGCTCCAACAGTCGCAGGCCTTGTAGTGACTTGCTGTTTAGTTCGGAAATATTGTTTTCTCCCAGGTAAAGGTGCTTTATGTAGCTTGGCAGGATGGGCACCTCGGTCAGATTCTGAAAACTGCAATCAATGATTTCTCCATACATTGTACAGGATGCAACCATAGACACCTGCAAAAAGACAAGATATTTGGTTAAAGGGGAGGTGTTTTGCTAAATCTACTTTTCTGAGTTTTTAGTCTTGTTACAACATTAGTTTACTCAAAGTTGTATTTGGATTGATTCATGTATATTTGTATTGTCCTGCAGCCGATGCTCCAGTGCTCACAAAGTTCCTCTTTTCAAACTACCCCCAATCCCCGCCCACTTATTATTTGTGATTACTCAAAATAATTCAGATTCCGGGTCATGTAAAAAAAAAAAAGAAATGAAATCTGCTGATTATTAAAGCCAAGGAAATAGCGTAGTAATCACTTTTTTATATATACACATATATAAATCCAGTTGAGAGAAATCTTTCCTGTCAACAAATTCATCAATCACCTCTGCAATTTTTTTAATTTAATCGGCTATTTCAGTTTGTTTTTGTTGCAGTTTAGTTTGGGCAATTTTGACAAAAAAATATTATCTGTATCTCAATATTTATTTGAAATTTGAAAGTTTATATATACTGTATATATTTATAGAATATATATATTTTTAGAGTGATGTCATCAACTTAAAACTCTGGTCTACTTCCTGTTATTTCTAACATATTCTTCACAAACTTATTCTTAATTCATGTAAAACTATAATTTATATTGACATCACAAAATCACAGAGTTTTGTTGTAGGCTGATTGTAGAAAATTAGTATTGTAGATATCCGTTCTGACCACTCAGAGTACTCCTTTTAACTTCTGACTCCTCTCCTCATTCTCATTTTTACTTCTCTAGCACTACTCAGTTTGCTAGCTCTGTTTGAAATGTGGTTGTGTGGTGCGTTTGGACGTTTAATGTCACAATTCAGGTTGTCATTACCATTTGTGAAGGCAAGAGTAAAGACTCACCTGTCCACACAGACTGAGCACGAGCAGAGGGAGCCACAGTGACCCCATCCTGTGACCACGTGTCCTCACAGGCCAAAACAGAGAGAGCGGTGCAAATGTGTTTACACAAACCAGAGCGAACGGATAGTGGGCAAGGTCATGGTCCACTGCCTCGATGGTGAAAATAAGCCTTCAATTTACAATATTTGTTCAATAAGTTAATACTGAACAGGGACTACCGCTGTTAACAAGGCTGTGTTCTTCATCTGAAACACAGAGACACAGTTTACTCAATAGGGTGTGTTCACAACATTCTACAGGTTAAAATTATGAAGGGTGAATTTTGTTGAACTTGAAATATACTGAGCTAACTGTGTTCATACTTTTTTGGTTTTGGTTTGAGTTGAACCTATTGTCATACGTCTTTTAATGGGCACATAGGCTAAGTATTATGTAAAATAGACATTATTGAGTGTTGCTTCCTGTACTAAATTTGCTTCCTCATCAAAAACACAGCTGGAGTTCTGTCTGTGGGATATTTTTTGTTCCCCTCTGAGCTTCAGAAGACACTGTTCATGACTTGTAATGCCATCAATCTTTGAGATCTGCTCTTTTTTTAAATCGTTAAATCATTCAGACTTGTTTGGAGTATTTCTACAGAATTATCTTAGGTGGTTTTGATTGTTTCCCCTGTGTCAGTTCCTTTGCACCAAATAGATGGAGCTCTAACTTATTTCCTGATGTGCGAAGTTTAACAGCACTTTTTTGAATAGTTCTGCTGCTTTGATTTCTAAAAAAACTCAGGAACATGCTTGAGCATAATATAAACGCTGGAGACCATTGAGATCAGAAAGCGGGATACCAACATCATCAACTCGCGACGAAGCGTTCCTCCTTTCCAACACCTGGGACACCCTCTGCCAGAGACCACTGGGCGATGTCGAAGGTAAATGCATCTCAAAACACATTGGGTCAGGTTTATCAAGCATTTGCTCATGTGCAAACAGGTTAGGGGAAAAATTACGGCGTAGATGCAGAATTTGATGTGGTGCTTTTCTGTTTTGTGTAATATGTTAAAGTAGCCTATATGTACATTTTCCAATATTAAAGTTTGCATAAATTGCTCGCAAATAACATGTTTTTTTTCTTACTTTGCAACCGCAATTCAGCCCCTGGCTTGATAAATAAGGCCCATAGATTTTAAAAAGAAAAAAAAGTTGTTAAGTAAATGAAGACAGAATGAACATTATTTAGAACATCGCAAATAATGCATATTTGTCCTTAACATAACATGGAGTTTCTTTTTATATTCACCATATTCTGCTCCGCCCACTTTTCTTGGCGGCACACTTCCTGATTGTGAGTGCTGTTAAGGTAGCTAACATGATAGCTTGTCTGTATATATAAAAAAGTGACTTACCTCCACAAGCAAACAGGAAGTGAAAAGTGAAAGAAAAGTAGGTGGGGTAGAATAAGGTGAATGCGGCTTTTTCTTTTTTTTTAGGCTATTTTACTTTATTTATTAAAAAATGTATGCTTGCTTGTTTTACTGTCAAACTTGATTTTGCTGTTCATTTGTAACTTTGTGTTGGTGACCTTGAAATACTAACTGTTTTATCGGCCTACAGCATGGAAGTATAATTAGAACAGCACCTCGGAATTAAGATTAGGCTATTTTTATTTTATTAACAGGTGAACTTTGAACTTGAGAAGACATAATCGTGCATATTTTATACCCTTACTCTACTATTGAATGAAAAAAAAATATATATATATACAAATAAAATCTACTGAACGCGGACTTCTTGTTTACGAATTGTTACATTTTGCACGAGATTCACGCGGCACGAGACCCACCTGTAAATTTTCTCTGAAGTCAAGGAAACACTTTTCTGGTACTTTCACATTGCTTATCTTGCTTCGCCTTCTTTCTTTTCTTACGTATCTGATCAAGCTTACCTCCGATTTCCTAGGTGTGTAGGTTTAGCCCTCCGGTTGGTGTCTGTCCCTCGGGGATTGGGTCTACCTGTGCCCGCTCTCGGCTGCTCATTCTCGGGCTTGTCTTGACACACTCTCCCGCTGGAAGGAAGGACTCCGGAGCACGTCTCAGCGGTAAAGTAAACAGGAATCAGTGTTTCCCAATTTCCTCTTCTTAACGTTGTGTCATTTCTCCTGCTTCAAATTGGTTTAGTTTCTGTTTTATATGACCCAACCCCACATTAGCACTAGGCTAACACAAAAGAAGCTAAAAACCTATTAAATGCTCCGTATGTTTAGGATTATCTTATAGGCTTTATAAATTAATTTTATCTAGTATATAACTGTTTTTGGCAATACTTGTAATATTTGGATTTGTCCATATGAGGGCAGCATTTATCAAAAATATTATATTCACTTTTTTATTGCAAAAAATGTAAACGTACAACTTAAGTTAGGGTGCACATGCAAAGTTACACAAACATTCTTACAGCAATGGAGGAAAGGAACAAAAGTGCAAAACACATTGTCACACTCAAAGCACTTTAAAATAGCAAGAGCTTTATAACTTAATTACCAGTAATTGTTTTTATGTTCAGTCTGTTGATACACTTTATTGATTTAACAAATGTATAAATTAATATAAAAAAATGAAGTTGTAACTGTCCTATGGGATGGAAAAAGAATTAAAAAACTTTGAAAATCATTTGAAGTATGCAGCGATCTTAACGAAAGGCCAGAATCGATCAGTTTTCCTCATGCAGCCACTGACCTACACACACAATCTATCAGTGGTGCCCAAAGTGGGGCCCGGGGACCAAATTCAGTCCTCCAAGGTGTCCAATTTGGCCCGCAAAGAGGTGCTGAGACTTATTAAGAATGTCTGTCTGAGTTGAAAAGATTGTCAAAGTACACAGCTTTATTCTGCTAAAACATGTAACAAAATACAATTTGATCACTATCTTATTACAAAAAACCTTTTAAGAGGCAAAATACAATTAGTTTTGGCCCTCGACCTGCTGTTAAATCATTCATATTGGCCCTATAAAAAACATATATATACATTTTGGTCCACTGAGCAAAAAAATGTGGGCATCCCATAGTTGTAAAATACAAAACAAAGCGTGAACTTGTGCAAGATGTGACTGAATGCGCATTAGTATGTTGCGTAAACAACATGGGTGGACCTCTAAATATTACTGTTAGGCTACTGTTCAAAGGTTCATAAAATAACAAGTTCTGAGCACTAACGACAGTAGCTTTGTTTTAAATGTCATTTTTTATGTTTTTGTTTGTGTTTTAAGGCAAAGAAATGTTAAAATAGATAGACTAACACAATCGAAAACTGAATCCAATCGTGACTTAGGTAAATCGTCCCATTCCTAGTAATCTGTTCATAATAGGAGGGCAGTTTAACTTAAAATGCAAGTTCAATTTTTGTCTTAAAATCTTGCGTCATTAAGTTTACGTATGTGAGTTGTCTGTTATCACCCCACTTGCTCTGCTCTTTTTTTAAATCTTCTTTCTTTCTTCTCTCTGTCTCTCTTCTCTCTCTTGCTCTCACTCTGACTCTCTTCCTCCCTCCCTCCTCAAACTTAAAACTATAACACTTTCAAGGCAACATAATATATTCCTGAGTCCACATTGCCCATAAAATCTATATCTTGTAAAGTAAATGTTCGAATGTTAAGAAGCTTCACACATATCCACTTGTTTAAATCAGACCAAACCATGTTATTATGACAATTATAAAATCTTTTGTGAACAATGCCTGCTGCTGAACGAATACCAGAACTCCAGAGACTTGTCATTTGTTTATCATTTTTATTAGACAAAATATAAAACAGACATTTCTTCCATAATATGACACAGATGCTTTTGTTTTCAATAGAAACTGAGACAACATTGCATTTTCTAGTGTGATGTGGATCTTATCTCCTTCGGACAGTCTTTCTCCAATTACTAAAGCGCTCAACCATCAAAGTAATAGTTTAACATTATAAGCTTGGGCAAGACACTTCACCCATCTTGCTGAAATGTGATTTGAGTGATTGGTTTGTGGAGAGACTGGTAGCAGAGACTGTCTGCTTTGTTTCCAATAATCTGTTGTGTTTTTTGTCCTGTTTCATGTGTCCAGGGCATTTATTTTTATCTGAAATTCTCTGGTCACCTTACATTCAGATGTCAAGCTTATCATCAAACGTGAGGCCAGCCCTTCTATAAAAAAAGCAAGTCATGTCAGTAACAAGCCAAGACAAAAAGTGCTTAAAAACTATAACATGTTTTTTTTACAATCATAATGTACATAATACTACTAAACATTAGACAGTCATTCATACACGAAATGGCAAACTGACAGACATGTAAACTGAAAAGTCATGTCATAATAGTGCCCCAAACACAGAGTGGTGTCGCCCGTATAAACCCGAGGGGAGTTTGAAGTCAAAATCATTCATTCACAGTCTTAACTATATACATTTTGATCAATCTGCTTATGGTACCAATTGGAGAAGATCCCTGACTGACAGGTGCAGCAGCTGGTTTAATACTGTTTTTGTTTTTACATTTATGAACATAATAGAAAGAGTGAGGACCTTTGACAATGAAAACACAGCCTTAGGTGTCGGCGATATGGCAAACAATTAATTTCTCAATTTTCTTTGCCATTTTATCAACAGAACAAAT
This sequence comes from Mugilogobius chulae, assembly GCA_038363315.1. NCBI lineage: Eukaryota > Metazoa > Chordata > Actinopteri > Gobiiformes > Gobiidae > Mugilogobius > Mugilogobius chulae. Next base: position 26,235,266 of record CM076405.1, on the reverse strand, counting down.
CGAGCAACAGACTTTGCACATCAGTGTGATGCAGGTGCGTAGAATCAAGTTGGAGCAGCCCAGTATTTAAAGACAAAAGGATCCCTCACATCGTCAAACCATGCAAAGGTATTTAATATGAGGTAATTGACTACTGTATGGACTTGAAGAAGTGTCATTAGTTCCAAGTTCTACCATCTTAAAAACTTAAACAAACAAAATTATTTAGATTAAAATCTGCCTCGCAATGTGTGTTTAGTACTGCTCTTTATAACTTTTAGAAGCTAGCTTGAGTACAGCCATGTCTGTATGCTAACAACATAAACACACACTTGCTGGGATTTCATTGGATAAAAACAGGGGTTAAAACCTGAGATAAAACCATTTTGCCAATTGAGAATTGACGCTTATGACTCTGAGTTTTCATAGTGTCAGGACCAGGCTAACTGTCAAGATTAGTTAAAATGAAGCTAAACTTTTTTGGCTGTTAAGGTGTTTAAATAGTAATGTCTACTAATCTAAGTCATGTTCTTCTGGCTATTTTGTGCAAACTGAACAAGTTTCAGGTCAACATAGTCACAAACTGGCTGTGTCTTACTGCAAAGGCAACTGTCATTTCTAGACATCAGCGTGTATTGTTCACTCATAACTGTGCAGACACCTGCTGTCAAACTAATCACACTGCTGCTCTCTTCTCTCTTTAACTGTGTTTTAACAGTGTTCTCTCATTGGTAGTTTCCACAAAGTTGTAGTTGGATTAATATATGCATGTTTGAGTGAACTTGTATTCTGCAGCAGGTTCTCAAGTGCTCTGAATATCCCCGTTCTCACCTACCACCTATCCCACTTGCCTGTATTTACTTGTGGTTATTAAAAAACAAAATCTGATTCATAGAGGGGCAAGTAGCGTTTAATATTGCCCAGTATCCACTTTCTCCACAACAACAAAAAAGTAATTTCAAATTTGCCGCGTGTTGCAGTTAAATTTTGCTAAGAAGAGGCGGGGCTTATCAGTTCTGCTGTTTTGACTGGGAAGTCAATGGAGCTGTTTCTATTTCTAAGCTAGTTTAGATAAATGTTTCGTTTTACGATGAACCAAATGTGAATTACTGATTTACTCATGTCATAGTTTATAATTAAATACACAGAAAAAGGACAGTAGGTTTCCTTATAAGTAAGCATAAGTCTGCTGCCAGCTCATGCTTCTGTACGTCGTGCTTCCAAACAGTTTAACAGAAATAGAAATGTCTTAAATGTTTATTATGAGGCCGTATCTGTGGTCACCTGCTGCAGACTGTGTGTTTCTGTGCCCTCGGCAACTTTGAGCACAACTGGAGTTTCCGTTTTCCCTTTTGCGCACATTATGTGATGTATAAGGAACACAGCTAGTAAAATAAAGAAAACTGTGCATATTATGATCGCCACAAGGCCCCCGACGCTCACAGCAGAGGGCTGGTGTGTGGGCGCTACGGTGATGACCTCCATGACATCTGTAAAGTCTTCAACGTCTGTATCCCCATCAATTCTTTTCTCACATTTGTACCCATCCACAAGTCTATATCCTCGATCGCAAAAGCATTCGTAGCTTCCGAAGGAGTTCTCACAGTGTTGGTCACAGTAGGTGTAGGACTCGCATTCGTCCATGTCTATGCAAACCCAAGGCTGGTTCCCTCTCTCTTCTAACATATACCCATCAGGGCAAAAGCATTGGAACTTGTTATTAGGATCACATTCGGCTTGACACTCTTCCTTTCCACAGTATCGCTTACACTTATCGGAAGAGCTAGGATCCACTTTGTAACCCTCATAGCACCAACATTCATACCCACCTGGTTTGTTTGTACATTCATGCTCGCAGGGGGCAGAGACGCACTCATTGATGTCCACACATGTCCCTTTGATGAGCCGATACCCATCTTCACAAACGCAGTCAAAGCCTCCTGGAGTGTTGACACATTTCTCCTCATCTGCCGGACACTGCCTTTCGTCCGAACACTCGTTGAAATCAGTGCAAGACTTCATATCGTCGGCCAAAACAAAACCTTCATTGCAAGTGCACAGAAATGAATCGAGATATTTGTAACAGCCATGTTCGCAATTGAGCTGCAAGCACGGGTCGTCGATGGCGGGTTCACAAGTTCGATCGTTTTGGGGATTGACGATGTGGCCGGGCGCGCAGTAGCAAACGGGGAGATTGTCTGGATTTGTGGTGCATTTATATTCACAACCTCCTTGCTCGATCTCGCAACTCCAAGGTGCTTTTACCCACTGCTTGGCTACACACACTTGTCTGAGCTCATCTGGGTGCTCAGCGATACTACCTGTTGGCAAAGACGTGGCATCATCTACTGTGAAGCCATATGGTGTGGTGTAAATGACTTTGGTGTTTTTGAAGCCCGAGCACATGTCCTGGAAAGTGTACTGGCAGAGAAAGCCGTCTTTTCGGTTTTTGCACAAGTCTTCATGCCACTGGAATTTGTCGTGGTTGGATATAAAGATACAGCGAGGAGCAGAGGAGGAGCAGCTGTCAGTGGAGGTCGGAACTTCCGCCCAGTTTAAAAAGTTACTTGTTGTGTCTTTAGTGACCCACTGGTAGCCCTTTAGCTCTGCAGAGAGGTCGTGACAACCTGCAATAAGACAAAAACAAATGGAAGGAATGTTAAAAGTTTACTGTGTAACTGAAGGCGAAAAGTCAACAATTCTGTATGAATCAGTAGAAAATAAAGTTTATTAATACTTTAGGACATTGTTAATAGCTATAAATGTGTGAAAACACAGAAACTAAATGAACATCTTTTTCATGAAACAAAAAGAAAAGCTTATAGTCCTTTTGTGGTCATGAGGTTGCTCACAGCAAAAACTAATTTTTTTATTTATTTGGTGCATCAAAGCCAACTAAGTCTCTAAGGCATGCTTTTTTTCAAGTCTATATTTGGTCAAAAAGTTGCAGTGCACTTTTATTATTGCCATTTCAAATAATCTTTAATGAATGTGTTCATTCAGAAGTGCAAATACCAAAGCTGTTTCTAATGCTCCATTAAAAAAAAAAAAAAAAGTATTATTTGCTTTCTACTTATCTTCAGACACGCTCTTGAGAAGGTTAACCAATGGAACTTAAAAGATAGGTATGCTAATGCTGCAGAAATTCCACAAGTTTGGATGATTTATGAACTTAAAAACAGTGCAAAAGTTTTCAGAGATCACAAATCTTGCAAAATAACAGTGTTTTCTGAGACTCAGAGGGAAAAGAATAGTATTTCACAGACTGAACTTCAGGTGTGTCTTTGATGTATAAGTAATGTTAGAATAGGATTAAAAACTTGGTCTTGAGACAAAATTCCCAACGTAATTCCAGGCATTTCAATTTAAAAACAAAGGCAAACATTCAATTGTTTTTAGTTTATATTTTCAACTTTTGCTCTGGACATAATAGCATTGTCTGATATTCCATGTTTGGGGGCAAATTTGTGAAAAGTAGGCATTAGCAAGTTTCAGATCAAAATAGTCAAAACTCAGGATTTGCTCATTGCAGCGGCCGATGTCATTTCTAGTTTAAATGAGACCTCATCAGGCTTTGTTTGTTTCTGGTCATAAAACGCCTGCTGTCAAACCAATGACCTGCTCCTTTCCACGCTCACTCCCTCCTTTCACTCCCCCTTTGCTCTTCTAGTAATGTTTGGTTAACCAGCTCTGTTTGAAATGCGGTGATGGGTGCAGCAGTTCAGGAGTTTGTATCAGTTTTAGGAGTAAACTAACGTGAATGTGTCTAAAATATAGAGAGTGTTTGCTTTCCCTTTCTTTTATGGGTTTAAGCATCACCACATGTTATCAGTTCTGTTGGTCATGACTCATGTGTGTGTCATAGTCATGAAGATATAAAAAGCAGCCAACTGGACAAAATTTCAGGCAGTGTTCCCTATGAATAAAGAGTGTCTTTAGCTATAACACTACATGACGTAGGCATCTGCAGCTGCAAGAGAAAAAAAAATCTTACTGGCTGATGGGAGCATGTGTGATGCAGTTGCAACTGTCTGACTTGTGTTGTTTAAGTTTAGCGAACAAACCTATGTGACAACAGTCTGCAGACAGTTCTGTGGATTGGAGGTTTCTGCAGAATGCACTGTTTCAAACTCAAGTGTGAGTGTAGTTAGTTAAAGCTATTGTACTTTATGTAACTGTCTAGTTGTAATGTTAGTGTGTTTGGAGATTTCGGTGGACCACGTGTTTAGACACAGGCACAGTGACATTTAGCTCCTCTTACATCTGAACACACACAGTTGTACCCACCGTTTGGGAGGTGTAATCCAATCCAATGCTGTCCGCTGGTGTTTCCCAGTAATAAGGACAGACTATCATGATCCACAGATGAGCGCACTGTCATCAGGTGTCCGCTGTGCTGCTCGCAGACGTCCTGCGCTCCTTTGAAGTCTGTTAATGTTTCGAATAAGGCAAAACAAATGTTTCCAATGCAGTAGCCCCCAGTGGGCTGTGTCCCCCAGACTGTCCCTGAGAGCACCCATAGGAGAAGCAGCAGAACATCCCTCATCTTCTGAGCAGTTTGAGCGTGGCTAGCTGCCCCCGCGTTTATAAGTGGCTGACTCCATGTTGACGAGGCTCTGAGGAGGAAGGAAGTTTGTCCTAATCAGCCTTGGGACTGTCCACTGCTCCAGTATGAAGTGAATAAAGCGACGAGAGTCAGAAAGTCAGAGAGAGGGAGAGAGAGAGCACATTCCCAAAGCCCCCTCCCCACTCTTTAGCTCCTCCTCACTCTAAAACTGCCCTTCAACTCTGAGTAAACACATGGTCCACTCTTAAAGGGGCAAATGCAGTCTGATCCTTTTGCTTTCAGTCACAAGTAAAGTCAAGATTATAAGGTTAATTGATAGACACATAAAAAGATTACAAATACAAACAAAATCATAGAATTACAATAAAAAGAGAGCTGTGTCCCTGGTGCCCATCCCTCTCACTTTCTTCGGTTCCCGTATTGGCAATAGCTTGATTTGTTTTTAAAAAAAAAGGCAGTTTTGGCACATGTGTAATATCTCAGATAAATAAATTGAGACTTTATTTTCTAAATTATTTCATAAATTGGTCACAGATTGAGGAAACATAACATTTTAAACAAAGAGAATGAAAGAAAAGAAAAGATTTGAGTATTGTTTGGTTGTGAAAAATTGCTAAATCTGGATAATTTGTTTTGCAACAATCAATTTAATGTCATTACTTTTCTTGTCTCGAGCTATAGTTCTGTAATTTCTACAAAAGCACCGAGTAGGAAATGTTTTAAATGGCAAAAATGGCTCCTCTGTATTGCTTTTATAACAAGGCACATGAAGTGTCCTGCCCATGAACACAACATCAGTGTGCCCTGCAGAAGTTAAATCTTCAGAAATGGATCAAATAAGATTTAGAATTAAAGTTGAATGATCAGTTTGTCATTGAAGTGCTTTCAGGTTTCACAGAAAATGCATCTTTAATGAGTTTTTTATGAGGAAAAGGTAATCCAACCAGATTAGTTAGCATGATGTTTTGTTTTTTCATACATGCTGTGTTTCTTGTTGAGAAACTAAGGAAACACAACTAACTACTGTTGATCTCTGGAGGTCAGTGCATACAATAAAAGTCATGGTTAGGTTAAATATTTGTGCTGTGGACGTCTGAAAGGTCTGCTGACTGGACTCCTGAGTTATTACTGGAGGAAACCCACACAATGCCACAGAGAGGGAGGGTGTGGGCACGAGGCAGGAATGTACCCTCAGATTTTCTAATTCTGTTTTATTGAGCTTCTGTGCACTCGTTTAAAGGTGCACGGTGTAACTTAAGAGGTCTTTTGTCAAATACACAATTCAGCAGAAATAGAAAGTTAAAATCACACTTTGGAACATTGTAAAGAGTGATAATTGTGGGCTGTCATAATGTGAAAAATAGAGATATGAAGAAACATCTTTTCTATGGGCCAAATGTTACGTCGCTCAAAGGAAAGATGCGGATTTTTATCATTTATTTGGTGCATCAAAACATTGAACATTAAAAGTGTTATAACCGATTTTTGCTTTGCATGTTTTGCTCACTTACATAATCCATTCTGGACCTCCAAATTGTTCATCACGATGTGTTTTAAGCTTTTTCACACGTGCCGTAACGCTAACGATAATTAGCCACAATGCTAACAACAATAATAACAGACGAATGCCACAGATTTTGGTGAACAAATGGGACATTATTAGACGAAGACAGGACATTGCGGACTATTTCCACCTGATTGTGTAAAGCCTCTTAAAAATTTTAAGTTAGTCTGATATTTGTTCTTATAAATTAGCAAAGATTGTCTTTTTAATGAAAAAGAATAGGCTACGCAACACTTACTGACATATTCTATTTGATACAAATAATAAAGTGCTATTTTATTTCTTATAGACCGTTGCTATTAGTAAAAAGTTGTTTTTAAAGGTGCTTTGCCCAAACTTTAAAATTATATAACTTAAGCGCAATTTCTCCCTAGCACAAATCTATTGTTAGTATATCAATCACATCAACATTTGTCCATACTGTACTGTCTATGTCTGATAATGTCCCAGTTGTTCACCAGTTTGTCTATTGTTGTTGTTAGAAATGTGGCTAACTATTGTTAGCATACCAACATGTCTCATTCCTAACAGCTGTGAAAAAAGCTTACACACATCGTGGTGAACAGTTTGACGGCTCAGAATGTGATGGGTAAGTGAGCAAAACATGTAGACTGATGTAAGAAGCTTCTGTTTGTTTACATTTGGGTATAGCACCTTTAAAAATGAATGCATATGGTTTTTACTCAAGTGTGGAACAGATTGTAAAAGCAAGGGAGATTGAAATACTTACTTCTTGTTTGGCTGCTTAAAAACAGGTAGCCCAGCTTTAAATGACAAAAGCTTACTTTTATTCAAGTTTATTTTTTTAGATTACACAGTGCACATTTTAAAGAAGTATGGGACAATAGCAATAACAACAATAAAACAAAAACATGACGCTGTGTTGTAAAATGTCGGTTCAGCTTCCCCAAAAATGATACAGGTTGCGACTACATATTATTTTTCTAACATTAAATTGTGTTCTAGTTGTTTTTACATTTTAGTAGTGACGTCGTCATCATTTTTCTTCTACAGTCTTTAAAACATGTTACATATAAACAGCAGCAGTACAAGTTTACATTCATGTGTTCAGTGTTCAGTCCGTCAACAAAGAAACAGAAGAGCAGTGTGTCCATGTACAGCCATAATACAGAGTTATGAGGCAGTGAAAAGTATTACAAATGTGCACAACCGCCAGCTTCAGCGCGCTATTGATTTGAACTGAAGTATTTGAACTGTGCCATGTTTGCAGCTACTAAGGTGCAGTTTTTAGGTAGAAATTACTCCACATGATGTATGACTTATATATTCATAGACCGAAGTTCTGGTGAGCAATTTTATTGCCCATTCAGTACCATTATTTTTTATCTTTCCAGTGCATTCATACTGTTTAGTGTACTTATAGATGATTTTTCTATCAGGGATGACGGTTACATGAGAATAAATTACATTGCAAGAATAACATTTGAGTTTGGTTGTCTTATTCTTATGTGCTTATGTTATTCTTCTGTCCATAACACAGGTCCGTTGTTGTCCATTGGCACAAGTTTGTTTTGTGTCCAGAGTCCAATGCCAGTGTCAAATGCTACAATCTGTGGCAGTCGTTCCAGTACTGCCAGTCGTGCGACAGCCTCTTGTATGTTTCTGTGGAGACCTGCTGCAGAGTGAAGATTTCCATCTCCCGTTTGAGAGAGTAGAACTGGACTTTGGTGCAGTGCTTGAACAGTTTCTGGAGCAGGAAGTACAGCAACGCGACACAGAGCAGAGCAAAGACTGTGATGCCCAGGACACTGCCTGTCTTCACGTAGGATGGGAGCATTGTTGGTTGAAAGGAGGCCAGTGTGGGGTGGGTTTTACTCAGGACCTGGAGGGGCTCTATGAGCTTGCAGCTGTGCTCGTCAACTAGCTGAAAACCCTCTGGACACTCACAAATGTACCCCCCAAAAGTGTTCAGACAAGTGTGATCACACTGTGTCTCCACCTCACACTCATCTATGTCAATGCACACAGTGCCGTTGTCCCGCTGGTCATCGATGTAGCCTGAGGGGCAGTAGCACTGGTTTGCAGCCACACATTTGGCAGGACACTCTTCTTCGGAACAGAACTCCTCACACTTATTCGGGTTATTGGGATCTATTCTGAAGCCTTTTCTACACACACATACAAATTCACCATCCTCTTCATCACAGTAGTGCTCACACTGGAAACAGAAGGATGAGTCCACACACACCCCGTCCAGCTTATCGTAGTCCTCTTGGCAAATGCACTCGAATGCGCCCTCCTTGTTCTCGCACGCCTCACCTGGTCCAGAGCACAGAGTCCTATCCTCTGAGCACTCATCCACGTCCACACAGCGACCCTCAGACCCCAGTTTGTACCCATTTGGGCACGTGCAAACCCACTCTCCTCCCTGCTGCACGCAACCATGTGTGCACTTGGCGCAGGGATCCTCTGTGCACGTGAATTTGTTATGATGCAGAGACTGTCCTGCTGGGCACGAACACATATGTGGGTGTGTACATCCATGTTCGCACCCACCGCCCATCACTTCACAGCTCCAGGGCGCGCGCATCCACTGCGGGCCCAGGCATATGTCTTTAGAGATAGGAGGGTGGTTTGGCACGCTCACCACAGCCAAGGTCCCCGGTGGGAACTGTGCTTGTCCGCGAAGCTCCACACAGAGGTGTAGTTTACGTACGCGCCCTCACTTGGCTTCAAAGCCTTGCACGTTGTTGTGTACTGGCACATGAAGCCGTCCAGTGTGTCCGTGCACGTCCTGTTCTGAAAGAAAGTTTGCTCCGAGGTTACGACAGCGGTCCAGCAGTGCGCGTTTGAACTCTGTGCGTCTTTGATCCAGAAGTGTCCATGCGGCAGCTGCAGCCCGGGCAGACTGTGCCAAAGCTTCAGGTCATACATTTCTCCTCCTGTGCCCACACAGCGTCCCACAGCCTCAGAAAAGTCCGTTACCTCCAAAAAAAGAGCACTGCACTTTTTGTCGTCACAGAATCCGCGCGGCGCTTCTCCTGCCGCGCACAGGAACAAGACGTACAGCGGCAGCGCGCGCTTCCACAACAGCATCATGTGATCAATTATAGTTTAGCCTAAGTTCACGACTCGAGCAGAATCTGGGCTTTGCGCTTAGTCTCCATTTATATGAGTTCTGCTGTGTGTGCCGAGGCTCGAGGAAGGAAGTTGCGTCCCGGGACAGGCCGGGCTTTAAGCCCCTCTGATTGCTCAACCCCCCCCGACCTTATCTCTGAAAAAAGAGGAGAGACTCCGCTGTGCGTATGATCCTGACTGATGTTTTAATAAGAGAGTCTTCATCAACTCCTCACTCAGGCATTTCCTCTTTTTTACACTGAGGAGGCTCCACGCACGTCAGAGCAGCTCATCTCAATCTGTGATTTCAGTCTGTGCCGAGTTAAGTCCAGGAACTACCCAGTCCTTATAGCGTTCACACAGCATCAGGGCAAAAACAAGCGGGTCTAATGTTAAATAAATGAACTTGAACTAAGTGCACACTGCTGCACATTTAAAGCCGGGGTAACTAACTTTTTAAATTGTAAATTAGTAAACTTTGTGTTTTCCACCAAAAAATCTATGATAAATGCAGCACTTTGTGAAAAAATAGATCACTGTACTCTTGGAACTGAATGATAAAGAATTTTAGGAGTTCAAATGCAGCGTTCTGATTGGCTGTGCTTTGGGGGACCTTTTCAGTTTCACTTTGTTGTTTGTAAAAAAGAAAATTATTGACCATAATTGCAACTAAAATGAATACATGTTGATATTAGCCATGTTTCGAAGGATTTATGGGACAAAAGTTGGCAGAGTCTGTCACTGTAAAGACACAATTAAAGTAGCATATTGACACTGAACTGAACTTGCTGGAGAAAAAGTCAAAAAAGGACAGTGCAATCATCATCATCAGTGGACCTTTTTCTAGCAGGAAAAAGTTATTTGAAGCAGGATTAAAATAGAATTGTCACATAAATAACTTTGAATCATAAAAGTGGAAGGACTTCCTCTATTGAACATTCTTGTGAACTATGCAGCGCCGGAAGAAAAGGTGCGGTCCCTTTGATTCGGTAAGGATGACTAGACGATTACGGGACATGAGGTAGACTTTATGCTTTAAATCACATTGAACTGCTGACAAAATTATAATGAATACATTTCATTGTGTCCCATTGCTGAACTTAGAATTATCCAAATACATTTTTTGGATCAAATGTAACTGATTATAACTTCCTTTTCTTATAAAACAAAAATGCTAATAGCCCCTAAAGGTTTTTGAGACACACAAAACTCACTAAACAATGTATAAAATGAATAAATAAATAAGTAACATAGGCTAGTTTATTACAAAGATATATTTTAAAATAAATTTGAGCCTACTGACTTGTGGAGTTGACTTTTCATCTCCAGAAAGTTACGCAGTGCACCTTTAAATGCTGCCCTTTGTGGTAAAAAATAAGACCACTGCTCTAAGTGAATTATTTTAAAGTATTTTAGTTCTCATTTGGAGCTAAAAGCGGCACTCTGGCTATGCTTGTGTGGGTCACTCAATTTTCTTTTTCTGTAAAAGACTACTTAAGCCGTACAATAAACAAAATCGCGAGGATAATAACTGTGTGTCTATAGATTTTTGAAAGATTAAAAGTAGTTAAGACACCTGCTTTATGTTTTGCAGCTTGAAAATCAAACACCTCATCTATTTTAAAGCCTGTGATTTAGATGGAGTAACTTAAATGCGTGTGCCACTGTGATAGTAAAATACAAATAGAAACTTAAAAAGATGCTCTTGGACAGGTCTTGGTTTTGATGCTCAAGCCACACGACTTGAAGAGAAGAAAATCATTCATTTTTTCTGTCAATGAAAGACAAATAAACTGAACTTTTTTGTTACTGGAAAATTTTGCTCTTGGATGGCACACACAGCGCCTCCCACTGTTCTAATTTGTCCCGTGTGATGTATGTTTTGGGGCAGCTTAGGGACACAATCAGGGCTGGTGTGGCTGAGTAAATGTTGTTCTTGATACTGGAGCCCACGTAAAGTTTAGTCTGTTTGTGTTCAGCCCAGAGCCAGAAACATAAAAAGGTGCTACTAAAACAATGTAGGAGGGTAGGTTTTTGTGCCCAGTGAACTCAAGTGCACTTTTGATAAAGGCGAGATGCTGCAGGTGCTATCAATCTAAAACCTCCTGTGTAATATACTCACGTAAGTAAGAAAAAAATTACTCCAATTTTTCTTATCATATCATGTTTTCTTTAAATGTATTGATTTTTGTTCTTGATATTTTAGACACTGCATATATATATATATTTTTTTTTACAGAGGCTTTATAGATTTTGCGTATCTCAATTAGTTTTTCAGTGAACTTGATTTGATTGAAAATGTCAACATTGAAAAAAAATAGACTTAAGGGTTAAATAATAATATTTAAACAAAAACTCAAGCATAACATTCAATATTAACAAATTCTTTTATGAAAATCTTGAAAATTGTGTTCAATCCAAGACTTGTTATGCTGAAAACGTTCATTTTGTCGTCTTTAAGTAGAATAGTTTAAGTTTTCTTCTATATTTTACAAAGGCTGACGAAGACGGAAGTCACCGTCGAAACATGCAAAAGTATTTACATTACTTCAGCCTGTGTCTGATATAGAAGAAAACTTAAACTAAACTAATCCAAGACTTGGTTTATGGGGGGGTATTGCTCCCTCTATGCACATAAAGATATGTGAGAAAATAATCTTTGAATTTACAATGCTATTAACGAAGTAGATAACTGGTAAATAAAACCAAAACTCCATACTTTTGTAGCAGCTTAGTCAATGCAGTTGCGTCCGCATAAAATCCATTATGCAAAGACTTAAAAATAACCAAAATTCTGAGGAAAAAAAACAACAACACATAAAATTATCCTAAAAGGTAGATGTGTGTTGACATACTTTCTCAGTCTACGTTTGTCTGTATCTAGCTTGATTATGGAAAGCTTTTTGTTTTTGAATTTGACCCATCCTTAAATTCCTCTGGATCAGGCCTCGGTCGATGTATCTGGAGAATTGAGTTTGGGAATCAAACCTTTAGCTTATAAAAAGACCGGTGTTCTTTCTCCTCTTTGAGGATGAAAAGCTTAGGATTTAAGAAATGGAAAAGTCATTTTACAGTTTAACTGCAACAAGCAGCACATTTTTAATTTACTTATTTTTTATTCAAGTGGGCAGAGTTAGGTGGTAGGCGAAAGCAGGAATTTTCAAGCATATTTGATTTGATAAATATTAGGGCCGCTCGATTATGATGAAAATAATAATCACGATTATTCAAATGATTATTTACATGGAGAGAGAGCAGAGCAGTACCACTCCTCTAATGCAGAGAATAAAAAAACTAAATGAAATAGATGATCTCACAGAAATGCTGTTGTAAATGTATTTTATTATTGTATAGAAACAGTCTGGGACCTACTTTTCCAGCTCAACATACAATATATCAATATGTGAGCACGTATGAACAACAATGATTACAGCAGTAATTGTAATTGAAATTGAAATTTGATTATTGCACAGCCCTAATAGATACTTTGTTATTTCCTTTCAGAAAATGATCGTGTTGCAGCAGTTCATTTTAGACGCAACAATAAAAAGAAAAAAACGTGTATTAGCCAGAGTCAATCCAAATACAACTCTGAGTAAGCTAATAATGAGAATACATTGTCATAACAAGGTTAAAAAAGATTTTACATATTTCCCCTGCAAAGGACTTTACAAACTTTAATTTAATCTTAGACCTCTAGCATAATCAGTATGCTGAATAACAGATAACTTTGTTCCAATCATGTTTTAATTTACTTTATCTTTTCTTTCCAGAAGACGCTAAAAAAATCGCGTAGCCGGAAAGGGTAGAGCAGTCTGTCTTGGACCAGGATGAAAGCAGCTCGCCCTGAAGGTGAGCTCACGTCACATCACAGCAGGACTTATCAGCGCTGGTCACAGGTCAAAGGTCACACCCGCACAATCACACCCAAGGAAAACTTAGTAGCTTTTTCTTTACTGTCTTGTGCACAAAGGGCTTGACAATTATTCATAAGACAGAGAGATCACAATTCAGTCATTTATTTATTCAGTGGTTTGGAGCAAAAGTCAGACTGTGAAAGAAGAAATTTGATTGTTTTCTGTGTTAAATGACAGATTAGAAGTCTATTTAGTTTATGTTCCAGAAATTATTTTTATTTTGTTTTAGAAATTTTTAAAGATGCAATATGTAACTTTCTGGAGGTGAAAAGTCCTCTACACAATTCAGTAGAAAGTTAAAATCTTACTTGGGGACATTCTGAAAGGGGATAAATACATTTTATGTGAAAAGGAATCTGCTAAAGCAGGGGTCCTCAAACACCGGTCCGGGGCCCAAAACCGGTCCGCGAACCATCTGCTACCGGGCCCAGAGGATCTTTATATAGTTTATCACTACTTCCTTGTGCTTTACTATGAAAATACTGTGTCATTTAACTAAACAATATTGCAAATTAAAGCAATAAGAGCTAAAAATATGCACAATAATTAATTGTATGCATTTTGCGTTGTTGTTATTGGCGCTACCCAACCTCAACCGGTCCCCGGAAAAGAAAATTGTGACTGTACCGGTCCTTGCAAGAAAAAAGGTTGGGGACCACTGTGCTAAAGGAACCGCTTTTCTATGGAAACAAACTTGAACGTTCCCTCCTCTAAGCCAAATAACAGTCCATTTTGTGACCATGCAAGCCTGCTCAAAGGAAAAACACAGATTTTTATTATTTATTTCAGTGTATCAGAGACATTTAAATGACAAAAAAACATGCTTTTATTTAAGTTTATTTTTGGGCCAAAATGTTGCACAGTGCACCTTTTAAATAAATTCAAAATAAACAATTGAGATGGATCAATATGAGGAAAAGAAATTGTGATTAATTTGTTCCCTAAATGGCCCAGGTCCAAATCATAACGTGTCATAAATAAATGTTGTTGCACTGTGAAAGATTTGAGACATCCTGGCTAAATTTATACAAAATAAATGAAAAAATATCACACAGCTAGACTGGGCTGCATTCAACTAAAGAAAATCTTTTCGACTAAAAATACAATTTAGTACAAAAATTTCACAGAAAACAAATATTGTTTAAATACAGTTTTTGTTGTGGTAATACAAAGGTTCATGTTGACATCATATCATGCTGGTCCACTTTGTCGAAAACGTCACATCCCTGTTTAAAGTTAGCACGAGCTACTCTAGAATTAAATTTTGAACCCTCACCCTTTTCCTTTTTCTAAACTTAGTCGAATTGTACCTAAGCTTAGACAAATGAATTAATACGACATGAAAAAAAGTGAAGGGAGCACGTCTCAATGAATTGACACAATACCAGGTCTAGTCACGAATAAGAATCACTAGAATAAATACCTATGACTTTACCTTTAACATATTTCATGGCAACTTAGTATGTTATAGAAAAAATGTTCAACATCTGGCTGCATCACATTGTCACATTTTAGAACTATTATCTAAAACATGCGCCTCAATTCTAGTATTTCTGTTTTTAATCACTGCTCATATTGTATGTGTAGTTCATGAACTTACATTTTGTATTGAAAAAAGTACTAGAAAATCTATCTATTTATAAAAGACTGTATAATTCTCAAAATCAAACTTCTATTACGGAGCTTGTTTGGACTTAATAAAAAAGTTGGTCAATTAAAACCATCAACTAAAAACTAAAGGCCTGTAGAAAACAACTCTACTTACCGGTAATTTACTTGTGCAAGTGGCTCTCAAAATCTTATATAGCCTACTATTAATATTTGCGTTTCCTACTACCACCAACTCTAACCCCGGACTTTATAACAACTAAATAAATGCTCATAATTGTTCAAAAGAGTATATGTAGAGTATATTCATAAATATGGATAAGTCAGTTCTAAATGGCTATTAATCTACAGGAAAAAATAAATATGAATACAGCGCTTCAAGTACACCCAAAGACAGCCGGCACACCGGAATGAGAAACACAAGGTTAGATGAGTGATTCCCACTATATTTTGTCATTGCCACTATTGAAAAACAACAATGTCCTTTTTAACACTATAGGAGCAAAGGGTCAAACTTTTAAACTCATGCTAAAAACATAACTTTGCTCAATCTCTGCAAAAACAAAGATATAAAAGACACTTAGTGGTAATAAATTTTGCTTGTTTAACCCAAAGTCTATGGTATCACCAGGCACCACTTCCTCTCATTCACTGGCTGTGCAAAGTGTCTGTGTGGGGCAGACATGATTTATTCCTGGGGCAGTTATCGTCCCACAGAGAAACACAACTTCCTCAAAATGTTTCTCCAAAAGTCAGAAGAATATCATGAGGGAAAGGAGACAAGCACAGACAGGAAGAAGGTCTGGGGCTCACGTTTGGGGGAACTTTAGAAACCAACACAGGAGGAAAAGGCAATAAAAAATATGTCTGACCAAACAAATCTTAAAAATCAGGCTTTAATCGCTGGGCCATTTGAAGAAATATAGTTTCAAATTGATTAATAAGTGTAGAGAATTATAAATTGTTTAAAGGTTAATTTATTCCATATCGGGGCACAAACCAGAATCTTTTATGGTGGGATTTTTTGAGTTTTTAATCTCATTCAACATTGCTTCGTCATAAAAAAAAATCAAAAACACAGCTGAGGTTTTGTCTGTGAGATATTGTTTATTGTCCTCTGAGCCTCAAAAAAGACGGTTCTTAATGTCATAAATCACTCTCTGAGATCCTCTGCACTGTTTTAAATCCATAAATCATCCAGACTTGTTTTGAGCATTTCTGCAGCATTAGCATATCAGGCCAGATCAGTTTGATTATTTAATTTTCTTTGCAAGAAGTAGCTGGAGCTCCGACTCAATCACTGATGTGGGAAAAAACATATAGTCTCATTGAAATGCGTGTACCACAACATATTATTGGCATATCATGAGCACTTTTCTACCCCTTTTGTCTATTATTGCCGTCTTTAGTTGACCCTGTGAAAAGCGTCAAATAGAAACACTATTTTCTTAGCGTCTTATAGACCGATGTTTTGGTTGAATTTTCTAGTTTAGGTCTGAAGTTACAACACAGTTTAAGCTTGTGGCTTGGAGTTGGTAAAGATTAGAACTAGTATATTCATGTTTTACATCCACTTTAGAAATTAACTTTAAAATTACTTGTATTGAGGGATTTTCGGTTGATGTCACTTTCTGCTCTACTGTGATGTACTATGCAGACAGAGCCGCTCTCTGTCCGGTTACACGGGGAAACTTCTTTGAATAAAACAACGAAACGGGATGAGAGCAGCTGTTTCAATCAGCTATGAACTGGTCTGACAGACGTCTTTTTCTCGCCGTTTTTTCACTCACCTGATTGTAACTTTTAAGAGTCGTAGCTTTTGTTTTTGCACAGTGATAAACTCTTGTAGTTAGCTGACAACAGAGCTTTTTTGACTTTTTCCACTGTTTGTGTTTATGAGCGGCTCTTTCTGGAGGCAGGGTGCACGCATAGACAAAAAAATCCTTATATACTTATGCATTTACTACACTTTTAAATAGTTCTTATGCATTAGATTCCAAAGTGGGAAGCTCAGGAGCATGTTTAATGACAATAACTTACATAATGCATCATATTTCTCCTTTATTCTTGGTCAGTCAGTGTCTAACTCATTATTTGTGAAGGAGCACTTTTTTCCTGTTCTACCACACAAACTCAACTTTGCATTAGTAGCTTTGATAGCAAATGTTTGTTATTTTGCATTTCCATAACGTGGGTAAAGATAGTGTTAGAATTGGGAACTAGTAATTTGCTTGAGTTTAGGGCTTTTGGAAATGTTTGCTAACTGGATCATGACAGAAATGTGTTAGGAAAAAAACACAGAGTAGGGACAGGAAAACCAAGGTCTTTTATGAGTGTTTAATTCAGTGCCAGAACTCAGGACTCAGGAGCGGGGAGTGGTCCAACACTGTGGACATATTGGCACCTTTCTCTCTGTTTCCTGTCATTGTGCTTTACAGAACTCACAAGTCATGTTTAACTCGTGTGTCAGAGCAGTACAAATGTGTTGAAAGATTCTTTTAATATGAGACAAACCTTTGGATCCTTTTTCTTATTATCTAACCTTGATTATATAACCATTTCCAAATATTGTTGTTATGAGGAAATACAGCTTTAGGATCCACCACAGATAAGAAATTTGTATCTTAGATTTGCAGTTTGCTTTCTACAGCTAAAGGTAAAGTAAGTTGTGAGTTCAATCGGAGTGTCACACAGTTTTTATCATTAAGCAAAACACTTCACCCACCTATAACGCTCAGTGAGAGTGATTGGTCTCTCAGAGTAATCATCAGTCTACTTCAGGGCCACTGTGGCTACAGAAACTTTCCACTGTTGAGTCTGAAAAGTGACTGAATGTGTTGGTGCGGTGATATCGAACATGTGTGTGGTTGTCATGAAGTCATCTTAGGTTCAATTTCTGACTTGAGCTTCATTCTTATCATGCTACACTTTAGTCATATGAAGGTCTAGAGTCTAGTACATAAATCATTATGCTACAGTTTTGGGTGAGCTTGGTCATTTAAAGGTACATGACACTAACATGGTCCTGCCAGATCAATTCTTTCAAAATGTGTCAACTCACCGACTTGAGAATGAATGTGAGCTTGCTCTCGGCGTTGGTTTTGTACTTTAAAACTCTTGACCACAAATCTGCATTGTGCATTGTAAAAGAATACAATTGATTTTTTTTTTTTTTTTTGGTTGGTGGTTTAAACATTCCAATGATGTTTTTTTTTTATATCTCCGTGTGGGCTCATCATCAAACCATAATTCCTTCTTCCCCCTAATGTGTGCGCATGCCAATGGAGAGCAGTCACAGTTTGGACACGCGTGAACTCAGGACTTAAGTCTTACCACCTCTTGCGTCAAATGCGTCATGGGGTGAAAATGCTGCAAATGTGTGTTCGATCTGGCTTGTTGTGGAACAGCTGCTGACGCGTGAATGCGCAGAACTTGCCATGCTGGACACAAATTTGTGACGCAAATGAACTGAATATTCCAAGGCACGGGTTTACATTGACTCAACATGTAAACCGGACCCTTCAACAGAGAAATTTTGCCTGAACTGAAAGCAGTTTTACACAACTTTTTGAGGAGAGAAACTGCAACCTACTGTCTCAATGTTCCTCAGTATGACCATGAATAATATACCTGAAGAATCTTCAAGAACCTACGCTTTGGACCTGTGACCTTTTAAGAGGATCACAGTTCCAGCTTTATCTTGGCCCGGAGGCTTCATGATTGTTTCCTTAGTGATAGAAATATTATGAGCACCTTCTTGTTTGAATACATCTTGCAGTCTTCCTCTGCGAGTCCACACCAGCCTCAGGAGCCCGCCACATTTCCTCTTTACTGCTCACACGCGGTTCAGAGCTGACAGGAACCGGCCCATTCTGCCTCGGTTCTGCAGAAAAGCCCCTGAGGAGGACAAACTGGCAGAAAGTCAAGACTATGCGAACTCAGAGTAACCCCAAAACATCCTACAAGACAAAGGACATGTTAAACTCACACATATTTTGTTTTAGAAATGCACACACTCCTTTAGCGCTGCTCTCATGTTTGTCCTTGGTTCAGGGGCCCAGGTCTTAAACAACAATAATATCTGCAGACTGAGAGCTTGTTTTTATTGTAGTCGATGGAGGTGAAACTTGAAAACATAACAGTGGAAAAAGTGTGCAAACATAAGCTGCTTTCTATTAGTCTTCTCTTAACCCTGCTCAGTTTGACTTAAGTCTTTACATTTTTTGCATTTCTGTTGGTGGATAAATCTGCTGTATATGATTTTGCCACCTTATTGTACACAAACAGAAGGGTTATTTAACTGTAAGCTTTTTGGAGCAGTTGGCATAAAGCTAAAAAACAACATAGCATGCTAAAAGTGCACTTCTTACTTAACCTACAAGTTTTTATAATTTAATTTTCACCCATATACAGATGTGTTTGTATCATTTGTAAAAAAGAGTTAACATATCTATAGGTGCACAATTGCTGTGGTTAGCAGTCTGGCTTCTCGATAGGGACATTGTAGTACCAAAATTAGCACCTCACAAGTTTGCATGTTCTACCTGTGTTTCCATGGGTTCTCTCTGGGTTTCTCACCTTCAGAAACATGCATGTATGATCTATTGGCATCACTGTAAATTCCCTCGAATAAGTGAGTGAATGATTGTCTGTCTATGTTTTACCTTTGTGGCGAGTTGGAACTGTCCAGGGTGTTTCCTGCCTAAAGCCCAAAGTCACCTGCCACACCTAACAGGAGCAAGAACACTAATGAATATAGCTCTTCTTTAACTAACTGGACTGCTTTTTTGTAATTTATCATAGTTTTTAGACATTGCACTTGTTTGTCAAGCAAGTGCCTTGAATTTGTGCTAATTTGTTTTGCATCTGAGAGTCATAAAGCTGAGTTATGTCCTAAATGTATCCCATTTTCTTTTTCAATTGACATATAATTAATGCTTGACAAATCCACTCCAAAACTCAACTGAAATTAATTTTACATTGGAATAGCTGAAAACGTCAAAAGATAAACGAGTACATTAAAAAAAAATTTCTACAAAATTGGTTTGCTTCAGGGTTGCCAGATTTTCAGAGAGCAACACGCGACCAAGCCTTTGAAAAAAACAAACAATTTCAGCCCCTTATTAAAAGTTATTAAATAAAAAGAACTTTGAATTGTTAGATGGACAGATATTTCATTAATGTCCGGAATCCATTCAGATGAAACTTCGTCTGCAGTGTTCTGTCTCTGTTTAACAATGTCTCATTTGTTCACCAAAATCCATAAAGTTCGTTTGTTATTGTTAGCATTGTGGCTAACTGCTGGTCCGTTAGCATACGTCTTGCTCCTAACAGCTATAAAAAAATACTTAAAATGCATTAGGTAAGTGAGCAAAACATGTAGACTGAAGTTTAAAAGTAATTATTTCTGTTTGTATATGTTTTTAAAGAAGCAAAAATTGCGTACTGTAGTTTTAAGGTTGATGTCAATAGGCTTTCTGAGGTTATCGTTTCTGGTCAAATTGTGTGGGATCTTGAACTTTATCGGAACTCATCTAATTTCTCATGAGAGCTGGATGTACATGCACTTATATTTAATCAGTAATGAATCATCTAAATTTATGCTTTAATGGGAATTGGCCCTGTGCACAGAAATATCATCTCTGTGGTTCTCCAGAGAATTCACAGTATGTTCACAAAACCCTCTTCTTAACCGACCGCGGACAGCTTAACTTGGCCTTACAAGCTCGGAGAGAAAAAGAGCGAATCGTATTGTAATGTTCATTAAAACCGACCGAAGGAAAGTGTGAGTTCATGGCAGAAACAGCATCATGCCAGGAGACAAAACATAGAAAGAGGGCGTCATTATTACACATATCTGATTAAGAAGGGTGGAGTGGTTTAAGACTTCCCTCTTCCCAGACACCTCGGACGTTTTGGGTGACGAAGAGAGACAGAGCTGCCAACATAAAGGCTAGGTCTGTTTGGAGAAAGTGAGTCTACTGCCTGTTGAACATGAATAGTTGCAACAACACTTTCGCCCCCTTAAAATTTTTCTTTTAGTTTTTACCTTCAACCAATATTGTCAGACAGGCTACAATAATGTCGAACGGGTTTCATCAAGGAGGGTTTAAAGATCAGACACTGCAGATGAAAATAATACAATTTTTAGCCATCAATGTGAAACTTGTACTGTAGTTTACTCACATAAATGTAAGAAAAAATGTATTACACGTACTTCATCATGTTATGTATTCATAGAAATATAGCATTTTATGTGGCTAAATTGCACATTTGGGGTAGGTAAAATCACTCATCAAAAGTGAAGGTACTTGACTGATTTTTACACTGCAAACAGGATTTAGGTTTTAGGTTTTAGGTTCCTCTGCTATATCTTTCATCACATAGTTAATATCAAGAAGTGCCACTTTTTGAAAAAGCAAAGTGAAACTGGAATGGACCACCCAAACACAGCCAATCAGAGTGCAGCATTTGGCTCCTGGTGAGAATCAAATTATCTAGAAAGTATGTGTACAGTGGTCTCATTTTTCCACAAAGTGCTGCATTTATTGCATACTTTTTAGTGGAAAACACACAGGTTACCATGTTATAACTGAAAAAGTTAGTTGCCCATCTTTAAAGTAGCTCACACGCACATTAAACTTTACAGCCTTGGCTTGAACAAGATTTTACTTTTACTTAATGTTAGTTGCATTTTTTTTTAGACTTAAAGGTGCACTGCTCAACTCTTTGGCATAACATAAACTCAAATAAATGCATGTTTTTGTCATTTCTATGTTTTTATTTCACTAAATAAATCATAAAAATCTGCATTTTTGCTTTGAGCAGGCTTGTATGGCCAGAAAATTGACTAATATTTGGCCTGGAAGAGGGCCAAATAAAATGTTTGTTTCCAAAGAAAAGCGACTCCTTTAGCTAATCGTTTTCATTCTATTGCATAAAATGTATTTATCTAGAATGTCTCAAAGTGTGGTTTTAACTTTCCAATTCCACTGAATTGTGTTGATGACTTTTCACCTTCAGAAAGTTACACATTGCACCTTTAAAGCTTTAATAACTCAGGCCTAGAATTAGATATTAACAAATCCTTCTGTAAAAACCTCTGTGTATGAGCTATTTTAGAGACTGATATTGGAAACCTCGTAAATGAAAGTACATTTTGAAAAATTGTTTGTTAAATATTGAAGGATTGTGTTGTTTCTATGACAACCTATTCACTGAGAGAAGTGACCAAAAATCTGAAAAAAAAAGGAGTTTTACCTGCAGTGTCTCTCCCTAATTTATCCTTTGAAAACCATAAACCATCGATGACTTTTTGAACACATTTTGTTTCACCATGTTTCCGGGACAGTGAACAAGAATATTTGAGTTGGCAGTAATATAAAAACCTTTGACGTTGTTGGTCAGTGGACCCTACAAAGTTCCTATGAGTAAAGCGTGGGTTTAAGTTTGCCCGTCACAATTCAATATAAGAGCTGCTTTTTCTGTGAGTCAATGGTGAATAAGTATGTTCGGGACGTTATCGAAGCACAAAGGAGCAAACTTGTTCTAATTTTGTCATCAGGGGTCTGTTGTCATGAGTTACTTGGAAGAAAGTCTCAAGTGATCGGACACTTCCTCAAAGGCTGCTCCAGTTTTGTCATTGGTGACGTTCTCCAGATTTAATGAAGATCCAAAGTTCATTTTATCACATGGGATTTTCCTGACCCTGAAAATGAAGAGGCTTATGGCAGTTTTGAGTGGAACGGCTTTCAATTTTTCCGGGAAATTGGTTGTGGGACTTTGTAGTTTGGAAAAGTCCACATGTATCTGGCAGAGATCAAACTGAACTGCAGCTGCTACTCCAAAATAATATTTAGACATGTGGATAATGGAATAATCTATTTACAGATAAACTTCATCGCTCTGTTTGTGCGAATGGGATGGGGTAAAATCAGTCATGTTTGAATTATAAGACTAAGCATGTTTATTTATGCATTTATTTATTTATTTATTTATTATTTATTTGTTTGTTCCTTGTCTATATTGACTCATTTTGAAGCTGCTTCCACATATTGGAACACTTTTTAAATTGAACTTTTTGCTCAGTTCAAAGTTGTGAATTATATTAAAGGGTTGTGTAAAAGCTATTTTTCTGAGCTTTTAATCTGGTTTTAAGGGTAGTTTCTCTTCACTTGTTTACTCAGTTATTCTGATTGGTGCGTTTAGTCGATTAATATGTCGATAGATTCTTAGTCAAACCAGACTTTGTATTTGTCCACTAACAGCAACAAAAAGGAGCGAGTTGTTGAAGTTCTTGGATTAAATCATTGGTCCAATCTGCCTTTTAAGATATGATTACATGAGGGATTAGACAATTCATCTAATCACGATTTGATTTAGTTTTCGATTAGGTTTGATTTATTAAATTTTTTTAAATTAACTATTTTTTCCCTCAAGACACCAGATAAATCATAAAAATTACATTTAAAACAAAGCCACTGTTGTTTGTGCTCAGAACTTATTTTTTAATGAACATTTGAACTGTAAACAGTAATATTTAGTGTCCATAGGTAGGGATGGGACAATATCCGATATTATCGCTAATCGCTATAATTAAGGGCCGCAATTAAATAATCGTGGCATTTTTTCATAATTGGTATAATCGTACGTGACGATAATTGCAATTAAAGCAGCAGGTGCTCGCCTGTGGCTTCATAAGAGCATCTAAAATCTGACTGCTGTGAATCCAGTAAAAGCTGTATTATGGTTAAACAAAGAAAAGGTTAATGTGTTAAAGTTAACTAATGACGCTGAGACAAATTTAGTAGATTTTTGCTCAACATTGTAAACATTTGTTCACTTTGAATCATTATTTATTGTACTTAAACAAAAATGCAATAAGTAGTTGTCCGAACACATACATATTGTGCACTAAAAAATATTTCAGTGATTTTGAATCTGTTCACTTTTACGTTTAGTAAATTATCGTGATAATATTGTTAATCGCAATTATTTTGGTCACAATAATCGTGAGTGCAATATTTAATATCGTCCCATGCCTATCCATAGGTTCACCATCAGTTGTTAAAGCAACAAATGAATGCACATTCAGTCAGGTCTTGCACAAGTTCACGCTTTGTTTCTTCAAACTTCATGGCTAGTATTGTATTATAGTGTGCATTAACTACAGAGTGTAGGCCTATGTGTGTAGGGCTGCATGAATAAAAGTTATCGATTTTGGCCTTTCAATTTGATCGCTGCATACCGCGAACGATTTTCAAAGTTTTCAAACTATTTTCCATCCCTTACACTGTTTTCTATTGTTTTTCAAAATTATTGCTTTATCACAGACCTCAGTGCATAATGAAAAACAGTTTTAATGTGAGGTCTGTGAGGATTCTACGTTGTGGAGTTGATCTGAAGCGCAGGCGGGGGAGTGGTGTTGATGCATAAACTATACATTCAATTACATTTAAATTGTCATTTAAGGTCAAAGCCTAAACAGTTTTTCCTGGCCACGTTCCAAAGCACACATCACCAGACTCTAATATGAATAAATATAACAACCGAACAATGACTCCTGTTTCTGCCACGTTTTTTGTCTTTAGCTTTGACTTGTCCCAGCAGATTTGAACTTTTGTCAACACTGTAATTCACTTGGTGATAATATATTTGTCACGACTGGTTATTTTGTCTCAAGGCTGGAGGAAACTGGCCTATTCTATTCCTGTGTCTAACTTCACCTTGGTGTTTATTGGCTGATGATTTTGTGATCTTTGTCCACACATCCTTTCTGGCAGTTTATTATCGTTCTTTGGTGTAATTGTCTTGGTGCTGAATTAATACCAAGTAAACAGAGTCATAAATTGTGCATCTTGCGGTGCCAGTTTTATGTCTTGCCACATGCAGCACATGAACATTAAGAAGTTTTTCCACTGTGTTTTCTCAGTGAGATCCACAGAAGAGGACATTCAGAGGTCACTAATACTTCAGACTGGTTACTGGTAACTGCGTGGCTCAAAGTGTTGTCAAAGTTCCCAGAAAACAGCGTTGGACAGAATTTTTTCTGGAAAGTCACGGCTAAACCTCAACTTTAATTTGGAGGTTGTTTCCAATAGTTGGCTGTATTAGTTTGCAGTTACTTTCAAGTTTGGTTTGCTTGGGGAAACAATTATTATTTTATAAAGGTCATGGAAAGAACAGGTAATGTTCTATTTGTTTTCTTTTCTATGCAGTGGTTTCTATCAAATGTAAGGCTGCAACAATAATTAACAAATTTACTAATCGAGTACTTGTTAATTGTCTTTGTTCAGGTTTTAACACATACTGTACTGTGACCAGAGAAAAACTTTAAAGGGAACCAGAATAATGACGATGAACCTCCAGAATGTTCTCAAGTGAGCTCAAACTGTGCAAAAATGTATTCAGTTTATCTTTGCGTTCTAAACAACTAAACAATTAAAATGAAAAAAGAATAATCATTCATCAAATCATTTACCAAAACAATAATTAGTTCCAGCTCAATTCAAAAGCTGTCTCAACTATCTTCTCGATGTAAAGGAGCAGGAGCTCTACTCTGAGCTCCTCCAGGTTGAATAAGATCTTCACTTTTTCCATATGCTCAGGTCTCTTGATTTTGAAATAAAAAGTTAATGAAACCATGTAATTTCAAGTTCAATTGCAAAATCAGATATACCCATTTTAAAAATGTGCTCAAAACAAACAAACAAAAAAATATTTCTGTTATTATATTCCACCAGCATTCTCAATGACATTAATGTTGACAGGATGGTGGAAATAATGTTTTAATTGAGTGAAACTACATTTGTCATTTGAAAGCATTTTTTTAAATTTAAGATTAAATACAATGAACAACAAGCAGCATTTTAATAATAGGATAATTAATGTCTACGATTTGTTTTGTACTCGTCAGTATGTGAATAGTATATAACTGATCCGAAAAGTGACTTAGTGCACCTTTATTTATATTTAAGTGGCAGAAAGCTTTGAAGTCAGTTTTTGGTAAAGCACTTGCATTTATTGAGTTTTGTCATTCAGAACATGTTGGTCCGAACATTCTCCTCAGTGACTTTTGGGTGAACTCACCATTAGCATCATAAGATTCCTGTTAGCTCCCAAAATGCTTAGCAAATGGAATGTCTCTGTGTCTTTTTACTTTAGTGTCACATTTCAGCGTTATTACCACAACAATATACAGTCTTTATGCGTGTTTTTTCTTCTTACAAAGGTCTTCATTGTACCAGAGCCACAGTCCGGTCTGACTTGTGAGCGCTTATGTAACCTGGAGGGTAACTCCCCTCTGGGTTACCCGTTTGGATGTCCACATAAACTTGGCTCTTGTAAAACAACAGCTCCACATGGTTTGCATTGCTCCGGACCTTAATCCACACACAGAGGAGCTGCATTCCTCAGACACCCCTCCAGGCCCAGGACGGGGCTCAAACTATTACATTATTAGAATATTTCAGACTTCGGACTGTAAAATGTAAAATGGACTGAGGTAGACTGGGGTGTACAGTGGTTTACTGCCTTCAGTGCTATGGACAAAAACCTTTCTTTTGTCAAAATGTAATTGTTGTTTTGTTCAACGGCTTTGTGGCTGTGGCATAATATAATCAATGTAAACAAGTAAATTAATCTGAGACAACCAGCAGATAGGTCTTCAATTAAAAAAAAGTAAATTCTTCTCATTAAGATGTTTTTTTTTTTTTATTTCATTTAAACCACTTCTAGTAAAGTGCAATCTAGTTCACTGTAACATGAACATGCAAATATGATGTACTACGAAATACATTTCAGGTTATTGTAAAAAATCAAAGGATCAAACATTTATCTCAAATATGTTTATGTTTATGTGAGCACTTCTGCTATGCTGAGATAATCCGTCTCACCTCTTAGGAGTGGCATATGAAAATACCTATTATTGGATAGAATGAATATTGCAGGTGTGTCTTAGGCTGGCCACAATAAATATGAATTCACAATCTTGAGAGAATCCATCTGGGCCCTCATTAGCCGATTGGCTTGCAGTCCGAACCAGAGGTTTAATGTCCCAATCATGGATCTACATGTTTCTGCTGCAGTTTATTCTGTTTTAGCAGAAACACAGTATTTTCCAAAGGTGATACTTGTTTTATCCCACGTGCACATTGGATACGTCATTACAATTCATTGCTGTGGTTGGCTAAGCACAAACTAAGGAATTAGTTGACAAGTCACTCAATCAGCTCAAAGTATTTTATTAAACGGCCCATTTTTTCTTTCAGCGAGGGAGGTTCCAGATTGATACTGTGAAAGACCTCAAACTGGAGTTTAACACATTTCTATCTGACGTGAGCCAGGTTAAGCGTGTAATGTTCTTCAGATCTATTGCCCTGCATTGAATGTGAATCATAGTACGTCTCTAGAAAGTTGCATTTGGCCTTTCATAAATGTTCCAGTTTTCTTTTGGATCAGTGTCAGTTCAAAGTCAAGATAAGTTCAAATCTGATTTGCCGATGGTTTATCTTACTGTTATAAAAAGGGCTTTCATTTATCCTCTGGAACACTGCTGAACTGAATGAGAAATGACATCATACTGTTATATTGAAATTGTATTTATTTATTTATCTATTTAATTTTAGTAGCTACAGAATATTTCTTCTGCTTTTTGGCAGAATTTTTGCAACAAAACTAACTTCCCGTTGGGCGTGAAAACAAACTTTGATTTTGAAGAGAATATGCCAACTGATAACCTGGCCAGGCAGATGGTTTATCTCGCGATATTTGTGAATTCACAGCACGAGATAAACCATCTGGCCTTCCTGCCGCCCGATTGGTTTGGGAGTCCGAACCAGCGTTGTTTCGGCGGTGTTAAGATGGATGTTAGCTCTCTGGTGCTAACCCTACCCTACATTCAAGCTAAACAAAGATGGCGACTCTCGTGGATGTACGTGTTTCTGCTGCTTTTGATTCGGTTTTTAGCAGAAATACGGAGTAATTTCTTTTTGAAAGAAGAGCCGTATGTGTGACGCGTACTTGTAAGGTAGGCCCCACATCCAATCAGCTCGAAGTATTTCACTAAATGCCCCGCCTTTTCTCGAACGCTTTCAGCGAGTCAAGTCCCAGATGGATATAGTGAGAACTCAGATAGGAATTCAACATATATCCATCTGGCGTGAGCCAGGTTAGCCATTGACAATACAAGCAGCCTACATTACAAATTTCCGGTAGACTGATGTTGTAATAGATGAATTACTCTTTCTTTTTGTGATTATGAAAGTTTATTACAGTGTGTGATAATGGCCTGTAATCTTAAGGCATTCCTTTGTTTGTCCACAAAAGTTCCTGGAGTTCTTCCAGACCTCAGCCGAGCCTCCCTCACTCAGTTGGTCCTAATGACATAGTAATGAACCCAGTTAACCCTGGAAACATGTCATTATAATTTTAATCATCAAGTTCAACATAAATAAGCTGGTCAAAGTCAAGAGCCAGACTTTCATGTTTGTTACATTTTGCTTTGTCATAAAATTTCCAAAATTCACAAATGATGATTTTCAAAGTTCACTCTCAACTGTAATTGGTTAAAGGCTTAACTCACTCCTTATAGGCGGGCATAAGAGTCTAATAGATAAGCGCATTAAACTGAGAAAATGTGAGACTATTTCACCAAAAATGACTACAGATGGGCATCATATTGTAGATAATATCGTCAGTGTTGTTTCCAATATAGTGTATATAGCATTTTTGTCATTAATTTTGCAAACATTTTAAATTTGTCTGCCAAAAGATTGTATTCACGTCATCACAGCATTATATAGGCCAAAAATATTCAATATATATTGAAATCAAGCGGCAAAACTTTGTTGTAATATAAAAAGTTAATGGATTTAGTCACTAAAAACATCACCAAATTGAAAATGTGCAAACTTAGAGGTCTTAATAGAAAAAACCTGACCTTTGCTCACTATTTGGACTTATGACATCATTAAAGTCTGCAGTATGATTGCAATCTATTAATGTTTTAAAAGTTTTAAGTGTGGTGCACCTTATTAAGTGCATAGAAACACCCTTTAGTGGGTTTGTTATCAGTATAAACAGGATATAAGCATTTTGTATTTTTTGACACTTCTCTTTGGATGTTTGCGATGTTAAATAATCTCCACATATTCCAGTGTTGAGTATAATTTTTACCTTTCACCACAGAAGACATATTTTAACACATTTCTGTTGGACTTAAAACATAAAATATTGTCCAAATATGTTATTGAGATACGCCCCCAAAAATCTAGATATTAATTTTTGTCGATATTGCCCAACTTTAATCATGACAAGAATGAACTTATGATTTGATTTGTATCACCATTATTCCCCAGTCCAACTCCAAACTGGGCTCCAACTAGGACCAAAGTGAATCTGCTCTCCAATACTTCAAACTCTCGTGAACTTGAACAGATCAGTCAGCGGACACAGTGGCAGCCCTTCCCAGTGTGGTTCTGCTGTTGTAGGTCCGCAGTAACGTTCACAGTGATCCTCCAGATGTGCAGCCAAACAGAGCTTCTACTGTCAGCTCCAACACAGCTGCCTTCACTTCACACTGCAATAAAACACTGTGTGGGAAAATGCACATTAGGATTAAACAGCAGCAGACACGTGTTGTGGTCTATTATAGTAAATGCATAAATAAAAATAGATATATATGGAGATTGTCACAGAATTACGCTGTAAATAATAATTTGTCTTATAATCAAATACAATTAAGCATAAGTGACTAATTTGTGGCCTGACTTCCTTTTTAAGATTGCACAAATCAGATTTATCTACTTTTGATTTTTTTTTTCACCTGCTTATTAGGGCTGGGCGACATGGACAAAATTTTTCATATCTTAATGTATATGTTACGGAGCCCCTCATATGACATCAGCCAAAAATATATATATTATCACAGGGGAACGAGATTAAAAAAAACAAAAAATGTTAGCTTGCAAGAAGGTAGCTAACATTTTAAATGAGGTATAGCATGTGTATATGCTCTGTGTGTGATCATTACAACATTTGATGTTTGTGGGTGGCTAATGTAACTTAAGCTAACTGCTGTCTATCGCGGCGATCCGACAAGCAAATGGTTATGTAAATACATCAATAGTTGTTTTCGAGCGATCCAGAGAAGATGTGTGTTGCTTATTTGTTTGTGCACATGACCGTCGCATGTTTGAAAAATGAATCCAAGTCATATTTTTGCTGAGTTTGAACTTTTAGCAACTCCATTCACAAACAGGTTCTTCTTCTTTATTGTTGAGGTCATGGCAGCTTGTGTGAGGTTACTGCCTCCTTCAGACAACCAAGGCCATTAAAAAATAATAATAATAATATTTATCCCGTTCCCTCATGATAAAAAATAAATAAATAAATAAATAACGTTTTATGTTATCTCGTTTCCTCGTGATAATTATTCATTCCCTCGTGATAATATTTTTTTTGTAATTGTCATAGGAGGGGTTCCGTAATATCTTGATACTTTTGAAATTAAACTTAAGAGAAATATTTTTCCTAAGCCTTTAGCCTGCTGAATAGAAAGCAGAACTGTAAATTTACATCGAATAAAGTCAAATTGAATATAAAAAGATTCTATATCACAAATTAATTTGACTATTACAACAAATAAAAAAATGTAACTGATGCTATGGTAGAAAGGCTTCAAAGTGGTCATTTACAATCGGATGAGAGTCGAAACGTCTTCTGTCCAGGTGACAACTTTGAAGCATTTCTACTATGGATCTCTTCTGGACGAATGAGGTATTTCACGGTCTAACTGATGAAAGCCCTCATTCATACTCCTAGTACTTCATTCATGGAACAAGCAACAAATAAGTGATGTTGCAATAGTCCACAACACAGCAGATGTTTTCATAATTCGCTAAAAGTTCTTCCAAGCACAATTCAAACCGCCATGGCACTAGCAAGAAGTTGAAACATGGCCATAAATGAGCTCAAGTTTATCTGAGCAATTGTCTGCCAGATTTCACAACAAAACAGACAAAAATGTTTAGAGTTAACTCAGGCAACATCTCAAATATTATGAAAAAGGATCAGTTTTATTTGAATGGCAGCGATCCAGGAGAGTTGGAGGATGCGGATGATGAGTGGTGATACGGAGGTGTGTACGCTCAGCACTCATTTCCTCAGGTATTTTTGGCAAACGTAAAAATACTCCAAGGAAGTATAACTCTGATTTTGGAGGAGAAGATTTTCCGGGAATTGATCTGAAGCTGAAGGTTGTTTTTATGGATCTGTGTAATTTCACGAGGTTTTGGCGTTGCTCTTGTTTTGTCTGGCAAGTCACACGTGCAAATCATCTGGAGTTTTTTGTTTTCGTGCAACTGCCAGTTTCCTTTTTGTTAGTCGATATTTACTATCGGGGTTGGTCTCCTATTATGTTTGGGACCAGGCAGCATCAGGACGACTCCTTTCCTTTGTTGATCTAGTCACACGCTTTCTGATGACATACACTGAACAGAAGTAAAACAGCATAAATTGTGTGTTTTGTAAATATATGTTTGCATTTGTTGACCATAAACTATAATTGTCTTGCTTACTATGTACTCTTTGAACTGGTCATGTGAATAGATCCCTCATATAAAAGAGCTCTGGCAGCCATTTTGTTTTTCTAACGTGCCCTAGTGAAGGCTCAGTATGCCAAAACGTAAACGCGTAGTATAATAAAGTCTTTTAAGTTTTTGGTAAAGCCCTGAGTGTCTCACCTATTATTTTTTGCTTGCATCTGCTCCCATTTTTCACAAGCTGAACTCAAAGAAACATTTCTAAGAGATCAATTTTTGTGAAATATTACTACAAATCTGTCAGTGTTAGTGAGCACTTATCCTTTACCAAGATAATCCATCCCACAGTCTCACAGCTGTGGCATATCAAGTTGCTGTTAACCAATATGACTATTACACAGGTGTGTCATAGGCTGGCCACAATAAAAAGACACTCTGAAAGATTCAGTTTCATCACAAAGACAAAATTGAGCAATCTAAGTAGTGTGTGTAAACTATTTTTCTACCTTTAAAACATAAGATACAAAAACCTTTATTTGGCCCACCATTGAGAAATTGGAAGGTTGCAATACACAAAACACAGAAGAAAAGAATAATAATATAAAAACTTAAACACAAAAATCCAACACAAAAGAGTAAAAAGTAAGTTATATAAATTTGTAAAGCTGTTATATAAAATAAGTGTCTCTACTAATGGTTATACAAAGTTCAGCTCATGGGCCAAAGTTAGTATTGATATCAAAAATCCACACAGATACAAGCAGTGACCATTTCTGCTTTAATTGTGATCATAAGTTAAGAAGATCTTTATTATTTATATGCAAGTTGTCCATCAGAATTACAGCATGTAACTTATCTAAAGCACAACATTATATTTCTTATAAACTTTAACAACACACACATTTCACAACAAACATGAAATACCTCCACATCTGACTCCACCACTCACTGCTATGAAGGGAACACTCAAGTATCTATCTAAATAATTTGACAGTGCACACATACACACTTCATTTCCTGGTGTGAAGAGGTGTCGGGCTGAAGTCACATGACCAGCTCTCATCTGCTTTCACTTAAAATGTCTGACCCTGTTTGATCTGGATCTGTCAAAGACTGCGTGGCCACTCACTGTTTCCAACTTCTCTCTGTTTAGAACACCATGTCACTACGGTAGATTTCAACCAGGACATCATTCAAATTCTTTCAAAATTCTATTTAGATAGACAGGAAAATTGTAGATGTGTTTATAGGCATGCTTTCACAAATCAATGTTTTAAGAAAATTCAAGACAAGTTTTAAGTGTAAGACACCGTAATTTAACCTGAATATAAGCCACACCAACTAGAGTAAAAAAAAAAAAAAAAAATACATATACAGGGTGCTCTTTTTTTATAGTAGGTCTATGAGAATATATATTTTATCCACATTGTTGTATAGACCACAGAGTTCAAAACTTTTGGAAAAAGTAGAGGCTTGTCTAGAAATTACAGTAATTGGGATTTAAGGTTATGTTAAGACAGATATCTTGTAAAGATGCAAGTTCAGCCTCTGAATTGTTCACCACGATGTGTTTTAAGCTTTTTTCACAGCTGTTAGGAGCAAGACGTGCTTTTATGCTAACTGAAGTTGGCCCCAATGCTAACAAGAACAGACAAACTTAGTGGTGATGGGTGAACAAACTGGATATTATAGGAATGAAGACAGGACATTGCTGATTCATTTTCACCTGAATGGGTAGGCCTACATTAACAGGATTTCTGTGCTAGGTGAAATTGATTTCAAGTTATTTTATTGTAAAAAATTGAGTATAGTCCTTTTGGATAATATAGCATAAACGCAAAATTGGTGTGTAGTGTGTTGGAGTTGGAAATGGGCTTCATACCAAGTTCATCATGTTGTAAATATTTCATTTTTTGAGATGATAAAGTTCTGAGTGTTGTATCTGGAACAAAGAGCTGCTTACGAAAACACCGTGGGCAAACAGCATTCAGGAAAAAATAAAACTTTCGATTGAATCTTTTTTTTTTTTTTTTATGTAGAGGCACGGGCGTAATTTACGGGGGTTAGGTGTGTCATGACCCATTTTTTGTCAACGTGAAAACACTGAACATTTTCTTCTGTACATTCTTTGGCTATAAGTTTGTGACATCTTGTTTTGATCACTATCACATAACTGAGCTTGAAACTATAGCTATCAGATTATACTATAATTGCATGAAAATTAGCTTCAGATACTTTCGTGACAAGACACACTATTGTCCAACTTTCCAATGACAATCATCTGCACCAATGATTTTAAAATGACATCATAATAACTCTGCTCTCTTGTTTGTGTTCTGTTCTCCCATCATGCATTGCTGTAGCTGTGATGAGCTCATATGTTTTAAGCACCAGCAGGATTTGTTCATGGTTTGTAGTGGAGATGACGGTGAACTTTGGGATTGTCCAAAACGTGTTCCAGCTGTGACACTTCATCAAACCCAACTAAAGACGCGAATATTACAGACTGAGCATTGGACCTGAACTCACAACTTAGGCTTAGCAAAGGGTTAACTTTGTCCAAATGATACATGTTCATTAAAAACCATCAACGTAAACAATTAAATACTGTAATAATACTGTAAAATGAGGAGGATTTAGTGCAGTGTTTTCCAACATTTTTATGAGTCACAGTATTTTGGTTTCCGCAGTACAGCTCCTACATAAATTATGACCAACTCAAGTCACTGAGAAGACAAAATATTTGGTCTTTTTTGGAAAGTTGCTGACACATTTTGTCAGCAACTTTTACTTGTTTTGGATGTTTTTAAAGGCTTAGTTGCTTGCTGCTTTTCTAAAAATCTAGCAGCTCTGATTTAATGTTTGATTTAATATTGGGAGTATCTCAAGACACCTTAGTGTTCACTGTCACACTGTTCAAAATCACTGATAAACAATAATCCAGTTTTCATGTGGCTGCTAAAACTTTAAAAGTGGACAATATATCACAATTTAAACTACTGTAATTTCTGGATTATAAGCCGCTACTTTTTTCATGAGCTTTGAACTATGCAGCTTATAAAGCAATGCAGCAAAATTATAGATTATCATAGACTTACTATTTTTTTCTTACTTAAATCTAGTGGGTGCGACTTATATTCAGGTGCGCTCAATGGGGCAGAAATTACAGTACATTGAATACTGAGTACATTAATAGCAGAAAATGCACAAAAATAACTAAGTATAAATCAAAATTAAATACAGACAGAGACTGTTTAATACTTTGATGGGAGACCAGCTGGAACACCAGAGTGAATTGTTGTGTCCTTGGGCAAGACTCTAAACTCACTCTCCTGCAGTTTCTCGATAAACTGTGGGAATGTGTACGTGTGGTTACTTGGTTGGTTCTATGTGCTTTTAGTGTTTAATAATAATAAATGTGTCTAGTAATTAACCTCAGCTACATTTGAAGTTATGCTTAAACACATTATTTGATAAACGTTATTCTGTCAGACTTTCGTAGTTCAGTATTGCTTATTCCTTTTTGTCTGTATATTGCCTAACCCTATTCTATAATATTCTGATTTGACTTTTATGTAATGTCATAGTTTTGTAACTGAGATTAGCCTTCAAGTTTATGAGAAAAAATATTTTACCTATACTGAGCAATTAATAAAAGAATTATTACCACTTACACTTTCACTTAATTTTTCATGAACAAGCAAGGAAATAATGGATAAAAAAGTGTTGCGGTTTAAATTAAAAATGGCTTAAATTTATACACAAAAGAAGGACAAATACATGAAAAAATGTGCATCTAAATTTGCAGATAGCCCACCAATACACGAATCGCAGTTTATGATATAGTGCTATAATGTTTCCAAAATGACTGCTGTGTGAAATTATTGACATGATAAACAATGCATAGTCAATATGGGATAGTTTGTGTTTTTGAGAATACATTATGTTTCATGGAATTTGAACAATAGAATGTTATGTAAGAACTGTAAAGCCACAAAAGGGAGTGTTTAGTTTAGTTACAGAAAGACCTGTTGCACATGTGCGTTTGATCAGAACCGATGGAACAGGCGACGCCCAAGCAGTGACTAACGCAGACCTCACCTCACACGGAGATGACCTAAAGCGGGTGGTGGACCCTCAGTGTGACATCTAATCTGCTTTATTTCATTTAGAGACAGCATTGAGACACAGGCACAGCTAATGCTTTGGTCTTAAAAGCTGCTCAGGCCACATTGTCCCCATCTTGGCTCAAGTTTGAAGTTTACATTGACCGTGACAACTGCAGTAAACTAAACCGAAGCACAGTATGGAGACATGGAGCTTAATTGTGAGACAGTTTATGACCAAATATAGAAATAGCAAATCCAGCTTTAAATTATGTCTGCTTTACAAATGGGACAGGGCAGTGAGGTCTAAATGTTACAAAAAAAAAAAAAAAAAAAAAGAAGAAGAAGGAAACAAAGAAAAAAATTCACTTTGAAGTAAAAGTTATCTAAATCCAGACACTACTATGAGTACGCTTTTAGCCAACAGGCATAATCAAAAAACATTTTGGGAATGGCTTGAACATGAACAAGATTCATATTCAAAGGAATTCACATTTACTTTACATTATACTTAAATGTGCATTATAAAATTACAATACAAATAAATAAAGGTATAAATGATCTTTTTAATGTAAAATAACAAAAATAAAAATACTGTTTTCAAAGCCTTTCAAGGCATGACTGTAAAAATCAATTTGACACTACATACATTTGTGACATTTTTCAAGTATTCAGAATTTGTTTCATCAAAACATAGACCTGTGAATCACTGCCTGTTACCACGTGTGTGTCATGTTTAGAGAAAGTAGAAGTACAATAATGTCTATGAATGAGTGCAACTATATACAGTAACTCCTAATGTAACAGTTGAACTATAAAGCCTGTTAAACCTGCTAGAAAGTCATTAGACATGTTTTGGGTTTATTGTCTTTTTTGGAATATTCTTTCTGTTTTTAATAATGTAATTATATGGTGTGAAAGGTGTAAAAAGACATCAACGAAACAAATCTGGACAAAGTTGGACACAATTTAATAATAGATTATACTCATATTTAGAGAGCACGAAGTTTAGTTTTTAGTGTTAACAGGTGTATGTATTTACCAGCCATTCCATCAAATGCTCAGTGAAGGCATTATCAATAGTTTGCTCTTCCTCAGAAGAATCACATAGTCTTCTCTCATAGAACCTCTAGTCACGCGATACACGGTGAACCTTACCAGTGCAGGAGCAGGAGCTAAGTCATGCAAAGTTTTGTACAACAAGCACAGCTCAGCAAATTTGCAAAAAATTTCAACAATTTTATAAACCATACATTTTCAGCATTGTACAAAGGTGATAATATATATGTATTTTTTTATCCAGGACTTTAATAGCTTGTTTGTAGAAAGCTTCCAATGGTCATAAAGTGCTCTGATTAGCTCCTAGACCAGCTGGTTATAGGCAATTAAAATGACTAAACATCACTGAATGTAAAAACACTTTTGCTGTCTCGGTTGACATTTCATTCCAAAATTGATCGAAAATTTTATAGATTCAATTGCATTGTTTTGCACAACTTTTCAGAATGAGATTTAAAAGAAAGATGAGAATTCACAATTGCCCCCAAGATTTTTTTACTCAGTCACAAGCTGCAGCTTTTCTCTTGTAAAATATACTTCAGGAACTTGGGAAGCATCATTGCTTTAACTTAAAACATCCCCATTGTTTTAGACATGTTGAGCTGCAAACAGCACTCCTGTAGCCAAGATGTAAAACAATTCATAAGTGTGGCTACAACAGTGTTTTTGGAAATTCCATGACAAAATAAAAGTATTGTTTGCACACATTATGCTCTCAACAGCAGGGCAAACATTGGGCAGGTAACTTATATAAAGACTAAATAATATGGGACCCAAAATCGATCCCTGTGGGACAGCAGTGGCACATATTAAGAATAGTTATTCAAATATGATTCGATCCAATTCACTGCAGACTCGCTGAAACTGAAATGTGAAAGCTTCGAACAGAGAACAGCATGGTTCACTGTATCAAAGGCTTTCCTTAGGTCCAGAAAAACTGCCCCTACCAACTCAACCATGTCCAAACTAGATTCAATTTTCTGAATGAAGAGGCAAGTAGCCATCTCAGTGGAATGTTTAGTTTTGAACCCAAACTGTCTGGGGTGAAAGGATTAACTTTTACCAAAGACAGAAATATGATTACATTTAATTTTTATGCAGTTTCAGGAGAAAACATGAAAAATAAGAACAACACCATGGTGATGATGGCAATGCTTTCCACCACAACATGTGTTAGGCTCAGACACAAACAAAGCGCAAAAAGACCCATAAATTAAAAATACCCCAGTCCACAGCTGTCCCTGCTGGCTCCACTTGTCCCTCTGCTCCAGACCTGCTCATGGGAAATAAATCAAGAGATGAGGAGTTATGACAAATGTCTGCTTGATTGATTTGTTCCACATTCTTAAACTCATCCAATCGGAATAACACGGCTTTCTCACACACACATGGTATTGTCTATTTCAGGCTTTTCCATGTGAACCGTTTGTGCCCTGGACTCAAACTCACACATGTGGAACTGAGTGTTATCATTGGGAGAGACTCCTTTGGGCCAAGATCCAAACTCAGATACAGCTGGAATGTCAAACTTAACGTATATATTGTTTTTATGATGTGTACAGTGATTTTGTCCAAGCCCTGTTTGTGTAATTCATTCTACTACAAGTGCAGTTAGAACCAGCATGCATTATGGAGAAAACAGTATTTGTAGCTTATCGACATTAACATTAAATATGACTGAACACATTTTGCAGTGCTTATTCTTTTGAACTCTGCATTTCTCTGTTGATTTAATGCTTGAGATGGGAGGGCTTCAAAGATTTTTGTGTTGGATTCAAGGTTACAGTATTTCAATTTATAACAACCTGAGTTGAGCAGGAGATTCACATTTGTTTTTCTATCCATGTATTTCACTGTTTGTTACATGGAGTGAAAACAAAGACAGAGAAACAAGGGCAAATGGCAATAAAATTACACTCATAAGGGTAGATATTAATATTTAATTAGCTGCTAATTTCCATAACTAAGTGGACAGTTCAAACCTAAAGGTACTTTGTGTAACTGTTTTTTGTGTGCCCCAAATAGACTTGAACTGAAGCATTTTTTACTTGAAGGTTTTTGTTGGTCTAAAATGTGTGTTTTTAGTTTGAGCATCTCCATAAGATTGACTCTTTTGAGTCCAAGAGCAGTGATTCTCAACCTGGTGATAAGGTGAGAGAGGCAGATTTCTATTACGACCAAATGAAATTATAGGCTTATGTCTTGTCTTGAAGACTACATTATCTCGTTTTAAAAGTTGTTTGTCTCCCTCTAGTGCCCATTTTAGGTCACTTCAGCATCATGTTAGGATTATCTCTGACTCACTAAGTAAATATGTAAGTGGACTATTTGACACAGACACAAACTTGAATGTTACGAGAGCGAGAGAAAGAGAAATAGTGGTTTTGCTATCTCAGTTGCCCTCAAACCTTTAATGTTAACTTTCCTGATAACAATAATGTAGATCAGTGTATTTAATAGAAAATGTTCTTTGTAGTATATTTAAACCTTTATAAATATGTATGCATAAATATTATTAAAACACAATATAATCATTGAAATTAAATTATCACTCAGGTTGATTCAACACGTTTTTTTTTTGTTAATGAGAGAAATCAACACATGTCACAAAGCATGACGCGTTCATTTAAATTCAGGTTCCGTTCATGTGACATCAAAGCATTCTACAGGCTATTGTTATTTCACTCAGGTATCAATTCATCTGGACTAGAGCATCAATGAGACCTATACTGATAAATCTACGAAATCTGGAGACATCCCAAAATTACTGAATGATGTAAT
This sequence comes from Mugilogobius chulae, assembly GCA_038363315.1. Lineage (NCBI taxonomy): Eukaryota > Metazoa > Chordata > Actinopteri > Gobiiformes > Gobiidae > Mugilogobius > Mugilogobius chulae. Next base: position 26,196,066 of record CM076405.1, on the reverse strand, counting down.
GTCAGTTTTTGGTGACATGGTCGTGTGGATCTTTTACAGGGAGTGTTTTGGGCGTCTCCTCCTAAGAACAAAGCATCGTTGAATCCAGGATGAGATTCCGTCATTAGGGTCATTTGATGTTCTTGATTTAGACTAAAGACAGTGGGAAGTTGAACCTAGCTTGAGTCATCATGGGATTTGTGTGTCAAGGTCTGTGACTGCACGTCTTACACAAATCAAATGTTCTGACAATGTTTAAGTTTTAGTTTTATTTTTCTAAGCCAAAACTTTCGACAAGATCTAGATCAACATTTTCAATTTTTTTTTTCTTTTTTTCCATTCATTGTTCCTCAGCACATAGAAACAAAAATACTTTCTATATCTGTTTATCTTTGAAATTTGATCTTGTACTTGTGAACTCACAGGTGTTCAACAAAAATAGGACATTGTTGATCTGCTTTAGCCTGAAACAGTGCATCTAAGCAAACCAAGTCATGCATTGTGATCGGCAGCTGTGACAGAGATAAGAGTTTCCACAGAGCACATTTACATGAGAGAGCTGCCTGTGCATGTGTTTACAGGCCTCAATGATTTCCCCTCAAACCTCAACAGCAGCAGCCTCCGGCGCTTGTCACCTCGCGATCTCAGACCTCAGAGAGAAATAACCTCCTAGAATAGTTTGACAGATCCAGATGTGTGGGAAAAAGTGGTCTCGTAGGCCCAGAGCTGCTGCTGATGTTACTCCTGGGGTTGTTTTCAGGACAAGAACTGTGCAGTTGGCTTGAACCTGGGAATAATGCATATTTCCATCTAATCTATTCACAATATGCATGTTTTGAAAGACTGTTCCCACTGCCAGTTTATCCCAACCTTGAAAACAGGCACAAAATGTTAAAATGTATATTTCCTAGTTATTTTTCTGCCTTGTTTATCAAGACATACCACAATACTTTGTCTGCCCATGCACTCATCAAACACAATAGTGAAGTAATGTTTTCACATACTTAAATTAAATTGTATTCATTTAACATTTATTTGTAAAAGTTAAAAGTAGATGATGCTCCCTCCCCAATAACCTGTAACTGAATACTTGTACCACACATTTGTATCCCGAATTCTTTTTTAGGTTTTGAGCATGATTATTACTGAGAAAATATAGTATATATAATATAATATAATATATATTATATTATATATATATAATATAATAAAGTGAAGCATGTATTAAAATATACAAAAAGCATAATGCATATAAATTAATTAAATGTTTTATTCTCGCCTCATCTTTTTTTTACTATATGATGCAGTTCAGCATGAAAGTATTCTGAAATTTGAACAAGTAACAGAATATACGCTACAAAATAAATGTCATTGCAGGCAGTCAGCATTAGAACTAAATACATTTTCAAAGCAGTCTTTACAACACTGTCTTGAGTTATTGCTGACATTTCTGATTCTGATTTTGCACAGTCTCAAATGATTTGTCCTAAACTTAACCCACAACTTTACACTGCACACGACTTCTCAACCTGTGGTGCCTCTGATCTGAAAAAAGTGGAGCTCTATGTTTCTCCTCCTTTGGATTTGTTATATATAAATTCACATATTATGCAAAATGGACATTTTTGTCTATTTTTTTCCTCTCTGAACCTCAGAAAATACTGTTCTAAATGTTCCTGATCTGAGCAAGTGAAAAAGGTCCGCACAGCAAGATTAGCTCCCAAAATCATTTATTTGCTACACCCAGTAACGTTTCGGGCGCTTAGCCCTTCATCAGACATGAAGAAGCTAAGACACCTGTCTCTTATATACACATCAGCTAAGTCACGTGAATAAAATCACATGACCCGCTTTTTTGTGAATTTACATAAGGATAATAAATATTTACATAAAATATTTACATAAGAATATGTGCATAATACATTTGAACAGATCTATTATTAGCTATACATACATCAAGGGGTACCCCATCATAAAGTATTGCAAGAAGATATGTACAAGTGCATCTTAACTATTCTCAAAGGTATGCAAATGTTCTTTTTAGTGGCCACAATGTTGGACAAGCACAATAACAGTTGGACAGTAGAAATAAAAATGAAAATGAAACAGTAGAGGAAGAGACATATTAATTAATGTATTATGCACATATTCTTATGTAAATATTTTTATGTAAATATTTATTATCCTTATGTAAATTCACAAAAAAGCGGGTCATGTGATTTTATTCACGTGACTTAGCTGATGTGTATATAAGAGACAGGTGTGTCTTAGCTTCTTCATGTCTGATGAAGGGCTAAGCGCCCGAACGTTACTGGGTGTAGCAAATAAATGATTTTGGGAGCTAATCTTGCTGTGCGGACCTTTTTCACTTGCTCAGATCTTTATCGTCTGTGTCCAGCACGCAACTTTAGTTTGGATGTGCGTGTCTTCTTCCCTTTCTACTGCTAAATGTTCCTGATGTCATGCAATATGTTGATCTCTTCTGCACTGTTTTTAAAGGTTCGGTTGCAGGTTTTCACACAGTAAACACATTTTAGCTACCATTGACTCTCATAAATTCTTTCAATACATGGTTAATATCAACATGTCATCATTTTGGTTGCAAAAAAACCTTCTTTTTACAAACAACAAAGTGAAACAGGAGAGGACCACCCAAGCACAGCCAATCAGAGAGGTGCATTTGCCTTCTCATAACTAAAATTCTTTATTATTCAATTCAAACAGTACATACACAGTGGTCTATTTTTTTTTTTTCCACAAAATGCTGCATTTACCATATACTTTTTAGAGGACTATCATGCAACAAAAAAAAAATCCATAAATCATTCAGACTTGTTTTGAACATTTCTGCAACATTAGTACATCATCAGACAAAATTAGATAATTTCCCCTTTGTAACCAGTAAATGGAGCTTTAACTTTAAATTTCTGATGTGGGAAACACATGACTGTCATGTGTGCTTTACAGTAGGCCTACTACGCTTCTTGTTGGTTCTACAGCCTGGGATTCAAAAAGCTCAGAAACAAGCACGTTTGAAGCAGGAGAACAAACAAAATAAATAAATAAATAAATACATTTTTTAAAAGTATGATATTTGTTCTTTTTTAAATGAGCAAATTTAAGTGCTCACTGCTCACAAAGCCCCCAAAAGAAAAACAAAAAGTTTTCTCTTTGTGTGAAACGTTTAGAAATAACTGTACAGTAATTGGAGAAACAGTAATATTTTCCACCAGGGGGCCTCCTTCAGCAGAGTTTATTTCCTTATATTCGTGTAAGGTAGTTTGCAAATCAAATTCCCAGGTTGCCTTGCATGATTTCATATTTTTTTAATCAAATAGGCCTGCTGCGATAATGGTTAAGACACAGGCTACATGTTGAACATAATTAAATGAAACACATTTGCCAAGTTTTTACAAATATTCCCAGGAAAAAGAATGAAAATACACAAGAAAGCATGTCACAGCATGTTACTAGGTCATAAACAATTACTTATTATCTAAAACCTCTCATAAAACAGTGCCCTATATTAAATCTTTCAGAGGCGCAGGTCTCTAGTTCCATTTCCCATTGTGAGGGTATTATTTGGAGCAGATCAGGTTCTTCTGCTTCTGGTTTCAGGCCCACTGTCTTTAAAAGGTCTATTTTCTGACCAAACCAGTAAAGCAACATGCAAGACATTGAAAAAGTGGAATGAGACGGCCTGAATGGGTTATGAGCTTACTCACAGCTATGGATCAACATGTGACTTGTGATGCAATTACTCTATTTATTTGTATCTATAATTTAAAATAATGCTATATACATGAATGATTGTAAAGGATAGTCCAAGACCAGTTCATCCTTAGAATAGAACTAATTCAACAACTGGGAATAGGCCATGTTTTATTTTATTTCGCCAAATCTAGCCTAAAGTTTCTGTGAGTCTTCTGTCTATTACACAACTATAGACAGTGGTTCGTCAGCAGCAGAGCAGGAGCAGCGTCTCTCCCATTGGCTGCTGGAGACACGTCAGCAGTCAATAAGTGAAACTCAGAAATGTTACAGTCATCCTCCTCTTCCGTGTGCGTTAGCTTTGACACGTTTGGCACAGTTTGGTAAGTTTGAGAAAGTGAGGAGTTAATACCTTTACTATATAACTTTACAAAATGACTAAAACGAGGCTGAATGCGCACTCATGTAGTCGCTTTGTTCTGTAACTCCACAGGTGGTCGAGGGAAACAGCTGGAGTGGCTTTGGGGCACTTTTCGGGACAGGAGGAAGCAGAGGTAACAAAGCGCTCTGACAGCTGAATCACGCGGAGCTGGATAGTAAAGACGTTTTACGCACGAGCAGCGATGTGGCGGAGCAGCCCGGAGAGAGGGCTGGTGCGCGAACTCTGAGGCTGGGCCGTCCGTCGTGTGAAGGTCGCGCTACTCGAAGAAGATGAGGTTCCGGTTACTCAGGAGGAACCTCCTCGTGCTGCTTGGAGTTACTTTTGTGATCGCCACACTTCTGCTGTCTACGCGCGTGTTGATGGTTTCTGAAAATGACACGACGGAGGCCAACAGCGTCGAGCAGAGACAAATCTTTGCGTCTGGTGAGGTGGTGAAGTTTAATTTTGACTCCCTGCCAGAGTTGACCAAGTCTGTTTATAATGCTAACTACAGGCAGTGCGTCCTGAACGCAGAGCGCTTCCCCGGAGAGCCGCAGCTGGTTCTAGTGGTGCAGGTCCACAACAGACCCGAGTACCTCAAACTGCTCATAGACTCACTGCAGAAAGCTGCAGAGGTGCACAGCTTCCTCCTCATCTTTAGCCATGACTATTTTTCAGAGGAAATAAACTCTATTGTGCAAGGCATTACTTTTTGCAAAGTACTGCAAATCTATTTCCCTTTCAGCACACAGCTCTATCCAAATGAGTTTCCTGGACAGGATCCAAACGACTGTCCCCGAGACATTTCCAAGGACAAAGCTGTGAAAACAGGATGCTTGAATGCAGAACACCCAGACTCATACGGCCACTACAGGGAGGCCTTCATCACCCAGACTAAGCACCACTGGTGGTGGAAGCTGCACTTTGTGTGGGAGCGTGTGCATTTGATGCAAGGATATAGTGGCTTTGTTGTCTTTTTAGAAGAAGACAACTACCTCTTACCAGATTTTTATAAGTTCTATAAATCAATGGTTGAGTTCAGACAGAGGAGCTGTCCAGACTGTGATATGCTGGCTCTGGGGAATCACAATGGTTTTAATGATTTCAATCACAAGTCCAACAAGGTTATGACCACAGGCTGGATGTCCACTAAACATAACATAGGCATGGGCATTTCCAGAGAGATGTACTACAAACTTATGGGTTGTAACGATGCTTACTGCACCTATGATGACTATAACTGGGACTGGACTCTGCAGCATCTCTCAGGCACCTGTGTGTCCAAACCCATCAAGGTGCTGGTGGCCCAGGGCTCAAGGGTCATGCACACAGGAGACTGCGGCCTGCACCAGAAAGACAACTGCAGACCAGAGTGGGCCATGCAGAGAGTGGAGGAGAACCTGAACATGGCCAAAGATGAGCTGTTTCCTGCATCTCTCACTCTTTCTGCTGCAGAAGTGGCAGAGCACAAGGCTCACATGAAGAACGGAGGCTGGGGAGATGTTCGAGACCACAGTCTGTGCAAAAACTATGCCAAACGCCTATAATTATGTGCCATATATGGAGAAATGTGTTTATTTAAATGTGTTTTCAAATGTTCAGTACTTAAAGAAAATCTTTTGTCGCCAAAGCTGCACAGGTGCCAAAGACTCAGTTCTACCTTTGTGAATATTGTCTGAGCACTTAAATTCTGCTCACATCAGGATTTAGGCCTATACATGACAAATGCAAACAAAGGGTTTTGCACAAAAATGCAATTGATACATTTTAGACATTGTTGTCATTGACCAATATAAAACAACAACAAACAAACAAACAAACAAACAAACAAACAAACAGAAAACAGTTATTGTAGGATAATTCTTTGTAAGTTGTGATTGAGTTGAGCACCTTTGTGTTTATGAGCACAAAGCTCTTTGTTTATGGTACAAATGTTGAAACAGCCGAACTCAATTTCTGTGGAAAAAGTTTGTTTCCTAGTAGTTCTTATACTGTTTTAATTTCTTCATTTCAACCACTGAATATATCAGGAGATTCTGTCCTGCTCAGTGCAGCAGCAACATGAACAGTCCATTGATTTTTTTTTTCTTATCATATTGACATTTGTGTAATAGCAACCTTTTGAATTCTGTTTAAAGGTCTGCCTCAAATCTACTGACATACAATATGTGTTTTGTTTGTATTACCATATTTTATCAGCAGTGATGCCTTTGCCATGACTCATTACCTTAAGTGCCTTAGCAGATTTCTTGACATTTATGTAGCCTATTTTCAGTGATCAGTGAATTCATATGCAGTTTATAAATCTTGCTATGCTCAGGTGTGGTGCATAGTTGAAATCAATCCATATTTTTGTAATTATGTACAAGAACAGCAGTATATTTTTTTCTATTTTTTATTTTTATAATCAACACACTTAGTTATAGTAAACAAGCTGCTCTCTTAAATTCATTTGAAACATAGGTTTACTGCTCTAATGAGGATGAAACCCGTGACTTTTTCCTATCCAGGTGCCTTGAATCATCACTTGAAATGACCATTGACAGTCGTTCACATATTGTTGTCGATTAAGAAATAAAGGAGATTCTATTTTTTAATTGCGTGTTGTGTGTTTATGTTCATTGGTCAAGTTGAAGCGAGGATTTGTGAGAGTGATGTCATGTCGTAGGGGGTCGTAACACACCGAACAAAAGGGAATTTGACCCGAGACCTGAGGCATTTAAAATATAGGCGTCACGTGACGTGTATCAGCGCTGCCATTGGTCAGCTTTAGGTCAGTGTTTATTTCCGGAAGTAAGTTCTTCTCAGTTGTGTCACTATTTCCATCAGGTTTATCACATCTGTGTTACTCCAGGCTGTGATAAAAGGTAACATCATTTCTAAAATATATCTGAATATTTACTGTTATCACATGAATTATGATGGTTTAGTGAGAGCTTGTTTATGTGGGTAGCTCGATGTGAGCAGCGTTAGCCGTTAGCTTTCGCTTTTTAGCTGCGTAAAAACCTTTGATCTTGCTATGAACATGATTTTGATTAGTCGTTTAACTAAATTATTATAATGAACTAATAATACCACCAGTTTGTGTCTGAGTAATAGTCTAAACTTACTAGTAACAGTAGATGTTAGCTTATCTTATTTGTTCAGTGTGCTAGGTTAACAGTGATGCTATCACTGTAGCATAACATATTAAATTACATAGCTACAGTTCACAATTTTACAAGAACAACTTTATACAGTATATAGTGTTATTCATGTTTGTATAATCATGCGACTGTACTGACATCTTTTTACCGTATTATTATAATCCCGTAAGGTGTGTCCGAAGCTACAGAATGGCACATTGGTTTCACAGAAACCCATTGAAGGCAACTGCGCCCGTCTCTTTCAACTACTACGGTGTAGCTGGAAGTCCAGCTGCTAATAAAATCTGCAAGTGAGTCTTATCTGTAACTTCGGTATTATCTGAGTTGACTGATAGTGGCCATGACAATCCTGGTTAATACATCTGGCGTTATTCCAGGGAATAATTGTTAGAGAACAGAGAGTTATTATTCATTTGTCCCACAGTGACCTGAGGACCACCAGGGCCAGACTGCTGGACATGTTCACAGACATCACATGCACCCCTGAGATCATGAAAAATGCAACAGATGCATACTTCTCACTCCTGCAAGGTGGGTGGCACTGGCATCAAATTTCAGTTTTTTTCATAGGTTATAACACTATTTTTATCAAAGCTCTTGAATGGAGAGTTGTGTGGTTTGAATCTGTATTTGTAGAGCAATAGATGTCCACAAGCTCTATTACCGCCCAGTACACCGGTGTATGAAAGTGAGTGCACATGTGTGTAAGAGAGAGTGGTTCCTATATGTATCACAAAAAAATGACATTTACCATTTACTCTTGAAAATCATTATCTGTGTAGAAGCTAAACTTATAAATAACAAACACTGTGGATAGGATATATGTTTATAAATGACAGTATATTGCAATATTTTATTATTGTTTCAACGGATTGAACTTTCTATGCTCTTCATAAATTAAGCTTGTCACTAGGGATGGAAAATCGATTGTAAACTTCGAAAACCGATCAAAAAGCAGCTATCGAATCGAAAGGCCAGAATCAAGCTGTTTTGCTCATGTAGCCACAGACTTAGAAACACACTCTGTAGTTGTATAATTCACACAACAATATAATAATAGCCACAATGTTTGAAGAAACAAACCATGAACTTGTGCAAGACCTGACTGAATGTGGACCTATAAACATGGACACAAAATATTACGGTTCAAATGTTGATAAAACACACAAGTTCTGACACTACCAACAGTGACTTTGTTCAACTTTATTATGGTTTATTTTGTGTCTTAAAAAAAAAAAAAGTTAATCCAGATAAAAATCGAAAATCGTGGCTGCAAAAACGAAAACTGAATTGAATGGTGACTTTAGTGAATTGTCCCATCGCTACTTGTCACTACTAACTAGCCAGTTTCTTTACATATTTTCTTGTGATACAACATTAGGCTTTATCGCATCTCTGGATGGAGGCACACAGGACAACAAGATGCGGTACATCCAGAACTTTAAATGGACTGACACCTTACAAGGAAACACACCAAGGCAAGTCACAACATTTAACATTCTTTTAAATACTCATTTGTATCATTAAAGAGAAGTATCTTAGAAATAACACTCTAAATTACAATTCCTTTTAGGCCCATATTTAGGGTAATCACAAAATATGGGCCTAAAACATATTTTGTGATATGGGGTAATCACAAAATATGTTTTGTGATTACCCCATATTTAGGGTAATAACAAAACATATTTTTTGGTTATAATAATGATGCCACAAAACCAAATCTGTTTGTAAATTGTAATTTCTGTCTCCCCCACAGTGCTCAGCAGGACATGGTGTTTGAGCTGGTCTCTATGTCATTCAACGTTGCTCTCTGGTACACCAAATTTGCTTCCAGACTAGCAGGAAAGGAAAAGTAAGTAATTTTTTCAAGAGAAAATATGTGTTAATATATCGAGAAAGAAGGGATTTTTAATCTTTAATATGTGTTTAATTTGACAGCATTACAGAGCCAGAAGCCAAAGATGTGCACCGGAGCCTGAAGGTGGCAGCTGGAATTTTCATAAATCTCAAGGTGATTTACATAATCAGACTTGTGACTCTCGCCATCCTCACCTCCAATACTTAAGCAACTGTCAACTTAATGTACGTCATTTAAATTCGTTAAAGATACAAAAAAGAGAAAAGTATTCGTTAAAGATACAAAAAAGAGAAAAGTATTTGCTACATCCATGTTATATTTAAGATCTGTAAAAATAACTTCACATCACAGTGAGCAGTCCTGTCCAAAACACAAAAATTGTTCTAAGGCAATTTATGTAGTTAGTTGAGAAAGGAGAAAGTTTTGTAATAATTATATGCATTAAAAACAACAAACATCAAATTGCTAAACACACAAAGACAATGTTAAAGGTTGTATGGAGGATTTTTCAAATCCAGTAACTGCTTGCTGTTTTTCAAATGATGCACATGTTTTTTTCCCTCCCAGGGCCACACCCTTCACTGTAACTGGGCCAATGAGTTACTTAGAAACACTGAGGGTTTGCTTGACAGGTTAACAGGCCACTAGATAACGAGGTACCTCGTTAACTATTGGCCAACGTTTTACTGGCCTCATCATGTACACAGTTTATATATTTTTATAATTATTTTTTTGTTTAGCATAAGTACAAGTCTGTTACAAATCTATGCAACTGTTTTTGACCAAGACTGACAACAAACTATTTTTGAAAATCCTCCATACAACCTTTAAATGAAAAAAAAAAAAAAAAAAAAAACTAAGAGAAAAGTTTTAAAAATCAGATGGTGACTCAGTTCTCCTAAGGTGGAAGTTTATTTAAGAGTTTTATGTCAGCAACAGAGAAATATCAATCTCACCTTAAATAAGATCCCCAATATGATCTGTTTTGAGGCAATTCCCCCCAAATACTGTCACAACTTCTCTTTCTGCGCCCATTCAACTACATTACATTACGTTAACAGTTTAAGTCAAATGATCTAAAATGCATAAGGGTGTGTAAAGTAAATATATTTTATTCTCATCTTTATGCTACCAAATGTAATGGTTCTAACTCTGTAGTTTTGACACAACAAACAAGATATTTTCTGGTTTTGATGCGGGGCTAAACATCTTGAAATTTAGCCTCAAAATGACATTAAAATGTCTTAAACTTGAAATGCTAAAACCTGCATAAACTCTGAATTTCTAGATAACTATACAAATATGTAGTAATGTTGTGCACCTTTACGTACACAATAGATGAACTATTGAAAAATCCTCGCTGCCAATATTGTGATTTTAAACATTTAAAGTTATTAGCTCTTGGAAAATCATACTTTCAAATTCCCAAAACAAATGTAGGATGTGTGAACCTGAATGAATACAAATGTAAATTTGTGACTGTGATTGTTCTTCAGGAGGTGCACATTCCTCGCCTCATCACTCCGGCAGAGAAAGGCAGAGACCTGGAACCGAGGGTCATGGATGCTTATATCATTCAGTGTCAGGCAGAAGCACAAGAAGGTACTGTTTAAACAATCCCACATATTACAATCTGACAATCACAATATTAATTAACACGTTTCTGAACAGTGACCATTGCCAGAGCCATTGAGTTGAAACACAAGGCCACAATTATTGCAGCGTTGGCTTATGAGACGGCAAACTTCTATCAAAAAGCTGGTAGGTCATGTCAATTATACAGATACAGATATACAGCGAATGATTAGTCTGATAAAGGTGACTGTATCTGCAGATCACACACTGAACACTCTGGAGCCTGAATGTAGCAGCAAGTGGAGGAAGTACCTGCAGCTCAAGCAACATTTCTACATGGCCTATGTGAGTAACAGGATTATCCAAAATGCACTTGAATAAACAAAAAAAGCTCAGTATTTAATTTTGTTATGTCTTGCACTATATAAGACTGATTACTTTGGGGGGAAGTAAAACAATCTTCTTGCTTGGAAATGCGGCTTTTTCTTTATTATTACCACAAAATTAATTTGCAATGACACACACAGAGGCCAGGTGATGTAAAGTTTCTTGCTCGGGTTTGGGTTAGAACCGTAAATTTTCAGGTTAGAAGGGTGTTTCCCCAATTAGGGGTAGAGGGTTAGGATTAGGGTATACAACACTCACCAGGGGGAACTTGGGAATGATTTAAAAGAAGGTTAAAGTTAAAACTATATAATCTAAAAATGTTACTTGTGGTCAATGTTCGTGGCTTTAAAGCATACATTTTATTAAAGCAAGAAAATACAACATTAATAGTTGACAATTTAATAGTAAACAGATTTATTTACTTAAGTTTCTGATTTATGGAGTACTCTGAGTGCGAGACACAGCTAAAGTGACTTGTTCAATCAAAATGACTTCAGATCAAGTAATTTTAAAAACACATTTACAAACAGCCATCACTTCTCAAACGTGCAGGAAAACATTGATAATCTAACAAACCAATAAACATCTTGAAAACAATGAAATGAAACACCATAAACCTATATAATAATAACTATACAGTGCTAATTTAATTTTCTCTCGTTATAGTACAGTCAAATGAACATACTAACTTCGTTGTGTTATGTTTCCAGGCTTACTGCTATCACGGACAGACACTCTTGGCTGGTGACAAGTGTGGTGAGGCCATTCGCTCTCTCCAGGAAGCAGAGAAATGTATGTATGCTGTATCTTAAGTTATTTGCATAGTAGTAGTAGTATCTCTTGCTCACAAACAAACCAGAGGAGGCAGGCTTCTTAAATGATCCAAGCTTTTTTGCATATAGACTTCAACTTTAAACTCTGCATTTGTTAATCCAGTTTCCTGTGTGTGCTGAACCCATTTGCATCTGACTTGTTAACATGCTCGTGTCCATATGTTTAGGTTATGCCCGAGCTGAGGCACTGTGTAAAGAGTATCGTCAGACAAAAGGACCAGGGACCACGGCGAAACCTTCCGAGCAGCTGTTCTTTATCAAACTGGGAGGACTCATCAAGAACACTCTGGAGAAGTGTCAGCGAGAGAACGGATTCATGTAAGTCCATCTTGAGGAAAAAACAAAAGCTTGAAGGGGGTATATTATGTGAAATACACTTTTATGACTTGTTTCATTGAGTCATAGTTGGGTATTTTTGTTCTGTCCTGGAGCTGATGCTTGAGTGCTCAGAAAACTACCATATTCATAAATAAACAAATAAATTCCAATGAGAAAATGCCATGAAGACACTTTCCATAAAGCAAAAAGTATATTTGCTGCACTTTATTGTTACATTTTGCAACAAAGTGAAGAAGCGTATCAGTTCTGCAGTTTGAACATTACGTCAACGGATCTTTTTACATTTCGACTTTGTTTTACAATAAACAAAACATACTTTGCTAATGCACCTACGTATGTCATAGGTAATTATTCATTTTAAATAAATTACGTTTTTGTAGAGCCCAAAATCACAGTCACAAGATTGCTGATTTATTTTTTATTTTTTTCTAAGATTGTTGATTTAGCATAAGCCTAAACCGTCATTCATACCTAGAAAAAACATGATTAAATACATAGAAAAGCACATTGTTTCTTTTAAGCATTCCGAATTAATGTTAGTCAAGTTACCAGGGAATAATTCTCTGTCATCTTGTTGGATTTTTATTACAGTGTTTGTACTGAATAATGTGGAAAATTAAGGATCAGCTTTTAAGGGTTTAGTGACTTGGTCTTCAGTGTTTAAAGAAACAGAAAAATCAGTGCTGTTGAAAATAAGTCAAAGTATGAATCAATTATTGTCAAAACATTTACTCACATGTTACATTCTGGACTGAGCATACTTCAAAAGTATTTAAGCTGTAATAAATAGCCAGAAAACACAGAAAAGGTGTACATAAATTATTCTTTTGCAGTTGAGAGTGAAAAGAAGTGGTTATGTTTACGTAATAACGTTTAAAATATTGTTTTTGTCTTTTAGTTACTTTCACAAGGTGCCAGCAGAAGCCCCCACGCTGGAGCTAAAGGCCAGTTATGGTTTGGCCGAGCCGGTTCCCTTTGAGCTGCCTCCTCTGAGTGAACAGTGCACCCCCGAGGTTTACGCCACATTCGACCTGACGAGAGGCGCCAAGAACGACAAGGTAAGAAACTACTACAACTGTGTTTTGAACTGACGAGATATTCAGCAGGCATTAATCAGCGGTGGGTAGAAGAGTTTGTTTCTCCTCGTGTCTGGGTGGGTTTTCTCTGGGCCCTCCAGTTTCCCCCACCAACCAAAACAAATTTTGAAAAAAGTTTATCATAACTTTAACCTTATTCAATGAGGGACCATCAGTCTCCACTATGAAATAATATGTTCTCTCATGATTTAAAAACAAACCTGGATGTGGGTATAACTAATAATGCTCATTTCATGTCATAGTTTTCAGATTTTTTAAAAATAATTCATAATTTGAAAAAACAAAAATATTTTAAAAGTAACTGTGCTAGTTTACAAAGAATGTCAAGTTTCTAAGGATTAAATAGATGCTTCATGTAATTTTTACTTCTCCAATATTGGTATAAGATATGAATAGTCAACTGGAAATGTATTGTGCTATCATAGTCTCTCCAAAATTAAACACTCTTAAGATCAAACAATATTTTTGTCAAAATTTGGATGAAAGATACATTTCTCAAATGTATTTTCTATCAAAATCATTGCATGTTCGAAATTAGATTTTCAGTTCTAAGTGTCTTTGATTAAACCATTTCATTTGTAAATTATTTACTTGTTGATTTAAGAGAAAAGATTCATTCACAAGTACAGTCTGGTCAGAAAGGTTCAGATTCAGGTACATTACAGTTGTCATCTGTGTTTATATGACAATACAATAGTGACATCTTGTGTTTAAAGGCTGCACTTGTTTTATAAAAGAGCATCAGCTATTGCGAAGTATGTACAGTACACTTGGGGCTTTGATTTTCATTCCACTTTACAAACTTGTGGTAGAACATCCTTCATTACAACCGTTGCACTTTTTCATTGTAGCTGTATTTTTTTAAACAAATATAACATGTTATTTATTCTTTTTTTTTTTTTTTCCAGGCCAAACCTAAAGAGGAGGAGGTGAAGCCTGTGAAGGAGCCAGACCTTAAGCCTCAGAAGGACACAGGCTGCTCCATCTCCTAAACCCCGACCCCCCCAAGCCCTCATTCACTTCTGTGTGTCCCACTACAGAAATGGCAGCCATCTTCCAACATATAAACCACAGGAACATGAGCTTTGGCCACGTATTCTGTTCTTACTCATTTTATCTGAACCAGTCTAATACACTCCTAATTATGTGACCACAAAAATAATGAAGTAACAAGGTTTGTTGACTTATTATAGCTAAATAAATTAGATAATATGTATGGTTAAGCCTTAAGTATTCCAATAACAGTGCCTTTTTTGGCCATGGCACCAATAAAAAAACAAGAAATCTGTCTAAAATGACATCATAATTATGTGCATTTTTAGTATTTTAGATATTAAAACACTATATAATGTATCTATAGTAGTTAAATTAGTTAAACCAGTGTATTTTTGGCGCTAAGACTGAAGGTTTACTATTGAATCTCAAAGACGTAATGCAGCAGTGCCAGTTCTAGCTGTAGCAGTTTACAAATATATAACAGTTGACTCTGTGCATATAACGTCAATTAGAATGTTTATATTGATAAAAAAAACAACAACAGAAATTTCACTTTGTATGTTTAAAATGTATAGCGTAAATACTACAAGATCGGACGGTAAGAAAGATTATATAAATTAGGGGGAAAAAGTTCACCAAAAGAGACTTGTTTGGGTTTCTGTGCTAAAGCTTAAATGATACCTATCAAAATATCTACAAAAATAACATATGTAGATCAACAAATAGAATTTTGTTCCTTATAAAACAAAATTGATCCATAAATGCTGTCTCTTCATTGTAACACGCAGCAGATTTTAAAGAATATCTTATTTTAAATGACTACATGACCACTTTGAATCCCACATGTTTTACTTTGAGCCTTAAATGGGCAGGGACAGGTGGTAGGTGAAAACAGGAAATTTCTGAGCACTCGAGCTTCAGCTGCAGAACGAAATAAGATAACTTGGTACCACTTTGTAATAACAGCATGAATAAAGAGTTAATAATTCATAAACAAATAATTAATCAATGAAAACGTTTATTAAGGCTTACTAACTACTTACTTAAGGAACAAATGTTAAAGATTCAGGGTTGAGGAGAAGAGCTTGTGGTAATTAAGTTCTTACTAAGCCTTAATACATTTTTGCATCTATTTATTTCTCACTTGTCCATGTTGTATTAACCAATTATTCACGCCTTATTAAGAGTTTATTAAGGCTAATAAAGATGTAGTTATTTTAAAGTGTTTCTGATTACTCAAACATACAATAATCAATCAGCAACTCTGAATTGTGAATTTTTTTCCGTTAAATAATTCAAAAATGACGTTGCATGCACAGACGCAAACATTCCACTCCACATGTAAGTAGTTATGGCCCTGTTTCAACAAGAAGAGCTAAAACTCTGTTAACTTTAACCTAAAATTAATCTTACAAAGACACTGAACTAAAGAGTGAATCGATGGAAAGTTGAAATTCTGAGTTTGTCGACCCACTTGGTAAAACAGGGCTTACGTGTAGATTTGTTTTGTATATAAAATAATGTAGCTGGTTTCACTTATTTTCATTTAAAAGAAAAATACATAGTTAAGCTTGTTTTTTTTTATTTATTTTACCAAATTTCTTGTTTACCTTTACGTGTATGACAAATACAGTTCTTAATCATGCTTTTTACATGTGGGATTTTACTCTATTTTTACAACCCTTCATGCTAAAGTTTCTGCAGTACTGTACATAAAAACAACATTCAAAGGGATGACTTATATTATTACTGCTGCATGGCTCCAAATTGACAAAAGTAATTGCTGGAAGCTTGTATGAACTGTACCATAAAGCATTGATTTGTGTCATTGTAGTTCATCTAAAAACTCAAACTCAACATTTGAATTCACTGTAACGACTTTGCACTTTAAACTGGTCTGCATTTTACAGATTGTAGTGAGGATCTGCTAATTATTTGCTCAGATAGAAGTTTTCTTATGATAAAATGTGGCAATCAGCATCTTCTTTTAATGTCTTTTCCCATGATTTTCAAAAGTTCAGTGTACATTGTCTTGCATTATTCCTCTATTAACGTCCTTCTTGTAAGATTGAGTTCTGAAGGTATTAAATTCTGTGTAAAACTAAAATCTTGTGTGTTTTAATTACTTAAGTAAGTTCTTTAGATGCGGAAATTATACATGGATTCAGTAGCTTAAAAATTAGGAATGCACCGATCCAATACTGAGATCGGACAGTGGAACAATCCATGAAACTTCACTTATCGGGAATCGACTGCGGCGAGTTGGCCACTGTCCAGGGTGTTCCCCCGCCTAAGGCCCAAAGTCACTGGGATAGGCTCCAGTCACCTGCGACCCCTAATGGGAAATAGCGGTAGAAAAGGAAGGAAAGAATATCCGGTTGGTTGAAATATTGAAATCGGTATCAAACACAAAAAAGTTAGATAAGTGCAACCCTATTAAATAACATAACACAACATAATAAAAATATTAAGGTGCATTCACACACAAAATTTGGAGCTAACACATTTTTAAATTAATTATCAATTATGAGACAGAAAATTGAGAAAAATGGAAAAACATGCTAAAACATACTGTTATCTGTTAAAGCTGCAATTTGTAACTTCTGGTGGTGAGTGTTCCATTACCTGCCTGTCTCCATAGAGATGCCATTACATCATGTTTAAATTATCTATCTTTCATTTAATAAACTTTTTCAACAGTATTTGTACATCAATTTTTACTATGAGCAGGATAGCCTCTCCCCTAATGTGACTTTCTTGTCTCCATGAAGAAATGTTTAATGCCAAACTGGAACATTCAATGTAGCTGGATACAAATTCCATTACAATGACTGACTTAACCCTAACCCTAATTGAAAACTAATTTAGTACCTGAATAACTGTTAACTTCTAATCAAAAGACTATTCACCCAACTAAACTAAACAATATAGTAGTTTATAGTACAATATAGTAGTTTATAGTTTACATATAAAAATAATTTATCTGGAATGTATCTTTTTTCCCTTCAATATATTGTAAATTGTTAGACCATTTACAATTTTACAATTCTATCAATGTTGTTTTTTATTATTATTATTTACTATTACTTTCTTATCGTTTAGGGTTTTCAAATTTTTGTTGACTCTCAAACACAAGCCCTAAGTAATTTATTTGTGTAAATTTTGAATCATTCTGCTATCATTTCAATGTTAAGCAAGCAAACCTACAATTAATTCTTCAAATTAAAAAATGTATATTAATGTGGTTGCAAATGCAAAATTTTGGATGATTTGACATTGTCTTGTAGGTTGTTTTCTTTGGCTTTATTTTAAAATCTTGTGTTGTAAAAACTGTATTGTTTGTAAAATGTGCTATATATAAATAAATATGCTAACATGTTTGGCTGCTGATTAAATGAACTGTTAGCCATAATTTGTTTAGAAGCAAAGATATATTTCCAGCATTTGAATATCTGTACTTTGCCCTGTCATTTCTCACCTGACTCAACAGGAAGCAGTCTCAACATTCTCCACATTGCAACAGAAGAACCTACCTCTGATACTTCCCTGTGCTGTGAGGAAGAGGAGGAGGAGGAAGACTTAGCTCAGCAGTGGCACAGTTTACTTTACTGTGTTTGCCTTGTCTTGTTTACGCTCTGTGTCCTGTTCAAATCAGTCAAACCAACATGGGGACACATTTCCACTTGTGAGTCTGAGAGAAAACTGAAGAGAGATCCAAGCAAATAAACTACAAACAACAAGAAGTAAGTGTTGCCTCAAGCTTTGTACAGCAGCATTTGGGCAACAAGGCACTGAGAAGTTGTTCTGTTTGTTCCTAAAAGCTCATGCTAAAGCTACATGCTAAGTTACTGACTCAAAGGTTTGGAAGTTATCCACAAGTGAAGATTGACTGACATTTTCTCTCATATTTTTTTAGTGGAGAAAGCAGCAACTATGTTTTTTTGTTTGTCTTTATCTCCAGTATTTGTTCTGCCTTTGCAATTTTTTGACAAATGCTGTTTTATTTAAGGTGATCAGATGTCCCTATTTATTGTCATATTGTGATTTCCCATTCCTCTAATTAATGAGGACACTAACTTTTTTTTTTTTTTGCAAACCAACTTCTCTTGGCCTCAAAGTTGACAAGTCCACTTCTTTTATTGGCTTTGGGCTTCATTTTCTCAAATTCTCTTATGAATTTCGAAGGTTGTGGGTTTTGGGCTGCATTTACAAGTCATAAAAGCAAATTTCCTGTTTGATGTACAAAAATAGTGGTTATGACTATGAATTTTTAGCATATTTTCACGTGATTTAAAAAATTGTTAACTTATAGACACAAAGTTTTAAATAATTGATTCTTTAGTACTTTTTTTAATTGAAATGTTGAGGTCACTTCTTTTAGGATTTTTATTTCAAAGACTTGGCCAATTGTTTCATTTCGCCATTGACAGTGAAGACTAAACTGAAAAAGCAGGTAATTGTATTTACTTCAAAGACAATAAAAAACTAGACAATAGTCTACAAAAATTGTAATAAAAAAATCGTAATCTGGTTCCAAGAAAATTTTAATATTTTTTTTTTGCCATATCGCCTTAAAATACATGAATGATCACGTTGACAGCTACTAACAATAAAGATATATATTTATGTAATGAAATACAGAAAACTGTACTAGAAAAAACACTTATTTGCACTGACAAACATCACCTATTTGAGATATGAATTAGCTATCAATCAATCAAACTTTACTGCTGACTCAATTTGGTCCATATAAAACAAAATAAAGGGTTAGGGTTAGAGACACTTTCTCCAGTGTCTCCAATAACAGGATGTGTATCTGATGCTACTTCTTTTGGGCATTATTAAAACAGCAATGATTCCATTAGTTGATTCTTCCAATCGCATTAAAAATTTGTAAACAAGATTTCCTATAACAGCATTTAAAGTTGGAACATTATTTTGCACAAACAGCTGACTGGCACTAGTCCAGCGAGGGACCTTCATCAGGATCCGAAACGCGTCATTATATGCCACTTGTAATTTGTGCATTTTAGCCTTACTATATAACTACACCACACGTGGGCAGTATAGAGTGGTGTACAATAGGCTTTAAACAAAGCAATTTTAACAACATCAGAACACATGCTTGTGCATACAATTTACAATACTGTCTCTGTATGTCGCCATCATCAGTCCAATAATCTCTGATATAACATGACCGAGATATTTAACCTTGTTCACAACTGTTAAAACTTTATCAGACAAAGTAAAGAAAGGGAATGTTTTTAACTCATCCTCTTTTGCCCTCACAGTCATTACTACGCTTGTATTAAACTTTGTCAAATTGTTGCCCATATTCTGAACAGACTCTAAGCAGATCCTGCATTCCAGCAGAACAGGGGGACATGATGACTAGATCATCAGCATAAAGAAGATGGTTAATGAGTCGGTCACCCGCCATACAGCCAGTTTTACACTCTTTAAGTCTAAAAAAATGATGGAAATGCATAATAATGTACTTGTCTACCCTTTCTTTTAAAAAATGCATTGTTACTTTCTCCACCAAACTCATATGTGGTCACTAGTGTTGCCAAGTTTGCTTTTTTATAATGACTTTGGGCTTCTTGTTTGTGAAAGTCGCTTGGGTTTGCACCTAAGCTGCACTTTCACATCTTAAAAACAATGATTTTAAACATTAAAGTCTTTCGTAAGGATACAAATACATATAAAAACATGTCCAGCCCATTGATTCTCTTTCTGCCATGACACATAATGTTAATTAAAATAGTTCTTCTAACAGTTTTTATGAAGCGCTAAGATTGCTTGTTTTAGATTTTTTTAAAGGCTTGGATTGCTTGTTGCTCTCTGAAAAACTGGCAACACTCGTAGTCACTCTTGTTCTTTTCTAACTTGTTGTAGCAGCCAGGAGCCATGCAAGAAACTCAGTTCAAAGCTGCAGAGGTGCAAAAGAGGGTAATTTATTTCACCAGTGGAGAGACTCTGGATTTGGACAGCGAAGAAGAAGAAGATGAGGAGGAGAAACCAACATTATTTAGGGACAACGAACGCAAGGTATTTCTCAAAAAGACTTGGAGCAGATTGTGCTTTTGAATAACACATCAGTCACATGTTTTTTTTCATCAGGGGAGGTTTTCGTTCAAGAATCTGGCCTTTCGAGTTGGACGGCTGTCTCTGCTCAGTGAGTACAGTGCAAGTATTTATAAAGCAGGACCAACCCAGGTGCATGAAGGCTGGACTGATTCTAGCTGGACTAAGTAGGGCTGTTTAAAGTGCCTATGACAGGTTAGACAGCATTTTCAGTCAATTTGGCTGTTTTGATGAGGTTTATTATTGTCTTATGTCCAAAAACTCTTTGCATTTTGTTTCTGCATAAATTGCAACTTAACCGTTGTAAAACTGATAAATATTTACCACAAGGACGGTCACACCAAACTAAGTCAAATCCATAATATTTTAGAGTGCATATTTGTGATAATGTAAATGTATCTTCTTTAAATGTAGCTTGTGACTTCCTGGGTGAGAGACTGGCTGGATTTCTGGGGCTGAGTGACGCCAAATACCAGTACGCTGTAGATCAGCACCATCGACAAAAGAAGGTAACGTTACTTAGCCTCAGCATCACAGAATCAGCTCAACATGTGAACTAAGAAGCGTAGAATATTCTTTTTGTGTTCTTTGACATCCTATTTTGTAGGTTTAATATGTGAACTATATACGTACATCTCTCATTTGAACAATTTACAAGCAATGGAGACTAACTTAATGATTTATAGTTAAATCTGTAACAGAGCTGGGTGATAAGACGAGAAAAACGGAATTGTGAGCTTATTCTAGTGGCAATCTGCTTGGAATTGGGTGAAATGGTCACATCATGATGACTATTTCTCAGTTTAATGCTCAAAACATCCACATTTCCTATTGGTCAGCTTCAATAAGGCTTACAACTAGATTTAACCAACCATAAGATAAAGTACTATTTGAGAAGGAGAAGCATATATGTATTTACTTATTTATTCTTCTTTAGAAGCAATAGAAAAATACGACAACAGAATTGTTCTGAATGGGGCAGACATTATTATTTTTGGCTGGTTTCAAATTTTAGGGATGTTCATTGACAGATGTAGACTTATTTGACAACCAATCATTTTTGTGCAAAGAACTAGGGCTTAAACCTGTATTAGAATTTCTTTAGGTTAATCCAAAAATATTTGTCCCTCATTATACCCTCGTTTATCTGTTTCTTAAAATTCTTTGAATTTTGTAATGTACAAATTCTGCTATGCAAACTTGCCTCGTCTATTTGAAAGTATACTGCATCACTTATTTAATTAATGATAATCAGCTCTTTATATTGCATTTTTTTAACTTTATGATATAATCAATATTTATTTTGCCTACACAAACACAACAATGATGATATTATCTGGATTTCAGTGTCCAAACCCCAATAAACAAGAACAATATTTGAAAATTAATCTTGAGCCCTTTTGCCCATCCACAATAGCACACAAATAGCAAAGGTTCATTCTGGCTGTTTGGCTCTCAACCTGAAGAAACAAATATAAATCTAAAATCAGGCCTGTTTTTGCATTATACAAGTGATCCTTTATTGTAAATATAGTTTCTAGATCTTCTCTGGGGTAAAATATGATGACAGTATTAATAATAATGCACCTGTGTTTGTTCCTGTTTCCAGATGTTTGACGGTGAAGCCACAGACGCAGGCACCACTCCTCTGTCTCTGCAGGGAACACAGGGAGTCTTTATGGAGCCACTGAAGACACTGGACAAGAGCAAATGTTCAGAGAAACGTCTCATCTGGACAAGGGACGTCTCAACAGTGGATACCAGCAGAGGGCGCTAACCATGAGCAGGACTAGAGACTCACTACGGAAGATAACACAGCATGTAGAATGTCAGCAGTGAGTGGCAAAAAGAAATGAGTCAATTCTCCTGTAAGGGCTTAAAACACTACTGAATAAAAGCAGCTACAGACAGAGAATAAATATAAACAATCACAACTACTACTGAATATTGAGTTTGTATGTGACGTGTAAAAAGAGAAAATCAGGTAAACAGTAGCAGAAAAACAGAAAAACAACAACAACACTGTTTCTCTCACATTTCTCATTCCACATACTTTACAATCACACACAGTTTAACTCTTTACCTTCTATGCTTAAATAAGATGATTTTTTTGTCTGTTTGATTGTTGAATTATTTGTTGTGCAACCAGTAAAAATGTCCTAAATCTCCAAATGCCCTTAGCAACGAAGCTAACGAAAGTCTACACAGTTGCCCTGACAACAGACAAGCTACTGTATGCTATAAAACTGCCACTCCAGTCAGAATGTAGAGGAACATTTTTCCATTATAACGTGTAGAGGCGATGCAAAGTTATGAGAGCACCTTCATTGTCCGTGGAGTGCATTGTCGCAGCAACTTAGCAGAGCTTAGCTAGCTCGTTTCAGCTGTGGCACATTAAACTGATTCAAAAACACATTATTAAGGAGAGAAAGACAATGGTTTAACTGTGTGTGATCCCAAAGTCTGTGTCAGTGAGAAATTTGAGAGAAACCGTTGTGCTTCTGTTGTTTATCTGTTTTCTGCTACTGTTTATCTGGTTTTGTCTTTCAACACTTCAGATACAAACTAAAGATTTAGCAAAGTTTTAGTTATTTATATTTGTTATAAAACTGTAGCTGCTTTTTTCAATTTTGGTTGTGTTTTGAACTCCAACAGGAAAAAAACTCACTGCTGTGCTGACATGTAAATACAAATATGAGCACTTTGAACACGTGAACTGTAGACGTTTGGTACAGTAGTGAAAAGTATTTTTTTTTTTAAACTGCTTTTTTCACCAGTGGGCATTTATCACAACAGTCACGTATTTATGAAATCGCTACAAAACTCACAGTAACATAGAGAAGAGAAACTCTACACTCATTACATCTTTATGAAAGTGAAAGACAATGGAAGCTTCCCAAATCGCTTGAGTGGATGAAGAAGACTGTCGTTCTATTTAAGCAAAATACTTCATTAAGCTTGTTACTGTATTGTCTTTTCTAATGTGTTTTTTAAAATACATTTTCCTTGAATTAAAAGATATATATATTAAAGACTAAAGACTAAATCTGTGTTTCTCAAGCTTTGGAACAGTGGCTGTATTTGGTGGTATGTAAAGCTTTTTGCAGTTTGACAGTTTGTTTATTTTCCAAGCAAATACATAAATGTTTGTCTTATTTGGGTAAATCATTATTACTATTATTATTAATTTTTAGTCTCATTTTAGAGCATGGTTTGCTAAATGTAGTCCTAGTGGAAATTTGAACTGTGATCTAATAGTAATTAGAAAGCAAAATACTATCTTAGGTGGTACTTGGTTTGAAAAATTTGAGAACCATTGAACTAGACAAACTTGTTTCCTCTCTTCAAATATTCTTTCCAACCTTGTATTCTTTTGCAGATATGACCCAAGCCGTCAATATTTAAACATACAAATAAAATAAAGTGCAGAAGTCAAAAACAAATTTTACAGAAGTTATGTCTAAATGTTATCAATATTTTGTACTTTATTCAGCTAAACTTTGTAGAATAAATATATTTGTTTTTAACTCTAATATAGCAGTCATTAACAGCTACAAACAAGCTTTTGGTAAATACATATAGAATCATACTCAGCTGTTGCAAATTAAGCGGTTTTATTGAGGGTTTTGGCTATATATATTTTTTCTTCCTGTAAATTCTTTGTTTTTGCTGTGATGTTTGAATTTATCTAGCAGTAGATAATGTAAGGCCTCAGTAAGAACTGATCTGTAGAGAAAAAAATTACACTGAATATTTGTTTTTGTGAATGAGAGCTGTGTGATCTGTTCTAAGAAAAAGCATGAAAACTGCGTGAGTGTGACTGACAATATCATTAATCACCCTCAAAATGCGTTATAAAGCGATAGTGAAGAATTCTAATAATTTGACAAAACTGAAAAGTGTCGACGAGGATGGGATTCGAACCCACGCGTGCAGAGCACAATGGATTAGCAGTCCATCGCCTTAACCACTCGGCCACCTCGTCACGTAGTAATACACGGATGTGCTCCGGCTTTTTGTAAATGAAAAATGTACATTTCAAAACCGGATGACAGCAAAAGTAACAGAATAACCATGTTTTAAAGGTTTAATAGTGATTTAATATTGACTCACCTCAAACTCTCGGTCTGAGAAGAAGACTTACGTAAGGAACTAGTTTACGTCAAAGGCTTTGAAAAAGTCAGCTGCGCGTTTGTGAGCACGAGGCTCCACGTCCATCGTGATCTGTACTTGACGTGCTATTTCACTAAAAATACTGATGCCACAGCCGAGAAAAGGTCCCAATATGCAGTATAACAGTGTTTGTCTTAGTTTGCGGTATTAAAACCAGAATTTACGAAGTGGAGCGAGCTTTCTCCACCGATGACTAAATATGTCATCGTATGCTAGTAGGCTAATAATCACACGTTTTTAATATTTTTCTTCCAAGTCCGTGGACCTTAATTCTTCTAAAATATCACAGTTCGTATGGCACAGTCCCACGTTCTATAGACTAGATTTTAGCATGTTACCATTAAAATTATAACATAATCATTTACATTTGTATCTCAATTCATTGAGATTTATAAAGATCATCTCAACATTTTATTTAGTTCATCACCCGCTAAAAACAACCCAGTACAACGTCAACTACGTGACATCGGAAATGTGTTGCCACAGTGGGCCACATGAGGGCGCTTTAGACCACAGCTGCAAGACTATTTTAACAGTAAGTATTTGTTGAATTTCAAGAGAAAACCATAGGCTAGTTGTATAATAATTCCACCTCTGTGTAGAATAAATAGGTGAATTTTTTTTTTTTCATTATGTTTAAATTTATCGTTTTTAAATGGGTTAACTTTGTAGAACTAAGGCTTTTGTAATAACCAACTTTTTCCATTATTTACATTTCTGTTACCCTACTATAACTGGACAGTCCCTTTAAAATCCTTCTTCATTCTGTTACACTTTTACTGATCTAGAGTCAAAGTCCTGCGTTTGTCTTACAGCCCTAATAAAGCTCCGAGGGCTGAAGGTCCATGTAGAGGAAACATAATAACAAACCTCATTCACTTTACACTGTCATTAGGATGGACACTTGGAGAATACTACTACTCGCTGCGGCCCTGGTGGCTTCTGCAAACACTGTGAGCATGTGGCAGGTTATTTGTATTATTCTAACCTATACTCTGTTATTATAAAGTTGTGCTTTGTTTACAGATACCCATTTCTCAAGAAGTGCACGGTAAGAAAATATCTGAGATTGTGCGGTTAAGTGGAATACAAAATCAAGAAAATATGGGAAAATACATGAATATAGCCATGATTCAAATAAACAGAATAGAAAAACTTGACTTAAAACACATGCACCACATTAAATTAGCTTTAGAAATGCAACTGGAATGCTGAGTGTATCCAGATGTACTGTATATATATTAGCCTGGTGCCTTTTAGATTTGGGAAAAAAGTCTCCCTAAAGTAAAAAAAAAAAAAAGGCAGCCAGTTCATATACACTATACTATAGCATTCATACATTGCAAAGGCTGCCACACTTAAAATAATACGTTTATATGGGCTATTAATATCCAGACTTTAAGCTTTCTGTTGTTTTCGTTTGGTTGTGCACACTTGGTCTCTTTAGGCAACATATTTTTTTAGATCAGAAATATCAATAAGCATTTTAATTTTGCATTGATTATGATTATACAGACGGATGCTTGTGACAACCCATCACAATTTCAAAATGACAAAAAGTAATAATACAATCCAAATGAATTGACACTGTGCTATAAAATGACTAAAGTGTGTCATGACTTTTCTTAACCTGCTTAATTTTTGTAACATTTCCTGAAAAAAGTTACAATTTCTCAAATGCATCTATGTATGCCAATCAAAAATTGAAGTCATGCAGTTATCCAACAAAAGTGATTATTTGAAACCAAATCTTCATGTCTTTTTACAGAGGTTTATGAAAATGGAGAAGATGAAAACCCCATTTTGAATAAAGGTGAGAATTCCTAAAACTTTATGACAGATAATTACATTTTTAGTTTACCGAATAGTCCTGGTGGTAGATACTTATGATAGTTTTACAGCGGTAAAGTTCTAAACTATGAAGAAAATGACAAGACAGTTGTAAAGCAGTATCCTTTCATATACGTCATCAAAAAGCGCCAAAATGCAAAGACATTTTACAAAAACTGACAGTTTTGTGGGACTTTAAACAATCATTTAGCAAAATTAAAGTGTTACAAGATATAATTTGCCAAATAATAGCATTTGTGCAAAACAAGCAAAATGATTAGTGACATTTTATATATATTCTTGTTTTACTGAAAAATATCTAACTTGTTATGCACACTAATCTGTACTGTCCAATATAATCTTAAATTATTATATAATATGCGTGCTAATTTGTTGGTCTGTGCAGGCTCAGATGCCAAACTGTTTGAAGGAGACATTTACGTTCCTGTAAGTTCTACAAAACCATAAAATAATTTATGTTAAATTAGAAATCATTGTTTTTTATTTATTTTATTGTTCAGGAAGGAAGAAATGCCCTGATCGATAAAGGAGCCAGATGGAAGTTTCCGATCCCGTACATTTTAGGCGATGATTTGGGTAAAACTTCTTTATATCAATTTACAATATGACCCTGCACTGAGAAGCAGATAGTTTGTGTGTAATTAAATGCACAATGCAGGAAATTTAAGCTGTAAACATAAACTGTACACATCTGACAAGTTCACATGTCCCACTTTCTCAGATCTAAATGCCAAAGGCTGTGTCCACCAGGCCTTTGAGATGTACCGCCTAAAATCCTGCATCGACTTCAAACCATACGAAGGAGAACGCACCTACATCAAGTTTGAGAAAAGAGGAGGGTACGAACAACTTTAAATTTTACATGTTTGATCAAGTGACGGTGTACTAAGTAACTTGTAACTTGTATACTCACCCCTCAATATAAACTAAAATATTTCACTGTTTATCTTCATAGACACAACCAAATTACTGGTCACATCTGTGTTTGGCGCGGTATATCATAAATAAACAATTGTTAGTGAATGCGACATAGATAACTCTGTAACACTAGAATAACTAATAATTAGTTAATAGATAAAAAAGTTTAATAAAGCTTAGTAACTACTATTACTCCAACCCCATTCCACAACCCTAAATAGTTATTAAGCATTAATACACGTTGTCATTCATTCATTCATTCATTCATTCATTCATTCATTCATTCATTCACCATTTCTGTTTAAATAGGGCATTATTTATTATTTGTTCATGCTTTACTACATCATATTGTGGTGCATTCAAGGCAAAGCTTATACTAATCCTCTAAGTTACACAGCTCACTTTTTATTTTTTTTATTGTGCTGCAGCTAATGATCATTTTGCCAATAGATTAATTTGGCAAATATACTTTTTATTAGTTCAGAGCTATTTAAATTATTTGGAGAGCACGATTTTTATATATTTTTTTGCAGTGACCTCAGGGCCAAAGGTGCATATTGAGCCACCATTTTTATTTGGGGTCGGACAAAATATTCTTAGCATTTGTTGTGAATTTTTATTAGATTTATTATATAATATTTGGATACTGAAGAGTAAGACTAGATACTAACCCCAAAACAATCAAATAAGAACAAATATGTTTAATAATGTTTTGAAGGTGGGTCAGATTTAATTGTTTGGAGGTCCCGATTTGGCCCCCAGACCTATGTTGAATAGTCTTGATTAGTTGTCACACGAGTAAGAGATTTTTAGTTTTTGTTTTCCAGGTGCTTCTCCAGCGTGGGGGACCAGCAGACGGGGCAGATCCTCTCTCTGGGGCCGGGCTGTGACCATAAGGCTGTGATCGAACATGAGCTGCTCCACGCTCTGGGCTTCTACCACGAACAGTCCCGCACAGACCGAGACGACTACGTGGACATCTGGCTCGATCAAGTCACAGATGGTGATCCAGTGTTTTATTATTATTTATGCATCATGTATTATAGAGGTATTAGGAGATTCCCTTTTTACTCTTTGTCCTGGGTAAACAAGTGTCCTAACTTCCCTAGCTTGGTGTCCATGACAACTAAGAGGACAAAGAGGTACCTGTTAGCTTGTTTAGATGTGAATTTAGCTTTAATATTTCCATTAATTAAGCTAAACCAGAGCATAGTCCTACAAATTAGTGCTATTAAAATGCTAACATTACTAACTCAGTTTTGATACAAAAAAGGCTCGATACTGATGTGATGTCTTCTTCTGTCATAGACTTTGTCTTAAAAATGTTTCAGAACAGGTCCCACTTTTTGTCCCATTTATGTAGTAGCAATGTTTCCTCCTATCTACTTTTGAGATTATCTGATTTTCCCCCTACAATGGAGTTGCAAATAATACTATATAATAATATTAATAAGATAAAAGAGACAAAAAAACCAATGTGAGTAATATTAGAAAGAGTCAACTGTATACAATTATGTATAATTCATAATTGTGAATTTACAGCTCTGTTTTCCTTACATTAATTCTAAACTCTAAAACCGGGCTATTCAAATGGCAGCTCGAGGGCCAAAAACAGCCCACTAAGCAGTATGTTTTGGCCCAGCACACTAAAATAGGCCACGGACAGAACAATATTGCTTGATAGGCTGTGTTTGTTGTTTTTATTGTGCTATATTAACTCTTTTAGTCAGTATCCTATTGTGCGTCATTTGAACCAGATTAGTAGTCCTGTTTTCATCCTGCATTTATGTGTTATTGTCTTATTGTTTAATTTCGTATTTATCACAGTAAAAAAGTAATGTACATTTCTAGTAAATAGAACTGTTTTGAGTCGTTTGTAGATATGCTAAAGCATAGTAGACTGGCCCTCACACCCTATTAATCTAGTAATCTGGTCCTTTGGTAAACATAATTGAATTGCTCTAAAAACTGTATTTACTACTGTTTCACTTGTGTATTTTACTGAAACCAATGACACTGACACAGGGCTTCAACACAACTTTAACAAATACAACGACGACTACATCACGGATCAGAACACGCCGTATGATTACGAGTCCGTAATGCACTACCGTCCGTTCTCCTTCAACAAGAACGAGTCCATCCCCACCATCACCACCAAAATCCCAGAGTTCTACAACATCATTGGACAGTATCTGGACTTCAGCAAGATGGACACGCTCAGGCTCAACCGCATGTACAACTGCTGTAAGTCGTAGTATCTCTTTAACATTAGACGGTAAAGGTGTTAGTTGTTGTCCCTGGGTATATGTTTTTTAAAATAACAACCAAGTGTGTTAATAAAAGGATGTGTTTGTCTGTTAATGCTAACGCTAAAGCTAAGCAATTTATGTTGGCACTGGTGATAAGATTCTTCTGATGGGACTGATCATGTTTGAAATTTGAACTACAAGTATATTATTCTTCATCTCCACATTTTCTTGCAGCTGGGCCTTTGACTTTTCTGGACCAGTGTTCTTTTGAGTTTGCAAACATCTGTGGCATGATCCAGAGCTCGATCGATGACGATAACTGGATCCACACTCAGAGCACAGCAGGACACGAGGACCACACACTGCTGGGACAGTGCAGAGGTATATTTACACATAGTTGTTGTAATTTTTTAGTTTGTTGTTGATGTTTTTTTTTTTGTTTTTTTTAAACAAGCGTATACATCTGAATATAATATTACAGCTAAAACATCACATTCTTGTTTTGCACCATCAGATTTTTTAGATTGTTAACCTGTGTAAATGGTGTTTAATGAGCATTGCCTACTATTCTGAGTAATTTATTTGTGTCAGTTTTGCGCAAACTGATCATATGATTAAGTTCAATGTCAAAATAGTCACAAACTGACCATGTCTTACTGCAAAGACCCAGGTTATTTGAAGATGTGCTGTCAACACTGATTTGTCTGTTTAGAATGTGTACTGGTTATAAACACCTGCTGTCAAACCAAGCACACGGCTGCTCTTCACTTTCAGTCCCTCCTTTCAACTTCTCCTCATGTTTTTCCAGCAGAAGGTTTTGTTTGTGAAGTCTAGGACATTCATTTTAACTCACATTATCAGTACAGATGATACTTTCTACACTTCTTTGGTTTTGAATATGGCAAATATATATATATATATATATATATATATATATATATATATATATATATATATATATATATATATATATTTGTTTCTTGCATATTTAAACTTTTGCACTAAAAATACTACCTAAAAATCAGCCTGGTTAGCAGTCTGTTAGTCACTTGTCACTTTCCACTCCAGACAATACAGTGTCTGTTTTGTGGTGAAGCGTACAGCGCTTGATAGTTTCCACAGAAATAAACATGTCAGGCCTGATCTACTGGTCAGTTGTGTGGAGAGAAAGCATGTTTGTCCACAAATTGTGAAGTATAAATCCTCTTGATTTGAATTGCAAAACAGATACATTCAGTGCTATTCCGAGAATACTATTCTGTAAATTATTCCTGGTAAAGCAAGAGAAACTTTCAAAAGAAAGGTTGTTTGGTTTAGAATTAGCATTGTTTGTAAGACAAAAACAGTCTTTTGTTTATGCACCTATTTGCATTTGTTGATTTTTGATTACTTTATAATGGCTAATTGGTCAATAACAACAAACTTGTGTATTAAAAACCAAATACAAGCTGCTTATTAAGCAATTTTACAAAAAACAAAACAAATGAAATATGTTTGTGCTACTGGTTTAATAAGATACTCTATTTTAAGTGTTACATCATTTATTATGATCATGCAGCTCAGGTCCTTGTGGCATTAAAAACTACTGTACATGTATACTTAATAAAAATCCTGTTTTTAGATGCTGGCTATTACATGTACTTCAACACACAGAAGGGAAAAGCCCAGGAGTCTGCTCTGCTGGAGTCTCGCACCTTGTACCCCAAAAGGAACTTCCAGTGTCTGCAGTTTTTCTACAAAATGACAGGCAGCCCCCAAGACCGTCTGGTGGTCTGGACCAAGGTGGACGATGGCACAGGGACAGTCAGACGGATGAAGAAAATACACACTATTACAGGTTTGTTCTGTAGACTCGCCAGGACGAACTTTGCATCAAAGGAAACACTGATTTGAATATTAAGATGCTCTGTGGACTTATTCAAATTCAAGTTATTTCAAGAAGCTTGCTAATGCACTTACCAGTATCAACATTTACTCTGAGAAAACGTGAAGTTTTGTGAGCAAGTGAGAAGGCTAGTACAAAAATGCATTAGAAATTAATGTTCCTGCTGTCCAACTCTTCTGTTGCCAGAGCATAAAATATTGGTGAATGTTTGTCAAATGCAGGGGAAATCTGATTTTCAAACAGTGAAGCAGTAACTTTTTCCTAATCTGGCTCTAACAGATGGATTCTTGCAATATTTGTGATTTTCACAAAATCTAGAAACTCCGTCTAGAGACACCCTCGCCGTATGGTTAAAAAAGAAAAGGTGAATTTTCTGCTGCTTCCGCTTTGAGACTTTTCGACCAGTCAGATTCAAGTATCGCCATGACGATATGTTTTTTTCAGATGGCGTTCAGCGGCAGTTTATCAGATTGATAATGTGTAGAACTTGATTCAGAGCAGTACACATATCAGTCTGGTGTGTGGGGTTATCTCCACCCTCCCACAAACTCTGAGGCACAGTCAATTCGATTTCACCCAAAGAGTCATTTAGCGACTCACATGGCTCTTTCTTTCTCCTCTCCGCTCCTTCAGGATTAAAGATAGAAATTAGCTATAAAAACATTCAGAGGAAAAGAAAATATTAATTATGGTAAAAATGTTGAGTAATGTTAGGTTTATGTATACAGTATGTATGTTTATGTAAACTGTGTTTACACAGGTGCATCAGACTCCAAATGGAAAATCGCTCACGTTCCCCTGGAGGTGGATGTGAAGTTCCGTTATGCATTCCAGGGAGTCCGGGGTGACCCCTTGTCGTCAACAGGGGGCCTCTTCTTGGACGACATCAGCCTTTCGGAGACACGCTGTCCTCAAGCCTTCTGGACCATCCCAAACTTCCCCAGAATCATGGAGACATTCGAGCGCGGGGCCACTATGGACAGTCCCATCTTCTACAGTCCAGAGGGGTACGCATTCGGGGTGCGGGTCATGCCCCTGTCCCACTACACGGACTACACCGGGAACTACACAGCGCTTTACTTCTTCCTGGCCAGTGGGCAGAATGATGTGGCCATGCAGTGGCCCGCGGTGAACCGACAGGCCACTCTGATCGTGATGGACCAAGACCCTGACATCAAACAGAGGATGTCCACAGCCCGGAGTCTAACTACAGACCTCCGAGGTAAGTCATATTTCTATTTTTATTTTATTTATTTATTTTTTCATTGCTTTTAATGCTTTTAAAGGATATCTATTGTGTAAAATCTACTTTTCTGTTTTTTTTACTTTGTTATAACTGGGTTAGGCTTACTCACATCATTAGTTTACTCAAAGTTTTATTAAGAATGATTCCTGCAAGTTTGAATAATCTTGTATTGTCCTACAGCTGACAGCTGAGTGCTCAGAAAAGCCTTGTCTTCCTCTACCACCTATCCCCGCCCACTTGTCTGTATTTAATTGTGATTATTCAAAATATTCAGGTTCATAATAAAGCATATACATTTTAAAATAGTCATAGCCACATTACAACAATAAAAAAAAAAAAAAAAAATTTAAGATCTGCTAAAGAGACGGGGCTTATCAGTTCTGCAGTTTTGCAGAGGAAGTAAATGGAACTCTGGTTGTTTGCATCAATTTTGTGTTTTACAAAAAAAACAAATGTAAAATACTTGTCTACATATATATTGCAATTGTTTCCACAACTTCTAAAATGCCTCATTTGAGTACTTCTCTAAGGACTAAGACTCTAAATGAAAGTGAGAGTACCTCGCATCTCTTTTTGGACAGGACTGGTACTTCTTTTTGCCCACTTAAAGCACTGAGTTAGAGGAGGTCTATATTGTATTGAACAGCTAAAACTTCTTCATATCTTTTGTCTAAACCCAGATTGATATAAGTGAAAATTATGTGTTTTCCTGACCAAAGCTGTTGTATCTGAAGAGGAAGAAGTCCGATCGCAAAAAACAGTTACTGTATATATTATGCTAACAACATAAACAAACAAACAAAAAATTCCAAAGAGAGCAAAAAAAAATCTTGCTATTGTCATGAATAAAACCAAGTAATGAATGCATTATGTTTTGTTATTGTTACACGCATGTGACACTTCTCTGGACCTAATAGCTATGATTCTAATGTGGTTAAACGTTTCTCTTATTGTAGTTGAAAATGGCAAGTACTTGTGGGACAACCCCTCCAAAGTGGGGACCTATGACCCCTCTTGTACCTGTTACAAAGGACCTGCCTGGGGCTGGAGGAACATGGTCAAACACTTCGACCTCCGCAGACGCAGCTACCTGAAGAACGACGACCTCATCATCTTCATCAACTTTGAAGGTTTGTGATTGAAATAAAAAATGAAATTCAATGAATAACCTTTGTTTTGTTTGTCTTTGAAGCAGGAGACAGTTGAAATTGATCTTGTTATGTTTTCTCAGATATCTCTTCAATGATCAAAACAGAAGTGCCAATCAAACCTGCAGAATGAAGACGCAGCAACACTGGATAATTCATTGTATTAGTATTATTAAGACAAGCAGTGCAAAGACAAGTTTTGAAATGCTTTGGATTAGTCAATTTAGAAAAGAATCAAATATTAAATAAAATGTAAACGTAAAAAAGATATGCTGTATGAGTGTCTTTTTCAGTTTTCTTTAGAACATATTTCAGCAGATAATTCATCAGATAATTCAGTTCATGTCTGCATGTTATTTGTCATTGATGAATTTGTACAATACTTTATTTAATTTCATATTTTGCTTCCTTGTTTATGCCTAACGTCAGTTCATTTTGATAAGCGCCCTCTCTTATCAGTAATTACTCAGCCACAGCTGATATGAAATGTGCTACATAAACAGATCAGAGCGTTAATGATATCTATTATAGACTTTGACTATTTGCATTGCTTATAAGTCAAAAAATAAAATTTTAAATGTGTTTCTTGACCCACTAACTTGTGATAGTTGGAATTAAGTTGGATTCAGGTGTATTATAGCTAATAAAAATGATTAAGAACAACTTTTACTTTAAGGATATTTTCTTATTAATAATTTCAGGAACTATGCACATATTTATGAATCAGTGGGAATGACTTGAAGTTTGGAAAAGCTTGGATATTTATAGGTCTGCTGCACAACATTTTAGTAGAAGTTAGGTCAAGGAGTCGTGCAAAACTTGGCCATAGGTCAGAGGTCATGTGTGTAAAGCATGCACAAGTTCAACATGACAATAAATTGTGGAAAATAGCTACTTGGTCAAACAAAAGAAAAGAAACAATCGATACAGGCTTCACATTTAAACCCCTGATCGGTGAAGAGACAGTTCAACTCACACACAAAGCAATTTTTACAAGGTATTGAGCATAAAAGCAATCATAATTAGATACTGGATGAATAAAGTGTAGGCTAATGCAAGATAATTGGAACAGTTAAGCAATAACATAAGATTTTTGATGATAAGATTTCTATAAATAACAGACAAGATTATTGTGTAAAAATTACCCTGTTTAAATTGATATTTGAGTAGGTATTTCAGCAACCGCAACAATAAAATAGCCTATTCGTAAATGATTGCTAAATTAGCTGGATTTGCATGTGCTAACTTAATGAACTTCATGAGTGACATTTTACTTGAGTGATTATTGTCCAACACGCTCATAAAGGCTTGAGTATGTGTTAATTTTTGTTACACATTACTCGCTTTGGACGTGGTCAAAGTTCCACCGGTGTTTATGGGTCTGTTTACTGTCGCTCCGGATTCACGCCTGTGAGCAGATATCAACATGAAGATTCCACTTTTCTTTTGTATTTTCTTCATTTTCAAGGTAAAGCAATTGTTTGTTTGAATGTATTTCCAAGCTAACTGGTTAGCTAGTATTTGCTAACATATTGTATATTTTTCTGCCCTGTAGGTGCAAGCTTTCCCAACATTATCAGGTTAGCTTTCATTGCTAAATAATTCAATAGCTATACATACTTTTTTTTATTTGAAAAAAAGTGCTTCTTAACATTCTGACTGAGTGACAAAAATATGACAAGAACGTCTTAAAAAATCTGTTTCTCAGCTCTCTTTAAACACATTTTTTCTTCTGCAGTGCAATTGTTTGGCAGAACTTTTATAAAAAAGCACTTATGTTGTCAAGGCAACAGTGCAGACTTTAGCTAGCTTGTTTGCTAACGACAGTCTGAGATTTTTGGACATTTTTAATGTTACGCAACACATATTTCTTTCATCAAACAGACTAAAAACATTTTATTTAAGACCTGGAAACAGTTGAGGTGTGATCTAAGAGTCTGTGTTAGTGAGCAATAGAAAGAAACAGAGGTGCTTTTGTAGTTTTTCTGCTTTTTTGCCTGATGTCAGATGCAAAGTCAGTATTTAATTGTAGTTGTTTACATTTAGTATTAGTCTGTAACAGGTTTTTTTTTTATTTTAGCAAAAAATTGTACACCATTGACTCTCGTTCACTTTTGCCACTCACTGCTGACAATGCTGTAATGTCATCTCCATAATCTTTATTTACTGTTGCACTGTTGAGCAAAGCGATGTTGCTAATACAAAATACCACACAGGTGAAGACGCAGATGCAGGAGAACTAAGGGAAGACATACTTGATATCAACAAAGGTAAATACAATAGTAATAAGTCATGTTTAAACATTCTCTATTGCAAATTACTCATATTGTTTTGCTCTTTTAGGCTTAGACTATTTAACAGAGGGAGATATAGCTGGTGGTGTGAGTAGTCCTTTTACAAAACTGATCATTTAATGGATGGTAACTTATAATTTCTTGTAAATATTTTTGCAGCACAGCAGGAATGCACTTGTGAATGAAACCATGAGATGGACGTTTCCCATTCCCTACATCCTAACCGACTCTTTAGGTACAACATTTACTTTTAATTTAATTTGGCTGTATGAATAAAGGAATTTTATAGCTCTGCATCTATAAAAGAAAAGTTTTTGTGATAAATTTGTCTTTGTAGGTCAATTTTCTTATCAATCTTATCAATCAACACTCAAATTGTCCATAAATGGAAAAAAGTGTTCAAATATCTTTTAAACAATGTTAAATTGTGATTGCATGGTGAAAAGAATTTGGGATTTAAAAGAGACCTATTGTGTTTTCTCATGTATTTAGGAAGAAACTATAATATGTAGATCAATAAGTAAAGGGGACCTATTGCATTTTTTATGTGTATTAAGGAATAATCTATGATATGTAGTTCTATAATTAATATTTTGTTTTTTGTAAAGCACAAAATTGATGAAAAACAGCTTAGAATCAGATACAGTTTTACACTTCCTGTGCAAAACTGCAAAACTGATAAGCCCCGCCTCTTCATTGTAATAACAAGCAGCAAATTTTAAATGTTATTTTTATTGTTGTAGTGGCTATGTGACTTTATTGAACCGTACTTTTCAATTAATCAGATTTTATATATATATATATTTAATTTTTGAGTAATCACAATTAAATAGGACAAGGCCAAGGGTTTTCTGAGCTTCAATCATCAGCTGCAGGACAATACAGGATTACTCAAACGTGTAACTAATGATAAAAGAAGACAGGTATAACAAGGGTAAAAACAGATTTTACATTTTGTTCATTGTAAAGCAAAAATGATCTAAAAATAAAAAAGGTCCATTGATTTCCTCTTCCTTGTAAAATCTAACTTTATTAAGTAGCAAACTTTAAATTACATTTATTTTGTTGTTGTTGTTGATGCCTACATAATAATTTTGAACCCTGCATGTTTTACTCAGAACCTGAAATTTTAAGTAATCACAAGTGAGCGGAGATAGGTGGTAGAGCTTCAGCTGCAGGACATTACAAGATCACACAAACCTGCATGAATCAATCCAAATATGAGTAAATCAATAATGAGAAAACACTGTTATAACTAAGAAAAAAAAGAAGTGGATTTCACTCAGTAATAGGCCCCCTTTAACAACCAAAGCAGTGTTTAAACAATCTCACTTTTGTATTTTTTCTTACTCAGACTTGAATGCCAAAGGTGTGATCCTGCAGGCGTTTGAAGAGTACAGGCTTCGCTCATGTGTGGACTTCAAACCGTACGAGGGAGAGAGCAGCTACATCTCCTTCACCAAATTGGACGGGTGAGCGGCAAATAGACGATAGGGCAAAATACCTATGCTACATTCATGACAAAATATACTATCAAAGACTCACTCCTTTCACGTTGTACGGATTCAGTTAGGAGTAAAAAAGCAGGCTTGATAATATAACACAAAATAATCAAATTTCACACTGATGCATAATTAAATAAATAAATGCAAAGATTTGGAGATTTCTAAAATCAGGGTATCTTTTCTTATATCCAAGAAAATTATAAATAAAATAACACATTTAATGGATTCTTCTTCTTCTTCTTCTTCTTCTTCTTCTTCTTCTTCTTCTTCTTCTTCAAAAAAAAAAAAAAAAATCTGTTTGAAAAAAGCTGCTCCAAATCTGTGGAAATGGACAAACAAAACAAAAAAGACGTGAAAACTAACTGATGCCAAAGAGTTGATAAGAACAGTGAAAGCTAAATACCTGTACTTTAATATTTTGAAAATTACTACTTACGGTACACTCATTTGTCTCACCCAGAACATGTGTGCAGATGTGTTCAGTCTCCCATGTCATCCTCTCAGGTGCTGGTCATATGTGGGTGATTTTAAAGTGGGTCAGAACCTGTCCATTGGGGCGCGCTGTGACACCAAAGCCATTGTGGAACATGAGCTGCTCCACGCTCTGGGCTTTTACCACGAGCAGTCTCGCTCCGACAGGGACGACTACGTCAAGATCTGGTGGGACGAAATCCAGGAAGGTGGGTTAAAATGAAAGAAGTCACATTTTATCACAAAACCTTCACAATCTGAATGCAACCCAGTGTCTGGAGAAAATGTAGATAAACAACAAAATGTGAAATACGTACAATAAGCATGTTTTCATGCATTTTTTACGGCAATAAGTTACGAAAAGGCCAGATGGTTTATCTCATGTTTGTGAATTCACAAATATCGCGAGATAAATCATCTGGCCGGCCAGGTTAGTGACAGCGTGCTTATGTAACCTTACATTGGTGACATTAATTTGGCGTTGTTGGCAGGATCAGCACCACTGTTGAGTAATGGAGACACAGCCTGGTACAAGCTCGGCCATTACAGCCCAATTTACCATGCCCTGGTTTAACAGCTTAAAAATGTTCTCTGGTTCAGCAGCTTTAACTTTTCCCTGGTTTAGCAGCTTTAACTGTTCTCTGGTTTAGCAGCTTTAACTGTTCTCTGGTTTAGCAGCTTTAACTGTTCTCTGGTTTAGCAGCTTTAACTGTTCTCTGGTTTAGCAGCTTTAACTGTTCTCTGGTTTAGCAGCTTTAAAACGGTCTCACTCAGTTGTGGCGGTTACGCGCATAGGTGGGATCAGCCGGGCAGGGCCTAACTGGCGTGCGTCCTCTCTCCCGTCACCCCAGACCACGTCCTCCGCGTTGCTGGCCTCCGCGATCTGCTACAGATGAGCGGCTGCAAAAGAAAAGCGTCTCTCAGCGAAATGGCGTAGCGAGAGGGCCAACCAATCAGAGTTTGAGACAAAATTCGGACTTTCCTTCACTTAGCTTTATTCAGGCGTTGAGTGCCGCCTTGGCTCCTCGGTCCTTCCTCCACTGCACGACCTCCACTCGCCTCCACTGCACGACCTCGCCCCGGCCCGAAGCTCCTCCCGCTGTGCGCGCGCCACCGCTGCTGGGTAGAAGGGGCGGTCAGCTCACAATCACACACTCAGGCCAATCTGCGACTGTGGGTAGTAAGAGGCACGTTCCTTTACTTATCTTTTTGCAGACGTTGAGTGCCGCCCTGGCCCAGTCTCGCGTCGCTGGATGCCTTCTCCGTGCGTCGATTTCTAGTCTGCGTCCTCCCCGTCCGCGCGCGCCGCTGCTCGGGTCCTGGATCACTGCTCCTGGCCACGCCGCTTTCCCCCACGCTCTCCGTTCTCAGCTCCACCGCCTTCCAGTTTCCTGTTCCGTTTTCCTCTCCCCGCCTGCCACCTGCCGTCATTTTTATGCCAGTCTCCTATTAGCGGTCGCCAATGATGTATCAGGGGTGTGTCCTTAGTCCTCGATTACCCCCACAAATTCAAATAGGAAAGAAACACATCACAAAGCCAAACACAAAACAAAACTATACAGCAACAAGCATGCACATCTTACAGGACTATGGGTAGCTGACACCATTTCTGACACTTATTGTACGTTTTTGACATTTTATGTAAATATAAGTTTTCTTTGGAGATTGTGTTGTTTGAATTAGTTATGTATGTTATTTCTGCACACTGAATTTAACAAGTTGATTCTCACATATTATGAGCATTCTTTTTTAGTCACTGTGAGAACTTTTGGAAGTGCTTTTCACAACTTCCAAATCTGCGTTTTGCCCTGGCGATGAAGCCAACAACACTTAGCATGCTAATAGTGTATCATGTTTTCATTGAATAAAATCTTCCATTGTTCCATTATCCATCTGTATTGAGCAAAACAATTGTGCTCAATAACCCTTTTTTTACAGGAATGGAGCATAACTTTAACAAATACGAAGACGACTTCATCACAGACTTGAACACAGCGTATGATTATGAGTCCATCATGCACTACAGGCCCTTGTCGTTTAACAAGAACGAGTCCGTCCCCACCATTACCACCACCATCCCCGAATTCAACCAGGTCATCGGTCAACGCCTGGACTTCAGCGCCATCGACATCACCAGGCTCAACCGCATGTACGACTGTGGTTAGTGCAGATTCATTCACTTCTGCCTGGTTAGTTATTATCCCAGAATGGCTGATTTGACTCTAAGAAGGTTACAATTTTCCTTTTGTCTTTGTCAAGATTTAACTAAAACAAGAAATTGGTGTTGCAAAAATCCAAGCTAAATTAGTGATTCTTAAACTGGGGGTCATGAAATTATTCCTGGGGGATCCCTGATGAAAATCAAAATGTATATCTTAACAAGGGTATGACAGCTTTCAAATGGATACGGTAATTGGAAGTAGATTCCTATTGGCTGGCCGTTAGACTACGTTATCACATTGCGAAATATTCTACATTTTGCATTGGGTTTCAAGAAAGCCTAAGGTTATAAAAAAGTTAAGGACCACTGACTAGGGTAGAAAAATGTAGTCCCAATTCATTTAAAACATTCAGTTGCTCCAACAAATCTTGCAACAACTGAATATATTGTTGGATCACTAATTAATACATTTCTTATAGTAATCTAATATATTTTTGCACACTTATTTTAGCATTAAAATATTACAGAGTTCTGTTGAAAAATGTTCCATTTTGAATTGAACTTACATCTGTTTTAAGCAATATTAGTATTAATTACTGTACTTCAACAATTATGTCATACTATATTAAGGCTAATTCAGGTATACTTCAACCTGTTTCTTCCAGCAAACTTTCACACTCTGCTGGACCAGTGCTCCTTTGAGCTCATAAACATCTGTGGAATGATCCAGAATGAGGACGACAGCAGTGACTGGGTCCACACCCTGAGCACCCCCACAGACCCCGACTACACCCTGGGCGGTACCTGCTCAGGTAACACAGGAGCACAGCTGTTTTAAAGACAACTTAACTCTTTAGCAACCACTATTGTTGGGAAATTTTTTGATTAAGTTGTGAAAAAAAAAAAATCATCAACGCCACCGCTAATAATAATACAAATACGTCAAAAATACATCCCATGCTTACCCATTGTGTGGTGAAAAATTAAATAGAAAAATCTGTAGCTGCGCAAATTGGCAACAATTGCTGTGCTAGATTTTTGTGAAAAATAAATTGTAAGACATTTATAATGAAGAATATCCAGAAAAGAAAACAGAGCTTTTTTCGGACACATTTTTCATACAATGGCTTGCAAAGAATCCTTTTAGAAGGAAGGATAGCAGCAAATGGGGGAAGACGAAGACCACAATTAATGTGGACAGAGAAAATATATAAAAAGAAGACATTTGAATATTGAACTAGAACTAGAACTAGACTAAATGTTAAGACTATAACCTAGAGTCAAGATTGAACTGGTTGGCGGGCCTGATCTGGTCCCCGGGCCTTGATTTAATATGCGTTTATGTGGTGTAAAGTGCTTGTCAAGAAACAGTAAAGTAATAAAATTAAATTAACACATGCTCATTTTGTGTAGAGTCTGGTTACTACATGAAGTTCGACAAGTCGTCTGGCCCGGTCGGGAACAGTGCTTTGCTTGAGTCTCGGATCCTGTATCCCAAACGCTCAGAACAGTGCCTGCAGTTCTTCTACAGGATGACAGGGGGCGCTACAGATTCCCTGGTGCTGTGGGTGCGCACGGACGACGGAACAGGAAGCGTCACCAGCCTCAAGAAGGTTCACACCATCCCAGGTACAGGATGTGTTAGTATGTTTTAGCTAAGATCACTACATAATGTTAAAATGTTCTAATGTTCTGTAAGTAAGTATTCTTTATTTGTAGATTACTTTTAGAGAAAATTTGCATCATACCTGTAAACAATTTCCTCAATGTAAGGCAAAATATAGTATGTCCTATCGGCAAACTGTTATTCATGAAAACAATTTGTATATGGTTTAATTTTGTTTATCAAATCAAATCAATTTATTTTTGTGTTGCCCAAAATCACAACAACAATTGTCTCTGAGGACTCCCCAAGATTATTAATTTAGCAAACACGAATGGTAGAAAATAAAAATACAACAATTCACATTCAATGAAACAATAAACAATAAAGTGTGTATTGTTTATTGTGTGTTTATAAATTCACTAACTAAGAAATTGACTAAATAAATAAATAATTTCACAGAAAATTTAATCAATTCAGGAAAAAAAAAAATAACTGAAATAAGGAAGTTAAAATTAAATCCACAAAACAAATCCACAAAAATATATACAAAAATAATTTCATAACCACAAATAAATAAATAATAATTTCACAAAATAAATAAATTTACAAAATAAATGAATTCACCAAAATTATAATAAAATACATTTACAAAATTAAAAAATTGCAAAAAATATAATAACTAATACATTTACCAAATAAACACATAAAAAATACAAACAAAAATAATAAAATTAAATAAACAAATTCATCAAAATAAATTCATTCACCAAAAAATTAATAACTTTACAAAAATATAATACAAATAAATATACTTAAATTACACAAACAAACAAATAAATAAACAAAAGAAATTCATAAGAAACTTTGCAACACACAAAATGTTGATGCTGCTGTGTAATTAAAAAAAGACAGGAAAACGTCTCTATCACAACAAAGTAGTTAAATGTATATCCAGTTTCTCTCATAAACCATGTTGTTTACAGGAGATGTAGACAGCTCCTGGAAGATCGCTCACATCCCTCTCAAAGTAAAGCAGAAGTTCCGCTACGTCTTCCAGGGAGTCCGCGGCACCGAAACTTCAAAGGGGGCCATTTTTATCGACGACATCACCCTCACCGAGACCGTCTGTCCGAGCGCTGTTTGGCAGATCAAGAACTATAAAAACGTAGTAGACACGCTTCCAGAATTGTCCAGTATGAAGAGCAGCTGCTTCTACAGTCCAGAAGGATACCGTTTTGGGGTCACCGTGTACCCCAAAGGAAGAGATGCGGGCTATACGGACTATGTGGGCGTGTCTTTTCATCTTTGCAGCGGAGAGAATGACGCCGTGCTGGAGTGGCCTGTTAAAAACCGACAAGTGACAGTGGTGACCATGGACCAGGATCCAGATGTGAAGCTGAGGATGTCGTCCACACGGAGTTTCACCACAGGTCTTTAAACTTTTATACATTTAAGAGTTGTACAAACAGCTAGCATATAAGAAGAGTGAAACAAGTGGATGGTAGTTATATTACTAGAGACATGGAGTTTTCAAATAGTTAATAACAATTACAAGTTAAAGCCTACATGAGAGATTATGACAGTTTTCTAAATATGACTTAGTTTGTGATAGTCCTTGCAGTAAATATTTGTCAGTGTGGAAGGTTGTTATCAATGATGGCAGCAAGTAGCGCCTGAATCAAGCAAAACAAAGATGACAGCTCCTGTGAATGTGCATGTTTTTGTTTCTATTGATTGTGTTCTTTTTAGCACAAAGTATTTCCTTTTTGAAGGAGTGACACACACATTACCATTGCAATTCATTTCTGTGACTGGTTAAGCAAAACTAAAGTAAAGTGACTTGTTGACAAATCAACCAATCAGCTCCAAGTATTTTATTTAATGTCCCACCTTTTCCCAAATGCCTTCAGCAGGGCAAGTTCCAGATAGATAATGTAGATTAACGCAAATCGAAGTTCAACACATCCATCTGACATGAGCCAGGTAATGGTCGAACCTGTCAGATACACTTTTACTAATTCCGCATTTTACATTCTGCACACTAAAAAGGTTTTGGACACATTCCCAAAACTATAGATAGATCTATGACATCGTTTTCACAATTTTAAGTTCATCCAGACTCATTTTGAGCATTTCTGTATGGCCAGTTG
Source organism: Mugilogobius chulae (assembly GCA_038363315.1). NCBI lineage: Eukaryota > Metazoa > Chordata > Actinopteri > Gobiiformes > Gobiidae > Mugilogobius > Mugilogobius chulae. The sequence goes on along the minus strand of CM076405.1, from coordinate 26,151,977 downwards.
TAATATTTTGCAGATTTTAACTGAAAGACTGAATTCTTTCCTGCTTTATTTGCTGCTCTTCTCTTCAGACTCGAACCCTCGCTGGAACCGCCCCACAGCCTCCTCAGGGGCCACATTTGACCCATCCTGTGATTGTTATCGAGGGCCTGATTTTGGATGGAGCACGTTCATATCCCACCAACACCTGCACCGACGCAGCTTCCTCAAGAACAACGACCTCATCCTCACTGCCGACTTCAACGGTGGGTAGCACACAGTAAAAGCAACAGTTAAAGTATGAATGATATTTACAATTTTCTCTTTTCAACCCAATTTGGTAGATTATTACCTGTTGTAAATACAAATAATAGTTTTACACGAACAAAAAATAAGTGAAGAAAAGTTGATTTATACAGATCACTTCTGTGAAAAAACTTGTTCAACCTGTCACATAGACACTTTAATCTACTAGCATGGTACAGTATGGTATGCATTTATAGAAAAGTGCAGAACCTACATACATTAACAAAAGTCAAGCCAGTAATTTTACCGCTGTGGTCCCTGTGTATTAGTAGAAATACAGACGAAAGAACCATAAAAAAACAGAAACAAAGTCACATCCCTCAAATGCTACGTTACAATCAACATACTGTTCATTCATTTATAAATACATTACTAATATTAATGTATTTAAATAATAAGCCAAACCCTCATGCTGCTTTCGCGATCATGTGAGGCAGTTCAAATGGACAATTTCTCTGAGGGAGGTGCTTGTTCACCCGACCTGTGAGCATTTGTGTGCTTAAGGTCAAATGCAAACACACAGTTTAATTGCTTATGACACAGGTGTCAAACTCAAGGCCCGGGGGCCAGATGCGGCCGTCCTTCTGGTTTCATGCGGCCCTCAAGGTCTTATAAGATTTACTTTAGTTTAATATTAGTGCCAGAAGTAAACTGATTGTCTTGACCTAATGAAACAATTGGTCTGAAACTTAAAGAGCAAGTCATTTTTCAGGTTAATGCAGATGTATATTCAGTTGTTGTCACTTGAATAAATATACAATAATCAAGTACAACTATTATTTGTAGCATGTCAAAGATTAGTAAGGTTAATTTCAGTTACAACTGGCCCTTGGACCAACCCCGATGCCAATGTGGCCCTCAAAATGAGCTCGACACCCCTGGCTTATGACTTTATATTACATTTTGAATCAGATAATTTGCGCTTGTACTTGTCAAAGCTTATTGTTGAGGTAATATGAAAGATACTACAGTTCTAGTTTGATTTTTTCCAAATTAAACATTCACTATGTCACAACTCCGGTTTTTGTACCACTTAATTCTAATTTCTCGGACTTGCAGAAATGACTTGGTGCAGTCTTCAAGATCAACTTCTGTTGGGAAACTTATAATTACAATTTAGACGACGAGTTGTGAAAGCACCATCAAAAACAGACCCTATCTTCATATATTTTCATTTTAACCTTTTGGGTGCTAGGGATGTTTATTTGAAATACAATCTAGTAAAAATGGAGACATGACTCTTTCTCCTAGAGAATCCAAGCAAATCAAACTTATTAAAGAAAGAAAGCCTGGAATGACTTGGTGCAGATTTACTGGATGAAATATCTTAGACTTGGATATTTCATCCAGTACTTTCAAAAATGATGAGAAATTACGACTATGTGCAATAAACTTTTTTTTTTGTTTGTTTTTGAATTGGGCAAAAGTTGAAGTTGGGGTACTTACTTGTTGCCATCGGCTTAAGAATGCCTTTTTACAGTCAACAAAGTGAAACTGTAATAGACCACCCACCCACAGTCAATCAGACCACTGCCTTTGACTGTGTAAAAGAACTAAAATAAATTTGTATTCAATTCAGATACTACACAGTGATCTTATTTTTTCACAACTCTTTTTTTTTTCCACAAAAAAATGGTACCCAAGCTTTAAATCCTATGAAAATTCAAGTTATATAATCAAATGCCATTCTTTTTCTAGACTTAACTCACCTGATACAGACGGAGGTGAAACCCTGGCCGCCCAGTGAAGGGGTCCCAGAGAAAGTCCAACCCAGTGATCCAAAGCCCAGAGAGGCCCGAGCTGTCAGCGCCTGTCACCCAGAGCTGTGTCTAAACGGAGGGGTGTGTGTGGAGACCGAGGACAGCGCTGCCTGCAGGTCAGCAAGGACAACTACACACACACTTGGCACATTCTCAGGTTTTTCTATATACTTCGTTGTGACTGTGAGTTTTAAGACAACCTTTCTCCAAAAAAAAAGGACCTTCAGTTATAGAGGATTACTGTTTGTTAACTACTGCGTACTGATGGATTTGGCTCTTGTTTTCGATGTGGATGCAAGGCAAGATGTCAAGTACATTTTTAAACTTTGTAACTTTTAGACCAAACATTGATTTGAAGAAAAGCTATCTATCCATCCATTTCAAATTAATTTATGCTGATTAGCCTATTGTAAGCAGAAGAGATATAGACCCATTTATTTATTTATTTAATTGTTTGTTTATTTCAAACATGCAAAACAGAAACATGTAGACATAAGTCACCAGTTATCTAAGATACTGCGTGAGCACAATTCAAAATGAAAATGAGCTACAGAGATATCAGTTCACATATTCAAAAATGAGTGAGAAGAAGTATAACTTGTTTAATCCCACCCTCATTCCTAATAACTTATTTTATATTTTGTATATTTTTAGGTAAATAACTTTGTTTCACTTTTAACATAGGTTGAGCTGTCTAATGTTCCACTGTCATTTATTTATTTATTTATTTATTTGGTTTATTTGACAGGGACAGTGTACATTAATCAACATTTCTGTAAATGTACCAGAATTAGCCAGAAAGGCTATTTTACATCTGTAGTCCCTGGACAGATGGTGAAGTAGTCACCCTGAAATATAATAATAAAATTTACATGAGATATGCATACAAATGTTTAAAGTATATACAACAGTGCAAAAGATAAACAAAACACAGGTAAGGACAGTGAAAAACACAGACAGTAAAAGCCATTCTGCACATAGAACACTCACATTGCAAAAGGACAAGACACACACAGTACATGACACAGCGCGCTAGTGTTCACAGACTTGGTGAGTTATTAACCAGTTTTTAACATGTCTTTTGAATAAATTGTAAGTAGCTGTGTCTCTAATATTGCCAGGAACAGAGTTCCACTCCTGAGAGGCTTTGACTGAAAAAACATTCTGGCTAAAAGCACTTTTCCTCAATGGCACTATGCAGTCCCCACGAGCTGCACCTCGAGTGAGACGGTGTGTGGTGGACCTGGTGCAGATAAACTGAGAGAGTGGAGGAGAAGATTGGCCATGGACAATTTTATAAATTAAACAGAGATTTGAGTACTTAATAAAATTTTCCCATGTGAACAGGTTGTGTTTGTGTAGAATATTGCAGTGATGATATCTTAAAGGTTTTTTATCCAGTATTTTAATTGTCTGTTTGTAAAGTGATTCTATGGGTTTTAGGGATGTTTTGTTTGCCTGAGACCAAGTTGTTAAGCAGTAGGTGATGTGCGATAGGACCATTGAGTGCATGAACATTTTTGCAGCCTGCAGAGATAAGTGAGATCGAATGTACCTGAAGTTTGATATATTGTGTTTTATGCGGTTTATTACTTTTTTGATTTGCGGTTTGAAAGTCAGTTTTGAGTCTAATGTTATGCCAAGATATTTTATTTCTGAGACAGTTTGAAGTTTTTCACCAGCTACTACAATATCTGTTGGGGTGATGGTGGCGGATCTAGAGAAGAACATTGACACTGTTTTATCCGTATTGAGTTTTAGGTGGCATTTTTCTAAATATTTTGAAATATGAGGCATGGATTGAGTTAGTTTTTCTGATACTTGTGCCGGGTTATTGCCATGCGTGTAAATTACTGTGTCATCTGCATACATCTGAACTTGGACATTAGGGCAAACTGAGGGAGGTCATTTATGTAGAGAGAGAAAAGCAATGGCCCCAGAATGGAACCTTGTGGAACACCTGTCGCTAGAGGGAGTGAAGTAGAGTGGCAACCATTGATTTTGACAGACTGTGATCGGTTTGTTAAATAGGACTCTAACCATTTTATTGCATCCGGTGAGAAGTTAAAGTTATTGAGTTTTGACAGTAATACTTTGTGATTGACAGTATCAAAAGCTTTCTTTAGGTCCAAGAACACAGCACCGACTAAACCACCTTTGTCCAATAGACATTTAATGTTTTCAATAAGGTAACAGTTAGCAGTTTCAGTGGAATATTGAGCTCGGAATCCAAATTGCATTGGGTGAAGTGTGAATGAGCTGGTGTTGAGATGAGTGATTATTTGTTGGGCAATAATTTTTTCTGCAATTTTAGACACTGTAGGTAAAATGCTGATCGGTCTGTAGTTACACATGGATAAGCAATCCCCACTTTTGTAGATAGGAACTACAACTGCCGATTTCCACACACTTGGAAAAAGAGTCTCAGAGATGGAATCATTGAGAATTTTAGTTATTGGGCAAATCAGAGTCTGGCTGAGGTCTTTGAGTAAAAATGTATCCATACCAAATATGTCCTTAGTTCTTGATTGTTTGAGTGATTTTATTGTCAGAGCAACCTGGTTTTCACTAACATTGCCTATCCTGAAAGCTGGCTCAGCGGTCACTAAAGGAGAAGTGTCTATATTACTGGATGGAAATGACTGAGCAATAGAGGACACAGATTCATAGAAAAAAACATTAAAGGCTTCTGCAATTTTTTGTGGGTCAGTGATCGGTTTGTCTTTTATCCTGATTTCCATGAGCTTTTTTGTTTTGGAATCATGTCCTACAAGTTTTTTTAAATGTTGCCAGATTGCTTTAGAATTTCCTTTTGCGTTCGCAATTATTGACAAGAAAAAATCGGCTTTGGCTTTTCTTAGGGTTTTCACAACTTTATTCCTTAATGTTGTAAAGAGATTTCGTGCACTCAACAATTTACTTTTATTTGCATTTTTTAGAGCAAGGTCTCTGTCCTTCATTAGTTTCAGAATGTCTGTGTTCATCCAGGGTAATACATTTTTATTACGTTTGTTGTTAGTTTTGCAGGTGAAGTTTTTAATTATATTCTCAATTGTTATTGAGAATGTTTCACTGTCCTGTTCACAACTTCCCAGTAATAAATGTTCCCAATTAATCTCTTGTACTGAATTTTTAAATTCTTCCTGTCTGTTTCTAGGTATTCTGTATGATTCATTTTGTTCCTTCGGAGAGCGAAATCGCCTTTTTGAAAGCTTTCTGGCCACAAGGATTAAATTGTGATCAGAGAGTCCAGCAAGCAGATTGTATGTTTTAATTATTCTCTCAGGTCTATTTGAAAGTAACAAATCAATCTGGGTACTACTCGAAGATGTGATTCTTGTGGGGCCCTTGACCATTTGTTCGAGATCAAACTTATCAGCAATTTTTTTCAGATGTTTTCTACTAGATTTTTCCTCCCAATTTATATTGAAATCTCCAAGAATTATAGTCTCTTTGTCAGTGTTGCATTCTTTCAGTAAGTTTTCAAATTTATCATAGAAGCTGCAATCTGATGATGGAGGGCGATATAACACAAGTAGTGTGAATGACATTTGTGGAGAGAGTACAACGTTTACACCAAGGCATTCTAGTTCATGACAGCTCAGATCCTGGATTTCGTAACACTCAATATTGTCTCTTATATATATCATAACACCCCCACCCTTAGTCCCTTTCCTGTCCCTTCTAAATATATTATAGCCAGGGATGTTCAGTGCTGCGGAAGGTGAATTTAGAGAGATCCAGGTTTCAGACAAGCAGAGGTAGTCCAGGTTTGAGTTGACTAAGAGATGCTGTATTTGCTCCATTTTTGATAAGACGCTCCTAATGTTTAAATGTCCGCCTAAAAGACCCTTAGGTTTTGCTTTCGGATCCCAAACAATCTTCGAATGATTTACAGTTTGAAAAAATCTCCATTTCCGGTTTTTAGCTATTGCTGGGTTAATTCGCCTGGCCAGTTTTGCGCCCCGTTCGACTGCCCCGCTCCATGACGACGACGACGCTGGATGTTGTCCCGTGGCCTGTCCGATCCTATCCAAAGTGTACGCCTTACAGCAGCGCGCATCTGGACTCGAGCTGCTACGTAGTTTCCCGACTGCTAGCCCCGCTACAGCTTCGCCGTTTACCCGGTCCCCTCGAACACACAGCTCAGAAGCAGTGGAAGATGGACAAAGAGGTAGCAGGACATTAGACAGCGCACAGGACGACAATGCAGTACCAGAAGAGCATACCTGTAAGGTAGGAGTGTCGCGTATGTCTTCCGCCGCTAGCAGGTTAGCTTCTTCTCCAGAAGTTCGTGTGGGCCAGGGCACGGGTGGATGTCACCAGACAACAGCAAACAAATAGTAATAAGAAGTCCGAAGGCATTTGACGAATGCGTTGTGGGTTTATTCCTTACGGTCATTTTCTTGAACAGTGAAGGGTACACAAACATCACAGCCAACGAGTACGTTCCATAGCCGATGCCAGTCTTTACGCATTCCAGATCCGTTTGTATGTAGCCTACATTGACGTGTTTGTAGGGCTTGTTACTAAAATGTAACGGCGGAAAAGCGTTATAAACGATCTGGGCTGGATCGACATTAAGCGGTCTCAAAAAGTTTGTAAACACGCTGTAGACAAGGAGCGCTGTGACAGCGCCCAGCTCCCCTGCGGCCATCTTGGATCCAGTTCACTGCTGGATCCAAGATCCAGCATCCAGAAGTATTTTTGATTTCAAAAACAATCTATTAGTGTGATTGAGATAACCAGATTTATTGATCATTCTTATGGCCTTTTTCTGTAAATTTGCAAAATAGAGCTTTTGTGGTTGTTTGTCCAAATCTCAGCACAATAGGTTAGATATGGCAAAACCACAGAGGAGTATAAAACATGTTAGGATATTAAGATGTTTTTAGACAATTTTTTTCAATATATTTAGTGTGGTCTTTCAACTTAATATTTTCATCAATAGTTTCACCAAGAAATTATTATTTGTTTGTATTCTTTCAATGATTGTCTCACCTATTTGTATTTGTACTTGAGACCTAGAGAGTGATGCTAGATACCAAATGCACTCATAAAATTTACATGCATCACCATAGTTACTAAAATAAACACTGTAACATAAGTTGTCAATTCAGCGTGACGTAAATAGGAATTTGAATGGCAAATGATGGCTCATCAGTTTCCATTAGAAATCATTTTAATGTCGTAAATGTTGCTTTCAGGTGCGCCTCGACTCAGACCACCTTCTACACCGGGGGCAGGTGCGAGAAACTGAACATCCACAGGGGCATTCTGGGAGCTCTCATCGGAGGAGTCGCTGGGACCATCATCCTGACAGCCGCCATTTTTACTGTTGTGAAGAGATCTTAAGACCGAAACTGCATTCACAACAGCCAAATGTCAGATTCAAATACAAAGCAAACACAGTCCCTCTGATGAATACATTTACTGTGGACACAATTTCTAATATTTGCATTAATTTCTTATAACTTTGTCCCATCAGATTTATGTTTACTGACACATTATGCTGTTTTATCTGATTAAATTCAGTAATAATAAATGCTACTTTGTGAGTGGGAAAATATGACTAAATTAATACAAAAATAAACTTGTTTTGTGGTCAGTTCTCATAAAGTAAGAATATGTTTTATTTTCTAATATGCAACATTTGTCTAGTATCTAATGACATACAGTGGAATAAGTTTGTACGTGAGCTTTGCAATGCACAGTTCAAGAACAGAAGGTGGTAAGTGTTCTAGCCTCATAGCAAGAAGCTCCTGGGTTCAATCCCCAAATCTTTCTATGTGGAGTTTGCATGTTCTACCTGTGTCTGCTCCAGTTTCTCCTACCACTAAAAACATGTCCATTAATGCCTTCTCTCTCTCCTCCCCCAGAGCTTTCCTGCAAAAGAGGTTCTGAATATCAGTGGGACTTTCCTGGTTAAATAACGATCAATTAAAAAGGAGATAAGAAACACATCGAACACGCCGCACTGCAAAGATAATATTATAAGACAAGAAACACAGTCGTGAAATTCCAGCTTTGCAACACACAGTTCATAAACCGGAAAATAATAGAAACATGCAAACAAACACAAGATAAACAGCCTGATTTTTGTTTCCAATCCAGTTATGCCATACACCATCATATTTACTTCTGGGATTTGGGTAAGGTTAGAGTTAGGTTTAGGGTTAGGGTAATTTAATTTGGTTAAGTTTAGGGATTTGGGAAAGGCATGCTAACCGAGTCGCGGCATAACTGCGTTGGGAAAACTAAAGATGTAGATAAACATAAGATAAGCTTTGTAAGTCATGCAGGGAAATTCAAGATTTTTCAACTAAAACAGAAGAATATAATATATAAAAAAGGCTTAAATCTAACACACTGCAAAACATATATAGCTACAAGTGTTATATTACTTTATCAAGCAATTTTTAAGCTATTTTGTTGTATTAATAAATACAAAACAGCACAAGTGAAATCATGACTTCATAACTATTTTATTACAGATAAGGAAATAGTTTTACACAGCAGCACTTATATTAGTTAACATATTGACTACAAAATAACAACAATAATAATAAATATAGCTAAAATCTCTTTATAGTCTCTTTATACAGTAAAATCTCATACCAAGTCAACTCAAATATTTTTTTTACATACTATACACTACACTCAACTTTTACATTATTGCTTCTTCTATTTTCATCTAAACTTTCAAATTGGCTGCAAAGCACTTCTCCAGTGGTTTCCAACATTTTGATTGACGTTATATAAATACAAAGTCACATCTTCAAGTGTATCTAAGTGCAACAACAGTAATGTATTTCTCACAAAATAAATATACATATGATACCAAAACGTGATTCTAATGCACAATTATGTTTTCTTTAACATGTTAATGCAAATGTTCAAGCCTAGACTGATATAATTTAAGCAAAATTTGTATTGTAGGTTGAGTTATGAATCAAATTTGTAGAGAGGCAAGCGTAGCAGGAAGTCAAGAAACTGCAGAACTGTAATTAAAGGGAGTATGGAGGATGTTTTGTTCTTGTTATTATCAAACTTGGTGGAAAAAACAACACAAAAATGTTGTATAGATTTGTAACAGTCTCGTACAAACAAAAATATATTATTAAAACACATAAACTGTAGACATTGTGAGGCTAGTAAGACTTTGAGCAATAGAAAACAAGGCTGCCTCACCTCCTATTGGCCTCCTAGCCTGTCAATCAAACTCACTATGTTGCTAAGTAACACAATGGCCCAGTAAACAGTTAAGAATGCGACATTGAAGCACAAACATTTGATGTATTTTTCTTTTTTGCAGAAAACATTCAAGTCTATGCATTAGGTGAAAGCAATAAAATTAAGGCTTAACATTATTAACAAGATTGTGTGATGTAAAATATGTCATATATTGTTTCAAATTCTACTTATTTTAACTAAAGGCCAGCGCACACCGGGACCCTCTGCCGCGCGGCAAATTGGGCGCCTCCATTAATTTCTATGAATGTACACACACCGGGCTCGCGGCGGCGCATGGCGGCGCTTTACAACGCGCCGTGATTCGGTTTTGTTTGTTTCCTTCGCGGCGCCGCCCCTGGAAATGACCCTGCCGGCACCCGTAGTTTCTTCTTCTACGATTTAAATAAAGTATAGTAGTTAACTTGTCGGCGCTATTTCGTTAACAATGATGAACGCGGAATGCCTTTCATTATTTAGGACATATTATCATAGTACTCACCCATTACGACCGCAGATGGATGAAAAACAACGCGGAGCGTCGTGGCATTTGGTGAGTGTTGACGCTTGGGTCTGGCGCGCGGCATGTGACGTGCCGCGGCGCGGCACGCTTTGGTGTGAGCTGGCCTTAAGTCTCAATTTTCTAGTTGAAATTCTATTGTATTGTATAATAGTCTTCAGCATAACATAATAATACAACTCAATCTGGGGACCACTTCATTACTTATTGCTGCTGGAATCACTGCTGGCCTCACTCGTTGTCTTCTGCAGTTTCGTAGTCTGCAGGGCGTAATCACAAACAAAAATATTAGTACAACCTTTTATGACCTGTCAATAGCACAGCATAAATTAAAATCTGTAATGTAATTTCCAGACTGCAAGCCACTACGAGTTGGTCAAGGGTCTTAAAAACGTTATATATTGTATAAATATGGCTATTATCGTTTATTTTAAGCCTATAACATATACTATGCCATGTCCACAATTGGTATTTTACATTATATTGTATAGTTCAACATTCAAAATGAGTCGTCAGGGTCAGGTTGTTGGCAAAAGATATTAATTCAAGTAGTTACATGCATTTTATTGGCAAGCCACAATCAATAATAGTCAGAAATCATCCCACTGGCTTTTTAAAATCATATGGAGGGTTACTTTTGGCCACTGGGCAGTCTAAATCAATCTAAAATATAGATTCTCATAGGCTTACTACAAATTAGTGCAGCCTGTTAGTCGGTGTAATGCCTCATTCGTCCAGGAGTGATCCATAGTAGAAAGTCTTCAAAGTTGTCATTTACGTAGATGGACAGGCGTTTTTTCGAAAATAGTTGGAACATTTCTACTTTCGAAATTGCCTAAGTTTATTTGTCATGTGAATAAAGTACCACAGCAATGAAAAAGAGTTTGCTCTGGTTTCTGCCATCTAAAATCTATAAAACGTTCTTTTGCTTTTGCCATATTTAGCAACAAATGCTTGTCCAGAGGACAACTTTGAAATCTTTCTATTAAAGTGCAGCCTATATACTGTATTTACTTTTTTCCCTTACACCTATTTGGTTCATTGTATATTCAGGTGAGCTCAATAGTGCAAAAATAACGTTATATAACAAAACTATTTATGCTTCTGAATGCAATGAATAATATTGAAGGTTTGTGTTGACACTGACCTGTCATCACTTGTCCTTTGTGTACATGGTGGAGGTGAGATTCTTGGTGCTGTCGCTTGAGCCCTTAGCTCCCTGAGCAGAAAGAGACAGGTAATTAATACTTATTCATGCATAATAGCGTGTATTCTTCATTCTAAGCACTACGGATACTTACAAAGACAATCTTATACAGCTCATCTTTAACCTGAAAAAGCACGTTTTTAAATGAATTATATAGATATTTTCTCAATTCAATGGTTTATCTCTGAAGACTTACCTTCTGCTCAGACATGAATCCAGTCAACAGAACAAAGAGCCCCTGAAAAACAACACAAGAATGGTAAAATTTTAGCATTATTTTTACCGCACATGGTTGAAATACATTGAACATAAATACGTTTATTCTTTTAAAGGTGCACTATGTAACTTTGTTGACAAGAATTGGGCTCAAATTGGCTTCCAGACTAGAGCAAAACAGAACTAGTGGTAGAACATTTTAAATAGTTTGCAGTAATTCGAAAGTATTTCTCATCTTTTATTACAAATTCAACCCTTACAAAGTTTTGTTGTTATGAATCTACATTTTTTTGAATAATCAAAGTTAAATACAGACAAGTGGGCGGGAATAGGTGGTAGGTTAAAATAGGGTTTTTCTGAGCACTCATCCATCCGCTGCAGGACAATACAAGGTTACTCAAACATGCAGGAATCAATCTTAATTATGAACTAATGATTAGAGAAGGCAGTTATAGCAAGGTTTAAACATTACTTAAAACCCTAACCCTAAGGTTTTAATTTGTATTTTGAACTGTGATAAAGCGTTAGCATTAGCTTTGAAAAACTATGAGCTAACCAAGTGCTGTTGTGCACAGAGCCTATTAAAAAATAAGATGTCCACATCAAATAATTAAAATCTAGAACAACTACAAGAATATTGCCTACCTGGAAGGAATTGATAATGGTGAAGGTGTAGTTGAAAAAGGGATACATAGGGTTTTGAGAATTGAAGAAAACCAGGCAGAAGCCAATGGACCATGTCACTCCAAACACTGGTGCCAGAACTAGGATGACTTTAATGATGCTCTTGGCTGTGTCCTTCTCATCTGCCTTGCTGCTGTCATTTTTGAAGACTTGAGCAGAGTCACAATCACGACCCCCATGGAGAAAATATTGGACAAGAGGATGGTTCCAATTGGCAGGAGAAAGGCGTGCAAGGAGCCCACTAGGAGTCTCTCATAGGTCAGCCAGCACGTTTTGGAGTTGTGGTAGGGCTTGTTGGTGTACCTGTAGTAGACATAACTAGATCCCACAATCAAAATGGGGACAATATAGCCCACGAGGCTGGAGAAATACATGAAAACTTTTTCCGAAGAGGGTTGAAGACAAAGATGAGCTGGTGGACAAGCATACCACTTAGGCAGAACATCCAACAGAATTTAGTGGTGAAGAAAAGGTGCTTGGCAATGGTCATGGCAAGACACATATCTGTGGAAAGTATTGGCGGGTTGGAGGAAGCAAGGAAGCATATGTCAGCCAGTAACAAGAAGAAGGCGATGTTAACCATACATGTGTGCCGATAGTGGGACAATTTGGTTTTGATCACAGCTGCCCACACCAAATACTCAATGATGAGGAAGATGATTAGCGATACAATGGATATGGACAGGCCCACGTAGGTTATCACATCGAGTGCCTCACTGGACACGTCACCTCGAGCCATCAGCACGGAGAAGGATGTTAGATGAGTGCATTCACAAAACACCCCGCTGTGATTCGATGAGACATCTGACACTACTCTACACCCCGAATCCGCCCAGTCTCTGTTTTGGGTGTCCCAGAAAACACAGTTCGGCACTTGATTGTCCCCCGCAGTTGCCTGGAATTGCATTTTGATGACTATGTTGGAGTCGCTGTTGTTTTCCAAAGTGGTTGATACCAAAAGATCGGTGCTGGTTGAACTCTTGTAGGTGTTTCTCAGTTTTTGCATAATATTTTTCACTCCAACTGTCTTCATGATGCCGCCAGACTTGTTCAAGTTGACATTGATCCCGAAAACTTCCACATTGCAGTCATCTCCGGCGCAGTATTTCAGATCCAAGTTTGGAGTGCTGTAGGTGGAATCGATAACAGACATGTTCACGGCAATATTGTGCACCAGCCCCTCTATAGATTCAAGATAGTTTGCGGACATGTTGTGCACAAATGTTTGATTGACTTTGGTCCAGGTCTTGTTCAACATGTTGCTTGCCGCATTGACAAAAGACTGGAATAGAACATAAAAACACACATCAGATTATATGCCTTGTTTTCACACAATCCACACAATTGTCTTGAAATTTGTTTGCCACATTCACTCCTTATCTTTGAAAATTGAAATTATAATAAATAAAATTACTACAGATGCACCAATCCTTTCCAGGAGCAGATATCAATAATTTGTCTTTAAATATCGGCAGACACCAATGGATACCAGTGTAAGGACTTAAATAGCTCTATTTCTCTTCAAAACACAGTGAAAGGTTATGTATTGTTATTTAATATGCAAGCAATGATTGGACAACTTTACACATATTATGTGAAGTTAAATGTCCAACCAGAGTATCTGCTGAGACCAATAACAAATTCAGCAAAATTAGAAAACCAAAGTATGTTAAGCTTAAAAAATATAATGGGAAAATAGCTCCATTGTTCCTACTATAACAGGCTATTTTAAAATGAGGAATGAAACGTACAGGCAGGACTTTCTCTCCCAGTGGAACATTCTTTGAAGCTTGCGCCATCATGTCCAGAACAAGAATGGAAGCCGAGAGGTCTGCGATGTTATCATTGTCTCCATCGCCACCTCCCTCAGTATTGTTTTGAAGGCCGCCGAAGATGTCCAGAGCCACATCTTCTGTTGCACCCATGCCTTTCAGAAAACTCTGAAAAAGTGGGTATAAAAATGTTCTGAATCAATCAGAACGTACAGTACATGTGTTTTATTCTTGAAGAGACACTTACGTCTGCTGCGTTGGAGATTTTGTCAAGCTGCTCGTTGACGCAGAAGAAAAACACATCGTCCCAAGTAGTGCCTACGCAGGTGCGTGTCTTGTACCCCACTCTGCCAGGTGGGCACGTTTTATTGACAGCTGTGTCTCCTGTTGGAGTCTTTGGCCAAAAATCTCCATCTTTAATTTCCTCTTTGCAGAACTTTGCCCCGCCTGTAAAACACAATACAATATATGACTGAGGGCTTGTTTTTAGTCCGTTGAACTATGTGTCTATGTATTATGAATAAAATATATTCTTAGTATTATATTACTAATCATAAAACCATAGGTATAGGAATCTTGTGATGTTGCATGTACACAGCCTATTAAAATTTGCTTTATTGTGAGTTGACCAGCGTTACATAATAGCAGTTTGCAACAAGCAGAAAAGGAGACTTGCGTACCGTAGATGACAGGAATAACCACATAAGCATTCTTGATTTGCTTAATGTCATTTTCAAACGTCACATTGACCATCTGTGGTGTGGGAACTTGCTTACAGGGGATTGTCACTGTAAACTTGTAGAGGTAGTTTTTACCAGTGGTATCTGCAACACAAGCAAAGTATTAAAACGTTTTGTTTATTATAATTTACGTCTTTGGTACAATAAAAGGTATCTCTGAGGAGAAAAAAAAAAAAAAAAAAAAAGAAAGAGCACAGATAAAGACAATAATAGCACTACTAATATTAAAACGTTGATTTTCAGTTTGTGTCAGAATTAAGCTTGAAATGTTAGCGTTTACCTGCATCAATAAAAAACATGACTTACCGACAGTAGGTGTAAGATTTCCGGACGTCACTCCACTGTAAATCCAGCGGACAGTATAAATGTTGTTGGTTTTCAGGACAGTGGTAGTCATGGCCACGTTGATGCTTTGAGTGGGTTCTTTATCAGAGCAATCGCCTGTGATTGGGTCTGTGGTGATCTGAATGGTGTCAGGCAAACGGGCCACGCTCAGGTAAGCTTTGGCAATGTGTCGCACTGTGCCTTTAGTGAAGCCACACTCGTACGTTCCTACAAAACAGCACATCGGCAGATCATTTAATGCGAAATCAGTAGTACTGTAAACATTTGTCTTATTCTGTGATGATGTAGATGACTTTCTACAATCTGTTTTTGTGTCAGGACAAGACACTATAGGCAAAACAATTAAAAAATATATATAAATTTAACATTATAACTTGTTTTCCATACAAGATAAATGTAAGATATAAGGGTCATTCTTGTAATTCAGTATGAGCATGTACCACACTGTACACAGACCAACCGTCTTTCTACAGTGGTCTCTGTTTAATATCATGCTTATCTACAGTATGTGATGAATCACTTTCATTCCTCTTCGGTATGTATTGATTTGCTCTTGTCTATCTGCTCATTCATCAAAACTTCAAAACTGTTGTCTCTTTAACGGACCATCCTCTTCAGAGTATTTTTGATGAACTTAAAAGCTCTTTTAGTGGGCGAATGGTGATGCCTCTGTGTTCTACTAAACGCCTAAAAAAATATTTTATTCCTGCTGCTGTGCATTTTTATAATAAGCACTTTGTCTGAGGCTGTTTTTTGTAGTGACTTTACATGAGGCTGCAGCAGTTTTAAATCTTGTGTCTACTGTTTTTTGTCTCAGTTGATGTGCTATGCTTTGTGTATGTCCATGGCATTTTAATTTTTATCTATCTATCTATCTATCTATCTATCTATCTATCTATCTATCTATCTATCTATCTATCTATCTATCTATCTATCTATCTATTGTATCATCCTTGTTTAAACTGCTTCACTTCACAATTTAACCAAAGATTTTTTCATTTATTTAATTGACCTTTATTTAACCAGGGAAGTCCCACTGAGATTCAGAATCTCTTTTGCAGGGGAGCCCTGGTGGAAGGGTCAGGGAGGCATTAATGGACATGTTTTTAGTGGTAGGAGGAAACCGGAGTACCCGAAGGAAACCTACACAGACACAGGAAGAACATGCAAGCTCCACAGAGAAAGGCCCCGGGTCAACTGGGAGTTAAACCCAGAACCTTCTTGTTATGAGGCCAGAGCACTAACCGCTGCGCCACCGTGTCGCCCAAGAGACTCAAGGGTTGCTTTATGAAATTCTATACAAGTGAAAAATAAAACAAAAACATTGCCCAAAGCCTTCAAATTAAGATTCTTCTAGTATATAAAGGTACCACTTCACAAACAAGAACACAGCATTTTCAGCTTTTGAGATTTAGATGGTTTAACAATCCAGGATTATTTATTCATCTCTGAATGAAGCTAAACACAACTTCATGGATGTGTTGGTGAAAAAGCAGCCTTCTAAAACTGCTAAGAGTTCACACAAGTCAGTTTTACATAATATGGAATCTTTAAGCACAATAGTATTCCTGTATGAACTTGCCTTCCCAGACGCCTGTCACTTTCTGGAGCGTGACTTTCACACATGAGGGGGTCTCCACGGTTTACACGCCTGGTCCAGCTTCACCACACTGCCGTCGTTCAGCTCGAATCGCTGAAATGTGGTGCTCATGTTCCAGCCGGCCTTGTCCGTGGGCTCGTCAAATGTGCAGTTGAGAGTTGGGCTTGATTCGTAGCACACTTTCCCAACAGGAGATTCAATTTCCACTAGACCTGTTTAATAATACACAAAGCATATTAGTTTAGCAGACTGCGTTATAGTGTTTATAGTTAGAATGAGTACTTCTGGAAGGAGTGGCAGTCACTTTTGAGATCCATATAGCAATGTCACAGCATAGATAAACATCATAGTATCTATCTATATGCAATGACATGTTGTGTATAACATTTCTACCTCTTTTTAAAGTGTCTGTGATTCAACTTTTCACAGAATCAAATAGAGACGCTATTTTCTTATTGTTCTATAGACGGTGTTTTGGTTGAAGGCTCTTTGGAATATTTTTTATCGTGTTGAACAGCAAAAGTTAGGTCTGAAGTTACAAAAATGGGTAAATTTAGGCCAGGGGCTTAGAACTGGTTAAAATCAAGATTCAGGTTTTGTTAATTTTCATAAATAATACATTTTTATATCTCCCACAGAAATTAATTTGGGCAGCAACACGGATCACAGACATGCAAAAAGTGGAAATGTACGCATTCAAATTTGCATGGTGTACACAACCATTTCTGTGAGAATAGGTTGATGTCTTTAACAATGCAAGATTAAACAATGGACTGACCTGAGGTGTCCACTCGTATGTATGCAGCCAGGAGGGTCTGCAGAGTGTTGAGGATGTCCTGAAGTCTGTAGGTCTCAAACTTGATGCTGTAACCAACTTGAAAGTCGGCCACAGTATTAGTTACCCTAGGAACCAAAAACACAACTAAATAATTACATTTGGATTAGAACTACGGGCCCAACAGCTAGTAGTTGGACAGATTTGAATTATTACTTCTAATTTTGCTGTCTGAAAACACCACCAGCTTTAATAAGTACCTACCTACCTAGTACTACCTACCTGCTAGTTATATGTTTTTAAGTGTATCATAAAATAAAGTGTAACTGCAAATGAATAAATTGTGAAAATGAAACAAAGAAGTAGGCAGTACCTTGTGCCAGTAATGTTCATTGACTCAAAGCCGTTGAGTTTTTCCAATTCAGCTTGAAGCTTCAGACAGACAAAAGCAGATATTAGTGTCTGGTGTACAACTGTAAATTATCTTTAGCCTTTAGGATGAGGGTTGTTACCGTGGTTTCATCTGCGGTAGCCCAGGTGCCTGCGCTCTTCGTCACTGAACCATTGACGTGAACTGCAAGAGACAGGACAAGGTGGAGAAATTACACCTAAATCTGAATGAAACAACAAGCTAATCCATATTTTTGGTAATTGTTTTTTAGACATTAAGGTGGTTGTACTTGATTCTTAATGTCGGCACAGATGCATTATAAGCGGATTTATTCAAGAGACACTTCGTTTGAATTGTTCACTAATTACATAAACTTTTATTTTATAAAACTATTAGCATGCTACTGTTGTTGTTAGCTTTACAGAGACAGCTAAACATGATCATGTCTTGTAATCTTCCGAAGCTTCTAAACTCAAAGTGGCAATATTAGGAGGCCCACAGAGAGGTCTTCAGCCTAGACTAAGAATCACATTTTATCAGGCGTTATTATCATAGTTTTGAACTGACTGTGTGCATTTAAGGTGTTTCTTTTCAAGTTGTCATCATTTAGCGTCAGCATTAAACACACTTTGGTCCTTTGATGAAATATTTTCCTAATTTATAAAGTCTTTTGTTGTCAGAGAAAACCAATCACAACTCACTCTTCATTGTTTGATCTTATAGTATTTTTTCATTTTAGACTGAGATAGTGAAAACCTCAGAGAAATTAACTAAACAAGAAATTAACATGCTAGTAAGATGTTAGCATTTTTGAAAGTAAACAAGCCAAAATTACTTCTGTGCACATAGCCAAAGTTGAGGAGCAATAAATTACTGCATAAAACAAAACAAAAAATCCATGTCAAGCTTACCGTGTATTTTTGGAACACAGAGGGGGCTGACGTAGGACACATTCTTGGTGCAGGTGGTCTCACGGCAGCAGTTGTAGTTGTAACAAACCTCATTGCTCCAGATGTAACCAGCAGAACAGTTACAGGACGTTTCCACCCCCACAATCAGACATTCTGAAAGAAAGAATTAGTGAGTAACTAATGCTAAAGTCAAGCAGAACAAATTCATGCTTAATTTTTCTACTTTTTTATTTTATTCTTTCATTCTATCATTCTCACAAACAGTACTTGTCTAGAGATTAAACGATTTCATAGCTAATCAAGGTCCAGTTTTGTCTGATTTGGTTTAACTTTTTTCAGCAATAGCTTACTGAAAGCTGTTTTTTTTTTCTTCTTTAAATTGAAAGCAAACAACAACAACAACAACAACAACAACAACAACAACAACAACAACAACAACAACAACAACAACAGACAAGTTTTATGAATATTGGTGAACAAACGGAATATTATCAAACTGAGACTGAGACAGGACATTTCGGACTAAGTTCCACCTGAATAGAAACAAGAATATTAAGAAATTAAAATCAATTCAGTTTGCAAATGTGTTTGCAATGTCCCACCTGTGTAATATCTGTTAAAACCCAGGAACTGTGCTTGTTAATGTTGTAGCTTTTAGCTAACATTTAGCTAGCAGAATACTGGCAAATTGCTATGGCTCTGAAAGTTGTGAAAAGTAGCTTTAAAATCATTAAGGGGAAGAATGCATTAGGTAAGTTAACAAAACATGTTTTTTGGTAAAAGACTAAAATTCAGTGAAGATTTTTTTTGTTACTCTTTATTAGGCCCATATTCATTACAATGTCCTAGTGATTTTATGGCCGCTACAAAATAATCACATTCAACAAGGCTAATATTAACAAGATGCATTATCACTCTCTCATGTTCTCTTTTTAAAATGTGCTGTATAAATGAAGTAGATTTGGATACGTATACAGCACTTCCGGCCGATCTCATGGCTTTCCGTTTCTGTTGTGCTTTGTTTATATTTTGCATGTGACGCCTGTTTTTGTTTATTTTTGCATGTCAAACTAGAATCTACCTGCTTCACTGTACAAATTTATTGATCGTAAAAACGCTCTGATCCAAAGTGTGGAAGAAAAAAACAACAGGATTTTATATAGGATAGTAAGGGCAAACCTAACCTATGTCTTTGCATTCAAAAAGTTATTTTTAATTTTCATTCACAGATAGATTTATGATTAGGTTGTCATTTACAGATTTTTTTTTTTTTGAGGAACAGGCTTTATTTCAGTGCTG
This sequence comes from Mugilogobius chulae, assembly GCA_038363315.1. Lineage (NCBI taxonomy): Eukaryota > Metazoa > Chordata > Actinopteri > Gobiiformes > Gobiidae > Mugilogobius > Mugilogobius chulae. The sequence goes on along the minus strand of CM076405.1, from coordinate 26,132,245 downwards.
TAAATGAGCTGGGATGCACCTGTACAAAGCTCGACCACTTTTAAAAACTCTTCATTTGACTAGGCTCTTCACTTATTGAAACTCTGAATGAAAATGATTGTGCCCACTTAAAGCACTGCCTGATTTGAACCAATTGTAATTACTTTTCAGCACTACATTTTAATAAATATGTACACCATAGATAGTTTAAGGTTAGATCGACTATACCAACATTTTTACAATGAATTACCTCAATATCACTTTCCCCCAGCACAGATCTCTTGTTAATGCATCTATTCAAGTAGAAATGAGTCCTGACTACATCTAATGCCACGTTTGTTCACCAAACTCCTCTAAATTGGTCTGTTGTGGTTAGCATTGTGGCTAACTACTGTTAGCATACTGGCACGTCACACCGGTACTCTTGCTCCTAACAGCTGTGAAAAAAAAAAAAAGCCTAAAACCCATCGTGGTGAACAATTCAGAGGCTCAGAATGCATTAGGTAAGTGAGCAAAACGTGATGTGGGAAGTTTACATTTTTAAGGAAGCAATAATCATGTATAGGTACACTTTATTGTGCCCATAGGGAAATGTGTTCTCTGCATATGCGGCCCAAGTTAGTTATTGAATTATTGCGAGCTAAATTTGGCTCCCTTGATAGTACACTTACGGCTAGATCTATCAAGCATTTGCTCATGTGCAAAATAAGTTAGTGGGAGCAAAACATAGCTGACGTTTTTCTTTCACACAGACACTAAAAATGCAGAATTTGACATGATTTGGTGTTATAAGTTGTTTGCACATGTTCCAATATTGAAATGAGTGCAAAATGCTCACAAATAATAACACATCATATTTTTCAGTTTGCACCGTCAATTTAGCACCTGGCTCAATAAATCAGGCTCTTTCCAGTTTTGTAATGTGATAATCAGACACCATCTTTAAACCTTAAACTTAAACCCGTCCTTTGCTCTTGAAGCATTTTATATAATATATTTTTTATTGTGTGTATGTGTGTGTGTGTGTTTTACCATGCAGTTATCCCACCTGCGACGCTCTCAGTCTTTTCAAATGTGACCATGTGCTCTCCCCCCAACGCGTCTTTTACGGTCAGGCTGGTGATGTTGTTTAGAATCGCCAAAATGGTCGCTGCTTCCAAAGTGACATTACTTTCCACCATCAACTCAGCAATGTAAGTGTCCTCTGTACAAACAAGCAGTCACAAAGAATAATGCAGTGTCTTCTTCTAAAAAGACATTCTTGAACATCCTGGAGCATTTTATAAAGGAAATATAATAGTGTTTTTTACCATGTATTTAATTTACATTTTGTTAAAACACAACATTGAACTAAAACAGCCTGGAAATACGAAGTCCACTGACTTCCCGTTCAAAGCAGCAGAATTGATAAGCCCAGTCTCTTCTTTGTAAAATAAAACAAGCAACTAGGAATGTGACGATTCAGTTAAGTCACGATTAAGTCAGTTTTCGATTTTGCTGCCATGATTTTTGATTTAGTTTGATTTTGTTAGTTTATACTTTTTTTTTACTTTAAGACACAAAATTATTTATACTTAACTACATTTAAAACAAAGCCACTTTTGTTGGTGCACAGAATGTATTTTTTATGACCATTTGAACAGTAAACAGTAATAATTAGAGGTCCACTTATCAGTTTACGCAGCATAATAATGCACAAGTTCAAGCTTTGTTTCTTCAAACATCGTATGTATTATACAGTTATAAATAGTGTGCGTCCGGATCTGCGTGATCGCTGCATACTTTGAATGATTTTCAAAGTTTTCGTACAATTTTCCATTCCTACAAGCTACAAAATTCAACTTGCTCATTATTTATGTTAGGGAGTGGCTACATGATACTCGCAAGCAAATTACTTTGAACTATCTCAAAGAAATACAGTTAGGGGGCGGGGTTAGGTTGTAGGTGACAAGAAGGATTTTCTGTGCTTACAAGGCTCAGCAGCAGGACAGAGCAGTGATCTCTCATCAAAATAGTTTTTGCATTGATGCATACATGAGTAATCTTCTGTTGTTCTGCAACTGATGCTCGAGTACTTCGAAAATTCCTGTTTTCACCTATCACTAACTTTCTCCATCTTATAGTTAAATTTTACAATAAAGTGGAAGGGCAGTTTTGATTTTATAAAAAGAATAGGAAACCACATAGACAAGACAAAGATGGACTTACGTGCTGAAGCATGTTGTAATTGTAAGATCTGTCACAAAATCATCAGCATTATTACAAATACAAAGCCATTGTGTACGTTTTCATTAAACAGTATTTGAGTTGTCTTTACCTCAGAGTAGAAGAAAACAGCGCCAAAAAGAAACACAAACGCCCGGCCCCACATTGTTCCTGCAGAGACAGAGCAGAGAAAATGTATTGCAGTTGTCAAATAAAGCATAACATTTATTTATCCTGGTTCTTCAAGACCGCTTTGGATCTGGAAACTCAGCCTGTTCTCATGCATGTCTATACAACGCAATTTTAAACAGTGAACATATGAGCGTGTGTCTTTCATGCTAACTGTTGCTGACTCAGTTCATTTCTATGGATGTAAAGATGTGGCATTATTCATGAATATTAACAAACACCTAATTCTAATCTCCAAGCCTCAAACCTAATCTTACAGAATAAAAAATATTAATAAATAAAACAAACATTTTTTAAACTATTATCCTTTGACACAGCCCTTTTAGACAGTTTAAGAATGTTTGATGTTGTTGTTTTGCATGAATGAAATACAGTTATTACAATTCAAACAGTTGGAAAGAATTCTAATATTTTTAAAGATTCATTATGGAACTTTTCTAAACCTGTTTGTCTCCACAGAGATGTGATGGGTTCAGTGAATTAGGCAATATGAAACAGAAGCTTTTTATGATAATGTTAAAAATCTTAATTTGTTTTTTACATTCTGTAAATTCATCTATTTGGGAGAAATGTGTTTTAATTGCTACATTTAATAACAGATTCTCTGAAAACCAGGAAGTGCGCTGTTAGCATGTTAGGACAAAAGCTGTTGTTAGCTTAAGTTATGTGAAAAGCACTTCTAAACTCCTTGTGGTGAATACATTAGAAGGCCCAGAATATAGGCGAAAACATGTGAATGATGCAATAACTTTTCAATGCATTACTGTTTGTTTCAAGACAAAAAAAGTACGTATGGAGTGGCTATAATCTCCATGGAGGCAGATAAAATGACTGTGAATGAACAAATGCAGTGTCAATGACAAAGACTGTGCAGTTTGTATTATAGGGATGGAAAGATTCACTTAAGTCATGTTTTAATTCAGTTTTTGATTTTTCAGCCACGATTTTCGATTTTATTTGATTTTGTTAGTTTATTTATATTAACTTTTTTAAGACACAAAATAAACCATAATACATGACATTTAATACAAAGCCACTGTTGTTAGAGCTTAGAACTAGGTTTTTTGGGTCAACATTCAAACAGTAAACAGTATTCATATTTAGATGTTCGTCCACCCATCAGTTGTTAACACTACATAATAATTCACATTCAGCCAGATCACGCTTTGTTTCTTCAAACATTGTAACTCCTCTTGCATTATTGTGTGTATTCTACAAGTACAGTGTGTGTGTGTAAGTCAGTGGTTGCATGAGCAAAACAGACCGATAGAGATAATACAAAATACACAGTCAGTGTTTAACTTCTATGATTCTTTTGTTGATTCAAACTATTTCACTTAGATACTTTACCCGTAAAAACGAACAAACAAATATTATGGCAATAAAATAATAATGTTTTAAGTGATTATATCTGCCAGTGGAACAAGATTACTGATTAATGAATGTTACTGATATTGATGACATTGACTTGTTCAGTAATGTACTACGCCATGTTAATTGCATATAATGAACGTGTTTCTATTTCTTTTTTTGAGTGTCTATTATACAACGTCTCTAGTTTGTGATGTGTCAAATAGAGATGCTATTTTCTCAGCGTCTTATAGACAGCGTCAGCTTTTTGGTTGAAGCCATGTGGGGACAATTTTCATTGGGTTTTACAGCTTAGGTCTGAAGTTACAAAAGGCAAGTTTAGGTCTGGGCCTTGGAGTTGGTTAGGATTAAGATTTTGTTAAAATTCATAAATAAAAAACACATTTTCACACCCACCATATGAACTTGGGCTGTTAGATAGTAAATAAACATTTTGATGAGAATGGGTTGCAAAATCTTCAAACAAACATTGGAAGAAATATACACTGTACTCTATTCAATAGTGTATCTACTGTTAGACAAATCTTTGTTAGTGTTTGATCTGAATGGAGACAGGATCAACAACTTAGTGACTTGCAAGTAATGTCACCAGAAAGAGACAAGGGGCAAGTTTTAATGCATGAGTAGTGCACATAAACATGACAAATACTGAACTTGGCACTGGTGATTAGGGTTTATCTTAGGCTCAATCTTAAATACACAACATTCATTATAACTATACAACAGGGAAGGTTATTTGCATAAAAGCCACAAAATCTTTTAAGTCCCTCGATAAAACAAGACCTCAATATCAAAGTCACCATAGTAAGAACACCAAAGCCTCAGCAGCTAATGCTTATGCAAATGTGGAAGGAAACAGGCTTGGTTTTCTCCTGTGATTTCCATTCATTTAAACAGGATAATCTGTCTCGTTCCGCATGAGTCTGATTTTAATACCACTGCACCGTGACATGACAAAACTTCCAGCCCTTTAAAAGTAAAACCTTATAGAGTACATCAGAATAGAGTGAATATGTCTTTAATGTATCTGATGTACATGTCTGATAGTTTTTAGCCAATCAAGATCCAGTTTGTGAAGAAAAGCGGAAAATAGCAGGAAGTTGAGAAAGTTGAGTTAGAAGTTTAGACATCACACTTACTGACTATTTATTCTGCCATATCCTGCACTTAATGTACATATGAGATTATAGATGTTTATAGTTTATATTCTGTCTTTTTCTGAACACTGTTTCAAATCTAAGTCATTTTAAAATTGCTATCTTGTTTTATCATATGTTTCTATTTCTCTGCTGTTCTTGAAATGTGCGTTGCAACACTGGAATTTGTCAGCTTATCTTTTTTTTATCTTTACTCATGAGAAAGATATTGTTCTGACCATTAAAAGAAAATTCCTGTTTTCACTTACCATTACTTACTTCTTTTTAAATAGTTTTCATGGGATTTCATTTTTTTAGTTTACAGGAGACCTATTATGTAAAATCCACTTTTTTGAGTTCCCTAATGATTAGTTTACTCGAAGTTATATTTGGATTCATTCATGCAGGTCCGAGTAATCTTGTATTATTTTTCTGATGATTTAATTGACCTTTATTTAATCAGGAAAGTCCCACAGAGATTCAGAATCTCTTTTGGGAGTCCTGAGGGAGTGAAGAGGGGAGACACTAATAGACAGGGAAAACTGGAGCACCCAAAGGAAACCTACGTAGACATGAAGAGAACAAAGGCCCCAGGTCAAACTGCTATGAGACCAAAGACCAAACCTGTTAAAAATGATACAAAATAACTTCAAAAAGATACTTATAACTTTAAATGGGATCTACTGTATGTCTCAATGCTGATGCTAAAGCTCAACTGACGACCCTGTAGTTCATGACTAAATCAGCTTTAGCTTTTGACTCATCTCATGCAGTCTGGATATGTCTGACTGAGTGTCAGTATTTTTATCTCACCAGATTTTTATTGTGATACTTTTACTTTTGCCTCTGTATTTGAACTTTTACTTTAAGGTTCACTGTGTAACTGTGCCATCAGCTCCACAATTCATTAGAAGAAGTCACTTAAAACATTACTTTGGAGCACTTTGAATGGGAAAAAATATGTTTTATACTACAGTTTGGAAAAAAAAAGCACCCAAAGGAATACCCTGCAATAACTGATAACTGACATCAAGAATATGAACAGTAAAAAACTCACAGGTGACCGTATAAAGCCTTTAGTACAAAGACTTTTTTTTTAAACTGGAATCAACTTCAAATGAATTCCTAAATTTAAATAAATAGCATCCTGAACCAAGATATGGTCTAAAATATATAAATAAATAAAAATAAATAAATATACAGATTCATTCAGAGGTCTGGTCATTAAAAGGGGAAATGGTGCCATCCACACAGTTTAACCATAACTTTCTTTACACAATGAGTGCTGAAGACACTAAACAGTCAGAAAACTCAACAACGACTTTCAAAGAAGCTCTGATGCGTTCCATAGGTTTACACTATTGACACTCTTTCTAACTTGTGATTTCTACAAACTACCTGCTGGCGGCTATAGGAACAATAAGAGATCGCTAATGCTAACGATAAACAAAACAAATACAGTGGATCGCCGCAGAGTCATTAAAGTATATCATACGCCCGGTGTCTTCCATGCAATAACCTTCAGTAAAAATCAGCTCAAAATAAAGCCACAGGTGCAGTTTGCTGTGAGTCTGTAGTTCTCCACTTTGTTGATAATTATTTAATACAACTCATAGTTTTTCTCTTGTGTACACCAGTTTTTTCTCCACCAAATACATGTAGTGTTCGTCAAACCAAGCCTTTTAAAGACAGTTTTTCAAGACACCAGGATGTGCAAGCAGCCATCTTTGTTTACTAACAGTGAATGCAGGGGCAAATATCTCCACCATAAAGTCTTTCCTAAGTATTGGAGACTAATTTGGGTGATATTATACTGCCATTGTATTTTGACTGTTTATCATTGTTTACATTGCATGATGCTTATCTCCTCTGAGCTGCAGATGATTTGCATTATTTGCATGAGCACTGGCTGCACAAACGGAGCTCGGTGGTTTTCTTCTGCTTTTCTAGCAGAGCCATCAGCTTTGAGGCTTGTATCAAACTAACCGCTTTATTTTCTTTTCACATTACAACTACCTTCGCCACAACCGACCTTTGATAACTGTAGCAAACGCTTAACGCAAAAAAGAGTTGTTTTGTTTTGCTGATATAAAGAAAAATAGAAAGAAACAAAAGAAGAAAAGCGTTAGGCCAGTAAGTGGGCAAATTCAGTTTTTTATGTAAATAGTATTATAGGCATGTCAATATGGTGTTTTTAATAGAAACTCAAACTAACTTTATGCATTACAACAAACAACTGCATTTTAACATTTAAATAGCAGCCTTCCACTTGTATTAAACAGAACTGGCCTTTGGAAAAATGTGATGTCTCGTGAACAGAGGCACTACAAGCAACAACAATTTACAAAAAGCTAAGATCAATACTTAACGGGGTGGTTTAAACTTTACACAAAAGTAGAAATGCTTTTTTTTCGTGGTGAAAAATAGATCTTTTGCAGTTAGACTTAGACAAACTAAATTGATCCAAGAGGAAAATTACAGTCACACTTTGAGAATAATATATTTCTAGGACTTTTTTTTCCAGAAATTAACAATTCAATGCAAAATATTATGAAAAGTAAATATCCTCTAAATGATAACGTATTGAAGAAAGTTGAGACCTAACTGTTTAAAATGTCAATGATAAATAACTAATCACCATTAAACATTAGAACATTAAATATAAACTGTTGGGAACCTATTAAAGATTTTTTTCTGTACAAACCTCAGCACATTTGAACACATTTCTGTTGGGCTGATCTAATATTGTTTGGAAATTGTTATCAAACTAAGCTAATATTGTCCATATTACTCAGCCCTAACTGACAATGGTATTATTTCTGAAGCTAAAACATTAAAATCTTACCTTTGAAGCAGAAGCTTGAAGTACAAATGGTCTTAAATCGCACTCATCTGCTCCTCGGGTTGAGCTGTGTCCGTCTGATGCTGTGTGAATGTGTGTGTGTCTGAGTTTAACCATCCAAAGGCCATTTGCATCAGTGACATGTCACCATGCCTCCAGATCTTTGGCCCTGAGCACTGAGACTTCAACTTTCCATGGACATTTGTTTTGCAAATACTGCATCTCCTTCAGGAGGTCGAGCTGACTTCTGTCCGTCTGCTGTGTCTTGTGCCCCGATGTGTTACTGTGGGTGGGAGAGGCTTTAGTGCTGTTGCTTGGACAATAAAAATCTGTTAAGTTTCACATTATTTAAAAGCTGCATTTGACTTGGTGGTCGACTTGCACTCTCCCCTCACAGCCACAGCTCTGGTTTGGGCTCAGGGTCGAGTTGGGCGTGTCTGATTTGCATGTTCTCGGACTGCTTGACTCCTCTGAGGACTCATTTTCTCACCACAAAGTACACTACAATTATTTTACTGTAAGTGATGATCTCGTGATTGAAATAACTCCTGCCCAGACTGAACTCACCTAAATTCTTGTAAACCTGAAGCAAAGGCCAAACTAAAGCCAGGGGTGTAATGTCGTCCAGGCCAAATCAGAATACAGTTTTTTATCATCTTGATGAGAAACAATTGAATATGAAAAAAAAAAATCTACATATTAGTTTGAAACGTCTCATGTAATTTACTCACATGTAGCAAAAATGCTGGCAGTGTTTTATTATAAGATGGCATGAATCACCCCTAAACTCATGATGTGTTCATGATTTTGCATTTGTTCACCTCATTAAGAGTTACCATAAATTAAAGGAGGCCTATTATGTCAAAACCACTTTTCTAAGTTTTTAACCTTGTTATAATGGCCTTCCTTCATCATTAGTTTACTCAAAGTTATATTTGAATTGATTCATGCATGTTGGACTAATCTTGTATTCTTCTTCAGCTGGAACTCAAGTGCTCAGAAATCCCCGTTCTCACCTACCACCTATCCCCTCCCACTTGTCTGTATTTACTTGATATATTTCAAAAGATTAATACTCAAAGTGAAGCATATATGATTCAAAACTGTCCCATATTCACTTTCCAACAACTCTGTTGCTTCTTACAATTCCATTTTAAAGTGAAGAGGCGGGGCTTATCAGATCTGCAGTTTTGAACAGGAAGTCAGAGCTGTTTCTTTTTTCAAGTCGTTTTAGATCAACTTTGTGTTTTACAATGAACAAAAGATAAATTGCTGATCTACATATGTTCTAGTTTCTTACTAAATATATATAAAAAAAAACACAATAGGACCCCTTTAATGTTTTCAAGCGCTTTCATGAAAAAGGTAAGGGGAGAACATACAGTTTGCACATAAAAGGCCCCGGGTGGCCCGGGAGTCGAACTCAGGACCGTCTTACTATAAGGTCAGAGCGCTAACCGCTGTGCCACCGTGTCGCCCGAGTTGTGCAAACTAATGTAAATCATGTTAGTTTATCATAATCAGACATGTCCAAACTATGGTCCAGAGGCGAAATGCGGCTCTTGAACAATTGAACAATTTTCCTATCATTACCTTAAAAAATAATAATAAACAAAATAAATAAATCATGTAATATATACCTAAAATTCATGTTCATCGATTTATTAAAAGAATGGTGGCTCATCAAAACTAGTAAAATGCAATATTTTTTTTATGAATTTTGAACTTATGCCCTACGCTACATACAGTATATGTTGCAGGTAATTGACAAAAAAAAAAAAAAAAAGTATTGATGAAATTTTAATATCAAGATCACTACTGTAAGTTTTACAAAAAGATTAGAATTGATTTTGTTTTGTAACTTTGGCAGATATAATGCATGATTGACTATGATGCTCATGATAACAATTTTAGGTTTGACAAACAAATTGAGAGCGTTGTGAGAGCAAGTTTTTATCAGTTGCGTCTTTTATCTAAGGTAAAGCCTTTTTTAAATCGTGCAGACTTGGAAAAAACTATTCATGCTTTTATCAGCTCTAGAATAGATTATTGTAATGCACTTTATGTGGGTGTTTCCCAGTCTGCACTCAGTCGCCTTCAACTTGTGCAAAATGCTGCAGCTCGTTTTTTAACCAACACCCCCAGACGTCAGCACATCACCCCAGTCCTTTATGAACTTCATTGGCTTCCAGTTTCTTTTAGAATTGATTTTAAAATTTTAATTTTTGTTTTTAAAGCTCTTAACGGCCTTGCGCCATTTTATCTGACTGAACTTTTAAATGTTCGAAATACTTGTCGGGCTTTGAGGTCAACAAACCAGCTCCTGCTTGAGGTTCCCAGAACCAGGCTGAAACACTGGGGTGACCGAGCTTTCTCTGTGGCTGGTCCCAGACTTTGGAACAATCTCCCTCCTGATATTCGCACCATCACAGACTTTGGCCTTTTTAAATCAAAGCTCAAAACACATTTGTTCAGGTTGGCTTTTAACATTCAGTAATGTAGTAACATGTCTATTTTGTATATTTTCTTTTATTGTTACTGTGCACTGATTTTATGTATTTTATTATATTTTAATGGGAAGCACTTTGGTCACTTTTTGTGTTGTAAAGGGCTATATAAATAAAGGTTGATTGATTGATTGATTGATGATGAAGAGTCAGTATTAGTTTGAACGTCCTCAAAACACACGTGCCGGTTTGTTTGTCTGAATTAGTGACGTCAATTGAAAAGCGTGCTATTTTATACAATTACCAGTGTGGTTCAAGTTTAGCAGAGTGTGGTGGCAATAGAATGTGGTCCCGGTGTCCAAGACAAGACCAAGTTCATATGTGCTTGAGTCCGAGACAGGAGATCGGTTTTAAGACCCAAGACCGGTCTGAAATACTACACTACAAATAACACATACATTTTATTTCAGTTTGCACCTGCAATTTAGCACCTGGCTTGATAAATCGAGCCCTGTGTGACATCAGCATTGATTTGTTCTCTCAAAACTGTGTGCTGATCACAAACACCTGCTGTCAAACCAATCACATTGCTGCTCCCCCTTCTTTCACCTGCTCCTAATGCTTTTCCACCAGAAAGTTTGGTCTATAGGAGGAGTTTGGTAGCCTCACTTTATGTTCAAGCTGTTGTTTTAAGTTTAGACACTGAGCAAAACATTTTTTTCACTACAAATACGTAAAGAAATCATAGTAATCATAATAAAACAACAATAATTTTGCCAGTAAATTAATGTGAACAGCTAAACCAACGCAAGCCTCATAAAAAGACTCAGAGTAAACAAGTTCACAGAGCAGCCAAATCCTGTGCTGCTTTTGTAACCAATTTGATTAGCAAAGTAAACTAAGACTAAGTGATTTTGCATCTGCTTTGTGGATATTTTCTTATTTCAAGATGACTCGCAGATCGGTTCTGAGTGTAAAAGTCCCTATTGGAACTTTCACATTCAACATATCGACAAGAAAGTTTAAGTATTCAATCATTTTGTTCCATGTTATTTGTATTTTGTTATGATATTACTAAGGCACAAACTAAAACAAAATGATTGAGATGTTTTGATTTTTATTAAGCACACACTAAAGCTTTGCTACAGTGAGAAGCATGTCCATTCTCGGGAAATAATTAGAAAAAATATCTATAAAAAAAAATGAAATTAAAAACTTTGTTCAAAAACATTTTTCTTCTTTTCCCAGCCTGTCAAATAATAACGTGATAGACAAATTTTTTTCTTTTTCACCGACAAAGAAGAAACTTATTTCCACCTTATACAATTTAATATGTGACATCTGTCCTTCCTCACCTGGCGATGTTAAACAGCGATGGGAATCTGATTTAGGTTTTGCTCTGAGCGATGAGATTTGGGAGGCCTCTTTAAAGCGTATTCATAAATCTTCAATCTGTGCACGACATGGCCTTATACAGTTAAAAGTAGTTTTGAGAGCTCATTTTACTAATGCTAAACTGGCAGACATGTATCCTAATACTAAGACCCCTCTTGCCCCCGTTGTAAAGGCCAACCAGCAGATCATATACATATGTTCTGGTCTTGTCCTAAACTGTCCACCTTTTGGTCTGATATTTTTGGGGCATACTCAAAAATTTTTGGAAAAACTGTCAACCCTAACCCTTTGAGTGCCATATTTGGATTGAGCCCAATAGGATGTTCTGTATCAAGCAATGCACAAGATGTTATTTCCTTTACCTCGCTCATTGCGAGAAGAATAATTTTGCTCCATTGGAAACAGAACTCCCCACCAACCTTTGTTAGATGGATAAGAGACGTTATGTATTTTTTAAAATTGGAAAAAATCAGACATATACTGAACAGAACTACACAACAATTTTTAAAGACCTGGACCCCATTTTTAGAATATTTTGAAAGTCTTCAAACTCCTCTTCATGAAGTGAGCATTGACTAAGTACTTTAGTTTCAATAACCACATGTCAGTTGAACATTTGCTTATATGGGAGACCCCCCCCCCCCTTTTTTTTTTTTTTTTTTTTTTTTTTGTGTGTGTGTGTGTCTACAGTATTACTTATATGTATTATTATCATTATAATTATTTCCTTTTTTTGCTTCTGTAAAGCCAATATACGCTTGGGTATTTTTTATTTTTTTCTCAATTGTGGTTTTGTGATCGACAAAATACCTAAACAGAATGTTTTTGGAAATGGTGTTGGGTTGGGTGGGTTGGTGGGATTTGTTATTATTATTATTCTAATTTATTTTATTTTATTTTTTTGTAACCAATGTTTATATTTGTAAATTGATACATTTTATATTTTTTCTGTTTAATTCATACAAATGCTTGATGTAAAAATATGTTTTGATAAACATATGTAATATTAAAAAAAAAAAAAAAAAAAATGAAATTGTTTCTGATTCAGTTGTATTAAAAAGTTCCTTGGTCAGCCCGAAGCCCGAAGAATGATAAATGTCTAATACAGTGCTTCTCAAACTGTGGTACGCGTATAGGAACAAGGTTTCTAAACAAGCAAAAGGCTAATCTAGGACACAAAAGAATATTTTAAACGAGCTGTCTGCTCAGATTAAAGACACACATAAACACATTTATTTTTTTAGTAGTTTATTTAATTATTTTTTAAATTTATCTTTAAAAAGTATAAAACTTACATATACTGTATGAACATGAATAAAATGCTGTAGGTGTCTTTGTTCCTATAAGAAAGCGATCAGAAGCCCCAATGCAAAGCAGTGAAGTACTTACATAAAATGCTGTTTAGCATTAAAAAAAAGCTTATTTATTTGCATTGCAATTGACAAAAGTTACTCCATAAGTAATTAAAAGGCTGGAGGACTAACTACTTTTTGTGAATAAAATGAGTTTTAAATTCATAATTCATGCATGTTTCTTCTTCAATCATCATCTTCTAAAAGTCACATTCTAAAATCCATCTAAAAGTCCTTCTATGTTTGTTTCAGTGTTTCACACGAGTTAACTTTAGACTTGTAGAACTTGTTTATGAACATGAGGAAAACAATGCCGTCGAGCAGGTACAGTGGTACATCTAACCTGCCATCTGCTGGCTGCTGGCAGGTTCAAACAAAGTTTGCATAACATCCGGCCCTGTTTAATGACATACTTAAACTGCTTAGCCTCTTATTGATGCATAGAAGCTTCAATGTCTTATTCAGAGAAACACAACTCTACAATAAAAAACACAATGTATCTCCACAATGTTACACACACTTGGGAACAAATAAAGATCTGCAACTAGTAACTATAAATCCTTTTACTCAAGTACTGTACTTTAATCTTTTTTTTTAGTATCTGTACCTTATTTGAGTACTTAAAAATCTGTTTACTTTTACATTTTTGAAGAAATATCTGTACTTACTATTTCCTACATTTTAAAATCAAGCTATTTACTTTTTAGGTCCACAAACAATTTATTTCCCCTCTTAAAGCCAGTGCAAAGCTGGCAGGAAAACCCCCAGGACCGCCACAGATGACACAAAGGAAACAACCGGCCAGATCCACAGCGCAAAGCGGACCATCAACAGCACCCAGGAATCCTCCGGAGGCCAGAGCAGGGACAGCCGCCGCACCCAGAGAGGGACAACAAGCATCCAAGCACACCTCCCGTCCATCACCATCACAGCTTTTTGGTGCCAGAAGACGTACCAGTATGCTAACAGCAGTTAGCCACAAGGCAAACAACAACAGACAAACTTCTTGGATTATGGAGCTCAACAGTGGAAGATTACCAGTGTTGCCAGATGGTAAATGTTGAATTATCGTACCAGAGCCTCAAAATTATCGTATTTTGCTCAAAATTATCGTACACATCCAAACTGTGTTCTATTTCGGGCCAGGGCAATTGTAAAAAAAGAATGATGAATTTCATTTTTAAATATGTTCCGCTCAGTTGGGAGGGTGAAATAATAAAACATTGCTGTTTAATGCACTGCACACAGAAAACTTTCTCCTCGTCACAGCCCAAAATAATATTAATAGAACTCAACCATATTTTATTATAAGGAAAATAAAGCATTGATTCACTCACTCTTTCCCTTATTTGGTGTCTCTAATATTGCTTATGCTGCCTGGTTGTGTATTTACGTTTGGTCTCAGCAGTTTGGGGCAGACGCAGATGCGCAGCCATGAGAAACTATTGGTGCTGTTGACCAATAATATCACAGAACACCGCTCTGTTAAGTGTTTGCTGATCCTGGATCAGATTTTCAGTCTTTAAGGCGAGCGCCCATTAGTCAAGACGAAGAAAATACCTGGCTCTTCAAAATTATTGTACATTTACATAGAGTTTTGCAGTGACTTAGAATTATTGATCGATCATACAGGGAGTGAAATTATCATACAAAAACGATAGTTACACTGAAGATTACCCTGGTTCCAGAAGTATTTTGCCCCATTGTAAAGTGCAATAGGTTTTTCACAAAATGTTAAATAAGAGTTTAAAGACTTATCGCGTTCTATCGCGCTATGTGCTACTCAGATCCACAGCGTGGTTGTTTTCAGTCTAAAAAGCACATCTAAAGGAGGGCCTCCGTTCGCTTCTGTGGAAATCTTGTTCCTTTATCTTAAAAATGACATGAAACTAAACATATTGCTGAAGTATGCCATAAAACTAATGTTTTAGCTTTCTATTTCAGTGAGAATATGCAAGTGTGCAAGAGTGTTTTGATCTTTGAAGATGTAAATGCCTTACTAATATAAAGTTACTCAAACGTGTAAATAAAATAAAAGCACAAATTCAGGGATGTTTTGTGAAGTAACAACTAAAAGCTGCAGAAAAACACAAGAGAACCATTAAAAAAACAATACAGAAGCTCAGTTGTGTTTTTGTAAGGTAGTAGATGTATTTAGGTTGACATACTGTATGTAAAACTTTACAACATCATATTTACAGTCCAAAAAATATATCCTTCATGTAAGATACAGTACATAAAAATGCCTAGTTAAAGATACTTCTTAGTGCAGGGCAGGTAAACAGTGTCTGAATAATATCACAGTATATATGTAAACAAAAATGGTCCCTATATACAATAGATTTCAAAAATGTTTTTTGATCTATTTTCTACCGTTTTGTTGCATTATTTCTTAGGTGACGCTTTACATTAACATTTCTGTCCTTGCTACAAAGCTACTGCTACAAAGTTCATACGTTTTCACATAAATCCCATCGCCATGGAGACAACAGCTGTTTTCCTATTGTTATTGCCTTGATGTGTTTTGTTTCATCATGAGAGGCCAAGCAAAGGAGCTACGGTATTCTAGGTGCTAATTGTACCCATTTGGCTGCACAGCTTTACACAAAATAAAAGCTTCCCTTGGGTAACACTTTGAATTAGTCCCTGAATGGAGGTTATGTAAACAGCACCGATTTCACACTTTTAATTGAATAATCCTCAGAGAGTTTAGGAAGCAAAAACACAGCTGACAACAAGTTCATCTAAATGCGCCATCTATAACAGAGATGGGCAATTGGTAAAATAATAAAATCAATGATAAAAAATTAAAGAAGTAACAATTATAAAAGATTAGCGAGGTCTGGATAAAAACAGGCTGTGATTCCGAGGTTGGATTTATAAAATGGTCAAATTTAGACTGCTTTACATTACAGAAAAGAAAGTCGACCTATTCACGGAAATGTGTATGTATACCACACAAATTTATGTCCACATGCCAAGTAATCTTTCATTTTTTGGAGAAATGGAGGTGTTTTTATTTCTGAATATTAAACACAATCCAACTCCAGATGTAATTTAGCCTATAGCCCCAAAGAAAATGTCCCTACGTGGCTTAAACTAAGACACGTGTCTATAAGATGCTACCAAAACAGTTTCTATTTGATGCTTTTACCGTGAAAGAAACAGAGATGCTTTATATTAGACATTATATTAAACATAAAACATGCTCATGATATGCTATTAACATGTTGTAGTATGGATACGCATTTCCGTGAGACTGCGTTGAAGCCACTCAGGACTAAACAAAACTGCCACATTATTGACACATTCACTGATTTACAAGAAAACAATACATACAACTAGTGAAAGTTATAAAACAATCATAAAACAAATGTAATTTTTCTTTATAAAGATTAAAACAAAAGTCGTTAAAGCTATTACTTTAAAGGTGGACTACAAAACTTTCAAAAGGAACATGAGTTTCTCCGGGAATTCATGTAGAGGACAATTACATTAATTCTGTAGTGAAATAAAGAAAAAAAAAAGCATGTTTTCAATATATATATATATATATATATATATATATATATATATATATATATATATATATATATATATATATTTAGCAATAAAACTCTGCAAAAGAAACAATAAACATACCCAAAACAGAAAAGTTGCGCGGTGCACCTTTAAGCCACTCATCAAGTATTAGAGAAAGAAGAATCTCCAGTAGACGATATGTTGTAACCATCTGAGCAGAAAAAACATCACTATTAGAATTTCCACAACATATTTATAGTATTTTATATTTGTGTATTTTATATCTTGTTCTATACCTCTCCGCCTTCTAGCCCTGTTTCTGAAAAAGGACAATCCACTTGAAGATGACGTCTGTCCACCAGTTGTGCTCTGAAATCAGAACCAAACCATGAGGCAACAGCAAATAAGAATACGCACAAAACAGAACAATAAAGTCAATTTTCGTACCCTTGTCGACCTTGTTGTACTCAGAGCAGTTAGTGTCATTGCTTGGCGCACCTTTAAAAAAATTACAACAGTATTAAAACTTGGGCTGTATTTTAATTTAAGAAAAATATTTTCTACACTACATACCTTACTGTCCAGAAGAGTTCCAAAAATCAGAATGAAGAGACCCTTAAATACAGATAATATATCATAGAATGAGTACAGAATATAAACACAGTAAGTAGATAATAATAAAACTATTTGTGTGTATGGAAATGTCTTACTGCCAGTTGAGTAGAAAAAAATCACACATATTGTAAGGAGAAATCGCAATATACAGAGATATTTAACGAATATCTCTTCTGTTCGTCTCCATAGAGATTTTGCTTTGCTTGGAAAGTTTCTTAGTGTGGCATAAAAAAATTCCACCAGTAACAATTCAAGGGCCACATAATCAAATACGAGTGCATCAACTGTGGAATTACCTCTGTTCTACTTGTGGTTTAGACCTTTAAACTAATTCTTGTGTAGGATTAGTTTCTGAGTTAGTTTATTTCAATCTTCAGAGAACTTTAAGCTTTTAGGTCTGTGGTTCATTTTTACTTGGTTATGCAAACATTAGCCGGTCTTTGCTTCAACATATGTCTCTAACATCTGTGACTCTTTGTCTGTATGCGATGCTGTGTTCTTTGGGTGTGTTGGAACCTCTTGGGCAGCTTAATGGGACTTTCCTGATTAAAAAATGTTAAATAGAGAAAAAAAATATCATCCATCCATGTCCATATCTATTTTTTCTTGTTTCACCTGAGCTACATGATCTTTTTTCCAATCATTTTTTATTAGTGCATTATAAAACACGATAAACACTCAACTGGCAGTACTTAACTTCCATACGGTTACCTGAAGGGAGTTGAAGAGTGCAAATGTGGCATGAAGTCCCAAATTATCGGTGAACATTATTCCAACACCGAGACACCAGGTTAATCCAAAAAAGGGTGTGAGGAATGCCAGACAGCGGATAATCACCACCATGACATGCTTTTCTTCAGAATTTGCTCCATTTGTTGACGCCCTTCTTCGGATTATTTTGTAGATGACCACACACAAAATTAAGAAATTTATTACCACAATTATCAATGCTGGGATCACAAAGGCCAGAAGGGCTTTAGACTCGTTCCAGTTCAGCCAACAGACAATGCTTAACTGTATGTAATGGTTTTGTCCAGCTGTGGCAGCTATAGTCACAACTGCTATAATAACAGGTGCTCCATATCCAAGGCAAAAGCCAATAGCCAGCATGGTTCCTTTCCTCAATCCACTATCAAAGACGCTCATAGTTCGGTAGAACAACAGCAGGCCTGAGGCTAACATCCAGAAGAAAAGGCACAAGTAAAAAAAATGAATGAAAAAAGTGGCTGCAGTGCACGAAGGTCGGTGTTTAACCTCGGAAATACCAACACCAATAATGAACCATATGTCCGCATTAAGCAGAGAAACCGCGATGTTAACGATGGTGACATGACGCATGTAGGACACTCTTGGCTTCCGGACCTTTCTCCAAACAATAGCTTCAATTATGAGGCATATTATCAAGGAAATAATTGATATCCCAACTCCGATAAAAGTTATGTATGTTAAAATGGCGTTATCCGGGGCAAAAGGAGACATAAGGATTGAGAATGACGTCATATGGTTGCAGGTGCAGATTACAGTCTCATTAGTTGTATTAACCAGAGTACAGCCCTCGTCGTCCCATCCACCAGAGTCATTAAACAGCTTGAAGTTCCAGAAGACACACTGAGGTTTTTTTAAAGAGTCATTTCGAACTTCAAAAGTTAAGGTCACGTTGTTTTTTACATCAGATTGGAGAATGACAACTTTAGAATTAATGACTAAGTTAGATGATTTATCTTTGTTTATCGCAGGTAGAACGTTTTCCATGGATTCAAAATCTATAAATATAATTACTTCTTCTGGCCCAGAGTCTGGTATTTCTACTAGCACTGAGCCATCTTCACTCCCGATTGTTTGGTTGAAGACAGTCTTAGTAAATGTTATAAGCGGAGTTTTGATGTGTCCAGATTCATTATCAAATCGTCTTGCATACTTTTCAAGATTATGTAAAAATCTGGAGCTAGCTGCATCATTTTCAATTAGTGGTGTACAATCTGTTGTATTTCCTGCTGTTGCATTATATGCTGTTGTATTACATGTGGCTATAGTAAAAGTGTAATTGTATGTTTTATCATTGAGTCTTTTCCACGTTGTCTTTGTCGCATTTGAAGTTAGAATACTTGATGTGTTTAAGATTTCCTGAAAAAAAGTGCAGAAAAAACATTAATTACCTTAGAGAAGACATGTCACTCTTTCTATTGTTTAGATATACTTTATCATACATTATTATTTATCTGTTTGTTCATTTTGAATTGCAGCACTGATCTCTAAAATAACTACTGATTAATAATTCATCTTTACACTCAGGTCTACTACTACTACTACTACTACTACTACTACTACTACTACTACTACTACTACTACTACTACTATGTAAGGTATGGTAATGTTTATTAAAGACAATGAACAATTACATTAGGCACAAAGGCAGAGATGCTTGTACCAGATTCTAGCTTTTATAGCTAATTTCCATCTGTAGTCCTGGAGAAAGGAGGCACATTGGACATGTTTTTAGTTGTAGGAAGAAATCGGAGTACACGGAGGAAAAACTCCACATAGAGCGCTAACCGCTGTGCCACCGTGTCGCCCACTACTACTACTACTACCACCACCACTACTACTACTTATAATAATGATATTAGTAATAATGGGAATTTTTTTTTTCTTATAACTGATGAAGAATGAAGACAATGTACTGCTGAAAAAGTATGTCAAAGTGAACACAAGTCACAAGGTAATAAATATTGAATTGGGATTATTAGGGCACTGCAAACAGAGACAATTCAACTAAACTAAAACTCCAACAATGAAAACAACAGATGGCTGATGAAGGAAAATTGTAAAGCTTTCAATATTAATTAATGAATTAATTTAAAAAATAACATATTTCTTTTCATTTCATTTCATTTCATTACAAATAAGCAATAACAAGAACGGAGCTGGACTAAAATATCAAACATTTCTAAAAAAAAATTTGCATAGTAAGTAAATTTTAAGCTTCAAAACAGAAAAAGATGTCTTACCCCCATTGAGGTTTGTGATATGTTTCGGCTTGTGTTGACCAAATAGTCCGCCAGATTTTCCATTATTGTCACAATGGCTGCGATATTGGAAGTTGAATTTGTCACTTCCGTTTCATTTTGAGTTGTAGCATCATTGAGCTCAGTTATATATTCTGGGACTAGAGCAGGATCTGTCACTTCCTATTTAATAAACAATAACAACAGACAGTGACTTAGGGAGTGCAGAAATTACCCTTTTTCGGTAAAGCTTCCATCAGTCGGCATTTGTTTTGTCTTTTCTCCACAAATATACACAAAGTTTTACTGCATTTCAAAAATGACTTAGGTTTGCCTTCTTCATTACTTACTTTTCATTGCATACCTTTTTTTTTAGAAGTTTTAGAAAGTACACAATACACTACATATATGTAGATGTCTTATTCCACCGGTGCTGGACTTTTTTTTTGTCTCTGCTGGTCACTGATGACACCTAAGATTTGTGCAAAACTACCTCGGTATTGCCGCCGATTTCAGGCCTGAAATCAGCGCCTCTCCTGCTGGACTGGAGTCTGGGTTTGGATCAGGATCTGAGTGTCATTCTGCTTAATTTTCGCTATTCTGCACTGACAAACTGCATAGACCTAATTACAAGTCTATGAGAGTTATCATAAGGCCATTATAATTATTCTAGCGATTAATGGGTTGCTGCTGTACTGTTTAGCCTAATTTTTTTTCACAACTATCAAATACTGTTTATTGGCAAAACATATCTTCTGATTAACCCCACCGCCACGTCAGATCTGTTCAATAAGATCTGGTTATGTTTTAAAGTCTACTTGACAGGCGTGCAGTGACAATCCGAATCAACTGAAAAAATTGAAGTTCGGATCAGATTCAGATCAACCAAGCAGACTTTTATATAACCATGCATGGTACAAAACTTTATTTCGATTAATTTACTTCTAATCAGTGTTTCTAAGTCAAAGAAATACTACTAAATCTTTTGAAATTCTACTGGAGTTAACAATAGACTGATAAAACATGGAGTTAATTAGACTTGTTTAATGGAAGGAAATGCCAAATTTAGTAGGATGCAAATCATTAATTTGAGCAAGGGCACAGTAAGAATGTATTTTTTTTAAACACTTGCAAGTTTATTAAAGCAATACCCTACACCAGAAAGTTACTCAGAGCATGCTTATCCCACTGAAATACTGGAGTAACTATAGTGCTCAGTGTGAGACCAACTGTTTTCTGAGATAGAATGTGTTCCAATGTGTGTAAAAAGCTGACCTCTGTTTGACTGAGCAGATCCTTGATGACTGGGATTAAACAATTTTCCTCCTCTTTCCATTCTTTATCCAAACAGATGGCTACTACTTGCCCATCTAAACCTTCTGGACAGAGTGATTCTGATTTTTGTTCCCCGTTTTTTCCAACGCCCCACTTGTCATTATTGCAGTCATATTCTGTAAGGGAGTATTGGTCACAGTCAGTTAGTTAAATTCACCAGCAGCTGTGATGTTGATGCATTATTTTGTGACATACTGGTAGTAGAATCTTCAGTCTTATATGTCACTACTATTGTTTTGGAGAATCTTTCATGGCCATCTACCACACACGTGTCTTCGAAAGGTTGTCCGCATTTGACGTTGACGGTAGCGATTTCACCTAAAACATAAATATAAAATAAAACACTACATTTATCAACTAACATTCAATTATGTATGGCAGAGTATATTACAAGCTAGAAATGTTAAATGAAGGAGCTACAAGAGCAAAATTAAATTTTTGTAAGAATAAATTTGCAATTTTATGAGAAAGAAATGGTGAAAGTGAACTAGTTACAATCACTTTTTTTATCTCATATTTCCTCTTTTAATTTTTGACTTTATTTATGTTTAAGTTTGAATGAAATCTTGTGTTACAGAATTGGAAAATTCCAATGCAGACAGTAATCGTAATTATTTTTTACCTATAAGACAAACATTAACCATCATTTTTGGTCAGGGTTAATTATAAAATTGTGCATAAATTTGTCAAAAAATAATGCTACTTCCATCCCATTACTGTACTATAGACATATATTACCTCCTGATTTTTTCCATTGGACTTTAAAGGAAGACTGAACAGAGCACTTAATCTTGTCTGTGGGATCCTTTGTGCACAGTTTCGTCGTTGAAGTTGCATTTAGGCTGATAATTGGTTTGTATAGAGAACGCAGCACTGCAGATTTCTGTCTGAATATTTTTCCGCCTGAAGTTTGATTAAAAATTCTGCACTCATAAGAACCTGGGAAAAAAACAGAAAATCAGTTTACTGAAATGTTGTGAACTATACCTTATTCAAAAGATTAAGTATTAATCATGTCTATGTACTATTAGTTTGAATGAATGAAAATGAAATCTGAAATTCAAGTCAATAGAATCATGAACTATGAAGTCTTGTGGTTTGTGCTTAAACCAA
This sequence comes from Mugilogobius chulae, assembly GCA_038363315.1. NCBI lineage: Eukaryota > Metazoa > Chordata > Actinopteri > Gobiiformes > Gobiidae > Mugilogobius > Mugilogobius chulae. Next base: position 26,109,739 of record CM076405.1, on the reverse strand, counting down.
TGCACCAGTGTCTTTAAATAGAACATAATAAGTATATACAGTATCTGCACTTTTTACCTGCGTGTGTGGTCAAAAACTTGTTAATTGTCAGCACCGACTTTTCACCCTCGGTTTTAACAGAATGTTGATCTGTGATGTTAATGTCATTTCGGAACCACTCTGCCCTCCATCCGGGAGCAAAGACTAACACACCAGTTGGATCACACTCTAACACAGCCATATCATCATAAAACTCTGGTTTAAATCTAATTTTCATGAGATTATCTGAAAAATGTACAGGATATGACATTATTTCTTAACAAATGAAAATGTAAAAAATTGTGGTGGTAAAAACAACCTACTGGCATCTGTGATGGTTGTATATGTGTTTTCTATTTCACTGACGGCATTGTCTATAATAGCTTCAATGTTCACTAGACCCGAAGGTGTAGTGATAGTACTCTCAACTTTTGTGCTTCCACGACTGTCAAGAAATTTGATCCAAAAGAAAAAAAAGAGAATACACCAATAATAATAACAATAATAATTGTTACAATATGATATTAATAATAAATAAAAATGACTTGCCAATTCTATGCAATTAAGTGAAACAAAAAATCTTACCTAAAGAGTAATTTCACTGAACATTCTGCACAACCTTTCTTTATCTATTAAAAACATTTCAAGTGTTTAAAAATTGATTTGATACTAAAACTAAAAAGAAAACTTACTTACTTTGTTTTTTATGTCTTGGTGCAATTGATCCGTCTCAGTGTTGTAGGAATCTTTATATTCAACATCCAAAATCATGGTGAATTTTTTTACTATAAGGCAAAAACATGAAGTGCAATGTTTACAGCATGCGTACATACAGCTAGGTGGTACATACTGTTTTACATCCACCAAGTTTGTAAAAAAAAAAAAAAAAAAAAGGTTGAAACATCACTAATCATTAAAAAAATCATAGTTCATAATTTCAAGTTCAGAAATTCAAAAGCGTGGTTTTGAGTATGTGTCTTTAACGAGCATTGAAAAAAAAATCTATATATAAATATACAGTATATATTTTTTCTTGCTCTCAATATAATCTCATTGGGTCATAATGTTTAAGTCATGAAAAGACATTGGTTTTTCATAGCTGTCCCTGAGTTTTTTGATCATTCATGTTATTGTCACTAAAACTCCTTGCATCACACTAACACATTATCCCTATGAAGCTGTTATATTCAGTATTGTTGCTTGTAAATGTCACTCTGATTACGGTCATTCCTGTTACCAGATTGCTGACTTAAAAAACATTTTTTGTATATTCTAACGTGATAAACTCAAATCCAATATTTATATATTAAATATGAAGAATGACTTATTCACCACATTAGTTGGCATAGGTTTCATTTGTCATTTATGTAACTTAAACAAGCTCTGGCCCTTGTTTGCAGTTCTGGAAGTATTTCTACAGTGTCACATCAGCTGCCAATGTTCAACAAGTTAGCAAGTGCAAAGGTAAAATGGCCAAACTATCGAAAATAAGCCAATTAGAGTTATTACATGAAATAGCTTAATCTGTTGTGTTTACAATACTAAAACTACTAATGCATCTTATATCCAATCAAAGTTTATATTAACATTTTTGTTGTGGTTTCAAGCCACTTTTTCTAACCATAGAACCCAGATAAAAAATGAAATAAATAAATATAGCTCTCTCTAATCCAAATACTATAAATCCCCTCATGCTTTCAACCAATCATCAACCACTGAAAATGGAGCCAGAATCTGGTGTTCAGAGCTAAAAACTTGAGAAAATTCTATATTTGAGAGTATGGAGGGTAACATTTGAGTTTGCATACTCAATAGGGATGTAACAATTACAGAAATATTGTGATATTGTATAGTAAAAAAACTCACAACAATATACTGTCTACATACTGTCCAAATATATGATAAGCTCATACGCTTACATTTATTGTTTTTCTGCAGTAACAGCTAAAATATAAACGAAAATCCATAAACAAATAAAAACAATAATACAGGTTTCAATTCTAAATAGGTCTACAATTTTGCTATACTTAAGACTAAACCCCAAGGACAAAGATGTGATGTAATGCAGAAATTAACTGAACAGCATTGAAATCTAAGTATCACCTGAAGAAAACTGAAATTAACTAACCAAGCTCATTATCCTTTGCGGCATTTCAGTACAGAAAAACTTGAAAAAATAACACATTTTATGTTAAAATTCTAAAGAATACATAAAGGCTTGTCACTGCATTTTTAAAAGTAAAAAAATGGGTAAGGCTAATTTACTATTCAACATACAATTTGCCTCCCCATTAGATCACAATGAATATGATGTATCATAAAATGTATTTGGTGATATGTTACCATTTGATTTGCATGTTATGTTATATGCACCTTAAAGTGACCCACAATAGAGAGATTTTCAAACTCGTTGCTACAGTTGACACATTACAGCTGATTGTATTAACCCTAAGTTGCCAACTACTGTATATATCAAGTGCAAGAAATTGATAAAGTAGCATGTAATATTTAACTGTATACTTTAAAAGGAGTAGTACCTTGAGGAGAATTGAGTGTTGTAGTTGTTGTAGTAGTTGAAGTAAGAGGAGTAGTAGTAGTAGTAGTAGTAGTAGTAGTAGTAGTGGGTGATGGAGTCGTAGTTGTAGTAGTGGGTGGTGTAGTTGTAGTCGTAGTAGTGGGTGGTGTAGTTGTGTTGGGTGGTGCAGTTGTAGTCGTAGTAGTGGGTGGTGTAGTTGTAGTTATAATAGTGGGTGGTGCAGTTGTAGTAGTTGGAGGTGCAGTTGTAGTTGTATTGGGTGGTGCAATTGTAGTTGTAGTAGTAGTAGTGGGAGGTGCAGTTGTAGTTGTGTTGGGTGGTACAGTAGGTGGTGTAGTTGTTGTAGTAGTAGGGGGTGTAGTTGTTGTAGTAGTAGGTGGTGTAGTTGTAGTAGTAGGTGGTTGAGTCGTAGGTGTAGTAGGTGGCGGCGTTGTAGCTTTTAACACAGCAGTTGGTTGAATTATATGCACAGGTTGTTACAGAAGTTCCCCGTCGATTTGTAGTCAAAGGCAAACAGAAAAAGGAAAAACAACATTAGATTTTTTCAGATGAAAAACATTAGACATATTTGACACACACTTACTTGGACAGTTTGTGCATGCCACTGGAAAACAAAATATATATACAATATAGATTTTATATTACACAAAATATACAAAATACTGGGTCCTGCATACAGATCTTGGTGAGCACTTAAAGGAGTCCTGTTATGTAAAATGTATGTAATGTATGTATTCAAAGTTTTTACCCTTGTTATAATGGCCTTATATTTGAATAGATTCATGCATGTTTGAGTAATCTTATATTGTTCTTCGGCTTGAGCTCAAGTGGTCAGAAAATCCCTGTTCTCACCTACCACCTATCCCCTCCCACTTGTCTATATTTACTTGTTATAATTCAAATGATTCATATTCAAATGAAGTATATATGGTTTAAAACTGTCCCATAGCCACTTTCTAACAATGATAATTAATTGTTTAAAAGCTTCATAGAGTTAAATTTAAAATGAAGAGGCGGGGCTTATCAGTTCTACCGTTGTGAACAGGAAGCCAATAGAGCTGTTTCTATTTTCAAGTCGTTTTAGATCAATTTTGTGTTTAATGAACAAAGGGTAAATTTTGCATATTTTCTAGTTTCTTACTAAATACGTAGTTGCAAAAAACACAATAGGTCTCCTTTAATAAAGAGCAAATACAATACAAATAATATGTGCACAATTAAATTAAGAAAAAAAGTGACGTACCTGTGAATGGCTGACAATATTCATTATTAGTAGGCAGCTCATAAATGGTGTCACATGTGGGGTTGATGTCGATAGAGGGGCACAGACTGTAGTTGTAGCACATCTCACATGGCCAGGCGTACTGTTCTTCACACTGACATTTCGTTTGGGTAGAATTAACTGTACAAACTACAACAAGAGAGAAAGAGAGAGATACAAATAAACCTATAGAACCTTAATACATCTGCAGATGACAAATACGTATAAACCTTCACATAAAACTGATGCACAAAATAAACACTGAAAGATGTTTTGATACATTTTCTTGCTAAATAAGGGTGCTCTGAGCTAATAAACACACTTCAGAGTTATAGTTATTTATCTCACAGTTGTAGCAGTGAATTAAAATTAAAATAAATCATTTTTTGGTCCAGTTTAGATGTTTTATAAACTTGAAAAAATTGTCATATTTTGACTGGACTTGCACATTTTACCTGTAGTCATGTTGACTGATGACAACTCCAGCCCTGGAGGCACTAACTGAGGATATTTCTGTGAGTCCAAATATTGCCTGATGCCTCCCAGGATGTATTCAAGTTGAGACTCTAGGAAATCGCTGACGGCCACAGTCATAGTTACATCATACTCTGTTGTTGGAAATGGTGTTGTAGAAGGTGGTGCTGTTGTCGTGGTAGTTGGTGGAATTGTTGTGGTAGTTGTTGTGGTAGTTGGTGGAATTGTTGTGGTAGTTGGTGGAATTGTTGTGGTAGTTGTTGTGGTAGTTGGTGGAATTGTTGTGGTAGTTGGTGGAATTGTTGTGGTAGTTGGTGGAATTGTTGTGGTAGTTGGTGGAATTGTGGTAGTTGGTGGAATTGTTGTGGTAGTTGTCACTGAAGTATTAGTAGGAGCGAGAAGTTAGTGAAAATTTTTGCCAGTTGATTTGAAATCAAGGGCGAAGAGAAAAGAAAAACAGTTAAAACTTAAAACAGATCAAAGCAAAAATACATTTTAAACACACATGTTCCTACCTGGACAAGAAGCACATGCAGCTGAAAAACATAGAATATGTTTGATGAGAATGATTGATTAAATATAATATGCATTTTAAATTAAATTGTGAATTACAGTTTTTCTCAATCACAATAATACACTTTTTCTTTCTAAAGAGCAATTTGTCAAACAGCTCACACAGAATCCCAAACAGAGCTTGAGTTTTTCTGACAAAATTTAGGTTTAGGCAAAATAAAGTTTTAAAATCAAAACTTCCACAGTGGCAAGTTTTACCATCAGAATTCTCAAACGTGTGTTCTTTATCATTCTTTTGACTCTGCACCAGGCCCTGACATAATCCATGTCTACTACTCTAAAAAACTCACAATGCATGAACAACTGGCAGCACACATGAACAAGCTGCAAAGGAATGACACTCACCCTGACTGAAGGGAATACAACGAACAATGTTGATACAGAAGAATCCCTCAAAAGGAAGGCTTCAGACTAATCCAACTATCAGTCAATAACTTGTCTCTAAACAACATGTCAGACATCATTGCAGTTAAGATAAGTGGGCACATGGGTCAATACATGAGTGAAGCACAGAAGAGCATTAGTAAAAAAAAAAAAAAATACCAGAGAAGCCAAACACCTACTCCTGGTGGACAGCTGAACTGCAAAAGCTCCTCACCATGCATGCCCCCCCCCCCCCCCCCCCCCCCCAATACCCATAAGTGCATCAAGGACAAGGCCCCAACAGATGACGTGCTCAGTGAATGTCTCAGATAGTGGACGAGGTGCTGGAGGAGGAACCATGGGGGACACCACTGGAACATGGCTGATCTCATGGCTGATCTCAAGAAATCCTACCAATGGCTTGAAAGGGCTGGGCTGAAGGACAGCACAGACGCACTCATCCTGGCTGCACAGGAGCAGGCCTTGAGCATCAGAACCATAGAAGCCCAGATCTACCACACCAGACAAGACCCAAGGTGTAGGTTGTGCAAAGAGACCCCTGAGACGGTCCAGCACATAACTGAAGGTGGTAGAGAATAACCGGGTCAAGCTCTTGTGGGACTTCCAGATACAGACTGACAGTATGGTAATGGCAAACCAACCAGACATCGTGGTGGTGGATAAAGAGCAGAGGAAAGCCGTGGTGGAGGGTGAAGGAATACCAAGCCATAGCGACATCAGGAGAAAGGAGCATGAGAAACTAGAAGCTTGGAAAGTGAAGGCAAAAGTGGTGCCCCAGGTGATCGGTGCACCTCCAAACTGGACAAGTGGCTAGAACAAAGACATATTAGTCCAGAAAAGTGCAGTCCTAGGAACAGTAAAGATACTGCGCCGAATAGATAGATAGAACCACTCTCGGAGGGTGAGAATAGAATTGTATCATACTTTTATTTATTCATTCATACATACATACATACACATTCTGATTTGTTTCAAATATTTACATTTTAAACATTTTCTTAATTGTTTGATTTGGTTGCACATATGTTTTTGCTTTTAATGTGGTCTTTGAAAAAATAGACGTGTTAGGAGAAAGTCTTTTACTCAATGTGAGTTTGTGAATGAGCTGTGTGAGCTGTTGTGACAAAGTGTGAATGGATGAAAACTGTTGCAAATGGTCTGACTACCTCACACAACCTTTGTTCAGAGCCATCCAAGTTTCAAACTGTAACATGCTGATCATATTTTGGCTTTTCTCACGGCCTCATAGTCATAAAAATCTAACAAAAATATAGACACATTTAATGCAGTTCTAGAGTTAACCAAAACTAATGTTTAAAGGCCTTTTTGTACATTATGTAAAGACATTTATGAGTTTAGTAACTAACAGACATCACCAGATTTAAAATCAACTTTTGACATTACAACAATAGATCAACTAGAAACTGTGCAATGGCTGAAGCCATTGCGAGTGACTGCGAAACGTGAAAAAATTACCGCAAAAGATTGTGAAAGTTGTTGAAAACACTGAAATGGTTGAAGAGTTGTGAAATGGTTGAAGATTGTTGAAATGGTTGAAGATTGTTGAAATGGTTGAAGAATGTTGAAATGGTTCAAGATTGTTGAAATGGTTGAAGATGTTGAAATGGTTGAAGATTGTTGAAATGGTTGAAGATTGTTGAAGATTGTTGAAATGGTTGAAGAATCTTGAAATGGTTGAAGAATGTTGAAATGAAGACTACTGAAGTAGTTGAGGAGTTTTGAAATACTTGAATAGCTTAGAAATGGTTGAAAAGTCCAAAAACGCTGTTTTACAGTGCTTTTATTGTGAAAATCCAAAAACGCTGTTTTAAAGTGCTTTTATTGTGAAAAGTCAGAAAACGTTTTATAGTGCTTTTATTGTGAAAAGTCCAAAAACGCTGTTTTACAGTGCTTTTATTGTGAAAAGTCCAAAAACGCTGTTTTACAGTGCTTTTATTGTGAAAAGTCAGAAAACGTTGTTTTATAGTGCTTTTATTGTGAAAAGTCCAAAAACGCTGGTTTACAGTGCTTTTATTGTGAAAAGTCCAAAAACCTTGTTTTACAGTGCTTTATTGTGAAAAGTCCGAAAACGTTGTTTTACAGTGCTTTTATTGTGAAAAGTCCAAAAACCTTGTTTTACATATTTTCATATTCATGTGCTTTCTTGACGCATCTAAAGCGTTTGACAGGATTAATCACGAAAAATTGTTTCAAAAACTACTTAATCGAGGTGTTCCCAGATACCTTATTAGAATACTTGTATATTGGTATTCCTGCCAGTCAATGCAGGTGAAATGGGACAAATCCCTCTCTGATCCATTTCGGATCAGTAATGGAGTCCGTCAGGGTGGATTGTTGTCTCCTTTTCTGTTTAATGTTTACGTTGATGACTTGTCTATAATGCTTAATGACTGTAAAACAGGATGTATTGTTGGAAATCATCTTTGTAACCATCTGATGTACGCTGATGATCTTGTCCTGTTAAGCCCCTACAGTGCAGGCTTACAGCAACTTTTAGATATCTGCTCTCAGTACGGCTTAGAACATGACATTAAATACAATGCTCTCAAAAGTCAAATTATGACAGTCAGAACAAAAGAGGATAGAAAGTTATCTTTTCCTGATTTCTTCCTAAATGGTAAAGCTCTGCAGGTCACTGATGAGGTCAAGTATCTAGGCCACTATATTACCTCTGACCTATCAGATGACAGAGATCTGTACAGGCAGCAATGCAAACTTTATGGACAGGCTAATGTTCTTGCGCGTAAATTTCACATGTGCTCTAATGATGTTAAAATCGCACTTTACAAAACCTTTTGCTCACCTCTTTATACTGCCCAGCTTTGGCGCAGCTATAAGAAAAAGAGCATGCAGAGTTTAACTGTGGCGCATAATGATTCTCTGAGGATACTTTTGAAAGTTCCCAGGTTTTGTAGTGCCAGTGAAATGTTCGTTAACTATGGTGTGAGATCCTGTGTTGTTGCCATTAGATATTGTATTTATTCATTCATATGTAGTGTCATTAATCTGTCAAATGAGATTACTCAATCTCTGGTTTGTCCTAAGACAAGCTCTGTGAGATTTTATTCTAAGCTGTGGAGGCATTGGCGTTCTTGCCTGTATGCTGCTTTTTAATATTCTATCCTTTTTATTATTATTATTTTTATTGAACTATGAACCTGATTTTTTGTCTGTGTTCTTAATAAAGAATGAATTGAATTGAATTGAATTGAATTACAGTGCTTTTATTGTGAAAAGTCAGAAAACGTTGTTTTATAGTGCTTTTATTGTGAAAAGTCCAAAAACGCCGTTTTACAGTGCTTTTATTGTGAAAAGTCCAAAAACATTGTTTTACAGTGCTTTTATTGTGAAAAGTCCGAAAACGCTGTTTTACAGTGCTTTTATTGTGAAAAGTCCGAAAACGCTGTTTTACAGTGCTTTTATTGTGAAAAGTCCGAAAACGCTGTTTTACAGTGCTTTTATTGTGAAAAGTCCGAAAACGTTGTTTTACAGTGCTTTTATTGTGAAAAATCCAAAAACGTTGTTTTACAGTGCTTTTATTGTGAAAAGTCCAAAAACGCTGTTTTACAGTGCTTTTATTGTGAAAAGTCCAAAAACGCTGGTTTACAGTGCTTTTATTGTGAAAAGTCCAAAAACCTTGTTTTACAGTGCTTTTATTGTGAAAAGTCCGAAAACGTTGTTTCACAGTGCTTTTATTGTGAAAATCCAAAAATGCTGTTTTACAGTGCTTTTATTGTAAAAAGTCCGAAAACGCTGTTTTACAGTGCTTTTATTGTGAAAAGTCAGAAAACGTTTTATAGTACCTTTATTGTGAAAAGTCAGAAAATTTTGTTTTATAGTGCTTTTATTGTGAAAAGTCCAAAAACGTTGTTTTACAGTTTTTGGTCAACAATGAGTTGTTGACTATTTTTGTAATAGCAGAACTAAGTATACACTTATGCCTTCGGCATGGCCTATGCTTTCGTAGTTCTCGCAGGGAGTGACAGAGTGACTGATCATAATGGCTGGGCTTCGCCCAGCCACAGTGGCGGTTTTTGGGGTGGGCGAGGTGGGCAGCCGCCCAGGGCGGCATTTGCCAGGGGGCGGCATTTGCCGAGAAAAAAAAATCAAAAGTCCTTCATCACCGCCGCAGGACGCATGCAAACTAATGTACAGTTAACAGGTCAAGCTATACCAGGAGAAACAGCACCCTCTACTGGCGGCCGCGTCCCTTCACAAACAGTTCTTGGTCATGAGCTGTGTCATAACACCGCTGATCCTGCAGAGGGCGCCACGTGCACAGTCTGTTTGGTTTCACTTTTTTTTCACAGCCGCAGATTCTTTAATATTAAGTTGTTAGCGGCAGACTGCTCCGTCTTCTGCAAACTTTATCCGGTTATCACTTTATTAATGCAATGGATCTTTTTAACAGCGAAAATAAAAGTCAGCTGTCTTTGTTTTTAACACAAACCCTCCGCCGTGGAAAGGACGAGCTCTGAATCACCGCAGTGTTGGACAAACATAAACTTTCACGGAGTTTTTTGATCAAACAGCGCTGTGTTTCTCCGGGTTAGTTTTAATTGGCGGACTTCAGCAAACATGTTTTGTTTTTCTGGTGTAACGGTGCTGCGTGTCTGCAGCATTTGGACAAAACAACTCAGTCTGTGTGGATTATTTTGGCTTTGTTTATCACCCAAGTCCCTCCTCTAGAGCCGCTGCAGCAGGTATGTAACCCGAGGGTCCCGTGGGTTTTAATTTGCGTCATGAGTTAACGCGAATAAATAAACACGAGTTAATGCAAACAAATAAAACGGCGTTTCCAGCTTTCAAAATTTGCTTCAGCCGTTATGCGCATAAAACGAAATCCACCTCTAGAGAGTGTATAAACTTTTATGTGCATTAGGGATTCTAAATGTGATATTGGCCGTTTCCACCTCCCAGGACTTATTAGATACTTCTTAATGCGCATTAAAAACAAGGGGGTGGAAACGCTAGTCGTCTCTTCAGTCATAAATTTTTCATTTGCATGTGCAATGAGACGGTCAAAACCCCCAGGTAATCAGTTTAAAAAAAAAAAGAAGAATAAGAGAAAAAAGGATAAAGGTATAATGATTTTTGCCCAACTGTCATAATTATTATTTAGCCTGCCTGGCTAGCACACTAATTCTCCATTTTAATATCAAGAAGAAGGTTCAGAAGCTGTAATGCTGCTGAGTTCAATTTGATTATTAAAAATCACATATTACTGACAGATTGTTACCACTTTTTGACAGATGTGGATATACAATAATTGTAAAAATAATTAAAGCCGCAAGCGGCATTCCAACGGTCTCGGGGCGGGCTAGGGGGTTTGGGGGGCGCCAGAGGAGCTTGTTCGCCCAGGGAGTCATGCAGGCCAGAACCACCTCTGCCCAGCCATTATGATCAGACCCAGAATGTTGAAATGGTGGAAGGTTGAAGAACGTTGAAATGGTTGAAGAACGTTGAAATGGTTGAAGAACGTTGAAAGGGTTGAAGAACGTTGAAATGGTTGAAGATTGTTGAAATGGTGGAAGGTTGAAGAACATTGAAATGGTTGAAGAATGTTGAAATGGTTGAAGGCTGTTGAAATAGTTGAAGATTGTTGAAATTGTTGAAGACCAGTTGAAATGGTTGAAGATTGTTGAAATAGTTACTGAAGTCGTGGAAATGTGTGTAAAATTGTGGAGAGGCTTGAAATGTGGAACATGTTTAATGTGTGTATGGGTGAACTGGCATTAACTGTTTATAACTGCTGAAAATGACTAAGTGTTTTTGGAAAAAGTATCAAAATTTCATTTTCAGGTTGAAATTGTGAAAAAACTACAAAAGGCACGAATGTCAAAAGTAATAGCAGCGTTAAGTTAGAAAGCCTGAACAGAACGAGGTATAAAGTGTTGAAATCGGTTAAAATTTTAAAGAGTTGAAACGCGCCGAAAAACGGGAAAAAAAAGGGATGTTGGAATAACTAGAAACTGTGCAATGGCTGAAGCCATTGCGAGTGACTGCGAAACGTGAAAAAATTACTGTAAAAGATTGTGAAAGTTGTTGAAAACACTGAAATAGTTGAAGAGTTGTGAAATGGTTGAAGATTGTTGAAATGGTGGAAGGTTGAAGAACGTTGAAATGGTTGAAGAACTTTGAAATAATTGAAGGCTGTTGAAATGGTTGAAGATTGTTGAAATGGTTGAAGAATGTTGAAATGGTTGAAGATTGTTGAAATGGTTGAATGTTGAATGGGAGTTTTGAAATACTTGAATAGTTTAGAAATGGTTGAAAAGTCCAAAAACGCTGTTTTACAGTGCTTTTATTGTGAAAAGTCAGAAAACGTTGTTTTATAGTGCTTTTATTGTGAAAAGTCCAAAACGCTGTTTTACAGTGCTTTTATTGTGAAAAGTCAGAAAACGCTGTTTTACAGTGCTTTTATTGTGAAAAGTCCAAAAACGCTGTTTTACAGTGCTTTTATTGTGAAAAGTCCAAAAACGCTGTTTTACAGTGCTTTTCTTGTGAAAAGTCAGAAAACGTTGTTTTAAAGTGCTTTTATTGTGAAAAGTCCAAAAACGCTGTTTTACAGTGCTTTTATTGTGAAAAGTCAGAAAACGCTGTTTTACAGTGCTTTTATTGTGAAAAGTCCAAAAACGCTGTTTTACAGTGCTTTTATTGTGAAAAGTCCAAAAATGCTGTTTTACAGTGCTTTTTTGTGAAAGTCAGAAAACGTTGTTTTACAGTGTTTTATTGTGAAAAGTCCAAAATGCTGTTTTACAGTGCTTTTATTGTGAAAGTCCAAAATGCTGTTTTACAGTGCTTTTATTGTGAAAGTCAGAAAACGTTGTTTACAGTGCTTTTATTGTGAAAAGTCCAAAAATGCTGTTTTACAGTGCTTTTATTGTGAAAAGTCCAAAACGCTGTTTTACAGTGCTTTTATTGTGAAAGTCAGAAAACGTTGTTTTACAGTGCTTTTATTGTGAAAAGTCCAAAAATGCTGTTTTACAGTGCTTTTATTGTGAAAAGTCCAAAAACGCTGTTTTACAGTGCTTTTATTGTGAAAAGTCAGAAAATGTTGTTTTACAGTTTTTGGTCAACAATGAGTTGTTGACTATTTTGTATTAGCAGAACTAAGTATACACATCTCATGCCTTCGGCTTTCGTAGTTCTCGCAGGGAGTGAGAGTGACTGATCATGATGGCTGGGCTTTGCCCAGCCATCATGATCAGGCCCAGAATGTTGAAATGGTTGAAGGTTGAAGAACGTTGAAATGGTGGAAAGAACGTTGAAATGGTTATTGAAGATGGTTGAAGACGTGAGAACGTTGAATGGGAAGAACGTTGAAATGGTGAAGATTGTTGAAATGTGGAAAGTTGAAAAACGTTGAAATGGTTGAAGAACGTTGAAATGGTTGAAGATTGTTGAAATAGTTACTGAAGTTGTGGAAATATGTGTAAAATTGTGGAGAGGCTTGAAATGTGGACATGTTTAATGTGTGTATGGGTGAACTGGTATTAATGCTTATAACTGCTGAAATGACTAAAA